>CM057760.1:15345571-17845571 GCA_030064425.1 Trapa bicornis | reverse complement strand
CCAATAAGGGCTTCATAAGGAGCCAAATAAATACTGGCTTGATAGCTATTGTTGTAAGAAAATTCCATTGGGCATAGATATTCCTCCCAACCCTTGTCCATGGTGAGTACGCATGCTCTTAGCATATCTTCCATGGTCTAAATCATCCGCTCAGACTGTCCATCGATTTGAGGATGAAACGCTGTACTCATTTGGAGCTTGGTTCCCAAGGCACTTTATAAACATGGCTAGAACCTTGAAGTAAATCTGGGGTCTCTATCCACTACTATACTCACTGGGATGCCATGGAGCCTTACTATCTCCCTTATGTATAAGACGGCTAGTTGTTCTACTATATCCGTTAGTCTTATAGGAAGGAAATGAGCGGATTTGGTCAATCTATCCACGATGACCCAAATTGCGTCTCGACCTTTCCGTGTCACAAGTAGTCTTATGACAAAGTCCATAGTAATTAGCAAGGGTTGGAGCAGTCCTGATGGTTTCTGATGCTCCACCTTTATCTGCTGATAAGACAAGGATTGGGCTACGTATTCCGTAATGTCTCTCTTCATTCCCTTCCACTAATACCCTTCTTTGAAGGTACAATATATCTTATTACTGTCAGGATGCATCGCATATGCCAAATCTTTTGCCTCTTCTAGAATTTACCTCTTTAGCTCCTTATCTAGAGGCACACATACCCTAACCTTGTAGGTTAGCACTACATCACCTCGCAAGTTGTAGTTTGGTTTCGTCCCTCTATTAATTGGGTCCAAATAGGATTGGAGCTCCTTATCGGCCTTTTGTTAGGCTTTAATTTATTCGGTTAGGCTAGGTCTCACCACCAAATTAGCCAATAAGGATTCCTCCTACTTGTCCATCTTTAGATCCACCTACATTCTTCCCAGCTATTGCAACAAGGGTATGTAGCTTGTCTTTATTTGTGTCACCTCAATTTGGTGTTTTTGACTTAAGGCTTCTGCCACCAAATTTGCCTTTCCGGGGTGATATTCTATCACAAGGTCATAGCCTTTCACCAATTCCAACCATCTCCTCTAGTAGAGATTTAACTCTTTTTAAGTTAAGAAATACTTAAAACTCTTGTGATCAATGTATATCCTACACTTAACCATATAGAGGTAGTGTCGCAAAATCTTTATGGAAAACACTATCACAACTAGTTTCGGTCATGGGTTGGGAAATTTCTCTCATGTACCATAAGTTGTCGCGAGGCATAAGCGATAACCTTTCCTTATTGCATCAGTACACATCCGAGTCCTTCTCCAGACGATGTACTCTCCCGAACTTGGGTCAGGAAAGGAGAGTACTGATGCGGTTGTCAATCCAGTCTTCAACTCCAAGAAGGACTTCTTGCAACTTTCATCCCATTTATACTCAACTCCTTTCCTAGTGAGCCGAATCAGAGGGGCTGCTATCTTAGAAAAGTTTTGCAAGAACTGTATGTAGTATCCTGCCAGACCTAAGAAACTTCTTGTCTCTAAAGGATTCCTGGGTGCCTTCCAATCAGATATGGCCTCCACATTGGCTGGATCTACCTTGACTCCATCCTTGGACACTATATGTCCTAAGTATCCTACCTCCTGCAGCTACAAATCACACTTGGAGAATTTAGCATATAAGTGGTTTTCCCTCAATACCTCCATGGTGATCGCCAAGTGTTCTTCGTGCTTCAGCCTAGTTCATGAGTATATGAGAATATCATCTATGAATACTATCACGAACCTCTACAAATGTGGTTGGAACACTCGGTTCATTAAATCCATGAAGGTTGTAGGGGCATTTGTTAATCCAAATGGCATCACTCTAAACTTGTAATATCCTTATCAAAATCGAAATGCCATCTTAGGAATGACCTCCTCTCGAATGCTGAGTTCGTGATAGCCCGACCGAAGGTCTATCTTGGAGAATTAGGCTGCTCCTTTTAATTTGTCAAATAGGTTCTTGATGGTGACCTGATTCAACTTCCTATAATCTATGCACAGTCTGATGCTCCCATCATTTTTCTTCACAAATAGGACTGGTGCACCCCATAGAGACCGGCTAGGACGTATAAAATCCTTCTCTAATAGTTCGTTCAGTTGTTCCTTCAATTTTTTCTGTTATGTTGGAGCCATGCCATAAGGGGCTTGGGATATGGGGTTTGTTCCTAGGATAATTTCTATAGTGAATTCCACTTGCTGACTTGGAGGTAGTCGAGGTAATTCTTCCGGAAATACCTCTGGATAGTGTTTAACCACCGGAATGTCTTCATGTCCCTTCTCCTCCATCTTTTCATTGATGACGATGGCTAGAAAAGCAATATAGCCTTTCTAGATAATTTTTTAGGCCTTCGTATGGGACACCATCTATACTTCACCCTTCCTTCGGTCTGCTTGGAATTTTAGTCCATTTATTTTCGGAGTGTGGAAGGTCACTGTCTTCTTTCCATAGTCCATCCTAGCCTAATGGTTAGTTAACCAATCCATCCCAAGAATCACTTCTACCTCCTTTAGGGGCAATGGAATCAAATCTGCTTCAAGTTTGATCCCCTTAATAACTATCTCACATCCTTTTAATTGTTTGTTCCTATCTCCTAATGGTATGAGGGTGTTGAGACTTTGTCCTATAGGAGTGAGTTCTAGGGGTAAACTTACAATTAAATTCTCTTTGATGAAGGATCTCTCAACAAATTAGTCGAAGAGGGCATAGATTTGTTATCCCCATAAATGCACATACCTTGATTGAAGAAACATATATTTTTAGAGGAAAGGATTTCTTTATTGAATAAAATTTTCAACTACAAGATTGTCTCAAACTAATTAGGAGGGTTTTGGGATGTACTCGCTACAGTACTAGGATCCTTCCTAGCCACTTCCTGGTGAGGTTGTATACCCTAGCTAGTACTCTGGTTGTAGTATCTAGCCTAGGATTCCTGAGGTTCCCTTGTGGTTATCTAAGTGTATTCCTCTGTTTGTTCTCCCTTAAACTCCGTGTACGTATGAGGACAAATACCTCATCCCGACCCCACACCAGTCTCTTGCACATGAAGCTATGTCGAGCTTCCCTAACTACTGGCACAACAAACCACCCTTATCTCCCAAATGTCATCTAGTAGCCCCTAGGACGCATCACTACCCCTCTTGAGCATCTTGATCATCCTGAAACTCAGTGCATGCACAAAACAATTGTTTTTCTCATAAGCCATTTAATCTTTGGTGCCAGTGGTCCAACGACCCCGACCCTTAACTCGATATACAGTTGTTTGTCTCGACTAGTCCGTCGACTTGTCTTGTCGCACGACCACCAGTCCATCAAGTATGTCCATCCTATCTTTGTACCATAGCCAGACACATCATTCATTTAAAGTTTTTCATTGTTTAAACTCATGTTTGTTACGAGCTCCTCCTCGTACCATCTGGCATTGGGTCCACTATACGGGATTTTCAATAACGAGCATATTAACCCCCAAGTTCCAAAATCGAGGTCTTTGGCCTATATAAGCTTTCTGAGCTCACGTTTAAAAGGTCTCTCAAAAGGTTTAAGCGGTGGCACACAGTAAAGGGAGAGCATTTCTGACAAAATAATTTTTCAACTATCCATCACACCAACTGGGTGTGACATAACCGATGAACGGGTTTTCTACTTTATTCCAGGAAGTTCATCATACCAACTATGTATGATCTATTTGCAACCACTAAGTAGTTTTTCCACATAATTTCCATATCACTCCATCCAGGTGATATGATTAAAATTCCACTTAGTAGTGGGTTTTTATTTCCGAGGTGCACATCATCCCAACCGGGTATGATGTGATAATCCCGCTTACCCGTTATTGTAGTGAATTTCTCTTGGCCGAATTTTTGCCTTCACGCGATCTTGTCTTGACTTGCATTCCCAGTACTTTGTGTTCCTATACGATATGAACAACCTTTTTCGTTATCCTTTGGTCTAATAGCCTTCATTTATCACGAATGGATAAAATTCCAAAACTTTTCAATTATTTGCAATTAGGTCCCTAAAGTTCTTTTTCTTTAATTTTAGGTCCCTAATGCCAATTTTTCCCCAAATTGAGTCCAGAAACATCAAAATTTACTTTGGGACCTCA
Organism: Trapa bicornis; assembly: GCA_030064425.1. Taxonomy (NCBI): domain Eukaryota; kingdom Viridiplantae; phylum Streptophyta; class Magnoliopsida; order Myrtales; family Lythraceae; genus Trapa; species Trapa bicornis. Next base: position 17,841,487 of record CM057760.1, on the reverse strand, counting down.
ATTTATTCAAAATTATGAAAAGGGGTTCAAATTTCCCAAATTCCCAATTTGGCCCCCAACTTTTACAAAATTACCATTCTGCCCCTACTTTACAAAAATGGTAAAATTGACCCCACAAATTCTAAAATTGACCAATTGATCCTCCAACATCTTTTCCATGCCTAATTTGCCCTCAATTTTAGGAAATTGCACTTTAGTCCCTCAAATTTTTGAAATCCCCAAAATTTTCCCTAATTTCATCATTCCAACCTGGCCAAGTTTGATTTCATGAATGAGGAGGAGCTCTTTCTATAGGAAGCTCAGGGACTTTTTGGCCGTCCGATTGACACCTTAATGGCGGTCATTCATTGCCTGAAATTCCCTCGCTAAAGATGTTTCTTATTCGCTAGCGTTGCTCAATTTTCTGGCGAGTAAATAATGCTCTCATCTGAATGAAGAAGACGATATTGTTCTGAACCAAACCAAATCGGTCTGAATTGGGTTCAACGCTTAAACTGGCTGGTTCAGGCCAGATTCAAACAAGTTTTTCAAAATTAAAAATTTGTACATCTAAATTCATTTCTATCCAATGGTGGGTTCAATTCCCCAATTTGAATTTTCTAAGACGCCTAGAAAAAAGAATTTAGAAACCGGTTCAATAGTGGTTCAAGCTGGTTTAAACAAGTTCAATCTGGTTCAGGTCTGGCTCACCTGAACCTGTTTGGTTTTCACCTCCAAATTCATCCTAAATGACTTTCTCATGACTTTTGTGACTCTTTAGGTCACTTGGGATTTAATAATTTCCTGGTTTACCCTTTCTCTAATGGTTGGGGTTCCTGAACTGGTTCAGTTTTCTCACCCAGGTTGACCAGTTCCTTCCCCGATTTTTCTTATCCTAAAGGAGTGATGTTTACAGCTAGCATGGACGAGGGAATCGACTAAAGGAGAGTACACTTTAGCTATCGGGTGAGTAGGTTTATTCACATCATACCTGATTGGGATGATGAGTACTTTGTAAATGAAAAATCACTTCTATGTGAGATTTTAACATCACACTTAGTTGGAGTGATGTGAGTACTAAATTGAAAAACTACTTAACGATTGTTAGTAGAGAGATCATATCCGGTTGGTATGACAGACTTCCTGGAAGGAAGAAGAAAACCCGCTTGTCAGTTGTAAGCGGAGATGTCATCACACCCGGTTGGTGCGATGAGTTGAAAGTGTTCTCCCCTAACTATGTGCTAATGCTTAAAATTTTTAGAGGCCTTCTTGACGAGAGCTCGAATAACTCAAAGAGGCCAAAAGCCTCTGTTTTGTAACTTGTGGACTAAAATGCCCGATTTTGGAAAATCACGTATGGTGGGCCCAAGGCTAGTTGGCATGAGCAGGAGCTCGTAAAAAACATGATATTTATGCCATGAAAATTCTTAATGAATGAATTATGTGATTTTGCCACGGTACCAAGACTGGACTGACAAGCTCGATGGACTGGCGATAGTGTGTCAAGGCGAGGTCGATAGATCAGTCTAGACAAATAGCTGTAGAAAAAGTTGATGGTTGGGGTCGTTGGACCCTTGGCACCAAAGATAATTGGCATTGTGGAAAAATTATTGTTTGTGCATGCACTTGAGGTTCGGTATCATTAAGATGCCCAAGAGGGGTAGTGATGTGTCTCAGGGGCCACTAGATGACATGGTGGAGATAAGGGTAGTTTGTTGTGCCAACAATCAAGGAACCTCAACGTAGCGTCATGCGCATGAGACTAGGTTGGGGTTAGGATGAGGTCTCTGTCCTCATATAGACACATAGATTATTTCAGGTTTGAGGGTTAGATGTCATGAACATCCACTCATACCCAGGGTAGAAGTGGACGGGCTTCTATCTAGGTGGGTGGTAATGTCGCTCTAACACCACAAGTGGGTGCAGTGGATAGGCTACCCTATGAACGTTTGATCCCTTCCTGATGAAGGGCATGTGTTGATTGTTAAGCACACCTAAAGAGGAAAATGAAGAAAAAGGGTTTTGAAAACCAAAACTTAAGGAAAGAATGTTTTTGAAATAAATAAAGAGTCTGGTACACTCCGATTAAAGATATCTTACTTTTAGAAATTCTCTCCTAACACCCATTCACTGAGTTGTCAAACTCACCCCCTCCCTTTACCCCTTTTCAAGTAACCAAGGGAAACCAAACCTAAAGAACTTTCTGTAGTCGAACATGCAAGACAAGTATGTCAAACTCACCCCCTCGGAACCCCATGAGCAACCCGCCACTCCTTTGGTCTTGAAAGAGTCACCACTTCCAAAAATCGTGAGGAGTCAGGCGAACATTCTGTCATTGTTCATAGGAATAACATTATACAAATCTAATAGTTAAAGTAAATTACTATGTTTAGACACTTGGCGGCAGTTTCTTTATAGATCATCTTCTTTCCTGAAAAGTTTTAAATGGGAGGTGTGCGTTTCTGTAACTCAATGAGCGGGTGTTAGGGTGAGTTTTCAAAAAAAAAATTTATTACCTTTTCCTTGATCATAGGTTTTTTCATTTTTCTTCTTTTAGAAAAACATTTCTATATTACCCATTCCTCATAATTAGTTTAGCATTCAACCACACACCCTTTATCAAAAAGGGTTTAAACATTCACAGATGCAGTACGCCGACTCCATCCACTTGTGGATCGGAGCATATTTTTCGTCCACCATAATAGAAGTATGTTACTTCCACCCTGAGTCTAAGTGGACATCAATTGTCCAACCATCAGACCCAAAAATACTATGTGTCCTCTAGGGGTCGATACCTACAATCTCAATGCACAATAAGATACTACGAGCTTCGAGACTTACTAGACGACCAAACTTCCCTTATGCATCTAGTGTCATCCAACAGCCCTTAGAACCAACAGTACCCTATGTTAGGTGCCTCAATGGTTTCGTATCTCAGCATGGACAAACAAAAGCTTTAGAAAATTATGCGCATCATCTTTGTTGCGATAGGCCCAACGAGCCTGACAACTTTGCTTCGACTCAATAACTACTGGCCCAACAGGTTTGATGACCTAGCTTTGACTCACATCTATCAACCCATTGAGTTTGACGACCCGACTTCGGCATGGTGGCGATTCACACAATTAACTGATTATGTAAAATTTTCATGGCTCATAAGCTTATTTGTCAACGAGCTTCAGCCCAAGCCCATTGGCCTTGGGCCCACATCACGAGTTTTCCAAAACTAGGCCTTGAGCCCTATTATTTTTAAAATTGAGGCCTCAAGCCTATATGAGCAATTCTAGCTCTCATCCGAAATGTCTCCCAAAATGTTTAAGTCGTTTCACACACTCAAGGGAGAACATTCTTGGAAAATAGTTTTTAGAAGTGAAAACGGTTCTCATCACCCCAACCGGTATGATGTTGGAAAATCCCATGCACAGGAAAACTGTGACGTGTTAGTTCTAGCTGGATTCCAACACGAATGTGCTACTCTACACAAGTACTCGTACAACCATTTCATACATGGTTCGAGTATTCACATGAGGAAGGTATGATATAACAAACCTCTTAATTTCAAGTAATTACAAATAGGTTTTTAATTTATGCAATATTTCACTTAGATCCCTAATGTTCATAACTTTGACTTTAGGTGCCTAAGGCTCAATTTATTTTCAATTGAGTCCCTAAGATTTCAAATATTCCTCTTAGGTCCTTAATTTTCTAAAATTATTAATTGGTCCTTAATTTTCTAAAAAAATACCAATTGGACCCCAATTTTCCAAAAATCGTCGATTAGCCGTTAATTTCATCAAATTTGCCAATTGGCCTTCAATTGGGAGTTAATTTCATAAAAGGTCTCCCAATTTCCCTTTAATAGCAATTCGATCCCAAAATTTCCAAAAAAAATGCATTTTGGCCCCCGAATCTCATTTCATTCAATTCACCACTTAAACTTGGCCAATTGTCTCCTATAATGATCTGAATCATCTTTCCTATGTCCCCTGATTCATTTCAAGCTTCAAAACACTTAATTTGTCTTCGAAATGAGATGAAACGAAGCTTTGTTGAAAAATCGTCCTAGAGAGAAAGCTTTGATTACAAACCTTTGAGGATCCGGTGATTGGAGCTTTTGCTTCCATTGAATTGTTCACTTCCTCAGGATCCTCCCTAGATCAAACCATGCCTCAATTGGTGGTCTATGCAGTGCAAATTTCTCAGTTTAATTTTAAGGAAAAATCGACTGTGAATAGTGAATTCCGGTGAAGGGCAACGGAGGGCACTTACCAACTTAGCTTAGGGAAGGTTGGGGCATCTCTAGAGGTTGTCTAAGAATTAACCGTTCTATTCATTTCTCCATTGATTGGCCATTAACTCACCAATTTAAGACCTTGTTGGAGAGGTTTATTGGCCATCTGAGATAAGGCGTCTGTGTTTGGTTTTCTCTATCCTTTGCATCTAATGGTAGACGACGACATTGTACCCTGAATGCAAGCTTCGCATGTGTGGACTTACCACGTGGCACTCTGTGATAGGCTTGATTTACTGATGCTACTTCCTACTTAGTAGCCTAGTCAACCTTTGACCTTTTGTGTTATGCCATGACCCGGTTTTATCAGATCCCTGTGAGCAACCCGCCAGTTTCCTTCAATTTCTCAAAGGTGATTGCCAGAAGTACTTTGTGCTCCAACCTAGTTCTCAAGTATATGAGAATATCATCTATGAATACTATCACATACCTGTTCAAGTGTGGTTGGAAGACTTGGTTCATTAATTCCATGAAGGATATAGGAGCATTTGTCGATCCAAATGGCATCTCTCTAAACTTGTAATGTCCATATCAGGATCAAAATGCCGTCTTAGGAATATCCTTCTCTCGAATCTTGAGTTGATGATATCCCAACCAAAGGTCTATCTTGGAGAAGTAGGCCGCTCCTTTTTGTTGATCGAATAGGTCATCAATCAGTGGAAGTGGGTACTTGTTTTTTATGGTGACTTGGTTCAACTTTCTATAATCTATGCACAGTCTCATACTCCCATACTTTTTCTTCACGAATAGGATTGGTGCACCCCACGGAGACTGGCTAAGATGTATAAAATCCATCTCTAATAGTTCATCTTATTGCTCCTTCAATTCCTTTAGTTTTGCTGGAGCCATGCGATAAGGGGCTTGGGATATGTGGTTTGTTCCTATGATAATTTCTATGGTGAATTCCACCTATCAACTTGGGGGTAGTCCATGTAATTCTCCTTGAAATACTTCTAGAGAGTGTTTAGCCACAAGAATGTCTTTGGGATCCTTCTCTTCAGACTATTCTTATGACCATGGCCAGAAAAGCCGTACAACCTTTCTGAATCATCTTTTGGGCCGGTATATGGGACACCATCTGTACTTCACCCTTCCTTCAGTCTCCTTGGAACTTTACTCCGTTCATCTCATATGTGTGGAAGGTTACCACCTTCTTTTCCCAGTCCATCCTAGCCTGATGGTTACTTAACCAATACATCCCAATGATTACTTCTACCTCCCATAGAGGTAATGAAATCAAATCTGCTTCGAGTTTGATTCCTCCAATTTTTTATCTCTCATCCCTTCAACTACTTGTCTCTATTTAATCCATCTCCCAAGGGTGTGAGGATGTTGAGACTTTGTCCTAGAGGAGTGAGTTTTAGGGATATGCTTGGAATAAGGTCCTCTTTGATGAAGGATCTCTCAATCCTATGTCGAAGAGGGTGTAGACCTTTCGTCCCCACAATTGCACGTACCCTCATTAGAGAAACACATACTTTTAGAGAAAAGATTTCTTTTATTGAATAAAATTTCAATTACAGGTTATCTCTTAATCTAATTGGGAGGGTTTGGGGATGTACCCACTATAGTACTAAGGTCTTTCCTAGCCTCTTCTTGGGTGAGGATGTATACCCTAGTCTGTACTCTATCTGTAGCATTGAGCCTGAGATTCCTAGGTTTCCCTTGTGGTGGTCCAAGCGTATTCCTTTGCATGTTCTCCCTAAGAGTGGGGCATTCCATTGCAAAGTGCCCCACTTGTACACATGCAAAACAAAACAAGCATGCTTCTTCGTGGTGCCTTTGGCACCTAGGACAGCGAGAGTTTCCTTGTGGCAAGGTGGGAGTTATTCTCTGGGGAGGTGGTGGCATATCCTTCCTCTTCTAAAATGCCACTCTATTTCCCCATCTTGGATCATTGTGCTCCTTCCATCCACCCTGACAATTTTGGCCCTTGTCCTCCTTCCGGGTCGTTTGTTCCATCCGATGGCGTCGGGTTTGCAGCAGTCGCTCAAATTCATGTGCCATATTGATTACCGCCGCCATGTCTGTGGGGCATTCTAGTACTCCCATACGGTCTTGTATGTACATATTGAGACTATCCATGAACTACTAACATATATCTGTTGGTCTAGTCAGGTCAGGAGCAAAGGGTCTTAACTCATTGAATTTGGTATCATACTCTGATATTGAGTTAAGCCCTTGCTGAAGTCATAGGAAATCTTGTTTCTTCTCGATAATCAAATGGGGAGCCAAGTACTCATCCGCGTACCTCTCATCAAACTACTCCTAGGTGGGTGTGGAGGTATACAGGCTTTGGACATTGTCCCACCATCTTTTGGCACTTCCTTCCAGTAAGAATTCTATCAAGATCACCATGTCCTCTAGTGATACCCTGAATATCGCCATCAACTTCTTGACATTGGCAAGCCAATACATGGTTCCACCAGCATCTTGCTCTCCAAGGCAAGGCTTACACCCAGTTGACGAAGAGTGATGGGATTGTACTTCCTTCGGTTCAGCCCGAGAGTTGGTGCCTGCCTCAAGAACGAGATTAGGTTGCCCAAATACATGGGTGAACTCCTCATAAAACCTCTGGTGTTCTGACCTATGTCCACGTGGGGTTGTCTCGGCTTCTCGAGGAGTTTCGACATGGAGGGATGGTTGGGCAGTGTCAGAGACTGCAACACTTGTTCTCTTGGTTCCTTTCTTGGGAGCCATCTGAAAATTTTATAATTATCCCTATGAGTTACTTTGTTCTCTAGTTTTGATAATGTATTCGAGGAAATAGGCTCTAATACTAATCAAGTTGTCACGACTCAACCCAGTTTGATCGGATCCCTGTGAGCAACACGCCACTCTCCTAGTTTATTCAAAACCATAATTCATCATTTTCCACAATCGATGTGTTTAACAATCAACACACACCATTCATTATGAAGGGATTACACATTCGTAGGGCAGCTTGTCCATCGCACCCACTTGTGGCGTCGGAGTGACTTTACCGGCCACCTAGATAGAAGCCCATCCCCTTCTAATGTGGGAATGAGTGGATGTTCGCAACATCCAACCCTGAAAACCAAAAAATAACTCCATGTCCGTATAATGACAGAGACCTCATCTCGAAACCACCTCGGTCTTATGAGCATGAAGATACGTTGATCTTCTCTGATTGCTGGCATGACAATATGTCATTAATCTCCATCATGTCGTCCTGTAGCCCTTGGGATGCATTACTACCCCTCTTGGGCGTCTTGATGATCTCGAACCTCAGTGCATGAACAAAATAAATTTTTTTTTGTCGGCCATTAATTAGTGGTGTCATTGGTCCAATGGTCCCGACCCTAAACTCGACCAGCAACTGTTTGTCTAGACCAATCTGTCGACCAGGTCATGTTGCACTACCACCAGTTCATCGAGTATGTAAGTCCTGTCTTGGTATAATGGCCAAATCACATCATTCATTCATTAAAAGTTTTCATGGCTTATCATAATGTTTGTTTACGAGCACCTGATCATGCCAACTGGCCTTGGGCCCATTGTACGAGTTTTTCAAAATCGGGCTTTGTAGCCCCCAAGTTCCAAAATCGAGGCCTCCAACCTATTTGAGCTATTCGAACTCTTATGAAAAAGGTCTACCAAAATTTTTAAGTATTGGCACACAATCAGTAGAGAGCACTTCTGACAAAATAACCTTTTCACTTGTCCATCACACCAACCGGGTGTGATGACATCTCCACTTAATTCATCATACCAATCGGGTATGATCTACTTATAATCGTTAAGTAGTTTTTCCAGTGTTTCTCACATCACCCCAACCAGGAGGAAAGTAGGGGGAAAATCATAATTTTTTAAAAGTTGGGGACCAAATTGGAAATTCGGGAAACTTGAGCCCCTTATACAATTTTGAGAGAAAATGAGGATTCAAAAGGGAATTTTGGAAACTTTGGGTCACAAATTGGGCAAAAGATGGCATTAGGGACATAAATGCAATTTATTGATAAATTGTAAGCTTAGGCTTTTATGTCAAACCGTAAGTGATAAGGCAGCCCAAATCATGTAGGGACAAGTCTGACCCGAACGCAAGAAAGAGAAAAATTGCGTAGACTTGGAAAATCGATCGAGAATGAACACGTCATGATTATCAAGTGAGTGGGCTTAGTTATACATCATACCTGGTTGGGATGGTGAGCACTTTAGAAATGAAAAACCACTTGTGAGTGGGCTTAGTTATACATCATACCTGGTTGAGATGGCGAGCACTTTAAAAATGAAAAACCACATGTGAGTGGGCTCATTTATATCATATCTGGTTGGGATGATAAGCACTTTTATCAAAAGAAAACCTACTTATTGGTTGTAAGTAGAGATGATCATACCAGTTGGTATGACGAATTTCCTTGAGGAAATGAGAAACATGCTTACTGGTTATAAGCGGAGATGTCATCACACCCGGTTGGTGTGATGAAGTGCAAAAATACATTTTTCTTAGATGTGTTCTCACCTAACTGTGTGTCATTGCTTAAACTATTTAGGAGACGTTCTTGACGAGAGCTACAATAGCTCAGATAGGCTAGAGGCCTTAGTTTTTTAACTCATGGGGTGCTAAATGCCCTGTTTTGGAAAATCACGTACAGTGGGCCTAATGCTAGTGGTCACTAGAAAAAGCTCATAAATAATCATAAATAGTAAAAGTCATGAAAACTCTCATTAAAAAGTGGAATTTACTGTGTGATTCGCAATGGTACCAAGTAAAGACTAACATGGCTCGAAGGGCTAGCGGTAGTGTGTCAGGTCTAGGTCGACGTACCATTCAGATAAACAACTATAGGCTGGGTTGAGTGTCGAGCCGTTGGACCATAGGCACCAAAGAGAATGGCTAAGAAAAAAAATGAAAACTATTGTTTGTGCATGCATTGTGCTATAGGACCATTAAGATGCCCTAGGGTGTAATGATGGGTCCTAAGGGTTGCTTGATGACATGGTGGCGATAAAGAAAGGAGAAGCTACTGTGTATGGGTTTCTCGTCATACCAGTTAGTCATGAAGTTATTGTTTTTGGACTCCCTGAAACTACTATGTTTGGGGCTTCCTGAAGCTACTATGTTTGAGATTCATCCGGACAAGAACATGATAAGGTCTTTGTCCTCATACGGACACAGAGTGGTATTCGAGTATTCGGGTCGAATGTCGAGAACATCCACTCAGACCCAGTGTGGAAGTGGACAGACTTCTATCTTGGTTGTCGATAAAGACGCTACGAGCCACAAGTGGGTGCAGTGGAGATGCTGCACCTGCGAATGTGTGTACCCTTCTTGATGAAGGGCATGTGTTGTTTTTTAAACACACCTAACATAGAGATGGGGAAAAGGTTTTGAAAAACCTTGGATAGGATTTTAGAATCCTTGGGGAAGAATTAGTAAGCCTTGTAAAGAGGTTTTTGGAAAAGAATTTGAAATTGAGGAAACCCGATTTAAAGGAAAATGTCACCCTTGCAAGGGTGAAGGTTTTTAAAAACCAAACTTTGAGTAAAAACTCTCTTCTTAAAGAAATGATAAACTTGGCGTGTCAATCATTAAGACTCACTCCCAACACCCGCTCACTGAGTTGTAGAACTCACCCCCTCCCGTTTATCCCTTTCAGGTAATCGGGGGAAAACCAAACTTAGAGACCTCCCCGTATTTAGATTGTAAGTAAACCCTATCCTTTGATAATAAGAAAAATTGGGCAAAGAACCAGTCATTTCCAAAAAGGAAACCAAGTTAGTTTATGAACAGTAAATGATAGAGAAAGGGCAAACTGAGAAATTTATAAATCTTGAGTGACCTAAAGAGTCACAAAAGTCATGAGGAAGGACTTTAGAATGAATAGGAGGTGAAAACCAAACCTATTCAGGTGAACCGGACCTGAACAGTTTGAATTCCTATTGAACCAGTTTCTAAATTTATTTTTCTAAGTGGCTTAAAAAATTCAAATTTGAGAATTGGGGCCACCATTTGATAGAAAATGAATTTAAATTTATTTACAAATTTTTAATTTTGAAAAACACGGTCCATCCGGGTCTGAACTGGCCAATTTAAGCATTGAACCCGATTCAGACCGGTCTAGTACAGTTTGGAACAGTGTCATCTTCTTCCTTCAGATGATAGCACTATTCACTTGCTGAAAAATCGAACAGCATCAGCGAAGATGAAAAGTCTCTGGCCAGGGAGTTTCAAGCAATGAATGACTGCCAAAAAGGTGCCAATCGGAAGGCCAAAAAGTCCCCGAGCTTCCTATATAAAGAGCTCCTCCTGATTCATCCTCCTCACACATGAAAACTCCTCTCTCTCCCTACTGCTCCATTTTTCAATGAAGCTCAAACCTGAGTTATGACATTGGGATTTTTCTGAGCCAAAGATGGTGAGGTCGGGTTCTTTAGATTTAGGGAGAAGTCAGCTAACCAATAGTAGTCTGCATTTGCTCTGAGAATCGATGGAAAAATGCATGTGTGGTCAAACAGTGAAGCTACCCTATTTTGGTCGAGTTAAAAATGGCCAATTCGAGCCCTTTCTAGTCCAAACTAAGCTCCATCAACATTCCACAACCTTCATATGACTGAATTAGGGCTAAAAGGTATGCAAATTTGTCTCCCCTCTATAATTTTCGATCAGTGCTAGAGAGAGAACCGACGAAACTTCATTGACTAAATTCTCCCTCAATCTGGCATGAATTGATGTGATTCTTGATCCTAGGAGGAACCTCAATACGAGAGCTATCTGCCTAGATCAAAAGCTCGGATGCACCCCCGACGGTAAGCTTTTCAAGCTTTCTTTCTCTATGTCCAGTTTGTCGACAAAGCTCCGTTTGAACTCAATTTGAATCTAAATGACGTGATTCAAAGTTCCATTGAATCATGTGAAAGTGTAGGAACTCAATTTTACATTCACTTTCAACAATTAACCTCGATTAATTAGTCAATTTGATGAAATGATATTCGGCCGATTTGAAAGAGGGATATTGGGGGGAAATGTTTTGGGAAAATTGAGGATTTCGAAAATTGGAGGGACTAAAGGGAAATTTCCCAAAATTGAGGGCCAATTGGCCATGGAAAAGATGTTGCAGGACCAATTGGTTGATTTTTTGAATTTTTTCTGTCAAATTTACCATTTTTGTAAAGTAGGGGCAAAATGGTAATTCTTGAAAAGTTGGGGACCAAATTGGGAATTTGGGAAACCGGAACCCCTTTTGTGATTTTGAATAAATTGAGGTCCTAATGTAAATTTTAGAAGTTTTGGGACTCAATTTGGGTGGGGGTGGGTGGGGGAATTGGCATGAAGGACCTAAAGTTAAAGAAAAAGAACTTTAGGGACCTAAATGAAAATAACTAAAAGTTTGGGCATTTTATTCATTTATGATGAATGAAGGCTATTAGGCCAAAGAATAATGAACAAGGATGTTCATATCATGTAGGAACATGAAGTACTAGGAACGCCAGTAAAGACAAGCTCGTGTAGAGGCAAAGAACCACATAAGAGGAATCCACTACACTATCGGGTGAGTGAAAATTTTCACATCATACCCCGTTGGGATGATGATTACCTCGGAATGAAAAAACCACTACAAAGTGGCATTTTAACATCACACTTGGATGGGGTGATGTGAGAAAACATGCAAAAAAGCTACCTACCAGTTCTAAGTAGATTATACCCGATTGGTATGATGAACTTAATAAAAAGAAGTAGAAAACCCGCTTATTGATTATAAGCAGAGATGTACTCACATCCGGTTGGTGTGATGGACAAATGAAAAGTTATTTTTGTCAGAAGTGCTCTCCCCTGACTATGTGCTACTGCTTAAACATTTTGAGCAACCTTCTTGACGAGAGCTCAAATAGCTCAAATAGGTCGAACGCCTCAGTTTTGGAACTTGGGGGCTAAAATGCCCAATTTTAAAAATCTCGTATAGTGGGCCCAAGGCTAGATGGCATGAACAGGAGCTCATAAAGAAACATGATATTAAGCCATGAAAACTTTAATGAATGATGTTATTTGGCCATAGTATCAAGACAGGTCTAACATAGTCGATGGACTGGCGATAGTGTGACAAGATAGGTCAACGGACCAGTCGAGATAAATAGCTGCAAGTCGAGTTGAGGGTTGGGGTGATTGGACCAATGGCACCAAAGATTAAATGGTTTATGAGAAAAATTATTATTTTATGGATGCACTGAGGTTCATGACCATTAAGATGCCCAAAAGGGGTAGTGATGCTTCCTAGGGGCTACTGGATGACATGGTGGAGATAAGGGTAGTTTGTTGTGCTAGTAGTCATGGAAGCTCGATGTAAATTCATGAGCATGAGATCGGGGTGCAGTTAGGATGAGGTTTCTATCCTCATATATACACAAAGTTTATTTTCAGGTTTGTGGGTTGGATGTCACGTACATCCACTCATTCCTAGGGTAGAAGTGGACAGGCTTCTATCTAGGTGGTAGGTAAAGTCACTCTATCGCCAAAAGTGTGTGCAATGGATGGGCTGCTATGTGAATGTGTGATCCCTTCATGATGGAGGACGTGTGTTGATTGTTTAACACACCCACTGTGGTTAATAGTTTTAAAAACTGAGAAATTAAGGAAGAAATTATTTTAAAGAAAATAAGGAGTATGACACACTCCAATTCAAACTATTTTTTCTAAAACTCATGTTTCAAACACCCATTCACTGAGTTGTTGAACTCACCCCCTCCCTTTAACCCATTTTAGGTAATCGAGGGAAAAACCTACCTAAGGACCTTCAGCTAGCTAAACCTAGAAGACATGTATGTAAGTTTAAATTTATGCAGTTTTTTATTAATGTTATTCCAGGAAAGATACAGGTCTAAAGGATGCCTTACTCCTTGCAGTTTAAAATAATGGGAAAACCCTTAATAAAACCGAGAGAGTTGTGAGTTGCTCACGGGGATCCAACCAAATCGGGTCGAGGTGTGACATTGTAAGACAGGTACATAAATTTTAAAATGTTTAGTTTTCAATAATTCTATTGCAGAAAATACGGAAAAGAAGGACACCTTACTCCTCATGGTTTATAAAGGGTGAAACCCTTCATGGACCAAAGGGAGTGGCGGGTTGCTCATGGGGATCCGACCAAACTGAGTAGGGGCATGACATCTAGTTTGAGCTTTGCCGAAAAACTAAGCACTTTGGGTAAGATGTATAATTAAGCTCACTCACCATTCCAACTAGGTATGATGTATAATTAAGCACACTCACTCGGTGACTATGACATGTTCGTCCGTAGTCGGCTTACAAGTCCACGCAAGCTCTCTTGTTGACATTCTGGTCACACGTGTCACTACATGATTTGGGTATCATTATCAATGAGTGTTCGGCATAATAGCCTTCCTTTTCTCATGTATTTGCGACTATGCCCTAACTTTTTAATTTATTGCACTTAGGTCCTTAAAGTTCATACATTCTGACTTTTGGGTCCCTAGTGTTAAATTTTCCTCAAATTAAGTCTCAAGGACTAACATAATCCTCCTTAGGCCCTTAATTTACTTTAAATTGTGTAAGGGGCTCAAGTTTCCCAAATTTTCAATTTGCTCCCAAATTTTCCAAAAATTACACCTTTGTCCCTATTTTCCAAAAATAACAATTTGGCCAGAATTATTTCGAAAATTGACCATTCGTCCGTCTACATCTTTCTCATTGCCAATTGGCTTTCAATTTTGAGAAATTGCATAGAGGTCTATCAATTTTTTGAAATCTCCAATTTTCCCCAAAAATTTTCCCCAATTACTCCCCTTCAAACTAACCAAATTTGATTTCTTTAAATTGGTCATTCAATCGGGGTTAATTGCTCCAATTGATGGTATGGATCAGTTTCTATACTTCTATATGATTCAATTGAGCTTTGAATTACAAGATTTGAATCCGAAATGAGCTGAAACATAGCTTCACCGGAAAATTTTTCATAGAGAGAGAAAGTTTCGAAAGCTTACCATCGGAGGTGGGTGGTCTGTGCTCTTGATCTGGGGAGGTAGCTCTCATCATGAGGTTACTTCCACGATCAAGAATTGCTACAATTGATGTCCAAATGAGGGTGAATTTAGCAGTAAAATTCAACACATTCTTTCTCTAACACCAATTGGCAATGATGGAGGAGGGATTAATTGAATTACATTTCATGTTACACCCCAACCTGGTTTGCTTGGATCCCCGTGAACAACACGCCGCTCTCTTGGTTTAAGAGTAGTTTCCTCTAACTTTAACTTGAGATGAGCCAGGAGTAATTTCGACCTTGTTCCCTAGAAAGACATATCCAATACAATGCAAGCTTGAGGAAAATTTAAGCATACCTAATAGAGGGTAAGGCTGACCACTAGTTGACTGAATATGTTGGTCTTGACTTGGTACCCTGGCCAAACAATTCATTTATTAAAGTTTTATGGCACATATCTCATGTTTGTTTACAAGCTCCTGCTCGTGCCCACTAGCCTATGGCCCACTTGTTCAAGATTTTCAAAACTAGGCATAATAGCCCCCAAGTTCCAAAATCAAGGCCCTCGACCTATAAGAGCTATTCAAGCTCCCGTCAAGAAGGTCTCCCAAATCATTTAAGCATTGGCACACAGTTAGGGGAGAGCACTTTCAAAAAAAATATATTTTCAACTATCCATTATACCGACCTGGTATAAGGACATCTTTGCTCATTATCGATGAACGGGTTTTCAACTTATTTCGAGAAAGTTTCATCATACCAACCGGGTATGATCTACTTACAACCATTAAGTAGTTTTTCCGCATAATTTTCACATCACTCCTCAAAGTTGTGATATTTAAAATACCACTTGGTAGTGGGTTTTCAATTCGAGGTACTTATCATCCCCAACCGGGTATGATATAAAATCTTGCTCACCCGTAAATGCAGTGAATTCCACTAGACCGGTTCCTTGTATTCACGTGAGCTTGTCCTTAATGGCATTCCCAGTACTTCGTGTTCCTATATGATATGAACATCTTGGTTCATTATCTCTTGGCCTAATAGCCTTCATTAATTCTAAATAAATGAAAAACCAAACTTTTATTTATTTGCAATTAGGTCCCCAAAGTTATTTTTCTTTAACTTTAAGTCCCAAATACTAGTTTTTCATCAAATTTAGTCCCAAAACTTTTAAAATTCCCCTTGGGACCTCAATTTATTCAATTTCACAAAAAGGGGTTTAAATTTCCTAAATTTCCAATTTGGTCCCAAAACTTTTCCAAAATTACCATTTTGTCATTCCTTTATAAAAATGGTAAATTTTACCCCAAAAATTCTAAAATTCCTCAATTGGCCCTTTAACATTTTTATCATGCCCAATTGACCCTCAATTTTATGAAATTGCATTTTGGTTCTTCAAATTTTTGAAAATCCACAATTTTCCCCCAATTTCAACTTCTTAACACAACCGAATTTGATTTCATCAAATTAACCGATCAAACGTTTCCCATTGTTGAAATTGAAGTTGAAATTGAGTTTCTACATGTATTTGCATACGATTCTTTAGCAATTTGAATCACATGTTTTAACGTCGAGACGAGCTCAAATGGAGCTTCGCTGGAAAATGAATTGTAGAGAGAGAAAGCTTCGATTACTCACCGGTGAGGGTGCGGCGGTCTGAGCTTTATATCTAGGTAGGTAGCTCTCCATCTGATGTTCTAACTAGGATCAAGAATGACATCAATTGATGTCGAATTGGATTAGAATTTCGTCATTTAAATTCAGCTGACTCTTTCTCTAACACCGATAGGAAATAACAGAGGGGTGTTGAATTGGCTTACCTTTCTATCCTAATTCGACCGTGGGAGGGCTGAGGAAGTGTTGGGAAGGCTTGGTTTGGCCTGAGGAGGGCTCAAATTGGCTGATTTCAACTCGCTCGAAACAAGGCAGCTTCGGTCCACCAGAGCTGGTTCACTATTCAATCACGTTGACATTTCTCCGGCACTCTCGGAACGAATGGATGTCACCACCGTGTTGCTGACTTCTCCTCGGTTCTAATGAACCCAATCTTGCCTTCCTTGGCTCATAAATGATCCTATATCAAAGCTCTGGTTCGAGCTTCGTCAGAAAACTAAGCAACTAAGAGAGAATGAGCTTTTCAGGTGTGGAGAGGATGAATGGAGAGGGGCTCTTTATATAGGGAGCTTGGGGACTCGTTGACCGTCCATTTGGCATCTTTATGACAAGCATTGATGGCCAAAAATGTAGTGAATGGAGAGTTTCTTCTTTGTTGACAATGCTTCAATATTTCGGCGAGTGAATAGTGTTGTTGTCTGAAGGAAGAAGACGACATTATTCCAAACCAGACTGGATCTGTCCGGATTGGCTTCAAGGCTTAAATCGGCCATTACTGGCTCTACCTGATAGGTCAGGTTCTCTTCTAGTTCCATTGGAGGTTGGTTCAAAACATGACTAGTGTAAGGCTGATATTTCTAAAGCATTGAGATGTGGAATACATCATGTATTCTCTGTAGATTAGGAGGTAGTCCCAATTTATAAGTTACTGGTCCTATCCTTTGAATGATGGAATATGGGCTGATATATCTTGGTTTCAACTTTTCTCTTTGCTGAAACCTAAGTATTCCCCTCCAGGGGTACACTTTGAGGAAAACTTGATCTCCTACCTCGAACTCCAGATCTTTCCTTCGATTGTTTGCATAACTCTTTTGCCTGTCCTATGCAGTCTTAAGATGACTCCTTATTAATTTTATCTTATCGATGGCATCCTCAATTAGTTCGGCCCTTTCTATCTTCCTTTCTCCCACTTCTTCCCAAAATAGAGGGGTACAACATGGTTGTCTGTAAAGTGCTTCATAAGGAGCTATCTGAATACTGGCTTGATAACTATTGTTGTAAGCAAATTCCATCAGACACAAGTATTCCTCCCAGTTTTTTATTCATGGTAAGTACGCATGCTCTTAACATGTCTTCTAAGGTTTGGAAATGTCGTGCTCATATGAAGCTTAGTCCCCATGGCATTTTGTAAACTTGACCAAAACCTAGAGGTAAATATCGGATCTCTATCTGATATTATACTCACTGGAACACCATGGAGTCTACCATGTCTGTCACTTTTATAGGAAGGAAATGTGCTAATTTGGTCAATCTATCCACTATGACACAAATCGCATCTCGGCCCTATTTGTCATCGGTAGGCCCGTGACGAAGTCCATGGTGATGTGCTCCCATTTCCACTTCAGAATTGGTAAGGGTTATAGTAGTTCTTACAGTTTCTGATGTTCTGCCTTTATCTGTTGACACGACAAATATTTGGCAACATATTCTGCAATGTCCCTCTTCATACTCTTCCACCAGTATCATTGTTTGAGGGTGCGATACATCTTAGTACTACCCGGATGCATAGCATACACCGAATCGTGTACCTCTTCTAGAATTAATCTTTTCAACTCCTTATCTTAAGGCACACATCCCCTACCCTTATAGGTTAGTAGTCCGTCACCTCGCACATCATAGTCTGGTTTCCTTTCTCTGTTTACCAGATCCAAATCATCTATCCTTGGGAGTAGTACTAGTTTTTTTGGTGACTTGGTTCAGCTTTATATACTCGATGCACACCCTCATGCTTCCATCCTTTTTCTTTATGAATAGAATAGAAGCACCCCACAGAGACTAACTTGGAGGTATGAAATTCTTTTCCAATAATCTGTCCAGGTGTTCCTTTAATTCTTTCAGCTCTACTGGAGCCATGCAATATGGGGCCTAGGATATGGGGTTTGTTCCTGGGGTTATTTCTATGGTGAACTCCACTTGTCGTCTTGGAGATAGTCCAGGTAGCTCTTCTGGAAAAACCTTTGGATAATGTCTGACTACCAGAATGTCTTCCAGTTCCTTTTCTTTAGATTTGTCACCTACAACCATGGCCAGAAAGATTGTACATCCTTTATGTATCATCTTTTGAGCTTTTAGGTGGAGCACCAATTGTACTTCACCTTTCCTTCTATCACCCTGGAACTTTAGTCCTTTCATTTTGGAAGTATGGAAAGTTACCATTTTCCTTCTACTGTCCATTCTTGCTTGATGATTACTCAGCCAGTCCATTCCCAAAATTACTTCCACCTCCTTTAGGGTAATGGGATCATGTCAGCTTCAAGTTGGATTCCTCCAATTCTTATTTCACATCCCTTTAGTTGTTTATTCTTATTTAAACCTTCTCTTAAAGTTGTAAGGATGTTTAGGCTTTGTACTAGTGGAGTGAGTTATAGGGGTACTTTCGAAACCAACTCTTCCTGTAGTAAATCATGCTCAGCCTCACAACACTCTCACTTAACCACTCGTACTTCTTACCGAGGGCCTCATCATGGCCTTGGTGTTGAAACCCTCCTTCGATCACCCATTTTTAATATGATGCTTTCTCCTTCCCTGATCCAACTTCCAATTTTCTATCTTAGAATCTCCATAAAATGAATTCCTCCTTATCGTGTTTCTAAGGGTAAGTCTTAAGGGTTAAGTTTAACTATCCATAACCCATACTTCCTTAAGGGGATTTCTTCCCTCTTTTTTTTTTAACTTTTATTATCATACTCTTAAATTTTCTTCAAGGAACTTAGTGGTTTTAATAAAATTCTTCTTTCATTTAATTAGGAAATATTTTCTTGCCGTAATTTGGATTATTACATAAATTCTCTACTCCTTAATCCCTTAGGGTCATAGGGCTAGAGTTAACCTTAGAACGATTATGGGATTCTTGATCAGAAGGCTCTGAGAAACTGATTGGTGTCCATTCGTGCTCCTCAATAGGAAGAATTTCATGCATGGCCTCCAATTTTGTACAGCCTTAGTACATTCACCTGACACTCATAAGTCCACTTCATCCATTGAGATGGATTGAAGTTAGGTTAAGTGGGTGGAGCTACTTGGTTGACCTTCATGAAGGTGGCATATGCATCCCAATAGTTATCCCATGCCTCCTTCTTGGTGGGATTCCTCTTTAGTTGTTGTGGCATTGGAGGATGAGGGGTTGGACTTCTAGGAGGTGGTGCTGGTTACTCTTGTCTTGGAGGAGGGTATATGATGCCTTCTGGTTCTAGTAAGGCTCCAACTAGTTTCTGGTACTCTTCCACCATGTCCTTGGGCACCCTTTTTTTCACCTCTTAGAAACCTTTGAACGGCTTCCTCCTTTGGGTTGGATGTCTTTTTCATGATTATAGGGGAAGGACTTAATTTTTCCGTGAATTTCCTAGGGACTTTCCTTCCTGCACGATAGTTGAGAGTTGGGTTAATATCAAGGCATAATATTGATAATGTTTCAAGGGAACTATGCTCTAATACCACTCTAGTTGTCATGCCCCAACCTAGTTTGGTTAGATCCCCATGAACAACCAACTGCTCTCTTGGTTCAAGAGGAGTTTCCTCCTTCTTTAACTCGAGATGAGCCAGGCGTAATTTCAACCTTGTTCCCTAGAAAGACATATATCAAATAAAATGCATGCCTAAGGAAAATTAAGCATACCTAACAGAGAGTAAGGCTCAATTTTTTTCCTAGACATTATCTCTTTTTCTGAAAAAAGGGATAGAAAATAGGGGTGAGTGTCTACAAATTAGTGAATGGGTTTTTGAAAATTAACTTTGAGGAAAAAGAGTTGTATTGGAGTGTGCCAAACTCCTTATTTTTTTGTCAAGCATACTTTCATTTCAAATCCCTATTTTTATCACCATTTTTTTTATCACGGTATGTTATCACCCAACACACATCATTCATCATGAAGGTCAATCACACATTTGTAGGCCAATACGTCCACTAAACCCACTTGTGGCGTCGTAGCGACTTTACTGACCACTTAGATAGAAGCACGTCCGCTTCTAGCATGAGAGTGAGTGGATGTACATGACATCTGACCCTTAAACTCGAAATCAATTCTTCGTGTTCGTATGAGGACAAAGACCTCATCTCGTCCCCACCCTGGCCTCAAGCACTTAGTGCTACTCCAAATTACGCATGGTCACCTAGTATGACGAATTGCCCTTATACTCATTAGGTCGTCCAAGGCCCTTAGAACTTATCACTACCCCTCTTGGGCGTCTTGATGGTCCCATAATCACAGTGCATGCACAATCAGTATTTTCTTATCATGCCATATAATTTATGGTGGCATTAGTCCAACGGCCCCGATCTTCCACTCAACCTGCAGCTGTTTGTCTTGACTGGTCCGGAGACCTATCATATCGCACTACCACTAGTTGACTAAATATGTCTGTCATGTCTTAGTACCATAGCCAAATAATTCATTTATTAAAGTATTATGGCACATATCTCATGTTTATTTATGAGCTCCTACTCGTGCTCACTGGCCTATGGCCCACTGTTCGAGATTTTCAAAACCAGGCATAATAACCCCCAAGTTCCAAACTCGAGGCCCCCAACCTATAAGAGGTATTCGAGCTCCCATCGAGAAGGTCGCCCAAATCGTTTAAGCTTTGGCACACGGTCAAGGGAGAGCACTTCTGACAAAATATGTTTTCAATTGTCCATCATACCATCCGAGTATGAGGATATCTCCGCTCATAACTGATGAACAGGTTTTCCACCTCTTTCAAGGAAGTTTCATCATACCAACCGGGTATGATCTACTTATATCCGGTAAGTAGTTTTTCCACGTGATTTTTATGTCACTTCTCTAAGTTGTGATATTTAAAATACCACAAAATAATGGGTTTTTCATTTCGAGGTACTTATCATCCCCAACCGGGTATGATATAAAACCCCACTCACCTGTTAATGTAGTGAATTCCCT
Source organism: Trapa bicornis (assembly GCA_030064425.1). NCBI lineage: Eukaryota > Viridiplantae > Streptophyta > Magnoliopsida > Myrtales > Lythraceae > Trapa > Trapa bicornis. The sequence goes on along the minus strand of CM057760.1, from coordinate 17,820,464 downwards.
TGACTGATTATTTGTGTTCACGCGAGCATGTCCTTGTTGGCGTTCCCAGTACTCCATATTCCTACATGATATGAACATCCTTGTTCATTATTCCTTGGCCTAATAGCCTTCATTTATTCTAAATGAATGAGAAAACCAAACTTCCTATTTATTTGCAATTAGGTCACTAAAGTTATTTTTCTTTAACTTTAAGTCCCTAATACTGGTTTTTCCTCAAATTGAGTCCCGAGACTTTTAAAATTTATCTTACGGCCTCAATTTATTCAAATTCTCAAAAAGGGGTTTAATTTCCCAATTTTCCAATTTGGTCCCCCATTTTTTCCAAAATTACCTTTTTGCCCTTCCTTTACAAAAATGGTAAGTTTGACCCCAAAAAATCTAAAATTCCTCAATTGGCCCTCTAACATTCTTAGCATGCCCAATTGAATCTCAATTTTATAAAATCACATTTTGGACTTTCAAATTTTTGAAAATCTTTAATTTTCCCCAATTTTCCCCTAATTCCAACATCCTAATAGAGTCGAATTTGATTTAATCAAATTGACCGACCAAACACTTCCAATTGTTAAAATTGAAGTTGAAATTGAGTTTATACATGTTCATATGATTCACTAGCATTTTGAATTGCAAGTTTTAACATCGGAACGAGCTCAAACAGAGCTTCGCCGTAAAATAGATTATAGAAAGAGAAAGTTTTGATTGCTCACTAGTGAGGGCGCGGCGGTCTGAGCTTTTTATCTGGGCAGGTAGTTCTCCTCCTGAGGTGATTCATAGGATTGAGAATGACATCAATTGATGTCAAATTGGATTAGAATTATGCCAATGAAATTCGACTGAATCTCTCTCTAACATCGATCTTAAATTGTAGAGGAAAGTCGAATTAGCTTACCATTTTGTCCTAATTCAGCTGTGGGAGGGCTGAGGAAGTGTTGCAAGGGTTTGGTTTGGCCTGAGGAGGGCAAAAATTGGCCGATTTCAACTCAGCCAAAAAAGGGCTGGTGCGGTCTGCCGGAGCTGCTTCACTTTTCAATCATACCGGCATTTCTCCAGCGACTCTTAGAACGAATGGATGTCACCACTGTGTAGCTGACTTCTCCCTGGTTCTAATGAACCCGACCTCACCTTCTTTGGCTTAGAAATGAGCCTATATTGGAGCTTTGGTTTGAATGAGCGACTAAGAGAGAGTGAGCTTTTCAGGTGTGGAGAGGATGAATGGAGAGGGGCTCTTTATATAGGGAGCTCGAGGACTCATCGTTCGTCCGTTTGGAACCTTTATGACATACATTAATGGCCTAAAACGTAATGAACATAAATGTTTCTTCTTCGTTGACGCTATTTCAATTTTCCAATGAGTGAATAGTGCCGTCATCTGAATGAAGAAGACAACACTGTTCCGAATCGGCTTCAAAGCTTAAATCGGCCGGTTTACCACCAATTTGACCGAATTTTTCAAATATAAAAAATTCTTTATTCATCTAAATTCATTTTCTATCCAATAGTGGCTTCAAATCTCAAATTTGAGTTCTTTAAGCCACCTAGAAAAATAAATTAAGAATCTGGTTCAATAGTAGTTCAAACTAGTCCAAACTGGTTCAATCCGGTTCACCTGAACCGGTTTGGTTTTCATCTCCAATTCCTTATCAAGTCCATTTCCATGACTTTTGGGACTCTTTGGGTCACTTGGTATCCATAAATTTCTTAGCCTACCCTCTCTCTATCGATTCTAGTTAATGAGTCAACTCGTTTCATAAACCGGTTTGTCCTAAAGTTCTTTTCTAAGAACCGATCTAGTTTTTCTTCCCTAATTCGTCCTAAGGTTCTTTTCTAAGATTTGTGAACTATTTTGAGTCACATGGGAGTTGTAAATTCTCAATTTGCCTGTTTCCTAATAATCGAGCTTGTAGATCGATTCGATTTTAAAATTCAAAACTATCCAATTCTTTAGATTCGGGGAGAAATCAACTACACAATGGTAACCTCCATTCGCTCCAAGGGTCGCCAGAGAAACACCGGCGTGATAGAACAGTGAAGCGGCTCCGACGGATCAAAGCTGCCCTATTTCGGTTGAGCTGAAAATGGCCAATTTAAGCCCTTCTTAGACTAATACAAGTCCTTCCAACACTTCCACAACCCTCATACAGTTGAATTACAATGAAAAGGTAAGCCAATTTGGCTCCCCTCTGTGAATTCCAATCAATGCTAGAGAGAGAACTGGTAGATCTTTACTGACCAAATTCTCCCTTAATTCGACATGAATTGAGGTGATTCTTGATTATAGGAGAGACCTCTGGATGAGAGCTATCTACCCAGATCGAAAGCTAGGACCACCACGCCCCCTGACGAAAAGTTTACAAAGCTTTCTCTCTCTACGTCCAATTTTCTAGTGAAGCTCTGTTTGAACTCGTTCTAGTGTCAATTCATGCGATTCAAAGTGTAATTGAATCATATGGATGTGTAGGAACTTAAATCCACCTTCAATTTCAACAAATAACTTTCATTGATTAGTTAATTTGATTAAATCAACTCTAGTCAGGTTGGAATAATGAAATTGGGGGAAAATTTTGAGGATTTCGAAAATTCCAGGGACTAAATTACAATTTCTAAAAATTGAGGGCAAATTGGGCATGGAAAATGTTGGAGGACCAATTGGTCGATTTTGGAATTTGTGGGGTCAATTTTACCATTCTTGTAAAGTAGGGGCAAAATGGTAATTTTGGAAAAGATAGGGACCAAATTGGGAAATTGGTAAACTTAAACCCCTTTTTGTAATTTTGAATAAATTGAAGCTTCAAAGTAAATTTTTGATGTTTTGGGACTCAATTTGGGGAAATATTGACATTATGGACCTAAAGTTAAAGAAAAAGAACTTTAGGGACCTAATCTCAAATAATTAAAAGTTTGAGTATTTTATTCATTCGGGATGAATGAAGGCTATTAGGCCAAAAGATAATGAACAGGGATGTTCATATCGTGTATGAACACAAAGTACCGAGAATGCCAACCAAGACAAGCTCGTGTGAAGGAAAAAAGTCGATCGCGAGGAAATTCACTACATTCACGTGTGAGTGGGATTTTCACATCATACCCGGTTGGGAATGATAAGCATCTCGGAAATGAAAATCCACTACTAATTAGAATTTTAAACATCACACCTTGATGGAGTGATGTGAAAATTATGCGAAAAACCTACTTACCATTTGTAAGTAGATCATACCTGGTTGGTATGATGAACTTCCTAGAAAAAAGTAGAAAACTCGTTCATCGGTTATGAGCGAAGATGTCCTTACACCCGATTGGTCTGATGGATAGTTGGAAAATTGTTTTGTCATAAGTGCTCCCCCCTGAATGTGTGCAACTACTTAAAGATTTTGGGATATCTTCTTGACATGAGCTCGAATAGCTCAAATAGTCCGGAGGCCTTGGTTTTGGAACTTGGGGAATAAATACCCGATTTTGAAAATCTCGTACAGTGGGCACAAGGCCAGTAAGCACGAGCAGTTGCTAGTAAATAAACATGAGATTAAGCCATGAAAAATTAATGAATTATGTGTTTGGCCATGGTACCAAGACAGGTCCGACACACTGGATGGACTAATGGCAGTGCGACAAGATAGGTCGAAGGACCAGTCAAGACAAACAACTGTAGGTCGAGTTGAGGGTCGAGGCCATTGGACTAGTGGCACCAAAGATTAAATGGCTTATGAGGAAAACTCTTGTTTTGTGCATGCACTGAGGTACGAGACCATCAAGACAACTAAGATGGGTAGTGATATTTCCTAGGTGCTACTGGACTACATGGTGGAGATAAGGGCAGTTTATCGTAGCAGCGATCGAGGAAGCTCGACGTAGCTTCATGCATATGAAACTGGGGTGGGGTCGGGATAAGGTCTCTGTCCTCATACTAAAACAGAGTTTCTTTATGGGATTGAGGGTCGGATGTCGCGTGCATTAACTAATTCTTAGGGTAGAAGTAGACAGGATTCTAACTAGGTGGCCGGTAAAGTCTCTATGATACCACAAGTGGGTGCAATGGAGGGACTGCCTTGCGAATGTGTGATCCATTCATGATGAAGGGCATGTGTTGATTGTTAGACACACTGAATGTGGTTAATGAGAAATGATGGTTTGAAAACTGAGAAAATTAAGGGAAATGGTTTTAAGAAAATAAGGAGTTTAGCACACTCAAATTCAGACTATTTTTCTAAAAATCAAGTTTTAAACACTTATTCATTGAGTTGTTGAATTCACCACTCCCTTATACCCATTTTTAGATAATCAAGGGAAAACCTACCTAAATACTCTAGTTAACTACACCTGTAAGATAGATATATAAAATTTAAAATTTCATACCGTTTTTATTAATGTTATTCCAGTAAAAATACGTGTTTAAAAGGCGTCTTACTACTAATAGTTTAAAAAAGGAAAATCCTTTAATAAAATTAGATAGTAGCAAATTGATCATAGGGATTTGATCAAATGGGGTTAGAGCGTGATAGGTCGGAGTAATTTTTAATTAAAAGTTATTAATGGTAAGTAGTGTAATATTTTTAATATTATAAACAAATTATATTTATTTATTTTATTTTATTTAGTATTATATTTTCAACCGTATAGATTTTTTATCTTCATATTAATGATATAATATGTGATTTTTCAATTTATTCTAACTAGAAAATGAACATAAAACCAACTCTAAAAAATTATTCTTTTAACTATGTGCCATACTCACACAAAGATGACGGGCCATTAATATTAAATTATCCTACAAATAGCCTTTTTTATGGTTATATGAATCTTTCCATATTTGTAATATGTGGCTCCATGTAAGATTGTCAACTCTTAGTTTCCTTTCCACAGAAATTTTGCATTCTTAGTGAAAAAAAAAATGAAGGGCGTGCCTATTTACTTATGGTTTAGATTTACAAAAGTAAATGGTCTTTAATTTTTTGGATCCAAACTAATTTGGTTTGGTTCAATCGATTAAGTGAATGCTTTGAATTTAATAGATGATCACCTTGTTTCACTTGAAAAATTGGACGAAATCAGTGTATTTTGGTGCAGCTATAGAGTTGGATTAGAGTTACTGCTCCAGCAAACACCTAAATATAATATCTTTTATATTTTAGAATGTCCAAAATATAGAGAAATTGTGAAAGAGAGAGGCGGGTTGGGGTTGGCACGACATTATCTACAAATTGAGGGCTCTTTATAGTATGGCTGGATGCCCTTCTCCAATCACACTGCGTCGGTGCCCTTCCTCGTCGTTCACCAACCAGCCTCTTGCTCATTGATTTATTTTCTGTATTTTCTACTGCCTGCCCTCGACAAATCTTTTAATTCCCATTTTATCCTTCACGCCCCTTAAACGGCGACACCTCCTCCCTGTTCAAATTTGTCCTCACCAGAAAGGCAATGATTTTTTTTTGCTCAGAGAAAGGCCATGATATTAAACAAAAAATAAATGCCATGATGGACCTTAGTCTTACATTGTACCTACGGCATCAGCTGGGCAGTTGGGCAGGCGCAATTGTGAACCGTATGAACCGATTACGGTTCATCTCGTTAAACTTAACATACTGTTTTTATCTCACAGTTCAGCAATTACTTGCAACTATGAAAAAACAAAATGACCCACCTTTCTCCACATTTTATATATATTTTAAATTTTCAACCCGTCTTCATCCTACGGTTTATCATGGTTTTGCTCGGATATTGTGATACTTAATGGCTAGAAACGGTTCGGCCCAATTACACTGATATGTATATCTTGAACCAGCTCTAGTTATTGTGCAAAGAAAAACCGGCTCTATTTCAACATCTCTATATCCTCTGCCACCAAGAAACTGCTCTCATTACTAATGTGCACATACTTGGCTCGCCCGAATTGAAATGGTCCAAGCCGGTTCTGATTTCCTATCACTGACCCAAGCCGATTTAACATCCTTAAGGCCAACTTATGCAGAAAGTGACTGCATTCGAATTTTTTATCAGTCTGAAGTTAAATCGAACAGTTGAAAATTAATCATATATAAATTGATAAAAATAATCATATATTTACGAATAACATGAGAGATTGATTTAGCATGGGAAAAATGAGTCTAAAAATTCTATCGCTAAAATCAAAAGTATAATATTTTAATTATTATTAGAGGTATGTTACATTAAATAATTTTACTCGTATAATTCAGCATTCCATGAAATCTAACAAAAGATTCCGTATCTGAACAATAGAGTTCTTTTCCGTTTATCAAATTTATTCACTCCATTCTGTCTTTTCTATAAAACTTTTGCACTACTCGGGCATAACTTCATGTCTTGGAAATTGAATTAGGGAATATTGATTTTTGACCTTAAAAAAGAATAGCAAGCCTAAAATATAGTTCCTCTTGTAAAAAATGACCCTATAATATGGTTGTTAAAATGTGGAACATAAATTATATTAAAACCTGTATAACAATATAAAAAATTTAAGAAGAGAGAGTGCGAGGCACACCACCTTAAATCTATTCCTAATTATAGTTTTTATCTATTACCGTATTTTTGCTTATAAAATAAGTCATATTGCAAACGAGTATTTAGTGCATTCACACTACGAATAACTTAACAACCAATATCTTGTATTCCATTCATATTATGAGAATTCTAGTACACATTAAGACCATATTCTAGCGCACACAATATAAAAAAAGGCGAGCATTCTATGATTTTCTTACGTTAGTCGCTTGTAGGAGCGTATGTTAATTATGTTCACTTTTGTATTATTTAGCCATGTGTAAAACTAAAATATTTTAGAGACCAAATTATTGATGGAAAAAAGGATAATGGACTAAATCCAAAAATTTTTAAAAATATTATTATAATTGAAATATGCATATTAATATTTGACCCAAAATTTATCATAATATTTTAATTTATGTGATATTTATTTATTGGCTTTAATAACCTGAAGGATAAAATATGAGAAAGATAATAGTGAACAAAATAACTCATCTCATTGGAGTAGAAAATTTTATATTATATATAGCCATTATTAAAAATGGGTAATAGATACCATTGTAATTTTAATAATAACAATTAAATACCTCTACTTAATATGTGCAAATATAATCTTGGAGGTCAGTCAAATTGTATGTTAGAGAGGGTGTACGATGGATTGCCTAGGGTTAGGTTGGGTTTTTGGTATTATACTATAAGTGGAGGCTAATATTTCACAGTTAAGTTTTAAACAAAGTGCCAAACTAATTATTTTATTAATAAGTCTAGTCTCCATTCTAATTAATTAAATATAAAATTACTTCGAATAAAATAATTAATCTTAATATATTTAATTTGAATATAAATAATTTAATTATTTATAAAATAGATAGTAGATAAATTGTCAACGAAAATGAAAAAGCAATAAATCTAAATTAATGAAGCAATCACTAAATCTAAATAAATTTTGTTATAATATTATATTTAATTTTAGTAATAGAGTAGACAACCCTATATTATTTCTTTTAGCTACTATAAAATTAAATAAGTTTAGTAATAGAATTTGTTATAGTATTGTAGATACTATTACATTATATATGTTTTCTATCAAGAAATACATAAAAAATACACTCATTAGTGTTTCAATCAAATAATAAAGAACATATTCAATATCTCACCAATTATAGAGACTATCATTAATAATATCATGAATATTGTGCTTAACTGTAACTTAATGAGTTATGCATAAACTAACATATTGATAAATGACATCAGGAATAATAGGTAAGGTGAATGTAAGATACTAAAGTAAGATACTAAATCAAGCCAACAATCTTTCTATAAAGAGGTGAGTTCTCAAGTGGTTCCTCATCATGAAGGGAGAGGTATTGACCGCCAAGAACTAGGTACACCTAGGCTTATAATCTTCCATGGAAGTTTATATAATAATATTACCAATGTATTTGAATTGGGTGAAAATACGTTTTGTGATCATGCATACAAAGATTAATATAATATCGAGTTTTACTAAAAGTGAAATTTAACATAATTGGACCAGACATAGATGTTGAAATGATAATAGAAATTCAAACTAATATTTAAAATCAAAACGGATTGAAAATCGATTTAATCCAAAATTTTAGGAATTGATTAATGTGATATAGATCAATCTTGAATGACCTCATCGATCGAATATAAAGGATCAAAAAATAATTCGGCTGAGAATGGAGATCAATTAGGGCTTAACGAGACTGCATGTTAGATAAGATTATTTTCTAGGAGACATTAGGAAGGGCAAAATGTAATTCTTAGTCTCACATGGTAGGAAATAAGTTGAATAATTTTTAAAAAATTAAATAGGATCAAGATCCAATAAAATTATAGTTGAACCAATCAAGTAAATTCCAAAATTGGTTGAAACAACCAATTTAATCATCAAAAAACGATTCACAATAGTGTGAACTCGTCAACGACCACTTGCACATGTGCCTCACTTACATCATCTCCCTCACCCAACCTGACCTATCTTCCTCCCCTTTTAACCACTCCACTACTCTAACACATTTGATTGTTTGCACACCAAATTAACTCAATTGTTTGACCAAATTGTATGCAAAAAGGATCGTGATTGAGTTGAAAACTCGTTAATAAACCTCTCATTAAGAACAATCAGATTTTCATGGTCTCAAAAAACCAAATTTTGCTTTGAAATTAGAAAGAGAGAGTTTTCCACCATCTCTCAATAAATGAATCTTTCGACCAATGATTCTCCCACATATGACTACCAAATAAGCTGATTCTTATATCAAAATAATACTAATGAACTACTCTTGGGTTCAGTGTGGGATATTTCCAAGCATCCATTTCCTTGCAAGAAAATGCAAGCAATTATGATGGATTCTTAGATTTTGGGATCAATTTCATCACCACGAGACAACTATTTCGGTGGGTAGTTGTGCCTAAAGGATTACACAACTCTCATCTACCCCTCATGAGCCTCGCACTACCTCTAGTAGGTCAACTTTCAGCTGCACAAAGCTATTTTTTGATGATGAGTCACTTCGACAACGTGTGGTCGCGACCACTCCTATGGAAAATTAGGCCAGCTCTGCCGATTCTCCCTTACACCATTTTTCATAAAGAAAATAAAGGCGAATTGGAATGTTTTAAAGAAAATCGAAGTTCTGTTTGAACCGAGATCATGAAAAGTAACCAACATGGGTTGGAGGTGATCCAAAGTTAGATAAATTTCACAAAACTTCAAAATAAATTACTCCAATTAAAAGGTGAAAGCAAGAACTAGACTAAGTTGGGGTAAACCCAAGTTACACCCGATTGAATCATACTTAAATGAGAGTACCCAATTTGAAGATTGATTTTCCAATGTCACTCAAAAGGGAAAAAATGGTAAATTGATGTAACAACCATGTAGAAAATAAATTTAGTTAAATTTAGAAATTTTTAGATATTAGAGAAACAATCTAATTGGGCCTGAATTGATTGTAAAATGATTTTGAGTTATCAAAATCTGATCCGATTGAATGGGTCAATGGTTCAACTAGTTCAATGCGACAAAACCAGTTAGGCTTACTATAAACTCCACTCCTTGGAGTTAAGGAAAACTAAGAAAAGAACCGGTCTTACTAAATGAGAAAATTAAACTAGTTCATAAGTCCATTATTGGGGTACATGCAAGTTTGAGGGATTTTAACTCCCAAGTGACCCAAAGAGGTTCCTAAACCTTGGAAAGGAACATTAGGACAAATTGAGAGAGAGAAACCAAACTGGTTTGGGTGAACCGTACCCAAATCGAATTGAACCGGCTTAAGAAACCAAGCCAGTTTATGAATCGAAACCCAAAGAGAAGTGGAAAACAGGGAAATTTAGGGACCCCGAATGATCTAAGGAGTCATAAAAGTAGTGAAAAGGGACTATAGGATGAGTAGGAGATGAAAACCAAACCGGTTCAGGTGAATTGGATCTGAACCGGATTGAATTGGTTTGGACCGGTTTAAGCCACTATTGAACCAGATGCTAAATTCATTTTTCTAGGTGGCCAAAAAAAATTCAAATTTGAGATTTGAGGCCACCATTAGATAGAAAATGAATTTAGATGAATTTAGAAATTTTTAGATTTTAAAATTTTGGTTGAATCGAGTTTGAACCGGTTGGTTTAAGCTTTGAACCTGGTTCGAAGTAGTGTCGTCTTCTTCCTTCAGATGACAACATTGTTCACTCGCCGGAAAATCGAAGTAGCACCGACGAAGAAGAAATGTTTCCATTCAATACATTTTAGGCCATTAATGTCTGTCATAAAGATGCCAAACGGACGGCCCACAAGTCCCCGGGCTCCCTATATAAAGAGCCCCTCTACATTCATCCTCTTCACACCTGAAAAGCTCACTCTCTCTCAAGTGCTTAGTTTTTTTTGGAAAAGCTTGAACTAGAGCTCCTATATAGGGTCATTTCTGAGCCAAAGAAGGTGAGATCGGATTCCTTAGAACTGGGGAGAAGTCAGCTACATGGTGGGGATATCCATTCGTTTCGAGAGTTGCCGAAGAAGCACCAGCGTGATTGAACAGTGAAACAGCTCCAGCGGAGCGAAGCTACCCTATTACGGCCGAGTTGAAATCAGCTAATTCAAGCCCTCCTCAGGCCAAAGCAAGCCCTCCCAACACTTCCTCAATCCTCCCACGACCGAATTAGGACTAAAAGGTAAGCCAATTCGACTCCCTTATGCAATTTCCGATTAGTGTTTGAGATAGAGTCGATCGAATTTCAATGATAGAATTCTAATCCAATTCAATATCAATTGATGTCATTCTTGATCCTAGGAGGAACCTCAGGAGGAGAGGTACCCGCCTAGATAAAAAGCTTAGACCGCTGCGCCTTCACCGGTGAGCAATCAAAGCTTTCTCTCTCTACAGTCTATTTTCCGACAAAGCTCTGTTTGAGCTCATTCTGGCGTTAAAACTTAGGATTCAAAGTTCTATGGAATTGTATAAACATGTAGAAACTCAACTTCAACTTCAACTTCAACTTCAACTTCAACTTCAATTTCAACAATTAGAGGTGTTTGATTGGTCAATTTGGTGAAATCAAATTCGGTTGTGTTAGTGAGTTGAAATTGGAGACTTTCAAAAATTCGAAGAACCAAAATGCAATTTTCTAAAATTGAGAGTAAATTGGGCATGATAAGAGTAAATTGGGCATGATAACTAAGTAATTTTAGAATTTTTGGGGTAAAACTTACCATTTTTGTAAAGGAAGGGCAAAATGGTTATTTTGGAAAAGTTGGGAACCAAATTGGAAATTTGGGAAATTAAACCATTTCTGTGAATTTGAATAAATTGAGGTTTTAAGATAAATTTGAAAAGTTTCTAATTGAATCTGAGGAAAAATTAGCAGTAGGGACTTAAAATTAAAGAAAAATAACTTTAGGGACCTAATTGCAAATAAATAGAAAGTTTGGTTTTCTCATTCATTTTGAACGAGTGAGGGCTATTAGGCCAAAGAATAATAAACAACTATGTTCATTTCATCTAGGAAAATGAGACATTAGGAACGTCAACTGAAGTTAAGCTTGCTAGGGACGAAGACCGACTAAGTGGAAGTTTATTGCATGATTAGGTGAGTGGGATTTTATATCATACCCGGTTGGGCATGATAAGTACCTCGAAATGAAAACCCACTACTTAGTGGTATTTTAAACAACACAACTTAGAGAAGTGATGTGAAAATCATGCGGAAAAACTATTTACCGATTGTAAGTAGATCATACCCGATTGATATGATAAAACTTCCTTGAAGGAAGTGGAAAACCCGTTCATCGGTTATGAGCAGAGATGTTCTTATACCCAGTCGGTATGATGGATAGTTGAAAATATATTTTGTCGAAAGTGCTCTCCCCTGATTGTGTGCCACTGCTTAAATGATTTGGGAGACTTCTTGACGGGAGCTCGAATCGCTCTTATAGGCCGGGGGCCTTGGTTATGAAACTTGGAGGCTAATATGCTCGGTTTTGAAAATCACGAATAGTGGGCCATAGGCCAATTGGCACAAGCAGGAGCTCATAAACAAACATGAGATATATGCCATAAAACTTTAAGTAAATGAATTGTTTGGCCATGGTACCAAGACATGACCAACATATTCAGTCAACTAGTGATAGTGAGACATGACATGTCTCCTGACTAGTCAAGATTTCAGGAAGCGCAAAATGTAATTCTTAGTCTCAAATTGTAGGAAATAAGTTGAACAATTTTTAGAAAATTAAATTGGGCCAAGAACCAATGGAATTGTAGTTGAAGCAACCAAGTAAATGCCAACATTGATTGAACCAACCAATTTAATTGTTAGAATCTGATTAACTATAGTGCGAACTCGTCAATGACCAATCACACATGCGTTGCACATATGTTATCTTCCTTACCCAACCCGACCTATCTTCCTTCCCCCTTTAACCACTCCACTGCTCTAATACATTATTGTTTGCACACCAAATTAACTCAATTGTTTGACCAAATTGCATGCAACAAGGATCGTGATTGAGCTGACAACTCATTAATAAACCTCTCATTAAGAACTATTGGACTAAATTTTGCTTTAAAATTAGAGAGAGAATGTTTTCCACCACCTCTTAACAAACGAAACTTTTGACCAACAATTCTCTCACACATGGCCACGAAATAAGCTGATTCTTATTTCAAAATAATACTAATGAACTATTCTTGGGATTCAGTGGGCAGTGCATGGGTGAAAGTGACTAAAAACTATTGCATGTGGGACATTTTCAAACATCCATTCCCTTGGAAGAAAATGCAAGCAACTCTAATGTCTTCTTAGGTTTTGGGGTCAATTTCATCACCACAAGGCAACTATTTTGGTGGGCAATGTTGTCTAAATGATTACCTAACTTTCATATACCTCCCACAAGCCTCGCATTACCTCTAGTAAGTCAACTTTCAACCGCACCAAGCCATTTTTTATGATGAGTCACCCTGACAACATGTGGTCGTGACCACTCCTACGAAAAGTTAGGCCAATTGTGCTAACTCCACCTTTAAATACCATCTTTCATAAAGGAAATAAACATAAAATGTGAATTAGAAAGTTTTAAAGAAAATTGAGGTTCTATTTGAACTGAGATAATGAAAAGTAGCCAATTAAAGATAAGAAAACTGGTCAATTGAAAAGAGGAAACAAAGCCTATTCCCAAACCATAATCGATAAGGAAAAGGTAAAATGGGGAATTGAAAAATCTTGAGTGACCCAAAGAGTCATACAAATCAGGGAAAAGAACCTTGTTACAAATGGGAAGAGAACACCAGACCGGTTCATGGCGAATCGGAAATTAACCGGATTGAACTGGTTTGAACCATACTTGAACCAGTTTTTAAATTCATTTTTCTTGTACATCAATTGTAACAATTCTTGATCCTAAAAGGAACCTTAGGACGAGAGCTACCTTTCTAGATCAAGAGCTCAGACCGCCGCACATTAACGGTAATCTTTTGAAGCTTTCTCACTCTACGAACAGTTTTTCGACAAATCTCCATTTGAACTCAATTTAGACCCAAATACTATTGTTCTAAGCTCAATTAAATTGAATGGAATTATCGAAACTGATCCATAACTTTAATTGGAGCAATTAACCCCATTGAATTGTCAATTTAAAGAAATCAAATTCGGTTAGTTTGAATGGGAGAAATTGGAGGGAAATTTTGGGGAAATTTGGGGATTTCAAAAAACTGAGGGACCTTCATGCAATTTCTTAAAATTGAAGATAATTGGAAATGAGAAAGATGTTGATGGACAAATTGGTCAATTTTCAGAACATTTGGGGCCAAATTGCCATTTTTTGAAAGTAGGGGCAAAATTGTAATTTTGAAAAGTTGGAGACCAAATTGGAAATTTAGAAAACTTGAGCCCCTTACAAAATTTTGATTAAATTGAGGAACCAAAAGGGATTTTGGAAGCCTTGGGACTAAATTTGGAAAAAGTTAGAATTAGGGACCTAAAGTTAAGGAAAATGAACAGTAGGGACCTAAGTGCAATAAATCAACAATTTTGAGCTTAGTCGCTTATACGTGAGAAAACTATGGTTGTCATGCCAAACTTAAATTAATAAAGATGCACAAATCGTGTAGGGACACTAGAAACTAGAAGGCCAGCAAGGAAAAGCTAGTGTGGAATTGGAAACCGACTAGGGATGGACACGTCACGACCATTGGGTGAGTGGACTTACTTACATCATAGCGGGTTGGGATGGTGAGCACTTTAGAAACAAAAAACTAGTTATAAGTGGAATTTTAACATCATACCCTGTTGGGGTGATGAGCAATTTAAGCTAAAAACCTACTTACCAGTCGTAAGTAGAGACAATCACACCCGGCTGGTATGATGAACTTCCTTGAGGAAAGGAGAAACCCGCTTATCCGTTGTAAGGGGAGATATCATCACACTAGTTGGTCTGATTAAGTGGAAAATATACTTTTTGTTAGAAGTGTTATCCCCTTACTATGTGCCAATGCTTAAAAGATTTGGAAGACCTTCTTAACTGGAGCTAGAACAGCTCAGTAGGCCTTAGTTTTTTTGAACTTATGTGGCTAAATGCCCGGTATTGAAAAATAATATGCAGTGGGGCTAAGGCCAGTGGGCACGAGCAGGCGCTCGTAAATAAACTTGAGTAAAAAAAATCCCTGAAATTTCTAATGAAATTGTGTATGTGATTTCGCAATGGTACCAAGTCAGGACCGACAATACTCGATGGGCTGGTGACAGTGCGTCAAGGCTAGGTCGACGGACCGGCTTAGATAAACAGCTACAAGTCGGGTTGAGGGTTAGGGCCATTGGACCATCGACACCAAAGATAATGGCCATATGTGAAAAAAATTATTGTTTGTGCATGTACTTGTGGTATAGGACCATCAAGACGCCTAGGAGGGGTAGTGATGGGTTCTAAGGGCTACTGGAGGACATGGTGGAGATAAGGGTAGTTAGTCTTGCCTATTAGTCGGGAAGCTCAGAGAAGCTTCTTGTGCATGAGACTAGGGTGGGGTCAGGATGAGGTCTCTATCCCCATACGAACATGGAGTGATATTCGGGTCTAAGGGTCGGATGTCTAGAACATCCACTCAGACCTAGGGTAGAAGTGGACTGACTTCTATCTTGATGCGTCCTAGGGCTCTGGATGACCTAGTGGATATAAGGGCAGTTTGTCATACCAAAAGTCTTGCGAAGCTCGGAGTAGCTTCAAGTACATGAGACTAAGGTGGGGACAGGATGAGGTCTCTATCCTTATATAGACACAGAGATTTGTTATGGGATTGAGGGTGGGATGTCGCGATCATCCACTCATTCTTATGGTAGAAGTGGACATGCTTCTATCTAGGTGCCCAGTAAAGTCGCTCCGACGCCACAAGTGGGTTCAGTGGATGGGATGGCCTACGATTGTGTGTTTGACCTTCATGATGAAGGATGTGAGTTGGGTGATGACACATGGTGGTAATAAGAAATGGTGATAAAAACTAAATTTGAAAATTAAAGGTTTTAAAAAGAAAATAAGGAGTCTAGAAAACTCCAAATCAAACATTTTTCTAGAAGTTAAACTTTGAAAACCCATTCACTGAGTTATTGTACTCACCCCTCCCTTATATCCCTTTCAGGTAACCCCAAAAAGCATACCCCAAAGACCACTAGTTAACGCACCTGTAAGACAAGTATGAATAATTTAAAATTTTATACAGTTTTGATTTATGTTATTATAGGAAATTTACAAGTTTAAAGGAGTTTTTACTCCTCACAATTTATAAATAGGGGAAACCCTTAGTAAACTGGGAAAGTGGCGGCTTAATCATGGGGATCCGACCAAACTAGGTCAGTGTGTGACAAAGACTCTTACTCTTGAGGTCTTCATCCAAACATTAATTCGGATCAAAAGATTGGGGGTTCCAAAATGTCCGATAGTCCCCATGTCTGGTTATTCCCCTTGGTTATTAAAAAACTCTTTAGCTCGGTGACCTTTTGAGCTTAGTTTCACAGTTTTTGGCGTTATCTCTTTTTTTATATCTTATATTGGTACATTAATCCATTATTTCTTTATTATAACTCCAATTAATCCATTATTTATTTATATCTTGGGTGTCTTGAAGGTCTAGTAACACAGTGCATGCACAATCAATATTTTTCACAAAATTCCATATAATATATGGTGCCACTAGTCCAACGGCCCCGACCTTCAATTCAACCTGTAGCTATTTGTCTTGACTCGTCCAAGGACATGTCATTTCGGACTACCGCTAGTTGAATGAGTGTGTCAGTCATGTCTCTGTATCATGGCCAAACAACTCATTTACTTAAGTTTTCATGGCATATTAATCATGTTTGTTTATGAGATCCTGCTCGTGCCAACTGGCTTAGGGCCCGCCATTCGAGATTTTTAAAATCGAGCATATTAGCCTCAAAGTTCCAAAACCGAGGCCTCCGACCTATATGAGCTATTCACTCCCATCAAGAAGGTCTCCCAAAATGTTTAAGCAGTGGAACACATTTAGGGGAGAGCACTTCTGACAAAATATGTTTTTCTACAATCCATCATACCAACCGAGTATGAGGACATCTCCGCTCATAACCGATGAACAGGTTTTCCACTTCCTTTGAGAAAATTTCATCATACCAACCAGGTATGATCTACTTACAACCATTAGATAGTTTTTCAGCGTAATTTTCACATCACCCTTCTCAGGTGTGATGATTAAAATACCACTTAGCAGTGGTTTTTCATTTTTAAGGTGCTTATCATCCCATCCGGGTATGATATTAAATTCCCACTCACCCATTAATGTAGTGAATTCCTCTCGACCTTTTCTTTGTATTCACATGAGCATGTCCTTGTTGGCAATCCCGGTAATTTGTGTTCCTACACGATATGAATATCCTTTTCATTATCCTTTGGCCTAATAGCCTTCATTCATTCTAAATGAATGAGAAAACCAAACTTTTCAATTCGTTGCAATTACATCCCTAAAGTTATTTTTCTTTTAATTGAAGTCCTGAATGTCAGTTTTTCCTCAAATTGAGTCCTGAAACTTTTAAAATTCACTTTGGGTCCTCAATTTATTCAATTTCAGAAAAGGGGTTGGATTTCCCAAATTTCCAATTTGGTCCACCAATTTTTCCAAAGTTACCATTTTGCCCCTACTTTACAAAAATGGTATGTTTTGACCCAAAAATTCCAAAAATGCTCAATTGATCCTCCAACATCTTTATCATGCCCAATTGGTCCTCAATTTTATGAAATTGCACTTTTGCCCCTCTAATGATTGATATTCCTAAATTTTCCCAATTTCAACCTTCTAACTCTACCGAATTTTATTTTATTTTATTTTATTTGCCACAGAAACTTGACAATAGGAATCTTCTTATTCTTTAAATTCTTGTCCCTCCAGTCGATGATTCGTACCAGTTCCATCTGATAGGTCAGGTTCTCTTCCAGCTCTAATGGAGGTCGGTCGAATACATGACTAGGATCAGGCTGATACTTCTGAAGCACAAAAATGTGGAATACAACGTGTATTCTCTATAGGTCTAAAGGTAGTTCCAATTTATAGGCCACCGGTCCTATCCTTTGAATGATGGGATATGGACTAATATACCTTGGTTTCAACTTTATTCTTTGTTGAATCCTATGTATTCCCCTCCATGGGGACACTTCATAAAGAGCTTCATAGAGAGCCATCTGAATACTGGCCTGATAACTATTATTGTAAGAAGATTCCATCAGGCACAAGTATTCTTCCCAACCTTTGTTCATGGTGAGTACACATGCTCTTAGCATGTCATACAAGGTTTGGATGGTTCATTTAGACTGCCCATCTATCTAAGGATGAAACTTCGTGCTCATGTAAAGCTTGGTTCCCATGGCACTTTGTAAACTTGGCCAAAACCTTGAATTAAATCTTGGATCTCTATCTAATACTATACTCATCGGAACGCCATGGAGTCTTACAATTTCCCTCATGTATAAGACAACCAATTGTTCCACTGTGCCCATCACTCTTATAGGAAGGAAATGAGTTGATTTGGTCAATTTATCCACAATGACCCAAATCGCATCTCGACCCTTTCTTGTCATCGGTAGTCCCGTGACAAAGTCCATAGTGATGTGCTCCCATTTCCACTCCGAAATTTGTAAAGGTTGTAGTAGTCCTGATGGTTTATGATGCTCTACTTTTATCTGCTTGTAGGACAAGCATCGGGCTACATATTCCGCAATGTCCCTCTTCATACCTTTCTACCAATATCCTTGTTTAAGGGTGCAGTACATTTTGGTACTGCACAGATGCAAAGCATACACTGAATTGTGTGGCTCTTCTAGAATTAATCACTTTAGTTCCTAACTTTGAGGCACACATACCCTACCCTTGTAGGTTAGCACCCCGTCACTACGCAGGTTGTAGTCAGGTTTAGTTTCTTTATTAACCGGATCTAGATAGGGTTAAAGTTCCTTATCTTCTTTTTTTTTTTAGCTTGGATTTGCTTAGTGAGACTGGGTCTTAATACCACCTTAGCCACTAGGCAAATTTTCCTGCTTGTCCATTTTCAAGTTTCTCTCCATTCTTCCCAATTGTTGCAATAGGGGTATGTAACTCATCTTTACTTGAGTTGCCTCAGTTTGGTACTTGCGACTCAAGGCATCTGCTACTACATTTTCCTTTCTGAGGTGATATTCTATCACAAGGTCATAATCCTTAACCAATTCCAGCCATCTGCTCTGGTGGAGATTCAACTCTTTCTAAGTTAGGAAATACTTATGACTCTTGTGACCTGTGTATATCCTACACTTAACCTCATAAAGGTAGTGTCGCCATATTTTTAGGGTAACCACTATTGCAGCTAATTCTAAATCATGAGTTGGGTAGTTTCTTTCATGTACCTTCAGTTGTCATGAGGCATAATTGATAACCTTCCCTTGTTAAATTAAGACACATTCGAGTGCTTGTTTAGATGCATCAGTATAGACGATGTACTCTCTCTCACATTAGGGTTAGGTAAAGAGAGTATCAGTGCAGTTGTCAATCGAGTCTTTAACTCCAGGAAAGATTTCTCACAGCTTTCATCCCACTTATACTAGACTCCTTTCTTGGTGAGTCGGATTAGAGGGGCCGCTATCTTAGAAAAATCACGCACAAACCGTCTATAGTATCTAGCCAGATCTAAGAAAGTTCTTATTTTTGTAGGATTCCTTGAAGCCTTCCAATATGATATGGCTTCTACCTTGGTTGGGTCTACTTTAACTACATCCTTGGATACGTATGCCTTAAGAATTCTACCTCCTGCAGCCATAACTCACACTTGAAAAATTTTGCATATAATTGATTTTCCTTTAATATTTCCAAGGTGGTTGCCAAATGCTCTTCATGTTCCGACCTGGTTCGTGAGTATATAAGGATGTCATCTATGAACACTATCAGGAACTTGTCCAAATGTGGTTGGAACATACGGTTCATCAGGTCCATGAATGCTGTAGGGGCATTTGTCTATCCGAACGACATCACTCTGAACTCATAATGTCCATATCTATATCGGAATGTCATCTTAGGGATGTCCTCTTCTTGAATCCTGAGTTGATGATAGCCTAATCGAAGGTATATTTTGGAGAAGTAAGCTGCTCCTTTTAATTGGTCGAATAAATCATCTATCCTCAAGAGTGGGTATCGATTCTTGATGGTGACCTGGTTTAGCTTTTTGTAGTCTATGCACAGTCTCATACTTTTGTCCTTTTTCTTTACGAATAGGACATGAGCACCCCACGAAGACTGACTAGGACATATGAAATCCTTCTCCAATAATTCATCCAATTGTTCCTTCAATTCCTTCAACTCTATCAGAGCCATACGATATGGGGCTTGGGATATGGGGTTTGTTCCTGGGATTATTTCTATGGAGAACTCCACTTGCCGACTTGGAGGTAGTCTGGGTAGCTCTTCTGGAAATACCTCTGGGTATTGTCTAACTACCGTAATGTCTTCTAGTCTCTTTTCTTCAGATTTTTCATCTATGACCATGGTTAGGAAAGCTGTACAACCTTTTTGTATCATCTTTTGGGCTTTCAAATGGGACACCATTTGTACTTCACTTTTCCTTCTATCTCCCTAGAACTTTAATCCTTTCATCTTGGGAGTGTGGAAGGATACCATCTTCTTTCCACAGGTCATCCTCGCTTGATGGTTACTCAGCCAATCCATCATAAGGCTTACTTCAACCTCTTTCAAGGGTAATGGGATCAAGTCATCTTCAAGTTTGATTCCTCCAATCTTTATCTCACATCCCTTTAATTACTTATTCCTGTTTAAACCTTCTCCTAAAGGTGTAAGGATATTAACGCTTTGTTCTAGTGGAGTGAGCTCTAGGGGTGCTCTTGAAACCAACTCTTCCTTGATGAAGGATATCTTAGCTCCAGTGTCAAAGAGGACATAGAATTGTTCCCCCATAGTTGCATATACCCTGATTGAAGAAACGTATAGTTTAGAAGAAAGTTTCCTTTATTAAATCAAAATATCTTCAGTTTACATGACTCTCTTGAACTAATTTGGAGGGTTTTGGGGTGTACCCACTACAGTACTAGGGTCTTTTTTTGCCTCTTCTTAGGTGAGGTTGTATACCCTAGATGGTACTCGGGCTGTAGCGTCTGGCCTAGGGTTCCTGGGATTCCCTTGAGGTGGTCCGAGAGTGTTCCTCTACTGGTTCTCCCTTAGAGTGGGACAATCATTTGCAAAGTGTCCCACTTGCCCACATGCAAAGCAGGTAAATCATGCTCCCTCATGGTTCTTTTGACACTTTGGACAACTAGGGTTTCCTTGAGGTAAGGTGGGGACTACTCTAGGGGAGGTGGTGGCATGTCCCTTCTCCTTTGGAATGCCATTCTATTTCCCCATTTTGTATCATTATGCTCCTTCCGTCCTCCTTGACGGTTTAGACCCTTCTCCTCCTATAGGGTCATCTGCTCCATCCGACGACGTCGGGTCTGCACTAGTCGCTTACAACTGTGAGCCATACTAATTAAGGAAGCCATGTCTATCGGGCATCCCAGTACTTCCATACGGTCTCGAATGTCCATATTGAGACCGTCCATGAACCTTTGGCATATGTCTGCTGGCCTAGCTAGGTCAGGAGCAAAGGGTCTTAACTCATTGAATTTTGTCTCATACTCCGATATGGAGTAAAGCCCTTGTTGAAGCCGAACCTTTGGCATATGTCTGCTGGCACCAAGTACTCCTCTAAGTACCTCTCTTCGAACTGTTCCTAAGTGGAAATGGTAGTATGTAGGTTTCAGACATTGTCCCACCATCATTTTACGCTTCCATCTAGGAAGAATTCTATCAGGATCACCATATCCTCTTGTAGTATCATGACGATTCCCATCAGCTTCTTAATGGTTATCAACCAATCCATGGTGGCTCCAGCATAATTCTCTTTGAGTAAGGGTTTCCATCCTAGTTACCTAAGAATCTTGAGGTTTCTGGGATTGTCCATTGGAGGAGGGTGGTTAACATGGAGAGGAAGGGATTGCACTTCCTCTGGTTCAACCTGAGAATTTGTGGTTTACTCAGGGATGAGGTTAGGTTGTCCAAATACACGAGTGAACTCCTTGTACAATCTTTGGTGCTCCTTGCTGAGTCTAGGAGGAGTTGTCTGGGCTTCTCTGGAAGTTACTACAGGTAGGGGGGTTGGGCAGTGTTGGAGATTGCAACCCTAGTTTTCTTGGTTCCTTTCTTCGGAGCCATTATGACAATTTTAAAATCAATCCTATTAGTTACTATATTTTCTAGTGTTGATTCTATATTTGAGGAAACGGGCTCTCATACCACTCAAGTTGTCACGCCCCGACACGGTTTGGTCGGATCCCTGTTATCAACCCGCCACTCTCCCGATTTACTAAGGGTTACCCTTGTTTATAAACTGTGAGGAGTAAGGAATCCTTTAAACCTGCACCTTTCCTATAATAACATAAATCAAAACTGCACAAAATTTTAAACTATTCATATCCGTCTTATAGGTGTGTTAACTATTGATCTTTGGGGTATGCTTTCTTGGGTTACTTGAAAGGGATATAAGGGAGGTGGTAAGTACAACAACTCAGTGAATGGGTTTTCAAAGTTTAACTTTTAGAAAAATATTTGATTCGGAGTGTACCAGACTCCTTATTTTCTTTTAAAAACCTTTCATTTTCAAATTTGGTATTTATCACCATTTCTTATTACCACAGTGTGTCATCACCCAACACACATCCTTCATCATGAAGGTCAAACACACAATCATAGCCCTGCCCATCGACTAAACCCACTTGTGGTGTCGGAGAGACATTACTGGCCACCTAGGTAGAAACACGTCCACTTCTACCTTGAGAATGAGTGGATGTATGCAACATCCGACCCTCAATCCCATAATCAATTCTCCGTGTCCGTATGAGGACAGAGACCTCATCCCGACCCCACCCTAGTCTTGTGCACAATGAAGCTATGTCGAGCTTCACAAGGTCACATGTTCCGACGAACTGCCCTTATATCCACCAGGTCGTCTAAAGCCCTAGGATGTATCACTACCCCTCTTGGGCATCTTGAAGGTCCCGTAACACATTGCATTTCTTTGTATTCAAGCGAGCTTATCCTTGCTGGCATTCCCAATACTTCGTGTTTCTACATGATATGAGCATTCTTGTTCATTATCTTTCTGCAAAATAGCCTTCATACATTCTAAATAAATGAGAAGACCAAAATTTTCATTTAGTTGCAATTAGGTCACTAAAGTTATTTTTCTTTAACTTTAAGTCCCTAATGCTAATTTTTTCTTCAAATTGAGTCCCAAAACTTTTAAAATTCACTTTAGGACCTCAATTTATTCAATTTTGTAAGAAGAGGTTCGATTTCCCAAATTTCCAATTTGGTCCCCAATTTTTCCAAAGTTACCATTTTGACCTTACTTTACAAAAATGGTAAGTTTTGCCCCAAAAATTCCAAAATTGCCCAATTGATCCTCCAACATCTTTATCATGCCCAATTGGTCCTCAATTTTATGAAATTGCACTTTAGTCTCTCTAATTTTTGAAATTCCCAAATTTTCCCCAATTTCAACCTTCTAACTCCGTCGATTGTAATTTCCTCAAATTGACCGATTAGATGATTTTAATTGTAGAAATTGAAGTTAAATTGGAGTTCCTACACCTACATATGATTCAATTGCACTTTGAATCGCACGATTTGGTGCCAGAATGAGCTCCAACTAAGCTTTGTCGGAAAACTGGACTTAGAGAGAGAAAGTTTCGAAAGCTTACCGTCGAGGGCACGGTGGTCCAAGCTTTCGATTTGGGCAGATAGCTCGTGTCTTGAGGTTCCTCCTAGGATCAAGAATTACATTAATTGATGCCAAATTGATTGAGAATTTCATCATTGAAGTTTTGACGGTTCTCTCTCTAGCACCCGTAGGAAATTACAAAGGGGAGCTGAATTGGCTTACCTTTTAGCTCTAATAAAACTGTAGGAGGGATGTGGAGGTGTTGGGAGGGCTTGATTTGGCCTGTAAAGTACTTGAATTGGTTGAGTTTAGCTATTCTGAAATAGGGCAACTTCGGTTCGTCGGAGTTGCTTCACTGTTCGATCACACCAACATTCCTCCGGCGACCCTCAGAGCAAATGGAGACTATAGTTGTGTAGCTGACTTCTCCCCGGTTATAAGAAACCCAACCACGCCTTCTTTTGCTCAAAAAAGAGCCTATATCGGGGCTCTAGTTCAAGCTTCAGCGAAAATTGGAGCTGCTAAGAGAGAATGGAGTTTTCAGGTGTAGAGAGGATGAATGAGGAGGGGCTCTTTATATAGGAAGCTCAGGTACTTCTTGGCCATCCAATTAGTACCTTAAAAGTGATTGTTCGTTGCATAAATCTCCCCGGCCAGAAACTTTTCAGATTTGTCGGCGCTGTGCAATTTTTCGGTGAGTGTATAGTGCTATCATCTGATGGAAGAAGACGACATTGTCCAAATCCTAACCGGAACGGTCCAAACTGCCTAGTTCAACCCAGATTTGACCAAAATTTTCAAATCTAAAAATTTATAAATTCATCTAAATTTATTTTCTATCCAATGATGGCCTAAAATCTAAAATTTGAATTTTCTAAGCCACCTAGAAAAATCAATTTAGCATCCAGTTGAATAGTAGTTCAAACTGGTCCAAACCGATTCACCTGAGCCAGTTTGGTTTTCATCTCCAATTCATCCTAAAGTTCTTTTTCTTGACTTTTGTGACTCTTGAGGTCACTTGGGATCCATAACTTTCTCGGTTTTCCCTTTATCAGTTTCAGTTCATGAACCGACTCAGTTCACAAACCGGTTCAATCTAGTTGGATCCGATTCATCTGAACCAGTCTGGTTTTTCTCTTTCATTTTATCCTAAGGTTATTTTCCAAGACTTTATGAACCCTTTGGGTCACTTGAGAGTTATAAATTTCCCAAATTGCATGTTCTCTGATGATCGGGTTTGTGAACTGGTTTAGTTTTTCTCACTCGGTTTGACCGGTTCTTTTCCTGGTTTTCCTTAACTCAAAAGGGGAGAGTTTACAACTCTCCCATCATTTTAGGAGTTTTGTCCTAAAAACTTAATTAGTAATCTTTGCAAGATGAACAATTTCCTTTGATGTCAACTTGATGTTTTCTTAACATGCAAACTCTTCTCTTGTTCTTTCAATTAGTCCTTTTTACATCGTTCACTTAAATAATTTCTTTTCTTTATTTTGAATCATGTTTTTCTCAAGACTATTGGGCTTACATGCCCCTTACAGCACATTATTTTCTAGATCTTGTCTCTTTGTCCATTAGATTTCTAGAACACCTCCTTTAGAGTTGTTCCCAACTTTTCAACCTCTCAAGAATTGTATAACTTCATCCCTCTTTTTGTTTGGTAGTATAACTCGACTACCTTCAAAGTTATCCAATCGACTTACAAAACTGTGTCGGTTCTCCCTACCCACTCGTCCTTTCTCAAATTCTTTATTGAGTCTTTTCGGTTCCAATGATTTACCAACAAGTTGGGATACTTTCCTTCTTATCTTGTGTAAACCCCGCCCTTTTGAGTTAAGGCAAACCAGGAAAAGAACTGGTCAATCCTAGTAAGAAAAATGAACTGGTTCACAAACCCGATCATTTGGGAACGAGCAATTTGGAAATTTACAACTCCCAGGTGATCCAAAGGGTTCATAAAACCTTAGAAAGGAACCATAGGACAAATTGGAAGAGAAAAACCTGACTGGTTTAGATGAATCGGATCCGATTGGATTGAACCAGTTTATGAACCGAAATTGATAGTTAAAGGGAAAACCAGGAAATTTATGGAGTATGAGTGACCCAAATAGTCCCAAAAGTCATGGAAATAGACTTGAGAATGAATTGGAGATGAATACCAAACCGGTTTAGGTAAACCGGATCCGAACCGGATTGAACTAGTTTGGACAGGTTTGAACCACTACTGAACTAAATTCTAAATTCATTTTTCTAGGTAGATTAAAAGATTTAAATTTGAGATTTGAGGCCACCATTGGATAGAAAATGAATTTAGATGAATTTAGAATTTCTTATATTTGAAAAATTCGGTCGAATGAGGGGTGAACTAGCTGGTTTAAGCTTTGAACCTAATTCAGTCCAGTTCGGAACAGTGTCATTTTCTTCCTTGAGATGATAGCACTGTTCATTCGCCGAAAAATCGCACAACACTGGCGAAGCTGAAAAGTCTCTGCCCAGGGAGTTTCAGACAATGAATGACCACAATTAAGGCACCAATTGACGGAGGGTCACTGGAGAAGTGTCGGTGTGATGGAACAGTGAAGCAGCTCCGGCAGACCGAAGCTGCCTTGGTTCGACAGAGCTGTAATTTGTCAATTCGAGCCCTCCCATGGCCGAATTAGGACTGAAAGGTAAGCCAATTCTGCTCCCCTCTACGATTTTTGAGCGGTGCTAGAGAGAGAACTGGTGGAATTTCGATGATGAAATTCCAACTCAATTCGACATCAATTGATGCAATTCTTAATTCTAGGATGAACCTCAGGATGAGAGCTATCTACCCAGATCGAAAGCTTGGACTGCCTTGCCATCGATAGTTTGATGAAATCAAATGCGATTGTGTTAGGAAGTTGAAATTGGGGGGAAATTTGGGGATTTTCAAAAATTTGATGGACCAAGTAAAATAGCATTTTGGTCCTTCGAATTTCGAAAATCCCCAAATTTTCCCCCAGTTTCAACTTCTTTACACAGCCAAATTTGATTTCATCAAATTGACCGATCAAACACTTCTAATTGTTGAAACTGAGGTTGAAATTGAGATCCTACATCTTCATACGATTCAATAGCACTTTGAATTGCAAGTTTTTACACCGAAAAATAGACTGTAGAGAGAGAAAGCTTTGAAAGCTTACCGTCGGGGGCATGGCAGTCTGAGCTTTTGATTTGGGCAGATAGCTCTTGTCCTGAGGTTCATCCTAGATTCAAGAATTGCATCAATTGATGTTGAATTGAGTTAGAATTTCATTATCGAAATTCTGTCAGTTCTCTCTCTAACACAGGTCAGAAATTACAGAGAAGAGCCGAATTAGCTTACCTTTCCATTCTAATTCACCTGTAGGAGGGCTGTGGAGGTGTTGAGAAGGCTTGGTTTGGCCTGAGGAGGGCTCGAAATACCCGATTTTAGCTCGGCCGAAACAGGGCAGCTTTGGCTCATTGAAGCTGCTTCACTGTTTCATCACGCCGGCACTTCTCCAGCGACTCTTTGAGCAAATGGATGTCACCACCGTGTAGCTGACTTCTCCCCGATTCTAAAGAACCTGACCTCGCCTTCTTTGGCTAAGAAATGACCTTATCTTCAAGCTCTGGTTTGAGCTTCACTGGAAAACTTAGCAACTGAGAGAGAGTGAGCTTTTCGAGTGTAGAGAGGATGAATGGGGAGGGGCTCTTTATATAGGGAGCTCGGGGACTTGTCGGTCGTCCGTTTGGCACCTTTTTGACAGACATTGATGGCCTGAAATGTACTGAACGGAAATGTTTCTTCTTCACTGGTGCTGCTTCGAATTTCCAGCGAGTGAATAGTGTTGTCATCTGAAGGAAGAAGACGACACTGTTCTAAACCGAACCGGACCAGTCCAAACTAGGTTCAAAGCTTAAACTGGCTGGTTCACCCCCCATTTGACTGAGATTTTCAAATCTAAAAATTTCTAAATTCATTTTCTATCCAAAGGTGGCCTCCAATCTCAAATTTTTATTTTTTAAGCCACTAGAAAAATGATTTAGAATCTAGTTAAATTGTGGTTCAATCCGGTCCAAACTAGTTCAATTTAGTTTGGATACGGTTCACCTAAATCGGTTTGGTTTTTACCTCCAATTCATTCTCAAGTCCATTTCCATGTCTTTTGGGACTCTTTGGGTCACTTGGGATCCATAAATTTCCCAATTTGCCCTTTCTCTATCGGTTCTGGTGCATGAACCAACTCGGTTCATAAACTGGTTCAATCCAGTTGGATCTAGTTCATCTAAACCGGTCTAGTTTTTCTCTTCCAATTTGTCGTAAGGTTCTTTTCCAAGGATTTATGAACCCTTTGGATTAGCCAGGAGTTATAAATTTCCAAATTGCCCGTTCCCAAATGATTGGGTTTGTGAACCGGTTCGGTTTTCTCACTTGGTTTGACTGGTTCTTTTCCCGATTTTTCGTAACTCAAAAGGGCGGGGTTTACAGATGTGTTTGGCCATGGTACCAAGACCAGACTGACATACTCGATGGATGGATGGTAGTGTGACAAGACAGGTCAACGGACCAATCGAGACAAACAGTTGCAAGTCGAGTTGCAGGACGGGGCCATTGGACTAGTGGCACCAAAGATTAAATGGCTTATGAGGAAATCTATTGTTTTGTGCATGCACTGAGGTTCGGGACCGTCAAGACGCCCAAGAGGGGTAGCAATGTGTCCTAAGGGCTAATAGACGACATGGTGGAGATAAGAGCAGTTTGTCATGCCAGCAATCGGGGAAGCTCGATGTAGCTTCATGCGCATGAGACGGGGGTGGGGTCGGGATGAGGTCTCTGTCCTCATACAGACACAAAGTTTTCTTTTCGTGTGTAAGGGTTGGATTTCACGTACATGCACTCATTCCTGGGGTAGAAGTGGACGAGCTTCTATCTAGGTGGCTGGTAAAGTCGCTTCAACGTCACAAGTGGGTGCAATGGACTGGCTACCCTGCGAATGTGTGATCATTTCATGACAAATGACGTGTGTTGATTGTTAAACATACCGATTGTGATTAATGAGAAATAATGGTTTTGAATGCCGATAAATTGAGGAAATGGTTTTAAGAAAATAAGGAGTCTAGCACACTCTAATTCAAAAACTATTTTATTAAAACATTATTTTAAAATACCCTGTAAACCCCACTTCTTGGAGTTAAGGAAAACCAAGAAAAGAACTGGTCTTACTAAGTGAGAAAATCGAACCAGTTCATAAGTCCATTATTGGGGAACGGACAAGTTGGAGGAATTTTAACTTCCAAGTGACCCAAAGATGTTCATAAACCTTGGAAAGGAAAGTTAGAACGAATTGAGAGAGAGAAACCAAACTGGTTTGGGTGAACCATACCTGAGCCAAATTGAACCGACTTAAGAAACCAAGCTAGTTTATGAATCGAAGCCCATAGAGAGGGGGCAAACCGAGAAATTTAGGGACCCCGAATGACCTAACAAGTCCCAAAAGTCAGGAAAAATGACTATAGGATGAGTATGAGATGAAAACCAAACCGGTTCAGGTGAACCAGATCTGAACTAGTTTGGACCAATTTGAACAACTATTGAACCGAATGCTAAATTCATTTTTCTAGGTGGTCTAAAAAATTGAAATTTGAGATTTGAGGCCACCATTGAATAGAAAATGAATTTATAAATTTTTAGATTTGAAAAATTCGGTCGAATGGGGGGTGAACCGGCCGGTTTGAGCTTTAAACTCGGTTCGGACTAGTCCGGTCCGGTTAGGTTTGGTTTGGACAACCATTGGTTCGGACCAGTCCGGTCTAGTTTGGAATAGTGTCGTCTTTTTCCTTCAGATGACAACACTGTTGACTCGCTGAAAAATTGAAGCAGCTTCGATGAAGAAGAAACATCTCCATTCAATACGTTTTAGGTTATCAATGTCTATTATAAAGGTGCCAAACGGACGGCCAACGAGTCCCCGAGCTCCCTATATAAAGATCCCCACTCCATTCATCCTCTCAACACCTGAAAAGCTCACTCTCTCTCAGCTACTTAGTTTTCTAGCAAAGCTCAAACTAGAGCTCCGATGTTGGGTCATTTTTTAGCCAAAGAAGGCGAGGTTGGGTTCCTTAGAACTAGGGAGAAGTCAACTACACTGTGGTGACATCCATTCTTTCCGTGAGTCATCGGTGATGCATTAGCGTGATCGAATAGTGAAGTAGCTCTGGCGGACCGAAGCTGCCCTATTATGACAGAGTTGAAATTGGCCAATTCGAGCCCTCCTCATGCCTAAGCCATCCCAACAGTTCCTCAGCCTTCCCACAACTGAATTAGGACTGAAAGGTAAGCCAATTTGGCTCCCCTCTGCAATTTCCGATCAATGTTAGAGAGAGTCGGCCAAATTTCAATGAAATAATTCTAATCCAATTCAACATAAATTGATGCCATTATTTATCCTAGGAGGAACCTCAGGAGGAGAGCTACTTTCCTAGATAGAAAGCTCAAACCGTCGTGCCCTTACCAGTGAGCAATCGAAGCTTTCTCTCTCTACAGTCTATTTTCCAGCGAATCTCTATTTGAGCTCGTTCCGGTGTTAAAGCTTATGATTCAAAGTTCTATGGAATCATATGAATATGTAAAAACTCAATTTTAACTACAATTTCAAATTCAATTTAAACAATTTGAGGTGTTTGATTAGTCAATTTGATGAAATCACATTCGGCTATGTTAATGAGTTGAAATTGGGGGAAATTTTGGGGAAATTGGGGATTTTTGAAAATTCAAATGACCAAAATGGAATTTTCAAAAATAGAGGGTAAATATGGCATGATAAGAATATTAGAGGGCCAATTGAGGAATTTTAGAATTTTTGGGGTGAAACTTACCATTTTTGTAAAAGAAGGGCAAAATGGTAATTTTGGAAAAGTTAGGGACCAAATTGGAAATTTGGAAAAATAAACCCATTTTTGGGAATTTGAATAAATTGAGGTCCTAAGATAAATTTTGAAAGTTTCGGGACTCAATTTAAGGAAAAACCGACATTAGGGACTCAAAGTTAAAGAAAAATAACTTTAGAGACCTAATTACAGATAAATAGAAAGTTTGGTTTTCTAATTCATTTGGAATAAATGAATGCTATTAGGCCAAAGAATAATGAACAACTACGGTCATTTCGTGTAGAAAAATGAGACAACGGGAACACAAGCTAAAGTTAAGCTTGCTAGGGATGGAAACCGACTAAGTGGAATTTCATTGCACGAATGGGTGAGTGGGATGATAAGTACCTCGAAATGAAAACTCACTATTAAGTGATATTTTTAAACATCACAACTTAGAAGAGTGATGTGAAAATGACATGAAAAAACTACTTATCGATTGTAAGTAGATCATACCCGGTTGGTATGATGAAACTTCCACAGAGGAAGTGGAAAACCCGTTCATCAGTTATAAGCGGAGATATCCTTATACCTGGTTGGTATGATAGAAAGTTGAAAATATGTTTTATTGTAAGTGCTCTGATAGGCCAGGGCCTCGGTTTTGGAAATTGTGGTCTAATATGCCCAAATTTGAAAATCTCGTATAGTGGGCCCAAGTTCAGTTGCCATGAGCAGGAGCTCGTAAACAAACATGAGATATATACCATAAAACTTAAAGTAAATGAATTGTTAGGCCATGGTACTAAGATAGGACCAACATATTCAATCAACTAGTGGCAGTGTGACATGACAAGTCTCCAGAGTAGTTAAGACAAACAGCTACAGGTTGAGTTGATTGCCGGGGCCGTTGGACCACTAGCAACACAAATTATAAGGCATGATGTGAAAATACTGATTGTGCATGCACTGTATGTATGGGACCTTCAAGACACCCAAGAGGGGTAGTGATGTGATCTAGGGCCCTGGACAACCTGGTGGATATAAGAGTAGTTTGTCAGACTAGGTGACCTTGCGAAGCTCGATGTAGCATCAAGCGCACGAGACTGAGGTGGGGTCGGGATGAGGTCTCTATCTTCATACAGACATGAAGAATTGATTTCAGGATTAAGGTTCAGATGTCGCATAAATCCACTCATTCTCAAGGTAGAAGTGGACGTGCTTCTATCTAGGTGGTCGGAAAAGTCGCTTCAATGCCACAAGTGAGTTCAGTGGACGAGCTGGCCTGCAATTATGTGATGACCTTCATGATGAAGGATGTGTGTTGGGTGATAACACACCGTGATTAATAAGAAATGCTGATAAAAGTATAGATTTGAAATGAAAGTATTTTTGAAAGAAAATAAGGAGTCTAGCACACTCCAATAAAAACCTTTTTCCTAAAAAGTTAATTTACGAAAACCCATTCACTAAGTTGTAGAAACTCATCCCTCTTTTTATCCCTTTTTTAGGAAAAGAGAAAATGACTAGGAATAACAACGAGCCACACCCTCTATCAGGTATGCTTAATTTTTCTTAAGCTTGCATTTTATTTGATATATGTCTTTCCAAGGAATAAGGTTGAAATTATGCCTGGCTCATCTCGACTTAAAGAAGGGAGAAACTCCTCTTGATCCGAGAGAGCGGCGAGTTGTTCACAGGGATCCAACCAAACCAGGTTGGGATGTGACATATCCATTCACTAAGTTGTAGAAACTTACCCACCTTTTTATCCCTTTTATGGATTAGAGAATAACTAGGGATAATACCAGGATTTACCCTTTGTCATGTATGCTTAATCTCCTCTTAAGCTTGCATTATTATTGATTTATGTTATTACAGGCAACACGGTTAAGATTACATCTGACCAAACCGGGTCGGGACGTGACAACTTGAGTGGTATCAGTGCTAAGTTCCCTTGAAACATTATCAATATTATGCCCTGACATTAATCAAACTTTAACTATCGTCTAGGGAGTAGAATCCCTAGGATGTTTGCTGTGAAATCCAATCCTTCACCCATAACCTTGAAAAAGACACCAACCCCAAGGGAGGTGGCCATTCAAAGATTTCTAAAGGGCAAGAAAAGAGTACCTAAGGGCATGGTGGAAAATTTACGAAAACTTGTGGGAACCTTATTGGAACCAGAAGGCATCACATACACTCCTTCAAGACAAGAGGAACATGTACCTCCTCCTAGGAGCCCAACTTCTCCTCTAGCCCCACAAAAATCCGGAGAGGAATCCAACTAAGAAGGAGGCCTCAAACAACTACTAGGATGCGTATCTCACCTTCATGAAGGTCCACCAAGTACCCCCCACCTACTCAACCTAGCTTCAATCTGTAAACCCCGTCCTTTTGAGCTAAGGAAAACTGAGAAGAGAACCGGTCAAACCGAGTGAGAAAAACCAAATCGGTTCAGAAACATGATAATTTTGAATGGGCAATTAAGGAATTTACAACTCCCAGGTGATTCAAAGGGTTCAAAATACTATGAAAAAGAACCTTAGGATGAATTGGAAGAGGAAAATTAGACCGGTTTGGATGAACCGAGTCTAACAAGATTGAACTGGTTTATGAACCGAGTCGGTTCATGAACCAGAACCGATAGAGATCGGGCAAAACAAAGGAATTCAAATCCATTGTACTCCAAAGAAATTCAAAAACCTTGGGAAGGAACATTAGAACAAAGTGGGAGAGAAAAATCAAACTAGTTTAAGAACCAAGCCGGTTTATGAATTGGAATTGATAAAGAGATTGTAAACTAGGAATCTTATGGACCCTAAGTGACCAAGGTGTCACAAAAGATATGGAAATAGACTTGTTAAGAAATTGGGGATGAAAACCAAACCGGTTCAGATGAATCGGATCCGAACCATTTCAGACCGGTTTGAACCACTAATGAACCAAATCCTAAATTTATTTTTCTAGGTAGCTTAAATAATTCAAATGGGAGATTTGAGGCCACCATTGGATAGAGAATGAATTTAGATGAATTTAGAAATTTTTAGATTTGAAAAAATCGATCGAATGAGGGGTGAACCGGCCGGTTTAAGCTTGGAACTCGGTTCAGACCAGTCCAGTCCGGTTCGGAACAGTGTCATCTTCTTCCTCAGGATGACAGCACTGTTCACTCACAGGGAAACTGAAGAAAGGCCGGTGAAGAAGAAATTCCTCTATTTGGTATGTTTCAGGTCATCAATTCCTATCATAACGGTGACAAACCGACGGCCAACGGGTCCCCAAGCTCCCTTTATAAAGAGCCCCTCTCTATTCATCATCTCCACACCTAAAAAGCTCCCTCTCTCTTAGTTGCTTAGTTTTCTGGTGAAGCTCGAACCAGAGCTCCGATATAAGGTCAATTCTGAGCCAAAGAAGGTAAGGTCGGGTTCATTAGAACTGGGGAGAAGTCAGCTACACGGTGGTAGCATCCGTTCGTCCCGAGAGTTGCCGGAGAAGTACTGGCGTGATCAAACAGTGAAGCAGCTCCGGCGGACCGAAGCTGCCCTATTTAGGCCGAGTTGAAATCGGCCAATTCGAGCCCTCCTCAGGCCAAATCAAGCTTTCCTAAGACCATCTCAGTCCTTCCACGGTCGAATTAGGACCAAAAGGTAAGCCAATTCGACTCCCCTTTAGAATTTCAGATCATTGTTAGAGAGAGAGTCCGCTGAATTTCGATGAAGAAATTCTAATCCAATTTGACATCAATTGATGTCATTCTTGATCCTAGGAAGAACCTCTGGAGGAGACCTACCTACCCAGATAGAGAGCTCCGACCGTCGCGCCCTCACCGGTGAGAAATCGAAGCTCTCTCTCTATAGTCTGTTTTTCAATGAAGCTCCATTTGAGCTCATTCCGGTGTTAAAATCTGCAATTCAAAGTTCCTTAGAATTGTAGGAACTCAATTCTAACTCCAATTTCAACAATTACAGGTGTTTGATCGGTCAATTTGATGAAATCAAATTCGGCAGTGTTGAAGAGTTGAAATTGGTGGAAAAATTGGGGAAATGTGGGGATTTTCAAAAATTCCAATGACCAAAATGTAATTTTCTAAAATTGAGGGTCAACTGGCCATGATAAGAATATTAGAGGGACAATTGAGAAATTTTAGAATTTTTTGGGCAAAATTTACCATTTTTCTAAATTTTAGAAGTTTGGGAAAATTGAAGGACCAAATTGGAAATTTGGGAAATTAAACCCCTTTGTGTGAAATCCAATGATTTGAGGTACTAAGATAAATTTTAGAAGTTTTGGGACTCGAATTTAGGAAAAACCCAGCAATAGGGACTTAAAGTTCAAGAAAAATAACTTTAGGGACCTAATTGCAAATATATGTAAAGTTGGGTTTTTTCATTCATTCGGAACGAATGAGGGATATTAGGCCAAAGAACAATGAACAATTATGTTCATTTTGTATAGGAGAATGAGACATTGGGAATGCCAGTCAAGGTCTAGCTTGCTAAGGATGGAACCCGACTAAGTGGAATTTCACTGCACTATCGGGTGAGTGGGATTATGTATATCATACCCGATTAGGGATGATATGTACCTCGGTATAAAAACCCACTGCTTAGTGGTATGTTTTAATCATCACTACTAAGAGAAAGTGATGTGAAAGTCGCACAGAAAAACTACTTACGGATTGTAAGTAGATCATACCCTATTGGTATGATGAGACTTCCTCGAAGGAAGTTGAAAACCCGTTCATCGGTTATAAACGGAGATATCCTTATACCGGTCAGTATAATGGACAGTAAAAACCTATTTTTGTCAGAAGTGTTCTCCCCTAACTGTGTGCCAATGCTTAAACTATTTGGGAGACCTTCTTGATGGGAGCTCGAATAGCTCTTATAGGTCGGGGCATCAATTTTGGAACTTGAGGGCTAAAATGCCAGTTTTTAAAAATTTTGAACAGTGGACCATAGGCCAATGGACATGAGCAGGAGCTCGTAAAAGAACTTGATATATATATATATATGTGTGTGTGTGTGTGTCATTAAAACTTAATTAGTGAATTGTTTGGTCATGGTACCAAGGCAGGTCCGACATACTCCGTCAACTAGTAGCAGTGCAACATGATAGGTCTCCGGACGAGTCGAGACAAACAGCTACATGCTGACTTAAGGGTCGGGACCGTTGGGACAAATGGCACCACATATTATATGGCAAATTTAAGAAAACTTTGCTTGGTGCATGCACCATGAGTACGGGATCATCAAGACGCCCAAGAGGAGTATAAGGGCAGATCGTCGTTCCAAGTGTCTGTGCGAAATCTGGAGTAGCACCAAGCGCATGAGACCGAGGAGGGGACGGGATGAGGTCTCTGTCCTCATACAGACACGAAGAAGTGATTTCGGGATTGTGGGTCAGATGTCGCATACGTCCACTCATTCCTAGGGTAGAAGTGGTCGTACTTCTATCCGGGTGGCAGGAAAAGTCGCTCCGAAGCCACTAGCGGGTTCAGTAGTGATACTAACTTGCGAATGTGTGTAACCTTCATGATAAAGGTGTGTGTTGGGTGATGACACACCGATAACTAAGAAATAAGTGAAAACCCGAATTTTAAAGGAAGGGATTTTGAAAGGAAAGGAGTCTAGCACTCTCCATATAAATATTTTTCTTAAAAGTTAAAAGTAGACCTTTTGAAAAACCCATTCACTGAGTTGTAGAAACTCACCCCTCTTTTCTACCCCTTTTCAGGAAAAGGGAAAATAACTAGAAGTAACACCGAGCCTTACCCTTTGTCAGGTATGCTTAAATTTGTCTTTAAGCTTGCATTTTATTTGATATATGTCTTCTAGGGAACAAGGTTGGAATTTCACCTGGCTCCTCTCGACTAAAAGAAGGGGGAAACTCCTCTTGAACCATGAAAGAGCGGTGGGTTGTTCACAGGGATCCAACTAAATCGGGTTGGGGCGTGACACAATCCCTCCCAATGGATAAAGTGGACGTATGAGTGTGAGGTATTAAGGTAGTATGGATTGGAGGACATACATGAAACTCGTTCCATAAGGGAATACAAATAGACCCCAACTAGTTCCTCAGAGCCATCTGATCAAGTGTCCCACAACCGTTCTAAGGCTAACTCTCGGCCTATGACCACAAGGGATTAGGGGTAAAAAATTTCTGTAATAAGCCAATATGGTAAGAAAATGTTTCTTGAATGAATAAAAGTTAATTTCCTTGATAAAAATTCTAAGTCTCCTTGATAAATTCAAGCATGCTAATAGAGATCAGAGTAAAAGGTAGGAAATCACATAAGGAAGGAAAACGAGTTATTTTTAGTTAACCTCAAACTTTAAGATTTTCCCTCAAAGTACAATAAAATTTGGATAAAGAAGAGACACTTATAGTTCATCCAAGGGAGATAAATCCTAACTAAGGAAAGGAAGGAGAACTTGGAACAAAGGGAAGTGAACATCAAAAGATCAAGGGATTAGTGAGAGTTTAAGGAGTTAAGGAAAAGCTCAAAAATAAGAATAAGGGAAACAAAAAGGAATAGACTATTCCAAAAGAAACTAAAGGAATGGAAGCATATCAGGAAGTGTAAAACTTACCAAGGAAGAAAATCCTGGAAAAACATATGTGTTCCGATTAGGAGGTAATGAAACCAACAAAATTGGAAAGAAGATAAACTCCTCAAGGATAAGCTATTGGAGATGAAGGGATCAAGTACAATGAAAAGTAATTGTGAGGGTCCAATGGGTAAGTTAAACTCAAATAACAAGTAAGTAGGCAGATAACGTCAAAAAGATGTTGTACGAATAAGAATAGAACTAAATCAGAATAGAGAATCGTGAAATGATAACGAGTGAGTAAGAAATGGATTAAGAAAAAGAAAAGTCCTTAAAGGAAAGGATGCCACTGGGAATGAGAAATGACGTGAGAAAGGAAGAGTTTCAGTATGTCAGTAAGTATTGGGAAACTCAAAGACTTGAAATCTGAAAGACCCAATAAAGAAGTTGAGAAAAGACGAGTAAGTAAGGAAACCAATACGGTTATAAATGATATGATGCCAAAGGCAAAATGGATGATTGGATAACAATGATGATAGTCAAGAAATACCACCACACGAAAAGAGGGAGGATATTATACCATCCCTGAAAGATAGAAAGATTGGGAATAACCATTATGGAAGTGCTTTAAAAATGTTAAATGGTTAAAGACAAGTTCCCAATAATGTCAAGCTGTGAGGGACATATAAGCTCAAACTATCCCAGGGGAAAATGACTCAAGTAAGGAAGAGTCTGTTAATTGAGCATGACAAAGTCTGACATTAAATTTGAAACGAAGTTATAATAACCAACGAATGAGGTAAGGATCAATGTAGGATGAAAAGGTGATAATACCAATTCCTGTGGAAACAAGTACATAGTACTTGAACAGACACTAAGCTAAGGAGGTCAAAAATAAAGAGAATAACTAGATACAAGAATGATTGGGTATTTTGGAACTTCTAATGTTGAACTCTTAAGTATAGAATCTCAGACAGGAGAAATAATGCTTTAAGGAACGAAGGATGTGAATTTAAGAATATGACATTAAGCCTTCCAATGAGATAGGTTTAATGAAAATAAGCTCCATATAATGAGAAAATGATGGAAAAGAAAAGAATATCTCAAGTGCATGCTATATAAGGGAGAGATGGAAATAACCAAAGGGATTGTATGTCAAGAAACTACAAGTTGATATCAAGGGAAGTTCATTCCGATACAAAAAGTGTGAAATAAGTTTTGGGGACAAAACTCCAAAAAGGAGGGGAGAGTTGTAAACCACACCCTTTCGAGTTAAGGAAAACCAGAGAAAGAACCGGTCAAATCGAGTGAGAAAAACTTAACCGGTTCACAAACCTCGATAACCAGAGAATGGGCAAATTTGAAAATTGACAACTCCTAAGTGACCCAAAGAGTCATAAAAACCTTAGAAAAGGACCTTTGGACAATTTGGGAAAACCAGACTAGTTCAGGTGAATCGAATCCGAACCAAATTGAATCGGTCTGGATCGGTTTGAACAACTATTGAATGGGATGCTAAATTAATTTTTATAGGTGGCCTAAAAATTCAAATTGGAGAATTGATGCCACCATTTGATAGATAATGAGTTTAGATGAATTTACAAATTTTTAATTTTGAAAAACTCAATCGAATCGATCATGAACCGGCCAGTTTAAGCGTAAAACCCGGTTCGGTTCGGAACAGTGTCGTCTTCTTCCTTCAAATGACAGCACTATTCACTCGCCGAAAAAATCAACAGAGCCGGTGAAGAAGAAACGTTTCCATTCAGTACGTTTCATGCCATCAATGATTGTCATTAAGGTGTCGAATGGACAGCTGGAGAGTCTCTAAGCTCACTATATAAAGTGCCTCTCTCCATTAATCATCCACACAACTGAAAAACTCACTCTCTATCACCTACTCAGTTTTCCGATGAAGCTCAAACTAGAGCTCCAACATAGGGTCATTTCTGAGCCAAACAAGGCATGGTCGGGTTCCTTAGGCTTAGATAGAAGCCAGCTCCATGGTGGTAGTCTCCAATTGCTCTGAGGATTGCTGGTGAAGCAGTTCCGATGGACCGAACTGCCCTATTCTTGTCGAGTTGAAATCAACTTATTCGAGCCCTCCTCAAGCCAAACTAAGCTCTCCTAACACCTCCTCAGCCCTCATACAAGGGGTAAAATTTACCATTTTTGTAAAGGAAGGGCAAAATGGTAACTCTAGAAAAGTTGGGGGACCAAATTGGAAATTTTGGAAATTAATCCCTTTCTTGTGAAATGGAATAAATTGAGGTCCCTTGATAAATTTTAAAAGTTTTGGGACTCAATTTGAGGGAAAATCGGCATTAGGGTCTTCAAGTTTAAGAGAAATAACTTTAGGTATCTAATTGCAAATAAATGAAAGTTTGACTTTCTCATTCATTTGGAATGAATGAAGGCTATTAGGCTGAAGGATAATGAACTGAGATATTCATATCGTGTAGGAACACAAAATACCGGGAACGCCAGCAAGGACAATCTCACGTGAATACAAAGAACCGGTCTAGTGGAATTCACGGCATTAACGGGTGAGTGGGTTTACTAACGTCATACCCGGCTGGGATGATAAGCACAACTTAAAGTTAAAAACCACTTACCGGTTGTGAGTGGGATTATATATCATACCCAGTTGGGAATGATAAGCATATCGGAATGAAAACCCACTACTATGTGGTATTTTACACATCACAACTTAGAAGAGTGATGTGAAAACCATACGGAAAAAACTACTTACTGGTTGTAAGTCGATCATATCCAGTTGGTATGATGAAACTTCCTCGAAGGAAGTTGAAAACTCGTTCATCGATTATGAGCGGAGATGTCCTTATACCCAATCGGTATAATGGACAGTTGAAAATATATTTTGTCGGATGTCCTCTCCCTTGACTGTGTGCCAATGCTTAAACTATTTGGGAGACCTTCATGAAGGAAGCTCGAATAGCTCTTATAGGCATGGGGCCTCAGTTTTGGAACTTGGGGGATAATATGCCCGATTTTGAAAATCTCGTACAGTGGGCAAAAGGCCAATTGGCATGAGTAGGAGCTCATAAACAAACATGAGTTATATGCCATAAAACTTTAAATAAAGGAATTATTTGGCCATGGTACCAAGATAGGACTGACATACTCAGTCAACTAGTGGCAGTGCGACATGATAGGTCGACGGACAAGTCAAGACAAACAACTACGGGTTGAGTTGAGAGTCGGGGTCGTTGGACCAGTGGCACCACAAATTATATGGCATAATGAGAAAATATTGATTGTGCATGCACTATGAGTACGAGACCATCAAGATGCCCAAGAGGGGTAGTGATGCGTCCTAAGGGCACTGGACGACTCGGTGACTATAGGGGAAGTTTGTCTTACCAAGTGACCGTGTGAAATTTGGAGTAGCACCAAGTGCATGAGACCGGGGTGGGGACGGGATGAGGTCTATGTCCTCATATAGATACGAAGAATTTATTTCAGGATTGAGGGTCGGATGTCGCAAACAACCACTCATTCTTATGGTGGAAGTGGTCGTACTTCTATCTTGGTGGCCAGTAAAGTTGCTCCGAAGCCACAAGTGGGTTCAGTGGACGTACTGACCTGCAAATGTGTGTTTAACCTTCATGATGAAGGATGTGTGTTGGATGATGACACACTATGATTAAATAAGGAAATGGTGATAAAACCCAAAATATTGAATGAAATGATTTTTAAAAGAAAGGAGTCTGGCACACTCCAATACAAATCTTTTTCATAAAAGTAAAAGTATTGAAAACCCATTCACTTAGTAGTCGTACTCACCCCCTACCATATATCCCCTTCAAGAAATCTCGGAAAAGCTTACACTTAAAGACCATCAACTAAAATGCCTATAAGACAAGTATGGTGAAGTTAAAATGTTATACAGTTTTGATTATGATATTTCAGGAAAAGGTGCTGGTTTAAGGGATGCCTTACTCCTTACGGTTTATAATAAGGGGAAACCCTTTAATAAACCGGGAGAGTGGTGCGTTGATCACGGGGATCCGACCAAACAGGGTCGGGGCATGACAGATGAGGTCTCAGGGCCTAACGTAGTTATGTGGAGTTTGAGGGCCTTACGCCTGGGGCATCACTCAGACTCATGGTAGAAGTTTGGGACATCTATTATGGTGGATTGTAAAGATGCTCCAATCCATAAGTGGTTGCAGTGGGCATGTTGCACCAGCGAACGTATGTACCCTTTATGATAAAAGGCGTGTGTTTGTTTGCTAAATGCCTCTCAAGGCAAGGGGATATGCTAAAAGAGCTAAACACAACAAGGCTTGGAAAAAGATGAAAGGTTTTTTTTATAAAGAACAAGTTTAAAAAACTATGTTTATTTTTTTAAAACTCATTTCCCAAACACCCACTCACGGAGTTGTAGAAATTCACCCCTTCCCTTTAACCCCTTTTTGGGAAGGAAGGCAAACCCTTAAGGAATACCTTGACGCTAAATCCTTAAGACAAAGATAGGTATGTAAGTTTTTAACATATTTAGTTTTGTATAATGTTATTCCAGGAAAATCAGGTAAAAATGATGTCTAACTCCTCGCGATTTAGAAGGGAGTGAAATCTTTCATAGACCAAAGGGAGTGGCAGGTTGCTCACGAGGATCCGACTAAATCGCGTCGGGGTGTGACACTCGTGCCCAATGGCCTTGGGCCCACTCGAGCAGTACTAGTTCTACTATTGCATGATTCATGCCTTCATCTAGATAGTTTCCCAATATGTTTAAGGTTATTTAATCAGTCTAGGGATAGCAGTCTTGGAAATTGTTTTCAATTCGAAAAAAATGTACTCATCCGCCCAACTAGACATGAAGCTAAACCCACTCACCTGGTATGGAATGACTTGACCTTTCTCGGGCTGGCTTATCAGCACTCCCCTGGCGCTTCGCAATTGTAGGTCAACGTATTCCTCTAGTACCTATATTATTCTGGATAAGGAAAATTAAGTCCTCATTCATTTTACCATTTCCTGAATTCCACCCTTGTGGCACTTCACTCGTGGTTAAATACCAACATTAAGAATTGTCAACTTGTCAAAACTTTCCAAAATTTCCATTTTGGACTTTAAAATTTTGACATTTTGCATAATCACAATTAAGTCCCCAATTTTTCCAAAATTAACAATTGGCCCTAAGCTTCTCGAAAATTGCCATTAGTACCCAATATCCATAAAACCACCAATTAGCCCTAGTTTCCTTAAAACATCCAATTGGTCATCAATTTACAGATAATTGCATAAAAGTCGCTCAATTTTTGAAAATCCCCAATTTCATCCAATTCTTCCCCAAATCACCACTTTTTTGCTCTAAAATCCTAATTCATCAAGTTGAGCAATTTTG
The DNA here is from genome assembly GCA_030064425.1 of Trapa bicornis. Lineage (NCBI taxonomy): Eukaryota > Viridiplantae > Streptophyta > Magnoliopsida > Myrtales > Lythraceae > Trapa > Trapa bicornis. The sequence continues at coordinate 17,778,419 of CM057760.1, read as the reverse complement.
CTCCAATTTGGGCAATTTTCGATCAGGATGAGCAAGACCAGTATGGAAAATGGTCAAGTAGAGGGTCTCCGAGCTCCCTATATAAAGAGCTTCCCTTCATTCATCCTCCACACACCTCATTTCCCTTCTCTCTCTAAAGTGCTATGTTCTTTGACGAAGCTCGAACCAACGCTCCAATTTGGACACTTCCTCTAGCCTCATAAGCTAAATTTGGGTCCTACAGACTCGAGAGGAAGTCAGCTACCATACGCCTACCTCCAACTAACCCGAGGATCGCTGGAGAAGCGTCGGCGAGCTTGAACAATGAAGCAGCTCCAACGGATCGAAGGTGCTCTATTTTGGATGATCGGAATTTGACCAATTCTGACCTCCTTCGACCAAATTGACTCCTCCCATAGTTCTCTCAACCACCACACGACCTCCCCAGAGGTGAAAGGTAAGCCAATTTGGCCCTCCCCCTTCATCACAGTTCGGTTCTAGAGAGAAAGTGACAGAATGCTTTGATTAAAGTCCCGCTGATTCTAATAGCAATAGCCCTGATTCTTGATCCTAGGAAAACCCTTAGGACAAGAGCTGACTTCCCCGATCAAGAACTCGGATCAACGCACCTCTAACAATAAGCTTTCAAAACTTTCTCTCTCTATGTGCAATTTTCCAATGAAGCTCCATTTGAGCTTGTTTCTAACCCAAATCCTATAATTCAAAATGCAATTGAATTGTAAGTAAGTGTAGAAACTAATTCATATCATAAATTTGAGGAAATAACCCCAATTAAATGGCCAATTTGAAGAAATCAAATTCGGTCTGTACAAGGGGTAGAAATTGGAGGAAATTTTTGGGGAAATTGGGGGTTTCAAAAAATTGAGGGACCTTCATGCAATTTCTCAAAATTGAAGGTAATTACCAATGAGAAAGATGTTGGAGGACTAATTGGTCAGTTTTCAAAAGATTTGGGGCCAAATGGCTATTTTTGGAATGTAGGGACAAAAAGGTAATTTTTTAAAAATTCAGGAACAAATTGGGAATTTGGAAAAGTTATGCCCCTTACACAATTTTAAGAAATTTAGGACCCAAAGAGGATATTGGAAGTCTTTGGGACTTGATTTGGAAAATTTTAATACTAGGTACCTAAAGTCAAGAACTATGAACTTTAGGGACCTAAGTGTAACAAACTAGAAATTTGAACCTAATAGCAAATACTAAAAAGCTAGAAAGCTTTTTCGGCAAACCCTAGCATATAAGATTGGTCAAACCATGTAGGGACTCTTGAGACTGGAACACTAACAAGGGAACCAGACTCAAGCTTGGAGAACTAGCTAGGGATGAACGCATCAGAAAAACTGGGTGAGTGGGAATTTTTTTAACATCATACCCAGTTGGGGTGGTGAGCATTTTTTTAAAGGAAAAGCTACTTTCCGGATTGTAAGTAGGATTAAATAAGACATTATACCCAACTGGTAAGATGAGTTTCTAAAAGGAAAAACCTGCATTCCGATTGTAAGCACACCTATCATCACACCCAGTTGGTGTGGTGAATTAAAAGTAATGTTTTGTCAAAAGTGTTCTCCCCTAACTGTGTGTCATTTCTTAAAATATTTACGAGACCTTCTTGGCAAGAGCTCGAAAAGCTCTAGCAATCCAAGGGCCTCGATTTTGAATCTCATAGGGTTCAAGGCATAGTTTTGAAAAACACGTGCAATGGGCACAAGGCCAGTGGACATGGGCTAAAGCCCATAAATAAACATGAATAGGAAGAGCCATAAAAACTCTTATTTAAAATGGATTTTAATTGTGTGATTCACCATGGTACCAAGTCAGGACTAACAATGTTCGATGGGCTGGCGGTAGTGCATCAGGGCCAAGTCGACAGACCGGCCTAAACAAACAATTGCATGTTAGGTTGCATGTTGGGGCCGTTGGATCATCGACACCAAAGAAAATGGCTAAATGATGAAAAATATTATTGTTTATTCATGCACTCATGGATTTGGGACCATCAAGATGCCCTAGCGGGTAGTGATGGATTCCAAGGGCTGCTAGATAACATGGTGGAGAAAAGGGCAGTTCGTCGTGCCAATTAGTCATGAAGCTCTAGGAGCTTCTTGCGCATGAGACCGAGGTGGGCTCAGGATGAGGTCTCCATCATCATACAGACACAAAGTGGATTTCGGGTCTAAGGGTCGAACGTCTGGGATATCCACTTAGACTCAAGGTAGAAGTTTAGGACTTCTATCATGGTGGACGGCAAAGTCGCGCTAATCCCCAAGTGGATGTAGTCTAGGACTGCCCAATGAACATTTGTACCCTTCAAGATGAAGGGTGTGTATTTGTTTGCTAAACGCCTCTCGATGCAATGGGATGTATTAAAAAAGCTAAACATACCAAGGATATAAGAAAGAATTGTAAAAAGGGTTTTAATAAACAAAGTATATTTTTAAAACTCACTCCCAATACCCGCTTACTGAGTTGTAGAAACTCACCCCCTCCCTTTATCCCTTTTTTAGGAAAAAGAAGATCAATTAGAGAGCTTGAGAAGATGAATTCTAAGTCAGGTACACTTAAAATTCTTTTAAGCTTGCTTTAGTTTGATAAATGCTATTCCAGGGAACAAGACTTGAAATTTTGCCTAGCTCGTCTCGTCTAAAAGAAAGGGAAATCCCTCTTGAACCAAGAGAGCAGCGGGTTGCTCACGGGGATCTGACCAAATCGGGTCGGGGCATGACAACTTGAGTGGTATCAGAGTTGTGTTCACTTGAAAGCATTATCAAGACTATGACATGACCCTAATAAAGATTTAATTACCCTATAGGAAGAAGAGTCCCTAGGAAATTCACCATGCAAACCAGCCCCACTCACAGACCCTTGAAAAAGGCTCCTACTTCAAACGGGATAAACATCCAAAAACTGGTTGAATTCGAAAAGAGGGTGCCAAGGGACATGGTCGAGGACTATAGGAAACTCCTTGGGGGAGATATTGAAACTAGCCAACATACCATATCCCTCCCTAAGGCAGGAGGAACCCATACCTCCTCCAAGGGACCCAACACCACCTTCGGCACCACGACAACCGGATAGGACCCCAACTTGGTGGGATGCCTGGAACAGCTATTGGGAGGCTCACGAAACCTTTGTGAAGGTCTTCTAGGAGGCCCCACAAGCCTAACACAACTTAGACCCCACCAAATGGATAAAGTGATCCTATAGTGCGAAGCTAAAATACTAGGAAGGTATGAAGTTGAGGAATTCCATGGGGTTCATCCCAGCAAGGAGGTCTGCCAGGAATATGGATGGACATCTACCAACCCTTTGAAGCCCTCAAACTAGGAATCTTGAAACAATTCGGAGGCAAACTCCTGGCCTATGACCCCGAGGAACTAGAATATGAATTAGTGAGAATTATTTATAATAAGCCGAGTACGGCAAGAACTATTTCCTTGAATGAATAAAGATCAATAAAGTTTCTTTTTAAAACATTAGTCTCCCTATTAATGACAAGTTACCACTAACGACAAAGAATGGTAATATACTCAAGTATGCCAATTAGGACCCAGGGTAGTAAGAATGTAACACTGTGATTTTAGTAACCAGAAAAACAAAATTGGTTCAGATGAACTCGATCCCATTAGAATACCGAAGTTAAGCTAGGATGGGTGACCTCCCGAGAATAATGACAACATTAATACTGTAGAAATAAATTCTCCCCATTTAATATGCAATTCTACTCCTATATAAAGAGCTCATCCCCATTCATTCTCCTCACACCTAAAAATTCCTTTCTCTCTCTAATACTCCATTTCCCGGTGAAGCTCAGACCAGAGCTTCGACTTAGGCATTTTTCTTAACCTCAGAAGGAGAGGTCTGGCTCTTTAGTAAACTATTGGGAAACCAAATAATTGGCACCAGAAAAACCCAATAAAGAAGTTTGGAAAGGACGAGTGGGTAAGGAAAACCGACACGGTTATGTAAGACATGTTGTCAAGATACGAATGATAATTCGGTAATAGTAAAGGTAGTTGAGGAATACTACCCAATTAAAGGAGGGATGAAATTATATAGTTCCTGGAAGGCTGGAAAGTTGGAAACAACCCTAAAAGAGGTGTTGTAAGAGTCTAATGGACTGAGACAAGTTTAGAACTATGTTATGTTGTAAGGGACATATAAGCACCAACAATCCCAAGTAAAAAGTACATCGAGTAAGAAGGAGTCGGTTGGTAAACATAACAAGTTCAAACATAAATTTGACCGAAGTTGTAATCAATGACGGATGAAGGATGGGTCAAATTGGGATGAAAGAATAATAACACAAAAACCTATGAAAACAAGTATGTAATGCTCGAAAGAATGTCGAGCTAGGGGTTTCAACGATGAAGAGAATAACTAGAAAAAAGGAACGATTGGGCACCTTGGAACTCCCAATCCTAAAATCTTGAGTAAAATCACCAAAAGGAAGAACCTTATCCTAAATAAAGGGAGATCCGAACCTAAGAATATACATTAGGATTAATGAGCCATACATGCCTCATTATTATAACTCCATGGAAGGAGTAAGCATGATAAATGAAAAGAAATTCCTTAGATGAATGATTACGGGGACTAAGCGAAAGAGCAATCGAAGTGTTAGTATGTCAAGAAAACCCGAGTTAACATTAAGGGAAATTATTCCCGATGTGGAATATATTGGTTAAGTTTTGGGGACAAAACTCCTAAAAGGAGGGGAGAGTTGTAAACCCCGCACTTTTGAGTTAAGAAAAATTGGGAAAAGAACCGGTCAAACCAAGTAAGAAAACCGAGATGATTTACAAACCCAATCATTTGGGAATAAGCAATTTGGAAATTTACAACTCCTAAGTGATCCAAATGGTTTATTAAACCTTGGAAAAGAAACTTAACACAAATTAGAACAGAAAAAATAAATTATTTTAGGTGAACGAGAATAAATGAGAACTTTAAAGTTAAGCGTGCTTGCTTGAGAGTAGAGTGAGGATGGGTGACCTCCTGGGAAGTGCGGATTGAAGTTGCCCTATTTCAGCCAAGCCGAAATTGGCCATTTCAAGCCCTCCTCAGGCCAAATCATGCCCTCCCAACACTTCCTCAGCCTTTCCATGGCCGAATTAGGACCGAAAGGTAAGTCAATTCAGCACCCCTTTACAATTTTCGGTGCTATTGAGAGAGTCGACCAAATTTCAATGACAAAATTCTAATCCAATTCCACATCAATTGATGTGATTCTTGATTCTAGGATAAACCTCGAGACGAGAGCTATCTGCCCAGATCGAAAGCTCGAACTGTCGTGCCTTCACCGGTGAGTAATCGAAGCTTTCTCTCTCTATAGTTCATTTTTCGGCGAAGCTCCGTTTGAGCTCATCCCGGCGTTAAAACTTGCGATTCACATTTCTAAAGAATTGTGTGAACATCTAAAAACTCAATTTCAACTTCAATTTCAGCAATTGGAAACGTTTGATGGGTCAATTTGATGAAATCAAATTCGGTTGTGTTAAGAAGTTGAAATTGGGGGAAATTGGAGATTTTTGAAATTCAAAGGACTAAAATGAAATTTTATGAAATTGAGGGCCAATTGGGCATGAAAATAATGTTAGATGACGAATTGAGAAATTTTAGAATTTTTGGGGCAAAACTTACCATTTTTGTAAAGGAAGGGCAAAACGGTAATTTTTGAAAAGTTGGAGGACCAAATTGGAAATTTGAGAAATTAATCCCCTTTTTGTGAAATGGAATAAATTGAGGTCCTATGATAAATTTTAGAAGTTTCGGGACACAATTTGAGGAAAAACCGGCCTTTGAGACTTAAAGTTAAAGAGAAATAACTTTAGGGACCTAATTGCAAATAAATGAAAGTTTGACTTTCTCATTCATTTGGAATGAGTGAAGGCGATTAGGCCAAAGGATAATGAACCAATATGTTCATATCGTGTAGGAACACGAAGTACCGGGAACGCCAAAGAATATACGTAATTGTAAATATACGTAAAGTTAGGTTTTCTCATTCATTTAGAACGAATGAGGACTATTAGGCCAAAGAATAATGAACAATTATGTTCATTTCGTGTAGGAGAACTAGACATCGGGAACGACAGTCGAGGTCCAACTTGTTAAGGAAGGAACCTGACTAAGTGGAATTTCATTGCACTATTGGGTGAGTGGGTTTACTAACATCATACCCGGTTGGGAAGATGAGCACAACTTAAAGATAAAAACCACTTGCCAGTTGTGGGTGAAAATTTTATATCATACCCGGTAGGGGATGATAAGTACCTCAGTATAAAAACTCACTTTTTATTGGTATTTTAATGATCACTACTTAGAGAAAGTGATGTGAAAATTATATAGAAAAACTACTTACTGGTTGTAAGTAGATCATACCCGGTTGGTATGATGAGACTTCCTCGAAGGAAGTTGAAAACCTGTTTATCGGTTATGAACGGAGATGTCCTTATACAGGTCGGTATAATGTACAGTAAAAACCTATTTTGTCGGAAGTGTTCTCTTCTAACTGTGTGCCAATGCTTAAACTATTTGGGAGGCCTTCTTGACGGGAGCTCAAATAGCTCTTATAGGTCGGGGGCCTCAGTTTTAGAACTTGAGGGCTGGAATGCCCAAATTTTTTAAAATCTCGTACAGTGGGCCCAAGGCTAGTTAGCACAAGCAAGAGCTCATAAATGAACATGATATTTGTGCCATAAAACTTAATAAGTGAATTGTTTGGCTATGGTACCAAGATAGGACTGACATGCTCAGTCAACTAGCATCAGTGCGACATGATAAGTCGACAGACCAGTCAAGACAAACAACTGCAGGTTGAGTTGAGAGTCGGGGCCGTTGGACCAGTGGCACCACATATTACATGGCTTGATAAGAAAACATTGTTTGTGCATGCACTATGAGTATGGGATCATCAAGACGCCCATGAGGGGTAGTGATGTGTCCTAAGGACCCTAGACGACCCAGTGAGTATAAGGGCAGATTGTCGTTCCAGGTGTCTGTGCGAAATTTGGAGTAGCACCAAGCGCATGAGGCCGGGGTGGGGACAGGATGAGGTCACTGTCCTCATATGGACACGAAGAAGCGATTACGGGATTGAGGGTCGAATATCGCGGACATTCACTCATTCTCAGGGTAGAAGTGGTTGTGCATCTATCCGGGTGGCAAGAAAAGTCGCTCCGAAGCCACTAGCGGGTTTAGTAGTGATACTAACTTGTGAATGTGAGTAACCTTCATGATGAAGGATGTGTGTTGGGTGATGACACACCGGTAACTATGAAATAATGGAAAAACCCGAGAGAAATTTTAAATGAAGGGATTTTTGAAAAGAAAGGAGTTTGGCACACTCCATATAAATGTTTTTCTTAAAAGTTAAAAGTAGACTTTTGAAAACCCATTCACTAAGTAGTCGTACTCACCTCCTCCCTTGTATCCTTTTTAGGAAATCCCGGAAAGCCTACCCTGAAAGACCATCAACTAAGATGCATGTAAGACAGGTATGTAAAGTTTAAAATTTCATACATTTTTTATTATGCTATTTTAGGAAATGGTGCAGGTTTAAAGTATGTCTTACTCTTTACGGTTTATAATAAGGGGAAACCCTTTAATAAACCGGGAGAGTGGCGGGTTGTTCATGGGGATCCGACCAAACTAAGTCGGGGTGTGACATAGGGTCCATAAATTTCCCGATTTGCCCTCTCTCTATTGGTTTCAGTTCATAAACCGGCTTAGTTCTTAAATCGGTTCAATCCAGTTCGGGTCCGGTTCACCCTAACCGATCCGGTTTTTCTCTCCCACTTTGTTCTAAGGTTCCTTCCCAAGGTTTATAAATCTTTTTGGGTCACATGGGAATTAAAATTTCTCTAATTTGCATGTTCCCCAATAAACGGGTTTGGGAACCGGTTCGGTTTTCTCACTCGATTTGACCGATTCTTTCTCAGTTTTCCTTAACTCCAAAGAGCGGGGTTTACAGTATCCCTCTATCAGGATGGACAATAAAAGTGCTCCGATCCACAAGTGACATGGTCGAGGACCGTTCTACGAATGTGTGATCCCTTCTATGATAGGAGGGCAATTGTTAATCATGTGGATTGTGTGAAATAACAAAAAGAAATAATTTAAAGGACAGAAAAGATGAATTCAAGTAAAATGTTATAGTAGTTTCCCTCACTGAGCATTTTACTCACCCCTTTTTAGGATAATACCCAGACAAGAAGTTCCCGGACGCGCTCAGACCCTCAAGGTATGCTTCTTACCTCCCAACTTAAAGTATGGGTTTAAACGTAAACATGCCTTCACCTTCCTTGCCTCATTCATGTAGGTATACCCGAATGATGCTGGAAAGGGTGGTGGGTTGATCACGGACTCCAACCAAACTAGGTTAGGGTGTGACACCTCCCATAGTTTCCTCGGCCACCACATGACCTCCCCAGAGGCGAAAGGTAAGCCAATTTAGCTCTCCTCCGTCGTCATAGTTCAGTTCTAGAGTGATAAAGTTACATGATTCTTTGATTGAATTCCCGTAGATTCTAACAGCAATTGCCCCTATTCTTGGTCCTTGAAGGACCTTGAGGACAAGAGCTGACTTCCCCAATCAAGAACTTGGATCGCCGCGCCTCCAACGGTAAGCTTTCAAAGCTTTTTCCCTCTACATCCAATTTTTTGGTAAAGCTCCATTTGAGCTCGTTTCGAACCCAAATCCTGCAATTCAAAGTACAATTGAATTGTATGAAAGTGTAGAAACTAATTCATATCATCAATTTGAGGAAATAACCCCAATTAAATGGTCAATTTGAAGAAATCAAATTTGGTCAGTAGATGGGGTGGAAGTTGGGGGGAAATTGGGGATTTCAAAAAATTGAGGGACCTCCATGCAATTTCTCAAAATTGATGTTCAATTGGAAATGAGAAAGATGTTGAGGGACCAATTGGTCAGTTTTCGAAAGATTTGGGGCCAAATGGCTATTTTTGGAAAGTAGGGGCAAAACAATAATTTTAGAAAAATTGGGAACCAATTTAGGAATTTGGAAAACTTGAGACCCTTACACAATTTTAAGATTTAGGACCCAAAGAGTATATTAGAAGTACTTGGGACTTGATTTGGGAAAATTTAATACTAGGGACTTAAAGTTAAGAAGTATGAACTTTAGGGATCTAAGTGTAACAAACCAGAAGTTTGGGCATAGTAGCAAATACTGAAATGCTAGAAACCTTTTATGCCAAACCCTAACGTATAAGAGTTGTCAAACCATGTAGGGACTCTTGAGACCAGAACGCTAACAAGGGAACCAGACTTAGGCTTGGAGAACCAGCTAGGGACGAACACATCATAGTCATGAGGTGAGTGGGAATTTTTCTAACATTATACCTGGTTGGAGTGATGAGCATTTTTATTAAAGTAAAACCTACTTATAGGATTGTTAGTAGGATTAAATAATACATCATACCCGGTTGGTATGATAAGTTTATAAAAGGAAAAACCCACACCAATTGTAAGCAAATCTATCATCACACCCGATTGGTGTGATGAATTAAAAGAAAGATTTTGTTGGAAGTGTTCTCCCATAACTGTGTGCCATTGTTTAAAATATTTGGGAAACCTTATTGACAAGAGCTGAAACAACTCTAATAGGCGAGGGCCTCGGTATGCTGATGGTAGTGCATCAAAGCTAGGTCGACATACCAGCCTAAACAAACAGCTACATGTCGGGTTGAGTGTCGGAGCTGTTGGACCATCCAAAGAAAATGGCTAAATGATGAAAAAAAATATTGTTTGTGCATGCACTCATGGATTCCTGACCATCAAGACATCCTAGGGGGTAATGATGGGTTCCAAGGGCTATTGGATGACATGGTGGAGATAAGGGCAGTTTGTCGTGCTAATTAGTCATGAAGCTCTGGGAACTTCTTGCTCATAAGATCGGCGTGGGGTCAGGATGAGGTCTTCATCCTCATATGGACACGAAGTGGATTTCGAGTCTAAGGGTCGAACGTCGGGACGTTCACTTGGACTTAGGGTATAAGTTTGGGACTTCTATCAGGGTGGACGGCAAAGTCACACTGATCCCTAAGTGGGTGTAGTCTAGGACTGCCCTACGAACAGTTTGTACCCTTCATGATGAAGGGCATGTGTTTGTTTGCTAAACGCCTCCCAAGGCAAGTTGATGTGTTAAAAAAGCTAGACACACCAAGGATTTAAGAAAAAATTGTAAAAAGGGTCATTTTTAAAACTCACTCCCAACACCTGTTAACTAAGTTATAGAAACTCATTCCCTCTCTTTATCCCTTTTTCAAGAAAAATGTGATCAACTAGAGAGCTTGAGAAGATGAATACTAAGTCATGTACGCTTAAAATTCTTTTAAGCTTACTTTAGTTTGATAAATGCTATTATAGGTAACAATATTTGAAATTTCGCATGGCTTCTCTTGTCTAAAAGAAGGGGAAACTGCTCTTAAACTAAGAAAGATACGAGTTACTCATAGAAATCCAACTAAATCAGGTTAGGGCATGATATTAAGAGACCATTGGGGTTGGCTAGATTGTACCAAGAGGTGTCTGTAGAATTGTTATTGACCATGCTTGGTCGTCAAGAGCATTATAAATGGTATGAGAAGAGAATTCTCTATTTCTAATCATATATTTGTTTTATCATGTAAATGCGAGTAAAGTGGTTGTGTCAGACCAAGATGGTGATAGAAAGATGACTTAAGTAGAATTCTAATCACACTTCAATCATCCAATTTAGTGCTTGAAAAATAAAGTTCTGTTTTTTCAAGTTGGGTTACCATAAAACAAAGTAAACTCACTTTTAGAGAAAATATTAGTAAGTCGACGAGAGTGGAATCACGCCTTCTATAACCATATTTTAGACCCGAAAAGCTATTTGATTATACATTACCCTTGTCCATTCATAGCACCTATAATACTATAAGAGTTAATTTTCTCTTGTTCATGTATTTATTATTTTATGTAAACTTTTAATAAATAGTCATTTTATATACATTAATATCAAATTATTTACAATAAATAAATTATTAATTTTATAAAATTATAATTTTATGTTCCATAATTTTAAGTATATAATATAAATTTATTTATGTAAATAAAAATAATTTAATATAATTAAGTAGAGTTAAATAGTCATTATATGTACATATCAACTTATTTACCGTAAATATTTTATATAATAAAAAATTGTGAAATTTATATACATCTTTCATGTACACATAAATTTATGTATATAAAATAATTTATTATAATTAAAATTTTTAAATTTTATCTAATGTAATAAAATTAATTTATGTAAATTAAATAATTTAATATAATTATGTATAGTACATCAACTTACAATATAGTAAATATTATTATTATTAGAAAAGTATAATTTTATGTACAACATTTGATTTACAATAATATTAATATATTTACTAAATATAATTTAATATAATTAAATTTTAAATTTCATTTACAATAGTTTTTTAGTACGGTATAATAAATTTATATAAATTAAATAATTTAGAATAATTATATACATTATTATAATTATCAAGTTACATATTTTCTATAATTAAAAAATTTTAATTTTATGTAAACCTATTTTATGTAGAATAATATCAGTTTATGTATCATAAATAATTTATTATAAGTAAAAAATTTTAATTTTATATACAATAATATAACAACTTACAATTACGGTAAATATTTTTCTATAACTAGAAAATTATAATTTTATGTACAAACTATTATATACATAGGAAATCATTTACTATAACAATCTTTTTTAATTTTACTTATAAAATAATTTATTATAGATATCAATTTTAGAGCTTTTTTTAGTTGTAAATAAAAAAATATCTAGATTTTTTGTTAATTTGGGGCAAAAAAACTTGTACCTAATCCCACAAGATCTAGGGGATTTAAATTCCTGTTTTCTATTCTAGTCGTTATTCTCATTCCAATATTAAATTTCTGTACAATTGTTTAAATTTACTTTTAAAAAAAATTTATAAGGGAGAAAAATGCCCATCTTAGTTTATTTTTGGGTTGGTAATACCATATTTTGGAAGGGAGTGCTCCCTTTATTTGTTTTTGGTTTGAATGGCAATATCATATGTTACAGCTAAGTAATTTGAGTGATCCATTATTGGACTTGGATTTGGTGTTTCTCCTTGGAATAAGTATTTGTTTATTTATTTTCTAGATGGCAGAACAAGTGATTACTATCTAAGTTGAGGTTGTTTACCTCTCATTTCTTGAACTCCTAGTACTGGAAATATTTAGTTTATAACATGTTCACTCCTATATCACTACATTCTACCTATATATAGAGTGAAAAGGGGCACCATAATCACATATATTCAATATTTTCCAATTCATCACAAAAAGAGTAAGTACATCAACATTTTGGACATTTACCAGCTGGTTCACTCAAGAGGTAGACGCTTGCCTTTCTTGGGTACATAATGGATGCCGTTGCTCTCTCTCTCGTAGGCAAATGCATAATTAGGATAGTCCGTTTTTTATCTTTAAAATTTTACCTCTAACATTTATCTAAAATATGAAGAAAAGATTTATAACAAGAAAATATGAACAAAATCGACGAATTTGTATTTTTGATACGTAATCTATCTAGTATGAGTTTTGTTATTTTTCTTTATAATCCATACAATGTAGTAAAATTTTTCATATAATCATTTTTATTATAGTTTATTAAATAATATTTTATATGATATAAAATATTATTAATGGTCACATATCAATCTAAAATATTAAGTGCATAACTTTTAAAATAATTATAAATTGATAATATTTTAAATTAAAGAAAATAGCAACACTACAATAATAAAGAGTTCAATGGTGATATTCTAGATTAATTACCAAAAATAAAGGGGCATTACCGTAATATATTACCCTGTAAAGCCATCTCGTTGACGGAGGATGATGGCCGCCGACCGTTTCGAGGGCAAAACAGGAATTCTATCCACCAACCTCTCTCACTGGAGGTCACACGGAAACCAGCAACCACACCTACGTTCACCCTCTCTCTCCCCACCATTATAATACCACCACCTTCCTTCTTTTCTTTCCCCTCCTTCCCCTCCCTCCTTCCCTAAAGTCCGAACAGAGAGTGACTCCAGCAATAATGGGGCACTCCTAATACGAACAAAAGGTGGTAGATAGATAGATTCATGAGCCACCACAGAAAAAGGAGCTCAAAGCATAGCCCTCTTTCTTTCTCCTTCTCCCTCTTTTCTCTCTCTACGTATATCTCTCCTTCCCTCTCTCTACACGCCACCTTCCCGTCTTAATCAACTAATCCCTCTCGGTTCGACAATCCGGCCGCGGCCCTCTGATCGGGCTCTGCTCCCACAGGTAATAATAGAATAAAGGTACGATCTTTGCTCCATAATGTCCTCTTCTCATGTTGTCACTGCGTTATTCTGCTTGTTCGTTGTACTGGGTCTTGGAGTCTTCTCCATTCTGGGTCCTCTTACGGGTCGGCGTCGAGTTTTCTCCGCTTTCTCCATCATTCGGCGTTGTATTCTTTCGGGTATTTGGGGTCCGTATTCCTGATTAAACACACTGTTGTCTGTCACCCACATGAAAGGTGGTAGGTTGATGGAGTTGACTTGTCGGAATCTTTCCCTTTTGCTTCTTTGCTGTAAGTATGACTATTAGCTTGTCTCTGTTTCAGCCTTCCATGGATTGTTTACCCCTTTGGACTTTGAGAATTGAACTTCGAAACCTCTGTAAGTAAAGTAGAACAATCTACGACTGACGGTTGACCTTGGGTCAAAGTCGATCAAACCGCTTCGGAGAACGTTTCGATCTTTCGTGTCTGTCTGTCTTTTATGTGTTGTTTGATTTCATCCATCATCAATCTGTGAAATCTGTTTTCTTTGACCCGTCTAGTTGATGGGTGTTGCTTCAGTGTATGCAAACGAACCTCTTTTATCTATACGGGTTAAGTAAGTTTTCATAAGGATCCTGAAGCAGTTTAACTTCGTAGTCCGATGAGGGGACAGTTGATATTCAGAGGCAAAATAGATTGGTTTAGTTGGTCTTCAGTGATAAGTGATTGCCCGAGATAACCTTAGGTGATGGAAATTGATATTGTTGGCTCCATGGCTTGATTTAATGAGAGTCTTCAGTACTTAAGCATGTTTTACTAATGCATATTGTTCACTATAAGGATGAAACTTGTTAAACATTCAATGACTTAAACAACAAAGCTTACTCGACCATAATATCTTCAACCAATTATTTATCTTTCAGTTAGTTCATGTTTTGTCCAATTTCTATGACTTTCAGACATAGTTTCTTAGTTTCTTTCTCTGACACTGAGAAGTTGATTTGATTGTTAAAGTTGTTTCTGCTGGTTGATAACATGAACCTTATCAAGAATTATCTCAAGGAAAAAGTAGGTTCATTTTCTTTTGGCTCGTGTCTCCTCAAATATAATGTGTTGATCATCATTCTGATCATTTGCTAGGATCATCAGAATTGATACTAGGAACCTAACAATGGTGAGCCTTAGGAGGCGCAAGCTTTTGGGACTATGTTCTGGTAAAGCCTTTACTATCTATATCTAACTTTGGTTAAACTAATTCTATAGATTGCTCTCGTTACCTTTTTTCCTCAATATACAAATCTTGTGCATATGTCTGTAGGAGGAAGCTGTTTTAAGCTTCCTCTTCCCAAGTCATCAGATGTAGATGTAACTGATAGCTCTAACACGAGCATGAAACCAATCTCTGTTCATCCGTTGCCCTTGGATGATGTGAAGGAACTAGATGTGGTAAGGAAACGAGTTCCCTTTTTTGTATATGTAAACTGCTCATTGATGAATTTCCACTTGGATGCTCCATAATATAGAAATTATGAATGAGAAAATTTTTAACCAATATAACTTAAAGGAGAAGAAAAGGTGGAGAATGATTGCTAAAAGAAATGGATAGATTTTGCATGTTGTTACCTATTAAGTAGGTGGATAGTGGAACTGCATTTAGTTCTTATTTATAGCACTTATTTGTATATAAGAACTTCTTGAATTAGAAGTTCAAGCCTATTATGCCATCTCCTGGGTATATTACCTCAAGCACGGATAGGTCCAGCTGCTTATATGCAAGATAAGCAAGAATTTAATTATGAAAAATTGGTAGTAATGTCATTATATTCAAGTATGTTATGTTTACAGTTTTAAATTCTCCTCTGGTTTCTCAGTGCATTAAGAAGATACTACTTTTGCTACCTATTGATACAATCTCTTTCCTGTAAGAATCTTGCATATATATTATTCTAGTCAAAGAAATTGTACATACAGTGATAAATGATTCATCAGTATGTTCCTTCAAATAAAGAGGTGTACTCTAATGACTCTCTTTCTTTCCTTATTTGTGACTTATTCTTTTATTTCATTATCCAGGAAAATGATATAAAAAATGGAGTTGGGTCATCTAATTTGTCAGGCTCTAGTCCATTGAAGGATCAGCAGAATGAGCATCTTACAGGTTTGTAGCTTGAGAAAAATTACACACAATCAATAATTCCTTAATATCCAAAAAATGATATCTTCCCCCTGGATCTGTTAACTAATTTAACTACTATCAGGCAATGAACACAATCTGTACATGTGATACTTCTGTTCTAGACCTACTAATTCAGCAACTGGCAGGCCTAGTACTATAGATTCCTCTGTGCATTGGTAAAGTCGTCAAATCCATAGTTCAATTGGGAACCTTGCCTGAATTTCTATCAAAAGGAAAAATGGCATTCAAAACTGTGGTCTTAATGACTCTGAAGAAGGATAGACAGTAACTTAACTGCAGAATGTCTATTTGAGGAGTCTTCTTGAAAAAAACTTCATATTGCAAATTACGGCAGACTAATTGTTTCTCTTATTATGATACATGCTAATAATCTTGCTTTGCCATGTCAGTACTCTTAAAAGTGTGTCATGTTAGATATTTATTATGGACCATTAGAAATGTAATATGCTTATGCTTTGACAGGGTAAAAGAACTATGATAGAACTTTTAAGTTTGGTTTTATTCCCCTGCCCTTTGATATGTGACGAAAAGGAGATTCTTGGGTAAACCAACTTCATCACGTCATCCATGGAATCAACTAATCAGTGTTTCATATGATGGTAAAAAATGTTTGACCATCATGTGATCTGTGAATCAATGATGTATACAATATTTTCTGATGTGATTGCAGCACTTTTTTTCTGCCATTACAGTAACAATCATTTTCTAACTCATGGACAGCTATATACTCCCAACTTCTTCCTCTTTAGGTGGATAGTTTTTTTTTAAAAAAACTGTTCTTGTCTACATCTGCAGAGCAACCTATTAAAAGGAGAAAGCGGCATAGAAGGAAGCATCACCAAGATCAAGAGCAGTGCCTGATGAGAGGCGTTTACTTCAAAAATATGAAATGGCAAGCTGCAATAAAAGTTGACAAGAAGCAGATTCACTTGGGAACCGTTGGGTCTCAAATAGAGGCTGCTCATCTTTATGATAGGTTCTGATACTCTTTGATACCACGTGTGCTTAGATCATTAAGAAAGCAAGCAATGTTATCAACTGCATGTTCTATCTTCATTTTTTTCGAGAGAAAAGAAAAGGAAGGCTATGCTCTGATTCATAAGGTGCTTCTTGGCAGGGCTGCATTCATGTGTGGGAGGGAACCCAACTTTGAGCTACCTGAGGAAGAGAAGCAGGAACTTCGAAAACTCAATTGGGATGAGTTCCTGGTTCAGACTCGTCATGCAATCACAAGCAAGAGTAAATCCTCCCTTCTTTCAAGAAGCTACCTTGTACTATTTGCATTCTTTTGTTATATATTGGCCTTCTTACATTCTTAACTTTCTCAGAGCATAAGAGATCGGGACTCGGTGTGAGGCCACAGAAGAAGTCTGAGCTTGCAGCAATGCAGAACAGCGACTGGGACGGGGATCAAGGAGTCAATAGCAATAGCCTGTCGGATTCTGAAGAGTTGGACATTGAGGACACCTCAGTATTGTAGGAAACCTACAAGAATGTCTTCTGACCCTTGAACTGGCTGTGAACCGAATAATTTAGTGGTTCGGTTCTTAGCTCGATATGTCTTTACAGTTTTTTTTTTCCGTTTGGTACTATAAGAAGACCCCTATTAGGGTTCAATATGTTGCTTACATGTTATAATTTACTCTCCCTGGAAATTGATTCTTATAGCTCCTCATCAAGACGATAAAACCCCTTTCAATGGCGTCATATTCATTTTTTGAGGTTTTATCAGATAATATCTTCTTTTTCAGGTACAAAATGGCTAAGGGTGGAGAGGGTCGTTGAACAGTTGCATAGGAGATTGTAGACCAACACATTCTCATGCATTCCATGAGTCAGGATGTATGTGAGTGAACAACATATGAGTAATAATAAGATGAGACTTAGAGATCCTACCAGTCGAATCAGTCATGGTTCTGAGTATGGGAGGAGAAATCATGGTATTATCTACTATTATATTGGGCACTCTACTTCCGTGGGTGCAAAGTTGGGGACTCTCGGAAAATGTATTCACCTTGCATAAGATAGAGGAGCGGAATGCATAGTGCTGAAAGTGGATTCTCTAACAGGAAAACATGCAGTAAAAACTCTTGACTATCCATATCACTCATTGGGAGGGGAAGGCTTGTGTTTTTTCGAATAGCTCTTATAGGCCAAGGGCCTCGGTTTTGGAACTTGGAGGCTAAATGCCCGATTTTTGAAAATCTCGTACAGTGGGCCCAAGGCCTGCTAGCACGAGGAGGAGCTCGTAAACAAACATGATATATGTGCCATAAAACTTAATAAGTGAATTGTTTGGCCATGGTACCAAGATAGGACCGACATGCTCAGTCAACTAGCGATAGTGCGACATGACAGGTCGACGGACCAGTCAAGATAAACAACTGCGAGTTGAGTTAAGAGTCGGGGCCATTGGACAAGTGGCACTACAGATTACATGGTAATATAAGAAAACATTGTTTGTGCATGCACTGTGAGTACGGGATCATCAAGACGCCCATGAGGGGTAGTGATGCATCCTAAGGGCACTGGACAACTTGGTATAAGGGCAGTTCGTCGTTCCAGGACTCTGTGCGAAATCTAGAGTAGCACCAAGTGCATGAAACCGGGGTGGGGACAGGATGAGGTCTCTATCCTCATACGGACACGAAGAAGTGATTTCGGGATTTTGGGTCGGATGTCACATACATCCACTCATTCCCAAGGTAGAAGTGATCGTACTTCTATTCGGGTGGCAGGAAAAGTCGCTCCGAAGCCATTAACGGGTTCAATAGTGATACTGACTTGTGAATGTGCGTAACCTTCATGATGAAGGATGTGTGTTGGATGATGACACACCGTGGTAAATAAGAAATGGTGGAAAAACCTGAATTTTTAAATGAAGGGATTTTTGAAAACAAAGGAGTCTGACACACTCCATATAAATATTTTTTTTAAAAGTCAAAAGTTTTTAAAAACTCATTCACTGAGTAGTCGTACTCACCCCCTCCCTTATATCCCTTTCAGGAAATCCCGGAAAGCCTACCTTTAAAGACCGTCAACTAAGATGCCTGTAAGACAGGTATGTAAAGTTTTAAATTTCATGTAGTTTTGATTATGCTATTCCAAGAAAAAGGTGTAGGTTCAAGGATGCCTTACTCTTTACAGTTTACACTAAGGAAAAATTCTTTAATAAACCGGGAGAGTGGTAGGTTGATCACGGGGATCCGACCAAACCGGGTCGGGACGTGACAACACCTGTACATCATCTGGGGTCTTAGAAAATATGGAAGCACTATTATCAATCTCACCTTATCCACCTCTTCTAATTTCCATGTGTGTCAGACACTATATAGATAGGTGTCCTGCCAACAACTCAAACTTCCTATTTGTATATATATACACATGCATATCACAAAACATGCACATAGATAACACTTATGCTTATCTCACATTTCATTAAGTATGGTGCGTATTCTAACCATCTCCATTTAGGTGCATGTATGAAAACAAAAAGAAATACGCGTGATCAATCAATTACATGGAGTTTGGTCCATCACTTGACCAACTCAAGTATTCAAATGCATGTACCATGTTTAACGGGTTTCTAGGTGTATTAAAAATTTCAAATTTAAAAATTGAAGTCACCATTAGATAGAAAATGAATTTAGACGAATTTAGAAGTTGTTAATTTTTGGAAAATCGGTCGAATCATGCCTGAACCGCCCGATTTTCAATTTCAGGTTACCGAACTTGGAGGGACCGAACCGATCAACGGCCCAGTCAGTCAACAGGTCGCTGCTAGGTCAACGCCCAATCAGCAGGCACGACCAATCAACATGCAACACATGGCGAAGTGCGCCTCATCAATAGCTTAGTCAGCACTGACCAATCAAAGTGTGACACGTGTTCTTGATGAACGGTCAAAGGAGAAAAATCCACGTCAGCGATGACTGACCAATAAGAGAGTGACACTTGTTCCTAGTCAACAATCAATGTCGGAAAGGCCCGTTAGTAAGGCTGGCCAATGAGGAGCTGACACATGGCAAGGATGCCATGTCAGCATCTGACAAGGATGTCAAAGAAATGACCGACCAATTAGAGATTAACATGTGGCAGTGCCACATCGGATGGCCTTAGCCAATCAGAGATTGACACATGGCAGTGGCACTGTGTGTCAAGTGGGAAATATGACGCATTTAAATCAATCAATTAGAGGATGTCACGTGTCACGGTTAACAACCACATTGGAATGAGCGACCAATGGAAGGCCGCCACATGTCTGGTTAATGAGTAAAAGGCTCACTAGGATGCTGAGTAGGAAGCTGCGACAGAAAAGCCAACTAATCACAGAGTGCCACATGGCAAGTATGCACACGAGACACAATGTCATTTTTTACCTTTAGCTTGAGCAGATAAGGCTGACATGCTGTCCGCCAGAATCCCAGCAACCTGAAATGAATGAGATTGAGTCCAAGCGATTAATGAATGGATAGACCTGTCAGTCCCCAAGCTCCCTATATAAAGAGCTCCACCCCATTTGTAATCCTCATCCCTCAAACACCTAAAGAAGAAGAAGTGCTCAATTTCCCGATGAAGCTTGAACCAGAGCTCCGACTTGGGCACTTTTCTTCACCATCGAAGTCAAATTTTGGTTCTCTAGAATTTTGAGGAAGTAAGCTACATGATTGCATACTCCCTTCAACTCGAGGATCACTGGAGAAGTGTCGGCGAGCTCGCACGGTACCGTCGCTCCTTGGCGATTTGCAACCCAAACTGGTCAAGCTCAACTTGAGCCACTCTTAGACCAATTATGACCAAACCAAGCTCCCTAGACCACCGCTAGAGGTGCCCCGACCTTCTCTGAGCTACGTTGGTAAGTCCCCTCCGCCACCCTTCGCCAAAAATTACTATTCATAGTGCATTTTTGCTAAAAATTAAAATATGAAA
Source organism: Trapa bicornis (assembly GCA_030064425.1). Lineage (NCBI taxonomy): Eukaryota > Viridiplantae > Streptophyta > Magnoliopsida > Myrtales > Lythraceae > Trapa > Trapa bicornis. The sequence continues at coordinate 17,757,941 of CM057760.1, read as the reverse complement.
TTCACACTACTCAGAAAACCAATTGAGGCGTTGTTTGATCTAGGAAGGATCCCTAGGGAGAGAGCAACTCAAAGGAAGCAAGAGCTCCGATCATCGGATCTTCACCGATAAGAAATCAAACCTTTCTCTCTCTAGACCATTTTTCGACGAAGCTTCATTCGAGCTCATTTTTAAGCCGTTTCCGGCATGCTAAAGCTTGAAATGACGACGGAGACATAAGGAAGATGGATAAGATCATGAAGGGGGACAATTACTCAAGTTTAAGGTGTCAATTGAATGAAATGAGATTTTAGGGTTAAAATGCAACTTTTATAAAAATTGTGCGAATTGGGGATTTTTGGAAAATTGGAGGCTGAATTGCAATTCAAGGAAAATTGGGAGACTTTTATTAAATTAACTCCCAATTGAGTGCCAAATGGTAATTTAGATGAAATTGAGGGCCAATCGGTAATTTTTAGAAAATTAGGGACCAATTTTTAATTTTGGTAAAAGTGAGGATCTAAGAGTGATATTGGAAACCTTAGGGACTTAATTAAAAATAAGTTGAGCATTAAGGACTTAAAGTCAAAATTATGAACTTTAGGGAGTTAATTGCAATAAGGCATAAATCAAGAACCTATATGCAAATATATGGAAGTAAGAAGTCTTTTATGTCAAACCTTCCTTATGTGATTACTTGAACCATGTAGGAACTGAATGTACGAGTACTTGTGTACATGAGCACATTTGTGATTGGAATCTAGCTGGGACGAACACATCGCAATACTCGGTGAGTAGGATTTCCAACATCATACCTGGTTGGGGTGATGAGCACCATTTTTAATTTTGAAAACTATTTACCAAGAATGATCTTCCCTGACCGCGTGAAACTGCTTAAATATTTTGGGAGACATTTTTTAGAGCCAAAATTGCTCAAGTATGCCTGAGGCCTCGATATTGAAACTAATAGGGCCCAAAGCCCAATTTTGGAAAACTCATGAAGTGGGCCCAATGCTAATAGGCACAGGCCGAAGCCCATATAGACAATAAGCTTATGAGCTAAGAAAACTTTTCATAACTGGTTAATTGGGTGAACCACCACCGTGCCGAATCTAGGCCATCAACTCAATGGGCTAGTAGTTGTTGAGCCGAAGTTAGGTCGGCAAACTTGTTGGGCATATCAATTATGGAGTTGAAGCCGAGTGTTGGATTCGTTGGGCTAGTAGCCCCAAAGATAATGAATATAAGTACACAAAAAAAATATTGTCTGTGCATGCATCAATTTTGAAACCATTGAGGCGCCGGTATGGGGTAGTGATGGCTCTAAGTGCTGCTGGACGACCTATGGAGTATAAGGGAAGTTTGACATCCAGTATGTTGAGAAGCTCAGAGAGCTTCATGTGCACTGTGACCGAGGACGAAGGGGGAGTGGTCTCGTCCCACCATAGTGGATAGAGAGGAAATTGAGGTATGAGGGATGGGCGGTAAAGCTCACTCATACTGGTGGTAAAAGGTGTGAACTTCTACTAGGGTGGTCGGTAAAGGCTCTTGGACCACAAGTGGAGTAGTCAGGGACTGCTCTGCAAATGTATGAACCCTTTCTGATAAAGGGTATGTGTGGTTGTATACTAAACCAAACTTGAGCAAGGGGAAGTATTGAAATGTTTTTTTTTCTAAAAAGAAGTTAAAACCACATGGTTGTATGCTAAACTAAACTTGAGCAAGGGGAAGTATTGAAACGTTCTTCTAAGAAGGAATTAAAACCACAAAACCTGTGAACAAAAAGGATAGTGATTATAAAATTTCTTTTGTCTTTACGAAAACTCACCCTAACACCCGCTCACTGAGTTGTAGAACTCACCCCTCCCTTAACCCTTTTTAGGGAAATATTTCACTGTGAGGGAGAAGAGCGACAAGCGGGGAGTCTTCACTCACTAAGGTACGAACTTACCCTTAAATTATTTTGATTACTTTCCTTTGGAAAAACTAGTTAACGGTATGCCTTTACTTAACTTTTTTTCCTAACCTAGTCGAGATACCTCAGTAGTACAAGAAAAGGCGGCGGGTTGCTTATAGGGTTCCCATCAAACCGGATCGGGGCATGATACAGACTCAGGGTAGAAGTCACGGACTTCTATCAAGGTGGATGATAAAAAGCTTTGGTCCATAAGTGGAAAAGTTGGAGACTGCTCTGTGAACATGTGAACCCTTTTTGATAAAGGGTGAGTGTGGTTGTATGCTAAACTAAACCTGAGCAAGGGGAAGTATTGAAACATTTTTCTAAGAAGGAGTTAAACCCACAAAACATGTGAAGAAAAAGGATAGTAATTATAAACTTTCTTTTTTCTTTACGAAAACTCACCCTAACACCCTTCACTGAGTTGTAGAACTTACCCCCACCCTTTAAATTATTTTTTCAAGAAAGAGATGATATTTAAAGAGTCCCTCTGCCAAGCCACTAAACCCATGTATTTTACTTTTATGCTATTAGTTTTGCATAATGTTATTCCAGGGAACGATGGCAGAAATTATGCTTAACTCCTCACGGTCTTGGGAGAAGTGATTACCCTAGGCTAGAGAGAGTGGTGAGTTGCTCATAGGGTTCCGACCGAATCGGGTCGGGGCATAACAACTTTAGTGGTATCAGTGCCAAGTTCTCTCGAATTCATTATCAAGAATATATATTCTAAAACTAAATGAAAAATACCCGACCCATGGTTTTTCCAAATAGGTATCAAAAGACGAGCTTAAAAACACCGACTATTGAACATCTCCACCCTATAGAAAGATGGCCCCATGAAAGGTAGCTAGATGAACACGCCCAATTTTACGAAATCCCCAATTTTCCCTAAAAATTTCCCCCAATTTCCCCCTTTCAAACTAGTCAAATTTTATTTCATCAAATTGACCAATCAATCAAGGTTAATTGTTGAAATTGAAGGTAAAATTGAGTTCCTACAAATCCATACAATTCAATTGAGCTTTGAATCGCATGGATTGACGTTGAAACGAGCTCAAACGGAGCTTCACCAGAAAATTGAACTTAGAGAGAGAACACTTCAAAAGCTTTTCATCGGGGCAGGTAGCTCTCGTCCTGAGATTCCTCCTAAGATCAAGAATCACATCAATTCATGTCGAATTGAAGGAGAATTTGGTCAGTGAAGTTTCACCGGTTCTCTCTCTAACACTGATCGGAAATTACAGAGGGGAGCCAAATTGGCTTACCTTTCTGCTCTAATTCGGCCGTATGACGGCTGAGAAAGTGTTGGGAGAGTTTGGTTTGGCCTGAGGAGGGCTCAATTTGGTCGCCTTCAGCTCGGCCGAAATAGGGCAGCTTTGGTTCGTTGAAGCTGCTTCACTATTTCATTACGACGATGCTTCTCCGACGACCTTGGGATCGAATGGTGACCACCATCGGGTAGCTGACTTCTCCCCGAATCTAAGGAATGCAATCTCACCTTCTTTGGCTAAAAAAACCCTTATGTTAGAGCTCTGGTTCGAGCTTCATTGGAAAACTGAGTAGTTGAGAGAGAGTGAAGTTTTCAGGTGTATGGAGGATGAATAGAGAGGGGCTCTTTATATAGAGAGCTCGAGGACTCTCCGACCATTTTTTGTCACCTTTATAACACTCATTGATGGCATGAAACATCCTGAATTGAAACGTTTCCTTTTCGTAGGCGTAGTTCATTTTTTCGAGGAGTGAACAGTGCTGTCATCTGAAGGAAGAAGACGACATTGTTCTAAACCAGGTTCAATGCTTAAACCGGTCGGTTCAAGCTCGATTTGACCGTGTTTTTTAAAATTAAAATTTTCTAAATTCATTATCTATCCAATGGTGGCTTCAATTCTCTAATTTGAATATTTTAAGCCACCTAGAAAAATCAATTTAGCATCCGATTCAATGATGGTTAAAATTGGTCCAAACCGGTTCACCTGAACCGGTCTGGTTTTCTTTCCCAATTTTTCATAAAGTCCCTTTCCAAGATTTTTACTACTCTTTGGGTCACGGAGTTGTAAATTTCTCAATTTGCCCATTCTCTAGTTGTTGGGGTTCGTGAACCGGTTCAGTTTTCTCACTCGGGTTGATCGGTTCTGTCCTAGTTTTCCTTAACTCCAAAGGACGGGGTTTACAACTCTCCCCTCCTTTTAGGAGTTTTGTCCCCAAAACTTATTCAACACCCTTCACACTAGGAATTCCTTCCCTTGATATCAACTTGTAGTTTATTGACATACAACCATTTCGGTTATTTCTTCTTAGCCCCTTTATAACACACATTTAAAATTTTTCTTTTCCTTCCCATTACTTATTCATTCCATGGAGCTTAATTTAGCTAAGCATACCTTACTTGAAAGTTTAAGGTTATATCCTTAAATTCACATCCTTCTTTCCTTAAAGCATAATCCTTTCTCTTGAGGTTCTTTACTTAGGATTTCAGGATTGGGAGTTCCAAGATACCCACTCATTCTTGTGTGTAGTCACTTTCTTTGTCGTTATAACTCTTAGCTTGGGGTCCTCTTGAGCACTACCTACTCACTTCATAGATTTCGGTGTTAACTTCTTTTTATCTAGTGTTGATCCTTCTTAGGACCTTCCTTAGTTTTAGTGGCGTCATTTTCTCAAGGACTTCCTTTTCTTTTAGTCAACTCTTATTCTCTCATGATCACTTCAAAATTCTTATAAGAGTTCATCTTTCTTCGGTCTTAGGTGTCAATTGCTTATTTGTGATAGCTTCCTTATTTTGGTTTTTTTGTCAACTGTCATGCCCCGACACACCACTCTCCCGATTTATTTAAGGGTTTCCCCTTGTATGTCCACTTCTACCCTGAGAATGAGTGGATGTTCGCGACATCCAACCTTCAATCTCGTAAAAAGTCTTCGTGTCCGTATGAGGACAAAGACCTCATCCCGTCCCCACCCCGGTCTTGTGCGCTTGAAGCTACGTCGAGCTTCACAAGGTCACGTGGTACGACTAACTGCCCTTATATCCCACCAGGTCATCTAGGGCCCTAAGACGCATCACTACCCCTCTTGAGTGTCTTGAAGGTCCTGTAAACATTGTGCATGCACAATAAGTATTTTCATGTCATGCCATCTAATTTGTGGTGCCACTGGTCCAACAACCCTGATCCTCAACTCAACCCACATCTATTTGTCTTGACTAGTCCGAGACCTGTCATGTCGCACTACCACTAATTGACTGAGTATGTCGGTCCTTTCTTGGTACCATGGCCAAACAATTCAATTATTTATATTTTTATGATATATAACTTATGTTTTTTTACGAGCTTCTACTCGTGTCAACTGGCCTATGGCCCACTATTTGAGATTTTCAAAATTGGGCATATTAGCCCCAAGTTCCAAAACTGAGGCCTCCATCCTATCAGAGCTATTCGAGCTTCCGTAAAAAAGGTCTCCCAAATTATTTAAGCAGTGGCATATAGTTAGGGGAAAGCACTTCTGACAAAATATATTTTCAATTATCCATCATACCAACCGAATACGAGGATATCTCCGCTCATAGCCGATGAAGGGGTTTTCCACTTCCTCCAAGGAAGTTTCATCATATCAACATGGTATGATCTACTTACAACCAGAAAGTAGTTTTTCCGTGTCATTTTCACACCACTCTTCTAAGTTGTGATGTTTAAAATACCACTAAGTAGTGGATTTTCATTTTCGAGGTACTTATCATCCCAACCGGGTATGATATAAAAATCCCACTCACCCGATAGTGTAGTGAAATTCCACTTAGTCGGCTTGTTGTCCTTACTCGAAGTCGTCTTAGCTGACATTCTCGGTACTTCATGTTTCTACATGATATGAACATTCTTGTTTATTATTATTTAGACTAATAGCCCTCATTCATCCCAAATGAATTGGCTGATTTCAGCTCGGCCGAAATAGGGCAGCTTCGGTCCACTGGAGCTGCTTCACTGTTCAATCATCCTGGCGCTTCTCTAGCGACCCTTGGAGAAAATGGAGACTACAGGCATGTAGCTGACTTCTCCTTGAATCCATAAAATGTGACCTCACCTTGTTTGGGTCAAAAAAGTGCCCAAGTCAGAGCTCTGGTTCGAGCTTCACTAAAAATTGGAGCAATTGAGAAAGTATGGAGTTGTGAAGTGTGTAGAGGATGAATGAGGAGGGGCTCTTTATATAGGAAGCTCGAGGACTTCTTGGTCATCCGATTGGCACCATAATGGCGGTCATTCATTGCCTAAAATTCCCTGGCCAGAGACTTTTCAGCTTCACTGGAGCTGCGTGATTTTTCGGCGAGTGAACAGTGCTGTCATCTGAAGGAAGAAGATGACACTGTTTCGAATTGGACCAGTCCGTACCAGTCTGAACCGGGATCAAAGCTCTAACCGGCTGGTTCACCCCCAATTCAAACAAAATTTTCAAATCTAAAAATTTCTAAATTTATCTAAATTCATTTTATATCCAATTGTGGCCTCAAATCTCAAATTTGAAGTTTTTAAGCCACCTAGAAAAATGAATTTAGCATAATGTTCAATAGTGTTTCAAACCGCTCCAAACCGGTTCAATCTGGTTCACCTAAACCGATTTGGTTTTCATCTCCAATCCATCCATAAGTCATTTTCCATGACTTATGTGACTCTTTAGGTCACTTGGGATCCATAATTTGCCCGGTTTGCCCTCTCTCTATTGGTTCCAGTTCATAAACCGACTTAGTTCATAAACCGGTTCAATCCTATTGGATCTAGTTTATTTGAACTGGTCTGGTTATTCTCTTTCAATATATTTTAAGGTTCTTTTCCAAAGTTTTATGAATTCTTTGTGTCACGCAGGAGTTGAAATTTACGAAATTACCCATTCTCACTCAGTTTAACCGAATCTTTTCTCGGTTCTCCTCAAATCTAAAGGCAGGGTTTACAACTCTCCCCTCATTTTAGGAGTTTTGTCCCAAAAACTAAATCAACATTTTTCACCTCTGGATAAGCTTCCCTTAATGTCAACTTAGACATATTGATACTTTGGTCGTTCCTTCAGTTAGTCCACCTTAAATCATGCGCTTAAGGAATTTCTTTTCCTTTATATGGTTTACTCCTTCCATGGAGTTTTATCATAACTAGTATATCTTGCATGTGAATCCAAAGGTATATCCCTAGGTACACTTCTCCCTTTACTTAGGGCAAGATTCTTCCTTTTGAGGTTCTTACTCAAGATTTCAGGATTAGGAGTTCCAAGATGCCCAATCGTTCCTTTGTCTAGTTATTCTCTTCGTCGTTTAAACCCTTAGCTCTGCATTCTTTCGAGCATTATGTATGGGTTTCAGTGTTATTATCCCTTCATCCTAATTTGACCCTTCCTTCATCCATCATTGATTACAACTTTAGTCCAAACTATGTTTGACCTCATCACGCTCATTGACTGATTTTTTTCATTACTTGAGTCACATTTTTCCTGAGGATTGTTGTGCTTACATGTCTCCTACAACATGACATATTCCAAAATCTCTATTTGTCCATTAGATTCCTATAAAATTTCTTTTAGGGTTGTTTGCAACTTATAACCTTTCAGGGATCGTATAACTTCATCCCTCCTTTTGTTTAGTAGTATTCCTTGACCACCTTTACCGTTATCCAATAAATTTACATAACCGTGTTGATTTTCTTCACCCACTCGTCCTTTCCCAACTTCCTCATTGGGTCTTTCCGGTTTCAATCATTTGGTTTTCCAATGGTTTACCAACAAGCTGGGATTCTTTCCTTCTTAAGTCCTTGGCATTTTTATTCAAGGATTTTTCCTTTTTCCTTAATCCACTTTTACTTACTCGTGATCATTTCATGATCCTTCATTCTAAATTAATCACTCTCAGTCTATGTGTCAATTCCTATGCTTGGGAAGGTTCCCTTCTTCCAATTTCGTTCTCTACTAGGCCCCTCACAATAGAGACTTTCATCTTAGGAGCTAAATGCTCCAACCTTCTTATCATTCCTTATAGGGTTCTTTCTTTCTTTCTTCGCACCCCTATCTATGTTAGGGCATTTGCCCATTTTGGATCCTTTCTCTACACCCCTATCCACAACTTCTATTCCATCCCTTATTCCTTACTTGAGATAATTCTGATTATCGGTTTTATTCCGTGCATCCCACACTATGTTCAGCCATCCACTCTATTGGCTTCATATGCAAGTGTGGACTATGTCCTGTCTTACCTATTGTGGTTATTCTTCCTTAGCCACATCTTATTTGGAGGGCTTACTTTCCCAACGTTTCTCGGACATTCCTTCCTTTATTACCTTAGTATGGGTAGTCCACTCATTTTTACTTGTCACAACATCTTTTGATGCTAACCTCCTATGTGTCCGTTAACTTATTTCCTTTTAAGGAGGGTTCACATCCTCCTAGTTCAAAATCTCTTGATCATCCATCATGAGGCTCATTTAACCGTCTCAAGACTTTTAATTGTAAATTTGGTTTTGGCAATTGATTTCTTTAAGGATTTTCCTTCGTCCTTCTTTTCTAATGTTTTGGCCTTTCCACTTCTCCCTTCTTTGTCATGGTTTAACTCCATGGTTCTCCCAAAGGCCAGTTTGTTAGCTGCCTCATTCCCACTATTTTTCTAGTCCAATTGTCTGGATAGTTGTATCACTTGTCTTTCATGCCCATCCTATTTTTACTAGTTACTTCTTTCTATTAGTTTCTCCTGGAATAGTTATTTGGCTCTTTTGCTCTTCCAAGGCAGGTCATACTTGGCCTCCGATACATCCTTCCTTCGAGAAGTTTCTAATGATTGGCTTTTTCCTTGCACTCTATGTTATGACCATCCACAAATCAGTGATCCCTTCAAGGGGTACTTAGTCGTATGCATCCTTCCAAAGTTGTCTTTAATAACGTATTTCTTCTCTTCTTCACTATGTCCTACCTAGGAGTTTATGGAGGACATTTTTCGTGTTTGTCCTCTTTGCGAACCGTTAACCTGCTTTATGATTTTAGTCATCAGTCATTCCTGTCTTTCATGACTTTTCAGAAGGTATTGCCCTGATTTTATGAGGTGTGGGATAGTCATTCTTTACCTGTCTTATTTCCCCCGCACCTATAACAAATTATCTTGGTGCTTGTCCTTAGGTTTGGTCAATTCTTAACGTAATGTCCCTATCTTTCACATGTGTAATGGTTATTCCCAAGTGTGAATCATTGTGGTTCTTCCTTTACTTCAAGAATTGTAAGGCCTTTCTAGGGTTGTTGATGGTTTGGTGCTTCGCTATCCTTGAGTTTAAACACTTTTATAGTTTCCTTGCTGAGTCTCTCTTGCTAAGGGTCATTCTAATAGTCCTTCTAGGTTTATTAATTCCCATATTCAATTTTCTTAACTAAAATGGAAAATTTCCCTAGTTTTTTTTGGTAGTGTGAGTTTGTTTAGTTACTTTACTTGGGGCCATTTTCATAACAAGATCACATCATTGAGAGTTAGGAATTTAAGAATTTTCAGTACTTCATCAATAGAGGAATACAAAAGGTTGGGGTTTTAGCCCTATTACAAAAAGTAGCCACATAATAGATAGGAAGTTACGATTTTCTTGGCAAGTATCCTCCTTGGTAAGTTTATACATTCGTACTGGCATTCTTGGCTTTAGGCTTGGCTTCCTTTGTACACAGGACTGTGACCCTAACATGACCTTGCACTGTACTCCTTGGTGGTACTGGATACTTCCCGATTTGGTCCTTTGGGGCTTCTATTATGTCTCGGGCATTAGGAAGCTTCTAAGGTTGTCTTCCTACGTGGATAGTATGTTGAGTAGAGTCATTCTTAGTTTTCTTAGTTCCTCTCCTGGGAGGCATCTGAAAATTTTAAGATTAATCTTATTGATTACTATATTTTCTAGTCTTAATTATGTATTCGAGGAAACAAGCTCTGATACCACTTAAGTTGTCATGCCCCGACCTAGTTTGGTCGAATCCCCGTGATCAACTCGCTACTCTCCCGATTTATTTATGGGTTTCCCCTTGTTATAAACCGTAAATAGTAAGATGTCCTTTAACCCGCACCTTTCCTGGAATAACATAAATCAAAACTGTATAAAATTTTAAATTTATCATACCTATCTCACAGGCGTATTAGTTGGTGGTCCTTGAGGGTAGGCTTTTCGGGATTTCCTGAAAAGGGATATAAGGGAGGGGGTAAGTACAACAACTAAGTGAATGGGTTATCAAAATTTGACTTTTAGGAAAAAGATTTCTTTGGAGTGTGTCAGACTCCTTATTTCATTTAAAAAATCCTTTCATTTCAAATTTCTGTTTTATCACCATTTCTTATTTATCATGGTGTGTCATCACCCAATACACATCATTCATCATGAAGGTCAATCACACAATTACAGGCTAGTACGTCCACTGAACCCACTTGTGGCGTTAGTGCGACTTTACCAGCCACCTAGATAGAAGTACATTCACTTCTACCCTCAGAATGAGTGGATGTTCGTGACATCCAACCCTGAATCCCATAAAAATTCTTCGTGTCTATATAAGGATAGAGACCCCATCCCGTCCCCACCCCAGTCTCGTGTGCTTGAAGCTACGTTGAGCTTCACAAGTCACCTGGTAAGACTAACTGCCCTTATATCCACCATGTCATCCAGGGCCATAAGATGCATCACTACCCCTCTTGGGTGTATTGAAGGTCTTGTAAACACAGTACATGCACAATCAGTATTTTCATGTCATGCCATATAATTTGTGGTGCCACTGGTCCAACGGCCCCGACCCTCAACTCAACCCAAGACTATTTGTCTTGACTAGTCTGAAGACTTGTCATGTAGCACTACCGCTAGTTGATTGAGTATGCCTGTCCTGTCTTGGTACCATGGCCAAACAATTCAATTATTTATAGTTTTATGACATATAACTTATGTTTGTTTACGAGCTTCTGCTCGTGCCAACTGACTTATGGTCCACTATTTGAGATTTTCAAAATTGGGCATATTAGCCCCAAGTTCCAAAATTGAGGCCTCTAGCCTATCAGAGCTATTCGAGCAGCCGTCAAGTAGGTTTCCCAAATTGTTTAAGTAGTGGCACACAGTCAGGGGAGAGTACTTCCGACAAAACATATTTTCAAATATCCATCATACCAACCGAGTACGAGGATATCTCCGCTCATAATCGATGAACGGGTTTTCCACTTCCTCCGAGTAAATTTCATCATACCAATCGTGTATGTTCTACTTACAACTAGTAAATAGTTTTTTCGTGTCATTTTCACACCACTACTCTAAGTTGTGATGTTTAAAATACCACTAAGTAGTGGGTTTATCATCCCAACCGGGTATGATATAAAAATCTCACTCACCCGATAGTGCAGTGAAATTCCTCTTAGCCAACTTGTTGTCCTTACTCGAACTCGTATTAGCTGGCATTCTCGCTACTTTGTGTTCCTACACGATATGAACATTCTTTTTCATTATTCTTTGGCCTAACAGCACTCATTCATACCAAATGAATGAGAAAACCAACATTTTCCTTTATTTGCAATTAGGTCCCAAAAATTATTTTTATTTAACTTTAATCCCTAACGCCGATTTTTCCTCAAATTGAGTTCCAAAACTTTTAAAAATTTCCTTTGGGACCTCAATTTATTTGATTTCACAAAACGGGGTTCAATTTCCCAAATTTCAAATTTGCTCCCCTAATTTTTCCAAAATTACCATTTTGCCCCTACTTTACAAAAAACGTAAGTTTTGCCCCATAAATTCCAAAATTGCCCAATTGATACTCCAACATCCTTATCATGCCCAAATGGTCCCTCTAATTTTTTAAATTCCCAAATCTCCCCCAATTTTCCCCCAATTTCAACATTCTAACTCTGTTGAATTTGATTTCATCAAATTGATCGATCAAATGAGTTCAATTGTTGAAATTGAAGTTACGTTGGAGTTCCTACACCTTCATACGATTCAATTGCACTTTGAATCGCATGATTTGGTGTCAGAATGAGCTCAAATGGAGCTCTACCAGAAAACTAGACTTCTAGAGAGAAAGCTTCAAAAGCTTTCTGTTGGGGGCGCAGCGGTCTAAGCTTTCGATCTTGGCAGATAGCTCTCATCCTATGGTTTATCCTAGGATCAAGAAATGCACCAATTGATGCCGAATTGAGTGAGAATTTTATCATCAAATTTCTGTTGGTTCTCTCTCTAGCACCGGTCAGAAATTATAGAGGGGAGTTAAATTGGCTTACCTTTTAGCTCTAATTCAGTTGTAGGAGGGCTACGAAGGTGTTCGGAGTACTTGGTTTGGCTTGAGAAGGGCTCGAATTAGCCAATTTTAGCTCGGCCGAAACAGGGTAGCTTCGGTCCATCGGAGCTGCTTCACTTTTCAATCACGTCGACGCTTCTAGGCTGACCCTCAGAGAAAATGGAGACTACAGGTGTGTAGCTAACTTCTCCCTGAATCCATGGAACCCAACCTCGCCTTGTTTGGCTCAAAAAAGCTCTGGTTTGAGCTTCGTTGGAAATTGGAGCAGCTGAGAGAAAATGGAGTTTTCAGGTGTTGAGAGGATGAATAGGGAGGGGCTCTTTATATAGGAAGCTCGGGGACTTCTTGGCCATCCGATTGGCACCTTAATGGCGGTCATTCATTGCCTGAAACTCCCTAGCTGGAGACTTTTCAGCTTTGCCAGTGATGTGCGATTTTCCAGCGGGTGAACAGTACTGTCATCTAAAGGAAGAAGACGACACTGTTCCGAACTGAACCGGACCTGACTGGTTCGAACCAGGTTGAAAACTTAAATCGAATGGTTCACCCCCAATTTGACGGAATTTTTTAAATCTTCTAACTGTGCTGAATTTGATTTCATCAAATTGACCAATCAAATGAGTTTAATTGTTGAAATTGAAGTTAGGTTGGAGTTCCTGCACCTTCATACGATTCAATTGCACTTTGAATCACATAATTTGGTGTTGGAATTAGCTCGAATGGAGCTCTGTCGGAAAACTAGACTTATAGAGAGAAACCTTCAAAAGCTTTCCGTTGGGGGTGCGACGGTTCGAGCTTTTGATCTTGGCAGATAGCTCTCATCCTATGGTTCATTCTAGGATCAAGAAATGCCTCAATTGATGTCGAATTGAGTGATAATTTTATCATGAAAGTTCTGCTAGTTCTCTCTCTAGCACCGGTCAGAAATTATAGAGGGGAGTTAAATTGGCTTACCTTTCAGCTCTAATTCAGCTGTAGGAGGGCTATGGAGGTGCTCGGAGGGCTTGGTTTGGCCTGAGAAGGGCTCGAATTGGCTAATTTCAGCTCAGCCAAAATAGGGCAGCTTCGGTCCGCCGAAGCTACTTCGCTGTTCGATCACGTTAGCGCCTCTGGGGTGACCCTTAGAGAAATTGGAGACTACAAGTGTGTAGCTGACTTCTCCCTGAATCCATGGAACCCAACCTCGCCTTGTTTGGCTTAGAAAAGTGCCCAAGTCGAAGCTCTGGTTCGAGATTCACTTGAAATTGGAGCAGTTGAGAGAAAATGGAGTTTTCAGGTGTAGAAATTTCCCAAATTGCCCATTGTCTTATAATCGGGTTTGTTAACCGGTTTGGTTTTCTCACTCGATTTAACCGGTTCTTTTCCTAGTTTTTCTTATCTCCAAAGGGTGAGGTTTACATCTACCATGTCCCTTACGGTAGAGACGTTCACCTTAGGAGCTATATGTTCAACCTTCTTATCCTTTCTAAGATTTCATTCCTTCCTTTCTTCATACCCTTGCTTATAATAGGGTATTTGTCCTTTCGAATTCTTCTCTAACTAAAATTTCATTCTCTTCCCTTATTCTTTACTCGAGAAATTTCCAATTATCTATCTTCTTTCGTGTACTCCACACTATGTCTAGTCGTTCTCTCTATAGGTTCTATCAATTTGAGCGTTGATCACTACCAGTCCTAATGTCAGTGATCCTTTACTTAAATCCCTTCCTAACTGAGTGGTTAACTTTTCCATGAGTTTTTAGATGTATTTTCCTCAATTTTCTCTTTTATGGGCAATCCACCCCTCCTTACTCACATGACATCCTTTGATGTGTTTTCCTACTTACACATTACTTGGACTGAACTTGCTCCTTGGGTCCTCCTGAGTACCTCATTTTTGTACTTGATATTTCCACCTCAACCAACATATCTTGGATGAATTTATCTTGTCTCCATTTCTGTTGATCCCATTACCTTTTAGTTAGGACACTTTTGTCCTTCCAAGGTTTCCTTCCTTGGTAGTTTATATTCTTTCTCTCGAGTTCTCTTCCCATTTTGCTGTTTAGAATATCTAACTCTAAAAAGGTATTCCCTAATGCCATCCCTTCTTGCTTACAGTGTTCTTGAGAACTTACATGTACCTCATTTTCATTCTCCTTTCTTTCCTGTATCCATCTATTTCTTTTAGATGGAGTTCACATCTTCCTTATTTTAAAATCTCACGATCATCCTGTGAGAGACTTATTTAATTTTCTTCTATCTTGAGTTTGGTCATTAATCTGATCTTGGTCATTGATCTCTTTAAAGGTTTTACCTTCATCCTTAATTAACAAATGTTTGGCGTTTCCATCTCTCGCTCTTTACTAGAGTTTAAATTTATAATACTCCCTAGGGTCAGCTCATTAATTACCTTGATCTTATCATTCTCCTTGCCATATAATCTTGAGAATGTTGTCTCTTGAGTCGTATTGTCCTTAATACCCATCTCATTCCCTTTTTAGAGAGTAATCTTCACCACTTTTCCAGTCCATCTTAGGGCGTCGTTTATTCTCCCGAATGATCTAGTTGTTATGAGTTATTTCCTTCAACTGGGTCTATCTAAAATCTTTATTTTGTTTCTTTGCTCTCTTGTAAGTATATCACACTTGGCCCTCCATGGATTTACTTAGCCACCTATGTCTTTTAATGGGGTCCTTATTTCAACTCTAGTTTATGATGTTTCATCTGTTGATTAACTCAGCTTGGAACTTTCTCCTTCCACGATCCCATTTCCTATCCTTATCTTTTTTCTAGGGACTTCCGTTCTAGGTTTTTCACGTTCAATCTCCCTACTACTACTTGAAAGTTCTTCCTATCGTACTTCTTTCCTTTTTTCTTTTCTCTTTGTCTTATCTCAATTGACTTAACATCTTCAGAGCTCCCATTTCTTTCTTACTGGTCAGCTTCCATTCCTTTGGTTTTCCTTGGGGTAATTCAACCCTTCTTGTTTCCTTACTTTATCTTATAAAGTCTCTCCTTAACTCCTTCCTTTAGTCTCGTAATCTTTGATGCTTACTTTCCTTACTCGAGACTTCTTCTTCCTTCCCTTAGTTAGGATTTGTTTTCCTTGGTGAACTTTAGTAGACTCTTCTAGGATTCTTTGCCAAGTCTTATTGTCTTATTTTTTCCTTTTTGGGTGGTAAACTTGCTTTAAATGTTTGGGTTAACTAGTAATGACCCGTTGTTTTTTCTTCCTTCGGTGATCTCTTCCTTACCCATTACTCTGATCAAAGAGAACCAAAAGTTTTATTCGGAAAAATTGGATTTTCATTCATTCAAGAAATAGTTTCTTTTCATACTTTGGCTTATTACATAGAATTTTCTACCCCCTAGTCCCTTGGGATCATAGGTCGAGAGTTAGCCTTGGAACAGTAGTGGGATTCATGATTAAATGGCTCCGAGGAACTAGTTGAAGTCCATCCATATTCCCTTAAGGGACGAACTTCATATGGCCTCCAGTTCGTAGCGTCGTAACACATCAGTCTAACACTCATATGTCCACCTCATCCATTAAGAAGGATTGAAGTTGGAGTGAGTAGGTAGGGGTACTTGGTGGACTTTTATGAAGGTGGTATAATCATCCCAGTAGTTATCCCAAGTCTCCTTCTTAGTGGGATTTCTCTCCGGTTGTTGTGGGGCTGGAGAAGGTGTTGGGCTCCTTGAGGAAGGAACAAGTTCCTCTTACCTTGGAGGAGGGTATGTAATACCTTCTAGTTCTAGTAAGGCTCCCACGAGTTTTCGATATTGCTCCACCATATCTTTGGGCACTCTCTTCTCTCCCTTTAAGAACCATTGAACAGCTACCTCCTTGGGGTAGGTGTCTGGGTCAGGTGTGAAGGATTTAATTTCACGACGAACTTTCTAGGGATTCTCCTTCCTACACGATAGTTAAAGTTTTATTAGTGTCAGGGCATACTATTGATAATGTTTCAAGGGAACTTAGCTCTGATACCACTCAAATTGTCACACCTCGACCCAGTTTGGTCGGATTTCTATGATCAACCCGCCGCTTCGTTTGTTTAAGAAGGGTTTTCCTCCTTTCTTTAATTAAGAGTAGCCATGCAAAATTTCAACTGTGTTCCCTGAAATAACATATTTCAATAAAAATTCCAACTTAAACAGAAATTAAGCATACCTGACAATGGGTAAATCCTAGTGTTATCCCCAGTCATTTCTCTATTCTTGGAAAGGAAAAAAAGGTTGGTGAGTTTCTATAACTCAGTGAATCGGTGTTTGAAAAAGGGTTTCAATAAAATAGTTTTTAATTGGAGTTTGCCAGACTCCTTATTTCCTTTAAGATTATTTATTCCTCAAATTCTCAGTTTTAAAAACCATAAATTCCTTATTATCCAGATCGATGTGTTTATCAATCAACACATGCCCTTCATCGAGAAGGGATCACACATTCGTAGGGCAGCTCATCCACTACACCCACTTATGGCATCAGAGTGAATTTACCACCCACTTAGATAGAAGTTCGTCCACATCTACCCCGGGAATGAGTGTATGTTCGCGACATCTGACCCTCAAACCCAAAAAGCAACTATGTATCCTTATGAGGACAGAGATCTCATCCTGACCCCATCCTCGTCTCATGCTCATGAAGCTACATCGAGCTTCCCTGACTGCTGGCACGACAATCTTCCCTTATCTCCACCATGTCGTCTGGTAGCCCTTAGGAAACATCACTACCCCTCTTGGATGTCTTGATGGTCTCAAACCTCATGCATGCACAAACAAAATTTTCCATAAAGCCATTAATTTTTTGTGCCACTAGTCCAACGGCCCTGACCCTCAACTCAACCTCTAGCTGTTTGTCAAGACCGGTCCGTCGACCTATAATTATCGCATTGCCACTAGTCCATCGAGTATGTCGGTCCTGTCTATCAGGGTGGACGGTAAAGGCTACTCGGTCCATAAGTGGAACAGTGGGGGACTATTCTACGAATGTGTGATCTCTTTAATGATAAAGGGTGTATGATTTTATGTGCTAAACTTAAAACGTAAGGTGAAATGATAACTCAAGATTGTGTGAAATGATTTTCAATAATAAACAAGTGGTGACTTGTTAAGTGGAATCCCAACTAATAGGGATTTATGGAAAAGTGTTGTGTGTGAACATACGGGTGGGTGAGTTGTTGCTAATTTTAAGTATAATTAAACCATCGAGATCATTATGTTGGACCCGATGATAACTTTTCCTGATGATAGGAATGTATTTCAAACTTGTCAAATACAAGTCAATTCTTTAATATCTCGACAAGCTTAACCATGGTGACCCCTATTTTACACATACCTTCCTGAAACCTTATTTGGAGTATGAGCTGAATCGTGGACATGATGTCATGATGTCAGCAAAGCCCTCTCACTAAGTTGTCGAACTCATTCCCCTCCAATTACCCCTTTTTAGGTAAAAAGGGTGAAGAAGGACATGTGTTGATGGGGGAAAGCCAAGCCTAAAGCAAATGTATGTCTTAAATTTAGTATATAGTCCCTGTATATGGTTTCTGAAATTTATTTTCCAAAAGTTCCATTTATTAATTTAGAAAATAATTTGAGATATTTTGTTTTGAGCCTTTCACCCTGTCGATTTTACAGTGATGAGGCACCCATCATTGTAAAATCGGGAGGATGTTTCAGTTGTCTGCAGGTTCGACTAGGGAAACCGGGTCGGGGTGTGACAACTTAGATGGTATCAGAGCCAAACATTTTTTAACTTGGTTTTTGGGGAAGTGAAAAGATTTTTGAAAAGCAAAAGTACCGTGAAAGTACTGTGCAAGAATTACATGTGTCATCACCCAAAGACCTCAATAACCTTAGCTTTTAATCAGGGCTACTCTCATTGAATGGAACACTAGGTCCATGACCTTAGTATGAGAGTGACCTTGAGGAAAATGTCAAAATGGAATATTGACTCAAGAATGTTGGAAATATAAATTGGAAAGCCTCCACAAGAACATTTTAGGAAGTATTCAAGGAAGTAGTACGAAGATTTTGAGAAGGAATCGAAAAAGCATCTTTTGAAAGGATTTAAAAAACCTCAATGGAATATCAAGTATTGGAAAGGAAAATTCATTTTTGAGATAACATCTAAGTCTAAGATCTTAGATAATAATGATCTTAGAAAGCAAGGTCACAAATAGTTACCAACTTGAGAATGTCGGGGAGAACAAGAAGGGTGGAAGTAAGTCTCCCCACAGAAAAAAAAATGTGATTATTCAATAGTTTCAGAAGAAAGTATAAGGTTTTGGAGCCATAGACCTCTCTAACAAGTGTAAGAAAGGGCGATTAGGTCACGCCCCAACTAGCTTTCAAGTAGTTTCTAATGAGGGTTTGGCTCCTTACACTCCTCGTTATGCCCATCTGCCAACCAATTATTCCTTCAAGGCACTTGGTTCTATGCATCCCTCCAGAGTTCCCTTTCATAGCGTATTCCTTCTCTTCTTCACTCTAACTGTGTCATTCCCTAGAGTTCCGGGGGATGTTTTTCTATGTTTGCCCCTTATGAGAGGGTCCTAAGTATGCTACTAATGTACCTTATCCCTATTCATGAGGTATCCTTCTTGGTTTGACCATCTCAAGAAGTTTTTGCATTCACCTAGTCATTTCTTGACCTCTGGTGAACCGTTTGTGTAACCCACTCCATGGTATCAATCTTCAATCCTTTATGCCTTTTGTGACTTTTGAGGAGGTATTGACTTGAATTTATGAGGTGTGAAACACCCCTTCTTCCTTACACCTGTAATAGTTTATCTTGGTACTTGTCCATAGTAGGGTTGGGCACTTCTTCAGGTAATGTCTCAATCGTTCATACTTGTAATAGGTTATTCCTTTACATGGATTGTTGTGGTCCCTTCTTTCCTTCGAGTAGGGCATTTCCAGGGTTACTATTGGTTTGGTGCTCTACCGTTCTTTGAGTCTGATCACTTTCACAGTTTTCTTACTGAATCTCTTTTGTTAAAGGGTCATGGTAAGAGTCTTCCTAGGTTTTTTAATTCCCTGATTCATCTTCCATAACCGGGATGTAACTTTTCCTTAGCTTCTAGGATAGTGTGAGTTTGCTTTATTTTCCTTAGGCCATATTCCCAACAAGATTGCATCATCATAAGAGATAGTTTTGAGAATTTGAGTATTTTATTAACAGGGGGATATAAAAGATTAGGCTTTCAGCCCTATCATAGGAAATGGTTGCAAAATAACTAATGAGCTATGGAATTCTTGATAAACGTATTCCTCCATACTTAGAGTTGTGCCACCAATAGTTTCTAGCACCATTCTCCAGGATACATCCCCATTTGGTGTTTTGACATTTCAGCCCGGTCTCAAACATTTGGGAAGCATCTAGGGTTGTCTCCCTATGGACGTAGGGTGTTGAGTAGAGCCATTCCAAGTTTTCTTGGTTCCTCTCCTAGGAGCCATCTGAAAATTTTA
Organism: Trapa bicornis; assembly: GCA_030064425.1. Lineage (NCBI taxonomy): Eukaryota > Viridiplantae > Streptophyta > Magnoliopsida > Myrtales > Lythraceae > Trapa > Trapa bicornis. Next base: position 17,738,300 of record CM057760.1, on the reverse strand, counting down.
GGATAAATCCAATTAATTACTATATTTTCTAGTCTTGATTATGTATTCGAGGAAACAGGCTCTGATACCACTCTAGTTGTCACACCCCGACCCGATTTTGGTCGGATCCTCGTGAATAACCTGCCAATCTCCCGGTTTATTAAAGGGTTTCCCCTTATCATAACCCATAAAGAGTAAGGCGTCCTTAAAACCTGCACCATTTCCTGGAATAGCATAATCAAAACTACATGAAATTGTAGACTTTACATACCTGTCTTACAGGCATCTTAGTTGATGGTCTTTCAGGGTAGGCTTTCTGGAATTTTCTAAAAGGGATATAAGGGAGGGGGTGAGTACAACTACTCAGTGAATGGGTTTTCAAAGGTCTACTTTTAACTTTTAAGAAAAATATTTATATGGAGTGTGCCAGACTCCTTTCTTTTCAAAAATCCCTTCATTTATAAATTTGGGTTTTTCCATTATTTCTTAGTTACCGGTGTGTCATCACCCAACACACATCCTTTATCATAAAGGTTACACACATTTGCAAGTCAGTATCACTACTGAACCCGCTAGTGGCTTCGAAGCGACTTTTCCTGCCACCCGGATAGAAGTACGACCACTTCTACCCTGGGAATGAGTGGATGTACGCGACATCTGACCCATAATCCCGAAATAACTTCTTCGTGTCCGTATGAGTACAGAGACCTCATCCTGTCCCCACCCCGATCTCATGCGCTTGATGTTACTCCAGATTTCGCATAGACACCAGGAACGACGATCTGCCCTTATACTCACCGGGTCGTCCAGGGCCCTTAGGACACATCACTACCCCTCATGGGAATCTTGATGATCCCGTACTCATAGTGCATGCACAAACAATGTTTTTTTATATTGCCATGTAATCTGTGGTGCCACTAGTCCAACGGCCCCGACTCTCAACTCAACCCGCAGCTATTTGTCTTGACTAGTCCGTCGACCTGTCATGTCGCACTACCGCTAGTTGATTGAGCATGTCGGTCGTATCTTGGTACCATGGCAAAACAATTCACTTGGTCTTGCCACGTATATCATGTTCGTTTATGAGCTCCTGCTCGTGCCAATTGGTCTTGGGCCCACTGTATGAGATTTTTTAAAATTCTGGGCATTCTAGCCCTCAACTTCCAAAATCGACGCCCCCGACCTATGAGAGCTATTCGAGCTCCTGTCAAGAAGGTCTCCCAACTAGTTTAAGCATTGGTACACAGTCAGGGGAGAACACTGTATAAGGACATCTCCGTTCATAACCGATGAACGAGTTTTTAACTTCCCTCAAGGAAGTCTCATCATACCAACTGGGTATGATCTACTTACAACTGGTAAATATTTTTTTTCGCATAATTTTTACATCACTTTCTCTAAGTGGTAATGATTAAAATGCCACTAAATAGTGGGTTTTTATACCGAGGTACTTTTCATCCCCTACCGGTTATAATATAAAATTTCCACCCACAACTGGTATGTGGTTTTTATCTTTAAGTTGTGCTCATCATCCCAACTTGGTATGATATTAGTAAACCCATTCACCCGTTAACATAGTAAATTCCACTTGACCAATTCTTTGAATTCACGCTAGCTCGTCCATGTTGGCGTTCCCGATATTTCGCTTTCCTATACGATAAGAACATCCTTGTTCATTATTACTCAGCATAACAGCCTTCATTCATTTTCAATGAATGAGAAAGCCCAAACTTTTAGTTATTTGCAATTAGGTCCCTAAAGTTATTTCTCTTTGACTTTAAGTCTCAAATGTCGGTTTTTCCTCAAATTGAGTCCCATAACCTTTAAAATTTATATTGGGACCTCAATTCATTCAATTGCACCAAAAAGGGGTTTAATTTCTGAAATTTCCAATTTGGTCCCCCAATTTTTCCAAAATTACCATTTTGCCCTCCCTTTACAAAAATGGTAAGTTTTACCCCAAAAATTCTAAAATTTCTCAATTGGTCTCCAACATTATTTTCATGCCCAATTGACCTCAATTTCATAAAATTACATTTTGGCCCTTTGAATTTCAAAAATCCCCCATTTTACCCCAATTTCAACGCTTCAACACAACCGAATTTGATTTCATAAAATTGACCGATCAAACACTTCTAATTGTTGAAATTGAGTTCCTGCATGTTCATACAATTCTAAAAACTTTGAATTGCAGATTTTAACGTCGGAACGAGCTCACACAGAGCTTCGCTAGAAAATGAACTATTGAGAGAGAAAGCTTCGGTTACTCACTGGTGAAGGCATGATGGTCCGAGCTTTCGATCTGGGCAGATAGCTCTCGTCCTGAGGTTCATCCTAGAATCAAGAATCACATCAATTGATGCGGAATTGGATTAGAATTTCGTCATTGAAATTCAATCGACCCTCTCTCTAGCACCGATCGAAAATTATAAAGGGGAGCCGAATTGGCTTACCTTTCGGTCCTAATTCGGTCATGGAAAGGTTGAGGAAGTGTTGTGAGGGCTTAGTTTGGCCTAAGGAGGGCTTGAAATGGCCGATTTCAGCTTGGCCGAAATAGGGCACCTTCGATCCGCCGGAGCTGCTTCACTATTCTATCATGCCGGTGCTTCTCTAACGATTCTCGGATTGACTGGAGTTTGCTATCAGATAGCTGTCTTCTCCCAGGTTCTATAGAGCCCGACCTCTCTTTTCGAGGTTAAGAAAAATGTTGAAGTCGAAGCTCTAGTTTAAGCTTCACTGGGAAATGGAGCAATAGAGAGAGAGAGAAGTGTTGAGGTGTGAGGAGAATGAATGGGGATGACCTCTTTATATAGGTGTAAAACACGTGTATTAAATGGGAGAGATTTATTACTAATATTAATATTGCCATAAATTATTGTTATTAATTACAATAATTTAATTTCGGTATTAAATTATTTGTATTAATTCTAATAATTTAATTTAGGTATTAAATTATTGGTATTAATTACAATAATAAAATATATATTAATTTATAGTTATTTATGATAAGGCATACGTTCGCATAAAAATTTTTGATCGAAATTTTGGGTTACAGAAAAATTTATACTTCCCAAGAGGTCACCCATCCTCACACTACTATTGGGCAAGCACGCTTAACTTCAAAGCTCTTATAGAATCTCGTTCACCTAAACCAATTTGGTTTTTGTCTTCTAATTTTTCTTAAATTTGTTTTCCATGGTTTAATGAACCCTTTGGATCATACAGAAGTTGTAAATTTCCATATTGCTTGTTTCCAAATGTAAATTGGCTTAATTTTTTTACTCGGTTTGACCGGTTCTTTTCCTTGTTTTTCTTAACTCAAAAGTGTGGGGTTTACAACTCTCCCCTCCTTTTAGAAGTTTTGTCCCCAAAACTTAACCAATATATTCCACATCGGGAATAATTTCCCTTAATGTCAACTTGGGTTTTCTTGACATGCTAACACTTTGATTGCTCTTTCACTTAGTCCCCGTAATCATTCATCTAAGGAATTTCTTTTCATTTATCAAGCTTACTCCTTCCATGGAGTTATAATAACGAGGCATGTATGGCTCATTAATCCTAATGTATATTCTTAGGTTTACATCTCCCTTTATTTAGGATAAGGTTCTTCCTTTTGGGGATTTTACTCAAGATTTCAGGATTGGAAGTTCCAAGGTGCCCAATCATTCCTTTGTCTAGTTATTCTCTTCATCATTGAAACCCCTAGCTCAATGTTCTTTTAAGCATTACATACTTGTTTTCACAGGTTTTTGTGTTATTATTCTTTTGTCCCAATTTGACCCATCCTTCATCCGTCATTGATTACAGCTTCAGTCAAATTTATGTTTGACCTTGTTATGTTTACCAACTAACTCCTTCTTACTCGAGTTACATTTTACTCGGGATTGTTGGTGCTTATATGTCTCTTATGGTATGACATAGTTCTGAACCTGTCTCAGTCCATCAGACTCCTACAACACCTCTTTTAGGGCTGTTTCCAACTTTCCAGCCTTACAGGGACTGTATAATTTCATCACTCCTTTCATCGGGTAGTATTCCTCATCTATCTTAACTATTACCCAATTATCATTCGTATCTTGACAACATGTCTTACATAATCGTGTCGATTTTCCTTACCCACTCGTCCTTTCCCAACTTTTTATTGGGTCTTTCTGGTGCCAATTATTTGGTTTCCCAATAATTTACCAACAAACTGGGATTCTTTCCTTTTCTCTTGAAATTCCTTTTTGCATTTGCTGGAGGGGATTTTTACCCTTAAATGATATCCCTTGATGTCATCTTCTCCTGTTTACCTTTACTCCACAATTCTTGCAAGCACATCCTGTATACTCTATCCGCATCTTCATTCGTACCCAGCATTTGTCTACTTCTTTATGGAGCGTACAAATCTTTCTTGTTTCAAGTTTTCTTGACCGTTATGTGAGAGGCTTGCCTATTCCATTCTTAGATTGAGTTTTAGTCGTTAATTGGCCCTTGTTCCTTTTAAGGATTTCTTTCATCCTTCTTTTCTCCAATACTTGGCATTTCCACCTCTTCCTTCTTTGCTGGGGTTTACTCTATGACCCTTACGACAGTAGTTCGTTACCTGTCTCACCCTACTTTTCACCCTGTTTAGTTTTCTTGAGACAGTTATCTCTCTAATCTCCTCGTCCTTAATGATCCTTCCAGTGCTATTTTTAGGTTGTATTCCTTACTACTTCCTGGTCCTCCTTAGAGTTCATTCATTTTCTTTGACAATCTCGTTGTCATGGTTTGCTTACTTCTGTTATGTTGTTTCGAATCTCCACTTTGACTTCTCAATATTTTCCAAACGAAGTTGTACCTAATATTCTATCACTTTTCCAAAGTAGGTTAGTCTTGGCCCCCGGTACATCCTTCTTTCAAGTAGTTTCTAATAAGGGTTTGGCTCCTTGCACTCCTCGTTATGCCCATCTGCCAACCAATGATTCCTTCAATGCACTTGGTTGTATGCATCCCTCCAGAGTTCCCTTTCATAGCGTATTCCTTCCCTTCTTCACTCTAACTGTGTCATTCCCTAGAGTTCCGGGGGACATTTTTCTATATTTGCCTCTTATGAGAGGGTCCTAAGTATGCTACTAATGTACCTTATCCCTATTCATGAGGTATCCTTCTTGGTTTGACCATCTCAAGAAGTTTTTGCATTCACCTTGTCATTTCTTGACCTCTTGGTGAACCATTTACGTAACCCACTCTGTGGTATCAGTCTTCAATCCTTCATGCCTTTCGTGACTTTTGAGGAGGTATTGCCTTGAATTTATGAGGTGTGAAACACCCCTTCTTTCCTTACACCTATAATAGTTTATCTTGGTACTTGTCCTTAGTAGGGTTGGGCACTTCTTCAGGTAATGCCTCAATCATTCATACTTGTAATAGGTTATTCCTTTACATGGATTGTTGTGGTCCCTTCTTTCCTTCGAGTAGGGCATTTCCAGGGTTACTATTTGTTTGGTGCTCTACCGTTCTTTGAGTCTGATCACTTTGACAGTTTTCTTACTGAATCTCCTTTGTTAAAGGGTCATGGTAAGAGTTTGTTAAAGGATCATGTTCGTTTACGAGCTCCTGCTCGTGCCAACTAGTCTTGGGCCCACTATATGAGATTTTCAAAAATTCTGGGCATTCTAGCCCTCAACTTCCAAAATCGATGCCCCCGGCCTATGAGAGCTATTTGAGCTCCTGTCAAGAAGGTCTCCCAACTAGTTTAAGCATTGGCACACAGTCAGGGGAGAACACTTTATAAGGACATCTCCGTTCATAACCGATGAACGGGTTTTTAACTTCCTTCGAGGAAGTCTCATCATACCAACCGGGTATGATCTACTTACAACCGGTAAGTAGTTTTTTTCGCATAATTTTTACATGACTTTCTCTAAGTGGTGATGATTAAAATACCACTAAATAGTGGGTTTTTATACCGAGATACTTTTCATCCCCTACCGGTTATGATATAAAATTTCCACCCACAACTGGTATGTGGTTTTTATCTTTAAGTTTTGCTCATCATCCTAACCGGGTATGATGTTAGTAAACCCATTCACCCATTAACGCGGTAAATTCCACTTGACCAGTTCTTTGAATTCACGCGAGCTCGTCCATGTTGGCGTTCCCAGTATTTCACTTTCCTACACGATAAGAACATCCTTTTTCATTATTACTCAGCATAACAGCCTTCATTCATTTCTAATGAATGAGAAAACCCAAACTTTTAGTTATTTGCAATTAGGTCCCTAAAGTTATTTCTCTTTAACTTTAAGTCTCAAATGTCAGTTTTTCCTAAAATTGAGTCCCGTAACCTTTAAAATTTATATTGGTACCTCAATTCATTCAATTTCACCAAAAAGGGGTTTAATTTCTGAAATTTCCAATTTGGTCCCCCAATTTTTCCAAAATTACCATATTGCCCTTCCTTTACAAAAATGGTAAGTTTTGCCCCCAAAATTCTAAAATTCCTCAATTGGTCCTCCAACATTATTTTCATGCCCAATTGACCCTCAATTTCATAAAATTACATTTTGGCCCTTTGAATTTCAAAAATCCTCCATTCCCCCCTCCCCCCCCCCCCAATTTCAACTCTTCAACACAACCGAATTTGATTTCATCAAATTGACCAATCAAACACTTCTAATTGTTGAAATTGGAGTTGAAATTGAGTTCCTGCATGTTCATACGATTCTAAAAACTTTGAATCACAGATTTTAAAGTCGGAACAGAGCTTCACCGGAAAATGAACTATTGAGATAGAAAGCTTCGATTACTCACTGGTGAAGGCACGACAGTCCGAGCTTTGGATCTGGGCAGATAGCTCTCGTCCTGAGGTTCATCCTAGAATCAAGAATCACATCAATTGATGCAGAATTGGATTAGAATTTCGTCATTGAAATTCGGTCAACCCTTTCTCTGGCACCGATCAAAAATTATAAAGGGGAGTCGAATTGGCTTACTTTTCGGTTCTAATTCTGTCGTGGAAAGGTTGAGGAAGTGTTGCAAGGGCTTGGTTTGGCCGGAGGAGGACTTGAAATGGCCGATTTCAGGTTGGCCGAAATAGGACACCTTCGATCAGCTGGAGCTGCTTCACTATTCTATCATGCCAGCGCTTTTCAAACGATTCTCGGATTAACTGGAGTTTGCTATCACATAGTTGTTTTCTCCCCGATTCTATAGAGCCCGACCTCTCCTTTCGAAGTTAAGAAAAATGTTGAAGTCGAAGCTCTGGTTTAAGCTTCATTGGGAAATGGAGCAGTAGAGAGAGAGAGAGAAGTGTTGGGGTGTGAGGAGAATGAATGGGGATGACCTCTTTATATAAGTGTAAAACCCGTGTATTAAATGGTAGAGATTTATTACTAGTATTAATATTGCCATAAATTATTGGTATTAATTCTAATAATTTAATTTAGGTATTAAATTATAAGTATTAATTACAATAATTAAATATATATTAATTTATGGTTATTTATGATAAGGTTCGCATAAAAATTTTTGACCGAAATTTCGGGTTACAAAAAAATTCATTCTTCCTAGGAGGTCACCCATCCTCACACTACTTTCGGGCAAACACACTTAACTTCAAAGTTCTTATGGAATCTTGTTCACCTAAAAAAATTTGGTTTTTATCTTCTAATTTTTCTTAAATTTCTTTTCCAAGGTTTAATTAACCCTTTGGATCACTCGAAAGTTGTAAATTTCCATATTGTTGGTTCCCAAATGTAAATTGTCTCGGTTTTCTTACTCGGTTTGACCGGTTCTTTTCCCAGTATTCCTTAACTCAAAAGTGTGGGGTTTACAGCACATGTATATCATGTTTGCTTACGAGCTCCTGCTCGTGTCCATGGCATATGGCCCACTGTTTGAGTTTTTCAAAAACTGGGCATTTTAGCCCTCAAGTTCCAAAACCAAGACCCACAGCCTATAAGAGCTGTTCGAGCTCCCATCAAGAAGGTCTCCCAAATATTTTAAGTATTTGCACATAGTTTGGGGAGAATACTCCTGACAAAATAGGTTTTCACTATCCATTATTCCGACCATTATAAGAACATCTCCGTTCATAACCGATGAACGGGTTTTAAACTTTCTTCGAGTAAGTCTCATCATACCAACCAGTTATGATCTACTTACAACTGGTAAGTAGTTTTTTCACAAATTTTTTACATCACTTTCTCTAAGTGGTGATGATTAAAATACTACTAAATAGTGGGTTTTTATACCGAGGTACTTATCATCCCCAACCGGGTATAATATATAATCCCACTCACCCGATAGTGTAGTGAAATTCCACTTTAGTCGGGTTCCGTCCTTAGCAAGCTGAACCATGACTAGCGTTTCCGATGACTCATTCTCCTACACAAAATGAACATGGTTATTCATTATTGTGTGGCCTAATAGCTCTCATTCGTTCCAAATGAATGAGAAAACCCAACTTTACATAAATTTGCAATTAGGTTCCTAAAGTTATTTTTCTTAAACTTTAAGTCCCTATTGTCGGGTTTTTCCTAAATTTGAGTCCCAAAACCTTTAAAATTTATATTAGGACCTTAAATTATTCAATTTCACACAAAGGGGTTTGATTTTCCAAATTTCCAATTTGGTCCATCAATTTTTCCAAAGTTACCATTTTGCCCCTTCCTTAGAAAAATGGTAAATTTTGCCCCCAAAAATTCTAAAATTTATCAATTGGCCCTCTAATATTCTTATCATGACCAATTGACCCTCAATTTTAGCAAATTACATTTTGGTCCTTCAAATTTTTGAAAATCCCCAATTTCCCCCTATTTCAACTCTTCAACACTATCGAATTTGTTTTAATCAAATTGACCGATCAAACACCACTAATTGTTGAAATTGGAGTTAAAATTGAGTTTCTACATGTTCATACGATTCTAAGAAACTTTGAATCGCATATCTTAATGTCGGAACGAGCTCAAATGGAGCTTTGCTGGAAAATAAACTGCAAAGAGAGAAAGCTTCGATTTCTCACCGGTGAGGGCACGGTGGTCGGAGCTTTTAATCTGAGTAGGTAGCTCTCCTCTAGAGGTTCATCCTAGGATCAAGAATGACATCAATTGATATCGAATTGGAATAGAATTTCTTCATTGAAGTTCGGCTGACTCTCTATCTAACAACGATCTTAAATTGTAAAGGGGGGCTGAATTGGCTTACCTTGCGGTCCTAATTCGGCCATGGAAGGGTTGCGGAGGTGTCGAGAGAGCTTGGTTTGGTCTGAGGAGGGCTTCATTGTTTGATCACGCCAACACTTCTCCGGCGACTCTTGGGACGAACGGACGCCACCACCGTGTAGCTAATTTCTCCTCGGTTCTAATGAACCCAACCTTGCCTTCTTTGACTCAAAATTGACCCTATATCGAAGCTCTAATTCAAGCTTCACTGGAAAACTAAGCAACTGAGAGAGAGTGGGCTTTTGAGGTGTGGAGAGGACGAATGGAGAGGTGCTCTTAATATAGGGAGCTCGGGGATCCGTTGGCCGTCCGTTTGGCATCTTTATGACAGGCATTAAAGACCTGAAACATATTGAATGGAAACCTTTCTTTTTTGCCGGCACTGCTTCGATTTTCAAGCAAGTGATCAGTACTGTCATCCTGAGGAAGAAGATGACACTATTATGAACCGGACCGAACCAGTCCGAACCGGGTTTAGAGCTTAAACCGGCTGATTTACCCCTCATTCGACCAAAATTTTCAAATATAAAAATTTCTAAATTCATCTAAATTCATTCTCTATCCAATGGTGGCCTCAAATCTCAATTTGAATTATTTTAGCCACCTAGAAAAATTAATTTAAGATAAAGTTCAATAGTGATTCAAATCGGTCTGAAACGGTTTTCTTTTCATCCCTAATTCCTTCACAAGTCCATTTCCATGTCTTTTGTGACTCCTTGGGTCACTTAGGGTCCATAAAATTCCTAGTTTACCACCTCTTAATTGATTTCGGTTCATAAATCGGCTCGGTTCTTAAACCGGTTTAATCCGGTTCAGGTCTGGTTCACCCGAACCGATCTGGTTTTTCTCTCCCTCATTGTTCTATGGTTCATTCCCAAGGATTATAAATCATAAGGAATCCATAAACTTCTTGTTTAACTCATTCTCTATCGATTCTAGTTCATGAATAAACTTGGTTCATAAACCGATTCTATCCAGTTCGGACCCGGTTCTCTTGAACTGCTTTGGTCTTTCTTCCCCATATCATCCTAGGGTTCTTTTCCCAAGTTTATGAATTTTTTTGAGTCACATGGGAGTTAGAAGTTTTCAAATTTGCTCGTCCCCTAATAGTTGGGCTTCTAGACCAATTCGATTTAAATATCATATTGACCGGTTCTCTCCCGGTTTTTCTCATTACTAAAGGATGGCGTTTACAACTCTCCCCTCCTTTTAGGGGTTTTGACCTCAAAACAGTTACACGTTAAACAACTGAGGATAACTATCCCTCACCATAGACCTAGTTTCACATGTCTCTTCCTGCACAGGTCCATTCTGCCACAACACCTTGACCATATGAATTTTCTTATTCCTCAACTTCTTGTCTCTTTAGTTGATGATTCGTATCGGCTTTGTCTGATAAGTCATGTTCTCTTCTAGTTCCATTGAAGGTCGGTCCAGTATGTGACTAGGATCAGGCTGATATTTTTGAAGTACTGAAATGTGGAATACATCATGTACTCTCTACAAATCAGGAGGTAGTTCTAATTTATAAGCTGCTGGTCCTATCCTTTGAATAATGGGATATGGACCAATATATCTAGGTTTTAACATTTCCTCTTTGCTGAAACCTAAGTATTCCTCTCCAAGGAGATACTTTGAGGAATACCTGATCGCCCACATCGAACTCCAGATCTTTCCTTCGATTGTCTGCATAACTCTTCTGCCTATCCTGTGCAGTCTTAAGACGACTCCTTATTAATTTTATCTTCTCTGTGGCATCCTCTATTATCTTAGTTTTCTCTAACTTCCTTTCGCACACTTCTTCCCAAAACAAAGGGGTACGACAGGGTCGTCCATAAAGAGCTTCATAGGGAGCCATCGAGACATTGACCTGATAACTATTATTCCATTAGGCATAAGTATTCCTCCCAACTTTTGTTCATGGTGAGCACACATGCTCTCAACATGTTTTCCAAAGTTTGGATGGTTCGGTCAGACTGTCCATCTTGTCTGAGGGTGGAATATCGTACTCATGTGGAGTTTGGTTCCCATGGCATTTTGCAGACTCGACCAAAACCTGGAGGTAAATCTTGGATATCTATCTGATACTATAGTCATCGGGACACCGTAGAGTCTTATTATTTCCTTCATGTATAAGATGGCCAGCTATTCTACTATATCTGTCACTCTTATAGGAAGGAAATGAGCTGATTTGGTCAATCTATCCACAATTACCCAAATTACATCTCGACCTTTTCTAGTCACCGGTAAGCCTGTGACGAATTCCATGGTGATGTGCTCCCATTTCCATTCCGGAATTGGTAAGGGTTGTAGTGACCTTGACGGCTTTTGATGCTCTACTTTTATCTATTGACAAGACAAGCATCGGGCTACATATTCCACAATGTCCCTCTTCGTACCCTTCCACAAGCATCCTTGTTTGAGGGTGCAATACATCTTAGTACGCTCATCCGCCCATTCTTTAGGCTCCATTAAGTGAGCATGGACCACAACCCGTCCTAACGTCAGTGGTTGTTTTCCCGAACTGATTTCTTAATCAAGGGCTTACTTCTCCAAGATTCCACCTATATTCTTTCTTTTACTCTCTTATTACTGTAATCCACCCATTCTTATTTGTTATGGCATTCTTTGATGCCACCTTGCTATTTATCCATTCCTTTGGTTTAATTTACTTCTTAGGACCTCATGAGTGTATTCGATCTTTCCATCTCAACCAACATTTCATTTGTGAGCTTATCGTTCTTTCCATTTCGGTTGGGTCCATTCCCACTTAATAGGGATACGCAATCTTTCTAGGGCTTCCTTCCTTGGTAGGATTCCTTCCATTCCTCCTGACATCCTCATTTTCTCTAGGGGATTTCTATCCTTAAATGACATCCCTTGATGTCGTCTTCTCCTATTTACCTTTACTCCTCAATTCTTGTAGGCACATCCTTTATACTCTATCTGCATCCTCATTCATACCCAGTACCTGTCTTTCTCTTTAGGGAGCGTACAAATCTTCCTTGTTTTGAGATTTCTTGACCATATTGTGATAGTCTTGTCTATCCCTTTCTTGGATTGAGTTTAGTCGTTAATTGGCCTTTGGTCCTTTTAAAGGTTTTCTTTCATCCTTCTTTTTCCCGAGGATTTGGCCTTTCCGCCCCTCTCTTCTCAATTGTTGTAACAAGATATGTAATTTTCTTTACTTATGTTGTCTCAGTTTGATACTCACGATTTTAAGCATCTACTATCACATTAGCCTTTCCAGGTGGTATTTTATTGCAAGATCACCATTTTCAGTCGTCTTCCCTAATGAGGTTTAATTTTTTTTTAGTTAGGAAGTACTTATAACTCTTGGGATATTTGTATATCCTATACTCAATCCCGTGAAGGTAGGGGTACCATATCTTTAGGGTCAACATTATCGCGGCTAATTCTAAGTCATGAGTCAGTTAATTCCCTTCTCCAATGAGCTTTCCATTCTCCTTCCCTCCATATTTCCTTCTAATTCTACCATTGAGCTCCTTAATTTTGAGCTTATTCTTGCTCTTTGGATCCAATAGTACCTTCGTTTGACCTTGCTTAATTCCCACTTGCTTCCATATTTGCCTACTCCCTTGAGGTGGTTCTCTTATCCTTATCATTTTCAAAGCTTTTGTACCTTTACATCCCCAGTGTTTCCCTCTTTGTGTTGGTTGGGGTGTATTCTCCCACTATTCCCCATCTCCGATTAGACTTCACTTACTGCTCCAAATCGTTTGGTCCAACTAAGTTATTTCCCTACATAATACTCCTTTGATGTTCCTAATTCGAGTTTTTTAGGCCTTCTTGTAGTGGATCATGTTCAACCTCCTAACACTCTTACCTAACCACTTGTACTCTCTGATGTTTGATCTCCTTATTCTTTGGAAAATTATCTCCTATCTTGTAGGCTTGGTACGCCTCCTCTATTCTTATTTTTCTTCGAATCACACTTTACCTTCCGTCCATTTCTTATCTTCTTAAATTCCTAAGGAATTTGTTACACTTGTGGCTTCCTATCATTGCACTTTCTCTTCATCTTTGCCAGGTGAAATCTTAATATCTTTTCCCTATTGATATGTTTCTATTCTTGTAATCATACTTCTTCTTGGGTCTCCTGAAAGTTATATGTCCTTGAATGGTTGCTCCTCCAAATCCATTTTCATTTCTCTAGGATCTCCACCAGATGAATTTCTCCTTTTCTAAATCCTAAAGTTTGAGTTTAACTATCCAAATGCCATTCTTCCTTAGGAGGATTTTCTTCTCTTAAACTTTTATCTACTGAGATTTTTCTCAAGGAACTTTTAATTCATTCAGGAAATATTCTCTTGCCAAAATTTTGGCTTATTACATGACTTCTCTACTCCCTAATCCCTTGGGGTCATAGGACTAGAGTTAACCCTAAAACGATTATGAGACTCTTGGTCGGAAGGCTCTGAGTAATTGATTGGGGTCCATTCATGCTCCTCAATAGGACGAATTTCATGTGTGGCCTCCAATCTGTACCGCCTTAGCACTTCCACCTCGCACTCATATGTCCATTTCATCCATTGAGGTGGATTGAAGTCAGGTTAAGTGGGTGGAGGTACTTGGTGGACCTTTATGAAGGTGGCATAAGCATCCCAATAATTATCCCAAGCCTCATTCTTAGTGGGGTTCCTCTTCTGTGGTTGTGGTATTGGAGGAGGGGTTAGACTTCTAGGAGGTGGTGATGGTTCCTCTTGTCTGGGAGGAGGGTATATGATGCCTTCTGGTTCCAGTAAGGCTTCAACTAGCTTCCGGTAGTCCTCCATCATGTCTTTGGGTACTCATTTTTTGCCCCTTAGGAACCTCTGAACGGCTTCCTCCCTTTGGTTGGATGTCTTTTTCACGCTTATAGGGGAAGGACTAGATTTTCTTGTGAATTTCCTAAGGATTCTCATTCCTACAAGATATTTTAGAGTTGGATTAATATCAGGGCATATTATTGATAATGTTTCAAGGGAACTATGCTCTGATACCACTCTAGTTGTCACGCCCTAACCCGGTTTGGTTGGACCCCATGAACAACCCACAGCTCTTTCTCGGTTCAAGAGGAGTTTCCCCCTTCTTTTAGTTGAGAGGAGCTAGGAGAAATTTCAACATTGTTCACTGGAAGACATATATCAAATAAAATGCAAGCTTAAAGAAAAATTAAGCATACCTGATAAAGGGTAAGGCTAGGTGTTACTTCTACTCATTTTCTCTTTTCCTAAAAAGGGGTAGAAAAGAGGGGTGGGTTTCTACAACTCAGTGAATGGGTTTTTCAAATGTCTACGTTTAACTTTTAAGAAAAAAAAATTTATATGGAGTGTGCCAGACTCCTTTCTTTTCAAAAATTCAGGTTTTTCCATCATTTCTTAGTTATAACGGTGTGTCATCAACTAACACACATCCTTCGTCATGAAGGTTATACACATTCGCAGGTCAATACGACTACTAAACTCACTAGTGGCTTCGGAGCGACTTTACCGGCCACCCAGATAGAAGCATGACCACTTCTACCCTAGTAATGAGTGGATGTACATGACATCCGACCCTCAATCCCGAAATTTCTTCTTCGGGTCAATACGAGGACAGATACCTCATCCTATCCCCACCCCGGTCTCATGCACTTGGTGCTACTCCAAATTTTGCATAGACACCTGGAACGACGATTTGCCCTTATACTCATCAGGTCGTCCATGGCCCATAGGACACATCACTATCCCTCATGGGCATCTTGATGATCCCGTACTCATAGTGCATGCACAAGCAAAGTTTTCTTAAATTGCCATGTAATATGTGGTGCCATTAGTCTCAACAGTCCTGACCTTCAACTCAACTGGTAGCTATTTGTTTTGACTGGTCCAAAAACCAAAAGAATTTTGGTTTTTATCTTCTAATTTTTCTTAAATTTCTTTTCCAAGGTTTCATGAACCCTTTGGATCACTCGAAAGTTGTAAATTTCCATATTGCTTGTTCCCAAATGTAAACTGGCTCGATTTTCTTACTCGGTTTGACCGATTCTTTTCCTCGTATTCCTTAACTCAAAAGTGTGGGGATTACAGCACATGTATATCATGTTTGCTTATGAGCTCCTGCTCATGTCTATGGCCTATGGCCCACTTGTTCGAGATTTTCAAAAACTGGGCATTTTAGCCCTCAAGTTCCAAAACCGAGGCCCCCGGCATATAAGAGCTATTCGAGCTCTAGTCAAGAAGGTCTCCCAAACAGTTTAAGCATTGGCACAAAGTCAGGGGAGAACACTTCCAATAAAATAGGTTTTCATTGTCCATTATACCGACCGGTATAAGACATCTCCGTTCATAACCGATGAACGGGTTTTCAACTTCCTTCGAGGAAGTCTCATCATACCAACCAGGTATGATCTACTTACTACCGGTAAGTAGTTTTTCCGCAAAATTTTCACATCACTTTCTCTAAGTGGTAATGATTAAAATACCACTAAATAGTGGGTTTTTATACCGAGGTACTTACCATCCCCAATCAGGTATGATATATAATCCCACTCACCTGATAGTGTAGTGAAATTCCACTTTAGTCGGGTTCCGTCCTTAGCAAGCTAGACCTCGACTGATGTTCCCGATGTCTCGTTCTCCTACACGAAATGAACATGGTTGTTCATTATTATGTGGCCTAATAGCCCTCATTCGTTCCAAATGAACGAGAAAACCCAACTTTACATATATTTGCAATTAGGTACCTAAAGTTATTTTTCTTAAACTTTAAGTCCCTATTGCCAGGTTTTTCCTAAATTTGAGTCCTGAAACATTTAAAATTTATCTTAGGATCTCAAATTATTCAATTTCACACAAAGGGGTTTAATTTCCCAAATTTCCAATTTGGTCCCTCAATTTTTCCAAAATTACCATTTTGCCCTTTCTTTAGAAAAATGGAAAATTTTGCCCCAAAAATTCTAAAATTTCTCAATTGGTCCTCTAATATTCTTATCATGACCAATTGACCCTCAATTTTAGAAAATTACATTTTGGTCCTTCAAATTTTTGAAAATCCCCAAATTCTCCCAATGTTTCCTCTAATTTCAACCATTCAACATTGTCAAATTTGATTTCATCAAATTAACCAATAAAAAAATACTAATTGTTGAAATTGGAGTTGAAATTGAGTTTCTACATGTTTCTACAATTCTAAGAAACTTTGAATCACAGATTTTAACGCTGGAATGAGCTCAAATGGAGCTTCGCTGGAAAACAAACTGTAGAGAGAGAAAGCTTCGATTTCTCACCGGTGAGGGCACGTCGGTCGAAGCATTCTATCTGGGTAGGTAGCTCTCCTCTAGAGGTTCATCCTAGGTTCAAGAATGACATCAATTGATGTCGAATTGGATTAGAATTTCTTCATTGAAGTTCGGCCAACTCTCTCTCTAACAACGATCTAAAATTGTAAAGGGGGGCCGAATTGGCTTACCTTTCGGTCCTAATTCGGCCGTGGAAGGGCTGAGGAGGTGTTGGGAGAGCTTGGTTTGGCCTGAGGAGGGCTTGAATTGGCCGATTTCAATTCGATCGAAAGAGGGCAGCTTTGGTCCGCCGGAGCTGCTACACTGTTTGATCATGCCGGCACTTTTTCGGTAACTCTCGGGACGAACGGACGCCACCACCGTGAAGCTGACTTCTCCCCAGTTCTAATGAACCCGACCTCACCTTCTTTGACTCAGAATTGACCCTATATCAGTGCTCTGGTTCGAGACTCACCGGAAAACTAAGCAACTGAGAGAGAGTGGGCTTTTTAGGTGTGGAGAGGACAAATGGGGAGGGGCTCTTTATATAGGGAGCTCGGGGACCCGTTGGCCGTCCGTTTGGCATCTTTATAATAGGCATTAAAGACCTAAAACGTACCGAATGGAAACGTTTCTTTTTCGCCAGTGCTGCTTTAATTTTCCGATGAGTGATCAGTGTTGTCATTTTGAGGAAGAAGATGACACTGTTCTGAACCAGACCGAACCGGTCTGAACCGGGTTCAAAGCTTAAACTGGCCGGTTCACCCCTCATTCGACCGAGTTTTTCAAATCTAAAAATTTATAAATTCATCTAAATTCATTCTCTATCCAATGCTGGTCTCAAATATCCAATTTGAATTACTTAAGCCACCTAGAAAAATAAATTTAGGATTCAATTCAATAGTGATTGAAACCGGTCTGAACTGGTTCGGATCCGGTTCACCTGAACCAGATTGGTTTTCATCCCCAATTCCTTCACAAGTCCATTTCCATGTCTTTTGTGACTCCTTGGGTCACTTAGGGTCCATAAAACTCCCGGTTTACCGCCTCTTAATCGATTTCGGTTCTTAAATCGGTTTAATCCGGTTTGGGTTCGGTTCATCGGAACCGATCTAGTTTTTCTCTCCCACATTGTTCTAAGGTTCCTTCCCAAGGATTATAAATCACAAGGAATCAATAAACTTCTTGGTTAACTCATTCTCTATCGGTTCCAGTTCATGAATCAACTTGGTTCATAAACCGATTCTATCCAGTTTAGACCTGATTCTCTTGAACTACTTTGGTCTTTTTCCCCATATCATCCTAGGGTTCTTTTCCCAAGTTTATGAATATTTTTTAGTCACATGGGAGTTATAAATTTTCTAATTTTCTCATCCCCTAATAGTTGGGCTTGTAGACCAATTTGGTTTAAAGATCACATTGACCGGTTCTCTCCCGATTTTTCTCATTACTAAAGGACAAGGTTTACAGATTAACATAGGAATCCCTACAAGTTTTCTCGATGGGGAAGTCAGAGAATAAGTATATAGGAGAGATTACCCAATCTTTACCCTGAAAACAAACTTTAATGGAATACCAGTGGGGCCAAGAAGCTTGCATGAAAAAAAAATGTATACCCTTAAGAAACCCCAAAGGGAACATACGCCAAATAATGGGTAAGGTGAAATAAGACATCAAAGGAGGTCATAAAGAGACTAAAGAGATGGAAAGCCGATTATGACATTGAAGAAAACGTCATGGAGTGAGAACGAGGGAAGAAGTGTGCAAGATAAAGTCTCGGGCAACCCTCTTAATATTCAGGATGAGGATTAGCGAAACAATAATAAAGGATGTAATTAGAGAAAAATGATGTCAAGTGATGAAGCACAAATACTATCCTAATAAATATGTGAGAATATTCACAGAGTAAAGTGTGAAATATGGGCAAAACTTTTGGACAAACCTCTTTTCTAAAGAAACCGATAAGCATATATTCCACGAGGGAGTATGCCAAGGAGGTGGAAAAGAATGGTGATGGCATGCCAAAGGAGAAAAGTTTAGAGGAGTAAAGCGAAACACGAATATCTATCTTGAGTTTGGACCTCTAACAATGATTCCAAGGACAACTTCTAACACAAGTCTCTTTGGTGACAAGACTTAATGAAAATTTACCCGAAAGGAAGAGGATTGACTCCATAGGAAGTGGAGTAAGTCAGTACTCCAAAGAAGTAAAAAGGTGAAAGATTTGGTCAATAACAACTAAGTATGACACTGGTGCTCATGGAACACATGAACAATACTTATATCAATAAAGGCATCCATGTTGATAACAAGAGTTAACATTATAATTTTTACCGATAGATAATTGATCGGACAATGAGAAAATATGTCTTACAAATAAGTACTCAATAACCTAAAATGTAGTGAATGACTTTGGGATTGTCAAAACCAATAAAAAATAATGACCAATATTTTTTGTGACAATTAGTTATACCCTTGTTGGACGAACTACTTAATAAAAATGTGTGAATGATATAAAATTCCTATTATAAAGAGTATGAAATGAAAGACAAGAAGTATTAAACAAGTACTACAAAAGGAGTGGTGGTACAATTGGTTAACACATACAAGAGTACGTATGAATAAAATATACCATAAATAGTAAATAATTGTTAACTTAAAACGCAATAGGGTATTACAAGGACATTCGACCCGAAAAGTAAAATATGGATAACGGAATATCAATTACTAATAGATATGGTTACCCTTGCAAAAAAATGCAATCATGAGTAAATGAATGGAATGAATAGAGTAACTATAGAAATTAGAAATATATATTACAAAAGTTTTTAGGACAAAACTTTTAAAAAGGAGGGGAGTAGTTTTAACACCAATATTTTTTTAAAAAACAATCATAAATTACTTCAAAAAAAAATTTTAAATTTAAAATTTAAAATCCTATTAATTTGATTTCGAATTCAATATAAATGAACCTAATTTATTTAATTAATTATAACTAATTTAACCAATTTAAAGAAATTAGAGGAATAAAGTAAATCCGAGTAATTAGGTGGAAATAAATATAAATATTTATTAAACATATAAATGAGAAATTAAAGAATATAAATGTGTATATATATAGTTGGACATAATCATATAAATTGTAAATAATATATGCTATTTTAATTTACAAATAAATATAAAATAAATGATAAGTGTGGCCTAGCCCACCACCACAAAGGATATGACACAAATTAGGTTAACGATGAAAGGTCGAAGCAGCTTCCATCACCATGCGTTGACGAAGATTCTCTCCTTCTGTCACTCTCATTCCCCGATTGTAATAATTCTTGAATAGTTGCTTTTCCCATGTTGATTCTCGTTCCATGTGCTTTTCGATTCATTGTGTTTGGAAAGGAGAGGTGGATGGAGGCGCCTAATCTCAAATCTAGGGTTTTTGTGAGTTTTCTATTGATATTTAGCACCAGCGAGATTAAGTGCCTGATGCTTCAGTTGTTGGATGGTGTGAAGTATCTTCATGATAATTGGGTATTTCATCGGGATTTGAAGACATCAAATCTTCTGAAGATCAATGAGAGGTGATAATCTATATCGTTGGGATGCAACTAGAGAAGATAATATGGTGAAAGTACCTGATGAGGGTATAGATTATCGACAAAGTCAAGAAGAAGAAGGACAAGACCTTGATGGAAGTGTTGCATTTGAAATTAATGTGCTAGAAGAGGAGGATGTTGAGAGAATTAGGGAGGAGAGTAGAAGGCGGAGGCAAGCAATATGGGAACAACAAAAAATAAGCACAAATTGGAGCGTGAATCAGATGCCACACTAATTGAGGTCTACAAACATAGTACTAATATATACATGCAACTACATGAGAAAGGGCTTGTAATAGAAAGTTCTTATCTTCATATTTACGGGTTGCACGGAGAACATTCACACAAGATGGTACAGGAGGAACCATGTGCACTCAAGATCCCTCCGGGATGAACATATCCTCAGATGAAAGGTGAGTGGGATTTCTGACATCGGTACTAATTGGACTGATTATGCAGTAGTATTCGAAATTTTCTATCTTTTATTAAGTAAAACATTTTGAGAATATATTGCCCCTTTACTGTGTAAACCAAGCTAAAAAAATTATTTTGGGGGAAATATATTATGTATGGGGATTAAAATGTCCCAATGGGTCCAAGGCCATGGTTTTTAAAGAGAAGTGGGTCCAATGCCATTTTTTGGAGATCTTGTGAAAGTGGGCCCAAGGCTAATGGGCACGGGCGTAGGCCCATCGACAAGATAAGTTTTTTGTGCTCGAAAACTCTCATAAAAATTGGTGAATTGTGTGTGATTTGATTACAGTGTCAAAGTCGGACAAACAAACTCATTGGGTTAGTAGCTGATAAGTCGAAGTTGGGTCATTAAACTCGTTGGACTAGCAGTTGCGAAGCCGAAGCCGGGTTGTCGTGTCTGTTGGGCCAATAACGCCAAAGATAATGGCCATAATAAATAACATTTCTTGATTGTGTATGCATGAGATGTGGGACCATCGAGACGCCCTAAATCGGGTAGTGTGGTTCTAAGGGCTGATGGATAACCCAGGGAGCATAAGGGCGGTCCGTTGTCCAGTATGTCGAGAAGCTCTAGAACTTCCTGCGCACTGAGACTGAGGTAGTAGAGGGAAAGAGGTCTCGTCCCACTAAGCAGACATGAAGTATGAATGGGATATGCGGGTTGGACACATGATTTCCACTCAAACTCATGGTAGAGGCTGTTAACCTCTCTCATGGTGGACAGTTAAGGCGCACTGGTCCATAAGTGGAACAGTCGGGGACTATTCTGTGAATGTGTAATCCCTTTAATGATAAAGGGCGTATGATTTTGTGTGCTAAACTAAAATATAATGTGAAATAATAACTCAAGATTGTGTGAAATGATTTTCAGTAATAAACAAGTGGTGACTTGTTAAGTGGAATCCCAACTAATAAGGATTTATGGAAAAGTGGTAAGTGTGAACATACGAGCGTATGAGTTGTTGCTCATTTTAAGTACAATTAAACCTTTGAGATCGTTATGTTGGACCTGATGATAACTTTTTTCTAATAAAAGGAATGGATTTCAAACTTTTCACATACAAGTCAATTCTTTAATATCTCCACGAGCTTACCCATGGTGGCACATGCTTTACACAAACTTTCCTGAAACCCTATTTGGAGTATGAGCTAAATCGTGGACATGAAGTCACGATGTCAGCAAAGCCCTCTCACTGAGTTGTCGAACTCATTCCCCTCTGATTATCCATTTTCAGGTAAAAAGGGTGAAAAAGGACATGTGTTGATGGGGAAAGTCAAACCTAAACCAAAGGTATGTCTTACATTTAGTATATAGTCCTGGTATATGGTTTCCAAAATTTATTTTCCAAAAGTTCCATATATTAATTTGGAAAATAATTTGAGATATTTTGTTTTGAGCCTTTCACCCTATAGGTTTTACAGTGATGAGGCGCCCATCATTGTAAAGCCGGGAGGATGTGGCGGTTATTTGTAGGTCCGACTGGGGAAACTGGGTCGGGGTGTGACACACATTCTCTCCCATTTGCGGCCAACTCAGGAGGATTTTTCGGTCATTAGAGTAATGGCGACCAGCCCGACATCCTTATCTGCAAGCTACTACATAGTGCACTATTACTGTCTAGATACGCTGACGTGACTTTCCACTTAGCATCTGAGTCGTCCATTTGACTCATTGACCGGACACATGGTGACATCCTATTGGTCGCTCATTCCAACATGGCCGCTGACCACATTTAACTATTCATTAACCATGACACATGGCATCTTCTAATTGGCTAATTTAAATTTGGCATTTTCCCACCCGATGCATTGTGTCAAATGCCACGTGACAGTCTTTGATTGGATGTGTTCATCCTACATGGCTCTGCCATGTGTCGACCTCTGATTGGTTGACCGTTCTCCAACATCCTAGTTGGCCGCTAAGGTGGCACATTTGCCACATGTGAGCACCTCATTAATCATCCCTGTTGATGAGGCTTATCCTTAGTTAACCGTTGACTAAGGATACGTGTCGTTCTTCCATTGGTTGGTCATCAGTGATGTGGTTTTTTTCTTCATCTAATTGTTGACTAGAAACACGTGTCACACTTTGATTGGTCAATGCTTCTAGACGCTGATCGAGCGACTGACTAGGCGCACTTTGCTACGGGTCACGCTCTGATTGATCATGCCAGCTGACCTAACAGGTCGTCTGTTGACTAGCTGGACCATTGACTGATTCAGTCAGACAAGATTCGATAACCGAAATTGGAAATTGGTTGGTTAAGGCTCAATTCGATCGGTTTTCTAAAATTTAAAAATTTCTAAATTTGTCTAAGTTCATTTTTATCCAACGGTGGCTTCAATTTCTAAAATTGATGTTTTTATGCCATCTAGAAAAATAAATCTTTGAATTGGTTCTCCACTGTTGAATACAGTTTAATCAGGATCACCCTAAACTAGTTTGGTTTCCTCATTCAATTCCATTCATGATTCCTTTCCATTATTTTCATGTCTTTATTGACTACTTGAAATTTTCTAAATCCACGCTTTTGCTTCTAAAATACAAATTTTGGTTCGCTTTAACCTTGGTTTTTCTCTAAAAAATTCCTGGTTCTCATTCCCAGCTTTCTTATTTTGAGGAAACATGGTTTACACAAGGTCCAAGCAAATTTTTTTGTGGTGATGGCCAGCCAAGTGGTCATTGGAGTTGGGAGAATTTGGTCATCGACTGGTCATAATCAGGCTGAACTAGATAGACCCACCAACCGATTTCTCTCTTATGGCCCTGGTCATGGAGATATAGAGGGGAGGCAGGCAGACAATATGGCACCAAAGGATGTAGAATTTGCCATCAAAAGGGCCGTCAGCGGCAGTTGATCCTACTCTCCAAAATCAAGGTCGGCCAAAATGACCATTTTGTGGCCTTTTCTAGCCACTACTAGGTTAGGTCCATGGATCTCTAGAGGACTCCATTACCATCAATTTGACATTAAGATCACCCCATTTGGTGATTGGACGAGAGAGATATGCTCATTTTACTAACCAAAGGTTGGGGAGTAGTCCGAGGACGAGATTTCTCACTTTGAATGTCAAATTCGAGCTATCCATAAGGAGTTAATGCAATTAACTCCATAGGGATGCTGCTAGCTCAGTTCCTAGTAGATCTCTTCAATTTATAGCACTCAATTTGGTCAAAACCTGAGTTAATTAGAGCCACATCGTGAAGCGGTGCAGCAAAAATTGTCGGTCGGTGTTCAGTGGCTCAAGGTGAATCGAGTCAACCCAACTCATTCCTTTCTTGCTTTCCTTCCATCTTTGAACTTTAAATTACCATTTTGCACTTTTGGGTCCTTTTGGTATTTAAATTCTAAATCTCGGTCCTAATTGGGCGAAAACTAGCTTTCCCCTAAAATCTCGTTTTTTGTGCTTGGGAACCCGATTGCAAATCCGATCAAATCTCTACTTCTAACATCGAGTTTACTATCACATTTTCATTATTGGGTTATGATCCAATTTCAACTTTCCAAATCTTGACTCGGGTTTCATTTCTGACTTGGGGTCCTGTTCTCAATTTTAGCTTTTGTCTCTAAATTGAGATTTTCATTCCCAATTTATGATCCCATCTCGAGTCTAGAATTTTATTCCTAGTTTTGGTTCCTATTTTAACTTTGGAATCCCATTTCCCCACTTAGGGTATTATTCCTAGTTCAAGATTTTATTCCAAGTTCGCACTCAGTTTTTGATCCACTTAGGCATAACCCAGGTTCCAAAAGTTCTAGTATTACAAATAGTGTTATCATTTGAATGTTGAAGACAACACTGTGCAAGTACGTGCTAGCTTCACCCTGCGATATGTCATATGACACACATTAATTGGTTGGGTTGACTAATGTGGTATTTGACTCAAGATCTTGATCAACCTTTAAATCACTGACTTGCCAAAAAGGCGACCTTTCATTAGCCGCCAAGGTTGATGTGGGTGTTAACTGGATCTCAACTGTTGATGCTTTGCCATGTAGCATCCTCTAATTAGCTAATTTAAATATATTAATATTCCCTCTGAAATATTGGTATGTGCCATTTGGCCTCTCTAGGTTGGTTGAAGGTTTCTTTCACGGACTACCATGTGTCCCTCTTTGATTGGTCGGTACTCTACGACATCCTAGTCATTTGTTGACACGACGCACCTTCCATGTGTCATCCTCTGATTGGTCCATTCTGCTTACATGGTTTTTGGTTAGTCTAACGGTTGACTTCCACCACATGTCACTCTATGATTGGTTAACGCTTCTAGGTGCTAATCGAGCGACTGATAGGATGTGGTTGCCACATGTCGCACCAACTAACCTAATACCCACATGACATTTGATCCATTGACCTAGTATAACCGTTGACCGGTCTAATTGAACTAGTTTTAAGTGACTCGATACTTAAACCAGCTAGTTCAGGCTCAATTCAACCGATTTTCTAAAAATTAAAAATGTTTAAATTAATCTAAATTTATTTTTCACATGGTGGTAACCTCAATTTACCAAAATTTCCTTTTTGGGTCACACCAAACAATAAAATTTTGAACAAGTTACTGACAGTTCGATGCAGTTCCATTCGGTTCGGATTCAATTTACTTTGGTTCAATCTGATTTTTGTTCCAATTTGTTGAATCCTCTATTAATCAGGGTATTTGAGTTGATTTTCATCTCACATTAACACCTTGTGTCACTATGATTAAATCGATACTCTTGTTTCCTTTGAAAATTTTTGTTTTCACATTCACGATTATTTTATTTAGAGAAAATATGACTTACACACACCCTCCCATAAATAATTACACGTTAAAGTCAAGTTTCATAAGTCACAAGCGGAGACATAACCTGAGGTACGAATCTCGAAGTTCATGTATGAAGGTTTTAAATTATTTTCTTATCAGTTATTGTATTTTTAGGTTATTGAATAAAGTTTTAGGTTCGCTGCTTATGAAATAAAAAATTATGTTTCCGATAAAATTCGAGGTATGTATTTTTTATTTTTTTAAGTTTTCGTCACTAGATATTATTTTAGTGAAGATAACCAAAATTCACGATTTTTTTATTTAGAGAAAATATGACTTACACACACCCTCCCATAAATAATTATACGTTAAAGCCTAGGTTTGTAAGTCACAATCGAAGACGTGACCTAAGGTACAAATCTCGAAGTTCATGTAAGAAGGTTTTAAGTTATTTTTTTTATAAGTTATTGTATTTTTAGGTTATTTAATAAAATTTTGGGTTCGCTGTTTATAAAATAAAAAATTATGTTTCCGATGAAATTCGAGGTATGTATTTTTTATTTTAAGTTTTAGTTACTCGATATTATTTTGGTAAATATAACCACCATTGTAACATTGAGAAAATTTGGTGGGTTATACGAGAGTGTCCACCGTAAAAGAGGGCGGAAGGTGACACTATTTATCTTCAAATCTAAACTTTTTAGTTGAGGCTTTTGTAGGTTTTATGCATGGATAACAAGGGGTACATGATAATCACCATGAATGACTTGTGGGTAGGGTAAGGAAGTCCACTAAGTGGTCAATCAAAGCGCTCAGTCTAATTCTTTTAACACGAGATGGGACAATTCCCTTTTGTTCGATCTTGTGAAGTATTATCCATTGAACCTTGTATCCATGAGTTGTGTGCCTTATATAAAACTATGAAAGCGAAGTATCTTTCCACCCTCTTCATTTCTTCTCCCTCTTGTGAAGTGATATTGTTAAAATTTTTAATTACCTCCAAGGTTCAAATGAGGATATTATATTGTGTGGTATCATATCTAATGTATTTGTTTTTCCCTAATATTACATTGGTTATAAATCCATATAATAAACACATTTGGATGAATAGAAAGGCACCCTACTTGAATTTTCACTATTTTAAGGTTGTTTGTTCATAATTTCCACTTAGTTGCTATTACACTACTAGGATAAACTTCCACCAAGGCTAATTGAGGTAATGTTAATTTTTTTTTTGCACAATTAGGTAATGTTAATTAATTCGATGAATTGTAGTTATTTTCTAATTTTTTGAATAAATTTGTTTATTTTTATTTATATTAAAAAATATTAAAATTTCTAATTCTAACAAATTTTTTAAGCAATTAAATTATTAAGACGAATCCAATTCCTTAACAATTCTAACCATACATAACTCTCCATGTTGACTTTGTACACCTAATTCACATGAACATTGAGTATCCCCTTGAGAAGAAATTGGGAAGGCCGAATCCAATTCCTTAACAATTCTAACCATACATAACTCTCCATGTTGACTTTGTACACCTAATTCACATGAACATTGAGTATCCCCTCTTGAGAAGAAATTGGGAAGGCTTAAAAAATTTGTTAGAAGGAATTGGATTCGTCTTAATAATTTAATTGCTTAAAAAAATTGTTAGAACGATTGGGAAGGCTTATGTGGATGGATACACCTTGTTGTTAGAAGGAATTGAATTCGTCTTAATAATTTAATTGCTTTATTCTTTACTTTTTATGAATATTGTGGGATTGTTTCCTCCATCTTATTGTTATTTAATTGGATAAATGGTATTGAACAAAAAAAAGGATAAATGGCCAATTGTCCCATATAATAAAATATGGATATTTGGGCCAACAAAAATAAAAACGGATCGAACATTCGTTTTCCTCGACAAATTTGACGCTTTAGAAGGGCTGTTTTTATGAGAGGGTGGACTTAGGGATGAGTGGGAGCCCGTAACCATATATTGATCACGCGTAAAGCTTGACCAAGAATAGGCCGGGCTGGATGCTGTGTCTCAGAAACCAGCCCAGATGAGCCCGCGTCGCCGGCCGTTCAAAGTCCGCAGCCGAAATTTCTCGGCGCTGGTCCCTCTTATCTGGGGGCCTGACATTCTTCTATGAACTGGGAAAACAGCGGGTATTGCCATTTTTGTAGGTGCCATTGATTCCATCATTCTCTGAACTTGTTGATCGATAACGAAGAGACTCGTCTTTGAAAATGAGTTCAGGCGATGAGCAGAAACTCCCAACTGAAGGATCCGCATCTCCAAGTTTTACTCCTACCTTCCGTGACTACTGGAAGGAGCGGATCCTTTACCCTACTCTACTCGCAGGTCTCTCTCTCTTGATGAGGACTATACGGACTGTTCGATGTCTAAGCTTCTTATCTCTCATAGTCATCGTATCGTTTTCAATGAATTGAGGGTGGGCTTCTGTTCAGGAGTTCTCCTTAGTAGTGAAAAGTTTGGAATTTTGACCAAATTCTACTTTTATGAGGTCCTGCATTCTCTACAGTCATAGGGAGAGAGAGATTTTATTGGAGGGTTGATTGGTTTTCTTCTCTGGTTCGGATCTTTTGTTTGGCAGGGGTTGCTGGAGGAGGCATTGGACTGGTGTCTAAGCACAGGAAAACTCATGGCCTGGCTAATATTTCAGCAACTTACGCTACTAATCTTGCCATTGTAGCAAGCTGCTACTGTGGTGATTCCTGGCCTATTCTTTTGTTATATTGAGATTGGATTGTGACATGTTCTCATGACTCATGGATGCTTCTGAATGAGAATGACATTGATTTTCAGATTTTTGGTGTGATTTTATTGCTTCTGTATTAAGTTTACTTATTTACCTTGTTTGCAAAGTATTAGGTTTTTATCTAGTTGGCACTGATTTCACTGGAAGAATTAGTTGTTAAGACTTATTAGAACTTTTGTCTACTGCCCTATGTGTTGGAATCTATGGAATTGGTTAGGGATGGGAAGAAAACCTTCACTTAAAGTTTGATTTTCTTTAGGAGCTTTTGGAATGAATCCTAAGCACAAGGAAAAGAAGGCCATGTTCTATAGGTGAAGGAGTTCTTGTTTTCAACTAGGGATAATTTGTTGTGTTTTTATGATATGGCATAGAATACAAACATATGTTTCTGAAGATTTTTCAATAACCTGTTATGGAAAATCTTCTTTCGTTATTCTTTTCAGTTAACCATTTTCTTGAGAGGAGTAATCTTGATACTTTTGGTTTCAAAACCTGCAGCTGTAGAATGAATAAGAAATTGTTTTTGAGTCGTTCTGGAATATCCTTTATATCCGTTATTTCCCAATGTCTATCAGCGAGATGGATATGCCATAGTGTTGGTGGCATGAAAATGGGTAGCATGATAGTGGTTAGGATTCGAGCCTTAAAGAATTATTTTCCAACTACATAGGAGCTCGGGAATTTGTCAGGGTGACTCGAAGATCAGAGCCAGGAACCTTCACTTAAAGTTTGATTTTCTTTAGGAGCTTTTGGAATGAATCCTAAGCACAAGGATAAGAAGGGCCTGTTCTATAGTTGAAGGAGTTCTTGTTTTCAACTAGGGATAATTTGTGTTTTTATGATATGGCATAGAATACAAACATATGTTTCTAAAGATTTTTCAATAACCTGTTATGGAAAATCTTCTTTCATTATTCTTGTCAATTAACCATTTTCTTGAGAGGAGTAATCTTGATACTTTTGGTTTCAAAACCTGCAGCTGTAGAATGAATAAGAAATTGTTTTTGAGTCGTTCTGGAATATCCTGTATATCCGTTATTTCCCAATGTCTATCAGCGAGATGGATATGCCATAGTGTTGGTGGCATGAAAATGGGTAGCATGATAGTGGTTAGGATTCGAGCCATAAAGAATTATTTTCCAACTACACAGGAGCTCGGGAATTTGTCAGGGTGACTCGAAGATCAGAGCCAGGTGATCTGATAAACTCAGCACTAGCAGGATTTGGGACTGGTGCCTTACTTGGGAATCTTCAAGGTTCTTCGCTTAAAATTACCTTACCACTGCATAGGAGTATACCCTTTGCACATATATTTTCAATTTTAGGTAGTTTTTAAAATTTCATGCTTCCTTTGGGAGGCAAAGATGAAACCTGTGATTCTTCGGTTGCAAGTAAAATGGACATGTATTTCTGGTTCTGAGGAATAATGTCAGCCTTTTTCTTATTGCAATTTTAGGAGGTCAAGCTGGAGCCATCCGGTACTCCCTAGTGTTCGCAGTTGCAGGCACAGCATTTGATTTTGCAACTATGAGGCTATATCCAATGATGAAGGCCTTCAACGGTTCTATGTTCCAGCATGAAAAGAATGGGGAGAGCCGACTGAAACTGCCTGAGTGGTCTCCAATACAAGTGCTTGACGAGGAAGCACTTGCTGCCAAGAAAGCTCGGGAAGAGAAGCTCTACTCTCAAAGAGTACTTGGTAAAATGAGCAAAGAAGAATAAGAAGCCATAGTCTTTCATTAAAGTGTATTATTCATTAGGAACAAACTGGTAGCCTCCCCATGTAGAAGTTGAAGTGATGTGCTTCTACTAGCCGTTGAATCATCTTTCTCATGTTTATACTGAACAAAAGAATTGCTCGGGGATTTTGATTTTCCTGGACAGAGAAGGGTGTCATGAACTCTCCAATAATCTATTCATTTGAGTGGCTGCTGCCAGTTGCTTTCTTTAAGAAACCTGAAGCATGAATTGTTACTATCCAAAAAGTTCTTGGGATGTTGAGATGCTCTATGAGCTGTTTTCCTTGTTTTATTTGATGAAAAACTAACTTATGGTCATTTTGGAATATAATAGAAAGTTTGGAGGGCTGACTGAGAAAAAGAATGCACGCTCTTAATGGGGCCCCAATATGGGTTATTCATCTCCAGAAATAAAAAATAAAAAATAAAACAGAATGGCTCTACTTTGACGGAGTATTGCGAAAAGTTTGACCCAGGACAGCGATTCCAGCGTCTACCGTCGTCGTAGCTCCGGTCATCCGTCATCATTATCACCGAGGTCACCTTCCATACTGTTTAGATCTTTCTGCGTCTCTGACATTTTGTGTGTCGTGTTCCAATCCGATGTTTCCAACATCACAATCAGAAATCGAAAACCGTCAAGTTTGTATATTGATATGAAGTTTCATGTTTTGAAGGCTAAGCATTTTTTTCATGCTGTTTACGATCTACAATCCAACCTTGATGATATCCTGCTGCAGAATTTTCCATGTAATGCTGCAGTTGAGAATCAAGGGTAAAGTCTCTTTTTCTTCCTGGGCCAATTAATGTCCATGTTGTTGAATTCAGCTTTCCTTTGTCTCTCGCCTCTGTCATTGTGCCAAAAAACGACTACTGAGCTTCGACGGGTGAATTCCGGGGCAATCTCCATATATGTAGCTTTGATGGTCTACAACTGTAACCTTTTCGTGATTTTCCCTTATTTTTTTTGGTCCAGTGTGTGACTTCATGATCACCACTAAATTCCTTTTGGGCATGAGTTGTGCTGGATTGACCTGGAGGCAAATTAGAGACTATCCCTTGTAGATTTGTTTGCTCCACAACATTTTCAATCTACCATTTTCATCTTTTAGATATGGGCATTGAAGAATTTGATTGTTCTCTTATTTATACTGTATTAAGAACAATTTTTTGTTCTGTTGTCATACCTGTCTTTTTCTTTCCAGAATTTTGAAGTTATTAGGCTGTTGAGAATCTGATGAAGCACATTGTCAAGATTACCACCTTGCTGGTGGCAATCACAGCCCTGTGGATTGGTCTCTTGCAGATGTCTCTACTTCCACGCACTCACACTTGGTTGGTGAGGAGCTGCCGGATCCACTACATATATTTAAATCTTCTTCTTTTCTTCGACTTGAATGCTTTCTGATGACTAATTAAACAAATTATTATTTGTTTGCAGTTGCCTATTTATTTTATCGTTTCACTTGGATGCTATGGTTTGCTAATGGTTGGAGTTGGTCTAATGCGCTTTCCAACCTGTCCTCAAGAAGCAGCATTGCTGCAGCAGGTATTTTTGTTCTTTTTTTTGTGTTTGCTTTATCTACTTGGGCTCTGGAGGGAAACTGTATGCATCAGTTTGGGAGAAATATTCTTATTTAGAAATATGGTTATTGTTGCTGTACTTACGAGTCATTGAATCAATATGGTAGTAAATGATATTGGGTATCTATATTTGGTTGAAGTTGTCAGATCCTTTCCCTTTCAATTATAGAAACACAAATTTGAAGTCTTGAAGGAGTTATGAGGATGTTATTTCTCTAAATTGTCTGTGCCTGAATGGTATGAAATTGGAGAATTGATCTGTCACGATTTCTTGGTCAAATTCTGTTCATTGGCATTGACATGGAAATATTGCAAGTAAAAAATGTTTTCTACAGTTATATCATAAGTGGATTCTGGTTATTATTGACTGAAATCATATGCTTGCAATTAGATGTCCATGTTTAATTAGAGTAGTTAGATAACAACATGAAATGGGTACATTTATGATGTCAGAACATAGATTGGCATGGATTGGATCTGACCTTGGATATCTAGTCATTGTCTTCTATCTTCTTAGATAGTGGGATGTTGGGGAGCCTATGCTGTCTTGCTCTTACTAATGGTAGAATGGAAGATGATTGGTTTACTGATTGTCCATTCTATTCTGTACTCGTCAACTTTGGAACATTTGGAAGGAGGACAGAGGGTTCTATAGGCATAAACATTTATCTATAATTTAACACCATGTATCTTATAACCAATTGAAGCCACAAGATGACTTCAGCCATATGCCTCAACTGTGACAAGGCTTCATTATTTCCAAATCCAAGAGCTAAAATAAGAATTATTATAAGGTTTTGCAGAAAGCACCTCAGCCAAAGTAAATTGTCTTGCACAAGACAAAGAGACTACATTTGATCTTTCGTAGCCTATAATAGGTTTCTGCATTGATCTTCTGATTATCGGAACAATTTTCATATGTTACAAGCTGGGCAGGTAATGTCTTCCATATTCAAGCTCATGCTTTTCTACTTTTTCAGGACATTTCTGAAGCGAAGGAGTTCATGAGGCAAAGAGGGGTTGATGTGGGCTCTCAATAAGAATTTATTTTCATAAGG
Organism: Trapa bicornis; assembly: GCA_030064425.1. NCBI lineage: Eukaryota > Viridiplantae > Streptophyta > Magnoliopsida > Myrtales > Lythraceae > Trapa > Trapa bicornis. The sequence continues at coordinate 17,705,896 of CM057760.1, read as the reverse complement.
AACTCTTCCATTTCAGTTATACACAGTTTTGGTGATTGACAGCTGCAGAACTGACTATCTAGGCTATACTCTTGTTGACATCTTGTGGCTGAATTGCTAAACTATGGAGATGAAACTCTTTTTACTTGGGAAGTTTAACGGATTTAAGAAAGAGGAAATATATACCAGTACTAGATTCTTGCTTGTAGGAAATTGAAGTCTGTATCTTTTGTAGATCTCTTCCTAGTCTGTTTCTACTTGTAGCTGATTTCTAATCACTCCTGCATATATGGTACACTTTTCTTTTAGTGAGGATCATTGTTGTTGAGGTTTTATCAATGGAACTGATGGCATATGAAGAGATTATATGATTCTTATCAATTATTCAAGAAATTATGCATCAAAACACTAAACAGACAGTTGATTAGCTGTAGGTAAGATGAGAGATTAGGACTGCTTTCCTGTGCTAATTGATGGGGGCTTCGTATTTTTTGCATTTCCTTTCCCTGCAAAGTGTTTTGGAGACCAGATCATGTGCAGTGGGGTACTTGATAGTTAGTGATTTGGATAAAAAAAAACAGAGGGACACCCGTTTTTTGGTCAAAAGGGACATCCCTTGCTTGGTGGTGATGTTTCTACATCAACAAAGAACTGCCAATTCACACATGTAGTTGCACCATGATGGATCCGCTTCTTTTGTTCTTTTTCCATTAGTTTTTTTAATCTAGCCACTCAGTCCATTGAATTTAGCGTCTCAGTTCATTGGATTTAGTATATAGGAATATCTTAGCACCCAGCCGACTATACAGTCTACTATACAATTGCGTATGTTATGAATACTGTGTTATGAACTGATAAGGTAAGTTCTCAATATCTTATCAGTAAATTGATGCACTTCGATTTGGGTTCTTAAATTAATATAAAAGTTGAAATATATATGAATGATTATGGATATATTTAATTTTACAAATAGCTTTTATATTTTTCCAATTACTTCAATGGATTTGTCAAGCACGATAAATTCCCCTTCACTACTTCTAGAAAGTGCAATAATATTTTTTGTCACGACCATGAGACTCATCCTAATGATGGAATAATTTTATATTAAAATTATTTTACCAATTATATTCTTACACGTGATGGAGGCTAAAATTCTAAGTAAAATATAAAATTTGGTGTGATAATTTAGTTTAGATAGAATTATTTTATTTGAATTAATTTATAAATAACTTTTTTACTAATATTTTATATTACAAAAAATACTACATTTTTTTATAAAGATGTGCCCTTAAATTGAACTGTTATTGAAACATTTGTAACTAAATTAAGTTATAGTACAAAATTAAAATATTTCTAATATCCCTATTTTCATAATTGTTAAATACATATGATTATATAGCATTAGTTATTCATGAATATTCACGGGACAATAATTAATTTATGCATGTGGCATGTTAGTTTAGTGTTGGTCCACCTTTGGTCATAGAACATGTGGGAAATAGCAATTTCTTAGGAGCATTTTATTTTTTTATGTTCAAGAAAGATTTTGACATCTCAATCATATTTTTGAAGGCTCCAAAATATAGCCAACATAGCGTTGATACCTCAAACACCTAATATAATTTCTTGGTAAACAAAACTCCACTTTGTCATAGAAAGTAAGTTTGATTTCGATCAGGGCATACATACATTCATCCATCTGATATGCCGTTGAACATCAATCTCGTCAGTATATATATTTGGTGTATCAAATCCGTCTATATATATATATCAATTAGGTAAATATGTATATTAATTAGGCATTTTGTAAGTTAATTAGATGCTAGGCATATTAATTAGATCTTATGAAAACTTTTGAAACTTGTTAGTATCCTACTGATATAAAATGGATGGATTGTTTTTGCACCATCAATATTTTTAGTGAAAATATACAAAGTTTGAATTTATTTTGTTTATAAAATATTACAGTATCATTTACCCATGACGGAATGAATTTGGTTGTATGTATAAGTTAAGTACTATCATAGGAATATGTTTGGAAGTTAATTTTTTTTAAAAATATTTTGGATAAAGTCCCATATATTATATTGAAATAAAAAATTAGCTCAAAATTTAACTTAATAAAATATAAATAGTAGGATAATTAATTTTCACTAATGCTCGTATTTTGTCTTTTTCCCACATATAGTACTTTAGAATCAGACAATTATACAGATTTTTGTAGTAAAAAATTTACAATCATGTACAACAAAAAAACATCTATTTTTGTACTATGGATAATTTCCCCTTCACCCTATTAATTTTTTATTTGTTTTGGCACATTTTTTTAAGTTTATTTTACAATTGGTACAAAATTATAAAAAATATATGATAGAACTATTTTTTCAATCTAAACATTATATGTAACTTAGAGAGGATGGTATCAAATTGTACTCTAAAATAAAATTCTTAATTTGATCAAACTCTTGAAATATCCTTAAATAAAATATAAATTATATGTATTTTCAGGTAATTAACCCTCCAATATATTAGAAAATAAGTTTTATTTTTATAGAAAAATAAAATTAATTTCAATTCTTAGTCTATTTCAATGAGCCATGATATATCTCAAAATTAATTACATAATTTACAATTAGGCGTGAGTTTTTTAATAATAACCATCAATTTTAGTTTGCAATGTTTTACTATCAATATGAGTGATCTTTTAATACTACAATTTTTTTAAAGATATAAAAAGTAATTGTTAATCCAATCTGGCTCAAAGTTAGTAATCCTATACAAATGAGCTTAATTTCTTATTATTTTTAGCTAATATTTAAGCTACATATTATTTATTGGTATATTATCCTTTTCACTTACAATTTACACATACAAAAATTATGTCTTATTCAAGAAAATTTTGTTGATAACAACGATATTATTCATACCATTTTAACTAAGGGGTTTTCTGTATTTTACGGTTTAGTCGTTTTATGGCTTGATATCTTTGACCTCACTCTCAGGGATTTTCTCACCTAGACAATATCTCAAAATTTCTCAATTTTACACTCTGATTCAATTTTCCTCTAAAACTACAATTTGGTCCCTGTTCTTTCAAAAATATCTCTTATACTCAATTGTTCCAAAAATCACACCTTAGTCTCTAACTTTCAAAAATTTCTTTTTAGCCCAACCCAAAAATATCATTTGTCCTGTAACCTTCAAAAATGCTTTTTTATCGCCTACATTTAAAAAATCTCATTTTAGTCCCTGACTTTTAAAAATCACATATTCGACCCCCAAACTCTAAAAAATCACATTTTAGTCACTAACTTCCAAAAATTACATTTTCGGCCTCTAAACTTCCAAATATCATGTTTTGGTTCACAAGCTTTCATTTTGAAACATTTACCCCTAAGTTTTATCGTTTTGCAAACTTATCCCCAAACTTTTAAAAGTTTACATTTTAGTCCATCAAATTCATCCTAAATAGTTCTAATTATCTTACCATGACTCTTATGATGAGTTTGTGATCTTAACTGAGTTTCTTTTGGTTGGTTTTAGCCATTTTTCAAATTTGTTGGTATAATAAAACATGGGAAATCAACGTCCTTAGGAGCTTATTTGAATCGTTCAATGACTTTTGGGTCGTTGGAAGTGCTTGGAGTTTTTGGTGATCACTCTTGACCAAAGTTGCAGAAAATTGGTAATATCACACCCCAACTCAGTTTGGTCGGATCCTTGTAAACAACCTGCTACCCCTTCCCTTACTAGAATGGTATTTCCACTAAGCTAGGACACAAAAAGTAAAGGCGTACAAACACTAATGTTTTCTATAACAAAGTAAACAAAATAATTAAGTAAAGCTATCTCTTCGGATTAACTCCTGTCCTGCTTCTACGGCTTTCCTCTCCTTGGTATGCGAGCTTTTCTTGAAAGGTGATAAGGGAAAGGGTAAGTTATACAACTTAGTAAGTAAGGTCATAGGACAACATGACTTCAAGGTTTAGTGAGTAGTTAAATTTCATTTTCCCTTGTTAGTGAAAAATCAATTGATAAGCAAGCCACCACTTGTCTTATCTTTAGTAAAATAATTCTCGTTGTTTCTTAGCTTATGTTATAAGCTTAGGGTAGTTACATTTCTAGTTTGAGGGATTTAATTAGCGAACCTACCAATGTTTGTTTCATACCTCAAACAAAACACACACCCTTTATCCATAAAGGGAACAAATGATCTCAGAACAGACCCTCAGAGGCTAAACAAACTTGGTTTGTCCCACTAGTGGCCTGGGGTGCCTTTACCATCCACCTCGGTGAGAGGCCATAATCTTTATCACAAGTCTGCGTGAGCCCCATAGCCCATCCTACAAACCTATCGAATACTTTGACCCCTACGTACTTTTGGGGTGAGATCTTGTCCCTCCACCCCTCGATCTCAATGCGCATGAATCTCTCTAAGCTTCGAGATATACTGGGACATTGTTCTTCTACCCTTATAACACCCCTACTGTCCAGTAGCCCTTGGAATCAACACAATCCCGTGTCGAGCACCTCTTTGATTCTATACGATTGCAATCACATACAAAGAATTTTGATTTAAAGCCTTTATCTTTGCGCTATTGGCCCCTTAGGCTACAACCTGGCATTGGCACGATAGCTTCACAAGCATTACCATATTTTGATAATTTCTTATAGGCTCTTAAATCAAGCTTATTTATAGGGTGGGACCTGTGTCCATTGGCCTTGGGTCCACTAGTGTGTGATTTTTAAAACATGGCCCTGAGCCCACTTTATTTTTTTTTAAAACACGACCTTGTGCTTACTTGCACCATAGTAGATCTTAGCCCACCATTGTCGATCATGGACCTCACCCATATTCGTATCGACGGTCGGACCAGACCGTAACCCTTGAGGTGTATCCATACACCGTTCATGGGTTATCCTATTATCATTATTCATGCTTTCATGAGAAATATAACCCCAAATAGTTTAAGCAGATTCACACAGTCTGGGGGATTATATTTCTAAAAAATGGGTCTTGAAAATGAAGCATGATTTTTTTCAAAAGCTCAAATCGGTCCCGATATCCGAAATCCCACTCACCCGGTACTAGTAACGTGTTTGTCCTAGTGGGATCTTGATTCGTGATGTGCTACTCTGCACGATTACTTAGACAACCAGTTCCTACATGATTCGAGTATTCACATGAGGTAAATTGGCATAAAAGGCCTTATATTTTCATGTATTTGTACATGGGTCCTCACATTATGCCTAAATTATAATTTTGTCCCTCAAGTTTATAACTTTACATTTAAGTCCACAATATTCATCTTATCATCAATTAGGTCCCTAAGGTTTCCAATTTTCCTTTTAGGTCTCTAATGTTCTCTTATTTCCATTCAAATCCTCAATTTTCCCTTAATTGCAATACGACCCCCAATTCTCCAAACATCCCCAATTCGCCCAATTTTCCAAAAAATTGACTTTGATCCCCGAATCTTTTTCTTATCAAATTGATTGCTTAAACTTGGTTAATTGCCCCTATCACGCTACTAATCATTTTCCCTATCTTCATGCAAGCTTTCTGCCCTTTGAACGACCTAAATTGACTCAAATTTGGGCTCAAACTTTCTAGAGAGAGAAAGCTTGATTTTCTTACCGGCAAGGGGCGACGATTGGAGCTCTAGATTAGGGCAACTAGTGCTTGTCCAAGGGATCCTTTTAGGATCAAAGAGCGAGTAAATTGGTTGCCTCAACATAGAGAATTCAATAAGAGAATTTCTTGCACCTTAGTTTTTGAAACATTACTATTTTGACGGAATTGGCTTACCTTGTAGATTTCAGTGAGTCAAGAGTTGGCCGAGGAGGACGGGGGGAGGTTTGGCCGAGCTGCAGGAGGTCAGAGGCGACCAGAATTCGACTTGGGAAATTTGGCTTCTTTAGGACCGCTTGAGCAACATCACTGTTTGTAATTGTTGGTGCTCCTACGGTGGTCTTCAGGTTTATTGGAGGATGCAGTTGGGTAGATGACTCCTTCCCGGTTCCAAGGAGCTCAAATGCGGTGTTAGAGGCTAAAGAAAACCCCCACGTCAAAGCTTTGGTTTGTGTCTCACCAGAAAGTGGAGCACTCTATCTTCTTCGATCATTTGTGGGATGAGGAAGATGAGTCGGGAGAAGCTCTTCATATAGAGAGCTTGACAACTGACTGGGCTACTGACTAATGTCAGACTCGACCCTAGACTTGCTTGTTGGCAGTTAGATTGGAGGGGTTTTCAGGTCATAGGAGATCGAAGAGTTCGCCCGACCCTCTCTCTACTAGAAAGGCTAAGGTTGAAGATGACACTGTGCGCTCGTGTGTGATCTTCGCACATGTGCGCTGCCACGTGGTGCTGTGATTGGATGGCTTCACTGACGCAACTTCCTACTCTGCATCCTAGTTAGCCTTTGATTCATTGATCGAACACGTGGTAGCCTCCCATTGGTCGCTCATTCTAACGTGTCTACTGACTGTATTTGGTCATCCGTTTGACCGTGGCACGTGGCATTCTATGATTGGCTGATTTAAATATATCAGGCTTCCCTCCTGACGCACAATGCCACTGCCACGTGTCAGCCTTCGATTGGTTGGGATCATCCGACGTGGCTTTGCCATGTATCAACCTCTGATTGTTTGACCATTTTTCTGACATCCTAGTCAGCTGCTAACTTGTCACCTTTGCCACGTGTCAGCTCCCCATTGGCTAGCTCAACTGATGGGGCTTCTATGTTGTTCACCGTTGACTACAAACGTGTGTCGCTCTCCTATTGGTTGGTCTTTATTGATGTAGATTCTCCTCTTTTGGCCATTGACCGAGGACATGTGTCACGCCCTGATTGGTTAACGCTCCCAAGCACTGATTGAGCGACTGACTGGGCGTGCTTCACCACATGTTGCATGCCATTGGTCGCGCTTGTTGACTGGGGGCTGACCTGGCAGCAGTCTGATGATCAGCTGGACCATTAACTGGTTCGGTCAGACCGTGTTCAATGATCAAAAATAAAAAATCTACTCGTTCAGGCTGAATTCAATATGTTTTGTTAAATTTAAAATTTTCTAAATTTGTATAAATCCATTTTCTATCCAATGGTGTCTTTAATTTTCCAATATGATGTTTTTAAGCCACCTAGAAAAATGAACTTTTAATCGGATTGAATGTTCCATAGATTGAATCTTTGAACCGGGATAAACCGTTGAATATTCTCTACGGTTTATCCTAGTTCAATCTAGTTCGGGTCTGATTTTCCCACAACCGGTTGTGTTCTACCATCCAATTTACTTCATGGTTCATTTCCTTGGTTTTTGGATCCTTATTAGGTAATTGGGATTCTTCCATTTCCTGGGTTTGCTTTAATTTATGAGTTCTAGTTCATTTTACACTTGGTTCTCACTCGAAATTTTACGGTTCCTCAGTCCAACTTTCTTACTTTTGAAAAAGGGGTTTGTAGGTAATATTGAAAAAAAACCATTCAGGGGAGGAGAAGGAGGTTTATCTTGGTTGGGGAAGGTCATGAAATAGGTTGGAGAGTGTTGTGGAATCCTTGGGAAGCTTTGTCAATCATAATGGTATCGATGAAGCATTGAAAGAGCCATTAGATGGGGTGCTTTGTTTTTTGTTGGAAAACAAATAGAGTATGGATGTAACGTTTGGTTGGACTATTTTTGACCATCACCGAGCAAGATTGAGCTCATAGGGAAGTTGGAGGTTAAGAAGGTTGTGTGGATGAAGTTTCAGGTCTGCTTATGGCCGAAGGATTAGACGCCAATCACCTGAAACTCAATTGTTAGGAAAAGTCACCGAAAAATATTTTAATAGACTTTTTTTTAGAGAATTATGAGCTCATAAGGATGTGATAACCCAAATGCTCTTAACAGGAGGTCGAGAGTGGAGTTTATAGCTCAGCCATGGCATTTGTAGAATGTGATTTGATCCAAATCGTGGTTTTCCTATGCGATTTTCAATCAAGGGTTCCCTCGAGAAAACATGGGAAGGCATAGGGGTGAACAATGGGGGATGCCATGCAATGAAACAAGTGTTGACTTGGGTTCGTTGACTCGACCTCATTTTGCTTTCTTTTTCTTTATCATTTTTATTTTAATTTATTATAATTAAATTCATTTTTTAATTTTTAGATTTACCACAAAATCACCTTTTTCCATTATGGGTCATATTGGTAATTAGATCATGATTTCCCCTCGTCTAATTTGGTCATGTTATGCCCTAGCTTGATTTCTTAGGTTTATGTCCCATAACAACTTGTGACACCCTCCCAATGCTACGATAGTGAGTGATTTCATCTTTGTATTACCGACATAACGTAAAACTCAAAATATAAAATATATCCATTTTCTATAAAAATTTGAACTTTTAATGAATGTAATATACAAGATTACAAAACATTTAAAACGTTGTAGAAATCATGTAATACTAAATGAAAATCCTTCATGAGTTCTCTTCAAGAATGTCTACTTCGATCTCAACATCAATTAGAGATACAATCTGATACTCATGATCTTTTTCCCTTCCTTCCCTTCTTATATGTTTCCTAGAAAATATGTTAGGTGACTGGGTGAACAATGCTCAATGAGTGCGGATACCAATAATGGGGGTGTTCAAGGCTGCAATGAAGTCTCCACTCAAAATAGCTAATACATAGTTTTTAAAAATTTTCCTTTCCATCTTTCACCACTATTTTAACATTCAATAGTCTCCACTACAGGGTATTTTCAAAATAAGTAATCCATACATTTTCTCAAAATAAGGGTAATTCTTTAAAGACTTAATATCATCCAGTTTCATTGCAAATGTCATACCGACCCAATTTCTTGGTCAAGTTTGCAAACAACCCACAAGTTCCTCTCAATACTACAATAGTGGATGCCTTCATCACTATAAAACTGACATGATCTAAGACTCAGAATAAGTTTCCAACATAAATATTAGTATTTTTTTTAAAGTCAAAGAACAACTTATAAGAAAATCACTCTAGGAAAACATGTTGGAATATAATATCATACTAAAAATATCTTCAAATGTTGAAGGTTTTTGTAACATAAGAACTTTCGTAATGCAGTTAAGCCTATGTGGACTAGAAATAATGTGTAAACCGATAATAGGATCCCAAACTAAGAATAAGACCCTAAGTCAGAAATGGGATCCTAGAGTAAAAATGAGAACTAAATCCGAGAATGAAATTCTAAACCCAGAATGAGATCAGAAATCAGGAATGAAATCCCAAACTAGAGACAAAATGCGAAACCAAGCATGGAACTCCAAACTAAGAACCAATTCACACCGAACCAGAATGGGAAATGGGCTCGAGAAAGTACCATAAGATGATTATAAGGGTCATAAAAGACCTTAGAGAACATGCCAAGGTCTAAAATCAAGGAGTGGGGAAGACCCGAGAAATAACCAATTTGAACTAGGTTCGGATTGACTCAGTTCATAAAACCCCCTATTTTTAGAGGGGGCTAAACAAATAGGAATGGGGAAATTCTTAAGTTTGTTCAACAATAATTTGAATGAAGAATTTTAGGGATTTTCATTTACCTAGGAACGGATCGAAAAAGTGGTTAACCAATGAAGAAACAACCGAACTAGTCAAAAAATTTGCCAGAAACCTATTCGCTACAGTGTAAACCGATCGGTATGCCATGCCAAGCACATGATGTGCCACACGCGTGGGGTACACAAACAAGCAGGCACGCATACCCGTGTCATCTTCCCAGCTCGACGTCCAATCCGACATAAGGCTGAAAAATCCAAATTTCCCAAACTAACTTCCTAAACCCACCGCTTGAGGAATTAATTTATTTTGAAGGCTAAATGCTATAGATGTATGTGTGGAAGCTATGATTGGATATCTATGTTAGTCTAAAATCCAACCATATAAAGCTTGGATTGGGAGTGGCCTTCAAAATAGTTGCTCTAAATTCCCCATTAGTTTTGGGATTGGATTTCACTATGAAATCTGAAGCACTCCAGTTTTTGGTGAGAGTGCTTGTAGAGAGCACTACTCCTTCATCTGGCCACCAAGCTTGGAGTTCTTTGGTGTCCCTAGAAAGTTGAGACCACAAACTTTCCAACACCACCACTCTCGACTGTCGAAAACCACTTTATAGGCACAGATGAGATCAAACAATACTAGACTTCTTCGAAAAAATATAGAGCAACTATTTCGAAGGCCATTTTCGGTGGCTTCGACAACCAACTAAGGCCAACAAAAAAATTCAAGAGACTACTTTAAGAATCAATGTTCCAATGCTACTGGACACACATGTTTTGGATAAGTGTAGAGGTACAATTAAGTCATTGAAACTCAATTTGCTTCAGAAATAACATAGACTGGTAATATGCTAATTACAAGCAACCCATGCCTCCACTAGGAACGGTCTTTATGTTCATGGACTCCTTTGGGAACCAGCTTTCCAATGGCACCAGTATAGATGATTGGGGTATCGTTTCATATGAGTTCATGACCTTGACCCAATATCAGTTTGTTTTGTTAAGTAGTAATATTTAAAGTTTATTGTCACTATTCCCATAAAGTCTGACTGATTAGAGACCACGATGGCCTAGGGGAAGGCCATGGAGACCCCATACCTAAGTTTGAGAATTTTTGGGGGTCATTTTGTTAGGGACCAAATGTTAGGGGCTAAAACGTAAATAAGAAAATGTTAGAGTATCCAATTATGAATAAGCTTTCTTTAGGGCCTTCTTAAGAGGCTAAATAAAGTTTTAGGACTAATTGAAGAGATTGGTATTGTAACATTGGAACTTTTGGAACTTGGGCTAAGCCTAAGTGGACTAGAAACCAAGTGTGAACCAAGAATAAAATCCTAAAATTGGAATAAAACCCTAAGAGGGGAAATGAGATCCTAAAGTTAAAATAAGAACCAAAACCAGGAACAAAATTCTAGACCTGATATGGGATCAAAAGTCAGGAATGGAAGGCTCAATTTAGAGATAAAAGCCAAAATCGGGAACGAGACCCCTATCTTAGAATGAAACCCGAGTCATAATTTGGAAAGTTGAGATTTAGATCATAACCCAATGAAGTAAATGGAATAGAAAACCCTATGCCAGAACTAGGGATCCGATCGGATTTGGGATTGGGTTCGCGAGCATGAAAACTGAGATTTTTGGGGAAAGCTAATTTTTGCTTGAACATGGCTGTGATTTAGAATTTAATTACCAAAAGAATCCAAGAGGGAAAAATGGTAATTTAAAATTTTAAAAATGGAAAGAAAAGAGGAAAGGAATGATTTGGATTGAGCTAACTCATCGGACTCACCTCGATGTACAGAACATCAAACACCAACTGACAGTTTCTGTTGCACCGCTTTAAGATGTGGTTCTAATTAACTCAATTTTTGATCAAATTGAGTGCTAAAAATTGGACAGATCAGCTAGGAACTAAGCTAGAGGCCTCGCTGCATTAATTCCTCATGGATAGCTCAATATTGTTATTCAAAGTGAGAAATCTCATCCTCAGACTACTCCCTAACCTCTAATTAGTAAAAAGAGCATATCTCTCTCATACAATCACCAAATGTGGTGATCTTAGTGTCAAATTGACAATAATTGAGTTCTCTATAGATTCATGGCTGGTCCCTATCCTAGTAGTGGCTAGAAAAGGCTAAAAAATGGGCATTTTGGCCGAGCACAATTCTAAACAGCGGGGTCAGCCACCGCTGGTGGCCCATTTGGGGGCCAATTCTCTATCCTCCAGCCACCACTCCAACCCCCACAAATGTCAAATTGTTTGCCTACCTCCCCTCTACACCTCCATGATTAGGGCCAACCTCCGGCAAGGGAGAAATTGGTCGATAGGAGATGACTTCCTCTGGTGGGTCTGTATAGTTCAGCCTGATCATGGCCAGTCGACGACCAATTTCTCTCAACTCTGGTGGCCAATTGGCCGACCACCACCATAAAAAGTTACACCAGGACCTTGGCTACAAAATGCATAAGGTTTGACCAATTCTCCATCAATCTTCGATGAGACTTTCTGTCAACACCCTCTTTTGCTCGATTTTTGCCAATTTTGGCAACCATCCAAATTCGGTTGTGATTGGTTGAGGTAAGGCCCCCTATCCTTCCATGAGCCATTAGAACTATGATAAGAGTAATTGAGTGTAAATTGTGAATTGAGATTTTTATTTGATTTGAATTCCAAAGTTAATGGACTAAATTACAATTATGGAAAGTTTAGGGACCAAATTGCAAATACGAGAAAAATAGGAAAATGTCCTAAAAGTAGCCTAAGAGACCGGTGCCCCAGCCCAACAACTTAGGAAAACAACATAAAACAAGGGGCACTCATGGCCCTAAACACACGAATAGAATCCACCTAGAATGGATGTCCATTCGGCAAATCCCAAATCCAAAGCTAGAGTCTGGGAGGCCCGATGGCTCTAATCCCCACCACCAGCACCTCATATGTGCTGCCTTCCAGCTGGTGCCTTGGCACCCCAAGGTCCTCGCAGCCTTGCAGCTGCTCTCCTACATAACGTGGCACTCAGGCCCACACACAATTTTCAGGCTACTCATGCCCCACATAATATAACAATCTCCCTAGAATGCACCGCACTCTTAGGACAAAACCAGATAGGGAACTGGAGTGAAAGGGTTATGAACCTTCTCCACACCCACAACTGATGTCTTTGCACTTGGGTCATAGCCGCATTCCTGCCACTCGCCGACCCATGGAACCTACACTTGTGACTCATCGTGCCATCTACCCATCACATAGATGTACTAAAATGGTACCTATACGTATTTCGGGTGTCCCGGGAAAACATGTAAGCATCACATTGTACCTCCCCCATTCTCCTTTCCATTTTTCCCTTGGATGATGACACAACTTCATAGGCACCCCTCTGTCACCCCCATCTCCCATACCTGGTATTCACAAATTTAAACAACATGATACATAACTATATGGAGGCACTCATGGCCATTACTCATAACAGTTCCAGACGCACAACGTTACGAGGTGCTCGATGCAACACATGCTATCTCCTAATCACTTTGCATACCAAATTGCATCACACAATTTTTATGATAAATATATGGTTAAACATGGGAGGATGGACCTCATTGATCATCTCCTAGGATTTCCCCACATGACCTGACCTGATCACTATCATAGCAAAGAGAAGAAAATATTTCGAGAGTCCAGCCCTTAGCAGCCCGCTCCCCCAATTCACACATGAAACTAAGCCAAACATATGATTTTCCTCGATTTCTCAAAAATCAACATTCATCTAATATCCTGGTTCTCATGACTAGTTCTTTCTTGCACTTTCAAAATGATCTTTAGTTTAGTGGGCATGCTTTTATCAGTTTACACTTCTTATATAAGTTCTCAAAATGTAACTTAAATATCATAGCACACAAGGCCACACATAATCCATTTATCAGGCTTGGTCAGTCCAATAGGACCCACTGTTAACGATAAAACAAAACCCACTAACTAGATTCATGGAACGTGTTCGTCCTGTGAGATATCCTTGAATCTCGCTTGATGACCTTTCATTTTTCTGCAAGGGCAGCATAATAAGGCCAAATCCACTCTTGACCATAATACTTAATCTACCATACCCATTTCTACGGTCTTAGGTCTATGTCATTCTGCGGGGTCCAGGTTAATTGGCTCGATACCTAGTGACCCGCCTCTTGACAGAGAGTTCACTATGGAAACTCCTTGGCTCATACCCAAGCTGGTTCCATTGAGCACCTCATTAAGGATCTATAACCTCTTTATTGAACATCTAGGGGCTTCATTTTACCAAATTACCATTTGGTCGTCCCTTTTGGCAAAAATTACGATTTTACACCTTCATCTCTTAAAACGTTTCCTCTTTGGACCTTTGACTTTTCTAAGCCTTCCATTTGGGTCCCTAAGTTCCCTTGAGTCCCATTCATGTCCTTGATGACCAATTTAACATTTCAAGTAATACTTTATTGAAATTACCAAAATGCCTCTATGTTTCAACAAAATTACACTTTTGACCTTCTTCCTTAAAACATAGGTTTTAGGATTCCTCAAACCTCCAAATTCCTCATTTAGGCCCCAAACTCTTTTAAATCATGTTTGAGCCCTTAGGTTTCCCAAAGGTTACCTCTTAACCATGAAAAACCATGTTTTTGCATTTGGGTCCCTAACTTTGCATTATTTACAAATAGGTCCCTAATGTTTCAAAAATAGGCAACCCCCATCCCCAATGTAAACCCCGACCTTTGATAATGAGAAAATCGGGAAAGAACCGATCAGTTTCAAATTTTAAAACCGAATCGGTCTATAAGCTTGATTATTAGGAAACGGGCAAAATGAGAATTTACAACTCCCATGTGACTCAAAATGGTTCATAAATCTTGGAAAAGAACCTTCAGACGAATTGGGGAAGGAAAAAAATGGATCGGTTCAAGTGAATCGGGTCCAAACTGAATAGAACCGGTTTATGAATCGAATTGACTCATGAACTGGAATCGATCGAGAGAGGGTAGACCGGGAAATTTATGGATCCCAAGTAACCCAAAAAGTCCCAAAAGTCATGGAAATGAACTTGAGAAGGAATTGGAGATGAAAACTGAATCCGAACCGGATTGAACTGGTTTGTATCGATTTGAACCACTATTGAACCAGATTCTAAATTCATTTTTCTATGTGGATTAAAGAATTCAAATTTGAGATTTAAGGCCACCATTTTATAGAAAATGAATTTAGAAATTTTTAGATTTGAAAATTTTGGTCAAATTGGGGGTGAATTGGCCGGTTTAAGCTTTGAACCCGGTTCAGACCGGTTCGATCTGGTTTGGAACAGTGTCGTCTTCTTCTTTCAGATGACAACACTCTTCACTCACCGGAAAAATCGAAGCAGCACCGACGAAGAAGAAATGTCTCTGTTCAATACGTTTCAGGTCATCAATGTTTGTCATAAAGGTGCCAAACGGACGGTCGAAGAGTCCCTGAGCTCCCTATAAAAAGCGCACCTCTCCATTTATCCTCTCCACACTTGAAAAGCTCACTCTCTCTTAGTTGCTTAGTTTTCCGATGAAGCTCGAACCAGAGCTCCGATATAGGGTCATTTCTTAGCTAAAGAAGGTGAGGTCGGTTTCCATAGAACCGGGGAGAAGTCAGCTACATGATAGTGACATCCATTCATCCCGAGAGTCACTGAAGAAGCGTTGGCATGATCGAACAGTGAAGGAGCTCCGACAGACTAAAGCTACCCTATTTCGGCTGAGATGAAATCGGCCAATTCGAGCCCTCCTTAGGCCAAACCAAGCCCTCCCAACACTTCCTCAGCCCTCCCACGGCCGAATTAGGATGGAAAGGTAAGCTAATTCGACTCCCCTCTAAAATTCCCAATCGGTGTTAGAGAGAGAGTCGACTGAATTTCAATGATAGAATTCTAATCCAATTCGACATCAATTAATGTCATTCTTGATCCTAGGAAGAACCTCATGAGAGAACTACCTACCGAGATAGAAAGCTCAGACCGTCGCGCCCTCACCGGTGAGTAATCGAAGCTTTCTCTCTCTACAGTCCATTTTTTAGTAAAGCTCTGTTTGAGCTCATTCCGACATTAAAACTTGTGATTCAAATTGATAGAGAATCGTATGAACATGTAGAA
Source organism: Trapa bicornis (assembly GCA_030064425.1). Classification (NCBI taxonomy): domain Eukaryota; kingdom Viridiplantae; phylum Streptophyta; class Magnoliopsida; order Myrtales; family Lythraceae; genus Trapa; species Trapa bicornis. The sequence continues at coordinate 17,690,256 of CM057760.1, read as the reverse complement.
ACTCAATTTCAACAATTGAAAGTGTTTGATCGGTCAATTTGATGAAATCAAATTCGGTTGTGTTAAGAAGTTGGAATTGAGGGAAAAATTAGGGATTTTCAAAAATTCGAAGGACTAAAATGCAATTTTCTAAAATTAAGGGTCAATTGGGCATGATAAAAATGTTAGAGGGCCAATTGAGGAATTTTAGAATTTTTGGGGTAGAATTTACCATTTTTGTAAAGGAAGGGCAAAATGGTAATTTTGGAAAAGTTGGGAGACCAAATTGAAAATTTGGGAAATTAAACCCCTTTTTGTGAAATTGAATAAATTGTGGTCCCAAGGAGAATTTTAAAAGTTTTGGGACTCAATTTGAGGAAAAACCGACATTAAGGACTTGAAATTAAAGAAAAATAACTTTAGGGACCTAATTGCAAATAAATAAAAGTTTGGTTTTCTCATTCATTTGGAATGAATGAAGGCTATTAAGCCAAGAGATAATCAACTGAGATGTTCATATCGTGTAGGAACATGAAGTACCGGGAACGCTAACAAGGACAAGCTCGTGTGAATACAAGGAACCGGTCTAGTAGAATTCACTGCATTAACAGGTGAGTGGGATTTTATATCATACCCGGTTGGGGATGATAAGTGCCTCGAAATGAAAACCCACTACTAAGTGGTATTTTAAACACCACAACTTAGAGGAGTGATGTGAAAAGTATGCGGAAAAACTATTTACCGGTTGTAAGTAGATCATACCCGGTTGGTATGATGAAACTTCCTCGAAGGAAGTTGAAAACCCGTTTATCGGTTATGAACGGAGATGTCCTTATACCTAGTTGGTATAATGGACAGTTGAAAACATATTTTTGTTGGAAGTTCTCTCCACTGACTATGTGCCAATGCTTAAATGATTTGGGAGATCTTCTTGATGGGAGCTCAAATAGCTCTTATAGGCCGGGGGCCTTGGTTTTGGAACTTGGGGGCTATTATGCCCGGTTTTGAAAATCTCGAACAAGTGGGCCATAGGCCAGTGGTCACGAGCAATAGCTTGTAAACAAACATGAGATATGTGCCATAAAACTCTAATAAATGAATTTTTTGGCCATGGTACCCAGATAGTATCAACATATTTAGTCAACTAGTGGCAGTGCGACATGACAAGTCTCCGGACCAGTCATGACAAACAGCTGCAGGTTGAGTTGAGGGTCGGGGCCGTTGGACCAGTGACACCACAGATGATATGGCATGATAAGAAAATACTGTTTGTGCATGCACTGTGATTACGAGACCATCAAGACGCCCAAGAGGGGTAGTGATGCATCCTAAGGGCTCGTGACAACCTAGTGACTATAAGGGCAGTTCATCGTACTAGGTGACCGTGTAAAATTTGGAGTAGCACCAAGCGCATGAGACCAAGGTGGGGACAGGATGAGGTCTCTGTCCTCATACAGACATGGAGAATTGATTTCGGGATTGAGGGTCGGATGTCACATACATCCACTCATTCTTAGGGTAGAAGTGGACGTACTTTCTATCTAGGTGGCCGGCTCCGACGCCACAGGTGGGTTCAGTGGACGTACTGGCCTGCGAATGTGTGTTTGACTTTCATGATAAAGGATGTGTGTTGGGTAATGACAGACCATGATTAAATAAGGAAATGGTGGTAAAACCCGAGATTTGAAAATGAAATGATTTTTGAAAGAAAGGAGTTTGACACACTTCAATACAAATCTTTTCCCTAAAAGTTAAATTTTTGAAAACCCATTCACTGAGTTGTAGAAACTCACCCCTCTTTTCTATTCCTTTTAAGGAAATGAGATAATGACTAGGAATAACACTGAGCCTTACCCTTTGTCAGGTATGCTTAATTTTCCTTAAGCGTGCATTTTATTTGATATATGTCTTTTGAGTGAACAAGGTTGAAATTATGCCTGGCTCATCTCGAGTTAAAGAAGGACGAAACTCCCCTTGAACCGAGAGAGCGGTGGGTTGTTCACAAGGATCCAACCAAACCGAGTTGGGGCGTGACACCCAACCTTCCCTAAAATTTCCTACCAGCCCCAACACTTTATTTAAACCATGAGGAAGACCCAATAAAAAACCCAGTTGCATTTGGGTACCTTAACTTTCAAAATTTTTCATTTTTGCCCCCTATCGTTGACCCAAAATTAAACTAACTCCAAAAATTACCAAACTAAGTGGGGGGGTCCCCCTCAACTCCCTCTAGGTTATCATAATTTTGGTTTGGCTGGATTCGGTCAAAGGCACACTGATCAGACATGATCAAAAACTTGCATCACACATAGTAGATTTAGGTCGGAGCTGTGATCTTACCGGAGATGGCACGTCTGCTATCGAGGCTGGTGAGGTTGGAAAGCTGACTCTCCTTGGAACCTCTAGTAACTTGAATGACCTTAAATGGCGGTATTTAGCTCGTGCTATCAATGTTTATGTTAGCTTGGCTCTTAGACACATGAATCAAAACTTGGATGATTTAATTCATCCACAAATATCACTCAAATCTAGCAAAATTAGAGGTTATGGAAAGCTAGAGGCTCAAGGGACTCACCTAATATTTCTCATCTCACGAGAGCCATCATGGCCATTGAAATTAGCCTTGTAAATAGCTGCTCTATTTTGTTTTAACGGAGATCAGGAACTACCCCATCAAGGGTCGAGAGGGGTGGCAATGGAAATCTGGGGTCCTTAGCTTTCTAAGGATACCAAGAACATCATTAGAGGTATTTGGACGGTGGAGAAATTCTCTCTTTTATTCAAGTCACTCAAAAAGGGAGAATTCAATGGTTGGGAGAGGATTCTAAGTTCATTCTAGTGAGGGAGTGACCCCATTTTATATGGAGGTGATCTAGACCTCCGTGGCAATCTAGGGATAGGCTTCTTTCTTCATTTTATAGATTGAGGTCCTAAGAATGGATTAATTTCCCCAAGTAGTGGAATTCGAGTTGTCTAGGTGAGCTGTAAGGTTAAAATAGGGGAATTCGTGTAAGATTTTGAGTAAATTGAGGACCCAATGTGAATTTTTGGAAGTTTTGGGACTCAATTTGGGGAAAAGTTAGCATTAGGAACCTAAAGTCAATGAAAAAGAACTTTAGGGACCTAAATGTAATTAATTGAAAGTTTTGGGCTTAGTCGTTCATACATGAGGAATGAAGGCTATTATTCCAAATATTAATAAATAGGGATGTCCAAATCGTGTAGGAACATGAACGACCAGAATGCCAACAAGGATAAACTAGCGTGGAGGCAGAAACTGACTAAGAAGGAATACATTGCGATTATCAGGTGAGTGGGTTTATTCACATCATACCCAGTTGGGATGATGAGCACTTTGGAAATAAAAAAACACTTATATGTGGAATTTTAACATCACACCTGGTTGAAGTGATGTGAGAACTATGCGAAAAAACTACTTATTGGTTGTAAGTAAAGAGATCATCCCCAGTTTGTATGATGGACTTTCTAGAAGGAAGGAGAAAACTTGCTTACCGGTTGTAAGCGGAGATGTCATGACACCCGGTTGGTGTGATGGATGGAAAGTTTATTTTGTTATAAGTATTCTCCCCTGACCGTGTGCCAATACTTCAAATTTTTGGGAGACCTTCTCGAAGAGAGCTAGTATAGCTCAGATAGGCAAGAGGCCTCGGTTTTGGAAATTGAGGGCTAAAATGTCCGGTTTTGGAAAATCATGTATAGTGGGCCCAAGGCTAGCCGGCACAAGCATGAGCTGAAACAAACATGTGATATTTATGCCATGAAAATTCTAAATGAATAGAATATGTGATTTCACCATGGTACCTGATAGGACCAATATACTTGATGGACTAGCGGTAGTGTGTCAGAGCCAGATCGTCGGACCAGCCTAGACAAACAGTTGTAGGTCGATTAAGGGTCGGGGCCCTTTAACCAATGGCACCAAAGATAAATGGCATTGTGGAAAAATTATTGTTTGTGCTTGCACTTGAGGTTTGGGGCCATTTAGATGCCCAAGAATGGTGGTGATGTGTCCTAAGGGCTATTGGATGACATTGTAGAGATAATGGTAGTTTGTCATGCCAGTAGTCAAGGAAGCTCAACGTAGCTTCATGTTCATGAGACCGGGGTGGGGTCAGGATGAAGTCTCTATCCTCATATGGACACCGAGTTGATTTTGGGTTTAAGGGTCGAACGTCACGAACATCCACTCATTTTCATGGTAGAAGTGGATGGGCTTCTATCTAGGAGACCAGTAAAGTCACTCCGACATCACAAGTGGGTGCAGTGGATGGGCTACCCTGCAAATGTGTGATTCCCTTCCTGATGAAGTGCATGTGTTGATTGTTAACCACACATGATGTGGAAATGAGGAAACAGTTTGAAAAATCAAAATTTGAGAAAAAATAAGGAAAAATAAGGAGTTTGGCACACTCCGATTGAAGATATTTTCATTATGAAAACTCTCTCTCAACACCCATTTACCGAGTTGTAGAAACTCACCCCTCTTTTCTAACCCTTTTCTAGAGTAGATAAAAATGACTAAGGAAAATACCATGACCTACCTCTTGTCAGGTATGCTTAAAACTATTTTTTAAGCTTGCATTTTTTTGATATATGTTATTCCATGGTATAAGGTTAAAATTTCGCATGGCTCCTTTTGACTAAAGAAAGGGGGAAACCCCTCTTGAACCAAGGGAGCGGTGGGTTGATCACGGGGATCCGACCAAACTGTGTCGGAGCGTGATAACTTGAGTTGTATCAGAGCTAAGTTCCCTTGAAGAATTATCAATACTATGCCCTAACATTAATGAAAACTTAATTACCGTGTAGGTAGGTGAGTTCCTAGAATGTTTGCCGTGAAGTCCAATCCTTCACACTTGACCTTGAAAAAGATGCCTACCCCTAGGGAGGTAGCTGGTCAATGATTTTTGAAGGGTGAGAAGAGAGTGCTAGAGGATATGGTTGAGGATTATCGAAAACTTGTGGGAGCCCTACTAGAACCAGAGGACATTACATATCCTCCTCCAAGACAAGAGGAACATGTTCCTTCCTCATGGAGCCCAACTCCTCCTATGGCCCCACAACAACTAGAGAGAAATTCCACTAAGAAAGAGGCTTGGGATAACTATTGGGATGCTTATGCCACCTTCATGAAAGTCCACCAAGTACCTCCACCTACTCAGTTCAAGTTCAATCCTTCTCAATGGTTGAAGTGGACATATGAGTGTGAGAGAGAGGTGTTAAGGCGGTACGGACTAGAGGCCATACATGAAGTTTGTCCCATAAGGGAATATGGATGGACTTCAACCAGATCCTCAGAGCCATTAGACCATGAATCCCACAATCGTTCCAAAGCTAACTCTCGACTTATGACCCCAAGGGACTAGGAAGTAGAAATTCTTCGTAATAAGCCAAGTATGATAAGAAACTATTTCCTGAATGAATGAAAATATGGTTTTTCCTTGATTAAAATAAAATTAGTCTCTTTGATAAATACAACTAACAGAAATGGGAGTATGCCAATAAGGATCGGAGTATCGAGTTGAGAAAAAGATCACCTAAGGAAGGAAATTTACGGGTCACTACTAACCCAAAAATATCCAAGTAAGTTTCCCGTACTGAGAGAATGGGAAACAAGACGATAAGACTTGGAAAGAAATTCTAGAAAAGTCTACCTAGAGTTCACCAAGAAAGACATACCCTAACTAAGGAAAGGAAGAAGCAGTCCAGTGCAAGGGAAGTAAGCATCAAATGGTACAGGACTAGTGAAAGCTTAAGGAGTTAAGGAAAAAGCCCTATAGATAAAAGTAAGGAGATGAAGAAGGATTGGACTGTTCCAATGGAAACCAGGGGAATGAAAGCTGACCAGGGGGAAAGTAAGAAAGATATAGGAGCATAGAAGATGATAAGTCACTATGGGATAAGACAAGGAGAAAAGAAAGAAGTATGGTAGGAAGAAAACCAAGAGGTATAATACAAGTACCTTGAAAGAGTTGGTGATTGGTAGGACACAAATTACTAGAAACTCAACAATAGGGTGAATAACCATACTAATATCAGAAAGGTGTAAGAAAAGAAAAGGAAAAAGTTTCAAGGAGTGTTAGGGAGGTTGAACATGAATCTCATAGGATGGAAGCCCCTAGAAAGAAGGATATGGAAAGGAAGTAGGACCATGGAAGGAGAAAGCTTCAAGCTAAGGTAACTGACAGATGAACCCTCATAAACTAGAACTAAAATAAGAACCTCATTAAAAGACATAGGTGGTTAAGGAAGTACCTGGATGGTTAGGTGTGACATGCTCTCGAAGAGTAGGGGAGCTAAATAAGGATTTTAGACGGACCTAGTTGAAGGAAATAACTAATAACAATAAAATGGTCAGGGGGAATAAACGACACCCTAAGATGGACTGAGAAGTAGTGAGGACTACGCCCTAAAAAGAGGAATAAGATAGACATCAAGGATAAGAAGACTTAAGAGATAACGACCTAAAGATAACTTGACAAAGAGAATAATAGGATCGAGGTAGGTAATGAATGAACCCTTGTGAAGTTCAATACTCCAGTAAAGAAGGAAGAGGTGGAAAGGCCAAAAACATTTGGGAAATAAGGATGAAAGGAAAGCCTTAAAGAGACCAATGGCTGAGACAGGAATAACGACCAAAAAGTCATGAGAAGGTTAAGCAAACATCTTGCAAGACGATCAAGAGATCTTGAAACAAGAAGAGGTAAATCCTAACTAAAAGAATTAAATGAGTACTGGAAACAAGTGAGAATGAAGATGTAGTATAGAGGAAGTGCATGTAAATTTTCAAAAGTAAAGGTAAGAAGGAAAGGATGACATCAAAGAATGCCATTTGAGACTACATGCCCTCAATGGCAGAACTAGAAGAGCACTATGGGAGAAAGGAGTATAAAACTACCTAGGAAGAAAATCTTGAAAGGACATAGGTGTTCCAATTAAGAGATAATGGGATCAATAGAAGAGGAGACAAGATAAACTCATCAAAGATATGCTAGTTGAGACGGGAAGATCAGGTACAAAAGAGAGGTACTCTAGAGGACACGAGGAGTAAGTTAAGTCCAAGTAACGTGTAAGTAGGAGAACAACATCAAAAGATATCGTGTGAGTAAGAAGGGGATGGACTACTCATAAAAGAGAAAATAGAGGAAAGCACATTTAAGAACCCATAGAAAGGTAAACTGCAAACCCCACACGTTTGAGTTAAGGAAAATCGGGAAAAGAACTAGTCAATCTGAGTAAGAAAATCGAGCCGATTTACAAAACCGATCATATGGGAACAAGCAATTTGGAAATTTAGAACTTTTGGGTGATCCAAAGGGTTTATTAAACCTTGGAAAAGAAACTTAAGACAAAATAAAAGAGAAAAACCATATTGGTTCAGGTGAACAAGATCCAATAAGAACTCTGAAGTTAAGCGTACTTGCTTAAGAGTAGTGTGAGGATGGGTGACCTCACACTACCAATAATTTATGTCAATATTAATACTAGTAATAAGTCTCCCTCATTTAATACACTATTTTACACCTATATAAAGAGGTCATCCCCATTCATTCTTCTCACACCTTAACACTTCTCTCTCTCTATCCACTGCTCCATTTCCTGGTGAAGCTCGAACCAGAGTTTTGACTTGAAAATTTTTCTTAACCTCAGAAGGAGAGGTTGGGCTCTTTAGAACTGGCGAGAAGTCAGCTATCTGATAGAAAACTCCAGTCAATTTGAGAATCACTAGAGAAGCGCCGACATGATGGAATAGTGAAGTAGCTCCGGTGGACTGAAGCTGCTCTATTTCGGCTGAGTTGAAGTTGGCCATTTCGAGCCCTCCTCAGGCCAAACCAATCCTTCCCAACACTTCCTCAGCCCTCTCACGGCCGAATTACGACTAAAAGGTAAGCCAATTCGGCTCCCCTCTACAATTTTCGGTCGGTGCTAGAGAGAGAACCGACATAATTTCAATAATAAAATTCTAACTTAATTTAGCATCAATTGATGCAATTCTTGATTCTAGGATGAACCTCAAGATGAGAGTTATCTGCCTAGATCGAAAGCTCGGACCGTCGTGCCTTCACCATTGAGAAATAGAAGCTTTCTCTCTCTATAGTCTATTTTCCGGTGATGCTCCGTTTGAGCTCATTCCGGCATTAAAATCTACGATTCAAAGTTTCTTAGAATCGTATGAACATGCAGGAACTCAATTTCAACTCGAATTTCAACAATTAGAAGTGTTTGATCGGTCAATTTGATGAAATCAAATTCGGTAGTGTTAAAGAGTTGAAATTGGGGGAAAATTAGGGATTTTCGAAATTCAAAGGACCAAAATGCAATTTTATGAAATTGAGGGCCAATTGGGCATGAAAATAATGTTGAAGGACCAATTGAGAAATTTTAGAATTTTTGAGGCAAAACTTACCATTTTTGTAAAGGAAGGGCAAAATGGTAATTTTGGAAAAGTTAGAGGACCAAATTGGAAATTTTAGAAATTACTCCCCTTTTTGTGAAATGGAATAAATTGAGGTCCTATGATAAATTTTAGAAGTTTCGGGACTCAATTTGAGGAAAAACCGGCATTTGGGACTTAAAGTTAAAGAGAAATAACTTTAGGGACCTAATTGCAAATAAATGAAAGTTTGACTTTCTCATTTATTTGGAATGAATGAAGGCGATTTGGCCGAAGGATAATGAACCAAGATGTTCATATCGTGTAGGAACACGAAGTACCGGGAACGCCAGTAAGGACAAGCTCGCGTGAATACCAAGAACCGGTTTAGTGGAATTCATGGTATTAATGGGTGAGTGGGTTTACTAACATCATACCCGATTGGGATGATGAGCACAACTTAAAGTTAAAAACCACTTACCAGTTGTGAGTGGGTTTACTAACATCATACTCGGTTGGGATGATGAGCACAACTTAAAATTAAAAACCACTTACCGGTTGTGAGTGGGTTTACTAACATCATACCCGGTTGGGATGATGAGCACAACTTAAAATTAAAAACCACTTACCGGTTGTGAGTGGAAATTTTATACCATACCCGGTTGGGAATGAAACGTACCTCGGTATGAAAACCCACTATTAAGTGGTATTTTAAACATCACTACTTAGAGGAAGTGATGTGAAAATCATGCAGAAAAACTACTTATCGATTGTAAGTAGATCATACCCGGTTGGTATGATGAGACTTCCTCGAAGGAAGTTGAAAACCCGTTCATCGGTTATGAACGGAGGTGTCCTTATACCCGAGCGGTATAATAGATAGAGAAAACGTATGTTTTGTCGAAAGTGATCTCCCCTAACTGTGTGCCAATGCTTAAACAATTTGGGAGACCTTCTCGACGGGAGCTCGAATAGCTCTGATAGGTCGGGGGCCTCGGTTTTGGAACTTGGAGGCTGAATGCTCGATTTTGAAAATCTCGTACAGTGGGCTCAAGGCCAGTTAGCACGAGCAGAAGCTCGTAAACGAACATGATATATGTGCCATAAAACTTAATAAGTGAATTGTTTGGCCATGGTACTAAGATAGGACCGACATGCTCAGCCAACTAGCGGCAGTGCGACATGATAAGTCGACGGACCAATCAAGACAAACAACTGCGGATTGAGTTGAGAGTCGGGGTCGTTGAACCAGTGGCACGACAGATTACATGGCAATATGGGAAAACATTGTTTGTGCATGCACTGTGAGTACGAGATCATCAAGGCGCCCATGAGGGGTAGTGATGCGTCCTAAGGGCACTGGATGACCTGGTGGCTATAAGGGCAGTTCGTCGTTCCAAGTGTCTGTGCAAAATTTGGAGTAGCACCAGGCGCTTGAGATCAGGGTGGGGACATGATGAGATCTCTGTCCTCATACGGACACGAAGAAGTGATTTTGGGATTATGGGCCATATGTCGCCTACATCCACTCGTTCCTAGGGTAGAAGTGGTCGTACTTCTATCCGGGTGGTAGGAAAAGTCGCTTCGAAGCCACTAGCGGGTTCAGTAGTGATACTGACTTGCGAATGTGTGTAACCTTCATGATGAAGGATGTGTGTTGGGTGATTACTCACCGGTAACTAAGAAATGGTGGAAAAACCCAAATTTTTAAAAGAAGGGATTTAAAAAAAAAAAAAAAGAGTCTCACAGACTACATAGAAATATTTTTCTTAAAAGTCAAAAGCTTTTAAAAACCCATTCACTAAGTAGTCGTACTTACCCCCTCCCTTATATCCCTTCCAGGAAATCCCGGAAAGCCTACCCTTAGAGACTGTCAACTAAGAATCCTGTAAGACAGGTATGTAAAGTTTTAAATTTCATGCAGTTTTGATTATTCTATTCTAGGAATAGATGCAGGTTAAAGGATGCCTTACTCTTTACGGTTTACAATAAGGGGAAATCCTTTAATAAACTGGGAGAGTGGCGGGTTGTTCACGGGGATCCGACCAAACCCTCCTATTATGAAGTGATTAAAGTAAATGATCACTAACATCAAGACTGGTAGTGGTCAATGCTCAATTGAGGAAACCTAAAGAAAGGATGACTATCCATAGTGTGAAGTACACAAAATAAAACCGAGAATAAAAAATGTCTCAAGTAATGATAAGAAGGTTGAGTACTCAACTCCTAAGGAGAAAGTCTCTACTGTGAGGGACATAGTAGAGAATAAAACCGTAATCAAGGTACTTTCCCAAACAAGTAATTGACACTTAAACCGAATGAGAGTAACTCGGAATAAAGAATCGTGAAGTGATCATGAATGGGCAAGAGTGGATTAAGGGAAAGGGAAGTCCTTGAGGAGAGGATGCAACCGAAAATGAGGAAGGCATAAGAAGGGTCAAAATTGGACAAAAGGATGCTAACACCGAAACCTACGAAAGCAAGCACATAGCATGAGAGAACATCGAACTAAGGGTTTTGACGATAAAGATAAAGACTGGACACAAGAATAATTGGGCATCTTGGAATTCCTAATCCTGAAATCCCAAGTAAAGAACCTCAAGAGAAAGAATCTAACCTTAAGCAAAGGAAGACATAAACCTGAGAATATACTCTTGAACTCACCGGTGAGACATGCTTAACTAGGATGAGCTCAATGGAATGAAAAAACAATGGGAAGGAAAAGCAATACCTTAATGTGTGTGCTAAAGAGGAGCTAAGTGAAAGTGACCGAAATGATTGGCATGTCAAACAAAATCCAAGTGGACATTAAGGGAAAATTATTTCCTATGCAAAAGACATTGAATAAGTTTTGGGGACAAAACTCCTAAAAGGAGGGGAGAGTTGTAAACCCTGTCCCTTAAAGATAAGGAAACCAGTGAAAGAACTAGTCAACCCAAGTGAGAAAACTGAACCAGTTCCCGAACACCAACCATTAGAGAAAGGGCAAATTGAGAAATTTACATATCCCGAGTGACCCAAAGAGTCATAAAAGCTATGGAAAGGGACTTTGGGACAAATTAGAAGAGGAAACCAAACTGATTGAGGTGAACCGGATCCAAATGTGATTAAACTAATTTGGGCTGGTTTTAACCATCATTGGACATGTTGCTAAATTTATTTTTCTGGGTGGCTTAAAATATTCAAATTGAGGAATTGAAGCTACCATTGGATAGAGAATAAATTTTGAAAATTTTAATTTTGAAAAACTCAGTCAAATCAGGCCTGAACCGGTCGAATTAAGCATTGAACCCAGTCCGGACCGGTCTGGCCTTGTTCGGAACAGTGTCATCTTCTTCCTTTAGATGACAACATTGTTCACTTGCTAGAAAAAAGAACAGCGCCAACGGAAATGAAAAGTTTCTGTTAAGGGCATTTTAGGCCATGAATGAGTGCCATTAAGGTGCCAAACGGTTGGCTAGAGAGTCCCCGAGCTCCCTATATATAGAGATCCTCTCCATTCAATCTCATCACACCTGAAAACTCCACTCTCTCTCAACTACTCAGTTTTTCGGTGAAGCACGAACCAGAGCTCTGACATTGAGGTTATTTTTATCCTTAGAAGATGAGGTCAGGTTCCATAGATTCAGGGAGAAGTCAGCTACCTGACAGTAGTCTCCATTCAATCCGAGAAGTGTTAGAGAAGTGTCGGCATAATCAAACAGTGAAGCAGCTCTGGCGGACCGAAACTGCCCTATTTCGGCCGAGATGAAATAAGCCGAATTTAGCCCTCCTCAGACCAAACCAAGCTCTCCCAACATTCCCACAGCCCTCACACGACCGAATTAGAGCTGAAAGGTAAACCAATTAGGCTCCCCTCTATCATTTTTTATCGGCATTAGAGAGAGAAACTATGAAACTTCACTGACCAAATTCTCACTCAATTCGACATGAATTATTGCAATTCTTGATCCTAGGAGGAACCTCAGCATGAAAGCTACCTACTTCGATTGAAAGCTTGGACTGCCGCACCTCCGACGATAAGCTTTTGATGCTTTCTCTCTCTATGTAAAGTTTTTTAGCGAAGCTTCGTTTGAACTCATTTCAGCCTCAATTCATATTATTCAAGGCTCAATTGAATCGTATGGATGTGTAGGAACTAAATTATACCTCCAATTTCAACAATTAACCTCGATTGAATGATTAATTTGATAAAATAAATTCAGATATTTTGAAAGGGGGAAATTGGGCGAAATGTTTTGGGAAATTTGGGGATTTGATAAAATTATAGGACCAAATTGCAATTTCCCAAAATTGAGGGTTGATTGGCCATGAAAAGGAGGTTAGAGGACCAATTAGTCTATTTTTTTAAAATAATTGGGGTCAAATTGCCATTTTTGTAAAGTAGGGACAAAATGGTAATTTTTGAAAAGTTGGGGACCAAATTGGGAATTTGGAAAACTTAAACCCCTTAAATGATTTTGAGTAAATTAACCACGATTGAATGATCAATTTTATGAAATCAAATTCAAATAGTTTGAAAGGTGGAAATTGAAGCAAATATTTTGGGAAATTTGGGGATTTGATAAAATTGTGGGACCAAATTGCAATTTCCCAAAATTGAGGGCCAATTGGCCATGAAAAAGAGGTTAGCAGACCAATTGGTCAATTTTTTAAAATAATTGGGGCCAAATTGCCATTTTTGTAAAGTATGGACAAAATGGTCATTTTTGAAAAGTTGGGGACCTAATTGGGAATTTGGAAAACTTGAACCCCTTAAATGATTTTAAGTAAATTGAGGACCCAAAGTGAATTTTTGGAGGTTTTGGGACTTAATTTGGGTAAAAGTTAGTATTATGGACCAAAAGTCAAGGAAAAAGAACTTTAGGGACCTAAATGTAATTAACTGAAAAATTTTGGGCTTAGTCATTCATACTTGAGGAATGAAGGATATCATGCCAAATATTAATAAATAAGGATGCCCAAATCATGTAGGAACACGAAGGACTAGAATGCCAACAAGGATAAGCTAGCGTGGAGGCAGAAACCAACTAAGAAGGAAAACACTACGATTATTGGGTGAGTGGGTTTATTCACATCAAACCCGATTGGGATGATGAGCACTTCGCAAATGAAAAACCACTTCTATGTGGAATTTTAACTGCACACTTGGTTGGAGTGATGTGAGAACTATGCGAAAAAACTACTTAACGGTTGTAAGTAGAGAGATCATGCTCAGTTGGTATGATGGACTTCTTGGAAAGAAGGAGAAAACTTGCTTACCGGTTGTAAGCGAAGATGTCATCACACCTGGTTGGCGTGATGGATGAAAATTTTATTTTGTCAGAAGTTTTCTCCTCAGACTATGTGCCAATGCTTAAAATTTTTGGGAGACCTTCTTGACGAGAGCTAATTTAGGTCAGATTGGCAAGAGGCCTCGATTTTGGAAATTGAGGGCTAAAATGCCCGGTTTTGGAAAATCACATATAGTGGGCCCAAGACCAGTTGGCACGAGTTAGAGCTCGTAAACAAACATGTGATATTTATGCCATGAAAATTCTAAATAATGGAATGTGTGATTTCACCATGGTACCAAGTAGGATTGTCATACTCGATGGACCTGCGACAGTGCATCAGGGCCAGGTCAACAGACCGACCTAGACAAACAGCTGCATGTCGAGTTGAGGGTCGGGTTTGTTGAACCAGTGCACAAAAGATAAATGGAATTGTGGAAAAAAATATTGTTTGTGCATGCCCTTGAGGTCTAGAATCATTAATACGCCCAAGAGGGGTAGTGATGCATCCTAAGGCTACTAGACGACATGGTGGAGGTAAGGGTAGTTTGTCGTGCCAGCAGTTAGGGAAGCTTGACATAGCTTCATGCTAACGAGACTAGGGTGGGGTTGGGATGAGGTCTCTATCCTCATATGGACATGGAGTTGATTTCGGGTTTGAGGGTTAGATGTCGTGAACATCCACTCATTCCTAGGGTAGAAGTGGACGGGCTTCTATCTAGATGGCTAGTAATGTCGCTTCGATACCACAAGAGGGTGTAGTAGATGGGCTGCCTTGCGATTCCCTTCCTGATGAAGGGCGTGTGTTGATTGTTAAACACACCTGATGTGGAATTGAGGAAATAATTTGAAAAACCAGAATTTGAGAAACAAAAAGATTTTAAAGAAAAATAAGGAGTTTGGCACGTTCTGATTAAAGATATTTTGATCATGAAAACTCTCTTCCAATACTCATTCATTGAGTTGTAGAAACTCACCCCTCTTTTCTATCCCTTTTCAGGAGTAGATAAAAATGAATAAGGAAAACACCAAGACCTACCTCTTGTCAGGTATGCTTAAAAGTATTTTTTTTAAACTTGCAATTTTTTTTATGTATGTTATTGCAGGGAACAAGGTTAAAATTTTGCATGGCTCCTCTTGACTAAAGAAAGGAGGAAACCCCTCTTGAACCAAGGGAGCGATAGGTTGATCATGGGGATCCGACCAAACTGGGTCGGGGCATGACATCTATCTTCCAATACTCATTCATTGGGTCAGGATAGTAAATACACTCTGATCGATAAGTGGGTGCAGTGGACGGGCTGCACTTGCGAATGTATGTACCTTTCCTAATGAAGGGTGTGTATTATTTGCTAAACCCACCTAATATGGAAATGGGAAAAAGGTTTTGAAAATCGAACTTTGAGGAAAACTTCTTTTAAAGGAAATGATAACCTTGGCAAAATTTAAATAAAGCTATTTTTCTTGAAAAATCACTCCCAACACCCACTCACTGAGTTGACCCCCCTCTCTTATTCCCCTTCTAGGAGTAAGGAAACATGACAAAAGAAAACACGAAGATGTACCCTCCGTCAGGTATGCTTAAAGTTACTTTTACGCTTGGATGTTGATTGATTTATGCTATTCTAGGGAACAAGGTTTGAATTATGCTTGGCTACTCTTGATTAAAAGAAGGGGAAACCCTTGTTAAACCAAGGGAGTGACGAGTTGACCACGAGGATCTGACCAAACCAGGTCGGGGCGTGACATAGAGGGTCCCCGAGCTCCCTATACAAAGAGCTCCTCTCCATTCATCCTCCACACACCTCAAATTGCCATCCTCTCTCAACTGCTCGATTTTTTAGTGAAACTCAAACCAGAGCTCTGACTTGGGCATTTTTCTTAGTCTTAGAAGGCATGTCAGGTTCTACAGACTTTGGGGGAAGTCAGATACCTGACAGCAACCTCTTTTCGGCCCGAGGACCGTCGGAGAAGTGCTAGTGGAATCAAATAGTGAATCAGCTTTGACGGATCGAAGCTGTCCTATTTTGGCTGAGCTGAATTTGGCCAAATTCATACCCCCTCCGACCAAACCAAGCCTCCGCAACACCCCTACAGCCCTCACACGGCCTCAACAGAGCTAAAAGGTAAGCCAATTTAGCCCTCCTCCATCGTTGCATATCGGTATTAGAGAGAGAAAGTGTTGAATTTCACTGATAAAATTCACCCTCATTTGGACTTTGATTATAGAAATTTTTTATCCTAGAAAGAACCTCAAGACGAGAGATAGGACCACCGCCCCTTCGACGGTTTGCTTTCGAAGCTTTCTCTCTCTACGAACAATTTTCCGGTGAAGCTCCATTTGAGCTCATTTCAATCACAAATGTTGTGATTCAAAGCTCAATTGAATTGTATATAAGTGTAAGAACTGATCCATACCATCAATTGGAGCAATTAACCCCGATTGAATGGCCAATTTGAAGAAATCAAATTCAATCAGTATGAAGGGTGGAAATTGGGGGTAAATTTTGTGGAAAATTGGAGATTTTGAAAAAAAATGAGGGACCTCCATGCAATTTCTCAAAATTGATGTCCAATTGGCAATGAGAAAGATGTTGGGGGACCAATTGGTCAGTTTTCGAAAGATTTGAGGCCAAATTGCTATTTCTAGAAAGTAGGGGGAAAACCATATTTTTTGAAAAATTGGGGACCAAATTAGAAATTTGGAAAACTTGCACCCCTTACACAATTTTGAATTAATTGAGGATGCAAGGATGATATTGGAAACCTTGGCACTCAATTTAGGGACAAATTTGCATTAGGGACCTAAAGTTAAGAAAAAATGAACTTTAGGTACCTAAGTGCAATAAACCAACAATTTTGAGCCTAGTCGCTCAAAAGTGAGAAAACGATGGCTGTCATGCCCAACCTTAATTGATAAGGATAAACAAATCATGTAGGGACATGAGAGACTAGAATTCCAGCAAGGAAAAGCTAGCATTGACTTGGAAGCTGACTAGGGACGAATGCGTCACGATCATCGGGTGAGTGGGAACTTTATACATCATACAACGTGGGATGATGAGCTCACTTTTATAAAAGAAAACCTACTTACCGATTGTGAGTGGGAATTTTCTAACGTCATACCTAGTTGGGGTGATGAACACTTTATTAAAGGAAAACCTACTTACAAATTGTGAGTAGGAATAAATGAACATCATATCCGGTTGGTATGATGAGTTTCCTTAAGGAAAGGAGAAACCCGCCTACCTGCTGTAAGCAGAGTTATCATCACACCTGGTTGGTGTAATGAGTTGAAAAGTGAATTTTGTCAAAAGTGTTCTCCTCTGATTGTGTGCTAATTCTTAAAACATTTGGAAGACATTCTTGATCTGAGCTAGATAGCTCAAATAGGCCAGGGGCCTCGATTTAGAACTCTTAGGGTTAATGCCCAATTTTGGAAAACATGTGTAGTAGGTCGAAGGCCAGTGGACATGAGTAGAAGCTCGTAAACAAAATTGATTAAGAAGTGCCATGAAATTTTCTAATAAAATTGATTATGTGTACGCCATGGTACCGAGTCAAGATCGATAGTGCTCGATGGATTGGCCGCAGTGCGTCAAGGCTAGGTCGATGGATCGGCCTAGACAAACAGCTTCAGGTCGGGTTGAGCATCAAGGCCATTGGACCGTTGGCACCAAAGATGATGGCTATTAAGTGAAAACTATTATTTATGCATGCACTTATGGTACGAAACCATCAAGATGCCCTAGGGGCAGCGATGGGTCCCAAGGGCTGTTGGACGACATGGGAGGCGATAAGAGCAGTTTGTCATGCGAGTCAGTCATGAAGCTTTGGGAGCTTCTTGCGCATGAGACCAGGGTGGGGGTGAGGATGAGGTCTCCGTCCTTACACAGACACAAAATGACATTTGGGTCTAAGGGTCGGACGTCTGGGATGTCCACTCAGATCCATGATAGAAGTGGACGGGCTTCTATCTTGGTGGATGGTAAAGATGCTCTAATCCACAAGTGGGTGCAGTGGATGGGCTGCACCTGCAAACGTGTGTACCCTTCCTCATGAAGGACATGTGTTTGTTTGCTAAACGCCTCTCGAGGAAAGGGGATGGGCTAAGAGAGCTAGACACACCTAATATAAAAATGGGAATAAGGTTTTGGAAACCTGAATTTAAGAGAAAATGATAACCTTGGCATTGTAAACTAAAGATGTTTTGAAAAACTCACTACCAACACCCGCTCACTGAGTTCTAGAACTCATCCCCTCTCTTTACCCTTTTTTAGGAGTAAGGAGATAAAATGAAAGAGAGCTTGAAGATTTACCCTTCGTGAGGTATGCTTAAAGTTCCTTTTAAGCTTACTTAGATTGATTTATGCTATTCCAAGGAACAAGTTTTGAATTTACGCCTGACTCCTCTTGAATAAAGAAGGGGAAACCCCTCGTAAAACCAAAGGAGCAACGGGTTGATCACAGGGATCCGACCAAACCGGTCGGGGCGTGACACAAACTTTCTTAATATAGATACTTGGAATACATTGTATATCCATTGCAAGTCTAGGGATAGTTCGACCTTGTATGCCATGGGTCTAACTCTTTGAATAATGGAGTAAGGACCTATGTACCTTGGCTTCAACTTTCCCTGCTGATGAAACCTTAAAATCTCTCTCTAGGGTGATACCTTAAGGAACACTTTATCTCTCACCTCAAACTCTAATTCTCTTCATCTGTGGTCTGCATAACTCTTTTATTGGTCTTGAGTAGCTTTAAGTTGATATTTTTCATGGCATACATGATGAGCTCCAATTTCTCGAGCTTCCTTTCTCCCACGTCATCCCAAAATAGAGGTGTATGACATGGCCTCCCATAGAGAGCTCCGTATGGTGCCATTTGTATATTGGCCTGATAACTATTGTTATAGGAAAACTCCATATAGCATAAATAGTCATCCCAAATTCGATTCAAACATAAAATACATGCTTTAAGCATGTCCTCCAAGGTCTTAATCATTCGTTCTAATTGTCCATCAGTTTGGGGGTTGAATGTCGTGCTCATATGAAATTTTATCACTAAAGAATTCTGTATACTAGGCCAGAATCGTGATATAAACCTTGTATCTCGATTGGATTCAATACTCACAAGTATTCCATTTGATCTCACAATTCTCCAATATAGAGGTTTGCTAACCTCTCAATGGAACCAGTCACTCTTACGGGTAAGAAATGAGTTGACTTGGTTAGTCGAACAACAATTACACAAATGGCATCATGTCCTTTCTTTGCTTTGGGTAATTCTGTCATGAAATTCATTGTAATATTTTACCACTTCCATACGGGAATAGGCAAGGGTTATAGTAACCTTGAGGGTTTCTGGTGTTCTTATTTAATTTATTGGAAGGATAGACATCTTACCACGTAGTCGACTATGTTCCTCTTCATTCCCTTCCACCAATACTCTAGCTTTAGGATACAATAGATTTTAGTACTTTTGGAATGCAACACATACACCAAATCATGGGCTTCTTCTAATATTGACCTCCTTAGCCCTATTGTATTTGGCACATATACCCTTCCTTTAAAAGTAAACAACCCATCGCCTCTCTTGTACTACTTCATTGGCCACTTGATCTATGTAGGGCTTATGTTCCTCATCTAGATTTTGTTGAATCTTGATTTGCTCCACTAGACTGGGTCTCACTACCACATTAGCCAATAAGTGTTATTTCTCGAAATCCATACCGAGCTCAATCTTTAGTTTGCCTATCTATTCCAATAGAGGTATGTAGGCAGTTTTCATGTAGGGTACTCTAGTGTAGTATTTCCAACTCAGTGCATTTGCTACCATATTTGCCTTACTGGGATGGTACTATATTATTAGGTCATAGTCCTGCATTAACTCTAACCATCTTCTTTGTCTTAGGTTGAGTTCTTTTTGGGGCATAAAGTACTTCAAACTTTTATGATTCATGAATATCCTACATATGACCCCATTTAGATGGTAACATCAGATCATCAAGATGAACATTATTGCGACCAATTCCAAATCATGAGTAGGATAATTCACCTCATCTGTCTTTAATTGTCTTGACATATATGCTATTACCTTCCCATTTTGCATTAGGACACAACCTAACCCTTTTCTGGATGCATCACTTTACATCGTATATTCTCCCATGGTTGGATCCAGTAGGGCTAGTACTCGGGTTGGCGTCAATCGTGACTTTAATTCCTGAAAGGAAGCTTCACACCTTTCTTTCCATTTGTAATGTGCTCCTTTACTTGTTAATCAGGTCGATGGTGCGACAATTTTAGAGAAATATTCTATGAACTTCCGGTAGTACCGTGCTAAACCTAAGAAGCAACAAATTTCTGATAAATTTATGGAAGATTTCCAATTTTATGTAGCTTCTATTTTAGTGGGATCCACCTTAACTCCTTTCTTGGAGACAATTATTCCCTAGAAATCCCACTTCTTGAAACCAAAATTCACATTTAGAGAACTTTGTATAGTGTTCATTCTCCTTAAGAACTCTTAAGGTGCTTTTCAAGTGTTCTTTATGTTCCTCCTTAGTCCGTGAGTATATAAGAAAGTCATCGAAGAATACTATCAAAAACTTGTCCAAGTAAGGTTGGAACACTTGGTTCATTAAGTACATAAACGTTGCGGGAGCATTTTTAATCCAAGGGCATAACTCTAAACGCATGACGCGATCATAATGTTGTCTTTTGAATATACTCTTCCTTGATCTTGAGTTGATAATAACTAGAACGTAGGTCTATTTTTGAGAAATAGGCAGCTCCTTTTACTTGGTCAAAAAATTCATCAATCCTTGGTAGAGGATACTTGTTCTTGATGGTTACTTGGTTCAGCTTTTGATAATCTATACATAATCTCATTCTCATGTCCTTCTTTACAAACAACATCGAAGTGCCCCATAGGGATTGATTGAGTTGTATAAAACCATTTTCCAATAATTCATCTAATTGCCCCTTTAACTCTTTTAGTTCCACAGTAGTCATTCGGTAAGGAGCTTGTGAAATAGGGTGGGCTCTAGTAATCACTTCTATAGAGAACTCTAACTGACGATTGGGGGCAATCCAGGTAATTATTCAAAAAAAACTTCGAGATAGTATTTTACTATTGGAGTCTACTCTTGTCTCTTCTTCTCATGGATCTCATTGTTGATCATTGCTAAAAATTACTTGTATCCCTTTCTTAGCATACTTTTAGCTTTAAAGTAGGATATCAAATTTACTCCCTTTTTGTTCCTAACTCCATTAAACACTACTGCATTAGCTTTTATGGTTGGAAGGTTACCGTCTTTTCTTGGAAATTCACCCTTAAAAGATGTAAAGATAGCCAATCCATTCCCAGGATTAACTAAACTTCTCTTAAAGACTTTATCTCTAGCCAGCTCTTGCCCCAATGGTGTAAGGATATTGATAGTTGGATTGAGTGAAGTTTGTCCTTTGGGAATTTCGTAGATGAATGATTCCTTTTTTAAGGATCTTTTTGCTCCAGAGTCGATGAGAACAAATGTTTTTCTACCAAATAGTTTGGTGTATACTTATTGAAAGATAAAGATGTGTTAAAAGGGAAATTGGTGAACTATTTTATTATAATTTCAAACGAGTACATATAGTTTGGGCTTTCATCCCATCTAAAGGAAATATATCTTTAAGTAAGGGGTTTAGAAGTACCCGCTACAACACTAGGGTCCTTGTGGGCCTCCTCTTATGTAAGGTTGTAAACTCTTGTCGGGACCCTGGTGTGGTGGTGGTTCCTCTTCCTCCACTCTCTTGTCCTCTACTAGTAAAAGGAGCATTGTTCCATGGCGGTGTTACCACAGTCCTAGGTGGCAATGGAAAAATCTATGCATAGTATCCCAATTGTCCACACCTATATCATTTCACTTTTCTACATGCTTCTTCGTGGTTCTTTTGATTTTTTTTAGACATTTTGTGTAAAATCCACCCTTCTGAGTTAAGGAAAAACCAAGAAAAGATCCGGTCAAACCAAGTGAGAAAAATTAAACTGGTTCACAAACCCGATCATCAAAGAACAGGAAATTTGGGGCATTTACAAATCCTGAGTGACCCAAAGGGTTCACAAAACCTTGGAAAGACATTAGAACAATTTGGGAGAGAAAAACCATCCCGCTTCAGGAGAATCAAATCTGAGTTGGATGGAACCGGTTTATGAACTAAGTCTATTCATGAACTGGAACTGATAGAGAAATGGCAAACCAGGAAATTTATTCATCTCGAGTGAGCTAAAGAGTAAAAAATTCATGAAAAAGGACTTTAGTGTGAATTGGAGATGAAAACCAAACCGGTTCAGGTGAACTGTATTCGAACCAAATTGAACTGGTTTGGATCGGTTTGAACCACTATTGAACCGAATGCTCAATTCATTTTTCTAGGTGGCTTAGAAAATTCAAATTTGAGATTTCGAGCCACCATTTGATAGAAAATCAATTAAAAAATTTTTAATTTTTAAAAATTCGGTCAAATCAAGCCTGAACTGGCCAGTTTAAGCTTTGAACACGGTTCGGACCGGTCTGGTCCGGTTCGGAACTGTGTCATCATCATCCTTCAGATGACAGCACTGTTCACTCACTAAAAAATTGAGCAGCCCCAACGAAGCTGAAAAGTCTCCAACCAGGGAGTTTCAGTCAATAAATGACTGCCATTAAGGCATCAATCGATCGGCCAAGAAGTCCCCGAGCTTCCTATATAATGACCCCGTCCTCATTCCTCTCCACACCTGAAAACTCAATTCTCTCTCAACTGCTCCAATTTCCGGTGAAGCTCAAACCAGAGCTCCAATATAGGGTCTTTTTTTAGCCAAAGAAAGTATGGTCGGGTTCTTTGGATTCTGGAAGAAGTCAGCTACACACCAGTAATCTCCATTTGCTTTGAGGGTCGTCGGAGAAGCGTCGGCGTGATCGAACAATGAAGCAGCTCCGGTGGATCGAAGCTGCCCTATTTTTGCTAAGCTGAAATAAACTAATTCGAGACTTTCTCAGGCCAAACCAAGCTCACCCAACACCTCCACAACCCTCCTACAGCTGAATTAGAGCTGAAAGGTAAGCAAATTTGGCTTCCCTCTATAAATTTTGATCGATGCTAGAGAGAGAACTGATTGAACTTTGATGACTAGATTCTCACTCAATTCAACATCAATTGATGCAATTCTTGATCCTAGGAAAAACCTCAAGACGAGAGCTATTGGCCTAGATGGAAAGCTCGGACCATCGCACCCCCGACAATAAGCTTTCGAAGCTTTCTCTCTTTAAGTCCAATTTTTCGATTAAGCTCCGTTTGAGCTCATTCTGACATCAAATCGCGTGATTCAATGTGCAATTGAATCATATGAAGGTGTAGGAACTCCAATCTAAATTCAATTTCAACAATTAAACTCATTTGATCAATCAATTTGATTAAATCAAATTCGACTGAGTTAGAAGGTTGAAATTGGGGGAAATTTGAGAATTTCAAAAATTCAAGTGACTAAAGTGCAATTTCATAAAATTGAGGGCCAATTGGACATGATAAAGATATTGAAGGACCAATTGGGCAAATTTTGGAATTTTTGGGACAAAAATTACCATTTTTGTAAAGTATGGGCAAAATGGTAATTTTGAAAAAGTTGGTGATCAAATTGCAAAATTGGGAAATTAAACCCCTTTTTTATGAATTTGAATAAATTGAGGTCCGAAGGTGAATTTTAAAAGTTTCAGGACTTAATTTGAGGAAAATCGGCATTAGGGACTTAAAGTTAAAGAAAAAGAACTTTAGGGACCTAATTGCAAATAAAGGAAAAGTTTAGTTTTTCTCATTTATTTGGGATGAATGAGGGCTATTAGGCCAAATGATAATGAATAATAGTATTCATATCGTGTATTAACATGAAGTACCGAGAACGCCAGCTAAGACAAGTTTGAGTAAGGACAACAAGCCGACTAAGAGGATATTCACTGCACTATCGGGTGATTGGGAATTTAATATCATACCCGGTTTGGATGATAAGCACATCGAAAATGAAAACCCATTGCTAAGTGGTATTTTAAACATCACACCTGAGAGAAGTGATGTGAAAATCACGCAAAAAAACTTTTTACTAGTTGTAAGTTGATCATACCCATTTAGTATGATAAAACATCCTGTAAGGAAGTGGAAAACCTGCTTATCGGTTATATGTGGAGATGTCCTCATACTCAGTTGGTATGATAGATAGTTGAAAAGTTTATTTTGTCAAAGGTGCTCTCCCTTAACTGTATGCCACTACTTAAAATTTTTGGGAGACCTTCTTGATCGGAGCTCGAACAGCTCATAAAGGCCGGAGGCCTCAATTTTGGAACTTGGGGGCTAATATGCCCGATTTTAAAAATCTTGAACAGTGGGCCCTAGGCCATTTGGCACGAGCAGGAGCTTGTAAACAAACATGATTAATATGCCATGAAAACTTAAGTACATGAGTTGTTTGGCCATTGTATCGAGACAAGACTAACATACTTAGTCAACTAGCGGTTGTGCGACATGACAGGTCTTCGGACTAGTCAAGGCAAAGAGCTACAGATTGAGTTGAGGTTCGAGGTCATCGAACCAGTGGCACCACAAATTATATGGAATTATGTTAAAAACAGTTGATTGTGCATGTATTGTGTTACACGACCTTCAAGATGCCCAAAAGGGGTAGTGATGTGTCCCAGGGCTCTGGATGACCTGTTGGATATAAGGGCAGTTTGTCATACCAGAAGTCTTGCGAAGCTCGGAGTAGCTTCAAGCGCATGAGACTAGGGTGGGGATAAGATGAGATCTTTGTCCTCATGCGGATATGGAGTTTGTTACAAGATTAAGGGTCGGATGTCGCGAGCATCCACTCATTATCAGGGTAGAAGTGGACGTGTTTCTATCTAGGTGGCCGGTAAGTCGCTCCGATGCCACAAGTGGGTATAGTGGATGGACTGGCTTGTGATTGTGTGTTCCTTCATGATGAAGGGCGTGTGTTGATTGATAAACACACTATGATGATAAGAAATGGTTATGGAAACCAAGAATTGAGAATGAAATATTTTTAAAGAAAATAAGGAGTCTGACACACTCCAAATTTAAACTATTTTCTAAAAGTAAATCTTTGAAAACTCATTTATTGAGTCGTTGAACTCACTCCCTCCCTTATTCCCCTTTCAGGTAATCCCGGAAAGCTTACCTCAAAGACCACCAGTTAACGCACTTGCAAGACAGGTATTATATGATTAAAATTTTTTTTAGTTTTAATTTATATTATTACAGGAAAAGGTGTAGGTTTAAATGACTCCTTACTCCTCACAGTTTATAAAAGAAGGGGCAACCCTTAGTAAACTGGGAGAGTGGCGGGTTGATCAGGGGGATCAGAACAAACTGGGTCGGGGCGTGACAACTTGAGTGGTATCAAAGCCTATTTCCTCGAATACATTATCAAAATTATATAACATAGTAAATAAGAGAAATTTTTAAAATTTTCATATGGCTCCAAGAGAGGAACCAAGAAAACTAGGACTGGCATTACCAACACCATTCAACACTCTGTCCTCATAGGGAGATCACCCTAAAATACCCAAGAAGTCCCAAAGAATCAAGAGACATTATTGGGAAGTATCCAGAAGGATGGTGTCAGGATTTGTTGAGGTCACAATCCTGAGTACGAAGGAAGCCAAACCTAAGGCCAGGAACACCAACAAGGTCTTATAACCTTACTAAGGAAGACACTTGTCAAAGAACCCAGTAGCTTCCCATCTGTTTTAGAAATATTTTTGTAATGAGGGATAAGACCCCAACCTATTGTATTACCTCTCCAATAATAAAGAATTTCAAGTTCCTAAAATCATATTTCTCTAACGATGTGACCTTGCACCTCAGTTGTAGGATGATTTCCCATGGAAGGTAACCAAGTAAACCCGCATTACCTTAAACAATATGGAGACCAAGGAGATTCTCATACCAAATGAATCAAGGGAATTGGTTATCAAAGAAGACATAACAAAAAAATTGTCAAGGTAATTAAGGAGTCTAGGAGAACTCTTGGATTAACTAAGCAAGAAACGACCTATTACAAATGTACGGAAATAGGACATCAAGAGAAGTACTATCCCACACCACAAGGATTTAGGACAATATTTTCCAAGAATAATGCCCCCATAGTTATAGGAAACCCGAAAGGATACCATCCCTATAAATATAACTCCTACTCGGAATTTCAACTGCATCCAAGAGAAAGCTCTTCAAAATCCTTGCATATTGGCAAGGAGGAAAAAGGACTGAAGGTAGGATCTCGATAAAGCGTAAATAAGAACAAAGCATAGCTGAAGAAAATCTTTTCTTAAAAAGAAATTCCAGCCATTTAGGAGCAAAGAAGGGAGTGTTTCCATGAGAGAAGGCCAGTTGAGGATTTGACGACAAATGAAATGTCTCGAGATTTCAAATATGACTCACTTTAGAAAAAGTAATGAAGCCAAATAGAAGTTTCGACAAACATAGCATAAGGAAGCAAGTCAACAAAATATTCAAGGAGAATAAATGATGCCCTAAGGAAGATCGGGAAGTAGAAAGGACTACACCCTAAAAAAGGCAGTAAGATGGACATTAAGGATAAGAAGACTCAAGAAACGACTGCCCTAAGATAATTAGACCAAGGGAATGGTAAGGACGAGGCAGATAACGAACTGATACTTGTGAAGGTCATAATTTAAACTCCAACAAAGAAGGAAGAGGTGGAAAGGCTAAATATTGGGGAAAAGAAGGATGGAAGAAATCTTTAAAAAGACCAATGGCCAAAGTAATGACTCAACTCAAGCCAAGAAAAGAGTAGGCAAGCCTCTCACATAATGGTTAAGAAATCTTAAAACAAGGAAGATTTGAACTCTCTCTAAAAGAAATAGATGTGTATTGTGGGACAAGTGCTGATGAGGATAGAGTACAAAAGATGTACCTGCAAGATTTCAAGAGCAAGGATAAAGAGAAGATGACGACATCAAAGGATGCCATTTAAGTGTAGATATTCCCAAGAACCAATGAAAAAGAGAAGGGTCCTACCGAGGAAGGAAACCCTAGAAAGGCATAAGTATCCCAACTAAGAGATAATGGAATCCAGTGAAAGGGACAAAGAGATAAACTTACAAATGAAGCCCAAGCTGGGGTGAAAGAACTAAGAGAGCATAGTGGGAGGACCCAAGGAATAAGTTGAAAGGAATGGAAATAGGAAGTTAGCATCAAAAGATGTTGTGACAAGTAATAATGAGTGGACTACCCATAATAGGGAAATAAAGGAAAGAACGTCCGAGAAACATTGGGAAAGTAAGCCCTCCAAATAAGATGTGCCTAAGGAGAAATAATCACAATTAGTGAGACGGGTCGTAGTCCACACATGCATAATGAAGCCTAAAGAGTGGATGGCTGAGCATAGTGTGGAATGCAAGGAATAAAACTGATAATTGAAAGTATCTCAAGTAAGGAATAAGGGATGAAATAGAAGTTGTGGATAAAGAAGAATCCAAAATGGGCAAATGCCCTAACAAAGATAGGGGTGCGAAGAAAGGAAGAAAGAACCCTACAAGGAATGATAAGAAGGTTGAACATGTAGCTCCTAAGATGGAAGTCTCTATTGTGAGGGACATAGTAGGGAACGAAATAGGAAGAAGGGAACCTTCCCAAGCAAAGGAATCGACACATAGATCGAAAGTGATTAATTTAGAATGAAGAATCATGAAATGATCACGAGCAAGTAAAAGTGGATTAAGGAATAAGGAAAAATCCTTGAATAAGGAATGCCAAAGACTTAAGAAATAAAGAATCCCAGCTTGTTGATAAACCATAGGGAAACCAAATCATTGGAATCGAAAAGACTCAATAAGGAAGTTGAGAAAGGACGATTGGGTATGGAGAATGGACATGATTATGTAAGTTGATTGGATAACGGTTAATGTAGTCGAGGAATAATACCAAACAAAAGTAGGGATGAAGTTATACAATCCATGAGAGGTTGGAAAGTTGGGAATAACCCTAAAGGAGGTGTTCTGGAAATCTAATGGACACCTAGAAAATGTCATGTTGCAAGGGGTGTGTAAGCCCAACAGTTTGACTCAAAATAAGGAAGAGTCAGTTAGTAAGCATGACAAGGTCAAACATAAAATTTGGACTGAAATTGTAATGAACAACGGATGAAGGAATAGTCGAAATAGGACGAAAATATGATAATAAGGAAACCCATGAAAACAAGTATGTAACGCTCTAAAGAACATTGAGCTAAGGGTTTCAACAACCAAGAGGTTAACAAAACATGGGAATGGTAAGGTATCTTAGAACTCTCAATCTTGAGTACAAGACCTCAAAGGGAAAAATGTTGCTCTAAGCAAAGAAAGATGTGAATCTAAGGATATACTCTTAAGTGAGGTATGTCTAGTCATGATAAACTCCATGGAGGGAGTGAATAGTATAAAGGAAAAGAAATTCCTTAAGTGAATGGTATAAAAAGGGCTAATTGAAAGAACAAGAGAAGAGTTTGCATGTTAAGCAAACACCAAGTTGACATCAAAGGAAATTGTTCCTCATGCAAAGGTTGCTAATTAAGTTTTGGGGACAAAACTTCTTAAAAGGAGGGGAGAGTTGTAAACCCCACGCTTTTGAGTTAAGGAAAAACTAGGAAAAGAACAGGTGAAATCGAGTGAGAAAAAATGAATTGGTTCACAAACCCGATCATTAGAGAACAAGCAATTTGGAAATTTACAACTCTTGAATGATCCCAAGGGTTCATAAAACCTTGGAAAAAGACCTTAGGACAATTTGGGAGCGAAAAACCAGACCAGTTCAAGAGAACCGGATCCGAGTTGGATTGAATTGGTTTTTGAACCGAGTCGGTTCATGAACCGAAACCGATATAGAAAGGACAAACCGGAAAATTTATGGATCCCGAGTGACCTAAGGAGTCACAAAAGTCATGAAAATGACTTTAGGATGAATTGATAAGAAAACCAAACCGGTTCAGGTGAATTGGATCTGAACCAGATTGAACCGGTTTGGATAGGTTTGAACCACTATTGAACCGAATGTTAAATTCATTTTTCTAGGTGGCTAAGAAAATTCAAATTTGAGATTTGAGGCCACCATTTGATAGAGAATTAATTTAGATGAATTTATAAATTTTTAATTTTGAAAAACTTGGTTGAATCGGGCTTGAATCGGTCGGTTAAAGCTTTGAACCCGGTTCGGACCGGTCCGGTCCAGTTCAAAATAGTGTCATGTTCTTCCTTCAGATGACAGCACTATTCACTGACCAAAAAATTGAGCAGTGCCAACGAAGCTGAAAAGTCTTTGGCCAGGGAGTTTCAAGCAATGATTGACCGCCATTAAGGCATCAATCAGACGGCCAAAAAGTCCCTGAGCTTCCTATATAAAGAGCCCCTCCTCATTTATCCTCTCCACACCTAAAAACTCCATTTCTGAGCCAAAGAAGCCGTGATCGGGTTCTTTGAATTTGGGGAGAAGCCAACTACATGCCTGTAGTCTCCATTTGCTCTAAGGGTAGCCGAAAAAGCGTCAACGTGATCGAATAGTGAAGCAGCTCCAGCGGACCGAAGCTGCCCTATTTCGACCGAGCTGAAATTAGCCAATTCGAGCCCTCATCAGGCCAAACCAAGCCCTCCCAACACCTACACAGTTCTCCTACAGCTGAATTAGAGTGAAAAGGTAAGTCAATTTGACTCCACTATAAATTTCGATCGGTGCTAGAGAGAGAACTAATAGAACTTTGATGACTAAATTCTCATTCAATTCGACATCAATTGATGCAATTCATGATCCTAGGAGGAACCTCAGTACGAGAGCTATTTGCCTAGATCGAAAGCTCGGACCACCGTGCCCTCAACGATAGGTTTTCGAAGCTTTCTCTCTCTAAGTTCAGTTTTCCAGCAAAGCTCCTTTTAAGCTCATTACGACATCAAATCGTGCAATTCAAAGTGTAATTGAATCATATGAAGGTGTAGGAACTTTAATCTAACTTCAATTTCAACAATTAAATTCATTTGATCGGTCAATTTGATGAAATCAAATTTGACTAAGTTAGAAGGTTGAAATTGGGGAAATTTTGGGAATTTCAAAATTTTGAGGGACTGAAGTGCAATTTCATAAAATTGAGGGCCAATTGGGCATGATAAAGATGTTGGAGGACCAATTGGGCAAATTTTGGAATTTTTGGGGCAACACATACCATTTTTGTAAAGTAAGGGCAAAATGGTAATTTTGGTAAAGTTGGGGACCAAATTGAAAATTTAAGAAATTGAACCCCTTTTTGTGAATTTGAAAAAATTGAGGTCCTAATGTGAATTTTAAAAGTTTCAGGACTCAATTTGAGGAAAAACTGACATTAAGGACTTAAAATTAAAGAAAAATAACTTTAAGGACCCAATTGCAAATAAATAAAAAGTTTGGTTTTTCTTATTCATTTGGAATGAATGAGGGCTTTTAGGCCAAAGGATAATGTACAAGAGTGTTTATATCGTGTAGGAACACGAAGTACTAGGAAAGCTAGCCAAGACAAGTTCGTGTAAAGGCAACAAGCTGACAATGAGGAAATTCACTACACTAGTGGGTGAGTGGGATTTAATATCATAATCGGTTGGGATGATAAGCACCTCAAAAATGAAAACCCCTTCCTAAATGGTATTTTAAACATCACACCTGAGAGGAGTGATGTAAAAATCATGCGGAAAAACTACTTACCGGTTGTAAGTAGATCATACCCATTTGATATGATGAAACTTCTTGGAAGGAAGTGGAAAACTCGATTATCGATTTTAAGCGGAGATGTCCTCATACTTGGTTGGTATGATGTATAGTTGAAAAGTTTATTTTGTTGGAAGTGCTCATCCCTGACTGTGTGCCAGTACTTATAATTTTTGGGAGACCTTGATGGGAGTTTGAATAGCTCATATAGGTCGGAGGCCTCGATTTTGGAACTTGGGGGCTAATATGCCCGATTTTGAAA
Organism: Trapa bicornis; assembly: GCA_030064425.1. Taxonomy (NCBI): domain Eukaryota; kingdom Viridiplantae; phylum Streptophyta; class Magnoliopsida; order Myrtales; family Lythraceae; genus Trapa; species Trapa bicornis. The sequence continues at coordinate 17,659,593 of CM057760.1, read as the reverse complement.
ATCTCGAATAGTGGGCCCTAGGCTAGTTGGCAAGTGCAAGAGCTTGTAAACAAACATGATTATTAAACCATGAAAACTTTAGTAAATGAGTTGTTTGGCCATGGTACCAAGATAGGACTAACATACTCAATGGACAAGTGGTAGTGTGACATGACAGGTCTTCGGACTAGTCAACACAAACAATTGAAGGTCGAGTTGAGGGTTGAGGCCGTTGGACTAATGGCACCACATATTATATGGCTTATGTGAAAAACTGTTGATTGTGCATGCACTGTGTTATGGGACCTTCAAGACGCCCAAGAGAGATAGTGATGCGTCCCAAGGCTCTAGACGACCTGATGGGTCTAAGGGCAGTTAGTCGTACCAAAAGTATTGTGAAGCTCGACGTAGCTTCAAGCGCATGAGACTGGGGTGGGGACAGGATGAGGTCTTTGTCCTCATATGGACACGGAGTTTTGTTACGAGATTGAGGGTCGGATGTCGTGAACATCTACTCATTCTCAAGGTAGAAGTGGACATGCTTCTATCTAGGTGGCCAGTAAAATCACTCCGATACCACAAGTGGGTACAATGGACGGGTTGGCCTACAATTATGTGTTTTACCTTCATGATTAAGGATGTGTGTTGGGTGATAAACACACTGTGGAAATGAGAAATGATTATAAAAATCAAATTTGATAATGAAACATTTTAAGAAGAAAATAAAGAGTATGGCACACTCTGATTCAAACATTTTTTTTCAAAAACTAAATTTTAAAAAACCATTCATTGAGTCATTGTACTCACCTCCTCCTTTATATCCCTTTTCTAGTAAACCAAGGAAAACCTACCTAAAGACCCCAGATAACTATACTTGCAAGACATGTATGTAAAGTTTAAATTATTTAGTTTTGATTAATGTTATTCTAGGAAAGGTGCAGATATAAAGGATGCCTTACTCTTCACGGTATAAAAATGGGGAAAACCCTTAATAAACCGGGAGAGTGGTGGGTTGCTCACGGGGATCCGGCCAAACTAAGTCGGGGCTTGAAAATTGAGTGGTATTAGAGCCTATTTCCTCGAATAAATTATCAAAACTATATAACATAGTAACTAAGAGAAAATTTTAAAATTTAAAATGGCTACCAAGAGAGGAACCAAGAAAACTAGGACTGGCATTACCAACACCATCCAACACTCTGTCCCCGTAGGGAGATCACCCTAAAATACCCGAGAAGTCCCAAAGAGCCAAGAGACATTAGTGAGAAGTATCTAGAAGGATGGTGCCAAGATTTGTTGAGATCACAATCCTAAGTACAAAGGAAGCCAAACCTAAGGCCAAGAACACAATCAAGGGCTTATAACCTTACTAAGGAAGACACTTCTCAAAGAACCCAACAACTTTCCATCTGTTTCTAAAATATTTGTGTAACGAGGGCTAAGATCCCAACAAATTGTGTTACCTCTCCAATAATAAAGAATTTCAAGTTCCTAAAACCATATCTCTCAAATGATGTGACCTTGCACCTTAGATGTAGGAAGATTTCCCATGGAGGGTAACCAAACAAGCCCTCATTACCTTAGACACTATGGAGACCAAGGAAATTCTCATACCAAATGAAGAAATGAATCAAGGGAATTGTTAGGCAAAGTAGACACAACAAGAAAAATTGTCAAGGTAATTAAGGAGTCTATGAGAACTCTTAGAGTAACTGAGCAAGAAACGACCTATTACAAGTGTAAGGAAATAGGACATGAAGTGAAGTACTGTCCCACACCACAAGGATTTAAGACAATATTTTCCAAGAATAATGCCCCCACAATTATAGGAAACCTGAAAGGATACCATCCCTAGAAATACAACCTCTGTTCAGAATTTTAACTGTATCCAGGAGGAAGCTCTTCAAGATCCTTGCATATTGGAAGGGAGGAAAAAAAGGACTGAAGGTAGGAACTCAATAAACCGCAAACAAGAACAAGGTATAGCTGAAGAAAATCTTTCCTTAATAAGAAATTTCCAGCCATTTAGGAGCAAAGACGGGAGTACATCCACAAGAAAAGATCAGTCGAGCATTTGATGATAAATGAAATGTCTCAAAATGGGAAATACAACTCACTTTGGAAAAGCAGTGAAGCCAAATAGAAGTTTTGGACAAACATAGAGGAAGGAAGCAAGTCGTTACAACAAGATAGTAAAAGAGAATAAATGACGCCCTAAGGAAGACCGAGAGATAAAAAGGACTACATCATAAAAAGGGCAGTGGGATGGATGTTAAGGACAAGAGGACTCGAGAAACAACTGCCCTAAAAAACTTAGGCCAAATGAATGGTAGAGACGAGGCAGTTAACAAATTGATACTCGTTAAAGCCATAATTTGAGCTCCAACAAAGTAGAGAGAGTTGCAAAGGCCAAATAGTTAGGAAAAGAAGGATGAATGAAATCCTTAAAAAGACCAATGGCCAAATTAACGACTAGAATCAAGCCAAGAAAGGAGTAGGCAAGCCTTTCACATAATGGTCAAGAAATCTTGAAACAAGGAAGATTTAAACTCTCCCTATAAGAAATAAGACATGTGTTGTGGTACAAATGGGGATGAGGATAAGATACAAAAGATGTACTCGCAAGATTTCAAGAGCAAGGGTAAACAGAAGATGATGACATCAAAGGATGCCATTGAAGGGTAGATATTCTCTAGAGATAAGGAAAAAGGGGAAAGTCCTACTAAGGAAGAAAGCCATGGAAAGCCATATGTATCCTAACTAAAAGATAATAGAACCAAGTGAAAGGGACAAAGAGATAAACTTACAAATGAAGCGCATGCTGAGGTGAAAAGAACCAAGAAAGCATACTAGGATGACCCAAGGAATAAGTTAAAAGGGATGGGCAATTAGGAAGTTAGCATCAAAAGATGTTGTGTGACAAGTAAGAATGAGTATACTACTCATAATAAGGAAATAAAGGAAAAAACATCCGAGAAACGTTGGGAAAGTAAGCCCTCCAAATAAGATGTGGCTAAGGAGAAATAATCACAATTAGTGAGATGGGTCGTAGTCCACACATGCACAATGAAGCCTAAAGAGTGGACAACTGAGCATAGTGTGGAATGCATAGAATAAAACCGATAATTGGAAGTATCTCAAGTAAGGAATAAGGGATGAAATAGAAGTTGTGGATAAAGAAGGATCCAAAATAGGCAAATGCCCTAACATAGATAGGGGTGCAAAGAAAGGAAGAAAGAACCCTATAAGGAAAGATAAGAAGGTTGAGCATGTAGCTCCTAAAATGCAAATCTCTATTGTGAGAGACATAGTAGAGAATGAAACCGGAAGAAGGGAACCATCCCAAGCAAAGGAATCGACACATAGATCGAAAGTGATTAATTTAGAATGAAGAATCATGAAATGATTACGAGTAAATAAAGGTGGACTAAAGGAATAAGGAAAAATCCTAGAATAAAGAATGCCAACGACTTAAGAAGGAAAGAATCCCAGCTTGTCAGTAAACCATTGGGAAACAAAATCATTGGAACTGTAAAGACTCAATAAGGAAGTTGAGAAAGGACGAGTGGGTAAGGAGAACTGACATAGTTATGTAACTTGATTGGATAACGGTAAAGGTAGTTGAGGAATACTACCAAACAAAAAGAGGGATGAAGTTATACAATCCCTAAGAAATTAGAAAGTTTGGAATAACCCTAAAGGAGGTGTTCTGGAGATCTAAATTACATAGAGACAAGATCTAGAAAATGTCATGTTGTAAGGGGCTTCTAAGCTCAACAGTCCCGAGGAAAGCATGACTCAAAATAATGAAGAGTCAGTTAGTAAGTATGACAAGGTCAAACATAAAATTTGGACTAAAATTGTAATGAACAACTGATGAAGGAAGATTCAAGATAGGACAAAAAGTTGATAACAAGAAACTTGTGAAAACAAGTATGTAATGCTCTAAAGAACATCAAGCTAAGGGTTTCATCGACCAAGAGGTTAACTAGACACTAGAATGGTTAGGTATCTTGGAACTTCCAATCCTGAGTACAGGACCTCAAAGGGAAAAATGTTGCTCTAATAAAAGAAAGATGTGAATCTAATGATATACCTTAAGTAAGGTATGTCTAGTTATGATAAACTCTATGGAGGGAGTAAATAATATAAAGGAAAAGAAATTTCTTAAGTGAATGATATAAAAAGGGCTAATTGAAAGAACAAGAGAAGAGTTTGCATGTTAAGCAAACACCAAGTTGACATCAAAGGAAATTGTTCCTCATACAAAGGTTGCTAATTATGTTTTGGGGACAAAACTCCTAAAAGGAAGGGAGAGTTGTAAACCCCACCCTTTTGAGTTAAGGAAAATCGACAAAAGAACCGGTCAAATCGAGTGAGAAAAAATGAACCGGTTTACAAACCCAATCATCAGAGAATGGGCAATTTGGAAATTTACACTCTTGAATGATACAAAGGGTTCATAAAACATTGGAAAAAGACCTTAGGACAATTTGGGAGAGAAAAACCAGATCAATTCAATAGAACCAGATCCGAGTTGAATTGAATTGGTTTATGAATCGAGTCGGTTCATGAACCGAGACCAATAGAGAAAGGGCAAACCGGGAAATTTATGGATCCTAGTGACATAAGCAGTCATAAAAGTCATGAAAAAGGATTTTAGGATGAATTGGAGATGAAAACCAAACTGGTTCAGGTAAACTGTATCCAAACTAGATTGAACCGGTTTGGACTGGTTTGAACCACTATTGAACCGGATGCTAAATTCATTTTTCTAGCTGGCTAAGAAAATTTAAATTTAAGATTAGAGTCACCATTTGATAGAGAATGAATTTAGAAATTTTTTATTTTGAAAAACTCGATCAAACCAGGCCTGAACCGGCCAGTTTAAGCTTTGAACCCGGTTTGTACCGATTCAGTTCAGTTCGGAACAGTGTCATCTTCTTCCTTCATATGACAATAGTGTTCACTCGCCAGAAAATTGAGCAGTGCCGACAAAGCTGAAAAGTCTCTGGCCAGGGAGTTTCAGGTAATGAATGACTGCCATTAAGGCACCAATTGGATGACCAAGAAGCCCTGAGTTTCCTATATAAAGAGCTTCTCCTCATTCATCCTCTCCACACTTGAAAACTCCATTTTCTCTCAATTGCTCCAATTTTCAGTGAAGCTCAAACTAGAGCTCCGATATAGGGTCTTTTCTGAGCCAAAAAAGGTGTGGTCAGGTTCTTTGGATTTAGGGAGAAGTCAGCTACAAGCATGTAGTGACCATTTGCTCCAAGGGTCCTAGAGAAACACTGGCGTGATCAAATAGTGAAGCAGCTCCGACGAACCGAAGCTGCCCTGTTACTGCTGAGCTGAAATCGGCCAATTCAAGCACTCCTCAAGCCAAACCAAGCCCTCCCAATACCTTCACAACCCTCCTACAGCTGAATTAGAGTGAAAAAGTAAGCCAATTTGGCTTCCATCTGTAAATTCTGATCAGTGCTAAAGAGAGAACCAACACAACTTTGATGACTAAATTCTCATTCAATTCGGCATCAATTGAAATAATTATTGATTCTAGGAGAAACCTCAGGACAAGAGCTATCTGCCCAGATCGAAAGCTCAGACCGCCACGCCCCTGACAATAAGCTTCGAAGCTTTCTCTCTCTAAGTCCAATTTTCCAGTGAAGCTCCGTTTGAGCTCATTACGGCATCAAATCGTGCGATTCAAAGTGCAATTGAATCATATGAAGGAGTAGAAACTCCAATCTAACTTCAATTTCAACATTTAAAACTCCAATCCCTCTAGACCATAGTTTAGTAGTGAATACTCCCCAACCCATCATTATAACAATCTCCCTCAAGGGATGTTAAAACCTCAAAGAGGATTTAGTAGGATTTAGTAAGTCCCTCACAAAGATGTCTTGGAGCAAATAAGTGCCTGAGCCCTTCCCAAGGAAGAAGACCCTAGGAAGGCATACATGTTCCAATTAAGAAATAATGGACCAAGTAATGACGGATGATGAGATGAAGTGCACGCTGAGGTTAAAGAACCAAGGGAATTACATTAAGAGGACCCAAGGGAAAAGTTAAACCTAAGGAACGGCTAAGTAGGAAATAGCATCAAATGATGTAGTGACAAGTGAAAATGGGTGGGCTAGCCATCATAAGGAAATAGGGAAAAGAACATCTAGAAAACCTTGGGAAAGTAAGCCCTTCAATTTGGAAGAGGGTAAGGAGAAAGTAACCAATGATATCAAGACTGGTCGTGGTCCACACTCACTTAATAGAGCCCAAAGACTGTATAGCTAGACATAAAGGGTGCTAGGAACCAATCCATCCGCACGAGCTCTTCGAAGAGAGGATAAGGAATAAAAATGAAATGAAGGACAATGAAGGATAAGGAACAGGAAACAATACCAACCTCAAAAGGGTGTAAGAAGGAGGTAACAAGTAACAATAGGATGGCAATGAGAATAAATGAGACCACAGGAAAGATAGGAGAGTAGTATGACTACACTCTATATACATGAAATAAGACCCAAAGATGAAATCAAATTCAGTCAAGTTATAAGGTTGAAATTGGGGGAAAAATTGGAGGAAATTTGGGAATTTCAAAAATTCCAGGGACTAAAGTGAAATTTCATAAATTAAGGGCCAATTGGGCATGATAAAGATGTTGAAGGACCAATTGGGCAAATTTTGGAATTTTTGGGGCAAAACATACCATTTTTTTAAAGTAGGGGCAAAATGGTAATTTTGTAAAAGTTGAGGACCAAATTGGAAATTTGGGAAATTGAACCCCTTTTTGTGAATTTGAATAAATTGAGGTCCCAAAGTGAATTTTAAAAGTTTCAGGACTCATTTTGAGGAAATACTGGCATTAGGGACTTAAAGAAAAATAACTTTAGGAACCTAATAGGAAATAAATGAAAAGTTTGATTTTCTCATTAATTTGGAATGAATGAAGGCTATTAGGCCAAATGATAATGAACAAGGATGTTCATATCATGTAGGAACATGAAGTACCGGGAAAGCCAGCTAAGACAAGTTCGCGTAATAAGAAATTCACTGTACTATCGGGTGAGTGGGATTTAATATCTTACCTAGTTGGGATGAAAAGCACCTCGGAAATGAAAACCCACTACTAAGTGGTATTTTTATCATCACATCTGGGAAAAGTGATGTAGAAATTATACAAAAAAACTAATTTTCAGTTGTATGTAGATCATACATGGTTGGTATGATGAAACTTCCTGGAAGGAAGTGGAAAACGCGCTTATCAGTTATTAGCGGAGATGTCCTCATACTCGGTTGGTATAATGAACAGTTGAAAAGTTTATTTCATTGGAAGTGCTCTCCCCTACCTGTGTGCCATTACTTAAAATTTTTGGGAGACCTTCTTGACGGGAGCTTGAATAGCTCATATAGGCCGAAAGCCTCGATTTTGGAACTTGGGGGCTAATATGCTCGATTTTGAAAATCTCGAATAGTGGGCCCTAGGCCAGTTGACATGAGTAGGAGCTCGTAAACAAACATGATTATTAAGCCATGTAAGGGCAGTTAGTCGTACCAGAAGTCTTGCTAAGCTCGACGTAGCTTCAAGCGCAGAAGACCGGGGTGGGGACATGATGAGGTCTCTGTCCTCATACGAACACGGAGTTTTGTTACAGTATTGAGGGTCAGATGTCGCAAACATCCACTCATTCTCAAGGTAGAAGTGAGCGTGCTTCTATCTAGGTGGCCAGTAAAGTTACTCCGATGCCACAAGTGGGTACAGTGGACACCTTCATGATGAACGATGTGTGTTGGGTGATAAACATATCGTGGAAATGAGAAATGATTTTAAATACAAAATTTGAGAATGAAACATTTTTAAAAGAAAATAAGGAGTTTGGCACACTCTGATTCAAACATTTTTTTTTCTAAAAGTAAATTTTAAAAACACATTTATTGAGTCGTTGTACTCACCCCCTCCCTTATATCCCTTTTCAGGTAAACTAAGGAAAACCTACCCAAAGACCCCAGATAACTATACCTACAAGACAAGTATGTAAAGTTTAAATTATTTAGTTTTGATTAATGTTATTCCAAGAAAGGTACATATATAAAGGATGCCTTACTCTTCACAGTTTAAAAAAGGGGAAACCTTTAATAAACCGGGAGAGTGGTGAGTTGCTCATGGGGATCCGACCAAACTGGGTCAGGGCGTGACAGTCTCCCAAAAGGTTTAAGCAATGGCACATAGCTAGGGGAGAGCACTTCTAACAAAATAATTTTTCATATGTCCATCACACCAACTAGGTGTGAGGACATTTCCTATCTTAACCGATAAGCAGGTTTTCTACTTCCTTCCAAGAAGTTCATCATACCAATCGGGTATGATCTACTTACAACCAATAAGTAGTTTTTCCATGTAATTTCCACATCACCCTATCTCGATGAAATGTTTAAAATTCCACTTTATATTAGTTTTTCATTCTGAGGTACTCATCATCTCAACCGGGAATGATGTGAAAATTCCCACTCACCCAATAATGCAGTGAATTTCTCTTAACCGACTCTTTGCTTCCACATGAGCATGTCTTTGTTGGCATTCCCGATACTTCGTGCTCCGACACAATATGAACATCCTTGTTCAATATCCTTTGGCCTAATAGCCTTCATTCATCATAAATAAATAAAATGCCCCAAACTTTTAGTTATTTGCATTTATGTCCCTAAAGTCAATTTTCTTTAACTTTAGCTCCCTAATGCCAATTTTTGCCCAAATTGAGTCCCGAAACTTCTAAAATTTACTTTGGGACATCAATTTATTCAAAACCACAAAAAAAAGGGTTCAAGTTTCCAAAATTCCCAATTTGGTCCCCAACTTTTCAAAAATAAACATTTTACCCTTACTTTACAAAAATGGCAAATTTTACCCCAATAATTCCAAAATTTGACCAATTGGTCCTCCAACATCTTTTCCATGCCCAATTAGCCCTCAATTTTGGGAAATTGCACTTTAGTCCCTCGAATATTCAAAATACCCAATTTTCCCCCAATTCCCCCCTTTAATACTAGTTGAATTTGATTTCATCAAATTGATCGATCAATCGAGGTTAATTGTTGAAATTGAAGATAAAATTAAGTTCCTACACCTCCACATGATTCAACGGAACTTTGAATCGTGTCATTTGGATATGATTTGAGGTCAAATAGAGTTTTGTTGGAAAAATGGACTTAGAGAGAGAAAGCTTCGAAAGCTTATAGTCAGGAGTGCGACGGTCCGAGCTTTCAATCTAGTCAGATAGCTATCATCTAGAGGTTCCTCCTAAGATCAAGAATCACATCAATTCATGTTGAATTGAGAAAGAATTTGGTTAGTAAAGTTTCACTGGTTCTCTCTCTAACACTAGTAAAAAATTACAAAGGGGGGCTAAATTGGATTACCTTTCAGCTTTAATTTAGTCATATGAGGGCTGTGGAAGTGTTGGGAGAGCTTGGTTTGGTCTAAGAAGGGCTCGAATTGGCCGTTTTTAGCTCGGCCAAAATAAGACAACTTCAGTCCACCAGAGTTGCTTCATTGTTCGATCACACCGGCGTTTCTTTGGCACCCTCGGAGCAAATGGAGACTACTGTCGGGTAGCTGACTTCTCCCCAAATTTAATGAACCCGACCTCACCTTTTTTGGCTTAGAAAAATGCCTAAGTCATAGCTCTGGTTCGAGCTTCATTGGAAAATGGAGTAGTAGGGAGAGAGAAGAGTTTTCAGGTGTGAGGAGGATGAATGAGGAGGAGCTCTTTATATAGTAAGCTCGAAGACTTCTTGGCCATCCGATTGGCACCTTTATGACAATCATTCATTGCCTAAAACTCCCTGGCCAAGACTTTTCATCTTCGCCAGTGCTACTCAATTTTCCGGCGAGTGAACAGTGTTGTCATTTGAAGGAAGAAGATGACATTATTCTGAACCAGACCGGACTGGACCGAACCGAGTTCAATATTAATTTTTTTAAAATTCATTCTCTATCCAATGGTGGCTTCAATTCTCCAATTTGAAATTTCTAAGCCACCTAGAAAAATGAATTAAGAAATCGGTTCAATAGTAGTTCAAACCGATTCTATCTAGTTCAGGTTCGATTCACCTAAACCGGTTTGGTTTTCTCTTTGAATTCATCATAAAGCCTTTTTCCATGACTTTTGTGACTCTTTAAGTCACTCGAGATTTATAAATTTTCAGATTTTCCCTTTCTCTATCAGTTGGGGTTCATGAACTGGTTCAGTTTTCTCACCTGGATCGACCGGTCCTTTCTCTCATTTTCTTACCTTGAAGGGGCAGAGTTTACATCCAACAATCAAACCAAGCTTTCCTCTAGTCTCTCTAGCCTGCACTCGACCTCCTAAAGAAAACATGTAAGTCAATTCGGCCCTCCCTTGTCGAAATAATTTGATTGTAAAGAGAGAAAGTGCCTGAATTTCACTAACTAAATTCTCACTGCTCAGGACATGAATTGTAGTGGTTCTTGATTCTCGAATGACCCTATCGATGAGAGCTTTCATCCCAAATTGAGAGCTCACACCACTGCAACTCCAACAGTAACTTACTAATACTTTTTCTCTCTACGTTCAATTTTTTGGTGAAGCTCACTGAGCTCATTTCGGACCCAAAAACAACAATTCAAAGCTCATTCAAATCGTATGGAAGTGAATAAACTTATTAGTACAATAAAATAGAACAATTAACCCCATTTAAAAGGCCAAATTGAAGAAATCAAATTTGAGTCTATAGAAAGGGTGAAATTGGAGAAAATTTTGAGGATTCCGAAAATTGAGGGACCTTTGTGCAATTTTTCAAAAATTGAAGTTCAATTGGTAAAGTAAAGGAACTTGGAGGGCCAATTGGTCATTTTTAGAAAAATTGAGGCAAATCGATAATTTTGGAAAGTTAAGGGACCAATTGGAAATTTTGGAAAAGTTGAGTCCCAATTGGTGATTTTTTAAAATTAAGGACCCAAGAGGGATATTAGAAACTTTGGGGACTTGATAGAAAATAATTAAGCATTACAGACCTAGAGTCAAAGATTATAAACTTTTATGGACCTAATTGCACTAAGACAAAAATAAGGGCATATTTGCAAATACATGGGAATAGGAGGCCTTTCATGTCGAACCTTTCCTCATGAGAATATTCAAATCGTGTAGGGACAAAATGGATAAATAACGTGAGTAGGGGAGCACAACAAGAATTGGGAATCTGACTAGGGATGAACACATCACAATCATTGGGTGAGTTAGACTTTTTAACATCATACCCAATTGGGGTAATGTGCACACTTTAAATTAAAAATCCATTTGTAAGTGGGTTTACTAACATTATACCCAATTTGGGGTGATGAACACATTTTTAAAATGAAAAGCCACTATGAGTGGGATTTTCCATCATCATGATCGGTTGGGATGATGAGTGCATTTTAAGTTTGAAACCGTTTTTCCAGAATTGATCTCCCATAACTCTGTGCAACTACTTAAAAACTTTGGGAGACTTTTCTGATGAGAGTTAGGACAACTCCAATAGGTCGGAGGCCTCGATTTTTGAACTTATAGGGCTTAAGGCCTAATTTTGAAAAACTCATGAAGTGGGCCCAAGGCTAGTGGGCACTGGTTGGATCCCATAGACAAACATGATTACAAGAGCCATGAAAACTCTCATAACTGGCTAACTTTGTGTGAATCACTACGGTGTTGAATCTGGACCAACAAGGCATGATGGGCTAGTGGCAGTGCACCGAGACCAAGTCGACGGACCGGTTAGGCAAACAACTACGGAGTCCAAGTCGAGAGTCGAGGCCATTGGCACCAAACATAATGGTTTATTAATCCTAAAACTTTTGTTTGTGCATGCATCATTATACGGGACCATTGAGATGCCCAAGAGTAGTGTTGGTTCTAAGGGCTGCTGGATGACTAGGATGGGATAAGGGCAGTTTTATCATGTTAGTGAGTCATGAAGCTCGTAGTAGCTTCCTGTGCAGCGATACCGGAGCGTGGTTAGGATGAGATCTCTCTCCTCACATCACGGACACGGAGTACATTTGGGTTTGAGGGTCGGACGGGTAATGTCCACTCAGACTCAAGATAGAAGTCGAGGACTTCTTTTAGGGTGGACGATAAAGTCGCCCCGATCCCGAAGTGGGTGCAGTCAGAGTATTGCACCAGTGAATGTTTGTACCCTTTATGATAAAGGGCATGTGATTGTTTTCTAAACACCTCCCAAGCAAGGGGAAGTGTTAAAAGAGCTAAACTCACATAACAAAAAAATTTTAAATGATCCCTAGAAAGATATTTTTTAAAACTCACCCTAATACCCACTCACTTAGTTATACAAAAACTCACCCCTCACTTTAACCCTTTTCAGGAAAAGAAGAACACTCTTAAGGGGATTTCAAGAACAAGCCTTAAGTCAAGTATGTCAAAATTCTTTTAAATCTATTGAGTTTTGTGTAATGCTATTCCAGAACAAGGTCAGAAATTACGTTTGACTCTTCGTGGTCTTAGGTTGTGGTGACTCTTCTTAGATCAAAGGGAGTGACAAGTTGTTCACGAGATTCTAACCAAATTGGGTCAGGGAGTGACAGCTAACTATTTCAATGATTATTGTAAACAAAATGGAATAAGAAGACAACTAACTATTGCCTATACACCACGAAAAAATGGAGTACCTCAAAGGAAAATTAGAACTTTAAAGAATGTAGTACGCATATTTTTAAATGATAAGATTTTACCTAAAAACGTTTGGACAAAAGCAGCAAAATGGGCTATACATGTTCTAAACATAAGTCCTACAAAATTAGTTAAAAATAAAACACTTGAGGAAGTTGGGAGCAGTCGAAAACCCTTTATTGATTACTTTATAGTATTTGGATGTATTGGATAGGCACACATAAATGCTAAAAGCAAACCAATTGGAGTAAAATGGATCTTTAAAAATAAACTAAATAAAAATGGAGAAATAAACAAACATAAAGCAAGACTTGTAGCTAAAGGGTATAATCAGAAGTATGGAATAGACTATACAAAAGTATTTGCACCTGTGGCTAAAATGGATACTATACATTTAATACTAGCATTTTCAGTTTCACAAAATAGGAGTGTCCATCAATTAGATGTTAAAAGCACTTTTTTACATGGTCACATAGCAGAAATTGTATATGTAGAGCAACTAGTAAGATACATCAAGGAAGAAAATGAAGACAAAGTATATAAACTAAAGAAAATTATGTATGGTTTAAAAAAACACCTAAAGCATGGTATAGTCGTACTGAAATTTTTTTTGTTAATGAGGGGTTTAAGAAATGTAGTGAACAAACTTTATTCACAAAAATATTAAAATCACAAAAATATGAAGCTCGAAAGATCCCAACTCCGATGACTCGACTACCAGAGAGCATAGACACTCCATCCAACCACATCCAACGACAATCTTGGTGTCACTAGAAATTTGAGGAAGTTAGCTTTCCATTGCCACCCCTCTTTGCCCTCAACTATACCTCTATAATTGTCGGTGAGATAGCAATGTGCATGATGTATGGCGACTTAAAATAGAGCCCCTATTTCAGATGCCAATTTGGACAGCCACATTGCTCTCTCGAGCTAAGAAAAATTCAGCAAGTTGCTTACACTCCAAGATTTCCATAGCCGCCGGCCTTGCCCAATTTGACTAAGTTTTGAGAGAGAATTAAATCTTTTAAATTTAGAATCTTGGGCTTAGTGGTCGAGCTGAATAAAATGGATCAAGCAGGAGCTAGAAACTACTAATTAAGGTGATTCAAGTGGCCACAAACTTTTGAGTAAGTCAGCTTCCCAACCGCACTAGCCTCGATGACAAACATGTCATCTCTAGTGAGTTCCCAGCTTTGACTTGACTCTTATATGTTTTTTTGTTAAAGCTTCAATAAAGCCTAATTAGAGCAATGCATGCTAATTCTAACCAAATTAAGCTTATGATGGCCTAGAGAGAGGCTAGGGGGACCTTGACACTTAGGGGACCCAATTGAAAGGGGACCCAATTGAAAGACTTGGAAAATAGGGCTTGAACGAGCTCCAATACCTATTTGGGACAAAAATGGGACTCAAGTAAACTTAGGGGACCCAATTGAAAGACTTGGAAAAGTTTAATTTATTAAAAGAAGAAGTTTTAAAGTATAGGGGAAAATGATAATTTTGCCCAAGTTATTTTCCAAATGGTAATTTGGGGAAAGTTGGACCCTATGGGACAAATAAAGGAAATATGGACACTCCAATATGTGCTAAGTGGACATATAATGACCTTAAGCCCGAGGAATTAACCTTAGACAGTGTTAGGATTAAGGGTCGATTTACCAACTAATAAGAGGGGTAGCCAAGCCCATGAGGGCTAAACTATAAAGTAGTACAGAAATTCATGCTAAGAAGTTAAGGTCCATTGGGACTGAAACTTGTTGGGTTATAGGCCACTTGTTTGATTGAGGAGACGACCGAGTGATGGATTAGACTCACATGAATTGTTTTGTTATGTTATGTGTAGGTTGACATATTGGAGTGTGGATTATAATGTGAGACCCAAGCATAGGGCTATAAGACAAACCCATGTAATGTCAGGAGACGGTCGAATGATGGACCAGGCAATTGAGTATGTTTACCCCAAGTATTGTGTTAATTATGATGCTTTATATGTGATTGGAGAGTTGGGCATGTGCAGAACTGAACTTCTAATAATGAGATGTCGTGGGCACCAGTATGATTTTTAGGTCATGAATGCCTTGAATAAAAATTGTGCTTTCTTATTTGATTGAAATACTAGTATAGCATACAGGGTAACGGAAGGACGCCTAGTGAATTGTATCGTCGCTTAAGGAAAAATGGAAAGGAGTTCAGGGAGATGATGATGTGAATACTTCTAGTTTTTTTGGGACACTCAGAGGATGTACGGATAATGTCCTAGTATACCATTATGATGAGACGATGGTGGAATTGAGTTGAATGTGTAAGGGGCATGTGTCGGTGAGTAGGGGTAGTGTAGTTAAGACCCTGGGTGTCACACCCCAACCCAATTTGGTCAGAACTCCGTGATCAGCCCACCACTCCCTTTGGTCTTGGAAGAGTCACACTTACCAAGACCGCAAGGAGTCAGGCGTATCTTCTTTCATTGTACCTTGGAATAACATTATACAAAACTGAAACGGTAAGAGTAACTTACCTATATCTTTAGGCTAGATGTAAGGATATCCTCAAAGAGGTATCTTCTTTTCTTGCAAACATTTTAAAGGGAGTGTGTAAACCCCACTCTTTGGAGTTAAGAAAAACTGAAAAAGAACCGGTCAAACCAAGTGAGAAAACCGAACCGGTTCACAAACCCGATTATTAGAGAAAGGCCAAATTGGAGAATTTACAGCTCCCAAGTGACCCAAAAGCATTCATAAATCTTGGAAAAGAACTTTAGGACAAATTGGGAGAGAAAAACTAGACCGGTTCGGGTGAACCAGATCCGAACCGGATTGAATCGGTTTATGAACCAGAACCGATAGAGAGAGGGTAAATAGGAAAATATATGGATTTCAAGTGACCAAAAGAGTCACATAATCATGAAAAAGGACTATAGGATGAATGGGGGATGAAAACCAAACCGGTTCAGCTGAAACAGATCCAAATCGAATTGAATCGGTTTGAACCACTATTGAACCAGGTGCTAAATTTATTTTTCTAGGTTGCTTAAAAAATTCCAATTTGAGAATTTAGGCCACCATTTGATAGATAATAAATTTAGAAATTTTTAAATTTGAAAAACTCAGTCAAATCGAGCCTGAACTGGCCAGTTTAAGCTTTGAACCCGATTCGGACCGGTTCGCACCGATTCGGACTGGTTCGGTCCGGTTCAGAATAGTGTCGTCTTCTTCCTTCAGATGACAACATTGTTCACTCACCAGAAAAATGAAGCAGCAACGGTGAAGAGGAAACATTTTTGTTCAGTATGTTTCAGGCCATCAATGACTATCATAAAAGTGCCAAACGGATGACCGACGAGTCCCTGAGCTCCCTATATAAAGAGCCCTTCTCCATTCATCCTCTCCACACTTGAAAACCTCACTCTCTCTCAGCTACTCAATTTTTCGGTGAATCTCGAACTAGAGCTTCGATATAGGGTCATTTCTAAGCCAAAGAAGGAGTGGTTGGGTTCCTTATAATCGGAGAGAAGTCAGCTACACGACAGTAATCTTCATTTTCTTCGAGGGTTGCCGGAGAAGCACCAGCGTGATCGAACAGTTAAGTAGCTCCGACAGACCAAAGCTACCTTATTTATATTGAAATAAAATGGGCAAATTCGAGCCCTCCTCAGGCCAAACCAATCTCTCCCAACACCTTCTCAGCCCTCCTACGGCCAAAATAGAATTGAAAGGTAAGCCAATTTGGCTCCCCTCTGTAATTTCCGACCGGTGCTAGAGAGAGAACCGACAGAATTTCGTTGATAAAATTCTCAACCAATTTGGCATCAATTGATGCAATTCTTGATCCTAGGAGGAATATCGGGAGAAGAGCTATCTACCTAGATCGAAAGCTCGGACCATCGCACTCCCAAAGGTGAGCATTTGAAGCTTTCTATCTCCACGTTCTATTTTCTCTTGAAGCTCTGTCTAAGCTCGTTACGGTGCCAAAACTTGATATTCAAAGTGCAATTGAATCGTATGAAGATGTAGAAACTCCAATTTAACTTCAATTTTAACAATTTAACTTGTTTCATAGGTCAATTTGATGAAATCAAATTCGGCTATGTTGGAAAGTTGAAATTGGGGGAAATTTTGGGGATTTCAAAAATTTGAGGCACTAAAATGAAATTTTATAAAATTGAGGGCCAATTGGAGTGGATAAGAGTGTTAGAGGACCAATTGAGCAAATTTTAGAATTTTTGGGTAAAACTTACCATTTTTGTAAAGGAAGGGCAAAATGGTAATTTTGGAAAAATTGGGGACCAAATTGGGAATTTGGGAAACTTAACCCCTTTTTTGTGAATTTGAATAAATTGAGGTCCTGAGGAGAATTTTTAAAGTTTTGGGACTCAATTTGGGGGAAAACCACTATTTGGGGCCTAAAATAACAGAAAAAGAACATCAAAGACCAAATTGCAAATATTTGAAAAGTTAGATATTTTAGTTATTTATAATGAATGAAGGCTATCAAGCCAAATGATAATGAACAAAAATGTTCATTTCATGTAAGAACATGAGATATCAGAAACGCTAGCTGAGATTAAGTTTGCAAGGGACGAAAGCTGACTTGAGGAAATACACTGTACAATCGGGTGAGTGAAAATTTAATATCATACCCGGTTGGGATGAAAAGCACCTTGAAAATGAAAACCCACTGCTAAGTCGTATTTTAACCATCACATCTAAAAGAAGTGATGTGAAAATCACACAAAAAAAACTATTTACCAGTTGTAAGTAGATCATACCCGGTTGGTATGATGAGACTTCCTAGAAGGAAGTGGAAACTCTACTTATCAATTATAAGTGGAGACGTCTTCATACCTGGTTGGTATGATAGACAAATGAAAGGTTTATTTTGTTGGAAGCGCTCTCCCTTGACTGTCACACCCTGACCCGGTTTGGTTGGATCCCCATGATCAACCCGCCACTCTCCTGATTTATTAAAGGTTTCCCCTTATTGTAAACCGTAAAGAGTAAAGCGTCCTTTAACCTGCACCTTTTTCCAGGAATAGCATAATCAAAACTGCATGAAATTTAAAACTTTACATACCTGTCTTACAGGCATCTTAGTTGACGGTCTTTAAGGGTAGGCTTTCTGGGATTTCCTGAAAGGGATATAAGGGAGGGGGTGAGTACAACTACTCATTGTATGGGATTCAAATCTTTTGAATTTCAAGAAAAACATTTATATGGAGTGTGCCAGACTCCTTAGTTTTCAAAAATCCCTTCATTTAAAAATTCAGGTTTTTTCATTATTTCTTAGTTATCGATGTGTCATCACCCAACACACATCCTTTATCATGAAGGTTACACACATTCGCAAGTCAGTATCACTACTGAACCCGCTACTGGCTTCGGAGCGACTTTTCCTACCACTCGGATAGAAGTACAACCGCTTCTACCCTGGGAATGAGTGGATGTGCGCGACATCTGACCCACAATCCCGAAATCACTTCTTCGTGTCCGTATGAGGACAGAGATCTCATCCTGTCCCCACCGTGGTCTCATGCGCTTAGTGCTACTCCAGATTTAGCACAGGCACCTAGAATGACGATCTGCCCTTATACTCACCGGGTCGTCCAGGGCCCTTAGGACACATCACTACCCCTCATGGGCGTCTTGATGATCCCGTACTCATTGTGCATGCACAAACAATGTTTTCTTATCAAGACATGTAATATGTGGTGCCACTGGTCCAACGGCCCTGACTCTCAACTTAACCCACAGTTGTTTGTCTTGACTAGTCCATCGACCTGTCATGTCGCACTGCCGCTAGTTGACTGAGCATGTCGGTCCTATCTTGGTACCATGGCCAAACAATTCACTTATTAAGTTTTATGGCACATATATCATGTTCGTTTATGAGCTTCTGCTCGTGCCAACTGGCCTTGGGCCCACTGTACGTGATTTTTAAAATCGGGCATTTAGCCTCCAAGTTCCAAAACCGAGGCCCCCGGCCTATTAGAGCTATTCGAGCTCCCGTCGAGGTCTCCCAAATTGATTAAGCATTGGCACACAATCAGGGGAGAGCATTTCCGACAAAACATATGTTTTCTCTATCCAATATACCGCCCGGGTATAAGGACACCTCCGTTCATATCCGATGAACGAGTTTTCAACTTCCTTCGAGGAAGTCTCATCAAACCAACTGGGTATGATCTACTTACAACGGATAAGTAGTTTTTCCGCATGATTTTCACATCACTTCCTCTAAGTAGTGATGTTTAAAATACCACTAAATAGTGGGTTTTCATACCGAGGTACTTATCATTCCCAACCGGGTATGATACAAAATTTCCACTCATAACCGGTAAGTGGTTTTAAAATTTTAAGTTGTGCTCATCATCCCAACCGGGTATGATGTTAGTAAACCCACTCACTCGTTAATGTCGTGAATTCCACAAGACCGGTTCTTGGTATTCACGCGAGCTTGTCCATGCCGGCGTACCCGGTACTTCGTGTTCCTACACAATATGAACATCTTGGTTCATTATCCTTTGGCCTAATCGCCTTCATTCATTCCAAATGAATGAGAAAGTAAAACTTTCATTTATTTGCAATTAGGTCCCTAAAGTTATTTCTCTTTAACTTTAAGTCCCTACCGGTTTTTCCTAATATTGAGTCCCGAAACTTCTAAAATTTATCATAGGACCTCAATTTATTCCATTTCACAAAAAGGGGTTTAATTTCCCAAATTTCCAATTTGGTCCCCCAACTTTTCCAAAATTACCATTTTGCCCTTCCTTTACAAAAATGGTAAATTTTGCCCCAAAAATTTCAAAATTCCTCAATTGGTCCTCCAACATTATTTTCATGCCCAATTGACCCTCAATTTCATAAAATTTCATTTTGGTCCTTTGAATTTCGAAAATCCCCAATTTTCCCCCAATTCCAACTTCTTAACATAGGCGAATTTGATTTCATCAAATTGACCAATCAAACGTTTCCAATTGTTGAAATTGAAGTTGAAATTGAGTTTCTACATGTTCATACGATTCTTCAGAAATGTGAATCACAAGTTTTAACATCGGGATGAGTTCAAACGGAGCTTCGCTGGAAAATGAACTATAGAGAGAGAAAACTTCGATTACTCACTGGTGAAGGCACGGCGGTCCGAGCTTTCGGTCTGGGCAGATAGCTCTTCTCCTGAGGTTCATCCTAGAATCAAGAATCGCATCAATTGATGTGGAATTGGATTAGAATTTCGTCATTGAAATTCGGTCGACTCACTCTCTAGCACAGATCGAAAATTGTAAATGGGGTCGAATTGGCTTACCTTTCGGTCCTAATTCGGCCGTGAAAAGGCTGAGGAAGCGTTGGAAGGGCTTGGTTTGGCTTGAGGAGGGCTTGAAATGACCAATTTCAGCTTGGCCGAAATAGAGCAGCTTCAGTCCACCAGAGTTGCTTCACTATTCCATCATGTCGACGCTTCTCCAATGATTCTTGGATTGACTGGAGTTTTCTATCAGATAGCTGTCTTTTCCCCGATTCTAAAGAGCCCGACCTTTGTTCAAGTCGAAGCTCTGGTTCGAGCTTCACTGGGAAATGGAGCAGTAAAGAGAGAGAGAGAGAAGTGTTCGGGCGTGAGGAGAATGAATGGGGATGACCTTTTTATATAGGTGTAAAATCGTATATTAAATGGAAGAGATTTATTACTAATATTAATATTGCCATAAATTATTGGTATTAATTCCAATAATTTAATTTTGATATTAAATTATTTGTATTAATTCCAAAATTTTAATTTAGGTATTAAATTATTGGTATTAATTACAATAATTAAA
Source organism: Trapa bicornis (assembly GCA_030064425.1). Lineage (NCBI taxonomy): Eukaryota > Viridiplantae > Streptophyta > Magnoliopsida > Myrtales > Lythraceae > Trapa > Trapa bicornis. The sequence goes on along the minus strand of CM057760.1, from coordinate 17,639,124 downwards.
TATATATTAATTTATGGCTATTTATGATAAGACGTGTTCACATAAAAATTTTTGACCGAAATTTCGGGGTACAAAAAAATCATACTTCCCAAGAGGCCACCCATCCTCACACTACTCTTAGGCAAACACTCTTAACTTGAAAGTTCTTATGGATTCTTGTTAACCTTAACCAATTTGGTTTTTCTTTTCTAATTTGTCTTAAATTTCTTTTCCAAGGTTTAATGAACCCTTTGGATCACCCGGAAGTTATAAATTACCAAATTGATTGTTCCCAAATGATCGGCTTTGTAAACCGGCTCGGTTTTCTTACTTGGGTTGACCGATTCTTTCCCGGTTTTCCTTAACTCAAAAGTGCGGGGTTTACACTGACTGTATGCCACTGCTTAAAATTTTTGGGAGACCTTCTTGATGGGAGCTCGAATAGCTCATATAGCTCAGAGGCCTCAGTATTGGAACTTGGGGGCTAATATTCCCGATTTTGAAAATCTCGAACAGTGGGCACTAGGCTAGTTGCCATGAGCAGGAGCCCGTAAACAAACTTGATTAAGGTGCTATGAAAACTTAAGTAAATGAATTGTTTGTCCATGGTACCGAGAAAGGACCAACATACTCAATGGACTAGTGGCAGTGTGACATGACAGTTCTTCGAACTAGTCAAGCTAAACAATTGTAGGTCGAGTTGAGGATCGAGGCCGTTGGACCAGTGGCACCATAATAGATTATATGGCATTATAGACGAATCACTATCACCTCCTAGAAGCCTAACTCCTCCTCCTCTAGTCCCACAACAACCGGAGGGGAATCCAACCAAGAAGGAGGCCTGGGATAATTACCGGGATGCGTATGCCACCTTCATAAAGGTCCACCAAGTACCTCCACCTACTCAACTTAGCTTCAATCCCTCCCAATGAGTGAAGTGGACCTATGAGTGTGAGGTTGAAGTACGAAAGTGGTATGGATTGGAGGCCATACATGAGATTCATCCCATTAAAGAATACATATGGACCCCAACCAATTCCTTAGAGTCTTCTGATAAAGAGTCCCACAACCGTTCTATGGTTAATTCTAGTACTATGACCCCAAGAAATTAGGTAGTAGAAAATTCCTGTAATAAGCCAAGCATGGCAAGAAAATATTTATTGAATGAATGAAGGTGAAATTTCTATTAAAACTCCTAAGTTTCTTGATATATTCAAAAAAAAGTATGATAATAAAGATTAAATTAAAAGTTAGGAAATCACCTAAGGAAGAAAAGACGGGTTATTTACAGTTAACCTCAACCCTTAAAGCTTACCCTTGGAAGTACGATAAGGAAGAATCCACCCAAGGGAGATCTTAAAAAAAGGAAAAAGAAGTTGGGGAGCAATCATCAAAGAGTACAGATTCATGGAGAGTCCAAGGAAGGCTTAAAGAATAAGAGTAAGGAAAAACAAGAAGGAATAGAATATCTCAAAGGGAACCAAAAGAATAGAAGCTGATCAAGAAGTAAAAGAAATAAGTGTGGGGAAACACCAAGGATGTCAAGACCACCTAGGGAATATGGGAAGAAAGTAGAATAACAAGAAGGCCCAAGTGTAACAACTACTTGTAAAGAACTAAGATACAGCACCTTAGGAACTCCATAAAATAGGGAGACTTGTGGAAAGCAGAGGTATGGATCAAAAGAGGAAGAAAAGCAGAAGTGAATGAATCATACAAGATCCTTAAGTTTAAGTGAAGATTTAAAAGAGAGAACTTCTAAAGAACGGTACGGTGATCAAACAAAAGAATCCCATAATGGAAGACACTAGAAGGAGGATGAAAGTAGGAAGTTGGATTGAGGAAGGAGAAAGCTCCAAGTTAAGAAAAGCACTTGAGGAAGTGTCATAAAAGATCGAACCGATTAAGGATTAAGAGGAAATAGAGCCAACAAAATTAGAATAAAATGATCAAGTGCCAAGGGAAAGAAATCATCAAGATCTAAGAGATAAGTCAAACCCAAGTAATGCGTAAGTATGAAGACAACATCAAAAGACATTATACAAGTAAGAAAGCGACTAGCCAGAATAAAGGATCGTGAAATGATCACGATCTGATTAAAAATGGATTAAAAAGGAGAAGAGATCTTAAAAATGAAGGGTAATAGTAGAAATGAGGAATGAAATAAGAACCTTAGCATGTTAATAAGTTATCGGAAGCTCAAGGGCGTGAAAATTGAACAACCAAATATAAAAGTCAGAAAAGACGAGTAAACAAGGAAATCGATATGAATATAACGAGGTGAAGTCAAAGACATGTTCCGATGAATGTTATGTAGTAAGGGGCATGTAAACCCAACTATGCCAAGGAAAAAAAGACATAGGCAAGGAAGGACCTAGGATTAAGGCATAAGGAAGTTAAGCATATAGGTGATAACCAAAGAATAAGGAAGGGATCCATGCAGAATGAAAAGGTGATAAATGCCAAAACCTGTGGAAGTTAATGACCGAAATTCATAGTCCTGGAATCTTAGGTAAAAGGAGTTTGGAATGGAGAAATGGTACCTCAGGAAAGGAAGGATGTACCTAAAGGAAATTATTCTAAGTCTTCCAGGGAGATATGCCTAGCTAAAGTAAGTTCCATGGAATGAGGAAAGGATGAGAATGAGACGAGAATCTTAGGTATGTGATGTAAGGGATGAAGGAAAACAACCAAGAAGGTTGTAAGACGATATACTAGAAAATTTATATATGAATTAAAAGTTTATTCCAATACACAAAAAGTGTGAAGTAAGTTTTGGAGACAAAACTCCTAAAAGAAGGGGAGAGTTGTAAACCCCACTCTTTGTAATTAAGGAAAACTAGAAAAGAACTAGCCAAACTGAGTGAGAAAATCGAACATGTTCACAAACCTAATTATTGGGGAATGGCCAAATTGGAGAATTTATAGCTCCCAAGTGACCCACAAGGGTTCATAAAACTTGGAAAAGAACTTTAGAACAAATTGGGAGAGGAAAACTAGACCAGTTCGGGCGAACTAGATCCGAACTGGATTGAATCGATTTAAGAACCAAGTTGGTTTATAAACCGGAACCGATAAAGAGAGGGTAAACCGGAAAATTTATGGATTTCAAGTGATCTAAAGAGTCACATAAGTCATGAAAAATGACTATAGGATGAATGGGGGGTGAAAACCAATCCGGTTCAGGTAAACCCAATCTGAACCAGTTTGAACCGCTATTGAACCGAATGCTAAATTCATTTTTCTAGGTGGCTTAGAAATTTTCAATTTGAGAATTTAGGCCACCATTTGATAGATAATGAATTTAGATGTATTTAGAAATTTTTAATTTTGAAAAACTTGATCGAATCGAGCCTAAACCGGTCGGTTTAAGCTTTGAACCCGGTTCGAACCGGTCTGGTCCGGTTCGGAATAGTGTCGTCTTCTTCTTTCAGATGACAGCATTGTTCACTTGCTAGAAAATCAAAGCAACACAGGTGAAGAGGAGACATTTCCATTCACTATGTTTCAAGCCATCAATGATTGTAATGAAAGTGCCAAACGGACGGTCGTCGAGTACTCGAGCACCTTATATAAAGAGCCCCTCTCCATTCATCATTTCCTCACCTAAAAACCTCACTCTCTAATAGCTACTCAGTTTTTCGGTGCAGCTTGAACCAGAGCTCCAATATAGGGTCTTTTTTTAGCCAAAGAAGGCATGGTCGGGTTCCTTACAACTAGGGAGAAGTCAGCTACATGCTGGTAGTCTTCATTTGCTCTGAGGGCCACCGAAGAAGCGCCGGCGTAATCGAATAGTGAAGTAGCTCCGGCGGACCAAAGCTGCACTATTTTTGTTGAGCTAAAATCAGCCAATTCGAGCCCTTCTTAGGCCAAACCAAGCTCTCCCAACACCTACTCAGCCCTCCTACGACTAAAATAGAACTGAAAGATAAGCCAATTCGGCTCCACTCTATAATTTCCAAATGGTGCTAGAGATAGAACCGACAGAATTTTAATGATAAAATTCTCACCTAATTCAGCATCAATTGATGTAATTCTTGATCCTAGGAGGAACCTCAGGAGGAGAGTTATCTGCCCAGATAGAAAGCTCGGACCCTCGCACCCCCAACGGTGAGCATTTGAAGCTTTCTCTCTCTACGTTCTTTTTTCGACGAAGCTCCGTTTAAGCTCGTTCCAACACCAAAACTTGCTATTCAAAGTGCAATTGAATCTTATGAATATGTAGGAACTCCAATTTAACTTCAATCAACAATTTAACTTGTTTGATCAATCAATTTGATGAAATCAAATTCGGTTGTGTTGGAAAGTTGAAATTGGGGGAAATTTTGGGGATTTTGAAAATTTGAGGGACTAAAATGCAATTTTATAAAAAAAATGGGGGCCAATTGGACATGATAAGAGTGTTAGAGGACCAATTGATCAAATTTTAGAATTTGTTGGGTAAAACTTACCATTTTTGTAAAGGAAGGGCAAAATGATAATTTTGGAAAAATTGGGGACCAAATTGGCAACTTGGGAAACTTGAACCCCTTTTGTGAATTTGAATAAAGTGAGGTCCCAATGAGAACTAGGCATGATGATGGAAAATCCAACTCATGGTGGATTTTCAGTTCAAAAAGTACTCATTACCCCAACCAGGTATGATGTTTAAAATGTCCCATTCATAGTGGTTTTTCAATTTGAACGTACTCATCACCTTAACTGGGTATGGCGTTAGAAAATCCCACTCACTCGATGACTGTGACTTCTTCATCCTTGTCGTGCTCATTTGCACACGTTCTTGTCCAATATGTCCCAATAGGGTTCGAACATACTCATGAGGAAAGCTTTGGCATGAAATGCCCCCTATTTCCATGTAATTACACTTAGGCACCAACTTTTGTCTTATTACAATTAGTTCCCTAAAGTTCATAATCTTTGACTTTAGGTTCCTAATGTTCAATTAATTTCAATTAAGTCTATAGTATTTCCAGTTATTCCTCATGGGTTCTTAATTTTTCCAAAATCACCCATTGGTCCTTAAATTTCCAAAAATTGCCGGTTGGTCCTTAAATTTCCAAAAATTGCCAATTGGCCCTAAATTTTATCCAATAGCCCAATTGGACCTCAATTGGGAGTTAATTTCATAAAAATCTCCCAATTTTCCCCCAAAACTTGTAATTTGGCCCTAAAACCTTGTTTCATTCAATTGACCACCCAAATGTGGGCAATTATTCCCATTCATGATCGGAAACATCTTCCATGTGTCTTCCTCATCATTTCAAGCATTGAAACACTTCATTTGGCTTAAAAATGAGCTCAAACGAAGCTTCGCTGGAAATTTTGAAGTAGAGAGAGAAAGCTTCGTAAGCTTACCGATGGAGCTGTGGTAGTCGAAGCTCTCAATTTGGAATGGTATCTGTTGTACAAGGGGTCCTTCAAGGATCAAAATCCACTCCAATTCTCATCCTAAGTAGTGGGAATTTGATCGGTGAATTCTGGGCTATTTCTCTCTATAGAATTAAGCCATTCTAACAGGGAAGAGTCGAATTGTCTTGGGTACTTCAAGAGGTCGAGAGTAGGCTGGAAAGTCTTGAGGTGTGAGGATGGCCGAATTGGGATCGGACAGAACGGGGCAGCTTTGACTCCTAGGAAGCAACTTCACTATTCTGACCCACTAGCGCTTCTTTAGTGGTCCTTAGGCGGAATGGAGGGTGTCGTTCAATGGCTAAATTCCTCTGGAGTATATTTGGACCTAAGGACCTAAATTCGTATTCTAAGATGGAAAGAAGTGCCCAAGTTAGAGCTCTAGTTCAAGTTTCGTTGGGAAATGGAGCACTTCTTTTTCTTCTTCGAGTGTTTGAGATGTGAGGATGAATAAAATGGAGCTCTTTATATAGGGAGCTCGGGGACCTTTGGCTCTACCAGTTTCCATATTGGTTGAGCTATCCTCTCTAAAAATTGCCATTATCGAAGGGAATATTCCCTCGTAGTAAATGGAAGGTGGAATCCTTCCACCAACAGTGTTGTCATCTTATGGAAGGAGATGATGATGTTCATTGACCGATTGGATCGTTGATCAGTCCGGTCCGACCAGGTTCGATAACCCGAAATCATAAATTGGTCGGATCAATCCCAATTCGACCGGTTTTCCAAAAATTAAAAATTTATAAATTTATCTAAATTCATTTTCTATTTAATGGTGGCCTTAATTTTCCAAATTGACATTTTTAAGCCACCTAGAAAAATGAATAATTAAACCAGTTCTTTACGGTTCGATCTGGTTCAGGTCCGATTCACCTTGAACCTGTCTAGTTTTCACATCCAATCCCCTTCATGGTTCTTCTCCATGTTTTTTATGATTTCTTGGTTACTTGGGATTTTCTAAATTTTAGCCCTTCTTTAACAATTTTGATTCACTTTCATTCTCAGTTTACTCTTAAAATTTTTTGGTTTCCTTTCCTAATTTCTTTGGTCCGAGAGGACGGGTTTCACACCAGGTGCTAAGACACCGAGCTGTGAGATGACACCCGAGAAGTGTTTGTTGTGGTTGAGTGGCATGTGACTCTCACACTCCAGTTTTTACCCCACATGGTATCGTTATATTATGATACACTTTGAGCATGTGATTGTGAGAATTGGGCTTGAGTAGCCCATGTGTGTAAGGGCTTAAGTAGCCCAAGTGTAAGGGCATGCGTAGCCTAAGATGAGGCACAAGTCATGAGTAACCTGGAAGTTTTAGCCGAGTACGTACACCATACTTGTGAGTGGGACAAGAGTTCCTAATGTTTTGCTTTATGATATTGTATTTATATGAATTGTTATCTATATGTAAACAACAGAGTAAGCCGAGAGTAAACCGACCGTAGGATAGACAATGTGTCAGTGTGACTCGAAGCAAGAGTCTTGAGGGGTCATGATAAACCATAGAAACCAAAAAGGATAAGTTAAATTAAAGAGATAGAAAAATGAGGTTAGAAGGTATTACGGGGAATATTTAAGTCATAAGCCATGAAGTGGTCTGACGTTAGTAACCCATTCACTAAGTAGTTGAGCTCACCCCCTCACTTAAACGAATTGCAGATTTGAAATCAAGGAGGTGTTAGGCAACAAGCGGAAGAAATTTCAAAGGCATTCATCCCCTAAGGTAGCCCCATGATCTGCTCATGAAGGTGGTTTAAATTCTTATCATATTGCTATCTTTCCTATGAAATTTAGAAACGTATTTTCGATGGGCTCAAATTGAAACTTTAAAATAAAAATTTATGAATTTTTGTTGCATTTTACAAGCTATTTTATTAGAAGCTCTGTTCCCTATGGTTTTCACTATGGTGATGGTACTCACCATAGTGTTTATTGATGGGGATGGGCAGAGGGGTTCACGGGTCTCCGACCGACATAATCGAGCCAAGGCGTGATAGATGCAATACTTGGTGGTTTCAAAAATTCTATGAATAAAGAATTTGAAATGATAGATCTAGGAAAACTACATTACTTTCTAAGAATCGAAGTTAAACATAATGATAAAGGTATTTTCTTAAATCAATCAAAATATATAAATGAAGTACAATAAAAGTTTGATATGGCAAATTGTAGACTAGTTAGTACTCCAATATCTAAATGAACAAAATTAACAAAAAGAAATACAACATAAGTAGAAGTGGATAACACTTATTTTAAGCAAATCTAAGGAAGTTCATTATATGCAACTCATACTTGTCATGATATTATGGATGGAGTAAGTCTCATTAGTAGATTCATGGAAAACCAAAAAGAACAACATATTCAAGTATCTAAAAGGATTCTCATATATCTAAAAGAAACACGTGATATGGGATTGTTCTATAAGAAAACTATATATTTGCATTTATCAGGATATACTGATAGTGATTTTGCAAGTGATGCAGAAGAAAGGAAAAGCACCTCCTGTTATGCTTTCCTACTTGAAGATCGTTGCATTTCATGGTTGTCTAAGAAACATTATATAGTTGTGTTATCTACTAGAGAGGCAGAGTACGAGAGGACATAATAGAGGTAGAGCAAAGACATCATATTATCAAGGATAACCATTTTGTTTTAAGTGTCACAAACCTAGACATCAAAAGTATGATTATCCAACTTGGAACAACCAAAATGCAAATTATCTCGACTCTAGGGAATCAAGCACTAAGGGTATGAATCCAAACCAAAAACTAAGATCTATGGAATTAAATATGTTGAAATAGTATAAGATATTTAAGGTAATTATGATATAATCTTGGATATTAAGATTATATCATATATTCTATTTAAGGTAGTTAATAAATAGACATGTATATAATTGAGTTAGGGTTTGGAGAAAATAGGGAGGGTTTCAATTTCTCATCCCCAATGCCTCTCTATCAATATATTCGTTTTCTCTTTCTCGAATTCAGTTTTGTAACATGGTATCAGAGCTAAGGTTTTATGCTATTTTCAAGGTTTTTTGATATGAAGGCTCAAGAGCCGGCATAACTGAATTGTTGTAGAAGATGGAGAAAACGGATGCAGTATTAACAGGAAGGGAGTTGAAGGAAATTTTAGAAGGTATGGCCAAATTGCTTGTAGGAAGAGAAGATGTATCGCCTCAACATAACAATACTCTCAATAGAGATTTGAAGTTGGAATTACTCCCAATAGAGCAGAGACTTGAAGGAACGAAAAACTATTTGAGTTGGTCGAGAAAGATGAGACTCATACTAGAGTCAAAATATTTGGAAGATTACATTGACGACTCGTATGAAGAACCCACTGATACTACCAGCACATCATGGAAGGTGTGGAGGGCGACTAATTCTCTAGTGGTTGCATGGATAATAGGATCACTTTCTCCTTCTATCGCGGGGTTGGTAGAAGGTATTAATAAAGCATATGATATATGGAAGATTTTGGCTACTCAATTCTCTGGTATTGGGAATATGATGACTGTGATTGAGATTGAAGATAAGTTGGACGCACTAAAGCAGGGGGAGCGAAATATAATAGAATACAGTACTGAGCTGAAAAGGTTATGGTCCGAACTTGATTATTATGATCCATTAATTACATCTGATCCTTCAGATACAGCTTCTATTAGAGCATGGATGGAGTGACGACGTGTGATTCGCCTCATGAGGGGACTAAATCTAGAATATGAAAACAAGAGAGCAATGATATGTCATTAGTCTCCAATTCCTCCGATGGAAGATGTTATTGCTGCACTAATTCATGAGGAGTCAAGGCAAAAGGTTATGAACACTTCTAAGATATCAGCAATACAAATTCGCTCTACTCTAGTAAAACCAATTATTGACAACCGACAATGCTATAATTGTGGGAAGAATGGACATATTAGCTGGAATTGTTCCTCGACACGTATTCCTGCATGGGGTGGAACAAGTCATAGCATCAGACGACGTGGAGCCCGAGGTCAAGGTCGAGGTTGTGGATGATCTGGGGGACAAACCTATCGTGCTAAAGGTGCTGACATTTTTAAACAACGACATGTGTTATGCTAATGCTGACTCAGGTACTATTGCACATGCATTTTCTTCTAAACCATCTTCCACATAATGGATTATTGATTCAAGCGCATCTAGACATGTGACAGGAGCATCAGTAGAGTTTATTACATATATTGGTTCTCCACCTTTTTCCCATAATAGAGTTCAAACTGCTGATGGCACATTTCAACCGGTTATGGGATTCGTCTCAATTAAATGCACTTCATCAATTACATTATCATCAGTTCTACATGTCCCATCATTTCCGGTTAATCTATTATCAGTTAGTTCAATTAGTGATCAATTAAACTGTCAAGTAATCTTTGATCGAGATTCATGTGTCATTCAGGAAAGGAATACCAAGAGAATAATTGGGACTGGACGGAGGCTTGATGGATTGTGGTATCTTATGAGAGATGAGTCTAGCACAGCTTTAACCACTACTTTGTCTGAACGAGCAATGAATGAAGTCATATTGGAGCATCGTCGTCTTGGTCATCTATCGTTTGAGAATCTTAAGAGGGTAAGGCCTGACTTGATGAATAATGTAGAACGTAGCAAGCTTGTATGTGATGCTTGTGAGTTTGGAAAACATACAAGAACATGTTATTCTCCTACTAGTTTAAGGAGTATTTCACCATTTTCGTTGATACATTCTGATGTTTGGGGACCATGTCCAGTTACTTCGATTGGCGGATTCAGATGGTTTATTACATTTATTGATTGTTACTTAAGGATGACATGGGTATATTTGATGAAAAATAAATCTGAGACACTGGTTTGCTTTAAAGATTTTTTAGCTTTGGTGAAAACACAATATAATGCCAAGGTGAGTACTCTCCGTACAGATAATGGTACTGAATATGTTAATAGAGAATTCTCATCGTATTTATCTACAAAGGGGATTCTGCATCAGACCACATGTCCAAATACACCAGAACAAAATGGAGTGGCAGAACGGAAGAATCGACACTTGTTAGAGGTAGCTCGCACACTTCTATTTACAATGAATGTTCCAAAATATCTATGGAGTGAAGCAGTATTGACGGCAACATATTTAATTAACTGGATGCCTTCTCAGATATTAAACTTTCAATCTCCTTGTGAACTTTTGATGGGACGCAATATATATGCAATCCGTCCTCGTGTATTTGGTTACATATGTTTTGTGAGAAATCATCGTCCCATGGTAACTAAACTTGATCCACGTGCCTTGAAGTGTATTTATGTGGGCTATTCTAGTACTTAGAAAGGTTACAAGTGCTGGTGTCCAAGCGAGAGAAGACTTTTTGTGGGTATGGATGTAACATTTCATGAGAATGAACCCTTTTATGGTGAATCAACAACGTCATCCATAGTGCTAGATGATTTGACTGAAGCACAACATGGAAATGAAGAGAGAATTAGTGATAATGAAGAAGATGATGTCATTGTAGGTATAATCCCATGTCCTAAGAGATTGAGTAGCAATGAAGGAGGGACTAATGAACCAGAATTGAAGGTTTATAGTAGAAGGAACAAGAGTTGTGCTTAGGGGGAGGAAGATAAAGAAGATGATGGAGAGCGACAAGAACAGATACTTATACCACACTCATTGCCCACATATGTCCCACATACCTATCAATCTTCTGACGATTCCTCATCATCACCGAATGTCCCAGATACCCATCAATCTTCTGACGATTCCTCATCATCACTAGATGTCCTAGATATTCATCAATCTCCTGACGATTCCTCGTCATCACCAGATGGTAATGAATCTCTGCCCATTGCTATTCGTAAAGAATCTAGAGCTAATGCAGGAAAACCTCCAATTAGATATGGTTATAAATATGATATATCTAATTATATCTCATATGAATCTGTCCCATCTACATACAAGACCTTTATTGTATCATTACAGTTAGTGCACATACCAAGAAATTGGCAAGAGGCTAAAAATGATCCAAAGTGGCTTGCAGCAATGCATGAAGAGATGCGTGCATTAGAGAAAAATAGGACATGGGAACTGGCATTACTTCCAAGCGGGAAAAAGGTTGTTGGATGCAAATGGGTATTCACTGTTAAACAAAATGCTGAAGGAAAGGTTGAAAGGTATAAAGCAAGATTGGTAGCAAAAGGCTACAACCAGACGTATGGAATAGATTATGATGAGACATTTGCACCAGTTGCTAAAATGTGTACCGTCGGAATACTTATATCATGTGCTGCCAACTTTGGATGGAAATTACATCAATTAGATGTAAAGAATGTATTTTTGCATGGAGACTTACAAGAAGAGATATATATGGAAATTCCACCTGGATTTGATACAATGAAGACCACTGGGAGGGTATGTAAACTTAAGAAGTCTTTGTATGGACTCAAGCAATCACCAAGAGCTTGGTTTGACCGATTTCGACATGCAATAGTTAGAATGGGTTATCAACAATGCAATGGAGATCACACAGTTTTCTATCGACACTCAAATAGTCAAGTTGCTATCCTTGTAGTATATGTAGATGATATTATTATAACTTGAGATATTGCGACTAAAGCAAAGATTGAGCAAAGAATTTGAAGTGAAAGACTTAGGTGCACTTAAGTATTTTCTTGGTATTGAGATAGTCAGGTCTAGGACAGGCATAGTGCTTTCTCAGAGAAAATATCTATTGGATCTACTTACTGAAACAAGGATGTTGGGTTGTCGAACTGCTGCTACTCCAATTGAACCAAATCATAAGCTATGTGCTCAGTCAGGGGATCCAGTGGATAAAGAACAGTACCAAAGAATTGTGGGACAACTTATCTACTTGTGTCACACACGACCGAACATAACATATGCAGTTAGTATTGTAAGTAGATATATGCATGATCCTAGGACAGAACATTGGGAGATAGTTATGCGAATATTGAGATATCTAAAGAGTAGCCCGGGAAAAGGCCTTTGGTTCAAGTCTCAAGGTCATACTAAAGTTGAAGGATTTTGTGACTCTGATTAGGCTAGTTGTGTAGATGATAGAAGATCGACATCAGGTTATTGCGTATTTGTTGGAGGTAATCTTGTATCTTGGAGAAGTAAGAAACAGGAGGTGGTCGCAAGATCAACGGCAGAGGCAGAATACAGAGCTATGACTCAAGGCATATGTGAGATAATATGGATAAAGAACTTATTGATGGAGTTATGTTTATTCAGGAAAGAACCCATTAAGTTATGGTGTGATAATAAATCAGCAATCAGCAATACTAACAATCCAGTTCAACATGATAGAACCAAACATATTGAAATTGATCGATTCTTCATCAAAGAGAAACTTGAGAGCAAGATCGTGGAGCTACACTACATGAAGACTGGAGAACAATTAGCAGATTATTTAACTAAAGGATTAGGACCTAAAGAGTGGATTAATGTTTGTAACAAGATGGGAATGATAGATATTTATCGCCCATCTTGAGGGGGAGTGTTGAAATAGTATAAGATATTTAAGGTAATTATGATATAATCTTGGATATTAAGATTATATCATATATTCTATTTAAGGTAGTTAATAAATAGACATGTATATAATTGAGTTAGGGTTTGGAGAAAATAGGGAGGGTTTCAATTTCTCATCCCCAATGCCTCTCTATCAATATATTCGTTTTCTCTTTCTCGAATTCAGTTTTGTAACAAAATACATCCTAGATATTAAACTAAGGTTGCAGTATTCATATGAGGAAAGACAAAGAAATGTCTTTAAATTCAATGAGAATTATATTCAAAATGTAAAATTAAAAGATTATTCAATATTAGAAGTACAAGGTAATGGTGATATTATAATTCAATCATGTTTAAATATTATACTCATAAATTATTTTTACTATGTCCCAAAACTGAAAAATAATTTCCTAAGTCTAGGACAATTGCAAGAATAGAATATGAGCATAAATATATGTAAAAGTAATTGTAGATAGTATAATCATGAAAAAGGAACCATAATGAAAGTATACATGTTACCTAATAGAATGTTTTATATGCATAAAAGGATTAAAATACCTAAAAAGGAAAGATGTTATAACATTAATTCAAATCAATTATCTACTATTTGGCACAAAAGAAATGGAGACTTAAGTATGAAGGGCATAGATCTCTTAAAATCTAAGAAGATGGTTAAAGGGCTACGTGAAATATAGTTTTCTCTTGAAGTTTGTTCATGTTGTGTAATAGGAAAACACTCAAGAGTCGTAGCGCCAAGAGAATCACAATGGAGAGCACATCAACCTCTCCTTTTGATACATTCAAACATATGTCGGCCAATTACACTAGAATCAAAGGGAGGAAAAGGGTTTATTCTTACCATTTATTGATGATTACAATAGAAAAATATGGATAAGTCTCTAACTGAAAAATTGGAAGCATTTGAAATGATTAAATAGTTTAAAACAAAAGTACAAAAGGAGGTAGGTTTAAATACAATAACTTTATCAAACGATAGAAGGGGGAATACACTACTAACTATTTCCTTGATTACTTTAAACACAACAAAATTAGAAGACAACTAACTACTGTCATACACCACAACAAAATGAAACAAATAAAAGGAAAAAATAGAACTTTAATGAATGTAGTATGCACATTTTTAATGAATGTAGTACGCACATTTTCAAACGATAAGAAATTAACTAAAAACTTTTGAGCAGAAGCAGCAAAATGGGCTATACATGTTCTAAACAGAAGTCTCACAAAATCAATTAAAAATAAAACACTCCAGGAAGCTTGAAGCGGTTAAAAACCCTATGTTTATTACTTTAGAGTATTTGGATAAGTACACAAATGCAAAAATTAGAGGTAAACTTGATGATAGAAGGAAGAAGTGCATATTTCTAAGTTATAGCAAAGAATCTAAAGGATATAAAATGTATGATATTGTAAAATAAACAATCATAATTAGTAAGGATGTTATAATTTATGAGAATGGGAATTGGAAATGGAATGAAAACAATAAAGGAAATGATACAACTTATATTGGATATGAAAATTTTGAATAAACAAGTTTATGCAATACAAAAAAATCAACAAATTCAAACAAACTCTAATGAACAAAGTGAAAATATTGAAAAATCACCAATTACAAATAATACCATGAACACTGAAAAACAAATTAGACTTTCTAATAGAGACATGAGAGCACCAATCTGGACTCATAATTTTGTTATGAACATTGAAAATGTAGATCCAGTAACCTATAGTGATATACTAACACGACAATGTTAAAAAAAATCTATGGATGTAGAGATTGAAGAAATAACTAAAAATGAAACATGAGAATTAACATATCTACTAACCGAATAAAACCAATTGGAGTAAAATGGATCTTTAAAACTAAGCTAAATCAAAATGGAGAAATAGACAAACATAAAGCAAAACTTATAGCTAAAGAGTACAATCAGAAGTATGGAATAGACTATATAGAAGTATTTGCACTTGTGGCTAAAATTGACACTATACATTTAATACTAGCATTCTCAGCTTTACAAAACTAAGGTGTCCATCAATTAGATGTTAAAATTATTATTTTACATGGTCACATAACAAAAATGTATATGTAGGGCATCTAGTATGATATATAAAAGAATGAAAATGATGACAAAATATATAAATTAAAGAAAGCATTATATAGTTTAAAACAAGCACTTAGAGCATGTTGAATTTTTTTGTCAATGAAGGATATAAGAAGTGCTAGTGTGAATAAACTTTATTCAAAAAATATTTGAGTTAGGACAAATACTAAGAACTAGTTTGTATGTGGATGATCTAATAGTTGTTAGTAATACTGATGCAATATTTGATAATTTCAAAAATTCTATAAAAAAATAATTTGAAATGACATATCTAAGAAAACTACATTACTTCCTAGTAATAGAAGTTATACAAAATGATAAAGGTATAATTTTAAAATAATCAAAATATATAAATGAAGTACTAAAAAAGTTTGATATGCTAGATTACAGACCAGTTAATACTCCTAGATCTACAAGAACAAAATTAACAAAATTAAATATAATAAAAGTAAAAGAGGATGACACATACTTTAAGCAAATCATAGAAAGTTTATTAAACGCAACTATTACACATCCTAATATTATGTATGTAGTAAATCTTATTAGCCAATTCATGGAAAACCCAAATGAACAATATATTTAAGCAACTAAATGGATTCTCATATATCTAAAAGGAACACATGATATGGAACTATTTTATAAGAAAAATATGCATTTACATTTATCAGAATATACTAAGAATGATTTTGAAGGTAATGTAGAAGAAATCAAAAGTATTTTTGGTTATGTTTTCCTACTTGAAGATAGTTGCATTTCATGGTTATCTAAGAAAAAATATATAGTTGTTTTATCTACTACACAGTAAGAGTATATAACAACAAATAAATGTGCTTGTCAACTAGTGTGGCTGCCAAATTTGCTAGAATAATTAATTTAAAAATAAACTAATGCTACTAAAATCTACTATGATAATATGTTTATGGTTAAACTGTTTAGAAATCAGTAATGCATGATAGATTAAATTACATTGATATTGGATATCATTACTTTATAGAACTAGTTGAAAATAATATATTAGAACTAAAGCATTGTTATACACATGATCAACTAGCAGACATTATGATAAAACCATTATCTAAGGAATTGTTTGTAAAACTCAGATAGAAGTAAGACACGCAATCTAATGTAGAATTTATGAATTGATATTAAAGGAAATTAGTACGCAAGAGGGTTTATCGGCATGCATGAACATTTAAACTATGCTAAGTAGGTATAAAGCAAGTATATATGTGAATACAAATTCAAAAGAGATGTAATATATATATATATATATATATATTGTCAGTTATAAAAGGCAAGTCTAACAAGATACAAAATAGAAAAAATAGATTACAATTTTTTATCCTGCTAATGAGTTCCTTGGAGGACGCTTTCTCGTGATTGTTAGAGATTGATCTGAAGATAGCTTCTTGAACAGCTTTAGGAGCACCACTATGATAAGTGATGCTAATCTCAAATTTTAATGAGGATAAGCATATTTGCAAGCGAAAGAAATACATACTAAGCAAATCAAAGGAAGTAGAGACTCTCTTAGCTTTAGAGATCTGAAGACCAAAAATTGAAGCAAGAACTCCTCATCGCACAAGATTCAGGATAAACTACAGAGGAAGAGAGCAACCTGATAACACATACAAGAATAGAAAAATAAATGAAAAGAACCCAAGTGAATGCCTCAAATTATAGGGGATTCATAGGAAACATTTTCTATAGAAGGATACACGATTAGATGCATCAGGGATTGCATCATAAAATATATCAAAGAATCATCTGTAAGATATATACATTAAAACTCATATCTCATAGTACGAGAGAGAATATCTTTAGAATAAGTATATAGAGAAGGAAGTAAATCTGTTGATTTGTAGAATGAAGATCAACAAGTGGCAGAGGGAACTATGACCCCTAGAAGGTGCCAAATCTACTAACCAGTTGAGAAAGTTGACACAAAATGGTGTCATTCGAATCCAAGTATAGAAAGTAAAATGACGACTTTTTTGGCTTCCCTCTAAGCTCACAACAATACAAAAGAGTTGATATTTAAAATATTTTTTTTCTATTTCATTTATTCATTTCAATACTTGAAGAGTAAGAAAGGAAAAGTTTTGTTTCAAAAGATTAGCCTCAAAAAATTGAGTTCATCATCAACTTATTTCAAGATTATCATAAGCCTTCCAAGGAAAGACTTAAGCATACAATAGGACTCTCCCAACAAGTGGTGTTAGAGCTTAGTTTCTCACTATTTTTTCCTGTAAGCTTCAAATTCAATCACGAAAACAATTCAGACATGTAACAAGATATTTTTTTCCAAGCAATTGTTCCAAAATTTGAAGGACATTTTAATCACTAGAGCAAGATAATGGAGAATTATCTTTGAGCCAAGGATTTTTGGGAGATCATTTATTTAGGGATACTTGAAGACATCAAAGAACTCAATGAGAAATAAAAACATGATTCATATTTGAAGAATGTGAAAGTAGAGCATTACATGTATATGGTAGTGGAAAGAAGTATCATGGAAATGATATTGAGTACAAATACTTCAAAGCAAATATAAGAGGTTTTGAAACAAAAGTATCAAGGAAATACCAGGGTAAGAGAAGCTCAATTGCAATCCATGCATAGAGAATATGAAGTCATGACAATGAAAATGGAGAAAATATTGAAAATATTTTTTAAGGGTTCTCAAAGTGGTGGCCAAAATGAAAATCTAGTGTGAAAACTTAATCAAGTGTAGTTGAAAAAAATATTAAGATCACTCTCATCAATGTTCAATCATTTGGGATGCACTATTGAGGAGACTCAAAACATAGAAGACATGATTATTGAGGCATTATAGAGAAATTGTATGGTACAAGAAATAATCTAATTACACAACATATAGAAGATTTGGTTATGAGCATAACTGATGATCAACCAAACAATCAAGTGATCAGACAAACTCAAGGAAATTATGCAAGAGGTTCATGATATTATCGTGAATCTAGTATGAAAGGACCATCATCTTGTTGTGGATAACAATTATGTTTTAGGTATCACAAAATTGATAATCATAAGCATGATTGCCCAACCTAGAACAACCAAAATGAAAACTATCTAAACTCTAAGGGATCAAGCACTAACTGTCTGATTCCAAACCAAGAGGTAAGCTCTACTGAATTAAATACATCTTAGATATTAGACTCATGCTGCAGTAATAATATTAGCAAAGGCAAAGAATTTTTCTTTAAATTCAATGAGAATTATATTCAAAATATAAAATTAGGAGATGATCAATATTAGAAGTACAAGGCAAGGGTGATATTATAATTCAATCAGGTTTAGACAATATACACATAACTGATGTTTATTGTCACATCCCAACCTGATTTATCCGATTAGACCTGTAGAAAACTGTCGCAACCTCTCAGTTTTACAACAATGTGAGCCTAAATTGACCATTTGGAAAATAAACTTTAGAAACCATACCGGGACTATGTATTGCATATAAGACATAGCTTTGGTTTAGGTAAATTTTTCCATCAAATACATATCCTTCATCAACATTGTTTGATGAAAGGGGTAATTGGGGGGAATGAGTTCAACAACTCAGTTCAAGGGCTTAGCTAACATCGTGACGTCATGTCCACGATTCAGCACATACTCCAAGTAAGATTTCAAGGAGGTTTGGAAAAATAAGGATTCGCCAAAAGTAAGCTTATAGAGCTTTAAAAGAACTAAACATGTATGCTAGAAGTTTGTAATATGTTAGCTTCATAGAAAAGAACCGATTATCAAGTTCATTTATTACAAGTCTTAAAATTTCATTTGTATTTGATAAGCATATCTCATATACTCGAATATGAATAAGGAATACCATGCCCTTTTTGTCCCTAAGTGTTGGGGATCAACTTAACAAGCCATTACTTGTTTATCATTGAAAACTGTTCACATGATTTTCTAGTTGATTTATCTGCTTATATCTCACAAGCTAAAAACATTGTTTATTTCTACTGAGAAGAATTTTTCATGATTTGTTCATGGTGACTTTCCATATATTTGTGCTAAAAAAACAAACAAATCAAATACCCTTTCTTAGTAAAGGGATCAAAAAATCGTAGGATAGACCCTTGAGGGCTATAACCATGATTTCTCCCACTTGTGGCCTGGAGTGCCTTTAATGTCTACCCTCATGAGAGGCTACAACCTCTACCACATTTTCTATGTGAGCACACATGCCCAACCCCAAGACATTTCGATACTTCTATCCATTATTGACGGATGAGACCTCTCCCCCTTCTTAATCGGTCTTAATGCGCATGAAGCTCCCAGAGTTTCAAGACATACTGGGCCAACACAACTTCACTTATACAAACCTTACTGTCTAGTAGCCCTTATAACCAACACTACCCCGTACTAGGCATCTCTTTGTTCTGCATTGTCACGCCCCAACCCAGTTTGGTCAAATTCCTGTGATCAACCCGTCACTCCCTTGGTTTAAGAGGGGTTTCCCCCTTCCTTTAATCAAGCGAAGCCAGGTGTAATTTAAACTTTATTTCAAGAAATAGCATAAATCAATAAAATGCAAGTATAAAAGAACTTTTAAGCATACCTGATAGAGGGTAGATCTTGGTATTTTCTTTAGTCATATTTTTCCCTACTCCTAAAACGGGATATAAAAGAGGGGTGAGTTCTACAACTAAATTGTAAGTGAATTAGGCTTGGAAGTGAATTTTTAAAATAAATAGTTTTAACTAAATTGTGTCAATGTTGTTATTTTCTTTCAAATAAAGTTTTTTCCATGTAACGGTTTTCAAAACCTTTTTTTCTCATTTCCACATTAAGTATGTTTAACAGACAACAAACGTCATTCATTAGGAAGGGAACACACATTCAAAGGTGCAGCCTGTTCACTGCACCCACTTGTGGCTCGGGGTGTCTTTACCGGCCACCAAGATAGAAGCCCGTCCACTTCTACCATGGGTCTGAGTGGATGTTCTTGACATCCGACCCCCATACCCGAATGCAACTTCGTGTCCGTATGAGTATAG
The DNA here is from genome assembly GCA_030064425.1 of Trapa bicornis. NCBI lineage: Eukaryota > Viridiplantae > Streptophyta > Magnoliopsida > Myrtales > Lythraceae > Trapa > Trapa bicornis. The sequence continues at coordinate 17,619,059 of CM057760.1, read as the reverse complement.
AAACCTCATCCCGACCCCACCCCGGTCTCATGCGTAAGAAGCTACTCCGAGCTTTCCGACTACTGGTACGACAAACTGCCCTTTTCTCTAACATATCGTCTAGTAGCCCTTATGATGTATCACTACCCCTCTTGGGCGTCTTGATGGTCCTCTACCTCAAGTGCATGCACAAAACAATTATTTTCACATAGCCATTTATCTTCAGTGCCACTGGTCTAACGGCCCCGACCCTCAACCTGACCTACAGTTGTTTGTCTAGGCTGGTCTGTCGACCTGGCCTCGACACACTGTCGCCAGTCCACCAAGTACTGTCGGTCCTGACCTAGTACCATGGCGAAATCACACATCAGTTTCATTAAAATTTTCATGGCTTTCTCAATTCAAGTTTATTTACTAGCTCCTACTCGTGCCCACTAGCCTTGGGCCCACTGCACGTCATTATCCAAACCGAGCATTTAGCCCCACAAGTTAAAAAATTAAGGCCTCTAGCCTATCTGAATTGTTCTAGCTCCCGTCAAAAAGGTCTTCTAAAGAGTTTAAGCATTGGCACACAATTAGGGGAGAACACTTCTTACAAAAATGTATTTTTCACTTCATCTCACTAATCGGGTGTGATGATACCTGCGCTTACAACTGGCAAACGAATTTCTCCTTCCTTCAAGGAAGTTCGTCATACCAACCGGGTTCATCATAAGTTTTCCAAGGAAAGACTCAAGTATATTATAAGCCTCTCCTAATACTTATATCGCCCTCTAATTTTTTATAATTACAGTTTTACCATTGAGACAAGTTTTACTTAATATTACATATTTTCCTCATAATTTTATATGTCAATAAATTTTTTAGTTACATTTATAAAAAGTTTACATTTTTAAAGAAAATGTATATATTTTATATTATAATTCTTTCCTCTTATCTGTACTAAATTCATAAATATATCAACTATTATAGTAAAAATAGTACATGGCAAATTTTTATTGGATTCTGACATGGGAAATCGGACTTGGAAGTGAAAGAAATGATAGCGGGGTGGTTGGAAGATGGGTTTTGACCCAACTCAGTTGACCGCTTGAGCAAATATTGTATTATATATATTTATAATTTTATATTAGTCCCAAAATTACATTGTTACGCTTTTTTTCATATTCTATTAATAATTTAAATTATTTCTCTCACATCTAAATTAGTCTAAACTAACTTTCCAAATTTTATATTTTTTTACTCGGGATAATTGATTTTCAATACGATTCGATTTTACTTTTTAAATCTGATTTATATTTCTAGTTTAAATTTACTTTCCAATCCTATTAAATTTAATTTCATTTTTAGAAATTTCAGTGTTATAAATTAAATAAGACGTTCCATAATCATGGGATAAATTATGATCCATAATATTAAGGTGATGTGAATAGAGATTTTTTTGCACATATAATTTATAAGTTTCATTAAAAAAATTATCAATAAGGTTCATGAAGCTTACATGATTCATTCAATTCTCTTTCAAATAAAACAATTAAATGGTGACCTATATTTGTAAAAATAACTACTTAAACATTGATTATATATATACATACATACACAATAATATAGTTGAGTAAAATAGGAGAATTTAGCAATTAAATTATGTGCTTCCTAATTATTTTTTATCAAATATCTAAATTTTAACCTCTTAAATATTTTTATCCAAAAAATTCTCAAAATATATAAAATTACCTGATATCTTTTTTCCACTTCAAAGAAAACTTCTTTAAACAGTAAACTTACAATATTTTAGCAGAATTACTTCTTAAAAATATAACCATATTATAACAGTGAATAAATATTTAAATTCTGCTCCATCTATAAGTGATACTACACCACACCCTACATAAATTTGTTGATATCTTCCCTCACTATCTTTTTGGATTCCAAAATTTCCTAAGCTTTTGTATGAATTGAGCGTAATGGGGAAAATGAAATGTAAGGAGCAAAAGGGAAAGGAGAATTTTTAACCTTGTGGAAGAGAGAAAATGAGGGGAATATGAACTATTTTAAATATTTGACCGTTCTACCGTATGCATGTTTTAATAAAAAAAAATATGGGCAAATTTTAAAATTTGAGTTATTGATATCCACCATTCACACGGCTTTAGGAATTGAAGAAATGGGTAAATGAACTCTTATAAATGACCCTTTGTATTTACTCTATATTTATTTGCTTTTTCTGTATATGAAGAAGGGGGAGAGAGAAGCTACTGCATCCTCCCCATTTGAAAAATTGTTTGACAGACCCATCGAGTGGATCAAATGCTTTAGCTCCATTGAAGAAGAAGCGGAAGAAGAGAAATGGGGGTATTGAGCGAGTCTCTCTGTTTCTGCAAAGGGGTGGGCAAGACAGAGAGGATGAAAGGTACCGTCTTTACTTCTAAAACTGCAATCATGGCCAGAGTCTCCGGCGCCGGCACTGGTTTCTTGATACACCGGAACCTCCTCCTGACTACCCACTCCAGCATTCCCTCCATTGCTGCAGCCGAATCCTCCGAGATCCAGCTCCATAACATGGCCTCTGCGATTCTTCATCCTCACAGGCACTCCTTTTTCTTTTTCAGAAGTTATCATTCCCCCCCCCCCCCCCCCCCCCTTTACTTCTTCATTTCATCTTGATTCAACTTAAAATTATTTCAAATGATGGAAAACTCTTTGCTGAGAAAAAAATGGGTGTCTGTTTAGCTACCCTTACTAAATATACCCCAATTTTCAATTTTTTTTGAAAAATGCAGCGGGAAGTACTCAGATCTTTATGTCTTAAAGAAAGAAAAAGATTCAATCGCCTCCAAATTCATTCAATATATACATTGTACAATGCTTAGTGAATAAAATGATAGTTCTTAGATTGCATTAGAGTGCGAGATTGCAATTTACTTTCTATATTGAATTCATAATTATTGGGGGACACTGGATAATTTTAGATCCCATTATGTTGGATTTGTCAAATTTTTTTCTTAGCTCAAATTTGATTTCTCAAAGTTCAAAAGGATTAAATTTGACTCTTAGAAATGAACTAACAACATGGCAGCATTCATAATGATTTTGAATTATGGACTTTTTTTTCCATCTATTGGGTTTTGAAAATGACCTTTCCTATTTTTGGGCTATTGTCTTTATTTGAATTCTCTAGTGCTACTATGATTTGATATAAGCCAATGAGGTTATTGATTTGCATTCTCTATAGTTCTTTAGTGATGCAAGTTTCTGGTTTTGTCGTCAATACCTATTATTTGGATTGCCCTACATTTCCACTAAAACTTATTATTTTTCTATTTATTTTAATTTATTTTTATTCTTATATATTTTAAATAAATTTATATATTAATGGGGAAGCTTTTAAAATGAAGATTGCCAGCATTTTACAGGTTTTTTATTAATGCAATGGGTCACTGAACTTGCGATTTTGCAGGTTTTTTATTACCAGTCCCGTTCTTGATCTCACTATAGTTGGCCTAGATTATAACAGAGGTGGAGACTCAAACTCACAGAATCAACCCCCACACCCTCTTCATTTCTTGAAAACTTGCCAGAAAGCCAGTCTTGACTTGGGAAGCATCGTTTACATACTAGGCTACAATAGCAAGAAAGAATTATGCATCGAAGATGGGAAGGTTGTGATAGCCACTGATAACCTCATCAAGCTGTCCACGGACGGTGTTCTTTGGAGCCCTGGCTCTGCTGGCTTCGACTCTGCGGGGAACCTTGCCTTCATAGTATGCGACCCGATGAAGCTGGCAGCATCTCCTAATACCAAGTCTTCATCTACCTCTTCATCTTCGACCTCATCTTCGTCAAAGAGGGACCTTGGGACTCAGTTTGGGATCCCAATCCCGATAATATATGATTGGATGAACCAGCACCAAGAGGGATTCCTGGATGAGCCAAGTGATAAGGTCAAGTTGCCAATCATCGGACTGATGTCAACGGGGGCAAGGATGGAGCGTGCCTCCTCTTCATTCACTCTTCATCGTGTTTTTAAATCAAAGGAAGCTGATGATGGTGATGGAGGGACTCAGTGCTGGTCAAACCCTCTTCAGCAAGGTAGTGAGCTTGCAGCTACCAGCTGTAGTGTTCCTCCAAATGCAAGCAATTGGATGACCAAGAATAATACATGCTGCCCTTCTAGGACCCGTTTGCTGAGCATCACTACCCCTGAAATGCACGAGACACCTGAAGTCAACTTGGTGCCTATCAGTCGAAAAAGATGTAATCCAATTCAGTTTTTGGATACTAATCCGCTTTTGGATACTAAAGCCCCTGTCCCACTTCAACTGCCCAAACTTTTGATTCCTGATAGGGATGAGAATTCTGTCAAAGAGGTCCAACATTCTCAATCACGTTTTCAAAGAAAGGAAGAACAGATGGAGAAAACTGAAACCATCAACTGCTATGCAGCTTCAGTGGTTTCTTCCTCAGGTTCAGTTAACGTGGCCCAAAGTATGGTCCACTCTTGTGCATCGCCGTCAGAAGCCTCTGGGATGAATGCTGGCTATAGCAGTGAAGAGGAAACCATGTACTCTGCAGAAACTGCAGAAAGCAGGAACTACACAAGCCCAAAAGAAGGGAAGCTCCAGCAAGTTGGGAGGAGCCAGAGCTGTGTCAGCTATGGCAGATGGGCTCCCCCAGGGAGCTCCAATGCAACTGCTCGGAGAGCTCTACTTGAGAAGCAGAGGAGCTTCATCTATGGAAGGAAGGTACATTCTCAAGGAGCAAATTCACACAGGAGTAATGACTACTACACCCCGACCATGTCTTCAATCATGAAGTCAAAGAACAACTGGGAGCATCCGCACCAGCAAAGTAGGCAGAGGCGATGTGCTATGAATTCATCTCCAAGATGGGTCTTCTAACAAGCAAATGGGAACACTTGCACATAACATTTCCTTGTGTCATTGTACAGTTTTATGATTCAGGAACACTTCGAACTCTCACTTTTACAGTAATTAAACATCTCTAAGAATAAAGATGCAGTTGGGACTGCAGAAGCAAGGTCACCACAAAACACGCTGATCCAGCAGAGGCGCCCCAGCATGTGCCCCCCTAATTGCCCTCGTACACTCCTGTTAGAAGAGTAAAGAAAATAAAAAAGATATATTTCTATTTATAATCATTTATAAAAATCTGTTTTAAAAACTCATTCCCTCAACTCTTTTATCTGAATCTAATTACAACAAATCAAGTTTAATTATATTGAATTGTTTGTACAAAAAAGTTATATTGAAATGACTATCAATTAAATTACATCATTTATTAATTATTATTTACTATATATATTTATTTCATTTGTTTAGAAATGAATGAGAAATTATTTACTAGGAAAAACTTGATCTATTTTAAAATGTGATAAAATATTTAATTTAGTAAATTATAAAGTAATTTATAAATTAAAATATGATGAATAACACTTTTATAAAATTTATTCCCTATAATATATTTTATAAAAAATGGAAAGAAAATTAAAAAAATAAGGGAGTTTGTTTTTGCAAGATTTCCGGTAATAGAGAGATGGGAGGGGATTGGGAAAGGTGAGAGAGAGAATGTTAAATTAAGGCTAAAATTGAAAAGTATCCTATAGTTGAGGCCTTTTTAAGGGAGTTAAACATTTTTTTAATGGTTTGAACTTTAAAACTATATTTGGCTTATGTATTTGGAAGATGTGTATTGAAATTCACTAACAATATAAATATATCGTTATAATCTTTTCTATTAAATTAATTTTTAATAATTTTATATTAATTCATTTATATAAAAAAAAGTAATTATATTACTACAAATTATTTTATATAAAATAATGATATAATAATATTTAAATATAATATATATAATAAAATATATCATATACATATTGTATATTTTATTTATTATATATACAAAATATTTTGTGTAATTATACATTTTTCATAAAATTTTATAATATAAATTAATTATTATTTTAATCATAAAATAAATAAAGAAAATTTGATTTATTTTTATAAATATTATATATTTTTTTAATAATAACAAAAAATAGCATATAAATGGGTAATAACATAATTTATAACATTCTAATATAATATGATAATTTAAATTATAAATTTCATATATATTAAAAATAAATTAAGTTCAAAATAATATAAATTATATCATAACCCATTGAAATTTTTAGTCCGACTAGATAAGAATCTCCCACGTACACTCGTTACTACAAATGTGAATATTATCACACTTGTACGGGTAGAAATATAAAATATTTAAAATATAAAAAAATATTTCATATAACATTAAATTTTAAAGTTTTTTTACAAATAATATTAGGTTAAAAATATAATATAATTTAATTGAGAATAATAATACTTATAAAATTTAAAACATTCAATATTTAGAATAGGTGAGCTTTCGTTATAATGATTAGACATGCTAATGTCAATTCACTTAATGTGTTACGTCCCGACTCGTTTTAGTCAGATCTATGTAACTAATTCACCACTTCATTTGATCTAAGAATTATTTCACTTATTTTTAAACCACGAGTAGTTAAGCGTCTATTTTACGGAATTTTCCTAGAATAACATTATACAAAACTTAATATTTTAATAATTTTACATGCCTATATTAAGGATTTGGCTCCGAGATATTCATTAATGGTTCGTCTTCCTTCCTAAAAATGGGTTAAAGGGAGATGATAAGTTTCTACAAATGATTGAGTAGGGGTTAGGAAATGAGTTTTTTTTTAAATACTTTTTTCAATAAAATCTTGGGGTTTCTTTTTATCTTAGAAAACCAAATCATTATTTTAAAATTTTTTCACTATTATGTGAGTTTAACTTTTTTAACACTTCCCCTTGCTCGAGAAGTGTTTCACATAGTACAACCATACGTGTTTTTAAAACCTTTCACTATTTCACTTATTATGCGTGTTTAGCTCTTTTAGCACATCCCCTTGCATTGGGAGGCATTTAGAAAATAAACACACACCATTCATCATAAAGGGTTCAAGCATTTACAAGATGCAGTTACGACAACAGCACCCACTTGTGGATCGGCGCGTCTTTACCATTCACCCTGATAAAAGTCCCTATCTTCTACCTAGAGTCTGAGTGGACATCCCAAACGTCTGACCCTCTGACCCAAAATTCACTTCGTGTTCGTATGACGACGAAGACCTCATCCTAACCCCCTCCCAGTCTCGTGGCAAGAAGCTCTCAAAGCTTCATGACTAACTGGCACAATGAACTGCCCTTATCTCCACCATGTCGTCCAGCAGCCCTTGGAATCTATCACTACCTCCTTGGGCATCTTGATGGTCCTGAATCCATAAGTGCATGCACAAACAATAGTTTTCATAATTTATCCATTCTCTTTGGTGTCGATGGTCCAATAGCCCCAACACTCAACCCAACATGCAGTTGTTTGTCTACCCGATCCATCGGCCTAGCCCTGACGCACTACCGCCAGCCTATTGAGCATTATCGGTCCTTACTTGGTACTGTAGCGAATCACACAATTAATTTTTATTTTTAAATAAGAGTTTTCATGGCTCTTCCTATTCATGTTTGTTTATGGGCTTTAGCCCGTGCCCACTAGCATTGAGCCCCCACTACACATGTTTTTTCAAATTGGGCCTTGAGCCCTTTAAGTTCAAAATTCGAGGCCCTTGGCCTATTAGAGCTATTCTAGCTCTTGTTAAAAAGGTATCCAAAATAGTTTAAGCAATGACACAAAGTCGGGGTGAACACTTCCAACAAAATTTTCCTTTTAACTCACCACACCAATCGGGTGTGATGATAGGTCCGCTTACAATCGGTATGCGAGTTTTTCCTTTTAGTAAAGAAGCTAATTATACCAATTAGGTATAATGTTTAAATAATTCTACTTACAATTGGTAAGTAGGTTTCCCTTTAAACAAAAGTGCTAATCACCCTAACCGGGTATGACATTAGAAAATTCTCACTCACAATCGGTAAGTAGGTTCTTTAACTTTCAAAAGAGTGCTCATCACCTCAACCTAGTATGAAGTGTAAATATTTCTCACTCACAACCGGTAAGTAGGTTTTTAGCTTTAAACTTGCTCATCACCCAACCGAGTATGACGTTAAATATACCACTCACCCGATAATTGTGACGTGTCCATCCCCAGTCGATTTTCCAAGTCCACGCTAGCTCTCTTACTTGCATTCTTGTCCCAAGTGTCTCTGCACAGTTTGGGTATCATTATCAGGAAGGGTTTGACATGACAACCTTCTTTTTCTCACGTATGTGCAATTAGATGCAAATCTTAGTTTATTGCACTTAGGTACCTAAAGTTCATACTTCTTGACTTTAGGCCCCTAGTGTTAATTTTTTTCCCAAATCAAGTCCCAAGGGCTTCCAATATCCTCATTGGGTTCTTAATTTATTTAAAATTGTGAACGAGGCTCAAGTTTTCCAAATTCCCAATTCGGTCCCCAATTTTTCTAAAATTACTATTTTGCCCCTAAGTTCCAAAAATGGCCAATTGACCATAAATCTTTCGAAAACTAACCAATTGGTCCTCCAACATCTTTCGCATTGCTAATTGACCTTCAATTTTGAGAAATTGCATGAAGGTCCCTCAATTTTTTCGAAATCTTCAAATTTCCTCAAATTTCTACCCCTCTCTACTTATTGAATTTGATTTCTTTAAATTGGCCCTTCAAATGGGGTTAATTGCTCCAATTGATGGCATGGATCAGTTTCTACACTTCCATACGATCAAATGGAGCTTTAAATTGCAGAATTTGAGTCCAAAATGAGTTTAAACAGAGCTTTGCTAGAAAATTGTACGTAGAAAGAAAAATATTTGAAAGCTTACCATTGAAAGTGCAGTAGTCCAAGCTCTTGATCTGGAGGGTAACTCTCGTCCTTAGGATCTTCCTAGGATCAAGAATCGCTACAATTGATGTCCATATTAATGGGAATTTAGTTAGTGAAGTTCGACACTTTCTCTCTAGAACCGATTTGCAACGACGAAGGAGTGCTGAATTGGCTTACCTTTCACATCTGTGGAGGTCGTGTGATGGACGTGGGCACTTTGGGGAGGCTTGGTTTGGCCAGAAGAGTTATTAATTAGCTGAATTTAGATCGGCCAAAACTGGGAAGTTTCGAACTGACAGAGCTGCTTCGCATGTTGGCGACCAAATTCTCCTAACACTATTGACCACTTGGCTGGCCACCACCATAAAAAGTTTCGGCCACCTTCGGTGAGAATTTTTAACAACACCTTCTATTGCTCAATTTTAGCCAATTTTGGCAAACCACCAAATTCGATAGTGGTTGTTCGAAGTAAGGCCCTCCACTCATTCCATGAGTCATTAAGAGTATGCTAAGATTAATTGGGTGTAAAGTGTACATTTAGAAGTTCATTTAAATTGAATTCTAAATTTTAGGGTCTAAATTATAATTATGGAAAGTTTGGGGGCTAAATTATATTTATGAAAAATATAGAAAATGTCCCAAAATGATTTTAAGACATATGGAGATGTCTATAGTTATTTTCGGGAATTCAAGGGCAAAATTGTAAATATGGTGTAAATTAGGGGTAAAATGGTAATTATCCCAAATAGGGGCAAAATAGCCAATTATGCCTAAAAGGATACCAAATAGTTCTTTTGAACTATGGAGGGTAAAATGGTAATTGTACCAAAGTAAATATGCAAAAATATATATTTTTGTGAGTGGCAAAATGGTAATTTTGCCCATTTTAGGGACCAAAATGTAAGTAATAAATTTTTGGGGCCCAGATGTGTTTAAAGGAGTTATGAGAACCCAAATTGGGGAATTGGGAAGTCTAGGGTTCAAATTGAGGAACTTGTGATGAGTAGGGGCAAAATAATAATTTTACCAAACTTAAGAACCAAAATGCAAACTTTAAAAAAGTTGGGTTATCTAAGTGTGGAACTTAGAAACTTTAGGGGCATATTGGTGAATAAGACATAATGTGGTCTAACCTTAATTTTGAAGGAAATCATAGTTGGGATTAGTAATTATGAAGGGTCATGGACACTTAGTCGAGAGAATTAAAGTCCAAGGGGCAAAATCGTAATTTGTGAAAAATTACGGGGTAAGCATTATAAGTGTTTATTAGACATCTAAACTAACCAAGTTGTGTAATTTGATTCATGTAGAATGAATCCTGCAGTGGATCATATGAGGATCGCACAACTAGAGATAGAGAAAATAACGATCGGGACAAACAAGTCCCAATGAAAACTTTGAGTGGGTTTGACGGAGAGTCCTATGGGACCAACCGTGACTTTAATTAAAATGTTTGTGTGATTCTAAGTAGAAAGATGTTATTTGAACTCATAAAAGCGGTGTGAATGAATAAGTTCATGCCCACTAAAATAAACATGATTTGAAAGGATAAATAAGAGTCGGTTATAAGATTGGGGCATGTGATGTACAACCAGTTCTGAGAAACCAAGGTAATTGTGTGGCCTAGAACCTCTGTGTGATTCGGAGAAATGACCAATGACTGGTCGAGCTCCCAAATATGTGTCATATGCTGAATTAATGATTAGGCATAAAATATGTCGTGAGACCCGAGTCTAGGGCGAGATAGCCAACCATGCGATAAGGTGAGATGATCTAGTGACAGACCAAGCTCCTGAGCATATCTATGTACAAACATGTTGATTGTGATGCATGGTTGTGTTGTGTGTTTTGGAGGGAGCTCGGTGAGTGACACATCGGGCTCTCAGTGATGAGTTACTATAAGCACCATGACATGACTTGGCCATGAGTGCTAAGGGTATGACCACGGGTCATGTTATTTATTGTTGTAGATACTAGTATAGGAGATAGGGGCGACGGATAGACGCTTGAGTGGTTGTGCCGTCGCTCAAGAGGAAAATGGAAAGGAGATTAGAGAGAAATATAGTGATATCTTCCATGTTTCCTAGGGACACTCGGGTAATGTATGGGTGGTACTATCCTAGTACACCGTTGTGACAAGACGATGTTAGAATTGAGTCGCAAATGTATAGGGCATGAGTCGATGAGTGGCTGTTATGCGACCATGACCCTAGGTGCATGAGAGTCACCTAGCTATGAGACGACACTCAAGGAGTGTTGGTTGTGGTCGAATTATCACGTGACTCCTACTCTCCAATTCCAAGTCTGGTATCGCCGAAGAGGCGATACATTTTGGATTAATTATATGTGGGTCCAAGTGCCCGTTGTTGTGAGAGGGAGTGGCAACAAGGCTGCCATGACCTCAGGATGCTGAGACACCCAGTTGTGAGTGGTGTTGTAAACCCCGCACTTTTGAGTTAAGGAAAATCGGGAAAAGAACCGGTCAAACCGAATAAGAAAACTGAGCCCGTTTACATTTGGGAATAAGCAATATGGAAATTTAAAACTTTCGGGTGATCCAAAGGGTTCATTAAACCTTGGAAAAGAAAATTAAGACAAACTATAAAATAAAAACCAAATTGGTTCAGGTTAATTAGATTCCATAAGAACTTTAAAGTTAAGTATACTTGCTTGAGAGTAGTGTGAGGATGGGTGACCTCCTAAGAAGTATGATTTTTTTGTAACCCGAAATTTCTGTCGGCTTATCATAAATAGCCATAAATTAATATATATTTAATTATTGTAATTAATATCAATAATTTAATACCCAAATTAAATTATTAGAATTAATACAAATAATTTAATATCGAAATTAATTATTGAAATTAATACCAATAATTTATGGCAATATTAATACTAGTAATAAATCTCTCCCATTTAATACACGGTTTTACACCTATATAAAGAAGTCATCCCCATTTATTCTCCTCACACATGAACACTTCTCTCCCTCTCTCTACTGCTCCATTTCTCGGTGAAGCTCGAACCAGAGTTTCGACTTAAACATTTTTCTTAGCCTCGGAAGGAGAGGTTGAGCTCTTTAAAATCAAGGAGAAGTCAGCTATCGGATAGCAAAATCAAGTCAATCCGAGAATCACTAAAGAAGCGCCGACATGATGGAACAGTGAAGCAGCACCGACAGACCGAAGCTGCCCTATTTCGGTGAAGCTGAAATTGGCCATTTTGAGCCCTCCTCAGACCAAACCAAGCCCTTCCAACACTTCCTCAGCCCTCCCACGGCCGAATTAGGATTGAAAGGTAAGCCAATTTGCCTCCCCTCTACAATTTCCGGCCGGTGCTAGAGAGAGAACTGACGAAATTTCAATGATGAAATTCTAACTCAATTCGGTATCAATTAATGCAACTATTCATTCTAGGATGATCCTCAAGATGAGAGCTATTTACCCAGATCGAAAACTCAGACCACTATGCCCTCACCGGTGAGAAATCGAAGCTTTCTCTCTCTACAGTCTATTTTCCAGCGAAGCTCCGTTTGAGCTCATTCCAGCATTAAAATCTGTGATTCAAAGTTTCTTAGAATTGTATAAACATGTAGGAACTCAATTTCAACTCTAATTTAAATAATTAGAAGTATTTGATTGGCCAATTTGATGAAATCAAATTCAGTAGTGTTGAAAAGTTGAAATTGGGGATTTTCGAAATTCAAAGGGCCAAAATGCAATTTTATGAAATTGAGGGTCAATTAGGCATGAAAATAATGTTGGAGGACCAATTGAGGAATTTTAGAATTTTTGGGGCAAAACTTACCATTTTTGTAAAAGAAGGGCAAAATGGTAATTTTGGAAAAGTTGGGGGACCAAATTAAAATTTTGGGAAATTAAACCCCCTTTTGTGAAATTGAATAAATTGAGGTCCTAGGATAAATTTTAAAAGTTACAGGACTCAATTTGAGGAAAAATCGACATTAGGGACTTAAAGATAAATAACTTTAGAGACCTAATTGCAAAAAACTAAAAGTTTGGGTTTTCTCATTCATTGGAAATGAATAAAGGCTGTTATGCCGAGTAATAATGAACAAGGTTGTTTATATTGTGTAGGAACGTGAAATGTCGGGAACGCTAGCAACGACAAGCTCGTGTGAATACAAAGAACCGGTCTAGTGGAATTCACGGCATTAACGGTGAATGGGTTTACTAACATCATACCCGGTTGGGATGATGAATACAACTTAAAATTTTAAAACCACTTACTGGTTGTGAGTGAAAATTTTATATCATACCCGGTTGGGAATGATAATTACCTCGGTATGAAAACCCACTATTTAGTGGTATTTTAAACAACACTACTTAGAGGAAGTGATGTGAAAATCATACAGAAAAACTACTTACCGGTTGTAAGTAGATCATACTCGGTTGGTATGATGAGACTTTCTCGAAGGAAGTTGAAAACCCGTTCATCGGTTATGAACGGAGGTGTCCTTATATCGGGCGGTATAATGGATAGAGAAAACATATGTTTTGTTGGAAGTGCTCTCCCCTGACTGTGTGCCAATACTTAAATAATTTGGGAGACCTTCTCGATGGGAGCTCGAATAGCTCTAATAGGTCGGGGGCCTCAGTTTTGGAACTTGGGGGTTAAATGCCCGATTTTGAAAATCTCGTACAATGGGCCCAAGGCCAGTTGACTCGTAAATGAACATGATATATGTGCCATAAAACTTAATAAGTGAATTGTTTGGCCATGGTACCAAGATAGGACCGACATGCTCAGTCAACTAGCATCAGTACGACATGACAGGTCGCCAGGCCAGTTAAGACAAACAACTGCAGGTTGAGTTGAGAGTCAGGGCCGTTGGATCAGTGGCACCACATATTACATGGCAATATGAGAAAATATTGTTTGTGCATGCACTGTGAGTATGGGATCATCAAGACGCTCATGAGGGATAGTGATGCGTCCTAAGGGCACTGGACGACCTGGTGGCTATAAGGGCAGTTCGTCGTTCTAGGTGTCTGTGCGAAATCTAGAGTAGCACCAAGCGCATGAGACCAGGGTGGGGACAGGATGAGGTCTCTGTCCTCATATGGACACGAAGAAGTGATTTCAGGATTATGGGTCGGATGTCACGTACATCCACTCATTCCCAGGGTAGAAGTGGTCGTACTTCTATCCGGGTGACAGGAAAAGTCGCTCCGAAGCCACTAGCGGGTTCAGTAGTGATACTGACATAAGAATGTGTGTAACTTTCATGATGAAGGATGTGTGTTGGGTGATGACACACTGTGGTAAATAAGAAATGGTGGCAAAACCTGAATTTTTAAATGAAGGGATTTTTGAAAACAAAGGAGTCTGGCACACTTCATATAAATGTTTTTCTTAAAAGTCAAAAGCTTTTAAAAACCCATTCACTGAGTAGTCGTACTCACCCCCTCCCTTATATCCCTTTTAGGAAATCCTAGAAAGCCTCCCCTTAAAGACCGTCAACTAAGATGCCTGTAAGACAAGTATGTAAAGTTTTAAATTTTATACAGTTTTGATTATGCTATTCCAGGAAAAGGTGCAGGTTAAAGGATGCCTTACTCTTTACGGTTTACAATAAGGGGAAATCCTTTAATAAACCAGGAGAGTGGCAGGTTGATCATGGGGATCCGACCAAACCGGGTTGGGGCGTGACAGGTGTTGAGAGTCCCCTCGTGACTATCACACTCCAGTTTCCGGCCTTGTATTGTCCACGGGACGATACATTTCAGATGAGTGATATGTTGGGGCTATAGTAGCCCATGATTGTGTGTGTTTGCTTTATTATTGTGTGTGAGTGAGGGGTCGTGAGGTGGCCATGAACCTAGTTCCTGAGATACCTAGCTGTGAGGTTGTTTTGAGAGTTTTCAAGCTACTCCCACACTCCAATTTACAGGTTTAGTATCGCCCAGGCGGCAGTACACTCCAAGGTTTGTTGTTTTCTATTTAAGCTTGAGTAGTCAGGTTAAGGCATCGGGCTGGGAAGAGCCTGGAAGTGTCGCACGAGCATAACCCATGATTTTGTGTACAAGACTATGTCCCAGTGATTGTTAGATGTATAAAACCAAAGGGGGAGACCTATGATAACTTAGCCATAGTATAGACTACGAGTTGGATGACTCGAGACCAATATCTCTAGGGGCAAAGTAAACCACGAGACTCAAAAGGTTTAATACGAGTAATAAAATAGAAACAATCTTGATAGGTGGTTTATGGGAAAGATATGGTATGTAAGCCATGTAGCGGCATGACGTTAGTGTCCCATTGACTAAGCTGTGAGCTCACCACTCCCCCAAACTATTGCAAGTGAAAGCTGAGGAAGCTAGAGACGAAAGTGAGAGGATCTCCCCAAATCATCACCATCTAAGATAACTCTCTTCCGTGTTACGAAAGTTATAATTTACTGTTTATCAACTGTTATATTCCTAGGTTATTGATAAACTATTTTTTGGCATCATACTCTAAAGAAAAGTTTCAAATTTTCGCTAAAAATATATAGTGTTTTCTATTTTGAGCCTTAGTCCCGTCTGTTTTACTTTAGTAAAGGATCTCACCACTGTAACATCGAGGGGATTGGCGAGTTGCACCAAGACTACTAGCTAATGAATCAAGTCGGGGCATGACAGTATGTGACCTGGGAATCTTTGTAAACACAACCACCTTATCTCCTCATTCTCAGTCAACCCTGACTCACAACACTACCTCGAGTGTCCTGTCAATGCACTCACAACCACTTCTCCCATATATATACACATGCATGCAATTCATTACTCAATCAAAATCATATATGTAACGCCAGGGAATTTCCCAATTGCATAAACCGAGAAGAGATGAACTAGGGAAAGGATCGAACCGAGAGACGAAACGTCAATAGGGGAACTAAACTGGGATAAAATGGAAGGAAGGGATTGATAGAGGGGCCATGAGGGGTGAAGTGGAGCTTGGAAGACACTTGGGAGTACCCCGAGACACGAGGGTGAGGATTGAAATGAACCCGGAAGAAAATCGGTTCATACTAGGTTCAGGCTAGAAAGAGTCACAACCCCTCCCCCCCTGAATTTTTAATGGGTCAAAACAAATCCAAATGGAATGGTTTTCAAGTTCATTCAATAGTAAATTCAATTTATAATTTTTAGATATTTTATTTTCTTAAGAACCAGTCAAAAAGGGGTAAACCGGGCTAAAAACCAATTAACTGCCTAAGAAATTCACTAAAAACTGATTCACTACAATGTCAAACTGATCAGTTGGGATGTCAGGCGCATGCATGCACGAAGAGCGGGGCACACACAAGTGCGACCACGCGTGCGCATATTGTCTTCCTCGCCTGACAACTTACTCGGATTCCCTTGTTTTTACCCAAGGGGAGGAAGTAAAACACGGGGCTTGTATGGAGGATATGAGCTATCACACCCTGACCGAGTTTTCCCAATTAGACCTGTAGACAACCGTCACATCCTCCCAACTTTACAATGATGGGCGCCTCATCATTGTAAAACCGACATGGTGCAAAGCTCAAAACAAAATATCCCAAATTATTTTCTAATTTAGTAAATTGACCTTTAGAAAATAAAATACGAAAACTATATACCAGAATTATATATTGAATGTAGGACATACATTTGGTTTAGGTTTGGCTTTCCCCATCAACACATGTCTTTTTTCACCACTTTTACCTAAAAGGGGTAATCGGAGGGGAATGAGTTTGACAACTCATGTCCACGATTCAGCTCATACTCTAAATGGGGTTTTAGTAAGGTTTAGGAAAATAGGAATCATTTGGGTTAATCTCAGTCCCCTTTTACCTAAAAGGGGTAATTGGCTCATGTTGCATTTTATATATAAAAAGTTCAAAATTTTTGCTGCTTTCTAAAAGAAGTTTATAGGTTTAAGCCCATGTTTCCTTGGTTTTATTTTGGCGAAAGATCCCGGTACTCGATCGAGGAAAATTGGATTGGGGCATGACAATATATATGTCACACATGTCTAATGTCATATATATATATATATCATGACTTATACAGAATGCTCATACTCATTCCAACCACATGCTTCATGCCTGAGTTATTTCCTTATATATTCATATCAAGTCATGGTAGCATGTCTATTTATACTTCATGCTATATGGTCATATCAAGTCATGGTAGCATGTCTATTTATACTTCATGCTATATGGTCATATCAAGTCATGGTAGCATGTCTATTTATACTTTATGCTATATGGTCATGCTCATGCTCATGTTATATCTGACGTATCACATATCAACCTCTAAGTTCATATCTAGACATGCTATTAATTCTACCTAATAACAATAGTGCACAAGGTGATGCTATACTTCCTACCTAAATAGGCCCTACAATTTTTATGTTGATTTTTCATATAGTCATTATTTCATTTTATCTTTTATATTTGTATATGTAAAGAATTGCAGATGGTTCAATCGGATTCACTGTTGTTATCCCACTTACCTTGAAATTGGAACGTGTTCATCCCAACTGGTTTTTCGAATACGTGGTGACTCGGTTCAATCACATGAAGCTCGGTAAACTACACAATAGAATAATTATGTGCTTAGTTGATATCAACAATGGTTCTGAGGGTCTATCTCCTAAATTCCCGTGGGTACTTACTAAAGGTATTAGTATAATCTAATCTCCTAAATTCTTTAAATTATCATATTGGCCCTTCTAATTTTTATAACACTTTTATTCAACCTCTTTATTTTCTTTAATTACCATTTGGTTCTTAGATTTTCGATTTGTTGCCCTTGACCCTTAATGTTTTATTTATTTACAAGTTGGCCCATAAAATCCTCGTATTTTCATTTTACCCAAACTTTACTAATATTACCATTTTAACCTTAAATTTTATAAATTTTTCATTTTGCCCCAGATTTTCTAACTTATTATTTCTCGCCTCAAACTTTCTTAATATTATATTTAAGCCCCTAAAGTTCTTTAAATTGCCATTTATGCTTCAACGCTTCATAAATTATAGTTTTGCCCATGTACTTTTCAATTTTTGCACTTTAGTCCCTAACTTTCTTAAACTCATTATTTTTGCCCAAAATTTCTCAAATATGTCCATTTAGCCCATTAAGAGTCCAAAATGACAATTTTGCATATCTTTAGGTAAAATTACCATTTTTCTCTTTTACTTCCAAAAACCATTTTTAACACCTCCATTTACACCAAAACTACTTCTTAGTCTATGATACTTTCCATATGTACTATTTCCTAATTTTTTCCCTAATTGAAAAATAGACCCCAAAGTTCTTAAAGCTTACGATTTGGTCCCCCCAACTTTGTAAATATATCTAATCAACTTCAAATTTCATAACTCCTCCCCAAATATCTTCATTTAACTCATAATGGCTTATGGGAGAAGTTTAGGGTCCAACCCCAATCGCAATTGGTCAAATTTAGTCATTTCTCAAACATATCTAAAAATGGTAGAAATTGGACAAATGGAGGTCGACTTAGAAATACTCATCAGAGAGGGCACTACTGATGGTCGAAGGGTAGGCGTTTTGAAGCCATGGAGGAGGCGGACCATTATGTGGTGGTAGTCAACCAAATGGTCGCTCGAGCTGGCTGAATATGGCCTCAAACTGGCAGTAATAATGCATTCCAAAAAAGACCCGATAGAGGAAAATGGCTTATGGTGGTCGAAACTTCCCTTGCCGAAGGTCGGCCAAGGCTATAGTGAGGTAGAAAAGAGGCAGAGGGATCTTTTGACACCAATATTGTTCAGATATGTGGTTGAATTTGGCCTGTAAGGGCGACGATAACTCGTTGTTTCACTATTAAATGTTGGAGTTGGCCAAAACGACCCTCATGTGATATTTTTCGACCACTTGTTGATCAGGACCCGACCATAGACTTGAAGAGAACTCCAATAACGATATTTTGACAACAAAATGCCCAAATTTTGTGGTCAGATGAGGAAGAATTTGCTCTCGAAAGGCTCGGGGGTTGAGAGAGGTTATGCAGTCGGGTTTTCAAACTTCTCAGATGAAATTCGATCTTATAGGGCGATATAAATGTAATTAACTTCACTTAGAGGCCGCTCAGAGAGTTTTCAATGCATTGCCAGATCTGATTTCAGGAAAATTTGGTCAATGAAGTGTGTTTCCATAACCTACCATATGTATAAACTGTACAAGAGTAGGTAGTGGTGCAGATTCAAGTTAAATAACCACAAATCATATCAAGTCGCCCAAAGTTAGGATAAATTCGACCCAAATCAATTCCCCATCATTCTCCTACTTTCAGAAATTACACTTTTTTTTCCTTTGAGTTCTCTTGGTAATTTGAATTCTACCCTTTTCTAATCCCGACTCTCCAAAATCGGCCTCCCAAAATTCTCAACTTCTTGTTCAGGAAAATAACTTCTTATCCTAATCCCTAACTTGGGTTCCTATACTTGGTTCTTCTTAGATTTTTGATCCATCGGTGTTTGATTCTACTGTTTGGAAATCCTAGTATTACAGGTCGAACATTCAAGAATAGATCGATCGGAGGAAATCGACTCATAGTGGTCGAAACTCCCCTTGTTGGAGGTTGGCCAAAGCTAGTGGGAGGTAGAGTAGAGGCAAGAGGTTCTTTTGACATCGTTGTTTGATGAAGAGGTGGCCAAAACTGGACGAATTCGGCTCCGAAAAGGTAGTAACGTCGCGCAGTTTTCCTGAGTGTTCCAGCCATTAGCTAGTTGGGACCCGACCATAAACTTCAATATAACTCTCTTAGCGACATTTTGACATCAAATACCCAAATTTGGCGGTCAAAGGAGGAAAATTGTCGCTCAAAAGTTTCGGGTATTGAAAGAGTTTTTGCAACTGGGTTTTCATGCTTTTAGAATGAAATTTGATGGGGACAAGAAAATGCAATTAACTTAATGTGTAGGTCCCTCAAAAAATTGTCAATACATTTTTAAATTTAATTTTGTTTAATTTAGTAAAAAATTCGAATTATTTTAATAGATATTCTAAAGTTATCATATGAAAAAACCGTAAGTGAATAGATAGAACAACTTAGTTAGTAGAAGTTAGGTTATGGATGGGATAGGCAGAGCAAAGTGAGATTGGGTAGTAGAAGTTAGGTTACATTCAACTCAAATTGTTAACTCTCTTTTTCACTTTTTCTAAAATTATAATTTTATAAATTCGTCCACTCTCAATAATTTAAACTATATCCATTTTTTCGACTCACCTAAATTGAATTTTCGAAAATTTTAACTTATTATTTATAAAACTATATCTAATCTTATATTATCTTAATTATCACTGTAATTACTATTTCCATTTCATTTCGAATTTTTTATTCAACCGTATACTACTTTTGGAGAAACACTAGTATTACAAATTTTATATATAAAATGGTCAACAATACATTTTTGTAAATGAAATTATAGAAAAAAATTATCAATTTAATATAAAAATAAAACTAATATTTAAATCTTACCTTTCAATGATATAATAAAAAATAATAGTTAAAAAAGAAAATAGGATGAAAAAAAGTTTTATTTTCTATGTAAAAAATAAATATAATGATATTTAATATTATTTAATATTATTTTAATTAAAAAAATTACCATCCATACAAAAACCTAAAAGGCAAGGGATTATGATATAAGGAAGGGCCTTGGAAGAGTAACGACCCCTCTAAACAAAATTGTGAAGGGAGTTTCCCACTCTAAGTCCTCCTGATAAAACATATAGCTTAAACAGAACCAAATAATTCGAATGGGCTCGCTACGGCAATATGGTTCCAAATCGAAATTTTGTCATTTGTCTGTAATTACATAATTAACCGTTTTTTCGTGGCTGCATAAGAATGTAAACAATACAAGTAATTACATAAGATGCTGTCATTCTACTCACTAATCCTCAGGGGACTCAAAGCTCAGCAGACAGCGCTCTGGAAGGTCCCCTTCAATGGCAGAAACTTCCGAGATCTCCGAGCAGAAAGCTGAGCTTGAAAAAGGTTTCGATCCAAATACCATGCGAAAAACCAAGCCTGGAGTGAAGCGGCTCGCTCTTACCCTCTCAGTCCTCTTTTCCTTCTTATTAGGTATCCTTAGATCACTCTATCAGTCTCCAACTCTATTTAACCTTCTTATGCGAGCTTTTGCCTCTGCCTACTATGGTTCGGTAGGAAATCCCGTCTTTCTTTTGCATTTATAATTTATTTGATCGTGTGATGAAGTCCATGGTGTCCACGACTTGCAGGTTTTCCTTTCCTTTGGAAATCGATCGAGATATATCGTGCGCCACTTCCTTTCAAAGATATTGATTCCCTATCTGAACGGATCACATCGAATCCATTGCAGTTTCCCTGCGGCTTCCAAGCAATATTTGTTGGATTTGGTTCCAAAACCTATGAGGAGCTCAGCCGCTTGGAGTACTCAATTTTCAACCGCATGACTGGGTTGACCTCCAAAAGAACACAATGTGGAAGCTGCAGCAGCAATTTCTCTGTCTCTGTGACATTTGATTCTGATTCTAGTTGCACCCAGAAGGGGCATAATCCTGCATCCTATCACTGTGGTGAAATTAAAAATGTTGACTTCAATGCTGATGACGAGGTTGTAGATGATGAATTGGAGTTTGTGCTTGGAAGAAGTTATTCAAAAGGCAAGAAGTGGTACACTGTTATTGTGGTAAATAGAGATAAAATGATTAAAGTTGCAATTGGAAAGTACAGGCATGCTTGGATTGTTGGTAGTGTTTCAGAGGAGGAAGCTGCTCTAAGAATCTCTGAAATATTTACTAAAGTTTTCATGAATGGTGGCAATGAGGAAGATGTGATTCACGGGGAGTTTATGCCTGTTGGAGCAGATGGAAAGATTGTTCTTTCATTTAATTTGCTGAATGCTGACCCTCAGGATTGGATTTATGACTGGTATGGAGCTTAAACTTACATTTTCATATAAATAACTGTGTACAAGTTTTTAGTTTTCGGTTGGACTTGAATTCATCAAAATGTATAGGTTTCAGTGGCTTGATCAAATCAATGATGCCAGTTATCTTCAAGTATATTGTATTGGCTTGTAGTATTGGAAAGTTAGAGATTTATCCCAAGCATGTCCATATGAATTGCCATTAGGAAAACCTAATTGTCTACCAAAAACTTTAGTGCAATGTATTTTGAATGATTTCCTCTGTCTCAGCATTCTTGTTTCTTTGACATATGTTGAAATCTTTTTCTACCATGGTTCAATCTGTGCTCACATTGCATGTGACGACTGAAACATTCATTTACTTTAAGAACTTGGGCTAATAAGAGAGACACTTCTTTCCTGAACATCCTTCTGACATGCCAATATGATTGAACTTGCACATTTTCCTACTCGAGAGAGTATGAATTCTACAATTTTTTATGATGTACCATACTTTCTGGTAGGGATTTTGACAGAATAGAGGAAACTATGCTGTCCCCTGTACTTGAGGCTCTGGGGCATATAGCTAATATATCAGTGGAAAGCCAGGTAGTGGATCTCTTGTTTGTGTTCTTTACTTTTGTATCAGGATATGACCTATGCTCATTAGCCGTGTCTTGCATATATGTCCATCCTGCCAACTGTGCACATGAAGGTTTTATATCACACACCGAAGTCCTCATTTTCTCACTGGGATGATGAGCGAGGAGCCCATATCTTTAGTGTTGGTGATCTCCCATTCTTTGTAAGTTCTTTTACTTTGAATTTCTCATAAAATTGTTGAAAGAAGTTCCCACTAATATTGAGTGAAATTCGTTCCTAGCTCATCCTAATGCTGATGAGGAGCCGTCTATGGATTTTTTTTAACTAGATGATATTGATCTCAATGCTCAACTTTGATAGGTCAATTCGAATGAGTGGCATTTGGATACTTCAGTTGCAGCTGGTGGGAGGTCAAAGATATTGCATTTTGCAGTGTAAGTTTGCCAGTATATAACCTTTTGAATATTAAATTAATGTTATAACAAATTATATATGATTATAGATAAAATGAAAGCTTCACTCTTACATATTCTGATCCATAATATTTCAATATATTCTGGTATTGATGAAAATGCTCCTCTCTCTGCTATAGTTATATACCATCTGCAAAGGAGTGCCCACTTCTCTTGCAGGTTCCTGATGGAGACATTTCGGAGACGAATGGATTTATATCCCCAGTTAGTTTGCATCTTTAACTTTCTATTCCTTCTTATTTTGTCTTTACCCTGCATAATTGTTGTACATTCTGAATTGTTCATTCTGCAGATGTGGGGAGGCATTATTGTTTGGAGCCCTCCAAATTGTTCAAGAGACACAGAAAGTAATTATCAAACCCGCCGTAAAATTTCTTCCCATGTAAGCTAGCTATTTCAAGTGAATTACTCTGGACTATTAAATAGAAGTGTGGCAAAGTTTTTTTAAGTTTCTCAGCTCAAACTTGAAGGTACATTACTTTCAATTATGTCAACACCGAATACATATAAATGACAGAAATTAAATTCTACACAGGAAATCCTGAATGATCACAAAATTGTTGATCAGCTGTATGGTTAGGATGTTTGACATGTTGGAATGAGTATTATAACTTTCTGTCCTAGGAAGGCTGTGATGCACATTTCTTCCAAATTATTTAACCAGGGTGTTCCTACAATTGTCATGCTGATTTTGTCAATATCTTTTGCTCATTAGCATTATCATATAAATATATATTGTGAGACAGGACCTTCAGATGATATATGAGGTTTTCATGGGTCAGTTGCGCCAGCTGTTTGGTTTGACATCTCACAATCTTTTCATTGGAAGATCAGGCGGAGCAATTAAGTTAGCCAGTGAGAAAGGCTTCACTGAATGGTCAGAATGTGACTATCATCTGTCTAGTGTTTTCATTTGTTTATTGTCCTCTTTCTAATTACCAAATGAAAGCAAAGGCAGCATTAACTTATTACATTTTCTCTCACATCTGTTTATGTTTTCTCTTCCACATCAGTAGTTGGTTTTTTGCTTGTTAATTTGTTGGAGGCAATCTGTTATTGTCTTAGCTTGTAATAATCAATTTCCCTTTGTCGAAGTTACATATTCATTTTGTGCAGGGAATTGGACTTCTTGTCACGGCAGCATGCATGTTCTAATCTCCATTCATGTTCAACGACACTTAGCTCTCTTTCCCGATTGGTGTGTGCTTTCTTATCATGTAAGTAGTATATGAAGCTTTGAATTAAAAGTTATTGATTTTGAGCAAGTTGTCCTTGCAGGTTCAATCTCTACCTCGAATGATTATTATGGAAGAGATAGGAAAGCAGGTCAGTTATGATTAGTTACTTTATTTGTATTCTTTGAGTGCAGAATTCAATCTCCATGTTGATTGTCTAGTGTGTTTGTTTTTTTTACAGGTAGAATTTTCTTTAGAGGCTGCCAAGCAGGCTGAAAGTGATGCTTCTCTTGGGATTTTTTACTCTTCAGCTGGTATGTTTATAACCATCCAATAAAGCAAATGCCAAATGACAAAAAAAAATTTTTTGCTCTATCCGAATGCCAAATGGAAGTGCATCATCATTTTATACCTTTTAATTCATGGGTCTCATGATATTTTCTTCTCTTCCCACTTCCAGGTTCTTCAAGGCAAGCAAGATCTCTAGCTGAGGATGCCTTCTTTCATCCATCCATTATGTCTGTCAGCTACTACTCCTTTGAGCATTGTTTTGCAGTGTACTCGGTGCGTAATTAAACTTTCTGAATCTTACATGTTGAAAATTTTGAACATAGCTGCCAAGATATATAGCCAGTAACAAAATCTGATATTTGCTAAAACTTAACAAGAATTGTGAGCATAAATAAAACAGGTTTGAAAGATAGTATAATCCAATACTGGATGCAACCTATTATTGTATGGTTTGACGAATTCTTATTCCCTGCTGTTTGTCCTTGCAGCCTTTCTTTCTTCCAGTCTCCTTGCATGTCATCCTTGCAGCTTTGAGAGAGTGGAAAAGATACAAACAGGAGAAGACCAAGTACCTAACCTGGGTGACTAAATCAAATGCGGCAGCATCCTAAATCAGGCGTATCTGCCAAACAAGAGCAAGGTCCCTATGCTTCTTGTCACATTAGGTGGATCTTTGCAGTACCAATTTAAGCTTATGCTGTGACAATTGGAGCCTTGACTGAACCTGACTGACAATGAAATATCTGAAGCTCAGTCTGCGGCCACTGGCTCTATCACTAGGGTTCTATGTTTTGCCAGGTCAAGGAACTTCCTTGGAATCCATATTGTTTACCGACCTTAGTTTTGTGCCTATCAGTAGTTCAGTCTGCGGTCACTGGCTCCAGCAAGCTCTTTTTGATACTTCACATTCAGTTTTACTAGATGATTGTCTAGAACTTTGGCTCCATCAAGCTCTTTTCGATACTTCACATTCAGTTTTACTAGATGATTGTAACTTTACGGTACGCAAACACCGACAGGAAAAGAACCATAGTTGATTGTACTCGGTCGTAGAAGACCCTGATCCTCCTTTACTGTTAAGTTTATAATATTATAGCCACGAAAAAGAATGTCTAATTTTGAGGGCCTGAATGAATTAATTTGTGGTTTAAGCTAGCTCAAAATTACATACCCCTTCTATTTTGGTCGAAATAAGATGGTATTATTATTGGTTGTAACCAAGCTGCACCATGGTCCATTTTATCCATGAGGGCTATGTCAAACTCGAAGAACCCATTAAATGTGAGTGATGCTTTTCAAAGTGTTGGATCAGCTTCCTAAATTGACAAATGGTTGGCATAAGCAGAGGGCTATGTCAAACTCAAGAACCTCTTGGGGCGGCACCAATTGCATACCCTTTTACTGTGTTGAATGAGAGATCATTTTCTTTCTTAAAAAAATTATTACTGTTTAATATATATTTTTAATTATAATTTATTGTTATAATAATAGGTCTATAACGTATAGATAATAGAAATAGTAATTAAAAAATGCATGAAATACATGGAGTTGATACACTCGTTCACTTTAATCCTAAATTCAAGTACAGTAAATTGGAAAATGAACCTTACACCAGTGGGTATACAAGGTAGGGTTCATAAAATTGCAAAATTGAAGTCAGAACACCCACGATCCACTGGGCCGCCGCAGCTGCCACACGGATACGATGGAAGGCTCCGGCAAAGTCCGTCTGAATCATATCTATTACAAACGCCTTATTCACTAAAAGACAGTCAGGATCTCTTGAATGAAGTCATTGCACATGGGGCAGTTGCCCCTGCTGACGTACATCTCCTTGGTGCAGAGCTTGCAGTAGCAGTGGCCGCAAGGCACCAGCGGCTGCCCCTTGTGCTTCACCATGCATACGCAGCAGCTGCATTCGTAGTCGTCGTCCTGCGCCACCTCAGAGCCCTCTTCCTCCTCTTCCTCTTCGTAATCCTCTTCATCTTCGTCCTCGTCCTCGTCCTCGTCGTAGTCGCCCAGAAGGTCCATCAGTGACATCCTCGGCAGCCCCTCTTCTCCCTTATCCGCCTTTCCACCGCCCATCCCTTCTTCTTCTTCATCTTCTTTTTCTTCTTCTTCCTCGTCATCGTCCTCCTCGGCGGCTGCGGCGGCCGCAGCCGCCTCCGCTGCCTCCTGAGCTGCGGCCGCCTCCCGGGCCGACATCTGCCTCTCCTCTGCCATGCTCAACCGGCGGAGGCGGTCCTCCGCCTCAGACATCTCCATGCTCATCTCGTCCTTGGGCGCCACCGAACTCTCGGAGCGGTTCAGGAACCTCGCCGACGCAGCCCTTGTCGAGTTATGGCGGGAGAACTGCGGCCTCGGAGGGGTGGGGCACGGCGACTCATCGCACTCGCTCGGCTCGCCACTGATCCGGACGGATGTCCGCCGTGCCATCACTGGCCGGGATCCCTGCTGATCCTGGAACTGCACGCTCCGGCTACCGCTATCTTCATCCATATTGGCGCTAAGTAGAATTGGTCTCGGCGTATTCGAGATACAATGAGGGTACGATAGGGATAAGGGGGCGGACAAAGAAGAAGAGTGGTTCTTGCGGAAGTTTATGATGGGTCCGTCGGAAGATGGGGTAGGGATGGAGGGAGTCCAGGCGCAGCCGGCACGGCGGATCTTGAGGTGGTCCTTGAAGGATCTCCAGGCCTTGCGGTCGCTGTCGTCGACAAGGGTCTTGTAGGAGGAGTGATCGGGCTCGTCGCGGATGATGTCGATGAGTGTACGGGTGATCTGAGAGGGCGAAGGGTAGAGCTGAGGCGGGGGCTGGGGCTTGTGGGTTTCGGTTCCGAGGATATCGTCGAGGGACAGGCCGGCGAGGTCACGGTGGACGTTGGCGGCAGGGGGAGCTTCCCGAGATCTGAATGAGAAAGAACCTAGGAGGTTGTTTGAGCCCTCCGCTGCTGACATTTGCTGTTCAGATGAGCACCTGACGGTAGTTTTGAACGGCAAAAAAGAAAATTTACAATATTAAAAAAATAAAATAAAATTGATAGATAAGTAAAATTATAATTTTAAAAATTGGATATTCTAAATATTCATATTTTTTTACCTAATCAAGCTCAATACCATATTTTAATTACATAGATGATTCATAAAAAAACAATGAGTGAAATTATAACAATACTAAAAATTGTGATAATAACACATTTAATTATCGAACGCGCTATATTTAAAAAAATGATATTATTATTATAAAATTAATTTTTAATTGTTGATTATGGCAATATTTATCATGATAAAGTTTTTGACATGTGGTCTCCAATGTTGATAAAATATTCCAAACGTAAATTAATAAACAAAATACAGTTTCGTGCATAATATACACAAACATTTGTATTAAATTTATTAAAATAATAAAAAATATATTTAAATAGAATATTAACCCTTAAAAAATAATAAAATCATCACAAATTCTAAAAATTTGCTATTTGAAAGTTTGTCAGCTCCTTTTTTCGATCTAAACAACCCATTATCTAAAGCACATTTGGCATGTCTCAGGTAAAAAAAGCGTTTTTTGAACAATAATTAATTAATAAACTAGAGTTAATAGTATTTTCAAATACTATAAAAACAATCAATATTAATGGTTTGAGATGAAAATAATTTATATTAGAAAAAAGTACTTGTTGATTTAGGTCCATTGCATTGGATGATGTGATCTTCTAGTAAGAAATGTAAAAATATTAAACAAATTTTTAGAATTAATCAACCAAATAAACAATAAATATAAGATAAAATAGAAGAAATACAATGGTTTAGTGTGATGGTATAACCTTCCATAGAGTTTCTCCATTGAACCATTGCTCACTAATTTCGTTATACACAATCTCTATATGAATCTCAAATATATAAAAAAGAGTCGAGACCCAAAGATGATCACATTTGGCCTATACAGGGATCATCATCATAACACGACATTTACCTTGTATTTTGGAGAAGTCGGGACTCTCAAAGGACCCGAATCTGTGCTCAGCTGAAAACAAGAATCGAACCCTTTGTTATAGACCAGCAATATGGAAAGGAAGGAGGGCAGAGAGGAAGAGAGATTCGGAGCCTTACATGGGTCATAAAGATCACAAAAGGAAGGGACAGCCTCCTCTTCTCCAGCTGTTTCATGAATCTCTGTGTGTTTGTGGCAAGTGAGACAGGAAAAAATGGAGAGTTTTCTTTTTTGGGTCAATGAAAATTTAGAAGGGGTGTCTTTTGGTGGGGAGAGATTGAAGAGGTGCCCGAGTCTCTTGGCCATTCCATACTTTTCTCCACTTCTTTTTTTCTCCACCCGCAGAATTTCAAGGGAAAAAAAATCTCATTTAAAATATTAATAAGTTGGTTAAAATAGTTTGGCATTTGGTCAATTTAAATAAGTGGTTGGTTAGAGTTTCGTGAATGAAGTTATAAGAGTTTTACTCTTTAGAAAAGACCCATTAGGTTTGAATTTGGATTAAATATTGGTAGAGTGACTGAATATTTTAGAAATCATCAACAATTGATGGAACATATAGTTTAATATAAATTTATGTTAGAATATGTATAACAAGTGAACATATATATTAGTGAAGTAATAGTGAGAGAGAAAAATGAAACAAGATATAATAAATGAATAATTGTGTATGTCATGTGCTATAACATAGACAAAACAAGAATGGTCACGAATAACTTAAATAAGTTGTATAGTAATTTAAAAGCGTGTAAAAAACTTGGCCAAAAGTGTCGTGAGAGATAATTTTAGTATGAAACCTTAGAGTAAATGAAAAATTAAGTCAATATTGGATGGGCAATACCCCATAGTCTAAGAATATGATGAGTTTTTAAGAGTTATAAAAATATTTAACTACAATGAATTTAAGACATAGTCCAATGCAGGATCGGTGGTACCACAATGTGACACAAGTTATAAATAATAATAGATTGGGTTGACCAAGTGAGCATCAACAAGAACATTTTAGGACCTTATAATTGGAAATAGAGATAGATATTCGAGTTTGTAAATATAGTCCCATAATGGTAGAACTGATATATTGGTAGACAAGTTATCTATACATTAGTGATAAAATTCGTGGTGGAGAGTGGCATAATGACACATGATGGGAATAATACGACCAGAGGGTAGCCAAACCAATTGAATAGTATGTCAATGAATGATTCAATTTTGAAATAAAGTTTGAGAAAGTGGACTTAAAAGGAAATTTGTCTCAACAAAAATACCACTGAAATGATGAGATTTTTCTATAAGATCAATTTAAAGCATCTCTTACACTCTAATCTGACTTTGTTGGTCGAAGATTCGTGCCCATCCTTTCTGTGGATAACTATTATGTTGAATATATTAAAAATAGTAAAAAATAAAAATACCAAAACTTTGGACAAAATATCTGTAAAATGTAGTAGAAAATTGAAATTTTTTTTTCAAAATTTCTTGTAATAGTCCATAAAACGGTTTATCAAAATACCCCGGGAATAATAACACTATTATAAGAACATCAACACCTGTAAAAGGGTACGGGGTTACCTTAGGTGTATGTGCGTCTCGGGAAGATACTTCCCTTCAATACCTCACGTCTTAGGGAGAGGGATTAACTCACAACTTAATGAATTAAACATTGATATCATACTACTACATGACTTATAACCTAGATATTTTCTTTAAACCACCTAGGTTGTTCTTCTATCTCATTACTCGTACTTAGTATTAAAAGTCCCGTTATTTACTTTGCCCTTGGAGACACTGGTCTCAGGCCATCGAACTCGTAGACTATGCTACGATCAGGTTATCCTTGGTCTCCCTCTTTGGTTTTATATAATTGACAATACATTACGACAATATGCATATATCGGGAACTCATGTCCCACACATAAGGAATGACCAACACTCGATCGATACTTCCAGGCTACTCACGGCCTGTGCCTCATTCCGAGCTACTTAAAACCTAAATAGTGAGCTACTTAGGCCCTAAATATAACAACATGCCATGTAGTGTACTGCCGCATGGGCAATACCAGTTTGAAAAACTGGAGTGTGGGAGTCATGCAAACTGTGAAAGCCATCCCCCAGACCAAGTAAACCGGGGAAAGAACCGGTGATTTTGAGAAAACCGAGTCGAAAAAAGAACAAAAAATAATAAAGAAGGTTAATATGGGAAATTGGAAAATCCTAACTAACTAAAAATTCGCAAAAATTATGGGGAAGAACCATGAAGTGAATTGGGTGGGAGAACCGGACCGGTTCGAGGTGAACCGAACCCGAACTAGACTGTACCAGATTGAACCATAGTGAACCGATTCAATAATTAATTTTTTTAGGTAGCTTAAAAATGTCAATTTAGGAAATTGAGGGGACCATTAGATAGAAAATGAATTTATATAAATTTAGAAAATTTTAAATTTTAGAAAACCGGTCGAATCGGGTTTGAATCAGTCGATTTTTGAATTTGGGTTACCGAACCCGGTCGGATCGAACCGGTCAACGGACCATCCAGTCAATGAACCGGATTGGTCAATGGTCAATGGAGCCCAGTTAGCAGCCACGCAAGCATGGACATCCAATGGATGGCTATCACATGTCCGATCAATGATCAACGATCAACGGATGACCGGTCAACTTGCCACGTAGACATGGATAGCCAATGGAAGGCTGCCATATAGACATGAGCAACGAATGAGAGGCTACCATGTGCCCGGTCAACGGCTGATGCGACGATTGAGTTGGAATGCCATGTTAGAAAAACTAACCAATCATAATGCGCCACGTGGCACACCCACCATATCATCGTCTTTAACCTCCGGTCGCTGATAGAGAGAATAGAGAGGGGAGAGAGAGTGAAGGAAGGGGAGTCTCCGGTGACTCAAAAATCGCTCCGGTCAGGTCGCTGGTGGCCGAGTCGGAGGCTGAGTCCTACGCCGGTCCATAGCTCGGTCAGTTGCCGAGCTCTCTATATAAAGAGCACCCCTCCATTCATTCTCAGCATCACACAATCGACCGAAGAAGAAGTGCTCAGTTTTTCGGTGAGCAGCAAACCAGAGCTCCAACATCGGGTTCTTTCTCCACCTATGAAGCTGCATTCGGTCTCATTAGAACTAAGAGGAAGTCCTCTACCTAGCTGCACATTCCCTTCAGCTCGAGGGCCATCGTAGAAGAGCGAGGAAGCTCAAACAGTAATGCCGCTCCTCGGCTGTCAGCAGCTTGAGCTACTTGAGCTCAAGTCGAGCTGTCCCTAGGCCAATTCCGGCCAAACTAAGCCCCCTAAACTCCGCCTAGAGGCGCCCCAACCTTCTCTTGAGCTAATATGGTAAGCCCCATTCGCTGAAAAATACTGTTCACGATGCAATTCTATAAAAACTTAAACTAAGAAATTCACATTTCTTAGGCCACCAATTGAGGCGCGGTTTGATCTAGGAAGGGTCCCGGGAGGAGAGCAATTAAGAGAAAGCAAGAGCTCTGGTCGCCGAACTCTCACTGGTAAGATATCGAAGCTTTCTCTCTCTAGACTGAATTTTCTGGCAAAGATTCGTTTGAGCTCATTTTCGAGCCAAATCGAGCAATTCAAAGCTTGAAATGACGAGAAAAACATAGAGAAGATGATTCAAATCAAGAATGGGGGTAACTAACCAAGTTTTGGGGGTAAATTGAATGAAATTGTGATTCAGGGACCAAATTATAATTTTTAAGAAATTGGGCAATTTGAGGATTTTTGGAAAATTGGGGGCCAAATTGCATTTTATGGAAAATTTGGGCATTTTCATGAAATTAACTTCCAATTGGGACCCAATTGAGCAATTGGATGAAATGGAGGGCCAATTGACAATTTTTGAAAATTTAAGAACCTATTGACATTTTTTTTGGGAAATTTAGGACCGATTGACAATTTTGGGAAAATTGAGTACCAATTGGTAATTTTGGAAAAGTTGAGGATCCATGAGGAATAATTGGAAGTCCTATGGACTTAATTTAGATTAAATGAAAATTTAGGGACCCAAATGTAAGGTTATAAACATTGAGGGACCTAAATGCAATTAAGGCATAGTGTGAGGACCCTTATGTCATTTCTTCTGATAAGGGTACTCAAACCATGCATGAGCTGATTGTTCAATTGCCGGTGCAAGGAAGCACAGCACAAATCAAGATCTCACCGGGACGACCATGTCACTGTTACCGGGTGAGTGGAATTTTCGGCATCATACCCGGTTAGGGGTGATGAGACCCGTTTTTGTAAACCCCACCATTTTTAGTTAAGGAAAACCAGGAAAAGAATCGGTCAAACCGAGTAAGAAAACCGAACCGGTTCACGTACCCGACCAATTGGGAACGGGCAATTTGGAAATTTACAACTCCTGGGTGATCCAAAGGGTTCATAAAACCTTGGAAAAGAAACTTAGGATAAATTGGAAGAGAAAAACCAGATCAATTTAGATGAACCGGATCCAATTGGATTGAATCGATTTATGAACCGAGTCAGTTTATGAACCAAAACCGATAGAGAAAGGGCAAATAGGGAAATTTATGGATCCCTTGTGACCCCAAGAGATTTATAAACCTTGGGAAGGAACCTTAGAACAAAGTGGGAGAGAAAAATGAGATTGGTTTAAGTGAACTGGACCCGAACTGGACTAAACCGGTTTAAGAACCGAGCTAGTTTATGAACCAGAACTGATAGAGAGATAGTAAATCAGGAAATTTATGGACCCTAAGTGACCTAAGGAGTCACAAAAGTCATGGAAATGGACTTGTGAAGGAATTGGAGCTGAAAACCAAACCGGTTCAGGTGAACTGGTATTAGGGACTTAAAGTTAAAGAGAAATAACTTTAGGGACCTAATCGCAAATAAATGAAAGTTTGACTTTCTCATTCATTTGGAATGAATGAAGGCTATTAGGCTAAACGATAATGAATCGAGATGTCCATATCGTGTAGGAACACGAAGTACCGAGAATGACAACAAGGACAAGCTCGCGTGAATACAAAGAACCAGTCTAGTGGAATTCACTACATTAACGGGTGATTGGGCTTATTAACATCATACCCGGTTGGGATGATTAGCACAGTTTAAATTTAAAAACCACTTACCGGTTGTGAGTGGGAATTTATATCATACACGGTTGGGGATGATAAGTACCTCAAAATTAAAACCCACTACCAAGTGGTATTTTAAACATTATAACTTAGAGTAGTGATGTAAAAATCATGAGTAAAAAATACCTACCAGTTGCAAGTAGGTCATATCCAGTTGGTATGATGAAACTTCCTTGAAGGAAGTTGAAAACTCATTCATCGGTTATGAGCGGAGATGTCCTTATACCCAGTCGGTATAATGGACAATTGAAAACATATTTTGTCGGAAGTGCTCTCTCCTAACTGTGTGCCAATGCTTAAACTATTTGGGAGACCTTTTTGACGGGAGCTCGAATAGCTCTTATAGGTTGGGAGCCTCGGTTTTGGAAAATGGGGGCTAGTATGCCCAATTTTGAAAATCTCATACAGTGGGCCCAACGCCAGTTGGCACGAGTAGGAGCTCGCAAACAAAACATGAGCTATATGTGATAAAAATTTAAATAAATGAATTGTTTGGCCATGGTACTAAGATATGACCGACATACTCAGTCAACTAGCATTAGTGCGACATGATAGGTCGACAGACTAGTCAAGACAAACAATTGTGGGTTGAGTTGAGGGTCGGGGCCGTTGTATCAGTGACACCACAAATTATATGGCATGATAATAAAATACTGATTGTGCATGCACTATGATTACGAGACCATCAAGATGGCCAAGAGGTGTAGTGATGCGTCCTAAGGGCACTAAACGACCTGGTGGGTATAAGGGTAGTTTGTCGTACCAAGTGATTGTGCGAAATTTGGAGTAGCACCAAGCGCATGAGACCGGGGTGGGGACAGGATGAGGTCTTTGTCCTCATACGGACACGAAGAATTGATTTCGGGATTGATGTTCGAATGTTGTGTACATCCACTCATTTTTAGGGTAGAAGTGGACGTACTTCTATTTAGGTGGTCGGTAAAGTCGCTTCGACACCACAAGTAGGTTCAGTGGACGAGTTGGCCTGAGAATGTGCGTTTGACCTTTATGATGAAGGATGTGTGTTGGTGATGACACACCGTGATTAATAAGGAAATGGTGGTAGAAACTGAGATTTGATATAAAAGGATTTTTGAAAGAAAGGAGTCTGGCACACTCCAATACAAGTCTTTTTCCTAAAAGTTAAAAGTTTTGAAAAACCTATTCACTAAGTAGTCGTACTCACCCCTCCCTTATATCCCTTTCAGGAAATTTCGGAAAGCCTACCCTTAAAGACCATCAACTAAGATGCCTATGAGACAGGTATGATAAATTTAAAATATTATGCAGTTTTGTTTATGTTATTCCAGGAAAAAGGTGCAGGTTTTAGGGATGCCTTACTCTTTATGGTTTATAATAAGGGGAAACCCTTTAATAAATCGGGAGAGTGGTGGGTTGATCATGGGGATCCGACCAAACCAGGTTGGGGCATGACAACTAGAGTGGTATCAAAGCCTGTTACCTTGAATACATAATCAAGACTAGAAAATATTGTAACTAATAGGATTTATTCTAAAATTTTCAGATGGCTCCTAGGAGAGGAACCAAGAAAACTAGGAATGACTCTACTCAGCACCCTTTCTTCATAGGAAGACAACCCTAGAAGCTTCCCAAATGCCTGAGGCATGGCAGGAATCTCAAAAGACCAAATGGAGAAGTATCCCAGAGAATGGTGCCAGGACCTATTGAGGGCACAACTCTAAGTATAAAGGAAGCTAAGCGTGAAGCCATAAATGCCAGCAAAGGGGCATATAACCTTACATAGGAGGACACTTATCAAGAATCCCATAGCTCCCTAGTTATTGGGCCAAAACACCCAACATACTGTACTTATCTATTAATGAAATACTCCAAATTCCTAAAAATCCTGTCCATCAAATGATGTGATCTTCAAGGAAGATGGCCCCAAAGAAAGTGACCAAATAAGCTTATACTACCATAGAAACTAAAGAGAATCCCATCTAAGTTAAGTAAATGGAATTAGGGAATCGAGAAATCTAGGAGGACTCTTAGTGTGAGCAATTGACAAAGATGACTCTACAAGAAAAAAACTCTCAAGGTATCCATACTCAAGGACGAAGGAGCACCAAAACTAACAATTTCCTAGAAAAAAAATGCCAAAAGAAAAAAACTCTAAGGTATCCAGACTCAAGGACGAAGGAGCACCAAAACCAGCAATTTGCTAGAAAAAAAATGCCAGGAGAAACCACTTATATTTACCTAATTACAAGTACGAACAATAGAGACACTACGTGGAGAAGTGCCCAACCGTACTAAGGACAAGAATCAAGTTAACTTATAAGGGAATAGGACACGAAGTGAAAGAAAAATTGTCTCACACCGCCAGGAGTCAGGACAATATTTTCAAAGAATAATGCCCCCACAGCTATAAAAAAATCTTGAAAGGATATCATCATTAGGAATACAACTCCTACTCGGAACTTCTATTACATTCAAGAGTAAGCTCTTCAAGATTTTAGCATAATGGTAGGAATAAAAGAAAAGGGACTAAAGGTAGGACCTTGATAAACCACAAATAGAAAGTAAGTCGTTACAACAAGATAGTTAGAGAGAGTAAATGACACCATAAGGAAGACCGGAAGGTAGAAAGGACTACACCCTAAAAAAGGTCAGTGAGATGGATGTTAAGGATAGGAGGACTCGAAAAAAATTGCCCTAAGAAACTTAGACCAAAGGAATGGTGGAGGATAGGCAATTAACGAACTAATACACAGGAAAGCCATAATTTGAGTTCCAACAAAGAAGAGAGAGGCGGAAAGGCCAAATACTCGGGAAAAGAAGGATGAAAGAAATCCTTAAAAGGACCAAGGGCCAAATTAATGACTAAACTGAAGCCAAGAAAGGAATAGACAAGCCTCTCACATAATGGTCAAGAAATCTTGAAATAAGGAGGATTTGAATGCTCCATAAAGAAATACACTATGAAAGTAAACTTTGGAGGGATGTATAAGACTAATTACCCTTGAAGGAATTATTGATGGGCGAATGGACATAATGTGGAGTGCGAGGGACCAACCCTTAATTAGTAAATGTTTCAAAGGAATAAAGTATCGTGATGGCCAGTGTGACCTATTTAGAGAGAGTAGGAGAACCAAATAGTAATTCAAGGAGGACCAAGTAGAAAGAAGAAACTAGTAGCAACGGGATGACCAAAGAGAATAAACAAAACCCTAAGAAAAGTTGAGATGTAGTAAAGACTACACTCTATGAAGGACAATAGGATGGGCATGAAGGATGAGTGATACAACTGCCCAGGTAATTGGACTAGATAAATTGAGAGAAAGAGACAGTTAAATAACTGGTCTTCGAGAGAACCATGGATTTAAACCATGACCAAGAAGGGAGAAGTGAAAAGGCCAAACAAAAAAGAACGAAGGAAAATCCTTAAAGAAATCAATGGCCAAGACCGGATTTATAATTTAAAGTCTTAATGTGGTTAAGCAAGCCTTATGAAGGACGAACAAGAGATTTTGAAACAAGGAGGATGTGAATTCTCCTTAAACGGAAATAAATTAATGGGTTAGCATCAAAAGATGCTGTGACAAGTATAAATGAGTGGACAACCCATACTAAGGTAATAAATGAAAGAATATTCGAGAAACATTGGGAAAGTAAGTCCTCCAAATAAGATGTGATTAAGAAGGAATAACCACAATTGATAAGATGGGTCATAGTCCACACGCGCATATGAAGCCTAAAGAGTGGACGACTGAGCATAGTGTGGAATGCATGGAATAAAACCAATAATCAGAAGTATCCCATGTAAGGAATAAGGGATAAAACAAAAGTTGTGGATAGAGAAGAATCCAAAGCAAACAGATGCCCTAACATAGATATGAGTGCAAAGAAATGGAGAAAGAAACCTTCAAGGAAAGGTAGAAAGGTCGAGCATGTAGCTCCTAGAGCAAAAGTCTCTGCCTTGAAGGACATATTAGAAAATGAAATCGTAAAAAGGAAACTTCCCGAACAAAATAATAGACTGAAAAGGGTCAAACATGAATAATGAACTATGAAATGATTATGAACAAGTAAGAGTGGATTAATGCCAAAGGAAATCCTTGAGTAAAGGATGTTATTGGGAATGAGGATGGGCCTAAGAAATGATGAATCCCAGCATGTCAGTAAAACATCTGCAAATCAAATAATTGTAATTGGAAAATCTCAATAAGGAAGTTGAAAAAGGACGAGTGGGTAAGGAGAAACGACACAGTTTTGTAAGTTGATGTGGACAACGGTAAAGGTAGTCGAGGAATACTACCAAAAGAAAAGAGGGATGAAGTTATACAATCCCTAAGAGGTTGGAAAGTCAGGAGTAATCCTAAAGGAGGTGTTCTGGAAATCTAATGGACATAGAGACAAGATCTAGAAAATGTCATGCTGTAAAGGGTAGGTAAACCCAACAGTCCCAAGGAAAACATGACTCAAAATAAGGAAGAGTCAGTTAGTAAAAAATGACAATGTCAAGCCTAAAATTTGGACTAAATTGTAATGAGTAACAGATAAAGGAGGACAGAAAGGTGATGAAAAGGACATCCATGAAAACAGGTACGTAACTCTCTAAAAGACATCGAGAAAAGGGTTGCAACGACCAAGAGGTTAACTAGACACGAGAATGGTTTGGTATCTTGGAACTCCCAATTTTGAGTACAGGACCTCAAAGGGGAAAATGTTGCTCTAAGCAAAGAGAGATGTGAATCTAAGGATATACCCTTAAGTAAGGTATATCTAGTTATGATAAACTCCATGAAGGGAGTAAATGATATAAAGGAAAAGAAATTCCTTAGGTGAAGGATGTAAAAAGGGCTAGTTGGAAGAACAAGAGAAGAGTTTGCATGTTAAGCAAACACCAAATAGATAGAAAAGGAAATGATTCCTCATGCAAGGTTGCTAATTAAGTTTTGAGGACAAAACTCCTAAAAGGAGGGGAGAGTTGTAAACCCTGCCCTTTTGAGTTAAGGAAAATTGGGAAAAGAATTGGTCAAACTGAGTAAGAAAACTGAACCGGTTCACGTACCCGATCAATTGGGAATGGGCAATTTGGAAATTTACAACTCCCGGGTGATCCAAAGGGTTCATAAAACCTTGGAAAAGAACCTTAGGACAAATTGGAAGAGAAAAACCAGACCAATTTTGAAGAATCGGATCCAATTGGATTGAATCGTTTTATGAACCGAGTGGTTTCATGAACCAGAACCGATAGAGAAAGGGCAAACAGGGAAATTTATGGATCCCTTGTGACACGAAGAGATTTATAAACCTTGGGAAGGAACCTTAGAATAAAGTGGGAGAGAAAAACCAGACTGGTTTGGGTGAACCGGACCCGAGCCAGATTAAAACGGTTTAGGAACCGAGCCGATTTATGAATTGGAACTGATAGGGAAACTTATGGACCTTAAGGAGTCACAAAAGTCATGGAAATGGACTTGTGAAGGAATTGGAGATGAAAACCAAATCGGTTTAGGTGAATCGAATCTAAACTTATTTGGACCAGTTTGAACAACTATTGAACCGATCCTAAATTAATTTTTCTAGGTGGCTTAAAAGCTCACTCTCTCTCAATTGCGTAGTTTTTTGGTGAAGCTTGAACCAGAGCTCCAATATAGGGTCATTTCTAAGCCAAAGAAGGCGAGGTCGGGTTCTTTAGAATTGAGGAGAAGTTAGCTACACGCCTGTAGACTTTGTTTGCTCAGAGGATCGCTGAAGAAGCGCCAGCGTGATGGAACAGTGAAGCAGCTCCGGCGGACCGAAGTTACCCTGTCTCGGCCAAGTTGAAATTGTCCGTTTTGAGTCCTCCTTGGGCCAAACCAAGCCCTCCCAACACTTCATCAGTCCTCCCATGGCCAAATTAGGACTAAAAGGTAAGCCAATTCAGCTCCCTTGTGCAATTTCCGACTGGTGCTAGAGAGAGAACATGCAAAATTTTGATGATGAAATTCTAACTAAATTCGGTATCAATTGATGCGATCCTTGATTCTAGGATGAACCTCAGGACGAGAACTACCTTTCCAGATAGAAAGCTCAGACCGCCGCGCCCTCACCAGTGAATAATCGAAGCTTTCTCTCTCTACAGTACATTTTCCGACGAAGCTCTGTTTGACCTCGTTCCGGCATTAAAACATGCGATTCAAATTGCTAGAGAATCATATGAACATGTAAAAACTCAATTTCAACTTCAATTTCAACAATTGGAAGAGTTGGATCGGTCAATTTGATAAAATCAAATTCGGCTGTGTTAAGAAGTTGGAATTGGGGGAAAATTGGGGATTTTTTGAAAATTTGAAGGACCAAAATGCAATTTCCTAAAATTGAGGGTCAATTGGGCATGATAAAAATGTTAGAGGGCCAATTGAGGAATTTTAGAATTTTTGGGGTAAAATTTACCATTTTTGTAAAGGAAGGGTAAAATGGTAATTTCGGAAAAGTGGGGGGACCAAATTAGAAATTTTGGAAATTAAACCCCTTTTTGTGAAATGGAATAAATTGAGGTCCTATGATAAATTTTAAAAGTTTCGGGACTCAATTTGTGGAAAAACCATATTAGGGACTTAAAGTTAAATAGAAGTAACTTTAGTGACCTAATTGAAAATAAATAGAAGTTTGACTTTCTCATTCATTTGGAATGAATGAAGGCTATTAGGCTGAAGGATAATGAACCGAGATGTTTATATCATGTAGGAACATGAAGTACGAGGAATGCCAGAAAGGACAAGCTTGCGTGAATACAAAGAACTGGTATAGTGAAATTCACTGCAATAACAGGTGAGTGGGCTTATTAACGTCATACCCGGTTGGGATGATTAGCACAGTTTATGGTTTGAGCTTCATCGAAAAATGGAGCAGTTGAGAGAGAATGGAGAGTTTAGGTATGAGGAGGATGAAAGAGGAGTGGCTCTTTATATAGGTAGCTCAAGGACCCTTTACCTGACAACTTTCCTTTTTGGTCAAGCTTATCCTTGCCCTAAAACGGCCTGATCGGAGCCATATTTCCTTTGCCAGCATTATCCATTTCTACATTGAATGAACAGTGCTGTCATCTAAAGGAAGAAGATGAGATTGTTCCAAACTGGATCGGACTGGTCCAACCGAGTTCAATGCATAAATTGCCCGGTTCAGGCCCGATTAGTCCGGTTTTCTCAAAATTCAAAATTTATAAACTCATCTAAATTCATTCTCTATTTAATGGTGGCTTCAATTACCCAATTTGAATATTTTAATCCACCTAGGAAAATGAATTTAGAAATCAGTTCAAACTGGTTCAACCCGGTTCAATCTGGTTTATCTTGAACTGGTCTAGTTTTCTCTTCCAATTCGTCCCATAGTCATTTTCCATGATTTTTATGACTATTTAAGTTACTTGGGATTTGTACATTTCCCAATTTACCCTTTTCTTATCAATTTTGGTTTTTGAACCGGCTCGATTTTCTCTTAGAAATGATTGGTTTTTTTCTCGGTTTTCTTATCTATAAAGGGACGGGTTTACAAATGATAACCCAATTGGGATAGGCAAGGTAACCATAATTAGGAAACAAAGGAAGGAATTTCCGAGGAGAGAGGAATCTTGGAAGAGTACGCTCACTAACTAAGAAATGATGAACATCAAAACTAGTCTCAAAACCCACCTACTTAAGGAAACCTAGGATCAGATGATGAGGCAAAATCGGGAGTGCACAAGATGAGGACGAGAACCAAAAGTTCCTCGGGTAGAAACATGAAGTTAGGGATGACAACGTATAACCTGCTTTGGAAAAACAGAGGGGCCATGTAGGGCTACAAACCCACCTAGTGAAAGTAGGCAGCTAGGAACCATGGAATAACCAAAGGAGACTAAAGGACACCCTAAGAAGAACCAAAAAGGTGGTGGTAACCACACCTTAAAGAAGGCGATAGGAGGGCATTAAGGACAAGTGAATTTGAGAGACAACTGTCTCAAGAAAATTGGACAAAGAGGGCAATAGGAAAAGGGCAGTTGAATGAAACAACCCTTGTGAGAATCACAGATTTAAACCATGATGGAGAAGGGAGATGTAAACCCAGCACTCTGGAGTTAAGGAAAACCCGAAAAAAGAACTGGTCAAACCAAGTGAGAAAACTGAACCTGTTCACAAAACCAATATTTAGGGAATATGAAAATTGGGAAATTTACAACTCCTGTGTGACCCAAAAGGATTCATAAACCTTGGAAAGAAACTTAGGACAAATTGGGAGAGAAAAACCAGACCAGTTCGGGTGAACCGAAACAGAACCGGATTGAACCAGTTTATGAACCGAAATCGATAGAGAGAGGGAAAACTAGAAAATTTATGGATCCCAAGTGACCTCAAGAGTCACATAAATCATGAAAAAGGACTTTAGGATGAATGGGGGATGAAAACCAAACCGATTCAGGTGAACAACTGTTGAACCAGATGCTAAATTCATTTTTCTAGGTGGCTTAGAAAATTCCAATTTGAGAATTGAGGCAACCATTTGAAAGATAATGAATTTAGAAATTTTTAATTTTGAAAAACTTGGTCAAATCGGGCTTGAACCAGTCAGTTTAAGCTTTGAACCTAGTTCGGACCGGTACAGTCCGGTTCAGAACAGTGTCATCTTCTTCCTTTAGATTAGAGTGCTGTTCACTCATTGGAAAATTGAAGCAGCACCGACAAAGAGAAAACGTTTCCATTAAGTATGTTTCTGGCTATCAATGATAGTCATAAAAGTGCCAAACAAATGTCCAACGAGTCCCCGAGCTCCCTATATAAAGAGCCCCACTCCATTCATCTTCTCCACACCTGAAAACCTCACTCTCTCTCAGCTACTTAATTTTCTAGTGAAGCTCGAACCAGGGCTTCGATATAGGGTCTTTTCTTAGCCAAAGAAGGCATGGTCGGGTTCCTTAGAACCAAGGAGAAGTCAGCTACACGGTGGTAGTCTCCATTTGCTCCCAGGGTCATAGGAGAAGTGTCGACGTGATCGAACAGTAAAGCAGCTCCGATGGTCCGAAGTTGCCCTATTTTTGTCGAGTTAAAATTGGCCAATTTGAGCCCTTTTCAAGCCAAACCAAGCTCTATGAATACCTCCTCAGCCATCCTACAGTCGAATTAGAAGTGAAAGGTAAGCCAATTCGGCTCCCCATTATAATTTTTGACCGGTGCTAGAGAGAGAACCGACATAATTTTGATGATAAAATTCTTACCCAATTTGGCATCAATTGATGCAATTCTTAATCCTTGGAGTAACCTCAAGAGGATTGCTTTCTACCCAGATTGAAAGCTCGGACCACCGCACCCCCGACGGTGAGCATTCGAAGGTTTCTCCCTCTACATTCTGTTTTCCGGCGAAGCTCCGTTTGAGCTCGTTCCGACATGAAAACTTGCGATTCAAAGTGCAATTAAATTGTATGAAGATGTAGGAACTCTAATTTAACTTCAATTTCAACAATTAAACTTGTTTGATCTATCAATTTACTGAAATCAAATTCAACTATGTTTGATAGTTAAAATTGGGAGAAAATTGTGGAAAATTAGGGGATTTCAAAAATTCGAGGGACTAAAATATAATTTTATAAAATTGAGTGCCAATTGGGCATTATAAGAGTGTTAGGGGACCAATCGAGAAAGTTTTTAAAATTTTGGGGTAAAACTTACCATTTTTGTAAAGGAGGGACAAAATGGTAGTTTTGGAAAAATTGAGGACCAAATTGGGAAGTTGGGAAACTTGAACCCCTTTTTGTGAAATTGAATAAATTGAGTTCCCAAGGTTAATTTTCAAAGTTTCAAGACTCAATTTGGGAGAAACCGGCATTTGGGCCCTAAAGTAAAAGAAAAAGAACTTTAGGGACCAAATTGCAAATATTTGAAAAGTTAGATATTTTAGTCATTCATAAGGAATGAAGACTATCAACCCAAAAGATAGTGTACAAAAATGTTCATTGTGTGTAGTAACATGAGATATCAGGAAAACTAGTTGTGATTAAGCTCTCAAGGGGATGAAAGCCGACTTAGTGGAAATACACTGCACAATTGGGTGAGTGGGAATTTAATATCATACCTAGTTGAGATGATAAGCACCTTAAAAATGAAAAGGCACTACTAAGTGGTATTTTAATCATCACATCTGGGAAGAGTTATGTGGAAATAACGCGGAAAAACTACTTATCGGTTGTAAGTAGATCATACCTGGTTGGTATGATGAAACTACATGAAAGGAAGTGAAAAACCCGCTTATCGGTTATAAGTGGAGATGTTCTCATACCCGGTTGGTATGATGGTTGAGTTGAGGGTTGGGGCCGTCGAACCAGTGGCACCACATATTATATGGCTTATGTGAATAACTGTTGATTGTGCATGCATTGTGTTACGGGACCATCAAAACGCCTAAGAGGGGTAGTGATGCATAATTTCTACATCGAATTGAGGGTGAATGCTATTAGTGAAATTTCACACTTTCTCTCTCTAACTCCGATCTACAATGACTAAGGAGTGCTGGATTGGCTTAACTTTTAGCTCAGTTAAGCCGTATAAGGGCTGTAGGGGTGTTGGGAAGGCTTGGTTTGGTTGAAGGGGGCTGAACATGGCCGATTTCAGCTCGGCTGAAATAGGGCAGCTTCGGTCCGTCAGAGTTGCTTCACTGTTTGATTTCGAATGTGCTTCTTCGACGGTACTTGGGCCGAGAGGAGGATGCTATCAGGTAGCTGACTTCCCCAGAGTTTGTAGGTCCCAACCTTGCTCTGGTTTGAACTTCATTGGAAAATGGAGCAATTGAGAGAGAATGGAGATTTTAGGTGTTTGGAGGATGAATGGAGAGGAGCACTTCATATAGGGAGCTCGGGGACTCTCTGCCCTCACCCTAAAACTACCTGATTGGAGCCATTTTTCCTTCACTAATGTTATTTGTTTTTGCATTGAATGAACATTAATTTCATATGAAGGAAGAAGATGACACTATTCTGAATCGGACCGTACTGGTACGATCGGGTTCCATGTGTAAATCGGCCGGTTCAGGCCCAATTCGACCAGTTTTCTCAAAATTCAAATTTTCTAAATTTATCTAAATTCATCCTCTATCTAATGGTAGCTTCAATTCTCCAATTTG
Source organism: Trapa bicornis (assembly GCA_030064425.1). Classification (NCBI taxonomy): domain Eukaryota; kingdom Viridiplantae; phylum Streptophyta; class Magnoliopsida; order Myrtales; family Lythraceae; genus Trapa; species Trapa bicornis. The sequence continues at coordinate 17,574,566 of CM057760.1, read as the reverse complement.
AATATTTTAAGTGACCTAGAAAATTGAATTTAGAAACTAGTTCAATGATGGTTCAAATCGATTTAGGTCTAGTTAACCTGAACCAGTCTGGTTTCCACTTCCAATTCATCCTAAGGTCCTTTTCCATTATTTTTATGACTCTTTTAGTCACTTGGGATTTTTAAATTTCCCATTTTACTATTTTCTTATCGGTTTTGGTTTGTGAATCTGCTCAATTATCTCTTTTGGAAACGACCGGTTCTTCTATTAATTTTCTTATCTATAAATGGATGGGGTTTAAACAGTGGATGAGTTGGAAGACCATGTTAGAAAAAATGACCAATCACAGTGCACCATGTGGCACACCCGCCACATCATCGTCTTCAACCTCTGACCGCTGATAGAGAGAATAGAGAGGAGAGAGAGAGAGAGTGAAGGTAGGGGAGTCTCCTATGAATTGGAAATCACTTTGGTGAGGTCGCAGCGGCTGAGTCCTATGCCGGCCCATAGCCCGGTCAGTTGCCGAGCTCCCTATATAAAGAGCACCCCTTCATTTGTTCTCAGCATCACATAATCGACCGAAGAAGGAGAAGTACTTAGTTTTTCGACGAGCATCAAACTAGAGCTTCAACATCGGGGTTTTTTTTACAACTCTGAAGCTACATTCAGTCTTATTAGAACTGGGAGGAAGTCCTCTACCTTGCTGCACATTATCTTCCGCCCGAGGGCAAGCCTAGAAGAGCAAGGAAGCTCAAATAGTAATGCCGCTCCTCGACAGTCAGCAGCCCGAGTTACTCGAGCTCAATTCAAGCTGTCCCTAGGCCAATTCCAGCCAAACCAAGCCACCTAAACTCCACCTAGAGGTGCCCCAACCTTCCCTCGAGCTAATACGGTAAGCCCCTCTGCCACCCGTTTTCCGGAAAGCACTATTCACAGTGCAGTTCTATAAAAACTTAAACTAAGAAATTCATATTGCTCAGGCCACCAATTGAGGCGTGATTTGATCTGGGGAGGATCCCCGAGAGGAGAGCAATTTAGAGAAAGTAAGGGCTCTGGTCGTCGGACCCTCACAAGTAATATATTGAAGCTTTATCTCTCTAAACTGAATGTTCCGGCGAAGCTTCGTTTGAGCTCATTTTTGAGCCAAATCGAGTGGTTCAAAGCTTGAAATAATGAGAAAAACATAGAGAAGATGATTAAAATCAAATATGGTGGCAATTAACCATGTTATGGGGGTCAATTGAATGAAATTGTGATTCGGGGACCAAATTGCAAAATTTGAGAAATTGGGCAATTTGGGGATTTTTGGAAAATTGGGGGCCGAATTGTAATTTAAGGAAAATTGGGGCATTTTCATGAAATTAACTTCAAATTGGGACCCAATTGAGCAATTGGATGAAATGGAGGGCCAATTGACAAAATTTGAAAATTCAAGGACTAATTGACAATTTTTGGGAAATTTAGGACCATTTTGTAATTTTGGGAAAATTGAGGAACAATGGTAATTTTGCAAAATTTAAGGACCCATGAGGAATAATTGGAAGTCCTAGGGACCTAATTGAGATTAAATGAAAATTTGGGGACCCAAATGTAAGGTTATAAACATTGAGGGACCTAAATACAATTAAGGCATAGTGTGAGGACCTATGTGCAAATACTCGAAACTATGAGGTCCCTTATGTCGATTCTCCTGATAAGGGTACTCAAATCATGTAGGAGCTAATTGTTCAAGTGCCGGTGCAAGGAAGCACACCATAAATCAAGATCTCACCGGGACGGCCACGCCACTATTACCGGGTGAGTGGAATTTTTAGCATCATACCAGGTTGGGGGTGATAAGAACCGTTTTTAAAATTGAAAAATCATTTTTCCAGGAATGGTCTCCCTTGACTACATGAAACTCCTTAAACATTTTGGGGGACATTCTTGATGGAAGCTAAAATTTCTCCAACAAGCATGAGGCCTCTGATTTGAAAATGACAGGGCCGAAGGCCCAGTTTTGGAAAACTCGTGAAGTGGGCCCAAGGCTAGTGGGCATGGGCTGGAACGGTAGACAAACGTAAATTTTAATAACAATAAAAACAATAATGAAACTGAAATTATTGTGTGACTTGCTGTGGGGCCATGATAGGAGTGACAAGTCTCGATGGGCTAGTGGCAGTGCGCCCAGACCAAGTTGACAGGCCAGTCAAGGCAAATAGCTGCAGGCTAGGTCGAGTGTAAACCCCTCTCTTTGGAGTAAATGAAAACTGGGAAAAGAATCAGTCAAACTGAGTGAGAAATCCAAACTAGTTCACAAACCCGATCATTAGAGAATGGGCAATTTGGGAAATTTACAACTCCCGATTGACCCAAAGGGTTCATAAAAACCTTGGAAAAAGGACCTTGGGATAATTTGGGAGAGAAAACCAAACCGGTTCAGGTGAACCAAATCCAAGTAGGATTGAACCGAATTATGAACCGCATTGGTTTATGAACCGGAACCGATAGAGAAAGGGTAAATCGAGAAATTTATGGATCCCAAGTGACCTAAATAGTCACAAAAGTCATGAAAAAGGACTTTTGGATGAATGGGGGATTAAAACCAAACTGATTCAGGTTAACCGGATCTGAACTTGATTGAACTAGTTTGGACTGGTTTGAACCACTATTGAAACGTATGCTAAATTCATTTTTCTAGGTGGCTTAGAAAATTCAAATTTGAGAATTGAGGCCACCATTTATGAGAGAATGAATTTAGAACTTTTTAAATTTGAAAAACTCGGTTGAATTGGGCCTGAACTAGCCGATTTAAGCTTTGAACCCGGTTCGGACCAGTACAGTTCGGTTCGGAACAATGTCATCATCTTCCTTCAGATGACAACATTGTTCACTTGTCGGAAAATCGCACCAGCGCTGGTGAAGAAGAAACATTTCCATTCATTACATTTCATTCCATCAATGACTGTCATAAAGGTGCCAAATGGATGGCCGACGAGTCCCTGAGCTCCCTATATAAAGAGCTCCTCTCCATTCATCCTTTCCACACCTGAAAACCTCACTCTCCCTTAGCCACTCAGTTTTCTGGTAAAGCTCCAACCAGAGCTCCGATGTAGGGTCTTTTTGGAGCCAAAGAATGCGTGGTCAGGTTCCTTAGACTCGGGGAGAAGTCAGCAACATGGTGGGAGTTTCCAATTGCTCTGAGGGTCATCAGAGAAGTCCTAGCGTGATCGAACAGTGAAGCAGCTCCAGCAGACTAAAGCTGTCCTGTTTATGTTGAGCTGAAATCAACCAATTTGAGCCCTCCTCAAGCCAATTCAAGCTCTCCTAACACCTCCTCTATAAACCCCGTTCTTTGGAGTTAAGGAAAACCGGGAAAAAAAACCGGTGAAACCGAGTGAGAAAATTGAACTAGTTCACAAACCCAATTATTGGGGAATGGACAAATTGGAGAATTTAGAACTCCTGATTGACTCAAAGGGGTTCATAAACCTTGTAAAAGAACATTAGGATAATTTGGAGAGAAAAACCAGACCAGTTTGGGTGAACTGGATCCAAATGGATTGAACTAGAACGATAGATTTGGGCAAATCGGGAAAATTGTGGATCCCGAGTGACCTAAATAGTCACAAAATTCAAGAAAAATGACTTTAGGATGAATTGAAGATGAAAAACAAACAGGTTCAGTTGAACTGGATCTAAATCGGATTGAACCGGTTTGGACCGGTTTGAACCACTATTGAACCGATTGCTAAATTCATTTTTTCTAGGTGGCTTGGAAAATTCAAATTTGAGATTTGAGGCCACAATTGGATAGAGAATGAATTTAGAAATTTTTAATTTTGAAAAATTCGGTCGAATCAAGCCTGAACGGGCCAGTTTAATCTTTAAACCTAGTTCGGATCGGTCAGGTCTATTTTGGAACAGTGTCATCTTCTTCCTTTAGATGACAACATTGTTCACTTGTCGAAAAATCGCACAGTGTTGACGAAGCTGAAAAGTATCCGACCAAGTAGATTCATGCAATGAATGACCAATCGGACAGTCAGGAAGTCCTCGAGATTCCTATATAAAGAGCCCCTCCTCATTCATCCTCTCTACACCTAAAAACTCATTCCTCTCTCTACTACTCCAATTTTCGGCAAAGTTCAAACCAGAGCTTCGATATAGGGTTTTTTCTGAGCCAAAGAAGGCGTGGTCAGGTTCTTTAGAATCGAGGACAAGTCGGCTACCTGACGGTAGTGTCCATTTGCTCCAAGGGTCGTTGGAGAGACGCTAGCATGATAGAACAGTCAAGCATCTCTGGCGGACCAAAGTTGCCTTGTTTTGGCCGAGCTGAAAAACGGCCAATTCGAGCCCTCCTAAGGCTAAACCAAGCCCTCCCAATACCTCGACAACCCTCCTACATCTGAATTAGAGTGGAAAGGTAAGCAAATTTGGCTTCCTTGTGTAAATTTCAATCGGTGCTAGAGAGAAAACCGATAGAACTTCGATGACTAAATTCTTATTAAATTTGGCATCAATTGATGCAATTCTTGATCCTCGAGAAATCTCAGGATGAGAGCTATCTATCAAGATCGAAAGCTTGGACTGCCACGCCCCTGAAGGTAAGCTTTCGAAGCTTTTTCTCTATAAGTCCAATTTTCCTACGAAGCTCTGTGTGAGCTCATTCCAACATCAAATCGTGCGATTTAAAGTGCAATTGATTCATATGAAGGTGTAGAAAAACCAATCTAACTTCAATTTCAACAATTAAACTCATTTGATTGGTCAATTTGATAAAATCAAATTCGGCTGAGTTTAGAAGTTTGAATTGGAGAAAAAAATCAGGGGAAATTTGGGAATTTCAAAAATTCAAGGGACTAAAGTGCAATTTCATAAAATTGAGTACCAATTGGGTATGATAAAGATGTTGGAGGACCAATTGGGAAATTTTGGAATTTTTGGGGCAAAACTTTTCATTTTGAAAAGTAGGGGCAAAATGGTAATTTTGGAAAAGTTGGGGACCAAACTGGAAATTTGGGAAATTGAACCCCTTTTTGTGAAATTGAATAAATTGAGGTCCCAAGGTGAATTTTAATAGATTCAAAACTCAATTTGAGGGAAAACTGGTGTTAGGGAATTAAAGTTAAAGAAAAATAACTTTAGGAACCTAATTGCAAATATTGGTAATGTTTGGTTTTCTCATTCATTTGGGATGAATGAGGGCTATTAGGCCAAAGCATAATGAACCGGAGTATTCATTTCGTGTAGGAACACGAATTACCGAGAACGCTAGCCAAGACAAGTTTGAGTAAGGACAACAAGCCAACTAAGAGGATATTCACTGTATTATTGAGTGAGTGGAAATTTAATATCATACCTGGTTGGGATGATAAGCTCCTCTAAAATGAAAACCCACATCTAAGTGGTATTTTGACCATCACACCTGAGTGGAGTGATGTGGAAATCATACATAAAAACTATTTACTAGTTATAAGTAGATTATACCCGGTTGGTATGATGAAACTTTCTCGAAGGAAGTGGAAAACCCGCTTATCGGTTATAGGCGGAGATGTCTTTATACTTGGTTGGTATGATGGATAGTAGAAAAGTTTATTTTGTCAGAAGTGCTGTCCCTTGACAGTGTGCCACTACTTAAAATTTTTGGGAGACCATCTTGACGAGAGCTCAAATACCTCTTATAGGTCGGAGGCCTTGGTTTTGGTACTTAGAGGCTATTATGCTCGATTTTGAAAATCTCGAACAGTGGACCCTAGGCCAGTTGGCACTTGCAGAAGCTCCTAAACAAACGTTGATTATTAAGCCATGAAAACTTAAGTAAATGAGTTGTTTGGCCATGGTACTGAGACTGGACCGACATACTCGATGGACTAGCAGCAGTGTGACATGACATGTCTTTGGGCTAGTCAAGACAAACAGCTGCATGTCTAGTTGAGGGTTGGGGCCATTGGACCAGTTGATTGTGCATGCACTGTATTATGGGACCTTTAAGATGTCCAAGAGGGGTAGTGTTGCATCCCAGAGCTCTAGTCGACCTGGTGGATATAAGGGTAGTTAGTCGTACCAGAAGTTTTGTGAAGCTTGGAATAGCTTCAAGCACATGAGACCGAGGTGGGGACAAGATGAGGTCTCTGTCCTCATATGGACACGTAGATTTATTATAGGATTGAGGGTCAGATGTTGTGAACATCCACTCATTCTTGGGGTAGAAGTGGATATGCTTCTATCTAGGTGGCCGGTAAAGTCGCTCCGACGCCACAAATGGGTTCAGTGGATGAGTTAGCTTGCAATTGTGTGTTTTACCTTCATGATGAAGGATGTGTGTTGGGTGATGACACACCGTGGTAATAAGAAATGGTTATAAAAATTGAAATTGTGAATAAAAGGTTTTTAAAAGAAAATAAAGAGTTTGACACACTCCAAATCAAACATTTTCCTAAAAATTAAAATTTGAAAACCCATTCATTGAGTAATTGTACTCACCCCCTCCCTTATATCCCTTTTAAGTAAAACCCGGAAAGCTTACCTCCAAAGACCACCAACTAACACACCTATAAGGCGAGTATGATAAGTTTAAAATTTTGTGCAGTTTTAATTTATGTTATTCTATGAAAGTTACAAGTTTAAAGGATGCCATATACCTCATGATTTATAAAGAAGGGGCAACCCTTAGTAAACCGGAAGAGTGGCGGGTTGATAACGGGGATCCGACCAAATCAGATCGGGGCGTGACAACTTGAGTGGTATTAGAGCCTATTTCCTCAAATAAATTATCAAGAGTATATAATATAGTAACAAAGAGAAAATTTTAAAAATTTCAGATGGCTCCGAGGAGAGGATGGAAGGGGTGAGTATAACGACTTAGTGAATGGGTTTTCAAAATTTAACTTTTAGGAAAAATGTTTGAATCGAAGTGTGCTAGACTCCTTATTTTTTTTTAAAAATATTTCATTCTCATCTTCGGTTTTTATATCCATGGTGTGTCATCACTCAACACACATCCATCATTATGAAGGTTAAACACACAATCGCAGGCCAGCTTGTCCACTGAACCCACTTGTGGCATCGGAGCAACTTTACCAACCACCTAAAGAGAAGTATGTGCATTTCTACCTTGGGAATGAGTGGATGTTTGTGAAATCCTACCCTCAATCCCTTAATTAAATTCCGTGTCTGTATGAGGACAGAGACCTCATCCTATCCCCACCTCGGTCTCATGCGCTTGAATCTACGTCAAGCTTCACAAGACTTCTGGTATGACGAACTACCCGTATATCCACCGGGTCGTCTAGAGCCCTAGGACGCATCACTACCCCTCTTGGGCGTCTTGAAGGTCCCATAACACAGTACATGCACAATCAACGGTTTTTCACATAAGCCATATAATCTGTGGTGCCACTGGTCTAACGGCCCCGACCCTCAACTAGACCTACAGCTGTTTGTCTTGACTAGTCCAAAGACCTGTCATATTGTACTACCGCTAGTCCTTCAAGTATGTCAGTCCTACCTCAGTACGATGGCCAAACAAATCATTACTTAAGTTTTCATGGCTTAAAAATCATATTTGTTTACGAGCTCCTACTTGTGCCAACTAGCCTAGGGCCTACTGTACGAGATTTTCAAAAATTGGGCATATTAGCCCCCCAAGTTCCAAAATCAAGGCCTCTGGCCTATATGAGCTATTCGAGCTCCTATCAATAAGGTCTCCCAAAATGTTTAAGTAGTGGCACACAATCAAGTGAGAGCACTTCCGACAAAACATACTTTTCAACTGTCCATCATACCAACCCAGTATGAGAACATCTCCACTTATAGCCGATAAGCGGGTTTTCCACTTCTTTCGAGAAAGTTTCATCATACAAACTGGGTATGATCTACCTACATTAGTAAGTAGTTTTTCTGCATGATTTTCACATCACTCCTTTATTGTGTGATGTTTAAAATACCACTTAGCAGTGGGTTTTTATTTCCTAGCTGCTTATCATCCCAACCGGGTATGATATAAAAATCCCACTCACCCGATAGTGTAGTGAATATCCTCTTAGTCGGCTTGTTGTCCTTACTCGAACTTGTCTTAGCTGGCGTTCTTGGTACTTCGTATTCCTACATGATATGAACACTCTTGTTCATTATCCTTTGCCTAATAGCCCTTATTCATCCCAAATGAATGATAAAACCAAACTTTTCCTTTATTTGCAATTAGGTCCATAAAGTTATTTTTCATTAATTATAAGTACCTAATGCCAGTTTTTTCTCATATTGAGTCCCAAAAATTTTAAAAAAATTCACCTTGGGACCTCAATTTATTCAAATTCACAAAAAGGGTTTAATTTATCAAATTTCCAATTTGGTCCCCCCAACTTTTCCAAAATTACCATTTTGCCCATACTTTACAAAAATGTAAGTTTTTCCCCAAAAATTCCAAAATTGCCCAATTGGTCCTCCAACATCTTTATCATGCCCAATTGGTCCTCTATTTTATGAAATTAAACATTAGCCCTTGAAAATTTTGAAATTCTCAAAATTTCCCCCAATTTCAACCTTCTAACTCAGTCGAATTTGATTTTATCAAATTGACTGATCAAATGAGTTTAATTGTTGAAATTGAAGTTAGATTGGAGTTCCTACACCTTCATATGATTCAATTGCACTTTGAATCACACGATTTGATGCTGGAATGAGCTCAAATGGAAATTCGTCGAAAAATTGGACTTAGAGAGAGAAAACTTCAAAAGCTTACCGTTGGGGGTATGGCAGTCCAAGCTTTCGATCTAGACATATATCTTTCATCTTGAGGTTACTCCTCTAATTAAGAATTGCATCAATTGATGTCAAATTGAGTGAGAATTTTATCATCAAAGTTCTGCAGGTTCTCTCTCTAGCACTGATCGGAAGTTATAGAGTGGAGCCAAATTAGCTTACCTTTCAGCTCTAATTCAGCTATAGGAGGGCTGTGGATGTGTTGGGAGGGCGTGGTTTGGCCTGAGAAGGGCTCGAATTGGCCATTTTCAGCTTGGCCAATTTAGGGCAGCTTCGGTCCGCCGGAGCTGCTTCACTGTTCAATCACGCCGACATCTCTCTAGCGATCCTCGAAGCAAATGGAGAGTACCGTCGGGTAGCTGACTACTCCTTGGTTGTAAAGAACCTGACCACGCCTTCTTTGCTAAAAAAAGAACCTATATCGGAGCTTTGGTTTGATCTTCACCGGAAATTGGAGTAGTTGAGAGAGAATGGAGTTTTAAGGTGTGAAGAGGATGAAAGAGGAGGGGCTCTTTATATAGGAAGCTGGTGGACTTCTTGGCCGTCCGATTGACACCTTATTGGTAGTCATTAATTGCTTGAAACTCCCTAGCTAGAGACTTTTCAGTTTCACCGATGCTGGGTGATTTTCTAGTGAGTGAATTGTGCTGTCATCTGAAGGAAGAAGACGACATTGTTCCGAATCGGGTTAAAAACCCTCGATTCTACCGAATTTTTCAAAATTAAAAAATTTAAAATTCATCTAAATTCATTTTCTATCCAATGGTGGCCTCAAATATCAAATTTGAAAATTTTAAGCAACACTGAAAAATAAATTTAACATCCGATTCAATAGTCGTTCAAACCGGTCCAAATTGGTTCAATCCGAATCGGATCCAGTTCACCTGAACTGCTTTGGTTTTCATCCCCAATTCATCCTAAAATCCTTTTTTCGTAATTTTTGTGACCCTTTAGGTCACTCGGAATCCATAAATTTCCTAGTTTTCCATTTCATAAATTGGTTCAATCCTGTTGGATCCGATTCATCTGTACTGATCTAGTTTTTCTCATCCCATTTGTTCTAAAGTTCTTTTCCAAGGTTTTATGAATCCTTTAGGTCACTTAGGAGTTGAAATTATCCAAATTGCCAATTCTCTCATGATCGGTTTGTGATTCGGTTCGGTGTTTCTCACTCGGTTTGGCCGGTTCTTTTCCTAGTTTTTTCTTAATTCAAAAGGGCGGGGTTTAAAAGTGTTGTCTTCTTCCTTCAGATGACAGTACTATTCACTCCCCAAAAAATCATGCAGCACCAACGAAGCTAAAAAGTCTCCTACCAGGGAGTTTCATGCAATGTATGACCGGCATTAAGGCGCCAATCGAATGACCAAGAATTCCCCGAGCTTCCAATATAAAGAGCCACTCCTCATTCATTCTCTCCATACTTGAAAACTCCATTCTCTCTCAATTACTCCAATTTCCAGTGTAGATCGAACCAGAACTCCAATATAGGGTTTTTTCTAATCTAAAGAAGGTGTGGTCGGGTTCTTTAGAACCTGAGAGAAGTCAACTACCCAACGGTAGTCTCCATTTGCTCCGAGGGTCGTTAGAGAGACGTCAACATGATAGAACAGTGAAGCAGCTCCGTCGGACCGAAGCTGCCTTATTTTGGCTGAGCAGTAAAAGGCCAATTCAAGCCCTCCTCAGGCCAAATCAAGCACTCCCAACACTCTATAACCCTCCTACAGCTGAATTAGAGTGGAAAGGTAAGCCAATTTGGCTCCCCTTTGTAAATTCCGATAGGTGCTAGAGAAAGAATCGAGAAAACTTCGATGACTAAATTCTTAATCAATTCAGCATCAATTGATGCAATTCTTGATCTTTGGAGGAACCTCAGAACGAGATCTATCTGCCCAGATCGAAAGCTCGGACACCGCGCCCTCGACGGTAAGCTTTCGAATCATTCCCTCTCTAAGTCCAAATTTCCAATGAAGCTCCCTTTGAGCTCATTCTGACATTAAATCGTGCGATTCAAAGTACAATTGAATCATATGAAGGTGTAGGAACTCCAATCTAACATCAATTTCATCAATTAAAATCATTTGATCGGCCAATTTGATAAAATCAAATTAAGTTGAGTTAGAAGGTTTAAATTAGGAAAACAATTGGGGGAATTTTGGTAATTTAAAAAATTCAAGAGACTAAAGTGCAATTTCATAAAATTGAGGACCAATTGGGCATAATAAAGATGTTGGAGGACCAATTGGGCAATTTTGAAAATTTTGGGGCAAAACTTACCATTTTTGTAAAGTAGGGGCAAAATGGTAGTTTTGGAAAAGTTGGGGGACCAAATTAGAAATTTGGGAAATTGCACCCCTTTTTGTGAAATTGAGGTGCCAAGGTGAATTTTAATAGTTTTGAAACTTAATTTGAGGAAAAACTGGCATTAGGGACTTAAATTTAAAGAAAAATAACTTTAGGGACCTAATTACAAATAAAGGAAAATTTTAGTTTTCTCATTCATGTGGGATGAATGAGGGCTATTAGGCCAAATGATAATGAAAAAGAGTGTTCATATCGTGTAGGAACACGAAGTACCGAGAACGCCGACTAAGACAAGTTCGAGTAAGGACAACAAGCCGACTAAGAGGATATTCACTACACTATCGGGTGAGTGGGAATTTAATATCATACATGGTTGGGATGATAAGCACCTTTTAAATGAAAACCCGCCGCTAAGTTGTATTTTAATAATCACACTTGAGAGGAGTGAAGTGGAAATCATACGAAAAAACTACTTATTGGTTGTTAGTAGATCATACCTAGTTTGTATGATGAAACTTCCTCAAAGGAAGTGGAAAACCTGCATATCGGTTATAGGCAGAGATGTCCTTATACTTGGATGGTTTGATGGACAGTAGAAAAGTTTATTTTGTTAGAAGTTCTTTCCCTTGACTGTGTGCCACTACTTAAAATTTTTGGGAGACCTTCTTGATTGGAGCTCAAATAGCTCATATTGGCCGGAGGTCTCGGTTTTTGAACTTGGGGGGTTATTATGACCGATTTTGAAAATCTCGAATAGTGGGCCCTATGCTAGTTGACATGAGTAGGAGCTCGTAAACAAACATGATTATTTAGCCATGAAAACTTTAATAAATGAGTTGTTTGGCCATGTTACCCAGACAGGACCGACATACTCGATGAACTAGTGGTAGTGCGACATGATAAGTCTTCGAGCTATTCAAGACAAACAGCTGTAGGTCTAGTTAAGGATCGGGGTCGTTGGACTTGTGGCACCATAGATTATATGGCTTATGTGAAAAACTATTGATTGTGCATACACTATGTTACAAGACCTTTAAGACACCCAAGGGGGATAGTGATGTGTCCCAGGGCTCTTTACGACCTAGTAGATATAAGGGCAGTTAGTCGTACTAGAAGTCTTACGAAGCCTGGAGTAGCTTCAATTGCATGAGACCGAGGTGGGGACAGGATGAGCTCTCTGTCCTCATACAGACATGGAGATTTATTACGGGATTGAGGGTCGGATGTCGCGATCATCGACTCATTCTGAGGATAGAAGTGGACATGCTTCAATCTAGGTGGCCAGTAAAGTCGCTCCAATGCCACAAGTGGGTTCAGTGGACAGGCTAGCCTATGATTGTGTGTTTTACCTTCATGATGAAGGATGTGTGTTGGGTGATGACACACCGTGGTAATAAGAAATGGTTATATAAACCAAAATTGAGAATGAAAGGTTTTTAAAAGAAAGTAAGGAGTCTGACACACTCCAAATCAAACATTTTTCCTAAAAATAAAAATTTGAAAACCCATTCACTAAGTCGTTGTACTCACCCCCTCCTTTATATCCCTTTCAAGTAAAACCTGAAAAGCTTACCCCCAAAGACCACCAGCTAACGCACCTATAATGCAGGTATGATAAGTTTATAATTTTGTACAGTTTTGATTTATGTTATTCCAAGAAAGGTGCAGGTTTAAAGGATGCCTTACTCCTCACGGTTTATAAAGAAGGGACAACCCTTAGTAAACTAGGAGAGTGGTGAGTTGATCATGGGTATCCGACAAAACTGGGTCGGGGTGTGACATCCTCATCCATCCTATGGACTAATTAGTGTAGAAAGGTAAGCCAATTTGGCTACCCTTTGTAAATTCTGATCGGTGCTAGGGAGATAACCAACATATTTTCACTGACTAAATTCTCCTTCAATTCGGCATCAATTGATGCAATTCTTGATCCTAGGAGAAACCTCAGGATGAGAGCTATCTGCCCATATCGAAAGCTCAGACCCCCGTGCCCCCGACGGTAAGCATTCGAAGCTTTCTCACTCTACATTCAGTTTTCTAGCGAAGCTCTGTTTGAGCTCGTTCTGGCGTCAAATTGTGCGATTCAAAGTGCAATTGAATCGTATGAAGATGCAAGAACTCCAATCTAACATCAATTTAAAAAATTAAACTCATTTAATCGGTTAATTTGATAAAATCAATTTCAGATATGTTGGAAAGTTAAAATTAGGGGAAAAATTGGTGAAAAATTGGGGATTTTAAAAATTCGACGGAATAAAATGCAATTTCATAAAATTGAGGGCCAATTGGTCATGATAAAGATGTTGGAGGACCAATTGGGGAATTTTTAGAATTTTTAGACAAAAACTTACTATTTTTGTAATTTTGGTAATTTTGGAAAAATTGAGAACCAAATTAGAAATGTGGGAAACTTGAGCCCCTTTTTGTGATTTTGAATAAATTGAGATCCCAAGTGAATTTTAAATGTTTCGAGATTCAATTTGGGGAAAAATCGGCATTTAGAACCTAAAGTAATAGAAAAATAACTTTAGGGTCCAAATTACAAATATTTTAAGAGTTGGATATTTTTATTCTTTTATAGTGAATGAATGCTATCAAGCCAAAGGATAACGAAGAAGGATGTTCATACTATGTAGGAACATGAGATATTGGGAACGCCATCAAGGATAAGCTAGCATGGAGGCAAAACTGACTAAGAAGGAATAAACTGCGTTTATCATGTGAGTGGGATTTTATATCATACCTAGTTGGGATGATAAGAACCTTGAAAATGAAAACCCACTACTAAGTGGTATTTTAATCATCACATCTAAGAGGAGTGATGTGGAAATTACGTGGAAAAACTACTTATCGGTTGTAAGTAGATCATACCCAGTTGGTATGATGAACTTCCTTGAAGGAAGTAGAAAAGTCGCTTATCGGTTATAAGCGGACATGTCCTCATACTCGGTTGGTGTGATGGATGAATAAAAGTTTATTTTTGTCGGAAGTTCTCTCCCCTTATTGTGTGCCACTGCTTAAACTTTTTGGAAGACTTTCTTGATGAGAGCTCGAATAGCTCAGATAGGCCGAAGGCCTTAGTTTTGGAACTTGGGGACTAATATGCCTGATTTTGAAAATCTTGTATAGTGGGCCCAAGGCCAATTGGCACGAGTAGGTGCTCGTAAACAAACATGAGTTTAAGCCATGAAAACATTAAATAAATGATTTGTTTGGCTATGGTACCAAGACAGGACCGACATACTCGATAGAGTGGCGGTAGTGCGACATGACAGGTTGATTGACTAGTCGAGACAAATAGCTGCAGGTCGAGTTGAGGGTCGGGGCCATTGTAGTAGTGACACCAAAGATTAAATGGCTTATGTAAAAAAATACTGTTTTGTGCATGCACTGATTTACAAGACCTCCAAAACACCCAAGAGGCGTAGTGATGCATCCTAGGGCTACTGGACGGTACGGTGGAGATAAGGGCACAATCATTCTAAGGCTAGCTCTTAGCCTATGACCCCAAGGGATTAGGGGGTAGAAAACTTCTGTAATAAGCCAAGTATGGAAAGAAAATACTTCTTGAATGAATGAAAGTGAAATTTATGATAAAACTTCTAAGTTCTTGATAAATTCAAAGCTAAAAAGTATGTTAATTAAAAGGTAGAAAATCACCTAAGGAAGGAAAAATGGATTATTTATAATCAACATCAACCTTTAAGACTTTCCCTCAAATGTACAACCAAGTTGGCAAGAAAGAGCTCACCCAAGGGAGATCTTAACTGAGGAAAGGAAAGAGAAGGAAACATCAGAAGAGTTACGGAGAGTTAGGGAAAAGCCCAAGGAATAAGAGTAAGGAAAAACAAGAAGGAATAAATTATTCCAAAGGAAACCAAAGAAATGGAAGCTGATTGGAAAGAAAGGAAGTAAGTTATGGGAGAATACTACGGATGTTAAGACCACTAGGGTAAGATAAGAAGAAAATCTGATAGCAAGAAGACTCAGGTATAACACCTATTTGTAAAGAACTAGGACACAATTACTTAGGAACTCCATAAGATAAGGAGACTCATGGGAAATAGAGATATGGAAACAAAATGGAAGAAAAGCTAGAGTGAATGAACCATACAAGATCCTTAAGTATAAAGTGAAGAATAAAAGAAGAACCTTTAAGGAACAGTAGGGAGATTGAACGTAAGAATCCCAAAATAGGAGACACCAAAAGAAGGATGAGAATAGGAAGTCAGATCATGAAAGGAGAAAACTCCAAGTTAAGAAAATTAACTGAGGAAATGTTGCAGAAGCCGGAGCCGAAATAAGAACCTTTGTAAGAAGTACGAGTGGCTAAGTGAGTGTTTGGGGAGGTTAAGCATGATCTACTTGCAAGAATGCATGGAAACCCATATAGGAATTTTAGACGGACCAAATTGATGGAAATGACCCATAGCAACCAAATCATTTAGGAAATAAACTACACTCCAAGAAGGATTGGAAAATGATAAGGATCATACCCAAAATAGGGTGAAGGGATGGATACCAAAGACAAGAGGATGTGAGAGATAATTCTCTCAAAATAAGGGACATGTAAGCCTAACTATCCTAGGGAAATATAAATTCGGTAAGGATGAGTTTATGATTTGAGCATGACAAAGTTAGACATTAAATGCATAATGAAGTTGTAATAACCAACGAATGGGAGAAGGATCAATGTAGGAGGAAAAGGTCACAACACCAACATCTGTGGAAGCATTCACGTAATGCAGGAACATATACTGAGCTAAAAAGGTCAACAGTAAAGGAAATAACTGAATGCAAGAATGATCGAGTATTTTGGAACTCAAAATCCTGAAATCTTAACTAAAAGACTTGGAAATGGAAAAGTCTCCAATTGATCGAGTATTTTGGTTGGTTTTCTTAGACTCAGGGAGAAGTCAATTACACGGTGGTAGTCTCCAATTGCTCCAAGGGTCGCTGGAGAAGTGCCAGTGTGATTGAACAATGAAGCAACTCTATTGGATCGAAGCTGCCCTGTTTCTATCGAGCTAAAATCAGCCAATTCGAGCTCTACTCAGGCCAAACCAAGCTCTCTCAACACCTTCTCAGCCCTCCTACGGCCAAATTAGTGTGGAAAGGTAAGCTAATTAGGCTCTCCTCTATAAATTCCAATTGGTGTTAGAGAGAGAACCGACAGATTTTCAATGACTAAATTCTACATCAATTCGATATCAATTGATGCAAATCTTTATTGTAGGAGGAACCTCATGACGAGAAATATCTAGCTAGATTGAAAGCTCAAATTTTCGCGCCCGATGGTACGCATTCGAAGCTTTCTCTCTCTACGTTCAGTTTTCCAGCAAAGCTTCGTTAGAGCTCGTTCCAACGTCAAATTGTGTGATTCAAAGTGCAATTGAATCGTATGAAGATGTAGGAACTCTAAGACAGAATGTACGAGGTATCAGGAACACCAACAAGGATAAGATAGCATGGAGGCAAAATTGACTAAGACAGAATATATTGCGTTTATTGTGTGAGTGAGATTTTATATCATACCCGGTTGGGATGATAAGTACCTCAGAAATGAAAACCCACTACTAAGTGGTATGTTAATCGTCACACCTAAGAGGAGTGATGTGGAAATTATGCGGAAAAACTACTTACCTATTGTAAGTAGATCATATCTAGTTGGTCTGATAAACTTTTTGGAAGGAAGTAGAAAACCCGCTTATCAGTTATAAGAGGAGATGTCCTCATACCCGATTGGTATGATGGACGGCTAAAAGTTTATTTTTGTTGGAAGTGCTCTCCCCTAATTGTGTGCCACTGCTTAAAATTTTTGGGAGACCTTCTTGACAGGAGCTTGACTAGCTCAAGATAGGCAGGAGGCATTTGTTTTGGAACTTGGGGGTTAATATGCCCAATTTTGAAAATCTCGTATAGTGGGCCCAAAGCCAGTTGGCACGAGTAGGAGCTCATTAACAAACATGATTTGAGCCATGAATGATTTGTTTGGCCATGGTACCAAGACAGGCATACTTGATGGATCGGCGGCAGTGCGACATGACAGGTCGACAGACTGGTCGAGACAAATAGCTGCAGGTCGAGTTGAGGGTCGGGGCCATTGGACTAGTGGCACCACAAATTAAATGGCATATGTGGAAAATTGTTGTTTTGTGCATGCACTGAGTTACAGGACCTTCAAGATGCCCAAGAGGGTTAGTGATGCATCCTAGGGCTACTGAACGACATGGTGGAGATAAGGGCAGTTAGTCATGCCAACAGTTTTGGAAGCTTGATGTAGCTTTATGCATATGAGATCGAGGTGGGGTCAGGATGAGGTCTCTATACTCATACGGAGACAAAGTTTTATTTACTGGATTGAGGGTCAGATGTCCTGTACATCCACTCATTCTGAGAATAGAAGTGGACATGCTTTTATCTAGGTGATCGGTAAAGTCATTCCGACGCCACAAGTGGGTGCAGTGGATATGCTGCCCTGCGAATGTGTGTTCCTTCATGATGAAGGGTGTGTATTGGTTGATAAACACACCTGTTATGAATGAGGATTCAGAAATGACTATAAAAACTAGAAATTTTGAGAATGAGATATTTTAAAGAAAATAAGGGTCTTGCATAATTCAATTTAAAAACTATTTTTATTATATCTTCATTTTTTTAAAAAAAACCCATTCACTGAGTTTTAGAAACTCACCCACCCTTTTTATCCCTTTTAAGTAAATAAATAAATGACTAGGGATAACACCAAGCCCAACCCTCTGTTAGGTATGCTTAAATTTTCTTAAGTTTGCATTATACTTGATATATGTTATTCCAGGGAACAAGGTTGAGATTTACGCCTGGCTCCTGTTGAATTAAAGAAGGGGGAAACCCCTCTTGAACCAAGAGAGCGATGAGTTGATCATGGGATCCGACCAAACCGGGTTGGGGCATGACATCAAGTGTCGGGATGTTGGACCATTGGCACCAAAGATCATGGTTGATGAATCAAAACTATTTTTATGCGTGCATGAGGATTTCGTGAGCATTTATCCCTTTTTATCCCTTTTAAGTAAATAAAGAAATGACTAGGGATAACACCAAGCCTAACCCTCTGTTAGGTATGCTTAAATTTTCTTAAGTTTGCATTATACTTGATATATGTCATTCTAGGGAACAAGGTTGAGATTTACGCCTTTCTCCTGTTGAATTAAAGAAGGGGGAAACCCCTCTTGAACCAAGAGAGCGACGAGTTGATCATGGGATCCGACCAAACTGGGTCGGGGCGTGACATCGAGTGTCGGGGACGTTGGACCATTGGCACCAAAGATCATGGTTGATGAATCAAAACTGTTTTTATGCATGCATGAGGATTTCGTGAGCATTTAGATGCCCGAGAGGGATAGTCGATGGGTCTTAGGGGCTGCTGGATGACCCAAGGGTGCATAAGGGTGGTTTGGCGTCTAGTATGCCAAGAAGTTCTTATAGCTTCATGCGTACTGAGACCGAGGCCGGAGGAGAAATGAGGTCTCGTCCCACAAAGTGAACATGATGAAGCACCGGGACAGGGTGTGACATGAACACTCTACCACAACAGACACTTCTTTAGTGTTGACTCGCAACTTGGTGTCTTAGCACCTGGGGTCATGGCCGTATCACTACCACATGCCCACACAAAATGGGCTACTCATGCCCTTATATGATGGTCTACTCGGGCCCCAAACAAATATCATGCCAGAAGTTTATCACTGCATGGATGATACTAGTTCGAGAAATTAGAGTGAGGGAGGCATTCGAATATTCTACTACAACCGACATTCCTCGAGTGTCATCTTGCAGTTGGGTGTCTCAGCACCTGAGGTGATGGTCGTATTACTGCAACTCGCCAGCACATACCCCTTACATATGCGACTCAATTCCACCATCGTCTCAACACAATGGTGTATTGAAACTACACCCGTGCATCATTTGGGTGTCTCGGGAAACATGAAAGATTACACAAACACTCCCTGATCTCCATTACATTTTCCCATAGATGACATCACAACTTCCTAGGCATCCATCCATCACCCCATTCTCTTATATTGGTATTCACAATAAGAATAACATGACTCATGTTAGACTTGTGGCACTCATGTACAAATCACATAATGGTACATACGACATCTCATTACCGGGAGCTCAATGCATCTCTTGCCTGGCTCGCCAAATCACATACACACAACTATGCATCAAAATCAACATGCTTATGATAAGGATACACTCGAGAGTCTGGTCGTTCATTCGACCATCTCCCTACATAGGTTAATAAATCTCAAGAGCCCAAACTGTCACTCGGTTGTCTCCTTATGTCATATGGTTGGGCATCACACCCTATACTTGGATCTCATGGCCTATGCCGTGTCCCGGTAGTTCAATCAATATGTAAACATAACAATCACACTTATTGGGAGCTTAAACTATCATTGACCATCGCCCCAAATAAAAAAATGGCTCAAGGCCTAACAAATTCCCAGTTCCTCTGAACCGTATTTACACCACATGCCCTAGTTTCATGACCACTTCTTAATTTAGCCTTTAAAATCACACTTGCATTAGTAGGGATGTCATTATTCATTTTCCCTTCATATATGAGTTCAAGGCTAGCTTTCTACTCATTTTCAGATGATCAATTAAGCATATTAATTTATGCACCGGTCGGTCCAATGGACTCGCCTTCAACAGCCACTCACCTCACTTTACGAAACTTGTTCATTACGCGAGGTTCCCTGAATCTTCTCTTGGTTCCGCTAGAGCACCTCTTATATTCTCTGCAAGGTTTAGCAATAATAGGGCTAGTTTCAATTCTGACCATTAACAACTCAACTTATCATACACTTCCTATGGTTTTATGGTTTAGCCCTTCCTGGTATCGGTTACCCGACTCACGAGTCGGTAATCCAACCCATGGTCTAACCTGCTCCAAGGTTAACCTCTTGGGCTTAGGCTCATTCTCTTTTTGTTTAACACTTATTTAAGTGCCCATGTTTCCTTTATTTACCCCTAGGGGTCCAACTTTTCCCAAATTACCATTTGGTCCTTAACTTGGGCAAAATTATCATTTTACCCTAACACATTACAACTTCCTCTTTATGGACCTTAGATTTTCCCATGTCTTTCAATTAGCTCCCACAAATTTTCTTAAGTCCCATTATTGTCCCAAATAGGCATTGGAACAATTCCAAGCTTTACTTCTCATTAATTGCCAAAGGTCCTATGTTTTGGCAAAATTACCATTTTTCCCATTGTAAACCCCGCCCTTTTGAGTTAAGGAAAAATCTGGAAAAGAACCGGTCGAACCGAGTGAGAAAAACTGAACCAATTCACAAACTCGATCATCAGAGAATGGGAAATTTAGGAAATTTATAACTTCCAAGTGACCCAAAGGGTTCATAAAGTCTTGGAAAAGAACCTTAGGACAAATTGGAAGAGATAAACAAGACCGGTTCAGATGAATTGGATCCAACTAGATTGAACCGGTTTATGAACTGAGTCAATTCATGAACCGTAACTAACAGAGAATGGGCAAACCAGGAAATTTATGGATCCTGAGTGACCTAAACAGTAACAAAAGTCAAGAAAAAGGACTTTAGCATGAATTGGAGATGAAAACCAAACCGGTTCAGGTGAACCGGATTTGGACCGGATTGAACCAGATTGAACCGGTTTGGATCAGTTTGAACCACTAATGAACCGGATGCTAAATTCATTTTTCTAGGTGGGTTAGAAAATTCAAATTTGAGATTTGAGGCCACCATTGGATAGAAAATGAATTTAGAAATTTTTAGATTTCAAAAATTCGGTCTAATCAGGGGTGAACCGGTTGGTTTAAGCTTTGAACCCAATTCGGACTAGCCTGGTCCGGTTCGGAATATTGTCGTCTTCTTTATTAAGATGATAGCACTGTTCACTCACCGAAATATCGTGTAGCATAGGCGAAGCTGAAAATTCTTTGGCCAGGGAGTTTCAAGCAGTGAATGACCGCCATTAACGTGCCAATCGGATGGCTAAGAAGTCCTCGAGCTTCCTATATAAAGAGCCCCTCCTCATTCAACCTGTCCACACTTGAAAACTCCATTCTCTCTCAACTGCTCCATTTTTCAGTGAAGCTCAAACCAGAGCTCCGATATAAGGTCTTTTTTGAGCCAAAACTTGAGAACCAAGGAGAATTCAGCTACATGCCTGTAGTCTACATTTTCTCTGAGGGTCGCTGGAGAAGCGCCGGCCTGATAGAATAGTGAAGCCGCTCCGGCGAACCAAAGCTGCCCTATATCGATTGAGCTAAAATTGGCCAATTCGATCCCTTCTCAGGCCAAACCAAGCCCTCCTAACACATCCACATAATTCCTATAGCTGAATTAGAGCTGAAAGGTAAGCCAATTTAGCTTTCCTCTACAATTTTCGATCGGTGCTAGAGAGAGAGCTGACAGAACTTTGATGATAAAATTCTCACTCAATTTGGCATCAATTGATATAATTCTTGATCATAGGAAGAACCTCAAGACAAGAGCTATCTACATAAATTGAAAGCTCAGATCACCGCATCCCTGACGGTAAGCTTTGGAAGCTTTCTCTCTTTAATTCCAGTGTTCCAGTGAACCTCCGTTTGAGCTCATACCAGCACCAAATCGTGTGATTCAAAGTGCAATTGAATCATTTGAAGGTGTAGGAACTCTAATCTAGATTCAATTTCAACAATTAAACTTATTTGATTGATCAATTTGATGAAATCAAATTCAACGGTGTTAGAAGGTTGAAATTGTGCAAAAATTGTGGAAAATTGGGGAATTTCAAAATTTTGAGGGACTAAAGTGCAATTTCATAAAATTGAGAACCAATTGGGCACAAAAAAAGATGTTGAAGGACTAATGGGGCAATTTTAGAATTTTTGGGGCAAAACTTACCATTTTTGTAAAGTAGGGGCAAAATGGTAATTTTGGAAAAGTTAGGGGACCAAATTGGAAATTTGGGAAATTGAACCCCTTTTTTTGAAATTGAATAAATTGAGATCCCTTGATAATAAAAACCCACTACTAAGTGGTATTTTAAACATCACACTTGAGAAGAGTGATGTGAAAATCATGCGAGAAAACTACTTCCCGGTTGTAAGTAGATCATACCAAGTTGGTATGATGAAACTTCCTCGGAGGAAATGGAAAACTCGTTCATCGGTTATGAGTGGAGATGTCCTCATACTCAGTTGGTATGATTGACAATTGAAAATGTAACGTCCTAACCCGGTTTGGTCGGATCCCCATGATCAACCCGCCACTCTCCCAATTTATTAAAGGGTTTCCCCTTATTATAGACCAAAAAGAGTAAGGCGTCCTTTAAACCTGCACCTTTTCTAGGAATAGCATAAACAAAACTGCATAATTATTTAGATTTATCATACCTGTATCACAGGCGTCTTAGTTGATGGTCTTTAAGGATAGACTTTCCGAAATCTCCTAAAAGGGATATAAGGGAGGGGGTGAGAACGACTACTCATTGAATGGGTTTTCAAAAGTTTAGACTTTTAAGAAAACATTTATTATTGGAGTGTGCTAGACTCCTTTCTTTCAAAACCATTTCATTTGAAATCTTGGGTTTATCACCATTTCTTTTTAACCATGGTGAGTCATCACCCAACACACATCCTTCATCATGAAGGTTACACACATTCGCAGGTCAGCACGACCACTAAACCCACTTGTGGCTTTAGAGGGACTTTACTGGCCAGCCGGATAGAGGTACATCCACTTCTACCCTAAGAATGAGTGTATGTTCGTGACATCCGACCCTCATTCATGGAATAAATTCTTCGTGTCCATATGAGAATAGATACCTCATCCCATCCCCACTCGGTCTCATGCGCTTAGTGCAACTCCAAATTTCGCACGGTCACTCGGTACGACAAACTACCCTTATACTCATTAAGTCATCTAATGCCCTTAGGAAGCATCACAACCCCTCTTGGGCATCTTGATGGTCTTGTACTCACAGTGTATGCACAAACAATATTTTCTTATCAAGCCATGTAATATATGGTGCCACTGGTCCAACGGCTCCAACTCTCATCTCAACCCGCAGTTGTTTGTCTTGATTGGTCCGTCGATCTGTCAAGTCGCACTGCCGCTATTTGACTGAGTATGTCGGTCCTATCTTGGTATCATGGCCAAACAATTCCTCTATTTAAAGTTTTATGTCATAAAATTCATGTTTGTTTAAGAGCTCCTACTCGTGCCAACTAGCCTTGGGCCCACTGTACGAGATTTTCAAAATCGGGCGTATTAGCCTCCAAGTTCCAAAACTGAGGCCCTCGGCCTATCAGAGCTATTCGAGCTCCCGTCAAGAAGGTCTCCTAAATAGATTAAGCATTGGCACACAGTTAGTGGAGAGCACTTCCGACAAAATTATATTTTCAACTATCCATTATACCGACTGGGTATAAGGACATCTCTGCTCATAACCGATGAACGGGTTTTCAACTTCCTTAGAGTAAGTTTCATCATACCAACCGGGTATGATCTACTTACAACCTGTAATTAGTTTTTCCGCATGATTTTCACATCACTTCTCTAAGTTGTGATGTTTAAAATACCACTTGGTAGTGGGTTTTCATTTTGAGGTACTTATCGTCACCAACCGGGTATGATATGAAATCCCACTCAAAACCAGTAAGTGGTTTTTAACTTTGAGTTGTGCTCATCATCCCAACCGGATATGATGTTAGTAAACCCACTCACCCGTTAATGTCGTGAATTACACTAGACCAGTTCTTTGTATTCACGCGAGCTTGTCCTTATTGGCATTCCCG
Source organism: Trapa bicornis (assembly GCA_030064425.1). NCBI lineage: Eukaryota > Viridiplantae > Streptophyta > Magnoliopsida > Myrtales > Lythraceae > Trapa > Trapa bicornis. Next base: position 17,550,727 of record CM057760.1, on the reverse strand, counting down.
GTACTTTGTGTTCCTACATGATATGAACATCTCAGTTCATTATCCTTCGACCTAATAGCCTTCATTCATTCTAAATGAATGAGAAAGTCAAACTTTCATTTATTTGCAATTAGGTCCCTTAAGTTATTTCTCTTAAACTTTAAGTCCCTAATGCCGATTTTTCCTCAAATTGAGTCCTGAAACTTTTAAAATTTATCAAGGGACCTCAATTTATTCCATTTAACAAAAAGGGGATTAATTTCCCAAATTTCCAATTTGGTACCCCCAACTTTTCCAAAATTACGATTTTGCCCTTCCTTTACAAAAATGATAAAATTTACCCCAAAAATTCTAAAATTTCTCAATTGGTCCTCTAAAATTTTTATTATGCCCAATTGATCCTCAATTTTAGGAAATTGCACTTCGGTCCCTCGAATTTAAAAAAATCCACAATTTCCCAAAATTTTCTGCAATTCCAACTCTTTAACACAGCCGAATTTGATTTCATCAAATTAACCAACCCAACGCCTCTAATTGTTGAAATTGAAGTTGAAATTGAGTTTCTCCATGTTAATATAATTCCATAGAACTTTGAATCACGAGTTTTAATGCAGGAACAATCTCAAACGGAGATTCATAGGAAAATAGTCTGTAGAGAGAGAAAGCTTCGATTACTCACCGGTGAGGGCACGACGGTTCGAGCTTTCGATCTGGGCAGATAGCTCTCGTCCTGAGGTTCATCTTAGAATAAAAAGATGACATCAATTAATGTTGAATTGGATTAGAATTTTTTCATTGAAATTCGGCTGACTCTCTCTTTAACACTTATCGAAAATTGTAAAGGGGAGCCAAATTGGTTTACATTTCGGTCCTAATTCGGTCGTGGAAGGGCTAGGGAGGTGTCGGGAGAGCTTGGTATGGCCTGAGGAGGGCTCGAGTTGTTCGATTTCAGCTTGACCGAAATAGGGCAACTTTGATCTGCTAGAGTTGCTTCACTGTTCCATCATGCCGACGCTTCTCCGGCGATTCTTGGATTGATTGGAGTTTGCTATCAGATAGCTCACTTCTCCCTGGTTCTAAAGAGCCCGACCTCTCCCTCCGAGGTTAAGAAAAATGTTCAAGTCGAAGTTATGTTTCGAGCTTCACCGAGAAATGGAGTAGTAGAGAGAGAGAGAGAGGTGTTCGGGTGTGAGGAGAATGAATGAGGATGACCTTTTTATATAGGTGTAAAATCGGGAGGGATTTATTACAAATAATAATATTACCATAAATTATTATTATTAATTCCAATAATTTAATTTCGGTATTAAATTATTAGTATTAATTAAAATAATTAAATATATATTAATTTTTAGCTATTTATGATAAGGCATACATGCATAAAATTTTTTTATGTAAATTTCGTTTACAAAAAAAAAATCATACTTCCTAGGAGGTCACCCATCATTGCAGTACTCTCAAGTAAGCATGCTTAACTTCAAATTTCTTATAAAATCTCAGTCATCTAAACCGATTTAGTTTTTCTCTTCAAATTTGTCTTAAATTTCTTTTCCAATTTTTAATAAACCCTTTGGATCACCCGGAAGTTGTAAATTTCCAAATTGCTTGTTCCTAAATGATCGGGTTTGTAAATCGGCTCGATTTTCTTACTCAGTTTGACTGGTTCTTTTCCTGGTTTTCCTTAACTCAAAAGGGCGGGTTTACAACTCTCCCCTCCTTTTAGGAGTTTTTTCCCCAAAACTTAATTATCAACCTTACATGAGGAATCATTTCCTTTTATGTCCCTTTGGTGTTTGCTTAACATGCAAACTCTTCTCTTGTTCTTTCAATTCATCCTTTTTACATCCTTCACTTAAGGAATTTCTTTTCCTTTATATTATTTACTCCCTCCATGGAGTTTATCATAACTAGACATACCTTACTTCAAGGTATATTCTTAGATTCATATCTTTCTTTGCTTAGAGCACATTCTTCCCTTTAATGTTCTGTACTCAAGATTGGGAATTCCAAGATACCTAACCATTCTCGTATCTAGTTAACCCCTTGGTCATTGAAACCTTTAGCTCAACGTTCTTTCGGGCATTACGTACTTGTTTCCACGGTTTTCTTTATTATCACATTTTCGTCCTATTTTGACCCTTCCTCCATTCGTTGTCTATTATAACTTGGGTCCAAATTTTTATATTCGACCTTGTCATGCTTATTAGCCGACTCTTACTTACTTTGAGTCATATTCTCCTCGGGATTGTTGGGCTTACATGCCCCTTACACCATGGCATTTTCTAGGATCTATCTCTATCCATTAGATTTCTAGAACATCTCCTTGAGGGTCTCTCTTAGATTTTTGACCTTTCAGGTATTATATAACTTCATCCCTCTTTTCTTTTGATAGCTTCCTCAACTATCCTTTTTACTGTTATCCTCTCATCCATCATGCCTTTGAAGTTATATCTGACATAACCGCATGGATTTCTCTTACCTACTCATCCTTTCCCAACATTTTTATTGGGTCCTTTCAATTCCAATCATTGGGTTTCCTGATGATTATTGACATATGAGAATTTTTCCCTTCTTATGTCCTTTCTCTTCTTTAGTGACATCCCTTATTCAATGACTTCCTTTTTCCTTAATCCACTATTACTTGCTCATGACCATTTAACGATTCATTATTTTGAGTTGATCTCTTTTTGGTTGATGTATTGATTGTTTTATTTAAGGAATCCCCTTCCTACAATTTCATTCTCTACTATATTCCTCAAAGTAGAGGTTTTAACCTTAAGATTTACATGTTCAACCTTCTTACTATCCTTTGGAGATTCCTTCCTTTATTTTCTTACACCTTCTTCTATGTTGAGGTAATTTCCCCCTTTGAATCCTTATTCATCTTAAAATTTCCTTTCATTCCTTATCTAAGGAATTTCTGATTGTTGGTCTTATTTCATATACTCTACACCATGCTCACTCGTCCATTCTTTAGGCTCCGTTGAGTGAGCATGGACCACAACCTATTATGATGTCAGTGGTCATTTTCCCTAATTGATTTCTTAATTGAGGGCTTACTTCTCCAAGATTCCTCATATATTCTTTCTTTTGGTTTAATTTACTTCTTAGGACCTCATGAGTACTTTTCTTGGTACTTGATCTTTCCAACTCAATCAGTATTTCGTTTGTGAACTTATCGTTCTTTCCATTTTGGTTAGTTCCATTTTTTCTTAATTAGGATACATATGTCTTTCTGGTGGTTTCCTTTCTTGGTAGGATTCTTTCCCTTTCTCCATAAATTTTTTTTGCATGTATATGTTTGGTTCTCTATCCTCATCCCTATTCATACCACAGTACATGTCTATCTCTTTTAGTGAGAGTTAAAAAAATTATATATATATATATATATTTCTAGATTTCTTGACCATTATGTGAAAGGCTTAACTACTCCTTTCTTGGCTTGGATTCCATTGTTAATTTGGTCATTGGTCCTTTTAAGGATTTCTTTCATCATTCCCTTTTTACAATATTTGGCCTTTCCACCTCTTCCTTTTTTGCTGGAGTTTACTCTATGACCCTCGCGAGGGTAGTTCGTTACCCGCCGCTCCCCTACTATTCACCTTGACTAATTTTCTTGAGGCAGTTGTCTCTCGAATTTTCTTGTCCTTAATGATCCTTCCAGTGCCATTTTTAGGGTGTATTCCTTACTACTTCCTGGTCCTCCTTAGGGTGTAGAGAGAGAGAGAGAAGTGTTCAGGTGGGAGGAGAATGAAATGGGGATGACCTCTTTATATAGGTGTAAAACCGTATATTAAATGGGAGAGATTTATTACTAGTATTAATATTGCCATAAATTATTTGTATTAATTCCAATAATTTATTTTTAGTATTAAATTATTGGTATTAATTCCAATAATTTAATTTCGGTACTAAATTATTGGTATTAATTCCAATAATAAAACATATATTAATTTATGGCTATTTATGATAAGCCGTACGAAATTTCGAGTTACAAAAAAATTTATACTTCCCAGGTGGTCATCCATCCTTACACTACTCTCAAGCAAGTATGTTTAACTTTAAAGTTCTTATGGAATCTAGTTCACCTGTACCAATTTGGTTTTTTGTTTTCTAATTTATCTTAAATTTCTTTTCCAAGGTTTAACGAATCCTTTGAATCACCCAAAAGTTGTAAATTTCCATATTGCTTGTTCTCAAATGTAAACCGGCTCAGTTTTCTTATTCAGTTTGACCGGTTCTTTTCCCGATTTTCCTTAACTCAAAAGTGCGGGGTTTACAGTATGTTTGTGACATTGGACCCTTATTCCCGGAATAAATTCTTCGTGTCCATATGAGGACAGAGACCTCATCCCATCCCCACCCCAGTCTCATGCACTTAGTGCTACTCCAACTTTCACATGGTCACCTCGTACGACAAACCGTCCTTATACTCATTAAGTCATCTAGTGCCCTTAGGAAGCATCATAACCCCTCTTGGGCATCTTAATGGTCTCATACTCACAGTATATGCACAAACAATGTTTTCTTATCAAGCCATGTAATATATGGTGCCACTGGTCCAACGGCCCAAACTCTCAACTCAACCCGCATTTGTTTGTCTTGATTGGTCCATCGATTTGTCATGTCGCACTGCAGCTATTTTACTGAGTATGTCGGTCCTATCTTGGTACCATGGCCAAACAATTCCTCTATTTAAAGTTTTATGTCATATAAATCATGTTTGTTTACGAGCTCCTGCTCGTGCCAACTAGCCTTGGGCCCACTGTACGAGATTTTCAAAATCGGGCATATTAGCCCCCAAGTTCCAAAACTGAGGCCCCCGTCCTATTAGAGCTATTCGAGCTCCCGTCAGGAAGGTCTTCCAAATAGTCTAAGAATTGGCACACAGTCAGGGGAGAACACTTCTGACAAAATCATATTTTCAACTGTCCATTATACCGACCGGGTATAAGGACATCTCCGCTCATAACCGATGAACGGGTTTTCAACTTCCTTCCAGTAAGTTTTATCATACCAACCGGGTATGATCTACTTACAACCGGTAATTAGTTTTTTCGCATGATTTTCACATCACTTCTCTATGTTGTGATGGTTAAAATACCACTTGGTAGTGGGTTTTCATTTTGAGGTACTTATCATACTCAACCGGGTATGATATGAAATCCCACTCAAAACCAGTAAGTGGTTTTTAACTTTGAGTTGTGCTCATCATCCCAACCGGATATGATGTTAGTAAACCCACTCACCCGTTAATGTCATGAATTACACTAGACCAGTTCTTTGTATTCACGCGAGCTTGTCCTTGTTGGCGTTCCCGGTACTTCGTGTTCCTACACGATATGAACATCTCGCTTCATTATCCTTCGGCCTAATAGCCTTCATTCATTCTAAATAAATGAGAAAGTCAAACTTTCATTTATTTGCAATTAGATCCCTTAAGTTATTTCTCTTAAACTTTAAGTCCCTAATGCTAGTTTTTCCTCAAATTGAGTCCTGAAACTTTTAAAATTTATCGAGAGACCTCAATTTATTCCATTTAACAAAAAGGGGATTAATTTCCCAAATTTTGAATTTGGTCCCCCTAACTTTTCTAGAATTACAATTTTGCCCTTCATTTAGAAAAATGGTAAAATTTACCCCAAAAATTCTAAAATTTCTCAATTGGCCATCTAACATTTTTATTATGCCCAATTGACCCTCAATTTTAGGAAATTGCATTTCGGTCCCTCAAATTTTCAAAAATCCCCAATTTCCCAATTTTCCCCCAATTCCAACTCTTTGACACAGCCGAATTTGATTTGATCAAATTGACCGATCAAACACCTCTAATTGTTGAAATTGAGTTTCTCCATTTTCATATGATTCAATAGAACTTTGAATCGTGAGTTTTAACGTCGAAACGAGCTCAAACTGAGCTTTGCTAGAAAATAAACTGTAGAGAGAGAAAGCTTCGATTACTCACCAGTGAGGGCACGACGGTCCGAGCTTTTGATCTGGGCAGATAGCTCTCGTCCTGAGGTTCATCCTAAAATAAAAAAAATGACAGCAATTGATGTCGAATTGGATTAGAATTTCATCATTGAAATTCGGCTGACTCTCTCTCTTACACTGATCGAAAATTGTAAAGGAGAGCCGAATTAGCTTACCTTTCGGTCCTAATTCGGTCGTGGAAGGGCTGGTGAGGTGTTGGGAGAGCTTGGTTTTGCCTAAGGAGGGCTCAAGTTGGCCAATTTCAGCTTGGCCGAAATAGGGCAGCTTTGGTTCGCCGGAGTTGCTTCACTATTCAATCTTGTCAGTGCTTCTCCGGCGATTCTCGGATTGATTGGAGTTTGCAATTAGATAGCTCACTTCTCCCCGGTTCTAAAGTGCCCAACCTCTCCTTCCAAGATTAAGAAAAATCTTCTAGTTGAAGCTATGTTTCGAGCTTCATCAGGAAATGGAGCAGTATAGAGAGAAAGAGAGAGAGAGAGAGAGAGAGAGAGGTGTTCGGTGAGGTCACCCATCCTTACACTACTCTAAAGCAAGCACGCTTAACTTTAGAATTCTCATGGATTCTCGTTCACCTGAACCAATTTGATTTTTCTGTTCTAATTTGTGTTAAGTTTCTTTTCCAATTTTTAATGAACCCTTTGGCAACCGGAAGTTGTAAATTTCCAAATTGCTTGTTCCCAAAGATCGGGTTTGTAAATCGGTTTAATTTTCTTACTCAGTTTGACCGATTTTTTTCCCAGTTTTCCTTAACTCAAAAGGGCGGGGTTTATAGAAAATATATTTTTTTGTCGGATGTGCTCTCCTTGACTTTGTGCCACTGCTTAAACAATTTGGGAATCTTTCTTGACAGGAGCTTGAATAGCTTTGTTAGGTCGGAGGCCTCGCTTTTGGAACTTGGCGGCTAATATGCTCGATTTTGAAAATCTCGAACAGTGGGCCCTAGGCCAGTTGGCAAGAGTAGGATCTTATAAACAAACATGATTCTAAGCCATGAAAACTTAAATAAATGAATTGTTTGGCCATGGTACCGAGATAAGACCGACATACTCGATTGACTAGTAGCTGTGTGACATGACAGGTAGACGGACCAGTTGAGACAAACAGCTGTAGGTCGTGTTGAGGTCAGGGCCGTTGGACTAGTAGCACCAAAGATTAAATGGCTTTTGAGGAAAACTTTGTTTGTGCATGCACTTGAGGTTCGTGACCATTAAGATGCCCAAGAGGGATCCGAAGGGTGACTGGATGACATGATGGCGATAATGGAAAAGAGAAGCTATTGGGTTTGTGTTTGTCATCATACCAGTTAGTCATGGTGTTATGTGTTTGTACTACATGAAGTTCTATGTTTGTACTCCATAGAGTTATGTATTTGTACTCCACAGAGTTTTTGTGTCGGACTCCACAAAGCTATTGTGTTTGGGACTTCCTAAAGCTTTTGTGTTTGAGTTTTATGTGCACGAGACCGAGATATAGTCTCTATACTCATACATACACAAAGTTTTAATCATGTGTGTTACCTTCATGATAAATGGCGTGTGTTAGTTGATAAACACACCGGTTATGGTTGAAGAGTGAGTAATGGTGATGAAACTAAGATTTTGAAAATGAGAAATTTTAAAATAATGAGTCTAGCACACTCCAATTTAAATATTTCCCCCTAAAATTCAAACTTTAAACACTCATTCACTAAGTCCTAGAACTCATCCCCTCCCTTATATCCCTTTTCAGGTAACCAAGGGAAACCTACCCAAAGACCTCCTATTAGTCACACTTGTAAGACAAGTATGTAAGTTAAAATTTTTATGAAATTTTGATTTATGTATTCTAGGAAAAGTACAAGTTTAAAGGACATCTTACTCCTCCCAGGTCTAAAAGAAGGGAAAACCCTTAGTAAATTGGGAAGAGTGGCGGGTTGCTCACAGGGATCCAACCAAACTGGGTAGGGGCATGACAACTTGAGTGGTATTAGAGCCTATTTCTTTGAATACAATATCAAGACTAGAGAACATAGTAACTAACAGGAATAATTTTAAAATTGATAGATGTTTCCCAAGAAAGGAACCAAGATTACTAGAGACGCAGTCTCCGACACTGCACAACCAACCCTCCCTATGGAAACTCCACGAGGAGCCTAGACAACCCCACCCAGATAAAGCTTGGAACATTAGAGAATGTATGAAGAGTTCACTTGAGTGTTTGGACGGCCTAACCTCACTCCTAAGGTGCTCACCAACGCTCGAGCTGAGCCTGAGGAAGTACAATCCCATCCCCCGCCTTTTAACGTTCTTCCTCCAGTGGACATTCCCAAATACCTAAAAACCCTTTGACAATTAGGATGTAAACAATTCCTAGGAGAAAAGGATGCAGGGGCTGCTATGGACTAGCTAGCTAGCATCAAGAAACTCATGGGGATAATTAGAATTTCATCAAATAATATGGTTATCCTAGCAGAAATTTTCCTGGAAGCTAGTGCGATGAGGTGGTGGAATAATGTCAGAAGCTTGCATGCCACCACCTCCACATGAGAGCTATTTGATGAAAGATATACGGAGGAATACCTAGCTCCACATCTTATCAATGAGAAGCAAGACTTCCTACGACTTTGACAAGGGCTTAACTCTATCTTAGAGTATGAAGCTAAGTTTAATGAGTTAAGACCCTTTGCCCCTAACCTAGTCAGACCTGCAGATGTTTGACAATGATTTGAGGACGGTCTTAATATGGACATACGAGACCGAATGGGAGTAATAGGATGCCCCACACATTTAGCTACTATCATTAGCATGGCTCATGAATGTGGGCGTATGGTACAAACGAGACATTGTTGTGTAGAACAGACCAGTAGGAAAGAGGAAGGAGGTCAGGACAGCCAAGGAAGACAAAAGGAGATATGGGGACAAAAATGGATAACAAGAATGGGGTTCTCTAGGACAATGGAAGGTTATCATACACAAAGGGAGACAAATACAATTCTACCAAGGAGAAGCCCCTATTGTTCCAAGCGTAAAAAAAACCATGAAGGACTATGTCGAATATGCTACGAAAGTAAACAACTTGGCCATTTTGTGAAGAACTGCCCAACCCTTCAGGGCAATACACAACAATGTACCCACCTACCACTTCAAGGGAACCCAAGGGCAGTAGTCAAAGGGCAAGATATCGCCACTACATCAAGGGTCCCAACTAGAGTATACAACCACACCCACAAAGAAACATAGGAAGACCCTAGTATCGTAGTTAGTACTTACCGAAATTCCCTTGAATAAATATAGCTAAAAATTGTAATTCTTTATCATCATAATGAAAATTATATTTCCTACAAAGATAAAGTTGTGATACAAGTAAGAGAAAATACAAAGGGCGTACCCACAAAATTTCAAGGAGTAAACGGGAAAGGATGACATTTAAGTACGTCACTTTGAGGATAGATACACTCAAGGACACTTAGAATTTTAGAAGAAAGGGGATGAATACTACCAAGGAAGGAAAACCCTACCATACATATCCTAACTAAGAGGTAATAGAAGCAAGTGACGAGGGATACGGAGATGAGATTGCAAAGGAAGTGAATGTTGGGGTGAAAGAATTAAAGAAGGCATGTTAGGATGATCTAAGAAAGTAAGTTAAACCCAAGGGAACGATTGGACAGCTTGGAACTCTCGACCTTGAAATTTTGAGCAAGAACTCTCAAGAGGAAGAAAGCACCCTAGGTAGAGGAGGAAGTAAATATAAAGATATTCTTTTGGACGTGTGGGTAAGACATGCCTAGTTATGATAAACTCCGGGAAGTGAGAAAACAACAGAAAGGAAGAGACATTCCTTAAGTGCGTGATTAAAAAAGGTCTAAGTAAAAGAATAACCAAAGGTTTGAAACACTATTGAACTGGATGCTAAATTCATTTTTCTAGTTGGCTTAGAAATTCAAATTTGAGATTTGAGGCCACCATTTGATAGAAAATGAATTTAGAAATTTTTAGATTTGAAAAATTCGGTCGAATCTGGGGTGAACCGGCCGGTTTAGGCTTTGAACCCGATTCAGACTGGTTCAGTCCGGTTCGGAACAGTGTCGTCTTCTTCCTTCATATAACAACACTGTTCACTTGCCAAAAAATCACACAGCGCTGAAAAAGCTGAAAAGTCTCAGGCTAGGCATTTTTAGGCAATTAATGACCGCCATTAAGGTGCCAATTAGACAGCCAAGAAGTCCTCAAGCTTCCTATATAAAGAGCCCCTCCTCATTCATCCTCCCCACACCAGAAAACTCCATTCTCTCTTAACTGCTACATTTTCTGATGAAGCTCGAACCACAACGGCCAAGAGAGGTAGTGATGCATCCTAAGGGCTGCTAGATGACATGGGGGTGATAAGGGAAAAGAAAAGCTACTGGGTTTGTGTTTCTTGTCATACTAGTTAGTCATGGAGTTCTGTGTTTATAATCCGTGGAGTTTTGTGTTTGTACTCAACTGAGTTCTGTGTTGGTACTCCACGGAGTTTCTGTGTTTGGACTCCGTGAAGCGGCTGTGTTTGGGACTTCCTGAAGCTTTTGTGTTTGAGTTTCATGTGCATGAGACCGAGATATGGTCTCTATCCTCATACGGACATAGGGTTTTAATCATGTGTGTTACCTTCATGATGAAGGGCGTGTGTTACTTCATAAACATACTGGTTATGGTTGAAGAGTGAGTAATGGCGATGAAACTGAGATTTTAAAAATGAGAAATTTTAAAATAAGGAGTTTGGCACACTCCAATTTAAATATTTTCCCCTAAAAGTTAAACTTTAAACACCCATTCACTAAGTCGTTGAACTCACTCTCTCGTATCCATTTTTAGGTAAATAAGGGAAACCTACCCAAAGACCTCCTGTTAGTCACACCTGCAAGACAGATATGTAAGTTAAAAGTTTTATGAAATTTTGATTTAGGTATTCTAGGAAAAGTATATGTTTAAAGGACACCTTAGTCCTCCCTAGTTTAAAATAAGGGAAAACCCTTAGTAAACTGGGAAGAGTGGTGGGTTGCTCACAGGGTTTTGACCAAGCCGGGTCTGGGCGTGACACCCATATTTTTGAGAACTTAGGCTTTGTGATTCACTTGACCACCATATTTCTCATTTAGGTCCCTAATGTCACACTCTAACCCAATTTGGTCGGAACCCTATGAGCAACCCGCCACCTTTTCTTGTGCCATCCAAGTATTTCTTCAGGGTGGGACAGGAAAAATAAAGGTGTGCGACCTGCTAGTTTTCCAAAACAAAGTGTTCAAAAGAATCGGAGAATATTTTCATACCTTATGCATGTAGGCTTCTTGTTTCAACCTCTCCCCCTCTTGGGTGTAAGTCCTTCCCTAAAAGGGGGTAAGGAAGGGAGGGGTGAATTTTCGTAACTCAGTGAGGGGTTAAGCTATCAATGTATTTAAGTATTCATAACATTTATTTAGTTTGCATATTTGATTAGCACACAATCATCCACCCCTTTTTCATCAAAGGGGATCACACGTTTTCATAACAATACTTGACTATGTCACTTGTGGACCGGAGAGTCTTTACCGTTCACCCTGGTAGAAGTTCACAACTTCTACCAAAGTTTGTGTGGGCATCAATTGCCCAATCCCCATACTCAATTTCACACTTTGTGACCTAAAATGTGGGACGAGACCTCTCCCCCTTCGACCTCAGTCTCAATGCACATGAAGCTCCTCAAGCTTCCCGACACATTGAACGACAAAGCTTTTCTTATGCTCCTTGGGTCGTTCAGCTGCCCTTAGAACCATCACTACCTCATACTAGGCACCTCGATGGTTCCATATCACATCCATGCACACAAAAAATGTCTTTTCAGTTAAGACCTTTTATCATTGGTACTATCGCCCCCCATGAGCTTGCTAACCCGACTTTGGCTTGGTACTACCAACCCAACGGGTTCAACGGCCTGACTTCAGCTTGGTGACCACTAGCCCAATGAGTTTGACAACCCTAGTCATGCCTCAGTAGCTCTCACACAGAATTTTCCATTATAAGAGTTTTCATGGATTTAGTACTTATCTATTTGTCTACGACCCTAAGTCTATGCCCATTGTCCTTAGGCCTACTCAAGTAATGCTAGCTCTAATTATCGCATGATTCATGCTTTCTCTAGAAGTTTCCCAAAAATTTTAAGCGGGTTCAAGCAGTCAGGGGAGAGTATTTCATGAAAATAGTTTTCAATTCGTGAAGGAGCATTCATGAGCCCAACCGGACATGATACTAAATCCACTCACTTGGTACGTCTCGTCTTGTCACCGGCTAGATCTCGGCTGACTACGTCTCCTTTGCACAAGTCCTTTAATCGCCCTTCCCACACGGTTTGAGCATTCACAATAGTAAAGTTTGCATGAAGGCCCTCAATCATGCCTTAATAGCAATTTGGACCCCAAGTTAATGCTTAATTGCATTAAAGTCCCTAATTTCCCCAAAATTACCAATTGGCCCATAATTTCTTCAAAATTACCAATTGGTCCTCGATTTTCCTCAAAATCACTAATTGGCACTCAATTTCACCCAAATTGCCAATTGCCCCTCAATTGGAAGTTAATTCCATAAAAGTCCCCCAATTTTGAAAATCATATGTCAAAATCATATGTCATCTAATTGACATATGGTCTCGAAATTTGTTCATTTTGGTCTCAAAATCATATGTCATCTAATTGACCCTGCAAAATTGGTTAATTGATCCCTAGCATGCCACTAGTAATCTTTCCCACCTTCCTACGATCAATTCATGCTTTGAATCGTCTTATTTTGCTCCAAAATAAGCTCAAATGGATCTTCCCAAGAAAACTAAACTTAGAGAGAGAGAGAGAGAGCTTCAAAATCTTACCAACTAGGGTGTGGTTGCCAGAGCTTTGGATTTGGGAAGCTTGCACTTGTCAGGAGGGTCCTTCGAGGATCAAAATTCACCCCAATTAGCATCCTAGGTAGGGAGAATTTGATTAGTATGTTTTTGTCACATTCTCTTTCTAGAATTTTATTACTTTGGTGAGTGGAGGCATAATCTACTTACTTGAAAGCTTCAGGGAGGTCGAGGGTTAGTCAGAGGAGCTGTGGGAGGGTTGTTTCAGTTGCAGGAGGTCGAGGATGGCCAGAATTAGGTTCGACTGGACTTCGTCACTTCGGGTTAGTTGGAGCAGCACTGTGCAAGCTTGTTGGAGCTCCTTGGGTCGAATGGAGGGTGCAGCTGGGCAAAGAACTTCCTTATGATCCCAATGACTGCTTTAGAGGTTGAGGAAAGGCCCGATGTTGGAGCTCTGATTTACGTCTCGTCAAAAAATGGAGCACCTCTTCTTCTTCGCTTGATGGTGGGATGAGCAAGTCACTACCCCTCTGTTTCTTATCCCTTTCTGTTAGCCATCCTATGGAGGAAGATGACACTATGCTGCATGTGTGTGCTTCACACGTGCAGGCTTGCCATGTGGCATGCTATGATTGGCTGGCTTTGTTGACATGACTTCCTACTCAATAGTCTAGTCAGCCTTTGACTCGGTGACTAGACACTTGGCAGACTGTCATTGGTCGCTCATTCCAACGTGCTTGCTGACTGTATTTCTATTGACCATTTATCGTGACACATGGCATCCTTTGATTGGCCCATTTAAATACATAGAACAATGCCACTGCCACGCGTCATCCTCTGGTTGGCTGAGGCTATCCGACGTGGCTTTCCCACGTGTCGACATTTTTTAGATACACTAGTCGGACATTGATGTGGCACCTTTGCCACATGTCTGCTTTCCATTGGTCGGCCCGATTGACTAGGCTTATTGATCGCCGACTAGGGACACGTGTTGCTCTCCTATTGGTCGGTTGTCACATGGATTTTTCCTCCTTTGACCGTTGACCAAGGACACATGTTGCTTTTTGAATGGCCAGTGCATCCAAGCGCTACCTAAGTGACCGATGTTGTGCGCTTCACCATGAGTCACACGTTGATTGGTCGCGCCTACTAACTAGGTGCTAACCTAGCAGGTAGTCTGTTGACTAGTCTGGTCGGACCGGGTTCAGTGACCCGAATTCAAAAATTGGTCGCTTCAGGCCCGATTCGATCGATTTTCTAAAATTTCAAAATTTCAAAATTTCAAAATTCATATAAATTCATTTTCTATCAAATGGTGGCTGCAATTCCCCAATTTGATGTTTTAAGCCAGTTAGAAAATTGATTCTTTGAACCGATTCTATATGGTTCATCCCAGTTCAATCTGGGTCACCCTAAACCGGTCCGGTTCTCATAACTAATTTCAACTATGGTTCCATCCAGTAATTTTTGGGTATTTATTTCCCACTGATTACTTTCCAATTTCCCATTTTTACTCTTATTTACCATTTTTAGTTCGCTTTGATTCTCGGGTTTTCCTCAAAATTTATCCGGTTACCATCTTTGATTCCTTGGTTTGAGAGGACGGGGTTTAGAAATACTCCCCTCCTTTTAGGGAGTTTTGTCCCCAAAACTCAATTTACATAGCTTAAATAGAGAATGCATTTCCCATTTTATCATGTTAAAATCTTTTGTTCAAATTTGATTCCTATAGGGGTCATAAGACTCCATCTCCCCTAACCATTTGGTAGTGTTCTCTAACCACCTTGAATGCGGTCAAACCATCCCATGTACATAACCTCATTGTCTGGTTATTTCTCACAATTCTTGTAATCCTCCATACCTTGAAATTTTGGCTTTCCTAGTACCGAATCTAAAATATTACCTTGTTTGGTACTCCTATAAAGCTCCACTAGAGTCCTCATGCAAGTTCTTTTAAGCTCTTTTTCCCTTGCCTTGTCAGCGAATTTCCAAGGGATTCCACCCCTTTTTCCCTCGTCCACTCCCATCATGGGCTTTGTCCTTGTGAACCTTCCTTCATGCCATTTTGGACTAGCACTAATCTTGTCATGTTCCCCTCTCGTTTGTCATCATCCCCTAGAATTTATTGTATCTAACTTGTCTTACTTGTTGATACATTTACACAACAATTCTTACATCTCTCTCCTTCACTTAGACCTCATGTACTTCCTTAAGCCTAATGGCTTCCTTATATAGAGTTTCCATTCCCTAATCCATCCTGGTTCACTCATACCCATTTCAGGGATCTTCCTCCCAATTAGATTCCTCACAGTCCACCTATCGATTCTTTGGACTCACCTGTTCGTTCTATGTTTCTTGCACCTTTGG
Organism: Trapa bicornis; assembly: GCA_030064425.1. Classification (NCBI taxonomy): domain Eukaryota; kingdom Viridiplantae; phylum Streptophyta; class Magnoliopsida; order Myrtales; family Lythraceae; genus Trapa; species Trapa bicornis. Next base: position 17,535,559 of record CM057760.1, on the reverse strand, counting down.
CTTATGGGTTACCACATGGTTCTCACCTGGGCTATGCAACTGGAAGTGTTGGCTCCCCTCCAAGGAGTAAGAAGTCATCCTTCGTGATAACACATCCAACTTTGTCAGGGCTTCTTAGTGTTCATTGATGACGACTCCTACTTCCCTTTCTATCCTTAAGGATGTCAATCCATCGTAGTCACCATAAGTCGCCCTAGTGTCTTCTAGGATTAGGTGGCACTTTATCCTCCTTACATCCCTTTTCAATCATGATTGGGACACATCCTGGTCCCACCTTACAGGTAGAACTCTTTGGTGTATAATTTCTTATCTTGACTAGGTCATCGGTGGCATATAGTGGTCGATTCCTCTTCCTATGGTTCTTAGTTTCTCTTCGGACGATCGAGGTTCTAGGTCCTCATTTTGTGTGTTAATTCATACTACCCAGGGGTATTTTGATGGTTCAGAGTTCTTGGCTTAATTTGCAGGCCCTATGGCTATTTCATCACGCTGCTCACCTTCCTGTTTCCATCTCGTATATGCTCTCATCTTAAACCAGTTACAATTCATTGTTACCCAAGTCTCCTATCTAGTGTTGACCGTCCTTTCTCGCTTCCTAACTTGAGATCCAATGCTCAGGCTTCCATGAGAGTTTGTTTGTTATCGTGTTGCCCTATTCACCCTTGTTTCCTTTTTATCTTCCTCGTTCCTGTAACATTGGGCAATTTATCCCTCATTGCCTATTTTGCCCTAGTGCATTCCGTGCCGTCGTTTAGCGCAAGTGTATTCCTCACCACCTTCATGTTCTTCCTTAGGGCGTCATTCAAACCTCCTAGTCGTTCTCTTTGCTACTTGTTATTCCGTAGTACCATGTTTTCTCCCCTGCTCACCTTAATTGTGAAACTCATCCTCTTGGACTAAGGAAACCAGAAAAGGGAATCGGAAAATTTTGAAAGAAAACCAATGATCTAAGTGAACCGTGGATAAAGAACCCTGCTCACCTTAACCGTGTTGCGTGAGTACTTGTGCAGAGGAGCACATACGAGACTTGGGTGAGTGGGATTTTCCAATATTATACCCGATTGGGGTGATAAGAACTTTTGCTAAATTAAAAACCACTATTAGAGGAGGTTTTTGGCATCATACCCGGTTAGAGTAATAAATGCCCTCATCGAAAACTAAAAATTATTTTCCATAAAAGAACTCCACGGACTATGTGCAAATACTTAAAAATTTTGGGAGACTTTTTTTATGAGAGCTAGGATAGCTCCAACAGGTCGGAGGCCCCATTTAGAGAAAAAACATGTGAATTGGGCCCAAGGCTAGTGCGCACTAACTGGAGCCAGTAGACAAAAGATGATTAAAAGAGTCATGAAAAACTTTCATAATTGTCTAATTGTGTGAATTGCCAAGGTACCGAATCCTGCCTGACAAGACTCAATGAGCTAGTGGTAGTGTGCGAGGGCTAGGTTGACGAATTAGTCAAGAAAATTACTATGGAGCCTAAGTCGAGAGTCGGGGCTGTTGGCAACAAAGATAATGGATCATAAATCCCAATAGTGTTGTTTGTGCATGCACTATGATACAAGACCATTGAGACACCCAATAGGGGTTGTGTTGGTTATAAGGGTTGTTGGATGACTAGGATGCGATAAGGGCATTTTTGTCGTGCAATGAGTCATGAAGCTCGGAGTAGCTTCCTACACAGATACCAGAGCGGGGTTAGGATGAGGTCTCATGCCATATAGCAGATACGAAGTACATTCGGGTCTAAGGGTTAGACGGGTAATTTCCACTCATACCATGGGTAGAAGTTAAGGACTTCTATTTGGGTGGACGGTAAAGGCGTTCCGATCCCCAAGTGGGGGCAATCGGAGTACTGCATCTGCGAACGTTTGTACCCTTTATGATAAAGGGCATGTGATTGTTTGCTAAACACCTCCCATGCAAGGAGAAGTGTTAAAAGAGCTAAACTCACATAACATTGAATTAAAATGGTCATTTGAATGTTGTTTTGTTTTTTAAACTCACCATAATACCCACTCTCTAAGTTGTAGAAACTCACCCTCCCTTTAAATCTCTTTCAAGAAAGGGGACACTCTTAAAGAAATCTTGGACAAGCCTTTAACTCAGATATTTTAAAATTTTAAGATATTAGGTTTGGTATAATGCTATTCCAGGGAACAAGGTTAGAAGATACACTTGACTCTTCACAGTCTTGGAAAGTATTGACTCGTCCTAGACAAAAGAGAGTGGCATGTTGCTCACAGTGTTCCGACCAAACCAGATCGAGGTGTGACAACACGAGTGGTATCAGAGCCATGTTCCCTCGAATGCATTATCACGACTATTTAACATAAGAATTAAATGAAAGACTACCTATGTCACGTCTCGACCCAGTTTGGTCAGATCCCCATTAACAACCTGCCACTCTCCCAGTTTATTAAGAGTTTTCCCCTTCTCTAAGCCATGCAAAATAAGGTGTCCTTTTTCACATATACCTTTCATGGAATAACATTAATAAAAAATGAATATATTAATCTTACATACCGGTCTTTCAAGTTCAGCTTTAGGTGGGTTTTCCCTTAGTTACCTAAAAAGGGTAAAGGGAGAGGGTGAGTTCGACAACTTAGTGAATGGGTGTTGGATGAGTGTTTTCGCAAAATCAATTTTTAATAGGAGTGTGCTAAACTACTCATTTCATTAAAAATGATTTTCTCCAAATTTCAGTTTAGCAAAACCTTTTTCCAAGGTTTACCAATTCATTTCCAAGGATTCTCAAATCCTTTCCACGGTTTTCATAACCACTTTCCCATTTCCATATTAGGTATCTTTCACAAACAACACACGCCATCAATCGGGAAGGGCACACACACATATTCACGAGATGCAGTTACGCCGACTGCACCCACTTGTGGATTGGAGCATCTTTACCATCCACCCTAATAGAAGTCCCTCACTTCTACCTGGAGTTTTGGTAAACATCTCTGATGTTCAACCGTCAAACCCAAAAATACTTCGTGTCCATATGAGGACAGAGACCTCATCCCGACACCAGCCTAGTCTCATGCACATGAAGCTACGTCGAGCTTCCATGATTGTTGGCATGGCAAACTGCCCTTATCCCTACCATGTCGTCTAGTAGCCCTTAGGATGCATCAATACCCTTTTTGGGCTTCTTGATGGTCCCGAACCTCAAGTGCATGCACAAACAATGATTTTTTTCCACAATGCCATTTATCTTTGGTGCCACTGGTCCAACAGCCCTGAACGTCAACACGACCTGAAACTGTTTATCTAGACTAGTCCGTCGACCTAGTCCTGATGCACTACCGCCAGTCCATCGAGTATGTCGGTCCTGTCTTGGTACCATGGACAACTCACATAATTCATTCATTAAGAATTTTCATGGCTTTACATCAGATTTATTTATGAGCTCTTGCTCATGCCAATTGACCTTGGGCCCACTATATGTGATTTCCAAAATTGAGGCCTCTGGCCTATCTGAGCTATTAGAGCTCTCATCAAGAAGGTCTCCCAAAATGTTTAAGTAGTGGCACACAGTCAGGGGAGAGCACTCCTGACAAAAGCAACTTTTCAGCTATCCATCACATCAATCGGGTGTGAGGACATCACCGCTTATAACCGATAAGCGAGTTTTCTACTTCCTTCTAGGAAGTTCATCATACCAACTGGGTATGATCTACTTACAACCGGTAAGTAGTTTTTCTACATCACCCCATCTAGGTATGATGTTTAAAATTCCACTTAGTAGTGGTTTTTCATTCCAAGGTTCTTATCATCCCAACCGAGTATGATGTGAAAATTCCCACTCACCCGTTAACCATGACATGTTCATCCTTAGTTGGTTTTCCAAGTTGACGCAAGCTTTCTCTTGCTGGTATTCCGATCACACTTATCCCGTCGGAGGTGCGACAGTCAGAGCTTTCAATCGGGAAAGGTAGCTCTCTTCCTTATGTACCTTCTAGGATCAAGAATTCCTACAATTGACCTTTCAGCTTCGTTGAAGTCGTTTGAGGGTTGTGGGGATATTGGGAGAGCTTAGTTTGGCTGGTGGAGGGCTGAATTCGACCGAATTTAGTTTGGTCGAATTAGGGCAGCTTCAGTCTGTCGGAGCTGCATCACTATTTGATTATGCCAACATTTCTTCGGTGATCCTCAGATCGAATGGAGGTTACTATCAGATAGCTGACTTCCCCTACAGTCTAAATACTAAATAGTCCAACCTTGCCTTCTGAGGTTGAGAAAAATGCCCAAGTCGGATCTCTGGTTCGAGCTTTACCGGAAAATGGAGTAGTAGAGAGAGAGAGGATTTTTCAGGTGTGAGGAGGATGATTAGGGAGGAGCTCTTTATATAGGTGTAAAATTATTTATTAAATAGGGAAGATTTATTAATACATTATGGGTATTAATGTTGCTAGTTATTCTTATTAAATTGGGAAACTGATGGGTATTTATGAGTATTAATTCCAATAATTGAATGTAGTTATTAATTTATGGGTATTTATTCAAATAATTCAATGTAGGTATTAATTTATGGATATTTATGGTTATTAATTCCAATAATTGAATGTATGTATTAATTTCAATAATTGAATGTACTTATTAAACCAAATTCACATAATTATATCATTATTTTCACCTAAAAGAATTTATTAGGTATTTACCCTATCCATTCGATCCTGTTATTTATTTCGGTCAAAACATCACTTTTCATTTTATTTATTCCAATTATATCAATTAATTTTAAACTTATAATACTATTCTAGAAAAATTTTTGATCAAAATTTTGGATTACTAAAAACACAGTGTGACAACCTAATTTTTCAAATGGCTCCTAGAAAATGAACCAAGAAAACTATAACTGCCATCATCGACAATGCCCAAAATCCTATTCCCTTAGGAAGATGACCCTAAAAGCTCTCTAATGCCCGAGGTATAGTAGAAGCCACAAAAGACAAGAAGACATTATATGGGGAAGTGTCTATTACCACCAAGGAATGTGATGCCAACACCAATTGAGGTCACATCCACAAGAATGAGGGGAGCCAACCCGATGGTAGGGAAACTAGCAAGGGCTTATGACCTCACCCAAGAAGACACTCATTAAACAACCTAGTATAGTAGTTTTCCAACCTACAGTGTAACTACCTCTTGTAATAAGGATAACGCCCCAAACATATTGTACTCCTTCTCAACTAATAAAAAAATCTAAGTTCCTAAAACTCTGACTCTCAAATAATGATGCAATGTTGTGCCTCAACTGTATGATGAGGGGTGACGGAAGGCAAGAAGTACTAAAGCTAGGACCTTAAGAAACCACAAAATGAAGTAGAGTATAGATGAAGGGAAATTTTTCCATAAAGGCAATCTAGGAGCAAAGAGGAAGCACCTCTGCAAGAGATGGCAAACTCTAAATGTTGGGCGCCAGACAAAATATCGCAAACTAGGGTAGCATAACCCACTTTAGAGAAGTAGAGGAGGAACCAGGTAGGGTAATAAATGAACCTAGCGTTACGAAACGACTTGTAACTGTGGGATGATCAAGAAGGATGAATGGTGCCCCAAGGAGAACATGGAGGTAGTAACAACTACATGCATGCTGAATGGTGGCAGGATGGCCATCAAGAATGAGTGAACCCGAGAGACAACTGTCTCGAAACCATTGACAAGGAGAATAATAGTGACGAGGTAGTTAACAAACTAATCATCATAAGAGTCACAAATTAAAAATCTCGATAAATAAGAGAGGAGTAGAAAGGCCAAATTTCGGGAAGGAAGGATGAAGGAAATCCTTAAAGAAACCAATGGCCGAAAAGGATTGGCAACCACTCTCAAGCCATGAGAGGGATTAAGTAAGCCTCTCACAAGGATGTTAAGAAATCTCGAAACAAAATGGATCTAAACCCCTTGCTAAAGAAGTAGACTTGTAATGGGATACCAATAGGAATAAGGATTGGGTACAAAGGACGCACCCACAATATTTCCAAAGAAATAGTATGCAGTAGAGGATGGCATCAAAGTATTTTATGAAGTTGCATTAGGGTCAGATACCCAAGAGGATGAAAGAAAAAGGGAAATTCCGGGAAGAGATTAAGAAGCCTATCAAGGAGGGGGAGCCCTAGAGAGGTATATACCCCAATAGAGGAATAGTTGATCTAATTAAACTGGAATAGAAGGTAAACTTGCAAATGGAATGCATGTTGTGATAAAAGACCAATTACATGGGAAGTATACTCAGAAGTGTCTAAGGAGCAAGTTAAACCTAAGAGATGGGTAAGCATGAAGATAACATTGATTCTTGTCATAACAAGTGGGGATGGGTGGCATACCCCTAATAAAGGAATAAGGAAATGGAGCCTAAAGGAAATGGAGCCTCGGGAAAGGACACACTCTAGTTGAGATGTGATTAAAGGAATAACGATGAACACCAAGATTAATTCTGGTCCACACCCACTTACTGGGTCTTAAGATTTGACGTCTGGGCATAATGTAGAGAACACGAAATAAGACTCGATAATCGGAGAGTCCTCGTATAGGAAATAAAAGGCAGAATGGGAATTTAAGTCGGTGAAGGATTAAAGGTGAATGAAAGCTCGTATTGAGAAAGGTGCAAGGATATGAAGGGAGGAAACCTTCAAGGAGTGGTAAGAAGGTTGAATTCCCAGTTCCACAGATGGAAATCTCTACTTCAAAGTACGAGAGTAGACGATTAAACCAACAAAGGAAACTTCTTCAAGTGAATTCAAGGAATAGACAAGTAAACCATAAGGAATCAACTCATAATAAAGAGCTGTGAAATGGTCACAAGCAATCAAGGGTGGACTAAGGAACAAAAATCCTTAAGTAAAGATGCCGTTGGATACGAGGAAGGACATAAGGGGGAAAATCCCAAGTATCCCGATATGTTAAGAAGTGATCGGGAAACCCAATGGTTGGGACCAGGAAAGCCCAACAAGGAAGTTGATAAGGGATGAGTAGATAAGGTAAACTAAAATAATCATGAAAGGCATGACGTCAAATGTAAATGGACATGTAGGTCCAATAGTCTTAAGAAAATATGACTAAAGTAAGGAAGAGTCAATTATTTAAGCCTCATGCGATCACACAAAATTATTTGGGTGGATCAGAATTTTAATAATGAAAGGATGGAGGATGGACCAATATAAGATAAAAAAGGGGATAATACCAAAACCCACGAAGTTATGGCTGAAAAGCTCAAAAGGATGCCGAGCTAAAGAGCTTCAACGATGAAGGAAATAAATATAAACGAGGATGGTCAGACGTTTATGAAACTCCCAATCTAGTGATCTGGATAAAAACCCTAAAGAGGAAGGGTCTTACCTTTAGTGGAGTAAGAATTGGACCTAAGGAAGTACCTTTTGACTGGTGGGTAAGATATACCTGATCCTAATAAGCTTCAGGGAGATAGTGAATAATGGAAGGTAAGAGAAATTCCTTAAACGAGTTGTCTAAAAGACTAAGTGAAAGTGTAACCAAAGTGGTAGCATATCAAAGAAAATCCCAAGTTGATATCAAGGAAATTATTCTCGATGTAAATGATGCATAGATAAGTTTTGGGGACAAAACTCCTAAAAGGTGGGAGAGTTGTGAACCCCATCCTCTGGTCTACAAGTGGCACGGTCAAGGACTGTTTTACGAATGTGTGATCCCTCCTATGATAGGAGGTAGTTGTTTATTTGAGAAACCCAAGAGGAAACTATTGAATTATCAAATAATTGAAGTTGCTAAATTAAGTCTTCATAAAAGAGTTATCTCTCACTCATTGAGTTGTTGAACACCCCCCTCCCTCTAAACATTTTCAAGAAGGAATGCAACAGCACCAGCTTTTCCTCCCTAGACCCCAAACAAGGTACACAAATTTAAAAGTTTCAGTTTTGTTTAATGTGGTACGAGGAAAACTTGATAGGTAATACGTACGACTCTCTTGATCTTCCTGAGGAGCCCCTCTTCGAGACTCAAGAGAGTGGTGGTGTCACACCCCGACTCGGTTTGGTCGGATCCCCGTGATCAACCCACCACTCTCTCGGTTTATTAAATGGTTTCTCCTTATTATAAACTGTAAAGAGTAAGGCATCCTTTAAACCTGCACCTTTTCCTAAAATAAAATAAATCAAAATTGCATAATATTTTAAATTTATCATACCTATCTCATAGAGTCTTAGTTGATGGTCTTTAAGGGTAGGCTTTTTGGAATTTCCTGAAAGGGATATAAGGGAGGGGGTGAGTACAATGACTAAGTGAATGGGTTTTCAAAATTTTTAACTTTTAGGAAAAAGGTTTGTATCGGAGTGTGCCAAACTCCTTTCTTTCAAAAATCATTTCATTTCAAATCTCAGTTTTTTTTTACCACCATTTCCTTATTAATCAAGGTGTGTCATAACCTAACATACATCCTTCATCATGAAGGTAAAACACACATTTGTAGGCTAGTACATCAACTGAACCCACTTGTGGCGTCGAAGCGACTTTACCGGCCATCTAGATAGAAGCATATCCACTTCTACCCTAAGAATGAGAGGATGTTCGCGACATCCGACCCTCAATCCCAAAATCAATTCTCTGTATTCGTATGAGGACAAAGACCTCATCCCGTCCCCACCCCAGTCTCATGCGCTTTGTGCTAATCCAAATTTTGCATGGTCACCTGGTACAACGAACTACCCTTATACTCACCAGGTCATCTAGGGCTCTTAGGACACATCACTACCCCTCTTGGGCATCTTAATGGTCCCATAATCACATTGCAGGTACAATCAATATTTTCTTATCATGCCATATAATCTATGGTGTCATTAGTCCAACGGCCCCAACCTTCAACTCAACATGCAGCTGTTTGTCTTGACTGGTCCAAAGACTTGTTATGTCACATTGCCACTAGTTGACTGAATATGTCGGTCCTGTCTTGGTAACATAACCAAACAATTCACTTATTAAAGTTTTATGGCACATATATCATGTTTATTTATGAGCTCTTATTTGTGCCTACTGGCCTATGGCCCATTGTTCGAGATTTTCAAAACCGGTCATAGTAGCCCTCAAGTTCCAAAACTGAGGCCCCCAACCTATAAGAGCTATTCGAGCTCTCGTCAAGAAGGTCTCCCAAATTGTTTAAACATTGACACATAGTCAGGGGAGAGCACTTCTAACAAAATATGTTTTCAACTGTCCATCATACTAACCGAGTATGAGGACATCTCCGCTCATAACTGATGAATGGGTTTTCCACTTCCTTCAATAAAATTTCATCATACCAACCAGGTATGATCTACTTACCACTGGTAAGTAGTTTTTCCGCGTGATTTTTACATCACTCCCTTAAGTTGTGATGTTCAAAATACCACTAAGTAGTGGGTTTTCATTTCGAGGTACTTATCATCCCCAACCGGGCATGATATAAAATCCCACTCACAACTGGTAAGTGGTTTTTAACTTTAAGTTGTGCTCATCATCCCAACCGGGTATAACATTAGTAAGCCCACTCACACGTTAATAAAGTGAATTCCACTTGACCGGTTCTTTGTATTCACGTGAGCTTGTCCTTGCTGGCGTTCTCGGTACCTCATGTTCCTACACGATATGAACATCTCGGTTCAATATCACTCGGCCTAATAGCCTTCATTCATTCCAAATGAATAAGAAAACCAAACTTTTATTTATTTGCAATTAGGTCCCTAAAGTTAATTTTCTTTTACTTTAAGTCCCTAATGCCGGTTTTTCCTCAAATTGAGTTCCAAAACTTTTAAAATTCCCCTTGGGACCTCAATTTATTCAATTTCACAAAAAGGGGTTTAATTTCCCAAATTTCCAATTTGGTCCCCTAACTTTTCCAAAATTACCATTTTGCCCTTCCTTTATAAAAATGGTAAGTTTTACCCCAAAAATTCTAAAATTCCTCAATTGGCTCTCTAAAATTCTTATCATGCCCAATTGACCCTCAATTTTATAAATTTGCATTTTGGTCCTTCAAATTTTGAAAATCCCCAATTTCCCCCAATTTCAATTTCTTAACACAACCGAATTTGATTTTATCAAATTGACCGATCAAACACTTCTAATTATTGAAATTGAAGTTAAAATTGAGATCTAAATCTTCATATGATTCAATATTACTTTGAATAGCAAGTTTGGATGAAAGAACGAGCTCAAACGGAGCTTCGCCGAAAAATAGACTATAGAGAGAGAAAGCTTCGAAAGCTTACCGTCTAGGGCTCGGTGGTCCGAGATTTCGATCTATGCAGATAGCCCTTGTCCTAAGGTTCATCCTAAAATCAAGAATTACATCAATTGATGCCGAATTGAGTTAGAATTTCCTCATCAAAATTCGGTTGGTTCTCTCTCTAACATTGATCGGAAATTACAGAGGAGAGTCGAATTGGCTTACCTTTCTATTCTAATTTGTCCGTGGGAGGGCTAAGGAAGTGTTGGGATGGCTTGGTTTAGTCTGAGGAGGGCTCAAATTGGCCAATTTCAGCTTGGCTAAAATCGGTCAACTTCTGTCCGCCGGAGCTATTTAACTGTTCCATCATGTTGGTGCTTCTCTAACGACCCTCAAAGCAAATGGAGACTACAGGCGTGTAGCTAACTTCTCCCCGGTTGTAAAGAGCCCAACCTCTCCTTCCGAGGTTAAGAAAATGCTCAAGTTAAAGCTCTGGTTAGAGCTTCACCAGAAATGGAGCGAGAGAGAGAGAAGTGTTCAGGTGTGAGGAGAATGAATGGGATGAGCTTTTTATATAGGTGTAAATATTGTGTATTAAATGGGGGAGATTTATTACTAGTATTAATGTTGCCATAAATTGATGAGTATTTATTAGTATTAATTATAATAATTTAATTTTTTTATTAAATTATTAGTATTAATTCCAATAATTTAATTTAGTCATCTGAACTAACTCACGCAAGCACTACTCTCACGCAAGCACGCTTAACTTTGATGTTCTAATGGGATCTAGTTCATCTGAACCGATTTATTTTTTTCTCTTCTAATTTATCTTAAAGTTCTTTTCCAAGGTTTTATGAACCTGTTAGATCACCCAAAAGTTGTAAATTTCCAAATTGCTTGTTCCCAAATAATCCGATTTGTAAACCGGTTCGGTTTTCTTACTAGGTTTGACCGGTTCTTTTCTCAATTTTCCTTAACTCAAAAGGGCGAGGTTTACATAATAAATCACAATAATCATGGAGAAGAGCCATGAAGTGGATTGGATGTGAAAACCAGACTGGTTCTGAGTGAACTAGACTTAAACATGGGTGAACCGTGAAAAACCAGTTCAATGATTAATTTTTCCAGGTGTAATAAAAATATTAATTTGAATAATTGAATCCACCAATCGATAGAAAATGAATTTAAATTTTTTGAATTTTCTAAAAACCAATCAATTTACGATTTCGAGTCACCGAACCTGGTCGGACTAGACCGGTCAACGAGCCGCTACTAGGTAAGCATGCATGACCAATAAGCACGTGATGCTTGGCGAAGCACACCCAATCAGCGCCTGGAAGAGTTGGTCAATCAGGAGGTGGCATGTGTCATCGGTCAATGGTTAGATGAAGAAAATCCACCTCAGCAATGATCGATCAAGAGGAGAGCAACACCTGTCCCGGTTAATGGTTAGTGGAAACCTGGTCAACAACCACGTCAACACTAACAACCAATGGGAGGCTACCATGTGTCCAGTCCAAAGCTGACTAGGTTACTGAGTCAGAAGCCACATGAGCAAAGATAGTAAATTAGTAGGTGCCACGTGGCACTTCTGCACGTGCGAAACTGCATGTGTAGAATAGTGTAATCTTCAACCTAGTAGTTGAGAGGAGAGAGAGGGGACAAGTTGGCTGCCGAAAATACGACGACTAATAAATGCCTCTAAATCTAACCAATAATGGAGCAATTGAGGTCGAGTGATTGGGGAACGGATAAGTCTATCAATTCCCGAGCTCCCTATATAAAGAGCTTCTCCCCATTCGTCTTCCTCATCGCTCAAACACTTGGAAAAGAAGAACTTCCTAGTTTTCCAACGAAGCTCAAACTAGAGCTTTGATTTAGGCACTTTTCTCCACCTTAGAAGGTGAATTTTGGTTCTTTAGAATCTAGAGGAAGTCAGCTACCTGACCACAGTCTCCATTCAGCTCGAGTATTGCCGAAGAAGCACTAGCGAGCTTGCACACTAATGTCGCTCCACGACAATCAGCTACCCGAGCTACAGGAGCTCAATTTGACCCTTCCCTAGACCAATTTTGGCCAAATTGAGCTCCCTAGACCACCTCTAGAGGTGCCCCGACCTTTCCTGAGCTAAGTTGGTATGTCCCATCTACCGTCCTTTTGCGAAAAGTACTATTTATAGTGCATTTTTGCTAAAATTTAAACTGAGAAATTTGCACTACTTAGGGCACCAATTGAGGCGTGATTTGATCCAAGAAGAGAGCAATTAAGAGAAAGTAAGTGCTTCAATCACCAAATCCTCACCAGTAAGAAATCGAACCTTTCTCTCTCTAGGACAATTTTCCAGCGACGCTTCGTTTGAGCTCATTTCTAAGCCAAATGAAGTGTTTCATGTCTTAAAATGATGGGGGAGAGATAGGGAAAATGATTCTGATCATGAATTGGAACAATTGCCCACATTTGGTTGCCCAATTGAATGAAACAAAGTTTTGGGGTCAAATGTTAATTTTGGGAAAAATTGGGTAATTTGAAAATTTTGGGAAAATTGGAGGGTTTTCATGAAATTAACTCCCAATTGAGGTTCAATTGGGCATTTGGATGAAATTGAGGGCAAAATGGCAAATTTTGGATAAATTAAGGACTAATTGGTACTTTTGTAAAATTATGGACCAATTGGTGATTTTGAAAAATTAAGGACCTAAGAGGGATCTTGGAGACCCTAGGGACTTAATTAAAAGTAATTGAGCATTTGGGACCTAAAGTCAAAGATTTTAAATTTGAGGATTCAATTGCATTAAGCATAAATTAAGGGCTTTTGTGCCAAACCGTACTTATGGGAATACTCAGACAATATAGGATCTGGTTGCATGAGTACTTGTGCAGAGGAGCGCATCTGAGACTTGGACATTTAGTTGGGATGAACACGTCCCAGCTACCGGGTGAGTAGGATTTTCCAACATCATACCCGGTTGAGGTGATGAACACTTTTGCTAAATTAAAAACCACTATGAGAGGTGTTTTCGACATCATACTTGGTTAGGGTAATGAATGTCGTCTTTGAAAACCAAAAGCCGCTTTCTAGAAAAGTTCTCCCCTGTGTGCAACTACTTAAAAAATTTGGGAGACTTTTCTGATTAGAGTTGGGACAGCTCCAATAGGTCGGAGGCCTCGATTTAAACTTATAGGGCCTAAGGTCTCGTTTTGAAAAAAAAAGTTAAGTGGGCCCAAGGCCAGTGGGCATGGGCTAGAGCCCATAGATAAAAGATGATTAAAAGATCCCTGAAAAACTTTTATAATTGGCTAATTATGTGAAGTACCATGGTATTGAATACGAACCAACAAGACTTGATAGGCTAGTGGCAGTGCGCTAGGGACATGTTGATGGACCGGTTAGGCAAACAACTATGGAGTTCAAGTCGAGAGTCGGGGTTGTTGGCTCCAAAGATAATAGATCATAAATCCCAAAACTATTGTTTCTGCATGCACTATGATACAGGACCATCGAGATACCCAAGAGGGGTAGTGTTGGTTCTAAGGGATGCTGGACAACTAGAATGCGATAAGGGCAGTTTTGTCATGCTAGTGAGTCATGAAGCTTGGAGTAGCTTCCTGCGTGGAGACCGGGGCGGGGTTAGGATGAGGTCCCGTCCCATATAGCGAACACGAAGTACATTCGGGTTTGAGGGTCGGACGGGTAACGTCCATTAAGAGCCAATGTAGAAGTCGATGACTTCTATCTAGGTGGATGGTAAAGGCGCTCCGATCCCCAAGTGGGTGTAGTCAGAGTACTACACCTGCAAATGTTTGTACCCTTTATAATAAAGGTTGTGTGATTGTTTTCTAAACACCTCTCGTGCAAGGGGAAGTGTTAAAAGAGCTAAAATCACATAACAATAAATTAAATTAGTCATTTGAAAGTTGTTTTTTTTAAACTGACTCTAACACCTACTCACTAAGTTGTTGAAACTCACCCTCCCTCTAAATATCTTTCAGGAAAAGAGACACTCTTAAAGAAATCTCGAACAGGCCTTTAACTCAAGTATTTTAAAATTTTAAGCTATTAAGTTTTGTATAATGCTATTCCAAGGAACAAGCTTAGAAGATACGCTTGACTCTTCGTTGTCTTGGGAATTGGTGACTTTTCTTGGACCAAAGAGAGTGGCAGGTTGCTCATAGGGTTCCAACCAAACCAGGTCGGGGCGTGACATTAATTCTCCCCCACTCTTCTAAAATGATTTGGTATACATCTCACAAAGTGCACTATTGCGTGTCTGACTCTCTAAGGTTTCATTCCTCTAGTAGTGCGCTTCTTCCTTTATACAATATGGCACGTGCATAGTAAGGGTGGAAATGCTACATCCTATCGTTCCACCTGCCCTTTATGTGCCAACATTGCTGCTACATTAGCGTTCTCTTGAGGGTCTTGCCTTTGACCCACGTTGCATTTTCCAGCCCCATTGTTGTCTATGTTCTTGGTAACTGATTTGCCACTTTATCTCCGTCTAGTCTTAGTCTGGTTGCCTACGTACGATAGACAGTGCCTGACCTTTGGTACTCTTGACTTCTCTCTTATTATGTTTCCTCTCGGGTCACTATCCATTGCTTGCATTGACATCCACTAGCGTTTGTCCTATCATGTTTCTCCAAGTAGACCTATTGTGGCCCTTAGTTTCAGTGTCCATCCTCGATTGTAACCTATCCATACTTCTTTCCTTGGTAGGGGTCGGTTTCTTATCAATGCCACTTCCCCATTTAATGCTACTAAAGCTCAATCCCTATTGTTTGTCCGTAATGCGATTTGTACTTTGTAGTGTAGTAGCGCTCATTGTCTCATGACCACGACTCATTGTTTTATCTTTTGTGTTGTTTCCACTTCCTTCATCGTGCTCATCCCCCTTTTTGGGGTATGTACCTTTTCGAACTTCCTTCCTTTCCTCTAAGTCGTCCCTACAAGTTCGATTCATCATGAGTCTTGTGTCCTACTTAGCAAGCACCTTTCTCTGGGTTACTTGTTCCCTTGTAGTTTGCACCCAGAGCATACTTTTTGCATTTATCTCTTATTTTCTTCTGTTGGTTTGCCAAGTCCCAGGTGTCCTTCCCGTGTATCCATTCCTTGACTCACTTTTTCCGGGGTATATTGGAGCCAAAATCATTCATACACCGGGCATTTAACCTTAGTGCTTGATGTTCCTTATCTCCTTCTACTCATTTATCATTCTCGGGTCCGCCCTTTCCTATAGTCATTAAAAGGGTTTAGGGCCTCCTTTCTTCCCTCCTATCCCATTCCTGAATTTCCTTATGAAACTCGTCATCTCGGATCAAGGAAAACCGAGAAAGTACCAGTCAATTTAATGAGAAAACTGAACCACTTAAAGAACCGAGAATGATATAGAGGTGTTTAAATGGGAAATTGGAAAATCTCAATTGACCAAAAAGTCATGAAAATCATGGGGAAGAACCATGAAGTAAAATATAAGTGAAAACTGGACTGGTTCAGGATGAACCAGACCTGAACCGGGTTGAACCATGGATGAACCAGTTTGTTAATTTATTTTTATAGGTGGCTTAAAAATCTCAATTTTGAAAATTGAGGCCACCATTAGATAGAAAATGAATTTAGACTAATTTAGAAAATTTTAATTTTGAGAAAACTGGTCAAATCGGGGTTGAGCAAGCCAATTTTCATCCCTGAACCTGGTTAGATTGGTCTGCTCCATTCCAGAACGGTGTCGTCTTCTTCCTTGGGATGACAACACTGTTCTTATGATAAAAAAAATTTTCTTCTTCGGTAGAGTAGAGGGTTCCTAAGATCCCTATATAAAGAGTTCCCCTTCATTCACCCTCCACACATCTCAAATCCTCTCCTCCTCCGAAGTGCTCTATTTTCTGGCAGAGCTCAAACCAAAGCTCCAACCTAGGCACCTTTCTGAGCCTTAGAAGGCACAGTCAAGTCCTATAGACTCTTGGTGAAGTCAACTACCTGACAGTAACCTCCCTTCGACCCAAGGATTGTTGGAGAAGGGCATGCCGAATTGAACAGTGAAGCAACTCCCTCGGTTGGAAGCTGCCCTATTTTGGCCGATCAGAATTCGACCAATTTAGACCTCCTACGGCCAAACCAAGCCTCTCCACAATCCCCACGACCATCAAATGACCTCCACAGAGACGAAAGGTAAGCTAATTCGGCCCTCCTCCATCGTTGCAGATTGATTCTAGAGAGAGAAAGTGCTGAAATTCACTAACCAAACTCACCTTGATTCTAACATCAATTGTAGTAATTCTTGATCCTAGAAGGACCCTAAGGATGAGAGCTACATTCTTAGATCAAGAGCTCAGATCGCCGCACCTCCAATGGTAAGCTTTCAAAGCTTTCTCTTTCTACAAAAAATTTTTCAACGAAGCTCCATTTGAGCTCTTTTTGTACCCAAATTCTACAATTCAAAGCTCCATTTGATCATATGGAAGTGTATAAACTGATCCATGCCATCAATTGGAGCAATTAGCCCTATTTGAATGGCAAATTTGAAGAAATCAAATTTGTTCATAGAAAGGGGTAGAAATTGGGGAAAAATTGGGGATTTCGGAAAATTGAGGGACCTCCATGCAATTTCTCAAAATTGAAGGTCAATTGGCAATGGGAAAGATGTTGGAGGACAAATTGGTCAGTTTTTGAAAAATTTGGGGTCAATTGGCCATTTTTTGAACTTAGGGGCAAATTGGTAATTTTGTACAATTTGGGGGACTAAATTGGAAATTTTGGAAATAGGAGCCCATATACCACTTTGAGAAAAATTAAGGACCCAAGAGGGATATTGGAAGTTTCAGGGACATAATTAAAAATATTTGAACATTTGGGACATAAAGTCAAAGATTTTGGATTTTAGGAACCTAAGTGCA
Source organism: Trapa bicornis (assembly GCA_030064425.1). NCBI lineage: Eukaryota > Viridiplantae > Streptophyta > Magnoliopsida > Myrtales > Lythraceae > Trapa > Trapa bicornis. The sequence goes on along the minus strand of CM057760.1, from coordinate 17,518,482 downwards.
ATAAGGTGGAAATAAGGGTCTAAATGTAGATACATGAAAATAGAGGGGCTACTAATGCCAAGCCATTCCTAACAAGTATACTCAAACCATGTAGGAACGAATTCAGATAAGGACGTGAGCAAAGGAGCTCGAACAAGATTCAAAAGGCCGAATGAGGGCAAACACATCACATTCACAAGTTGAGTGGGAATTTCCAACATCATTCTCGGTTCAGGTGATGATCATCTTTTTCTAAATTGAAAGATTACTGTGAGTGGGACCTTTTAAATATCATACCTAGTTTGGGTGATGAGCATACTTTTTTTAAAGGAAAACCTACTTACTGGTTGTAAGTGAGATTATTTAAACATCATGCCCATTTGGTATGATGAGCATCTTTGCTGAAAGAAAAACACGCATACCAGTTGTAAGCAGACCAATCATCACAACCGATTGGTGTTATGAGTTAAAAAGAAGATTTTGTTGGATGTGTTCTCCCCTGGATGTGTGCCATTGCTTAAACTATTTGGGAGACATTCTTGATGAGAGCTAGAATTGCTCTAACAAGCTAGAGGCCTCGATTTTGAACTCATAAGGCTCAAGGCCTAGTTTTGAAAAACACGTGCAGTGAGCCCAGGCTAGTGGGCACTTTAAACCACCACGAAAAAATGCTTTTACATTCTGGTTCATGTATGGTTCAAACTAGTTCAGGTGTAGTTCACCATGAACCGGTCTAGTTTTCTCTTCCCCTTTGTTCCAAGGTACTTTTCTATGATTTTTATAACTATTTGAGTCACTTGGGATTTGCCAATTTCTCATTTTACCATTATTTTATTGGTTTGGGTTCATTAATTGACTTTCTTTTCTCTTTTGAATTGACCGGTTCTTTTCTCGGTTTTCTTATTTTAAAGGGCAGGGTTTAAAATGTCAGACTCCTTGTGGTTTAAAAGGAAGTGAAATCCTTCTTAGACCAAAGGGAATGGTGGGTTGCTCACGAAGATCCAACCAAATCGGGTTGGGGTGTGACATTCCTTCTCTTATTGTAGAGGGTCCCTATAAACCCTGTTCTCCCATAATGAGAAAGTCAGAATCAAGAACTGAAAACTCTTGTAGAAAACTGTGGTTGGAACGAACTGGAAGCGACAGATAAGAGTCAAAACAAGAAATAAGAAAATTCTAAGTGAAAAAATGGATTCTAATATACTTAGAATAAGCTAATAAATACCAAAAAATCATGTAAAGGAACCATGGATTAAATGGGGCCTAAGAACTGGACCGGTTCAGGGTGAACCGAAGCTGAACCGAATTGAACTAGGATGATCCATGTAGAACCGATTCTAAGATTCATTTTTCTTAGTGGCTTAAAGACATTGATTTGGAAAATTGAAGCAAACACTAGATAGAAAATTAATTTATATGAATTTAGAAATTTTCAAATTTTAGAAAATCGGTCGAATCAGGCTTGAACCGGCCGATTTTCGAATTAAGTTCACCAAACCAGACCTATTAGATGGTCAATGGTCGAGCTGGTCAACAGACCGCCTGTCGGGTTAGTGCCTAATCATTAGGTGCGGTCAATTAGTGCATGACGCATGGCTAAGTGCACCCCGTCAGGCACTTAGTTAGTGCCAAGAAGCGCTGAACAATCAAAAAGTGACACGTGTCCTTGGTCAACGATCTGAGGATGAAAATCCACGTCAGCCATGATAGACCAATATGAGAGCGACACGTGTCCCTAGTCAGCAATCAATGTAGGATTGGCTCAATCAGCCCAACCGATAAATGTGAAGTGAACACGTGGCGAAGGTGCCATGTCAACATCCAACTAATGCATTTGAGAAATGGTTGACCAATCAATGGTTGACATGTGGTAGAGCCACGTTTAATAGTCTCAACCAACCATATGCCAACATGTGGCAGTGGCACTATGGGTCATGGGGGAATCTGACATATTTAAATAGGACAATTAGAGGATGTCATGTGTCACGGTCAATGGATGACAAAGATACGGTTAGAAGCCACATTGAAATGAGCTGCCAATGGGAGGCCGCCACATGTCCAGTCAGTGAGTCAAAGGCTAACTAGGTTGCTAAGTAGGAAGCTGCGTGTCACACCCCGACTCAGATTGGTCGAACCCCGTGAGAAACCTACCACCTTTCCATATTCTATTCGGGTATCTCTACCATATTAGAATAAGGAAAGTAAAGGTGTACTTTTAACTGATTTTTCCAAAGTAGAGAAATCAAAGCAATTGAAGGGTAAGTTCGTTCCTTAGAGAGTGATGTCTCCCCGCTCATCGTTCTCTTCCCTCACCGTGCGTATACCTCCCTGACAAAGGGCTAAGGGAGGGGGTGAGTTTTCGCATCTCAATTAGGGGATAGCTATCAACATACGTTAGCCTTTATTATTGAAATTACGTTGTTATTTTGATCTCGCACATAGTTCAATTGCCCTTTATCATCAAAGGGTTCACAAGTTCACATAGAAGTCTTAGATTACTCCACTTGTGGACTAGAGTGCCTTTACTGTCCACCTTAATAGAGGTTCACAAACTCGGTCCTAAGTCTGAGTGGGCATCAATTACCCGACCCTCAAACCCAATCATACTACATGTCTGCATATGTGGGATGAGACCTCTCCCACTCCGACCTTGGTCTTAGTGCGCATGAAACTCCTTGAGCTTCCAAACATACTGGATAACAAATTGCCCTTATGCTCCCTAGGTTGTCCAGCAGCCCTTGGAACCACCACTACCCCATACCAAGCCCCTCGATGGTTTCGAACTCATAGCATGCTAAAACAATAGTTTTGTTAGTTATGACCATCATCTTTGGTGCTACTATTCCAAGGGTCCCGACAACCCGACTTTGGTTCCATAACTGCTAGACTAACGAGTTTGACGACCCATCTTTGGCTCAACGACTACTAACCCAACGAGTTTGACAGCCTAGCTTCAGCATAGTAGCTGGTTCATGCAATTATGAGAACGTTTCTTAGCAAATAAGCTTATTTGTCTATGAGCTTAAGCTTGTCCCAATTGGCCTTAGGCCCAATCAAGCATTCCTAGCTCTATTTGTAAACCCCATCCTCTCAGAATAAGGAAACAAGAGAGAGAACCGAAAAATTTTGAGAGAAATACCGAGGAACTAAGTGAACCGCAAGCAGTAAAGAATGTTAAAAATGGGATTTTGGAAAATCCCAAGTAGCCAATAAATCACAAAGATCATGGAAAAGAACCATGAAGTGGAATGGATGAGAAAACCGAATTAGTTCAAGGTGAACTAGACCTAAACCGGATTTAACCAGATTGAACCGTGAAGAACCGATTTAAAGGTTCATTTTTCTAGATATTTTAAAAATATTAAATTGAGAAATTGAAGCCACCATTAGATAGAAAATAAATTTAGAAAATTTTAATTTTTGGAAAATTGGTCGAATCGGGCCTGAACTGGCCGATTTTCAATTTTGGGTTACTGAAACAGGTTGGATCGAACCGGTCAATAGTCTAGCTGATCAACATATAACTGCACAATGTTGTTGTCTACCTTTAAACGACCGGGAGAGAGAAAGCCAAAACAGTCGTCATTTTTCCAACAGCCAATAAACCTCTCTGACAAGGCTTTAAATTGGAGAGTTAATGGCCTATTAATGGAGTAACAGATGAAACAGTCAGTCCTTGAGCTCACTATATAAAGAGCTCCTCTTCATACATATTCCTCATCCCTCAAACGTCTAGAGAAGAATAAGTGCTCATTTTTTGATGAAGCACAAACCAAATCTTTGACTTGGGCACTTTTCTCCACCTACAAAGGTGAATTTGGGTTCTGTGGAACCATGAGGAAGTCAGCTACACGACTACATATTTCTTTCGCTCAAGGGTCGCTAGAGAAGTGCTAGCGAGCTCACATAGTACTGTAGCTCCTCGATGGTCTGCAACTCGAACTGGTTGAGCTCAATTCGAGCCACACTTGGACCAATTTTGGCCAAACCAAGTTCCCAAGACCAAGTCCCCTCCATTGCCATTTGCTGGAAAATACTGTTCACATTGCATTTTTACTGAGATATAAAATATGTAATTCGCACTGCTCAAGCCACCATTTGAGGCATGGTTCAATCCAATAAGGATCTCCAAGAAGAGAGCAATCCATTGGAATCAAAATCCCCAATCCCTGGATCCTCACCGGTGAGTAATCAATGTTTTGTCTCTCTAGGACGATTTTTTTTGTGAAGCTTTGTTTGAGCTCATTTCTAAGCCAAATCAAGTGTTTTAAAGATTGAATTGATGAGGGAGACATAGGTAAGATGATTTAGATCATGATAGGGACAATTACCCAATTTTTGGAGGTCAATTTGATGAAACATGGATTAGGGATCAAAATGCAATTTTCAAAAATTTGGACAATTTGGGGATTTTTGGAAAATTGGGGATCGAATTACAATTAAAGGAAATTTGTGGGAATTTTATTAAATTAACTCCCAATTGAGGGCAAATTGATTGTGAACTTTAGGGACCTAATTGCAATAAGGCATAAATCAAGGACCTATATGCAAATATTTGGAAGTAAGAGGTCTTTTATGCCAAGCCATTCTAATGTGAATACTTGAACCATGTAGGAACTGGTTATACGAGTACTAGTACTAAGGAGCACATTGTTGATTGGAATCCAGCCGTGACAAATTCGTCACACTACCGGGTGAGTGGGATTTCCAACATCATACCCGGTTGGGGTGATGAGTACTTTTTAGATTTTGAAAATAGTTTTACATGTATGGACTCCCCTAACTACGTGAACCTACATAAACATTTTGGGAGACATTTCTATCTAGAGCTGTAATTGCTCTAGTGGGCTTGAGGCGCTAGTTTTAAAAACTAATAGGGCTTAAGGCCTAGTTTTTAAAAAAAACTCGAAAAGTTGGTCCAAGGCTAATGGGCACGGGTCAAAGCTCGTAGACAAAGAAGCTTATGAGCTAAGAAATATTTTCACTATCGATAAATTGTGAGAACCGCCATTGTGCCGGAGATGGACCATCAACTCAACGAGCTAGTAGTTGTTTAGCCGAAGCTAGGTCATCCAACCTGTTGGGCATAGTAGTTATGGAATTGAGGCCGAGTGTCGGGATTGTTGGGCCAATAGCCCCATAGATGAAGAATATAAATAATAAAACCATTATTTGTGCATGCATCGATTATGAAAACATCGATGCACCAAATATGGGGGTAGTGTTGGTTCTAAGGACTACTAGACGTGTAAACCACGTCGCTTTATAGAAAAGAAAATTGGGAAAAGAACCGATCATTTCCAAAGAGAAAACCAAGCTAGTTCATGAACCTTAACTAATAGAGAAAAGGAAAATTAGGAAATTTACAAATCCCGAGTGACCCAAAGAGTCATAACAACCATGAAAAGGAACTTTGGAACGAATTGGAAGAGAAAACTAGACCGGTTTAGGTGAACCGGACCTGAACTTGATTGAACTGGTTTGAACCATCATTGAACTAGTTGGTAAATTTATTTTTCTAGGTAGCTTAAAATATTCAAATTGGGGAATTGAAGCCACCATTTGATAGAGAATGAATTTAAAAATTTTTAATTTTGAGAAAATCGGTCGACTCGGGCCTGAACCGGTCAATTTAAGCATTGAACTCGGTGGTATCTATTTGGTCCGGTTTGGAACAGTGTCCTCTTCTTCCTTCAGATGACGACACTGTTCATTAAATTCATGAACAGATGGCGCTAGCGAAGAGAGAATGTCTCCATTCAGGGTGTTTGAGGGTGAGGATAAACTCGACCAAAAGGTAAAACAGTCGGGCATACAGTCCCTGTGTTCCCTATATAAAGAGCTCCTCTACATTCATCCTCCTCACAACTAAAATCTCCAATCTCTTTCAACTGCTCCATTTTCTGGTGAAGCTCAAACTAGAGCTCCGACTTTGGCAATTTTTTCAACCTCAAAAGGTGAGGTCAGGTTCTTTAGACTCCAAGGGAAGTCAACAATCTGATAGCAACCTCTATTCGAAATGAGGACCGTCGGAGAAGTGCTGGCGGAATCAAACAGTGAAGTAGCTCCGAAGGACTAAAGTTGCCCTGTTTCGGTCGAGCTGAAATTGTACAAATTCAGCCCTCCTTTGGCCAAATCAAGCCCTCCCGACACTCCCACGGCCCTCATACAACCTCAACTGAGCTGAAAGGTAATCCAATTCGGCCCTACTCAATCGTTGTATGTCAGAGTTAGAGAGAAACTACAAAATTTCACTCACGTAGTTCTCCTTTGATTTGGGGTCAATTGTAGGAATTCTTAATCCTAGAAGGTACCTTGGGAAGAGAGCTACCTTCCCCGATAGAGAGCTCAGACCGCCATATCTCTAACGGTAAGCTTTCGAAGCTTTCTCTCTCTATGTACAGTTTTCCAAATGAAGCGCCAATTGAGCTCGTTTCGGCCTCAATTCTTGTGATTCAAAGCTCCATTGAATTGTATGGAAGTGTAGGAACTGATTTACAAATTGAAGTAATTAACCCCGATTAAATGGTCAATTTGAAAAAATTAAATTTGGCCAGTTTGAAAGGGGGAAATTGGGGGAAAATTTTGGGAATAATTGGAGATTTCATAAAATTGAAGGCCTAATTTGCAATTTCCCAAAATTGAGGGCCAATTGGCCATGTAAAAGATGTTGGAGGACCAATTGGTCAATTTTTGAAATAATTGGGGGCCAAATTGTCATTTTTAGAAAGTAGGGGCAAAATATAAATTTTGAAAAGTTAGGGACCAAATTGGAAATTTAGAAAACTTGAACCAAATTGGAAACCTTGGAACTCAAATTGGGCAAACATAAGTATTAAGGACCTAAAGTTAAGAGAAATGAACTTTAGGGACCTAAGTGCAATTAGTTGATAAACTGTGAGCCTAGGCTTTTATGCCAAACCTTAAGTTAAAAAGCTGCCTAAATTGTGTAGGGAAAAGTGTGATCAGAATGCCAACAAGAGAAAGCTCGCGTTGACTTGGAAATCAATCGAGGATGAACACGTCACAGTTATTGGGCTAGTGGGCTTATTCACATCATACCCGATTGGGATGGTGTGCACTTTAAAATGAAAAACCACTTATATGTGGGATTTTAACATCACATTCGGTTGGAGTAATGTGTGAACTAAGCTAAAAATTACTTACCGGTTGTAAGTAGAGGAAATCATACCCAGCTGATATGATGGACTTCCTTGATGGTAGGTTGTTCACGGGGATCCGACCAAACCGGGTCGGGGTGTGACAGATGACCCATGGAGCATAAAGGAAGTAATTCTCGAAACTAGGTCTTATAGACCAATAATTCTCAATGCTCAGAGTAGCTTCCTATGCACTGAGACTAAGGTCGAAGGGGGAGAGGTCTCGTCCCACTATTGCAGACATAGAGAATTATGGGTATGAGGGTCAGGCAATTGATGCCCACTCATATTCAGGGTTGACAGTAAAGCCGCTTCGGTCTACAAGTGGAGCAATTGGGGACAACTATACAACCATATGAACCCTTTTTGATAAAGGGCTTGTGATTGTATGCTAAACCAATCCCGAGCAAGGGGAAGAATTGAAATGTATTCTAAGAAAGAGTTAAACCCACAAAAACATATGTGAACATAAAAGATTTTTCCTTTAAGAAAACTCACCCTAATAACCACTCACTAAGTTGTAGAAACTCACCCCCTCCCTTAACCCCTTTTAGGGTAGGATATACACTATGAGGAGAAGAGCAACACGTAGGAAGCCTTCAACCACTAAGGTACAAATTTAATCAAACTTTATTTGGATTTCTTTGCTTTGGAAAAATTAGTTAACATGACGTCTTTATTTTTCCTGTCCTATTCAGGTCAAGGTACTTGGGTGGTACAAGGAAAGCAGACAAGTTGCTAATTGGGTTCCGACCAAATTAGGTCATGGTATGACACTATTATTTCATGGTTCATGCTCTATTCAGTACAGTCTCCCAAAATGTTTAAGCTTGCTCAATCAATCAGGGGAGAGCAGTCCTGGAAATCCACTGATTGATCAGTATTCCTAAAGCGTTTCATAGTGTAGGTTGACGTGCTCCCAGTGTACTTGCAATATCCTAGGTATGAAATATTAGGTCTTGGCTTATTTAAAAACTTCTTGAATCCTACCCTCGTGGCAAATAACTCCCGTTTAAATACCAACTTTTATGAACTCGTTAAATTCATAAGAATTCTTGAAATTCTCTTTTGGACTTTGAAATTGTTAACTTTGAGTAATTCACAGTTTAGTCCCTGATTATTCCCAAATTTTCCAAATTACCCTTAATTTCCCCGAAATTGCTAATTCGTCCCCAATTTCCTTAAAATTGTCACTTGGCCCCCAAATTTCCTTAAAATTGCCAATTGGCCCTCAATTTCTAGAAAGTTGCACATAGGTACTTCAAATTTCAAAAATTCCTAAATTTCCCCAAATTATTCCCTAAATCGTTCATTTTCCCTTGAGATTTATTTCATTAAATTGACCCTTAAATCCTTGATAATTACTCCCTGGCATGATACTAATTGGTTTCCTCACCTTTCCACGATTTGATCATGCTTTAAATTGTCATTTTTGGACCTGAAGCAAGCTCAAATAGAGCTTTGCGAGAAAACTGGAGGTAGTGGGAGAAAGTTTTGGAAGCTTACCGATAGGGATGCGGCGGTAAGAGTTCTTTATTTGGGGACCTTCCTCTCGTTGGGGTTGTCCTTTAGAAATTGAGAATTTACCCAATAGATGGCCTAGGTAGGGGGAATTTGATCATAAATGTTTTGTCAATTTCTATATCTACAGTTTAGTCATTCCAATGAGGGAAGGTCAAGAGAACTTACATGAGGACTATAGGGAATCGAAAGTCGGTTGGGAGGACATGGGGAAGGGTTGGTTCAATTGCAGGAGGTTGGAGGTGGTCGGAATTGGACTTGGCAAAAGCACACATCTTTGAGTGCATTGGAGCAGCTTCATTATTTGCATCCACTGGTGCTTCTCTGGTGGTCCTCAGATTGTGTGGAGAGTGCGGTTGGGTGGATGACTCTCTCCTGGTTCCAATGGGTCCTCTGGAAGCTTCAGTGTTTGTGAATTGGCTCAATGTCAGAGCCTTGGTTTGCACCTCATTAGAAACCTGTACACATGCTCTTCTCTACCCTTTTTCTCAATGAGCATAACAAGGGGAGTGGTGCTCTTTTTATAGGGAGCTCGACAACTCTCTCGGCTACCGGCCGTTGTTGGACTCAACCCTAGACTTGGCAACCGATAGTCATACCAGAGCTTTTCCCGGGTCACCGGAGACTAGTCACCCTTTCTCCATCATCCACCTCTATCATCTATCCCAAGGAAGATGACACTATGTCGCACATGCAAGATTCACACATGTTGGCTTGCCACGTGGCTTGCTATGATTAGTTGGCTTTACTGATGCAACATTCTACTCAACAATCTAGTTAGCCTTTGATTCACTGACCGGACACGTGGCAACCTCCCATTGGTCACTCATTCAAATGTGGCTGCTGACCATATCTCTGTTGACTGTTAACTGTGACATGTGAAGTCCTCTTATTGGCTCATTTAAATACGTCAGATTTCTCCCCTAATGCATAGTGCAACCGCCACATGTCTGCCTCTGATTGGGCGAGGCTATCCGATGTGGCTCTGCCATGTGTCAACATCTAATTGGTCGACCATTTCTCAGACATCCAAGTCAGACACTGACATAGCACTTTTGCCATGTATCTGCTTCCCATTGGTCGATCGTTGCTAAGGTGGATTTCCTCGTTTGACCATTGATCGATGACACGTGGCACGCCTTGATTGGTCAATGTTTCTAGGCATTGATTGTGCATTGACATGGCGTGCTGATTGTGCACTGACATGGCGTCGCACACTGATTGGTCGTGCATGATGACCGGGTGCAAACCTAGCAGCAGACCGTTGACCGATAGGACTGTTGACCAATTCGGTCTGATAAGGTTCGGTGACCTAAAATTGAAAATCAGCCAGTTCAAGCCTGATTCAATCGTTTTTCTAAAATGTAAAATTTTTAAAATTCTTGTTAATTTATTTTCTATCTAATGGTGGCTTCAATTTCTCAAAATTGATGTTTTTATGCCACTAAGAAAAATGAATCTTTGAACCGGTTACATGCAGTTCATCCCTATTTAGTCCAGTTCAGGTCCAGTTTGGTTTGAACCGGTCTAGTTCTCACCCCCACTTTCACCTATGGTTACTTCCCATGTTCTTTAGGTATTTCTCGACCACTGAGGATCTTCTGATTTCCCATTTTGGCTTGCATTTATCGATTCTGGTTCATTCCCATCTTGATTTCCTTCTATTCTTCTAGTTTCCTAAAATGATTTTTCTTGTGGTGCGAAGACGGGGTTTACAACTTCTCCCCTCCTTTTTGGAATTTTTTCACCAAAACATTCCACTTTTCGATCATGATGGAACTCCCCTTTCTCTAGTCCTTACGTTTGCTTACCCAATTTTCTATGTGGGTCCGATTCACACTTTTGGGTTATCCATGTTATGTATTCCTGATGGGGTTTACAACTTCTCCCTTCATTTAAGGAATTTTGTCACCAAAACTTTCCACCCATTGATCTTGATAGAACTCCCCTTTCTCTAGTCTTGGCGTTTGCTTACCCGATTTTCTCTGTGGGTCTGATTCACACTTTTGGGTTATCCATGTTATGTATTCTTGACGGCTTTGGGTACAACAAAACTTTGTGCCTTATTCTCAACTATACGGTGTCTTACTCTATTCTCGTTTATTCACTCAAGAGTTCGATTCCTTTCGAGCTTCCCTATTTCCTTCCTCTTTTCTAGGCAGGTCATGTGATATGACTCTCCATACAAGGTCTTGGATTATTCCAGTACTTGTTGAAGCCCTGCCGTTGGGTGGGGAGTGAAATTTCTAGGGCCCTCTAGGTTGCCTCCATCCAAGGACAACAAATCATTCCCCACGATTGTGCATCCCCAATTTGTCAGAGACTCTTAGGGGTTCATGATTGTCTATGATGACTCCTAGCTTTTCTCCCCATCCTACGAGATGTTATCCTTCGTTCTAAGCCGGTCTACTACCTCCTAGGCTCATGGGGTACTCATTCTTTGTTATCCTAACATTTCTTGTTACCTTGCTTAGAGCTTATCCCTACCTTGACTTCTAGTCATTGAGCGCTTATTTGCTTGGACTAGTTCATTGGTTGTGCATGGTTCTTAGTTCCTTTCCTATAGAACTGGGTCTTCCCTTAGCCATCGAGGTTCCATACCTTTATTTCGTTTGTTACTCCTTATGCTTGAGGGCATTCCAAAAGATCCTAATGCTTAGCTCACACCTTAGGCTCCCTTGTTATTTGATCATGCACGTATACCTCTTCACGTTTTTCCATACTCCTCATCGTCCTTGCTAGTTCCAGTTGTAAATTCCCCATGTCTCACATTCGACATTGAACATCAACCCACACTTCTTCACTAGAGCTCGAATCATCAGTTCTCATGAGGGTCGATTTGTTACCGCCTCATCCTTATTACTATCCTTGCCCCCTTTTGGGTACTCCGATCATCCTTGATTATGTTACCAAGGGGCACGTTGGACTTCCCTAGGGGCTTCCCATTCTATGCCTTCTCCCTTCCTCCCTTTTGCAATTTCCCAAAATTGAAGGCCAATTGGCCATGAGAAAGATGTTGAGGGACCAATTGGTTGATTTATGAGACATTTGGAGCCAAATTGCCAATTGAAGGCCAATTGGCCATGAGGAATTAAGGAAAACAAAGAAAAGAACTAGTCAAATCGAGTGAGAAAATCGAACCAGTTCACAAACTCGATAATCAGAGAATAAGCAAATTGGGAAATTTACAACTCTCAAGTGACCCAAAGGGTGATAAAAACCTTGGAAAAGGGACCTTAGGACAAATTGGGAGAGAAAACCAAACCGGTCCAGGTGAACCGGATTCAATGAGTTTAGAGCGATTTGAACCACTATTGAACTGGATGCTAAATTCATTATTTTAGGTGGCATAGAAAATTTAAATTGGAGAATTGAGGCCACCATTAGATAGAAAATAAATTTTGAAAATTTTAATTTTCAAAAACTCGGTTGAATCGGGCCTAAATTGACCGGTTTAAGCTTTGAACTTGGTTTGGACAAATCTGGTCCAGTTCATAACAGTGTCATCTTCTTCCTTTAGATGACATCATTGTTCACTCATCAGAAAATTGAACCAACACCGATGAAGAGGAAACATTTCCGTTCAGTATGTCTCGGGCCATTAATGATTATCATAAAGGTGCCAAACGGACAGTCGACGAGTCCTCGAGCTCCCTATATAAAGATCCCCTCTCCATTCATCCTCTACACAAATAAAAATCTCACTCTCTCTCGGCTACTCAATTTTCTTTTGAAGCTCGAACCAAAGCTCCATTATAGGGTGTTTTCTAACCCAAAGAACGTGTGGTCATCTCCAATTGCTCCGAGGGTAGCCAAAGAAGCACCGACGTGATCGAATAGTGAAGTAGCTCTGGCAGATCGAAGTTACTCTATTTCTATCGAGCTGAAATAAGCTAATTCAAGCCTTTCTCAGGCCAAACCAAGCTCTCCCAACACCTGATCTATCCTTCTACTACTGAATTAGTGCGGAAAGTTAAGCCAATTTAGCTACCCTCTGTAAATTCCGATCACTCCTAAAGGGAGAACCGCAGATTTTTCCTGACTAAATGCTCCTTCAATTTAGTAGCAATTGATGCAATTCTTGATCTTAGGACTAACCTCGGGATGAGAGCTATCTACCTAGATTGAAAGCTCGGATTGTCGCACCCCCGGTGGTAAGCATTCAAAGCTTTCTCCCTCTACATTTAATTTTCTGGTGAATCTTCGTTTGAGCTCATTCCAGCGTCAAATCATGCGATTCAAAGTGCAATTGAATTGTATGAAGGTTTAGGAATTCCATCTAACTTCAATTTCAACAATTAAACTCATTTTATCGGTCAATTTGATGAAATCAAATTCAATTGAGATAGAAGTTTGAAATTGGGGGAAAATTGAGGGACTAAAATGTAATTCATAAAATTGAGGGCCAATTGTTCATGATAAAGATGTTGGAGGACCAATTGGGCAATTTTTAGAATTTTTGGGGTAAAACTTACCATTTTTGTAAAGGAGGGGCAAAATGGTAATTTTGAAAAAATATAGGACCAAGTTAGGAATTTGGGAAACTTGAACCCCTTTTTGTGATTCTGAATAAAATGAGGTCCAAAGGTGAATTTTAAAAGTTTTAGGACACAATTTGGGAAAAAATTGGCATTTGGAGCCTAAAGTAAAAGAAAAATAACTTTAGGGACAAAATTTCAAATATTTGAAAAGTTGGATATTTTTAGTCATTCATAATGAATGAAGGCAATCGAGCCAAATGATAATGAACAAGGATGTTCATACCGTGTAAGAACATGAGATATCAGGCACGCTATAAAGCTCGCAAGGAGATGAAAACTGGTTATGAAGAGATCACTCCATAATCAGGTGAGTGGGATTTTTATATCATATTCGGTTGGGGATGATAAGTAACTTGGAATGAAAATCCATTACTAACTGGTATTTTAACCATCACACCCGAGAGAAGTGATGTAAAAATTACGTAGAAAAACTACTTACTAGTTGTAAGTAGATCATACTCGATTGGTATGATGAACTTCCAAGAATGAAGTAGAAAACCCATTCATCGATTATGAGCAGAGATATCATCTCACCCGGTTGGTGTGATGGATGACTGAAAGATTATTTTTTTTGGAAGTGCACTCCCCTAACTGTGTGCCACTACTTAAACCTCTTGGGAGACCTTCTTAATGGGAGCTCGAATAGCTCAGTTAGGCTAGAGGCCTCGATTCTAGAACTTGGGTTCTAATGTGCCCGATTTTGAAAATCTCGTATAGTTGGCCCAAGGCCAGTTGGCCCGAGTAGGAGCTTGTAAAAAAAGCCATGAAAACTTAAAATGAAATATTTGTTTGGCCATGGTACTAAAACATGACCGACATACCCGATGGACTGGTGGTAATGCGACATTACAGGTCAACAGACCAGTTGAGACAAATAGTTGCAGGTCGAGTTGAGGGTCAGGGCCATTAGAACAATGGCACCATAGATTATAAGGCATGATGTAAAAATATTGATTGTGCATGCACTATGATTATAAGGGCCCTGGATGACCTGGTAGATATAAGGGCAGTTCGTCAGACTAGGTGACCATGCGAAATTTGGAATAGCATCAAGCGCATGAGACTGGGGTGGGGACGGGATGAGTTCTCTGTCCTCATATGGACATGGAGAATTGTTATGGGATTAATGGCTGGGTGTCGCGAACATCCACTCATTCTCAAGGTAAAAGTGGATATGCTTCTATCTAGGTGGCCGGTAAAGTCGCTCTGACACCACAAGTGGGTTCAGTGGACGTACTGGCCTGTGAATGTGTGTTTGACCTTCATGATGAAGGATGTGTGTTGGGTGATGACACACTGTGATTAATAAGAAATGGTGGTAAAAACTAAGATTTGAAATGAAAGGATTCTTGAAAGAAAGTAGTTTGACGCACTCCAATACAATTCTTTTTCCTAAAAGTATTTTGAAAACCCATTCACTAAGCCATTGTATTCACCCACTCCCTTATATCCCTTTCTGGAATTTTCAAAAGGCCTACCCTTAAAGACCATTAACTAAGAAGCTTATGAGACAGGTATGATAAATTTAAAATATTATGCAGTTTTGATTTATGTTATTACAAGAAAAGGTGCAGGTTTAAAGGACGCCTTACTTTTTACGATTTATAATAAGGGGAAACCCTTTAATAAAAATGGGAGAGTGTTGGGTTGATCATGAGGATCCTACCAAACCTGGGTGAATAGTGTTGTCATTTAAAGGAAGAAAATGACACTATTTTGAACTTGGTTCATTACTTAAACTGGTCGATTTAGGCTAGATTCGACCAAGTTTTTCAAAATTAAAATTTTTAAAATTTTTCTAAATTCATTCTCTATCTAATGGTGGTTCAATTCTACAATTTGAATATTTTAAGCCACATAGAAAAATGAATTTAGAAATTGGTTCAATGTTTATTCAAACTAGTTCAAACTGGTTCAATCCGGTTCACCTGAACCAGTCTGGTTTTCACTTCCAATTAATCCCAAAGTCCTTTTCCATGACTTTTATGACTCTTTAGATCACTCGATATTTATAAATTTCCCATTTTTCCATTTCTCTAACAGTTGGGATTTGTGTACCTGTTCGGTTTTCTCACCTAGGTTGACCAGTTCTTTCCCCAATTTCCATGCCTTTAAGGGACAGGATTTACAACTCTCCCCTCCTTTTAGGAGTTTTGTCGCCAAAACTTAATTAGTCACCTTTGCATCAGGAATAATTTCCTCTGGTATCAACTTGGGGTTTGCTTGATATGCTAACTCTTCGGTTGTTCTTTCAGTTAGCCCCTTTTTATATCATTCACTTAAGAAATTTCTTTTCCTTTCCATTATTTACTCACTCCATGGATTTTATCATAATTAGGCATGTGTTACCTACTACTTCAATGTACATCCTTAAGTTCACTTCCTCCTCTATTCACGGCAAAATTCTTCCTCTTGAGGGTTCTTGCTCAGAATTTCAGGATTTGGAGTTCCAAGCTGCCCAATCGTTCCCTTGTTTAGTTATTCTTATGGTCATTGAAACCCTTATATTTATGTCCTCTCGAGTGCTACATACTTGCTTTCATGGGTTTCAGTGTTATTACCTTTTTATCTTATTTTGACCCTTCCCTCATTCGTTGTTTATTATAACTTCGATCCATATTTTATATTTTACTTTATCATGCTTACTAACTGACTCTTCCTTACTCGAGTTACATTTTCCTTAGGACTGTTGGGTTTACATGCTCCTTACAGTCATGACATGTTCCAACATCTGTCTCTATCCATCAGATTTGTATAGCACCTTCTTTAAGGCCATTCTCAACTTTTCAACCTATTAGGGATCATATAACTTCATCCCTCTTTACGTCTAGTAGTATTCCCCGACTACCTTTACAGTTACCCAATCATCCTTCATGCCCTTGATGTAATACCTTTCATAACCATGCTAGTTTTCTTACCCACTCGTCCTTTCCCCACTTCCTTATTACATTTTTTTGGTTCCAATCATTTTGATTCTCTAATGACTTACCAATACACTAGGATTCTTCCCATCTTATGTCCTTCCTCTTCTCTAATCACGTCCTTTATTCAAGGACCTTTCTTTTTTCCTTAATCCACTTTTACTTACTCATGACCATTTCATGATTCATTATTCTAGGTTGATCCCATTCGCTCTATGTGTTTATTGTTTTGTTCGGGGAGTTCCCTTCTTACGATTTCATTCTCTACTATGTCCCTCAAAGTAGAGACTTTCATCTTAGGAGCTGCATGCTCAACATTCTTACCATTCCTTGAAGGTTTCTTCCTTCATTTCCTTACACCTCCTTCTATATTGAGGCATTTGCCTGCTTTGAATCCTTCCTCATCTTAAAATTCCATTTCATCCCTTATTCCTTATCTGAGAAACTTTCGATTATTAGTATTATTTCATGTACTCCACCCTATACCCAGCGATTCACTCTTTGTACGAGTGTGGACCACAGCCCATTTTGATATTAGTGGTTATTCCCCCCTCAACCACTTCTTATTTGGAGGGCTTACTTCTACAAGGTTTCTCAAATGTTCTTTCCTCTCTTTTCCTTATTTTGGGCAATCCACCCCTCTCTTACTTGTACGACATCTTTTGATGCTATCTTCCTACTTACCCATTCTGTAGGTTTAACTTACTCCATGGGTCCTCCTAATATGCTTCCCTTAGTTTTTCCACCTCAGCATGCACTTCATTTGCAAGTCCATCTCCTCATCCTTCATCACTTGGTTCCATTACCTCTTAGATGGAACATGTATCCCTCCCTAGGTTTTCCTTCCTTGGGAGGATTCTTACCCTTTTCTCCTGAAATTCCTTTTTCATTCACCCTTGAGGGCACCTAATCTTTAAATGACATCCTTTGATACCATCCTCTCTTGCCTACCTTTACTCTTGAAGCCTTACTTTCACATCTTTTATATCTTATCCTCATTCTCACTTTTACCTTAGTACCCATTTATTTCCTCGGGGAGGCTTTCCAATCCTCCCTTGTTTCATGGCCTTTCAATCACTTTGCGAGAGGCTTACTTAACCTTCTCATGACTTGAGTTTGGTCGTTAATCCGTTCTTTTCCATTAATCTTTGTAAGGATTTCCTTCATTCTTCTTTACCAATATTTGGCCTTTTCACTTCTCTCTTCTTTGTCGAGGTTTAAATCCATGGTTCTCCTAGAATCGTTATCTGGCTCTTTTGCTCTCACAAAGTAGGTCACACTTGGCCATTTCGATATATCCTTCCTTTAAGAAGTTCCTAATGATGGCTTAGTTCCTTGCACTCCTCGTTATGTCCATCCACCCCTCAAGAAGGTCTCCCAGATTGTTTAAGCCTTGGCACATAGTCAGGGGAGAGCACTTTCAACAAAAATATGTTTTCAACTATCCATCATACCAACCGAGTATGAGGACATCTTTGCTCATAATCGATGAACGGGTTTTCCACTTTCTTTGAGGAAGTTTCATCATACCAAACGAGTATGATCTACTTACAACCGGTAGGTAGTTTTTCTACATGATTTTCACATCACTTCTCTATGTTGTAATGTTTAAAATACCACTGAATAGTGGGTTTTCATTTCAAGGTACTTATCATTTCCAACCGGGTATGATATAAAATCCCACTTATCCATTAATGTAGTAAATTCCACTTGAATGGTTCTTTGTATTCATGCGAGCTTGTCCTTTCTAGCATTCCCGGTACTTCATATTCCTACACAATATTAATATCCTTGTTCATTGTCACTCGGCCTAATAGCCTTCATTCATTCCAAATGAATGAGAAAACTAAACTTTCTATTTATTTATAATAAGGTCCCTAAAGTTATTTTTCTTTAACTTTTAGTCCGTAATGTCAGTTTTTCCTCAAATTGAGTCCCAAAACTTTTAAAATTTATCTTAGTTCCTCAATTTATTCAAATTCACAAAAAGGGCTTTAATTTCCCAAATTTCCAATTTGGTCCCCCCAACTTTTCCAAAATTACCATTTTGCCCTTCCTTTACAAAATGGTAAGTTTCACCCCAAAAATTCTAAAATCCCTCAATTGGCCCCTCTAAAATTTTTATCATGCCCAATTGACCCTCAATTTTATAAAATTGCCTCTTGGTCCTTCGAATTTTTGAAAATCCCCAATTTTCCCCTAATTTCAACCCCTTAACACAGCTGAATTTGATTTAATCAAATTGATCAATAAAACACATCTAATTGTTGAAATTGAAGTTAAAATTGAGATCCTACATCTTCATATGATTCAATAGCACTTTGAATCGCAAGTTTTGATGCTGGAACGAGCTCAAACGGAGCTTCGCCAAAAAATAGACTATAGAGAGAGAAAGCTTTGATTCCTCACTAGTGAGGGCGCGATGGTCTGAGCTGTCTATCTGGGCAGATAGCTCTCATCTTGAGATTCATCCTAGAATCAAGAATTTCCTCAATTGATGCCAAATTGAGTTAGAACATCATCATCAAAATTCTATCGGTTCTCTCTTTAGCACCGATCAGAAATTGCAGAGGGGAGCCAAATTGGCTTAACTTTTAGTCCTAATTTAGTCGTAGGAGGGCTGAGGAAGTGTTGGGAGGGCTTGTTTTGGCCTGAGGAGGGCTCAAATTGGTCAATTTTAGCTTGACTGAAATAGGGCAGCTTCGATCGACTGGAGCTGCTTCATTGTTCCATCTTGCCGACGCTTCTTTGATGACCTTTAGAGCAAACGGAGACTACTGGCATGTAGCTGACTTCTCCTTGGTTCTAAAGAGCCCAACCTCTCCTTCCGAGGTTAAGAAAAATGTTCAAGTCGAATCTCTGGTTCGAGCTTCACCAAGAAATGGTGCAATAGAGAGAGAGAGAGAGAGAAGTGTTCAGGTATGAGGAGGATGAATGGGGATGATCTCTTTATATAGGTAAAATTGTGTATTAAATGGGGGAGATTTATTACTAGTATTAATGTTGCCATAAATTGATGAGTATTTATTAGTATTAATTCTAATAATTTAATTTAGGTATTAAATTATGGGTATTAATTCCAATAATATTTTAATTTATGGCTATTTATGATAGGGTGTACGTTCACATAAAACTTTTTTATCGAAATTTCAGGTTACAAAAAAAACACACTTCCAAGGTTTTTCTCTTCTAATTTGTATTAAGGTTATTTTTAAAGATTTTATGAACCCTCAAATGGTCGGGTTTGTGAACCAGTCCGGTATTTCTCACTCGGTTTGATCGATTCGTTTCCCGATTTTCTTTATCTCAAAAGAGCAAGGTTTACATTTACCCTTTGTAGGTACATGCCACACAAGTACATAGAGTGAAACCCCTTTCGTAAGAGAAGTTCACTACCATAAGTGGAACAAGCTAAAGTGGTTTTGGAGAAATATAGACCAACCCATTTTGGGATAATGGGGTTTAGTTA
This sequence comes from Trapa bicornis, assembly GCA_030064425.1. Taxonomy (NCBI): domain Eukaryota; kingdom Viridiplantae; phylum Streptophyta; class Magnoliopsida; order Myrtales; family Lythraceae; genus Trapa; species Trapa bicornis. Next base: position 17,498,891 of record CM057760.1, on the reverse strand, counting down.
AGTTTGAGTGGATGGGTAAGGTTGTCATATAGGACTACAAATGACAAGGTAGAATAATTTGGAAGTTCACTAGGGTTCCAAGAAATGATATGGAAATAGTGACAAATGTCCTTAAGTTGAGTTATATCAAGGGATTCCCAAAAAGAGAATAGGCAATAGGGGATAAATTGCCTAATGTTATTGGATGTGAATGATGGGGAAGTACCAAATGTGAACAATATACTTTTGATCATGTGATATAGGAATCACACGAGGAATCAAAGGGATTCTAGTGGCATGACAATAATCAATTGCTGAGATGGGAGGATGTTTCCTTTAAAATCCAAAAGAAGTATGGATGAATTATCTTCTAGGGAGAACGGTGTGATGAATGAGACTCATGAAAGCTCGAGCATTAAGACTCAAACCTAATGATCAAGGAATGATGAGAAACTCTGGACATGAGACATGTGTAACCCCAAATTTGGGAATTGTTAAAGCATGAGCATGTATTAACAAGGATTTGGTGGTTATTAAGGAAGTCACACTTTGGAGTTAGACATTGAACGACGGCTAGAAATAATTGACCATGATATGAAATAAAGTTAACCAAAAGTAAAGGTGGGATATTAAGGTTAGTGTGATGAGGTGGCTACAAATCCCGTGTGTGGGGCCAAGCACCCGAGAGTTGTAAAAATGTTCCATGCCTTTGTGGAATAAATTACTAAATGAGGACCTATGATTTCAATTGTCTGACAGCATCTCAAATATTATTTGAAAGGAATTGACACCTCGGTAACATTGATGACCAAGTCGTCAAAGTAAGGTATTCGCCAAAGGGTGTATAAGTAAGACGTGACATGGGGATCTATAAATCTAGAAGGAACTAGATTGGACTATGATAACTAGGAGGGACCGTGATTCACATGTGTTATTAAAGGAGGTAAGATATCATCATAGGAAATGGTGTGCTACTGAGGAAATCCCATGTAGCATTCTGTAAACAAGGAAGGAGTATAATTCCTTAATTCACGCAAATGGGTGAAAAAGGAGTAGATACCTCAAAGGGCACGACTTGAGTATAAACTTCCCATGTACCCAATAAGTTAAGGTACAACAATCATGGAACAAGGAAATGAGATGAAACTCCACATGGATGGATGGGCCATGAGAAGGAAAGAAGTGCTAGAAGTAGACCTCGAAATGTTTATTTGTCCATATGGAAATTGGACCTCAACAAGTGATAATTTGATTTAGAGGTACTTAATTATTATAATGAAGTTGGAAGATGAAGTAGAGACTAGAAGGGGTTGAATTGTGGGACCGTGGAGGGAGGGAGGACTATATTAAGAGGAAGCAAGACCAATGTTCTCTAACTTGAGACATTTTACAAGACATTGTAATCTATATGGAGAATTAGACCCCAAGGAGACATAAGAGATGCACAAATTTCAAATGCAATCAATGAAAGGAATTAAGTTGGTAAAAGAGAAGTGCTTGGAAATGGCCACCATCACCCATTTATTTGTGTTACGTGATGTCAACACAAGTAGAAAATGATGCATTAAAAGAGTAAGCATCTAAGCACTAACACGACTATAGACTCCTACAACTAGATATGGTTAGAAAGAGTTATACCCTCAAATAAAAGATCTCAAATAGATGCTTGAGAAACATATATTGTGATGTACATTTGTGACAATGGGACAAAGAAAAGGGAAAACACCCCTAATGGATAAGTAGGGCAAGTTGCAAAGTTATGCAAATGACTAGGATATTCATAATGTAGCACCGAGAATCTTGAATCAAAAATCAAGCTGAACCCATATGGGAATGAAGGAAAAGTCGGGAATGAAAACCCAAACTGGGATTTGAAATCAAACTGGTTTTGGAAGATGATTCAAATCTGGGACATAAGATGATGACAAAAGGTCATGAAATGCCCTTGGAAACATCCCATGATAAAAAATCAAGGATAGAGTAAAACCCAAGAAAGAACAAGTTTATATTGGGACTGAACCAACTCAGGTCACAAAACCACCTAATTTTTAAAGGGGCTTAACAAGTTAGATTTTAATGATTCTTAAGTCCATATAATAGAAAATTGAACAAATAATTTTTAGAAATATTTTAGGTCCAAGAACTTGTCGAATTGGGAGTGAATCGGCCAAGAAACAACCAAACAATTCCCTGGAAACCAGTTTTCAAGAGTGTTTAATAGACCGAAGGGTCTGAACACGTGCCACATGCACGGGAGCATGACTCTGCCATGTGCCACGCACATACGTGCACATAATCATTTCCTACACCTGACTGAATGCCCCATACCCGAATTACAATCCAAAATTTTGCAAACCAAATTCCAAAATTCATTGCTTGGTAATTAATTCATTAAAAGAGCCACATATTATGGAATGATGAAAGAAAGTTATGATCAGATATCTAGCTAAGTCTAGAATTTGGCCATATAAAGCTTGGATGTCCCTCTATCGATTGAACATTAGATTTCTCTCTAAAACACTTACACCTCTATTTTCCAGTTATTGCACTTGTAGAGAGCACCACCTCCTCTTTAGACACCAAACTATGAGTTTTAGGTGTCCCTAGAAAGCTACGAGTGTCAGCGTTCCAATGCCACCTCTCTCAGCCACTCCATTGGTTCTACCATCATTGGCAAGATCAAATAGTACTAGACCTTCAATTGCTAGAGATAGAACATTTATTTGTGTGGTCATTTTTTATGGACTTAATGGCCAACAAGGACTACCAAAAATGCAATGAACTCCTCTAAGCATCATCTTTGGAAAACTTCTGGCCTCAGATGATTTGACTAAGTATCGAGGTCGAATTAATTTTGAGAATTGTATGTGAGCTTTAGTTGTAATAGAATTTAGTAAAAAATACTTTTCAAGCTACTTACACATTCATTTGAGTTGCTTAAAGTGGCTACAGACTCCTTTAAAAGTTAACTTTTGAACCACATTGGTGCCACTTACTAAGTCGCCTTCTCCAATGAGATTTAGGCCTTAATCCAATTTCTGCTCAATAAACTATTAGTTTAGAATAAATCCTGATCATCTTTGTTCTAGAAAACCCTAAGCAAACAAGGACCACGATGTCCTAGGGCAAGCCTCGAGGGACCTCATATCTAAGTTTGAGATTTATTGGGCATTATTTTGTCACATAACAAAGGCCAGAGACTAAAATGTAAATATGGATAATTTGGAGAACCCATTTGAATACATTTTCTTGGCATCTTTTTATGTGGCTGAAAAAAGTTTCAGACCATTTGGAAAGATTGGTAAAGTTTTGAAAGTATGTTGACATGCTTAGAATGCAAAGGACTGAAAATTAACAAAATAAAATGTTTAGGGACTAAAGAGCAAATAAGGAGATCTATGTGCCCAAAATTGTGTTTTAGGAAGTTTAATGACTTGAAGAATGTGTAGGGACCCAAATGGAAGATTTATAGAATATAAGACCCCGAAAAGATAACTTTTAAAGAGTAGGGGCAAAATGATAATTTTGCCCAACTTAAGGACTATTTTGCAAATAGTGTGAAATAAGACATAGAAAATATTCTATGAAATGTTGGGACCAAAATGGGAGTTAAAGAAACATGAGGACCCAAATGAATGATTTGGAATAGTCTGGAGTCCAAAAAGAAAGGATTTTAAGTCATAAAGGGCAAAATGGCAATTTTGCCCAACTTTGGGACCATAATGCAAAATTTGGGTAAGTAATGTGCCTAAGTGGTAGATTAAGGATTTATAAGCACATAGAAAAGTACAACCACAAGAGGTTATGACCATAATCAAGTATTAACTAACCTTAAGGAAAGGTTAGCTAAATAATAGTTCTTCAATACGTAAGTCGAATGAACCGAGCCCAATGGGAAAACAATATGTTTTTAGGAAAGTTACGGGTAACAATTATCTATTGATTTTAAGAGTCTTGTGTTTCTATTGATTTTAGGGAATTCAAGAGTCTTGTGTGTCTTTCCTTTGCATGAACTGGTAGGTGATCAGTTCCTACAATAAATTGGGTAATTAAGTCCCAAATCATAAGGTATTCATACTTAAGATCCTTATATTTTCATTAATTACAATTATGTCCTTAAGTTATACCTTTTCTTCAATTAGGCCCCTAACGTTATATAAATCTTCCTTTTAGGTCCCAAATATCTCATTATTTCGAATAGGATACTTGAATTCTCACCATTTGCTGTTTAGTCCCCAATTTAAAAAAAATACAATTTAGACCCCAAACTTTCAAAATTTGTAATTTAGTCCTCTAACTTTGATTATGATCAAATTGATCTTAAACCTTCTGAATTGAGTCCTAATTAATCATCCAAATTTGGTAGAAATGAGCTTAAATGGAGCTTCACCGAAAAATCGTTCTAGAGGGAGAAAACTTTGATTACCTACTGGTGAGGGCCCAGTGATAAGAGCTTTTGATATAGGAAGATAGGTATATCCCCATGGATCCTCCCTAGATCAAATGATGCCTCAGTTGATGGACTGATCTATGAGAATTTCATTTGATAATGTTTCAGGTAAAACACACTGTAAACAATAATTTATTGCGAAGAGTGATGGTGGAGACTTACCACAATGGTACATGGAAGCTGTTGACTTGACTGTGGATATCTAGATGGCTTTGTATGGCTATGGATGGATTGAGAATAGCTCAAATTAGGCTCGAATTACTCTAGTTACAAATGACCGAAGGAGCAGCAGTACTATGCGAGCTTAGTAGCGCTTCTTCAACAATCCACAAGGTGAACGGAGGGTGCAATCGTGTAGATGACTTCTTTAGGAATCTAGGGAACCCAAATTCTCCTTCGGAGGTGAAGAAAATTGCCCAAGTCATAGCTCTAGTTCACAGGTGCCCGGAAAATGGAGCAATTCGGGTTCTTTGAGCTTTCAAGGTGTGGAGAGGATGAATGGATGGGAGCTCTTTATATAGAATGCTCAAGGATTGATGTTACTATCCATTCATCTATCGGTCGACAATTAACTCTATGATTTGAGTCCTTATTGAAGGGATTTAAGGCTCGTCGGTGTTATGGTAGTCGATTGACTTTCACTCTTCTCATCTATTCAAAGGTTGAAGATGACATTAGTCACACGTGTGTGAGCTTATGCAACTTTCTAATCAATGTTTATGTCATCTACTAACCCATTTACTAGGCACATGGCGACCTCCCATTTGTCACTCTATCTGACATGGCAATTGACCGAAGACCGTTAATGAATTTGTCATGTGGCATCCTTTGATTGATGTATTTAAATTCGTACATTCCCCCCCCCGATGTACTATTGCATTGCCACACATCCTCTTCTGATTGGTTGTGGCCACTATCTCATACCCTTTTTTCCCACTGTCGCACAGGATCTTTCCTTATGATTTTACTTGTGTTTCCATATGGGGTATAATTTGTGTATCCAATCCATCTTGAGTCGCATTCTCTTAGCTTGCATCACCATCCTGATGATGTGATCCTTGGTTAATATTTTTTATCCTTTCCTTTCGTCTTTCACCTATTTGGTGCAAGTAGGTCCTTATTTACCCTTGTACTTAATGGTGGAGTATGAGTTTTCTCTAGAATTTCCTGATACTCACTTTTGTCCTTTTATGACTTAACCCAATTTAGGGCTTTGATTATTTAACTCAATAATCCATATTTGTAATTCTTTTTGCTCTAGTGTCCTTCCTTTGGGGACCCTTAATTCACATCTTTGCATGTTACTAGCTTCCTAGCTCAAAGTCATCTTATCATACTTATAAAAATTTAGGTCTTCCCAAGACTTCCAATTGACATACTCCTGGTCTGATAAACGACCCTTCCTTTAGTGAGTCAAATCATATCATTGGTTTGGACTTACATGTACTCAATATAGTAGGGTGCTTTCGCGTGACATTCTTCTAGAACATTTTCCTAGCAAATGTTTATTTTCTAACCCATAGGGATTATGGGGATCCATACATTCTCAATATTTGGTAGCATTGCTTAACTGTCGTGAACATCACCTAAATGTTCAATGCATACTTCTCTAATCATTATTCATTTCTTACTATTAAATCTCCATTTGTTTCTTCAAATTACCTTCGTTTGAATTCCCACCCTTTCATCTATCAAATGAAATTTCTAAGGAATTTTATCCAATCCATCTCATTTTTTTCCTTGCTTTGCTAGTCCGAACATGTAGCCTCTTTTCCTCGCTTTGCTAGAGTGTTCCATCACTCATTTTTTTTATTAGAGCATTACTTATGGAAATATAGATTTCCTTTCTTCTTGTCACCTTCTCTCTTCCATTCATCTTCCTACGAGATAACTATTTAGGTCGTATAGGGAAAGTTCCTTTATGATTTTTTCTTCTTAATTCCTTACTTTCATTACATAACCACACATCATAGATGATTATCAAAGGTTTCCCATATAACCGTTTTGGTTTGTGATTTCTATTATTGATTATAATTTCCCAACATGTACCTTGTCACTCTACCTCATATCTTAGACATCTTCTTAATGAGTATTACCCATTCCACTTAGGCTTTCAATCCTTTGTTCTCCCATCTTCGGGTGTCCTTTTTCCACCAATTATCTTATTTATATTTTTAATGGCATGATTGGGCATCCGAATTTAAAGTAGAGTTTTCTGGTGATTTGGCCTCCCATTGATTTTCATTTGAGCGTTCCTTCGCTCATCTTTCTACCTTGGCAATGTGTCACTATGGACACTCTTTTTTTTATCCTTCAGCAATTTCTTGAGAGGTTCCACCTTCTCTTCAGGGATCCATTCACTCTATGGAACTCGTCAGGATTAGTTTCTCTCACCAACCTACAAAAAGAATTTTTATTTATTCCAACCACATGTCCTTTCTAGTTAAGCTCTTTACATTGAAGGTTTTCGTGGTTGTGATCCTATAATGCTTAACCAAACCTTTCTTTGGTTGGTATATTTTTCCTTATAATCCTTGACAAACCACATTTAAAACTTGTCATTCTTGCCTCTTCTTATTTTGGTGTCACTAATTTTTCCCTTTTAGTTTTGTGATGGTCCTTGAGTCCATTAAATCTTCCTTCATTACAATTATAAAAACAACTCTTGTAAGTAATGCAGGGACATCATATGACTTGTACACTACTTCCTTATTTCTTATGGTTTTGATCTTTCCATAGATCGTTTCCAAAAATTGGGTCCATCCTTTCCCTTCCAAAAGTTTGCCTTTACTTAACCAAACAAGGGCGGTGCAGATTTCTTCTACCTTCCTTGTCCTCGTTATTTCATAAAAGTATTGATGATAGTGTAGTTATTTTCTCATCAATCCATTTTGGATGTGGTGTGCATTATATATATACCATTTGTTTCTATAGGTTCAGGTGGTCATAACCAAAATCCTTCTTGGTGACATACAATCCTTACACAACTATTTTTGTGTTACAAAATTTTTCTTAATTGCTAGTGAATTCTCTTATCATTTCCCTCTTGTCTCTTCTAATGAGATACAGTTATTCTTTTGAGAATTTTTCATTTGATCCCTTGTTGACTAGTGAAGGTTCTTGGAAAATGTTAGTGAATCATTCCATCAGCTCATACACCTATCATTATTCTCTTCTCCCATTTTGTCTTAGGGGTCCTTTCTACATATCTATAGTGGCATCTATTGGGTCTATTAACCCAAACTCTTTGGTTCACTCACTTGTGCTTTTATCATCCATCGTCATTCTTTCCATTTGGCTTGTCAGGATTTTCTCTCCAAGAAGTACCCCTTATTCCTAATACTTACACCTTTTTGTATTGGTGTATTTATCTATAGCCATTCCCTTGTCGCATTTGAATTTATCCATATGTAATTGATTCCTTATCTAAAATTTTCATCTTATCATGGACTTACTTGGTATTCTCCATCTGATGTCCCATCTTCCAATTTGAGTTCTTTCATGTGGAGGTGGAACTTACCAATCCTCCATGATATACATAAGTTCTCATCTCCCTGGTTTCTCATCTCCCTGGTTTCTTTATGGGGTCAAATGATTCCTTTTATGGGTATGTTTTATCTCTAGAATTTCCTTCCATAGAAAGTCTTATCACGCATCTTCGGAACCTTGTGAAAAATCCACCACTCCTCCCAATACTATAATAGAGGTCACATCCATTACAATAGTATTTATAGGATGAAGGCTCAAAAAATAATAGAAAATAGTTTATTAGATTATGTTTTTAAAATATGCAGAAATATATTTGTAAGAGGGATTCACATACCAAGCAGGGAGGTCATCTTTTAATGTCATTCTTGATATGTTAAGACTTTAATGGAATAAGGAAGGTGGTGAGTCTACAACTTAGTGAGAGGGGTTAGTTGATAGTGTGACGTCATTTCCATTATTCAACACGTATTCATACAAGGTGTAAGAATGCTTTTCTTTAAATAAAAGGGGTTTGGGTGATAAAATAAACAAGCTGCAACTTGTTTTATCATTGAAAAATCTTTCACATGATTTCTCAGTTAAATTTATTGCTTGTATCACATAAGCTAAAATGATGTTACTTTCTATCTGGAAAAACTTTCATAATTTGTTAAAGTTATAATTTTTATGGGTTTGTATTAGACAAACAATCAAACACCCTTTTCATAAAAAAGGAACATTCATTTATAGAATAGACCCTGTGAGGCTACAACCTCGATTTGTCCCATTTGTGGCCTGGAGCACCTTTACTATCCATCTTGGTGAGAGGCTACAACCTCTACCACATTTGTGTGAGGCAACAAACTTGACGATTTGTCTCTGGGAGCATTGTTGCCCATCCCCCAAACATTTTTGAATGATGTTGTCTGCTATTGAGCGATGATACCTTTCTTGTTCACAAGATCTATTTGAGCATGGAACTTCTAGAGCTCCGTGAAATTCCAAATCAGGAACATCTTTACTTGTTCCATCCTTACCATCCAACAACCCTTAGAACTACCACAACCCCATATTGGGTGTCTCTTGGTTTCGTAGGGACTTACCACAGTGGTGCAAGGAAGGTGTGAACTCTGCAAGGGAAGGTTTGGAAGGCTTGGTTCAGCTGTGGGTGGCTCAAGAACAACTAAAATTGAGCTCGAGTTACTTTGGTTGCAGACGACCGGTGGAGTGGCAGTATTGTGCGAGTTTACCTGCGCTTCTCCGATGAACCTTGAGGTGAACAAAGGGTGCAATCATGTAGATGACATATTTAGGAATCTAGGGAACTCAAATTCACCTTTGGAGATGAATAAAATTTCCCATGTCGAAACTATGGTTAGTAGGTGATCGAAAAATGACGTTGTTAGGGTTCTCTAAACTTTCGAGGTGTGGAAAGGATGAATGGAGGGGAGATCATTATATGGGAAGCTCAGGGTCTAACGTTACTATCCATTCATCCATCGACCAACCATTAACTCTCTAATTTAAGGCCTTGTCAGAGGGAGTTAAGGCTTGCTAGAGTTATGGCAGTCGATTAGCCTTCCCTCTTCTCATATGATCAGTGGTTAAAAATGACACATTGTAAGTGTGTGTCAACTCTGCATGTGCGAGCTGCCACATGACATTTTGTGATTGGCCGATATTGCTGATGTAACGTCCCACTCAGCTTCCAAGTCATATGTTGACCCATTGACTGGACACATGGAGACCTCTCATTGGTCGCTCAATCTGATATGGCAATTGAGCAAATCTTACAATTAGATGACCTTTGTTGACATTGTCACATGGCATCCTCTGATTGGTGGATATAAATTTGTCTATTTTCCCACCTAACGCACTGTGCCATTTCCACGTGACCTATTCTAATTGGTTGTGGCCATTCTAAGTGGCCTTAACACGTGTCGACTCCTGATTATTTGACAATTCTCAGATATTCTAGTTAGCCGCTGACCTGGCACATTTACCTCATGTCAACCTCTCATTGGCCAGCCCTACTCACAGGAATTTTCCTCCGCAAACCATTGACTAACACCTTTCACGCTCCCATTGGTCAATTCCTGATGACATGGATTTTTCTTCATCTAATCATTGACTAGGGACAGATGTCACACTCTGATTGGTTAGTGCTTTTAGACACTGATCTAGCGGTTGACAGAGCTTGCTTTTCCGCCCATCGCGTGCTAATTGACCATGCGTGCTAACAGGGCACTATTGTGGCAGGTGGTCTATTTACCTTACTAGATCGTTTACCGATTCAATTGGTACAATTTCCATTACTAGAAATAAAAAATTAGTTGGTTTAGACCCGATTGACAAAGTGGAAAGTATAGGGACCAAAGTGCAATTTTGGAGAAGTTTATGGACTAATGTGTAATTAGTAGAAAGTTAAGGGATTTTAATGAAAGAGTTAAAATAGCTTGTGGCCTTGGAGCAATAATGGCCAAGAAAAGGGAAAATATCCAAACTTAGAAGATACAATTGAGAGTCATGTAAACAAGATTGCCAATGTGCAAATCGAGCAAACTCGTGTCGATGGGTAAGATCGTAATTTTGAGAAATTACGAAGGGGGGAGGGGAGGATACAATAATATACCATTTGCAACCAAACTTAAGCAATGTTGTATTCTGTCAATTGTGTAGTTTAAATTGTTATGAATAGCCAAGTGGAATCCTCGATCAGAGATACTAGAAAAAACATCTTAAACGAATAAATTTTCAAATACTTGAGTGAGTGTATTTATAGACGGTGAGTATTCTTAGGCTGATCGTGGGGCTTAACAAGTTTTATTGAACACATTAAAAGTAGAGAGCATGATAGGCCTTAAATGAATAATGAACTATGTTGAGCATGAAAAGATATGAAGTGGACTATGAACCCATGATAACGATATTTGAGAAAACTAGGATTATGACTCGTGTTAGATTTTCCAAAGAAGGCTCTGACCTAAGTTGGATATAGCAGTAGGGCTAAAAGCTAGGATTTCTAATTTGAAAATGGAGCTAGGCTCCCGTGTGCTTCAATTAAGTTGAGAATTAAGAAATGAACAATGAAGGGTGGATTAGATAACTAAATCTCATTGATTCATGACTTAAGCACATAACCACTTGAAAATGTGTTTTGCGAAACACAAATAGTGGGCTCGATCAGATAGCTTACTATGCCCAAAAAATTAATGATAATGATATATGTGTTGCTTTAAGATGCATGTGTAAGAATATGAGTAGCGGGGTTGGTCAAATAGTTTACCGCACAACTGAATAAGAATATCCATTATATTGTTGTGTGATTATATTTGTGATATGATTTGATTAGGTGGACGAGAATTCCGCTAGCATTACATCTCATATTAGAGACGATGCCGACATATAAGGGAGATTGGAAGTGGAGTTGCATGTGAGAGAGTCATGGCTTCTAGATCTTTCCATGGACCCATAGGAAGGTGTATGGTAGTGGTCCGTGCATACTTGTAATCCAGAGTAGGTTGAGTAGATCAAAGTATGTGGGATGCTAGATGGAAATTCAACAACATCACCTTAAGGAAGACAATCATTGTAGGATGTCCTTTGGGAGTGCGGTATGTAATGCACATACCCATTGTAGCCTAGAGTTACTTGTGTGTGAGATCATAATGGATATGGTGGTAGACGAACCACCAAGTGAGAAGTTGTGATAATGTATGCAAAATTGACAGCGATAAGAGAGGGATGGTTATCTCAAGAGGTGCCATGAGAGTGCGATATATAACACACAAACCCCTCAAACCCCTAGGTTCTCTTGTGCGAGAACTTAAGGGATGATTGTTGTGCATTGATATGCGATATGAGAAATGGAGATTGAATTCCCAAGATAAAACTACCACTTAAAAGACTAATGAAGATAATAACTAATAATGAAACTATAAAAGATACAAGTGATTAATTATTCATTAATATTTAAAATATAGAGTAAAGACTAGGGTCTTAAGTCATGTTGTGGTTCGATGTTAGTAAACTCTTTCACTAAGCTTTGATCTCACTCCCTCACTCAAACATTCTTAGGTATGCATATGTCACACCATGATCCAATCCACGAATCGGACTGACGTAACAACCGTCATGTACTCTCGATGCTACGGTAGTGAGTACCTCACTACAATAGAACCGATAAGTTAAAATGCTTAGATTAAGTACAATGGTTTCTCCAAAGTTCACTAGGAATTTAATTTTTTTGTAAAGTAACTTTTCAATTTGAACAACAATGAATATTGGAACATAAATAAAAAATGGGGAAGTGAACAACTGCCTTGGACCATCTATTAATAACAAAAGTGCCTTATCTTAGGTTTTGTTCTCCGCAAGTGTCCTTTTCCCATGTGCTCTACCCCTTTGTATGTCCCTAAAATGTGTTTGGGCGAGGGGGTGAGCAACGCTCAGTGAGGGTGAGACCGATCATCAAGTCATTCAAGACTTGATGACACCTTTACTAAAAATGGCTAACATAGAGTTTTCTTCATATTCTTTCTTTTTCTTAATTAGTTTTCTTTAAAAAGTATTTTAGGATTAGTACCCACCATGGGTAAAAGCCATTACCTATGATGCTTCCTTTCTGAACCCACTATTAAGGTTTCCTTTTCCATCCTAAGATGATTTTAGGTTAACTTTGGGTGTGGACACTCTTTCCCATATCAACTAACCAAGTAACATCCACAGATGCTAACTCATTTCCTCTTTCTAGAATGAGTGAAATTCGTATCTGCATTTTTCTATGGGGTTCGCTACTAAACCTACCATTCGTGCTCTTGAATGAGTTAAAATCCTATTTTAAGCACATAATGTTGGACATGTACATTCATCCAAACTAACTAATGGGATCATTGGACGGTCACTATGATCTGAACCAATGCACCTAAGCACATAATGTTGGATGGGTACATTCATCTGAGAAAACTATAGGATCATTGGATGAGTACTATCATTTGAACCAACGAACATAAGCACACATTGTTGGATGGGTACATTCATTTGAACCAACTATGGGATTATTGAACAGGTACTATCATCCAAACCAACGAACATAAGCACACAATGTTAGACGTATACATTCATCCAAACCAACTATGGGTTCTTTAGATGGGTATTATCATCCAAACCAACGAACCTAAGGACACAATGTTGAGCAAGTACATTCATCTGAACCAACTAATGAGTACTATCATCCAAACCACTAAACCTAAGCACATAATGCTTAATTGATACATTCATCCAAACCAACTATGGGATCATTGGATAGGTACAATCATTTGAACCAATGCCGTGTTCCTTATATCATTGGTACACCCGTGGACAATGGACGGGTGATATCATTCGAACCAAAGATCGAGTGACAACAAATGATGCTCACTTGATATCGTGCAAGGGTCTCGACCTTAGCACAATCATCCATAAATGGGTACTCATTGGGGTCGTTGGACAGATACTATCATTTAAACCAAATCTCACTTTACACAATCGAGTATTCAGGATGGCATGTTAATTGTCCATCTACACTAGTAATTTATTATCGAGTTAATAATTGCTATAAAACATTATTCACTTGAGAATCATTTACGTGTAAGTTACCATAGCAACACCCCTCTTTCAAAATGCCTACTTTTAGCATTTAGTTTATAAATAGTGGGTTCATGGCCCTCTTTCTTTATAAACCTCTGGTCTTAGCCCCTTTTCAAAACAATGGGTCTTAGCCCCTTTTCAAAACAATGGGTCTTAGGCCCTTTTCATAAATAGAGGGTCTCTGCCTATTTATAAATATTGCGTCCTAGGCCTTTTTTTTTTATAAATGGCAGGACTTCACCCTTTTCATCAACAACGTGTCTTAGCCCCTTTAATAAATTGTGGGTCTTAGTCACTTTTATAAATAGTGCATCTTAACCCATTTCATAAACAACGAGTCTCTGGCCCTTTCAAAAATAGCGGGCATTAGCCATTTCATAAATAATGGGTCTCAACCCCTTTCATAAATGGTCTTGGTCCATTTCATAAATTGTGGGCCTTAGCCCTTTTTGTAAATAAAAAGTCCTTGACCATTTTTAAGCTCTCGGGTTTTTACCCATCTTTTTCTAAAATCATTGGGTCATAGCTCGTTTCTTAGATGGATCGAGATATCTCCCTTTATTCCATAAAAAGGTTTCGTATAGCTTTTTTGTGTGTTTCTCAAATTCTTTCCCAAAGCATAACAATAATTTCCATAAAACTGTTAGTATTTACAGCAATGTCCCAATCAGACGTGAAGTCGGCAATCCCACTCATCGTTGTAGTCGAGACATGTTCATCTCGTTGATTTCTCCTTGTCTTTGAGTGCACGATTCCCATAAAATTTGTTGCAAGATCTTTCCACACAATTCAAATCATAAAGTCGGGTCAGTTTTAACCCTTACCATGAGCTCACACACTTCCCCCATAAATTTCCCCAAAGTTATGAGTTTTCCCTACAGGCTCGGTTTGATCGAGCCCCGCGTTTCGACAAACTTGTCATGACTAACCCATGTTTGTTATTTCTTATCTCTACTTTAGGCTTACACCTATATTGGGTCTTATATACCAAAATGCCCTTATGACTGTAACATTTTCCTTTAAATCCTCAAATTTTCATTTTTTATGCATTTTGGTCCCTAAACATTCCAAAAATTACCAAAATTAGAAGAATCTAAACATTCAATGGGTTCATTTAAGGTCCCCTAAGTTGCCTTGGTATCACTTAGGACCTCACATTCTTAGAACTTCATTATTAACACATACTTCTCCATATTTATGCATTTGCCCATAAACTTTTCCAAAATTATAATTTGGTCCCTTTACTTTCTCCTTACTTATTTTTGGACTTGAACTCAAATTTTTTTCACTTTAGGTCCTCTAACCGTTTTTGAGTTTTGTGGAGGTCCCCAACTTCTCTTAAATTCCATTTTTGTCTTCCAACTTTTTAAAATTACCCTTTAATCCCATACAAGTTTCCAAAATTTAACTTGGTTCCCTATCTTATTCCAAGCTATCTCTTTGGGTCTCCAAGATTTATCAAGAAGTCTAGACTTCTACTGAGTCTAATTTAGATCCCAATTTTCATGAAATTGAAGTTTGTCCTCCTATTATTTTCAAATATTGTAATTTATTCCTCAAACTTTTATCTCTTCCAAAACAACTAGTTAAAACCCCCAAAAAAAACTTTTCTAGGTCCCTCATCATCTTCATTGGGACCAAAAGTTAAAGAAAATGAACTTTAGGGACCTAAGTGCAATGAACCAATAATTTTGAGCCTTGTCTCTCATATGTGAGAAAACAATGTTTGTCATGGCAAACCTTAATTGATAAGGATGCCCAAATCGTGTAGGGACACAAGAGACCGGAACACCAGCATGGAAAAGCTAGCGTGGACTTGGAAACCTGACTAGGGACGAACACGTCACGGTCATCGGGTGAGTGGGCTAATTTACACATTATTCCGGTTGGGATGATGAGCACTACTTTTAACGGATAAAACCTACATACTGGTTGTAATTAGAGTTAATCACACCTAGTTGGTATGATGAGTTTCCTTGAAGAAAGGAGAAACCCGCCTATCGGATGTAAGTAGAGATATCATCACACCCGATTGGTGTGATGAGTTCAAAATGATTTTTTGTCAGAAGTGTTCTTCCATTACTGTGTGCCAATGCTTAAAATATTTGGGAGACATTCTTCACAGGAGCTTGAACAGCTCAGACAGGTCAGGGGCCTTGGTTTTGAACTCATAGGTCTCAAAGCAAGTTTTGAAAAAACAAACACGTGTAGTGGGCCCAAGGCTAATGGGCATGGGCTGAAGTGTGTAAACAAACGGTTCAGGCCCGATTCGATCGAGTTTTTCAAAATTAAAAATTTCTAAATTCATCTAAATTCATTATCTAACCATTTTTTTCCTCAATTCTCAAATTTGAATTTTTTAAGTCACCTAGAAAAATGAATTTAGAAACTAGTTCAATAGTTTTTCAGATCGGTTCATACTGGTTCAATCTGGTTTGGGCCTGGTTCACCTGAACCGGTTTGGTTTTCTCTTCCATTTCATCCCATGTCCTTTTCCATGACTTTTATGACTCTTTAGGTCACTTGGGATTTGTAAATTTCCCATTTTACCCATTCTCTAATGGTTGGGGTTCGTGAGCCGGTTCAGTTTTCTCACCTAGGTTGACCGGTTCTTTCCCCGGTTTCCTTGTCTTTAAGGGACGGTGTTTACAACACTCCCTTCCTTTTAGGAATTTTGTCCCCAAAACTAAATTAGAAATTTTCACTCCAGGATAAACTTCCCTTAATGTTAACTTGAACATGTTAACACTTCGGTCGTTCTTTCACTTAGACCACTTTAAAACACACTCTTAAGGAATTTTGTTTCCTTTACATTGTTTACTCATTCCATGGAGTTTATCATAACTAGTATGTCTTGCCCGCGAATCCAAAGGTATATCCCTAGGTTCACATCTTCCTTTGCTTAGGGCAAGATTCTTCCCCTTGAGGTTCTTACTTAAGATTTCCAGATTGTGAGTTCCAAGATGCCCAATCGTTATTGTGTTTAGTTATTCTCTTTATCGTTGAAACACTTATCTTGGTATTCTTTCGAGCATTACGTACTTGTTTTCACAGGTTTCAGTATTATTACCCCTTCATCCTATTTTGACCCTTCCTTCGTCTGTCATTTAGTACAACTTCGGTCAACATTTTGTTTGACCTTGTCATGCTTACTAATTGACTCTTCCTTACTTGAGTCACATTTTTCCTCGAGACTGTTGGGCTGACATGCCCCTTACAACATGACAAACTCTAGAACATGTCTTTGACCATTTTAAATTTTTATAACACTTCCATAATGGTTGTTCTTAACTTTCCAACCTTACAAGGATCGTATAATTTCATCCCTCTTGTCGTTTGATAGTATTCCTCGAGTATCTTTACCGTTATCCAATCAGCTTACATAATTGTGTCTGTTTTCCTTACCCACTCATCCTTTCCCAACTCCCTTATTGGCTCTTTCTGGTTCCAATTATTCGGTTTACATATTTTTTTTTGATACATTGTGATTCTTCCTCTCCTAAGTCCTTCCTCATTCCTAGTGACATCCTTTACTCAAGGATTTTCCTTTGTCCTTAAGTCCTTCCTCATTCCTAGGAGCTCTATATATAGGATCGTCGAGGACTTTTTGGTTGTCCGATTGGTGCATTTATGGTGGTCTTTCATTGTCTGAAACTCCTTGGTTGAAGACTTTTCATCTTCACCAGCGCTGCTCGATTTTCTAGTGAATGAATAGTCTTATCATCTAAAGGAAGAAGACGACATCGTTCCGAACCAGATCAGACCGGTATGAACTGAGTTCACTGCTTAAACCAACCGGTTCAGGCCCGATTCAATCGAGTTTTTCAAAATTAAAAATTTCTAAATTCATATAAATTCATTCTTTATCCAATGGTGGCCTCAATTCTCAAATTTAAATTTTCTAAGCCACCTAGAAAAATGAATTTAGAAATCAGTTCAATAATGGTTCAAATCGGTTCAATTCGGTTCAGGTCCGGTTCAACTGAACCAATGTGGTTTTCTCTACCATTTCATCCCAAAGTCCTTTTCCATGAATTTTATGACTCTTTAGGTCACTTGGGATTAGTAAATTTCCTGTTTTACCCTTTCTCTAACGGTTGGGGTTCGTTAAGCAGTTCAGTTTTCTCACCCGGGTTGACCAATTCTTTCCCCGATTTCCTTATCTTTAAGGGACAGTGTTTACACCAACCAAGGAGGCCTGGTATAACTACTGGGATGCGTATGCCACCTTCATGAAGGTCGACCAAGTACCCCCACCTACTCAGTCCAGCTTTAATCCCTCCCAATAGATTAAGTTGACGTATGAGTGCGAGGTAGAGGTTTTAAGGCGGTATGGATTGGAGACCATACATGAAATTAGTCCCATAAGGGAATATGAGTGGACCCCAACTAGTTTCTCAAAGCCACCTGATCGAGAGTCCCACAACCATTCTAAAGCTAACTCTCGACTTATGACCCAAAGGGATTAGGGGTAGAGAATTTATGTAATAAGCCATGTTTGGCAAGAAAATGTTTCTTGAATGAATAAAAATTAAATTTCTTGATAAAACTTTTGAGTCTCCATGATAAATTCAAGCATGCTAATAGAGATCAAAGTAAAGGGTAGGGAATCACCTAAGGACAGAAAAAATAGGTTATTCTTAGTTAACCTCAACATTTAAGTTTTTCCCTCAAAGTATAATAAAATTTGGGCAAGGAAGAGACTCTTAGAGTTCACCCAAGGGAGACAAATCCTAAGGAAAGGGAGGAGAAGTTTGGGACAAAAGGAAAGTGAGCATCAAAGAGCATGGATTAATAAGAGTTTAAGGAGTTAAGGAAAGGCTCACATAATAAGAGTAAGGAAAACGAGAAGTAATAGACCAATTTAAAGGAATGGAAGCTGATTAGGAAGAAGGAAAGAAAACTGTAGGGAGCACTGAGGATGTTAAGACAATTAAGACAAGACAAGATACAATAACAAGAAAGCCCCAAAAATGAAACTTACTTGGAAAGAGTTGGGATATAATTTCTTAAGAACTCCATTACATAGGGGAACTTATCGGAAGCGGAGATATGGAACAAAAAGAAGGAATTCAATTTGAATAAACCATACAAATATCCGTAAGTATAAGAAAGGAATGAAGATAGAATTTTTAAGGAGCAGTAGGGAGATCGAACATAAGAATCCCCAAACAGAAGACCCTAGAAGAAGGGCAAGAATAGGAAGTGGTAGCCAAGGAAGAGGAAAGCTCCAAGTTAAGAAAATCAATAGAGGAAATATCACAAAATTTAAGCTAAAATAAGGACCTCAGTAAAAAGTACAAGTGGCTAAGTAAGTGACTGGAGAGGTTAAGTATGATCTAGTTACAAGAAAGTAGAGAAACCAAATAGGGATTTAGACGGACCCAATTGAAGGAAATAACTCACAACAACGAAAACATCTGAGAGAACAAACTACATCCAAGAAAGATTTGGGGAGTAGTAAGGACTATACCCTAAATAGGGCAAAGGGATGGATACCAAAGACAAGAAAATTTGAGAGAAAATCCTCTCAAAATAATGAAACTAAGAGGATAATACGAGCGAAACAATTAACGAATTTACCTTTGTGAAGGTTATAATACTCGTAAAGAAGGAAAGGATGGAAATGCCAAAAACCTTTTAGGAAATAAGGACAGAGGAAAGTTGTAAACCCCACATTTTTTAGTTAAGGAAAATCGGGAAAAGAACCAGTCAAACCGAGTAAAAAAAACCGAGACGGTTTACAAACCTAATCATTTGTGAACAAGCAATTTGGAAATTTACAAGTTCCGAGTGATCCAAAGGGTTTATTAAATCTTGGAAAAGAAACTTAACACAAATTAGAATAGAAAAACTAAATTGGTTTAGGTGAACTAGAATCTATGAGAATTCTAAAGTTAAGCGTGCTTACTCGAGAGTAGTGTGAAAATGGCTGACCTCCTGGGAAGTATGATTTATTTTGTAACCCGAAATTTCGGTCAAAACTTTTTATGCGAACTACCCTTATCATAAATACCCATAAATTAATATATATTTAATTATTGTAATAAATACAAATATTTTAATACCAAAATTAAATTATTAGAATTAATACCAATAATTTATGGCAATATTAATACTAGTAATAAATCTCTCCCATTTAATACACGATTTTTACACCTATATAAAGAGCTCATCCCCATTCATTCTCCTCACACCTCAACACTTCTCTCTCTCTCTCTCTAATGCTCCATTTCCCGATGAAGCTCGAACCAAAGCTTCGACTTGAACATTTTCCTTAACCTCAGAAGTAAAGGTCGGGCTCCTTAGAACCGGGGAGAAGACAGCTATCTGATAGCAAACTCTAGTCAATCTAAGAATTGTTGGAGAAGCGCCGGCATGATGGAACAGTGAAGTAGCTCCGGCAGACCAAAGCTGCTCTATTTCGGCCAAGCTGAAATCGGCCATTTCGAGCCCTCCTCAGGCCAAACCAAGCTTTCCCAACACTTCCTCAGCCCTCCCACAGCTGAATTAGGACTGAAAGATAAGCCAGTTCGACTCTCCTCTATAATTTCTAGCCAGTGCTAGAGAGAGAACCGACAAAATTTCAATGATGAAATTCTAACTCAATTCGGCATCAATTGATGTGATTCTTGATTCTAGGATGAACCTCACGATGAGAGCTATCTGCCCAGATCGAAAGCTTGGACCGTCGAGCCCTCACCGGTGAGTAATCGAAGCTTTCTCTCTCTATAGTCCATTTTCCGGTGAAGCTCCGTTTGAGCTGTTGAATCGTAAGAGGATGGAGGAACACAATTTTAACTTCAATTTCAATAATTAGAGGTGTTTGATCGGTCAGTTTGATGAAATAAAATTCGGTTGTGTTAAGAAGTTGAAATTGGGGGAAAATTTGGGAAATTTTGGGAAAATTTTGGGAATTTTTAAATTCAAAGGACCAAAATACAATTTTATGAAATTGAGGGTCAATTGGGCATGAAAATAATATTGGAGGACCAATTGAGGAATTTAAAATTTTTTGGGGCAAAACTTACCATTTTTGTAAAGGAAGGGCAAAATGGTAATTTTGGAAAAGTTGGGGGACCAAATTGGAAATTTGGGAAATTAAACCCTTTTTTGTGAAATTAAATAAATTGAGGTCCCAAGATAATTTTTAAAAGTTTCAGGACTAAATTTGAGGAAAAACCAGCATTTTTGGACTTAAAGTTAAAGAGAAATAATTTTAGGGACCTAATTGCAAATAAATAAAAGTTTGGATTTTCTCATTAATTGGAAATGAATGAAGGTTGTTAAGTCGAGTAATAGTAAACAAGAATGTTCATATCATGTAGTAACATGAAGTACTGGGAATGCCAGCATGGACGAGCTCGAGTGAATACAAAGAACCGGCCTAGTGGAATTCACTACATTAATGGGTGAGTGGGTTTACTAACATTATACCCGGTTGGGATGATAAGCACAATTTCAAATTTTAAAACCACTTACTGGTTGTGAGTGGAAATTTTATATCATACCCGGTTGGGAATGATAAGTACCTCGGTATGAAAACACATTATTTAGTGGTATTTTAAACATCACTACTTAGAGGAAATGATGTGAAAATCATGCGGAAAAACTACTTACCGGTTGTAAGTAGATCATATCCGGTTGGTATGATGAGACTTTCTCGAAAGAAGTTGACAACCCGTTCATCGGTTATGGATAGTGAAAACATATGTTTTGTCGGAAGTGCTCTCCCCTGACTATGTGCAAATGCTTAAACAATTTGGGAGACCTTCTCGACGAAAGCTTGAATAGCTCTAATAGGCTCGGGGCCTCGGTTTTGAAAATCTCGTACAGTGGGCCCAAGGCCAGTTGGCACGAGCAGAAGCTCATAAATGAACATGATATATGTGCCATAAAACTTAATAAGTGAACTGTTTGGCCATGGTACCAAGATAGGACCGACATGCTTAGTCAACTAGCGGTAGTGTGACATGACAGGTCGATGGACCAGTAAAGACAAACAACTGTGGGTTGAGTTGAGAGTCAAGGCCGTTGGACTAGTGGCACCACAGATTACATGGCAATATGAGAAAACATTGTTTGTGCATGCACTATGAGTACGGGATCATCAAGACCCCCATGTAGGGCAGTGATGCGTCCTAAGGGCACTGGACGACCTGGTGGCTATAAGGGCAGTTCGTCGTTCCAGGTGTATGTGTGAAATTTGGAGTAGCACCAAGCGCATGAGACCGGGGTGGGGACAAGATGAGGTCTCTATCCTCATACGGACACAAAGAAGTGATTCGGGATTGTGGGTTAGATGTCGCGTACATCCACTCATTCCCAGGGTATAAGTGGTCGTACTTTATCCGGGTGGCAGGAAAAGTCGCTCCGAAGCCACTAGCGGGTTCAGTAGTGATACTGACTTGCGAATGTGTGTAATCTTCATGATGAAGGATGTGTGTTGGGTGATTACACACTAGTAACTAAGAAATAATGGAAAAACCCAAATTTTAAAATGAAGGGATTTTTGAAAAGAAAGGAGTTTGGCAAACTCCATATAAATGTTTTTCTTGAAATTCAAAAGATTTGAATCTCATTCACTGAGTAGTTGTACTCACCCCCTCCCTTATACCCCTTTCAGGAAGTCTCGGAAAGCTGAACCTTAAAAAACTTGTGCAATTAAACGCCTGCAAGACAGGTATGATTAATTTAAATTCCTATGTAGTTTTGATTTATGATATTCTTGGAAAAAGGTACACGTCTAAAGAACATCATACTCTTTACGGTTTATAATATAAGGGGAAACCCTTTAGTAAATCGGGAGAGTGGCGGGTTGATCATGGGGATCCGACCAAACCGGGTCGAGGCGTGACAACTAGAGTGGTATTAGAGCCTGTTTCATCGAATACATAATCAAGACTATAAAATATTGTAACTAATAGGATTTATCCTAAAATTTTTAGATGGCTCCGAGGAGAGGAACCAAGAAAACTAGGAATGGCACTACTCAACACCTTATCTTCGTAGGAAGACAACCCTAGAAGCTTCCCAAATGCCTAAAGCATGGCAGGAATCTCAAAAGAGCAAATGGGAAAGTATCCCAGAGAATGGTGACATGACCTATTGAGGTCACAACTCTTAGTATAAAGGAAGCCAAGCGTGAAGCCATAAAATGGGGCATATAACCTTACATAGGAGGATGATTATCAAGAATCTCGTAGCTCCCTAGTTATTTGGTGACCATATTCTGTAATAGGGCCAAAATCTCCAACATACTGTACTACTCTATTAATGAAGTACTCCAAATTCCTAAAAAAAAAACCCTATCCCTGAAATGATGTGATCTTCAAGGAAGACTACAAAAAGGGAAAAAAAAACTCCCACAGTATCCAGACTTAAGGATGAAGGAGCACCAAAACTAACAATTCCCAAGAAAACGCCGGGAGGAACCACTTATGTTCATGTAATTACAAACATGAATGATAGGGACACTGCGTGGAGAAGTGCCTAACCCAACCAAGGACAGGAATCAAGTTAACCTAGAGGGGAATAGGACACAAAGTGAAAAACTGTCCCACATCGCCAGGAGTCAGGACAATATTTTCCAAGAATAAACACCCCACAACTATAGGAAATCCGAAAGGATACCATCCCAAGAAATGTGATTCCATTTGCAAATGAAGAAGTATCCTAGAGAATGGTGACAGGACCTATTGAGGTCACAACTCTAAGTATAAAGGAAGCCAAGCGTGAAGCCATAAAAGGGGGCATATAACCTTAAATAAGAGGATGCTTATCAAGAATCTAGTAGCTCCCTAGTTATTTGGTGACCATTTTCTGCAATAGAGCCAAAACCCCCAACATACTGTACTACTCTATTAATGAAGTACTCCAAATTCCTAAAAAAACCCTATCCTCAAATGATGTGATCTTCAAGGAAGACTCCAAAAATAAAAAAAAACTCTCACGGTATCCAAACTTAAGGACGAAGGAGCACCAAAACTAACAATTCCCAAGAAAACACCAGGAGGAACCACTTATGTTCATATAATTACAAGCATGTATGATAGGGACACTGCGTGGAGAAGTGCCCAACCCTACAAAGGACAGGAATCAAGTTAACCTAGAGGGGAATAGGACACGAAGTGAAAAACTGTCCTACATTGCTAGGAGTCAGGACAATATTTTCTAAGAATAAACATCCCACAACTATAGGAAATCCGAAAGGATACCATCCCAAGAAACGTGACTCCATTTGCAACCACAAATAAGAGGAAACTCTTCAAAATCTTAGCAAAGTGGTAAGAAGGAAAAAGGGGTAAATGTAGGACCTCAATAAAACCACAAACGAAACAAAGGATAGCTGAAGAGAATTCCCCCTTTAAGAAGAAAATCCAAATAATTTAGGAGCAAATAAAGGAGTGCATCCACAAGAGAAGACAAGACGAACATTTGATGACAAACGGGACGTATTGGGATTACAGGAATAAATGACCTTGGAAAAAGCAACTGTGCCAAATAGGAAGTTCGAACCAATAGGACAAGAGAAAGCAAGTTGTTACAACAAGATAGTCAGAGGGAACAAATGACACCCTAAGGAAGGCCGGGAAGTAGAAGGGGCTACACCATAAAAAGGTCAGTGAGATGGGCATTAAGGACAAGAGTACTCGAGAAACAAATGCCCTAAGAAACTTAGATCAAAGGAATGGTGGAGAAGAGGTAGTTAACAAACTAATATATGGGAAAACCATAATTTGAGTTTTGACAAAGAAGTGAGGGTTGAAAAGGCCAAATACTCGGGAAAAGAAGGATAAAATAAATCCTTAACAGGACCAAAGGCCAAATTAACCAAGAAAAAAAATAGGTAAGCCTCTCACATAATTATCAAGAAATCTTGAAACAAGGAAGATTTGAACGCTCCATAAAGAAATACACTATGAAAGTAAACTTTAGAGGGATGCATACGACTAACTACCCTTGAAGGAATTTTGATGGGCGGATGGACATAATGTGGAGTGCAAGGAACCAACCCTTAATTGGGAAATGTTTCAAAGGAAGGAAGTATCATGATGGCCCAGTGTGACCTACTTGGAGAGAGCAGGAGAACCAAACAATAATTTCAGGAGAACAGAGTAGAAAGAAGAAATGAGTAACAACGAGACGTCCAAAGAGAATAAACAAAACCCTAAGAAAGGCTGAGATGTAGCAAAGACTACGCTCTATGAAGGACAAAGGATGGTCATGAAGGATGAGTGATACAATTGCCCAAATGATTGGATCATAAAAAAAATGGAGAGAAGGAGACAGTTGAAGAACTGGTCTTTGAGGGAACCCTGGATTTAAACCACGACAAAGAAGGGAGAAGTGAAAAGGCCAAAACATTGGAAAAAGAAGAATGAAGGAAAATCCTTAAAGAAATTAATGACCAAAACCGGATTTCTAGTTTAAAGTCTTGAGACGATTAAGTGAGCTTCACAAAGGACGAACAAGAGATTTTGAAACAAGAAGGATGTGAACCCTCCTTAAAAGGAAATTAGTTAACAGGTTAGCATCAAAAAGATGTTGTGACAAGTATGAATGAGTGGACAACCCATACTAAGGTAATAAAGTAAGGAATGTTCGAGAAACATTGAGAAAGTAAGTCCTCCAAATAAGATGTGGCTAAGGAGGAATAACCGCAATTGGTAAGACGGGTCATAGTCCACACGCGCATATGACGCTTAAAGAGTGGACGACCGAGCATAGGGTGGAATGCACAGAATAAAACCAATAATCGAAAGTATCCCATCTAAGGAATAAGGGATAAAACAAAAGTTGTAGATAGAGAATGATCCAAAGCAAACAGATGCCCTAACATAGATAAGGGTGCGAAGAAAGGGAGAAAGAACCATACAATAAATGACAAGGAGGTTGAGCATGTAATTCCTAAGATGGAAATCTCTATTTTGAGGGACATAGTAGAGAACAAAACCGGAAGAAGTGAACCTTCCCAAGCAAAGTAATCGACACATAGATCGAAAGCAATTATTGTAGAATGAAGAATCATGAAGTGATTATGAGTAAGTAAAAGTGGATTAAGGAAAAAGGAAAAAACCCTTGAATAAGGAATGCCAAGGACTTAAGAAGGAAAGTATCCTAGTTTGTTGGTAAACTATTGGGAAACCAAATAATTGGCACCAGAAAAACCCAATAAAGAAGTTGGGAAAGGACGAGTGGGTAAGGAAAACCGACACGATTATGTAAGACATGTTATCAAGATACAAATGATAATTCGGTAACAGTAAAGGTAGTTGAGGAATACTACCCAATTAAAGGAGGGATGAAATTATATAGTCCTTGGAAGGTTGGAAAGTTGGAAACAACCCTAAAAGAGGTGTTGTAGGAGTCTGATGGACTAAGACAGGTTCAAAACTATGTCATGTCATAAGGGACATATAAACACCAACAAACCCGAGTAAAATGTAACTCGAGTAAGAAGGAGTCAGTTGGTAAACATAACAAGTTCAAACATAAATTTGACCGAAGTTGTAATCAATGACAGATGAAGGATGGGTCAAATTGGGATGAAAGAATAATAACATAAAAACTTGTGAAAACAAGTATGTAATGCTCGAAAGAACGTCGAGCTAGGGGTTTCAACGATGAAGAGAATAACTAGAAAAAGGAATGATCGGGCACCTTGGAACTCCCAATCCTTAAATCTTAAGTAAAATCCCCAAAAGGAAGAACCTTATCCTAAATAAAGGGAGATGTGAACCTAAGAATATACATTAGGATTAATGAGCCATACATGCCTCATTATTATAGCTACATGGAAGGAGTAAGCATGATAAATGAAAAGAAATTCCTTAGATGAATGATTACGGGGACTAAGCGAAAGAGCAATCAAAGTGTTAGCTTGTCAAGAAAATCTGAGTTGACATTAAGGGAAATTATTCCCGATGTGGAATATATTGGTTAAGTTTTAGGGATAAAACTCCTAAAAGGAGGGGAGAGTTGTAAACCCCGCACTTTTGAGTTAAGGAAAATCAAGAAAAGAACCGGTCAAACCAAGTAAAAAAAACTGAGTCAGTTTACAAAACCGATCATTTGGGAACAAGCAATTTCGAAATTTACAAGTTCTGATTGATTCAAAGGGTTTCTTAAACCTTAGAAAAGGTGAAATAGAATCCATGAGAATTCTAAAGTTAAGTGTGCTTGCTCAAGAGTAGTGTTAGGATGGGTGACCTCTTGGGAAGTATGATTTATTTTGTAACCCGAAATTTCGGTCAAAACTTTTTATGTAAATCGTACCCTTATTATAAATAGCTATAAATAAATATATATTTAATTATTATAATAAATACAAATATTTTAATACCAAAATTAAATTAATTTATTTTGTAATCCGAAATTTCGGTCAAAACTTTTTATGTAAATCGTACCCTTATTATAAATAGCCATAAATAAATATATATTTAATTATTGTAATAAATACAAATATTTTAATACCAAAATTAAATTATTGGAATTAATACCAATAATTTATGGTAATATTAATACTACTAATAAATCTCTCCCATTTAATATACGATTTTTACACCTATATAAAGAGGTCATCCCTATTCATTCTCTTCACACCTCAACACTTCTCTCTCTCTCTCTCTAATGCTCCATTTCCCGATGAAGCTTGAACCAAAGCTTCGACTTGAACATTTTTCTTAACCTCAGAAGGAAAGGGTGTGCTCTTTAGAACTGGGGAGAAGACAACTATCTAATAGCAATCTCTAGTCAATCCAAAAATCGTTAGAGAAGCGCCGACATGATGGAATAGTGAAGTAGCTCCGGTGGACCGAAGTTTCCCTATTTCGACCAAGCTGAAATTGGCCATTTCGAGCCCTCCTCAGGCCAAACCAAGCTTTCCCAACACTTCCTCAGCCCTCCCACAGCCGAATTAGGACTGAAAGGTAAGCCAATTGAGCTCCGTTTGAGCTCTGTTTTCCGGCGAACCTCCGTTTGAGCTCATTCCTGTGTCAAAACTTGCGATTCAAAGTACTATTGAATCGTAAGAGGATGGAGGAACTCAATTTTAACTTCAATTTCAACAATTGGAGGTGTTTGATTGGTCAATTTGATTAAATTAAATTTGGTTGTGTTAAGGAGTTGAAATTGAGGGAAAATTTGGGAAATTTTGGGATTTTCGAAATTCAAAGGACCAAAAAGCAATTTTATGAAATTGAGGGTCAATTGGGCATGAAAATAATGTTGGAGGACCAATTGAGGAATTTTAAAATTTTTGGGGAAAAAATTGAATAGTGAAGCAACTCCGGTGGACCGAAGTTGCCTTGTTTTGGCCAAGCTGAAATCGGCCAATTCAAGCCCTTCTCAGACCAAACTAAGCGACCCCAACACTTCCTCAGCCCTCCCACAGCCTAATTAGAATGGAAAGGTAAGACAATTCGACTTCCCTCTATAATTTTCGACTTGTGTTAGAGGGAGAACCGACAGAATTTCGAAGAGGAAATTCTAACTTAATTTGGCATCAATTGATGTAATTATTGATTCTAGGATGAACCTCGGGACAAGACTATCTATCTAGATCAAAAGCTCAAACCATCGTGCCCCCGACGGTAAGATTTTGAAGCTTTCTATCTCTATAGTCTATTTTCTAGCGAAGCTCCATTTGAGCTTGTTCTGGCGTCAAAACTTACAATTCAAAGTGCTATTGAATCGTTTGAAGATGTAGGAACTCAATTTTAACTTCAATTTCAACAATTAGAAGTGTTTGATCAATTAATTTGATAAAATCAAATTCGGCTATGTTTAGGAGTTGAAATTGGGAGAAAATTGGGGATTTTCAAAATTGGAAGGACCAAAATGCAATTTTATAAAATTGAGGGTCAAATGGGCATGATAAGAATGTTAGAGGGCCAATAGAGGAACTTTATAATTTTTGGGGTAAAACATACCATTTTTGCAAAGGAAGGGTAAAATGGTAATTTTGGAAAAGTTGGGGGAACAAATTAGAAATTTGGGAAATTAAACCCCTTTTGTGAAATTGAATAAATTGATGTTCCAAGTGGAATTTTAAAAGTTTTGGGACTCAATTTGAGGAAAAACCAATATTAGGGACTTAAAGTTAAAGAAAAATAACTTTAGGGACCTAATTGCAAATAAATAAAAGTTTAGTTTTTTCATTCATTTGGAATGAATGAAGGTGATTAGGCCGATAGATAATGAATCGAGATGTTCATATTGTGTAGGAATACGAGGTATCGGGAACGCGAGCAAAGACAAGCTTGCGTGAATACAAAGAACCGGTCTAGTGGAATTCACTATATTAATGGGTGAGTGGGATTTTATATCATACCCTGTTGGGAATGATAAGTACCTCAAAATGAGAACCCACTATTTAGTTGTATTTTAAACATAACAACTTAGAGAAGTGATGTAAAAATCATGCGGAAAAACTACTTACCGAATGTAAGTAGATCATACCCGATTGGTATGATGAAATTTTCTCGAAGGAAGTTGAAAACCCAATCATTGGTTATGAGCGGAGATGTCATTATACCTAGTCGGTATAATGGACAGTTGAAAACATATTTTGTTAGAAGTGCACTCCCCTGACTGTGTTCCAATACTTAAACGATTTGGGAGACCTTCTTGACGGGAGCTCGAATAGCTCTTATAGGCCGGCAACCTCGGCTTTGGAACTTAGGGGCTATTATGCCCGGTTTTGAAAATCTCGAACAGTGGGCCATAGGCCAATAGGCATGAGCAAGAACTTGTAAACAAACGTGAGATATGTGTCATAAAACTTTAATAAATGAATTTTTTGGCCATGTTACCAATACAGGACCGACAAACTCAGTCAACTAGTGGTAGTGCGACATGTCAGGTTGACAGACCAGTCAAGACAAACAACTGCATGTTGAGTTGAGGGTTGGGGTCGTTGGATTAGTGGCACCACAGATTATATGGCATGATAAGAAAATATTAATTTTGCATGCACTATGATTATGAAACCATCAAGATGCCCAAGAGGGGTAGTGATGCGTCATTAGGGCCTTGGACGACCTGGTGGGTATAAGGACAATTCGTCCTACTAGGTGACCATGCACATGAGACCAGAGTGGGGACGAGATGAGGTATCTGTCCTCATACAGACATAGAGAATTGTTATGGGATTGTGGGTTGGATGTCGCAAACATCCACTTTTTCTTAGGGTAGAAGTGGGTGTGCTTCTATCTAGGTGGCCGGTAAAGTCGCTCCAACGCCACAAGTGAGTTCAGTGGATGTACTGGCCTACAAATGTGTGTTTTACCTTCATGATGAAGGATGTGTATTAGGTGATGACACACCATGATTAATAAGAAATGGTGGTAAAAACCGAGATTTGAAATTAAAGGATTTTTGAAATAAAGGAGTCTGGCACACTCCAATACAATTCTTTTTCCTAAAAGTTAAAAATTTTGAAAACCCATTCACTGAATCATTGTACTCACCCTCGGTCTTATATCTCTTTCAAGAAATTCCAGAAAGCCTACCCTTAAAGACCATCAACTAAGACGCCTGTGAGACAGGTATGATAAATTTAAAATATTATGCAGTTTTGATTTATGTTATTCTAGGAAAAGGTGTAGATTTAAAGGACGCCTTACTCTTTACGGTTTATAATAAAGGGAAACCCTTTAATAAACGAGGAGAGTGGCTGGTTGATCATGGCGATTCGACCAAACTAGGTCGGGGCATGACATGCCCTGTTTCTATTGGCCTGAAATCAACCAATTTGAGCCCTTCTCAGGCCAAACCAAGCTCTCCCAACACCTCCATAGCCCATCTACAGCCATATTAGAAAAGAAATGTAAGCCAATTTGGCTCCCGTTTGTAAATTCCAATTGATGCTAGATAGAGAACCAACAGATTTTCAATGAATAATTTTCACTCAATTCAGGATCAATTAATGCAATTCTTGATCCTAGGAGTAACCTCAGGATGAGAGCTATCTGGCTAGATCGAAAGCTCAAACAATTGTGTCCCCGATGGTAAGCATTCGAAGCTTTCTCTCTTTACATTCTGTTTTTGGGCGAATCTCCATTTAAGCTCGTTCTAGGGTCAAATTGTGCGATTCAAAGTGCAGTTGAATCGTATGAAGGTGTAGGGAGTCTAATATAAGTTCAATTTTAACAATTAAACTCATTTGATCGGTTAATTTGATTAAATCAAATTCGGTTGTGTTGGAAAGTAGAAATTGGGGAAAATTTGAGGATTTTGAAAATTCAAGGGACTAAAATGCAATATCATAAAATTGAGGGCCAATTGGGCATGATAAAGGTGTTGGAGGACCAATTGGGTAATTTTTGAAATTTTTGGCGTAAAACTTACCATTTTAGTATAGAGGTCCAAAATAGTAATTTTGGAAAATTTGAGGACCAAATTGGGAATTTGGGAAACTTGACGCCCTTTATGTAATTTTCATTAAATTGAGGTCTCAAAGTATAATTTTGAATTTTTAGGACTCAATTTGGGGGAAAATCAGCATTTGGGACCTAAAGTAAAAGAAAAAGAACTTCAGGGACCAAATTGCAAATATTTGAAAAGTTGGAAATTTTTATTTATTCATAATAAATGAAGTTTATCAAGCAAAGGGATAATGAACTAAAATGTTCATAATGTGTAGGAACACTAGGTATCGGGAATGCCAGCAAGTACAAGCTCGCGTGGAGGCATAGAGCCAAATAAGAGGAATTCACCACACGATCGGGTGAGTGTGATTTTATATCATACCCGATTGGGATGATAAGCACCTCGGAAATGAAAACCACTACTAAGTGGTATTTTAGCCATCACACCTAAGAGGAGTGATGTGGAAATTATGCAGAAAAACTACTTAACGGTTGTAAGTAGATCATACCTAGTTGGTGTGATGAAACTTCTTGGAAGGAAGTGGAAAACTTGCTTATCGGTTATAAGAGGAGATGTCCTTATACTTGGTTGGTGTGATGGATGACTAAAAGTTTATTTTTGTCAAAAGTGCTCTCCCTTGACTGTGTGCCACTACTTAAACGTTTTGAGAAACCTTTTTTAGGGGAGCTCGAATAGCTCAGATAGGCCGGAGGCCTCAGTTTTGGAATTTGGGGGCTTATATGCCCGATTTTGAAAATCTCGTACAGTGGGCCCTAGGCCAGTTGGCACGAGCGGGAGCTCATAAACAAACATGAGTTTAAGCCATGAAAACTTTAAATTAAACGAATTGTTTGGCCATGGTACCAAGACAAGATCGACATACTCGAGGGACTAGCGGTAGTGTGACATGACAGGTCTACGGACTAGTCGAGATAAACATCTACAGGTCGAGTTGAGGGTCGAGGCCGTTGGACCAGTGGCACCACAAATTATATGGATCATGTAGAAAAACTATTGTTCTATGCATGCACTAAGTTACGAGATCTTCAAGATGCCCAAGAGGGGTAGTGATGTGTCCTAGGGCTACTAGACGACATGGGGGAGATAAGGGCAGTTAGTTGTGCCAACGGTCTTGGAAGCTTGACCTAGCTTCATGCACTTGAGACCGAGGTGCGGTCGGGATGAGGTCTGTCAGGCCCTGACCTAGTTTGGTCGGATCACCGTGAACAACCCGCCACTCTCCCGGTTTATTAAAGGGTTTCCCCTTATTATAATCCATAAAGAGTAAGGCGTCCTTTAAACCTGTACCATTTCCAGGAATAGCATAATAAAAAATGCATGACATTTTAAACTTTACATACCTGTCTTATAGGAATCTTTGTTGATGGTCTTTCAGGGTAGGCTTTCCAAGATTTCCTAAAAGGGATATAAGGGAGTGGGTGACTACGACTACTCAGTGAATGGGTTTTCAAAGGTCTACTTTTAACTTTTAAGAAAAATATTTATATGGAGTGTGCCAAACTCCTTTCTTTTCAAAAATCCCTTCATTTTAAAATTTGGGTTTTTCCATTATTTCTTAGTTACTAGTGTGTAATCACCCAACACACATCCTTCATCATGAAGATTACACACATTTGCAAGTCAGTATCACTACTGAACCCGCTAGTGGCTTCGGAGCGACTTTTCCTGCCACCCGGATAAAGTACGACCACTTATACCCTGGGAATGAGTGGATGTACGCGACATCCGACCCACAATCCCGAATCACTTCTTTGTGTCCGTATGAGGATAGAGACCTCATCCTATCCCCACCCCGATCTCATGCGCTTGGTGCTACTCCAAATTTTGCACAGACACCTTGAACAACAATCTGCCCTTATACTCACCGGGTTGTCCAGGGCCCTTAGGACACATCACTACCCCTCATGGATGTCTTGATGATCCCATACTCATAGTGCATGGACAAACAATGTTTTCTTATCAAGCCATGTAATATGTGGTGCCACTAGTCCAACGGCCCTGACTCTCAACTCAACTCGCAACTGTTTGTCTTGACTAGTCCGTCGACCGATCATGTCGCACTACCGCTAGTTGACTGAGCATGTCGGGCCTATCTTGGTACCATGGCCAAACAATTCACTTATTAAGTTTTATGGCACATATATCATGTTCGTTTACGAGCTCCTGCTCGTGCCAACTGGCCTTGGGCCCATTGTACGAGATTTTCAAAATCGGGCATTTAGCCCCCAAGTTCCAAAACCGAGGCCCTTGGCCTATCAGAGCTATTCGAGCTCCCATCGAGAAGGTCTCCCAAATAGTTTAAGCATTGGCACACAGTCAGGGGAGAACACTTCCGACAAAATAGATTTTCACTATCAATTATACCAACTGGTATAAGGGCATCTCCGTTCATAACCGATGAACTGGTTTTCAACTTCCTTCGAGGAAGTCTCATCATACCAACCGGGTATGATCTACTTACAACCAGCAAGTAGTTTTTTTTTTTGCATAATTTTCACATCACTTTCTCTAAGTGATGATTAAAATACCACTAAACAGTGGGTTTTTATACAGAGGTACTTATCATCCCCTACCGGGTATGATATAAAATTTCCACTCACAACCGATAAGTGGTTTTTATCTTTAAGTTGTGCTCATCATCCCAACTGAGTATGATGTTAGTAAACCCACTCACTCGTTAATGCTGTGAATTCTACTAAAATGGTTCTTTGTATTCACGTGAGCTTGTCCTTGCTGGCGTTCCCGGTATTTAATGTTCCGGTGAAGGCACAACAGTCCGAGCTTTCGATCTGGGCAGATAGGTCTCGTCCGAAGGTTCATCCTTTTGGTCCTAATTCAGCCGTGGAAAGGCTGAGGAAGTGTTGGGAGGGCTTGGTTTGGCCTGAGGAGGGCTTGAAATGGCCGATTTCAGCTTGGCCGAAATAGGGCAGCTTCGGTCCGCCGGAGTTGCTTCACTATTCGATCATGTCGGCGCTTCTCCAATGATTCTTGGATTGACTGGAGTTTGCTATCAAATAGTTGTCTTCTCCCCGGTTCTAAAGAGCCCGACCTTTGTTCAAGTCGAAGCTCTGGTTCGAGCTTTACCGGGAAATGGAGTAGTAGAGAGAGAGAAGTGTTCAGGAGTGTGGAGAATGAAATGGGGATGACCTCTTTATATAGTCGTAAAACCCGTGTATTAAATGGGCGAGATTTATTACTAGTATTAATATTGCCATAAATTATTGGTATTAATTCCAATAATTTAATTTCGGTATTAAATTATTTGTATTAATTTCAATAATTTAATTTAGGTATTAAATTATTGGTATTAATTTTAATAATTAAATATATATTAATTGATGGCTATTTATGATAAGCCGTTCGCATAAAAATTTTTTACCGCAATTTCGGGTTACAAAAAATCATACTTCCTAGTAGGTTACCCATACTCACACTACTCTCAAGTAAGCACGCTTAATGTAAACCCCGCATATTTGAGTTAAGGAAAATCGGGAAAAGAACCGGTCAAACTGAATAAAAAAACCAAACCGGTTTACATTTGGGAATAAGCAATATCGAAATTTACAACTTTCGTGTGATCCAAATGGTTCATTAAACATTGGAAAAGAAACTTAAAATAAAATAGAAAATAAAAACCAAATTGGTTCAAGTGAACTAGATTCTATAAGAACTTCAAAGTTAAGCTTGCTTACTTGATAGTAGTGTGAGGATGGGTGACCTCCTGGGAAGTATGATTTTTTTGTAACCCGAAATTTTGGTTAAAAATTTTTATGTACGGCTTATCATAAATAGCCATAAATTAATATATATTTAATTACTAAAATTAATACCAATAATTTAATACCTAAATTAAATTATTGGAATTAATATAAATAATTAAATACCGAAATTAAATTATTGGAATTAATTCCGAAATTAAATTATTGGAATTAATACTAATAATTTATGGCAATATTAATACTAGTAATAAATCCCACCCATTTAATATAAGGATTTTACAACTATATAAAAAGGTCATCCCCATTCTATTCTCCTCACACCTGAACACTTCTCTCTCTCTCACTACTGCTCCATTTCCCGGTAAAGCTCGAACCATAGCTTCAACTTCAACAAAGTCGGGCTCTTTAGAATTGGGGAGAGGACAGTTATCTGATACCAAACTCCAGTCAATATGAGAATCGTTGGAGAAGCGCCGGCGTGATAGAATAGTGAAGCAGCTCCGGCGGACCGAAGCTGCCCTATTTCGGCCAAGCTGAAATCAACCATTTCAAGCCCTACTCAGGCCAATCCAAGCCCTTCCAACACTTCCTCAGCCTTTCCATGGCCGAATTAGGACCAAAACGATGAACCTCAGGATGAGAGCTATCTGTCCGGATCAAAAGCTCGAACCGTCGTGCCTTCACCGGAACGCAAAATACCGGGAACGCCAGCAAGGACAAGCTCGCGTGAATACAAAGAACCAGTCTAGTGGAATTCACAGCATTAACGGGTGAGTGGGTTATTCACATCATACCCAGTTGGGATGATGAGCACAATTTAAAGTTAAAAACCACTTACCGGTTGTGAGTGGGTTATTCACATCATACCCAGTTGGGATGATGAGCACAGTTTAAAGTTAAAAACCACTTACCGGTTGTGAGTGGGTTATTCACATCATACCCAGTTGGGATGATGAGCACAGTTTAAAGTTAAAAACCACTTACCAGTTGTGAGTGGGTTTACTAACATCATACCCGGTTGGGGATGATAAGTGCCTCGATATGAAAACCCACTGTTTAGTGATATTTTAATCGTCACTACTTAGAGAAAGTGATGTGAAAGTTATGCGGAAAAACTACTTACGGGTTGTAAGTAGATCATACCCAGTTGGTATGATGAGACTTCCTCGAAGGAAGTTGAAAACCCGTTCATCGGTTATGAACAGAGATGTCCTTTTATCGGTCGGTATGATGGATAGTAAAAACCTATTTTTTGTCGGAAGTGCTCTCCCCTTACTGTGTGCCAATGCTTAAACAATTTGGGAGACCTTCTCGACGGGAGCTCGAATAGCTCTAATAGGCCAGGGGCCTCGATTTTGGAACTTGGGGGCTAAATGCCCGATTTTGAAAATCTCGTACAGTGGGCCCAAGGCCAGTTGGCATGAGCAGGAGCTCGTAAATGAACATGATATATGTGCCATAAAACTTAATAAGTGAATTCTTTGGCCATGGTACCAAGATAGGACTGACATGCTCAGTCAACTAGCGGCAGTGCGACATGACAGGTCGACGGACTAGTCAAGACAAACAGCTGCGGGTTGAGTTGAGAGTCGGGGCCGTTGGACTAGTGGCACCACAGATTACATGGCAATATAAGAAAACATTGTTTGTGCATGCACTGTGAGTACGGGATCATCAAGACGCCCATGAGGGGTAGTGATGCGTCCTAAGGGCACTGGATGACCTGGTGGCTATAAGGGCAGTTTGTCGTTCCAGGTGTCTGTGCGAAATCTGGAGTAGCACGAAGCGCATGAGACCGGGGTGGGGACAGGATGAGGTCTTTGTCCTCATACGAACATGTTGAAGTGATTTTGGGATTGTGGGTAGGATGTCACGTACATCCACTCATTCCCAGGGTAGAAGTGGTCGTACTTCTATCCGGGTGGCAGGAAAAGTCGCTCCGAAGCCACTAGCGGGTTCAGTAGTGATACTAACTTGCGAATGTGTGTAACCTTCATGATGAAGGATGTGTGTTGGGTGATGACACACCGTGGTAACTAAGAAATAATGGAAAAATCCAAATTTTTAAATGATGGGATTTTTGAAAACAAAGGAGTCTGGCACACTCGATATAAATGTTTTTCTTAAAAGTCAAAAGCTTTTAAAAAACCCATTCACTGATTAGTCGTACTCACCCCCTCCCTTATATCCCTTTCAGGAAATCCCGGAAAGCCTCCCCTTAAAGACCCTCAACTAAGATGCCTGTAAGACAAGTATGTAAAGTTTTAAATTTCATGCAGTTTTGATTATGCTATTCCAGGAAAAAGGTGCAGGTTAAAGGGCGCCTTACTCTTTACGGTTTACAATAAGGGGAAAACCCTTTAATAAACCGGGAGAGTGGTGGGTTGATCATAGGGATCCGACCAAACCGGGTCATGGTGTGACAACTAGAGTGGTATCAGAGCCTGTTTCCTCGAATACATAATCAAGACTATAAAATATTGTATCTAATAGGATTTATCCTAAAATTTTCAAATGGCTCCCAGGAGAGGAACCAA
Source organism: Trapa bicornis (assembly GCA_030064425.1). NCBI lineage: Eukaryota > Viridiplantae > Streptophyta > Magnoliopsida > Myrtales > Lythraceae > Trapa > Trapa bicornis. The sequence continues at coordinate 17,461,716 of CM057760.1, read as the reverse complement.
GAAAACTAGGAGTGGCTCTACTCAACCCCTTATCTTCGTAGGAAGACAACCCTAGAAGCTTCCCAAATGCCTAACGCATGGCAGGAATCTCAAAAGAGCAAATGGGAAAGTATCCCAGAGAATGGTGACATGACCTATTGAGGTCACAACTCTTAGTATAAAGGAAGCCAAGCGTGAAGCCATAAAATGGGGCATATAACCTTACATAGGAGGATGATTATCAAGAATCTCGTAGCTCCCTAGTTATTTGGTGACCATATTCTGTAATAGGGCCAAAATCTCCAACATACTGTACTACTCTATTAATGAAGTACTCCAAATTCCTAAAAAAAAAACCCTATCCCTGAAATGATGTGATCTTCAAGGAAGACTACAAAAAGGGAAAAAAAAACTCCCACAGTATCCAGACTTAAGGATGAAGGAGCACCAAAACTAACAATTCCCAAGAAAACGCCGGGAGGAACCACTTATGTTCATGTAATTACAAACATGAATGATAGGGACACTGCGTGGAGAAGTGCCTAACCCAACCAAGGACAGGAATCAAGTTAACCTAGAGGGGAATAGGACACAAAGTGAAAAACTGTCCCACATCGCCAGGAGTCAGGACAATATTTTCCAAGAATAAACACCCCACAACTATAGGAAATCCGAAAGGATACCATCCCAAGAAATGTGATTCCATTTGCAACCACATATAAGAGGAAACTCTTCAAAATCTTAGCAAAGTGGTAAGAAGGAAAAAGGGGTAAAGGTAGGACATCAATAAAACCACAAATGGAACAAAGGATAGCTGAAGAGAATTCCCCCTTTAGGAAGAAAATCCAAAAAATTTAGGAGCAAAGAAAGGAGTGCATCCACAAGAGAAGACAAGACGAACATTTGATGACAAACGGGACGTATTGGGATTATAGGAATAAATCACCTTGGAAAAAGCAACTATGTCAAATAGGAAGTTGGGACCAACAAGACAAGAGAAAGCAAGTCGTTACAACAAGATAGTTACAGGGAACAAATGACACCTAAGGAAGACCGGGAAGTAGAAGGGACTACACCCTAAAAAGGTCAGTGAGATGGATGTTAAGGACAGGAGGACTCGAGAAACAACTACTAGGAAACTTAGACCAAACAAATGGTGGAGGCAAAGCAGTTAACGAACAAATACTCAGGAAAGCCATAATGTAAGTTCCGACAAAGAAGAGAGAGGCAGAAAAGTCAAATACTCGGGAAAAGAAGAATACAAGAAATCCTTAAAAGGACCAAGGGCCAATTAACGACTAAACTCAAGCCAAGAAAGGAATAAGCAAGCCTCTCCCACAATGATCCTAAAACAAGGAAGATTTGTACGCTCCCTAAAGAAATAGACAGGTACTAGGTACAAATAAGGATGCAAATAGAGCATAAAAGATGTGCCTAAAAGATTTGAGGAGTAAAGGTAAATAGGAGAAGACGACATCAAGGGATGTCATTTAAGGGTAGAAATCCCCTAGAGCAAATGTAAGAAAAGAATGTCGGGGGAAAGGCAAAGAATCCTACCAAGGAAGGAAGCCCCGAAAAGACATGTGTATCCCAATTAAGAGGAAATGGAACCAACCCTTATTTAGGAAATGTTTTCCAAGGAAGGAAGTATTGTAATGGTCCATTATGACATGTTTGGAGAGAATAGGAGAACCATGTAGAAAGAGGAAAACTAGAAATGGCGGACAGCCAAAGATAATGAACAAAACTAGATGGAGTGAGCCTTCCCAAGCAAAGTAATCGACACATAGATCGAAAGCAATTATTGTAGAATGAAGAATCATGAAGTGATTTATGAGCAAGTAAAAGTGGATTAAGGAAAAAGGAAGTTATTGAATAAGGGATGTCACTAAAGAAGAGAAAGGACATAGGAAGGAAAAAAAATCCTCGTATGTCAATAATCATCATGAAACCCAACGATTGGAATTGAAAGGACCCAATAAAAACGTTTGGAAAGGATGAGTAGGTAAGAGAAATCCATGCGGTTATGTGAGACATAACTTCAAAGGCATGATGAATGAGAGGATAACGGTAAAAAGGATAGTTGAGGAATGCTATCAAAAGAAAAGAGGGATGAAGTTATATGATCCCTGAAAGGTCAAAAAAAAAAGCTAAGAGAGACCCTCAAGGAGATGTTCTAGAAATCTAATGGACAAAGACAGGTCCTAGAAAATGCCATGCTGTAAGGGGTATGTAAGCCCAACAATCCCGAGGAGAATATGACTCAAAGTAAGGAAGAGTCGGCCAATAAGCATGACGAGGTCGAATATAAAAATTTAGACTAAAGTTATAATAGACAACGAATGGAGGAAGGGTCAAAATGGGATGAAAAAGTGAGAATAAAGAAAACCGTGGCAACCAGTACGTAACACCCGAAATAACATTGAGCTAAAGGTTTCAACGACTAAGGGGTTAACTAGACATGGGAATGGTTAGGTATCTTGGAATTTCCAATCTTGATTACATAACCTCAAAGGGAAGAATGTGCTCTAAGTAAAGAAAAATATAAATCTAAGAATATACCCTGAAGGGAGTAAATAATATAAAGGAAAAGAAATGGGGCATCAAAGGAAATGATTGCTCATGCAAGGATGTTAACTAAGTTTTGGGGATAAAACACCTAAAAGGAGGGGAGAGTTGTAAACCCCGCACATTTGAGTTAAGGAAAATCGGGAAAAGAACCGGTCAAACTGAATAAGAAAACCAAACCGGTTTACGTTTGGGAATAAGCAATATCGAAATTTACAACTTTCGGGTGATCCAAAGGGTTCATTAAACATTGGAAAAGAAACTTAAAACAAAATAGAAAACAAAAACCAAATTGGTTCAGGTGAATTAGATTCTATAAGAACTTCAAAATTAAGCGTGCTTACTTAAGAGTAGTGTGAGGATGGGTGACCTCTTGGGAAGTATGATTTTTTTGTAACCCGAAATTTTGGTTAAAAATTTTTATGTACGGCTTATCATAAATAGCCATAAATTAATATATATTTAATTATTGAAATTAATACCAATAATTTAATACCTAAATTAAATTATTGGAATTAATATAAATAATTAAATACCGAAATTAAATTATTGGAATTAATACCGAAATTAATTCCAATAATTTATGGCAATATTAATACTAGTAATAAATCCCACCCATTTAATACACGAGTTTTACGACTATATAAAGAGGTCATCCCCATTCCATTCTCCTTACACCTGAACACTTCTCTCCCTCTCACTACTGCTCCATTTCCCGGTAAAGCTCGAACCAGAGCTTCGACTTCAACAAAGGTCGGACTCTTTAGAATCGGGGAGACGACAGCTATCTGATAGCAAACTCCAGTCAATACGAGAATCGTTAGAGAAGCGCCGGCATGATAGAATAGTGAAGCAGCTCCGGCAAACCGAAGCTGCCCTATTTTGGCCAAGCTGAAATCAGCCATTTCAAGCCCTGCTCAGGCCAATCCAAGCCCTTCCAACAATTCCTCAGCCTTTCCATGGCCGAATTAGGACCGAAAGGATGAACCTCAGGATGAGAGCTATCTGTCCGGATCGAAAGCTCGAACCGTCGTTCCTTCACCGGAATGCGAAATACCGGGAATGCCAGCAAGGACAAGCTCACGTGAATACAAAGAACCAGTCTAGTGGAATTCACGGCATTAACGGGTGAGTGGGTTATTCACATCATACCCAGTTGGGATGATGAGCACAGTTTAAAGTTAAAAACCACTTACCGGTTGTGAGTGGGTTATTCACATCATACCCAGTTGGGATGATGAGCACAGTTTAAAGTTAAAAACCACTTACCGGTTGTGAGTGGGTTATTCACATCATACCCAGTTGGGATGATGAGCATAGTTTAAAGTTAAAAACCACTTACCGGTTGTGAGTGGGTTTACTAACATCATACCTGGTTGGGGATGATAAGTGCCTCAATATAAAAACCCACTGTTTGGTGGTATTTTAATCATCACTACTTAGAGAAAGTGATGTGAAAGTTATGCGGAAAAACTACTTACGGGTTGTAAGTAGATCATACCCAGTTGGTATGATGAGACTTCCTCGAAGGAAGTTGAAAACTCGTTCATCGGTTATGAACGGAGCTGTCCTTATACCGGTCGATATGATGGACAGTAAAAACCTATTTTTTGTCGGAAGTGCTCTCCCCTGACTGTATGCCAATGCTTAAACAATTTGGGAGACCTTCTCGATGGGAGCTCGAATAGCTCTAATAGGCCAGGGGCCTCGATTTTGGAACATGGGGGCTAAATGCCCGATTTTGAAAATCTCGTACAGTGGGCCCAAGGCCAGTTGGCATGAGCAGGAGCTTGTAAATGAACATGATATATGTGCCATAAAACTTAATAAGTGAATTCTTTGGCCATGGTACTAAGATAGGACTGACATGCTCAGTCAACTAGCGGCAGTGCGACATGACAGGTCGACGGACTAGTCAAGACAAACAGCTGCGGGTTGAGTTGAGAGTCGGGGCCGTTGGACTAGTGGCACCACAAATTACATGGCAATATAAGAAAACATTGTTTGTGCATGCACTGTGAGTACGGGATCATCAAGACGCCCATGAGGGGTAGTGATGCGTCCTAAGGGCACTGGATGACCTGGTGGCTATAAGGGCAGTTCGTCGTTCCAAGTGTCTGTGAGAAATCTAGAGTAGCACGAAGCGCATGAGACCGGGGTGGGGACAGGATGAGGTCTCTGTCCTCATACGGACATGAAGAAGTGATTTTGGGATTGTGGGTAGGATGTCACGTACATCCACTCATTCCAAGGGTAGAAGTGGTCGTACTTCTATCCGGGTGGCAGGAAAAGTCGCTCCGTAGCCACTAGCGGGTTCAGTAGTGATACTAAATTGCGAATGTGTGTAACCTTCATGATGAAGGATGTGTGTTGGGTGATGACACACCGTGGTAACTAAGAAATAATGGAAAAATCCAAAATTTTAAATGATGGGATTTTTGAAAACAAAGGAGTCTGGCACACTCGATATAAATGTTTTTCTTAAAAGTCAAAAGCTTTTAAAAAAACACATTCACTGAGTAGTCGTACTCACCCCCTCCCTTATATCCCTTTCAGGAAATTCCGGAAAGCCTCCCCTTAAAGACCCTCAACTAAGATGCCTGTAAGACAGGTATGTAATGTTTTAAATTTCATGCAGTTTTGATTATGCTATTCCAGGAAAAAGGTGCAGGTTAAAGGACGCCTTACTCTTTACGGTTTACAATAAGGGGAAAACCCTTTAATAAACCGGGAGAGTGGTAGGTTGATCACGGGGATCCGACCAAATCGGGTCGGGGCGTGACACTTTACTTTGAAGTTTTTATGGAATCTGGTTCACCTGAACCAATTTGGTTTTTGTTTTCTAGTTTGTCTTAAGTTTCTTTTCCAATGTTTAATAAATCCTTTGGATCAACCAAAAGTTGTAAATTTTCATATTGCTTATTCCCAAATGTAAACCGGTTTGGTTTTCTTATTCGGTTTGACCGGTTCTTTTCCCGGTTTTCCTTAACTCAAATGTGCGGGGTTTACATCTTATCATACCAACCGGGTATGATCTACTTACAACCAGTATGTAGTTTTTTCACATAATTTTCGCATCACTTTCTCTAAGTGGTGATGATTAAAATACCACTAAATAGTGGGTTTTTATACTGAGATACTTATCATCCCCTACCGGGTATGATATAAATTTTTCACCCACAACCGGTAAGTGGTTTTTATCTTAACTAGATATGATGTTAGTAAACCCACTCACCCGTTAACGCAATAAATTTCACTTGACCAATTCTTTGTATTCATGCGAGCTCGTCCATGTTGGCGTTCCCAATATTTTGTGTTCCTACACGATATGAACATTCTTGTTCATTATTACTCGGCATAACAGCCTTCATTCATTTCCAATGAATGAGAAAACCCAAACTTTTAGTTATTTGCAATTAGGTCCCTAAAGCTATTTCTCTTTATGTCCCAAATGTCGATTTTTCGTCAAATTGAGTCCCGTAACTTTTAAAATTTATCTTGGAACCTCAATTTATTCAATTTCACCAAAAAGGGGTTTAATTTCCCAAATTTCCAATTTGGTCCCCCAATTTTTCTAAAATTACCATTTTGCCCTTCCTTTACAAAAATGGTAAGTTTTGCCCCAAAAATTCCAAAATTCCTCAATTGGTCTTCGAACATTATTTTCATGCCCAATTGTCCCTCAATTTTATAAAATTGCATTTTGGCCCTTTGAATTTTGAAAATCCCCAATTTCAACTCTTCAACACTACCGAATTTGATTTCATCAAATTGACCAATCAAACACTTTTAATTGTTGAAATTGGAGTTGAAATTGAGTTCCTGCATGTTCATACGATTCTAAGAAACTTTAAATTGCAGATTTTCACGTCGGAATGAGCTCAAATGGAGCTTCGCCGGAAAATAGACTATAGAGTGAGAAAGATTCGATTTCTCACTGGTGAGGGTATGGCGGTCCGAGCTTTCGATCTAGACAGATAGCTCTCATCTTGAGGTTTATCCTATAATCAAGAATTGCATCAATTGATGCCGAATTGAGTTTGAATTTTATTATTGATATTCTGGCGGTTCTCTCTAGCACTGACCGGAAATTGCAGAGGGGATTCGAATTGGCTTACCTTTCAATCGTAATTCGGCCATGGGAGGGCAGAGGAAGTGTTGGGAAGACTTGGTTTTGCCTGAGTAGGGCTCAAAATGGCCAATTTCAACTCGGCCGAAACAGGGCAGCTTTAGTCCACCGGAGCTGCTTCACTGTTCCATCATGTCGGCGCTTCTCTTATTCTCTTATTGAATGGAGTTTTCTATCAGATAGCTGACTTATCCCCGGTTCTAAAGAACATGACCTCTCCTTTCTAGGTTAAGAAAAATATTCAAGTTGAAGCTCTGGTTTAAGCTTCACCGGAAAATGGAGCAGTAGAGAGAGAGAAAGAAGTGTTCGGGTGTGAGGAGAATGAATGAGATAAACTCTTTATATAGGTGTAAAACTGTGTATTAAAAGGGAGAGATTTATTACTAGTATTAGTATTACCATAAATTATTGGTATTAATTGCAATAATTTAATTTCAGTATTAAATTATTTGTATTAATTCCAATAATTTAATTTAGGTATTAAATTATTGGTATTAATTAGAATAATTAAATATATATTAATTTATTACTATTTATCACATAAAAATTTTTGATCGAAATTTCGGGTTACAAAAAAAATCATACTTCCCAAGAGGTCACCCATCCTCACACTACTCTCAGGCAAGTACGCTTAACTTCAAAGTTCTTTTGAAATTTCATTCACTTAAACCAATTTAGTTTTTGTCTTCTAATTTATCTTAAGTTACTTTTCCAAGTTTTAATAAACTGTGAGTTGTAAATTCCTAAATTTCCCATTCACAATTGATCGGGTTTTTGAACCAGTTCAGTTTTCTCACTTGGTTTGACCGGTTCTCTTCCCGATTTTCCTTAGCTCAAAAGGGCGGGGTTTACAAGGTCTCTATCCTCATACGTACACGGAGTTTTATTACGGGATTGAGGATTGGATGTCAGTACACCCACTCATTCTTAGGTTAGAAGTGGACGTGCTTCTATCTAGGTGGCCGGTAAAATCGCTCTGACGCCACTAGTGGTTATAGTGGATGTGCTAGCCAACGAATGTGTGTTCCCTTCATGATGAAGGGCATGTATTGGTTGATAAACACACCGTTTATGATTGTGGATTGAGAAATGACTATGAAAATCGAGATTTTAAAAATGAGAAATTTTAAAGAAATTAATAAGTCTGGCACACTCCAATTTAAAAATTATTTAAAAAAATACCTATTCACTGAGTTATAAAAACTCACCAACCTCTTTTTATCCCTTTTCAGGAAATAGAGAAATTTCTATGGATAATACCAAGCCTTACCCTCTGTTAGGTATGCTTAATTTTTCTTAAACTTGCATTTTATTTGATATATGTTATTCCACGGAACAATGTTAAAATTACGCTTGGCTCATTTTGAGTTAAAGAAGGGGGAAACCCCTCTTGAACCAAGAGAGCAACGTGTTATTCACAGAGATTCAACCAAACTAGGTCGGGGCGTGGCAATTTGAGTGGTATCAAAACTTAGTTCCCTTGAATCATTATCAATATTATGCCCTAACATTAATTGTAAACCCCGCACTTTTGAGTTAAGGAAAACCGGGAAAGAACCAGTTAAACGGAATAAGAAAACCGAGCCGGTTTACAAACCCAATCATTTGGGAACAAGAAATTTGGAAATTTACAACTTACGGGTCATCCAAAGGGTTCATTAAACCTTGGAAAAGAAACTTCAGAAAAATTAGAAGAGAACTTTGAAGTTAAGCGTGCTTGCTCGAGAGTAGTGTGAGGATGGGTGAATCATATCGTATAGGAACGTGAAGTACCGGGAACACCAACATGGACGAGCTCACGTGAATACAAAGAACCGGTTAGTGTAATTCACTGCGTTAACGAGTGAGTGGGTTTACTAAAATCATACATGGTTGGGATGATGAGCACAACTTGAAATTAAAAACAACTTACCAGTTGGGAGTGGAAATTTTATATCATACCCGGTTGAGGATGATAAGTACCTCAGTATGAAAACCCACTATTAAGTGGTATGTTAAGCATCACAACTTATAAGAAGCGATGTGAAAATCATGCGGAAAAAAAACTTACCCATTGTAAGTAGATCATACCTGGTTGGTATGATGAGACTTCCTCAAAGGAAGTTGAAAACCCGTTCATCGGTTTTGAACGGAGGTGTCCATATACCCGGGCGGTATACTGGATAGAGAAAACATATGTTTTATCAGAAGTGCCCTCCCCTGACTATGTGCCAATGCTTAAACAAATTGGGAGACCTTTTTTACGGGAGCTCCAATAGCTCTGATAGGTCGGGGGCCTCGGTTTTGGATCTTGGGGGCTAAATGCCCGATATTTTGAAAATCTCGTACAGTGTGCCCAAGGCCAGTTGGCATGAGCAGAAGCTTATAAACGAACATGATATATGTGCCATAAAACTTAAGTGAATTGTTTGTCCATGGTACCAAGATAGGACTAACATACTCAGTCAACTAGCGGCAGTGCGACATGACAGGTCGACGGACCAGTCAAGACAAACAACTATGGGTTGAGTTGAGAGACGAGGCCATTGGGACAAATAGCACCACATATTACATGGCAATTTAAGAGAACTTTGTTTGTGTATGCACTATGAGTATGGGATTATCAAGATGCCCATGAGGGGTAGCGATGTGTCCTAAGGGCCCAAGACGACCCAATGAGTATGTTCAAAATTTGGAGTAGCACCAAGCTCATGAGACCGGGGTGGGGACGGGATGAGGTCTCTCTCCTCATAACGGGAACAAAGAATTTATTCCTGGAATGAGGGTCGAATGTCATGAACATCCACTCATTCTCAGGGTAGAAGTGGACGTACTTCTATCTGAGTGGTCAGTAAAGTTGCTCCGAAGCCACAAGTGGGTTCAGTAGTCGTGCTGACATGCGAATGTGTGTAACCTTCATGATGAAGCCACAACAGTGATGACACACTGTGGTTAAAAAGAAATGGTGATAAACCCAAGATTTCAAATGAAATGGTTTTGAAAGAAAGGGGTCTAGCACACTCCAATAATAAGTGTTTTCTTAAAAGTCTAAACTTTTGAAAACCCATTCACTAAGTAGTTGTACTCACCCCTCCCTTATATCCCTTTCAGAAGATTTTGGAAAGCCTACCTTTAAAGACCATCAACTAAGACGCCTATAAGACAGGTATGTAAAGTTTAAAATTTCATACAGTTTTGATTATGCTATTCTAGGAAATTGTGCAGGTTTAAAGGATGCCTTACTCTTTACGGTTTATAATAAGGGGAAACCCTTTAATAAAACGGAAGAGTGGCGGGTTGATCACAGGGATCCGACCAAATAGGGTCAGGGTGTGACATTAATCAAACTTTAAACTATCGTGTAGGAAGGAGAATTCCTAGTAAGTTCGTGGTGAAATCTAGCCCTCCACCCATAACCCTGAAAAAGACACCCAACACAAGGGAGGAAGCCATTCAAAGATTCCTAAAAGGCGAGAAAAGAGTACCCAAAGACATGGAAGGAGACTACCGAAAACTAGTAGAAGCCTTATTAGAACCATAAGGCATCACATACCCACCTCTAAGACAAGAGGAAATGGTATTTTCTTCCAAGAAGCCCAACCCCTCCTCCAGTCCCACAACAACCGGAGAGGAATCCAACTAAGGAAGAGGCCTAGGATAACTACTAGGATGCATATGCCACCTTCATGAAAGTCCACCAAGTACCTCCACCTACTCAACCTGGCTTCAATCCCTTCCAATGGATGAAGTGGACCTATGAGTGTGAGGTCGAGTTACTAAGGTGGTACGGATTGGAGACCATACATGAGATTCGTCCTATTAAGGAATACAAGTGGACTCCAACTAGTTCCTCAGAACCTCCTGATCTAGAATCCCACAATTGCTCTAGGGTTAACTCTCGGCCTATGACCCCAAGGGATTAGGGGGTAGAAATTTCCTGTAATAAGCCAAATATGGCAAGAAAATTTTTGTTGAATGAATGAAAGTAAATTTTTTTATAAAACTTCTAGGTTCCTTGATAAATTCTAAGCAAAAAGAGTGTGATAGTAAATATTAATGTGAAAGGTAGGAAATCACCTAAGGAAGAAAATGTGAGTTATTTATAGTTAACCTCAACCCTTAAGACTTTCCCTTAGAAGCACAATAAGAAGAATTCATCCAAGGGAGATCTTAACTAAGAAAAGGGAGAAGAAGTTGGAACAAAAGAGAAGTGATCATCAAAGAGTATGAACTTATGGAGATTTCAAGAAGTTAGGAAAAGGCTCAAAGAATAAGAGTAATGAAAAACAAGAAGGAGTAGAATATTCCAAAGGGAACCAAAGGAATGGAAGCTGATCTGGAAGAAGAGAAAGTAAGTTGTGGGGTAGCGCCAAGGATGTCAAGGCCACTAAGGTAGGATGAGAAGAAAATTTGATAACAAGAAAGCCATGTATAACATCTACTTGTAAAGAACTAAGACACAATTTCTTAGGAACTCCATAAAAAAAGGAGACTTGTGGAGAGTAGAGGTATGGGACCAAAAAGGAAGAAATGCCAGAGTGAATGATCCATACAAGTTCTTTAAGTATAAGTGAAGATTAAAAAGTGAGAACTTCTAAGGAAAGATAGGGAGGTCAAACATAAGAATCCCATAACAGGAGACATTAGAAGAAGGATGAGAATAGGAAGTTGGATCGAGGAAGGAGAAAGCTCTAGGTTAAGAAAATCAACCAAGGAAATGTCGCAAAACCAAAGCTGAAATAAGGACCTCAGTAAGAGGTACGAGTGGCTAAGTGAGTGTTTGGGGAGGTTAAGTATGATCTACTTGCAAGAAGAAATGGAAACCCAAATAGGAATTCTAGACCTATAGCAAGAATGATTGAAAGAAATAACCTATAGCAACCAAATCATCCAGGAAACAAACTACACTACAAGAAGGATTGGAAAATAATTCGGATCATACCTAAAATAGAGCGATGGGATGAATACCAAAGACAAGAGAATTCGAGAAATAATTCTCTCAAAATAAATAACGAAGAACAAAAAGAGAATGAGATGATCAACAAGTCGATCCTTATGAAGGTCATAGAGCCATTAAAGAAGGAAAGGATGGAAAGGTAAAAACCTTTGAGACATGAGGGCAAAGAAAAATTGTGAAGACACCAATGGACAAGACATGAGTAATTTAACCAAAAACTATGAAAAAGCTTAAAAAAAAGCATTAAGAAGAGTGATTAGGAGATAGGGGAGGTAAGGGAATGTGAACTCCACCGTTGAGAAATAAATTAAGTACTGGAAAAAGGAGTATGAATGAGAGCGATATATACAAGAAGTATCCATAGGGTCACAAGGGTAAAAGTAAGCAGGAGACAATGGCATCAAGGAATTCAATTTAAGGCTCAACATTCACAATGATAAAATTTGAAGGAGATTTCAGGTGAAAACGAGGGTAAAACTTACCAAGGATGGAAATCTTGGAAAAACATAGGTGTACCAATTAGGAGGAAATGGAACCAACGGAATTGGAAAGCAAATAAGCTCCTAAAAAAAACTGCTGGAGATGAAAAGGATCAAGTACAAAGGGAAAGTAATCATGAAGATCCAAGGGATAAGTCAAACCCAAGTAACGGGTAAGTAGGAAGATGACATCAAAAGATGTCATGCGAGTAAGAAAGGAACTAACTGGAATAAAGGATCGTGAAATGATCATGATGTGAGTAAGACTAGATTAAGAAAGAGAAGAGATCTTAAAAAGGACGGACGCCAGTGAGAATGAGGAATGAAGTAAGAAGGGAAGAGTTTTGGTATGTCAATAAGTTATTCGGAAGCTCAAGGATTTGAAAGTTTAATGACCGAAAAAAGAAGTCTGAAAATGATGAGTAAGGAAACTAATACGGTTATAGGGTAAAGTCAAAGACAAGTCCCAAAGAATGCCATGTAGCAAGGGACATGTATGCTCAACTGTCCCATGGAGATATGACTTAGGTAAGGAAGAGTCTATGATTAAAGCATGATGAGGTCAAGCATTAAAATATAGAACGGAGAAGTGATAACCAAAGAATGAGGAAAGGATCCATGCAGGATGAAAAGGTGATAATACTAAAACCTGTGGAAGAATGGAGAAATGGTGCCTTGCTAAAAGAGGGATATAAACTTAAGGATATGATTTTTAAGTCTTCCAGGGAGATATGCTTAGCTACAGTAATTTCCATGGAATGAGAAAAGGATGTGAATGAAACAAAAATCTTAGGTATGTGATGTAAGGGATAAACGGAAACAACTGAGAAGGTTGTAGGCCGATAAACTAGAATAATTTATATCAACAAAATTTTATTCCAGTACAAAAAGTGTAAAATAAGTTTTGGGGACAAAACTCCTAAAAGGAGGGGAGAGTTGTAAACCCCGCTCCTTGGAGTTAAGGAAAACTGGAAAAATAACATGTCAAACCAAGTGAGAAAATCGAACTAATTCACAAACCCGATCATTAGAGAATGGGAAATTTGGGAAATTTATAACTTCCAAGTGACCCAAAGGGTTCATAAAACCTTGGAAAAGAACCTTATGATAAATTGGGAGAGAATAACCAGACTGGTTGAAGTGAACCGGATCCGAGCCAGATTAAACCGGATTATGAAACGAGTCGGTTTATAAACCGGAATCGACAAGGAAAATCGGGAAATTTATGGATCCCGAGTGACTTAAAGAGTCACAAAAGTCATGAAAAAGGAATTTAGAATGAATTAGAGATGAAAACCAAACCAGTTCAAGTGAGCTGGATCCGAACCGGATTGAACTGGTTTGGACCGGTTTGGACCGGTTTGAACCAGATGCTAAATTCATTTTTCTAGGTGGCTTAGAAAATTCAAATTGGATAAATGAGTCCATCATTGGATAGAAAATGGATATAGAAGAATTTAGAAATTTTTAATTTTGAATAACTCAGTCGAATCGGGCCTAAACTGGCCGGTTTAAGCTTTGAACCTAGTTAGGACCAGTCCGATTTAAAATAGTGTCGTCTTCTTCCTTTAGATGACAACATTGTTCACTCACCAAAAAATCGAACCAATGCCAACAAAGAGGAAACATTTCCATTTAGTACGTTTCAGGCCATCAATGACTGAAATAAAGGTGCCAAACGGACGGCCGACAAGTCACCGAGCTCTCCATTCATTCTCTCTAAACCTAAAAACCTCAGTCTCTCTTAGCTACTCAGTTTTTCGGCAAAGCTCAAACTAGAGCTCTGATATAGGGTCTTTTCTAAGCCAAAGAATGTGTGGTTGGGTTTCATAGACTCAGGGAGAATTCAGCTAAACGGTGGTAGTTTCCAATTACTTCAAGGGTCGCCGGAGAAGCGCTGGCATGATCAAACAGTGAAGCAGCTCCGTCGGACCGAAACTGCCCTATTTTTGTCGGGCTAATATTAGCCAATTTGAGCCCTCCTCAGGACAAACCAAGCTCTCCCAACACCTCCCCAACCCTCTTATGGTCAAATTAGAATGGAAATGTAAGCCAATTTGGCTCCCCATTGTAAATTACGATCGTTGCTAGAGAGAGAACCAACAGATTTTCAATGACTAAATTCTCACTCAATTTGGCATCAATTGATGCAATTCTTGATTCTAGGAGAAACCTCAGGACGAGAGCTATCTACCCAGAATAAAAGCTCAAACTGCCGTTGTCACGCCCTGACCCAATTTGGTCGGATCCCCATGAGCAACCTGCCACTCTTCCCAGTTTACTAAGGGTTTTCCCCTCTTTTAAACTTGTGAGTAGTAAGGCATCCTTCAAACTTGTACCTTTCCTAAAATAACATTATACAAAACTGAAAAATAGACATACCTGATTTTATATTTCCTATACATGGAAGTCCTTAAGATTGGTTTTCCCTTGGTTTCCTGAAAGGGGTAAAAGGGAGGCGGTGAGTTCTACAACTTAGTGAATGGGGGTTGGGAGTGAGTTTTCATAAACAAAACAACTTTAATCGGAGTGTACCAAACTCCTTATTTCCTTTAAGAATATTCTTTACTCAAATACTGGTTTTTAAAACCTTTACCCTACTGAGGGTGACATTTTCAAGTTGGAGTGTGCTAGACTCCTTAATTTCCTTTAGATTTTCTCCACATTAAAAATCTCAGTTTTTCACCATTTCTTATTAATCACAGTGTATCATCACCCAACACTCATCCTTCATCATGAAGGTCAATCACACACATTCATGAGATGCAGTTACGCCGACTGCACCCACTTGTGGATCAGAGCGACTTTACCATCCACCTTGATAGAAGTCTCTGACTTCTACCCAAAGTCTGAGTGAACATCATTGATGCCCCACCCTCAGACCAAAAATACCTCGTGTCTATATGAGGACAGAGACTTCATCCCGTACCCACCCTGGTCTCATGCACTTGATGCTACTCCAAATTTCACATGGAAACCTGGTCTAATGAACTGCCCTTATACCCACCAGGTCGTCGAGGGCCCTTAGAACACATCACTACCCCTCTTGGGCATCTTGATGGTCCCATAATCATAGTGCATGCATAATCAATATTTTTACATCATGCCTTATAATTTATGGTGTCACTGGTCCAATGGCCTCGACCCTCAACTCAACTTGCAGCTGTTTGTCTTGATTGGTCCATCGACTTGTCATGTCGCACAGCTGCTAGTTGATTGAGTATGTTAGTCATGTCTTGGTACCATAGCCAAAAAATTCATTTATTAAAGTTTTGTGGCACATATCTCATGTTTGTTTACAAGCTACTGCTCATGTCCACTAGCCTATGGCCCACAGTTCGAGATTTTTAAAACTAGGCATAATAGCCCTCAAGTTCCAAAACTGAGGCCTCCGGCCTATAAGAGCTATTCGAGCTCCCGTCAAGAAGGTCTCCCAAATTGTTTAAGCAGTGGCACACAGTCAGGGAAAAGCACTTCCGATAAAAATAAATTTTCAACTATGCATCATACCAACTAGGTATGAGGATATCTCCGCTAATAAACGATGAACAGGTTTTCCACTTCCTCCGAGGAAGCTTCATCATACCAACCGGGTATGATCTACACTTATATTTCGGTTAAAACAACACTTTTCATTTTATTTATTCCAATTATATCAATTTAATTTTAATAATATAATTCCATAAAATATTTTTGACCGAAATTTCGAGTTACTTACCGTCCCAATAGGTACCATCCTAGAACTACTCTCGCCTAAGCACGCTTAACTTTAGAGTTCTAATTGGACCTGGTGCATTAGTACTAGTATGTTTATTTTTCTATTTACTCAAAACATGGTGTTACAGTCGTGAGCCTAATGGTAAGCATTCGAAGCTTTCTCTCTATACGTTCAGTTTTCTGGCAAAGCTCCGTTTGAGCTCGTTCTAACGTCAAATCGTGCGATTCAAAGTGCAATTAAATCTTATAAAGATGTAAAAACTTTAATATAACTTCAATTCCAATAATTAAACTCATTTGATCTATCAATTTGATGAAATCAAATTTGACTATGTTGGAAAGTTGAAATTGGGGGAAAATTGGGGGTTTCAAAAATTCAAGGGACAAAATGCAATTTCATAAAATTGACACCTAATTAGGCATGATAAATATGTTGGAGGACTAATTAGGAAATTTTTGGGGTAAAACTTACCATTTCTTAAAAGGAATGGGCAAAATAGTAATTTTGGAAAAATTGAGGACCAAATTGGGAATTTGGGAAACTTGAACCCCTTTATGTAATTTTGAATAAATTGAGGTCTCAGAGTATAATTTTGAATTTTCGGGACTCAATTTGAGGTAAATTGGCATTTGGGACCAAAAGTAACAGAAAAAGAACATTAGGGACAAAATTGCAAATATTTGAAAAGTTGAAAAATTTTATTCATTCATAATAAATGAAGGCTATCAAGCCATGTGATAAAGAACAAAAATGTTCATACCAAGTAGGAACACGAGGTATCGGGAACGCTAGCAAGTATAAGATCGCATGGAGATAAAGAGCCAAATAAGAGGAATTCACTACACAATCGAGTAAGTGGGATTTTATATCATACCCAGTTGGGATCATAAGCACCTCGAAATGAAAACCTACTACTAAGTGGTATTTTAAAAATCACACCTGAGAGGAATGATGTGAAAATTACGCGGAAAAACTACTTATCGGTTGTAAGTAGATCATACACGGTTGGTATGATGAAACTTCTTGGAAGAAAGTGGAAAACCAGCTTACCGGTTATAAGTAAAGATGTCCACATACTCGGTTGGTGTGATAGACGACTAAAAGTTTATTTTTGTTGGAAGTGCTCTTCCCTGACTGTGTGCCACTACTTAAACTTTTTCGAAGACCTTCTTTGTGAACCCCATCCCTTTAAGACAAAGAAAAATCGGGGAAAGAACCAGTCAACCCAAGTGAGAAAATTGTACCGTTCATAAACCTGAACATCAAGAGAACTGGCTATTTGGGAAAAATTTACAACTCTTGAGTGACCCAAAGGGTTCAAAAGATCTTGGAAAAGAACCTTAGAAAAAATTGGAAGAGAAAAACTAGACCGGTTCAGGTGAACCAGATCCAAGCTAGATTGAACTAGTTTATGAACCGAGTTAGTTTATGAACCAGAACCGATAGAGAAAGGGTAAACCGGGAAATTTATGGATCTCGAGTGACCTAAAGACTAACAAAATTCATGAAAAATGACTTTAGGATGAATTGGAGATGAAAACCAAACTGGTTTAGGTGAATCGGATTGAGTCGATTTCGACCGGATTGAACCACTATTGATCCGGATGCTAAATTCATTTTTATAGGTGGCTTAAAAATTTTAAATTGGAGAATTGAGGCCACCATTAGATAGAGAATGAATTTAGATGAATTTAAAAATTTTTAATTTTGAAAAATACAGTTGAATCGACTAGTTTAATCTTTGAACTCGGTTTGGTTAGGAACAGTGTCGTCTTCTTCCTTTAGATGATAGCACTATTCACTCACCAGAAAATCGAGCAGTGCCAGTGAAGATGAAAAGTCTCCAGCCAAGGAGTTTCAGGCAATGAATGATAGCTATTAAGGTGCTAAATAGATAGCCAAGAAGTCCTCGAGCTTCTTATATAAAGACCCCCTTCTCATTCATCATCTCCATATATGAAAACTCATTTCTTTCTCAATTGCTCCAATTTCTAGTGAAACTCAAACTAGAGCTTCAACTTGGGCATTTTTCTAAGCTAAAGAAGGCGTAGTCAAGTTCTTTGGATTCAGGGAGAAGTGAGCTACATGCATGTAGTCTCCATTTGCTCCGAGGGTCGCTAGAGAAACGTCGGCGTCATAGAACAAAGAAGCAGCTCCGAAGGACCGAAGCTGCCCTATTTTGGCCGAGCTGAAAAATGGCCAATTCGTGCCCTTCTCAGGCCAAACCAAGCCCTCCCAACACCTCCATAACCCTCCTACAGCTGAATTAGAGCTCAAAGGTAAGCTAATTTGGCTCCACTCTGTAAATTCCGATTGGTGTTAGAGAGAGAACCGACAGATTTTTTATTACTAAATTCTCACTCAATTCGACATCAATTGATGCAATTCCTATTCCTAGGAGTAACTTCAGTACAGGAGCTATCTGCCCAAATTGAAAGCTCGGACCACCACACCCCCAACGGTAAGCTTTCGAAGCTTTCTCTCTCTAAGTCCAGTTTTCGGGCGAAGCTCCATTTGAGCTCATTCCGACATCAAATCGTGTGACTTGAAGTGCAATTAAATCATATAAAGGTGTAGGAACTCCACTCTAACTTCAATTTCTACAATTAAACTCATTTGTTCAGTCAATTTGAGTAAATCAAATTCGGCTAAGTTGGAAGGTTGAAATTGGGGGAAAATTATGGATTTCAAAAATTCGAGATACTAAAGTGCAATTTCCAAATATTGAGGGCCAATTGGGCATGATAAAGATGTTGGAGGACCAACTTATAAAATTTTAGAATTTTTGGGGCAAAATGGTAATTTTGGAAAAATTGAGGACCAAATTAGAAATTTGGGAAACTTGAATCCCCTTTTTTTAATTTGAATAAATTGAGGTCCCAATGTGATTTTTAAAAGTTTTGGAACTTAAATTGGAGAAAAATCGGCAACTAGGGCCTAAAGTAAAAGAAAAAGAACTTTATGGACCAAATTGCAAACATTTGAAAAGTTAGATATTTTATTCATTCATAATGAATAAAGGCTATCAAGCCAAATGATAATGAACAATGATGTTTATATCGTGTAGGAACACGAGATATCAGTAACTCCAACTGAGACAAGGCTCACAAGAGACAAAAGTCGATTTAGAGGAAATACACTGCACGATCGGGTGAGTGAGATTTTATATCATACCCGGTTGGGATGATAAGCACCTCATAAATGAAAACCCACTACTAATTGGTATTTTAACCATCACACCCGGTTGTAGTAGATCATACCCAGTTGGTATGATGAAACTTCCTCGAAGGAAGTGGAAAACTCGCTTATCTGTTATAAGCGGAGATGTCCTCATACTTGGTTGGTGTGATGGATGGCTAAATGTTTATTTTTGTTGGAAGTGCTCTCCCCTGACTATGTGCCACTACTTAAATTTTTTGGGAGACCTTCATGACGGTAGCTCGAATAGCTCAGATAGGCCGGAGGCCTTGATTTTGGAACTTGAGAGCTAATACGCCCGATTTTGAAAATCTTGTACAATGGGCCCAAGGTCAGTTGGCATGAGCAGGAGCTCATAAACAAACATGTGTTTAAGCCATGAAAACTTTCAATGAATGATATGTTTGGCCATGGTACCATAACAGGACCGACATACTCGATAAATAGGTGACCGTGCAACATCACAGGTCAATAGACCAGTACAGACAAACAGCTGTAGGTCGAGTTGAGGGATGTGGCCATTAGACTAGTGCACCAAAGATTAAATGTCTTTTCAGAACATTTTTGTTTGTGCATGCACTTGAGGTTGGTGACCATTAAGATGCCCAAGAGGGGTAGTGATGCTTCCTAAGGACTTCTGAACGACATGGTGGCGATTATGAAAAGAGAAGCCACAATGTTTGAGTTTCTCATCGTACCAGTTAGTCATGGAGTTACTATGTTTGGAGTCTACAGAGTTACTATGTTTGAACTCCACAAGGCTACGGCGTTTGGGGCTTCCTGAAGCTACTGTATTTGAGTTTCATGCACACGAGACTAGGATATGGTCACTGTCCTCATATAGACACAGAGTTTTGTTACCAGATTGAGGGTCAGATGTTGCGTACATCTACTTATTCTAATAGTAGAAGTAGACGTGCTTCTATATAGGTTGCCGGTAAAGTCGCTCTGATACCACAAATGGGTACAGTGGATAGGCTGGCCTACGAATGTGTGTTCCCTTCATGAGGAAGGGTATGTGTTGGTTGATAAACACACCGTTGTGATGAGAAATGGCTATGAAAAACCGAGATTTCAAGAAGGAGATATTTTAAAGAAATTAAGGAGTCTGGCACACTCCAATTCAAACTATTCTTTTTGAAAATAATGTCTTAAACCCCCATTCACTGAGTTGTCAAACTTACCCCCTCCCTTATACCCCTTTAAGGTAACCAAGTGAAAAGCTACCCAAGGACTTCCAGTTAACTACACTTGCAAGACAGGTATGGAAAGTTTAAATTTCATGCCATTTTGATTAAGGTTATTCTAGAGAAGGTACAAGTTTAAAGGACGTCTTACTCCACACGATTTAAAGGAGGGGAAACCCTTAATAAACTGGAAGAGTGGCAGGTTGATCACGAGGATCTTACCAAATCAGGTTGTTGCATGACAACTTGAGTGGTCTTAGAGCTAGGTTCTTTGAATACATTATCAAGACTAGTGAACATAGTAACTAATAGGAAAAATTTTAAAATTTTTAGATGGCTCCCACGAGAGGAGCGAAGAGAACTAGAGACATAGTCTCTAACATTGCCCAACCAACCCTTCCTATGAAAAGTCCCCGATGAGCCCAAACAACCCCACCTGGATTATGCTCGAAACATCAAAGATTGTATGAAGAGTTCACCCGAGTGTTTGGACGACCTAGCTTCACTCCTGAGGTGGACACCAACCCTCGAGTTGAGCCTAAGGAAATACAATCACACCCCCCTCCTGCTAACGTTCCTCCTCCGATGGACATTCCCAAATACCTCAAAACCCTCCGACAATTAGGATGTAAACCATTCCTAGGAGAAAAGGATGTGTGGGCTGCTATGGAGTGGCTAGCTAGCATTAAGAAACTCATGGAGATAGTCTAGATTTCACTAGAGGATATGGTGTTACTGGTAGAGTTTTTCCTTGGAGCTAGTGCGAAGAGGTGGTGTGTCACACCCCGACTCGGTTTGGTCGGATCCCCGTGAATAACCCGCCGCTCTCCCAGTTCAAGAGGGGTTTCCCCCTTCTTATATTCAAGAGAAGCCAGGCGTACTTTCAACCTTGTTTCCTGGAAAGACATATCAAATAAAATGCATGCTTAAGATAATTTAAGCATACCTAAATAAAGGGTAAGGCTCGGTGTTATTCCTAGTCATTTTCTCTATTTCCTAAAAAGGGATAAAAAGAGGGGTGAGTTTCTACAACTTAGTGAATGGGTTTTTTAAAAACAAATGAAGTTTCAATAAAATAGTTTTCAAGTTGGAGTGTGCCAGATGGTTTAATTCCTTTAAATTTTCTCATCTTCAAATTTTGATTTTTAAAATCATTTCTTATTACCACGGTGTGTCATCACCCAACACACATCCTTCATCATGAAAGTAAAACACACAATCGTACGCCAACCCATCAACTGAACCCACTTGTGGCGCCGGAGCTACTTTACCGGCCACCTAGATAGAGTCATGCCCATTTCTACCCTAAGAATGAGTGGATGTTCTCGACATCCGACCCTCAATCCCGTAATAAATCTCCATGTCCGTATGAGGACCAAGACCTCATCCCAACCCCACTTTAGACTCATGCGCTTAAAGCTACTCCGAGCTTCGCAAGACATCTAGTATAAATGAGCTGTCCTTAAATCCACCAAGTCGTCTAGAGCCATGGGTCGTATCACTACCCCTCTTGGGCATCTTGAAGGTCCCGTAAACACAGTGCATGCACAATCAGCATTTTTCAACAAATGTCATATAATCTGTGGTGCCACTAGTCCAACGGCCCCAACCCTCAACTCGACCTGCAGCTATTTGTCTTGACTAGTCCGAAGACCTATCATGTCGCACTGCCGCTAGTTGATTGAGTATGTCGGTCCTATCTTGGTACCTTGGACAAACAATACATTTACTTAAGTTTTCATGGCATATAAATCATGTTTGTTTATGAGCTCCTGTTGGTGCCAACTGGCCTAGCGCCCACTATTCGATATTTTCAAAATTTGGCATATTAGACCTCAAGTTCCAAAACCGAGGCCTCCAACCTAACAGAGTTATTCGAATTCCCGTCAATAAGGTCTCCCAAATTGTTTAAAAAGTGGCACACAATCAGGGGAAATCACTTACGACAAAATAAAATTTTCAACTGTCTATCATACCAATCGAGTATGAGGACATCTCTGCACATAACCGATGAACAAGTTTTTCACTTCCTTCGAGTAAGTTTCATTATACCAACCGGGTATGATCCACTTACAACCATTAATTAGTTTTTCCACGTGATTTTCACATCACTTATCTTAGGTGTGATATTTAAAATACCACTTAATAGTGGATTTTCATTTTCAAGTTGCTTATCTTCCCAACTAGGTAAGATATAAAAATCCTACTCACTCGATCGTGTAATGTATTTCCTCTAATTCGGTTTACATCCCTTGCGAGTTTAATCTCAGTTGGCATTCCTGATATCTCGTGTTCCTACATGAAATGAAAATTTTTGTTCATTATCATTTGACCTGATAACCTCTATTCATTATGAATGACTAATATATCCAACTTTTCAAATATTTGCAATTTGGTCTCTAAAGTTATTTTTCCTTTACTTTAGACCCCAATTGCCATTTTTTCTAAACCATTTAGTCCCGAAACTTTTAAAATTCCCTCGAGACATCAATTTATTCAATTTCATAAAATGGGGTTCAAGTTTCCCAATTTGGCCCCCAATTTTTCCAAAATTACAATTTTGCCCTTCCTTTACAAAAATGGTAAGTTTTACCCCAAAAATTCAAAAATTTGCTCAATTGGTCCCCTAACACTCTTATCATGCCCAATTGACCCTCAATTTCATAAAATTGTATTTAAGTCTCTCGAATTTTTGAAATCCCCAATTTTCCTCCATTTTACCCCAATTTCAACTTATTTACACAGCCAAATTTGATTTTATCAAATTGATAGATTAAACACTTTTAATTGTTGAAATTGAAGTTAAATTAGAGTTTCTATATCTTCATATGATTCAATTGCACTTTGAATTGCAAGTTTTGACGCCGAAACAAGCCCAAACGGATCTTCGCCGAAAAATAGAACGTAAAGAGTGAAAGCTTCAATTGCTCACCATCGGGGGCGCGGCCGTCTGAGCTTCCCATTTAAGCAAATAGCTCTCCTCCTGAGGTTCCTCATAAGATTAAGAATTGCATCAATTGATACTGAATTGGGTGAGAATTCTATCATCAAAATTCTGTCGGTTCTCTCTCTAGCACCAGTTGGAAATTACAAAAGGGAGCCGAATTGGCTTACCTTTCTGACCCAATTCTGCCATAGGAGGGCCGAATAGGTGTTAGGAGAGTTTGGTTTGGCCTGAGGAGGTCTCAAATTGGCCGATTTCAGCTCAACCGAAATAGGGTAGCTTCAGTCTGCTGGAGCTGCTTCACAGTTTGATGACACCGATGCTTCTCCAGCGACCCTCAGAGCGAATGGATGCTACCACCGTGTAGCTGACTTCTCCCCGGTTCAAAGGAACCCGACCACGCCTTCATTGGCTCAAAAAGGACCCTATGTCGAAGCTCTGGTTTGAGCTTCACCAAAAAACTAAGCAGCTAAGAGAGAGTGAGGTTTTCAAGTGTGGAGAGGATGAATGGAGAGGGGCTCTTTTTATAGGGAGCTCGGGGACTCGTCGGCCATCTATTTGGCACCTTTATGACAGTCATTTATGTCCTGAAATGTATTGAACAGAAATGTTTCCTCTTCATCGGTGCTGCTTCGATTTTTCGGTGAGTGAACAGTGCTGTCATCTGAAGGAAGAAGACAACACTATTCCGATCTGGGTTCAAAGCTTAAACTGGCCAGTTCACCCCCGATTCAACTGAAATTTTCAAATCTAAAAATTTCTAAATTAATCTAAATTCATTTTTCATCCAATGGTGGACTCAAATCTCATATTTGAATTTTTTAAGCCACCTAGAAAAATAAATTTAGCATCCGATTCAATAGAGGTTCAAACCGGTCCAAACCAGTTCAATTTTGTTCGGATTCAATTCACCTGAACTGATTTGGTTTTCGTCCCCCATTCATCCTAAATTCCTTTTTCATGACTTATATGACTCTTTAGGTCACTTGCAAGAAGACATGGAAAGCCAAATAGTAATTCTAGACGGACCTGATTGAAAGAAATAACCCATAGCAACCAAATCATCCAGGAAATAAACTATACTACAAGAAGAATTGGAAAATAATAAGGATCATACCCAAAATAAGGTGATGGGATGAATACCAAAGACAAGAGAATTTGAGAAATAATTCTCTCAAAATAAATAACGAAGAGGATAAAGTAAATGAGATGAAGATCATAGACCCAATAAAGAAGGAAAGCATAGAAAGGAAAAAACCTTTAAGACATGAGGGCAGAGAAAAGTCGTGAAGACACCAATGGACAAGACAAGAGTAATTTAATCGAAAAATATGAAAAAGCTAAAAAAAAAGCATTAAGAAGGTGATCACGAGATGGGAGAGATAAGGGAATGTGAACTCCATCATAGAGAAATAAATTAAGTACTGGAAAAAGGAGTAAGAATGAGAGAGATATATACAAGAAGTATCCATAAGGTCACAAGAGTAAAAGTAAGCAGGGGAGAATGGTAGCAAGGAATGCCATTTAAGGCTCGACATTCACAACGATAAAAATAGAAGGAGATTTTGGGAGAAACGGAGGGTAAAACTTACCAAGGAAGGGAATCTTGGAAAAACATAGATGTACCGATTAGGATGAAATGGAACCAACGGAATTGGAAAGAAAATAAGCTCCTCAAAGATAAACTGCTAGAGATGAAAAGGATCAAGTACAAAGGGAAAGTAATCGTGAAGATCCAAGGGATAAGTTAAACCCAAGTCACAGGTAAATAGGAAGATGACATCAAAAGATGTCATAGGAGTAAGAAAAGAACTAACCGGAATAAAGGATCGTGAAATGATCATGATGTTAGTAAGAATGGATTAAGAAAGAGAAGAGAACTTTAAAAGGAAGGACGCTAGTGGGAATGAGGAATGAAGTAAGAAAGGAAGAGTTTTGGTATGTCAGTAAGTTATCGGGAAGTTTAAGGATTTGAAATTTAAACGACCGAATAAAGAAGTCTGAAAAAGATGAGTAAGTAAGGAAACTAATACGATTATAGAGATGTCAAGACAAAGACAAGTTCCAAAGAATGTCATGTGGCAAGGGACATGTAAGCCCAACTATCCCAGGGAGATATGGCTTAGATAAGTAAGAGTCTATGATTAAAGCATGACGAGGTCAAGCGTTAAAATATAGAATGAAGAAGTAATAACCAAAGAATGAGGAAAGGATCCATGTAGGATGAAAAGGTGATAACGCTAAAACCTATGCAAGAAAATAATCGAAACTCCTAGTCGTTAACTCTTTGGTAAAGGAGTTTGGAATGGAGTAATGGTGCCTTGGGAAAAGAGGGATGAAAACTTAAGGATATGATCCTAAGTCTTTCAATGAGATATGCTTAGCTAAAGTAAGCTCTATGGAATGAGAAAGGGGTGTGAATGAAACGAAAATCTTAGGTATGTAATGTAAGGGATATATGGAAACAACATAGAAGGTTGTAGGCTGATAAACTAGAAAATTTTATATCAAAGAAAATTTATTCCAATACAAAAAGTGTGATATAAGTTTTGGGGACAAAACACTTAAAAGGAGGGGAGAGTTGAAAACACTGCTCCTTGGAGTTAAGGAAAACTGGGAAAATAATCAGTAAAACCGAGTGAGAAAACTGAACCGATTCACATAACTGATCATCAGAGAACAGAAAATTTGGAAAATTTAAAACTCCTGAGTGACCCAAAGGGTTCATAAAACCTTTGAAAAGAACATTAGGACAAATTGGGAGAGAAAAACTAGACCAGATCAAGTGAACTAGATACGAGCCGAATAAAGGGTCTCACAAGCTTCTTAGTTGATGGTTTTTAAGGGTAGGCTTTCGGCTCTAATACCACCAAACTTGTTATTTCCCAACCCGATTTGACTGGGATTTTGTGAACAACTAGCCACTCTCCCGATTCTCGAAGAGGTGCTCCTCAAGGAGATCAAGAGAGTCAGGCGTAGTACCTATCATGTTTTCCCTGGACAACATTAAAAGAAACTAAAACATTTAAATTCGTGTACCTGGGTTGGGATCTAGGGAGGAAAATCTATGTAGTCGCATTCCTTCTTGAAAATATTTAGAGGGAGGGGATGAGTTGGACAACTCAACAAGTGGGGAAAATCTTTTATGAAGATTCAATATAGGAATTTCCATTAATTGATATTTCAGTATTTTTTTCTTTAGTTTCTTAATTCACATCAATAATCTCTCTCCTATCATAGAAGGGATCACACATTCGCAGAACGATTCCAGACCGTGCCACTTGTAGACCGGAGCACCTTTCTCATCCACCCTAATAGAGGTGCACTGCCTCTACCTGAAGTTTGAGTGGACATCAATAGTCTGACACATCAAACCACGGTCACTTCATCATGTCCGCTTAGTGGGACGAGACCTCAATTTCTCCTACTGCCTCGGTCTCCATGCGTAGGAAGCTACTTGGCTTCATGTCCTACTGGACGACGAAACTACCCTTATGGTCCTCGGGTCGTCCAGCAATCCTTGGGCTCCATCACTACCTCATGCCAGGTGTCCTGATGGCCCAGACATTATAGTCCATGCACAATTAATAATCTTTTGGATTATTGCCTTTATCATTGACCCTCTAGCACAACGGTCTGTCGGGTTAGCTTCGGCCCATGTGTACTAGCCAAACAGGTTCGACAACCTGGTTTCGACAGAGCAATGGTCCAACCAAACAAGCTCAACAACTCTGCTTGGCTCGATGGGTATCACGCAAGGTTCCCATTATTTAGGTCTTTTAGCATCATATATCACATGTTTATTTTGGACGGGTCCACGCCCGTATCCATCGGCCTTGAGCCCAGTAGCATCTCGAGCCTAAGCCCAGAATTAGCTCCCAAATATTTTAAGCAGAGTCACCCAGTCAAGGGATGCTAATTCCGATAAAATATTCTTCAAAAGTTGAACTATTATTCCAATTGTAATAGACATCACAACAGATTCCACTCACCTAGTAATTTAGCGGGGTCTGCCTTAGTACTTCCACCTTACACTCATAAGTCCACTTCACCCATTAAGATGGATTGAAGCCAGGTTGAGTGGGTGGAGGTACTTGGTGGACCTTCATAAAGGTAGCATATGCATCCCAATAGTTATCTCAAGCCTCCTTCTTGGTAGGATTCCCTTTCGTTGTTGTGGCATTAGAGGAGGGGATGGACTTCTAGGAGGTGATGCTGGTTCCTCTTGTCTAGGATGAGGGTATATGATGCCTTCTGGTTCTAGTAAGGCTCCGACTAGTTTCCAGTAGTCTTCCACCATGTCCTTGGGCACCCTTTTCTCACCCCTTAAAAACCTTTGGACGACTTCCTCCCTTGGATTGGATGTCTTTTTCACGGTTATAGGGGGACGACTGGATTTTACCACGAATTTCCTAGGGACTCTCCTTCCTACATGATAGTTTAGAGTTGGGTTAATGTCAGGGCATAATATTGATAATGTTTCAAGGAAACTAAGCTTCGATACCACTCTAGTTGTCATGCCGCAACTCGGTTTGGTTGGATCCCTGTGAACAATCTGTCGCCCTCTCGGCTCAAGAGGAGTTTCCTCCTTCTTTAATTCGAGATGAGTTAGGCGTATTTTCAACCGTGTTCCCTGGAAAGACATATATCAAATAAAATGCAAGCTTAAGGAATTTAATCATACCTAATAGAGGGTAAGGCTTGATGTTATTCCTAGTCATTTTCTCTTTTTCTGAAAAAGGGATAAAAAAGAGGGGTGAGTTTCTACAACTCAGTGAATGGGTTTTCGAAATTTAACTTTTAGGAAAAAGATTTATATTGGAGTGTGTTAGACTCCTTATTTTCTTTCAAAAATCTTTTCATTTCAAAATTTTTGGTTTTATCACCATTTCTTATTAATCACGGTGTGTCATCACCTAACACACATCCTTCATCATGAAGGTCAAACACACATTCATAGGTTAGTACGTCCACTGAACACACTTGTGGTGTTGGAGCAACTTTTCCGACCACCTAGTTAGAAACACATCCATTTCTACCCTAAGAATGAGTGGATGTTCGCAACATCTGACCCTCAATCCCATAACAATTCTTCGAATCCGTATGAGGACAAAGACCTCATCACATCCCTACCCCAGTCTCGTGCGCTTGAAGCTACTCCGAGCTTCGCAAGGTCACCTGGTCCAACGAACTGCCCTTATACCCACCAAGTCATCTAGGGCCCTAGGACACATCACCACTCTTGAGTGTCTTGAAGGTCTCGTACACACAGTGCATGAACAATCAGTATTTTCACATCATGTCATATAATCTATGGTGCCACTGGTCCAATAGCCCCGACCCTCAACTCAACCTGCAACTGTTTGTCTTGACTGGTCCATCCACCTGTCATGTCGCACTGTCGCTAGTTGACTGAGCATGTCGGTTTTGTCTTGGTACCATGGCCAAACAATTCATTTATTTAAAGTTTTATGGCACATATCTCATGTTTATTTACGAGCTTTTGCTCGTGCCAATTGTCCTATGGCCCACTGTTCGAGATTTTCAAAATTGGGCATATTATCCCACAAGTTCCAAAACTGAGGCCTCCGGCCTCTAAGAGCTATTTGAGCTCCCGTCAAGAAGGTCTCCCAAATCATTTAAGCAGTGGCACACGGTTAGGGGAGAGCACTTCCAACAAAAATAAATTTTCAACTATCAATCATACCAACCGGGTATGAGGATATCTCCGCTCATAACCAATAAACGAGTTTTCCACTTCCTATGAGTAAGCTTAATCATACCAACCGGGTATGATCTACTCATGACCTGTAAGTAGTTTTTCCCCGTCATTTTCACATCACTACTCTATGTTGTGATGTTTAAAATACCACTAAGTAGTGGGTTTTCATTTCGAGGTACTTACCATCCCCAACCGGGTATGATATAAAATCTCACTCACTCGATCTTGTAGTGAAATTCCACTTAGTCGGTTTCCATCCCTAGCTAGCTTATCTTCAGCTATTATTCCTAATGTCTCATTTTCCTACACGAAATGAACATAGTTGTTCATTATTCTTTGGCCTAATAGCCCTAATTCGTCAAAATGAATGAGGCAAAACCAACTTTTCCTTTATTTGCATTTAGGTTTCTAAAGTTATTTTTCTTTAACTTTAAGTCCAAAATGCTGGTTTTTCCTCAAATTGAGTTATGAAACTTTTAAAATTCCTCTTGGGATCTCAATTTAATAAAAAGGGTTCAAGTTTCCCAAATTCCCAATTTGGCCTCCACAATTTTCCAAAATTACCATTTTACCCTTCCATTATAAAAATGGTAAGTTTTACCCCCAAAATTCTAAAATTGCTCAATTGGCCCTCTCACATTTTTATCATGCCCAATTAACCCTCAATTTTATAAAATTGCATTTTGGTCCTTCGAATTTTTGAAAATCCCCAATTTTCCCATATTTTCCCCCAATTTCAACTCCCTAACAAAGTTGAATTTGATTTTATTAAATTGACCGATCAAACACTTCTAATTGTTCAAATTGAAGTTGAAATTGAGTTTCTACATGTTCATACGATTTCATAGCACTTTGAATCGTATGTTTTAATGCCAAAACGAGCTCAAACGAAGATTCGTCAGAAAATAGACTATAGAGAGAGAAAGCTTTGATTGCTCACTAGTGAGGGCGCGGCGGTCTGAGCTTTCTATCTGGGTAAGTAGCTCTCCTCCTGAGGTTTCTCCTAGAATTAAGAATGGCATCAATTGATGTCGAATTGCATTAGAATTCTATCATTGAAATTATGTCGGCTCTCTCTCTAGCACCAGTTGGAAATTGTAGAGGGAAGCTTAATTGGCTTACCTTTTAGTCCTATTTCGGCAACGGGAAGGCTGAGGAAGTATTGGGAGAGCTTGGTTTGGCCTGGGGAGGGCTCGGATTGGTGAATTTTAGCTCGGCCGAAACAAGGCCGCTTCAGTCCGCCGGAGCTGGTTCAGTGTTTAATCACACTGGCACTTCTCTGGCGATTCTCTGAACGAATGGATGTCACCGCCGTGTAGTTGACTTCTCCCCGGTTCTAAGAAACCCAACCTCACCTTCTTTGGCTTGGAAATGACCCTATATTGGAGCTTTGGTTCGAGCTTCACCAAAAACCTAAACAGCTAAAAGAGTGTGAGCTTTTCAGGTGTGGAAAGGATTAATGGATATGGGCTCTATATATAGGGAGCTCCGGGAGTGAATAGTATTGTCATATGAAAGAAGAGGACAACACTGTTCCGAACCGGGTTCAAAGCTTAAACCAACCTGTTCACCCCCGATTCGACCGAATTTTTCAAATCTAAAAGTTTTTTAATTTATCTAAATTTGGTTTCTATCCAATGGTGGACGCAAATCTCAAATTTGAATTTTTTAAGCAATCTAGAAAATTGAATTTAGCATACAGTTCAATAGTTATTCAAACCGATCCAAACCAGTTCAATTCGATTTGGATCCGGTTCCCCTTAACCTATTTGGTTTTCATCTTCAATTCATCCTAAAGCCCTTTTTTGTAACTTTCATGTCTCCTTAGGTAATTTAGGGTCCCTAAATTTCCCGGTTTACCCCATCTCTATGGGTTTCGGTTCATAACCCGGGTTGGTTCTTAAACCGGTTCAATCAGGTTCGGGTACGGTTCACCCAAACTGATTTGGTTTCTCTCTCTCATTTTGTCATAAAGTTATTTTCCAAGGTTTAGGAACCTTTTTGAGTCACATGAGAGTAAAATTTCTCCAACTTGTCCGTTCCCCTATAATGGGCTTATGAAACGATTCGATTTTCTCACTCAGTAAGACCAGTTCTTTTCCATAGTTTTTCTTAACTCCAAATAGCGGGATTTACATAACAACTCAGTGAATAAATTACTAACGACGGACCACTAAATAGATTAAGATTTTATAATTCATATAAAATTCTAATAAGAAGATTTACTTATGATTTTTACGAAATTATTTATTGTTTATAGTTTTTCCTGTTCATTTGAAACTCATATTTGGAGCCACGGAAACTGTAAATCATTATTATATGAGGTTAAACTCTCTCTCCAAAAAATCAAATCAATGATGGATAGTATGTAAGTTACAGATCTTTCATTTATAATATAATACAAGACAATATTCTCACTTTTGGGGTATTTTAGTAAATTGTGTCATTTATTACTTAAATTAATTTAATACACTTATTTATTATTTATTTATTTATTTTAATTTATTTGTATTATTATATACTTTAAATAAATTTATATAAAATTATATGATATAAATATATAATAAATATATTATATATAAATGTATAAAATATATTTAATATAATTTAATTATATATATTAACTAATAAACTATTTAATTTAATTAAAATAGTAAATTTATTTTTTAATTTTTTAATTAATAATTTTTAACTTAATTAACCTAACTCAAATATAGTGAAAATGCCAAGAGGGTTGGTGTAATAGGAAGATACCATGTAAATAGTTTCATCCAATTTATAAACTCCCTAAATAGAGTATCTCTAAAGCTTTCGTACATGACAAAATGCAATAGCAAAAGAATTGGCATAAAATCAAGATAGAGAATAATTCTAATACTTTTAGTGGAGGAATTGAAAGAAACAAGTGAACTAGGGCAATGTCAAATTCAACTGTACATGAAGGAGTTCCCCAGCTTGGAGTGAATTAATCACAAGTGAAGTGAAGTAAACTAAACGAACCTAAAATGGCTGGGAGCCAGATTAACTTTTCTTATCGAGCGGGGGAACAGTGTCGGGTCACTCGACAATCGTTCCGGTCGAATTCGAATATACAAGGAGTTGTGACCATTGTGGCGACACGTGTTTACGACGGCGAGTCCTCACTCTTTGTTGGCGTTCTACTTTCCACGTTAGTTCCAATATGCAGAGAAGACAAGTAGTCGACCGGCTCGTTCAATCAGACCGCCAATAAAGAGGATTTTCGAGTGACTTTTTCTGTTATCATCGGTCAAAAAACTCGCCCATTTCCGCCACCACGATCCTAAAAAAGTTTTCAGGTCGTACATTTTTAAATTCAATAATCTATTTAAAATATATTAATTTTATCTGATAATTTTTCCTTTTAATTCTAAATTTGAACAAAAAATGTATATAATACCCTATTATATCACTTATCCTATTATTAACACCTTAATAATAATTTAAAATAATGTGTAATTTTTTGTTAAATAGAAATGAGTGACTTTCTCAAAGTTAAATTGTTAAGCTAGATTTAGTTTTTGTCCTCATAGTCAGTGAAGCATGATGATAATTAAGAATTTTAATTTTTATAAATTTATTTTATTATTAATATAAAAATATACTTTCAACAAAATTCATATACACGCACTTTTAAACAATGGGAATAGACAAGAAATGGAATTTTGTAATCTAAGGGACCCCATAAGTCTTTAGGTAATAGCTATCTATGGCCTGTCATTTTCTTTGAATTGTCATCTTTCTTCGTATTCCCTCCTCCAACCAATTCCCCATCTTGATTGATAATCCAATAACTAAAAAAGAGAGGATGACTGCATCCCGTCCGTCTTAGGCAGTTTATTAATTCATATGATCATGTCATGCTCGGAATTATTATACATTGTGGTTGTAGGAGAACCATCACTATGTCCATCTGCAAAAATTAAATGAATTAGAGAACCTGTTTTCATTTAAAAAAAATTCATATGAGGAGAAAATAGAATCTCGCAAGCTTCATCGAGCTTTAAAAAAAGGAAAGCCTAATGGGTCAACATAGGCCCCAAACAGGCCCATTCTCAAATTCATCCGGCCGATCATTTATAATAGGCGCTATGGCCGAATTAGAGTATATCTGCACCGCGAGAGGGAAAAACAATAAGGAAGAAAAGAAATTAGGGTTTTGTGAAGATCGAAGTTTGGCAATAGAACAATGATCTACGACGTTAACTCTCATCTATTCCGATCATTCCTCAGCCAGAAGGGCGGCTCATCTGACAGAAGGTCTTGATATGCTCTTTTTTAACTCTTGATTTTGTCACGTATAGATTCGTATGCCAAATGAATGCTTCCTCGAAAGCTTAGTACGCGTTAGGCGCGCGGGTTTTGATTATTATGCATCGTGCTTCTTGCTAACTCAATTTCGGAGTCTTAGTTCGGTTATTTTGGACATTGATTGTTTTCTGTTGGTGTTCCTTGGCAAACACATATAAGCTATAACGGCATGGTTTTAATTGTAATTATTATTGGGCATTAGTTCATTGAGATGATGTATGTAGGGTAATGTAAAAGGATTCAATTCGCGAGGTCTATGTTCTTGTCAAATAGATACGAAAGATTGGGTGTTGATATTTGTCTTTTATTTTTTGGATTTTTTTCGGTAATATAGTGGTTAATAGTGTTTGGCAGAATAATCTGTGATTTTGTCCTTCCGTGGAAAGGATATGAATTATGCCAATCAATTGTATCTTCATGGGATGGATATTTTTTATGCCTATATTCGAAGTTGGCATATTCATATCTGACTCTTTCATCTATGCATCTGTTTATTCTCGCGTGTTCAGTATTCCTGGAAGTATAAGCTTGATACTGACCGCCTTTTTTTTGCACTATACATACTGACTGTCAGAGTGTCCGATTTTTTGTCATTCCTTTTCTGTGTCGTATATTGGTTATTGCAAGGCTCCTGCTGTGTTCATTCCTATGAGGGGTATCTGTGTCTGGCGTTTTTGTAGATTGTGTGACATTCTAGGCTAAATGTGAATTGGAGTATGTTACCGTATTTATAAACTCCATTGTTTGTTTTCTTCAGCAGATGTTTTAATCCTTTCTTTATTATTCCAAACTTCTTACAATTACTTTTCTGTGCAAAGCAGGAAGATGGAAGAGCAGAAGCCCAAGGAGCAGAAGCCCAAGGCCAGCGAGAACAAGCCTGTTATGAACGAGTGATCTTTAAGTGGAATGCATCCAGTGAATGGGAGCTGTGGCGTTCATAGTAGTACTATTGGAACTATCAGAAAATATTATTGTGCTTTGTATTGTTACTGCTGAAGTACTGTTGTGAACTTCAATAACTCATATAGAGTGTGGACTTTGCCATTTGATGCCCTTTTGTCTTTTTGATGCATTGTGGTTTAATTCATTATATGGCAGTAACGAGTATTACGCAGTTGGATCTGAAACCATTATTATTATCAGATATTGCCATCAATGGCGGAGGGGCAGGGTCAGGAAGATGAATTGTGGCCTATTTTGACGTTCTTGTTTTACTTTGGCAGCAGTGGCGCCTAAAAGTCAACTGACATCAAAGGAAGGTATTATGGGATTCCTTCTCCGGACCCATACACACTTGATTGGAATTTGGAAGGTAACAACATGTACCATTGGGTCCCACGAAGGAAAGGGAAGGCCAAAATGACGGGGTCACCGGTGGAGACGCTCCAGAGGTAATAGCACTTGATTATTCATGATTTACATCCCATGTGAAAGCTAGTCCAACTCTAGGTCCTCTCTTTACCTCTCTGGGAATATTATAAATGGTCATCAAAGCTTGTCTATGGACATTGCAGACGTACATATGACTTTGAGTGATAGAAAATCTACAGATGACTTTGTCATGACATGTCACGTCAGTATCCTTTATTAACTACAATACTTGTTTGTATCTATAAAGGACAGTACTGTGTGCATATTGTTCGAGAAGCAGTCACAGGACTCCCCGACTAGACCATCCTTCTCGTGAAACATATAGAGCTTTCGCGCAATGAGACACTTTTTTGTGTATATTTATGTGGTTCTGATAATAGATTCTTTCTACTTTATCCCTCCAATTTCCATAACTTCCCTTTGTTCACGGCACACTATAAATCAGTTTTATCTTTTCCCTTCCCTTATCCAAAAATGCCTTACCGTCTCCAATCCCTTTACCTACCGCTGGAGGGTAGGCCCCTGCCTACTCTCTTGTCTAAAGGTTAGGGCGGGGACATAATCATCTCCTTTATAAGAGAATGTTGAAGCTCCCCTGAATCTGTAGATTGCGCAACTCACTTTGTTCTCTTCCATTATCTTCTTCAATAGAGAACAGAGCAAGCTCCATGGAAATGCCTGATCTCCCCACCTCAAGCGCAGAGAATAAGACCCAATTCTCTAATTATCTTCTAATCCCATTCTTCGTGCTCTTGTCTTCATTGATCCTCTCTCACCCTCTCTGCTTCTTCAAGCTCCTATCTTTCCTCTCCCCTCTCCTCACCACCACCTTCGTTGTACTCCTCTCCACCTCACACAGAACAGTCCTGTGTAAGCAAAGGGGAAATGGTGTTGGTAATGTAGATGAGCTTGACCTCCACTGCCCAGAGGAGAATGATGATGAGAATGAAGTGTACAAGATGTTCTTCCAAGTTCCTGAGGTGGGAGTTGAGTTGGGAGAACCGCAGGAGTCAGTCGACAAGCTCTTGATCTATGAGGATAGTGGGGCAGGTGAGTGTTTACAGAAAATCCTAGAAGAAAAACTTGATGATGTGAATACTAGCAAAGGTGATGATGCTCAAGTAGATAAGACATGGGAGAACTTGCATATTGCGGAAGAGATACAAGTAAAGGAAATCACAGAAGTTGAGACAGGAGCCAGGATCTGCCATTCGGGGCCAATCACACTGGGATTTGCTTCAGGGGCATGGAGGAATTCAAGAAGACTGAGCAACAGCCTAAAGATACCTGGCAGGAGTGGTCAAGTGCTCATGGAAGAGAAGGCTGGTATGTATGTTGGAGGATTCGGGTCAATGAGGCAAACGGAGAAGGAATGGAAGAGGACTTTAGCGTGCAAACTGTTAGAAGACAGGCATGGTGGCTCTGACAGCAGGATCAGCAACGGAGAGAGGGATGAAGAGGGTATGGATTTGCTTTGGGAGACATATGAGAAGAATGAGAATCCCACTTACATTCCCCAGCCGGATCATGACAAGAATGCAGTAAAAGGGAGGAAGAAGACGGAGTTGCAGGAGGAGAAAGAACAAGAAGAAGATAATGCTAATGATAATGATAATGATGAAGAAGATATGAGCAGGCAGCAGCTGTGCTGCTTACAGGCACTGAAGACCTCTGCCGGGAAGGTGAACTTAGGGATGATGAGGAGGCTTAACATGGCCAAGATCTCCAGGGCCTTGAGAGGGATTGGGTGGCTTCACCATATGAAGAAAACTAGAAAGGGTCTCCGTTGAAGAATATGAAATATTGGTGGGTACTTAACTGAGCAGAATTTATTATCTCCTTATGTGTAGGTCCTGTTTGCTTGCTGCTTTGAACCTGGTTTAGTTTCTAGCTTGAAATGGGTTTTGAGGAGAAGCTGGAGGATCCTCTTCGGCTGGCCCCTCCCTCCAACCGCTTGGCGAGGGGCCTACTGGTGGGTGGCCAGAACATGGCAGGGGAGGACGGCAAGGAGGAGCTTCGACATTTATTGTTTTATTATTTTTTTCCTATATGTGTTGCATAAGTAAAAACACTAATATAAATATGGCTAAATATTATATTTTTGGAAATTGTGTAAGAATTA
This sequence comes from Trapa bicornis, assembly GCA_030064425.1. NCBI lineage: Eukaryota > Viridiplantae > Streptophyta > Magnoliopsida > Myrtales > Lythraceae > Trapa > Trapa bicornis. The sequence continues at coordinate 17,425,034 of CM057760.1, read as the reverse complement.
TGTCAAATATTTTGTATAGTGTTGGAAATTTTCTTAAAAACCCTTTGAATGGGAGGCCTAATAGAATGAATTGGTATTCCAAGATGGCATCAAATCTTTTCTCCATCTTACACATATAATCATAATGTCTCGTCAAACTTCATACCCTCCATATCATGTTATGCTCTTGGAAGTTCCATCATCTAACAACTTACTAAAATTTTAGTAAAAATATTTGCTAACTCAAACTCATATTTATGTATAAGTTTTCCCTATCCCACATTGTCATTTTTTTGATAGAGTAATAGTTAATTTCTATATTATTTGTAGGCTAATAATATATCAAATTATTTGATAAATAAATAGTTAATTGATTATCACAAAATATTAATAATATAGAAGTAAAACTTATACCTATATTTATAAGTTACTGAGTTTATATCTCAATATTTAGTTTTTTGTTATCTACCTTATTATAATAGTTTATTTGTTAGCTTTCTAGGAAAGTAACGAAGATCTCATAGATATACAAAACCTAGTAGTAGATTTTGAATCTGAATAAAGGTAGGATTACAAACTATTTATATTACTAGATATTACTTGAAATCACATAGTATTCTAAAAATAAATTTGGATTACAAATATTCACAAACTTGGTTTAAAGAATCTATATTAGGTCAAAACAAAACAATATCATCATTATACAATATTAAAGCCACAAACTTAGAATCCATAACCTTTTCTATAATGAATGATGAAATATATGCATGACATTGACTAAAACTAACATTTATAACTGTGTTTGAAAACTTTTCATTCCATTGTCATTATCCTAATTTTAAACTATAAAAAGATTTATTTAAATGAAATATACCATTGTTAGGAAGTATTCCGTGTGCAAGATATCATTTTGGAAAATTCATATTTACTTATATACATCATACACTAATTCAATAAAGAATATAATGAAAATAACTATTTTATAGTAACAAACATACGGAAATATATTTCCAAATAATCAAAACCATCTATTTCCATAAATCCCTTCGCTAGTAACCATAACATTACCTTGTTCATTTCTACTAGAACATAAACTAAAAACTCACTTATATCCTATATAATTATAACACTAGAATTTCCAGAAGAGAAATTAATCCCAATTAGACTAGACACCGAGTTTAAAATTGAGAATATAATCTCAATCTTAGAATTAGAATCTAAATCGAGAATAGAATCTCGAAGTGAGAATAAAAACCTAAATGAGTATGGATACTTAAATAAAGAAAGATAACCTAAACCGGGAATAAAATCTTACCGTCTAGCGGATTCTGACCACACACCACTAGACAAATCACTTGAATTCATTCAATTTCTGACCAAATTGTATGCCAAAAATTGAAGAGATTAGTTGATAACTGAACTATTAGTCTCCTTACAGAGTTCATTACATTAACTATGTGAGACCAAGAAAAATCTCGACTTTATAACTAGGCCGAACTCAATAGGGAACCGAACGGTAACTAGGTAATAGATTGAACCGGAAGAAGAGAGGGGTCGATGGAAGGGCCAAGAGGGATTAATAGAGGTCAGGAGAAATCCCTAGGATGGTCGTGGGACACAAAATTATGGATTGGGAGAAATCTAGAAGGAAACTGGTTTGAATCGAGTTTGAGCTTGGTGGAGTTGCAAAACCCCCCAAATTTTTAAGTGGTCAAAACAAATCTAAATTTATTAGTTCTTGAGTCCATTCAATAGAAAATTAAATGTAAAATATTTAACTATTTTTTATTTTCTCAAGAACTTACTGGAAAAGGGGTGAACCATGCCAAAAATTGCTGAATTGGCCGAGAAATTCTCCAGAAATCGATTCGCTACAGTGCGAGACTGGTTGGTTGAGAAGCGGGGCGCACACACCCGACCACGCGCACACATGTCGTCTTCTTTGCCCGACTGCCGACCCAGATCTGCCCTATTATACCCGACACCTCATCATTGACCCACTGACTTGACCACTTAGAGAAATTAATTCATTGTCAGCACCACAAACTATGAATTAATGAAAGGAAGTTATAGATAAATTATCATAGAGGTCTAAATCACAACCATATAAATTATGGCTACTCCCTCGCTGAAATTTACTTAGAATCCTCTCCCAACCACCAATTGCTCCAAACTCTAGCGACCTTGCTATAAGAAAGCATAACTTCACCGTCTGATCAACTTCGGTGACGTTCTTGGTATCACTGGAAAGCTAAGTACCTCAACTTTCCATTGCCATCCCTCTCGACCATCAACTCTTCTACCAGCACCAACGAGATCTCACATTACCTGATCTCCAATGACCTAAAATATTTACCTATTTTCAAAGACAATTCCGATGGCCATGACGCCCCCACGGGCTGAGAAAATTTAGGTGAGTCCTTTGCACCACTTTCCATAGCCACCAGCCATGCCCGATTTGATTAAGAGTTGGATTTGAATTAAATCATCAAATTATCAGATAATGGGCAAAGTGACCTAACTTACTAAAATGCAAATTTTAGGAGCTACATATCACCATTTTAGTTGATTCAAGTGGCCATAGACTCCTTGGAGAGTCACCTTTCCAACTCCACTGGCCTCGATGATCAACATGCTACCTCTAGTGAGTTTACGACTTTGAACTGACTTACTATGGATTGTGTCTATGTGAAACCCATTCTCTCGGACCAAGGAAACCAGGAAAAGAACAAGCGATTTTGAGAAAATTGAGTCAATAAATGAACCAAAAATCATAAGGAAGGGTTAAATTGGGAAATTGGAAAATCTCAAGTGACAAAAAATTCATAAAAATCATGGGGAAGAACCATGAAGTGGATTGGGTGAGAAAAGAGGACCAGTTCGGGGTGAACTTGAACCGAACCAGACTGAACCCGTTCAATGATTCATTTTTCTAGGTGGCTTAAAAATGTCAATTTGGGAAATTGAGACCACCATTAGATAGAAAATGAATTTAGAAAATTTTAATTTCAAGAAAATCGGTTGAATCGGGCTTGAACCAGCCGATTTTTTAATTCGGGTCACCGAACTCGGTCAGACTAAACCGGTCAATGGTCTAGCTGATCAACGAACTAGACCAATCAATGGTCAACGACGCTCAATCAGTAGCCACGCAAGCATGGTCAGCCAATGGGAGGTTGTCACGTGTCCGGTCAACGGTCAGCAAACGACTGGACAGCCTGCCACACATAAACGAGTAGCCAATGGGAGGCTGCCACATGTCTAGTCAACCAGTCAATGACTGACGCGACAATTGAGTTGGAACACCATGTCAAAAAAACTAACCAATCATAGTGTAGCACGTGGCACCCTTGCCACATCATCATCTTCAACCTCAGTCTGCTAACACAAAGGAGAAAGAGCGAGGGAAGGAAGAGTCTCCGGCAACTTAGAAATTTCTCCGGCCAGGCCGCCAGCGAGCGGGGTAGGGGACGAGTCTCACGCTGGCCAATATGAACAGTTGTCGAGCTCCCTATATAAAAAGCACCCCTCAATTCGTTCTCAGCATCCCACAATCGAGCGAAGAAGGTGAAATGCTTAGTTTTTTGGCGAGCAAAAAACCAGATCTCTAACAGTGGGTTTTTCTTCGCCTCTAAAGCTGCATTCGGTGTCATTAGAACTGGGAGGAAGTCCTCTATCTAGCGGAAACTTCCATTCAGCCTAAGGACCCCGTAGGAGAGTGATGAAGCTCAAATAGTGTCGCCGCTCCTCATCTATAAGTAGCCCGAGCTGCTCGAGCTCAAGTCGTGTCATCCCCAGGCAAATTTCGACCAAACCAAGTCCTCCAAACTCCACCTAGAGGTGCTCTGACCTTCCCTCGAGCTAAGACGGTAAGCCCATATGGTGCTCCTTCATCGGAAAATACTGTTCATAGTGCATTTCTATAAAAACTTAAACTAAGAAATTCACAGTGCTCATACCACCAATTGAGGCATGATTTGATCCAAGGAGGATCCCTGAGGGGAGAGCAATTTAGAGAAAGCAAGAGCTCCAGTCGTTGGACCCTCACCAGTAAGATGTCAAAGCTTTCTCTCTTTAGACTGCATTTTCCGGTGAACCTCTGTTTGAGCTCATTTCTGAGCCAAATCGAGCAGTTCAAAGCTTGAAATGACGAGGGAAACATAAGGAAGATAATTCCTTTCATGAATGGGGGCAATTGATTGAGTTTTGGGTATCAATTGAATGAAATTGTGATTCAAAGATAAAATTGCAATTTTTGAGAAATTTGGCAATTTGGGGATTTTTGAAAAATTGGGGGCCGAATTGCAATTTAAGGAAAATTGAGGCATTTTCATGAAATTAACATCCAATTGGGGTCCAATTAGGCAATTGGATGAAATGAAGGGACAATTGGTAATTTTTGAAAGTTTAAGGACCAATTGGTAATTTTTGGAAAATTAAGGACTAATTGGCAATTTTGGGAAAATTAAGGATCAATTGGTTGTGCCAATTAGTCATGAAGCTCTAATAGCTTCATGTGCACTAAGACTGAGGCTAGAGGGGAAATGAGGCCTTGTCCCACAAAGCAGACACAAATTATAATTTCGGGTTTGAGGGTCAGACAATTGATGTCCACTCAAGCTTAATGGGTTTGAGGGTCGAACTATTGATGTCCACTCAAACTCACGGTAGAAGTCTGAGACTTCTATTCGGGTGGACGGTAAAGGCGCACCGAACCACAAGTGGAATGGTTAGGGACTGTTCTATGAACGTGTGATCCCTTTATATGATATAAAGGACGTGTAATTGGTTTCTAGAGCACCTCTGAGCAAGGGGGAGTGTTAAAACAAGAGATGAACTCATATTACAATAAAATAAATGTATAAAATGTTTCGATAGACTAATTGTTTTGAAAACTCACTTCCCAACCTTTGCTCACTGAGTTGTAGAAACTCACCCCCTCCCACTAAACCTTTTTCAAGAGAACCATCTCATCAAGAAGAATAGAAGCTAGGGGAGCAAGTCGAAGGCACCATGAATAAGTAAACCGTTATTTAGTTATTTTGTAAATTTTGTTATAGAAAATATGTGTACTTCGACGCCTTTACCTTAATTGGTCTATTTGGTAGGAATACTGAGTTAGAACGAGGAAGGTGGTGGATTGATCACAGGACTTCGACCAAATTGGTTCGGGGTGAGACAACTTAAGTGGTATGAGAGCATGGTTTTCCAAACAAAGTTTCAAAACTAAAAGCCCTAGAACCTTAACCCACGGTAAACTCTATCAAAAAGATATGACCAATTCTAGAGAAACTGATCAAACCTACACTGTCACGGCCACCCGAAGACTCGGAAGAAATCCTGCCTCACACGAGGAAATTAGCTTGGGAGCTCAAGAGTCTTAGAGGACTGAACCCACCAGACCAAGGATGTCTCTTGAGCCGAGGTGACTTTACGAAGAATTTGTTAAAGTATTCAGGGAACCTTGCTTTGCGCTTAGGAAAGGGGATGGTTTCATGGAAAGTAAGCACGCAATGATGATGAAACATAGAGGCCCCAAGTAACCTCTAAGAAAACCCCCCAAAGCCTGAGATGGAGAAAGAGCTATAAAGGTCCACGCAAGGAAGTAACCTACTATAATTGTGGATAGAGGGGATACTATGCACGAAAATGCCCAAAACCACTAAGGCATGTGGCCCACACTCCTAGGATCACTACCTCCATGGGTAGGGAAGGACACGAAGAGAGGAAGAGAAAGGAAAATAGGGTAGACAGGGAAAAGGAAATCTCTCCTCCACGCAAATGTCGAAGGATCCACATAGAAGCCAATGGGATAACCTGTTATAGGTGTGGAGGAATAGGACATATGATGAGGAGATGTCCCACACCACAAGGATTGGCGGAAATACCTCCTAAGAGTAGTACCTCCCTGACTACCGGGGTTCGAGGTGATGAAAGATAGGAGACCACCCCAGGACTACAACTCCAAAGGAGGAATTTCAAACTCACCCCGGAGAGAGCTCATCAAAATCCTAGCATAGTGATTTCTGACCTTTCTATTAACCATCTCCCTTAGAGGGAAGAGGTCCCAAATGTACTGTACTATGTCCCCAATAAATAAAAATTTTACGTTCCCATAAAATTCTGTTGCCCAAATCATAATGCGTCCAATTAAAATCTCGTGCCCTAGGACAAATAAGGAACGAAAAGGACAAACGTCATGTTTAAACTTAGGAAGGACAAATAACACCTTTGCATCCCTAGATAAGAAGGTCACGGTACTTCGACCTTCCCAAAAGAGGCAACCCTATGTAAGAAGGAAGGTAGGACCATATATGGAGCTAAACCCAAAGAACAAGCAAATGACAACAACAAAAGAGATGATAATCCAATTGGGATGGGTAAGGTAACCATAACCAAGAAACAAAGGAAGAAATTTCCAAAGAGAGAGGAATCTGGGAAGAGTACGCCCCCTTTAACCAAGAAACGATGAATATTAAGACTAGTCTATACCGACATATATTTAAGGGAACTTAGGATCAAATGATGAGGCAAAATCTGGAGTGTACAAGACGAGGGCCGAGAACCAGAAACTCCTCAGGTGGAAACATGAAGTTCAAGATAGTAAAGCGTGACATGCTTTGGAAAAGCAGAGGAGTCAAGTAGGATTACAAATGAACCTAGCAAAAGTATGCCACTATGAACTATGTGATAGTCAAGAGAGGATAACAAAGCCCTAAGAGGGATTGGAATGTAATGAAAACTACCCCCTAAAAAGGGCGATGGGATGGGCGTCAATAATGAGTAAGCTTGAGAAACAACTGTATCAAGACCATTGGACAAGGAGAGCAGTGGGAATGAGGCGATTAAAAGAATTGCCCCTCCTGAGAGTCATGGATTCAAACCCTGACGGAGGAGGGATAAGTGATAAAGGTTAAATGTTGGAAAAAGAAGGATGAAGGAAATCCTTAGAGCAATCAATGGTCAAAAGAGATTGGCAACCATCCTCGAGCACCTCTAGTAAGGTGATCAAGAGACATCAACACAAAGAGGATTTGGACTTCCCTCAAATTAAGCAAACTATAATGACTACCAGTAGGAATATGAAAAGGGTACAAAGGAAGGGTAAGCAAAAAGGGATGGCATCGAAGGATGTCACGAAGTTGATTAAAGGCTTGATACCCTCAAGGACAAATGCAAAGGGAAGTGTACCCAAAGCCCAAGGGGCAAAGCAAAGCATAAGGAACATGTAGTAGGAAGATAACCTCAAATGATGTCGTAACGAGAGGGAATAGGTGGAATACCCATGTTAAGAAAATATAAAGAAGGATATTTGAAAAACCTTGGAGAGTGCACCCAATTAAGGAGTGACTAAAGGAAAACCTTCAAGAAATGATGAGAAGGATGAGCACACAACTGAAAGGAGGGAAAATCTCGACTTCTAGGTGAGAGAGTAGAAGATGAGACCAACGAAGGGAACTCCTTCAGGTGAAATAAAGGAATGGACAAGTAAGACATTAGAGAATAACTCGTAATAAAAAAATCGTGAAATGATCATGAGCAAGTAAGGATGTACCTATGAACAAAATTTCTTCAGTAAGGATGCTAGTGGACATGAGGGAGGACTGAAAAGGAGAAACCTGCCCGTACGTCGGTAAGTCGAGAAGTGGATGGAAAACCTGATAGTTGGAAACAGAGAAGCTAAATAAGAAAATTGAATAAGAATGGAATAAAGGACCAATATATGATAAGAAAGGGATAACACCATAACCATGAAAACAAATATGAAATGCTCGGAAGGACAGTGAGCTAGAGGTTTCAACCAACAAGGGAATAAATAGACCCAAGGATGGTTAGACACTTTGGAACTCCCAATTCCGGACAAAACCCTCAGGAGAAAAGGGTCTGAATCCAAATGACAGGAAGCATGGGATCTAAGAAAATATATTGACACGGGGGTTAAGACAAGTCAAGTAACTAAGTTTGAGGGAGTAAATGAATGAGTGAAAGGGGTGATCAAAGAGGTAGGATATCAAATTGAATCCCAAGTTGACCCAGGGAAATCCATTCTCGATGTGAAGGATGAACGACTAAGTTTTGAAGACAAAACTCCTAAAAGAAGGGTAGAGTTATGAAACCCGTCCTCCCGAATCGAGGAAACGGGGAAAAGAACTGACGATTTTGAGAAAATTGAGTCAATAAATGAACTGAAAATCATAAGGATGTGTTAAATAGGAAAATTGGAAAATCCCAAGTGAAAAAATATTCATAAAAATCATGTGGAATAACCATTAAGTGGATTGGGTGGGAAAACCAGACCGGTTCGAGGTGAATCGGATTGAACCATAATGAACCGATAGAATGGCTAACGCAGCAGTTGAGTTGGAATGCCATGTCAAAAAAACTAACCTATCATAGCATGCCATGTGGCACCCATGTCACATCATCGTCTTCAACTTGAGTCTGCTGACAGAAACGAGAGAGAGTGAGGGAAGGGGGAGTCTCCAATGACTCGGAAATTGCTTCGGCCAAGTCGCCTGCGAGCGGGGCAGGGGCCGAGTCTCACGTCAATCAATAGTCTGAATAGTCGTTGAGCTCTCAATATAAAGGGCACCCCTCCATTCTTTCTTAGCATCCCATAATCGAGTGAAGAAGGTGAAGTGCTTAGTTTTCTGGTGAGCAGCAAACTAGAGCTTTGACATCGAGGCTTTTCTCCACCTCTAAAACTGCATTTAGTGTCATTATAATTGGAAAGATATCCTCTACCTAGCTGCACCCTCCCTTCATTCTGAGGACCACCATAGGAGAGTAAGGAAGCTCAAACAGTGTTGTCGCTCCTCGGTTGTAAGCAACCCGAACTACTTGAGTTCAAGTCGAGCAGTCCCTAGGCCAATTCCAGCCAAACCAAGCCCTCCAAACTCCACCTAGGGGTACCCCAACCATCCCCCAAACTAAGACAGTAAGCCCCTCCGCCACCCCTTCACCGAAAAATACTATCCACAGTGCATTTTTGTAAAAATTTAAACTAAGAAATTCGCACTTCTCAAGCCACCAATTGAGGCACATTTGATCTAGGGAGGATCCTTGGGAGGAGAGCAATTAAGAGACAAGAGTTCCTATCACGCCCGACCTAGTTTGGTCAGATACCTGTGAGCAACCTGCCACTCCCTTTGGTTCATGAAGGGTTTTGCCCTTTTCTAAACCATAAGTAGTAAGACGTCCTTTTTCCTGTCTTTTCCTGGAATAACATTATACATAACTAAAAATCTTTTAAACATACATACCTGTCATTACAGTTCCCATATAGGGAGGTTTTTAAGTTTGGTTTTCCCTTGGTAACCTAAAAGGTTTAAAAGGGAGGGGTGAGTTCTACAACTCAGTGAGCGGATGCTAGGAGTGAGTTTTCAAAATAGTTTTATCCAAAACCATACCAAAGTTATCATTTTCTTTAAAAAGAATTTATTCCTAAATTTAAGTTTTTAAAACTTTACCCGGTCAAGGGTAACATTTTCTTTCAAAAGGGTTTTTCTTAAATTTAATTTCCATTCCAAAACCTTTTTCCAAGGTTTACCATTCCTTTTCCAAGGCTTCTCAAGTCTTGAAACCTTTTTCCCATTTCCATATTAGGTGTGTTTAGCTTTCTTAGCCCATCCCCTTGCCTTAGGAGGCGTTTAGAAAACAACCACACACCCTTCATTAGGAAGGGTACACACATTCACAGGTGCAGCACGTCCATTGCACCCACTTGTGGATCAAAGCGTCTTTACCATCCACCAAGATAGAAGCCTATCCACTTCTACCCTGGGTCTGAGTGGATGTTCTCGACATCCGACCCTCAGACCAGAATGTCATTCCGTGTCCATCTGAGGACAGAGATCTCATCCCAACCCCACCCCGGTCTCATGCGCAAAGAAGCTACTCCGAGCTTCCCGAGTGACTAGCACGACGAACTACACTTATCTCCACCATTTCGTCCAATAGCCCTCAAGACCCATCACTACCCCTCTTGGGTGTCTTGATGGTCCTGTACCACAAGTGCATGCACAAATAATAATTTTTTTCACATATGGCCATTATCTTTGGTGCCACTGGTCTAACAGCCGTGACCCTCAATCCAACATGTAGCTGTTTGTCTAGGCGGGTTCGTCGACTCGACCCTGACGCACTCCTGATAGTCCCTCGAGTACTATCAGTCCTGACTTGGTACCATGGAAAAATCACACAACAATTTCATTAGAAATTTCATGGCTTTCTTAGCTCAAGTTTGTTTATGAGCTCTTGCTCGTGCCCACTAGCCTTGGGCCCACTGCACACGATTTTCCAAAATTGGGCATTTAGCCCCCGTGAGTTAAAAAATTGAGGCCTTTGGCTTATTAATGCTATTCTAGCTCCCATCAAGAATGTCTCCCAAATAGTTTAAGCAATGACACACAGTTAGGGGATAACACTTCTAACACCAACCTGAAGTGATAATATCCTTGTTTACAACATATAAGCAAATTTCTTCTTTCCTCAAGGAATTTCCTCATACCAACTGGGTATGATTACCTCTACTTACAACTGGTAAGTAGGTTTTAGCTTAAATCACTCATCACACCAACTAGGTATGATGTTAAAAGTCTCACTCACAAGTGGTTTTTCATTTCTAAAGTGCGCACCATTCCAATCAGGTATAATGTAATTAAGCCCACTAACCTGATGATAGAGATGTATTTCTCTCTAGTCGATTTTCGACTCCACGCTAGCTTTTCCTTGCTGACGTTCCGGTCTCTCGTGTTCCTACATGATTTAGGCATCTTTATCAATTACGTTTTGGCATAACATCCATCGTTTTCTCATGTATGAGCGACCAGACTCAAAATTGTTAATTAATTACACTTAGATCCCTAAAGTTATTTTCCTTAACTTTAGGTCCCTAATGCCAAAATTTCCCCAAATTGAGTACTAAGGCTTCCAAAATTCCCTTTGAGTCCTCAATTTACTCAAAATTGTATAAGGGGCTCAAGTTTTCCAAATTTTCCATTTGGTCCCCAACTTTTCAAAAATTACAATTTTGCCCCTACTTTAAAAAAATGGCAACTTAATTGACCAATTGGTCCCTCAACATCTTTCTTATGGCTAATTGGCCTTTAATTTTGGGAAATTGCAAAGAGGACCTTCAATTTTTTTGAAATCCTCAATTTCCACAAACTTTTCCCCCAATTTTTCCCCTTCAAACTGACCAAATTTGATTTATTCAAATTGACCATTCAATCAGGGTTAATTGCTCCGATTCAAATTTTAGATTGCTATCATATCACATAAGGTCACATAACAAATATGATGGGAACTTGGTCAGTCCAATAGGACGTGCCGTCAAAAACACATCCCTTCACTTGGTTCAAGGAAACTTGTTTGTTCTGTGGAGTGCCTGGAATCCCATTCTAATTTCGTTTAAGTGCTCATTGAGTTCTCTACAATGTATAACAAAACCATGGTCAGTCTTTCCACTAGCCATTTGTACTCATTTCAACCGCATTCTCCCTACCCTTTTTAGATTCCCTCTTTTTGTACCTTAGACTTTCTTAAGTCTTTTAATTTGGAGTCAGTTTGGTTAGTGTCGTAAACTCCCTAACATCCCTCTACCTAGTCCTAAACTCAGTTTGGTCAGTGTCGGTCAGAGTTGCTCCAATTGAGCTTGATCAGAAACTTAGACTGTCATGCCTTGACCCGATTTGGTCGGAGTCTTATGATCAACCCACCACCCTTCCTCGTTCTAACTCAGTATTCCTACCAAATAGACCGAGAAAGCTAAAGGCGTTGAAGTACACATGTTTTTCATAATAAAATTGATAAAACAACTAAATAATGATTTACCTATTCGTGGTGCCTTCGACTTGCTCTCATAGCTTCTACTCTTCTTGATGAGACGGTTCTCCTAAAAAGGTTTAATGGGAAGGGGTGAGTTTCTACAACTCGGTGAGCGAGGGTTGGGAATTGAGTTTTCAAAACAATTAGTTTATCAAAATATTTTATACTTTTAATTTATTGTAATATGAATTCATCTCTTCTTTAACACTCCCCCTTGCTCGGAAGGTGCTCTAGCAACCAATTACACGCCCTTTGTATCATAGAAAGACATCACATGTTTGTAGCATAGTCCCTAACCATTCCACTTGTGGTTCGGGAAGCCTTTACCATCCACTTGAAAAGAAGTCCTAGACTTCTACCTTGAGTTTGAGTGGACATCAATAGTCCAACCCTCAAACCCATTGAGTTTGAGTGGACATCAATTGTCTGACCCTCAAACCCGAAATTATAATTTATGTCTACTTTGTGGGACGAGACCTCATTTCCCCTCCCACCTTAGTCTTAGTGCGCAGGAAGCTATCAGAGCATCATGATTATTTAGCATGAAAAACCTATCCTTATTACATCTAGGTCATCTAGCATCCCTTGGAGCCCATCGGCTACCCCACCTGGGCATCTAGATGCTCCCAGATACTCATGCATGCATAACAATAGTTTTGAATCATTAACCATGATCTTTGGTGCCAATGGTCCAACGACCCCGACACTCATCCTGGCATGCAACTGTTTGCTTGCACCGGCTTGTCAACTTAGTCCTAGCGCATTGCCATTAGTCTATTGAGCCTTGTCAGACCCATCTTAGAGCTGTGGCAAGTCACATAACATTTCCAGTTTTATGAGATCTTTCACACAACACTAGCCTTGGGCCTACTTCATGAGTTTTTCAAATATGGACATTTAGCCCTACCATTTCCAATCTCCAATGTACTCCTTGGCACCTGTACTCGTATGACCAATTCCTACATGGTTCGAGTATTCACATAAGGATGGTTTGGCATAAAAGACATCTCACTTCCATATATTTGCATATAGGTCCTTGATTTATGCCTAATTGTAAATAGGTCCCCAAAAGTACATATATTTTGACTTTAGGTCCCTAATGCTCAACTTATTCTTAGTTGAGTCCCTAGCACTTCCAACTATCCCTCATGGGTCCTTAACTTTTCAAAATTTACCAATTGGTCCTTAATTTTCTCAAAATTGCCAACCGGTTCTTAATTTCCCAAAATTTTTCAATTAGTCCTTGAACTTTCAAAAATTACAAATTGGCTCCTCATTGCATCCAATTGTCTAATTGGATCCCAATTGGAAGTTAATTTCATGAAAATGCTTCAATTTTCCATAAATTGCAATTCGGCCCCCCGATTTTCCAAAAATTCCCAAATTTCCCAATTTCCCAATTTCCAAAAAATTGCAATTTGGACCCTGAATCACAATTTCGTTAAATTGATCTTAAAAACTCAGTCAATTGCCCCCATTCATGATTGGAATTGTCTTCCCTATGTTTCCCTCATCATTTCAAGCTTTGAACCACTCGATTTGGCTCGACAATGAGCTCAAACAGAGCTTCGTCAAAAAATGTACTCTAGAGAGAGAAGGCTTCGATATTTTATCGGTGAGGGTCCGACGATCGGAGCTACAAACCCCGTCCTTTAAAGACCAGAAAACCAAGAAAAGAACCAATTGTTTCAAAAGAGAAAACTGAACCGGTTCACAAACCTTAACGGATTTAAGAAAGGGTAAAATGGGAAATCAACAAATCCCAAGTGAAACAAATAGTCATAAAAATCATGGAAAATAACATTAGGACAAATGGGGGGAAAAACTAGGCTGGTTCAAGGTGAGCTATACCTGAACCGGTTTGAACCAATTTCTAAATTCATTTTTCTTAGTGAAATTTAAAAATTTTTAATTTTGAGAAAACCAATCAAATCAGGCTTGAACCAGTCGATTTACGTATTGAACCCGATTGGACCGATCCGGTCCAGTTTGGAACAATGTTATATTCTTCCTTAGAATGACAGCACTATTCATTAATGCAAAAAATGGATAACGCCGGTGAAGCTTAAATTACTCTGATCAGACCATTTCAGGGTGCAAATAAGCTCGACCAAAATGGAAAGTTGTCGGGCGGAGGGTCCCCGAGCTCCCTATATAAAGAGCTTCTCTCCATTCATCCTCCACACACCTCAATTCTCCATTCTCTAACAACTGCTCCAGTTTTCGATGAAGCTCGAACTAGAGCTGTGACATAGGCATTTTTCTTAGCCTCTGAAGGCAAGGTCGGGTCCTATAGACTTCGGGGGAAGCCAATTATCTGACAAAAACCTTTTTTCGACCTGAGGACCACCAGAGAAGTACCGGCGGAATCAAATAGTGAAGCAGCTCTGAAGGACCGAAGAGACCCTTTTTTGGCCGAGCTAAATTCAATCCTCATCCAGCCAAATCAAGCCTTCCCAACACACCCACGACCCTCACACGACCACAACAAAGTTGAAAGGTAAACCAATTCGACTCTACTCTATCATTTTTAGTCAGAGTTAGAGAGAGAAAGTACTAAAATTCACTTACAAAATTCTCCTCGATTCGATGTCAATTGTAGCAATTATTCATCCTAGAAGGAATCTGAGGACCTTTTTGTAATTTCCCAAAATTGAAGGCCAATTGGCCTTGAAAAAGATGTTGGAGGACCAATTGGTCAATTTTTGAGATCAAATCATTTGATTCAATGTCTATCAAGAAACTCAACCCGCATACGACCTTAACGGAGCTGAAAGGTAAGCCAATTCGACCCTACTCAGTCATTGTATATTGGGGTTAGAGAGAGAAAGTGTTGAATTTCATTGACTAAATTCACCTTCTATTTGAATTTAATTGTAGCGGTTCTTGATCCTAGAAGGAACATCATGATAAGAGCTACCTTCCCCAATCGAGAGCTCGAACCACCGCACCTCCAACGATAAGCTTTCGAAGCTTTCTCTCTCTACGAGCAGTTTTCCAATGAAGATCTATTTGAGCTCAATTCGGACCTAAATGCTATGGTTCAAAGCTCAATTGAATCATATGGAAGTGTAGGAAATTATACATACCTTCAATTGGAGCAATTAACCTCGATTGAATATCCAATTTGGAGAAATCAAATTCGCTCAGCTTGAAGTGGAGAAATTGGGGGAAATTTTTGGGGAAAATTAGGAATTTAAAAAACATTTAGGTGCCTCTATAAAATTTCACAAAATTGAAGTCTAATTGGCCATAAGAAAGATGTTAAGGGACCAATTAGTCAATTTTTGGATCATTTGGGGTCAAATTGACATTTTTGGAAAGTAGGGGCAAATTTGTAATTTTTAAAAATTTGGGGACCAAATTGAAATTTGGAAATTTAAGCTAAAACCTACTTACCGATCATAAGTAGAGGTAATCATACCCAGTTGGTATGAGAAAATTTCTTGAGGAAAGGAGAAACCCGCTTATAGGTTGTAAGCATGGATACAGCTCAGATAAGCCAGAGGCCTCGATTTTTTAACTCATAGGAGCTAAATGCCCAATTTTGGAAAATCGTGTGTAGTGGGCCCATTGCCAGTGGGCACGAGCAAGAGCTCATAAACAAACTTGAGTTAAGAAATCCATGAAATTTCTAATGAAATAGTTGTGTGATTTCACCATGGAATCAAGTGAGTACCGACAATACTCGATGGACTGGCGGTAGTGCATCAAGGCCAGGTCATCGGACCAGCCTAGACAAATAGCTACAGGTTGGGTTGAGTGTCGGGGTCGTTGGACCATTGGCACCAAAGTTAATGGCCATATGTGAAAAATAATGTTTTGTGCATGCACTTGTGGAACGAGACCATCATGAGGCCTTAGTGTTTGTGACGGTCGGATGTCGAGAACATTCACTCAAACCCAAGGTAGAAGTGGACGGGCTTCTATCTTGGTGGATGGTAAAGACACTCCGATCCACAAGTGGGTGCAGTGGATTGGTTGCATTTGTTAATGTGTGTACCCTTCCTGACGAAGGGCATGTGGTTGTTTGCTAAACACCTCCCGAGGCAAGGGGAAGGACTAAGAAAGCTAAACACACCTAATATGGAAATGGGAAAAAGGTTTTGAGACTTGAGAATCCTAGGAAAAGGAATGCTAAACCATGGAAAAATGTTTTGGAAAGGAAATTAAATTAAAAAAAAACCCTTTAAAAAAGAATGTTACCATTGGAAGGGTAAATGTTTTAAAAACCAAAATTTAGGAATATATTCTTTTTAAAGGAAATCGGGTTTGAACCAGTCGATTTACGCATTGAACCCGGTTGGACCGATCCGGTCTAGTTCAGAATAGTGTGCCTTCCTCAGAATGACAACACTATTTATTAATGCAAAAAATGGATAACGCCGGTGAAGCTTAAATTGCTCTAATCAGGCCATTTTAGGGTGAGGATAAGCTCGACCAAAATGGAAAGTTGTCGGGCGGAGGGTCCTCGAGCTCCCTATATAAAGAGCTCCTCTCCATTAATCCTCCACACACCTCAATTCTCCATTCTCTCTCAACTGCTCCAATTTCGGGTGAAGCTCGAACTAGACTTGTGATATAAGCATTTTTCTCAGCCTTAGAAGGCAAGGTCAAGTCCTATAGAGTCCTGGGGAAGTCAATTATCTGACAGCAGCCTCCTTTCGAGCTGAGGACCGCCGAAGAAGTACCGGCGGAATCAAATAGTGAAGCAACTCTGAAGGACCGAAGTTGCCCTTTTTTGGCCAAGCTGAATTCAGCCAAATTCAGCCCTCCTCCGGCCAAATCAAGCCTTCCCTACACACCCACGGCCCTCACACGACCGCAATAGAGCTGACAGGTAAACCAATTCGACTCTACTCTATCATTTTCAGTCAGAGTTAGCGAGAGAAAGTACTAAAATTCACTTATGAAATTCTCCTTCGATTCAATGTCAATTGTAGCAATTATTGATCCTAGAAGAAACCTGAGGACCTTTTTGTAATTTCCCAAAATTGAAGGCCAATTGGCCTTGAAAAAGATGTTGGAGGACCAATTGGTCAATTTTTGGGATCAAATCATTTGATTCAATGTCAATTAAGAAGCTCAACCCTCATACAACCTTAACAGAGCTGAAAGGTAAGCCAATTCAGCCCTACTCAGTCATTGTAGATTGGGGTTAGAGAGAGAAAGTGTTGAATTTCATTGACTAAATTCACCTTCGATTTGAATTCAATTGTAGCGATTCTTGATCCTAGAAGGAACCTCATGAGAATGGTTACCTTCCCCGATTGAGAGCTTGAACCACTGCATCTCCGACAATAAGCTTTTGAAGCTTTCTCTCTCTACGAGAAGTTTTCTAGTGAAGATCCATTTGAGCTCAATTCAAACCCAAATTCTATGGTTCAAAGCTCAATTGAATCGTATGGAAGTGTAGGAACTTATCCATACCTTCAATTGGAGCAATTAATCTCGATTGAATGGCTAATTTGAAGAAATCAAATTCAGTCAGCTTGAAGTGGAGAAATTGGGGGAAATTTTTGGGAAAATTGGGAATTTCAAAATCATTTAGGGGCCTCTTTGCAATTTCAGAAAATTTAAGTCCAATTGGCCATAAGAAAGATGTTGAGGGACCAATTGGTCAATTTTTGGATCATTCGGGGTCAAATTGACAATTTTGGAAAGTAGGGGCAAATTTGTAATTTTTGAAAATTTGGGGACCAAATTGGAAATTTGGAAATTTAAGCTAAAACCTACTTACCGATTGTAAGTAGAGGTAATCATACCCAGTTAGTATGAGAAAATTCCTTGAGGAAAGGAGAAACCCGCTTATAGGTTATAAGTAGGGATATCATCACACTTGGTTGGTGTGATGAAGTTGAAAATATACTTTTTGTTAGAAGTGTTCCCCCATGACTCTATGCCATTGCTTAAACTATTTGAGAGACCTTCTTGACGGGAGCTAAAATAGCTCAAATAAGCCAGAGGTCTCGATTTTTTAACTCATGGGGGCTAAATGCCCAATTTTGGAAAATCGGTGTAGTGGGCCCAAAGCCAGTGGGCACGAGCAAGAGCTCGTAAACAAACTTAAGTTAAGAAATCCATGAAATTTCTAATGAAATAGTTGTGTGATTTCACTATGGAACCAAGTGAGGACCGACAATACTCGATGGACTGGTGGTAGTGTATCAAGGCCAGTTCATTGGACCAGCCTAGACAAATAGCTACAGGTTGGGTTGAGTGTCGGGGTCGTTAGACCATTGGCACCAAAGATAATGACCATATGTGAAAAATAATGTTTTGTGCATGCACTTGTGGAACGGGACCATCATGAGGCCCTAGGGGCTAGTGATGGGTCCCAAGGGCTGTTGGACGACCATCAAGGGCCCTACGGGGTAGTGAGGGTCGGATGTCGAGAACATTCACTCAAACCCAAGGTAGAAGTGGACGGGCTTCTATCTTGGTGGATGGTAAAGACACTCCGATCCACAAGTGGGTGCAGTGGATTGGTTGCATTTGTTAATGTGTGTACCCTTCCTGACGAAGGGTATGTGGTTGTTTGCTAAACACCTCCCGAGGCAAGGGGAAGGACTAAGAAAGCTAAACACACCTAATATGGAAATGGGAAAAAGGTTTTGAGACTTGAGAATCCTTGGAAAAATGTTTTGGAAAGGAAATTAAATTTGAGGAAAACCCTTTGAAAGAAAATGTTACCATTGGAAGGGTAAAGGTTTTAAAAACCAAAATTTAGGAATATATTCTTTTTAAAGGAAATGATAACCTTGGCGTGGTATTGGATAAGGCTATTTTGAAAACTCACTCCTAGCACTTGCTTACTAAGTTGTAGAACTCACCCCCTCCCTTTTAACCCTTTCAGGTTACCTAGGGAAAACCAACTTAAAGACCTCCCTTTATGGAAACTATAAAGATAGGTATGTTTGTTTAAAAGATTTTTAGTTTTGTATAATTTTATTCCAAGAAATGACAGGAAAAAGGATGCCTTATTCATTGCAGTTTAGAAAAGGGCAAAACTTTTCATTAACCAAAGGGAGTGGCGTGTTGCTCACGGGGATCTGACCAAACAAGGTCGGGGCATGGCAACTTGAGTGATATCAAAGCTTATTTCCCCAAATACATTATCAAGACTATATAACATAGTAACTAAGAGAAAGTTTCAAAAAATTTCAGATGGCTCCCAAGAGAGGAACCAAGAAAACTAGGGTTGGCGTCATCAACAGTACCCAACACTTTATCTTCATTGGAAGACAACCCTGGAAGCTCTCCAATGCCCAAGGCATAATAAAAGTATCAAAGGACTAAATGGGGAAGTATCCAGTACCACCAGTGTTACGCCCCGACTCGGTTTGGTCGGATCCCCGTGATCAACCCGCCACTCTCCCGGTTTATTAAGGGTTGCCCCTTTGTTTATAAAACATGAAGAGTAAGCCATCCTTTAAATCTGTACCTTTCCTGGAATAGCATAAATCAAAACTGCATAAAATTTTAAATTAATCATACCTGTCTTACAGGTGTAACTAACAGGAGGTCTAGGGTAGGTTTTCCTTGGTCTACCTGAAAGGAATGTAAGGAAGGGGTGAGTACAACTACTCAGTGAATGGGTTTTCGAAATTTAACTTTTAGGAAAAAGATTTGTATTGGAGTGTGCCAAACTCCTTATTTTCTTTCAAAAATCCTTTCATTTCAAATCTTTGTTTTAATCACCATTTATTATTAATCATGGTGTGTCATACTAGCCCCAAGTTCCAAAATTGAGGCTTGGGCCTATAAGATCTATTCGATCTCCTGTCAAGAAGGTCCCCCAAATTGTTTCAGCAGTGGCACATAGTTAGGGGAGAGCACTTCCGACAAAAGTAGATTTTTAACTATCCATCATACCATCCGAGTATGAGGATATCTTTGCTGATAACCGATGAACGCATTATCCACTTTCTCTGAGAAAGTTTCATCATACCAACAAGGTATGATCTACTTACGACCCCTAAGTAGTTTTTTTGCATCATTTTCACATCACTCCTATAAGTTATGATGTTTAAAATACCACTAAGTAGTGGGTTTATTTATGAGGTGCTTATTTTCCCAACCGGGTATGATAAAAAAATCCCACTCACCCGTTCGTGCAGTAAATTTTCACTTGGTCAGTTTTTGTCCCTTGCGAGCTTAACCTCAGCTGGCATTCCCGATAACTTGTGTTCCTATATTAAATGAACATCGTTGTTCATTATCATCTAGCTTTATCACTTCATTTAGTATAAATGACTCAATTCACAATTTTCCAATATTTTCAAATTAGTCCCTAAAGTTATTATTCCTTTTTACATTAGGCCCCAATTGCTAGTTTTTCCCCAAATTGAGTCCCAAAACTTTTAAAATTCCTCTTGGGATCTCAATTTACTCAATTTCATAAAAAGGGGTTCAACTTTCCCAAATTTGGCCCCCAAATTTTCCAAAATTACCATTTTACCCTTCCTTTACAAAAATGGTAAGTCTTGCCCCAAAATTCTAAAATTGCTCAATTTTCTCTCTAACATTCTTATCATGCCCAAGTGACCCTCAATTTTATAAAATTGCATATTGGTCCTTCGAATTTTCAAAAATCTCCAATTTCCCCAAAAATTTCCCCCAATTTAAACTCCCTAACACAACCGAATTTAATTTCATCAAATTGATCGATCAAACACTTCTAATTGTTGAAATTGAAGTTGAAATTGAGATTCTACATCTTCATACGATTCCATAGCACTTTGAATTGTAAGTTTTAACGTCGAAACGAGGTCAAACGGAGCTTCGTCAAAAAATAGACTATAGAGAGAGAAAGCTTCAATTCTCACCAGTGAGGGCGCGACAGTCTGAGCCTTCTATCTAGGTAGATAGCTCTTCTCCTGAGGTTCCTCTTAGGAACAAGAATGGCATCAA
Organism: Trapa bicornis; assembly: GCA_030064425.1. Taxonomy (NCBI): domain Eukaryota; kingdom Viridiplantae; phylum Streptophyta; class Magnoliopsida; order Myrtales; family Lythraceae; genus Trapa; species Trapa bicornis. Next base: position 17,404,313 of record CM057760.1, on the reverse strand, counting down.
TTGATGCCAAATTGGATTAGAATTTTGTGATTAAAGTTCTACCGGTTCTCTCTCTAGCACCGATCAAAAATTGTAGAGGGGAGCCGAATTAGCTTACCTTTCAGTCCTAATTCGGTTATTGGAGGGTTGAGGAAGTGTTGGAAGAACATGGTTTGGCCTGAGTAAGGCTCAAATCGGTTAATTTCAGCTCGGCCGAAATAAGGCAGCTTCGGCTGCCGGATTTGCTTCACTGTTCGATCACGCCGGCACTTCTCTAGCGATTCTCGAAGCGATTGGATGTCACCACCATGTAGCTGACCTCTCCCCAATTTTAAGGAACTTGACTTTGTCTTCTTTGGCTAAAAAATGACCCTATATTGGAGCTCTGGTTCAAGTTTCGCTAGAAAACTAAGCAGCTGAGAGAGAGTGAGCTTTTTAGATGTGGAGAGGATGAATGGAGAGGGGCTCTTTATATAGGGAGCTCAGGTACTCGTCGGCCTCCGTTTGGCACCTTTATGACAAACATTGATGGCCTAAAATGTACTGAATGGAAACGTTTCTTCTTCGCCGACGCTGCTTCGATTTTTCAGCGAGTGAACAATGCTGTCATCTGAAGGAAGAAGACGACACTATTTCAAACCAGACTGGTACAAACTGGATTCAAAGCTTAAACCGGTCGGTTCACCCCCTATTCGACTGAATTTTTCAAATCTAAAAATTTGAAAATTCATCTAAATTCATTTTATATCCAATGGTGGCCTCAAATCTCAAATTTGAATATTTTAAGCCACTTAAAAAAATGAATTTAGCATCTAGTTCAATAGTGATTCAAACTGGTCCAACACAGTTCAATCCGGTTCGGATACGGTTCACCTGAACGTATTTGGTTTTCATCTCCAATTTACCCTGAAGTCCTTTTTCATGACTTTTATGACTCCTTAGGTCACTTAGGGCCCATAAATTTCCCGGTTTGCCCTCTCCCTATCAGTTTTGGTTCATAAATAGGCTCGGTTCTTAAACCGGTTTAGGTCCGGTTCACTCGAACCGGTCTGGTTTCTCTCTCTCAATTTGTCCTAAAGTTCTTTTCCAAGGTTTATTAACCTCTTCAAGTCACTTGGGAGTTAAAATTTTCTCCAATTTGCTCGTGACCCAATAATGGGTTTGTGAACCAATTCGGTTTTCTCACTTAGTATGACCTGTTCTTTTCCTAGTTTTTCCTTAACTCCAAAGTGCAGGGTTTATAAAGCCCCTCTCCATTCATCCTCTACACACCTAAAAACTTCACTCTCTCTCAACTACTCAGTTTTTTGATGAAGCTCAAACTAGTGCTCCAACATAGGGTTTTTTTTTAGCCAAAGAAGGCAGGGTCTAGTTCCTTAGACTCAGGGAGAAGTTAGCTACCCAACGGTGGTCAACGTTCGATCTGAGGATTGCTAGAGAAGCACCGGCGTAATCAAACAGTGAAGCAACTCCGATGGATCGAAGCTTCCCTATTTCAACTAAGCTAAAGACGGCCAAATTGAGCCCTCCTCGGGCCAAACTAAGCTCTCCCAACACTCCTTCAGGCCTCATACGACCGAATTAGAGCGGAAAGATAAGCCAATTTGACTACCATCTATAATTTCTGATCAATATTGGAGAGAGAACTGGTGAAACTTCACTGGCCGAATTCGATATGAATTGATGTGATTCTTGATTATAGGTGTAACCTCAGGATGAGAGCTACCTGCCCCGATTGAAAGCTCGGACCGCCGCACCCCCGACGGTTAGCTTTCAAAGCTTTCTCTCTCTAAGTCCAGTTTTCCGGTGAAGCTTCCTTTGAGCTCATTCCGGTGTTAATTCATGCGATTCAAAGCTCAATTGAATCGTATGGATGTATAGGAACTCAATTTTACCTTCAATTTCAACCATTAACATCGATTGACCGCTCAATTTGAAGAAATCAAATTCGGTCAGTTTAAAAGGGGAAATTGGGGAAAATTTTGGGGAAAATTGAGGATTTAATAAAATTGAGGGACCAAGGTGCAATTTCCCAAAATTGAGGGCCAATTGGCCATGAAAAAATGTCGAAGGACCAATTGGTCGATTTTTGGAATTATTGGGGTCACATTGCCATTTTTGTAAAGTAGGGGCAAAGTGGTAATTTTTTGAAAAGTTGTGTACCAAATTGGAAATTTGGGAAAATTGAACACCTTTTTGTGATTTTGAAAAAATTGATGTCCCAAAGTGAATTTTAGAAGTTTCGGGACTTAATTTGGGGAAAAGTTATCATTAGGGACCTAAAGTTAAAGAAAAAGAACTTTAGGGACCTATATGCAAATAATTAAAAATTTTGGAAATTTTGTTCATTCATGAGAAATGAAGGCTATTAGGCTTAATGATAATGAACAAGGATGTTCAAATTATTTAGGAACATGGAGGACCGGGAATGCCAGCAAGGAAAGGCTCGTGTGATGGCAAAAAGCCAATTAAGAGGAAAGTACACTGCAAATATCGGGTGAATGAGATTTTTCACATCATACCCGATTGGGATAATTAGTACCTCAAAAATGAAAAACTACTACTATGTGGAATTTTAACATCACACCTGGTTGGGGTGATTTGAGAACTACACGGAAAAATACATACCAGTTGTAAATAGATCATACTCGGTTGGTATGATAAACTTCCTGAAAGGAAGTAGAAAATCTGCTTACTGATTGTAAGCGGAGATATCATCACACCCGGTTGGTGTGAGGGACGAGTTGAAATTTATTTTGTTAGAAGTGTTCTTCCCTGATTGTGTGCCAATGCTTAAAAATTTTTGGAGACCTTCTTGACGAGAGCTCAAGTATCTCATATAGGCTAGATGTCTTAGTTTTGGAACTTGGGGGCTAAAATGCCCAGTTTTGCAAATCTTGTACAGTGGGCCCAAGGCCAATTGGCACGAGCAAGAGCTCGTAAACAAACATGATGATAAGCCATGAAAAACTTTTATTAAATGAATGATGTGATTTGGTCATGGTACCAAGATAGGACGGACATGCACAATGGACTGGCGGTAGTGCGACAAGACCTGATTGACAGACCGGTCTAGACAAATATTTGTAGGTCGACTTGAGGGTCAAGGCCAGTGGACTAGTGGCACTATAGATTAATGGCTTATGGAAAACTTTATTTGTGCATGCACTGAGATTTGGGATCATCAAGACAACCAAGAGGGGTAGTGATGCGTTCTAAATGCTACTAGACGACATGGTGGAGATAAAGGTAGATTGTCGTGCCAGCAGTTAGGGAAGCTCGACGTAATTTCATGCGCATGATATGAGGGTGGGGTCGGGATGAGGTCTCTATCCTCATACGGACATGGAGTTGATTTCAGGTTTGAGGGTTGGATGTCGTGAACATCCACTCATTCCCAAGGTAGATGTGGATGGGCTTTTATCTTGGTGGACGATAAAGTTACTCTGAGGCCACAAGTGGGTGCAGTGGACGAGTTGCCCTGCAAATGTGTGATCCCTTCATGATGAAGGGTGTATGTTAATTGTTAAACACACCGATTGTGGATAATGATGAATTATGGTTTTCTAAAAATCGTGAATTTGAGGAAGAAATAATCTTAAAGGAAATAAGGAGTCTGGTACACTCCAATTCAAAACTATTTTATTGAAACTCTTTTTCAAACACCCATTGACTGAGTTGTAGAAACTCACCCACCCTTTTAATCCCTTTTCGGGAATAGAGAAATGACTAGGGATAACACCAGGATTTACCCTCTATTAGGTATGTTTAATTTCTTTTAAACTTTCATTTTTTATATATGTATTCTAGGGAACACAGTTGAAATTTCGTCTGGCTCCTCTTGATTAAAGAAAGGGGGAAACCTTTCTTGAACCAAGGGATCAGTGGGTTGATCAAGGGGATTGACCAAACCAGGTCGGGGCGTGACAGCAATAGTGTGCCTCAACTACATGAGGAAGGAAAAAGGACTGAAGGTAGGAACTCGATAAACCGCAAATAGAACAAAGGGTAGATGAAGAGAATTCTTCCTTAAGAAGAAATTTCCAACCATCTAGGAGCAAGGAAGGAAGTGCCTCCACAAGAGAAGACAAGCCAAGCATTAGATGGCATATGTGATGTCTCGGGATGGTAAGTGCAACCTGCTTTGGAAAAAGCAAAGAAGCCAAATAGGAGTTTCGAAATAACATAGCGGAAGGAAGCAAACCGTAACAATAAGATAGTCATGGAGAATAAGCGATTCCCTAAGGAGGACCAAGAAGTAGTAAGGACTACACCCTAAAAAGGGCAATAGGATAGACATTAAGGACAAGAAAACTCGAGAGACAACTGTCTCAAGATAATTAAACATGGAGAATAGTAGGGACGAGGCAGTTAACAAACTGACCCTCGTGAAGGTCATAAATTTAAACTCCAGTAAAGAAGGGAGAGGTAGAAAGGCCAAACATTTGGAAAAGAAGGATGGAGGAAATCCTTAAAGAGATCAATGGCCAAGACAAGATTAATGTCCAAACTCAAGCCAGGAGAAGGTTAAGTAAGCTTCACATAGGATGATCAAGAGATCTTGAAACAAGAAGGATTTGAGCTCTCCTTAAAAGAAATAGATGTGTACTATGGTACAAGTGGGAATGAGGATGGGGTACAAAGGACGTGCCTGCAAGATTTCAAGAGTAAAGGTTAGCGGGAGAGGATGACATAAAAGGATGTCATTTAAGGTTAGATACTTTCAAAGACAAATGAAAATAGAATTCTGAGAGAAAGGTGAAGAATCCTACCAAGGAAGGAAACCCTAGAAAGACATATGTATCCCAATTGAAAGATAATGGAACCATGTGAAGAGGGATAAGAAGATAAGCTTGCAAATAGAATGCATGATGAGGTGAAAAGACCAAGGGAAGCATACTAGGAGGGCCAAAAGAGTAAGTTAAACCCAAGGAATGGGTAAGTAGGAAGATATCATCAAAAGATGTCGTAAGAGTAAGAAAAGGGTGGACTACCGATAAAAAGGAAATAGATGAAAGTACATCTAAGAAACCTTAGAGAAGTAAGCCCTCCAATTAAGAAGTTATTAAAGGAAATGACCAATGACATCAAGACTAGTTGTGGTCCACCCTCACTTGATGGAGCCTAAGGAATGGACGACTGAGCATAGGGTAGAGTACATGAAATAAGACCAATAATCGAAAGTTTCTCAGATAAGGAATAAGTGATCTAATGAAAATTTTAGACAAGGAAGGATTCAAAGCGAGCAAATGCCCCAATATAGAAAGGGGTGTGAGGAAATGAAGAAAGAAATCTTCAAGGAATGGTAAGAGGGTTGAGCATGTAGCTCCTAAGGTGAAAGTCTCTACTTTGAGGGACATAGTAGAGAACAAAACCGTAAGAAGGGAACTCCCCATACAAAGTAATCAACACATAGACTGAAAGGGATCAACTCGGAATAAAGAATCGTGAAATGGTCACGAGCAAGTAAGAGTGGATTAAGGAAAAGGAAAGTCCTTGAATGAAGAATGCCACTAGAAATGATGAAGGGAAGAATCTCAGCGTGTCGTTAAGCCATCGGGAAACCCAATGATTGGAATTGAAAAAAAACCCCAATAAGGAAGTTGGGAAAGGATAGGTGGGTAAGGAAAACCGACATGATTATGTAAGACATGGTGGCAATGCAAGAAGGATGATTGGATAATGGTAAAGGTTGTCGAGGAATACTACCGGACGAAAAGAGGGACGAAACTATATGATCCCCGAAAAGTTGGAAAGTTGAAAACAACCATCAAGGAAGTATTCTAGAATCCTAATGAACAAAGATAAGTTCTAGAACATGTCGTGTTGTAAGGGACATGTACGCACAACAGTCTCGGGGGAAAATGTGACTCATGTAAGGAAGAGTCGGTTAGTTAAGCATGACAAGGTCAAACATAAAATTTGGACCGAAGTTGTAAGAAACAACGGAAGGAGGAAGGGTCAAAATAGGATGAAAAGGTAATAACATTGAAACCCGTGAAAACAAGTATGTAATGCTCGAAAGAACACAAAGCTAAGGGTTTCAACGATTAAGAGTATAACTAGACACGGGAACGATTAGGCATTTTGAATTCTCAATCCTGAAATCCTAGGCAAGAACCCTCAAGAGTAAGAATCTTGCCTTAAGCAGAGGAAGAAGTGATCCTAAGAATGTACCTTTGGACTAGTAGGTAAGACATTCCTAGTTATGATAAACTTAATGGAGTGAGTAAACAATGGAAAGGAAAAGAAATTCCTTAAGTGCGTGATTTAAAGGGGGCTAAGTGAAAGAACAACCGAAGTGTTAGCATATCAAACAAACCCCAAGTTGACATCAAGGGATATTAATCATGATGAAAGGGATGTTGATTAAGTTTTTGGGATAAAGGCCCTAAAAGGAGGTGAGAGTTGTAAACCCTGTCCTTTAAAGAACATAAAACTTGGAAAAGAACCAGTTGTTTCAGAAGAGAAAACCGAACTGGTTCACAAACCTTAACCGAATGAAGAAAGGGTAAAATGGGAAATCAACAAATCCCAAGTGACTCAAAGAGTCATAAAAATCATGGAAAAGAATCTTGGGACAAATGGGAGGAGAAAACCAGGTCGGTTCAAGGTGAACCAGACCTGAATCGGATTGAACTGATTTGAACGATACTTGAACCGATTTCTAAATTCATTTTTCTTGATGGCTTAAAGTATTCAAATTGGGGAATTAAAACCACCAATAGATAGAAAATGAATTTTGATTAATTTAAAAAATTTTAATTTTGAGAAAATTGGTCGAATCGAGCCTAAACCAGCTGATTTACGCATTAAACCCGATCAAACCGGTCTGGTCTAGTTTGGAACAATGTCATCTTCTTCCTCAAGATGACAACACTGTTCATTAATGTAGAAAGTGGATAATGCCAGTGAAGGAATAATGGCTCCAATCAGGCTGTTTCAGGGTGAGGATGAGCTCGACCAAAATGGAATGTTGTCAGGCAGAGGGTCCTCGAACTCCCTATATAAAGAGCTTTTCTCCATTCATCCTCCACACACCTCAAATCTCCATTCTCTCTCAATTGCTCCATTTTCTAATGAAGCTTAAACTAGAGCTCTGATATAGGCCTTTCTCTCAACCTAAGAAGGCTAGTTCGTGTCCTATTGACTCTCGGGAAAGTCAACTACCTGGTAGCAGCTTTCTTTCAACCCGAGTGTAAGGACTAGGGTACAAAACGAATGTCGGTTCCAAGAAGCAGGGAACTACTATTATTTTCCTAGTGCCACTATGTGAATTGGGGAGGGGCTGATGAGGGCCGGTCATTCAATATTGTGTGCATTTCTATGATAGTGACCAAGTTGAGGACCATGCAGTGAGACCCTAGTTTAGGGCCGTTGGGCCAATTGTTTGCAATGGAAAGTTGACTCCCATTGTGTCGAGCTCCAGGTGTTTGTGCATACATCATTTAAGAGGAGACAACCAGTGATGGTCCGAACTCTCGATGTTTATCCATGTTTTAGCATGTTGATTTTTGTGTGCATTCTTGTGTACAAAATGATGGGGAGTCGGACATGTGTTGTGCTGAGCTCCTGGTAACATAGTGCCTATAGCACTGTTACGAGAGATGACTATGAGTGCCACATTATCACCTGTAGTCATACATATTGTTACTATGAATACCGGTATGGGAGAACATGTGCAACAAATGGACTCCTTCGTGGTTGTGATGTCACTCACGAGGAAAATGGAAAGGAGATCAGAAATCTTCCATGTTTTCCAAGACACCTAAAATACATACGACTACTGTTTGAGTACACCTCTATGATGAGGAGATGGTGGAGATGAGTCGTATATATAAGGGCCATAGGTTAAAGAGAGGCAGTTATACAACTATTACCCGAGTGTTGTGACACCAGCTACGAGAAAACATGTGAGGGTGTTAGTTGTGGTGAGAGTTCGTGACCCCCACACTCCAATTTCCTGTCTCGTGTTGTCCCATGATGGTGGTACATTTCGAGGAGGTTTTATGTTATATACATCCTATGAGATAGAGCTTGTTCGAATCATGGATCGATAGGAAGAGAATCTTAAGGGTGAAAAGATTCTAATAGAAATTGTAGTCGGGTGTAGTGGCTAGATTATGGAAGAAAAGGGGGAAGAACACAAACTTGTGATAAGGAAAGATACCCTAATTTAATTAAGGTATAATGCATTTTGGGGACAAAACTCCTTAAAATGAGAGGAGTAGTAGTAAACCCCATTCTCTCAAAGATAAGAAAGATGGAAATGAGAAACGAAAAATTTTGAGAGAAAACCATGGTTTAAAGTGAAGCAAAATTGGTAAAGAGAAAGTCAAACTGGGAATTAGAAAATCCAAAGTGTTCAATGAAGATCCAAAAATAGTGGAAATAGATCATGAACAAAATTGGAGGTGAGAACTAGATCGATTTAGGGTGAAATGAGCCTGAACCGGGTTGAACTGACTTGAATTAGGAAGAACCGATTCAAAGATTCATTTTTCTAGGTGACTTAAAAATATAAATTTGGGAAATTGAGATCACTAATGTGTATAAAATGAATAAAGATAAATTTAGAAAATTTTAATTTTGAGAAAACTGATCGAATTGGGCATGAACCATTCGATTTTCTATTTTTGGTCCTTGAACCTAGTCTGATGGAACCGGTCAACGGTCTAGTTAGTCAATGGACTGCCAATCAGGTCAGCAACTATTCAGCATGCATGACCAATCCTCAAAGGATGCATGGCGAAGCACGCCTAGTCTGCCACTTGGTTAGCGTCTGAAAGCGCTAGTCAATCAGAGCATGACACATGTCATTGGTCAATGGCTACAAAGAAAAAACCACGTTATTAGAAGCTGACAAATGGGAGTGTGACATATGTCCTTAGTCAACAGTCAGTTAAGGAGAATCCTTGTCAACTAGATTGACCAATGAGAGGCTAACACATGGAAAAGATGCTAGGTCAACGGTCGACTAGGAGGTTGGAGAACTGTCGACCAATTAGAAGTTGTGTCATGCCCCGACTCGGTTTGGTCAGATCCCCTTGATCAACCCACCACTCTCCTGGTTTATTAGGGGTTTCCCCTTGTTTATAAACCATAAAGAGTAAGCCATCCTTTTTATCCTACACCTTTCTTGGAATAACAAAAATCTAAATTGTATAAAATTTTTAAACTGATCATACCTATCTCACATGCATATTAGTTGATTGTCGGTGGGGTAGGCATTCCAGGATTTCTTGAAAGGGATATAAGGGAGGGGGTGAGTATAACCACTCAGTGATTGGGTTTTCAAAATTTAATTTTTAGAAAAAATGTTTGATTTGGCTTGTGCCAGAGTCCTTATTTTTTAAAAACCTTTAATTTCAAAATTTGATTATTATCACCATTTCTTATTAACCATGGTGTGTCATCACCAAATACACATCCTTCATCATGAAGGTCAAACACAAAATCGCAGGCTAATAAGTCCATTGAACCCACTTGTGGCATCGGAGCGACTTTACCAGCCACCTAGATAGAAGCACGTATACTTCTATTGTGAGAATGAGTGGATGTTCGTGACATCCAACCCTTAATCCTGTAATAATTCTCCATGTCCGTATGAGGACAAAGACCTCATCCTAACCCCACCCCAGTCTCGTGCACTTGAAGCTACGTCAAGCTTCGTAAGGCTTTTGGTACTACTAACTGCCCTTATATCCACCGGGTCGTCCAGGGCCCTAGGACATATCACTACCCCTCTTTGGCATCTTGAAGGTCCTGTAAACACAGTGCACGGACAATCAACAATTTTCACATGATGCCATATAATTTGTTGTGCAACTAGTCTAATGGCCCCGACCCTCAACTCGACCTGCATCAGTTTGTCTTGACTAGTCCGAAGACCTGTCACGTCGCACTACTGCTAGTTGACTGAGTATGTAGGTCCCATCTTGGTACCATGACCAAACAATTCAATTACTTAAGTTTTCATGGAATATAAATCATGCTTGTTTATGAGCTCTTGCTCGTGCCAACCGGCATAGGGTCTACTATTCGAGTTTTTCAAAATTGGGTATAACAGCCCCAAGTTCCAAACCGAGGCCTCCGACCTAATAGAGCTATTCGAGCTCTCATCAAGAAGGTCTCCCAAATTGTTTTAGCAATGGCACACAATCAGAGAAGAGCACTTCTAACAAAAATATATTTTCAACTGTCCATCATACCAACCGAGTATGAAGACATCTCCGTTCATAACTGATGAACGGGTTTTTCCACTTCCCTTGAGGAAGTTTCATCATAACTGGGTATGATCTACTTACAATCGGTAAGTAGTTTTTCCGCATGATTTTCACATCACTTCTCTTAGGTGTGAAGTTTAAAATACCACTTAGTAGTGAGTTTTCATTGCCGATGTACTTATCATCGCAACCGAGTATGATATAAAAATCCCACTCACTCGATCATTCAGTGAAATTGCCCTTAGCCGGCTTGTTATCCTTACTCAAAATCGTCTTAACTGGCATTCTCGATACTTCATGTTCCTACATGATATGAACATTCTTGTTCATTATTCTTTGGCATAATAGCTCTCATTCATCCCAAATGAATGAGAAAACCAACTTTTCCTTTATTTGTAATTAGGTTCCTAAAGTTATATTTCTTTAAGTCCCTAATGTTGGGTTTTCCTCAAATTGAGTCTCAGAACTTTTGAAATTTATCTTAGGACCTCAATTTATTCAAATTCACAAAAAGGGGTTGAATTTCCCAAATTTCCAATTTGGTCGTCTAACTTTTAAAAAATTACCATTTTGCCCCTACTTAACAAAAATGGTATGATTTACACCAAAAATTGCCCAATTGGTCCTCTAACATCTTTATCATGCCCAATTGGTCCTCAATTTTATGAAATTTCACTTTAGTCCCTCTAATTTTTGAAATTCCCAATTTTTCCCCAATTTCAACCTTCTAACATTGCCGAATTTGATTTAATCAAATTCACTGATCAAATGAGTTTAATTGTTGAAATTGAAGTTACATTGGAGTTCCTACACCTTTATACGATTCAATTGCACTTTGAATCGCACAATTTGGTGTTAGAATGAGCTCAAACGAAGCTTCGCTAGAAAATGGAACGTAGAGATAGAAAGCTTCAATTGCTTACCGATGGGGGCATGGCGGTCCGAGCTTCCAATCGGGGCAGATAGCTCTCCTCTTGAGGTTTGTCCTAGGATCCAGAATTGCATCAATTGATGTCAAATTGGATTAGAATTTTCTCATCGAAATTCTATCGGCTCTCTCTAGCACTGGTCGAAAATTGTAGAGGGAAGCCAAATTGGCTTACCTTTCCGTCCTAATTCGGTCGTGGAAGGGGGTAAGGAGGTGTCGGGAGAGCTTGGTTTAGTCTGAGGAGGGCTCGAATCGGCCAAAATAGGGCCGCTTTGGTCCACCGGAGCTACTTCACTGTTTGATCACGTTGACGCTTCTTTGGCGACCCTCAATCGAATGGATGTTACCACCGTGTAGCTGATTTCTTCCCGGTTCTAAGGAATTTGACCACACCTTCGTTGGCTCATAAATGACCCTATATCAGAGCTCTGGTTCGAGCTTCACTGGAAAACTAAGCAGTTGAGAGAAAGTGAAATTTTCTGGTGTGGATAGGATGAATGAGGAGGGACTCTTTATATAGAAAGCTCGGGGACTTCTTCGATGTTCGATTGGTGCCTTAATGGCGGTCATTCATTGCCTGAAACTCCCTCGCCGGAGACTTTTCAGCTTTGCCGGCACTACGCGATTTTCCGACGAGTGAACAATGTTGTCATCTAAAGGAAGAAGACAACACTGTTCTACACCGATCCGAACCAGGTTCAAAGCTTAAACCAGCTGGTTCACCCTCAATTAGACCAAAATTTTCAAATATAAAAATTTATAAATTCATCTAAATTCATTTTCTATCTAATGGTGGCCTCAAATCTCAAATTTGAATTTTTTTAGCCGCATAGAAAAATGAATTTACCATCAGGTTCAATAGTGGTTCAAACCGATCCAAATTGGTTCAATTCGGTTCAGATCCGGTTCACCTAAACCAGATTGGTTTTCATCTCCAATTCATCGTAAAGTCCTTTTTCATAACTTTTGTGACTCTTTAGGTTACTCGGGATCCATAAATTTCTCGGTTTGCCCTTTCTCTATCGGTTCCGGTTCATAAAACCGGCTCAGTTCATAAACTGGTCAATCTTTTTTGATCCGGTTCATCTGAACCAGTCTAGTTTTTCTCTTCAAATTTTTTCTAAGGTTCTTTTCCAAGGTTTTATGAATCCTTTGGGTCACTCGGGAGTTGAAATTTCTCAAATTGCCCATTCCTTGATGATCGATTTGTGAACCAATTCAATTTTCTCACTCTATTTGATCAGTTCTTTTTTTTATTTTCGTTAACCCTAAAGAGCGGGGTTTACAACTCTCCCCTCCTTTTAGGTGTTTGTTCCCCAAAAATTATTTGACATTGTTCGCATGTTTGCTTAAACTTTTTATTGTTATGAAATTTTCTATTCTATCATCATACAACCATATGGGTTATTTTCGTTCATCCCTTTCATCACATATCTAAGATTCTCATCTCATTCTCATCCTTTCCTCATTCCATGGAACTTAACCTAGAATATTTTCCTTTAAGATCTATGATCATTTCCTTTCTTTCTTTCCCAAGCACCCTTTCCCATCCTAAGCTTCTTTTATCCAAAATTTCAGAACTATTAGTTCCAATCATTTTTCTTCCACGGATTTTGGGGTTTATTGTCTTTTCATCCTGTATGGATTCCCTCCTTATTCTTTGGTTATCATTTTTATGCTTGACTTTGTTATGCCGTACTCATAGACCATTCCTTTCCTAAGTCGTATTTTTCTGAGTCAGTTGGATTTACATGCCCCTTTACCGCATGACATTATTCATGATGTATTTAACTTTACGTCCCTATAACATTATTGGTTTTCGTACTTCACATCCTTTTTTCCAAATTTCTTTATTCGGTCATTCAACCATCAAATCTTTGAATTTCCTGATACTTACTGACATATTAAAATTTATGATCTTTTACTTCATTTCGCATCCCTACTGGTGTCCTTCTTCCTTAAGATCTCTTCTCTTTCTAATTCCATCCTTGTTCTTATCAATGTTCCTCCCACTATTATTCATTCAGAGTTTAGTTCCTTTCTTACTCGTATGGCATATTTTGATGTCATCTTCTTACCTATTCATTACCAGGGTTTCACTTATCCCTTGATTCTTTACGATTTCCTTCCATTTCCAGCGTCTTCTTCTTGTGGAGTTTATTCTCTTTCTTATTCTGTTGGTTTCATTTCCTCTTCATTAATACACCCATTTCTTCCCAAGATTTCTTTCTCTGGTGAAATTCACATTCTCTTTCTCTCAAGATTTCCTTCTAGTTCTACTATCAAAATCATTAAACTCTGTAGTGTCTTTTTCTAATATCTTCACCAACTTACTTTTACTCTTTGGATCCATGAGCACCTTCTGTCTATCTTGCTTCATTCCCACTTGCTCTAGCATTTGTTTATTCTATTGAGGTGGACCTCTCATCCTTATTGTGTCCAAACCTTCCATATCTTCATGTCCTTGGTATTCCCCTTTTGTCTTGGTTATGGTGTATTCTTTTACTACTCCCCATCTCTTATTAGACTAAATCTACTCCTTCGAATGATTTAGTCCATATAAGTTATTTCCTTAAATCGGATCCGTCTAAAGTTTCCCTTTTGAGTTTCAAGATCTTCTTGTAGTAGATCACGCTCAACCTCTGAGTACTCTCACTTAGCCACTCGTGCTTCTTATTGAGAATCGTATTTCTTCTCTAGTTTTGCAACCTTCCTTCGATTGATTGTCCTAACCTGAAGCTTCCTCCTTCTTCGCCCCAACTTCCTATTTTTATCCTCCTTTTTATATCTTCCATTCTTGGATTTCCTTTTTGTTTAATCATCTTATTGTTCTTTAGAAATCCATTCCTCTAAATCTTCTCCTAACTTAAGGGTCTTGTATGACTTATCTACTCCTATTTCTCTTCCTCTTTTAATTCATATCGTTGCCTTCCCCAAGTTTTTCTCTCTTACGAAGTTTCTAAGGAATTGTACCTTAATTTATTATGTAGTTTTTATATCTGACCTTCCTGTTATCTTTACTTAGTTGTCTCTATTTCATTTTCTTTTTGATATTCCTATGGTTTCTTTTGGAATGTTCTACCCCCTTATTTTTTGCTTTCTCCTTATTCTCTAAGCTTATTTTAACTCCTTGGACTTTTCATGATCCCATACTCCTTGATGATTGTTTTCCTTCTCCTTTCTTTTTCTTAAGATCTTTCTTAGATGGATTCTTCTTTATTGTCTTCTAAGGATAAGTCCTAAGGTTGAGATTTACTCGTATTTTCTTCCTTAGGTGATTTCCTACTTAGATTTTTATTACCATACTCTTTTGTTTTAAATAACTCAGAAGTTTTAATAAAACTCTTTTTTTCCTTAATTCAATAAATATTTTTCTTGCCATTATTTGGCTTATTACAGGAATTTTCTACCCCTTAATCCCTTAGGGTCATAGGACTAGAGTTAACCATGGAACGATTATGAGACTTTTTATAAACCCCGCACTTTTGAGTTAAGAAAAACTAGGAAAATAACCGGTCAAACCGAGTAAAAAAATTGAGCCGGTTTACAAACCTGATCATTTAGGAACGAGCAATTTAGAAATTTACATATTTCGGGTGATCTAAAAGGTTCATTAAACCTTGGAAAAAAACTTAAGACAAATTAGAAAAGAAAAACTAAATTGGTTTAGGTGAACGAAAATTCATAAGAACTCTAAAGTTAAGTGTGCTTACTCGAGAGTAGTGTGAGGATGGGTAACCTCTTGGGAAGTATTATTTTTTTTGTAACCCAAAATTTCGGTAAAAAAAATTTTATGCGAACGCCTTATCATAATTAACCATAAATTAATATATATTTACTTATTGTAATTAATACCAATAATTTAATACCTAAATTAAATTATTGGAATTAATACAAATAATTTAATACCAAAATTAAATTATTGGAATTAATACAAATAATTTATGGCAATATTAATACTAGTAATAAATCTCTCCCATTTAATACACGATTTTACACCTATATAAAAGAGGTTATCCTCATTCATTCTCCTCGCACCTGAACACTTCTCTCTCTCTCTAATACTCCAAAGCTTCGACTTGAACATTTTTCTTAACCTTGGAAGGAGAGGTCGGGCTCTTTAGAACCGAGGAGAATACAGTTATCTGATAGCAAACTCTAGTTAATTCGAGAATTACTAGAGAAGTGCCGGCATGATGGAATAGTGAAGCAGCTCCGACGAACTAAAGCTGACCTATTTCGGCCAAGCTAAAATCGGCCATTTTGATCCCTCCTTAGACCAAACCAAGCCCTTCCAACACTTCCTCATCCCTCCCACGGCCGAATTAGGACTGAAAGGTAAGCCAAGTCGGCTTCTCTCTACAATTTTCAGTCAGTGCTAGAGAGAGAATCGGTAGAATTTCAAAGATGAAATTCTAACTCAATTCAGCATCAATTGATGCGATTCTTGATTCTAGGATGAACCTCGGGATGAGAGCTATCTGCACAGATCGAAAGCTCGGATAGTTGTGCTTTCACCAGTGAGTAATCGAAGCTTTATCTCTCTCTATAGTTCATTTTCTGGCGAAGCTCCGTTTGAGCTCATCCCAACATTAAAACTTGCGATTCAAATTGCTAAAGAATCGTATGAACATTTAGAAACTCAATTTCAACTTGAATTTCAATAATTGGAAATGTTTGATTGGTCAATTTGATAAAATCAAATTCGACTGTATTAAGAAGTTGGAATTGGGGGAAAATTGGGGATTTTTGGAGATTCGAAGGACCGAAATGTAATTTCCTAAAATTGAGGGTCAATTGGGCATGATAAAAATGTTAGAAGGCCAATTGAGAAATTTTAAAATTTTTGGGGTAAAATTTAGTTTTTGTAAAGGAAGTGCAAAATGGTAATTTTGGAAAAGTTAGGGGACCAAATTGGAAATTTAGAAGTATTATCTTTTTTTGTAACCCGAAATTTTGGTAAAAAAACTTTTACGCGAACACCTTATCATAAATAGTCATAAATTAATATATATTTAATTATTGTAATTAATACCAATAATTTAATACCTAAATTAAATTATTGGAATTAATACAAATAATTTAATATCGAAATTAATTTATTAGAATTAATACAAATAATTTATGGCAATATTAATACAAATAATAAATCTCTCCCATTTAATACACGATTTTACACCTATATAAAGATGTTATCCCCATTCATTCTCCTTACACATGAACACTTCTCTCTCTCTATTACTCCATTTCCCGGTGAAGATCGAACTAGAGCTGCGACTTGAACATTTTTCTTAACCTTGGAAGGAGAGGTCAGGCTCTTTAGAACCGGGGAGAATACAGTTATCTAATAGCAAACTCTAGTCAATCCGAGAATCACTAGAGAAGCGCCGGCATGATGGAACAGTGAAGCAGCTCCGGCGGACTGAAGGTGCCCTATTTCGGCCAAGCTAAAATCGGCCATTTTGATCCCTCCTTACACCAAACCAAGCCCTTCCAACACTTCCTCATCCCTCCCACGACCGAATTAGGACTGAAAGATAAGGCAATTTGGCTCCTCTCTCCAATTTTTAGTCAGTGCTACAGAGAGAATTGGTAGAATTTCAAAGATGAAATTCTAACTCAATTCAGCATCAATTGATGCGATTCTAGATTCTAGGATGAACCTCAGGACGAGAGCTATCTGCCCTGATCGAAAGCTCGGACAGTCCTGCCTTCACTAGTGAGTAATCGAAGCTTTCTCTCTCTATAGTTCATTTTCTGGCGAAGCTCCGTTTGAGCTCGTCCCGACATTAAAACTTGTGATTCAAATTGCTAAAGAATTGTATGAACATCTAGAAACTCAATTTCAACTTCAATTTCAACAAGTGGAAATGTTTGATTGGTCAATTTGATGAAATCAAATTCGGCTGTATTAAGATGTTGGAATTGGGGGAAAATTGGGGATTTTTGGAGATTCGAAGGACCGAAATGCAATTTCCTAAAATTGAGGGTCAATTGGGCATGATAAAAATGTTAGAAGGCCAATTGAGAAATTTTAAAATTTTTGGGGTAAAATTTAGTTTTTGTGAAGGAAGGGCAAAATGGTAATTTTGGAAAAGTTAGGGGACCAAATTGGAAATTTAGAAGTATTATTTTTTTTAACCCGAAATTTCGGTAAAATTTTTTTTATATGAACGCCTTATCATAAATAGCCATAAATTAATATATATTTAATTATTATAATTAATACCTAAATTAAATTATTGGAATTAATACAAATAATTTAATAACATAATTAAATTATTGTAATTAATACAAATAATTTATGGCAATATTAATATTAATAATAAATCTCTCCCATTTAATACACGATTTTACACCTATATAAATAGATTATCTCCATTTATTCTCCTCACACCTGAACACTTCTTTCTCTCATTACTACTCCATTTCTCGGTGAAGCTCGTACTAAATCTTCGACTTGAACATTTTTCTTAACCTTGGAAGGAGAGGTCGGGCTCTTTAGAATCGGGGAGAGTACAGTTATCTAATAGGAAACTCTAGTAAATCCGAGAATCGCTAGAGAAGCGCCGGCATAATGGAACAGTGAAGCAGCTCCGACGGACCGAAGCTGTCCTATTTCGGCCAAGCTAAAATTGGCCATTTTGATCCCTCCTTAGACCAAACCAAGCCCTTCCAACACTTCCTCATCCCTCCCACGGCTAAATTAGGATTGAAATATAAGCCAATTCGACTACTCTCTACAATTTTCAGTCAATGCTAGAGAGAGAATCGGTAGAATTTCAAAGATGAAATTCTAACTCAATTTAGTATCAATTGATGTGATTCTTGATTTTAGGATGAACCTCAGGATGAGAGCTATCTGCCCAGATCGAAAACTCGGACAGTCGTGCCTTCACCAGTGAGTAATCGAAGCTTTCTCTCTCTATAGTTCATTTTTCGGGGAAGCTCCGTTTGAGCTCGTCTCGGCGTTAAAACTTGCGATTCAAATTGCTAAAGAATCGTATGAACATGTAGAAACTCAATTTCAACAATTGGAAATGTTTGATTGGTCAATTTAATTAAATCAAATTCAACTATATTAAGAAGTTGGAATTGGGGGAAAATTGGGGATTTTTTTAGATTCGAAGGACCGAAATACAATTTCCTAAAATTGAGGGTCAATTGGGCATAATTAAAATGTTAGAAGGCCAATTGAGAAATTTTAAAATTTTTTGGGTAAAATTTAGTTTTTGTAAAGGAAGGGCAAAATGGTAATTTTGGAAAAGTTGGGGGACCAAATTGGAAATTTAGAAATTTAAACCCCTTTTTGTGAAATAGAATAAATTTAGGTCCTATGGTAAATTTTAAAAGTTTTATGACTCAATTTGAGGAAAATCTAGTATTAGGGACTCAAATTTTAAGATAAATAACTTTAGGGACCTAATTGTAAATAAGTAAAAGTTGACTTTCTCATTCATTTGGAATGAATGAAGGATATTACGCCGAAGGATAATGAACTCATATGTTCATATCATGTAGGAACACTAAGTACCGGGAATGCCAGCAGGGACAAGCTCGCATGAATACACAGAACTGGTTTAGTGGAATTCATGGCATTAACGAGTGATTGGGTTTACTAACATCATACCCGGTTGGGATGATGAGCACAACTTAAAAATAAAAACTACTTACCGGTTGTGAGTGGAAATTTTATAGCATACCCGGTTGGGGATGATAAGTACCTCGGTATGAAAACTCACTATTAAGTGGTATTTTAAACATCACAACTTAAAGGAAGTGATGTGAAAATCATGCGGAAAAACTACTTACCGGTTGTAAGTAGATCATACCCGATTGGTATGATGAGACTTCCTCAAAGGAAGTTGAAAACCTGTTCATCGCTTATGAACGGAGGTGTCCTTATACTCGGGCGTTATAATGGATAGAGAAAACATATGTTTTGTCGGAAGTGCTCTCCCCTGATTGTGTGCCAATACTTAAACAATTTGGGAGACCTTCTCGACGGGAGCTCAAATAGCTCTGATAGGCCGGGAGCCTCGGTTTTCGAACTTGGGGGCTAAATGCCCGATTTTGAAAATCTCGTACAGTGGGCCCAAGGCCAGTTGCCATGAGCAAGAGCTCGTAAACGAACATGACATATGTGTCATAAAACTTAATAGGTGAATTGTTTGGCCATGGTACCAAGATAGGACTGACATGCTCAGTCAACTAGCGGCAGTTTGACATGATAGGTCGATGGACCAGTCAAGATAAACAACTATGGGTTGAGTTGAGAGTCGGGTCCATTGGACCAGTGGCTCCACATATTACATAGCAAATTGAGAAAACATTGTTTGTGCATGCACTGTGAGTACGGGATCATCAAGATGCCCATGAGGGTTAGTGATGCATCCTAAGGGCACTAGACGATCCAGTGAGTATAAGGGCAAATCGTCGTTCCAAGTGTCTGTGTGATATTTGGAGTAGCACCAAGCGCATGAGACCAGGGTGGGGATGGGACGAGGTCTCTGTCCTCATATGGACACAAAGAAGCAATTTCAGGATTGAGGGTCGGATGTCACGTACATCCACTCATTCCTAGGGTAGAAGTGGTCGTGCTTCTATCCGGGTGGCGGTAAAGTTGCTCCGAAGCCACTAGTGGGTTCAGTAGTCATATTGACCTGTGAATGTGTGTAACCTTCATGATGAAGGATGTGTGTTGGGTGATGACACACCGTGGTAACTAAGAAATGATGAAAAAATCTGAATTTTTAAATGAAGAGATTTTTGGAAAAGAAAGGTGTATGAGGCACTCCATATAAATGTTTTTCTTAAAAGTTAAAAGTATACCTTTGAAAACCCATTCATTGAGTAGTTGTACTCACCCCCTCCATTATATCCCTTTCAGGAAATCCCGGAAAGCCTACCCTTAAAGACCATCAACTAAGATGCCTGTAAGACAGGTATGTAAAGTTTAAAATTTCATGTAGTTTTGATTATGCTATTCCAGGAAATGGTGCAGGTTTACAGGACACCTTACTCTTTATGGTTTATAATAAGGGGAAACCCTTTAATAAATCGAGAGAGTGGCGGGTTGATCACGGGGATCCGACCAAACCGTGTCGGGGTGTGACACTCTTGATCAGAAGGCTCTGACGTACTGATTGGGGTGCATTCGCGCTCCCTAATAGGATGAATTTCATGTATGGTCTCCAATCTGTACCGCCTTAGTACTTCAACCTCACACTCATAAGACCACTTCACACATTGGGAGGAAATAAAGCTAGGTTGAGTGGGTGGAGGTACTTGGTGGACCTTCATAAAGGTGGCATAAACATTCCAATAATTATGCCATGCCTCTTTCTTGGTGGGATTCCCTTTCGGTTGTTGTGGGACTAGAGGAGGAGGGGTTGGACTTCTAGGAGGTGTTACTGGTTCCTCTTGTCTAGGAGGAGGGTATATGTTGCCTTCTGGTTCTAGTAAGGCTCCTACTAGTTTCCGATAGTCTTCCACCATGTCCTTAGGCACCCTTTTCTCACCCATTAGAAACCCTTGTATGACTTCCTCCCTTGGGTTGGATGTCTTTTTCAAGGTTATAGGTGGAGGATAGGATTTCACCACGAATTTCCTTGGGACTCTCCTTCCTACACAATAGTTTAGAGATGGGTTAATGTCAGGGCATAATATTGATAATGTTTCAAGGGAACCTGGCACTGATACCACTCAAGTTGTCATGCCCTGACCTGGTTTGGTCGGATCCCCATGATCAACCTACCACTCTCCCGATTTATTAGGGGTTTCCCCTTGTTTATAAACAGTAAAGAGTAAGGCGTCCTTTTATCCTACACCTTTCCTGGAATAACATAAATCAAAATTGTATAAAATTTTTAAATTGATCATACCTGTCTCACAGGCGTATTAGTTAATTGTCCGTGGGGTAGGATTTTTGGGATTTCCTAAAAGAGACATAAGGGAGGGGGTGAGTACAATGACTTAGTGAATGGGTTTTCAAAATTTAATTTTTAGAAAAAATGTTTGATTTGAAGTGTGTCAGATTCATTTTCTTTTAAAAACCTTTAATTTCAATTTTTGTTTTTTTTATCAAGATTTCATATTAACCATGGTGTGTCATCACTAAATACACACCCTTCATCATGAAGGTCAAACACAAAATTGTAGGCCAGTATGTCTACTGAACCTACTTGTGGCATCAAAAAAACTTTATCGACCACCTAGATAGAAGCACGCCCACTTCTACCCTGAAAATGAGTGGATGTTCGTGACATTCGACCCTCAATCCATAATAATTCTCCATGTACGTATGAGGATAGAGACCTCATCCTAACCCCACCCTGGTCTCATGCACTTGAAGCTACGTCGAGCTTCGCAAGGCTTCTGGTACATCTAACTGCCCTTATATCCACCAGGTTATCCATGGCCCTAGAACACATCACTACCCCTCTTGGGCCTCTTGAAGGTCCTGTAAACATAGTGCATCCATAATCAACAATTTTCACATGATGCCATATAATATGTGGTGCCACTGGTGCAACAGCCTCGACCCTCAACTCAACATGCAGCTGTTTGTCTTGACTAGTTCGAAGACTTGTCATGTTGCACTACAACTATTTAACTGAGTATGTCGGTCCTGTCTTGGTACCATGGCCAAATAGTTCAAATACTTAAGTTTTTTATGGCATATAAATCATGTTTCTATACGAGCTCCTGCTTGTGCCAACCGACCTAGGGCCCACTGTTCGAGAATTTCAAAATTGGGCATAACAACCCCTAAGTTTCAAACTGAGGCCTTCGTCCTAATAGAGCTATTTGAGCTCCCGTCAAGAAGGTCTCCTAAATTAGTTAAGCAGTGGCACACAGTAAGGGGAGAGCACTTCTAACAAAAATATATTTTCAACTGTCCATCATACTAACCGAGTATGAGGACATCTCCGCTCATAACTGATGAACGGGCTTTTCCACTTCCTTCAAGGAAGTTTCATTATTCCAACCGAGTATGATCTATTTACAATCGATAAGTAGTTTTTCTGCATGATTTTCACATCACTCCTCTTAGGTGTGATGTTTAAAATACCACTTAGGAGTAAGTTTTCATTATCGAGGTGCTTATCATCCCAACCGGGTATGATATACAAATCCCACTCACCTAATCGTGCAGTGAAATTCCTCTTAGTCGGCTTGTTTTCCTTACTCGAACTCGTCTTAGCTGGCGTTCTCGGTACTTCGTGTTCCTACATAATATGAACATTCTTTTTCATTATCCTTTGGCCTAATAGCTTCATTCATCCCAAATGAATGAGAAAACTAACTTTTCCTTTATTTGTAATTAGGTCCCCAAAGTTATTTTTCTTTAACTTTAAGTTCCTAATGTTGGTTTTTCTTCAAATTGAGTCCCGAAACTTTTAAAATTTATATTAGGACCTCAATTTTTTCAAATTCACAAAAAGGGGTTGAATTTCCCAAATTTCCAATTTCCTCCCCAAACTTTTCTAAAATTACCATTTTGCCCCTACTTTACAAAAATGGTAAGTTTTGCACCAAAAATTCCAAAATTTGCCCAATTGGTCCTCAATTTTATGAAATTGCACTTTAGTCCCTGTACTTTTTGAAATTCTCAAATTTTCCCCCAATTTCAACCTTCTAACTTTGCTGAATTTGATTTCAACAAATTGACCAATCAAATGAGTTTAATTGTTGAAATTGAAGTTACATTGGAGTTCCTACACCTTCATACGATTCAATTGCACTTTGAATCGCCTGATTTGGTGCTGGAATGAGCTCAAACGAAGCTTCACCGAAAAATAAAACCTAGAGAGAGAAAGCTTCAATTGCTCACCGGCGGGGGCGCAACGGTCTGAGCTTCCAATCGAGGCAAATAGCTCTACTCCTGAGGTTCCTCTTAGGATCAAGAATTATATTAATTGATGCCGAATTGGATTAGAATTTTGTCATCAAAATTCTGTCGGCTCTCTCTAGCACCGGTCGAAAATTTAGAGGGAAGCCTAATTGGCTTATGTTTCAGTCCTAATTCAACCGTGGAAGGACTAAGTAGGTCTTGGGAGAGCTTGGTTTGGTCTGAGGAGGGCTCGAATCGGCCAACTTCAGCTCGACCGAAATAGGGCAACTTCGGTCCACCGGAGCTGCTTCACTGTTTGATCATAACGATGCTCCTCTGACGACCCTTGGAGCGAATGGATGTTACCACCGCGTAGCTGACTTCTCCCTGGGATCACACGTTCGTAGAGCAGTTCCCGACTGTTCCACATGTGGACCTGAACACCTTTATTGTTCACCCTGATAAAGGTATGTGGCCTCTACCTTGAGTTTGAGTGGACATCAATTGTCCAACCCTCAAACCCTAGCCATGCTTCATGTCTACTTTGTGGTATGAGAACTCTTTTCCCCTTCAGCCTCGGTCTTAGTGCATAGGTAACTCTAGGAGCTCCTTGACATACTAGACGACACACCGCCCTTATGCTCCATGGGTCATCTAACAGCCCTTAGAACCACCACTACCCCATAGCGGGTGACTCGATAGTTCTGCATCCCATGCATGCACAATCAAAGTCTTTTCATTAAGACCATTAACTTGTGTCCACCGACCCTACGGTCTGTTGACTTGTCTTCGACCCTTCATTTATTAGCCCCAACTGGTTCGACGACCCGACTTCGGCTTAATACTAGTTTGGCCCAACAAGCCCAACATCCCAACCTTGGCTCGGTAGGTATCACACACAATTATCCATTTTAGAAACTTTTAATGGCTCATGACTTTCAAATTTTCAATACGCTCGTACTCGTGCCCATTGGCCTTGGGCCCACTTGCATTATCTAGTCCCTCACCGGAATTATCTCCCAAATCATTTAAGCAGAGTCACTTAGTCTATGGAGGTTAATTCTGGGAAAACGATTTTCAATTTCGAATGCATGGCCACCATCCTAACTAGGATCAATGTAGGAAATTCCCACTAACCTGGGGTTTCGTGACTCGCTTCCGGTTGTATCTTGATTGGCCATACGTTCTCTTCGTGATTTCTTGAATCGTTGGTCCTACACAACCCCGAGCATTCATATTAGTGAAATTTAGCATGAGGGACCTCGCACTTACACATATGAGAAATTTGGTCCTTAATTATGCCAAAATTGCTATTAAATCTCGAAAGTTCATAAATTTGCCTTTCGATCCCTAATGACTCTTATCTCTTCAATTAAGTCCCTAAGGTTTCCAATATTCCTATTTGGTCTCACATTTCTTCTTATTTCCACTTAAGTTCTCAAATTTCCTTTAATTGCAGTTTGGCCCAAAACTTTCCCCAAAAATAGCAAATTGCCCAAAATTTCCAAAAATTACCAAATTACCCCAAATTTCTTAAAATGGCCAATTGGCCCCTAATTTCCTCAAAATTGTCAATTGGCCTTCCAATTCTAGCAAATTGCACCTTGATCCTCCAATTTCTAAAAATTACCAATCTCTTCCCCAATTCGTCCACTTTTGTCCTGAGATTTGATTTTATCAAATTTACCCTCAAAACTTAGTTAATTTCCTCCTAGCATGCTACTAATCGTCTTCTCTATCTTCCTAAAGTTATTCCATGCTTTGAATTACCCTAATCATCCTTGAATTAAGTTCAAATGGAGCTTTGTCGAAAAATTGCACTTAGATAGAGAAATCATCAATTTTTTACTGGCTAAGTCTTGATTGTTAGAGCTTTCAATTCGAAAAGCTTGTACTCATCGAGAAGATCCTTCTAGGATCAAGAATTTCTCTAATTGACTTCCTGAGCATGGAGAATTTGATCAATCATTTTGGGCATTTCTCTCTCTAGAATTTTTGCTATACCGACGAGTGGAAGCAGATGTGACTTACCCTAAAGCTTCAGGGAGGTTGGGTGTTGGGCAAACATGGTTGGGAAAGAGTCGGCCTGGCTGTAGGAGGTCGGGAATGGCCAGAATTCACCTTAAGGTAATTTGGCTATTTCTCGACCACTGGAGCAGCTACGCTATGCAAGATCTCTAGCACTCCACCATTGGTCCTCGAGCCAAGTGGGGATTGTAGTGAGGTGGAGTACTTCCTCCCGATTCTAGAGACATTGAATGCACCTTCGGAGGCTGAAGGAAAGTCCTAAGTCAGAGCTTTGGTTTATGCCTCATCGAAAAATGGAGCACTTCATCTTCTTCGCTCGGTTGTGGGATGAGGAAGACAAGTGGTGGGGTGCTCTTTATATAGGGAGCTCGACAACTGATAGTGTAAGATCCATCCTTTGGGACCAAGGAAAATAAAAAAAAAAGACCAATAGATATTTACATGTTAAGAACTGAGCCAATTAATGAACGGAAAATGAAAAAGATGGGTAAATGTGATAAATTGGAAGATCCCCAGTGACCAAAAAATTCAAAAAATTGTGAGGAAGACTCGGGAAGTGGAATTGAGAAGAGAACCAAACCAGTTCGGGGTCAACCGGACCTAAACTGGGATGAATCATAGTGAACTAGTTCAATAATTCATTTTTCTAGGTGGCTTAAAATGTCAATTTGGGAAATTGAGCCTACCATAATATAGAAAATGAATTTAGATGAATTTAGAAAATTTTAAATTTCAAAAAACCGGTCGAATCGTGTCCGAACCAGCCAATTTTCAAACTCAGGACAGCAAATTCGGTTGAACCGAACCAGTCAACGAATCGCACCGGTCAACGGTCAGACCGATCAATAGATCAGACCAGTCAACAGTGCCCCATTAGGAGCCCCGTAGACACGGGCAGCCAATGAGAGGCTGCCACATGTCCGGTCAACGGTCTACAAGTGACCCGTCAACATGCCACGTAGACATGGGCAGCTAATGGGAGGCTACTACGTGTCTGGTCAATGGTCAACAAGCGACCCATTATGTCACACCCCGACTTGGTTTGGTGGGATCCCCATGAGCAACCCGCCACTCCCTTTAGTTCATGAAGGGTTTCTCCCTTTTCTAAACCACAATGAGTAAGTCGTCCTTTTTCCTATCTTTCCTAGAATAACATTATACAAAACTAAAAATCTTTTAAATAGACATACCTGTCTTAACAATTCCCATATATAGAGGTCGTTAAGTTTAGTTTTCCCTTGGTTACTTGAAAGGGATAAAAGGGAGGGGGTGAGTTCTACAACTCAGTGAGCGGATGTTGGGAGTGAATCTTAAAAATAGCCACACCAAAGTTATCATTTCTTTAAGAAGAAGGTTTTTCATCAAATTTTGGTTTTCAAAACCTTTACCTTGCCAATGGAGTCATTTACTTTCAAAAGGATTTTAATTTCTTTTCCAAACCTTATTCCAAGGTTTTACCATTTCTTTTTCCAAGGATTCTCAAATCCTTTCAAAGGTTTTCTTAACTTTTTTCTCATTTCCCCATTAGGTTTGTTTAGCAAAACAACACACACCCTTCATTAGAAAGGGTACACACATTCGCGAGAAGCAGTTACGATGACTGCACCCACTTGTGGATCGGAGTGTCTTTACCATCCACCCTGATAAAAGTCCCTGACTTCTACCTGGAGTATGAGTGAACATTCCAGATGTTTGACCCTCAGACCCAAAATACTTCGTGTTTGTATGACGATTGAGACCTCATTCCAACCCCACCCTAGTCTCATGTGAAATAAGCTACGTCGAGCTTTCTGACTGTTGGCATGAGAAACTACCCTTATCTTCACCATGTCGTCTAGTAGCCCTTAGGACGCATCACTGCCCCACTTGGGTGTCTTGATGGTCATGTACCTCAAGTGCATTCACAAACAATAGTTTTTCCACATAGCCATTTATCTTTGGTGCCACTGGTTCAATGGCCTTGACCCTCAACCTGACTTACAATTATTTGTCTAGGTCGGTCCGTTGACCTAGCCCTGACGCATTGCCGCCAGTTCATCGAGTATGTTGGTCATGTTTTGGTACCATGGAAAAATCACATAATCCATTCATTAAAAGTTTTCATGGCTTAAATATTTTCACCTAAAGGAATTTACTAGATATTTACGCTATCCATTCCATCGAGTTATTTATTTCAGTCAAAACAACACTATTTTAAATCAAATTTATTCCAATTATATCAATTAAAATTTAAACTTATAATATAATTCCATAAAAATTTCTGATCGAAATTTCGCATTACTAAAATCACAGTGTGACATGTCAGCATAACACGCAAACACGAGCTACCAATGAGAGGCTGCCACATGTCCAGTTAATGGGTCAATGACTGACGCGACAGTCGAGCTGGACCTCCACGTCAAAAAAATTGGCCAATCACATCGTGCTATATGGCACATCCGCCACATCATTGTCTTCAACCTTTAGTCGTAGATAGAGAGAATAGAGGAGATAGAGAGGCTAGAAAAGCTAAAGTCACTAACGACTCAAAAAACTTTTCGGTCAGGTCATCGGAGGTCAAGTCGAAGGTTGAGTCTTATGTTGGTGGGTAGCCTGAACAGTTGTTGAGCTCTCTATATAAAGAGCATCCCTCCATTCGTTCTCAGCATCCCATAATCAAGCGAAGAAGAAGTGTGCAAGTTTCCGATGAGCAGCAAACTAGAGCTCCGATGATGGGACTTTTCTCAGTCTTCGAAGCAACATTAGGTGCCTTTGGAATTGGGAGGAAGTCCTCTACCTAGCCATACCCTCCGTTTAGCTTGAGAGCGACCAAGGAGGAACGAGGAAGCTCGAACAGTACCGCCGCTCCTCGGCTAGAAAACTACCCAACCCCCTATAGCCACTTCGAGCTTTCCCACTACCAATTACGACCAAACCAAAGCCCCTACACACCACCACAAGGTGTCCTGACCTTCCCCCGAGCTAAGAAGGTAAGCTCCCTCTGCCGCCCTTCGCCAAAAAACACTGTTCATGGCCAAAATCTACAAAAAGTGTAACACTAAAATTTAGTCTATTCAAGTCATCAATTGAGACGTGGTTTGATCCAAGGAGGATCCTCACGATGAGAGCAATGTAGTGGTAGCCAAAGCTCTAGTCACCAGACCCCCACTAATAAGATATCGAAGCTTTCCCTCTCTAGACTGTATTTTCCAATGAAGCTCCGTTTAAGCTCATTTTTGAGCTAAATGAAGCGGTTTAGGACTTAAAATGATGAGGAAAACTTAAAGGAAGTGATATAAATCATGATTGGGGAGAATTAACCACATTTTGATGGTCAATTTGACGAAATTGTGATTCGGGGGGCCAAAATGCAAATTTTGAGAAATTTGGTCAAATTGGGGATTTTTCGAAAATTGGGGGGCTAATTGTAAATTGATGAAATTAAGGGCATTTTCATGAAATTCCCTCCTAATTGAGGGCCAATTGGGCAATTTGGATAAAATGGAGGACCAAAATGCAAAGTTTGAGAAGTCTAGGGCCAAATGGCAATTTTGGGGAAATTAGGGACTAAATGGAAAATTTGGAAAATTTGATGTGCCAATGGGCGATTTCGATAAAACTAAGGACCCAAGAAGGATAATTGGAAATGTTGAGAGGCTTAATTGAAACTAAGGGGAAAATATGGACCTAAAGGTAAAAGCACAAACCTTAGGGACCAAATTGCAATTAAAGCAAAATATGAGGACCTATGTGCAAATGCCCGAAAAGATGTCACCCCTTAGTCAAAGCATCCTAATATGGATATTTGTGCCATGTAGGAGTAGACTACTCGAACGCTGGCACCTGGAAACACTCCACGAGGCTAGAATCCGCTAGGAAGCTAGAATCTGCCGGGACAGACCCGTTGAAATTACCAAGTGAGTGGGAATGTTATAACGTCCATTCCAGTTGGAATTACGGTTCTTTTGAAAATGATTTTTCCCAGAATTAGCCTCCCCTGATTGGGTAACTCTGCTTAAAATATTTTGGAGCTAATCATGGGCTTAGGCTCGATATACAAGTAGGCCCAAGGCCGATGGACCGGGTGTGGACCCATCCAGAACTAGCATGTTGTGTGTAATGCTAAAAGATCCTATTAATGGGAAATTGTGTGTGATACCCGCTAAGCCAAGTCTGAGTTTTTGAGCTTTTTGGGCCAAACTGTTGCTCTACCAAATCTAGGTCGTGGAACCTGTTGGGCCAGTACGCGTGGATCGAAGCCAAGCCAACACACTGTTGCACTAGAGAGCCAAAGATAAAGGCTATAACTTAAAAGACTATTGATTGTGCATGCATAGTGTGATTCAGGCAATAAGGACACCTGGTGTGAGGTAGTGATGGATCCTAAGGACTGCTGGACAACCCATGGTACATAAGGGCGGTATGGCATCTAGTTGGTCTAGAAGCTCGGGGAGCTTCAAGGAAACTAAGATTGAAGTAGTAGTGGAAAGGAGGTCCCGTCCCACGAAGTAGACATGATGAAGTGATAAGAGTTTGAGGGTCATACTATTGATGTCCACTCAAACTCCGGGTGAACAGTAAAGGCACTCTAGTCCTCAAGTAGAACGGCTAAGGACCGTTCTACGACTGTGTGATCACCCCTATGATAGGAGGGTGATTGATGATCGTGTGAAAAGAAAAACTTGAGAAGGAACTACTTGTAAAATATCGACTTTTTTAAAGTGTTAAAGTGTTAAAGTGAACATTTCCTAAAATATTTTCAGGAAGGAACGTGACTACGTCAACCTCTCCCTCCCTAGAACCTATCCCAGGTATAAGAATTTACCATTTTAGTCTTGTTTAATATTGTTTAGGGAAAACATGATAGGTACTACGCCTGACTCTCTTTGATATCCTAGAAGAGTCCCTCTTGGAGGTTCAAGAGAGTGGCGGGTTGATCACAAAACCTCAACCAAACTAGGTTGGGGCATGAGACAGGGCTATCGACCGACATAGGTCTCGGCCCCAAACTCGGCCACCGGTAGTCATACCGGAGCTTTTCTCGGGTCATCGGAGACCGACCCCTCTTCTCCCTCCTCCAATATGTCAGCCAACTAAGGATGAAGACGACACTATGCTGCACGTGCGAGCTTCACATGTGAGGACTTGCCACGTGACGCATTGTGATTGGCTGGCTTTGCTGACGTGTTTTCCTACTCAGCATCCTAGTCAACCTTTAACTCCTTGACCGGACACGTGGTAGCCTTCCATTGGCTGCTCGTTCCTGCTTGACTACTGACCATATTTCCGGTAACCGTTGATCGTGATACATGGCATCCTCTGATTATCTAATTTAAATATGTTAGATTTCCCTCCTTACGCACATTGCCACTTCCACGTGTTAATATTTGATTAGCTGAGGTCATTCGACGTGGCACTTCCATGTGTCGACCTTAGATTGGTCAGTCATTTCTCCGACATCCTTATCGGATGCTAATGTGGCGTCCTTACCACGTGTCAGCTTCTCAATGGTTAGCCTTGCTAACTGGGCTCTTTAAACATTAATTGTTGATGGGGACAAGTGTCACTACTATATTGGTCGGTCATTGCAGTTTTTTCTCCTTTGACTATTGACCGAAGACACGTGTCATGCTCTAATTGGTCAGCACTTCCAGGCGCTAATTGAGCGGCTGACTGGACATGCTTCACCACATGTCGCGTGCTGACTTGGCAACGGTCCATTGACCAGTTGGACCATTTACCAGTCTGGTCCGACCGGGTTCGTTGACCCAAAATAAAAAATTGGTCGGCTCAGGCCAGATTCGACTGGTTTTATTTAAATTAAAAATTCCTAAAGTCATCTAAATTCATTTTCTATCTAATGGTGGCTTCCATTTTCCAATTTGATATTTTTAAGCCACATAGAAAAATGAATCTTGGAATCGGTTCTTCACAGTTCATTCTAGTTTGATCTGATTCAGGTCCGGTTCACCGTGAACCAGTCCAATTTTCACATCCAATCCACTTCATGGTCCATTTCCATGATTTTAGGTACTTCTTGGCCACTTGGGATTTTCCAAATTCTTGTTTTAACCCTTATTTATCAAATTTTGGTTCACCTAGATCATCAGTTTTTCTTTTGAAAACTCTTGGTTTCCTTTTCTGATTTCCTTAGTTTAAGAGGATGGAGATTACACCACGTGGAAAATTGCAAGTGCAAAGCTCACACGCACGCACAGAGTGTCGTCTTTAACCTCTGAATAGGCGGGGGAGAGAGATACCAAATGGTCGCCATTACTCTAGCAGTAAATAAATTTCTCTAACAAGGCCTTAAATTGGTGAGTTAATGGTCGACCGATGAAGGAGCGGATAGAACAATCAGTCCCCGAGCTCTCTATATAAAGAGCTCCCCTCAATTCATCCTCTTCATCGCTCGAAAGTCTGAATAAGAAGTACTACTCCAATTTCTGACCACCCCTAAACCAGAGCTCTAATATCAACCCAATTCTTCACCTCTTTGGCTTCCTTGGAATTGGGAGGAAGTGCTCTACCGTACACATACTCCCTTCAGCTCGAGGATCATCAGAGAAGCATGGGTGAGCTCGCATAGTATAGTCGCTCTGGTTGTCCACTTTGAGCAAGAACTTTCAAGCAGAATTGAGGCCACACTTAGACCTTCTAAGGCTAGGCCGACCCTCCTACGACCTCAACGACCAAGCCTAGTCATCCTTGAGCCTTTGAGATAAGCAATTGTCACCGCCCTTCGCTAGAATAGTGAATTTACATATAGAAAATAGTGAAAACTTTCCTGATAAAATTCTCCATGTTTAAGGTATCAATTGAGGTGAAACTTGATCATAAGAGGATCCTCTTGATGAGAGCTAGCTCCCCAAATCAAGAACTATGACAACCACTTCCTTGCTGGTAAGAAATCGAAGTTTTCTCTCTGTAGAAATATTTTTCGGTGAAGCTTCATTTGAGATCAATCATAGGTCAAATTGGATGATTTAAAGCTTGAGATAATTGTAGAGATGTAGAGGAGACTATTAGCAGCATGATAAGAGGAAATTAATTGAGATTAATTGGTCAATTTGATAAATTAAGATTTCGGGGACTGAAGTGCAATTTTGGAGAAATTGGGTGATTTGGGTATTTTGAAAATTTGGGAATTTTTGTGCAATTGACATAAATTGAGGGTTAATTGAAGAATTAAATGAATTTGGAGGCTTAATTGCAATTAAATAATTTTTGGGGAATTTAATTGCAATTAAAAGTGAATATTATGTTTTATACCTTATTTTGAATATTTTTATATTAAATAAAATTATTTGGGGATAAAATTACTAATAAAGTAAATTGAGGAAATTATGAAAAATAATTGGAAGTTTATTTGTCAATAAAATAAACTTAGAGACTTATGTGTTAATTAAAGAAAACATAGGGACCTAAGTGCAATTATCAGATAATTGATGGATCCATTATCTATTATCATTAAGTTGTGATAGGAAGGCCTTTACCTACATCCGCAAGTCCAACCCGAGGTATCATAAATCCGTCCAAGATGAACAAGTCATGTATCTTATGTGAGTGGGATTATTGGCATCGAATACGATTGGACCAATGATGCATACTTGTTAGCATGCTTTATTCTGAAATAAAATTTCTAGAAGTATAATACCCTAACTGTGTGAAACCGCTTAAACCTTTTGGGATTATATTTTTGAAGAAAGAATGAAGTAAGATAATAGGACAAACCTTGAACATTGTACCCTCTTACCATTCCTTGAAGGTTTCTTTCTTCATCTCCTTACACCCTTTCTATATTGGGCATTTGCCTGCCTTCAATCCTACATTATCTTAAAATTCCCATTTTTTCCCTTATTCCTTTTCTGAGGGACTTCCAGTTATTGGTCATATTTCATGTACTCCACCCCATGCTCAGTCGTCCACTCTTTGAGCTCCATTAGGTGAGCATGGACCACGACCAGTCTTGATGTCAGTGGTTGTTTCCCTCAATCATTTCTTAGTTGTAGGGCTTACTTCTCCAAGATTTCTCAGATATGCTTTCCTCTATTTCCTTATTATGGGTAGTCCACCCCTTTCTTACTTGTACAACATCTTTTGATGCTAACTTCCTACTTACCCCTTTCTTGGATTTAGCTTACTCCTTGGGTCCTCCTGGTATGCTTCCCTTGGTTCTTTCACCTTAGCATGTACTTCATTTGCAAGTTCATCTCCTGATGCCTCGTTACTTGGTTCCATTACCTCTTAGTTGGGGCATGTATTCCTCCTCAGGGTTTCCTTGCTTGGGATGATTCTTACTCTTATCTCCCAAAATTCCCTTTTCATTCGCCCTTGAGGACATCTAACCTTAAATGACTTCCTTTAATGCCCTCCTCTCCTGCTTACCCTTACTCTTTAAACCTTGCGGGCACATCTTTTGTACCCCTTCCTCATTCCCACTTGTACCCCAGAACAAGTTTATTTCTTCAGGGAGGCATTCAAATCCTCCTTGTTTCAAGGACTCTTGATCACCTTGTGAGAGGCTTACTTAACCTTCTCATGGTTTGAGCTTGGTCGTTAATCTGTTTCTCGACCATTGATCTCTTTAAGGATTTCCTTCACGCTTCTTTTTTAATGTTTTAGCCTTTTCACTTCTTCCTTCTTTGTTGGGCTTAAATCCATGGTTCTCTTAAAGGTCTGTTTGTTAACTACCTTGTCCCTACTATTTTTTTGTCCAACAATCTAGGGCAATTGTCTCTAGAATTTACTCGTCCTTGATGCCCATCCTATTTCCCTTCTTAGAGTGTAGTCTCTACTACTTCCCGGTCCTTCTTAGGCCATCGTTTATTCTCCTTAACCATCCCATTATTACTAGTTGCTTCTGTCCGCTAGGTTCATCTAAAATCCCTATTTGGCTCCTTTGCTCTTCCAAAGTAGGTCACACTTGATCGTCTCGATATATCCTTAACCACTTATGCCTCTTTATGAAGTTCCTTATTTTGAGTAAAGCCTCTTATGATCCATTTGTCGGTTCCTTAGCTTGAGAATTTCCCTTTTATGGTCTCACTTCCTACCTTTATCCTTCAACCTAGGGATTCCCATCCTGGGTGTTTCACGTTCAACCTCCCTAATGATCATGGAAGGCTTTTCCTTCTTTCCTTACTTACACCCTTCTGATATCGGTATGGATGTCCTCTGATATCGGTATGGTTATCTGCCCTTAATCAATTTCCGTCCTCTAATACCCCTTTTGTTCCTTATCCTTCCTTCGAGGAGTTCCTAATTGAGGGCATATTTCTAGCACGCTATGTTATGTCCAGTCGTCCCTCAATGGTTCCTTAAAGGGTATTTAGTCCCATTCCTTCCTCCAGAGTTCTCTTTCCTAGCATATTTCTTTTCCACTTCACTCTTACCATGTCCTATCCTAGAGTTCTCTAAGGAGGTTTTCCGCGTTCACCCTTTTTAGGGAGTTCTTGTACCTTACCTCTCCTCTTGGTTATCTTTCGTTCAACTGGTTCTTCTTAGAGGCAATCCAATTCCTCTTGGTTTCCTAACTCTTGTATGAGTGCTCTCTCAATCCCTTATGGTCCTTAGGCTTTCCTCCACTCTTCCTACATCTTTTAATGCTGCCTTCCCTTTTCCCATATTCATCCTATTCTTTGACTCTGCTTCCCTTACATTGGACCCCTTATAAACACACTTTTTCCCTTCTTCCTACCCTTGGTTAGGGTATGTCTTTTCTAGTGACTCCAGGCAGACTCTTGGTTCTTCTATGGAAGCTCCTTTCCCAGTCTTGTTGCCTTGTTACTCCACATTTGTGGAGGAACTATTTAGGTTGGCTATCTTAGGGTTAGCGTTAACTAGAGGTGGCCTATAATCTTCCTCCTTAGGTGGCCTTCTCTCCATCTACTACCCCGATCATGATTGGTATACTCCAATCTGTTAGTTGTACTTGTCATTATTAGAAAGATTAACTTTTAATTAAGGAAAAATGAGCTTTATTCATTCAAAGAGGTAGTTTCCTGTCGTACTCGGCTTATTATAGTAATTAACTACTTCCTAGTCTCTTGGAGTCATAGGTCGAGAATTAGCCTCCGAATGGTTTTGGGATTCATGGTCCGTGGGCACTGATGAACTGGTTGACGTCCATCCATACTCCCATCGGGCTCTCCTAATAGGATGAACTTCATGGAATGCTTCAAGTCCGTACCTGCTTAGCACCTTAGCCTCGCACTCATAGGTCCACCTCATCCATTAGGAAGGGTTGAAGTTGGATTGAGCTGATGGGAGTACTTGGTGGACTTTCATAAAGGTTGTGTGGACATCCCAATAGTTATCCCAAGCCTCCTTCTTAGTTGGAGTCTTTTTAGGATGTTGCCAGACTGGTGGGGGTGTCGAGCTCCTTGGAGGAGGGGTAGGTTCTTCCTGCCGTGGAGGAGGATATGTGATGTCTTCTGGCTCTAATAAGTCTCCAACAAGTTTCCTATAGTCTTCGGCCATATCTTTGGGTACTCTCTTTTCAACCTATAAGAATCGTTGGATGGCCGCCTCTCTAGAGGTAGGCATCTTTTCCACAATCTCGTGTGTAGGTTTGGTTCCACATCGAATTTCCTAGGAATTCTTCTTCCTACATGGTAGTTAAGTTTTTATTAGTGTTAGGGCATAGTATTGATAATGCTTTTAAGGGTACATAGCTCTGATACCACTCAAGTTGTCACACCCCGACCCGATTTGGTCGGATCCCCGTGATCAACCCGTCGCTCCCTTGGTCGGATCCCTGTGATCAACATTTAGAGGAGTTTCCCCCCTTCTTTTAATCAAGAGGAGTTAGGCGTAATTCAAACCTTATTCCTTGGAATAGAATAAATCAATCAAAATGCAAGCTTAAAAGTGATATTAAGCATACCTGATAGAGGGTACATCTTCATGATTTTTTGTCATGTTTCCTAACTCATGAAAGGGGTATAAGAGATGGGGTAAGTTCTATAACTCAATGAGTGGGTATTAGGAGTGGGTTTTTAAGATAAACAACTTTATTTAAATTGTGCCAAGTTATATCATTTCTTTTAAAAGAAGTTCTCCACAAAATTCGATTTTCAAAATAACCCTTTTTCTCATTTCCATATTAGGTGTGTTTAGTAGACAACACACACCCTTCATCAGGAAGGGAACACACATTCGCAGGTGTAGCCCGTTCATTGCACCCACTTGTGGTTCGGAGCGTCTTTACCAGCCACCAAGATAGAAGTCTATCCACTTCTACCATATGTCTAAGTGGATGTTCTCGACATCCGACCCTAAGACCTGAATGCCACTTCGTGTCTATATGAGGACAAAGACCTCATCCCGACCCCACCCTGGTCTCATGCGCAAGAAGCTACTTCGAGCTTCCCGACTGACTAGCACAACAAACTACCTTTATCTCCAACATGTCGTCTAGTAGCCCGTAGGACCCATCATTACCCCTCTTGGGTGTCTTGATGGTCACGTACCACAAGTGCATGCACAAAATAATAGTTTTCACATTTAGCCATTATCTTTGGTGCCAATGGTCCAACGTCCCCCGACCCTTAACCCGACCTATAGCTGTTTGTCTAGGCCAGTCCGTCGACCTGGGCCTAACTCACTATGGCTAGCCCATCGAGTATTGTTTGTCCTGACTCGGTACCATGGCTAAATCACATACACAATTTCATTAGAAATTCCATGGCTTTCCTTTACTCAAGTTTGTTTAAAAGCTCCTACTCATGCCCACTAGCCTTGAGCCCACTACACATGATTT
This sequence comes from Trapa bicornis, assembly GCA_030064425.1. NCBI lineage: Eukaryota > Viridiplantae > Streptophyta > Magnoliopsida > Myrtales > Lythraceae > Trapa > Trapa bicornis. Next base: position 17,367,573 of record CM057760.1, on the reverse strand, counting down.
TCCAAAATCGGGCATTTAGCCCCATAAGTTCAAAAACTGAGGCCTCTGGCCTATCTGAGCTGTTCTAGCTCCCGTCAAAAAGGTCTCCCAAATCTTTTAAGCATTGGCACACAATCAGGGAGAACACTTCTGACAAAACAAGTGTTTTCAACTTCATCATACTAATCAGGTGTAATGAAATGTAAACCTCGTCCCATAAAGACAAGGAAACTGGTGAAAGAACCAGTCAACCCGGGTGAGAAAATCGAATCAGTTCACAAACCCCAACCATTAGAGAAAGGGCAAATCGGGAAATTTATAAATCCCGAGTGACCTAAAGTGTAAACCCCGCACTTTTGAGTTAAGGAAAATCGAGAAAAGAACCGGTCAAACCGAGTAAGAAAACCGAGTCGGTTTACAAACCCGATCATATGGGAAAAAGCAATTTGGAAATTTACAACTTCAGGGTGATCCAAAGGGTTCATTAAACCTTGGAAAAGAAACTTACGATAAAATAAAAAAGAAAAACCAAATTGGTTCAGGTGAACAACATCCCATAAGAACTTTGAAGTTAAGTGTGCTTGGTCGAGAGTATTGTGAGGATGGGTGACCTCACAATGGCTAAAGAGGTCATCCCCATTCATTCTCTTCACACCTAAACACTTTTCTCTCTCTCTCTACTGCTCCATTTCCAAGTGAAGCTCGAATCAAAGTTTCGACTTGAACATTTTTCTTAACCTCGGAAGGAGAGGTCAAGCTCTTTAGAACCAAGGAGAAGATAGCTATCTAATAGCAAACTCCAGTCAATCCAAGAATCGCTGGAGAAGCACTAGCATGATGGAACAGTGAAGCAGCTCCGGCAGACCGAAGCTGCCCTATTTCGGGGAAGCTGAAATTGGCCATTTCGAGCCCCCTTAGACCAAACAAAGCCCTCCCAACACTTCCTCAGCCCTCCCATGGCCGAATTAGGACTGAAAGGTAAGCCAATTCGGCTCCACTCTGCAATTTTCGGCCACTGTTATAGAGAGAACCGACAAAATATCAATGATAAAATTCTAACTCAATTCTGCATCAATTGATGCAATTCTTGATTCTAGGATGATCCTCAAGATAAGAGCTATCTACCCAGATCGAAAGCTCGGACCATCGTGCCCTCACCGGAGAGAAATCGAAGCTTTCTCTCTCTATAGTCTATTTTCCGGTGAATCTCCATTTGAGCTCGTTCTGGTGTTAAAATCTGTGATTTAAAGTTCCTTAGAATCGTATGATCATGTAAGAACTCAATTTCAACTCCAATTTCAACAATTAGAGGTGTTTGATCAGTCAATTTGATAAAATCAAATTCGGCAGTGTTGAAGAGTTGAAATTGGGGGGAAATTTGGGGATTTTCGAAATTCAAAGGACCAAAATGCAATTTTATGAAATTGAGGGTCAATTGGGCATCAAAATAATGTTAGAGGACCAATTGAGGAATTTTGGAATTTTTGGGGCAAAAATTACCATTTTTGTAAAGGAAGGGCAAAATGGTAACTTTAGAAAAGTTGGGGGACCAAATTGGAAATTTGGGAAATTAAACCCCTTTTCTTGAAATTGAATAAATTGAGGTCCAAAGATAAATTTTAAAAGTTTCGGGACTCAATTTGAGGAAAATCTAGTATTTAGGGACTTAAAGTTAAAGAGAAATAACTTTAGGTACCTAATTAAAAATAACTAAAAAGTCTGGGTTTTCTCATTTATTGGAAATGAATAAAGGTTGTTAAGTCGAGTTATAGTGAACAAGGATGTTCATAGCGTGTAGGAACACGAAGTATTAGGATTGCCAGCATGGACAAGCTTGTGTGAATACAAGGAACCGGTTTAGTGTAATTCACTACATTAACAGGTGAGTGGGTTTACTAACATCATACCCGGTTGGGATGATGAGCACAACTTAAAATTAAAAATCACTTACTGGTTGTGAGTGAGATTATATACATCATACCCGGTTGGGGATGATACATACCTCGGTATAAAAACCCATTGTTTAGTGGTATTTTAATCATTACCACTTAGAGAAAGTGATGTGAAAATATTGCGTAAAAACTACTTATCGGTTGTAAGTAGATCATACCCAATTGGTATGATGAGACTTCCTCGAAGGAGGTTGAAAACCCGTTCATCGATTATGAACGGAGATGTCCTTATACAAGTCGGTATAATGGACAGTGAAAACCTATTTTTTCGGAAGTGCTCTCCCCTGACTGTGTGCCAATGCTTAAATAATTTGGGAGACCTTTTCGACGGGAGCTCGAATATCTCTAATAGGCCAGGGGCCTCGGTTTTGGAACCTGGAGGCTAACTGCCTAATTTTGAAAATCTCGTACAGTAGGCCCAAGGCCAGTTGGCATGAGCAAGAGCTCGTAAACGAACATGATATATGTGCCATAAAAATTAATAAGTGAATTGTTTGGCCATGGTACCGAGATAGGGCCGACAGGCTAAGTTAACTAGCGGTAGTGCGACATGACAGGTCGACGGACCAATCAAGACAAACAGCTATGGGTTGAGTTAAGCATCTAGGCCGTTGGACTAGTGGCACCACAGATTACATGGCAATATGAGAAAATAATATTTGTGCATGCACTGTGAGTATGGGATCATCAAGACGCCCATGAGGGGTAGTGATGCGTCCTAAGGGTACTGGACGACCTGGTGGGGACAAGATGAGGTAGTTTGTCGTTCCAAGTGTCTGTGCAAAATCTGGAGTAGCACCAAGCGCAGGAGACCGGGGTGGGGACAAGATGAGGTCTCTATCCTCATACGAACACGAAGAAGTGATTTCGGGATTGTGGGTCGGATGTCGCGTAGATCCACTCATTCCCAGGGTAGAAGTGGTCGTACCTCTATCCGGGTGGCAGGAAAAGTTGCTCCGAAGCCACTAGCAGGTTCAATAGTGGTACTGACTTGCGAATGTATGTAACCTTCATGATTAAGGATATGTGTTGGGTGATAACACACAAATAATTAAGAAATAATAGAAAAACCTAAATTTTTTTTAATGAAGGGATTTTTGAAAAGAAAGGAGTCTGGCACACTCCATATAAATGTTTTTTTTTTAAATTCAAGTTAACCTAGAGGGGAATAGGACACGAAGTGAAAAATTGTCCTACATCACCAGGAGTCAAGACAATATTTTCCAAGAATAAACACCCCACAACTATAGGAAATTCGAAAGGATACCATCCCAAGAAACGTGACTCCATTTGCAACCACTAAGAGGAAACTCTTCAAAATCTTAGCAAAGTGGTAAGAAGGAAAAGGGGTAAAGGTAGGACCTCAATAAAACCACAAATGGAACAAAGTATAGCTGAAGAAAATTCCCCCTTCAAGAAGAAAATCCAAACAATTTAGGAGCAAAAAAAGGAGTCTGGCACACTCCATATAAATGTTTTTTTTTTAAATTGAAAAGATTTGAATCCCATTCACTGAGTAGTTGTACTCACCCCTCCCTTATACCCCTTTCAGGAAGTCCCGGAAAGCTGAACCTTAAAAGACTTGTACAATTAAACGCCTACAAGACAAGTACGATTAATTTAAATTACTATGCAGTTTTGATTTATCATATTCCTGGAAAAAGGTGCAGGTCTAAAGAATGCCTTACTCTTTACAGTTTATAATATAAGGGGAAACCCTTTAGTAAATCAGGAGAGTGGCGGGTTGATCACGGGGATCCAACCAAACTGGGTCGGGGCGTGACAACTAAAGTGGTATCAGAGCATGTTTCCTTGAATACATAATCAAGACTAGAAAATATAGTAACTAATAGGATTTATCCTAAAATTTTCAGATGGCTCCTAGGAGAGGAACCAAGAAAGCTTGGAAGGGCTCTACTCAAAACCTTACCTTCATAGGTGGACAACCCTAGAAGCTTCCCAAATGCCTGGCAGAAATGTGGAAAGGCCAAATGGGGAAGCATCCTGGAGAATGGTGCTAGGACCTATTGATGGCACAACCCTAAGTATAAAGGAGGATACTTATCAAGAATTCCCTAGCTCCCTAGTTAATTAGTGACCATTTTCTGTGATAGGGCTGAGAGCCCAACCTTTTGTATCCCCATGTTAATAAAAGATTCAAATTCCCCAAAACTCTATCTTTTGAGGATGTGATCTTACTAGGAATATGGCCTAAGGAAAATAAAGCAAACCTACACTATCCTAGAAACTAAGGAACAGTCGCATCCCAGTGATGGAAGATGAATCAGGAAACCTAGGAGGACTCTTACCATCCCAGTGATTCAGCTAGAAAACTGTCAAAGTGATCAGACTCAAGGACGGTAAAGCACCAAACCAATAGTAACCCTGGAAAAAGCCCCACTTGAAGGAAAGGAAGAACCACAACAATCCATGTAAGGGAATAACGATGGGACATTACCTGAAGAGATGCCCAACCCTACTAAAGGACAAGTACCAAGTTGAACTATTATAGGTGTAAGGAAAGAAGGGGTGTTCCACACCTCATAGATTCAGGGCAATACCTCCTCAAAGGTCACGAAGGACATGAAGGATTGGAGACCGATACCATGGAGCAGGTTACATAAACAATTCAAAAAGAGGTCAAGAAAAGACAAGGTGAATACAAAAACTTCTTAAGAAGGTCAAACCAAGAAGGATGCTTCATGAATAGGGATAAGATACATGAGAAGCATACTTAGAACGGTCTCATAAGGGGCAAACATAGAAAAACGTTCCCCGAAACTCTAGGGAATTACAAAGTGAGAGTGAAGAAGAGAAGGAATATGCTGTGAAAAGGAATCATTGGTTGGCAGATGTGCAAGGAGCCAACCCCTCATTAGAAACTACTTGAAGGAAGAAAGTATCAGAGGCCAAGACTAACCTGCTTTGGAAAAGTGATATAATTTTAAAGTACTACCTCTTTTTGGAAAAAGCAGAAAAGTAAAAAAATTGAAGTCTCTAACCAACATACCTAAGGAAGACTGAGAAGTAGAAAAGACTACACCCTAAAAAGGTCAGTGAGATGACGTTAAGGACAAGAATGCTCGAGAAGACAACTACCCTAAGAAGACCTAAACCAAGGGACTGGTGGAGGCAGGGCAGTTAACCAGCTAATACGCAGAAGAACCATGATGTAAGTTCTGACAAGGAAGAGAGGTGGAAAGGTCAAATACTCTAAAAGAGAAGGATGAAAGAAATCCTTAAAGGGACCAAAAGGCCAAATTAACAACCAACTCAAGCCAAGAAAGAAATAGGCAAGCTTCTCACATAATGATCAAGAAATCTTGAAACAAGGAAGATTTGTACACTCCATAAGGAAATAGACAAGTATTGGGTACGAATGAGGATGCGAATAGAGTATGAAAGATGTCCTGCAAGACCTGAGGAGTAAAGGTAAACAGGAGAAGACAACATCAAGAGTAGAAATCCCCCAGAGCAAATGTAAAAAGGAATGTCCGGAGAAAGGGAAAGAATTCTACAAAGGAAGCCCCGAAAAGACATGTGTATCCCAATTGAGAGGAAATGGAAACAACCAAAATAGAAGGAATGATAAGCTCACAAATGAAATGTTGGTTGAGATGGAAAAGTCGAGTACCAAGGAAAAATAAGGTCCTAAGAAGGAAATTAAACTAAAGGAATTATTGATGGGCGGATGGACACAATGTGGAGTGAAAGGAACCAACCCTTAACTAGGAAATGTTTCCAAGGAAGGAAGTATTGTAATGGCCCAGGCTGACCTGTTTGGAGGGAACAGGAGAACCAAGTAGAAAGCGGAAAACTAATAACGATAGATAGCCAAATAGAATAAACAAAACCCTAAGAAGGAATGAGATGTAGTAAAGACTACACTCTATGATGGATAATAGGATGGGCATGAAGAATGAGTGATACAGCTGCCCAAACGATTGGACTAGAAAAATAAAGAATTGTGAAATGGTTGCGAACAAATTAGAGGGGATTTAGGCTAAAGGAAAACCCTTGAGTAGAGGATATCATTGGGAATGATGATGGATCTAAGAAAGGACGAAACCCAGCATGTCGGTAAAACATCTGGGAATTTAATTAAGGTAAAAAAAAGGATAGTTGAGGAATACTAAAAAAAGAAAAGAGGAATAAAGTTATACGATCCCTGAAAGGTCTAAAAGCTAAGAGAGACACTTTAGGAGATGTTCTAGAAATCAAATGGATAGAGATGGGTCCTAGAAAATGCCATGTTGTAAAGGCATGTAAGCCTAACAACTCGAGGTCAATATCACTCAAAGGAAGGAAGAGTCGGATAATAAGCATGATGAGGTCAAATATAACAATTTGGACCGAAGTTATAATAGACAACGAATGGAGGAAGAGTCGAAATGGGACGAAAAGGTTGTGATAAAGAAATCTATGGAAATAAGTACGAAATGCTCTATAGGACGTCGAGCTAAGGGTTTCAATGATCAAGCAGTTAACTAGACACAGAAATGGTTAGTTATCTTGGAATTCCCAATCTTGAGTACAGGGCCTCAAGGGGAAGAATGTTGCTCTAAGCAAAGAGAGAGATAAAATCTAAGAACATACCCTGAGGTAAGGTATGTCTAGTTATGAAAAACTCCATGGAGGGAGTAAATAATATTAAGGAAAAGGAATTTCTTAAGTGAAGGTTATAAAAGAGGCTAATTTCAAGGACAAGAGAAAAGTTTGTATCTTAAGAAAACACTAAAGGGGCATCAAAGGAAATGATTGCTCATGCAAGTATGTTAACTAAGTTTTGGGGAAAAAACTCCTAAAATGAGGGGAGAGTTGTAAATCCCGCACTTTTGAGTTAAGGAAAATCAGGAAAAGAACCGATTAAACCAGTAAGAAAATCGAGTCCGTTTACAAACCCGATCATATGGGAACAAGCAATTTAGAAATTTACAACTTCCAGGTGATCCAAAGGGTTCATTAAACCTTAGAAAAGAAACTTAAGATAAAATAAAAGAGAAAAACCAAATTGGTTTAGGTGAACAACATCCCATAAGAACTCTGAAGTTAAGTGTGCTTGGTCAAGAGTAGTGTGAGGATGGGTGATCTCCTAGGAAGTATGATTTTTTTGTAATACTGCTCTACTGCTCCATTTCCTGGTGAAGCTCGAACCAGAGTTTCGACTTGAACATTTTTCTTAACCTCAGAAGGAGAGGTCGAGCTCTTTAGAACGGAGGAGAAGATAGCTATCTAATAGCAAACTCCAGTCAATTCGAGAATCGCTGGAGAAACGCCAGCATGATGGAACAGTGAAGCAGCTCCGGTCCGCCGAAGCTGAAATTCGAGCTATTTCGGCGAAGCTGAAATCAGCCATTTCGAGACCTCCTTAGACCAAACCAAGCCCTCCCAACACTTCCTCAGCCCTCACATAGCCGAATTAGGACTGAAAGGTAAGCTAATTCAGCTCCCCTCTACAATTTTCGGTGGGTGCTAGAGAGAGAACCGACAGAATTTCAATGATGAAATTATAACTCAATTTGGCATCAATTGATGTGATTCTTGATCTTAGGTGATCCTCAAGATGAGAGCTATCTGCCCAGATCGAAAGCTCGGACCGCCATGCCCTCACCGGTGAAAAATCGAAGATTTCTCTCTCTATAGTCTATTTTCCGATGAATCTCCGTTTGAGCTCGTTCTAGTGTTAAAATCTGTAATTTAAAGTTCCTTAGAATCATATGAACATGTAGGAACTCAATTTCAACTCCAATTTCAACAATTAGAGGTGTTTGATCAGTCAATTTGATGAAATCAAATTCGACAGTGTTGAAGAGTTGAAATTGGGGGAAATTTTGGGGATTTTTAAAATTCAAAGTACCAAAATACAATTTTATGAAATTGACGGTCAATTGGGAAGGAAAATAATGTTAGAGGACCAATTGAGGAATTTTGGAATTTTTGGGCAAAAATTACCATTTTTGTAAAGGAAGGGCAAAATGGTAACTTTGGAAAAGTTGGGGACCAAATTGGAAATTTGGGAAATTAAACCCCTTTTGTGAAATTGAATAAATTGATGTCCCAAGATAAATTTTAAAAGTTTTTGGACTCAATTTGAGGAAGAACCGGCATTTGCGGACTTAATGTTGAAGAGAAATAACTTTAGGGACCTAATTACAAATAACTAAAAAGTTTGGGTTTTCTCATTCATTGGAAATGAATAAAGGTTGTTAAGTCGAGTTATAGTGAACAAGGATGTTCATATCGTGTAGTAACACAAAGTATCGGGAACACCAATATGTACGAGCTCGCATGAATACAAAGAACCAGTCTAGTGGAATTCACTACGTTAACGGGTTAGTGGGTTTACTAACATCATGCCCGGTTGGGATGATGAGCACAACTTAAAATTAAAAACCACTTACCGGTTGTGAGTGGAATTATATATATCATATCCGGTTGGGGATGATAAGTACCTCGTTATAAAAACCCACTATTTAGTGGTATTTTAATCATCACCACTTAGAGAAAGTGATGTGAAAATATTGCTGAAAAACTACTTATTAGTTGTAAGTAGATCATACCCGGTTGGTATGATGAGGCTTCCTCAAAGGAAGTTGAAAACCCGTTCATCAGTTATGAACGGAGATCTCCTTATACCAGTCAGTATAATGGACAGTCAAAACCTATTTTGTCCGAAGTGCTCTCCCCTGACTGTGTGCCAATGCTTAAACAATTTGGGATACCTTCTCGACGGGAGCTCAAATAGCTCTGATAGGCCAGGGGCCTCGGTTTTGGAACTTGGAGGCTAAATGCCTAATTTTGAAAATCTCGTACAGTGGGACCAAGGCCAGTTGGCACGAGCAAGAGCTCGTAAATGAACATGATATATGTGCCATAAAAATTAATAAGTGAATTGTTTGGCCATGGTACCAAGATAGGACCGACATGCTTAGTCGACTAGCGGTAGTGCGACATGACAGGTCGACAGACCAATGAAGACAAACAACTACGGGTTGAGTTGAAAGTTGGGGCCATTGGACCAGTGGCACCACATATTATATGGCAATATGAGAAAATATTGTTTGTACATGCACTGTGAGTACGGGATCATCAAGACGCCCATGAGAGGTAGTGATGTGTCCTAAGGGCACTGGACGACCTGGTGGCTATAAGGGCAGTTCGTCGTTCCAAGTGTTTGTGTAAAATTTGGAGTAGCACCAAGCGCATGAGACCGGGGTGGGGACAAGATGAGGTCCTTGTCCTCATACAGACACGAAGAAGTGATTTCAGGATTGTGGGTTAGATGTTGTGTACATCCACTCATTCCCAAGGTAGAAGTGGTCGTACTTCTATCCGGGTGGCAGGAAAAGTTGCTCCGAAGCTACTAGCGGGTTCAGTAGTGATACAGACTTGCGAATGTGTGTAACCTTCATGATGAAGGATGTGTGTTGGGTGATGACACACCGATAATTAAGAAATAATAGAAAAACCTGAATTTTTTTTAATGAAGGGATTTTTGAAAAGAAAGGAGTCTGGCACACTCCATATAAATGTTTCTTTTAAAATTCAAAATATTTGAATCTCGTTCACTTAGTAGTTGTACTCACCCCCTCCCTTATACTCCTTTTAGGAAGTCCCGGAAAGCTGAACCTTAAAAGACTTGGCAATTAAACGCCTGCAAGACAGGTACGATTAATTTAAATTACTATGCAGTTTTGATTTATGATATTCCTGTAAAAAGGTACATGTCTAAAGAACGCCTTACTCTTTACGGTTTATAATTTAAGGGGAAACCCTTTAGTAAATCGGGAGAGTGGCGGGTTGATCATGGGGATCCAAGCAAACCGGGTCGGGGCGTGACATAAAGAATCATAAAAGTCATAAGAAATGAATTTAGGATGAATTGGAAGAGAAAACCAAACCGGTTCAGGTGAACCGAATTGAACCGGTTTGAACTGGTTTGAAAGACTACTAAACCGGTTTCTAAATTCATTTTTATAGGTGGCTTAGAAAATTTAAATTGTTGAATTTAATCCACCATTGGATAGAGAATGAATTTAGATGAATTTTGAAAATTTTAATTATGAAAAAATTAGTCGAATCGGGCCTGAACTGGCTAGTTTAAGCGTTGAACCTAGTTTGAACTGGTCCAGTCTGATTCGGAACAGTGTCATCTTCTTCCTTCAGATGACAGCACTATTCACTCACCGGAAAATCAAGTAGCACCACTGAAGATGAAAAGTCTTCGTTCAGGAAGTTTCAGCAATGAATGACTGCCATAAAGGTGCCAAACAAACGGCCAAGGAGTCCTCGAGCTTCCTATATAAAGAGCTCCTCCTCAGTCATCCTCCTCACACTTGAAAACTCATCTCTCTCTCTCTCTCTACTGCTCCAATTTTCAGTGATGCTCGAACCAGAGTTCCGACTTGGGAATTTTTCTGAGCCAAATAAGGTGTGGTCTAGTTCCTTAGATTTGGGGAGAAGTCAGCTACCCAATGGTAGTCTCCATTTGCTTCGAGGGTCGTTGGAGAAGCGCCAACGTGATCGAACAGTGAAGCAGCTCTGGCAGACCGAAGCTGCCCTATTTTAGCCGAGCTAAAAATGGCTAGTTTGAGCCCTTCTCTAGCCAAACCAAGATCTCCCAACACTTCTACAGCTCTCATACAACTGAATTAGAGCTGAAAGGTAAGACAATTTGGCTCCCCTCTGTAATTTCCAATCAATGTTAGAGAGAGAAATGATGAAACATCACTGACTAAATTCTCCCTCAATTCGACATGAATTGATGAAGTTCTTGATCCTAAGAGTAAGATCAAGACGAGAGCTACCTCCCGCGATCGAAAGCTCGGACCGCTGCACCTCTGATGGTAAGTTTTCGAAGCTTTCTCTCTCTAAGTCCATTTTTCTAACGAAGCTCCATTTGAGCTCAATTCGGATACAAATGACATGATTGAAAGCTCCATTGAATCATGTGGAAGTGTAGTAACTCAATTTTTCCTTCAATTTCAAGAATTTAATCCTATAGAATGGTCAATTTGATGAAATCAAATTCAGCCAGTTTGAAAGGGGGAAATTGGTGGAAACTTATGGAGGAAATTGGGGATTTCAAACAATTAAGGGACCAAAGTGCAATTTCCCAAAATTGAGGGCCAATTGGCAATAAAAAAGATGTTGGATGACCAATTGGTCAATTTTTAGAATTTAATGGGGTCAAATTGCCATTTTTTAAAGTAGGGGCAAAATGGTAATTTTTGAAAAGTTGGAGACTAAATTGGTAATTTGGCAAACTTGAAGCCCTTAAGTAATTTTAAATAAATTGAGGACCCAAAGTGAATTTTAGATGTTTCGTGACTCAATTTGGGGAAATATTTACATTATGGACCTGAAGTTAAAAAAAAGAACTTTAGGGACCTAAATGTAAATAATTGAAAAGTTTAGGCATTTTGCCCATACGTGAGGAGTTAGTGCTATTATACCAAATGTTAATAAACAAGGATGTCCAAATCGTGTAGGAGCACGAAGAATCGGAAATGCTAGCAAGGATAAGCTCACGTGGAGGCAAAAAGCCGATCAAGAGGAATACATTGCACTTATTGGGTGAGTGGGATTATACACATCATACCCAGTTGGGATGATGAGTACCTCGAAAATGAAAAACCACTACTATGTGGAATTTTAACATCACACCCGATTGGGGCAATGTGAGAACTACACGGAAAAACTACTTATCGGTGGTAAGTAGATCATACTCGGTTGGTATGATGAACATCCTGGAAGAAAGTAGAAAACCCGCTTCCGGTTGTAAGCGGAGGTGTCATGATGTAGCTTCATGGGCATGAGACTAGGGTGGGGTCAAGATGAGGTCTCCATTCTCATATAGACACGAAGTATTTTGGGTATAAGGGTAAGACGTTGGAGACGTTCACTCAAACTTCAGGTAGAAGTCTGAGACTTCTATCAGGGTGAATGGTAAAGATGCTCCGATCCACAAGTGGGTGTAGTCGGCGTTACTGTAACTCGCAATTGTGTGTGATCCCTTCATGTGAAAGGGCGTATATTGATTGTTAAACACATCGATTGTGGATAATGGATTTGAAAAAACCTTGGAAAGGATTTGAAAATCCTCGGAAAAGAATAGGTAAGCCTTGGAAAAAAGTTTTGAAAACCTGAACTTGAGAAAATAATGTTTTTAAAGGAAATAAGGAGTTTGACACACTCCGATTAAAGTTGTTTTTGTGAAAATTTGCACCCAACACCCATTCACTAAGTTGTCGAACTCAACCCCTCCCTTTACCCCTTTTCAGGAAACCGAGGGAAACTGACCTTAAAGATTTGTCGGTAGCTGAACCTTAAGACATGTATGTAGGGTTAATATATTCAGATTTGATTAATGTTATTTAAGGAAAGGTATAGGTAAAATGGATGACTTACTCCTCACAGTTTAGAGAAGAGGAATACCCTTAATAAACCGGGAGAGTAGCGGGTAGTTCACGGGGATCTGACCAAACTTGGTCGGGGCATGACAACTTGAGTGGTATTAGAGCCTATTTCCTTGAATACATTATCAAGACTAGAGAACATAGTAACTGATAGTGATAATTTTAAAATTTATAGATGGCTCCCAAGAAAGGAACCAAAAGAACTAGAGTTGCAGTCTCCAACACTACCCAGCCACCCCTTCTAGTAGAAACTCCTCGAGAAACCAAAACAGTTCCACCTGGAGTAAGCTTAGAACACCAGAGTTTGTATGAGGAGTTCACTCGAGTATTTGGGCAACCTAACCTTGTCCTTGAGGAAGGCACCAACTCTCAAGCTAACATTGAGGAACTACAATCTCATCATCCTCTTATTAATCATCCCCCTCCAGTTGATATTCCTAGGTATCTCAAGAATCTCCGTCAACTAGGGTGTATGCCTTTTCTTGGAGAGAAAGACACGGGAGCCGCCATGGACTGGCTGGCTAACATCAAGAAGCTGATGGGGATAGTCAGGATATCATCAGAGGATATGATGATTCTGATAGAATATTTCCTGGAAGGTAGTGCCAAAAGATGGTGGGACAATGTCCAGAGCCTGCATACCTCCACACCCTCCTAGGAGCAGTTTGAGGAGAGGTATGTAGAGGAGTACATGGCCCCTCATCTAATTAATGAGAAGAAGCAGGATTTCCTCTAACTCCGATAAGGGCTTAACTCTATATCAGAGTATGAGACTAAATTTAATGAGCTAAGGCCTTTTGCTCTAGACTTACTGACAAATATCTATCAATGGTTCATGGACGGTCACAATATGGATATAAGAGACCGGATGGGAGTACTAGGATGCCCCACGGATTTGGCTGCGAACATCAGTCTGGCCCATGAGTGTGAACATCTGGTACAAACTAGACGCCGTCGGATAGAGCAAGCCGGCCAGAAGGAAGAGGAAGGGCAGAACAACCAAAGAGGACAAAAGGAGCCTGGTGAGCAAAAATAGTGGACAAGAATGGGGCCTTTTAGGAGAAATGATGGTTACCAGCAGCAAAGGGAGACAAATACAACCCCACAAAGGAGAAACCCCTATTGCCCTAGTTGTCACACCCCGACCTAGTTTGGTCGGATGCCTGTGAACAACCCGCCACTCTCCCGATTTATTAAAGGGTTTTCCCTTATTATAGACCGTAAAGCATAAGGTGTCCTTTAAACCTGCACCTTTTCCTAGAATAAAATAAATCAAAACTGCACAATATTTTAACTTTATCATACCTATCTCACCTGCGTCTTAGTTGATGGTCTTTAAGGGTAGGCTTTCCAAAATTTCCTGAAAGGGATATAAGGGAGAGGGTGATTACAATGACTCGGTGAATGGGTTTTCAAAACTTTTAACTTTTAGGAAAAGAATTGTATTGGAGTGTGTTAGACTCCTTTCTTTCAAAAATCCTTTCATTTCAAAATCTCAGTTTTTACCACCATTTCTTATTAACTACGGTGTGTCATCATCCAACACACAACCTTCATCTTGAAGGTCAAACACACATTTATAGGCCAGCACGTCCACTGTGCCCACTTGTGGCTTCGGAGCGACTTTACCGACCACCCAGATAGAAGTACGTCCACTTCTACCCTAAGAATGAGTGGATGTTCGCGACATCCAACCCTCAATCCCAAAATCAATTCTTCATGTCCATATGAGGATAGAGACCTCATCCCATCCCCACCCTGGACTCTTGCACTTGGTGCTACTCAAAATTTTGCACTGTCACCTAGTACGACGAACTGCCCTTACACCCACCAAGTCATCCAATGCCATTTGGATGCATCACTACCCTTCTTGGGCATCTTGATGGTCCTATAATCACAGTGCATGCACAATCAACATTTTCTTATCATGCCATATAATATGTGGTGCCACTGGTCCAACGACCACGACCCTCAACTCAACCCACAATGGTTTGTCTTAACTAGTCCGTCGACGTGTCATGTTGCACTATCGCTAGTTGATTGAGTATATTGGTCCTGTCTTGGTGCCATGGCCAAACAATTCCTTCATTTAAAGTTTTATGGCATATAACTCATGTTTGTTTACGAGTTCTTATTCGTGCCAACTAGCCTTGGGCCTACTGTACGAGATTTTCAAAATCGGGCATATTAGCCCCCAAGTTCCAAAACCGAGGCCCCCGGCCTATAAGAGCTATTTGAGCTCCTGTCAAGAAGGTCTCCCAAATTATTTAAGCATTGGCACACAGTCAAGGGACAGCACTTCCGACAAAAAGATGTTTTCAACTATCCATCATACTAACCAGGTATAAGGACATCTCCATTCATAACAAATGAACGAGTTTTCAACTTCCTTCGAGGAAGTTTCATCATACCAATTAGGTATGATCTACTTACAACCGGTAAGTAGTTTTTTTGCATGTTTTTCACATCACTCCTCCAAGTTGTTATGTTTAAAATACCAGATAGTAGTCGGTTTTCATTTCAAGGTACTTATCATCCCCAACTGGGTATGATATAAAATCCCACTCACAACTGGTAAGTGGTTTTTAACTTTAATTTGTGGTCATCATCCCAACCGGGTGTGACGTTAGTAAGCCCACTCACCTGTTAATGCAATTAATTCCACTAGACCGGTTCTTTCTATTCACACAAGCTTGTCCTTGCTAGTGTTCTTGGTACTTTGTGTTCCTACACGATATTAACATCTCGGATCATTATCCTTCGGCCTAATAGCCCTCATTCATTCAAAATAAATAAGAAAATGAAACTCTCATTTATTTGCAATTAGGTCCCTAAAGTTATTTCTCTTTAACTTTAAGTTCCTAATGCCGATTTTTCCTCAAATTGAGTCCCGAACCTTTTAAAATTTATCATAGCACCTCAATTTATTCCATTTCACAAAAGGGGTTTAATTTCCCAAATTTCCAATATGGTCCCCCAACTTTTCACAAATTACTATTTTACCCTTCCTTTAAAAAATGGTAAATTTTACTCAAAAAATTCTAAAATTCCTCAATTAGCCCTCTAACATTTTAATCATGCCTAGTTGACCCTCAATTTTAGGAAATTGCATTTGGGTCCTTCGAATTTTTGAAAATCTCCAATTTTCCCCAATTTTTGCCCAATTCCAACTTCTTAACACAACCAAAGTTGATTTCATCAAATTGACCGATCAAACGTTTTCAATTGCTGAAATTGATTTTCTACATGTTCATACAATTCTTTAGAAATTTGAATTGCAAGTTTTAATGCCGAGACGAGCTCAAACGGAGCTTCTCTGGAACATGAACTATAGAGAGAGAAAGCTTCAATTACTCACTGGTGAGGGCATGACGGTCCAAGCTTTCGATCTGGACAGATAGTTGTCATCATGAGGTTCATCCTAGAATCAAGAATCGCATCAATTGATACAAAATTGAGTTAGAATTTTATCATCAAAATTCTGTCAGTTCTCTCAATAGCATCGGCCAGAAATTGTAGAGGTGAGCCGAATTGGCTTACCTTTCAATCCTAATTCGGCTATGGGAGGGTTGAGGAAGTGTCGGAAGGGCTTGGTTTGGCCTAAGGATGGCTCAAAATGGCCAATTTCAACTCAGTCGAAACAGGGCAGCTACGGTCCGCCAAAGCTACTTCACTATTCCATCACGCTAGCATTTCTCTAGCGACCCTCGGAGCAAATGGAGACTATAGGCGTGTAGCTGACTTCTCCTAGTTCCAAAGAACCCGACCACGCCTTCTTTGGCTCAAAAAAGACCCTATATCAAAGCTCTGGTAACCAGACCGGACCGATCTAAACTAGGTTCAAAGCTTAAACCGGTCGGTTCACCCCTCATTCGATTGAGTTTTTCAAATCTAAAAATTTCTAAATTAATCTAAATTTATTTTCTATCCAATGGTGGCCTCAAATCTCAAATTTGAATTACTTAAGCCACCTAGAAAAATGAATATAGGATTTGATTCAATAGCAGTTCAAATCGGTCCAATTTGGTTCGGATCCGATTCACCTGAATCAATTTGCTTTTCATCTCCAATTCCTTCACAAGTCCATTTCCATGACTTTTATGACTCCTTAGGTCACTTAGGGTCCATAAATTTCCCGGTTTACTATCTCTCTATTGGTTCCGGTTCATAAACTAGCTCAGTTCTTAAACTAGTTTAATCTGGTTCAGGTCCGGTTCACCTAAACCAGTCGGGTTTTTCTCTCCCACTTTCTTCTAAGGTTCCTTACCAAGGTTTATAATTCTCTTCGGGTCACAAGGGATCCATAAATTCCCTTGTTTGTCCTTTCTCTATCGGTTCTGGTTCATTAACTGACTCAGTTCATAAACTGATTCAATCCAATTGGATCTGGTTCATCTAAACTGATCTGGTTTTTCTTTTCCAATTTGTCCTAAGGTTCTTTTCCAAGGTTTTATGAACCCTTTGGATCATTCGGGAGTTGTAAATTTCCAAATTGCCCATTCCCAATTGATGAGGTACATGAACCGGTTCAATTTTTCTTACTTAGTTTGATCGGTTCTTTTCCCGGTTTTCCTTAACTCAAAAGGGCAGAGCTTACAACTCTCCCCTCCTTTTAGGATTTTTTTCTCCAAAATTTAATTAACAATCTTGCATGAGGAATCATTTCCTTTGATATCTATTTGGTGTTTGCTTAACATGCAAACTCTTCTCTTGTTCTTCCAACTAGCCCTTTTTACATCCTTCACCTAAGGAATTTCTTTTCCTTTATATCATTTACTCCCTTCATGGAGTTTATCATAACTAGATATACCTTACTTAAGGGTATATCCTTAGATTCACATCTCTCTTTGCTTAGAGCAAAATTTTCCCCTTTGAGGTCCCGTACTCAAAATTGGGAGTTAACCTCTTGGTTGTTGCAACACTTAGCTCGACGTCCTTTAAACCGTTATGTACATGTTTTCATGGATTTCCTTTTCATCACCTTTTCATCCTCCTTTATCTATTACTCATTACAATTCAGTCCAAATTTTAGGTTTGACATTGCCATTTTTATTAAGTGACTCTTCCTTATTTTGACTCATGTTTTCCTTAGGGCTATTAGGTTTAGCTGCCCTTTACAACATAACGTTTTCTAGATCTTGTCTCTAAGTACAGTAGATTTCCATATCACCTCCTTTAGGATTATTCCCAACTTTCCAACCTCTCAAGGATTGTATAACTTCATCCCTCATTTCTTTTGGTAGTATTCCTCGACTACCTTTACTGTTGTCCACATCAAATTACCAAAAATCTATCGTTTCTTCTTACCCACTCTTCCTTTTTCAACTTCCTTATTGAGTCTTTCCGGTTCCAATTATTTGATTTCCATATGTTTTACTAACATGCTAGGATTCATCCTTTCTTAGGTCCACCCTCATTCCCAATGACATCCTTTACTCAAGGATTTTCCTTTGGCCTTAATCCACTCTTACTTGATCATAATCATTTCATAGTTCATTATTCCCGTTTGACCCTTTTTCAGTCTATTGCTTGTTCGGAGAGTTCCCTTTTTATGATGCCATTCTCCAATATGTCCCTCAAGGTAGAGACTTTCATTCTAGGAGCTACATGCTCAACCTTCTTACCATTCTTTGAAGGTTTCTTCCTCCATTTTCCTTACTTTTCCTTCTATACTGTGGCATTTTCCCGCTTAGAATCCTTCCCCATCCAAAAATTCCATTTCGTCCCTTATCCTTTATTTGAGGAACTTATAAATCTTATTTCGTGTACTTCATACTATACTCAACCATCCACTCTTTAGGCTTCATTATACGTGTATGGATTATGGTCTATCTTACCAATTGCGGTTATTCCTTCTTAGCCACATCTTATTTGGGGGACTTACCTTCCTAACATTTCTCAAACATTCTTTCCTTTATTACCTTAGTATGGGTTGTCCACTCATTCATAATTTTCACAACATCTTTTGATGCTAACACGTTAACTTATTTCCATTTAAGGAGGGTTCACATCCTCCTTGTTTCAAAATCTCTTTTTCATCCTTCGTGAGGCTCACTTAACCGTCTCAAGACTTTAAACTATAAATCCGATTTTGGCCATTGATTTCTTTAAGGATTTTCCTTCGTTCTTCTTTTTCCAATGTTTAGGCCTTTTTACTTCTCCCTTCTTTGTCGTGGTTTAAATCCATGGTTCTCTCGAAGACTAGTTCTTTAACTATCTCTTTCTCTCTATTTTTCTGATCCAATCATTTGGGCAGCTGTATCACTCGTCCTTCATGCCCATCCTTTTGTTCTTCATAGAGTGTAGTCTTTACTACATCTCAACCTTTATTAGGATTCTTTTTTACCATCCCGTTGTTACTAATTTCTACTTGGTTCTCCTATAATTGTTATTTGGCTCTATTACTCTTCCAAAGCAGGTCATAATTGGCCTCTGATATATTCTTCCTTCAAGAAGTTTCTAATGATGGATTGGTCCATTGCACTCAACGTTATGTCCATCCGCCAACTAATGATTCCTTTGAGGTACATAGTTGTATGCATCCCTCCAAAGTTTACTTCCATCGTGTATTTCTTTATGGAGTGTTCTAATCTTCCTTGTTTAAAGATTTCTTGACAATTATGTGAGAGGCTTGCCTATTCCTTTCTTGGCTTGAGTTTAGTTGTTAATTTGGCATTTTGGTCCCTTTAAGGATTTCTTTCATCCTTATTTTTCCGAGTATTTAGCCTTTCCACCTCTCTCTCCTTTGTTGGAACTCACATTATGGTTTTTCATGTATTAGTTCGTTAACTGCCTCACCTCCACCATTCCTTTGGTTTAAGTTTTCTTAGGTCAGTTGTTTTCTCGAGTCATCCTGTCCTTAACGTCCATCTCACTGACCTCTTTAGGGTGTAGTCCTTTCTACCTACCGGTCTTCCTTAGGGTGTCATTTATTCTCTTTAACTATCTTATTGTAACGACTTTCTTTCTTTTGTCATGTTGGTCCAAAATTCCTATTTGACTTCATTGCTTTTTCCAAGGTGATTCATTCCTGTAATCCCAATACCACTCGTTTGTCATCAGATGTTCGTCTTGTTTTCTCCTATGGTTGCTCCCCCTTCTTTGTTCCCAATAATTCA
The DNA here is from genome assembly GCA_030064425.1 of Trapa bicornis. NCBI lineage: Eukaryota > Viridiplantae > Streptophyta > Magnoliopsida > Myrtales > Lythraceae > Trapa > Trapa bicornis. The sequence goes on along the minus strand of CM057760.1, from coordinate 17,348,106 downwards.
AATTTTTCTTCTCTCAAGGGAGAGTTCTCTTTGTTCTATTTGTGGTTTATCAAGGTCCTACCTTTAGTCCCTTTTCTTTTTCTTCCTACCATTATGCTAGAATCTTGAAGAGCTCACTCTTGGATGTAATTGAAGTTCCGAGCGGAGTTGTATTCCTAGGGATGGTATCCTTTCAAGTTTTCTATAGCTGTGGGGGCATTATTCTTGGAAAATATTGTTATGACTCCTTGTAGTGTGGGACAGTTTCACTTTGTGTCCTATTCCCCTACAGGTTAACTTGATTCCTGTCCTTAGTAGGGTTGGGCACTTCTCCACGTACTGTCCTTATTGTTCATACTTGTAATTATATTAACATAAGCAGTTCCTCCTGGCATTTTTCTAGGGAATTGTTAGTTTTGGATGCTCCTTCGTCCTTGAGTTTGGATACATTGAGAGTTTTTCTAGTGGAGACTTCTTTGTCAATTGATCACTCTCAAAGTTCTCCTAGATTCCTTGATTCCCTAATTCGATTTCCTTAATTTGGATGTATTTCTCCTTAGTTTATATGGTAGTACAGGCTTGTTTGGTCACTTTTTTTAGGGCTATCTTCCTTGAAGATCACATCCTTTGTGGTATAGGATTTTTAGGAATTTCGAGTACTTCATTAATAAAGGAGTTTTGTATGTTGGGTTTTTTGGTCCTATTATAGAAAATGATGACAAAATAACTAGGGAACTATAGGATTTTTAATAAGTGTCTGCCTATGTAAGGTTATATGCTCCTTTGCTGGCATTTATGGCTTCACGCTTGAATTCCTTTATACTTAGAGTTATGCCCTCAATAGGCCCTAGCATCATTCTCCGGGATACTTCCCCATTTGGTCTTTTGAGATTCTTGCCATGCCTCAGGCATTTGGGAAGCTTCTAGGGTTGTCTTCCTATGAAGATAGGGTGTTGAGTAGAGTCATTCCTAATTTTCTTGGTTCCTCTCCTGGGAGCCATCTGAAAATTTTAGGATAAATCCTATTAGTTACTATATTTTCTAGTCTTGATTATGTATTCGAGGAAACAGGCTCCGATACCACTCTAGTTGGCACGCCTCAACCAGGTTTGGTCGGATCCCCGTGAACAACCCACCACTATCCCGATTTATTAAATGGTTTCCCCTTATTATAGAGCGTAAAGAGTAAGGCGTCCTTTAAACCTGCACCTATACCTTAAATAACGTAAATCAAAACTGCATAATATTTTAACTTCATCATCCTGTCTCACAGGAATCTTAGTTGATGGCCTTTAAGGGTAGGCTTTCTAGAATTTCCTGAAAGGGATATAAGGGACGGGGTGAGTATAACCACTCAATGAATGGGTTTTCAAAACTTTTAACTTTTAGGAAAAGAATTGTATTGGAGTGTGCCAGACTCCTTTCTTTTAAAAATCATTTCATTTCAAAATCTCGGTTTTTACCACCATTTCTTATTAACCACGGTGGGTCATCACCCAACACACATCCTTCATCATGAAGGTCAAACACACATTCGCAAGCCAACACATCCACTGTATCCACTTGTGGCTTTAGAGCGACTTTACCGGCCACCCAGATAGAAGTACGTTCACTTCTACCTTGAGAATGAGTGGATGTTCGTGACATCCAACTCCCGAAATCAATTCTTCATATTCGTATGAGGACAGAGACCCCATCCTATCCCTCCCCCGCCTTCGGTCTCATGTGCTTGGTGATACTCCAAATTTCGCATGGTCACCTGGTACGGCGAACTGCCCTTATACCCATCAGGTCGTCCAGCGCCCTTAGGACGCATCACTACCTCCCTTGGGGTCTTGATTGTCCCGTAATCACAGTGCATGCACAATCTGTATTTTCTTATCATGCCATATAATCTATGGTGCCACTGTTCCAACGGCCCCGACCCTTAACTCAACCCACAGTTATTTATCTTGACTGGTCCGTCGACTTGTCATGTCGCACTGCCGCTAGTTGACTGAGTATGTCGGTCCTGTCTTGGTTCCATGGCCAAACAATTCCTTTATTTAAAGTTTTATGGCATATAACTCATGTTTGTTAATGAGCTCTTGCTCGTGCCAACTAGCCTTGGGCTCACTTTACGAGATTTTCAAAATCGAGCATATTAGCCCCCAAGTTCCAAAACTGAGGCCCCTAGCCTATAAGAGCTATTTGAGCTCCCGTCAAGAAGGTCTCCCAAATCATTTAAGCATTGGCACACAGTTAGGGGAGAGTAGTTCCGACAAAAAGATGTTTTCAACTATCCATCATACCAACCGGGTATAAGGACATCTCCGTTCATAACCGATGAACTGGTTTTCAACTTTCCTCTAGGAAGTTTCATCATACCAATCAAGTATGATCTACTTACAACTGATAAGTAGCTTTTTCGCATGTTTTTCACATCACTCCTCCAAGTTGTAATGTTTAAAATACCACTTAGTAGTGGGTTTTTATTTTGAAGTACTTATCATCCCAACCAAGTATAATATAAAATCTCACTCACAACCGGTAAATGGTTTTTAACTTTAAGTTGTGCTCATTATCCCAACCAGGTATGACGTTAGTAAGCCCACTCACCCGTTAACATAGTGAATTCCACTAGATCGATTCTTTGTATTGACGCGAGCTTGTCCTTCTTGACGTTCCTAGTACTTTGTGTTCCTACATAATATGAACATTTTGGTTCATTATCCTTCGGCCTAATAGCCTTCATTCATTCCAAATGAATGAGAAAATCAAACTTTCATTTATTTGCAATTAGGTCCCTAAAGTTATTTCTCTTTAACTTTAAGTCCCTAATGTCGGTTTTTCCTCAAATTGAGTCCCGAAACTTTTAAAATTTATCATAGGACCTACATTTATTCCATTTCACAAAAAGGGGTTTAATTTCCCAAATTTCCAATTTGGTCCCCCAAATTTTACAAAATTCTAAAATTGTAAATTTTACTCCAAAAATTCTAAAATTCCTCAATTGGCCCTCTAACATTTTTACCATGCCCAATTGACCCTAAATTTTAGGAAATAGCATTTTGGTCCTTCGAATTTTCGAAAATTCCCAATTTTCCCCCAATTTCAACTTCTTAATACAACCGAATTTGATTTTATCAAATTGACAAATCAAACATTTCCAATTGTTAAAATTGAAGTAGAAATTGAGTTTCTACATGTTCATACGATTCTTTAGCAATTTGAATCGCAAGTTTTAACATCGGGACGAGCTCAAACAGAGCTTTGCCGAAAAATGAACTGTAGAGAGAGAAAGTTTTGATTACTCACCAGTGAGGGCACGACGGTCCAAGATTTTGATCTGGGCAGATAGCTCACATCTTAAGGTTAATCCTCGAATTAAGAATCGCATCAATTGATGCCGAATTGAGTTAGAATTTCATCATCAAAATTCTATTGGTTCTCTCTCTAGCACCGACTGGAAATTGTAGAGTGAAGTCGAATTGGCTTACCTTTCAATCCTAATTCGGTCGTGGGAGGGTTGAGGAAGTGTTGGGAGGGCTTGGTTTGGCTTGAGGAGGGCTCGGAATGGCCGATTTCAACTCGGCTGAAATAGGGCAACTTCAGTCCACCGGATCTGATTCACTGTTCCATCACACCGGCATTTCTCCAATTTCCCTCGGAGCAATCAGAGACTACATGTGTGTAGATGACTTCTCCCCGGTTCTAAAGAACCCGACCTCGCCTTCTTTGGCTTAGAAAAGACCCTATATCGGAGCTCTAGTTTGAGCTTTGCCAGAAAACCAAGCAACTAAGAGAGTGTGAGCTTTTCAGGTGTGGAGAGGATGAATTGGTGCCTTTATGATAGGCATTAAGGGTTGGAAAGGTATTGAATGAAGTTGTTTCTTCTTCTTCGGCACTGCTTCGATTTTTCGGTGAGTGAACAGTGCTGTCATCTAAAGGAAGAAGATGACATTGTTCCGAACCGGACTGGACCGGTCCGAACCGGGTTTGAAGCTGGTTCACCCCTCATTCGACCGAGTTTTTCAAATATAAAAATTTCTAAATTCATTTTCTATCCAATTCTGGCCTCAAATCTCAAATTTGAATTATTTAAGCCACTAGAAAAATGAATTTAGGATCTGATTCAATAGTAGTTCAAACCGGTCCAAACCGGTTTGGATCTGATTCACCTGAACTGGTTTGGTTTTCATACTCCAATTCCTTCACAAGTCCATTTCCATGACTTTTGTGACTCCTTAGGTCACTTAGGGTCCATAAATTTCTCGGTTTTCCATCTCTCTATTATTTTTGGTTCATAAATCGACTCGGTTCTTAAATCGGTTTAATCCAGTTCGAGTCTAGTTCACCCGAACTAGTTTGGTTTTTCTTTCCCACTTTGTTCTAAGATTCCTTTCCAAGGTTTATAATTCTCTTTGAGTCACAAGGGATCCATAAATTCCCATGTTTGTCCTTTGTCTATCGGTTCTGATTCATGAACTGACTCGTTTCATAAACCGATTCAATCCAATTGGATCTGGTTCATCTAAACCAGTCTGGTTTTTCTCTTCCAATTTGTCCTAAGGTTCGTTTCCAAGGTTTTATGAACCCTTTGGATCACCCGGGAGTTGTAAATTTCCAAATTGCCCATTCCCAATTGATCGGGTATGTGAATTGGTTTAGTTTTTCTTACTCGGCTTGACCGGTTCTTTTCCCGGTTTTCCTTTACTCAAAAGGGCAGGGTTTACACTAGGTGTCGAAAAAGCCATGAAGGGTTGTGTCAAGCATGCTTCGAATGCGGAAAGCTCAAACACTTTACAAAGAGTTGTCCAACCCTTCAAGGTAATACATAACAAAGTGACCATCTACCACCTCAAGGAAACCCAAGGGCACTAGACGGAGGACATGACATAGATAGCCATTAAGTCGAGAGTACTAACTCGAGTATACAACCTCAACCAGGAGGAAGCACGAGATGAACCTAGTACTATAGCTAGTACTTACCATAGCTCCCCTAGACCAATATAATAAAAAACCCTATAATTCATTATCATTATAATAAAAGTTCCATTTATAAAACTTGTGATGAAATACAAGTAAATGAAAATCTTAAGGATGTACCCAACTAACCTCCAAAGAAAGGTGAAGACAGAAGGATGGCATCCAAGGATATCAGGAAAGTTAAGGTTAGATACCCTCAAGGATGAAAAAAAGAAATTCCGAGAAAGAAGGGAAAGGATTCTCCTAAAGAAGGAAACCCTGAGGAGGCATACATATCTCAACTAAGAAGTAATGGACAAAGTGATGTAGGATGAGAAGATAACGTGCATACTGAGGTGAAAGAATCAAAGAAAGCATACTAGGAGGATCCAAGGAGTAAGCTAGCCCAAGGAACGAGTATGTAGGAAGATGGCATCAAAGGATGCCGTGACAAGTGGACTACCCATAATAAGGAAATAAAGAAAAAGCCTCCAAGGAGCATTAGGAAGGTTGAACCCGAACAGGAGTCCTTGGGTAGAAGGATAAAGGTAGGAAGGGAGACCTTAAAAGGGGGAATTTCCAAGCTAAAGAACCTAATAAAGAAACATCAGTGGATGAGGGTATACTGAAGCAGCCAATCGTGACATGTTTAGGAAGAGCAAGGAAGCCAAATAACGACGTTAGACGAACCTAGCAAAAGGGAGAAGATAGTAACAATGGGATGATCAAGGATGTCCTAAGAAGGATCTGGGAGTAGTAGAGACTACATTCTAAGAAGGGTAATAGGATGGGCATGGTGAGGAGTACACAAAATAAGACCCGACGATCGTAGATACCTCAGATAAGAAAGTAAATGGTGAATTGGGAAATTAAGGTCAATGAATGATTAAAGGTGCACAAAAGCTCTAAAGGGTATAAGAATGCATAGGAAGGGAACCTTTAAGAGGGAGTCTTAACTTGAAGAACATAGTAGAGAAAGAAAATCGTTAAAGGAGAACTCTCCAAATAAGGGAATCATGAAATGGTCATGAACAAACAAGAGGGGGTAAGGAGATTGACACAGTTATGTAAGACGTGACGTCAAAGGCAAGATGGATGAGAGGATAATGGTAATGGTAATCAAGAAATACTACCAGACGAAGAGAGAGACGAAGCTATACGACCCCCGAAAGGTTGGAAGGTTGAGAACAACCACTATAAAAGTGTTTTAAAATTTAAAATGGTCAAAGACAAGATCTAGATTATGTCATGCTGTAAGGGACATGTAAGCCCAATAGTCCCAAGGAAAAATATGACTCAAGTAGGGAAGAGTCAATTGGTAAGCATGACGAGGTCAGACCTAATTTAGATCAAAGTTGAAATAAATAACAGATAGAGGAATGGTAAAAATAGGACGAAGAGGTAATAACACCAAAACTTGTAAAAACAAGTATGTAATTGTCATGCCCCAACCCGGTTTGGTCAGATCTCTGTGATCAACCCGCTGCTCTCTTGGTTAAAGAAGTGTTTTCCCCATTCTTTAATCAAGAGTAGCCAGGCAAAATTTACAACTATGTTCCCTAGAATAACATGTATCAATCAAAGTGCAAGCTTAAAAGGAATTTAAGCATACCTGACAGAGGGTAAGACCTGGTGTTATCCCTAGTCATTTCTCTATTCCTGAAAATGGATAAAAAAGGTGGGTGAGTTTCTACAACTCAATGAATGGGTGTTTGAAACATGAGTTTCAAAAAAAATGTTTGAATAGGAGTGTGACAGACTCCTTATTTTCTTTAAAATCATTTCTTCCTTTTCAAAACCATTACTCATCATTAACCATGGCCGATGTGTTTAAAAATCAACACATGCCCTTCATCATGAAGGAAACACACATTCATAGGGTAGCCCATCCACTGCACACACTTGTGGTGTCAGAGCAACTTTACTGGCCACCTAGATAAAAACCCGTCCACTTCTACCCTGGGAATGAGTAGATGTATGCGACATCCAACCCTCAAACTCGAAAAGAAACTCCGTGTCTGTTTGAGGATAGAGACCTCATCCTGACCCCACCCCGATCTCATGTGCATGAAGCCATGTTGAGCTTCCCTGACTGCTAGCATGACAAACTGCCCTTATCTCCACCATGTCATCCAGTAGCCCCTAGGACGCATCACTACCATTCTTGGGCGTCTTGATGCTCTCGAACCTTGGTGCATGCACAAAACAATAATTTGACATATTAGCCATTTAATCTTTGGTGTCACTGGTCCAACGGCCCCAACTCTCAACCTGACCTGCAGTTGTTTGTCTCGACTGGTTCATCGACCTGTCTCGTCGCACTACCACCGGTCCATCGAGTATGTTGATCATGCCTTGGTACCATGGCCAAATCACATCATTCATTAGAATTTTCATGGCTTAATATCATATTTGTTTATGAGCTCCTGCTTGTGTCAACTGACCTTGGGCCTACTGTATGAGATTTTCAAAATTAGGTATTTTAGCCCTCAAGTTCCAAAATCGAGGCATCCAACCTATCTAAGCTATTCGAGCTCCCAACAAGAAGGTCGCCCAAAATGTTTAAGCAGTGGCACACAATCAAGAGAGATCACTTCTCACAAAAATAATTTTTCACCTGTCCATCACACCAACCAGGTGTGAGGACATCTCCGCTCATAATAGATAAACAAGTTTTCCACTTCCTTCGAGAAAGTTCATCATATCAACTGGGTATGATCTACTTACAACAGATAATTACTTTTCTGCGTGTTATCTCACATCACTCAAACTAGGTGTGATGTCAAAATTTCACATAATAGTGGGTTTTAAATTCTAAAGTACTCATCATCCCAACCAGGTATTATGTGAAAATTCCCACTCACCCGATAAGTGCAGTGTACTTTTCCTTAAAGTGGCTTCTACTTCCATGTGAGCTTAGCCTTACTAGCATTCCTGGTACTTCATGTTCCTACATGATATGAATATCCTTGTTCACTATCCATTTGCCTAAGAACCTACATTGATCACAAATGAATAAAAAGTCCAAACTTTTAGTTATTTGCATTTAGGTCCATAAAGTTCTTTTTCTTTAACTTCAGGTACCTAATGCCAAATTTTCCCCAAATTTAGTCCTGCAATTTCTAAAATTCACTTTGGGGCCTCAATTTATTCAAAATCACAAAAAGGGGTTCAAGTTTCCCAAATTCCCAATTTGGTCCCTAATGTCACGCCCCGACCCAATTTGGTCGGATCCCCGTGATCAACCTTCCACTCTCCTAGTTTATTAAGGGTTGCCCCTTTGTTTATAAACCATGAAGAGTAAGGCGTCCTTTAAACCTGCACCTTTCATAAAATAGCATAAAGCAAAATTGCATAAAATTTTAAATTAATCATACCTATCTTACAAGTGTCACTAAAAGGTCTCAAATAGGTTTTCCTTGGTCTACCTGAAAGGAATGTAAGGGAGGGGTGAGTATAACTACTCGGTGAATGGGTTTTTGAAATTTAAATTTTAGCTAAAATATTTGTATTGGATTGTGCCAGACTCCTCATTTTCTTTCAAAAATTCTTTTATTTCAAATCTCTGTTTTCATCACTATTTCTTATTAATCATGGTTTGTCATCACCCAACACACATCTTTCATCATGAAGGTCAATCACATAATCACAGGCCCATCCATTGAACCCACTTGTAGCGTCAGGGCGACTTTACCGACCACCTAGATAGAAGCACGTCCACTTCTAGCCTGAGAATAAGTAGATGTACGTTATATCCAACTCTTGATCCTGGAAATAATTCCCCATGTCTGTATGAGGACAGAGACCTCATCCCGACCCCATCCCAGTCTCGTGCGCTTGAAGCTACATCGAGCTTCGCAAGGACACCTAGTTCGACGAACTGCCCTTATATCCACCAGGTCGTCCAGGGCCATAGGACACATCACTACCACTCTTGGGCGTCTTGAAGGTCCCATACACACAGTGCATGCACAATCAGTATTTTCACATCATGCCATATAATCTATGGTGCCACTTGTCCAATAGCCCCGATCTTCAACTCAACTTGTAGCTGTTTGTCTTAACTAGCCCAGAGACCTGTCATGTCGCACTGCCACTAGTTGACTAAATATGTCGGTCATGTCTTGGTACCATGGCCAAACAATTCATTTATTTAAAGTTTTATGGCACAAATCTAATGTTTGTTTATGAGCTCCTCCTCGTGCCAATTGGCCTATGGCCCACTGTTCGTGATTTTTAAAATCGGGCATATTAGCCCCCAAGTTCCAAAACCGAGTTCCCAACCTATAAGAGCTATTTGAGCTCCCGTCAAGAAGGTTTCCCAAATTATTTAAGTAGTGAGACACAGTCAGGGGAGAGCACTTCTAACAAAATATGTTCTCAACTGTCCATCATATCGACCGGGTATAAGGACATCTCCGCTCATAACCGAAGAACGGGTTTTCCACTTCCTCCGAGGAAGCTTCATCAAACCAACCGAGTATGATCTACTTACAACTGGTAAGTGGTTTTTTCACATATTTTTTTTCACATCACTCCTCTAAATTATGATGTTTAAAATACAACTAAGTAGTGGGTTACCATTTCGAGATACTTATCATCCCCAACCGGGTATGATATAAAATCCCACTCACTCGTTAATGCAGTGAATTCCACTAAACTAGTTATTTGTATTCACACGAGCTTGTCCTTGCTTTCATTCCCAGTACTTCATGTACTTGTTCATTATCCCTCAGTCTAATAGCCTTTATTCATTCCAAATGAATGAAAAAATCAAACTTTTTATTTATTTGCTATTAGGTACCTAAAGTTATTTTTCTTTAACTTTAAGTCCATAATGCTGGTTTTTCCTCAAATTGAGTCCCAAAAATTTTCAAATTCACCTTGGGACCTCAATTTATTCAATTTCACAAAAAGGGATTTAATTTCCCAAATTTCCAATTTGGTCCCCCAACTTTTCTAAAATTACCAATTTGCCCTTCTTTACAAAAATGGTAAGCTTTACCCAAAAATTCTAAAATTCCTCAATTGGACCACTAACATTATTATCATACCCAATTGACAATCAATTTTATAAAATTACATTTTGGTCCTTCGAATTTCAAAAATCCCTAATTTTTCCCCCAATATAAACTCCTTAACATAGACGAATTTGATTTCATCAAATTGACCAAGCAAACACTTTTAATTATTGAAATTGAAGTTAAAATTGAGATCATATCTTCATACAATTCAATTGCACTTTGAATCACAAATTTTGACACAAGAATGAGCTCAAACAGAGCTTCGCTGGAAAACAGACTATAGAGAGACAAAGCTTTAATTACTTACCATCGGGGGCACGGTGGTCCGAGCTTTCGATCTGGGCAGCTAGCTCTCATCCTGAGGTTCATCCTAGAATCAAGAATTGCATCAATTGATATCAAATTGGATGAGAATTTTATCATCAAACTTTTGTCGGTTCTCTCTCTAGCACCGGTCGAAAATTGCAGAGTGTAACCAAATTGGCTTACATTTCCGCTCTAATTCAGCTGTAGAAGGGTTGTGGAGGTATTGGGAAGCTTGGTTTGGCATGGGGAGAGCTCGAAATGGCTGATTTTAGCTCAGCCACAACAGGGCAGCTTCAGTCTGCTGGAGCTGCTGCACTGTTCCATCACGTCAGTGCTTCTCTGGTGACACTCGAAGTAAATAGAGACTACAGGCGTGCAGCTGACTTCTCCCTAGTTCTAAAGAACACAACCTCACCTTGTTTGGCTCAGAAAAGTGCCCAAGTCGGAGCTCTGGTTCAAGCTTCGCCAGAAAATGGAGCAGTTGAGAGAGAATGGAGTTTTCAGGTGTGGAGAGGATGAATGGGGAGGGGATCTCTATATAGGAAGCTCGGGGACTTCTTGATCATCTGATTGGCACTATAATGGCGGTCATTCATTGCCTGAAACTCCTTGGCCGGAGACTTTTCAGCTTCATCGGTGTTGCACGATTTTCCAGAGAGTGAACAGTGCTATCATCTGAAGGAAGAAGATGACACTATTCTGAACCAGACCGGACCAATCTGAACTGGGTTCAAAGATTTAACTGACAGGTTCAACCCCCCATTCGACCGAATTTTTCAAATCTAAAAATTTCTAAATTCATTTCTTATCGAATGGTGGCCACAAATCTCAAATTTGAATTTTTTTAAGCCACATAAAAAATGAATTTAGAATATGGTTCAATAGTGGTTCAAACCGATTCAATCCAGTTCAGATCCAGTTCACCTGAACCGGTTTGACTTTCACCTCTAATTCATTCTCAAGTCCATTTCCATGACTTTTGGGACTCTCTAGGTCACTCGAGATCTATAAATTTCCCAATTTGCCCTTTCTCTATCGGTTCTAGTTCATGAACCCACTCAGTTCATAAACTGGTTCAATGCAATTGGATCTGGTTCATCTGAACCGATCTGGTTTCTTTCTTCCAATTTATCCTAAGGTTCTTTTCCAAGGTTTTCTGAAACCTTGCATCACCTAGGAGTTGTAAATTTCCAAATTGCTCGTTTCTTAATAATCGAGTTTGTGAACCAGTTCAAATTTACTCACTCAGTTTGACCGGTTCTTTACCCGGTTTTCCTTAACTCAAAAGGGCGGGGTTTACACCTTACTGTTCAAAATTTACCATTTTGCCCCTTATAAATCCAAACATTGACCAATTGGTTCTCCAACATCATTTTCATGGCCAATTGGCCCTCAATTTTGGATAATTGCACTTTAGTCCCTCGAATTTTCGGAATCACCAAAATTTTCCCCCAATTTCCCCCTTTCAACCTAGTCGAATTTGATTTCATCAAATTGACCACTCAATCAAGGTTCATTGTTGAAATTGATGGTAAAATTGAGTTCCTACACATCCATACAATTCAATTGCACTTTGAATCACATGAATTGACGCCAGAACGAGATCAAATGGAGCTTCGCAATAAAACTAAACTTAAAGTGAGAAAGCTTCGAAAGCTTACCGTCGGGGGGCGACGGTCCGAGCTTTCAATCTGGGCAGATAGTTCTCGTCCTGAGGTTACTCTTAGAATCAAGAATCACCTCAATTCATGTCAAATTGAGGGAGAATTGGGTCAGTAAAATTTTGCTGGTTCTCTCTAACACCAATCGAAATTTATAGAGGGGAGCCAAATTGGCTTACCTTTTCCACTCTAATTCGGTCGTATGAAGGTTGAGGGGGTGTTGAGAGAGCTTGGTTCGATATGAGGAGGGCTCAAATCGGCTGATTTCAATTTGATAGAAACAGGGCAACTTCAGTCTATAGGAGCTGCTTCACTGTTCGATCATGCTAGCGCTTCTCCGGCAATCCTCAAAGCAATTGGAGACTATCATTGGGTAGCTAACTTCTCCTCGAGTCTAAAGAACCCAAACACGACTTCTTTGGCTTAAAGATACCCCTATGTCAAAGCTTTGGTTCGAGCTTCATCGAAAAACTGAGTTTTCAGGTGTGTGGAGGATCAATGGAGAGAAGCTCTTTTTATAGGGAACTCAGGGACTCTCTGGCCATTTGTTGGGCACCTTAATCATAGTCATTGATGGCCTAAAACATCCTGAATGGAAACATTTCCTTTCTATCAACGCTATTCCATTTTCCGGTGAGTGAACAGTGTTGTCATCTCAATGAAGAAGATGTCATTATTTTGAACCAAGTTTAACACTTAAACTGACCGGTTCAAGCCCGATTCGACAAAGTTTTTCAAAATTAAAAATTTCTCAATTCATTCTCAATACAATGGTGGCCTCAATTCTCCAATTTGAAATTTCTAAACCACCTAGAAAAATGAATTTAGCATCCAGTTCAATAGTGTTTCAAACCGGTCCAAATCGGTTCAATCTGGTTCATCTGAACCAATCTAGTTTTCTCTCCCAAATTGTTCTAAGGTCCCTTTCCAAGGTTTTTATGACTCTTTAGGTCACTCAAGGGTTTTAAATTTCCCAATTTGCCTATTTTCAAATGGTCGGCGTTCGTGAACCGGTTCAGTTTTCTTACTCGGGTTTACCGGTTCTTTCCCCAGTTTTCCTTAACTCCAAAGGGCGAGGTTTACAACTCTCCCCTCCTTTTCGGAGTTTTCTACCCTAAACTTATTCAACATTTTTTGCAATGGAAGGAACTTCCCATGATCTCAATTTGTTGTTCATAAACATTCAACCTTCTCGGTTATTTTCATTTATCCCGTATACAACATACACTTGAGATTTTTGTTTCCTTCCCATCACTTTCTAATTCCATGGAGCTTACTTTAGCTAAGCATATCTCACTGGAAGGTTTAAGGTCATATCCTTACATTCACAACCTTTGTTCCTTAAAGTACAATTTCTCCATCCTGAGATTCTTTACTTAAGATTTAAGGATTGAGAGTTCCAAAATATCCAATCATTCCTATATCCAGTCATTCTCTTTATTGTTGACCTCCTTAGCTTAGTGTCCATTCAAGCACCATGTACATGCTTCCACAGGTGTCGATATTATCACCTTTTCATCCTACATTGATCCTTCCCTCATTCGTTGGTTATTACAACTTTGTTCCAAATTTAATGTCCAACCTTGTCATGCTTAACTAACGGATCCTTCCTTACATGAGTCATATTTCCCTAGGACTGTTGAGCTTACATGTCCCCCATAGCACGACATTCTCTAGAAGCCGTCTTTCACCTTTTAATATTTTTAAAACACTTCCATGATGATAGTTATCAACCTTCCTACTTTTCAGGGATAGTATAACTTCATCCCTCTTTTTGTCTAGTAGTATTTCTTAACTATCTTTATTGTTATCAAATCGTCCATTTTGCCTTTGATGTCATATCCCATATAACCATATTAGTTTTCCTTACTCATCTTTTCCCAACTTCTTTATTGGATCTCTCCAATTTCAAGTCCTTGAGTTTCTCGATAACTTACTAACATGCTGAAACTCTTCTCTTATTACGTCATTCCTCATTTCCAGTGGCATCCTTTCCCTTAAGAACTTTTCTTTTCCTTAATGCATTCTTACTCACTCATGATCATTTCATGATTCTCTATCCCGAGTTAGTTTCTTACTTGTACAACATCTTTTTGATGTTGTCTTCCTACTTACCTGTTACTTTGGTTTAACTTACCCCTTGGATCCCTACCATTACTTTTCTTTTGCACTTGATTCTTTCATCTAGAACAACTTGTCTTTGATGAGCTTATCTTCTTTCCAATTCTATTGGTTCCATTTCCTCCTAATTGGAATAAATATGTTTTTCTAAGGTTTTCTTCCTTGGTAAGTTTTATACTTCTTTTCTCTCGGAATTCTCTTCTAGTTTTACCATTGTGAATGTCTAACCTTAAATGACATTCTTTGATGCCATTCTCCCCAGCTTACCTTTACCCTTAAGACCCTACGAGTACTTCTTGTATACTTCATTATCATTCTCACTTGCTCCCGGTACTCATCTATTTCTTGGAGGTGGAGTTCGCATCCTCCTTTGTTTCAAAATCTCTTGTTCATCCTACAGAAAGCTTATTTAACCTTCTCATAGCTTTTGGGTCGTTACTCCTGTCTTAGCCATTGATCTCTTTATGACTTTCCTCTATCCATATTTCCCAAAGGTTTTGGCCTTTCCATCTTTTTCCTCTTTATTGGGATTGTGACCTTCACAAGGGTTCGTTCGTTAACTGCTTCACCCATATTATCCTCTTAGTTTAATTATTTTGAGATAGACATCTCTCGAATCTCCTTAGTATCCATCCCTTTGCACTATTTAAGGTGTAGTCCTTACTACTCTCCAATCCTTCTTAGAGCGTAGTTTATCCTCCCGGATGTTCTGATCATTATGGGTTATTTCCTTTAGCTGGGTCCGTCTAAAATCCCTATTTGTTTTCCCTACTCTCTTGCAAGTAGATCGCACTTATCCTCTTAAGACACTTACTTAGCCACGTATACCTTTTAATGAGGTCCTTATTCCAGCTCCAATTTTGCGATATTTCCTCCTATTGATTTCCTTAGCTTGGAATTTTTTCCTTCCACAACCCTACTTCATATTCTCATCCTTCTTCTAGGGACTTCTGTTCTGAGATTTTTACGGTTAATCTTCCTACTCCTCCTTGGAAGTTCTTATTTTCTTCTTTTCTTTTACTTATGCATCTTTGTATGGTTATTCACAATGGATTTCTCCCTACTTGTTTCATATTCTTGCTTTCAGAAAGTCCCCTTATTCTCATGGAGTTCCTAAGAATTTGTATCCTAACTCTTTCCAAGTAGGTATTATTCCTGGGGCTTTCTTGCTATCGTATCTCTTTCCTTTCTCACTTCTCCTTGTCCTGTCTTAATTGTCTCAACATCTTCAATGCTCCCCATAACCTTCTTTCTTTCTTCCCAATCAGCCTCCATTCCTTTGGCTTTCCTTGGAATAGTCTATTCCTTCTTGTTTTCCTTACTCTTATTCTTCGAGTCTTAACTCCTTAGACTCTCACTAATCCCATGCTCACTGATGCTCACTTCTCCCATTCCAAACTTCTCCTTCCTTTCATTAGTTAGGATTTGTCTCCCTTAGGTGAACTCTAGGAGTTTCTTCCTTGTCAAATGTTACTATCCCTTTGAGGGAAAATCTTAAAGGTTGAGGTTAACTAGAAATGACCTATTTTTCCTTCCTTAAGTGATTTTTATGCTTTACTTTGATCTTTATTAGCATACTCTTATTGCTTGAATTTATCAAGGAGACTTAGAAATTTTATTAGGAAAGTTAGAATTTCATTCATTCAAGAAGTATTTCTTGCCATACTTGGCTTATTACAAAATTTTCTACCCCCTAATTCCTTGGGGTCATAGGTCGGGAGTTAGCCTTAGAATGGTTGTTGGATTCTTGATCAGATGGCTTTGAGGAACTAGTTGGAGTCCATCCACATTCCCTTATGGGACGAACTTCGTGTATGGCCTCAAGTCCATACCACCTTAATACCTCAGCCTCACATTCATATGTCCACTTCATCCATTAGGAGGGATTGAAGTTGGACTGAGTAGGTGGGGGTACTTGGTGGACCATCATGAAGGTGGCATACACATCCCAGTAGTTGTCCCATGCCTCTTACTTAGTTGGATTTCTCTCTGGTTGTTGTGGGGCTGGAGGAGGGGTTAGACCCTTGGAAGCAGGTACAAATTCCTCTTGTTTTGGAGGAGGGTATGTAATGCCTTCTGGTTCCAGTAAGTTTCCCACAAGTCTCCAACAATCTTCCACCATGTCCTTGGATACTCTTTTCTCGCCCTTTAAGAATCATTGAACAGTTGCCTCCCTTGGGGTAGGTGTCATTTTCAGGGTTATGGGTGGAGGATTTGATTTCACAACGAACTTCCTAGGAATTTTCCTTCCTACACAGTAGTTAAAGTCTTATAAATGTCAGGGCATAGTATTGATAATGTTTCAAGGTAACTTAGCTCTGATATCACTCAAGTTGTCATGCCTTGATCCGATTTGGTCGGATCCCCATAATCAACCCACCGCTCTCTTGGTTCAAGAAGGGTTTTCTCCATTCTTTAATCAAGGGGAGCCAGATGAAATTTATGACTATGTTCCCTGTAATAACATATATCAATCAAAATGCAAGCATAAAAGGAATTTAAGCATACCTGACAGAGGGTAAGGCCTGGTGTTATCCCTAGTCATTTTTCTATTCTTGAAAATGGATAAAAAGGGTGGGTGAGTTTCTATGACTCAGTGAATGGATGTTTGAAACATGAGTTTCAAAAAAAATGTTTGAATTGGAGTGTGCCAAACTCCTTATTTTCTTTAAAACCATTCTTCATTTTCAAAACCATTACAAATGATTAACCATAGTTGGTATGTTTAACAATCAACACACGCCCTTTATCATGAAAGGATCACACATTCGTAGGGCAGCCCATCCACTACACCCAATTGTGGCGTCAAAGTGACTTTATCGGCCACCTAGATAGAAGCCCGTCCACTGCACCAACTTGTGGCATCGAAGCGACTTTACCGACCACCTAGATAGAAGCCCGTCCACTTCTACCTTGGGAATAAGTGGATGTACGTGACATCTGACCCACAAACCTGAAAAGAAATTCTATGTTCGTATGAGTACAGAGACCTCATCCCAACCCCACCCCGGTCTCATGCGCATGAAGCTACATTGAGCTTCCCTGACTGCTGGCACGACAAACTGCCCTTATCTCCACCGTGTCATCCAGTAGCCCCTAGGACGCATCAATACCCCTCTTGGGCGACTTAATGGTCCTGAACCTCAATGCATGCACAAAACAATAATTTTCCATATAAGCCATTTAATCTTTGGTGCCACATGTCCAATGGCCCCGACTCTCAACTCGACCTACAGTTGTTTGTCTCGATTGGTCTATCGACCTATCTCGTCGCACTGCCACTAGTCCATCGAGTATTTTGGTTTTATCTTGGTACCATGGCCAAAAAAAATCATTCATTAAAATTTTCATGGCTTAATATCATGTTTATTTATGAGCTCCTCCTTGTGCCAACTGGCCTTGCCCCACTGTACGAGATTTTCAAAATCAAGCATTCTAGCCCCCAAGTTCCAAAACTGAGCCCTTCGGCCTATCTAAGCTATTCGAGCTCCCATAAAAAAGGTCTCGCAAAATATTTAAGTAGTGGCACACAGTCAGAGGAGATCACTTCTGACAAAAATAACTTTTCACCTATCCATCACACCAACCTGGCGTGAGGACATCTCTGCTCATAATCGATAAGCGGGTTTTCCACTTCCTTCCAGAAAGTTCATCATACCAATCGGGTATGATCTACTTACAATCGGTAAATAGTTTTCAGCAAGTTTTCTCACATCACTCCAACTAGGAGTGATATTAAAATTTCACATAATAATGGGTTTTAAATTCTGAGGTACTTATCATCCCAACCGGTTATGATGTGAAAATTCCCACTCAACCGATAAGTGCAGTGTACTTTTGCTTAAAGTGGCTTCTACTTTCACGTGAGCTTAGCCTTACTGGCATTCCCGGTACTTCATGTTCTGACACAATATGAACATCCTTGTTCATTATCATTTGCCCTAATAACCTTCAATCATCACGAATGAATAAAATGCCCAAACTTTTAGTTATATGCATTTAGGTCCCTAAAGTTCTTTTTCTTTAACTTTGGGTCCCTAATACCAATATTTCCCCAAATTGAGTCCCGAAACTTCTAAAATTCACTTTGGGACCTCAATTTATTCAAAATCACAAAAACGGGTTCAAGATTCCCAAATTCCCAATTTGGTCCCTAACTTTTAAAAAATTACCATTTTTCCCCTACTTTACAAAAATATTAAATTTGACCCCAATAATTCCAAAAATTGACCAATTGGTCCTTCAACATCTTTTTCATGGCCAATTGGCCCTCACTTTAGGGTAATTGCACTTTAGTCCATCGAGTTTTCGAAATCACCAAAATTTTCCTCAAATTTCCCCCTTTCAACTTGGCCGAATTTAATTTTATCAAATTAACTAATCAATTGAGGTTCTTTGTTGAAATTGAAGGTAAAATTCAGTTTCTATACATCCATACAATTCAATTTACAATACCCTAATGACCCAAAGAGTCATAAAAACCTTGAAAAGGGACCTTAGAACAATTAGGGAAAGAGAACCAGATCAGCTCAGGTGAACCGGATACAAACCATTTTGAACCGATTTGAACCACTATTGAATCAGATGCTAAATTTATTTTTCTAGGTGGCTTAGAAAATTCAAATTTGAGAATATCAGCCATCATTTGATAGAGAATGAATTTAGATAAATTTACAAATTTTTAATTTTGAAAAACTCGATCAAATTGGGCCTGAACCGATCGGTTTAAGTGTTGAACCTGGTTCGGACCGGTCGGGTCCAGTTCGGAACAATGTCGTCTTCTTCATTCAAATGACGGTACTGTTCACTCACCAAAAAATCGAACAGTGTCGGCAAAGAAGAAACATTTTTGTTTAGTACGTTTCAGGCCATCAATGACTATCATTAAGGTGTCAAACGAACGACCGAAGAGCCCCCGATCTCCCTATATAAAGAGCCCCTCTCCATTCATCCTCCACACACCTAAAATCCTCACTCTCTCTCAACTACTTAGTTTTTCGATGAAACTCAAACCAGAGCTCCGACATAGGGTCTTTTCTAAGCCAAAGAAGGTGTGGTCAGGTTCCTTAGACTCGAGGAGAAGTTAGCTACACGATGGTAGTCTCCAATTCGTTGGAGAAGCGCCGACATGATTGAACAGTGAAGCAACCTTGGCAAACTGAAGCTGCCATGTTTCTATCAAGCTGAAATCAACCAATTTGAGCACTCCTCAAGCCAAACCAAGCTCTCCCAACACTCCCCTAGCCCTCCTATGACCAAATTAGAGCATAAAGGTAAGCTAATTTGGCTCCACTCTATGAATTCCGATCAGTGCTAGAGAGAGAAGCGACAGATATTTCCTAACCAAATTCTCCCTCAATTCAACATGAATTGAGGTGATTCTTGATTCTAGGAGTAACCTCTGGATGAGAGCTATTTGCCAAATTGAAAGCTCGGACCACTGCGCCCCCGACGATAAGCTTTCAAAGCTTTCTCTCTCTACATTCAGTTTTCTTGCAAAGATCCATTTGAGCTTGTTATGGGGTCAATTCGTGCGATTCAAAGTGTAATTGAATCATATGGATGTGAAAGAACTTAAATCTACCTTCAATTTCAAAAATTAACCTCGATTGATTGGTCAATTTGATGAAATGAAATTCGGTTAAGTTGAAAGGTTGAAATCGAGGGAAAATTTAGGGAAATTTTGGGGATTTCAAAAATTCGAGTGTCTAAAGTTCAATTTCCTAAAATTGAGGGCCAATTGGTCATGGAAAAGATTTTGGAGGACCAATTGGTCAATTTTTGGAATATTTGTGGTGAAATTTACCATTTTTGTAAATTATGGGAAAAATTGTAATTTTAGAAAAATGAGGGACCTAATTTGGAAATTTGGAAAATTTGAACCCCTTTTGTAATTTTGAATAAATTGAGGTCCCAAAGTAAATTTTTGAAGTTTCGGGACTCAATTTGGGGAAAATCAACAATAGGGACCTAAAGTTAAAGAAAAAGAACGTTAGGGACCTTATTGCAATTAATTGAAAAGTTGGGTATTTTATTCATTTGAGATGAATGAAGGCTATCAAGCCAAAGGATAATGAATAAGGATGTTCATATCGTGTAGGAACGCGAAGTGCTGGGAACGCCAGCTAAGACAAGCTCGCGAGAAGACAAAAAGCCGGTAAAGAAGGATTCTCTACATTAACAAGTGAGTGGGATTTTTTATATCATACCCGGTTGGGATGATAAGCACCTCATAAATGAAAACCCGCTACAATGTGGGATTTTAACTTCACACCTGGATAGGGTGATGTGAGAAAACACATGTAAAAACTACTTATCGGTTGTAAGTAGATCATACCCAATTGGTATGATGAACTTACTAGAAGGATTTAGAAAACTCATTCATCAATTATGAGCGAAGATATCCTCACACTCGGTTGTTGAAAAAAATATTCCGAGTAAGAAAAGAATTTACTCGGAATAAAGGATCCTGAAATGATCATGAGTGAGTAAGAGTGGTTTAAGAAAAAGAAGAGTCCTTAAGGGAAAGAACGCCACTGGGAACGAGGAATGACGTAAGAAAGGAAGGATTTCATCATGTAAGTAACTATCGGGAAACTCAAAGACTGGAAATTTGAAAGACCCAACGAAGAAGTTGGGAAAAGATGAGTAAGTAAGGAAACCAATATGGTTATAAAGGATATGGCATCACAGGCAAAATGGACAATTGGATAACAACGATAGAGTCAAGAAGTGCCACCAGATGAAAAGGAGGACAATGTTATACCATTTGTAAACCCTGCCCTTTGGAGTTAAGGAAAAACCAGGAAAAAAATCAGTCAAACCGAACCGGTTCACAAACCCTGATCACTAGAGAACGAGCAAATTGGGAACTTTACAACTCCTGAGTGACCCAAAGGGTCATAAAAACCTTGAAAAATGACCTTAGAACAATTTAAGAGAGAAAATCAAACCAGTTCATGTGAACCAGATTCAAACTGGATTGAACTAGTTTGGACCGGTTTGAACCACTATTGAACTGGATGCTAAATTGATTTTTCTAGGTGGCTTAGAAAATTTAAATTGGAGAATTGGGGCCACCATTTGATAGAGAATAAATTTAGATAAATTTATAAATTTTTAATTTTGAAAAATTCGGTCGAATCGGGCTTGAACCGGCCAGTTTAAGCACTAAACCTGGTTTGAAATAGTGTCATCTTCTTCCTTCAAATGACAGCACTGTTCACTCTCCGGAAAATTGAATAGTGCCGGTGAAGAAGAAACATTTATGTTCAATACATTTTAGACCATCAATGACTGTCATTAAGGTGTCAAACGGACGGCTAGAGAGTCCTTGAGCTTCCTATATAAAGTGCCCTTCTCCATTCAACCTCCACAAACTTGAAAACCTCACTCTCTCTCAGCTACTTAGTTTTTCGACGAATCTCAAACCAGATCTTTGACATAGAGTCTTTTCTGAGCCAAAGAAGGCATGGTCGGATTCCTTAGACTCAGGGAAAACTCAGCTACATTGTGGTAGTCTCCAATTGCTGCAAGGATCGTTGGAGAAGTGCAAGCGTGATCGAACAATGAAGCAACTCCGGTGGACAGAAGCTAACCAACTTTTATCGAGCTGAAATCAACCAATTCGAGCCCTTCTTAGGCCAAACCAAGCACTCCTAACACTTCCTCAGCCCTTCTACGACCAAATTAGAGCAGAAAAGTAAGCCAATTAAGCTCCCTTCTATGAATTTCAATCATTGCTAGAGAGAGAACTGACATATCGTTATTGACCAAATTCTCCCACAATTCGACACGAATTGAGGTGATTCTTGATTCTAGGAGAAACCTCAAGACGAGAGCTATCTGCCCAAATCAAAAGCTCGGACCGCTATGCCCTCGATGGTAAGCTTTCAATTTTTCGGGGAAGCTCAGTTTGAACTCGTTCCAACAACAATACGTGCGATTCAAAATGCAATTGAATCATATGGATGTGTAGGAACTTAAATCTACCTTCAGTTTCAATAATTAACCTCGTTTGATCGATCAATTTGATTAAACCAAATTTGGCCAAGTTGAAATGTTGAAATTGGGGGAAATTTTGGGGATTTCAAAAATTTGAGGAACTAAAGTGCAATTTCCATTAAATTGAGGGACAACTGGGCATGAAAAAGACATTGGAGGATCAATTGGTAAATTTTTGGAATTTTTTGTGTGAAACTTACCATTTTTGTGAAGTATGGGCAAAATGGAAATTTTGGAAAAATTGGGGATCGAATTGGGAATTTGGGAAACTTGAACCTCTTTTTGTAATTTTGAATAAATTGAGGTCCCAAAGTAAATTTTTTAAGTTTCGGGGACTCAATTTGGGGAAAATCGACATTAGAGACCTAAAGTTAAACAAAAGGAACTTTAGGGACCTAATTGCAAATAATTGAAAAGTTTGGTATTTTGTTCATTCGTGATGAATGAAGGTTATCAAGCCAAAAGGATAATGAACAAGGATGTTCATATCATGTAGGAATGCGAAGTATCGGGAATGTCAACTAAGACAAGCTCGCGAGGAGACGAAAGCCGGTTAAGAAGGATTAATGGCATTCACGGGTGAGTGGGATTTTTATGCATACCCGATTGGGATTATAAGCACCTCTGAAATGAAAACCCGCTATAATGATTTTAACATCACACCTGTATGGGATGATGTGAGAAAACACATGAAAAAACTACTTAACGATTGTAAGTATATCATACCCGGTTGGTATGTTGAACTTCCTGTAAGAAAGTAGAAAACCCGTTCATCGATTATGAGCGTAGATGTCCTCATACCCGGCTTGTTCAAAGCATTCCGTCCAAATTAGGCCGGGTGTGACATGGGCAATTTAATTATCGAGAACTGATTTAGTACAATGCAAACTGCACCAAGACATCCCACACACATCGTCTCCCTTACCCCGCCAGGGGTCCGCAATCCGGTTGATGACGTGTTTTGTACTCACCACCACCCACTTTATGTAAGAAATTCTCCTACAACATGTAAAATAAAATCGCTCAAAAAACTTATTTTTTGAGGAAACCCCACAAAATAAAATTTTTCATTGAGATGGAAACTCGTCCCTCTACCTCTCTGTAAGAGCAATTTGAAATGCATGGCCTCATATTGCCAAATTTTGATCTAAAACTAAAGAGAGAAGCTCTTCAATAACTCTCTCACCCATAGACTTTTGAGACAAAATTCTCCCCATTCAAACCACCAAACTTAATGATTTTGACGTCCATGTGCTTGTACAAAGGTTAGCCTTCACCTCTCACTGATGTCCCACACCGATGACCCATCTACTTATGTTGGTGAGCTCGTAGAGTGACGTTCTCTTCAAGCCCAAAAGAGGCTGACGCAATTTGAAGAAAAATTCTCCATTCTCAAACGTCCTAAATACATCCCAAAAATCCTACAAACTCCTTTCGATTTTGAAAATCAAACCAAGTGGCCCTTGGGGCGAAAGTTAAGCCTAATTGTATTATGCCATGAAAGCTCTGGTAGTCCCATGTTTTTAACACCCCTCTTTAAATCAGGTATTACAAGCGACTCTAACCACCTCTAAGGCTAATCAAGGGGGCCTTAGACTCGTGAGGAAGTCACCTTTCTAGTCCCATTAGTGTTGACCTCCACCACCCTTTCTCAAGCGAGGTATAAACTTAAACCTAGCATTGTGTTACTTTTCTAGCGAATGGCCAAAAACAGCCAAAAATGGTATTTTGGTCGTAGTAAGTCGAAACAGACCCGTGGGACCCTAGAGAACAAGTTTAAGACCATGTTAGGGGTATTTTTCAAAATTATGGAGATGTTTTGCTAAAAGAAAAAGATGAGGGACTAAAATGGAAATTTTGAAAAGTTTGGGGCCATTAAGTAATTTCAGCAAAAAGGAGGACTCGAGAAGAAGTCATGTGGACTATGAGAACCTAAGAAAGAAAGTTGTAAAACTTAGGGGCTTGAATTGGTAATTTAGAAATGTTATGGACTTAAAAGTAGTTTTTGTAAAGTTTAGGGGTAAAATGGTAAATAGAGCAAAAATTGGAGCAAAATGGTAATATTAAGAAATTGGGGAATCAATTGTGACTAAGACACATTGCAAGGACTAAATGGAGAAAATTTTAAAGTTAACTCCTAAAATGGAATAATTTAAAAGATGAAGAGATAGTTTGATAATTTATGAAAAGTTAAGGGCAAGAAGGTAATTTCATAAAAAAAACTTTGGAATTTATAAATATGCAAGTGTAAAATGTAGGGAGTCATGGGTGATTAGAGAAAATTGTGTAAACAACTATAGCAATTATTGATATAGGAGGGGAAAGGATGGCCTCACCGAGTTCCACTACTCGATAATGAGCGAGACTGAGTTGTGAGAGAGATAACCCCCAAATTTTGAACCTTTTGAATGATATGAATTTAATGAGATGTATCCAATTGATTGCAGTATTATAATTATATTTATGTAGCATACCAAAAACACACCGTTCCCAAGATCGTGCTTTCCACCCATTTAGAACGAAAAGCCGGAATGAATATGTTCTGGCTATAAGGTGAGTGGGTTTACCATCGGTGAGTCTAGTTGGATTGTTTGCACTTCTTTACAAGTTTTCTTAGATAAAATAAGTACCATGTTTAATTATTTGGAAAACAAGAAAAAGAAATGTAAGGAAACTAAATAGAGGTATACCATATATATTTTTATATATAAAGTGGGAATTAGTATCACGTAAATAAAATAGAAATATGCATGAATTAATTAGGAGGCTAGGAGAAAAGGTTGATGAGCCAATCACATGAGCAATGTGATTTTTAAAATAAAAGTGAGTTGATTACTTCGTGTTATATGCACAATACATGAATATTATGTTAAATGCCTTATATGATTTCATGCATTATTTTATTTGGCATGTATGTATTGTATGTTATATCGCGATGGAAATCGACATGACATCTATGAGTGGTTGTGTTCGGTGTCAGGGGTGACTAGGACAATGTTATAAGGTAGGTATGTGTGATGGTTTCCAAGTCATGTATGTATTGTATGTTATATCGCGATGGAAATCGACATGACATCTATGAGTGGTTGTGTTCGGTGTCGGGGGTGACTAGGACAATGTTATAAGGTAGGTATGTGTGATGGTTTCCAGGTCACCCATAAACCTATGAAAAGTTCGATTATACCTTGTGTGGGGCAGACGGGGCCAACCAAGGTATATGAATGATTCGATGACACTTTCTAGACATACCGGTGATGAGACGAACATATATGGTACATTGGGAGTGTGTTTTGTGCAAATGTATATATTCTTATCACATCAATCCCTTTGTGTGATGACTCAAACATTGTTGGGCCATGGTTGTTTCGAAATTTTATGAGATTGATTGTGTTGAGATGATTGCAATAATATTGAGGCTAAAACTTAAGAATGAACCTTAATGTTGTACTATGTTAAAAGAATTAGACCATGTAAATTTGATATCCTTATATATATACCTTAAGGTCAAATTTAAATTTATAAAGTTTACTCCATGTAAAATATTTTTGTTAGAATCGACAAAATATTTTTAGACAAAAATCATCTTATTTGGTAGTTAAGCGAGTGAGAATTTTAAGATCAATCTTATATTCGATAAAGAGTTATTCAATTTTGTGCAAGAAATTTGATTTGTTGAGAAATAAATAATTTAATTATTTTTATAGGGTGACTGGTATGGATGTTGTCAACTCAACTATACTTTTTGTAATATATAATTTGGTAATTAATTACCTTTTCTAATAATGTGTAATCGAAATTCTTCTGTGCATAAGGGTGGATGACAAATAGTTTCGAGTCGGTTAGACTCAGATCAATTGAGTTAATTATTTTTTTAAATTTAATATTTTTGTCATTTTTAGGTTATAAGATAATTTAAGTTAGAGTCACTCGATCTTAATTGATACAAACCAATTTTTTCAAAAATCTTAATTATTTTTTGAGTAAATCAATTAATAATTTGATAATATCTTGATTAATAATTTAATATTTTATTTTTAATTCAATATCAATTTTTGAATTATTCAATTTAATTTTCTAATATAATTTTTTATTTTCAATTGGGTCTAAATTTCAAGTTAAATATTAATTTGTGATCTAATTTAGTTAGAATTTCATCTACTAAAATCTCAATATTACACCTAATCAGCATAAGGGTCTTTCTCTATAAAATTTTATTTAGGGGAAAACCTAAATACGATTCTTGATTAACTGATCTAACCCTAACGATCTCCTCCTCAATAAGGATGTCACTTCTTCAGTTTTTTTACCATTGACAAACCATAAAATCCTTTTTTTTTTTGTAACAACGAGAGTTTGAAGCATTTTTCGAGCATAATTAAAAAGTTCAAGATACCTAAAATTTTCAAATAATACTTTGAATTGGAGGCCTGGAATAAATTAGGATGGGAAAGTAGGAGACAATCCATCTCGCACGGATCATTATAATTTATATGCTATTATTTCATTTCACTTCTTTTAACTACAACTCATCAAACTTAATCATATGTTGTGATATCGTCTTTTCCCTTGAACCATTTAATGTGCAATTACAAATGGTGCCTCTAATATATTGCTCCAATTTATTTTCTTGGGATATGATAAAAGTTAAGGTTTGGAATGAATGAAAAGTTTAGATGAAAACGAGGATTCGAGAGGAGGGATGGAATGTGGCATGGCTTATCTCGGTCGATAATTCTTCTCGATCTCAATATCGAGTCAGTTGTGGCCCCGAGGCGAGCTTACATTATAATTCAAGGTTGATTGAAAGTTTTTCCTAAATTCATTTGTTTCTTTGAAGTCCACTCCTATGTAAAGTATTAAATAAGTTATATAGAATTGCCTTCTCATAAAATAATTAGGATTGTGGAGTACAACCTAGCACAGGCCAATCATATATATTTATTAATTGAGAAAATAGAACAAATAAATTATGCACAAATATAGTCAGTTATTAATAAGTTGATAAATTTTTAAATATCTAGTCATTCAATATAAAAACCTATGAGCAGGACCTTTGCTGGATTTCCAGGTAATGGTCATCAATAACATTCTATGGCCTGGCTTCACTTTCAACCCAAAAGAAAAAGGTGGAGCCAATCACGGAAAATGCCCAAAAGGTTGGTTTCCCATACCGAGAGTATGGTACTATGGCACATTGGGATTTTAATGCAAAGTCACCAAACCACATCATATGAGTGCATTTTGAACCATCTATCCACCATATTTTTTCCCTTGTATATTATCTACTAAATTATTTTAAAAAGATTATGAAAAATTTTCCTATTTTATTTATTTGAATGAAAATGTTCTTATTGACAAGGTAAGGATATTTTTTTTATTTTCTCTAATAATTATAATATTTATTAACTAATTAAATAAATTAAATTATTAGTATTATTATCTAATAAAATTTTGAATTACTGAAAGTAACATAAATATAGTCAATTTTTAATAAATTATATGAATATATAATATATTATTTTTATAAAAATATTTAATATTAAATTATTACATGATTAAAATATTTTGTACAACATAATTTATACAGTTGAATGTTATTATTAACTTTCAAAATAATAATATTATTAACAAAGTAATAAAAGAAACTAAATCATTGATTTTTTATAATATTAAATGGCAAACTGTTCATTTACTCTTGTTTGAACTTTTGAACAATAAAAACAAGTAATTGCGACATTCCAAAATAAAAAAGGAAAAATCTGTTAACTCTGCCGACGTGTTTAGCCTAACGAATCCAATCAATCCCGCGTTCCTTTCTCATCAGATCTCTCTCTTTCTTCCTCTTGTCCTGTGTGAAATACTACTACAAGTGGGCGAGCAAGTGAGCGAGCGGATGAGCAGATAATGGCGAGTCACCGGACCTCCTCCTCCCTCAGCCTCTCGCCCCTCAGGCTCTTCGCTTCCGCCATCGCCGCCACCACCTTTCTCTTCCTCACATTCTCTTTCCTCTTTACGTCTTCCTCCGACCCCTCTCGTCTTCACTCCCTGGTAATCCGTTAACTTACACTGCTATATACATTCTGATGCAATCATGGTGTCCATTCTGCAGTTGTGAACACATTATGTTGGTTCTCGCGCTGGATCTGATTTATATACCACGTAGATTCTGTTTGAAGAACCGAGCATTTCCAGTTGATTCGTTTATTCTGTCATTTTCGTCGGAAATATACTGCCGTCGGTGTCTCTGTCACTGTCTTGATCTTCAACATCTGTAGATATATTTATCCATTTTAGAACTCCACTAATTCATAGTCAGGTAGATTTTGCCTGTTGTGGGATTCAGATTCGCATATCAATTAATCCCCTTTGCCATGCTAAAATTTTCAGATGGAAGTATACTAATGTCGCTGTTAATTTTTCGATTTCGTCAATTTCCTTTTAAACCCTAGAAAATGGCAGCTTTGACTGGAAATTAGGAAATTTGAAGCTTGTTTTCTTCTGTTTTTCCTATCAGGCGTTCAGTTCTACTGGAAAAGGATATGGATCGATTCGTAGATCCATACTTGCGGTGAAATCAGGTCCTCTGAAACCCCGACTTGATCTGATACAGAAGCAAGCCGATGATCACCAGGCTCTTGCACTTGCTTATGCATCTTATGCACGTAAGCTCAAGCTAGAACATGGGAAATTGGTCAGGACCTTTGTCGATCTCTCAAGGAACTTTAGTGATCTCCTGAAAAAGCCATCCTACCGTTCTCTCTTTGAATCTGATTCAACCAATATTGATGAATCTGTACTAAAGCTGTTTGAGAAGGAAGTAAAGGAACGCATCAAGGTCACTCGCCAGTTAATAACTGAGTCCAAGGAATCCTTTGATAACCAGTTGAAGATCCAGAAGTTGAAAGATACTATTTTTGCTCTTAACGAGTTGTTGACAAAGGCAAAGAAGCAGGGGGCTTTTTCTAGCTTAATTGCTGCCAAGTCAATCCCGAAAAGCTTGCATTGCCTCTCAATGCGATTGATGGAGGAAAGGATTGCCCATCCTGATAAGTATGTGGATGATGGCAAGCCTGTCATGCCGGAATTGGAGGACTCTAATCTCTACCACTACGCTATCTTTTCTGATAATGTGCTGGCAGCATCAGTAGTCGTGAACTCTGCAGTGAAGAATGCAAAAGAACCCTGGAAACATGTTTTTCATGTAGTGACTGATAAGATGAATCTTGGGGCCATGCAGGTCATGTTCAAGCTGAAAGATTACAATGGTGCTCATATTGAAGTTAAGGCAGTTGAAGACTACACGTTCTTGAATTCTTCCTATGTCCCAGTTCTAAAGCAATTGGAGTCAGCAAACTTGCAGAAGTTTTACTTTGAGAATAAGCTTGAGAATGCAACCAAGGACACGACCAACATGAAATTCAGAAACCCCAAATATTTGTCTATTCTGAATCACTTGAGGTTTTATTTGCCTGAGATGTACCCAAAATTGCATAGGATTCTGTTCCTGGATGATGATATAGTTGTGCAGAAGGACCTGACGGGTTTATGGAAGATTGACATGGATGGGAAGGTGAATGGGGCAGTAGAGACATGCTTCGGGTCCTTCCATCGATACTCACAATACATGAATTTCTCGCATCCTCTGATTAAAGAAAAGTTCAATCCGAAGGCCTGTGCATGGGCTTATGGAATGAACTTCTTTGATCTGGATGCTTGGAGGAGGGAGAAGTGCACAGAAGAGTATCACTACTGGCAAAATCGGGTGAGACAGAGAATCCTATTTATTGATAAGATGTGAAAGTTTTCCTGTTTCCTGCAGATTGTGATCCTATTGTCTCAGTTGACAAAATTTAGCTTAGGGGTCAAAATGTTTTAGGTCCTTGGACCTGGATAATTCACAACCATAAGCGATCTAGACTTTCAATTATACTGCAGTGGTCCTCAATATTTTCCATGAAATTTAAGAAATTCTAGTATTTTCCAGCTTAAAATAATTAAACAATTTATATATTTTGTTTGGAAGGATTATTTGGCTTTCCATATTCGTATTTGATGCATTTTCCATCTCTAAATTTATTGCTTCTTGTCCTGTAGAATGAGAACCGTACTTTGTGGAAACTGGGAACCCTGCCCCCAGGTTTGATCACGTTCTACTCGACAACAAAACCGCTGGACAAGTCATGGCATGTCCTTGGGCTCGGCTATAATCCCAGCATAAGTATGGATGAGATTCACAATGCTGCGGTGGTTCACTTCAATGGGAACATGAAGCCTTGGCTTGACATTGCTATGAACCAGTTCAAGCCTCTGTGGAGTAAGTACGTTGACAACGATATAGAGTTCATTCAGGCCTGCAATTTTGGCCTCTAATGGAATAATAATAGCTAGACTGAGACCTTGCCTCTCTTCAATGCCTGTGGCCATCTCACTCAGTACAAGCAGTCTAATGAGTTCCCGTTCTCGGGCTTCTGGTTCTCGGGCTTCTGGTTTCGAGCTTATTGTTGCTGTGCTGAAGAAGATGCAGCCTAATCCTCATATTCATTATGCATGTTCTATAGAACTATATGCTTTAATATGTTCATACTAGTGTTACTATTGATTATTCACATCTATCAGACTTCCTGGGACCGATGGAATGTGCTGTTCGAGTTACGTTCTTGGACATTGGAATATTTGAATGTGATTCAATTAGTCTGTTCATGTTATGTATCATCATATTGAGGGTGCTCAATTCTGCAGAGTGGAATTGTCATTCTTAGATATCTCATGTGTTTCCTTTTCAGTGAATTAGCGTATGGGCGAAGTTATATAGCAGTCTGGTGTTTGGTGGCCCTCAGCTCCACATGGGTTGAGGGACCCATCAATTAATTTCCTCAACAGCCTATCTTTTTACTTGAGGTTGGACCATTTCGTGTGTGCATTGTGGTTCACATTTGTCCTGAATTTATTAGTTTCTACCACTAAAATTTAAAATATAACAAATTAGTTCCAACATTTACATTCCATCTTGGACCACTTCGTGTGTGCATTGTGGTGCTCCTATTTGTCCCGAATTTATTAGTTTCCACCACTTTAAATTTTAAAATATAACAAATTAGTTCAAACATTTGCATTCCATGTAATGTTAAATTAATGTTTTGGTTATAGGAAACACTACTTTAGTCGATTAAATTATGCAGTAATTTGACATTTTGGGTTAATAAGTGTCTTTTTGCCCAAAACTTGTCACGTGAATTAAACAATGCAATCATTCGCCTATATGGTTTGCTGCACTTATGTAAATCAAGTTTAATCAAATAGTCTAGATATAACACTAAATCTACTAGTTAAATCATGACCTTTCCTGTATATGTAAACACATATGAGTCCATTTGTTAAGCTCGTTTGAATTTTACGGCATTGTTTTTTTAACGTTCGACCTCCACATGTCCGTCATCAATGCAGGTTAGGATTCCACTCTCGTATTATTACAAACTTTCTCGTGCGTTAAAATTTTTATTTGTTAAATTATAAATATTTACAAAACTCTAAAACCCGATAAAAATTACAACAATTGCTTCGATCTCATTTTAGTCAATCTTTTTTTTTTTTTTTTAATATTGAAGCAATGATAGCCACACGGAATGAGTAATAGTACTATAATATTCTTGATCTTAATATCTACCTAATATTAATAAATAATATTTTAATCATTATATACAATTAAATAATTTTTTCATAACACACATTCTAATTAAAAACACTTTTAACTAATATATATAATTAAATCATTTTTTGTAACACTGAAGTTTTCAAAATATATCATTCCTTTCCAAAGTAATTATTAAGCTGTCTGAAAATAAAATGCTCACATAAACTTTCATTTTCAAAGCCAATTCTCAAATGTGAGCATTTCCTAAGTAACCATATATTTTCAAATAACATATAATTATTTTATTTCTTAGGTGCCTCATGTAATACCCAATATCAATTCTTCCTCCCCTTTATAGCAATGCATGGTTTCAAACATTTTCCAGATTCTTATCACAATACACAATGCCAAGTATTCCTTCTCCCATCGAAGTTCTCTAATGTATATAGTTGCCAAATATTCATTCCCTCGTCAAAGTCCTCTATATCAAGTATATAGTGTCCATGAATCAAAAAGTATATATAAAAATGATCTTGTTTTCTATTCAATCACTTCACATAATCAAATGCTATAAATATACGTATCTTGCAAAATTTACATATACAGTAAACATTGTCTTGTTGTCTAACCAACCACAAATACCTAATAATATCTTTCTGATCAACCTATACTCATCAAATGTCCCATTGCCTTGAGAAACAATTTGAAACAGGCTCACTGTTAGAACAATTGGTATTAGAATTATAAATAAATAAAAAATAAATTTACTCTTAAAATGAATCCAAATTTCAATTTGAACTCAAATACAAATTAATATTTTGTTAATCTAGATTTAGATTATCGTATGGTAAGAAAAAAAAACTAATGAAAAATAAAAATTTTTATTTTATTGACTTTTCGGCCCCATATTCCCTCATTTTTTTTATTTGGAACGTTTATATTTTGCGACTTGAAATTGTATCCATTTTTTTTTTATAAATTATCAGGTTTATTCATGAATTTTATAAATTACCGACTCATACTCGTCTTTTACACATAACAAGATCAAAATTTGTCTTTTTAAAACAAGATCTGAGCCCAATTTTTTTTTATAAATAATAGTGAGGTATTAGCTCATTTTTTATAAATGATTCATTCAGATGACAACACTGTTCACTCGATAGAAATCCAGGAAGCGCCGATTAAGATGAAAAGTCTTCAACTAGTGAGTTTCAAGTAATAAATGACCGTCAAGATATCCCCGAACTTCCTATATAAAGAGCCACTCCTCATTCATCCTACTCATACCTGAAAACTACTCTCTCCCTATTACTTAATTTTTCAGTGAATCTCGAACCAGAGCTTCGACATTGGGGTTTTTCTAAGTCAAAGAAGACATAGTTAGGTTCTTTAGATTTAGGGAGAAGTCAGCTACTCGACGATTGTCTCCATTTGCTCCGAGGATTGCCGGAGAAACGCCGACGTGATCGAACAGTTAAGCAGCTCCTCTGGACCGAAGCTGCCCTATTTTGGCCGAGCTAAAAATAGCCAATTCGAGCCCTTCTCAGGCCAAACCAAGCTCATCCAACACTTCACATAGCTCTCATACGACTAAATTAGAGCTAAAAGGTAAGCCAATTTGGCTCCACTCTATAATTTCTAATGAGTGTTAGAGAGAGAACCAACGAAACTTCACTGACCAAATTCTCCATCAATTCAATATGAATTGATGCCATTCTTGATCCTAGAAAAAACCTCAGAACAAGAGTTATCTGCCCAGATTGAAAGCTCGGACAGCCGCACCCCCATCGGTAAGCTTTCGAAGCTTTCCCTTTATAAGCCTAATTTTCCGACGAAGCTCCGTTTAAGCTCAATTTGAATACAAATGACACGATTTAAAGTTCCATTGAATCATATGGAAGTGAAAGAACTCAATTTTACCTTCAATTTCAATAATTAATCTCGATTAATTAGTCAATTTGATAAAATCAAATTCAGCCATTTTGAAAGGGGGAAATTTGCGGAAAATTTTTGGAATTTCTAAAAATTGAGGGACCAAAGAGCAATTTTCCAAAATTGAAGGCCAATTGGCCATGAAAAAGATGTTGGAGGACCAATTGGTCGAATTTTAGAATTTTTGGAGTGAAATTGCCATTTTTGTAAAGTAGGAGCAAAATGGTAATTTTTGAAAAGTTTGGGACAAAATTGGAATTTTGGGAAACTTGAACCCCTTTTTGCGATTTTGGATAAATTGAGGACCCATAAAGAATTTTTGAAAGTTTGGGGACTCAATTTGGGGAAAATTGGCATTTGGGACCTAAAGTTAAAGGAAAAGAACTTTAGGAACCTAAATGTAAATAATTAAAAATTTTGGTATTTTGTTTATTCGTGAGGAATGAAAGCTATTAGGCTAATTGATAATGAACAAGGATATTCAAAATTGTGTAGGAACACGTGGGACCGAGAACGCCAACAAAGATGGGATCGTGTGGATGCAAAAAGTCAAATAAGAGGAATACACTGCACTATCGGGTGAGTGGGCTAATTTACACTTCATATCTGATTGGGATGATGAACACCTTTTCTAAATTGGAAGCCACCGTGAGTGAAAATTTTTAAATCATACCCGGTTGGGATGATAAGTACCTCAGAAATGAAAACCCGCTACTATGTAGGATTTTAACATCACATCTGGTTGAGATAATGTGAGAAAAACATGGAAAACTACTTACCGGTTGTAAGTAGATCATACCTAGTTGGTATGATGAACTTCCTCGAAGGAAGTAGAAAATCCGCTTATTGGTTATGAGCGGAGATGTTCTCACACCCGGTCGGTGTGATAGACAGGTGAAAAGTTATTTTTGTTAGAAGTGCTCTCCCTTGAATGTGTGCCATTGCTTAAACATTTTGGGAGACATTCTTGATGGGAGCTCGAATAACTCGGATAGGTCGGAGGCCTCAGTTTTGGAACTTGGGGGCTAAAATGCCCTATTTTTTAAATCTCGTACAGTGGGCCCAAGGCCAGTTGGCACGAGTAGGATCTCTTAAACAAACATGAGATTAAGCCATGAAAACTTTAATGAATGATATGTTTAGCCATGGTAGCAAGACCGGATCGACATTCTTGACGGACTGGCAGTAGTGCAAAAAGACAGTTCGACGGACCAGTCGAGAGAAACAACTATAGGTCAAGTTGAGGGTTGGGGCTGTTGGACCAGTGGCACCAAATATTAAATGGCTTATGAGGAAAACTATTGTTTTGTGCATGCACTGAGGTATGGGACCTTCAAGACGCCCAAGAGTGGTAGGGGATACTAGACAACCTGGTGGAGATAAGGGTTGTTTGTCATGCCAGTACCTCATACTCGGTTGGTATGGTGGACCGTTGAAAATATATTTTGTCGGAAGTGCTCTCTCCTGACGGTGTGCCACTGCTTAAACAATTTGGGAGACCTTCTTGAGTGGAGCTCAAATAGCTCTGTTAGGCCAGATGCCTCGGTTTTGGAACTTGGGTGCTAATGTGCCCAATTTTGAAAATCTCGAACAGTGGGCCCTAGGCCAGTTGACACAAGTAGTAGCTCATAAAGAAACATGATTTATATGCCATAAAAACTTAAGTAAACGAATTATTTGACCATGGTACCAAGATAGGACCAACATACTCAGTCAACTCGCGGTAGTGCAACATGACAGGTCTCCGGACTAGTTAAGATAAACAGCTGTAGGTCGAGTTGAGGGTCGGGGCCATTGGACTAGTGGCACCACAAATTATATGTAATCATGTGAAAAATGTTGATTGTGCATGCACTATGTTTACGGGACCTTCAAGACACCCAAGAGGGGTAGTGATGCGTCCTAGGGCCCTCGACGACCTGGTCGATATAAGGGTAGTTAATCGTACCAGAAGCCTTGCGAAGCTCGATATAGCGTCAAGTGCATGGGACTGGGGTGGGGTTTCAATGAGGTCTCTGTTCTCATACGGACACAGAGAATTGTTACGGGATTGAGGGTCGGATGTCGTGAACATCCAGTCATTCTCAAGGTAGAAGTGGACGTACTTCTATCTAGGTGGCCAGTAAAGTCGCTCCAACGCATCAAGTGGGTTCAATGGATGGGCTGGCCTACGATTATGTGTTTTACCTTCATGATGAAGGATGTGCATTGGGTGATGACACACCGTGGTTAATAAGAAATGGTGATAAAAACCGAAATTTGAAAATGAAAGGTTTTTAAAAGAGAATTAGGAGTCTAGCATACTCCAAATCAAACATTTTTCTTAAAAGTTAAATTTGAAAACCCTTTCACTGAGTCGATGCACTCACTCCCTCCCTTATATCCCTTTCAGGTAAACCCGGAAAGCTTACCCCAAAGACCATCAGCTAACGCACATGTAAGACAGGTATGAATAGTTTAAAATTTTGTGTAGTTTTGAATTATGTTATTCCAGGAAAGGTACAGGTTTAAAGAACGCCTTACTCCTCGCGCTTTATAAATTGGGAAAATTCTTAATAAATCAAGAGAGTGGAGGGTTGATCACGGGGATTCGACCAAACCGGGTCAGGGCATGACAATGCTAGACTCCTTATTTCCTTTAAAATCATTTCTTACTTAGATTCTCAGTTATTCAAAACCTTTTTCCAAAATTTACCAATTCTTTTTCAAGGATTCTCAATCCTTTCAAAGGTTTTCAAAACCTCATTCTCATTTCAATATTAGGTGTGTTTAACAATCAACACATGCCCTTCATCATGAAAGGATCACACACATTCACGAGATGTAGTTACACTAACTACACCCACTTGTAGATCGGAGCGTCTTTACCATCTACCTTGATAGAAGTCTGAGTGAATGTCTTCGACGTCCTACCCTCATACCCAAAATAATTTATGTCCATATGAGGACAGAGACCTCATCCCGACCCCACCTGAGTCTCGTGCGCATGAAGCTACGTTGAGCTTCTCTGACGATCATAGTTGATGAGCGGGTTTTCCACTAGCTTCGAGGAAGTTTCATCATACCAAGCGTGTATGATATACTTACAACCGGTAATGTAAAACTTGCCCTTCGGAGTTAAGGAAAATCGGGAAAAGAACCGGTTAAACCGAGTGAGAAAATTGAATTGGTTCACAAATTGAATTGGTTCATAAAACTTTGGAAAAGAATCTTAGAATAAATTGGAAGAGAAAAACTAGACCGATTCAGATAAACCGGATCCAACATGATATAAACGGTTTTATGAACTGAGCTGGTTTAGGAACCGAAACTGATAGAGAGAGGGAAAATCGAGGAAATTATAGATCCCAAGTGGCCAAAAGAGTCACATAAGTCATGGAAAAGGACATGGATGGATTGGAGATGAAAACCAAATTGGTTCAGGTGAACCGAATCCAAACTGGATTGAATCGGTTTGGACCGGTTTGAACCACTATTGAACTGGATGCTAAATTCATTTTTCTAGTTGGCTTAAAAATTTCAAATTTGAGATTTGAGGCCACCATTAGATAGAAAATGAATTTAGATGAATTTAGAAATTTTTAGATTTGAAAAATTTGGACGAATTGGGGGTGAACTAACCGGTTTAATCTTTGAACCCAGTTTCGACCGGTCTAGTCCGGTTCAGAATAGTGTCTTCTTCTTCTTTCAGATGACAACACTATTCTCTCGTCGAAAAATTGCACATTGTCTAAGAAGTTGAAAAGTCTCTGGTTTCACGCAGTGAATGACCGCCATTAAGGTGCCTATCAGACGACCATGAAGTCATCGAGCTTCCTATATAAAGGGCCCCTCCTCATTCATCCTCTCCACACCTGAAAACTCCGTTCTCTCTCAACTGCTACAATTTTTGGTAAAGCTTGAACCAAACATCCAACTTGGGCATTTTTCTAAGCCAAACATGGTGAGGTGGTGTTTTTTAGAACCGGGGAGAAGTCAGCTACATGCTTATAGTCGCCATTTGCTCCGAGGGTCGCCGAAGAAGCGTCGTCGTGATGGAACAGTGATGCGGCTCCGGTGAACTAAAGCTGCACTATTTTGGCCAAGCTGAAATTGGCTAATTCAAGCCCTCCTTAGGCTAAACCATGCCTTCCTAACACCTCAACAACCCTCCTATAGCTGAATTAGAGTTGAAAGGTAAGCTAATTCAGCCCCCCTCTGTAATTTCCAACCGGTGTTAGAGAGAGAATCAGCAAAACTTCGATGATGAAATTCTAACTCAATTCGACATCAATTGATACAATTCTTGATCCTAGGATGAATCTTAGGATAGGAACTAGCTGCCCAGATCGAAAGCTTAGACCTCCGCGCCTCGGGCGATAAGCTTTCGAAGCTTTCTCTCTCTAAGTCTAGTTTTTTGGCGTAGCTTCATTTGAGCTCATTATGACACCAAATCATGTGATTCAAAGTGCAATTGAATCGAATGATGGTGTAGAAACTTCAATCCAACTTCAATTTCAACAATTATAAATGTTTGATTGGTCAATTTGATAAAATCAAATTCGGCTGTGTTAGAAAGTTGAAATTGAGGGAAAATTAGGGGTTTTCAAAAATTCAAAAGACCAAAATGCAATTTTATAATATTGAGGCTCACTTGGGCATGATAAAAATGTTAGAGGGCCAATTGACTAATTTTAGAATTTTTGGGGTAAAACTTACCATTTTTGTTAAGGAAGGGCAAAATAGTAATTTTGGAAAAGTTGGGGGACCAAATTGGAAATTTGGGAAATTAAACCACTTTTTGTGAATTTGAATAAATTGAGCTCCTGAGATAAATTTTAAAAGTTTCGGGAATCAATTTGAGGAAAAACCGGCATTAGAGATTTAAAGTTACAAAAAAATAAATTTAGGGACCTAATTGCAAATAAAGGAAAAATTAGTTTTCTCATTTAATTAGGATGAATGAGGACTATTAGACTAAAAAAATAATGAACAAGAATGTTTATATCATGTAGGAACAAGAAGTACCGATAATGCTAGCTAAGACGAGTTCGAGTAAGTAAAACAAATCGACTAAGAGGAATTTCACTGCATGATCGGGGGAGTGGGATTTTTATATCATAACCGGTTGAGATGATAAGTATCTCGGAAATGAAATCCCACTACTTAGTAGTATTTTAAATATCAAACTTAGAGGAGTGGTGTGAAAATGACATGAAAAAACTATTTACTAGTTGTAAGTAGATCGTACCCAGTTGATATGATGAAACTTTCTCAGAGGAAGTAGAAAACCTGTTCATCGGTTATGACCGGAGATATCCTCATACTCAGTTGGTATGATGGATAATTAAAAATTTATTTTTATCAGAAGTGCTCTCCCCTGACTGTTTGCCACTACTTAAACGATGTGGGAGACCTTCTTGACAAGAGCTTGAATAGCTCTGTTAGGTCGGAGGCCTCGATTTTGGAACTTGGGGCTATTATGCCCAATTTTGAAAATCTCGAATAGTGGGCCATAGGCCAGTTGGCATGAGCAAGAGCTCATAAATAAACATGAATTATATGCCATGAAAACTTGAATAATGGAATTGTATGGCCTTGATACCAAGATAGGACCGACATACGTAGTCAATTAGCGGCGGTGCGACATGACAAGTCTCCGGACTAGTCAAGACAAACAGTTGTAGGTTGAGTTGAGGGTTGGGGCCGTTGGACCAGTGGCACCATAGCTTATATGGCATGATGTGAAAATACTGATTGTGCATGCACTGTGATTAGGGGACCTTCAAGACGCCCAATAAGTGTAGTGATGCATCATATGGCCCTAGATGACCTGGTGGATATAAGGGCAGTTAGTCGTTCTAGGTAACCTTGTGAAGCTTGACGTAGCTTCAAGTGCACGAGATTGGGGTGGGGTCAGGATGAGGTCTATGTTCTCATACGGACACAGAGAATTATTACGGGATTGAGGGACGAATGTCGTGAACATCCACTCATTCTCAAGGTAGAAGTGGACGTGCTTCTATCTAGGTGGCTCGTAAAGTTGCTTCGACACTACAAGTGGGTTTAGTGGACATACTTGTCAGGCCTGACCCGGTTTGGTCGGATCCTCATGATCAACCTGCTACTCTCCCGGTTTATTAAAGGGTTTCACCTTATTATAGACTGTAAAGAGTAAGGCATCCTTTAAACCTGCACCTTTTCCTGACACAAATCAAAACTGCATAATATTTTAAATTTATCATACCTGTCTCACAGGTGTCTAAGTTGATCGTCTTTAAGGGTAGACTTTCTGAAATTTCCTGAAAGGGATGTAAGGGAGGGGGTGAGCACGACTACTCGGTGAATGGGTTTTCAAAACTTTTAACTTTAGGAAAAAGATTTGTATTGGTGTGTGCCACACTCCTTTCTTTCAAAAGTCCTTTGATTTCAAATCTCTGTTTTTACCACCATTTCTTATTAATCATGCTGTGTCATCACCCAACACACACCATTCATCATGAAGGTCAAACACACATTCACGGGCCAATACGTCCACTGAACCCACTTGTGGCATCGGAGCGACTTTACCGGTCACCTAGATAGAAGCACGTCCACTTCTACCATGAGAATGAGTAGATATACATGACATCTAACCCTCAATCCCAAATTCTATTCTCCATGTCCGTATGAGGGCAGAGAACTCATCCCGTCTCCACCCCGGTCTCATGTGCTTGGTGCTACTCCAAATTTCGCATGGTCACCTAGTACGACGAACTGCCATTATACTCACTAGGTCGTCCAGGGCTCTTAGGACACATCACTACCCCTCATGGGCATCTTGATGATCCCGTAATCATAGTGCATACACAAACAGTATTTTCTTATCATGCCATATAATCTGTGGTACCACTGGTCCAACGACCCCGACCTTCAACTCAACTTGCAGCTGTTTGTCTTGACTAGTCTGGAGACCTGTCATTTCACACTGCCACTAGTTGACTGAATATGTCAGTTCTGTCTTGGTACCATGGCCAAACAATTCATTTATTAGAGTTTTATGGCACATATCTCATGTTTGTTTATGAGCTCCTGCTCATGCCCACTGGCCTATGGCCCACTTGTTCGAGATTTTCATAACCGGGCATAATAGACTATCAAGAAGGTCTCCCAAGTCATATAAGCATTGGCACATAGTCAGGGGAGAGCACTTCCAACGAAAATATGTTTTCAACTATCCATTATACTGACCGGGTATAAGGACATCTCCGCTCATAACCGATGAACGGGTTTTCAACTTCCTTTGAGGAAGTTTCGTCATACCAACCGGGTATGATCTACTTACAACTAGTAAGTAGTTTTTTCGCATGATTTTCACATCACTCCTTTAAGTTGTGATGTTTAAAATACCACTTGGTAGTGAGTTTTCATTTCAAGGTACTTATCATCCCCAACCGGGTATGATATAAAATTCCACTCACAACCGGTGAGTGGTTTTTAACTTTAAACTGTGCTCATTATCCCAACCGGGTATGATGTTAGTAAGCCCACTCATAGTAGCTTCCAATTTAGAAAAGGTGCTCATCATCCCAACCGGGTATGAAGTGTAAGTTAGCCCACTCACTTGTTAATGTAGTGAATTCCACTAGACCGATTCTTTGTATTCACTCGAGCTTGTCCTTGCCGGCGTTCCCGGTACCTCATGTTCCTACATGATATGAACATCCCAAATGTTCCCTAAAGTTATTTATTTGCAATTAGATCCCTAAAGTTATTTTTCTTTAACTTTAAGTCCCAAATGTTGGTTTTTCCTCAAATTGAGTACCAAAACTTTAAAATTCCCCTTGGGACCTCAATTTTATTCAATTTCACAAAAAAGGGGTTTAATTTCTCAAATTTCCAATTTGGTCACCAACTTTTCCAAAATTACCATTTTGCCCTTCCTTTCCAAAAATGGTAAGTTTTACCCCAAAAATTCTAAAATTCCTCAATTGGCCCTCTAACATTCTTATCATGCCCAATTGATCCTCAATTTTATAAAATTACATTTTGGTCCTTCAAATTTCCAAAATACCCAATTGCCCCCAATTTTAACTCCTTAACACAACCAAATTTGATTTCATCAAATTGATCGATCAAACACTTCTAATTGTTGAAATTAAAGTTAAAATTGAGTTCCTACATCTTCATATGATTCAATAGCACTTTGAATAGCAAGTTTTGACACCAGAATGAGCTCAAACGGAGCTTCGTCAAAAAATAGACTATAAAGAGAGAAAGCTTACCATCGGGGGCATGGAGGTCCGAGCTTTCGATTTGGAGAGATAGCTCTTGTCCTGAGATTTATCCTAGAGTCAAGAATTGCATCAATTGATGCCAAATTGAGTTAGAATTTCTTCATCAAAATTCTACCGGTTTCCTCTTTAACATCGGTCAGAAATTACAGAGGGGAGCCGAATTGGCTTACCTTTCCATTCTAATTTGGCTGTGGGAGGGCTAAGGAAGTGTTGGGATGGCTTGGTTTGGTTTAAGGAGGGCTCGAATTGGCCAATTTCAGCTTGGCCAAAATAGGGCAGCTTCGGTCCGCTGGAGCTGCATCACTGTTCCATCATGCCAGCGCTTCTTCGGCGACCCTGAGAGCAAATGGAGACTCTAGGTGTGTAGCTAACTTCTCCCTAGTTCTAAAGAGCCCGCCCTCTCCTTCCGAGGTTAAGAAAAATTCTCAAGTTGAAGCTATGGTTCGAGCT
Source organism: Trapa bicornis (assembly GCA_030064425.1). Lineage (NCBI taxonomy): Eukaryota > Viridiplantae > Streptophyta > Magnoliopsida > Myrtales > Lythraceae > Trapa > Trapa bicornis. The sequence continues at coordinate 17,305,796 of CM057760.1, read as the reverse complement.
TCAGCGGGAAATGGTGTAGTAGAGAGAGAGAAATGAGAGAAATGTGAGAATGAATGAGGATGATAATATATAGGTGTATTAAATGGGGGAGATTTATTACTAGTATTAATGTTGTCATAAATTGATAAGTAATTATTGGTATTAATTCCAATAATTAAATATATATATATATATATATATTAATTTATGGTTATTTATGAACAGGCAAGCACGCTTAACTTTAGTGTTCTATGGGATCTAGTTCATCTGAACCAATCTATTTTTTCTATTCTAATTTGTCTTAAGGTGCTTTTCTAAGGTTTTATGAACCCTTTGGATCACCCCAAAGTTGTAAATTTCCAAATTGTGTGTTCCTAAATGATCGGGTTTGTAAACTGATTTGGTTTTCTTACTCGGTTTGACCGGTTCTTTTCCCGGTTTTCCTTAACTCAAAAGGGCGGGGTTTACAATACTGGCCTGTGATTGTGTTTTTGACCTTCATGATGAAGGATGTGTGTTGGGTGATAACACACCGTGGTTAATAAGAAATGGTGATAAAAATCAAAATTTGAAATGAAAGGTTTTTAAAAGAAAATAAGGAGTCTAACACACTCCAAATCAAACATTTTCCTAAAAATTAAATTTTTTAAAACCCATTCGCTAAGTCGTTGTACTCACTCCCTCCCTTATATTCCTTTTAGGAAATCCCGAAATGCCTACCCCAAGTACCATAAACTAATACCCCTGTAAGATAGTTATGATCAATTTAAAATGTTATGCAATTTTGATTTGTGTTATTCCAGGAAAGGTACATGTTTAAAGGATGCCTTACTCTTTATGATTTATAAACAAGGGGAAACCCTTAATAAATCGGAAGAGTGGCGGGTTGATCATGAGGATCCGACTAAACCGGGTCGGGGCGTGACAACTTGAGTGGTATCAGGGCCTATTTCCTCAAATACATAATCAAGACTATAAAATATAGTAACTAATAGGATTGATCTTAAAATTTTCAGATGGCTCCCAGGAGAGGAACCAAGAAAACTAAGAATGACTCTACTCAACACCCTATCCTCGTAGGAAGACAACCCTATAAGCTTCCTAATGCCCGAGACATAGTAGAAGTCCCAAAGGACCAAATAAGGAAGTATCCAGTACCACCAAGTAGTACGGTGCCAAGACATGTTAGGGTCACATGAAGTATCCAGGAAGCCAAGCCTAAAGCCGGGAATGCCAGTACAAATGTATAATATTACCAAGGAGGATAATTTCCAAGAAAACAGTAGCTCCCTATCTATTATGTGACTACTTTTTGTAATGGGGCTAAAACCTCATCCTTTTGTATTCCTCTATTAATGAAGTACTCAGAATTCTTAAATTCCTATCTCTCAATGATGTGATCTTGCTAGGAAGATGGCCCCAGGGAAAGTAACCAAAAAAACCCACACTACCATAAAAAAATTAGGAAAAACTTCTAGTTCAGTTAAGGTCATTGAATAAGGGAATTAAGAAACCTAGAAGGACTATTAGAATAACCCTTAGCAAGGGAGACTCAACAAGGAAACTATCAAGATGTGCAAAATCAAGGACAGTGAAACACCAAACCACCAGCAACCCTAGAAGGGCCCCACAATGCTCGAGGTAAAGGAGGAACCACAATGACACACGCATGGGAATAACCATTACACATGGGGACATTACGTGAAGAATTGCCCAAACCGAAGGATAAGCACCAAGATAATATATTATAGGTGCAGGGGAAATAGGACAGGTAAAGAAGGACCGTGTAAACCCCACACTTTTGAGTTAAGGAAAATCAGGAAAAAGAACCGGTCAAACTGAGTAAGAAAACCGAGCGGTTTACAAACCCGATCATTTGGGAACAAGAAATTTGGAAATTTATAACTTTCAGGTGATCCAAAGGGTTCATTAAACCTTGTAAAAGAAACTTAAGACAAATTAGAAGAGAAAAACCAAATTGGTTCAGGTGAACGAGAATCCATAAGAACTCTAAAGTTAAACGTGCTTGCTTGAGAGTTGTGTGTAGATGGGTGACCTCTTGGGAAGTATGATTTTTTTTGTAACCCAAAATTTTGGTAAAAATTTTTTATGCGAATGCCTTATCATAAATAGCCATAAATTAATATATATTTAATTATTTTTACTAGTAATAAATCTCTCCCATTTAATACACTATTTTTACACCTATATAAAGAGGTTATCCCCATTCATTTTCCTCACACCTGAACACTTCTCTCTCTCTCTACTGCTCCATTTCTCGGTAAAGCTCGAACCAGAGCTTTGACTTGAACATTTTTCTTAACCTCGAAAGGAGGTTGTCATAACCTCGAAAGAACATTTTTCTTTAGAACCGGGGAGAAGACAGCTATTTGATAGCAAACTCTAGCCAATTTGAGAATCGCTGGAGAAGCGTCGACATGATGGAACAGTGAAGCAGCTTCGGTGGACCGAAGCTTCCCTATTTCGGCCAAGCTGAAATCGGCCATTTTGAGCCCTTCTCAGACCAAACCAAGCCCTCCCAACACTTCCTCAGCCCTTCCATGACCGAATTAGGACTAAAAGGTAAGCCAATTTGGCTCCTCTCTGCAATTTTCGGTCGGTGCTAGAGAGAGAATTGGCAGAATTTCAATGATGAAATTCTAATTCAATTCGGCATCAATTGATGTGATTTTTTATTCTAGGATGAACCTTAGGATGAGAACTATCTGCCCAGATTGAAAGCTCAGATTGACGTGCCATCATTGGTGAGTAATCAAAGCTTTCTCTCTCTGTAGTCCGTTTTCCGGCGAAGCTCCGTTTAAGCTCGTTCCGGCGTCAAAACTTGCGATTCAAAGTGCTATTGAATCGTAAGAGGATGGAGAAACTTAATTTTAACTTCAATTTCAACAATTTGAGGTGTTTGATCAGTCAATTTGATAAAATCAAATTCGGCTATGCTAAGGAGTTAAAATTGGGGGAAAATTGGGGATTTTTGAAATAATAGACCAAAATACAATTTTATGAAATTGAGGGTCAATTGGGCATGAAAATAATGTTGGAGGACCAATTAAGGAATTTTGGAATTTTTGGGGCAAAACTTACCATTTTTGTAAAGGAAGGGCAAAATGGTAATTTTAGAAAAATTGGGGGACCAAATTGGAAATTTGGGAAATTAAACCCCTTTTTGGTAAAATTAAATAAATTGAGGTCCCAAGATAAATTTTAAAAGTTACAGGACTCAATTTGAGGAAAAACCGACATTAGGGATTTAAAGATAAAGAGAAATAACTTTAGGGACCTAATTGTAAATTATTAAAAGTTTGGATTTTCTCATTCATTAGAAATGAATGAAGGCTGTTATGCTGAGTAATAATAAATAAGGATGTTCATATCGTGTAGGAACGCAAAATACCGGGAACGCCAGCATGGACGAGCTCACGTGAATACAAAGAACCGGTATAGTGGAATTCACTGTGTTAACAGGTGAGTGGGTTTACTAACATCATACCCGGTTGGGATGATGAGCACAACTTAAAGATAAAAACCACTTACCAGTTGTGAGTGAGAATTTTATATCATACCCGGTTGGGGATGATAAGTACCTCGGTAAGAAAACCCAATATTAAGTGGTATTTTAAACATCACAACTTAAAGGAAGTGATGTGAAAATCATGCGGAAAAACTACTTACCAGTTGTAAGTAGATCATATCCAGTTGGTATGATGAGACTTCCTTGAATGAAGTTGAAAACCCGTTCATCAGTTATGAAGGAAGGTGTCCTTATATCCGGGCTTATAATGGATAGAGAAAACATATGTTTTGTCGGAAGTGATCTCCCCTGACTGTGTGCCAATGCTTAAACAATTTGGGAGACCTTCTCGATGGGAGCTCAAATAGCTATGATAGGTCGGGGGCCTCGGTTTTGGAACTTGGGGGCTAAATGCCCGATTTTGAAAATCTCGTACAGTGGGCCCAAGGCCAATTGGCACGAGCAGGAGCTCGTAAACAAACATGATATATGTGCCATAAAACTTAATAAGTGAATTATTTGGCCATGGTACCAAGATAGTACCGACTTGCTCAGTCAACTAGCGGCAGTGCGACATGACAGGTCGACGGACTAGTCAAGATAAACAATTGCGGGTTGAGTTGAGAGTCGAGGCTGTTGGACTAGTGGCACCACAAATTACATGGAAATATGAGAAAACATTGTTTGTGCATGCACCATGAGTACGGGATCATCAAGACGCCCATGAGGGGTAGTGATGTGTCCTAAGGACCCTGGACGACCTAGTGAGTATAAGGGCATATCGTTGTTCCACATGTCTGTGCGAAATTTGGAGTAGCCCCAAGCGCATGAGACTAGGGTAGGGACAGGATGAGGTCTCTATCCTCATATGGACACGAAGAAATGATTTCAGGATTGAGGGTTGGATGTCGTGAACATCCACTCATTCTAAGGGTAGAAGTGGTCGTGCTTCTATCTGGGTGGCAGGAAAAGTCGCTCTGAAGCAACTAGCAGGTTCAATAGTGATACTGACTTACGAATATGTGTAATCTTCATGATGAAGGGTGTGTATTGGGTGATGACACATTAGTAACTATGAAAGAATGGAAAAACCCGAGAGAAATTTTAAATGAAGGGATTTTTTAAAAGAAAGGAGTCTGGAAAACTCCATATAAATATTTTTCTTAAAAGTTAAAGGTCCTTTAAAAACTCATTCACTGAGTAGTTGTACTCACCCCCTCCCTTATATGCCTTTCAGGAAATCCTTGAAAGCCTACCCTGAAAGACCATAAACTAAGATGCCTGTAAGACAGTTATGTAAAGTTTAAAATTTCATGTAGTTTTGATTATGCTATTCCAGGAAATGGTGCAGGTTTAAAGGACGCCTTACTCTTTACGGTTTATAATAAGGGGAAACCCTTTAATAAACCGAGAGAGTGGTGGGTTGTTCACGGGGATTCGACCAAACCGGGTCGGGGCGTGACAGATTTTCCCATACCTCATAAATTCAAGGCAATACCTAAAAAGTCTCGGAAGATAGGAAGGATTGGTGACTAAAACCATGGAACAGGCTAATAGTTCGCAAAGAGGTCAAGAAATGGAGAGGTAAAGTGAAATTTAAACTCCTTCTTAAGAAGATCTAACAGAGAGGAATATCACAAGAATGGAGGTAAGGTACAATGAAAGTACACCTAGAACTCCTCCGGATGGACAAACACGGAAAATGTCCTCCATAAACTCTAAGGTATGACATAGTGAAGAAGAGAAGAAATACGTTATGAAAGAGAAATTTGGAAGGATGCATCCGACTAAGTACCCCTTGAAGGGATCATTGATTTAGCGGATGGTCATAATGTGGAGTGCAAGAAACCAACATATCATTAGAAACTTCTCGAATGAAGGATGTATCGAAGGCCAAGTATGACCTGATTTGGAAGAGCAAAAGAGCCAAATAACGATTACAGGAGAAACACATAGAAAGAAGTAACTAGTAACAATAGGATGGGCATGAAAGACAAGTGATATAGCTATCCAGACAGTTAGACAAGAAAAATACTGGGAATGAGGTAGTCGACGAACTCGCATTCGGGAGAACAATGGATTTAAACCATGACAAAGAAGGGAGAAGTGAAAAGGGCAAAACATTAGAAAAGAAGGATGAAGGAAAATCCTTAAGAAATTAATGGCAAAAAAATCGGATTTACAATTAAAAGTCTTGAGACTATTAAGTGAGCTTCACGAAGGATGATAAAGAGATTTTGAAACCAGGAGGATGTGAACCCTCCTTAAAAGGAAATAAGTAATAGGTAAATAGGAGGTTATCATCAAAAGATGCTGTGACAAGTAAGAATGAGTGGACTACATATACTAAGGTAATAAAGGAAAGAACATCCGAGAAATGTTGGGAAAATAAGCCATCCAAATAATATGTGGCTAAGGAGGAATAACCACAATTGGTAAGATGGGACATAGTCCACACACACATATGAAGCCTAAAGAGTGGACGACTGAGCATAGTGTGGAATGCATGGAATAAAAATCGATAATCGGAAGTATCTCAATTAAGGAATAAGGGATGAAACAAAAATTGTGGATAAAGAAAGATCTAAAATGGGAAAATGCCCTAACATAGATAGGGGTGCGAAGAAAGGAAGAAAGAATCCTACAAGGAATGATAAAAAGGTTGGAACATGTAGCTCCTAAGATGAAAGTCTCTATTGTGAGGGACATAGTAGAGAATGAAACCGTAAGAAGGGAACCTTCCCAAGTAAAGGAATCAACACATATACCAAGAGTGATTAATTTAGAATGAACAATTATGAAATGATCATGAGTAAGTAAAAGTGGATTAAGGAAAAAGGAAAAATCCTTGAATAAAGAATGCCAAGGACTTAAGAAGGAAAGAATCCCAACTTGTCAGTAAACTAGTGGGAAACCAAATGATTGGAACCGGAAAGACCCAATAAGGAAGTTGGAAAATGATGAGTGGGTATGGAAAATCAAGATGGTTATGTAAGTTGATTGAATAACGGTAAAAGTAGTCAAGGAATACCACTAAAGAAAAGGAGGGATGAAGTTATACGATCCCTGAAAGGTTATAAGTTGCAAACAACCTTAAAAGAAGTGTTATAGGAATCTAATGGACAAAGATAGATTTTGGAATATTTGATGTTGTAGGAGACATGTAAGCACAACAATCCCAAGGAAAAATAGAACTCAAGTAAGGAAAAATCAGTCAATGAGCATGATGAGGTCAAACGTAGTTTGGACTAAAGTTGTAATCAATGATGGATAAAGGAAAAATCTTGCCCTAAACAATGGGAGATGTGTACCTAGGGATATACCTTTGGATTCACATGCTAGATATACCAGTTATGATAAAACTTCATGGAAGGAGTAAACCATATAAAGGAAAAGATATTCCTTAAGCGCGTGATTTAAGGTAGACTAAGTGAAGGAACGACCAAAGTATCAATATGTGTAAGTTGATATTAAGGGAAGTTTATCATGGGGTGAAAAATGCTGATTTAGTCTTGGGGACAACAATCTTAAAAGGAGGGGAGAGTTGTAAACCCTGCCCTTTAGAGTTAACCAAAATCGGGAAAAGAATCAGTTAAACCGAGTGAGAAAATTGAACCGGTTCACAAGCCCGATTATCAGAGAATGGACAATTTGGGAAATTTCAACTCCTGATGACCCAAAGGATTCATAAAACTTTGGAAAAGAACCTTAGAATAAATTGGAAGAGAAAAACCAGACCGATTCCGATAAACCGAATCCAATAGGATTAAACCGGTTTATGAATTGAGCCGGTTTATGAACCAAAATCAATAGATAGAGGGCAAACAACTGAAATTATGGATCCCAAGTGACCTAAAGAGTCACATAAGTCATGAAAAAAGACTTATGGATGGATTGAAGATGAAAACTAAACCGTTTTAGGTGAACTAGATCGAAATTGGATTGAACCGGTTTGAATTGGTTTGAACCACTATTGAACTAGATGCTAAATTCATTTTTCTAGGTGGCTTAAAAAATTCAAATTTGAGATTTTAGACCACCATTGGATAGAAAATGAATTTAGGAATTTTTATATTGGAAAAATTCGGTCGAATTGGGGGAGGGGCGGTGGCGGCGGGGGGAACTGACCAATTTAAGTTTTGTGTCTAGTTCGGATTGGTCCGGTCCAGTTAAGAACACTATCGTCTACTTCCTTCAGATGACAGCACTGCTCACTCGCCGAAAAATCGTGCAGCACCGAGGAAGATGAAAAGTTTCTGACCAGGGAGTTTCAAGCAATGAATGACTGCCATTAAGGCAATAATTAGATGGCCAGGAAGTCCTCGAGCTTCCTATATAAAGGGCCTCTCCTCATTCATCCTCTCCACACCTGAAAACTCCACTCTCTCTCAACTGCTACAATTTTCGGTGAAGCTCGAATCAGAGGTCCGAATTGGGCATTTTTCTGAGCCAAACAAAGCAAGGTCGGGTTCTTTAGAACCGGGGAGAAGTTAGCTACAAGCCTGTAGTCTCCATTTGCTCCGAGGGTCATCAGATAAGTGACGGCGTGATGGAACAGTGATGCAGCTCCGACTGACCGAAGCTCTCCTGTTTCTGCCAAGTTGAAATAGGCCAATTCGAGCCCTGCTCAAGCCAAACCAAGCCTTCCCAACACCTCCACAAGCCTCCCACAGCTGAATTAGAGCTGAAAGTTAAGCCAATTCGGCTCCACTCTACAATTTTCGACTGGTGCTAGAGAGAGAACTGACATAACTTCGATGATGAAATTCTAACACAATTCGACATCAATTGATGCAATTCTTGATTCTAGGATAAACCTCAGGATGAGAGCTATCTACCCAGATTGAAAGCTTAGACCATCGCGCCCCCAATAGTAAGCGTTCGAAGCTTTCTCTCTCTAAGTCCAGTTTTTCGGCAGAGCTTCGTTTGAGCTCATTCTGGCACCAAATCGAGTGATTCAAAGTTCAGTTGAATCGTATGAAGGTGTATGAACTTCAATCTAGCTTCAATTTCAACAATTAGAAGTGTTTGATTGGTCAATTTTATGAAAGGAAGTTGAAATTGAGGGAAAATTGTGGATTTTAGAAAATTCGAAGGACCAAAATGCAATTTTATAAAATTGAGGGTCAATTGGGCATGAAAAGAATGTTAGAGGGCCAATTGAAAAAATTTAGAATTTTTGGGGTAAAACTTAGCATTTTGTATAGTTATTCACTTTGGATTTCCCTCCTGGTTCTATATCCTTACTTTTTGCAATTATTTTCATGGAGTTCCTAAGAACTTGTATCCTAACTCTTTCCAAGAAGGTATTATTCCAGGGGCTTTCTTGCTATCATGATTTCTCCTTGTCCTTTCTTAATTGTCTTAACATACTCAATGCTTCCTATAACCTTCTTTCTTTCTTCCCGATTCGCTTCCATTCCTTTGGTTTCTTGTGGAATAGTCTATTCCTTCTTGTTTTCTTTACTCTAATTCTTTGTGCCTTTCCCTTAACTCCTTAGACTCTCACTAATCCAATGTTCTTTGGTGCTCACTTCCTTTATTCTAAACTTCTCCTTCCTTTCCTTAGTTAGGATTTGTCTCCCTGGGGTGAACTCTAAGAGTCTCTTCCTTGTCAAATTTTGTTGTACCTTGGAGGGAAAATTTTAAAAGTTGAGGTTAACTAGAAATAACCCATTTTTCCTTCCTTAGGTGATTTTCTACCCTTTACTTTGATCTTTATTAGCATATCCTTATTGCTTGAATTTATCAAGGAGGCTTAGAAGTTTTATCAAGATTAAGCATGTGTGATGTTTAAAATTCCACTTAGTAGTTGTTTTTTATTCCGAGGTACTCATCATCCCAACCAGGTATGATGTGAAAATTCCTACTCACTGATAGTGCAGTGAATTTCTTTTAAAGCGGTTCCTGCCTTCACATGAGCTTAGCCTTACCGGCGTTCCCAGTACTTCGTGTTCAACACGATATGAACATCCTTGATCATTATCCTTTTTCCTAATAGCCTTCATTCATCAAGAATGAATAAAATGCCTAAACTTTTAATTATTTGCATTTAGGCCCATAATGTTCTTTTTCTTTAACTTTAGGACCCTAATGACAATTTTCCCCCAAGTTGAGTCACGAAACTTCTAAAATTTACTTTGGGACCTCAATTTATTCAGAATCACAAAACGAAGTTCAAGGTTCCCAAATTCCCAATTTGGTCCCTAACTTTTAAAAAATTACCATTTTGCCCCTACTTACAAAAATTGTAAATTTCACCCAAAAAATTAAAAAAAATTGACTAATTGATCCTGCAACTTCTTTTCCATGGCCAATGGCCCTCTATTTTGGGAAATTGCACTTTAGTCATTCGAATTTTTGAAATCCCCAATTTTCCCAAAACATTTCCCTTAATTTTACCCTTTCAAAATGGTTGAATTTGATTTCATCATATTGACCAATCAATCAAAGTTAATTATTAAAATTGAAGGTGGATTTGAGTTCCTACACATCCATACGATTCAATTGCACTTTGAATGGCATGAATTAACGCTAGAACGAGCTCAAACAGAGCTTTTTTGGAAAACTTGACGTAGATAGAGAAAGATTCGAAAGCTTACCGTCGGGGGTGCAACGGTCCAGGCTTTCAATCTGGACAGATAACTCTCATCCTGAGGTTACTCATAGAATCAAGAATCACCTCAATTCATGTCGAATTAAGGGAGAATTCTGTTAGCAAATATACGTCATTCTCTCTCTAGTACCAATCGGAAATTAGAGAGGGGAGCCCAATTGGCTTACCTTTCCACTCTAATGTAGTCGTATGAGGGCTAAGGGAGTGTTGGGAGAGCTTGGTTTGACATGAGTAGGGCTTAAATTAGCTGATTTTAGCTCAACAAAAACTAGGCAACTTCTGTCCGCCGAAGCTGCTTCACTATTCGATCACGTCGGTGCTTCTCCAACGATCCTTAGAGCAATTGGAAACCACCATCGGGTAGCTGACATCTCTCCAAGTCTAAAGAATTTGACCACACCTTCTTTGGCTCATAAAACCCCTATGTCGGAGCTCTAGTTCGAGCTTCATTGGAAAACTGAGTAGCTGAGAGAGTGTGAGATTTTTAGGTGTATGGAGGATGAATGGAGAGGGGCTCTTTTTATAGGGAGCTCGGGGACTCGTTGGCCATCCATTTGGCACCTTAATGGTAGTCATTGATGGTGTGAAATGTACTGAACAAAAACGTTTCCTCTTCGCCGATGTTGCTTGATTTTTCGGTGAGTGAACAGTGCTGTCATCTGAAGGAAGAAGACGACACTGTTCCGAACCGAACCAGACCTGTCCAAACTAGGATCAATGGTTAAATCGGCCGGTTCAGGCCCGATTCGACCAAGTTTTTCAAAATTAAAAATTTCTAAATTTATTCTCTATCCAATGGTGGCCTAAATTCTCAAATTTTAATTTTCTAAGCCACATAGAAAATTAAATTTAGCATCCTGTTCAATAGTGGTTCAAACTGGTCCAAACCGGTTTGGATTCGGTTCACCTGAACCGGTCTGATTTTCTTTCCCAAATTGTTCTAAGGTCCCTTTCCAAGATTTTTATGACTCTTTGGGTCACTCGAGAGTTGTAAATTTCTCAATTTGCCCATTCTCTAGTGGTCGGGGTTTGTTAACCGGTTTGGTTTTCTCACTCGAGATGACCGGTTCTTTCCCAGTTTTTCCTTAACTCCAAAGGGTGAGGTTTACAGTCATCATGTTCATAGATGACATCCTCATCTATTTCAAGTTAGAGGAAGACCATGGAATGCATCTAAGGATAGTACTACAAATCCTATTGTGGAATCAATTAAATGCAAAATTCATGAAGTACGAGTTTTGGTTGAGAGAGGTGGAATTCCTAGGACATGTCATCTCAAGAGCAGAAGTTATGGTCAGCCACAAAAAGATTGAGGTAGTGTCTAATTGGGAATAACCTAAGAATCCCATGGAAGTTCAATGTTTTCTAGGACTTTCCGGATACTACCAGAAATTTGTAAAAGACTTCTCCATACTAGTTTCCCCAATAACCAAGTTAACTCGGAAGGGTATAAAGTTTGAATGGATGGGGAAGTGCAATGTAGTGTTTGAAGAACTAAAAAGGAGACTCATAACAACACCAATACTAGCCTTGCTAGATGCTAGGGGAAGAGAGTACATTGTGTATAGTGATGCATCCGACCAAGGGTTGAGATGTGTCCTAATGCAAATAAGACAAAGTAATTGCACATGCTTCCCGACAACTAAAGAAACTTGAAGGCAACTATCCTACACATAATCTAGAATTGCCAACTATAGTGTTAAACTCATGATTTGGCGAAATTATCTTTATGGAGTAACAAATAGAATATTCACATATCATAAGAGTCTGAAATATATCATGACTTAAAAAGTGCTAAAACCTATGACATCGAAGGTGGCTGGAATTGATAAAGGACAATCTCACGTCCCGACCCGGTTTGGTCAGATCCCCGTGAGCAACCCACCACTCTCCCAGTTTATTAAGGGTTTCCCCTTCTTTAAACCGTGATGAGTAAGACGTCCTTTTTACCTGTATCTTTCCTAGAATAACATTAATCAAAACTGAATATATATACCTTAAATACCTATCTTGTAGGTTCAACTATTAGAAAGTATTTAAGTGAGTTTTCCCTTGGTTACCTGAAAAGGGGTAAAGGGAGGGGGTGAGTTCAACAACTCTATGAATGGTTGTTGGAATAGAGTGTTCATAAAATATCTTTAATCGGATTGTGCCAGACTCCTTATTTCTTTAAAAAATATTTATTCCTTAAATTCTAGGTTTTTCCAAACCACTTTCCTCATTTCCACAGCAGGTGTGTTTAATAATCAACACACACCCTTCATTAGGAAGGGAATCACACATTTGCAAGGTAGCCCGTCCACTACACCCACTTGTGGCATTGGAGCAACTTCACCGGCCACCTAGATAGAAGCTTGTCCACTTCAACCTTGGGTATGAGTGGATGTTCGTGAGATCCGATTCTCAAACTCGAAATCAACTCCTATCCATATGAAGATAGAGACCTCATTCCAACCCCACCCGATCTCATGCACATGAAGCTACGTCGAGCTTCTCAGATTGCTGGAATGACAAACTACTCTTATCTCCACCATGTCATCCAGTAGCTCTTAGGACGCATCACTACCCCTTTGGGCATCTTAATAATCTCGAACCTCTAGTGCATGCACAAAGAATAGTTTTTCACAAAGCCATTTATGGTGCCACTGGTCTAACGTCCCCGACCCTCAACTCGACTTGTAGTTGTTTGGCTAGATTGGTCTGTCGACCTAGTCTTGACGCAAAGCGCCAGCCCATCGAGTATGTCGGTCCTATCTTGGTACCATGACGGAATCACATAATCCATTTATTAGGAATTTTCATGACTTTTAAATCATGTTTGTTTACAATCTCCTACTCGTGCTAACTAGCCATGGGCCCACTGTATGTGATTTTCCAAAAATCGGGCATTTATCCCATAAGTTCCAAAACTGAGGCCTTTGGCCTATCTAAGTTGTTCTAGCTCTCGTCAAGAAGGTTTTCCAAAAATTTTAAGCATTGGCGCACAGTCAGAGGAGAACACTTCTGACAAAATAAACTTTCTATTCATCACACCAATCGGGTGTGATGATATATCCACTTACAACCAATAAGCGGGTTTTCTCCTTCCTTCTATGAAGTCCATCATACCAATAGGGTATGATCTACTTACAAATGATAAGTAGTTTTTCCGCATGATTTTTACATCACTAAAATTGGAAGTGATGTCAAAATTCCACATAGAAGTGGTTTTTCATTTTTGTTGTGCTCATCATCCCAAACGGGTATGATGTGAAATAACCCACTCACCTGTTTACTGTGACGTGTTCATCCTCGATTGATTTTCCAAAATCAATGTGAGCTTCTCTTATTGGTGTTCATGTCCTTTGTGCTCCTAAATGAATTGAACAACCTTATCTATTAATACTTGGCATAACAGCCTTCATTCCTCACGTATGAACGACTAAACTCAAACTTTCCAATTAATTGCACTTAGGTCCCTAAAGTTCATTTTCCTTGACTTTAGGTTCCTAATGCAAATGTTTCCCCAAATTGAGTACTGAAACTTCCAAAATTCAATTTGGGACCTAAATTTACTGAAAGTTGATTAAGGGGGCTCAAATTTTCAAAATTTTCAATTTGGTCCCTAACTTTTCACAAATTTCCATTTTGCCCCTACTTTACAAAAATGGCAATTTGACTCCAATAAATTCCAAAAATCAACCAAATGGCCAATTCACCCTCAATTTTGGGAAATTACAATTTGGTGTCTCAATTTTACGAAATCCCCAAATTTCCCAAAATATTTCCCCCAATTTTCCCATTTAAAACTGGACGAATTTGGTTTCATCAGATTGACCATTAAATCGGATTAATTGCACCAATTGAATTATGGATTAATTCCTACACTTCCATACGATTCAATTGAGCTTTGAACTGTGTCATTTGGGTTCAAATTGAGCTCAATGGAGCTTCACTGAAAAGCTGAACTTAGAGAGACAAAGCTTCAAAAGCTTACTGTTAGAGGTGCGGCGGTCCGATCTCTCTATCGGGGAAGATAGCACTCTTCCTAAGTTATATTCTAGAATCAAGAATTCCTACAATTGACCTTGAATTGAGGGAGAATTTCGTTAGTGAAATTCTGTAGTTTCTCTCTATAACTCTAACCTGCAAAGATTGAGAATGGCTGAATTGGCTTACCTTTCAGCTTAGTTGAGGTTGTATAAGGGCTGTGGGGATGTTGGGAGAGCTTGATTTGGCCGAAAGAGTGCTGAATTGGACTGATTTTAGCTTGACCGAAACAGGGCATCTTCGGTTCGTCAAAGCTCATTCACTATTTGATTACAACGACACTTCTCCGACGGTCCTCATATCAAATAGAGACTACCCTTGGGTAGCTGACTTTTCCTAGAATCTAAGGAACCTGACCTCAAGTTGTAAGGTTCAAAATAACCTTAATGTCGGATCTCTGGTTTGAGCATCACTAGAAAATTGTGTAGTTGAGATAGAGTGGAGTTTTTAGGTGTGAGAAGAAGGAATGAAGAGGAGCTCTTTATATAAGGTGCTGAGGGACTCTCTGATCGTCTAATTGGTGCCTTTATGGCACTCATTCATAGCCTGAAACACCCTGAACGGAGACTTTTCACCTTCGTCGACACTGTTCATTTTTCCAGTGAGTGAACAATGCTATCATCTGAAGGAAGTACATCGTAATGTTCTGATCTAGAATGGACCAGTCCGAACTGGGACCAATTCTTAAATCGGTCAGTTCAGTCCCAATTTGATCGAGTTTTTCCAAATTAAAAATTTTCTAAATTAATCTAAATTCATTTTCTATCCAATGGTGGCTTCAATTCCCCAATTTTAATATTTTAAGCCACTTAGAAAAATGAATTTAGAAACTGATTCAATGATGGTTCAAACCAGTTCAATCCGATTCAGGTCTAGTTCACCTGAACCGGTTTGATTTTCTCTTCCAATTCATCCCAAAGTCGCATTCCATGGTTTTGATGATAATTTGAGTCACTTTGAATTTGTAAATTTCCCAAATTGCCCTTTCTCTAATAGTTGGGGTTTGTGAACCGGTTTAGTTCTCTCTCTTAAGTTGACTGGTTCTTTCCCCAGTTTTCTTATCATGAAGGGGCTGGGTTTACAACTCTCCCCTCCTTTTAGGAGTTTTGTTCGCAAAACTTAATCAGCATTTTTCACTCCGAGATAATCTTCCCTTAATGTCAACTTGGGCATGCTAACACTTAGGTCGTTCTTTCACTTAGCCCACTTTAAATCACGCACTTAGGGAATTTCTTTTCCTTCGCATTGTTTACTCCCTCCATGGAGTTTATCATAACTAGTATGTCTTGCCCATGAGTCCAAAGGTATATCCCTAAGTTCACATCTTCCTTTGCTTAGGGCAAGATTCTTCACCTTAAAGTTCTTACTCAAGATTTCAGGATTGGGAGTTCCAAGATGCCGGAACGAGCTCAAACGGAGCTTCGTCGAAAAATGAACTATAGAGAGAGAAAGCTTCGATTACTCATTGGTGAGGGCACGACGGTCCGAGCTTTTGATTTGGGCAGATAGCTCTCATCCTGAGGTTCATTCTAGAATCAAGAATCACATCAATTGATGCCGAATTGAGTTAGAATTTCATCATTGAAATTTTGTCAGTTCTCTCTCTAGCACTGACTGAAAATTGTAGAGGGGAGCCGAATTGGCTTACCTTTCAGTCCTAATTTGGTTGTGGGAGGGTTGAGGAAGTGCTGGGAAGGCTTGGTTTGGCCTGAGGAGGGCTTGAAATGGCTAATTTCATCTTGACCGAAACAGGGCAGCTTCGGTCCGTTGGAGCTGCTTCACTATTCCATCATGCCCACGCTTCTCTAACGATTCTCGGATTAACTGGAGTTTGCTATTATATAGCTATCTTCTCCTTGGTTCTAAAGAGCCCGACCTCTCCTTCCGAGGTTAAGAAAAATGTTTAAGTCGAAGCTTTGGTTCGAGCTTCACCGGGAAATGAAGTAGTAGAGAGAGAGAGAGAGAGAGAGAGAGAGAGAGAAATGTTCAGGTGTAAGGAGAATGAATGGGGATGACCTCTTTATATAGGTGTAAAAATCATGTATTAAATGGGAGAGATTTATTACTAGTATTAATATTGCCATAAATTATTGGTATTAATTCCAATAATTTAATTTCAGTATTAAATTATTTGTATTAATTCCAATAATTTAACTTATGGATTCGCGTTCACCTAACCAATTTGGTTTTTCTCTTCTAATTTGTCTTAAGTTTCTTTTCCAAGGTTTAATGAACCCTTTGGATCACTATAAGTTGTAAATTTCCAAATTACTTTTTCCAAAATGATCGGGTTTGTAAACCGGCTCAGTTTTCTTACTCGGTTTGACCGGTTCTTTTTCCAGTTTTCCTTAACTCAAAAGTGCGGGGTTTACATAAACATTCGAATTTCTTACTATTCCTTGAAGGTTTCCTTCCTTCACATTCTTACATCCATTTGAATTAGAGATTTTACCCACCTTTAATTATTCACCAACTTTAATTTCCAAGTTACCTTTTTTCTTTCCTCTTTGAGGTATCTCTAATTGCCAGGTCTTATTTCGTGTATTCAACATTATGCCCATCCTATTGTCCTTCTTATACTACTTCCCAGTCCTTATTAGAGCATCGTTTATCTTCCTTGACTATCCTGTTGTTACTAGTTGCTTACTTCCGTTAGGTTCGTCTGAAATCCTCATATGGCTTCTTTGCTCTTCAAAATCATGTCATACTTGGTCGTCACGATATACCCTCAACCACTTATACTTCTTTATGAGGTTCCTTATTTTGGGTTAAGCCTCTTATGATCCATCTATCGGTTCCTTAGCTTTGGAATTTCCCTTTTAAGGTTTCACTTCCTTCCTTTATCGTTCTACTTAGGGACTTCCGTCCTGGTTCAACCACCCTAACGCTCCTTGAAAGCATTTCCTTCATTCCTTTCTTACACTCTTCTAGGATTAGTACGTTTGTATGTTCTTTATCCTTCTCTATCCTCTAACTCCCTTTTGTTCCTTATTCTCCCTTTGAGGAACTCCTGCGGATAGGTTGGTTCCTATCTCTCTGTTTAATATCCAACCATCCACTCCTTGGGCTTTAGTAAGCGAATGTGGACTACGACCAGCCTTAGTGTCAGTGGTTGTTCCCTTTAATTACTTCCAATTTGGAAGGTTTACTTCTCCAAGGTTTCCTGAATGTTCCTTCCTTTATTTCCTTATTATGGTTAGCCCACCCATTCTTACTTGTCACATCGTCCTTTGATGCTATCTTCCTACTTACTCGTTCCTTGGTTTTAAGTTACTCCTTGGGTCCTCCTAGTATGCTTCCCTTGGTTCTTTCACCTTAGCATGCACTTCATCTCCTCATCCTTCGTCGCTTGGTCCATTATTTCTTAGTTGGGACATGTGTGCCTTTCTAGGGTTTCCTTCATTGGGAAGGGTTCAGGCATTATTTGCTCTAAGACCACTTTGTGTGGGACTTACTAAATCCTCCTTATGGCTTGAGTGTGGTCACCATTTCATTTTCGACCATTTATTTCTTAAAGGATTTCCTTCATCCTTCTTTTTCATTGTCCTGGCCATTCCACACCCCCCCTTCCTTGCTGGGGTTTAAATTTATGACCTTCTTGAGTGTCAGTTCTTTAACTGCCTCATCCTACTCTCCTAGTTCACTTGTCTCAAAACATTTGTCCTTCGATTTTTTTCTCGTCTTTGATGCCTATCCCGTCGTCCTTTTTAGGGTATAGTCCTTACTATTTTCTGGTTCTTCCTAGGGCGTCTTCTCCCAAAGTTTCTAGTTTCACCTTTTTTACTTGGTTAGTCTACCACTCTACTTGGCTCCTTTGCTTTTCCAAAGTGTATCACACCTTGCTATCCCGAGACATCCTAGTTGTCTTTCATCATTTGGGGCTTACCTTCTATGGAGAAGGTGCTTGCTTCTTTGCTTCTAGGTGGCTTGTAGCGCTTCTTAAGGGAAAATTCCCTTAATCTCCATTCTGTTATGTCTAGGTTTTCTTAAGTTCCTACCCTTGGTCTTTTTCCTGTGATCCTTCCTCAAGAAATTGAGGCACACAAATAGCATTATTGATGGACAAAAAAACTTTTAGGAACTCAGAATCTTATTCATAACTGAAGTAAGAATACAGTTTGGGGTTTTAACATCTCTTAAGAGAGATTGTTACAATGATGGTTTGGGAAGTATTCATTACTATTCTAGGATCTAGAAGGATTTCTTCCTAAGTGAGATTAGGATACCTAGCCAGAATTCTGGTAGTGTTATCCCTTCGGACTTATGTAGGGGTGGAGGTATCCTTGTTGGAAGGTATCGCTTTGATTCCTTGCAGTGTGGGACAGTCCTTTCCTATGTGTCCTACACTTCTACACTCATAACAGGTTCTTTTGGGTCCTATCATGCAAAATGTTGGGCACCTTCTCATGTAATGTCCCCATTGCCCAAATCCATAACAAGTCCTCTTCTTGCGTTGACCTTTGTGGTTCCTCCTATACTTTGAGTGTAAACCCTATTCTTCAATAATAAGAAAACCGAGAAGAGAACCGACCATTTCCAAAGAGAAAATTGAGTTAGTATATAAACTGTAACTGATAGAAAAAGGGGGAACCGGGAAATATATGGATCCCGAGTGATTTAAATAGTCACAAAAGTTATTCGAAAGGACTTTAGAATAAATTGGAGGTAAAAACCAAACCGGTTCAGGTGAACTGGACCTGAACCGGTTTTAAACACTATTGAATTTATTTCTAAATTAATTTTTTTATGTGGCTTAGAAAACTCAAATTTGAGAATTTAGGCCACCATTTGATTGAGAATTAATTTATATAAATTTACAAATTTTTAATTTTGAAAAACTTGATCAAATCGGGCCTGAATTGGTCGGTTTAAGCATTGAACCTATTTCAGATTGGTCCGATCCGGTTTGGATCAGTGTTGTCTTCTTCCTTCAGATGACAACACTATTCACTCACTGGAAAATCGAGCAGCAATAGCGAAGATGAAAAGTCTCTGGCTAGGGAGTTTTAAGCAATGAATGACTGCCATAAAGGCACCAATCAAACGGCCAAGAAGCCCTCGAACTTCCTATATAAAGAGCTCCTCCTCATTTATCATCCTCACACATTAAAAGTCCTCTCTCTCGCTACTGCTCCCATTTCCGATGAAGCTCGAAACAGAGCTCTAACTTGGGCATTTTTCTAAGCCAAATAAGGCGAGGTTGGGTTCTTTAGATTCGGAGAGAAGTCAGCTACCTAATAGTAGTCTCCATTTGCTCTGAGGATCATCGAAGAAGCTCTGGCGTGATGGAATAATGAAGTAACTATGATGGACAGAAGCTGCATTGTTTAGGCCAAGCTAAAAACAGACAATTCGAGCCCTTCTCAGGCCAAACCAAGCTCCCCCAACACTTCCACAACCCTCGTACGATTGAATTAGAGCTGAAAGGGAAGCCAATTTGGCTCCCCTATGTAATTTATGATCAATGCTAGAGAGAGAGAACCGGCGAAACTTCATTGACCAAATTCTC
Source organism: Trapa bicornis (assembly GCA_030064425.1). NCBI lineage: Eukaryota > Viridiplantae > Streptophyta > Magnoliopsida > Myrtales > Lythraceae > Trapa > Trapa bicornis. The sequence continues at coordinate 17,286,134 of CM057760.1, read as the reverse complement.
CCTCAATTTGGCATGAATTAATGCGATTCTTAATCCTAGGAGTATCCTCAGGACGCGAGCTATCTACATAGATCGAAAGCTTGTACCGCCACACTACCGATGGAAAGCTTTCGAAGCTTTCTCTCTAAGTTCAGTTTTCTGATAAAGCTCTATTTGAGCTCAAATCAAATCCAAATGATGTGATTCAAAGTTCCATTGAATTGTGTGGAAGTGTAGCAACTCAATTTTACCTTCAATTTCAACACTTAACCTTGATTGATTGGTCAATTTGATTAAATCAACTTCAGCCAGGTTGAAAGGGGGAAATTTTTGGGGGAAATTGGGGATTTAAAAATTGAGGGCCAATTGGGCATGAAAAAGATGTTGGAGTACCAATTGGTCAATTTTTGGAATTATTGGGGTCAAATTTATCATTTTTGTAAAGTAGGGGCAAAATGGTAATTTTTGAAAAGTTGGGGACAAAATTTAGAATTTGGGAATCTTGAAACCCTTTTTGTGATTAGGGACCAAGTTTCAGGACCCGATTTGGGGAAAATTGGCATTAGGAACCTAAAGTTAAAGAAAAAGAACTTTAAGGACCTAATTGCAAATAATTGAAAAGTTTGGGTATTTTATTCAGTAGTAATGAATGAAGGCTTTTAGGACAAAGGATAATTGTCACTCCCTGACCCGGTTTGGTCAGATACCCGTGATCAACCTGCCACTCTCTCGATTTACTAAGGGTTGCCCCTTCTTTATAAACAGTGAGTAGTAAGGCGTATTTTAAACCTGCAGCTTTCCTATAATAACATAAATCAAAATTGTACAAAATTTTAAACTTATCATACCTACCTTAAAGGTGTGTTAGATGGTGGTATTTGAGGTAAGCTTTTTGGGGTTATCTGAATGGGATATAAGGGAGGGGTGAGTACAACAACTCAGTAAATGAGTTTTCAAAATTTATCTTTTAGGAAAAATGTTTGATTCTCCTTATTTTATTTTTAAAAAACCTTTCATTCTCAATTTTGGTTTTTATAACCATTTCTTATTAACATGGTGTGTCATCACCCAACACACATCCTTTATCATGAAGGTAAAACACACAATCGTAGGCCAGCCTGTCCAATGAACCCACTTGTGGTGTTGGAGCGACTTTATCGGCCATCCAGATAGAAGCATGTCCACTTCTACCCTGAGAATGAGTGGATGTTTGCAACATCCAACCCTCAATCTCGTAACAAATCTTTGTGTTCGTATGTGGACAGAGACCTCATCATGTCCCCACCCCAGTCTCATGCACTTGAAGCAACTCCAAGCTTCACAAGACTTCTGGTACGACTAACTGCCCTTTTATCCACCAGCTCATCTAGAGCCCTGGGATGCATCACTACACCTCTTGGGTATCTTGAAGGTCCCATAACATAGTGCATGTACAATCAATAGTTTTTCACACAATGCCATATAATTTGTGGTGCCACTGGTCCAACGGCCCTTTTCCCTCAACTCGGCCTGCAACTATTTGTCTTGACTAAGTATGTCAGTCATGTCTTAGTACCATGGTCAAACAAGTCATTACTTAAGTTTCCATGGCATATTAATCATGTTTATTTATGAGCTCTTTCTCATGCCAACAAACCTAGGGCCCACTGTTTGAGACTTAAAAAATCTGGCATATTAGTCCCTAAGTTCCAAAACCGAGGCCTCCGGCCTAACAGAGATATTCGAGCTCCCGTCAAGAAATTCTCCCAAAATGTTTAAGCAGTTGCACATAGTCAGGAGAGAGCACTCCTGACAAAATATACCTTTTAGTTGACCATCATACCAACCGATTATGAGGACATCTCCACTCATAACCGATGATTGTGTTTTCCACTTCCTTCGAGTTATTTTCATCATATCAACCGGGTATTATCTACTTACAACCGGTAAGTAGTTTTTTCGCTTGAGTTCCACATCGCTTCTCTCTGGTGTGATGATTCAAATACCACTTAGTAGTGGTTTTTCATTTTTGAGGTGCTTATCATCCTAACCGTGTATGATATTAAATTCCCACTCACCCAATAGTGCAGTGAATATCCTCTTAGCCAGCTTGTTGTCCATACTCGAACTTGTCTTAGCTGGCATTCTCGGTACTTCATGTTCATACACGATATAAACACTCTTGTTCATTATCCTTTGGCCTAATAGACTTCATACATTCCAAATGAATGAGAAAACTAAACTTTCATTTATTTTTAATTAGGTCCCTAAAGTTATTTTACTTTAACTTTAAGTCCCTAATGCCAGTTTTTCCTCAAATTGAGTCCCGAAACTTTTAAAATTCACCTTGGGACCTGAATTTATTCAATTTCACAAAAAAGGGGTTCAATTTCCCAAATTTCCAATTTGGTCCCCCATCTTTTCCAAAATTACAATTTTGCACCTAATTTACAAAAATGGTAAGTTTTGCCCCAAAAATTCCCAAATTGCCCAATTGGTACTCCAACATCTTTATCGTGCCCAATTGGTCCTCAATTTTATGAAATTGCACTTTAGTCCCTTGAATTTTTGAAATTCCCAAATTTCCCGCCAATTTCAACCTTTTAACTTAGTCAAATTTAATTTCATCAAATTGACCGATTAAATGAGTTTAATTGCTAAAAGTGAAGTTAGATCAAAATTAAAAATTTCTAAATTCATTGTCTATCCAATGGTGACCTCAAATCTCAATTTTTAATTTTCTAAGCCGACTAGAGAAATGAATTTAGCATCTAGTTCAATAGTGGTTCAAACCGGTTCAATCTAATTCGAATTTGGTTCACCTGAACCGATTTGATTTTCATCTCCAATTAATCCTAAAGTCCCTTTTCATGGCTCTAGAGACTCTTTGGGTCAATCAGGATCCATAAATTTCCTGATTTTCCCTTTCTCTATCGGTTCCAGTTCATAAACCCGCTCGATTCATAAACCGATTCAATCCGATTTAGATCCGGTTCACCCGAATCGGTTTGGTTTTTCTCTCCCAATTTGTCCTAATGATCTTTTCCAAGGTTTATTAACCCTTTTGAGTTACTCGAGAGTTGTAAATTATCAAATTTGCCTATTTTCTAATAATTGGGTTTGTGAATCGGTTCTATTTTCTCACTCGGTTTGATCGGTTCCTTTCCCAGTTTTCCTTAATTCTAAAGAGTGGAGTTTACAACTCTTCCCTCCTTTTAGGAGTTTTGTCCCCAAAACTTAATTAGCAACCTCTGCATGAGGAACAACTTCCTTGGATGTCCACTTGGTGTTTGCTTAACATGCAAACTCTTCTCTTGCTCTTTCAATTAGCCCTTTTTATATCATTCAGTTAAGGAATTTCTTTTCCTTTATATTATTTACTCCCTCCATGGAGTTTATCATAACTAGACATACCTTACTCAAGGGTATATCCTTAGATTCACATCTTTCTTTGCTTAGAGCAACATTTTTCCCTTTGAGGTCCTGTACTCAGGATTGGGAGTTCCAAGATACCTAACCATTCTCGTGTCTAATTAATCCCTTGGTCGTTGAAACCCTTTGAGCTCGATGCTCTTTAGAGCATTACATACTTGTTTTCACGAGTTTCTTTATTATCACCTTTTCGTCCTATTTCGATTCTTCCTTCATCCATTGTTGATTACAATTTTAGTCCAAATTTTACGTTTGAACTTGTCATGCTTACTAGCTGACTTTTCCTTATTTTAAGTCATGTTTTCCTCGGGACAATTGGGCTTACATGTCCCTTACAACACAAAATTTTATAGATCTTGTCTCTATGTCCATTAGATTTCCAGAACACCTCATTTAGGGTTGTTCCCAACTTTCCAACCTCTTATGGATTATATAACTTCATTCATCTTTTTGTTTGGTAGTATTCCTTGACTACCTTTACCGTTATCCAATCAACTTACATTCTTACCCACTCGTCTTTTCTCAACTTCCTTATTGAGTCTTTCTGATTCCAATGAGTTGGTTTCCCAATGGTTTACCAACAAGCTAGGATTCTTTCCTTCTTAAGTCCTTGGCATTCTCTATTCAAGGATTTTTCCTTTTTCCTTAATCCACTTTCACTTACTTGTGATCATTTCATGATTCTTCATTCTAAATTAATCACTTTTGGTCTATGTGTCGATTCCTTTGCTTGGAAAGGTTCCCTTCTTCCGGTTTCATTCTCCATTATGTCCCTCACAATAGAGACTTCCATCTTAGGATCTACATGCTCAACCTTCTTATCATTCCTTGTAGGTTTCTTTCTTCCTTTCTTCGCACCCTTTCTATGTTAGAGCATTTGTCCACTTTAGATCCTTCTCTATCCACAACTTCTGTTTTATCCATTATTCCTTACTTGAGATACTTCCGATTATCGGTCTTTTCTGTGTACTCCACACTATACTCAACCGTCCATTCTTTTAGGCTCCATTATGCATGTGTGGACTACGACCCGTGTTACTAATTGTGGTTATTCCTCCATAGCCACATCTTATTTGGAGGGCTTACTTTCCCAACGTTTCTTAGACATTCTTTCCTTATTTCTGTATTATGGGTAGTCCACCTATTCTTACTAGTCACAACATCTTTTGATGCTAACTTCCTATTTACCTGTTCGTTGGGTTTAACTTATTCCTTGGGTCCTCCTAATATGCTTTCCTCTGTTCTTCCACCTCAACATCCGCTTCATTTGCATGTTCATCTCCTTATCCCTCTCCACTTAGTTCTATTACCTCTCAATTGGGTTACATATGCTGTTCTAGGGTTTCCTTCATCTTAACATGAATTTTACTTACAAATCCATTCCCAAATTCCTCGTCATCATGTTCTATTTCCTTTTTGAGGAAAGTTCACATCCTCATGGTCTCAAAATCTCTTGATCATCCTTCATGAGTTTCACTTAACCGTCTCAACACTTTTAATTATAAATCTGATCTTGACCATTGATTTCTTTAAGGATTTTCCTTCATCCTTCTTTTCCAATGTTTTGGCCTTTTCACTTCTCCCTTCTTTGTCGTGGTTTAAATCCATGGTTCTCCCGAAGGCCAGTTCGTTAACTACTTCCTTTCTATTAGGTTCTCCTTAAGTCATTATTTGGCTCTTCTAGTTTTCTTCAAGCAGGTCATGCTGGGTCATCTTGATGCATCCTTAGAAAATTTCCTAATTAAGGGTGGTTTCCTTGCACTCCACGGCAGGACCATCCGCCCATCAATGATCCCTTCAAGGGGTACTCAGTCGTATGTATCCTTCCAAAGTTCCCCTTTTCATAGTGTATTTCTTCTCTTCTTCACTATGTCCTACTTTGGAGTTTTTGGAGGACATTTTCCGTGTTTGTCCCTCTTGGGGGTTCAAGGTGTAATGTAGCTTACCTCTATTCTTTTGATATCCCTCTCTGCTTGATCTTCTTAAGAAAGAGTTTAAATTTTGCTTTACCTAGATATTTCTAGACCTATTTGCGAATCGTTAACCTGCCTCATGGTTTTATCACCAATCCTTCCTGTTTTTCATGACTTTTCAGAAAGTATTGCTTTAAATCTATGAGGTGTGGGACAATCCTTCTTTACCTATCCTATCCCCCTTACACCTATAAAAGATTGTCTTGGTGCTTGTCCTTAGAAGTGTTGGGTAATTCTTCACGTAGTGTCCCCATCTTTCACATATGTAATGGTTATTCCCAGGCGTGAATCGTTGTGGTTTCACCTTTACTTCGAGTATTGCGGGGGCATTCTAGGGTTGCTGGTGGTTTGGTGCTTTACCGTCCTTGAGTCTGAACACCTTGATAGTTTTCTTGCTGAGTCTCCTTTGCTAAAGGGTCATGCTAAAAGTCCTCCTAGGTTTCTTAATTCCCTGGTTCAACTTCCTTAACTAAAATGGTACTTTTCCCTAGTTTCTATGGTAGTGTGGGTTTGTTTGGTTACTTTCCTTGGGGCCATCTTCCTAGCAAGATCACACCATTGGGAGATAGAAATTTAAAAATTTTGAGTATTTCATTAATAGAGGAATACAAAATGTTGGGGTTTTAGCCCTATTACAAAAAGTAGTCATGGAATAGATAGGAAGCAACGATTTTCTTGGTAAGTATCCCCCTTATTATGATTATACATCCGTACTGACATTTCTGGCTTTAGACTTGGTTCCCTTTGTTCACAGAACTGTGACCCTAACATTCCCTGGCACTATACTCCTTGGTGGTACTGGAAACTTCCCCATTTGATCCTTTGGGGCTTCTACTATGCCTTAGGCATTAGGAAGCATCTAGGGTTGACTTCCTACAAGGACACAGTGTTGAGTAGAGTCATTCCTAGTTTTCTTGGTTCCTCTCCTAGGAGCCATTTAAAAATTTTAAGATCAATCCTATTAGTTACTATACTTTCTAGTCTTGATTATGTATTCATGGAAACATGCTATGATACCAATCAAGTTGTCACACCCCGACCTAGTTTGGTTGGATCCTCGTGATCAACCTACCACTCTCTCGATTTACTAAGGGTTGCCCCTTATTTATAAATCGTGAGGAGTAAGGCGTCCTTTAAACCTGCACCTTTCTTGGAATAACATAAATCAAAACTACACAAAATTTTAATTTTATCATACCTACCTTACAAGTGTGTTAGTTGGTGGTCTTTGGGGTAAGCTTTCCGGGGTTACCTGAAATGGATATAAGGGAGGGGGAGAGTACACCGACTTAGTGAATGGGTTTTTAAAATTTAACTTTTAGGAAAAATGCTTGATTCGGAGTGTGCTAGACTCCTTATTTTCTTTTTAAAAAACCTTTCATTCTCATTTTTGGTTTTTATAACCATTTCTTATTACCACGGTGTGTCATCACCCAACACACATCCTTCATCATTAAGGTAAAACACACAATCACAAGCGAGCCTGTCCACTGGACCCACTTGTTGCGTCGGGGTGACTTTACCGCCCACCTAGATAGAATCACGTCCACTTCTACTCTGAGAATGAGTGGATGTTTGCAATATTCGACTCTCAATCCCGTAACAAATCTCCATGTCTGTATGAGGATAGAGACCTCATCCTATCCCCACCCCGGTCTCATGCGCTTGAAGCTACTCCGAGCTTTGCAAGACTTCTCGTACGACTAATTGCCCTTATATCCACCAGGTCATCTAGAAACCTGCGATGCATCACTACCCCTCTTGGGTATCTTGAAAGTCCCGTAACATAATGCATGTATAATCAATAATTTTTCACATAATGCATAAAATCTGTGGTGCCGCTGGTCTAACGGCCCTGACCCTCAACTCGACATGCAGCTGTTTGTCTTGACTAGTCTGAAGACCTGTCATGTCACACTGTCGCTAGTTGACTGAGTATGTTGGTCATATCTCAATACCATGGCCAAACAACTCATAACTTAATTTTTCATGGCATATTAATCATGTTTGATTACGAGCTCCTTCTCGTGAAAACTAGCCTAGTACCCACGTTTCAAGATTTTAAAAAATCGTGCATATTAGCCCTAAAGTTCCAAAACCGAGGCCTCCGACCTAATAGAGCTATTCGAGCTCCCATCAAGAAGGTCTCCCAAAATGTTTATGCAGTGGCACACAGTCAAGGAAGAGTACTTCCAACAAATTATACCTTTTAGCTATCCATCATTCTAACCAAGTATGAGGACTTCTCCACTCATAACCAATTAACAGGTTTTCCACTTCCTTCGAGTAAGTTTCATCATACCAACCAGGTATGATCTATTTACAATCGGTAAGTAGTTTTTCCGCTCGATTTCCACATCACTCCTCTAACTTGTGATGATTATAATATCACTTAGCAATGGGTTTTCATTTTTGAGATGCTTATCATCCCAACCGGGTATGATATTAAATTTTCACTCACCCGATAGTGTGGTGAATATCCTCTTAGCCAGCTTATTATCCATACTCGAACTTGTCTCAGCTAGCGTTCTCGGTGTTTTGTGTTCATACATGATATAAACACTCTTGTTCATTATCCTTTGGCCTAATAGCCTTCATTCATTCAAAATGAATGAGAAAACTAAACTTTTCATTTATTTGCGATTAGGTCCCTAAAGTTATTTTACTTTAACTTTAAGTCCCTAATGCCAGTTTTTCATCAAATTGAGTCCCAAAACTTTTAAAATTCACCTTGGGACCTGAATTTATTCAATTTCACAAAAAGGGGTTCAATTTCCCAAATTTCCAATTTGGTCCCCTAACTTTTCCAAGATCACCATTTTGCACATACTTTACAAAATTGGTAAGTTTTCCCACAAAAATTCAAAAATTGCCCAATTGGCCCTTTAACATCTTTATCATGCCCAATTGGTCCTCAATTTTATGAAATTGCACTTTAGTCCCCTCGAATTTTTGACATTCCCAAAATTTCCCCAATTTTAACCTTCTAACTCAACCGAATTTGATTTCATCAAATTGACTGATTAAATAAGTTTAATTGTTGAAATTGAAGTTATATTAGAGTTCATACACCTTCATACGATTCAATTTCACTTTGAATCGTACGATTTGGTGCCAGAATGAGCTCAAACGGAGCTTCACCGAAAAACTAGATTTAGAAAGAGAAAGCTTTGAAAGTTTACTGTCGGCGACACGACGGTCTGAGCTTCGATCTGGGCAAATAGCTCGCATCCTCAGGTTTCTTCGAGGATCAAGAATTGAATGAGAATTTAGTTATCAAAGTTCTATCGGTTCTCTCTCTAGCACCGATTAGAATTTACAGATGGGAGGCAAATTGACTTAACTTTTCACTCTAATTCAACTGTAGTAAGGTTGTAGAGGTGTTGGGAAGGCTTGGTTTGGCCTAAGGAGGGCTCAAATTGGCTGATTTTAGCTTAGAAAAAATAGGGCAGCTTCAGTCCATCGAAGCTACTTCATTGTTCCATCACGCTGATGCTTCTCTGGCAATGCTCAGAGCAAATAGAGACTACAAGCGTGTAGCTGACTTCTCCTCAAATCCAATGAACCCGACCTCGCCTTGTTTGGCTCAGAAAAATGCCCAAGTTGGAGCTCTGGTTTGAGCTTCACCGGAAATTGGAGCAGTTGAGAGAGAATGGAGTTTTCAGGTGTGGAGAGGTTGAATGAGGTGGGGCTCCTTATATAGGAAGCTCGGGGACTTTTTGGCCATCCGATTGGCACCTTAATGATGATCATTCATTGCTTGAAACTTCCTGGCCGGACACTTTTCAGCTTCGCCGGCGTTTGCTCGATTTTCCGGAGAGTGAACAGTGTTGTTATCTGAAGGAAGAAGATGACACTGTTTTGAATCGGACCGGACTGGTCTGAATCGAGTTCAAAGCTTAAACGAATCGGTTTAGGCCAGATTCGACCAAATTTTTCAAAATTAAAAATTTCTAAATTTATTTTCTATCCAATGATGGCTAAAATCTCAAATTTGAATTTTCTATGCCAACTAGAAAAATGAATTTAGCATCCAGTTCAATAGTGGTTCAAACCGGTCCAAACCGGTTCAATCTGGTTTGAATCTAGTTCACCTAAACCTGTTTGGTTTTCATATCCAATTCATCCTAAAGTTGTTTTTCATGACTTTGGTGACTTTTTGGTCAATCGTGATCCATAAATTTCCTGGTTTTCCCTTTCTCTATCGGTTCTAGTTCATAAATAGACTCGATTCATAAACCAATTCAAGGCTGGTTCGGATCCGGTTCACCCGAACTGGTTTGGTTTTTCTCTCCCAATTTGTCCTAAGATTCTTTTCCAAGGTTTATGAACCCTTTTGAGTCAGTCGGGAGTTGTAAATTCTCCAATTTGCCTATTTCCTAATAATTGGGTTTGTGAACCGGTTCGATTTTCTCACTTATTTTGGTCGGTTCTTTTCTCGATTTTCCTTAACTCTAAAGAGAAGGGTTTACAATAATGAACAAGGATGTCATATTGTGTAAGAACATGAAGTACCAGAAACGCCAGCAAATACATGCTCTTGTGGAGGCAAAGAGCCGGTTAAGAAGAATTCAGTTCATTAACGGGTGAGTGGGAATTGTCACATCATACCCGGTTAGGATGATGTGTACCTCGTAATGAAAAAGCACTACTTAGAGGAATTTTAAACATCACACTTGGATGGGGTGATTTGAAAATTACGCGGAAAAACTACTTATTGGTTGTAAGTAGATCATACCTAGTTGGTATGATGAACTTCCTGAAAGGAAGTAGAAAACCCGCTTATTGATTATGAGTGGAGATATCCTCACACCCAGTTGGTGTGATGGACGGATGAAAGGTTATTTTTGTCAAAAGTGCTATCCCCTGACTGTGTGCCACTTCTTAAACATTTTGGGAGACCTTTTTGACGGGAGCTAAAATAGCTAAGATAGGCCGGAGGCCTCAGTTTTGGAGCTTGGAGGCTAAAATGCCCGATTTTGAAAATCTTGTATAGTGGGCCCAAGGCCAGTTGTCATGAGCATGAGCTCGTAAACAAACATGAGATTAGGCCATGAAAACATTAATGAATTATGTGTTTATCCATAGTACCAAAACAGGACTGACATACTCGATGGACTAGCGGCAGTGCGACAAGATAGGTCGATAGACCAATCGAGACAAACAGCTATAGGTTGAGTTGAGGGTCGGGGCCGTTGAAATAGTGACACCAAAGATTAAATGGCTTATGAGGAAAACTATTATTTTGTGCATGCAATGAGGTTTCAGACCATCAAGACGCCTAAGAGGGGTAGTGATGCATCCTAGGGGCTACTGGACAACATGGTGGAGATAAGGGCACTTTGTCGTGCCAATAGTCAAGAAAGCTCAACGTAATTTCATGCACATGAGACCGGAGTGGGATTGCAATGAGGAATATTTCCTCATATGCACACGAAGTTTCTTTTTGGGTTTGATGGTCAGATGTCGCATATATTCACTCATTCACAAGGTAGAAGTGGATGGGCTTTTATCTTATTGTCTGGTAAAGTCGCTTCGACACCACAATTGGGTGAAGTAGACAGGCTGCCCTACGAATGTGTTATCCCTTCTTGATGAAGGGCGTGTGTTGATTGTTAAACACACTGACACTTGTTAATGAGGAATAATGATTTTGAAAATTGAGAAATTGAGGAAGAAATAGTTTTAAAGAAAATAAGGAGTCTAGCACACTCCAATCCAAACTATTTTTTTAAAACTCATATTTCAAACACCCATTCACTGAGTGGTCGAACTCACCCCGTCCCTTTACCCCTTTTCAGAAAATCGAGGGAAAAACCAACCTAAAAACCTTCAACTAGATAAAAATGCAAGATATGTATGTAAGTTCAAATTTTATGCAGTTTCGATTAATGTTATTCCACGAAAGCTACATGTTTAAAGGATCCCTTACTCCTCATGGTTTCAAGAAGGGGAAAACCCTTAATAAAACTGGAGAGTTGCAAGTTGCTTAAGGGGATACGACAAAACCGTGTTGGGGCATGAACCCTTGAGTGGTATCAGAGCCTGATTCCTTGAATACATTATCAAGACTATAGAACATAGTAACTAATAGGGATGATTTTAAAATTTTCAGAATGGCTCTCAAGAAAGGAACTAAGAGAACTAGAGTTGTAGTCTCCAACATTGCCCAACCACTCCTACCTATGGAAACTCCCCGACGAGCCCAAACAACCCCACCTGGACTGAGCTTGGAACACTAGAGGCTATACAAGGAGTTCACTCATATATTTGAGCAGCCTAACCTCGTCCCTAAGGTAGGCACCAACTCTTGAGTTGAACTAGAGGAAGTACAATCCCATCCTCCTGTTAGCCATCCCCCTCCAGTAGACGTTCCCAGAAATCTCAAGACTCTCCATCAATTGGGATATAAACCTTTCCTCGGTGAAAAAGATGTTGGTGCCATCATGGATTGGCTAGCAAATGTAAAGAAGCTGATGGGAATTGTCAGGATACAACTAGAGGACATGGTGATCCTGACAGAATTCTTCCCAGAGGGAAGTGCCAAAAGGTGGTGGGAGAATGTCCGAAACCTACATACCTCCACCCCCACCTAGGAGCAATTTGAGGAGAGGTATGTGGAGGAGTACCTGGCTTCTCATTTGATTAACGAAAAGAAGCAGGATTTCCTCTAACTTTGACAAGGGCTTAACTCCATATCGGAGTATGAAATAAAATTCAACGAGTTAAGACCCTTTACTCCTGACCAAGCTAGGCCATCAGATATATGTCAACGGTTCATGGATAGTCTCAATATGGACATCCGAGACTGTATGGGAGTACTAGGACACCTCACGAACCTGGCAATAGTAATCAATATGGCTCATGAGTGTGAGCGACTGGTGCAGACCAGATGCCATTGGATGGAGCAAACGACCCGGAAGGAGGATAAGGGTTAGAACCGTCAAGGAGGACAGAAGGGGCATAATGGTCCAAGATGGGGAAATAGAGCGACATTTCAAAAGAGAAAGGACATGCCACCACCTCACCAAAGAGTAATCCCCACCTTGCCACAAGGAAAACCACGCTATCCTCGGTGCCAAAGGCACCACGAGATAGCATGCTTGACCTATTTTGCATGCGGACAAGTGGGGCAGTTTGCAAAGGAATGCCCCACTCTCAGGGAGAACAAGCAGAGGAATACACTTCGATGACCACAAGGGAATCCCAAGAATTCTAGGCTAGACCCTACAACCAGAGTACCAGTTAGGGTATACAACCTCACCCATGAAGAGGCTAGTAAAGACCCTATTACTATACCGGGTACATCCCAAAACCCTCCCAATTAGCTTAAGAAAAATCTTGTAATTGAAAATTTTTATCCAATAAAGAAAGCCTTTCCTCTAAAACTATACGTTTCTTTAATAAGGGTATGTGCATTTATGGGGACAACAGGTCTACACCCTATTCAACTTAGAAGCTGAGAGATCCTTCATCAAAGAGGACTTAATCCCAAGTTTACCCCTAGAACTCACTCTTCTAGGATAAAGTTCCAACATCCTCACATCCTTAGGAGAAGGGTTAAATAGGAACAAACAATTAAAGGGATGTGAGATAAAGATTGGAGGGATCAAACTTGAAGCGGAATTGATTCCATTTCCCCTAAAGGAGGTAGAAGTAATCCTTGGGATGGATTGGTTAAGTAACCATCAGGCTAGGATGGACCGTGGAAAGAAGACAGTGACCTTCCACACTCCCAAGACAAATGGATTAAAATTCCAAGGAGACCGAAGGAAGGATGAAGTACAAATGGTGTCCCATATGAAGGCCCAAAAGATGATACAAAAAGGTTGTACGACTTTTCTAGCCATGGTCATCAATGAAAAGTCTGAAGAGTAGGAACTGGAAGACATTCCAATGGTTAAACACTATCCAGAAGTATTTTCAGAAAAATTACCTGGACTACCACCAAGTCGGCAAGTGGAATTCACCATAGAAATTATCCTAGGAACAAACCCCATATCCTAAGCCCCTTATCGCATGGCTCCAATGGAACTAAAGGAATTGAAGGAGCAACTAGACGAACTATTGGAGAAGGATTTTATATGTCCTAGTCAGTTTCCATGGGGTGCACCAGTCTTATTCATGAAGAAAAAGGATGGGAGCATGAGACTATGCATAGATTATAGGAAGTTGAATTAGGTCACCATAAAAAACAGGTACCCACTCCCTTGGATCGATGACCTATTTGACCAATTAAAAAGAGCAGCCTATTTCTCCAAGATAGACATTCGTTCGAGCTATCAGCAACTCAGGATCCGAGAAGAAGACATTCCTAAGATGACATTTCAGTCTAAATACGGACATTATGAGTTTAGAGTGATACCATTCGAATTGACAAATGCCCCTGTAGCCTTCATGGATTTAATGAATCGAGTGTTCCAACCACACTTGGATAAATTTGTGATAGTATTCGTAGATCATATTCTCATATACTCTCGAACTAGGTTGGAGCACGAAGAACATTTGGCAATCACCTTAGAGATATTGAAGGAAAACCACTTATATGCAAAATTTTTCAAGTGTGAGTTCTAGTTGTAGGAGGTAGGCTTCCTAGGACATACAGTGTACAAGGACGACATCAAGGTAGATCTAGCAAAGGTGGAAGCCATATATGACTGGAAGGCACCTAAGAATCCTTCAGCGATACGAAGTTTCTTAGGTTTGGTAGGATACTATAGACAGTTTGTGCAAGATTTATCTAAGATAGCAGCACCTCTGACTCAGCTCACTAGGAAAGGAGTTGAGTATAAATGGGATGAAAGCTATGAGAAGTCTTTCTTGGAGTTGAAGACTCAATTGACAACCGCACCAGTACTATCCCTTCCTCACCTAAGTGCGGGAGAGTACACCGTGTATAGTGATGCATCCGGAGAAAGACTCGAATGTGTACTGATGCAACAAGGAATGGTTATCACCTATGCCTCGTGACAACTCAAGTTACATGAGAGAAATTACCCAACACATGACCTGAAATTAGCTACAATAGTGTTTTCCTTAAAGATTTTGCGACACTACCTCTACGGGGTTAAGTGTAGGATATACACTGATCACAAGAGTCTTAAGTATTTCTTAACTCAGAAGGAGTTAAATCTTCAACAGAGAAGATGGCTGTAATTAGTAAAGGATTATGACCTTGTGATAGAGTATCTCCTCGGAAAGGTAAATGTAGTGGCAGATACCTTAAGTCGTAAATACCAAACTAAGGCGGCATAGATAAAGACAAATTACATAACCTTGTTGCAACAGCTGGGAAGGATGGGGGTGGACCTGAAGATGGACAAGCAAGAGAAATGCTTGTTGGCTAATGTGGTGATGAGACCTAGTCTAACCGAGCAGATTAAGGCTCAATAGAAGACTGATAAGGAACTCCAATCTTATTTGGATCAGGTTAATAGAGAAACGAAACCGGACTACGACTTGCAAGGTGATGGAGTGCTAACCTACAAAAGTAGGGTATGTGTGCCTGAGTATAAGGATCTGAAGAGGTTAATTCTAGAAGAGGCACACGATTCGTTGTATGCGATGCATTCAGGTAGTATTAAGATGTACCACACCCTCAAGCAAGGATATTGCTGGAAGGGAATGAAGAGGGATATTGCGGAATTTGTAGCCCGATGCTTGTCCTGTCAACAGATAAAAGCGGAGCATTAGAAACCATCAGGACTACTCCAACCCTTACTAATCTCGAAATGGAAATGAGAGCACATTACCATGGACTTTGTCACAGTACTATCAGTGACTAGGAAGGGTTGAGATGCAATTTGGGTCATCATGGATAGATTGACCAAATCTACTCAATTCCTCACTATAAGAGTGACAGATACAGTGGAAAGAACTAGTCATCTTATACATGAGGGAGATAATAAGACTTCATGGCATCCTGGTAAGTATAGTATCAAACAGAGAGCCCCAATTTACTTCGAGGTTCTGGCCAAGTTTACAAAGTGCCTTGGGAACCAAGCTCCACATGAGTATGGTGTTTCACCCTCAGACCGATGAACAGTTTGAACAAATAATTCAGAACTTGGAGGATATGCTGAGGGCATGCATACTCACCATGAATAAAGGTTAGGAGGAATACATGTGCCTAATGGAATTTGCTTATAATAATAGCTATAAGGCTAGTAACCAAATGGCTCCTTATGAGGCCCTTTACAGATGACCATGTCTTACCCCTTTATTTTGGGAAGAAGTGGGGGAAAGGAAGTTGGAAAGGGCAAAGCTAATCGAGGATGCCATAGAGAAAATCAAGTTAATCGGGAGTCACCTTAAGGCGGCTTAGGACAGGCAAAAGATTTATTTTGACCATCAGAGGAAAAATCTAGAGTTTGAGGTGGGACACCAAGTATTTCTAAATGTATCCCCATGGAGGGGAATACTTATATTTCAACAACGGGGAATGTTGAAACCAAGGTATATCGGTCCTTATCCCATTTTCCAAAGGATAGGACCGGTGGCCTATATATAGGAACTACCTCTAGATCTGCAGAGAATACACGATGTATTCCATATTTCTGTACTTTGGAACTTCTAGCCTGATTTAGGCCATGTGTTGGACAGACCTCCACAAGAACTGGAAGAGAACTTGACCTATCAAACAAAACCGGTACGAATCCTCGATCGGAGGGATAAGAACTTGAGGAAGAGATATGGGAGACCAAAAGTGTAATGAAGGATAGTTATCCTCAACTATTTTAATGTAATTGTTTTGGGGACAAAACCCCTAAAAGGGGGAGATTTGTAAACCCCTTCCTTCGATAATAAGAAAATCAGAAAGAGAACCGGCCATTTCTAAAGTGAAAATTGAGTCGATTTATAAACCTTAACCGATAGAAAAAGGCCAAATCGAGAAATTTATGGATTCAGAGTGACCTAAAGAGTCACAAAAGTTATGAGAAAGGACTTTAGAATCAATTGGAGGTGAAAACCAAACCAATTCAGGTGAACCGGACCTGAACCGGTTTGAATCACTATTGAATTCGTTTCTAAATTTATTTTTCTATGTGGAATAGAAAACTTAAATTTGAGAATTTAGGCCACCATTTAATAGAGAATGAATTTAAATAAATTTTAAAATTTTAAAATTTGAAAAACTCGGTCGAATCGGGCCTAAACTAGCTAGTTTAAGCATTAAACCCGGTTCGGACCGGTCAGGTCCGGTTCGGAACAGTGTTGTCTTCTTCGTTTAGATGACAACACTGTTCACTTGCTAGAAAATCGAGTAACACCGGTGAAGATGAAAAGTCTCCAGCTAGGGAGTTTCAAGCAATGAATGATTCCCATAAAGGCACCAATTGGACAGCCAAGAAGTCCCCGAGCTTCCTATATAAAGAGCTCATCATCATTCATCCTCCTTACACCTGAAAACTCCTCTCTCTCCCTACTGCTCTATTTTTCGGTGAAGCTCGAACAAGAGCTCTGAGTTGGGCATTTTTCTGAGCCAAATAAGGTGAGGTCAGATTCTTAAGATTCGAGGAGAAGCCAACTACCCAAAGGTAGTCTCCATTTGCTCCAAGGATCACCGGAGAAGCTCCGGTGTGATGGAACAGTGTAGCAACTCCGGTAGACCAAAGCTGCCTTTTTTCAGTCGAGCTAAAAATGACCAATTCGAGCCCTTCTCAGGCCTAACCAAGCTCTCTCAACACTACCACAGCCCTCACACGACTAAATTAGAGCTGAAAGGTAAGCCAATTTAGCTTCCCTCTGTAATTTCTGATAAGTGCTAGAGAGAGTATCAACGAAACTTCACTGACCAAATTCTCCCTCAATATGGCATGAATTAATGTAATTCTTGATCCTAGGAGTAACCTAGGTTGAGATCTATTTGCCCATATGGAAAGCTTGGATTGCTGCACCCCCGACGATAAGCGTTCGAAGCTTTCTCTATCTAAGTTCAGTTTTCCCACAAAGCTTCATTTGAGCTCAAATCAGATCCAAATGACGTGATTTAAAGTTCCATTAAATCGTGTGGAAGTGTAAGAACTCAATTTTACCATCAATTTCAAAAATTAACCTCGATTGATCAGTCAATTTGATGAAATCAAATTCGGCTATGTTGATAGGGGAAATTGGGGATTTCAAAATTTTGAGGGACTAAAGTGCAATTTTCCAAAATTGAGGGCCAATTGGGCTTGTAAAATATGTTGGAGGACCAATTGGTTGATTTTTGGAATTATTGGGTTCAAATTTACCATTTTTGTAAAGTAGGGGCAAAATGGTAATTTTTGAAAAGTTGGGGAACAAATTGGGAATTTATTAAATTTGAACCCCTTTTTGTGATTTTGAATAAATTGAGGTCCCAAGGTAAATTTTAGAAGTTTTAGGACTGGATTTGTGGAAAAATTGGCATTAGGGACCTAAAGTTAAAGAAAAAGAACTTTAGGGACCTAATTACAAATAATTGAAAAGTTTGGGCATTTTATTTATTCTTGATGAATGAAGGTTATTAGGCCAAATGATAATGAAAAAGGATGTTTATATTGTGTAGGAACACGAAGTACCATAAACGTTAGCAAAGACAAGCTTGTGTGGAGGCAAAGAGCCGGTTAAGAGGAATTTACTACATTAATGGGTGATTGAGAATTTTCACATCATACCTGTTTGAGATGATGAGTACCTTGTAATGAAAAACCACTACTAAGTGGAATTTTTAACATCACACCTGGATGGGGTGATCTGGAAATTACACGGAAAAACTAAATGGTTGCAAGTAGATCATACCTGATCAGTATGATGAACTTCCTGGAAGGAATTAGAAAACCCGCTTATCGATTATGAGCGGAGATGTCCTCACACCCTATTGGTGTGATGGACAAATGAAAGGTTATTTTTGCCAGAAGTGCTCTCCCCTCACTGTGTGTCACTACTTAAACATTTTGGGAGACCTTCTTGAACGGAGCTCGAATAGCTCAGATAGGTCGGAGGCCTCGGTTTTGGAACTTGGGGGCTAAAAGACCCAATTTTGAAAATCTTGTATAGTGGGCCCAAGGCCAATTGGCATGAGCAGGAGCTCATGAACAAAAATGAGATTAAGCCTTGAAAACTTTATTGAATGATGTGTTGGACGATAGTAACAAGACAGGACCGACATACTCGATGGATTAGCGGCAATGTGACAAGATAGGTCGACGGACCAGTCGAGACAAAT
The DNA here is from genome assembly GCA_030064425.1 of Trapa bicornis. Lineage (NCBI taxonomy): Eukaryota > Viridiplantae > Streptophyta > Magnoliopsida > Myrtales > Lythraceae > Trapa > Trapa bicornis. The sequence continues at coordinate 17,267,582 of CM057760.1, read as the reverse complement.
AGCTGCAGGTCGAGTTGAGGGTCGGAGCCATTGGATCAGTGGCAAATTAAATGGTTTATGAGGAAAACTATTATTTTGTGCATGCACTGAGGTTCGGGACCATCAATATGCCCAAGAGGGGTAGTGATGCGTCCTAGGGGCTACTAGATGACATGGTGGAGATAAGGGAAATTTATCATGCTACCAGTCAGGGAAGCTCGACGTAGATTCATGTGCATAAGACCGGGGTGGGGTCGGTATGAGGTCTCAGTCCTCATATGAACACAGAGTTTCTTTTCAGGTTTGAGGGTCAGATGTCGAGTACATCCACTCATTCCCATGGTAGAAGTGGACGGGCTTCTATCTAGGTGGCTGATAAAGTTGCTCTGACGCCACAAGTGGGTGCAGTGGACGAGCTACCCTGCGAATGTGTGATCCCTTCATGATGAAGGGCATGTGTTGATTGTTAAGCATATCGACTGTGGTTAATGAGGAATAATGTTTTTGAAAACTGAGAAATTGAGAAAGAAATGGTTTTAAAGGAAATAAGGAGTTTGGCACACTCCAATCCAAACTATTTCTTTTAAAACTCATATTTCAAACACCCATTCACTGAGTTGTTGAAATCACCCTCTCCCTTTACCCCTTTTCAAGAAATTGAGGGAAAATCGACCTAAAGACCTTCAGCTAGCTAAACCTGCAAGATAGGTATGTAAGTTCAAATTTTATGCAGTTTTGATTGATATTATTCCAAGAAAGGTACATGTTTAAAGGATGCCTTATTCCTCATGGTTTAAAGAAGGGGAAAACCCTTAGTAAATTGGAAGAATGGCGGGTTGCTCACGGGGATCCGACCAAATCAGGTCGGGTGTGACATTTAGCATTGTGGAGCCTTTCTAAGGGATTGTTGTTAGTTCAGTGCCTCACCGTCCTTGTGCCCGAACACCTTGAAAGTTTTCTTGTCGAGTCCCTTTTGACCCGGTGTTACTCCAAGCGTCCTCTTATACTCCTCGTTCAATGCCTCCTACGGGATGGGATCCTCCCTAGTTTCCTGGGTGGCTAAGGTAGCGCGAGTTTGTTTGGCTACTTTTGTTAGAGCCATCTTCCTACAAGGTAGGTATTTTTAGTTTAATCCTTATGTTATATAGTCTTGATAATGTATCCGAGAAAATAGGCTCTAATACCACTCAAGTTGTCACGCCCCGACCCAGTTTGGTCGGATCCCCATGAGCAACCCACCACTCTCCTGGTTTATTAAGGGTTTTCCTCTTCTCTAAACCTTGAGGAGTAAGGCATCCTTTTTATCTTTATCTTTTCTAGAATAACATTAATTAAAACTGAATATATATACCTTACATACCTGTCTTGCAGGTTTAGCTATCAAAAGGTATTTAAGTGGGGTTTTCCTAGGTTACCTGAAAAGGGGTGGGGGTGAGTTCTACAACTTAGTGAGTGGGTGTTGGGAGAGAGTGTTCATAAAACATCTTTAATCGGAGTGTGCCAGAATCCTTATTTCTTTCAAAAATATTCTTTCCTTCAATTCTCACTTTTTCCAAACCAGTTTCCTCATTTCCACATCAGGTATATTTAATAATCAACACACGCCCTTCATCAGGAAGGGAATCACACATTTGTAGGACAGCATGTCCATTGCACCCACTTGTGGTGTCAGAGCGACTTTACCAGCCACCTAGATAGAAGCTCGTCCACTTCTACCCTGGTATGAGTAGATGTTCACAACATCCGACCCTCAAACCCTAAATCAACTCCGTGTCCGTATAAGGACAGAGACCTCATCCCGATCGCAACCCAGTCTCATGCGCATGAAGCTACATCGAGCTTCTCTTACTGCTGGCATGACAAACTACCCTTATCTCCACCATGTTGTCCAATAGCCCTTTGGACGCATCACTGCCCCTCTTGGGCATCTTAATGGTCTTGAACCTCAAGTGCATGCACAAACAATAGTTTTTCACAAAGCCATTTATCTTTAGTGCTACTAGTCCAACGGCCCCGACCCTCAACTCGACTTACAGCTATTTGTCTAGACTGGTCTGTCGACCTGGTCCTAGTGCACTGCAGCCAGCCCATCAAGTATGTTGGTCCAGTCTTGGTACCATAGTGAAATCACATAATCCATTTATAAGGAATTTTCATGACTTATACATCATGTTTGTTTACGACCTCCTACTTGCACCAACTGGCCTTGGACCCACTATACGTTAGGTAAACCCCGTCCTTTGATAATAAGAAAACAATGGAAAGAACCGATTATTTTTAAATTGAAAATCGAGTTCGTCTACAAACTCGAAACGATAGAGAAATGGTAAACTAGGAAATTTATTGATCCCGAGTGACCCAAAGAGTCCCAAAAGTCATGGAAATGGACTTAAGAATGAATTAGAGATAAAATCAAACCAGTTCAGGTGAACCGGGTTTGAACCAAATTGAACCGGTATTAACCACTATTGAACCATATTATAAATTCATTTTTCTAGGTGCCTTAAAAAATTCAAATTTTAGATTTGAGGCACCATTGGATGGAAAATGAATTTAGAAGAATTTAAAAATTTTTATATTTGAAAAATTCGGTCGAATTGAGGGTGAATCGGCTAGTTTAAGCTTTGAACCTGATACGTACCAGTCCGATTCGATTCGGAACAGTGTTGTCTTCTTCCTTCATATGGCAGCACTGTTAACTCACCAAAAAATCACACAGCACTGGCGTAGCTGAAAAGTCTCCAGCCAGGGAGTTTTAGACAATGAATGACCACCATTAAGGCACAAATTGGAAGACCAAGAAGTCCTGAGCTTCCTATATAAAGAGCTCCTCCTCATTCATCCTCTCCACACTTGAAAACTCCATTCTCTCGTAGATGCTTAGTTTTCCAATGAAGCTCGAACCAAAGCTCTGATATAGGGTCTTTTCTGAGCCAAAGGAGGCATGGTCAGGTTCTATATAACTGACGAGAAGTCATCTACATGCCTATAGTCTCCATTTGCTTCGAGGGTTGCCAAAGGAACACCGGCGTAATCGAACAGTGAAGCTGCTCTAGCGGACCGAAGCTGCCCTATTTCAGCCAAGCAAAAATCAGCCAAATCGACCCCTCCTTACAACAAACCAATCTCTCTTAACACCTCCTCATCCCTTCCATGGCTGAATTAGGACTAAAAGGTAAGCCAATTCGGCTACCCTCTACAATTTCCGACCGGTGCTAGAGAGAGAACTAGTAGAATTTCGATGATGAAATTCTAATTTAATTCGGCATCAATTTATGCAATTCTTGATCCTAAGAGAAACCTTAGGAAGAGAGCTATCTGCCCCAATTGGAAGCTTGGACCGTCATGCCCCTGTCGGTAAGCAATTGAAGCCTTCTCTCACTACGTTCTATTTTCCGGCAAAGCTCCGTTTGAGCTCATTCCATCATAAAAAATTATGATCCAATGTGCTATTGAATCGTATGAAGATGTAGAAACTCAATTTTAACTTCAATTTCAACAATTAGAAGTGTTTGATAGGCCAATTTGATGAAATCAAATTCGGGTTGTGTTAGAAAGTTGAAATTGGGGAAAAATTAGGGAAATTGGAGATTTTCAAAAATTCGAAAGACCAAAATGTTATTTTATAAAATTGAGGGTCAATTGAGCATGATAAGAATGTTATAGAGCCAATTGAGCAATTTTAGAATTTAGGGGTAAAATGGTAATTTTGGAAAATTTGGGAAACTTGAACCATTTTTTATGAAATTGAGTAAACTGAGGTCCCAAGAGGAATTTTAAAAGTTTCAGGACTCAATTTGGGAAAAATCAGCAATTGGGGCCTAAAGTAAAAGTAAAAAGAACTTTAGGGACCAATTTGCAAATATTGGAAAAGTTGTGAATTTAGTCATTAATACTAAATGAGGTGATCAAGTGAAATGAAAATGAACAACGATGTTCATTTCGTGTAGGAACATGAGACATCGGGAACACCAGGTGAAGTTAAGCTTGCTAGGGATGGAAACCCCCTAAGTGGAATTTCACTGCACGATCGGGTGAATGGGATTTTTGTATCATATCCGGTTAGGTTGATAAGCACCTTGAAAATGAAAACCCATTACTAAGTGGTATTTTAATCATCACACCTGAGAGGAGTGATGTGAAAATCAAGTGGAAAAACTACTTATCGGTTGTAAGTACATCATACATGGTTGGTATGATGAAACTTACTCGAAGGAAGTGGAAAACCCATTCATCGGTTATGAGCGGAGATGTTGTAAAACCCGCCCTTTTGAGCTAAGGAAAACCAAGAAAAGAACCGGTCAAACCAAGTGAGGATTCAGAACCGGTTCACAAACCCGATTATTTCTGAACGGGCAAGTTGGGAATTTACAACTCTCGGGTGATCCAAAGGGTTCATTAAACCTTGGAAAAGAAACTTAAGACAAATTAGAAAACAAAAACCAAAGTGGTTCAGGTGAACTAGATTCCATAAAAACTTTAAAGTTAAGCATGCTTACTTGAGAGTAAAGTGAGGATGGGTGACCTCATGGGAAGTATGAATTTTTTTTGTAACCCGAAATTTCGGTCAAAAATTTGTATGTACGCCTTATCATAAATTAATACCAATAATTTAATAACTAAATTAAATTATTGGAATTAATACAAATAATTAAATATCAAAATTAAATTATTGAAATTAATACTGAAATTTAATTTATTAGAATTAATACCGAAATTAAATTATTGGAATTAATACCAAAAATTTATGGCCATATTAATACCAGTAATAAATCTCGCCTATTTAATACACGGGTTTTACGACTATATAAAGAGGTCATCCCCATTTCATTCTACTCACACCTGAACACTTCTCTCTCTCTCTCTACTGCTCCATTTCCCGGTAAAGCTCAAACGAGAGCTTCGACTTGAACAAAGGTCGAGCTCTTTAGAACCGGGGAGAAGACAGCTATCTGATAGCAAACTCCAATCAATCCAAGAATCGTTGGAGAAGCGCCGACATGATGGAATAGTGAAGCAACTCCAACGGACCGAAGCTGCCCTATTTCGGCCAAGCTGAAATCGGCCATTTCAAGCCCTCCTCAGGCCAAACCAAGCCCTCCCAACACTTTCTTAGCCTTTCCACGGCCGAATTAGGACCGAAAGGATGAACCTCAGGATGAGACCTATCTGCCCAGATCGAAAGCTCGGACCGCCGTGCCTTCACAGGAATACGAAGTACCGGGAACGCCAGCAAGGACAAGCTCGCGTGAGTACCAAGAACCGGTCTAGTGGAATTCACGGCATTAACGGGTGAGTGGGTTATTCACATCATACCCAGTTGGGATGATGAGCACAGTTTAAAGTTAAAAACCACTTACCGGTTGTGAGTGGGTTTACTAACATCATACCCGGTTGGGGATGATAAGTGCCTCGATATAAAAAAACCCAATGTTTAGTGGTATTTTAATCATCACTACTTAGAGAAAGTGATGTGAAAGTTATGCAAAAAAAAAACTACTTACGAGTTGTAAGTAGATCATACCCGGTTGGTATGATGAGACTTCCTCGAAGGAAGTTGAAAACCCGTTCATCGGTTATGAACGGAGATGTCCTTGTACCGGTCGGTATGATGGACAGTAAAAACCTATTTTTGTCAGAAGTGCTCTCCCCTGACTGTGTGCTAATGCTTAAACAATTTGGGAGACCTTCTCGACAGGAGCTCGAATAGCTCTAATAGGCCGGGGGCCTTGATTTTGGAACTTGGGGGCTAAAAGCCCGATTTTGAAAATCTCGTACAGTGGGCCCAAGGCCAGTTGGCACGAGCAGGAGCTCGTAAATGAACCTGATATATGTGCCATAAAACTTAATAAGTGAATTGTTTGGCCATGGTACCAAGATAGGACCGACATGCTCAGTCAACTAGCGGCAGTGCGACATGACAGGTCGACGGACTAGTCAAGACAAACAGCTGCGGGTTTAGTTGAGAGTCGGGGCTGTTGGACTAGTGGCACCACAGATTACATGGCAATATAAGAAAACATTGTTTGTGCATGCACTGTGAGTACGGGATCATCAAGACACCCATGAGGGGTAGTTCGTCGTTCCAAGTGTCTGTGCGACCTGGTGGCTATAAGGGCACTGGACGACCTGGTGGCTATAAGGGCAGTTCGTCGTTCCAGGTGTCTGTGCGAAATCTGGAGTAGCACGAAGCGCATGAGACCGGGGTGGGGACAGGATGAGGTCTCTGTCCTCATACGGACACGAAGAAGTGATTTCGGGATTGTGGGTCGGATGTCACGTACATCCACTCATTCCCAGGGTAGAAGTGGTCGTACTTCTATCCGGGTGGCAGGAAAAGTCGCTCCGAAGCCACTAGCGGGTTTAGTAGTGATACTGACTTGCGAATGTGTGTAACCTTCATGATGAAGGATGTGTATTGGGTGATGACACACCGTGGTAACTAAGAAATAATGGAAAAACCTGAATTTTTAAATGAAGGGATTTTTGAAAACAAAGGAGTCTGGCACACTCCATATAAATATTTTTCTTAAAAGTCAAAAGCTTTTAAAAACCCATTCACTGAGTAGTCGTACTCACCCCCTCCCTTATATCCCTTTCAGGAAATCCCGAAAAGCCTACCTTAAAAGACCATCAACTAAGATGCATGTAAGACAGGTATGTAAAGTTTAAAATTTCATGCAGTTTTGATTATGCTATTCCAGGAAATGGTGCAGGTTTAAAGGACGCCTTACTCTTTACGGATTATAATAAGGGGAAACCCTTTAATAAACCGGGAGAGTGGCGGGTTGTTCACGGGGATCTGACCAAACCGGGTCGGGGCGTGACAGATGTCCTCATACTTGGTTGGTATGATGGACAGCTGAAAAGTATATTTTGTCGAAAGTGCTCCCTTTGACTGTGTGCCACTTCTTAAACATTTTGGGAGACCTTTGTGACAGGAGCTCGAATTGCTCTGTTAGGCTGGAGGCTTCGATTTTGGAACTTGGGGGCTAATATGCCCAATTTTGAAAATCTCGAACAGTGGGCCCTAGGCCAATTGGCACGAGCAAGTGCTCGTAAACAAACATGAATTATATGAAATGAAAACTTGAATAATTTAATTTTTTAGTCATGGTACCAAGATAGGACCGACATACTCAGTTAACTAGCGGTAGTGCGACATGACAGGTTTCCGAACTAGTCAAGACAAACAGCTGTAGATTGAGTTAAGGGTTGGGGCTATTGGACCAGTGGCACCACGGATTATATGGTATGATGTAAAAATACTGATTATGCATTCGCTATGTTTACGTGACCTTCAAGATGCCCAAGAGTGGTAGTGATGTGTCCTAGGGCCCTGGACGACCTAGTGGATATAAGGGCTATTAGTCATACCAGGTGACCTTGTGAAGCTCGACGTAGCTTCAAGCGCACGAGACTGGGGTGGGGTCAGAATGAGGAATTTGTCCTCACACATACACGGAGAATTGTTACGGGATTGAGGGTTGGATGTCGTGAATATCTACTCATTCTCAGGGTAGAAGTGGACGTGCTTCTATCTAGGTGGCCGGTAAAGTCGCTCCGACGCCACAAGTAATTTCAGTGGACATACTGGCCTGCGATTATGTGATTGACCTTTATGATGAAGGATGTGTTTTGGGTGATGACACACCGTCAATAATAAGAAATGGAGATAAAAATTGGAAATTTAAAAAAGAAAGGTTTTGAAAAAAGAATAAGGATCTGACACACTCTAAATCAAACATTTTTCCTAAAAAGATAAAGTTTGCTAACCCATTCACTAAGTCGTCATACTCACCACCTCCCTTATATCCCTTTCAGGTAACCCCAAAAAGCCTACCCCAAGACCAACCACTAATTCACCTATAAGGACAGATATGATCAATTTAAAATTTTATGCAGTTTTGATTTATGTTATTTTAGGAAAGGTACATGTTTAAAGGACACCTTACTCTTCATGGTTTATAAATGAGGGCCAACCCTTAGTAAACTAGGGGTGTGGCAGGTTGTTCATGGGGATTCGACCAAACCGAGTCGGAGCGTGAAACGTGATTTTCCAAAAATCGGGCATTTTAGCCCACAAGTTCCAAAACCGAGGTCATTGGCCTATCTGAGCTGTTCTAGCTCTCGTCAAGAAGGTCTCCCAAAAATTTTAAGCATTGGCACACAGTTAGGGGAGAACACTTATGACAAAAATAAACTTTCCATTCATCACACAACTAGGTGTGATGATATCTTCGCTTACAACTAGTAAGTGGGTTTTCTCCTTCCTTCCAGGAAGTTCATCATACAAAGTGGGTATGATCTACTTACAATCGGTAAGTAGGTTTCCGCATGGTTTTTACATCACTAAAATCGGAAGTAATGTTAAAATTTCACATAGAAGTGGTTTTTCATTTCTGATGTACTATTCATCCCAACCAAGTATGTAAACCCCGCATTCAAGAATTAAGGAATATCGGGAAAGAACCGTTCAAACAGAGTGAGAAAACTGAACTGGTTCACAAACCCAATTTTTGGGGAATGGGAAAATTGGAGAAATTTCAACCCCAAGTGACCCAAAAAGGTTCATAAACCTTGGAAAATAACTTTAGGACAAATTGGAAGAGAACAACCAAACCGGTTCGGGTGAACTGGACCCAAACTGAATTGAACCAGTTTATGAACCAAGCCGGTTTATGAACTAAAACAAAAAAGAGAGAGGGAAAATCGGGAAATATATGGACCCCAAGTTACCTAAAGAGTCACATAAGACATGAAAAAGGACTTTAGGCTGAATGGGGGATGAAAACAAAACCAGTTCAAGTGAACCGGTTTGAACCGCTATTAAATCGAATGATAAATTAAATTTTCTAGGTGGCTTTAAAAAAATTCAAATTTGAGATTTGAGGCAACAATTGGATAGAAAATGAATTTAGATGAATTTAGAAATTTTTAGATCAGAGAAATTCAGTCGAATCGGTGATGAACCGGCCGGTTTAAGCTTTGAACCCGGTTCTGACAGGTCCTGCCAATTCGGAATAGTGTCGTCATCTTCCTTTAGATGACAACACTGTTCAGTTGCCGGAAAATCGAACTAGCACCGGCGAAAAGGAAACATTTCCATTCAGTACATTTCAGGCCATCAATGATTGTCATAAAGGTGCCAAACGGACGACTAATGGTCCTCGAGCTCCATATATAAAGAGCCCCTCTCCATTCATGCTCACCACACCTGAAAACCTCACACTCTCTCAGTTTCTTAGTTTTCCAGTGAAGCTCAAATCAGAGCTTCGATATATGGTCATTTCTGAGTAAAAGAAGGTGTGGTTAGGTTCCTTAGAACCAAGAAGAAGTCAGCTACACAGTGGTAACATCCATTCACTCCGAGAGTCCCGGAGAAGCATCGGCGTTATCGAACAATGAAGTAGCTCTGGCAGACAAAAGCTGCCCTATTTCGGCCAAGATGAAATCGGCCAATTCGATCCCTCCTCAGGCCAAACCAAGCTCTCCCAACACCTCCCAAATTCCCAATTCGGTCTTCAATTTTTCCAAAATTACCATTTTGCCCCTACTTTACAAAAATGGTAAATTTCACCCCCAAAAATTCCAAAATCGACCAATTGGTCCTCCAACTTCTTTTCCATGCCCAATTTTAAGAAATTGCACTTTAGTCACTCGAATTTTCGAAATCCCCAAAATTTCCCCCAATTTCAACCTTTCAAAGTGACTGGATTTGATTTCATCACATTGATCGATTAATCGAGGATCATTATTGAAATTGAAGGTGAAATTGAGTATCTACCCATCCATATGATTCAATTGCACTTTGAATCATACGAATTGACGCTGAAATGAGCTCAAATGGGGATTAACCGGAAAACTGGACATAGAGAGAGAAAGCTTCGAAAGATTTCAGTCGGGGGCGGGACGATCCGAGCTTTTGATCTGGTCAGATAGCTCTTATTGTGAAGTTACTCCTAGGATCAAGAATGGCATCAATTCATGTCTAATTGATGGAGAATTTGATCAATGAATTTTCACTAGTTCTCTCTTTAACATTGATCTGAATTTATAGAGGGGAGTCAAATTTGCTTAACTTTGCGCTCTAATTCAGCTGTCTGAGGGCTGTGAAAGTGTTGGAAGGGCATGGTTTGGCATGAGAAGGGCTTGAATTGGCTGTTTTAAGCTCGACTGAAACATGGCAGCTTTGGTCTGCCATAATTTCTCAACTGTTCAATCACGCCGGCATTTCTCCAGCGATCCTCGGAGCAAATGGAGACTACAGTCGTGTAGTTGACTTCTCCCTGAATCTAAAGACCCTAACTAGGTCTTCTTTGGCTTAGAAAAATGCCCAAGTCGACGCTCTAGTTTGAGTTTCACTAGAAAATGGAGCAGGGGGGAAAGAGTGGAGTTTTCAGGTGTGAGGAGGATGAATGAGGAGGGGCTCTTTATATAGTAAGCTCGGGGACTTCTTGGCCATCCAATTGGCTACTTAATGGCGGTCATTCATTGCCTGAAACTCCTTGGCCATAGACTTTTCATCTTCGCTGGCTCTGCTTGATTTTCCGGTGAGTGAATAGTGTTGTCATTTGAAGGAAGAAGACGACACTGTTTCGAACCAGACCGGACCGGTCCAAATCGGGTTCAATGCTTAAATTAGTTGGTTCAAGCCAGATTCGACCTAGTTTTTCAAAATTAAAAATTTGTAAATTCATCTAAATTCATTCTCTATTAAATAATGGCCTCAATTCTCTAATTTGAATTTCCTAAGCCACCTAGAAAAATGAATTTGGCTTCTAGTTAAAAAGTGGTTCAAACCGGTTCAATCTGGTTTGGATCCGGTTAACCAGAACCGGTCTAGTTTTTAATCCCAAATTGTCCTAAAGTCCCTTTCCAAGGTTTTTATGACTCTTTGGGTCACTCTGAAGTTGTAAATTTCCCGATTTTCCCGTTCTCTACTAGTCGAGGTTCGTGAACCGGTTCATTTTTCTCACTTGGTTTGACCGGTTTTTTCTCGATTTTCCTTAACTCCAAAGGGTAGGGTTTACAACTCTCCCCTCCTTTTAGGAGTTTTGTGCCCAAAACTTATCCAACATCCTTTCTACTGGATAGAACTTCCCTTGATATCAAATTGTTGTTTATTGACATAAAACCTTCTCGGTTACTTCCATTTAGTCCCGGTATAACACACCCTTATAAATTTTCTTTTCCTTCTCATTATCCATTCCTTGGAGCTCACTTAAGCTAGGCATACTTTACTCGAGGGTTTAAAGCTATATCCTTAATTTCACACTACTCTATCCTTAAAGAATAATTCTTTCTCTTGAGGTTCTTTACTCAAAATTTCAGGATTGGAAGTTCCAAGATGTCCAATCATTCTTCTATCTAGTTATTCTCTTTATCGTTGAAACCCTTAGTTTAGTGTCCTTTCAAGCGCTACATACTTATTTTTCACGGGTCTCAGTGTTATCACCTGTTTGTCCTATTTAAATCCTTTCTCCATCCGTTGTTTATTATAACTTCAATCCAACTTTTATGTTTGACCTTGTCATGCTTGTTAACTAACTCTTTCTTACTTTGAGTCATATTTTTCCAGGACTATTGGGCTTACATGCCCATTACATCATGACCTTTTCTAGAACTTGTCTTTGTCCATTAGATTGCTAGAACACTTCCTTGAGGGTCATTCTCAACTTTCCAACCTTTTAGGGATTATATAACTTCATCCCTATTTTCATTTGGTAGTATTCCTCGACTATCTTTACCATTATCCAATCAACTTACATAACCATGTCGATTTTTCTTACCCACTTGTCTTTTCCCAACTTCCTTATTGGGTATTTCCAGTTCTAATTATTTGGTTTCCCGATGGTTTTCCAACAAGTTAGGATTCTTTCCTTCTTAAGTCCTTAGCATTCTTTATTCAAAGATTTTCCTTTTCCTTAATCCACTTTTACTTACTTGTGACCATTTCATGATTTTTTATTTCAAATTAATCACTTTCAATCCATGTGTTGATTCCTTTGCTTGGTAAGGTTCCCTTCTTCCAGTTTCGTTCTATACTATGTCCCTCATAGTAGATACTTCCATTTTAGGAGCTACATGTTCAACTTTCTTATCATTCCTTGAAGGTTTCTTTCTTTCTTTCTTTACACCTCTTTCTATATTAGGGCATTTGTCCACTTTGGATCCTTCTCTATCCACAACTTTTGTTTTATCCCTTATTCTTTATTTGAGATACTTCCGATTATCAGTCTTATTCCGTGTACTCCAAACTATGCTCAACCGTCCACTCTTTAGACTCCATTATGCACGTGTGGACTACGACCCATCTTACTATTTGTGGTTATTCCTACTTAGCCACATCTTATTTGGAGGGCTTACTTTCTCAATGTTTATCAGATGCTCACTCATTTATTTTCTTATTATGGGTAGTCCACTCATTCTTACTTGTCACAGTATCTTTTGAGGCACTTCCTATTTACCTGTTTCTTGGGTTTAACTTATTCATTGGGTTCTCCTAATATGCTTCATTGGTTCTTTCACCTCAGCTTGCGCTTCATTTGCAAGTATATCTTTTTATCCCTTTCACTTGGTTCCATTACCTATTAGTTGAGATACATATGTCTTTACAGGGTTTCATTCCTTGGTAGGACTCTCCTATTTTTCTCTCGGAATTCATTTTTCCTTTGCTCTAAGAGAAGCAATAATAAACTAAATGTATGCCTTACATTTAGTATTTGGTCCCAACATGATTTATAAAGTTTATTTTCTGAATTTTAATTAAATATTTTTAGAAAATAATTTGTGATATTTTTTAGAGTTTTACATAATGTTGGGAGTACAATGATAAAACATTTATTAGAAGGATGTGGCGAGTTGTGTTCTGATTGAAGAAAATCGAGTAAAGGTGTGATATATAACCTTACAACATCGTAGTAGAAATAGTAAATTATTATCAAAATAATTGATAAATATGCTACGAATGATAAGTAGGACAATCGAAATATATACTACGCGAATATATTATCCTACCATAATAATTAAGGGTGTAACTTTTTATAAATACAATATAACTGTTACATATTTTAAACCATTTTTAAATAAATGTATTTATTATTATTACTCACGGTCAAACCAAACTCACACCACTGCTAAACCACAACAAAAATTTGGGAACAAAGTAAAATTCAATCAACGGCACATGGATACTAAGAGAATATTTTAAATATTATTATTCTAAATTATTTTGTTAATTTTATTTAAAAAAATTAATAGTATTATAATTTAAGAATTTATCACGTATATTTCATCGGTTAGTTATATCATTATAACATAGAAAGAGTGGTTACACATATGTTAATAAATCAAATCGGGTCACATGATCATATATGTCCAATAATATGCTAATGTATGAACCATAAATTTGATAGTAAACCTATGAGAATTTAAAATTGTATATTATTTTAAATTGTGATAATATCAAAATAATGAACAATCCATAAGTAGGTTTCATTGCTTATACCTAACATATTTAATGGATATAGGAATGAGAGTATAGAAAAATATCCATATAGCAAGAGAAAAATATTCATAGAGCAATAGAACCATATTTGAATTTAATAATATATGTTTTAGCGAAATTATTTATTTCGTAATATTTGTTTATAGTTTTTTGTTTAATTAAAAAAATTATAAAAGTTTAAATTTAAAATAAATTCTGAAATATTATACTACTTTTAGTATTTTAGCAAGTCAGTTATATTTTAATGATGTAATTACTATTGTATGATGTACATGGCCTAGATGATAAATTTATTGGTATAATAGTTTAATTTTTAAAACTTTTTTTTAAAATGAGTTATTAAAAAGTGTATTAAATGGACAGCTTGAATTGCCTTTAATACATAAAATGTATTTTTAGAGTGGCAAATTGGTACGCAGAAATATAAATGAGAAAAGTTTTGTACATATAGCGCCTAAGCAAGTAATTAGGCCTGGCCGACCGGCTGCGTCTTCTTTCAATCAACAGTCCAGCCTCAATTCGCAGTCGAACGATCCCCTCCACGGGTTTGGGAAAGTATCCTCTTCGTTTCCGTTTATTTGGGTTGTTGTTGGAAGGGGCAAACTTTGGGGATCATCGTGCGCTGAGGAGGGTGACTTCTATTTTCGATAGGTGTGGACGCGGGATGCTCTATCTGTGCCTGGCTCAGCCCCATTTCCTCTTCCTTTTCTTTTCAGGGGAGGGGGTGTGCCTCTGTGCCGAGAGGGGTGGAGCTTGAAGAGGGCAGACGAATCTGAAATCTTTTGGTTGGCTTAGAGGCGGTCAGAATTTTTCAGAAAGGTGTTGAGACTATGCGAGAAGATCAACAGCAGTAGACCATCTGGCTGGATTTCAAAGGGGCTGAAGTGTTATTCAGGTCTGGCTGCTGGTGACAGAAATGAGATTTCCGATAGGGGAATCTGTAATCGGCGGAAACATCATCTGGAGGTTTCGGTTCCTTTTTTTCATTTCTGACTGGAATCCACAGTCGAGCCAGCACAGGAGGCCATCCGTAATTCTTCCTAACTCAGATCTCTCCATCGCCTGCCCCATGATTACGAAGTACTCAAATTTCCTCTTATGATGTGTCCGTTGATCAGCTAAGGACGGCAACAAGGAGGAGGGATGTGAGCCAGGGCGTGAGACACTTCCCTATCAGCAAGTTCGACAACGAGCGACGGTGGCCGACTAGCTTCTTTGGTGAAATGGGTGTTGGACTTGGACGGGGAATTACGGTTTTTGTTAGTGCGGCCCTTATTGCACATGCTTGGACTGATGTCCGTAGGTTGTTTGCAGCTAAGCTTAACGGACCATTTTTGGAGGAAGATGGAGATGAACTAAGCCCAGTCGGTGATTGAATAAGTTGGGTCTCCTACGTGGGCTGGGCGGACCGAATTGGTCATTTGGGGCTAGAGTGTTGGATATAAAATGGAGATTTGGGTTGGACTTCTTTGGATCGGAGGAAGTGAATTTTAAAATGTTGGGTTTTCGAATTGGGCACGGCCAATTGAATGGTGAGTTGGCTGAACTATAAAATTGAGGCTGTTGATATGGGTTGAATTTTTAGGCTTTGGAAGTGCAATTGGGTTGGGTTAATTAACGTGGAAATAATTTCATGTCTTAGACTTATAAGGAAGTGTCCGTAAAAAAACTTGGATGCTTTCTTAAAATATTTGAATTTTTCCTTAAATTATATATATATATATATATATATTCACATATATAAATATATATTTAGTTGGACTAATGTTGCACTTATAAATAAAATTCAATTGATTGGACCAATGTATTTTTTGTTTAATTGGAGTTGAAATAATAGATATTTGTTTCCCCAAGCTGGGTAAACAAGTCACACTCCCCCCTCCCCATGTTCGGTCACCGAATTCTCTCTAAAACCAAGTATTCTCCATTTTTCAGTAATCTTATTTTTAAATATATTATTTCCTTACTTTAACAACCAAACTCATCATTCTGGTGAAATTATATCGAACATTGCTCACTCAACTGGAAACAAATTAATAACTTTCCAACCTTGTCTCGTCCTTCACCCAACCATGATAGTGAATAATCTTATAAGATCAGTAGTCCCCTGTTTTCAACTATCCTCTATAAATCGGGTATTTTAGGTAACTCTAACCACCTTAGAGGGTTATCAAAATGTTAAAAAAAGTATGTGGAAGTTAGCTTTTCAACCCCACTGGTGCAGACAACCACCACCCTCTCTCCGGTGAGCTATGAAACTAAACACAACTCTATGTCAATTTTCCGGTGAAGGCCTCATTGAGACTAAAATGATACTATTCCAGTTGGGACTGATCGGAACATGACCATGGGGACCAAGGAATAAGATGCAGGGTTTATAATGTGTTTTTGGGGTGTTTAAAGAGGTGTTTTTAAGGGAGAAAAAAGTTGATGACTAAAATGAAATTTTTAAAAAGTTTGCGGTCAAAGTACAACTTCAAGAGAAAGATGACCCAAATGAGACTCAGTAGAAGTTTAGGGACCAATAATGAAACATGAGAAAACTTGGGGACTAAAAAAGATTACTTGAAAAAGGTTAGAGACCCAAATGTAAATTTTGGAAATGTAACTTCCAAAAAGTTGTAGAAAGTATAAGTCGGTCTAATCAAAATAGTGACACTAGTATCAAACCCACTCACCTAGACTAGTGTATACCTTTCAGGTGAGTTTCGTCTTGATTATGTGAAATCGAATGTGATCACAGTGTTAGCAATCCTTTCACGTAATTAATTAAAACTTAATATGCAACATTGTATTTTTGGGAATGAAATATTTCAATCAGAAATTAATCCAAAATTATCCTTGAGCTTGAAATGAAATTGATTTAATTAAAAATTTGATGTAAGTTAAAATGACTCTAATTAAAATATTGGATGATAACCAATTGGGATGGGATAGTTGACTCGAATTTTTGAGTAAAATTAGTAGAAGTTTAATTAAGTATTTTACAAATAAATATTTATAAATATGTATTATAATAGTTGGACATGTTGGGGTCTTGTAATTACCCAATCCTATCTATGTATTAGGATCAATTGATCAACACTTTGATTGAGATTTTGCTAATTTTGGGAGTTTAAATAGGTGTTTTAAAGGGAGAAGAAAGTTGATGACTAAAATAGAATTTTTAAATAGTTTGGGGGCAAAAGTACAACTTCGGGAAAATGATGACTCAAATGAGACTCAGTAGAAGTATAGGGACCAGAAATGAAACTTTAGAAAACTTAGAGACTCAAAAAGATAACTTGAAAAAAAGTTAGAGACCCAAATGTAAATTTTGGAAATGTAACTTTTAGAAAGTTGTAGAAAGTATAAGTCAGTCAAATCGAAATAGTGACACTAGTATCAAACTCACTCACCTAAACTAGTTAGTGTCTACCTTTCAAGTGAGTTTGGTCTTGATTATGTGAAATTGAATGTGATCACACTATTAGCAATCCTTTTATGTAATTAATTAATACATCGTATTAATATTTCCATAAGAAATTAATCAAGAATTATCCTTGAGCCTAAAATCAAATTAATTTAATTAAAAATCTAATATAAATTAAAACGACGCTAATTAAAATATTGGATGATAACCAATTGGGTTGGGTAGTTGACTCGAATTTTCGAGTTAAATCAATATAATTGAGTTTAATTAAGTATTTTACAAAAATATATATATATATATATATATGAATTATAATAGTTGGACATGTCCGGCCTTGTAATTACCCAATCCATAAATTATATAAAATTAGCAAAATCTCAATCAAAGTGTTGATCAATTGATCCTAACTTTAATTTGATAAACCAATTATATAGAATTCATTAATATAATACAATAGAATAAAACCTTATATTTGACCTGATTAAAACAAAAAAAAAAAACCCAACTTTTTCTAATACATAAATGAGCCATAAAATGTTTTTTACAAATAAAGACAAATTCAACAACCCATAGACAAATACCTCTAATAATCCCACAGTAGAAATCCTAAATACCAACTAAGGTCAACCCACTTAGGATTGGCTAATTATTTTATCTAATAATATAGTCAAACATAAGAGAATTTTACCTTGATTGGATGGTTGCTTAATAGTTGAGGCTTGTAATGCATCCCTCATTGAGCTAAACATAACTAAGTAACTTTAACCTCACTAAACTGAATCATCCATGCTTGGCTCTCGATGGAAGCAAATAGAGTTTCCATTGACTAAGAACTTGTTGGGGATAAATTGAAGTTAACCAAGCATAAAAAAAATTATAGAACATGCCCCCAAAGATCAAAATAACAATCTAGCATTAAAATTAGACTCAAATTGAAGTCAAATCTCACAAACCTCCCTTGAAGCATCATGCGTCATGATTCTGGATGTAATGGAGATACCCTAAATGACAAACGAGCAATTAATAATCTCTACCAAACAACAATAAACAACTAAATTTTCATAGGCTTAATGCTAATCTATAGTAAAGTCAATTGTACAACTACCAATAATCTAATGATTGATGTACAATAGAACTAAGTAAATTAAGTACTTATCTAAAAATGAACATGAAAGTGGAATATCATAGCCTCAATCAGTAATGGAAGAGATGAAGAGACCCATCAATACCTCCCCACATATAGCAAGACCATAAGTCTAAGAAGCATACCATTTAAAGGAGGAATTTAAATTTTATAAGGGCTAACCTAGTTTGGTAGGATAAGTATGGTAAATTCAAAGTGACCCAAACCGAATGAAAGTCCAGCCTCATGTCATATATGGGTACTGGAAGTCCATAACAAATGAGATAAAAAGAATCCATTGTCAAACTCACAAGAAAACAAATAATTCAAACATGAAAGGAAAGCAAAAGGAATTACCAAAAAAATCCTCTAGCTAAACTTGTGCTGTGATAACTAATAAAAGCTAGACTTGAGAAACTCTTCCCAAGAACTTTAACCTAAAACCTACAGCTGAGTTGTGAGAATAGAATTTAACTAAAGATAAAATGCCAATTCTAATAAGTTCGGTATAAGTTTATAGTAAAACCAAAGTGAATGAGTACTTATAAAAATAAACACTGAACTGGAACCCTAAACTAAAAAGGCTTAGGCTCCATTGACCAAAATCTCAAATTACATGGGCTTGGATAAATTTCAATCCTCATTAAGATAGGTTGGATTGAGTGGAAACTATGGATAGCTCATACCCACAACCTTCATTAGGCAATTTCACTTGCAAAAAAAAGGGGGAAACTCAATTGACTGAATTAATGAGGGAATGAATGAAAAATTATTCCTATGGCCTCACAAACTCTAAGAATTTTGTATGTTACAATAAAAATCCTATCATGCATTCACTATAAAAAGGAACATTAAGAAACCTAGACACACACACAAATCTTCATTTTTTGGATGGAGAAGAAATATCAAGATTGAAGGGGGTTTCGTTGGTGGAAGTAGGGAAATTTGCCAATAAGCATGAAAGGTCGTCTACATTTGTGAAATCCAGAGCTTCCCTGCAAAGACATTGACAAAAGGATAGAAGGAAAATGGACACTCCTGAATTTGTAGAAGAGTACTAGAAATGTTCAATTCTGAAAAACACAAGCACATAATGTCCTCAATTGAGTATAGAAAAATCAACTACACACTCACTAAATGAATATCAACACATAACTAAGATTGAATTGTCTCCATACCTTGAAGTTGACAGTGACAATAGAGACTCGATATAAGCTCGTTATGTGAAAAATCTCCATCAATGAAGCTTACAGAAATGGAGGAGAAACTTAGGTACACTGAAAACTAAGTAGAGGCGAGCAATTCACTAGGAAGAAATTGACTTTCTAATAGCAAAGCCATGAAAAACCATTCGATGAGGGGACACAAAGTCTCAGTCCCATCGGAGGGCAACAAACTCAAACAGATGACAATGTGCAAAGTGGGAAACAAATGGGGAGAACCTGATGCAGAAAATGAAGATATTAGATGAGTGTAAAATAAAAGAAATCATACATTAGGATTTTATACGAACGTAATAGATGTGAGAAGGAAACCTTACCGATTTGGATGAGACATGAAAGCTCGGTTGAGAAATGCCAGATCACCAGATGATGAAGTAGTAGAAATTCAGGATACTACCGAGAGTGGTGGACAAAACTGTCAATGAAGACGTAGGAGACGGTGTCAGGAAGGACATAGGTGGAGATGTTGATCATCGACTGAACCCAAAGACATTGTTGAGGGTTCTTCAAAATCTGCATAGAGTTTTTCATTATAAATAGTTTTTCATCGTAAATGAATGGGACGAGTTGAGGGCATTCAATTGAGGCAGGAAAAAAGAAAGTAATGCCCCAACATTTGGGTAAACATTACGAACATTCCCTTTTCCAAGTGAAATTATGAAAATACCCTCATTTTTTGAGAGAAAATTATAAAAATGCCACAAAAGGTGTATTTGAAAGGTGTGGTGATTAAGACTATGCTTGGATGGAGAATAAAACTGAAAGCTAAAATTACAAAAATGCCATTGAGGGAATATTGGGATTATGAGTAAATTATGAACCTTTTTGACCAACCCAAGATTCTCCAAGTATTGGAATTAAATGGGAAGATACAAAGATTATAAATTTATTTAAATTTAATTATTTAGTAGTTCTGCATTTTATTATGAAAAATAGGGCAAGTGAGAAAGCCACAATTTTGGAATATTATGGTACAACATATTAAATACCCTAATTAATGACCTGAATTGTACTTATAAATCTCATATACAATGTTTAGGGAACAATTCATACTTGCTCGTATAGGAGCATAGATATTCTGGAATCACCCGAAGACGAACATGTACCTAGATAAAGGTGAGTGAGATTTCTTGCATCGAGTTCGAATGGACCAATGATGCGATATTATCAACACATTTAATAACTTGAAATAATAAAAATATTTTTAGAATATATTCCACTTAAGTGCCTAAATCCCGCTAAAATTATTTTTTGGAAATATATTCTTGATATGAGTATAAATATTGCTTAGAAGGTTTATTGTTTATTTTTATGTTGTGAAAACCAATTTCAAGTAAGACATATAGATACATTTCCTGATGTAGGAATTGAGACAAACCCATGGTTGAGAAAAATGGATTAAATTCAGAAATTTGATAATTGGGCCTAAGGCCAATGTTTTAAAAAATAGTGGGCCAAATACCATGTTTTGAAAACTCATAAAAGTAGGCCCAAGGCCAATGGAAGTAAGCCATGTCCCGTAAATAATCTTGATGCTAAATCTTAACCATGTAAAAATACTTAAACATGTAAAATTATGTGAAATGGGTCTTTCCCAGTAAATACTATCGAGTTGGAGGCGGGTATAATCCTGAAGGGTTGATAATACAAAAACAATTATCTTAAGTTAAAATACCAGTATGTGTGTCACGCCCCGACCCGGTTTGGTTGGATCCCCGTGATTAACCCGCCACTCTCTTGGTTCAAGAAGGGTTTCTCCCTTTCTTTAATCAAGAGTAGCCAGACGAAATTTCAACCTTGTTCCTTGGAATAACATATACTAATAAAATGCAAGCTTAAAAAGAAAATTCTTTTAAGCATATCAGCAGAGGGTAGATCCTAGTGTCTCTAGTCATTTTCTCTACTCCTAAAAAGCGATAGAAAATGTGGGGGTGAGTTTCTACAACTCAGTTAATGGGTGGTTTAAAAAAAGAGTTTCAATAAAATAGTTTTTAATTGGAGCATATTAGACTCTTTATTTCCTTTATGATAATTTCTTTCTCAAATTGCCGGTTTTCAAAACCATTTTTATCATTATCCACCATCGGTGTGTTTAAAAATCAACACACACATTTCATCATGAAGGGATCACAAATTTACAGGGCAGCCCATCCACTGCACCCACTTGTGGCGTCAGAGCAACTTTACCGACCACCTAGATAGAAGCCCATCTACTTCTACCTTAGGAATGAGTGAATGTTCATGGCATCCGACCCTCAAACCCGAAATTAACTCCATGTCCGTATGAGGATAGAGATCTCATCGTGATCCCACCTCGATCTTATGCGCATGAAGCTATGTCTAGCTTCCCTGACTGTTAGCACGACATACTAGCCTTATCTCCACCATGTCATATAGTAGCCCCTAGGATGCATCACTACCCCTCTTAGACATCTTGATGGTCTTGAACCTCAAGTGCATACATAAACAAAGTTTTCCATAAAGCCATTTATCTTTGGTGCCATTGGTATAATGGCCCCGACCCTCAACTCGACCTACAACTGTTTGTCTAGATCGGTTCATTGACCTATTCATGTGCACTGCTGCGAGTCTATTGAGTGTGTCGGTTCTGTCTTGGTACCATGACCAATCACATAAATCATTTATTAAGAATTTTCATGGCTTATCATTATTTTTGTTTACAAGCTCCTACTCGTGTCAACTGGCCTTGGGCCTACTGTACGTGATTTTCCAAAACTGGGCATTTTAGCACCCAAGTTCCAAAAGCGAGGCCTCTGGCCTATCTGAGCTATTCTAGCTCATGTCAAGGTCTCTAAATTGTTTTAAACATTGGCACACAGTTAGGGGAGAACATCAACTGTGTGTGATGACATCTCTGCTTACAATTGGTAAGTGAGTTTTTTACTTCCTTCTAGTAAGTTCATCATACAACCGAGTATGATCTACTTACAGCCGGTAAATAGTTTTTTTGCCTAGTTCTCACATAACTTCAACTAGTGTGATGTTAAAATTTTACATAGTAGTGGTTTTTTTTTTTTATTTTCAATGTGCTCATCATCCCAACTGGGTATGATGTGAATAACCCACTCACCCGATATTCGTAGTGTATTTCCTCTTAATCGACTTTTTGCCTCCACGCGAGCTTATCCTTGCTGCCGTTCCGGTCCTTCATGTTTGTACACGATTATGACATACTTGTTTATTAAAATTTGGCATAGTAGACTTTATTCCTCACGTATAAATAAAATGCCCAAAATTTTTAATTAAATGCATTTAGGTCTTTAAAGTTCCTTTTCCTTAACTTAAGTTACCTAATGCTGATTTTTCATCAAATTGAGTCCCAAAATTTCTAAAATTCACTTTGGGTTCTCAATTTATTCAAAATCACAAAAAAGGGTTCAAGTTTCCCAAATTTCTAATTTGGTCCCCAAGTTTTCAAAAATTACCATTTTGTCCTTACTCTACAAAAATGGCAATTTGACCCCAATAAATTAAAAAAAATCAACCAATTGGTCTCCCAACATCTTTTTAATGGCCAATTGGCCCTTTAATTTTGGGAAATTACACTTTGGTCCCTTAATTTTATGAAATCCCAAATTTCCCTAAAAAAGTTTCCTCCATTTCCCCTTTCAAATTGGTTGAATTTATTTTTATCGAATTTCCTCCCTTTTGATTTTCCTGAAAAAGGATAGAAAAGAGGGGTGAGTTTCTACAACTCAGTGAATGGGTATTTTAAAAATGGTGTTTTTAAAAAAATATTTTCAAGTTAGAGTGTGCCTGACTCCTTAATTTCCATTAAATTTTCACCACTTTAAAATCTTGGTTTTCAAAAGAACATCTTTCATCATGAAGGTCAATCACACAATTGCAGGCCAATACATCCACTGAACCCACTTGTGGTGTTGGAGTGACTTTAGCAGCCACCTAGATAGAAGTACGTCAACTTCTACCCTGAGAATGAGTGGATGTTCGCGACATCCGACCCTCAATCTAGTAACAATTCTTCGTGTCCGTATGAGGAGTGAGACCTCATCACGTCCCCACCCTGATCTCGTGCACTTGAAGCTACGTCGAGCTTCGAAAGGTCACCTAGTACAATTAACTGCCCTTATATCCACCAGATCGTCTAGGGCCCTAGGATGCATCACTACCCCTCTGGGGTGTCTAGAAGGTCCCTTAATCATAGTGCATGCACAATCAGTATTTTCACATCATGCCATACAATTTGTGGCACCACTGATCTAATAGCCCTGACCCTTAACTCAACTTGTAGCTGCTTGTCTTGACTAGTCCTGAGACTTGTCATGTCGCACTACCACTAGTTGACTAAGTATGTTGGTTCTATCTTGGTACCATGGCCAAACAATTCAATTATTCAAGTTTTCATGGCATATATATCATGTTTGTTTACAAACTCTTGCTCATGCCAACTGGCCTATAGCCCACTATTCGAGATTTTCAAAATTGGGCATAATAGCCCCCAAGTTCCAAAACCAAGGCCTCCAGCCTAATAGAGCTATTCAAGCTCCCACCAAGAAGGTCTCCCAAATCGTTTAAGCAGTGGCACATAGTCAGGGGAGAGCTCTTCTGACAAAAATATATTTTCAACTATCCATCATACCAACCGAGTATGAGGATATATCTGCTCATAACTGATGAATGGGTTTTCCACTTCCTCCGAAGAAGTTTCATCATACCGACTGGGTATGATCTACTTACAACTAGTAAGTAGTTTTTCCGTGTCATTTTCACACCACTCCTCTAATTTCTGATGTTTAAAATACCATTAAGTAATGGGTTTTCATTTTTGAGGTACTTATCATCCCAACCGGGTATGATATAAAAATCCCACTCATGCGATCGTGCAGTAAAATTCCACTAAGTAGGTTTTTGTCCCTTGTGAGCTTAACCTTAGGCGGCATTCCCGATGTCTCGTGTTCCTACACGAAATGAGCATGTTTGTTCTTTATCATCTGACTTGGTCTCCTCATTCTGTATGAATGACTTAATTCACAACTTTTCCAATATTTTCAAATTGGCCCCTAAAGTTATTTTTCCTTATACTTTAGACTTTAGGCCCCAATTGTCTGGTTTTCCCTAAATTGAGTCCTGAAACTTTTAAAATTCCTCTTGGGACCTCAATTTACTCAATTTCATAAAAAGGGGTTCAAGTTTCCCAAATTCCCAATTTGGCCCTCAATTTTTCCAAAATTACCATTTTGCCCTTCTTTTACAAAATGGTAAGTTTTACACCAAAAATTCTAAAATTTGCTCAATTGGTCCTCTAACACTCTTATCATGCCCAATTGATCTTCAATTTTACAAAATTTCATTTTGGTCGTCGAATATTCGAAAATCCCCAATTTTCCCTAATTTTTCCTCCAATGTCAACTTTCTAACACAACCAAATTTGATTTCATCAAATTGACTGATCAAACGCTTCTAATTGTTGAAATTGAAGTTAAAATTAAGTTTCTACATCCTCATATGATTCAATAGCACTTTGAATCATAAGTTTTGGTGCCGGAATGAGCCAAATGGAGCTTCACTGGATAATAGAACGTAGAGAGAGAAAGCTTCAATTGCTCACCGTCAGGGGCGCGATGGTCTGAGCTTTTGATTTGGGCAAATAGCTTGTGTCTTGAGGTTCCTTCTAGGATCAAGAATTTCATCAATTAATGCTGAATTGGATTAGAATTCCTTCATCGAAATTCTGCATGTTCTCTCTCTTAGCACTGATCGGAAATTGTAGAGGGGAGCCGAATTGGCTTACCTTTCAGTCCTAATTCGGCCGTGGTAGAGTCGAGGAGGTGTTGGGAGAGCTTGGTTTTGCTTGAAAAGGGCTTGAATTGGCCCATTTTAGCTTAGACAAAATAGGGCAGCTTCGGTCCGCCGGAGCTGCTTCACTGTTCGATCACACCGACGCTTCTCCGACAACCCTCGAAGCGAATGGATATTACTACCGTGTAGCTAGCTTCTCCCCGGTTCTAAGGAACTTGACCACACCTTCTTTTGCTAAATAATGACCCTATATTGGAGCTCTGGTTTGAGTTTCGCCGGAAAACTTAGCAACTAAGAGAGAGTGAGGTTTTCACATGTTAGAGAGGATGAATGGAGAGGGACTCTTTTTATAGGGAGCTCGGGGACTCGCCGACCGTTTGTTTCGCACCTTTGTGACAAACATTGATGGCCTAAAATGTACTGAATGGAAACATTTCTTCTTCACCAGCACTGCTTCGATTTTCCAACGAGTTAACAGTGCTATCATCTGAAGGAAGAAGAGACACTATTCCGAACCGGTCCAAACTGGATTCAAAGCTTAAACTGGCTGGTTCACCCCCGATTTGACCAAAATTTTCAAATCAAAAATTTGTAAATTCATTTTCCATCCAATGGTGTCCTCAAATCTCAAATTTGAAAATTTTAAGTCGCCTAGAAAAATGAATTTAACATCCGGTTCAATAGTTGTTAAAACCGGTGTAAACCGGTTCAATCCGGTTTGCATCCGATTCACCTGAACAGGCTTGGTTTTATCTCCAATTCATCCTAAAGTCCTTTTTCATGACTTTTATGACTCCTTAGGTCACTTAGGGTCCATAAATTTCTCGGTTTTCCCTCTCTCTATTGGTTTCAGTTCATAAACCAGATCGGTTCTTAAACCGGTTCAATCCGATTCGTCGTCCATTCCTTACATCACATATCTAAGATTCTCATCAAATTCACATACTTTCCTCATTCCATGGAACTTGCCTTAGCCTAGAGTATTTTCCTTGAAAATCTATGATCATTTCCTTTTGTTACGTCCTTCTTTCCCAAGGCACCATTTCACATCCCAAGCTTCTTTTACCCCAAAATTTCAGAACTATAAATTCCGTTCATTTTTCTTCCACAGATTCTGACATTTATTGTCTTTTCATCCTACATGGATTCCTTCCTCATTCTTTGGTCATCACCTTTATGCTTGACTTCGTTATGCCTTACTCATAGACCATTCCTTGCCTAAGTTATATTTCTCTAAGTCAGTTGGATTACATGCCCCCTTACCGCATGGCATTCTTCGTAATGTCTTAACTTTACGTCCCTATAACAGTATTGGTTTCCATACTTCTCATTTTTTTTCCAAATTTCTTTATTCGGTCATTCCACCCTCAAATCCTTGAATTTTCCAATACATAATGACATATCAAAATTTCTGATCTTTTACTTCAATCTTCATTCCCACTGGTGTCCTTCCCCCTTGAGATCTCTTCTCTTTCTAAATCCATACTTGCTCTTATCAATGTTCCTCCCACTATTATTCATTATGAGTTTAGTTCCTTTCTTACTCGTATGGCATCTTTTGATATCATCTTCCGACCTATACATTACCTGGGTTTGACTTATCCCTTAATTCTTTACGATTTCCTTCTCCTTGTACATGATCCTTTCTTTTCTAGCATTTTGTTCTTGAGGAGTTTATTCTCTTTCTTATTTCGTTGGTTCCATTTTTCTCTCCTTGGTACACCCGTGTCTTCCCAAGATTTCTTTCTCTAGTGAGCTTCATATTCTCTTTCCCTCACTATTTCCTTCTAGTTCTACCATTGAAATCCTTAAATTTTAGAGTATCTTTTTGCCGATATTTTCACCAACTTACTTTTACTCTTTGGATCCATGAGTACCTTCTGTTGATCTTGTTTCATTCCCACTCGCTTTAGTATTTGTTTATTCCTTTAAGGTGGACCTCTCATCCTCATTGTGTCCAAACCTTCCATACCTTCATTTCATTGGTATTCCCCATTTTGTCTTGGTTATGGTGTATTCTTTTACTACTCCCCATCTCTTATTAGACTTCATCTACTCTTCTGAATGATTTGGTCCATATATGATTCGTCTAAAGTTTCCATTTTGAGTTTCCAAATTTTCTTGTAGTAGATCACAATTAACCTCCCAATACACTCACTTAGCCACTCGTACTCTTTACTAAGGATCTTATTTTGGCTTTGGTGTTGCAACCTTCCTTCGATTAATTGTCTTGACATGGAGCTTTCTCCTTCCCGATCCAACTTCCTATTTTCCAACCTCCTTATGATGTCTTTCATTCTAGGATATTAGAAATTCTCTTTTTAAATTTTCTCCTAAGCTTAAGGACCTTGTATAATTCATCTATTCCCGCTTCTCTTCTTCCTTTGATCTATACTTTTGCCTTCCACATGTCTCCTTTTCCTTTGGAGTTCCTAAGTAACTGTATCTTAGTTCTTTTAAGTAGTTGTTACACCTGAGCCTTCTTGTTATTTTATTTTCTCTCCATGTTTCCTTGGTGAACTCTATACTTATTTCTCTTTCTTTTCAATCAACTTCTATTCTTGTGATTCCCATTGGGATGTTCTACTTCTCCCAGTTTTTCCTTATCCTTCATCCTTAGAGCTTAGTTTTAATTTCTTGGACTCTTCAAAAATCTGTACTCTTTGATGGTTGCTTCTCTGACTTCATTTTCCTTTACTATCTCCTTGAGATGGATTATTCCTTATTATGTTTCCAAGGGTAGCCTAACTATAAATAACCCATCTTTTCTTCCTTAGGTGAATTTCTACCTTTTACTTAAAATTTTATTATCATATTCTTTTTTCTTGAATTTTATCAAAGAACTCAGAAGTTTTAACAAAATTTTAATTTCATTATTCAAGAAATATTTTCTTGCCATAATTTGGCTTATTACAAGAATTCTCTACCCCTAATCCCTTGGCGTTATAGGACCAGAGTTAACCCTAGAACGATTATGGGTCTCTTGATCAGAAGGCTCTAAGGAACTGATTGGGGTACATTCACGCTCCCTAATAGGATGAATTTCATGTATGGCCTCCAATCCGTACCACCTTAGTACTTCAACCTCACACTTATAAGTCCACTTCATCCATTGGGAGGGATTGAAGCCAGGTTGAGTGGGTAGAGGTGCTTTGTGGACGTTAATGAAAGTGGCATATGCATCCCAATAATTATCCCATGCCTCCTTCTTGGTTGGATTTCCTTCCGGTTGTTGTAGGACTGGAGGAGGAAGGGTTAGACTTCTAGGAGGTGATGCTGGTTTTTCTTGTTTGGGAGGAGGTTATATGATGCCTTCCGGTTCTAGTAAGGCTCCTTCTAGTTTCTGGTAGTCTTCCACCAGGTCCTTGGGCACCCTTTTCTCGCCCTTTAGAAACCTTTGGATGACTTCCTCCCTTGGGTTAGATGTCTTTGTCAAGGTTATAGGTGGAGGACTGGACTTCACCGTGAATGTCAAGATATAATATTGACATTGTTTCAAGGGAACTAGGATCTAATACCACTCTAGTTGTCATGCCCCGACCCGATTTGGTCAGATCCCCGTGAACAACCCGCCGCTCTCCCGGTTCAAGAGGAGTTTCCCCCTTCTTTTACTCGAGAGGAGCCAGGCGTATTTTTGACCTTGTTCCCTAGAAAGACATATATCGATTAAAATGCAATCTTAAGAGAAATTAAGCATACCTGACAGAGGGTAAGGCTCGGTGTTATTCCTAGTCATTTTCTCTTTTCCTGATAATGGATAGAAAAGAGGGTTGAGTTTCTTCAACTCAGTGAATGAGTATTTTAAAAATGGAGATTTAAAAAAAATTGTTTTCAAGTTGGAGTGTTCCAGACTCCTTAGTTTCCTTTAAATTTCTCCACTTTAAAATCTCAGTTTTTAAAAGAACATCCTTCATCATAAAGTTCAATCACACAATCGCACAATTGTACGTTCAATCACACAATCGCCCCAACCCGTGAACAACTTGCTGCCCTATCAATTTAAGTGGAGTTTCCTCCTTCCTTAACTCAAGATGAGCCAGGCGTAATTTCAACCTTGTTCCCTGGAAAGACATATATCAAATAAAATACAAGCATAAGGACAATTAAACATACCTGACAGAGGGTAAGGCTCGGTGTTATTCCTAGTCATTTTCTTTTTTCTTGAAAAAGGGATAGAAAAGAGGGGTGAGTTTCTACAACTTAGTGAATGGGTTTTTCAGAACTTTTAACTTTTAGGAAAAAGATTTATATTGGAGTGTGCCTGACTCCTTTCTTTCAAAAATCCTTTCATTTCAAATCTTAATTTTTACCACCATTTGTTATTAATCATGATATGTCATCACCCAACACACATCCTTCATCATGAAGGTCAAACACACATTCACAGGCCAGTACGTCCACTAAACCCACTTGTGGCGTCGGACTAACTTTATCGACCACGTAAATAGAAGCACGCCCACTTCTACCATGAGAATGAGTGGATGTACGCGACATCCAACCTTCAATCCCGAAATCAATTCTCTGTGTCCATATGAGGACAGAGACCTCATCCCATCCCCACCCCGGTCTCATGCGCTTGGTGCTACTCTAAATTTCACAAGGTCACCTAGTACGACGATCTACCCTTATACTCACCAGGTCTTCTAGGGCCCTTAGGAAGCATCACAACCCCTCTTGGCGTCTTGACGGTCCTATAGTCAAAGTGCATGCACAATTATTATTTTCTTATCATGCCATATAATCTGTGATGCCACTAGTCCAACGGCCTGGACCTTCAACTCAACCTGTAGCTGTTTGTCTAGACTGGTCCGGAGACCTGTCATGTTGTACTGCCACTAGTTGCTGAATATGTCGGTCCTGTCTTGGTACTATGACCAAACAATTAATTTATAAAAGTTTTATGGCACAAATCTCATGTTTGTTTACAAGCTCCTGCTCGTGCCCACTTGTTTGATATTTTCTAAATCGGGCATAATAGGCCTTAAGTTCCAAAGCCGAGGCCCCTGGCCTATAAGAGCTATTCGAGCTCCCATCAAAAAGGTCTCCCAAATTGTTTAAGCATTGGCACACAATCGGGGGAGAGCACTTCCAATAAAATATGTTTTCAACTGTCCATCATACCAACCGAGTATGAGAACATCTCCGCTCATAATCGATGAATGGATTTTCCACTTCCTTTTAGGAAGTTTTATCATACCAATCATGTATAATCTACTTACAACCAGTAAGTAGTTTTTCCGCATGATTTTCACATCACTTCTCTAAATTTTGATGATTAAAATGGGTTGTTTTATTTCGTGGTACTTATCATCCCCAATCGGGTATGATATCAAATCCCACTCACCCGTTAATATAGTGAATACCACTCGATCGATTCTTTGTGTTCAGGCCAGACTGTCCTTGGTGGCATTCCCGGTACTTCGTATTCCTACACGATATGAACATCATTGTTCATTATTCCTTGGCCTAATAGCCTTCATTCATTCCAAATGAATGAGAAAACCAAACTTTGTATTTATTTGCAATTAGGCCCCTAAAATTATTTTTCTTTAACTTTAAGTTCCTAATGCTAGTTTTTCCTCAAATTGAGTCCCAAAACTTTTAAAATTTATCTTAGGACCTCAATTTATTCAAATTCACAAAAAAAGGGTTTAATTTCCCAAATTTCCAATTCGGTCCCCTAATTTTTCCAAAATTACCATTTTGCCCTTCCTTTACAAAAATGGTAAGCTTCACACCAAAAATTATAAAATTCCTTAGTTGGCCCTCTAACATTCTTATCATACCCAATTGACCCTATAAAATCACATCTTGGTCCTTCGAATTTTCAAAAATCCCCAAATTTCCCCTAATTTCAACTTGCTAATGCAGTCAAATTTGATTTCATCAAATTGACCAATCAAACACTTCAAATTGTTGAAATTGAAGTTGATACGATTTTCTAGCACTTTGAATTGCAAGTTTTAATGCAGGAACGAGCTAAAATGGAGCTTCGTCGGAAAATAGACTGTAGGGACAGAAAGCTTCGATTGCTCACCAGTGAGAGCATGACGGTCTGAGCTTTCTATCTGGCAGGTAGTTCTCCTCCTGAGATTCTTTCTAGGATTAAGAATGACATCAATTGATGTTGAATTGGATTAGAATTCTATCATTAAAATTTGGCCGACTCTCTCTCTAACACTGATAAAAAATTGTAGAGGGAAGCCGAATTGGCTTACCTTTCGATCCTAATTCGGCCGTGGGAGGGCTGAGGAAGTGTTGGGAGGGCTTGGTTTGGCCTAAGGAGGGCTCAAATTGACGGATTTCAGCTCGGCCAGAATAGGGCAGCTTTGGTACGTTGGAGTTGCTTCACTATTCGATCACGTTGGTGCTTCTCTGGCGACTCTCAAAATGAGTGGATGTCACCACCGTGTAGCTGACTTCTCCCCGATTCTAAGGAACCAGACCTCACCTTCTTTAGCTCAGAAATAACCCTATATCGAAGCTATGGTTCAAGCTTCACCGAAAAACTAAGCAACTCAGAGAGAGTGAGCTTTTTAGGTGTGGAGAGGATGAATGGAGAGGGGCTCTTTATATAGGAAGCTCGAGGACTTCTTGGCCATCCGATTGGTGCAATAATGGTGGTCATTCATTGTGTAAAACTCCTTGGCCGGAGACTTTTCAATTTCGCCGGCGCTGTGTGATTTTTCGGAGAGTGAACAATGTTGTCATCTGAAGGAAGAAGACGACACTCTTTCGAACTAGACTGTACCGGTCCGAACCATGTTCAAAGCTTAAACCAGCCGGTTCACCTCCCATTTGAATAAAATTTTCAAATCTAAAAATTTCTAAATTCATCTAAATTCATTTTCTATCCATTAGTGGCCTCAAATCTCAAATTTGAATTCTTTAAACCACCTAGAAAAATGAATTTAGAATCCGGTTCATTAGTGGTTCAAACCGTTCCAAACTGGTTTAGATCCGGTTTGCCTAAACCGGTTTGGTTTTTATCTCCACTTCCTTCTCAAGTCCATTTCCATGATTTTCGGGACTCTTTGGGTCACACAGGATTCATAACTTCCCCGGTTTACCCCTTTCTCCATCAGTTCCGGTTCATGACTCGACTTGGTTCATAAACCGGTTCTATCTGGTTCGTACCCGGTTTAGTTTAACCGATTCAGTTTTCTTCCCCAGCTCAAAAATGACCCTATATCGGAGCTATGGTTCGAGCTTCACCGAAAAACTAAGCAGCTGAGAGAGAGTGAGCTTTTCAGGTTGGAGAGGATGAATGGAGAAGGGCTCTTTATATAGGAAGCTCGAGGACTTCTTGGCCGTCTGATTGGTGCCAAAATGGTGGTCATTCATTGTCTGAAACTCCCTGGCCAGGGACTTTTCAGCTTTGCCGGTGCTGTGCAATTTTCCAGTGAGTGAACAGTGTTGTCATCTTAAGGAAGAAGATGACACTATTCTGAACCGGACTGGACCGGTTCGAACCATGTTCAAAGCTTAAACCGGCCGGTTCACCCCACATTTGACCAAAATTTTCAAATCTAAAAATTCCTAAATTCATCTAAATTCATTTTCTGTCCAACGGTGGCCTCAAATCTCAAATTTGAATTTTTAGGCCACCTAGAAAAATGAATTTAGAATCCAATTCAATTGTGGTTCAAACCGGTCCAAACCAGTTCGGATCCGGTTCGCCTGAACCGGTTTGGTTTTTATCTCCACTTCCTTCTCAAGTCCATTTCCATGATTTTCAGTACTCTTTGGGTCACTCGAGATTCATAACTTCCCCGGTTTACCCCTTTCTCTATCGGTTCCGATTCATGAGTCGACCCGGTTCATAAACCAGTTCTATCTGGTTCGTACCTGGTTCACTTGAACCGGTACAATTTTTCTTCCCCATTGTGTCCTAAGGTTCTTTTCAAAGATTATGAAACATTTTGAGTCACATGAGAGTTGTAAATTCTCAAATTTGCCATTTTTCTAATAATCGGGCTTGTATACCGATTCGGTTTTAAAATTTGGAATTGATTAGTTCTTTCCCCAGTTTTCTCACTATCAAAGGATGGGGTTTACACGTCTACTTCTAACCTAAGAATGAGTGGATGTTCGTGACATCCGACCCTCAATCCCGTAACAATTCTTCATGTCCGTATGAGGATAGAGACCTCATCCCGTCCCCACCCCGGTCTCGTGCGCTTGAAGCTACGTTGATCTTCGCAAGGTCACCTAGTACGACTAACTACCCTTATATCCACCAGGTCGTCTAAGGCCCTAGGACACATCACTACCCCTCTTGGGCATCTTAAAGGTCCCATAATCACATTGCTTGCACAATCACTATTTTCACATCATGCCATATAATATGTGGTGCCACTAATCCAACGACCCCGACCTTCAACTCAACTTGCAGCTGTTTGTCTTGACTAGTCCGTAGAACTATCATGTCACACTACCGCTAGTTGACTGAGTATGTCGGTCCTATCTTGGTACCATGGCCAAACAATTCAATTATTCAAGTTTTCATGGCATGTAATTCATGTTTGTTTGCGAGCTCCTACTCGTGCCAACTAGCATATGGCCCACTGTTCGAGATTTTTAAAATTGGGCATAATAGCCCTCAAGTTCCAAAACTGAGGCCTCCAGCCTAACAGAGCTATTCGAGCTCCTGTCAAGAAGGTCTCCCAAATCATTTAAGTAGTGGCATACAGTCAGGGGAGAGCACTTCCGACAAAAATATGTTTACAACTATCCATCATACAAACCGAGTATGAGGATATCTCCGCTCATAACCAATGAATGGGTTTTCCACTTCCTCCGAGAAAGTTTCATCATACCAACCAGGTATGATCTACTTACAACCAGTAATTAGTTTTTCCGTGTAATTTTCACACCACTCCTCTAAGTTGTGATGTTTAAAATATCACTAAGTAGTGGGTTTTCATTTCTGAGGTACTTATCATCCCAACCGGGTATGATATAAAAATCCCACTCACCTGATCTTGAAGTGAAGTTCCACTAAGTAGGTTTTCGTCCCTTGCGAGCTTAACCTCAGCTAGCGTTCCCAATGTCTCATGTTCCTACATGAAATGAACATCATTGTTCATTATCATTTGACTTGGTCACCTCATTCAATATGAATGACTTAATTTAAACGAAATGAACATCGTTCCCGATGTCTCGTGTTCCTACACGAAATGAACATCGTTCCCAATGTCTTGTGTTCCTACACGAAATGAACATCATTGTTCATTATCATCTGACCTAGTCACCTCATTCAGTATGTATGACTTAATTCACAACTTTTCCAATATTTTCCAATTAGCCCCTAAAGTTATTTTTCCTTTTACTTCAGGCCCCAATTTCTGGTTTTTCCCCAAATTAAGTCTCGAAACTTTTAAAATTCCTCTTGGGACCTCAATTTACTCAATTTCATAAAAAGGGGTCCAAGTCTCCCAAATTCACAATATGGCCCTCAAATATTCATAAATTACCATTTTTCCTTCCTTTATAAAAATGGTATGTTTTACCCCAAAAATATAAAATTTACTCAATTGGTCCTCTAACACTTTTATCATGCCTAATTGATCTTCAATTTTACAAAATTTCATTTTGGTCCCTCAAATTTTCAAAATTCCCCAATTTTTCTCAATTTCAACTTCCTAACATAGCCAGATTTGATTTCATAAAATTGATTGATCAAACACTTATAATTGTTGAAATTGAAGTTAAAATTGAGTCTCTACATCTTCATATGATTCAATAGCACTTTGAATTGTAAGTTTTGATGTAGGAACGAGCTCAAACGAAGCTTCACCGAAGAATAGAATGTAGAGAGAGAAAGCTTCAATTGCTCATTATAAACCCCATCCGTTGATAATGAGAAAACTGGGAAAGAATTAGTCAGTTTTGAATTTTAAAACTGAATCGGTTTACAAGCTTAATTATTAGGAAACGAGAAAATTGAGAATTTACAACTCCCATGTGACTCAAAATGGTTCCTAAATCTTGGAGAAGAACCTTAGGATGAATTGGGGAAGAAAGATTGGACAGTTTCAAGTGAATCAGATAGAATTGGTTTATGAACCGAGCCGACTCATGAACCGGAATCGATAGAGAAAAGGTAAATTGGGAAATTAATGGATCCCAAGTGATCCAAAGAGTCCCAAAAGTCATGGAAATGGACTTGAGAAGGAATTGGAGAAGCGCCGGCATGATCGAACAGTGAAGCAGTTTCGGCAGACCGAAGCAGCCTTGTTTCGGCCGAGTTGAAATCGGGCAATTGAAGCCCTCCTCAAGCCAAACTAAGCCATCCCAACACTTCCTCAGCCCTCTCACTGCTGAATTAGGATGGAAAGGTAAGTCAATTCGACTCCCCTCTATAATTTTTTATTGATATTAGAGAGAGAGTTGGCCGAATTTCATCTAATCCAATTCGACATCAATTGATGTCATTCTTGATACTAGGAAGAACCTCGGGAGGAGAATACCTGCCCCGTTAGAAAGCTCGAATTGTTGTGCACTCACCGGTGAGTAATCGAAGCTTTCTCTCACTACACTCCATTTTCCGGCGAACAAGAAGGAACAAGAAGTATCGTGTAGGAACAAGAAGTATCGGGAACACTAGTAAGGACAAGCTTGCATGAATACAAGGGATCGGTCTAGTTGAATTCACTACATTGATGGGTGAGTGGGATTTTATATCATATCTGGTTAGGGATGATAAGTAACTCAAAATGAAAACTCACTACAAAGTGGTATTTTAAACATCACAACTTAGAGGAGTGATGTAAAAATCGCACAGAAAAAGTACTTACTGGTTGTAAGTAGATCATACCCGGATGGTATGATGAAACATCCTTGAAAGAAGTTGAGAACCCATTCATCGGTTATGTGCAGAGATGTCTTTATATCCGGTCGGTATAATGGACAGTTGAAAACATATTTTTGTCGGAAGTGCTCTCCCCTGACTATGTGCTAATGCTTAAACGATTCGGGAGACCTTCTTGATGGGAGCTCGAATAGCTCTTATAGGTCAGGGGCCTTGATTTTGGAACTTGGGGGCTATTATGCCCAGTTTTGAAAATTTTGAACAAGTGGGCCATAGGCCAGTGGACACGAGCAAGAGCTTGTAAACAAACATGAGATATGTGGCATAAAACTTTAAAAAATGAATTGTTTGGCCATGGTACCAAGATAGGACCGATATAATTCAATCAGCTAGTGGCGGTGTGACATGACAAGTCTCAGGACCAGTCAAGACAAATAGCTGCAGGTTGAGTTGAGGGTTGGGGCCATTGGACTAGTGGCACCACAGATTATATGGCATGATAAGAAAATACTGTTTGTGCATGCACTATGATTACGGGATCATCAAGACACCCATGAGGGGTAGTGATGTGTCCTAAGGGCCTTGGACATCCTGGTGAGTATAAGGGCAGTTCGCCGTACCAGGTGACCTTGCAAAATTTGGAGTAGCACTAAGTGCATGAGATTGAGGTGGGGATAGGATGAGGTCTCTATCCTCATACGGACATGGAAAATTGATTTCGGGATTGAGGATCGGATGTCACGTACATCTACTTATTTTCAAGGTAGAAGTGGATGTACTTCTATCTAGGTGGCTGGTAAAGTTGCTTCGACACCACAAGTGGGTTCAGCGGACGTGCTAGCTTGCGATTGTGTATTTGATCTTCATGATGAAGGATGTGTGTTAGGTGATGACACCATGATTAAATAAGGAAATGGTGATATAACCCAAGATTTTAAATGAAAGGATTTTTGAAAGAAAGGAGTCTGGAATACTCCAATATAATTCTTTTCTTCAAAGTTGATTTTTTGAAAACCCATTCAATGAGTTGTAGAAACTCACCCCTCCTTTCTATCCCTTTTTCAAGAAAATAGAAAATGACTAGAAATAATACCGAGCCTTACCCTCTGTCAGGTATGTCTTTCCAGGGAACAAGATCGAAATTACGCCTGGCTCATCTCAAGTTAAAATCGGAGGAAACCCCTCTTGAACCGAGCAAGCGGTAGGTTGTTCACAGGGATCCAACCAAATCGGGTTGGGGCGTGACACTCATCGTCGGGGACATGGTGGTCCGAGCTTTCGATCCAAGCAGATAGCTTGTGTCCTGAGGTTACTACTAGGATCAAGAATTGCAACAATTGATGCTGAATTGGATTAAAATTCCTTCATCAAAATTCTATCGGTTCTCTCTTTAGCATCGATCAAAAATTGTAGACGGAAGTCGGTTCTCTCCTAATTCGCTCATGGGAGGGTTGATGAGGTGTTGGGAGAGGTTGGTTTGGCCTGAGGAGGGCTCGAATTGGCCAATTTCAGCTTGGCCGAAACAGGGCAGCTTTGGTCTGCCGGAGCTGCTTCACCGTTCGATTACGCCGGCATTTCTCCAGCATCCCTCGGAGCGAATGGATGTTACTACCATGTAGCTTGCTTCTCCCCGGTTCTAAGGAACCCGAACACACCTTCTTTGGCTCAGAAATGACCCTATATCAAAGCTCTGGTTCGAGCTTCACCAAAAAACTGAACAGCTAAGAGAGAGTGAGGTTTTTAGGTGTAGAGTGGATGAATGGAGAGAAGCTCTTTATTTATTGAGCTCATGGACTCGTCGACCATCCGCTTGGCACCTTTATGATTGACATTGATTTCCTAAAATGTACTGAACGGAAACATTTCTTCTTCGCCGGCGCTGCTTCGATTTTATGGCGAGTGAACAGTGTTGTCATTTGAAAACAGAAGACAACACTATTCCCAACCGGATTGGACCGGTCCGAATCGGGTTTAAAGATTAAACCAGCCGGTTCACCCCCGAGTCGACCGAATTTTTCAAATCTAAATATATCTAAATTCATTTTCTATCCAATGGTGGCCTTAAATCTGAAATTTGAATATTTTAAACCACCTAGAAATATGAATTTTGCATCTGGTTCAATAGTGGTTCAAATGGTCCAAACTAGTTCAATCCGGTTCGGATTCGGTTCGCCTGAACTGGTTTGGTTTTTATCTCCAATTAATCCAAAAGTCTTTTTTCACAACTTTTATGACTTCTTAGGTCACTTAGGGTCCATAAATTCCCTAGTTTTCCCTCTCTCTATTGGTTCCAGCTCATAAACCGGCTCGGTTCTTAAATCGGTTCAATTAGGTTCATGTCTGGTTCACATGAACCGATCCGATTTTTCTCTCCCACTTTGTTCTAAGGTTCCTTCCCAAGGTTTATAAATCTCTTTGGGTCACAAGGGAGTTGAAATTTCTCCAATTTGTCCATTCCCCAATAAACGGGTTTAGGAACCAGTTTGGTTTTTCTCACTCGGTTTGACCTATTCTTTCCTGGTTTTTCTTAACTACAAAGAGTGGGGTTTAAAATTTTGTCCTCAAAACATATTCCACATCCCTTGCACATGAATTAATTTTGTCCTCAGTCTAGAGTGTGTTGACATACAAACATTTTGGTTATTTTCACTTTGTCCCATTCTAACACGTACTTTAAGAGATTTCTTTACTTCCCATTGATTACATATTCCATGGAGCCCATCTCTACTAAACATATCTTACCTGAGAGCTCAAGGGTATATCCTTAGATTCACACCCTCCTTTGTTTAGAGTAAGGTTCTTCCCCTTGAGGTTCTTTACTCAGGATTTCTAGATTGGGACTTCTCAGATACCTCATCATTCCTGCATGTAGTCATTTCCTTTATCGTTAAAACCCTTAGTTCGGTGTCCTCTCGAGTGCTACCAACTTGTTTTCATAGGTTTTTGGTGTCAACTTCTTTCATCCAATTTTGACCCTTCTTATATCCTTCCTCAATTTTAGTGGCGTTCTTTTCTCAAGGACTTTCTTTTCTTTTAGTCAACACTTACTCTCTTGTGAACACTTCACAATTCTTATAAGAGTTAATCTCCTTAAGTCTTAAGTGTCAATTGCTTATTTGTGATAGCTCCCTCATTCCGATTTTGCTCTCTACCTTGTCCCTTACAGTAGAGACGTTCACCTTAGAAACTACATGCTCAACTTTCTTATCATTTATTTGAATGTTTTATTCCTTTCTTTCTTCATATCCCTTTCTATATTAGGGTATTTTTCCTTTTGAATCCTTCCATGACTGAAATTTCAGTCTCTTCCCTTTTTCTTTACCTGAGGCATTTCCAATTATCAACCCCATTCCGTGTACTCCATACTATGTCTAGTCATCCTCTCTTTTGGCTCTATCAATTTGAGTGTTGATCACTACCAGTCCTGATGTTAGTGATCTTTCACTTTAATCACTTCCTAACTGAAGGGTTAACTTTTCCAAGGGTTAACTTTGCTTACTCCTTGGGTCCTCTTGAGTGCCTTTCCATTGTACTTGATCTTTCTACCTCCATCAGTAGATCATTCTTGATCTTATCTTCTTTTCCACTTTGGTTGGTTTTATTACTTCTCGGTTTGGACATGTATGTCCTTCCAAGGCTTCCTTCCTTGATAGGATTTATACTCTTTTATTCCTAAATTCTCTTCAATTTTTGCCATTGAAAACATCAATACTTAAATGAACTTCTTTGATACCATTTGCTTCTGCTTCCCATTGCTCTTGAAACCTTATGTGTGCTTCTTGTCTACCTCATCTTCCTTCTTACTAGTTCCTAGTACCCATCCATTTCTTTTAGGTGGATTTCACATCTTCTTGGTTTTACGATCTCCAGATCATCCTACAACAGGCTTTGCTTATCATTCCCATGGCTTTTGATCGTTATCCTCGTTTCAGCCATTAATCCCTTTAAAGCTTTCCCTCATCCTCTTTTCCCAAAATGGTTTTAGCTTTTCCACCTCTCCCTTCTTAATTAGATTATTGATCATCACGAAGGTCCGTTCATTAACTATCTCAGTCTTATCATTCTCCATGTCTAGTGATCATGTGGTCGTTGTCTCTTGAGTCATCTTGTTCTTAATGACCATCTCATTTCCCTTTTAGGGCATAGTCCTCACTTCTTCCCTGTCCATTTTAGGTTGTCGTTTATTTCTCTTGTTTACTCTATTGTTATTGGTTATTCCCTTCAATTAAGTTCATCCGAAATCCCTATTTGGCTTTTTCTACCTTTCTATAGTAGATCACACCTAGCCATCTTGGTATGTCCTTAATTGTCAATGCCTTCTAATGAGAACCTTATTTTGGTTCTGACTTCTGATGGTTTATTTATCAGTTATTTATCTTGGGACTTTTCCATCCATGGTCCCACTTCCTATCCTATTCTTTTTCTATGGACTTCTACTCTACGAGTTTTACATTCTACCCTCTTAGCGATATCTTGAAAGTTTTACCCATCTTCTCTTCTTACACCATTCTATCATCGTTATGGTTATTCACTCTTAATGTCGCCTTGACTTCCAAAATCCTTCCTTTGAGAAGCTTCTAATTATTGTTGAGTTCCTCATAATTTGTGTCTTACCCACCAACAATTCCTTTAAGGGCACTTGTATTATTCATGTGGTTTTCTCCCTACCATACTTCTTTCCTTTCTACTTTCTCCTTTACTTATCTCGTATTGACTTAACATCTTCAGTGCTCCCATATGTTTCTTACTTCCTTCTTGGTCAGCTTCCATTTTATTGGTTTTCCTTAGAATAGTCCAATCCTTCTTGTTTCCTTTTATCCGTAGAGTCTTTCATAAACTCTTTAAACTTCTACTAGTCTCATACCCTTCCCTTACACTAGACTTCTTCTTCCTCCCTTTAGTAAGGATTTGTCTCCCTTGGTGAACTCTAGTAGACTTTTCCAAAATTTCTTTACAAGTCTTATTGTCTTGTTTTTCCCTTCTCTAGATGGAAAAACTTTCTTGGCTACTTATAGGTTGGGTTAATTAGTAGTGACCCGTAGTTTTCCTTCCTTAGGCGATCTCTTCTCCACCCGTTACTTTGACCATTATCAGCATTCTCCTATTTTCGTTAGTTGTACTATCAAGGAGACTAAAATTTTTACTCAAGGAAAAATTCAGATTTTTTTTATTTATTTAGGAAATAGTTTCTCGCCATACTTGGCTTATTATAGAGATTTCTACCCCCTAGTCCCTTGGGGTTATAGGGCGGGAGCTAGCCTTAGAATAATTGTGGGATTCCTGATATGATGGCTCTAAGGAACTAGTTGAAGTCTAACCATATTCCCTTATCGGACAAACTTCATGTATAACCTCTAATCCGTACAACCTTAATACCTTAGCCTCACACTCATATATCCACCTCATCCATTGAGAAGAATTGAAGTTGGACTCAGTAGGTGGGGGTACTTGGTGGACTTTTATGAAGGTGGCATAAGCATCCCAGTAGTTGTCCCAAGCCTTCCTCTTAGTGGGATTTCTCTTCGGTTGTGGTGGGGCTGGATGAGGTGTTAGACTCCTGGAGGAATAGACATGTTCCTCTTGTCTTGGAGGAGGGTATGTAATACCCTCTGGTTCTAGTAAAGCTACCACGAGTTTTCGATAATTCTCCACCATATGTTTGGGCACTCTCTTCTTACTCTTTAGGAATCGTTGAATAGCTGTCTCCCTAGGGTAGGCATCTTTTTCAAGGTCAGGTGTAAAGGATTAGATTTTACGATGAACTTTCTAGGGATTCTCCTTCCTACACAATAGTTAAGGTTTTATTAGTGTCAGGGCATAATATTGATAATGTTTCAAGGGAACTTAGCTCTAATACAACTCAAGTTGTCACTCCCTGACCCGATTTGGTCAAATCCCTGTGATGAACCCGTTGCTCTCTTGGTTCGAGAAGGGTTTCACCCTTTCTTTAATCAAGAGGAGCCAAGCAAAATTTAAATCTTGTTCCTGGAATAAAATATACCAATAAAATCCAAGATTAAAAAGAAAATTCTTTTAAGCATACCCGAGAGAGGATAGATCTTGGTGTTATCATTAGTCATTTTCTCTACACCTAAAAGGGGATAGAAAATGTGGGGTGAGTTTCTACAACTAATTAAATGGGTGTTTTAAAAAAAGAGCTTCAATAAAATATTTTTTAATTAGAGTGTGCTAGACTCCTTATTTCCTTTAAGGTCATTTTTCCTCAAATTCCCAGTTTTCAAAACCATTTTTCTCATAATCAACCATCGGTGTGTTTAACAATCAACACACACACTTCATCATGAAGGGATCAACATTTGTAGGGCAGCCCGTCCACTGCACCCACTTGTGGCGTCGAAGCGACTTTACAGACCACCTATATAGAAGCTCGTCCACTTCTACCTTGGGAATGAGTGGATGTTCATGACATCCAACCCTTAAACCTAAAATTAACACCATGTCCGTATGAGATAGAGACCTCATCCCGACCCCACCTCGGTCTCATATGCATGAAGCTACGTCCAGCTTGCCTGACTACTAGCATGACAAACTGCCCTTATCTCCACCATGTCGTCCAGTAGCCCCTAGGACGCATCACTACCACTCTTGGGTGTCTTGATGGTTCTAAATCTCAACTGCATGCGCAAACAAAGTTTTCCATAAATCCATTTATCTTCGGTGCCACTATCTAATGGCCTCGACCTTCAACTCGACCTGTAACTATTTGTTTAGATCGGTCCATCGACCTATTCTTGTCACACTGCCGCTAGTCCATCGAATATGTCGGTCCTCTCTTGGTACCATGGCCAATCACATAAATCATTCATTAATAATTTTCATAGCTTATAATCATGTTTGTTTATGAGCTCCTGCTCGTACCAACTGGCCTTGGGCCCACTGTACAAGATTTTCCAAAATCGGGCATTTTAGCCCCCAAGTTCTAAAACCGAAGCCTCTGGCCTATTTTAGCTATTCCAACTCTCGTCAAGAAGGTCTTCCAAACGTTTTAA
The DNA here is from genome assembly GCA_030064425.1 of Trapa bicornis. Taxonomy (NCBI): domain Eukaryota; kingdom Viridiplantae; phylum Streptophyta; class Magnoliopsida; order Myrtales; family Lythraceae; genus Trapa; species Trapa bicornis. Next base: position 17,224,731 of record CM057760.1, on the reverse strand, counting down.
GCATTGTCACATAGTCAAGGGAGAACACTTCTGATAAAATAACTTTTCAACTTGTCCATCACACCAACCAGGCGTGATAACATCTCCGCATACAACCAGTAAGCGGGTTTTCTACTTCCTTCCAGGAAGTTCATCCTACCAATCGGGTATGATCTACTTATAGCTGTTAAATAGTTTTTTGACACAGTTCTCATATCACTCCAACTAGGAGTGATGTTAAAATTTCACATAGTAATAGTTTTTTTTTATTTCTAAGGTGCTCATCATCCCAATCGGGTATGATGTGAATAACCCACTCATCCGATATTTGTAGTGCATTTCCTCTTAATCGGCTTTTTGCCTCCATGTGAGATTATCCTTGCTGGCATTTCGGTCCTTCGTATTCCTACACGATTTGGACATCCTTGTATATTAACATTTGGCATAATAGCCTTTATTCCTCATGTATGAACAAAATTACAAAACTTTTTAATTACATGTATTTAGGTCCCTAAAGTTCATTTTCCTTAACTTTAGGTCCATAATTATAATTTTTCCTCAAATCGAGTCCCAAAATTTCTAAAATTCTCTTTGGGTCCTCAAGTTATTCAAAATAACAAAAGGGGTTCAAGTTTCCCAAATTACCAATTTGGTCCCTAACTTTTCAAAAATTTTCATTTTGCCCCTACTTTACAAAAAGGCAAATTTGACCCAAATAAATTTCAAAAAATCAACCAATTGGTCATCCAACATCTTTTTCATGGCCAATTGGCCCTCAGTTTTGGGAAATTTCACTTTGGTCCCTCAATTTTAAAAAATCACCAATTTTCCCCAAAAATATTCCCCAGTTTCCCCCTTTTGAACTGGCTGAATTTGATTTCATCAAATTGACAATTTAATCGAGGTTAAGTGTTAAAATTGAAGGTATAATTGTGTTACTACACATCCATACAATTCAATTGAGCTTTGAATTACATGAATTGAGGTCGAACGAGCTCAAATGGAGCTTCGCCGAAAAACTAGGCATAGAAAGAGAAAGATTCGGAAGCTTACAGTCAAAGTTGCGGCGGTCCGAGCTTTCGATCGGGGCAGATAGCTCTCATCCCGAGGTTACTCCTAGGATCAAGAATTGTAGCAATTCTTGTCGAATTAAGTGAGAATTTAGTCAATAAAGTTTCACCGTTTCTCTCTCTAATGCGGATCAGAAATTTCAGAGGGGGACCAAATTGGCTTACCTTTCCGCTGTAATTCAGTCATATGAGGGCTGAGAGAGTGTTGGGAGAGCTTGGTTTAGCCTGAGAAGGGCTCAAATTATCCGTTTTCAGCTCGGCCGAAATAGGCTGGTTTCGGTCCGCTAGAGCTGCTTCACTATTCGATCACGCAGGCATTTCTCCGGTGATTCTCGAATCCAATGGTGACTACTGTCGGGTAGCTGACTTTTCCCCGAGTCTAAGGAATCAGATCTCGCCTTTTTGGCTTAGAAAAACCACTATGTCGGAGCTTTGGTTTGAGCTTCGTCGAAAAACTAAGTAGTTGAGAGAGAGTGGAGTTCTTAGTTGTATGGAGAATGGATGGCGAGAAGCTTTTTATATAGGGAGCTTGGGGACTCTCCAACCATCCATTTGAGATCTTAATGGCACTCATTGATGGCCTGAAACGTACTAAACATAAGCGTTCCTTTCTGCTGGCGCTGCTCATTTTTTCGGCGAGTGAACAGTGCCATCATTTGATTGAAGAAGATGACACTATTCTGAACTATACCAGACCGGTCTGAATCTTGTTCAATGCTTAAACCGGCCGGTTTAGGCCTAATTCGATCGAGTTTTTCAAAATTAAAAGTTTATAAATTCATCTAAATTATTCTCTATGACTTGTTGGCTACAATTCTCCAATTTGAATATTTTAAGCTAACTAGAAAAATAAATTTAGCATCTAGTTCAATGATGGTTCAAACCCGTCCATACTAGTTTGGATCCAGTTCACCTGAATCAGTTTGGTTTTCTCTCCCAAATTGTTCTTAAACCCCTTTCCATGATTTTTATGCCTCCTTGGGTCACTCAGGATTTTTAAATTTCCCATTTTGCCCATTCTCTAATGGTTGGGATTCGTGAACCAATTCGATTTTCTCACTCGAGTTGACTAGTTCTTTCCTTAGTTTCCTTATCCTCAAGGGATGGGGTTTACAATGTATGTGATTAGAAAGGGATGATAAGACTCTTGATATGGGGTAGTGATGGTTCTGAAGACTACTAGTCAGTAAGGTCAATTCAAGGGAAGTTATAGCTGAACTGGTACGTCGAGGGCTTTAAGGGTCCTATGCTCATTAGAACTGGTGAATGTGGAAGGTTTAGTCCCTCAACAGTATTTAACTCAGTTGATATTTATGAGGGTTGGGCGATGGTGCTCACACATACAATCTAATAAAGGCACCATGATTTGATCATACATGTGGTCAAGGTTGTAGCCTCGTACCAAGGGTAAAGTCACTCTGAACAACAAGTGAAATATATGAGACTTTTGTTGTACAAATGTGTGATCTTTTCCATGATGGGAAAGATGTGTGTGATATAGAATATTCTTAACAAATACAAGTTTCATAAATTGAACCTTTAAGCCTTATTATGGATAAACCTAATGAAAGGTCATTCCATAGTTGAAGCCATGAAGGGACTTGATGTTAGTAAATCCATTCACTAAGTCGGAAGCTCACCCCCTCCCAAACCTTTTTTAAGTAAAGAGAGAAATGCGGAGAGAGCTACAAGTTCTAGATCCAAAACACATCTTACGCAAAAGACTTGAGGTATACATATCAAGAACTTAACACAAATGTTATCAATCGTTCTCAATTACTGTTATTCCCAATAATTTTCTACAAATTTTGAAAATTGATTTATCTTGAAAAATATTTTAAAATGAGTTGGAACTTATATTCGGAACCTTTCTTCCACTCGATTATATAAGTGTGATGGTACCCATCATTGTAGCATCGAGAGGACATGGTGGGTTATCATCAAACTAGCCAAGCAATCTGGTTAGGGTGTAACTATAACACCGAGAATTTCCATAGCAATAAAAGTCATACCCCAACCCAGTTCTCTGATTGGATCTATAGACAACCCACCACATCCTCCCACTTTTACATAGATGGGTGCCTCGTCATTGTAAGCCCGACATGACTAAGGCTCAAAATAAAAACCTATCAAAATATCTTTTAAATAATATTCATTTGAAACATAGAAAATAGTTTCACGAAAAGATATAGAGACTAAGTATTGACTAAAAGGCGTACATTTTTAAAGTAGTAGGACTTTCCATAATTACGCTACATCTCTTCTCTACTTTGGTTTTCGGAAAGGGGGTATTAGGGGAAATGAGCTATAAATCCTAGTGAATAAGATTGGTTGAGACCATGATGTCATGTTCACAATTCAGCACATACTCTAATGTATGGGTTATAAGTATAATTATTTTAGAATTCATTCTAGCAAGGTTTCAATAAATAAAAAGGTTTCAGATAATTTCAACATACATAAATCTTGTATGGATAAGCATACATCACATTATATGCATTCCATCATTTAAGGATCACACGATCACATAACAAAGATCCCCTCTACTCCACTTGTGATTTAGAGCGACTTTACCAACTTCCCTAGTATAATGACAAATCCCCAACCACATGTCTATATGGACTAAGGTGTCCATGTTAGATCATATGTATGAGCATCATTCCTAACCCTGAGACTTATCGAAAAATGTGCCCACTATTGAGGGACTAGACCTTTCTCCTCTTCCAAATCTAATGTGCATGAGACTCGTAGAGTCCTCGACATACTAGACTAGTGTTATCTCCTTTTATTCTTGCCTTACTATCCAATAGTCCATAGGATCATCACTACCCCATACCAAACGTCTCATGATCTCGTTCATAATCAAACACAAACAAGGTGTTTTAGGCTTTAATTCATTATCTTTGTACTATCACTTCTACAGAATGAGACTCACTTCTAGCTCGATAGTAAATTCTAGGCATAGCCCATTACTCAAAACTTCTTGTCAAGTCTTATTTTCAAGATAGGGCTCGCTATTTCACTATAAATGCTATTTACGGGACAAGGCACATTCTAGGTTTCAAAACATAGCTTTGGGCCCACTATCACATATTTTAAAATATGGCATTGGGCCCACTTCTTTTGAAAATAATGCCCTTGGGCCACTTTCAATAAACATTGATCCAACCATGGGCTCGACCCATTTCATGCATCTAGGATGGATCTAGACTTGAGCTTTGGAAAATGTTTTCAAGAATCTATATTGTTTTAAAAAGTTTTTCAAGTAGGGTTCATATTGTCATTTGTGAGACATAACGTAACATTGGCCCAATCAGACTCGATGCTAGAAATCTCACTCACCCTTATTCAGGGAATATTCATCCTAGAGAAATCCCCGAGTCTTTGTGCTCCCATTGCATGATCATGTATGATTTGTTCCCTTCTAGTCTAAATTGGGTATTTAGAAAATCTAGGGTTGGTCATTATGGTAGTTTGTTAGCCAGATGTGACCTTAAGTATGTGTTTATCGTCCTTTCCAAATGAATCTTTAGGTGCATTATCATAATTTCACCATGTAATTCCATTCACACAAACATGGCATAAGGGCGAGGTTGTGTTCATTTTTGCAAAACAACATGTTATGTTTATTTTCATCTTTCACCCATCTCCCTGCAACTCCTATTTGATGTGTAGCTCAACCATTTCAATTCATTCTAACAAAACATTCTCTTGACCTTCAGCTTTGTCTTCCTACATCCCAAGCTTTCCATCCACTCGATTGCCTGCCCAAGTTCGATCTCGTTTGATGCCCTCATTTCTTGTTTTCAATCCTCTAAAATATGGTGAACTGGACCTGAACTAGATTGAATCAAATTGAACTGTGAAGAACTAGTTCAAAGATTCATTTTTTTAGTTGACTTAAAAATATCAATTTGGGAATTGAAGCCACCATTAGGTAGAAAATGAATTTGGACGAATTTAGCAATTTTTAAATTTTAGAAAAGGGGTCGAATTAGGGCTGAACCGACCGATTTTCGATTTTGGGTCACTGAACCTAGTACTACCAAATCAATCAATGGTCTAGCCAGTCAACGAACCACCTGCCAGGTCAACATCCAATCATCGGGTGTGACCAATCAACGCGTGATGCATGGCGAGGCGCCCCAGTCATCCACTCGGTCAGCACTGACTAATCAGAGCATAACCCGTGTCCTCGGTCAACGTTCAAAGAAAGAAAAATCCATGTCACCGATGACTAACCAATATGAGAGCAACATGTTTCCTTAACTAACAGTCAACTTTGGAGAAGCCTCGTCAACCATGCTAGCCAATGAGGAGTTGACATGTGGCAAAGATGCCACAATAGTGACAGAGTCGAATATCAGAAAAATGGTCGATCAATTAGAGGTCGACATGTGGCAAAACCACGTCGAATGGTCCAGTCAATCATAGACCGACACGTGGCAGTGGCACATTATGTCAGGAAGGAAATCCGTCTTATTTAAATTAGTTAATTAGAGGATGCCACATGTTACAGTCAAACGGCTAGTTAAATATGGTCAGCGACAATGTTTAACTGAGCGACCAATGGGAGTTCACAAAGTGGCGAATCACCGAGTCAAAGGATGACTCAGACGTTGAGTGAGAAGCCATGTCAATGAAACCAACCAATCATAGTGCGCTACGTGGCAGCTCACACATGTGAAGCTCAGATGCGCTCGCACAATGTCATCTTGAACCTCTAAAAGCTAGCAAATAAGAACGACGAACTGACCTCTCATTCTCCAGCAATCGAAAAGCCCTCCTGATATGATCATGGATAGGAGAGATGAAGGTCGAATGGATGGCCTTGTCAGTTGTCGAGCTCCCTATATAAAGAGCTCCTCTCCATTCATCCTCCTCATCCCTCAAATGACCGAAGAAGAAGAAGTGCTCCATTTCCTGATGAAGCATGAATTAGAGATCCGACTTGGGCCTTTCCTAAAATCTCCAAAGGCAAATTTGGGTTCCCTAGAATTGGGAAGAAGTCCCCTACCTTGCTGCAACCTCTATTTAACTCGAGGAGTGCCGGTGAGCTCACATAGTACCGTCACTCCGATGATCGCAAAGTAGCAAAATACTTCAAGCTGAATTTTAGTCACCTCTAACATCTTTTAACATGGCCGACCCTCCCATAGCTCTCTTCGACTGACCCTCGACCTCGTGCAACCTTTAAGGAAAGCCAATTCCGTCTCCTTCCACCGGAATAGTAGAATTGCAGAAGCTGGAACATGAAAAATTCTCTAATCCAATTTCTATTGCTCAAACTACTAATTGATGCACAATTTGATCCTAATAGGATCCCCTCGAGGAGCACTAGCTGCCCATATCCAGAGCTATGACAACCTCCCCTTCGCTAGTAAGAAAATGAAACTTTCTCTCTTTAGGAAAAAATTTTCGGCGAAGCTCCGTTTGAGCTCAATTTTGAGTCAAATGATGTCGTTCAAAGCCCATGATGCTCATAAGAAGATTAGGGGAAACAATTAGTAGCATGCTAGAGGAAATTAACAAGATTTTAGCTTTCAATTTGATGAATCAAGAATTCGGGGCCAATATGCAAGTTTTGATAAAATTGGGCAATTTGGGAATTTTTTTGAAAATTGGGTATTTTTGTGAAATTAACTTCAATTGATGGCTAAATGTGATTAAGATGAAATTAAGGACTTAATTGCAATGAAAAATAAATTATCAAAATTTAATTACAATTAGAAGTATTTATAAGGATTTATTTGTAATTTAAATGATTTTATATTTATAAAATTATATAATGGGTAAAATTGGCAAATAAAGTAAACTTAAGAAAATTTGGTAATTAAATTGGGAGTTAATTACTAAAAGAATAAACATATGGACTTATATGCAATTAAGAGAAAACATATGGACCTAAGTGAAGGTATTCAAATAATTTAATTAATTATTATTTTTGATAATTTAGGTACGTACCAAGAGGATTCTACTAACAATCGCAAAAATGTCTCGGGACATCGAAAATCTATCTGGGACGAATGAGTCACGGAATAGAGTGAGTGAGATTTCTGGTATCATGCCCGTTTGGGGTAATGAATGTACTTTCAAATTTAAAAAACTGTTTTCCAGAAATAGAATGCCCTAACTACATGAACATGGTCAAACTTTGTGGGAGATATTTTTTATAAGAGCATGAAGCATGTGTTACTAGAATTGCTCTAGTGGGCCCAAGGCCTCGATTTTTGCACTAAAGTGGGTCCAATGCCATGTTTTGGAAAAACTCATGAAGTGGGCCCAAGGCCAATAGGAATGGGCTTAAACCCATAGACAAATTAATCTTTATGAACCTATGGAAAACCTTAATAAATGGTTAATTTGTGTGATTTAACTGCCGAGCTAAAGTTGAGTCATCAAACTCGTTGGGCTGGTAGCATCAAAGATAATAATTTTAATTAAAAAAAACTTTTGCTTGTGCATGATGAGATACGAAACCATCGAGACACCTGATATGGGGTATTGTTGGTTTTAAGAGCTACTAGATGACCCATGAAGCATAATGGAAGCTTTCTTCATGCGCATTGAGACTGAGGAAGAAGGGGTAGAGGTCTAGTCCCACTATACCGGACACGAATGCTCGACTTAAGTTTGGGGGGTGGGCAGTGGCATCCACCCAATGTTATGGTAGAAGATGTAACCTCCTACCAAGGTGGTTGGTAAAGTTGCTTTGAACCATAAGTGAAATAGTTGGGGACTGCTCTCCTAATGTATAATTCCTTTTATGATAAAGGGAGTGTGCTTGATTGACAAACCAAATATAGAAAGGAAAAATGTAGAATCTCCCTTTTTAATGATAAAAGGGAACGTGAGGGTTAAGTCGCTCAATAATGGTGATGGATACATAATGTGAAAAATTTTAAAAAAACAATTTCCTTACCCTTATTCCTGATACCACCTACTCACTTAGTTATATAACTCACTCCTTCCCTTTTTCCCTTTTTAAGTAAGAAACTTTTCAACCTTGTCGAGAAAAAATATAAGCTAGTTCATCAGCTACGGTACAACGTGTATAGCTTCTTTCTTTTGAAATATTTTTCATAATGCTGTTTCAGGAAAACCATGGATAAGTAAGTTACATCTTACTCATAGCAGAACTTCAGAGGAGATTATCCTTCTATACCGCGAAGTGTGGCTGGTTGCTCAAAGGGTTTCGACCAAATTAGGTTGGGGTGTGATATTGGGTTTGTTTTAGTTGGGTTTTTATTATTAAGCTATTCATGGGTTTATATTATTTGTAAGGTCTCATTAATTATGGATTGACATACTTATATTCGTGAGCCCCATAATTTCTTATGTCAATAATAAAATTGTATATCATTTTTCTTTATTAATATATACATATATTTTACTACGTACATTATTTATTTATCTATAATGCATCTAAATTTTCATATGTTTAATTTAGATTATCATTTTTAACTTCAACACCAATTAGTTTCATTTTTTATTAGAGTTGTAAACCCTGTCCTAATGAGAAAACTGGAGAAAGAACCGGTCAGTTTTGAATTTTAAACTGAATTGGTCTACAAGCTCGGTTATTAGAAAACGGGCAAATTAAGAATTTACAACTTCCATGTGACTCAAAATGGTTCATAAATCTTGGAAAAGAGCCTTAGGACGAATTGCGAAAGAAAAACTGGACTGGTTCAAGTGAACTGGGTCCGAATCGGATAGAACCAGTTTATGAACCAAATCGACTCAAGTACCGGAATCGATAGAGAGAGGGTAGATCGGGAAATGTATGGATCCCAAGTGACCCAAAGAGTCCTAAAAGTCATGGAAATGGACTAGAGGAGGAATTGGAGATGAAAACCAAACCGGTTCAGCTAAATCGGATCCTAACTGGTTTGGACCAGTTTGAACTAATATTGAACCGAATTCTAAATTGATTTTTCTAGGTGGTTTAAAAAATTCAAATTCAAGATTTGAAGCCACCATTGGATAGGAAATGAATTTAAAAAAATTTTTATTTGAAAAATTCGATTAAATGAGGGGTGAACCGGCTGGTTTAAGCTTTGAACCCGGTTCGGACTGGTCCGGTCCGGTTCAGAATAGTGTCGTCTTCTTCCTTCAGATGACAGCACTGTTCACTCACCGGAAAATTGAAGCCGCTCTGACGAAGAAGAAATGTCTCCATTCAATACGTTTCTGACCATCAATGCCTATCATAAAGATGCCAAACGGACGGCTGACGAGTCCTCGGGCTTCCCATATAAAGAGCTCCTCTTCATTCATCCTCTCCATACCTAAAAAGCTCACTCTCTCTTAGTTGCTTATTTTTCCGGTGAAGCTCGAACTAGAGCTCCCATATAGGATTATTTCTAAGCCAAAGAAGGCGAGGTCGAGTTCATTTGAACCGAGGAGAAGTTAGCTACATGGTGGTGACATCCATTCATTCTGAGAGTCACTAGAGAAGCGCTGGCATGATCAAACAGTGAAGCAGCTCCGGTGGACCGAAGCTGCTCTATTTCAGCCGAGTTGAAATTGGCCAATTCGATCCCTCCTTAGGCCAAACCAAGCCCTCACAACACTTACTCAGCCCTCCCACGGCCGAATTAGGATGGAAAGGTAACCCAATTCGGCTCCCCTCTGCAATTTCCGATCGGTGTTAGAGAGAGAATTGGTCGAATTTCAATGATAAAATTCTAATCCAATTTGACATCAATCGATGTCATTCTTAATCCTAGGAAGAACCTTAGGAGGAGAGCTACCTGCCTAGATAGAAAGCTCCGACTGCCGCGCTCTCACAGATAAGTAATCGAAGCTTTCTCTCTCTATAGTCCATTTTTTGGTGAAGCTCCATTTGAGCTCGTTCCGACTTTAAAACTTGTGATTCAAATTGCTAAAGATTCATATGAACATGTAGAAACTCAATTTCAACAATTGGAAGCGTTTGATTGGTCAATTTGTTAGTCCTATCTCAGAACCATGACCAAATAACTCATTTACATAAGTTTTCATTACATATTAATCATGTTTGTTTACGAGCTCCTACTTGTGCCAACTGGCCTAGGGCCAACTATTTGAGATTTTAAAAAATTGGTAATATTAGCCCCTAAGTTCCAAAATCGAGGCCTCCGGCCTATATGAGATATTCAAGCTCCCGTCAAAAAAGTCTCCCAAAAATTTTAAGCAGTGGCACACAGTCAAGGGAGAGCATTTCTGATGAAATAAACTTTTCAATTGTCTATCATACAAACCAGGCATGAGAACATCTCCACTTATAATTGACAAGCGGGTTTTCCACTTCCTTTTAGGAAGTCTCATCATACGAATCGGGTATGATCTACTTACAACCGAAAAGTAGTTTTTTCACGAGATTTCCACATCACTCTTCTCAGATGTTATGATTAAAATACCACTTAGTAGTGAGTTTTCATTTCTGAGGTGCTTATCATCCCAACCGGGTATGATATTAAATATTCCACTCACTCGATAGTGTAGTGAATATCCTCTTAGTAGGCTTGTTATCCTTACTCGAACTTGTCTTAGCTGGTGTTCTCGGTACTTCATGTTCCTACACGATATGAACACTCTTGTTCATTATCCTTTGGCCTAATAGCCCTCATTCATCCCAAATGAATGAGAAAATTAAACTTTTCCTTTATTTGCAATTAGGTCCCTAAAGTTATTTTTCTTTAATTTGAAGTCCCTAATGCCGATTTTTCCACAAATTGAGTCCTAGAACTTTTAAAACTCACCTTGGGACCCCAATCTATTCAATTTCACAAAAGGGGTTTAATTTCCAATTTGGTCTCCAACTTTCCCAAAATTACCATTTTGCCCCTAATTTACAAAAATGGCATGTTTTGCCACCAAAAAATTCAAAATTTGCCCAATTGGTCCTTAATTTTATGAAATTACACTTTAGTCCCTCAAATTTTTGAAATTCCCAATTCCCCCAATTTTTCCCCAATTTCAACCTTCTAACTCAACCAAATTTGATTTCATCATATTGACCAATAAAATGAGTTTAATTATTGAAATTGTAGTTAGATTGTAGTTCCTACAACTTCATACGATTCAATTGTACTTTGAATTGCACGATTTGATTATAGAATGAGCTCAAACGGAGCTTCGCCGGAAAACTAGACTTAGAGAGAGAAAGCTTTGAAAGCTTACCGTGGGGAGTGCGACGGTCCAAGCTTTCAATCTGGGTAGATAGCTCTTGTCCTGAGGTTTCTCCTATGATTAAGAATTACATCAATTAATGCCGAATTGAGTGAGAATTTTATTAGTGAATTTCTATCGGTTCTCTCTCTAGCACCGGTTAAAATTTACAGAGGGGAGCCAAATTGGCTTGCCTTTCAGCTCTAATTTAGCTGTAGTAGGGCTGTGGAGGTGTTAGAAGGGCTTGGTTTGGCTTGAGGAGGGCTCGAATTGCCCGATTTCAGCTCGACTGAAACATGGCAGCTTCAGTCCACCAGAGCTGCTCCATTGTTCGATCACGCTGGCGGTTCTCCGGTGACCCTCAAAGCAAATGGAGACTACAGCGTGTAGCTGACTTCTCTCCGAATCCAAAGAACCTGACCACACCTTCTTTCGCTCAAAAAAGACCCTATATCATTGCTCTGGTTCGAGCATCACCAAAAATTGGAGCAATTGAGAGAGAATAGAGTTTTCAAGTGTAGAGAGTATGAATGAGGAGAGGCTCTTTATATAGGAAGCTCGAGGACTTCTTGGTTGTCTGATTGGTGCTCTAATGGTGGTCAATCATTGCCTGAAACTCCCTGTCCAAAGACTTTTCAGCTTCACCGACGCTGTTCAATTTTCTGGCGCGTGAATAATGTTGTCATATGAAGGAAGAAGATGACACTATTTCGAACCAGACCAGATCGGTCCGAACCGGGTTCAAAGCTTAAACCAGCCGATTCAGGCCCGATTCGACTGATTTTTTTCAAAATTAGAAATTTCTAAATTTATCTAAATTCATTCTCTATCCAATGGTGGCCTTAAATCTCATATTTTAATTTTCTAAGCCACCCAAAAAAATGAATTTAGCATCAGGTTCAATAGTGGTTCAAATTAGTCCAAACCGGTTCAATTTGGTTTGCATCTAGATAACCTTAACTAGTTTGGTTTTCATCTCCAATTCATCCTAAAGTCATTTTTCTTGACTTTTATGACTTTTTAGGTCACTTAGGATCCACAAATTTCCCGGTTTGCTCTTTCTCTATTGGTTCCAGTTCATGAACTGACTCGGTTCATAAACTGGTTCAATTCAGGTTGATCCAGTTCATTTTAATCAGTCTAGTTTTTATCTTCCAATTTTTCCTAAGGTTCTTTTACAAGACTTTATGAACCCTTTGGGTCACTTGGGAGTTGTAAATTTCCCAAATTTCCCATACTCTTATGATCGGGTTTGTGAACCGATTCGGTGTTTCTCACTCGCTTTGACCAGTTCTTTTCCTGGTTTTCCTTAACTCCAAAGGGTGGGGTTTCTCACTCGCTTTGACCAGTTTTCCCCTTTGGGGTTCTTAATCAAGATTTCAAGATTGGGATTTCAAAGTTGCCCAATCATTCCTTTGTCTAGTTATTCTCTTTATTGTTGAAACCCTTATCTTGGTGTTCTTTTGAGTATTACATAATTGATTTCACGGGTTTCATTGTTATTACCCCTTCATCCATTATTTATTTCAACTTTGTTCCAAGTTATGTTTGACCTCGTCATACTTATGAACATACTCTTCCTTATTTGAGTCAAGTTTTTCTTCGGTCCTGTTGGGTTTATGTATCTCTTACAACACGACAATGCTCCAGAATCTGTCTTTGATCATTTAAAATTTTAGAACACTACCTTGCTGGGTGTTCCCTACCTTCCAACCATTCAAGGATTGAATAACTTTATCCCTCTTTTCAATGGGTAGTATTTCTTGACTAACTTTACCGTTATCCAGTCATCCCTTATGCCTTGACAAAATGTCTTACACAACCGTGTCGGCTTTCCTTACCCACTCGTCTTTTCCTAACTTTCTTGTTGGATCTTTCTGGTGCAAGTCATTGGATTTCCTGATGACTTACCGACCCCTTGGGATTCTTCCCTTCTTATGTCCTTTCTCATTTCTGGTGACGTCCTTTACTCAAGGATTTTCCTTTTCCCTAAACTCACTCTCATTTACTTGTGACCATTTAATGATTCCATTATTTTTAGGGAGTTCTCCTTTAATTATTTTTCATTCTCTACCGTGTCCTTCAAAGTAGAGGCTTACCTTTTAGGTGCTAGATGTTCGAATTTCTTACGACTCCTTGAAGGTTTTCCTTCCTTCGCATTTTTACACCCCATTTGAATTTGTGCTTTTGTTCACCTTTAATTATTTATCAATCGTCAGATCTTATTTCATGTATTCAACACTATGCCCGCTCTATTATCCTTCTTTAAGGTGTAGTCTCATTATTCCCCTATCTTTCCTATGGTCTCGTTTATTCTACTTGACCATCATGTTGTTACTAGTTGCTTCCTTCTTACACCCTTCTGAGGTCGGTATTGTTTACTGTTCTTTATGCTTCACTATCCTCCATTTCCTTTTTATTTCTTGTCCTCTCTTCAAAGAGCTCCTATTGATAGATTGGTTCCTAGCACCCCTTTATGTCCAGCCATACACTCCTTGAGCTCTATTAAGTGAGTGTGGACCACGACCAGTCTTGATATCATTGGTTATTTTCTCCTTACCCTCTTTCGAATTGAAGGGCTTAATTTTCCAAGGTTTTCCGGATGTTCTATCCTCTATTTCCTTATGATGGGTAGCCCACCCATTTTCACTTGTCACTACGTCATTTGATGCTATTTCCTACTTACCCATTCCTTGTGTTTAACTTCCCCCTTGGGTCCTCTTAATGTGCTTCCCTTTGTTCTTTCACCTCAGTGTGCACTTCATATCCTCATCCTTTGTCACTTGGTCCATTATTTCTTAATTGGAACATGTATACCTTTCCAGGGTCTTCTTCCTTAGGAAAAGATCAGGCACTTATTTTCTCCAAGACATCTTTGTGTGAGACTTACTAAATCATCCTTATGGCTTGAGTGTAGTCATCATTTCGGCCATTTATTTCTTCAAGGGTTTTCTTCATTCTTCATTTTCACCATTCTGGCCTTTCCACTTTCCCCTTCCTTCCTAGGTTAGTCTACAATCCTACTTGACTCCTCTGTTTTCCCAAAGTAGAACATACATTACTGTCTCGAGGCATTCTAGTTGTCTTTCATCATTCAACTTATTTTCTAGGGATAAGGTGTTTCCTTCTTTGCTCCTAGATGGTTTGTAGTGCCCTTTAAGAAAAATTTCCTTTATCTATATTCTACTATTTCTGGGTTTTCTTAAGGTACTACCCTTGATCTTCTTTACGTGATTCTTCATGAGCAATTAGGGTATGCTACCGTATTATTAGGGAATAGAGAAATTTTCAAAAACTCATAATCTTATTTATTGAAGTAAGAATACAATTTGGGGTTTTAACATCTCTTGAGGGAGATTGTTATAATGATGGGTTTGGGAGTATTCACTACTAAACTATGGTCTAGAGGGATTTCTTCCTGGATGAGATTGGGTTCCCTAGTCGCAATTGTGGTTCTTGTAATGTTATCCCTTCTTACTTCTGTTGGGGTGGAGGTGTCCTTATTAGAAGGTATCACTTGGATTCCTCGTAGTGTGGGACAATTCCTTACTATGTGTCCCACCTTCCTACACTCATAACAGATCCTCTCGGGTCTTGTCCTCTGAAATGCTAGGCATCTTTTACTGTAGTGTCCCCATTGCCCACATTTATAACAGGTCTTCTCCTTGTGTGGATCCTTATGGTTCCTCCTACACTTTGAGCATTGTGAGGTCTTTCTAAGGGGGTGCTCATGGTTCGATGCCTTGCCATCCTTGAGCCTAAACACCATGGTGACTCTTGTCAAGTCCTCTTCGACCCGGGGTTACTCCAAGGGTTCTTCTATACTCTTGGTTCATGTCCTCCCTTGGAATGGGTTCTCCCTAGCTTCCGGGGTAGCTAAGGTAGCGTGGATTTATTTGTCTACTTTTCTTAGGATGCATCACTACACTTCTTGGGTGTCTTGAAGGTCTTGTAACACAATGTATGCACAATCAATAGTTTTTCACATAATGCCATATAATCTTTGGTGCCACTGGTCCGACGGCCCTAACCCTCAACTCGACCTTCAGCTATTTGTCATGACTAGTCCAAAGACCTGTCATGTCACACTGCCACTAGTCCATCGAGTATGTCGGTCTGGTCGATATACCATAACCAAACAACTCATTTACTTAAGTTTTCATGGCATATTAATCATGTTTGTTTATGAGCTCCTGCTCGTGCCAACTGGCCTAGGGCCCATTGTTTGATATTTTTAAAATCAGGCATATTAGCCCTCAAGTTCCAAAACTGAGGCCTCTAACCTATATGAGCTATTCAAGCTTCCGTCAAGAAAGTCTCCAAAAATTTTAAGCAGTGGCACACATTCAGAAGAGAGCATTTTCGACAAAATAAACTTTTCACTTGTTCATCATACCAACTGGGCATGAGGACATCTCCACTTATAACCGACAAGCAGGTTTTCTACTCCCTTCTAGGATGTTTTATCATACCAACCGAGTATAATTTACTTACAACTGGTAAGTAGTTTTTCTACGAGATTTTCACAACACTCTTCTCAGATGTGATGATTAAAATACCACCCAGTAGTGGGTTTTCATTTCCAAGGTGCTTATCATCCCAATCAGGTATGATATTAAATATCCCACTCACCCGATAGTGTAGTGAATATCCTCTTAACCGTCTTGTTGTCCTTACTCGAACATGTCTTAGCTAGCGTTGTCAATACTTCATGTTCCTACATGATATGAACACTCTTGTTCATTATCCTTTGACCTAATAGCCCTCATTCATCCCAAATGAATGGGAAAATCAATATTTTTCTTTATTTGCAACTAGGTCCCTAAAATTATTTTTCCTAATACCAATTTTTCCTCAAATTGAGTCCCGAAACTTTTAAAATTCACCTTGGGACTCTAATTTATTCAATTTCACAAAAGGGGTTTAATTTCCCAAATTTCCAATTTGGTCCCCAACTTTTTCAAAATTACCATTTTGCCTCTACTTTACAAAAATGGTAAGTTTTTTCCCCAAAATTTGCCCAATTTGTTCTCCAATATCTTTATCATGGACAATTGGTCCTCAATTTTATGAAATTGCACTTTAGTCGCTCAAATTTTTGAAATTCCCAATTTTCCCCCAATTTCAACCTTCTAACTCAGCCAAATTTGATTTTATCAAATCGACTAATCAAATGAGTTTAATTATTGAAATTGAAGTTAGATTGGAGTTCCTACAACTTCATATGATTCAATTGCACTTTGAATTGCACGATCTGATGCTTGAATGAGCTCAAATGAAGCATCGCTAGAAAACTAGAATTAGAGAGAGAAAGCTCCGAAAACTTCCCGTCGGGGGCGCGACGGTTCGAGCTTTCAATCTTGGCAGATAGCTCTTATCCTAAGGTTTCTTCTAGTATCAAGAATTACATCAATTGATGCTGAATTGATAAGAATTTTATCATCAAAATTTTGCTGGTTCTCAATCTAGCACTCGTCGGAATTTACAGAGGGGAGCCAAACTGGCTAACCTTTCAACCTAATCTAGTTGTAGGAGGGCTGTGGAGGTGTTGGAAGGGCTTGTTTTAGCCAGAGAAGGGCTCGAATTAGCCAATTTTAGGTCGGCCAAAACATGGCAGCTTCGATCCGCTAGAGCTGCTTTACTGTTCGATCACGTCGCACTTCTCTACCAACCCTCGAAGCAAATGGAGACTACAGATGTGTAGCTGACTTCTCTCTGAATCCAAAGGACTCGACCACGCCTTCTTTGGCTTAGAAAATACCCTATATTGGAGCTCTGGTTTGAGCTTTACCGAAAATTGAGCAGTTGAGAGAGAATTGATTTTTCATGTGTAGAGAGGATGAATGAGGAGGGGCTCTTTACATAGGAAGCTCGAGGACTTCTTTGCCGTCTGATTGGCACTTTAATGGCAGTTATTCATTGCCTGAAACTCCCTGGCTAGAGACTTTTCAGCTTCACCGGTGCTGTTCGATTTTCCGGCGAGTGAACAATGCTATCATCTTAAGGAAGAAGACGACACTGTTTCGAACCGGACTACACCGATCTGAATCGGGTTCAAAGCTTAAATTGGCTGGTTCAGGCCCAATTCAACCAAGTTTTTCAAAATTAGAAATTTCTAAATTCATTCTCTATCCAATGGTGGCCTTAAATCTCAAATTTAAATTTTCTAAGCCACCTAGAAAAATGAATTTAGCACCTAGTTCAATAGTGGTTCAAACCGGTCCAAATTGGTTCAATCCAGTTCGGATCTGGTTAACCTTAACCGATTTGGTTTTCATCTCCAATTTATCCTAAAGTCCTTTTTCTTGACTTTTTTTTTTACTCTTTAGGCCACTCGGGATTCATAAAGTTTCTGGTTTGCCCTTTCTCTATCGGTTCCGGTTCATGAACCAGCTCAGTTCATAAACTGGTTCAATCCAGTTGGATCTAGTACATCTAAATCGGTCAGGTTTTTCTCTTCCAATTTGTCCTAAGGTTCTTTTCCATATGAACCCTTTGGGTCACTCGGGAGTTGTAAATTTCCCAAATTGACCATTCTCTGATGATCGAATTTGTGAACCGATTTGGTGATTGTCACTCGCTTTGACAGGTTCTTTTCCCAATTTTCTTAACTCCAAAGGGTGGGTTTTATAGAGAACATCTCCATTCAGGGTGAGGATAAGCTTGAACAAGATGTGAAACGTTCGTGTAGAGAGTTCCCATGCTCCCTATATAAAGAGCTCCCCTCCATTCATCCTCTTCACACCTGAAATCTCCATTCTCTATCAACTGCTCCATTTTCTATTGAAGCTCAAACTAGAGCTTCGACTTGGACAGTTTTCTTAACATCAAAAGGCGAGGTCAGGTTCTTTAGACTCAGTGGGAAGTCAACTACCTGATAGCAACCTCCATTCGATCCGAGGATTGCCAGAGAAGCGCCAACTGAATTAAATAGTGAAGCAGCTCCGAAGGACTGAAGCTACCATATTTTAGTCAAGCTTAAATCGGCCAAATTCAGCCCTCCTTCGCCCAAACCAAGCCCTCTCAACACTACCACGACCCTCATATGACCTCAGTTGAGCTGAAAGGTAAGCCAATTCGGCCCTCCTTAGTCGTTGCAAGTTGGAGTTAGAGAGAAAAATAGTGAAATTTCACTGAAGAAATTCTCCTTCGATTCAGGGTCAATTGTAGGAATTCTTAAACCTAGAAGGTACCTCATGAAGAGAGTTACTTTTCCCGATAAAGAGCTCGGACCGCCGCACCTCCGATGGTAAGCTTTCGAAGTTTTCTCTCTCCACGTATAGTTTTCGACGAAGCTCCATTTGAGCTTGTTTCGGCCTCAATTGTTGCGATATAAAGCTCCATTGAATCGTATGGAAGTGTAGGAACTGATTTACACCTCTAGTTGAAGCAATTAAGCCTGATTGAATCATCAATTTGAAGAAATCAAATTCAGTCAGTTTGAAAGTGGGAAATTGGGGAAATTTTTGGAAAAACTTGAGGGACCTATTTGCAATTTCCCAAAATTGAGGGCCACTTGGCCATGAAAAAGATGTTTGATGACCAATTGTTCAATTTTTGGAACAATTGGGGCCAAATTGCCATTTTTGGAAAGTAGGGGCAAAATGGTATTTTTTGAAAAGTTAGTACCAAATTGGAAATTTGGAAAACATGACCTCCTTATACAATTATGAGTAAAATGAAGACTTAAAGGAAATTTTGGAAACCTTGGGGCTCAAATTGGGAAAACATGGGCATTAGGGACCTAAAGTGAAATGAAATAAACTTTAGGAACCTAAGTGCAATTAATCAAAAATTGTGAGCCTAGGATTTTATGCCAAACCGTGAATGATAATGTTGCCCAAATTGTGTAGGAACACGTGTGATGAGAATGCAAGCTCGCGTAGAATTGGAAAACCAACCAAGGATGAACACGTCAAGGTTAGCATGTGAGTGGGCTTATTTACATCATACCCGATTGGGATGATGAGCGTCTTAGAAATGAAAAGCCACTTGTAATGGGATTTGGACATCATACCTAGATGAGATGATTGGAGAACTACGCTAAAACCTACTTACCAGTTGTAAGTAGAGGAAATCATACCTGGTTGGTATGAAGGACTTCCTTTAAGGAAGAAGAAACCTGCTTGCCGGTTGTAAGAGGAGATATTATCACACCTGGTTGGTGTGATGAAGTGAAAATACATTTTTGTCAGAAGTGTTCTCCCCTGACTATGTGCAAATGCTTAAACACTTTGGGAGACCTTCTTGACAGGAGCTAAAACAGCTTAGAAAGGCCAGAAGCCTCGATTTTTGAACTTGTGGGGCTAAATGTCCGATTTTAGAAAATCACGTACAGTGGAACCAAGGCTAATGGGCATAAGCAGGAGCTCGTAAACAAACATAAGATATGAAATGTCACGCCCCAACCCAGTTTGGTTGGAACCCCATGAATAACCCGCCGCTCTCTCGGTTCAAGAGGAGTTTCCTCCTTCTTTAACTCGAGATGACCCATGCATAATTTCAACCTTGTTCCCTGGAAATACATATATGAAATAAAATGCACGCGTAAGGAAAATTAAGCATACCTAACAGAGGTTAAGGCTCAGTGTTATTCCTAGTCATTATCTCTTTTCTTGAAAAAGGGATAGAAAAGTGGGGTGAGTTTCAACAACTCAGTGAATGGGTTTTCAAAAATTAACTTTGAGGAAAAAGATTTGTATTGGAGTGTGCCATACTCGTTTCTTTCAAAAATCCTTTCATTTTAAATCTCAATTTTTACCACTATTACCTTATTTAATCATTGTGTGTCATCACCAAACTTCATCATGAAGGTCAAACACACATTCGTAGGCCAGTACGTCCACTGAACCCACTTGTGGTGTCAGAGCGACTTTATCGGCAACCTAGATAAAATTACGTTCACTTCTACCTTGAGAAAGAGTGTATGTTTGTGACATCCAACCATCAATCCTGAAATTAATTCTCTATATCCGTATGAGGATAGAGACCTCATCATGTCCCCACTTCAGTCTCATGCGCTTGGTGCTATTCCAAATTTCACACGATCACCTGGTACGACGAACTCTTGGCCATCTTGATGGTCCCGTAATCACAGTGCATGCACAATTAGTATTTTTTTTATCATGCCATATAATATGTGGTGCCTCCAATTCAACGGCCCCGACCTTCAACTCAACCTGTAGCTGTTGGTCTTGACTGGTCTAGAGACTTGTCATGTCACACTGCCACTAGTTGATTGAATATGTCGGTCATATCTTGGTACCATGGCCAAACAATTCATTTATTAAAGTTTTATGGCACATATCTCATGTTTGTTTACAAGCTCCTGCTTGTGCCCACTAGCCTATAGCCCACTTGTTCAAGATTTTCAAAATCGGGCATAATAGCCCCCAAGTTTCAAAACCGAGGCCCCAGCCTATAAGAGCTATTCGAGCTCCCATCAAGAAGGTCTACCAAATTGTTTCAGCATTGGCACACAGTTAGGGTAGAGCACTTCCGACAAAAATATATTTTCAACTTTCCATCATACCAACCGAGTATGAGCACATCTCCGCTCATAACCGATGAAAAGGTTTTCCACTTCCTTTGAGGAAGTTTCATCATACCAATAGGGTATGATCTACTTACAATTGGTAAGTAGTTTTTCTGCGTGATTTTCACCACACTTCTCTAAGTTGTGATGTTTAAAATACGACTAAATTGTGGGTTTTCATTTTGAGGTCTTATCATTCCCAACCGGTTATGATATAAAATTCCCACTCACCCGTTAATGTTGTGAATTCCCTCGATCGATTCTTTGTGTTCA
Source organism: Trapa bicornis (assembly GCA_030064425.1). Lineage (NCBI taxonomy): Eukaryota > Viridiplantae > Streptophyta > Magnoliopsida > Myrtales > Lythraceae > Trapa > Trapa bicornis. The sequence goes on along the minus strand of CM057760.1, from coordinate 17,203,719 downwards.
CGCGAGCATGTCCTTGCTGGCGTTCCCGGTACTTCATATTCTTACACGATATGAACATCCTTATTCATTATTTCTTAGCCTAATAGCATTTATTCATTCTAAATGAATGAGAAAACTAAACTTTCTATTTATTTGCAATTAGGTCCCTAAAGTTATTTTTCTTTAAATTTAAGTCCCTAATGTCGGTTTTTCATCTAATTGAGTCCTGAAACTTTTAAAATTTATCTTAAGACATCAATTTATTCAAATTCACAAAAAGCGATTTAATTGCCCAAATTTCCAATTTGGTCCCCCAATTTTTCCAAAATTACCATTTTGCCCTTCTTCTGGCTCAGAAATGACCCTATATCAGAGCTTTGGTTTGAGATTCACCAAAAAACTAAGCAGCTGAGAGAGAGTGAACTTTTCAGGTATGGAGAGGATGAATAGAGAGGAGCGCTTTATATAAGAAGCTCGGGGACTTCTTAGCCATCCGATTGGTACCTTAATGGCAGTCATTCATTGTCTAAAACTCCCTGGCCGGAGACTTTTCAGCTTCATCGGTGCTGCATCATTTTCCAACAAGTGAACAGTGTTGTCATCTGAAGGAAGAAGACGACACTGTGCCAAACTGAACTAGACCAGTCCGAACTGGGTTCAAAGCTTAAATTGGCCGGTTCATCCCCCATTTGACAGAGTTTTCCAAATCTAAAAATTTTTAAATTCATCTAAATTCATTTTCTATCCAATGGTGGCCTTAAATCTCAAATTTAAATTTTTAAGCCACCTAGAAAAATAAATTTAGAATTTGGTTCAATAGTAGTTCATATTGGTCCAAACCAGTTCAATCCGGTTCGGATCCGATTCACTTGAATCGGTTTGGTTTTCATCTCTAATTCCTTCTCAAGTCCATTTCCATGACTTTTGGGACTCTCTGGGTCACTTGGGATCCATAAATTTCCCAGTCTACCCTCTCTCCATCGACTCCAGTTCATGAGTCGACTCGATTCATAAACCGGTTCTATCCGGTTCAGACCCGGTTCACTTGAACCGATTAAGTTTTTCTTCCCCAATTCATCCTAAGGTTCTTTTCCAAGTTTTATGAACCATTTTGAGTCATATGGGAGTTGTAAATTCTCAATTTGCCCATTTCCTAATAATCAAGCTTGTAGACCGATTCGGTTTTAAACTTCAAAACTGACCGGTTCTTTCCTCGGTTTTTCTCATTATCAAAGGATGAGGTTTACAACTCTTCCCTCCTTTTAGGGGTTTTGTCCCCAAAATAGTTACACGTTAAATAATTGAGGGTAACTATCCCTTATCATACACTTGGTTTCACATGTCTCTTCTTGCACAGGTCCGTTCTGCCACAATACCTTGACCATTGGAATCGTCTTGTTCCTCAAATTCTTATCTCTCTAGTCGATGATTCATACCGGTTCTGTCTAATAGTTCAGGTTCTCTTCTAGTTCCATTGGTGGTCATTCCAATACATGACTAGGATTAGGCAGATATTTCTAAAGCACTGAGATGTGGAATACATCATATATTCTCTACAGATCAGGAGGTAATGCCAATTTATAAGCTACCAGTCCTATATTTTGAATGATGGGATATGGACCAATATATCTTGGTTTCAACTTTCCTCTTTGCTAAAACCTAAGTATTCCCCTCCAGAGGGACACTTTGAGGAACACTTGATCTTCTACCTCAAACTCCAAATCTTTCCTTCGATTGTCTGCGTAACTCTTTTACTTGTCCTGTGCGGTCTTAAGACGACTTCTTATTAATTTTATCTTCTCGGTGGCATCCTCAATTAGTTCTGCCCTTTCAATCTTCCTTTCTCCCACTTCTTCCCAAAATAGAGGGGTATGACATGGTCGTCCGTAAAGGGATTCGTAGGGAGCCATCTGAATACTGGCCTAATAACTATTATTGTAAGAAAATTCCATCAAACACAAGTATTCCTCCCAGTTTTTATTCATGGTAAGTACGCACTATCTCATCATGTCTTCTAAGGTTTGGATGGTTCACTCCGACTGACCATCTATCTGAGGGTGAAATGTCGTGCTCATATGAAGCTTAGTCCCGATGGCATTTTGTAAACTTGGCCAAAACCTAGAGGTAAATCTCGGATCTCTATCTGATACTATACTCACTGGAACACCATAGAGTCTTATGATTTCCTTCATGTATAGGACGGCCAGCTGTTCTACCGTGTCCATCACTTTTATATGAATGAAATGTGCTGATTTGGTCAATTTATCCACTATTACCCAAATTGCATCTCAGCCCTTTTTTGTCACCGGTAGGCCCGTGACTAATACCATGGTGATGTGCTCCCATTTCCACTCCGGAATTGGTAAGGGTTATAGTAGTCCTGACGGTTTCTAATGTTCTGCCTTTATCTGTTGACACGACAAACATCGGGCTACATATTCCGCAATGTCCCTCTTCATACCCTTCCACTAGTATCCTTGTTTGAGGGTGCGATACATCTTAGTACTACCTAGATGCATAGCATACACTGAATCGTGTGCCTCTTCTAAAATTAATCTTTTCAACTCCTTATCTTAAGGCACACATACCCTACCCTTATAGGTTAGTACTCCGTCACCTCACACGTTGTAGTCCGGTTTCCTTTCTCTGTTTACCATATCCAAATAAGACTAAAGTTCTTTATTGGTCCTTTGTTGAGCCTTAATATGCTCGGTTAAACTAGGTATTACTGCCACATTAGCCACCAAGAGTTTTTCCTACTTGTCTATCCTCAGATCCACCTCCATCCATCCCAATTGTTGTAACAAGGGTAGGTAACTATCTTTACTTATGCTGCCTCAGTTTGATACTTGCAACTTAAGGTATCTGCCACCACGTTAGCCTTTTTGGTGTGATATTCTATCACAAGATCATAATCTTTCACCAATTCCAGCCATCTCCTCTGACAAAAATTTAACTCCTTCTAAGTTAGTAAGTACTTAAAGCTCTTGTGATCTGTGTATATCTTGCACTGAACCCCGTAAAGTAGAGTCGCCATATCTTTAGGGCAAACACTATTACAACTAATTCCAAGACATGAGTCGGGTAATTTTTTTCATGTAGCTTCAATTGTCACGAGGCATAGGCGATAACCTTCCCTTGTTGCATTAAGACATATCCAAGCCCTTGTCTAGAGGCATCACAATAAACTGTGTACTCTCCTACATTAGGATCAGGTAAGGAGAGTACTGGTGTAGTTGTTAGTCGAGTCTTTAACACTTGAAAAGACTTCTCACAACTCTCATCCCATTTATATTCAACCCCCTTCCTGGTGAGTCGAGTTAGCGGAGCTACTATTTTAGAAAAAGTCTTGCACAAACCGTCTATAGTATCCTGCCAACCCTAAGAAACTTCTTATTTTATGTAGGATTCCTTGGAGCCTTCCAACCTGATATGGCTCCCACCTTAGCCAGATCCACTTTAATTCTATCCTTAGATACGATGTGCCCTAAGAATCCTACCTCCTAGAACAAGGCACTCACACTTGGAAAACTTTGCATATAAGTGGTTTTCCTTCAATATTTCCAATGTTGTTGCCAAATACTCTTCAGGTTCTAACCTGGTTCGTGAGTATATAAGGATGTCATCTATAAATACAATCACGAACTTGTCCAAATGAGGTTGGAACATGCGGTTCATTAACTCCATGAAGGTTGCAGGGGCATTCATCAATCCAAATGGCATCACTCTGAACTTGTAGTGTCCATATCTAGATCTAAATGTCGTCTTAGGGATGTCCTCTTTTCTAATCCTGAGTTGGTGATAGCCCGACCAAAGGTCTATTTTAGAGAAGTAAGCTGCTCCTCTTTAATTGGTCAAACAAATCATCAATCCTTAGGAGTGGGTACCGATTCTTGATGGTGACCTGGTTCAGCTTTCCATAGTTGATGCATAGCCTCATGCTTCCATCCTTTTTCATTACGAATAGAACAGGAGTATCCCACAGAGACTGACTTGGACGTATGAAATTCTTTTCCAACAATTCATCCAGCTGTTCCTTTAATTCTTTTAGCTCTGCTGGAGCAATGCGATATAGGGCCTAGGATGTGGGGTTTGTTCCTGGGGTTATTTCTATGGTGAACTCCACTTATCATCTTGGAGATAGTCCGGGTAGCTCTTCTAGATAAAACCTGGAATGTCTATGACTACTGGAATGTCTTCCAGTTCCTTTTCTTCAGACTTCTCGTGTACAACCATGGCCAATAAGAATGTACATCCTTTCTGTATCATCTTTTGAGCTTTCAGGTGGGAACCCAATTGTACTTCACTTTTCCTTCTATCTCCTTAGAACTTTAGTCCTTTCGTTTTGGAAGTACGGAAAGTTACCGTTTTCCCTCTACAGTCCATTTTTGCTTGATGATTACTCAGCCAGACCATTCCCATAATTATTTCCACCTCCTTTAGGGTAATGGAATTTAGCTTCAAGTTGGATTCCTCAAATTCTTATTTCAAATCCCTTTAGTTGTTTATTCATGTTTAAACCTTCTCTTAAAGTTGTAAGGATGTTAAGGCTTTGTACTAGTGGAGTGAGTTCTAAAGATACTTTCGAAACCAACTCTTCCTATAGTAGATCATGCTCAGCCTCACAATACTCTCACTTGACCACTCGTACTTCTTACCGAGGACCTCATCATGGCCTTGGTGTTGAAACCCTCATTCGATCACCCGTTTTTGACCTGATGCTTTCTCCTTCCCCGATCAAGCTTCCTATTTTCTATCTTAGAATCTTCATCAGATGAATTTCTCCTTATCATGTTTCTAAGGGTAAGTCTTAAGTGTTGAGTTTAACGATCCATAACCCATTCTTCCTTAAGGGGATTTCTTCCCTTTTATTTAAACTTTTATTATCCTACTCTTAAATTTTCTTCAAGGAACTTAGGGGTTTTAATAAACTTCTCTACCTTCATTTAATAAGGAAATATTTTCTTGCCATAATTTGGCTTATTACATGAATTCTCTACCCCTTACTCCCTTGGGGTCTTAGAGCTAGAGTTAATCAAAGAATGATTATGGGATTCTTGATCAACCAACTCTGAAGAACTGATTGGGGCCCATTCGTCCTCCTCAATAGGATGAATTTCATGCATGGCCTCCAGTCTGTACTGCCTTAGTACTTCCACCTCACACTCATAAGTCCACTTTACCCATTGAGATGGATTGAAGTTAGGTTAAGTGGGTGGAGGTACTTGGTGGACCTTCATGAAGGTGGCATTTGCATCCCAATAGTTATGCTAGGCCTCCTTCTTGGTGGGATTCCTCTTCGATTGTTGTGTCATTAGAGGAGGAGGGGTTATACTTCTAGGAGGTGATGCTGATCCCTCTTGTCTAGGAGGAGGGTATATGATGCCTTCTGGTTCTACTAAGGCTCCAACTAGTTTCCGGTAGTCTTCCACCATGTCCTTGGGCACACTTTTTTTTGCCTTTTAGAAACCTTTGAACTGGTTCCTCCCTTGAGTTGGATATCTTTTTCATGATTATAGGGGAAGGACTAGATTTTTCCATGAATTTCCTAGGGACTTACCTTCCTACACGATAGTTTAGAGTTGGGTTAATATCAGGGCATAATATTGATAATGTTTCCAAGGAACTAGGCTCTCATACCACCCTAGTTGTCGCGCCCCAACCTGATTTGGTTGGAACCTCCTTCTTTAACTCGAGATGAGCAAGACGTAATTTCAACCTTGTTCCCTAGAAAGACATGTATCAAATAAAATGCACGCTTAGTGTTATTCCTAGTCATTATATATTTTCCTAAAAAAAGGAGAGAAAAGAGTGGTGAGTTTCTACAACACGGTGAATGGGAGTAAATGAGTGGATGTAGGTGACATCTGACCCTTAATCCCACAATCAATTCTCCGTGTCCGTATGAGGATAGAGACCTCATCCCGTCCCCACCCCAATCTCATGCACTTTGTGCTACTCCAAATTTTGCAAGGTCACTTGGTACGGCGAACTGCCCTTATACTCACAAGGTCATCTAGGGCCCTTAGGACACATCACTACCCCTCATGGGCATCTTGATGATCTTGTAATCATAGTGCATGCACAATTAGTATTTTCTTATCATGCCATATAGTATGTGATGCCACTGGTCCAATGGCCCCGACCCTTAACTCAACCTGCAGCTGTTTGTCTTGATTGGTTTGGAGACCTATCATGTCACACTGCCACTGGTCGACTAAATATGTCGGTATTGTCTTGGTACCATGGTCAAACAATTCATTTATTAAAGTTTTATGCCACATATCTCATGTTTGTTTACAAGCTCCTACTCGTGTCCACTGGCCTATGGCCCACTTGTTCAAAATTTTCAAAACCGGGCATAATAGCCCCCAAGTTCCAAAATCGAGGCCCCCGACCTATAAGAGCTATTCTAACTCCCATCAAGAAGGTCTCCCAAATCATTTAAGCATTAGCACATAGTCAGGGGAGAGCACTTCCAACAAAAATATGTTTTCAACTGTCCATTATACCTACCGGGTATAAGGACATCTCTACACATAACCGATGAATGGGTTTTCAACTTCTTTCAAGGATGTTTCATCATACCATCTGGGTATGATCTACTTACAACCGGTAAGTACTTTTTCCGTGCGATTTTTACATCACTCCTCTAAGTTGTGATGTTTAAAATACCACTTTGTAGTGAGTTTTCATTTTGAGTTTCTTATCATCCCTAACCGGATATGATATAAAATCTCACTCACCCATCAATGCAGTGAATTCTACTAGATCAGTCCCTTATACTCATGCGAGCTTGTCCTTACTAGCGTTCCCGATACATCGTGTTCCTACACAATATGAACATCTTTTTTATTATCTCTGGTCCTAATAGCCTTCATTCATTTCAAATAAATAAGAAAAACCAAACTTTTTTTCTTTGCAATTAAATCCTTAATGTTATTTTTCTTTAACTTTAAGTCCCAAATGTCGGTTTTTCCTCAAATTGAGTTCCAAATCTTTTAAAATTCCCCTTGGGGCATCAATTTATTTAATTTCACAAAAAGGGGTTTAATTTCCCAAATTTCCAATTTGGTCTCCCCAAGTTTCCAAAATTACCATTTTGCCCTTCCTTTATAAAAATGGTAAATTTTACCCCAAAAATTCTAAAATTCCTCAATTGGCCCTCTAACATTTTTATCCTGCCTAATTAATCCTCAATTGAGAAAAAAGATTTGTATGGGAGTGTGCCAGACTCCTTTCTTTCAAAAACTCATTAATTTCAAATTTTGGTTTCACCACCATTTCCTAATTTAATCACGGTGTGTAATCACCCAACACACATCCTTCATCATGAAGGTCAAACACACATTCGCAGGCCAATACATTTACTGAACCCACTTGTGGTGTCGGAGAAACTTTACCGGCCACATAGATAGAAGTATGTCCACTTCTACCCTAAGAATGAATGGATGTTCACGACATCCGACCCTCAATCCCTAAATCAATTCTCCGTGTCCGTATGAGGACAGAGACTTCATCCCGTCCCCACCCCGATCTCATGCGCTTGGTGCTACTCCAAATTTTGCATGGTCACCTGGTATGACGAACTACACTTATACCCACCAGGTCGTCTAGGGCCCTTAGGACACATCACTACCACTCATGGGCATCTTGATGGTCCTGTAATCACAATGAATGCACAATCAGTATTTTCTTATCATGCCATATAATATGTGGTTCCACCAGTCCAATGGCTCTGACCTTCAACTCAACCAGCAATTGTTTGCCTTGATTGGTCTAGAGACTTGTCATGTCGCACAACCACTGGTTGACTGAATATGTTGGTCCTGTCTTGGTACCATGGCCAAACAATTCATTTATTAAAGTTTTATGGCACATATCTCATGTTTTTTACAAGCTCCTACTCGTGCCCACTGGCCTATGGCACACTTGTTCGAGATTTTCAGAATCGGGCATAATAGCCCCCAATTTCAAAACCGAGGACCCTGACCTGTTAGAGCTATTCGAGCTCCTATCAAGAAGGTCTCCCAAATCGTTTAAGCATTGGCACACAATCAAGGGAGAGCACTTCCGACAAAAATATATTTTCAATTGTCCATCATACCAACCGAGTATGAGGTCATCTCCACTCATAACCAATAAACAGGTTTTCCACTTCCTTCAAGCAATTTTCATCATACCAGCCGGGTATGATCTACGTAAACCGGTAAATAGTTTTTCTGTGTGATTTTAACATCACTTCTCTAAGTTGTGATGTTTAAAATACAACTAAATAGTGGGTTTTCATTACGAGGTTCTTATCATTCCCAGCCGGGTATGATATAGAATTCTGACACACCCATTAATGTTGTGAATTCCCTCAATCAATTCTTTTTGTTCATGCGAGCCTGTCCTTGTTGGCATTCCTAGTACTTTGTATTCCTACACGATATGAACAACCTTGTTCATTATTCCTTGGACTAATAGCCTTCATTCATTCTAAATGAATGAGAAAACCAAACTTCCTATTTAAGTGCAATTAGGTTCCTAAAGTTATTTTTCTTTAAATTTAAGTCCCTAATGCCGATTTTTCCTCAAATTGAGTCCCAAAACTTTTAAAATTTATCTTAGGACCTCAATTTATGCAAATTCACAAAAAGGGGTTTAATTTCCCAAATTTCCAATTTGGTCCCCCAATTTTTCTAAAATTACTATTTTGCCTTTCCTTTACAAAAATGGTAAGTTTCTCCCCAAAAATTCTAAAATTCCTCAATTGGCCCTCTAACATTCTTATCAACTCAGCTGAAACAGGGCAACTTTGGTCTGTCGGAGCTGCTTCACTGTTCGATCACGCCGGCGCTTCTCCGGCGACTCTCGAAAGGAATGGATGTCACCACCGTGTAACTGACTTCTCCCCGATTCTAACGAACTTGACCTCACCTTCTTTGTCTCAGAAATGACCCTATATTGGAGCTCTGGTTTGAGCTTCACCGAAAAACTAAGCTGTTGAGAGAGAGTGAGCTTTTCAATTGTGAAGAGGATGAATGGAGAGGGTCTCTTCATATAGGAAGCTCGGGGACTTCTTGGCCGTCTGATTGGTGCCTTAATGGCGGTCATTCATTATTTGAAACTCCTTGGTCGGAGACTTTTCAGATTCATCGGCGCAGCACAATTTTCCGGCGATTGAACAATGTTGTCATCTAAAGGAAGAAGAAGACACTGTTCCGAACTGGACCGGACTGCAACGAACGGGGTTCAAAGCCTAAACCAGCCGGTTCAACCCCCATTCGACCGAATTTTTCAAATCTAAAAATTTCTAAATTCATTTTCTATCCAATGGTAGCCTCAAATCTCAAATTTGAATTTTTTAAGCCACCTAGAAAAATGAATTTAGAATCCGGTTCAATAGTGGTTCAAATCGGTCCAAACCGGTTCAATCCGGTTCGGATTTGGTTCACTTGAACCGGTTTGGTTTTCATCTCCAATTCCTTCTCAAGTCCATTTCCGTGACTTTTTGGACTCTTTGGGTCATTTGGGATCCATAAATTTCCCGGTCTGCCCTCTCTCTATCGACTCCGGTACATGAGTCGACTCGGTTCATAAATCAGTTCTATCGATTCGAACCCGGTTCACTTGAACCAGTTTAGTTTTTCTTCCCCAATTCATCCTAAGGTTCTTTTCCAAAATTTTTGAACCATTTTTAGTCACATGGGAGTTGTAAATTCTCAATTTGCCCATTTCCTAATAATCAAGCTTTTAGACCGATACGGTTTTAAACTTCGAAGCTCACTAGTTCTTTTCCTGGTTTTTCTCATTATCAAAGGATGGGGTTTACATGAAAGCAATGAAAACTCTTAATAAAATGGTATGTGATTTCACTATGGCACCAAGACAGACCGACATACTCGACGGATCGGCCTAGACAAACAGCTGTAGGTTTGGTTAAGGGTGGAAGTCGTTGGACTAGTGGCACCAAAGATAAATGGCTATGTGGAAACTGTTGTTTGAGCTTGCCCTTGAGGTATAGGACCATTAAGATGCCCAAGAGGGTACTGATGCATCCTAAGGGCTACTGGATGACCTAGTGGAGATAAGGGCAGTTCATCGTGCCAGCAATCGGGAAGCTCGGCGTAGCTTCTTGCGCTTGAGACTGGGGTGGGGTCGGGAAGAGGTCTCTATCCTCAAACGAACACAGAGTTGTTTTTTTTCTAAGGGTCAGATGTCATGAACATCCACTCAGACCCAAGGTAGAAGTGAACGAGCTTCTATCTTGGTGGTCGGTAAAGACGCTCCGAACCACAAGTGGGCGCAATGGATGGGCTACACCTACTAATGTGTGATCCCTTCTTGATGAAGGGCATCTTTTGACTGTTAAATTCCCCTAATGTGAAAATGAGGGAAAAGGTTTTTAAATCCCAAAATTTGAGCAAATATCATTCTTAAAGGAAATAAGGATTTTGGCACACTTTGATTTAAATTTATTTTGTTTATGAAAACTCACTCCCAACACCCATCCACCGGGTGTTGGAAGTGAAGTTTCAAAGGATTTAGTTAAATTTTTCCCAAAATCCTTTTTATCTATTTTCAAAGCCTTTGTGTGTCTAGTTCTTTTAGCACATCCCCTTGCCTTAGGAGGCATTGACAAACAAGCACACTTACTTTATAATAAAGGGTACACACGTTCGTCTGTGCAGCATGCCCACTACACACACTTGTAGATCGGAGCGTGTTTATCATTCACCATGATAGAAGTCCCCGACTTCTACCTTGAGTCTGAGCGACGCCCCAGGCGCCAAGGCCTTAGACTCCATATAACTCATTGTTCATATGAGGACGAGACCTCATCCCACCCCCACCCCAGTCTTAATGCACAAGAAGCCCCAACACAGTAGTTTCATGACTAACTAGCACAATGAGGAAGCCCCAACACAGTAGCTCCTCACTTCCCTTATCACCACCATGTCGTCCAACAGCCCTTGGAATCCATCACTACCCCTTGGGCGTCTTGATGGTTATGAATAAAAAAGTACATGCACAAACAATAATGTTTCATATTCTTAGCCATTCTCTTTGGTTTCTACGGTCCAACGGCCCCGACACTCAACCCGGCCTGTAGCTATTTGTTAGGCCAGTCTACCGACCTAGCATTGATGCACTGCCACTAGCCCATCGAGCATTTTCAGTCCTAACTTGGTACCATGGCAAATCAAACAATCAATTCCATTTTAAGTAAGAGTTTTCATGGCTCTTCCTATTCATGTTTGTTTACGGGCTTCAGCCCGTGCTCACTGGCCTCGGACCCTCTGCCCAACCAGTTTTCATACTGGTTCGCACTCATCCTGATTAGAAATTGTCCAAATTGGAGCAAATTTCCTTCACTAGAAAAGGAAATAAAATTCTTTACTCAATGAAAAGTGTCATTGGACAGAGAAGGAAGATGACACTATTCTACATGTGCGAGCTTCACACGTGCGGGCCAACCATGTGGCAGCACATGATTGGTTAGTCCGGCAGACATGGTGATCCGACTCATCCGCCATGTTAGTCAGTGATCGATTGACTGGACAAGAGGTAACCTCTCATTGGCTGGTCGTGTCTACGTGGGTACTGAATGGGCACCCGCTAACCGTTGACCGATTGATAGAGCACTCCTTGCCATGTGTCGCACTCTAATTGGTTGTGCACAAGCTAACTAGGCACTGACCGATCAGCGGTCTGTTGATCGGTTGGACCGTTGACCGGTCAGGTTCGACTGAGTTCAATGACCAGAAAATGAAAATCGATCAGTTTAGGGCCGATTTAACTGGTTTTCCCAAAATTAAAAATTTCTAAATTTATCTAAATTCATTTTCTATACAATGGTGTCCTTAATTTCCCAAATTGATCTTTTTAAGCCACCTAGAAAAATGAATTAAGAGACCGGTTCATGTATGGTTCAATCTAGTTTAGTCCAGTTCACCCTTTTCTGATCTAGTTTTCTCATCCAATTTCCTTCATGACCCTTCCCCATGATTTTTGTGACATCTTGGTCACTTGAGATTTTCAAATTTCCCATTTCGTCACTTCTTTATCACTCTCAGTTCATTAATTGGTTCAGTTTTCTTCTTAAATTGACCGGTTCTTTCCCGATTTTTCCTTGATCTGAGGTAATGGGTTTCACAAGAAGTCTGACTAGGGCGAACAAGTCTCATTTATTGAGTGAGTGGGAATTTATAGCATTGGTCTTGTTTGGGATGATGGCCCTGCACCTAAAATTGAAAACCGTTTTCCTAGAATTAGCCTTCCTAAGTGGGTGACTGTGCATAAACAATTTGGGAGCTAATTTCGGTGATGGACTAGACAATGCATGTGGGCCCAAGGCCAATGGGCACAGGTAGAAGCTCGTTGAAAATGAACAAGACATGAGCTATTAAAAGTGTCTATAATGGCTAACTGTGTGATTGATTCCCATGTCGAAGCTGGATAGACAAACTCATTGGGTTAGTAGCTGCTGAGCCAAAGTCGGGACTTCGAACTCATTGGGCTAGTAGTTACGAGGCCGAAGTTGGGTTTTCAGGTTCGTTAGGCCAGTAACACAAAAGATGAAGGTTATAATAAATAAATACTGTTGATTTTGCAAGCATGAGATGTGGAGCCATCGAGACGCTAGGTATGGGGTAGTGGTGGTTTCAAGGGCTGATGGACGACCCAAGGAGCATAAGGGCGGTCTATCATCTAGTACGTAGAGAAACTCTAGGAGCTTCGTGCACATAGAGACCGAGTGTCATGCCCTAACCCGGTTTAGTTGGAACTCCATGAGCAACCTGCCACTCCCATTGGTCTAAGAAGACTTACCCCTTCTTCTAGGTCGTGATGAGTTAGGCGTCCTTCTAACATGGAATGGCATTATACAAAACTTTAGTAATTAATAGAGACTTTCAACATACATGATTTAGTTTTTTAACTTTGAGAAGGTATCTAAGGGTCTATCTACTTTCATGAAAAATGGATAAAGGGAGGGGCTGAGTTTCTACAACTTAGTGAGTGGGTGTTAGGAGTGAGTCTTAAAAATAACGTCAATTTATCAAAACCATTCCATAAATCTTTCTTTGAAGCCTTTCATCCTTTTCATAAATCCTTTAATATTATGTGTGTTTAGCTCTTTTTAACACATCCCCTTGCTCGAAAAGTGTTTAGCAAATATACATATGCCCTTTATCATAAAGGGTACACACGTTTGCAGGATAGTCTCAGACTGCACCCACTTGGGGATCAGCACGACTTTGCTGTCCACCCTGATAGAAGTTTGACCACTTCTACCTTGAGTTTGAGTGATGCCCCATGTGCCCATCCCTCAGACCCAAAATCACTTTGTGTCCGTATGAGGATAGAGACCTCATCTCGCCCTCACCCTAGTCTCATGCGCAAGAAGCTTCCACCAGCTTCATGACTTACTCATACGATGAACTGCCCATATCGCCACCAAGTTGTCTAGCAATCCTTGAAATCCATCACTACCCCTTATGGGCGTCTCGATGGTCACAAACCAGAGTGCATGCACAAACAATAATTTTTCACATAATAGCCATCATCATTGGTGTCGACGGACCAACGGCCCCGACACTCGACACGGCTTATGGTTATTTGCCTAACCGGTCCGTTGACCTAGTCCTAGCACATTACCACTAGCCCATCGAGCCATGTTAGTCCTTACTTGGTACCATGGAAAATCACATAGAATTTCTAGTTTAATGAGATTTTTCATGTCTCTTTACTCATGTTTGTCTACAAGCTCTAGCTTGTGCCCACTAGCCTTGGGCCTACTTCATGAGTTTTTCAAAATTGGGCTTTGAACCCTATAAGTTCAAAAATGAAGCCCTTGGCCTATTGGAATTGTTCTAGCTCTCATTAGAGAAGTATCCCAAATAGTTTAAGCATTTTCACACAGTCAAGGGAGAACATTTCTAACAAAATGGTTTTTATCTTAAAGTATTCATCACACCAAACGGGTATGATGATAGAGGTATGTCCACTAACAACAGGTAATTTGTTTCCATTTCAAATAGTGTTTCATCATACCAACCAGGTATGATGTAAGCCCACTCACAATTGGCAAGTAGGTTTTTAGCTTAAAATTATGCTCATCATCCCAACCGGTTATGATGTAGGAAATTCCCACTCACAGTGGCTTCCAATTTAGAAAATGTGCTCATCACCCTAACCGGGTATGATGTTGGAAATTCCCACTCACAACGGCTTTTCATTTTCCAAAAAGATGTACTCATCACCCCAACTGGGTATGATGTATAAAGGTCACACTCACCCGATTATTGTGACGTGTTCATCCCCAATCAGCTTTCCAAGTCCTATTCGAGCTCATTTGCCCACATTCTTATTTGAATTCATTCCAACATGGGTTGTGTATCCTTATAAGGAATGGTTTGGCATGAATAGCCCTTCTATTTCCATGTATTTACATTTAGGCCCTTATTTTAGCCTTATTGCAATTAGGCCCCAAAAGTCCATAATATTTGACTTTAGATCCCTAATCCTCAATTATTTTCAATCAAGTCCCTGGGGTTTCCAATATCACTCTTGGGTCCTTAATTTTCTCAAAATTGTAAATGGGGCTCAAATTTTTCCAAATTGGCCCCCAACTTTTCCAAAATTACCGTTTTGCTCCTAACTTTCCAAAAATGGCCAATTGGTCCCAATTATTTCAAAATTTGACCAATTGCTCCTCCAACATCTTCCTCATTGCCAATTGACCTTCCATTTTAAAAATTTTCACTAAGGTCCTAAAATTTTTCAAAATCCCCAAATTTCTCCCTCAATTTCACCCTTTTCATTGACCCGAATCTAATCACATCCAATTGACCACTCCATTTGTGTTAATTGTCCCCTATCATGTTGCTAATCAATTTCCTCACCTTTCTATGATCATACCAAGCTTTGAATCACTATTTTTGAGTCTGAAATGAGCTTAAATGGTGCTTTGTCGAAAAACTAAGTGTAGAGAGAGTTTCGAGAACTCACTATCGGAGGTGTGACAATCTGAGCTCTTGTTCTAGGAAGATAGCTCTCATCCCCAAGGTTCTTCTAGGATAAAAAATTACTACAATTCATGTCCTAAGCAGTAGGAATTTGGTTAGTGAAATTTGACAATTTCTCTCTCTAGAATCGAATCATTCCGACATGGGCCGAATTCACTTACCATTATCCTGTGGGGGTAGAGTACGAGTTGGTAAGGCTAGGGGAAGGCTCAGTTTGACTGTATGAGGTTTGAATTGGCCAAATTCCAATTGGGAAAAATAGGGCAGCTTCAGGACTCACGGAGCTGCATCACAATTTGGACTCGTTGGTGCTTCTCCGTTGGTCCTCAAGTAGAATGTAGGCTACCGTTAGGTAGCTGACTTCCTCTGGATTCTATAGGAATCAAATTCGCCTTCTAATGATGAGAGAAGTGCCTAAGTCAGAGCTTTGGTTTGAGCTTCATTGGAAAATGGAGCACTTATCCTTCTTCGAAGGTTTGAGGTGTGTGAAGGATGAATGGACCGAAGCTCTTTATATATGGAGCTCAGGGACCCTCTACTCTACCAGTTTCCATATTGGTTGAGCTTATACTCAACAAAAAATGCCATAATGGGAGGGAATATTCCCTTACCGGAAAAGGAAAGTTTTTCTGCCATTGACGAACAGTGCTGTCATCCTAAGGAAGACGATGAATAATACATTATTCATTGACCGGTCGAACTATTGACCGAGCCCATCCGATCGGGTTCAGTGACGAAAATCAATCGGTTCAGGCCCAATTTGAACGATTTTCTAAAAATTAAAATTTTCTAAATTAATTTAAATTCATTTTCTATCTAGTGGTGGTCTCAATTCTCCAAATTGACATTTTTAAGCCACCTGGAAAAATGAATTATCTAATTCAATTCACCATGTTTCAACCAGTCTGGTTCAGGTCTGTTTTATTCTAAACTGTTCTGGTTTTCCCATCCAATTTACTTCATGGTTCTTCCCCATAATTTTTATGACTTTTTGGTCACTTGGGATTTTCCAATTTCCCATTTTATCTCTTCTTTACCATTTTAGGTTGATTAATTGACTCGGTTTCTCATGAAATTCATTGGTTCTTTTCTTGGTTTCCTTGGTCAGAGAGGATAGGTTTCACACCGAGGTGGGAGGGGGAAAGAGGTCTTTTCACAAAAAGCAGACACAAGGTATGATGAGGGTTTGAGGGTCGGACAATTGATGTCCACTCAAACTTAGGGTAGAGGCCAAGAACCTCTATCAGGGCGGACAGTAAAGGCACTCCAATAAACAAATGGAACAGTCAGGTACTATTCTACGGACGTGTGATCCATTTTTTATAAAAAGGTCATGTGATTATGTGATAACCCAAGAAGTGGTAAATAAATGGAATATCACAAATTTATCAAACACCCATACAATTACATCCCTAAGGTTTCCCCCACTCACTAAGTTATGAAATTCACCCCCTCTTAACTTTTTTTCTAGAAGGAAAAGATCATACAAGAACTTTCCTCATCGAGTCCTAAACCTAGGTATCATTTATGCCATCAATTTTTTATGAATTCATTCCAGGGAACATGGAAAGCAATACACCTAACTATTCACGATCTAGAGGAGGAGTGACTCCTCGAGATCTAGGAGTGTCACGCCCCGACCTGGTTTGGTTGGATCCCCATGATCAACCCACCGCTCCCTTGGTGTAAGAGGGGTTTCCCCTACTTTATTCAAGAGGAGCCAGGCATAAATTCAATTCTTGTTACCTGGGATAGGATAAATCGATATAAAGCAAGCTTAAAAGAAATTTTAAGCATACCTGATGGAGGGTACATCTTCACGCTCTCTTTTAATTTATCTCCTTACTCCTGAAAAGGGGTAAAGAGAGGGGGTGAGTTTCGACAACTTAGCGAGTGGGTGTTGGGAGTTAGTTCAAAATAATTTTAGTTAATCAAAACTAGGCTAAGGTTAACAAATCCTTTATTAAGGATTTCCTCAAATTCAAATCTCCAAAACCTTTTTTCATTACTATATTATTACATGTGTTTAACCCATCCCCCTTGCTTGGGGAGGCATTTAGCAAACAAACACATGCACTTCATCAGGAATGATACACACATTCGCATGGTAGTCCCAGACTGCACCCACTTGGGGATTAGCATGACTTTGTTGTCCACCGTAATAGAAGCACATCCACTTCTACCCAGAGACAGAGTGGATGTCCCAAACGTCCAACCCTCAGACCCGAATGCCACTTCATGTTCATATGGGGATGGAGACCTCATCCTGACCTCACCCCAGTCTCATGCATAAGAAGCACCCAGAGCTTCATGACTGACTGGCACAATAAACTGTCCTTATCACCCCATGTCATTCAATAGCTCTTGGGACCCACCACTACCCCTTTTTGGCGTCTTGATGGTCCTAATCCTTAAGTGCATGCACAAACAATAGTTTTCATATAGTTATCCATCCTCTTTGGTGCCAACGGTCCAACGACCCCGACGCTCAACCTAACCTATAGCTGTTTGTCTAGGATGGTCCGTCGACCTAGCCCTAATGCACTGCTGTTAGTCAATCGAGCACTATCGATCCTGACTCAGTACCATGTCACAACACACAATCAATTCCTTTTTAATTAGGAGTTTTCATGGTTCTTCCAAATCAAGTTTGTTTACGAGCTTCTGCCTGTGCTCACTGGCCTTGGGCCCACTGCACGTGTTTTCCAAAACTGTGCATTTAGCTCTATGAGTTCAAAAACCAAGGCCCCTTGCCTATTTGAGTTGTTCCAGCTCCCGTCAAGAAGGTCTCCCAAATATTTTAAGCATTTATCACACAGTGAGGGGAGAACACTTCTGACAAAAGTTATTTTCTAATCTCATCACACTAACTGTGTGTGATGATGGATCCACTTACAACTAGTTAGCGATTTTCTCCTTTCATTATGGAAACTCACCATACTAACCAGGTATGATGTTTTTTTATCCCTACTCACAACTAGTAAGTAGGTTTTATCCATTAAAAATAGTGCTAATCATCCCAACTGGTATGATGTATAAAGTTCTCACTCACTCGGTGACACTAATGCACCTGTCCCTAGCCAGTTCTCCATGTCTAAGTCTAGCTCCTCTATCTGCGTTTCGATTTGAAGAGTTCCTATAGAGTTTGGCCATTCTTATATATTAGGGTTTTGTATAAAAGCTTCCCATCTTTTCAATATGGGCTACTGGGCCCATATTTCTAGTTTATTACACTTAGGTCCCTAAAGTTCATACTTTTTTACTTTAGGTCCCTAGTGTTAAATTTTCCTCACATTAAGTCCCGAGTACTTCCAATATCTTCCTTGGGTCCTTAATTTACTTAAAATTGTGTAAGTGGCTCAAATTTTCCAAAGTCCCAATTTAGTCCCCAAGTTTCAAAAATTACAGTTTTGCCCCTACTTTCCAAAAATAGTTAATTGACCCCAATTCTTTCGAAAATTGACCAATTGGTCCCTTAACATCATTATTATTGCCAATTGGACTTCAATTTCGAGAAATTGCATGGAGGTCCCTCAATTTTCCCAATTATTTCCACAATTTCACCCCTTTTATACTGGTCGAATTTGATTTCTTCAAATTGGCCATTCAATTGGGGTTAATTGCTCTAATTGATGACATGGATTGGGCTCACATGAAAAACTCGGTCGGTTCAGGCTCGATTTGACCAATTTTTTCAAATCTAAAATTTTCTAAATTCTTCTAAATTCATTTCCTATCCAATGGTGGCTTCAATTTTCCAGTTTGATCATTTTAAGCCACCCAAAAAAAATAAATTTAGAAACCGGTTCATGTATGGTTCAATTTGGTTCAATCTAGTTCAGGTTTGGTTCACCCTGAACCCGTCTGGTTTTCTCTTCCAATTTGCTCCATGGTTCTTTTCCATGATTTTTATCACTCTTTGAGTCACTTGGTAATTTCAAATTTTCCATTTTACCCTTTCTTTACTGGTTTTAGTTCGTTAACTCACTCAGTTTTCTCTTTTGAATCGACTGGTTCTTTTCTTGGTTTTCTTATCTTTAAAGGAACGGGGTTTACATCTCTCCCCTCCTTTTTGGAGTTTTGTCTAAAATTTAATTTCACCTCCTTTCTCCTTGGGGCAATCTTCCTTGGTGTCAACTTGGGTTTACTTGACACGTCATACATTGGTTGTTCCTTTACTGAGTCCCTTTTTAATCCATGCATTAAGGGGACTTCTCTTCCATTGTATTAATCACTCACTCTATGAAGGGTATCTTCAGTTGGTGGGTCTTTCCCACAATTCAAAAAGTATACCTTTAAGCCCACTCTCTATTCTACTTAGGGTAGGGTCTTTTCTCTTGAGGGTTTTTACCCATGTCTTTACGTAGACTATCCTATGATCGTTCCTTCCCTTACAATCCTTGGTGGCCTTTTCATGGCAGATCATGCCTACACAATCTCCTAGGGACTACTACTGTCATGCCCGACCCGGTTTGGTCAGATCCCCGTGAACAACCGGTCACTCTCTCGATTTAAGAGAAGTTTCCCCCTTCTTTAACTCAAGAGGAGCCAAGTGTATTTTTGACCTTGTTCCCTGGAAAGACATATATCAAATAAAATGCAAGCTTAAGAGTAATTTTAGCATACCTGACAGAGTGTAAAGCTCGGTGTTATTCCTAATCATTTTCTCTTTTCCTAAAAAAGGGATTGAAAAGAGGGGTGAGTTTCTACAACTTAGTGAATGGGTATTTTTAAAATGAAGTTTTAAAAAAATAGTTTTCAAGTTGGAGTGTGTTAGTCTCCTTAATTCCTTTAAAATTTCTCATCTTCAAAATCTTGGTTTTTATCACCATTTCTTATTAACCATGGCGTGTCATCACCCAACACACATCCTTTATCATGAAGGTCAAACACACAATCGCAGGCCAGTACATTCACCGAACCCACTTGTGGCGTTAGAGCGACTTTACCGACCACCAAGATAGAAGCACGTCCACTTCTACCCTAAGAATGAGTGAATGATCACAACATCCAACCCTCAATCTTGTAACGATTCTTCGTGTCCGTTTGAGGACAGAGACCTCATCTTGACCCCACGCCAGCCTTATGCACTTGAAGCTACGTCAAGCTTCGTAAGGCTTCTGGTACGACTAACTACCCTTATATCCACCATATCATCCAGGGCCCTAAGACACATCTCTACACCTCTTGGGCATCTTGAAGGTTCTGTAAACACAATGCATGCATAATAAACATTTTTCTCATGATGCCATATAACATGTGGTGCCCCTAGTCCAACGGCCCATCTCTACACCTCTTGGGCATCTTGAAGGTTCCGTAAACACAATGCATGCACAATAAACATTTTTCTCATGATGCCATATAACATGTGGTGCCACTGGTCCAACGGCCCCAACCCTCAATTCAATCTGCAGCTATTTTCCTTGACTAGTCTGGACACCTGTCATGTCGCACTGTCGCTAATTGATTGAGAATATCGGTCCTGTCTTGGTGCCATAGACAAACAATTCAATTACTTAAGTTTTCATGGCATATAAATCATGTTTGTTTATGAGCTCCTGCACGTGCCAACTGGACTAGGGCTGACTGTTCGAGATTTTCAAATTTTGGGTATATCAGCCCCCAAGTTCCAAAATCGAGGCCTCTAACCTAATAGAGTTATTCAAGCTCCTGTCAAGAAGATCTCCCAAATTGTTTAAGCAATGCCACACAGTCAAGGGAGAACACTTCTGACAAGAAAAAAATATTTTTTTAACTGTCCATCATACCAATCGAGTATGAGAACATCTCTGCTAATAACTGATGAACGGGTTTTCCAATTCCTTCGAGAAAGTTTCATCATACCAACATATTATGATCTACTTACAAACGGTAAGTAGTTTTTCCGCGTGATTTTCACATCACTCATCTCAGGTGCGATGTTTAAAATACCACTTAGTAGCGGGTTTTCATTTTTGATGTGCTTTTCATCCTAATTGAGTATGATATAAAAATCCCACTCACCCGATCGTGCAGTGAATTTTCAGTTAGTCGGTTTTTGTCCTTAACGAGCTTAACCTTAGCTGGTGTTCCTGATGTATCGTGTTCCCATACGAAATGAACGTTGTTGTTCATTAGTATTTGGCTTAATCACCTTCATTCAGTATGAATGACTAAATTCTCAACTTTTCAAATATTTACAAATTGATCCCTAAAGTTATTTTTCCTTTTGCTTTAGGCCCCCAATTGTCAGTTTTTCCACAAATTGAGTCCTGAAACTTTTAAAATTCCCCTTGGGAGCTCAATTTACTCAATTTCATAAAAGGGGTTCAAGTTTCCCAAATTCTCAATTTGGCCCCCAAATTATCCAAAATTACCATTTGGCCGGTCTTTATAAAAATGGTAAATTTTACCCCAAAAATTCTAAAATTCTCAATTGGTCCCCTAACACTCTTATTATGCCCAATTGACCCTCAATTTTATAAAATTGCATTTTGGTCCTTTGAATTTTTAAAAATCCCCAAATTCCCCAATTTTAACTTCCTAACATAGTCGAATTTGATTTTATCAAATGGATTGATCAAACACATGTAATTGTTGAAATTAAAGTTAAATTTGAGTTTCTACATCTTCATATGATTCAATAGCACTTTGAGTCGTATGTTTTGACGTTGGAATGAGCTCAAACGGAGCTTCGCCGGAAAATAGAACATAGAGAGAGAGAAAGCTTCAATTGCTCACCATCGGGGGCGCGGTTGTCATGCCCCGACCCGGTTTGGTCGGATCCCTGTGATCAACCCACCACTCTCCCGGTTTATTAAAGGATTTCCCCTTATTGTAAACCGTAAAGAGTAAGGCATCCTTTAACCTGCACATTTTCCTGGAATAGCATAATCAAAACTGCATGAAATTTAAAACTTTACATACCTATTTTACAGGCATCTTAGTTGACGGTCTTTAAGGGGAGGCTTTCCGATTTTTCCTGAAAGGGATATAAGGGACGGGGTGAGTACGACTACTTAGTGAATGGGTTTTTTTTACTTTTAAGAAAAACATTTATATGGGGTGTGCCAGACTTCTTTATTTTCAAAAATCCCTTCATTTAAAAATTCGGGTTTTTCCACCATTTCTTTTTACCACAGTGTGTCATCACCCAC
This sequence comes from Trapa bicornis, assembly GCA_030064425.1. Lineage (NCBI taxonomy): Eukaryota > Viridiplantae > Streptophyta > Magnoliopsida > Myrtales > Lythraceae > Trapa > Trapa bicornis. The sequence goes on along the minus strand of CM057760.1, from coordinate 17,181,590 downwards.
ATTAAGGTTACACACATTCGCAAGTCAGTATCACTACTGAACCCGCTAGTGGCTTCGAAGCGACTTTTCCTGCCCTGGGAATGAGTGGATGTACATGACATCTGACCCACAATCCCGAAATCACTTATTCGTGTCCGTATGAGGACAGAGACCTCATCCTGTCCCCACCCCGGTCTCATGCGCTTGGTGCTACTCCAGATTTCGCATAGACACTTGGAACGACAAACTGCCCTTATAGCCACCAGGTCGTCCAATGCCCTTAGGACGCATCACTACCCCTCATGGGCATCTTGATGATCCCGTACTCACAGTGCAGGCACAAATAATGTTTTCTTATATTGCCATGTAATCTATGGTGCCACTAGTCCAACGGCCCTGACTCTCAACTCAACCCGCAGTTGTTTGTCTTGACTAGTCCATCGACCTGTCATGTCACACTGCCGCTAGTTGACTAAGCATGTCAATCCTATCTTGGTACCATGGCCAAACAATTCACTTATTAAGTTTTATGGCACATATATCATATTCGTTTACGAGCTCCTACTCGTGCCAACTGGCCTTGGGCCCACTATACAAGATTTTCAAAATTGGGCATTTAGCTCCCAAGTTCCCAAACCGAGGCCCCCAGCATATCAAAGCTATTCGAGCTCCCGTCGAGAAGGTCTCCCAAATTGTTTAAGCATTGGCACACAGTCAGGGGAGAGCACTTCCGATAAAACATATGTTTTCTCTATCAATTATATCGCCCGAGTATAAGGACACCTCCATTCATAATCGATGAACGGGTTTTCAACTTCCTTCGAGGAAGTCTCATCATACCAACCGAGTATGATCTACTTACAATCAGTAAGTAGTTTTTCCGCATGATTTTCACATCACTTCCTCTAAGTAGCGATGTTTAAAATACCACTTAATAGTGGGTTTTCATACCGAGGTACTTATCATTCCCAACCGGGTATGATATAAAATTTTCACTCACAACCGGTAAGTGGTTTTTAATTTTAAGTTGTGCTCATCATCCCATCCGGGTATGATGTTAATAAACCCACTCACCCATTAATGCCGTGAATTACACAACACCGATTCTTTGTATTCATGCGAGCTTGTCCTTGCTGCGTTCCTAGTACTTCGTGTTCCTACACGATATGAACATCTCGATTCATTATCGTTCAACCTAATAGCCTTCATTCATTCCAAATGAACGAGAAAGTCAAACTTTCATTTATTTGCAATTAGGTCCCTAAAGTTATTTCTCTTTAACTTTAAGTCCCTAATGCTAGTTTTTTCTCAAATTGAGTCCCGAAACTTCTAAAATTTATCATAGGACCACAATTTATTCCATTTCACTAAAAGGGGATTAATTTCTCAAATTACCAATTTGGTCCTCCAACTTTTCCAAAATTACCATTTTGCTCATCCTTTACAAAAATGGTAAGTTTTTCCCCAAAAATTCTAAAATTTCTCAATTGGTCCTCCAACATTATTTCCATGCCCAATTGGCCCGCAATATCATAAAATTTCATTTTGGTCCATCGAATTTCAAAAATCCCAAAATTTCCCCAAAATTTTCTCCCAATTTTAACTCTTCAACACTACTGAATTTGATTTCATCAAATTGACCGATCAAACACCTCTAATTGTTGAAATTGGAGTTGAAATTGAGTTCCTACATGTTCATACAATTCTAAGGAACTTTGAATCGCAGATGTTAACGCCAGAACGAGCTTAAACGAAGCTTCGCCGGAAAATAGATTGTAGAGAGAGAAAGCTTCGATTTCTCACTGGTGAGGGCACGGCAGTTTGAGCTTTCGATTTGGCAGATAGCTCTCATCTTGAGGATCATCATAGAATCAAGAATCACATCAATTGATGCCGAATTGAGTTAGAATTTCATCATTGAAATTCTATCAGTTCTCTCTCTAGAATCGGCTGAAAATTGCAGAGAGGAGCCGAATTGGTTTACCTTCTGGTCGTAATTCGGCCGTGGGAGGGCTGAGGAAGTGTTGGAAAGGCTTGGTTTAGCCTGACGAGGGCTTGAAATGGCCCATTTTAGCTTGGCCGAAATAGGGCAGCTTCGGTCCGCTGGAGCTGCTTCACTATTCCATCATGCCGGCACTTTTCCAACGATTCTCGGATTGACTGGAGTTTGCTTCCAGATAGCTATCTTCTCCCTGGTTCTAAAGAGCCCGACCTTTGTTCAAGTCGAAGGTCTAGTTCGAGCATCACCGAAAAATAGAGCAGTAGAGAGAGAGAGAAGTGTTCGGGTGTGAGGAGAATAAATGGGGATTACCTCTTTATATAGGTGTAAAACCGTGTATTAAATGGGAGAGATTTATTACTAATATTAATATTGCCATAAATTATTGGTATTAATTCTAATAATTTAATTTCGGTATTAAATTATTTCTATTAATTTCAATCATTTAATTTGGGTATTAAATTATTGGAATTAATTACAATAATTAAATATATATTAATTTATTTCTATTTATGAGGTCACCCATCCTCACACTACTATCTAGCAAGCACACTTAACTTTAAAGTTTTTATGGAATCTAGTTCACCTGAATCAATTTGGTTTTTATTTTTTAATTTGTCTTAAGTTTCTTTTACAAGGTTTAATGAAACATTTGGATCACCTGGAAGTTGTAAATTTCCATATTGCTTATTCTCAAATGTAAACTTGCTCGGTTTTCTTATTCTGTTTGACCGGTTCTTTTCCCAGTTTTCCTTAACTCAAAAGTGTGGGGTTTACAGCGGTGATCCGAGCTTCCAATCAGGGCAAATATCTCTACTCCTGAGGTTCCTCCTAGGATCAAGAATTGCATTAATTGATTCCAAATTGGGTGAGAATTCTATCATTGAAATTCTGTCAGGTCTCTCACTAGCACTGGTCAGAAATTGCAGAGGGGAGCCGAATTGGCGTTCCTTTCAGTTCTAAATCGGTCGTAGGAGGGCTGAGGAGGTGTTGGGAGAGCTTGGTTTGGCATAAGGAGTGCTTGAATTGGCCAATTTCAGCTCTACTGAAATAGGCAACTTCGGTTCACTGGAGCTGCTTTACTATTCGATCACATCAGTGCTTCTCCTACGACCCTTGGAGCAAATGGATGTTACCACTGTGTAGCTAACTTCTCCCCGGTTCTAAGGAACCTGACCACACCTTCTTGGGCATAGAAAAGACCCTATATTAGAGCTCTGGTTTGAGCTACACCGAAAAACTAAGCAGCTGAGAGAGAGCGAGATTTTCAGGTGTGAAAAGGATAAATGGAGAAAGGCTCTTTATATAGGGGGCTCAGGGACTCGTCGGTCGTCCGTTTGGCAACTTTATGACAGTCATTGATGACCCAAAATGTACTAAATGGAAATGTTTCTTCTTCACCAGCATTTCTTTGATTTTCTAGTGAGTGAATAGTGTTGTCATCTGAAGGAAGAAGACAACATTGTTCTGAACCGAACCGGACCATTACGAACGGGTTCAAAGATTAAACCGGTCGGTTCACCCGCAATTCGACTGAATTTTTCAAATATAAAAATTTGTAAATTTATTTTCTATCCAATGGTGGCATGAAATCTCAAATTTGAATTTTTTAAGCCACCTAGAAAAATGAACTTATCATTCAATTCAATAGTTATTCAAATTGGTTCAATCCGGTTTGGATCCAGTTCACTGAACCGGTTTTGTTTTTATCCCCCATTCATCCTAAAGTCTTTTATCATGACTTATGTGACTCTTTAGGTCACTTGGGGTCCATATATTTCCCGATTTGCCCTCTCTCTATCGGTTCTGGTTCATAAACCAGCTTGGTTCCTAAACTAGTTCACTCCGGTTCACCCGAACTGGCCTAGTTTTTCTCTCCTACTTGGTTCTAAAGTTCCTTCCCAAGGTTTATGAATCTTTTTGGGTTATGTGGCAGTTGAAATTTCTCCAATTTGCTCGTTCCTCAATAATCGGTTTTGTGAACCGATTCAGTTTTCTCACTCGATTCGACCGATTTTTTCCCATGTTTTCCTTAGCTCCAAAGAGCGGGGTTTACAACTCTCCCCTCTTTTTAGGAGTTTTGTACCCAAAACTTATTTCACATTATTTTCATATTGGCTTAAACTTTTCATTGTTATGAAAGTTTTTATTTGATCATTTTACAACTTTCTCGGTTCAATGGCGAAAATTAGTCGGTTTAGGCCCGATTCGATCAATTTTCTCAAATCTAAAAATTTCTAAATTTATGTAAATTCATTTCCTATCCAATGGTGGCCTCAATTTACCAATTTGGTCATTTTAAGCCACCAAGAAAAATGAATTTAGAAAGTGGTTCATGTATAGTTCAAATTGGTTCAATCCAGTTCAGGTTCGGTTCACCTTGAACCGGTCCGTTTTTCTCATCCATTTTACTTCATGGTTCTTCCCCATGACTTTTTGGTCACTTAAAATTTTACAATTTCCCATTTTAACCCTTTTTTACCATCTTCGATTCATTTAGTGGCTCGATTTTCTCATGAGAGTTGCCGGTTCTTTTCCTGGTTTCCTTGGTCTGAGAGGACGGGTTTCACACCTCCCATGAGCCCATAGATGTTCAATGAATGTATTTCGGATGGAGTTATGAAATTTAGAGTTTATTAGTGATGTTTTTAAAGTTTGGGGACTAAAGTGCAAGATTTAAAAAGTTTAGGGACTAATTTACAAATAACGAAAACTTGTGAAATGGTCCCTAAGGGGAGTATTAGAGGTTAGAAAGTGATTTTGAAGTAAATGGAGGTGTCAAAAATGGTTTTCATGAGTGTAAGCATAAAATGGACATTTTTTTGTAAAATGAAGGGTAAGATAATATTTTTTGCCTAAAGGGGGTGCAAAATGGTCCTTTTGCACCATAAGGGGGTTAATTGAATGGATTGTATAAGTTTTGGATAAATTTAAGAAGGCTAGAGACTAAATTATAAATAAGGTATATTTTTTATTAGAATGGTAATTAGAAGAAAATTTAGGGCCAACATGTAATTTTCTAGAATTGAGGACCTAAATAAGATTAAGGGGTAAAATAAGAGTTAAATGGATAAGTTTTCAAAGTTAGACCCTAAAAGAAAGAACTTGAAAAAAAAAGAATATTTTGGTAAATTATGAAAGTTAAGTGGTAAGATTTTTTTTTTTTGCACAATTAAGTGGCAAGATAATTTGGGAAATTTTGATGTTTAATTCGTAAAAGTATACAAGTTTGAGACAGTAGAGTAAATGGAGAAAAACAAGTGGAAACTATAGGAATAATAAAAAAAATATGTAAAGGGTCGTATGATCGAGTTCTGCAGTCCAATAAGAGTGAGATCAAGATGTGAGCAGATAATCGCAAATCTAGAATTTTAAAAATTATGCGAATGTAATAGGATGTACCAGCTAACCATATTACTATAATATAATTGTATAGAGAAACGAGAAATCACAATTCAAAGGGATCATGCTTCCTAGAAAATTAGAATGAAAAGACGGGACAAACGGGTCCTGTGAGTGGACTTTGGACCGTCCATGTTTATTTAAAAGTTTTCCTAAATATAATGACTATCAAAACATGAAAAAGAAATGAAAGGAAAAATAAATTGATATTTAGAGAATATATATTGAATCAATAGAATCATAATATTCTTATGATTTGGAGAGTAAATCAAATAAGAAGGAAAGGCAAATTATGGTGGAATTATGAATATACATATGACTTAGTAATGGAGGAATCATTATCATTTGAATTATATGGATTAGAAGGAAGTTAAGAGGTTGGTCGATCAAGTCGTCCATAAAAAGTAAAATGATGCCTACGCAATGGTGAATTTAATAAATTATGTTGTGAACATATAAATATAGTATATAAGATATGAAATGATCGATATATCATGAGCATGGCCTTAGATACAATAGGCATCTCTTAAATGAATCTTATCATATAGCATAACAATGTGCATGATGAATATGATTGTTGCTATAAATGTTATTAATGCATAGTATATGAGTGGCATGTGATTGTATGTTATGTTTGAGACTAAGATATAGTGTTGAGAGTTAAGTTAATGTTAACGGGGAAGTGGTGATAAGGTGGACGTGTGGGTATGATGGTTTCCATATCACCCATGTATCCAAGGCATATGTACACATGTATGTGTGGACAAGGAATGTTCCGGTGTACATGTATATTTTATGCATAATTTTGATATTCCGGTGAGGGAATGGGATGTACGTGATTTTTTTTAGTGTGTAATGCAACACATACACTCATTGCACGAGTCTCATGTGAGAACTTGGAGATAAACATGGTTAAGCCATACTTTAGTTGTGAATATGACTATGTGTGCTTGCTTGAAGCACACAATATGAATGTGATATGAATAGATATGGGAGAGTCATACTTGAATTTGACTATGTGTGCTTGGTTGAAGCACACAATATGAATGTGATATGAATAGATATGGGAGAGTCATACTTGAATTGAGAATACAATTTATGAGAAATTTGCTTACATGCATAAACAAAAATTTAGTTAAGAGTGATAAACAAGACTAAGTGATATATGATGAATAAATTAATGAGATATTATAAATAGTAAATTTCTAAGAAAAATTGTATATGTGTTTAGACTATAAAATTCATATAAATATATATATATACTTTAATAAAAGTTACCTATGTATAATATTTTGGGTAGAGAATAAAAGTCAAACTATCAAGTGTATTAAAGTTGACAAGCTTACTTAATGAGTAGTGAGCTCACACATTCTAAATTTTTCTAGTAATAGAAAAAATTTGGGGATGATAGAAATATCAAAAATTCAACACTAAAGTTAAATATATTTATTAATATTTTTATTTCCGTGAGAATTTTTATATATATTTTTGGACATTGTATCATTTTTTTAAAGAATTATGGAAATTGATGTGATGTAAAATATTTTTATATTTTTAGTATTTTGTCCATTTCTACAAGGATGAATATACCCACATTTATAGTATGGACGGGTTGTGATCGAGCAGGAACGGAAAATCGAATTAGAGCATGATAATGACAATGAGTGAGATGATGATGTGTCTTGAGAGTGCCAAACGCATATCTTATTTCAATGTGTTTTTATATGTGAGATATTATAGGACAGACCATGTATATGCCACCTAATTTGAACTTGTGATGATGATGTGCGAGGATGAATATTATTTGGTTGACATAAGAGATAGGAACTCAGTTACACATGGTAACCAATCCTTTTAAAGTATTGAAAAATATAATTATTACTATGAAGATTTTATAGATAATAAACTAATAACTTCAAAAATTATTGTTAAATATTTTAAGTAAAGGTCGGAGTAGTAAAACATGTAGTAGTCCAAACTAGATAAATTTATTCACTTAGTTGTAAGTTCATCCACTATACAAAATTATTATAAGTAAGCACATGAGCTCGAGAAAGTATAAGTATGAGATATTATCAAATGACCTCAAATTAAGGTATGAATCTTGAAGTGTATGTATTGATATTTAAATTTTATATTTATTAATTGTTGTATTTTCTAATAAATTATAATTATTTTTGGTGCATTATTCTAATAAAATTAAAATTTAAAAAATTTTATTACGAGTGTTTATTATAGTACTATTTTAATGAAATTATTCACCATTATAATATTGAGTGTTTAATCCTAAAAATCAAGTACATATCATCCCAAATATAGGTCGTGAAGATTGAGTTATTTGACAATTGAATAAATTTGAACAGCTAATAGTTCGATTAATATATAATATTCTTCTAAATAGACACAATAATCTCTAATAGCAATTAGTTTTATTAAAATTATTTAAACTTTTATTTAAAATCTTAATTGACTAAAAAATTAGAAAATTTAGAGAACTTTCTCAAATAATTAAACTATTAAATAATTATTATATATAAGAGAAATATTATACCTAATTTTATTTGCTCCGATGAATCTATTATTTATACGTTGTTTGATAATAAATTAACATATAATATTTTATTATATCTTTCGGCACTAAGAATAAAAGTTACATGATTCCATGATTCCAAGAAGTATTAACAACTATGTTTCAAGATAAGAGTGAAAGACTATGCAAAACAAGGTGAAAGACTAGTGGAAGGTCAAGGACTATCACAAGAAGAAAGAATCCAACTCCGACAATAGATAGAAGGATTAAGTATATAATAGTCCAATAAACACAAAAACTTATGAGTTATAACATTAACATTTGATTGAACATTTGATACTTATCTCCCCTTCAATATCTTTCATTGAATGACGTCTATTTTGAAGTGCAATTAAAAATCTTAATATTAAACAATTATTTTTATAGACATTTAGTTGAGTCTATCTAATAATTTTCCCGAAATGTAAAGGGATTTAGATATATTAGATCTAACGGAGAATCAAACATGTAGCAAAGCATGATTAGGGGAGTGTCCTTTCAACCTTTTCTTCTTTCTATAGGACAAGACCCTCACCTAACACACACCTCTCTCTCTCAATTATGAGTAATGTTTGCATGTACATATAATATAAAATCAGCTTTCATGGAAAAGCTTTCCGCGTACCCACCCAACCGCCACCACCATCCCCACATTCAGAGCATCTTTCTGTTAAAATATTTTAACAGTAATAATCCCCTGCGCTGCACCGCACATCTATAATAGGCCTCTGGTTTATATACTATATACTGACTTCACAAAGAAGATAACGCCATGGCAGAAAACAATTGGCTTGTAATACGACTGGGAAACTTTATCATTTTTGGTTTTAAATCACTGCATATGCAAATTATCTAGTCAGAGTACCGGTTGTTGGCTGTATCTTACCTCTTGTCATATAAGACATTTTTGAAGAGTATGCATGTAGGAATTTTTATAACGAAGGAACAATAAACATGTTGAAATAAGACACACGACTAACAAGAAAAATCTTACTAGCAAAAAACAAGAAAAAAACCAATATATATATAAGAATGTTATATGAGTGGAGTAGGCACTTTTTTACTATATTGGTGAAAATTTAACAATGATGTGGTGTATTTTAATGAGGGCGTCTTTAAAACCCTAAAGGCTGAAACCCACTGCACTAGTTCCACCCTTTATACCTCATAAATACATTGATATTATTATATAAAGGTGAGGAGTGTGATACATTGGGTCAAGTCATATTATCAACAATACTGCCAACCTGGGATTCTCTTCTCCATTCCCCATATTTAAATCTAATATTCCATGTGTCTAAAAAAATCCTAAAATTCTCGTCTTAATATAACAAATTAATTATAAAATATCATAAGTTCCAAATTCCCAATTAACGCGTAGAAAAAGTTTTAGCTTTACACTTTCATTTCTATTTTCTTTGTTATTACATATATAATTTTCATTATTACATTTAAAATCAAGCTTATATTTTATAAAAAAAGAAAAATATTATAAATGATATATAAAAATTACAAATTTTTTTATAAAAGGAAAATTTTCACTCAAATTCTTCTTATCAAATTATACTGTAATACCTTAATTAAAATATATAACAATAAAATATCCTCAATACATTATATTATTAATTAAATTATTGAGAATATAATAATATATTTTATAAAATACATAAATTAAAATAGAGAAGTGTTGTTAGTTTATAATATTAAAATTATTATATTAATTATAAATTATTATTTTTAATTAGGTATGTTATTATATTATTTAAAAATTATTAAAATTATCTATACACACTAACTTTTAGGAAATGAGTTTACAAATGTAAACGATTTAAAAGTTTTGCACGAGTATTAAGAAAAAATATCTAATTCAAATTAATTGTTCTCTTTTATAGGGTAAATAATTGTTGTGGGCGGATTTAAAATTGCACATGCGAAGTGTATACTTATTACACGTAAAGGTTAGTTTTGAGAATATAATCCCAAATTGGATAAAATAGAGAAATGTTTTAGGTTTATAAAATTATAAATGTTTCATTACTTACAATTTATTATAAATATAAGATTTATCAATTATCAGTTCAAATAAATTAATATTATCATTATTATTTAATATAAATTAAATTTCATATCAAATGAGATTCAAAATTGTTATGGATCAAATAAAAACAATGGTATTAGAATAAGTAAAATAAATCAAATATGTCTCTTTTAGGTAATTAGCCCAAATAATATGCACTAAACAATAACAACAACAAGAAATTATGTCTGTTGATAATTAATTTTTAATGCACAATCATTGTACTTGAATGACATATAAGCCATCAAATTCCAAAGCAAAGCAATACCAAGGCATAAGAATATGTTCTAGCCATTAACTTTTTCGGTTCATAGAAAGTAAACGTGTGATTTTTCTCGTGTAAGAGTGATGCATAGAATAACCTCAACTAGATACATTACATGGATATCATTGTAGCAGTAATGCTTTTTCTGTAATGGTTTTTTAAGTTATGGGGAGTTAGAGAGTCCTTCATATGCCACAAATTAAGGGGAGATAAAAATCTTTAAATTGTCCTAATCATCATTACATCAGGCTGTCGTATAGGACAGAAAATGAAGGGGGAAGGAAAAGGGAGGGAGGGCAGTTCTCCCGACACAACCAGCTGTTGACAACATCAATATGATTGAAAATTAGGGGGTTGCTTTTTTTTTTTTCTTCTTCTTAATCATGTTCAAGAAATCCATTCATTATTCAGAAAAATGGGTATATACAGAAATATGGTCAAGGTAGGTGAAATTTTGATATTGTGTCGATATACCATGGAAATGAGTGAGACATTTATTTTTTAGTATACAAGACTCAGGATGGAAATAAGACATTGGAAAGCACAAAATTAGAGTCCACTCACAGTTCTTAGTGGATAAGTTAAAACAAGGGTTATTCTACAAATTTTGTGGAAAATATTTTACAGTAAAAATATGTTGAAATATAAATATAGTAGTTTATATGTATAAATCATAAAAATATGTGTTTACCGATTAGTGAATAAAAAATAATACGTTTTTTAATAAATTTAAAATAATATAAAATAAAAACAAATAATATCCTAATATATCATATAATTTTAACTAATTAAAATTATATAAATTATTATTTTAATAATAAATTATAATATTTTAACATTTTTAATGAATTCAAATAAAAATATTAATTTTAAAAAATTATAAATTTATTCTACCAAATACTAAGTCAAAATTAATGAACTAAAACGCTTTCTTTTACTCTACTCTAATATATGTGACATAAAAAATTATTTTATATTATACTTTATATAGTAAAAGTCATTTTATATTTTAGTATAACGAATAACAAAATTTATTTTTTTATTATAACATTATATCAAACAAAATATTAACGCGAATTATAATATATAAATAGTAAACTTGTTATAATATCTTAGTATTCAAAATAATTATATATTATATTTTAGATTAATACAATTTTATTAATAAATAATTTAATTAATTATATGAATAATTTGTCTTTTTAAATATTTACTAAATATATAAATAAAAAATATATTAAATAATTAATATTATAATTATTTAAAATATTATTATGATAATAAAATAATTTATTACTTAACTATTAATAATTCAAATTTTATTTAACCCTAATTTTGAATATAAAAATAATAAGTAGATGTAGAATTAACACTTTCACTTTTTCTCATTTTTTTTCTATTAAAATACTAAAATATAACAATATCCTATAAAAAAATGAGGTGAAAATTCACTGATGTAGCACATCCCTTCCATTATTATCCTCCACTATCTCAAACCAATGCAGTGGACATGGTAAATGTCATTATTTATCTAAATTTATGCATTATATTACAAGATATGTGTCTTCATTGGGGGCATTGTTGTTATGAAGAACAAGAACAACCAATGGTCCCTCCAAAAAGAAAAAAAATAATATTACATTCTCACAAAATTGACATAAAACATAAAAATGGACTAAGAGTGAGGGAGGAAATAAAAGCAACAACAAAATACTATTCTCCATATTAGACTAAACAATATAACTTGCCAGAGTTATTCCTTTACTTAGCTGCCATATCCTCTTGTATTTACAACTGCCATCCATGGACTTGACCGCAGATATCAGTGAAAACTATGATTACGGCGGCAGCCGGCAGCAATTTATGGTTCAACTTTCAACTGGGAAGCCTGCACTGAACTTGGGATTGGTGCAGTAAAGAAGCTCTTAGAACAAGTACATGTTGACTCTATATGTCATGGGTAGTTCACATGATCAGTAGAATGTTTCATTACCTTGGAGAGGCTGGAGGGAGTAGTCTGAATTATCTTTCTGTGAGTTTTGAACAAAACCCATCTGCACGATCGTCTGCAGATCACCTCCACAGAAGCTCTGGTACTGCAAATGTTAGAAGAAAAAGATGAAAAATTCGATCATTTACCATTACAGCCGAGGTGAAAAGGCCATTAAAGATTAAAGGCAATGTGGATACAATGGCACGGGAAATATCACCGGACCTGAATATCTGGAAAATGGGCATCGAGGCTTCTACATGCGCCCATGCTCAATGGGTCCACAGAGCAATGGCTCGAGGTCCCATCGGAGCCGTGTTGCCCATGAAACGCTGAGGAATCTAAAGGTGGGTACATCTGAGGATTTGGCCCTGAATTGACTGATTGGAAAATCTGAATTGAAATCCAACAAAAAAAATATTTAACGCTGTTATGGGCCAGAAGGATGGTCTTGAAAGGGAAATCGTGATAATCAAAGTCCGTGATCTATCAGTGCTGGGGAAAGATATTCGTGCAGAAAGCTTACATCCTTCTCAGAAGACATCAGAGTATCCATGTTGAAGTCTATGGAGGTGTTTACAGAAGCCAGCTTCATGGATAGGAACTGCAGAAAAGACCCCGAATTTCAGTCTGTCATCTGGAGGAATCATCAGAAAAATTCCACATAAAATCCAACGGATTCTGAATTTTGACTCACCTCGACTTGCCGCTGCAGAGACTGCACATAATTTATGATCTCGTCCAGCATCAAGGCTTTGCCGATGACCTGACCATATAAAAAAGTGTGTCGATGAGATTAGCATCACATCGTAAATGGCTCTTGCTGGGTTTTCTTATGAACATTTTTCAATATGGAAGACAACGGTCAGCACAAACCATGTCTGTCTAAGCACATATTACAAAATCTGTAGCTATTATGTGAATGAATTATGGATTACTAGGCCAACATCATCCTTGGCGATAAAATGGCTCATGCTAAGTTATAATAAATCCAGCAGACTATAACTCTGGTTTGTGTGAGGTCATTTTGAGGATTTCCATTGGCCTAACCTTATTGCAGCCCGGGACGAGGTCCTGCAGCAGCTTCATCCGTTCACTGATCTTCTCTCGCCGCACCTATATAACCAAATGAAAAAACTGACTCAATTTCATCTTCTGCAAAAGGAGAAATTTGTAATCCCAAACGATGGCATGGCCAGATCGTCTTTTTCAAGCCAGCTTCTCACCCTTTCAGCAAGGCTGTGGCTGTCGGTGGCCTGACCCCTCCTGGCCCGGACATGAATGTAGTCCTTTGGAGGCTCAGCCGCCTTCTTCTCATCATTCTTAACCTTCTTATCGTCTTCTTCGGCATTGTCCATGTCATTACCTCTGTTCTGTTTACACCTCTTGGGACTGGAGTCTTCCTCCTTATCCACCGCTGCCTATTGACAAGACAGGAGGAAAATAACAAACTTTAATTACTTGTGCACATATGATGGAGTCCTTGCTCAGAACCTGCAGATGTCTGACTTTACCTTTGCTTTTCCCTTCTGAGCCGCTTTCCTCTTGCGGGAGTTTACATCGGCGGCTGCAGCTCTAGGATCGCCATTGTCCTTCTGATCGGAGATCGAGGACTCCTCTAGAGAGCTCGCGACCTCTGCGCGATCTCCGCTCTTCTGCAAGTGATTATTACCCTTGACCTGTCGAGCTCCGAGAGGCTTCAGCGAAGGGCTGCTCAAGACTCGGGGAATCTTAGCAGGAGAGATCATCCCGTATGGCGGTTCAAGGCTGGTTACGCCGTCACCCATCTGGTGGCTGCTCCGGCCGTTGAAACTCCGGCTGCCCAGGCACGAGAACCTCGCCGCTCGCTCGGCGAAGCCCGGGTCGGCCGAAAACTCTGCTACACTGGAGCTCAGGGGTGCGCTCACGTACAAAGAGGTGGCATTCGGTAGCAGAGGATGATTGGGAGTGTTGGAGTTCGAGGCCGCCGGAGAGGAGACAATTGAGGAGGAGAGAGGTGGCGGATCAAGGTGGATACCGTAGCTCTGGTGGTCCAGTGAGGGGTCCCAGGAGCTCTGAGGGGTGAAGAAGGAGCAGTCGATCTCCATGGACTGCCATGGTTGAATCGCTCTGACGAAAGTCTCATTCTCCATCTCTTGGAGCCCAAAAGAGACCTTTAAGGTGCGATTCTGGATTGCGATCTTGACCGTGATCGGAGAGCCTGAGGTCAGTGAACGTGTGGCGGTCTTGTTATTGATCAGCAGAGGCTCGGAGGATGTGGAGGAGGAAAGGGGAATGTAGCATTCGGTTTTGCGAGGGGATAAAAGTGGGAAGTCAGCAGAAAGCAGAGAGACACAAAGGAGAAGAAGTGACGGAGGAAAAAGAAAAAGGGGAAGAGCTGAATTATGCTGTCATCAATTTATAGAGGGGAGAGAGAAAAAAAAAGACTATTAGACGAAAAGATTAGCTTTTTTTTTGGCAATTGGAAAAAAAATAAAGAGCATATTCGCCTTTATTTTAGTTATATATATATATATATTATATGTGTGTCAAAGCATGTCACAATAGGTCGAGCCCTCGTCCCCTGGTTAGACACGCCCTCTCCTTGGCAGTACAAGCCGAAGTATGAATTTGGCCCACGCCCACCTTGAGGAGTTTCGCTCCTTGCAAAGAATTGCTGATCTATTTTTTTCTGGGATAAAAAATTGCTATGGAGAAAAGAGATTGCATACTTTCAATGACCAGACAGTCGTAATTCTTTAGAACTTCTGTTTGGTTAACAGTAATTGTTTCGGCCGAACAGTGGCACCATTCTTGGAAAAAAAAAGCAATTTTCATATGTTGGGGTGTCATTCAGCTCAATGAAGGCATGTATCCGGTTTTATCCACCCGACTCTCATTCTGTACCTTCGAATAGGACTCTCCGGATAGTTCGGCGGACGATTTTATATATATCGAATATTGCTAGAAAAATCATAGTGGTACTTTTATATAGTGAAAAATGCTTTTGGCCAATTATATAGTTTAAAATTACTAATAAATATATAATTATAATGTACAAAAAAATATTAGTCCATAACTAAGAGTTAACTTCGACTAACCATTCAAATAAAAAAAACAGATATTGAACTATCATAATTTACTTAAACGTATATATACGTAATCTACATTACCACTTCTTCAAATAGCACCCTCTCCTTGGAAGGTGGAAAAAATTATGGAGATTGCCGGGCCTTGCACGTCTGACCTTTCATCATCTCCCTAATCCATGCATTCACTTCCGTGTCTTGAAAATGACACTGTTCTAAAATTAAGACTAAGGGTCAGTCAACACATTGTTTTATTTGAACAATTAGAATGGAAATTATATGCCTGGATCGATCGAATAAGAGAAGACTTTTTGTCTCAGCAAAAAACCAATATTCTTTTTGTATAATTTCATATATCTTATAAGCATATTAAACCCTCAATTAATTGAGATTCCAAATTGTTAATTAAGCTATATAGTATTTTATTATATAGGCTAAAATTTCAAATAAATTATAAGATTTTGTGAATTTTTTTAATATATATATATATTTTATTAAAATTTATTATTTATAAATTATAACCATTACAATTTTATAAACTCATAACACTTATCTTTTTATCTATTTTAACCAATATTAGGTTTTATTATAAACACTTACAATCACATTAACCATTCAATTCACAAATAAAATTACATTCAAATCACATAATTTTTTATTAAAATCTCCATTTTATAAATAATATATTTAAATTAAAGTATTAATAAAAAATCATATATAAGTGAATTTAAAATAAAATATTCCCACATAAATTGAATTATTTATGTACTTTATTTGGAAATTTAGCATATTATATAATTATCTTAATACTATTATCCAGAAAATCATATTAAATGGTGACTAATACAACTCAAATCATTCTCACAATATCAGTTTTTTTCATTCTTTAAAACATAAAGTGAATCCTCCATTTAAAAATAAATTTGAATCATTTCAATTCATTCACTTAAATATTATATCATATTTTTAAGTCACGTCAAGATTATGATTATGAGAATTGGCTGAGGGTACCTACTTTTAGAAAGTCACTATTTTCGTATTTCTTATTTAATTTGTCATTATGTCATTGTAAATTGTGAAGGAAAATGTAGCATAAAATAATAACAAGGTGGGCGTGACTGAATAGTGTTTCTGGAAGAGGCGGTCAATTACCCACCCAATGTTTTTAGGCCGTCCCTTATTCTTTATAATCAGATCAAAATCACCAGTGTGGGATAATGAAAAAATCACCCGAAGCAAAATATGAGTATTTGAAAAACGATATTGGTTGATTAACAATGGTATCAAAATTCCCTTCTGTAGACATACATACATACCACGTATAAAATAGAAACTAGTATCTCTTATTCTTTTGTGTGATCTGTGAGGTTGTTTAATTTAATAATTAGCCATAAAATCATCCGTACCACAAATTTAAGAAATAAATGGTAAACAATTGCAAATGGGAACGTTGTGCAAGTTAAGCATGCACTTATTTACTCATAATTATATTCTAACATTTTTTTTCTATTATAGAGGTGCATGCCACTAGAAGAAAATATAGAGACAATGATCAATGATATTTTTAGTTGATAATTAAATTTATAATTTAAAATTATTAATAAGATATTAAAAAATCAACAAGACTATGCTAAAAAGTCTCTCTCTCTCAAGTTATTTTATATACATTATTTACATGTATGAAGTGTATTCAATATATTGTTGATGTCACCCTATTCTTTTTTCCAGATGATGGGTAGGGTGAGAAATACATTATGCCCTAAATGAATGTATAGACTAAAATTAAATGTTTGTTGACTCAATTTCTTTCCTCCTTAAAATTCCAAATAATTTGCAATATAAAAATATTTTACCTATTTAGTAACATCACGTCTACACTGATATTAAAGGTACAAAAATATAAAATTTGTAAAATTTTTTGTGAAATAATTTGATATGTCAAATTCATCAATTTTATAAAAAAAAAATCTTTTATTCAATAACCACTTAGTACCATGACACGATATATTAATTTTCCTTATTTCCTTTAATCTTATCAAATAATAGTAGTATTCAAAAATTACAATTTTCACACTCCAAAATAAGTGTTTACAACTTGCCAACATATCATTTTATTTTGAAATTCACTTATAAAATTAAAGACCGACAAATTATCAAAAAATATTATACAAGTATTTTTCATAAATATTAAAAATACATTTTTTTAGTATACATCACTCCTTCAAAATTTAGTGAGTGTATCTTACATGTTGTACAATATGACATATTTTTACATATATTTTTTATATTTTTCATATTTGTAGTTATGTTTCTAGATCAAATTGTTTATTTTGTTCACTTTATTCTCTCTAGTTCTAGTGTAACTCTATCCAAGATTTACATATTCTCTCTAGGTTTACCAAAATCTATTAATGTTCGCTTTCAATCCACTAGAGGAGCTATAAATGGTGGTATTGGAACTAAGGAAGAGTTCTCTAGCTCCAAACCTTCCCAGAACGATCAGAGGACGCCTAGAGAAATGCGTAAGGGATCGTACAGTGAATCTGCTCCAGAGCTCAAAATAGTGAGCTCTTGCTCGACATAATCTCGACCCTTCCGCCACCCACATTTACCACCTCTGACCGCCTAAGACCCTCCACAACACCCCTACATTCCCCGGTAAGCTCAATTCCACATCCCCTCGTCAAATTTTCTAAATTTCAGAGCTACACCACCCGAAACTTTTCTCTTCAAATTCCCGTAGGGCAGTATCGAATTGCAGTAGGATTCGGTTATGCTAGATCCTCCTCGATTAGCTCTAGCTGCCCCCACCTCAAGCTTCGGCTGCCACCCCTTTGTCGGTAAGAAACGCAAGCTCCCTCTCTAATTTTCCGGTGAAGCTTCAACGAGGCGTAAAACTCAACCAAATTTAGAAATTCAAAGTGTAGGATGATTGATAGAAGGACTTATAGGCCGCTAATGGGAGCTAAAGGAGGCGAATAAAAGTAAGAATCGATGAAATTAAGGACTTACAGGCCACCAATTGGACGAGGTAAGATCTAAAACTTCATGTGCTTGAATTGGGGAAGAAGATGAAGTTCAATTTGGGGATTTTGGGGGACTTTTGTGCAATTTTTAAAAATTGGAGGGCTGAAAAATAATTTCATGAAATTGAGGGTGTTTTCATGGAATTGGAACTAGGGGAAAACCAATAAGGAAGTTGGTAAGAGATGATTAGATATGGCAAAACTGACATGATCATGATGTCAAAATGTAAAGGGACAATTGGATAATGCCGAAGGTAGTCATGGAACACTACTAGGTAACAAGAAGGAACAAAACCACATGACTCCTAACGGTTGGAAAGACATGAACTATTATCGAGAAAATGTTCTAGAACTATAATGGACAAAGAAATTTCTAGAACATGTCATGTTGTAATGGACATGTAGGTTCAACAGTCCTAAGAAAATGTGACAAAGTAAGAAAGAGTTCGTTAGTCAAACATGATGAAGTCAAAACTAAGAACAAGAACCAGAGATGTAGTAAACAAAAGATGGAGGAATGACCAAAATAAGATAAGGAGGAAATCATATCAAAACATATGAGGTTAAGGACGAAAAGTCCGAATGGATCATGAGCTAAAGAGCATCAACCACCAAGGGAATAAATGGAAATGAGGATGATCGGACGTGTATGGAACATCTAACCCAATGACCTAGATAAGAACCTTAAAAAGAAGAGTCTTAACCTAAGAAGAGTGAGAAGTGGACCTAAGGGTGTACCTTTGGACTTATGGGTAAAATATACCTAATCAGGATACACTCCATGGAGTAAGTAAATAATGGAAAGGAAAAGAAATTCCTTAAACACGTCGTTTAAAGGGCTAAGTGAAGGAACAACCAAAATAGTAGCATGTCAAGCAAACACCAAGTTGACATCAAGGGAAATGTACTCCCGATGCAAAGGATGTTGATTATATTTTGGGGATAAAATTTCTAAAAGGAGGGGAGAGTTGTGAAACTCGTCATCTCGGATCAAGGAAAATTGGGAAAGAACTGGTCAATTAAATGAGAAAACTGAACTACTTAAGGAACTGAGAATGATAAAGAGGGGCTAAAATGGGAATTTGGAAAATTTCAAGTGACCAAAAGGTCATAAAAATCATGGGAAAAAACCATGAAGTAAAATGGATGGCAAAACCGGATCGGTTCAGGGTGAACCGGACCTGAATTGGATTGAACCGGTTTAAACTATACATGAACCGATCTCTAAATTCATTTTTCTTGATGGCTTAAAAATCTCAATTTGGAAAATTGAGGTCACCATTAGATAGAAAATGAATTTAGATTAATAGAAAACCGGTCAAATCGGGCATGAATAAGTCAATGTTCGCCATTGAACCCAGTCGAACCGATCTGGTCCAGTTCGGAATAGTGTCGTCTTCTTCCTTGGGATGATAGCACTATTCATATAGTAGAAAAACTTTCCTTCTCTGATGAAGGAATATTCTCTCTGATTTGGGCATTTTCTGAAGAGGATAAGCTTGACCAATATGGAAATTGGTAGGGCAGAAGGTCCTTGAGCTCCCGATATAACGAGCTCTCCTCCATTAATCCTTCACACACCTCAAATCCTCTCCTCCCCCGAAGTGCTCCATTTTCCGACAAAGCTCAAACCAGAGCTTCAACTTGGGAACTTTTCTTAGCCTCAAAAGATAAAGCCAGATCCTACAGACTCTGGGGGAAGTTAGCTACCTAATAGAAACATCTCTTCGACCCGTGGATCGCTAGAGAAGAACCGGTGGAATCAAACGTTTGAATTTGGCCAAGCTGAATTCAGCCAAATTTAGACCTCCTCTAGCCAAACCAAGCCTCCCCAACATCCCCACGACCCTCACCGATCTCCACAGAGGTGAAAGGTAAGCCAATTTGGCCCTCCTCTGTCGTTGCGGATCAGTGCTAGAGAGAGAAAATGCTAAATTTCACTAACAAAATTCACCTTCATATGGACTTTAATTGTAGCGATTCTTGGTCCTAGAAGGACCCTAAGGATGAGAGCTACCTCCCCAGATCTAGAGCTTGGATCGTCGCACCTCAGATGGTAAGCTTTCAAAGCTTTCTCTCCCTACGAATAGTTTTCCGGTGAAGCTCCATTTGAGCTCATTTCATACTCAAATTCTGCAATTCAAAGCTCCATTTGATCGTTTGGAAGTGTCGAAACCAATCCATGTCATCAATTACAACAATTAACCCCAATTGAATGACCAATTTGAAGAAATCAAATTCAGTAAGAAAAGGGGGAAGAAATTGGGGATTTCAAAATATTTTAGGACCTCCATGCAATTTCTCAAAATTGAAGGTCAATTAGCAATGAGAAAGATATTGGGGGACCAATTGGTCAATTTTTAAAAGATTTATGGGCCAAATGACTATTTTTGCAAAGTAGGGGCAAAACCATAATTTTTGAAAAATTGGGGACCAAATTGGAGATTTGGAAAACATGAGCCCCTTACACAATTTGAGTAAATTATGGATCCAAAGAGGATATTAGAAACCTTGGCATTTAATTTGAGGGAAAAGTCAGCATTAGGGACCTAAAGTCAAGAAAAATGAACTTTATGGACCTAAGTGTAATAAACCAAAAACTTTGGGCCTAGTCTCTAATACGTGAGAAAACGAAGGCTGTCATGCCGAATCCTTATTAATAATGATACCCAAATTGTGTAGGGACATGTGAGACCGGAATGCCAACAAGAAAAAGCTAGCATGGACTTGGAAGCTGACTAGGGACGAACAGTCACAATCAACGGGTGAGTGAGGCTTTTATACATCATACTGGTTGGGATGATGAGCACTGTTTTTTACAGATAAAACCTAATTACCGGTTGTGAGTAGGCATAAACAAACATCTTACCTAGTTGGTATAATGAGTTTCTGTAAGGGAAGGAGAAAACCTCATTCCAGTTGTATGCGGATCCATCATCTAACTGGTTAGTGTGATAAGATAAAAAAATAATTTTTGTCAGAAGTGTTCTCCCCTAACTGTATGACAACTACATAAACTATTTGTGAGACCTTCTTGACGGGAGCTAGAACAACTCTAATAGGCCAGGGGTCTTAGTTTTTGAACTCATAGGGCTCAAGGCCTAGTTTTGAAAAACACATGCAGTGAGCCCAAGGCTAATAGAAATGGGCTGGAGCCTGTAAAAAAACATGATTAGGAAGAGCCATGAAAACTCCTAATTAAAATGGATAATGATTGTGTTATTCGCCACTCTATTGAGTCAGGACCGCAACGCTTGATGGATTGCCGGTAGTGCATTAGGGCAAGGTCGACGGACTGGCCTAGACAAATAGCTGCAGGTCGGGTTGAGCGTGGGGGTAGTTGGACTGTTGGCATCAAAGAGGATGGCTAAGTATATGAAAAATTTTGTTTATGTATGCACTTAAGGATCGGGACCATCAAGATGCCCCGAGGGGTAGTGATGGGTCCCAAGGGCTATTAGATGACATGAGGGGGCGATAAGGGCTGTTTGTCATGCCAGTCAGTCGTGAAGCTTTGGGAGCTTCTTGTGCATGAGACCAGGTTGGGACAGGATGAGCTCCTTGTCCTCATATGTACACGAAGTGGCATTCTGGTCTGAGGGTCGGACGTCTGGGACGTCCACTCAAACTTAGGGTAAAAGTGGATGGGCTTCTATTACGGTGGACAACAAAGTTGCTCTGATCCCTAAATGGGTGTAGTCTGGGACTGCCCTGCGAATGTGTGTACCCTTCCTAATGATGGGCGTGTGTTTGTTTGCTAAATGCCTCCCGAGGCAAGGGGATGGGCTAAGAGAGCTAAACACACCTGATATGGAAATGGAAAAAGGGTTTTGAGATTTGAGTTTGAGGAAATCCTTTAATGAGTAAATGTTAACCTTGGCATGGTTTTGATAAACTAAAATAAATTTGTAAACTCACTCACAACACCCGCTCACTGAGTTGTAAAAACTCACCCCCTCCCTTTACCCTTTTTCAGGTAAAAGAGCAAGACCAACCTTAAATACCCCTCGCAGTTGAACCGTAAGACAGGTACAAAAATTTTATTATATTTAGTTTTGTATAATGCTATTCTAGGAAAAATAGGAAAAAGGACGTCTGACTACTCGTGATTTAGAAGGGGGTGAAACCCCTTATAGACCAAAAGAAGTGGCGGGTTGCTTATGGGGATTCGACCAAATTGGGTCGAGGTGTGATAGAGCTTATCAAGAACCTCATAGCTTCCTATCTATTTCGTAACCACCTTTTTGTAATAGGGCTAAGACCCTAACGCATCGTACTCCTTCTCCATTAATGAAGAACTCCAAATTCCTCAAACCATGTCTTTAAAAAATGATGTGATCTTGCACTCACCTATAGGAAGATTGCCCCAAGAAAAATAACCAAACAAACCCACGTTACACTAGACACCAAAGAGACTAGGGAGAATCCCACCCCAAATAAGGAAATGAACCAAGGACTAAGGAGTCTAGGAGAACTTTTGGAGGAATTTTTAGGCAAGGAAGACTCGACAAGAGAACCGTTAGGATGTTCAGGCTCAAGGATGGTAAAGCACAGAACTGCCAACAAAACCCTAGAAATCTTGGAAAAATAGTATGTGAAAACTTCCAAAGGAAGAAAACTTGTATAGGATACAAGTAGGAATAAGGAAACGGTACAAGGATGTACGATAAAATTTCCAAGGAAGGGTACATGGGAAGGATGTAAACCCCTTCCTTTGATAATAAGAAAAATTGGGAAAAGGACCGGTTATTTCTAAAGAGAAAACCAAGTCAGTTTATAAACCGTAACCGATAGAGAAATGGAAAATAAGAAAATTTATAAATTTTGAGTGACCTAAAGAGTCACAAAAGTCATAGAAAAGGACTTTAGAATGAATTGGAAGAGAAAACCAAACTGGTTTAGGTGAACCAGGCTTGAACTGGATTGAATCGATTTGAACTAATTTAAACCACTATTGAACCGGTTTCTAAATTCATTTTTCTAGGTGGCTTAAAATATCACGCCCCGACCTAGTTTGGTCGAATCCCCATGATCAACCCACCACTCTCCTGGTTTATTAAAGGGTTTCCCCTTACTATAAATCGTAAAGAGTAAGGCGTCATTTAAACCATCACCTTTCATGGAATAACATAAATCAAAATTGCATAAAATTTTATATTTATCATACCTGTCTCACAAGCGTCTTAGTTGATGGTCTTTAAGGGTAGGTTTTCCAGAATTTCCTTAAAGGGATATAAGGGAGGGGGTGAGTATGACTACTCAGTGAATGGTTTGTCGAAATTTAACTTTTAGGAAAAATATTTGTATTGGAGTGTGCCAAACTCCTTATTTTCTTTCAAAAATCCTTTCATTTCAAATTTCTATTTTTATCACATTTCTTATTAATCACGGTGTGTCATCACCCAACACACATCCTTCATCATGAAGGTAAAAAAAACACAATCACAGGCCAACCCGTCCACTAAACCCACTTGTGGTGTCAGAGCAACTTTACTGGCCACCTAGAAAGAAGCACATCCACTTCTACCCTGATAATGAGTGGATGTACGCGACATTTAACCCTCAATCTCAAAATCAATTCTCATGTCTGTATGAGGACAGAGACCTCATCCTGACCCCATCACATTCTCGTGCGTTTGAAGCTATGTCGAGCTTCGCAAGGTCACCTCATCCGACGATCTGTCCTTATACCCACTAGGTCGTCCAGGGC
This sequence comes from Trapa bicornis, assembly GCA_030064425.1. Classification (NCBI taxonomy): domain Eukaryota; kingdom Viridiplantae; phylum Streptophyta; class Magnoliopsida; order Myrtales; family Lythraceae; genus Trapa; species Trapa bicornis. The sequence goes on along the minus strand of CM057760.1, from coordinate 17,157,505 downwards.
CCTAGGACACATCACTACCCCTCTTGGGCGTCTTGAAGGTCCCGTACTCACAATGCATGAACAATTAGTATTTTCACATCTTGCCATATAATCTGTTGTGCCACTTGTCCAACGGCCCTGACCTTTAACTCAACCTGCAGTTGTTTGTCTTGACTGGTTTGTCGACCTGTCATGTCGCACTGTTGCTAGTTGACTGAGTATGTCAGTCCTATCTTGGTACCATGGTCAAACAATTCATTTATTTAAAGTTTTATGGCATATAACTCATGTTTTGTTTACGAGCTCCTGCTCGTGCCAACTGGCCTTGGGCCCACTGTACGAGATTTTCAAAATCGGGCATATTAGCCCCCAAGTTCCAAAATCGAGGCCTCTGGCCTAACAGAGCTATCCGAGCTCCCGTCAAGGAGGTCTTCCAAATCGTTTAAGCAGTGGCACATGGTTATGGGAGAGCACTTCCTTCAAAACTATCCATCATACCAACCGAGTATGAGGATATCTCTGCTCAGAACTGATTAACGAGTTTTCCACTTCCTCTGATAAAGTTTCATCATACCAACCAGGTATGATCTACTTACAATCTGTAATTAGTTTTTCTTCATCATTTTCACATCACTCCTCAAAGTTGTGATGTTTAAAATACCACTAAGTAGTGGGTTTTCATTTCAAGCTACTTATCATCCCTAACCAGGTATGATATAAAATCCCACTCACCAGTTAATGTAGTAAATTCCACTCGACCGGTTCTTTGTATTCACACGAGCTTATCCTTGCTGTCATTCCTGGTACTTTGTATTCCTACGCAATATGAACATCCTTGTTCATTATCCCTCGACCTAATAGCCTTTATTCATTCCAAATAAATGAGAAAACCAAACTTTCTATTTATTTGCAATTAGGTCCCTAAAGTTAGTTTTCTTTAAGTTTAAGTCCCTAATGCTGGTTTTTCCTCAAATTGAGTGCCAAAACTTTTAAAATTTATCTTAGGACCTCAATTTATTCAAATTCACAAAAGGGGGTTCAATTTCCAAAATTTCCAATTTGGTCCCCCAACTTTTTTCAAAATTACCATTTTGCCCTTCCTTTACAAAAATGGTAAGTTTCACCCCAAAAATTCTAAAATTCCTCAATTGGCCCTCTAACATTCTTATCATGCCCAATTAACCCTCAATTTTATAAAATTGCATCTTGGCCTTCGAATTTTTGTAAATCCCCAATTTTCCGCAAAAGTTTCCCTAATTTCAACTTTCTAACACAATCGAATTTGATTCCATCAAATTGTCCAATTAAACACTTATAATTGTTGAAATTGAAGTTAAAATTGAGTTCATACATCTTCATATGATTCAGTAGCACTTTGAATCGCAAGTTTTGATGCCAGAACGAGCTCAAATGGAGCTTCGCCGGAAAATAGACTATAGAGAGAGAAAGCTTCAATTACTCACCCTCGGGAGCACAACGGTCCAAGCTTTCGAGCTAGGCAAATAGCTCTGGTCCTGAGGTTCATCCTTGCATCAAGAATTGCATCAATTGATGCCGAATTGAGTTAGAATTTTATCATCAAAATTTTGCCAGTTCTCTCTCTAGCACCGGTCGAAAATTGTAGAGGGGAGCCAAATTGGCTTACCTTTTAGTCCTAATTCGGCCGTGGAAGGGTTGGGAAAGTGTTGGGAGGGATTGGTTTGGCCTAAGGAGGGCTCGAATTAGCCGATTTCAGCTTGGCCAAAATAGGGCATCTTCGGTCTGTTGGAGCTGTTTCACTGTTTGATTATGTCGGCGCTTCTTCGGCGATTCTCGGATCGAATGGAGGTTTCTATCAGATAGTTGACTTCCCCCAGAATCTAAAGAGCCCGAACTATCCTTCTGAGGTTAAGAAAAATGCCCAAGTCGATGCTCTAGTTCGAGCTTCTTTGGGAAATGGAGTAATAGAAGAGAGAGAGAAAAGTGTTCAGGTGTGAGGAGGATGAATGGGTGAGCTCTCTATATAGGTGTAAAATTGTGTATTAAATGGGGGAGATTTATTACCAGTATTAATGTTGCCATAAATTGATGGGTATTTGTTAGTATTAATTCCAATAATTTAATTTAGGTATTAAATTATGGGTATTTATGAAGGGTCATACGATTAATACTAATTAAACCAAATTCGCATAAAATATTTTGACCCAAATGGGATTCATTTCATCTGAACCAGTCTAGTTTTTCTCTTCTAATTTGTCTTAAGGTTCTTTTCCAAGATTTTATGAACACTCAAATGATCGGGTTTGTGAATCAGTTCGATACTTCTCACTTGGTTTGACTGGGTATTTTCCTGATTTTCCTTAACTCAAATGAACAGGGTTTACAACTCTCCCCTCCTTTTAGAAGTTTTATCCTCAAAACTTAATTCGCATATTGAAACCCTTAACTCGATGTTCTTTCAAGCGTTACATACTTGTTTTCACGGTTTTCTTTGTTATCACCTTTTCTTTCTATTTTGACCTTTCCTCTGTTTGTTGTTTATTATAACTTCGGTCCAAATTTTTATATTTGACCTTGTCATGCTTACTAGCTGATTCTTCCTTACTTTGAGTCATATTCTCCTCGGGATTGCTGGGCTTACATGTCCCTTACAACATGGCATTTTCTAGGATGTATCTCTGTCCATTAGATTTCTAGAACATCTCCTTGAGGGTCTCTCTTAGCTTTTCAACCTTTTAGGGATTGTATAACTTCATCCCTCTTTTCTTTTGATAGCATTCCTCTACTATCCTTTTACCATTAACCTCTCATCCTTCATGCCTTTGAAATTATGTCTCACATAACAATATCGATTTCTCGTACCTACTCATCCTTTCCCAACTTCTGTATTGGGTCTTTTCAATTCAAATCATTGGGTTTTCTGATGACTTATTGACATACGAGAAATTTTTCCTTCTTATGTCCTTTATCTTCTTTAGTGGCATCCTTTATTCAAGGACTTCTCTTTTTCCTTAATCCGCTCTTACTTGCTCGTGACCATTCCATGATTCATTATTTCGAGTTGATCTCATTATGGTCTATGTATTGATTGTTTTTTTTGGGGAGTTCCCTTCTTACAGTTTCATTCTCTACTATATTGCTCAAAGTAGAGGTTTTAACCTTAAGAGTTACATGTTCAACCTTCTTACCATCCTTTGGAGATTCCTTCCTTTATTTCCTTACACCTTCTTCTATGTTAAGGCAATTGCCCACTTTAAATCCTTATTCATCTTAAAATTTCCTTTCATTCCTTATCTAAGGAATTTCTAATTGTTTGTCTTATTTCATATTCTCTACACTATGCTTATCCGTCCATTCTTTAGGCTGCATTAAGTGAGCGTGGACCACGACCCGTCCTGATGTTAGTGGTGGTTTTCCCTAATTTATTTCTTAATTGAGGGCTTACTTCTCCAAGATTCCTCATATATTCTTTCTTTTATTCTCGGCTTGTCTTCTCTTGTGGTTGTACTCCTTTCTTTGCTCCTAAATCGTTGTAATTTTCTTCTTTAAGGGAGAATTCTCTTCAGCTACCTTTTGTTCTATTTGTGGTTTTATTGAGGTCCTACCTTTATCCCTTTTTCCTTCCTGCCACTTCGCTAAGATCTTGAAGAGCTTCCCCTTGTATGTGGTTGAAACTATGAGCTGGAGACACGTTTCTTGGGATGGTATGCATTCAGATTTCCTATAGCTGTGAAAGCGTCTTTCTTGAAAAGTATTGTTCTAAATCCTAGTGGTGTGGGACAGTCCTTCATTTCATGTCTTATTTCCAATATACCTTATAATAGGTTGTTCCTTGCTTAGTTACCCCGAGAGTTCTCCTAGATTCCTTATCTTGATGGTTTTCTTGTCATGCCTTATCTGGCTAATAATCTCCTTGATTAATTTCTTTATCCTTGATCTCCGTGGTGTGTAGGGAATCGCAGTTTTGTTTTGTTACTTTTCTTAGGGCCATCTTCCTAATAAGATTACATCCTTTGAGAGACAAGGTTTTTAGGAATTGAGAGTATTTCATTTATAGAAGAGTACAATATGTTAGGGGTTTTTGCCCTATTACAGAAAGTAGTCACAAAATAACTAGGAAGCTATAGGATTCTTCATAAGCATCCTCCTAGCTAAGGTTATACGCCCTTTGCTAGCGTTTATAGCTTCATGCTTGGCTTCCTTTGTACTTAGAGTTGTGTCCTCAATAGGTCCTAGCACCATTCTCCTGGATGTTTCCCCATTTGGTCTTTTGAGATTCCTACCATGCCTCAGGCATTGGGAAACTTCTAGGGTTGTCTTCCTACGAGGATTGTGTGTTGAGTAGAGTTATTTCTAGTTTTCTTGGTTCCTCTCCTGGGAGCCATCTAAAAATTTTAAGATCAATCCTATTAGTTACTATATTTTCTAGTCTTGATTATGTATTCGAGGAAACAGGCTTTGATACCACTCAAGTTGTCACGACTCGACCCGATTTTATCGAATCCCCTTGATCAACCCTGCACTCTCTCGGTTTATTAAAGGGTTTCCCCTTATTATAAACCATAAAGAGTAAGGCATCCTTTAAACCTACACTTTTTCTGGAATAACATAAATCAAAACTGCATAAAATTCTAAATTTATCATACCTGTCTCACAAGCGTCTTAGTTGATGGTCTTTAAGGGTAGATTTTCCAGAATTTCCTTAAAGGGATATAAGAGAGGGGTGAGTACGACTATTCAGTGAATGGTTTTTCGAAGTTTAACATTTACCAAAAAGATTTGTACAGGAGTGTGCTAGACTCATTATTTTCTTTCAAAAATCCTTTCATTTCAAATTTCTATTTTTGTCACCATTTCTTATTAATCACGGTGTGTCATCACCCAACTCACATCCTTCATCTAGAAGGTCAAAAACACACAATCGTAGGCTAGCCCATCCACTGAACCCACTTGTGGCATTAGAGCGACTTTACCGACCACCTAGATAGATGCACGTCCACTTCTACCCTAAGAATGAGTGGATGTACGTGACATCCAACCCTTAATCCTGAAATCAATTCTTCGTGTCCGTATGAGTACAGAGACCTCATCTTGACCCACCCCGGTCTCATGCGCTTGAAGCTACGTCGAGCTTCGTAAGGTCACCTGGTCCGACAATCTACCATTATACCCACCAGGTCACCCAGGGCCCTAGGACACATCACTACCACTCTTAGGCATCTTGTAGGTCCCATAATCATAGTGCTTGCACAATCAGTATTTTCACATCTTTCCATATAATATTTGGTGCCATTGGTCCAACGGCCCCGACCCTCAACTCAACCTGCAGTTGTTTATTTTGACTGGTCCGTCAACCTGTAATGTCGCACTATGGCTAGTTTACTGAGTATGTCGGTCATGTCTTGGTACTATGGCCAAATAATTCATTTATTTAAAGTTTTATGGCATATAACTCATGTTTTTTTACGAGCTCCTACTTGTGCCAACTGGCCTTAGGCCCATTGTATGATATTTTCAAAATCGGGTATATTAGCCCCCAAGTTCCAAAATCGAGGCCTCCGGCCTAACAGAGCTATCCAAGATCCCGTCAAGGAGGTCTCCCAAATCATTTAAGTAGTCGCACAGAGTCAGGGGAGAGCACTTCTGACTCTCCATCATACCAATCGAGTTTGAAGATATCTCCGCTACCGATGAATGAGTTTTCTACTTTCTCCAAGTAAGTTTCATTATACAAACCGGGTATGATCTACTTACAATTTATAAGTAGTTTTGCTGCGTCATTTTCACATCACTCCTCTAAGTTGTGATGTTTAAAATACCACTTAGTGGATTTTTTATTTCAAGGTACTTAGCATCCCCAACCAGGTATGATAAAAAATCACACTCACCCTTTAATGTACTGAATTCCACTCGACCGGTTCTTTGTATTCATGCGAACTTGTCCTTGCTGGCGTTCCCAGTACTTCGCATTCCTACATGATATGAACATCCTTGTTCATTATCCCTTGGCCTGATAGCCTTCGTTCATTCCAAATGAATGAGAAAACCAAAGCTTCTATTTATTTGCAATTTGGTCCCTAAAGTTATTTTTCTTTAACTTTAAGTCCCTAATGTCGTTTTTCCTCAAATTAAGTCCCAAAACTTTTAAAATTTATTTTAGGACCTCAATTTATTCAAATTCACAAAAGGGGGTTTAATTTTCAAAATTTTCAATTTAGTCCCCCAACTTTTTCCAAAATTACCATTTTGCCCTTTCGTTACAAAAATGGTTAGTTTTACCCCAAAAATTCTAAAATTTCTCAATTGTCCCTCTAACATTCTTATCAATCCCTATTGACCCTCAATTTTATAAAATTTCATCTTGGTACTTCAAATTTTTGAAAATATCCAATTTTCCCTAAAATTTCCCCCAATTTCAACTTTCTAACACAACCGAATTTGATTTCATCAAATTGACCAATTAAACACTTCTAATTGTTGAAATTGAAATAAAAATTAAGTTCCTACATCTTCATACGATTCAATAGCACTTTAAATCACAAGTTTTGACGCTGGAACGAGCTCAAACGGAGCTTCACTGGAAAATAGATTGTAGAGAGAGAAAGCTTTAATTACACACCATCAGGGGCACAGCGATCCGAGCTTTCGATCTGGGTAGATAGCTCTCATCGTAAGGTTTATTCTAGAATCAAGAATTGTATCAATTGATGCTGAATTGAGTTAGAATTTTATCATCAAAATTCTGCCGGTTCTCTCTTTAGCAATGGTCGGAAATTGAAGAGGGAAGTCGAATTGGCTTACCTTTCAGTCCTAATTCGGCCGTGGGAGGACTGAGGAAGTGTTGGGAGGGCTTGGTTTGGCCTTAGGAGGGCTTGAATTGGCCGATTGTAGCTTGGCCAAAACAAGGCAGCTTCGGTTTGTCGGAGCTGTTTCACTGTTTTATTATGTCGGTACTTCTTCGGTGATCCTCGGATCGAATGGTGGTTGCTATCAGATAACTGACTTCCCTGTGAATCTAAAGAGCCCAACCGATTCTGAGGTTAAGAAAAATGCCCAAGTCGAAGTTTTGGTTCAAGCTTCACCGTGAAATGGAGCAATAGAGGGAGAGAGAGATGTGTTTAGGTGTGAGGAGGATGAATGGGGTGAGCTCTTTATATATAACGACCATGGACTTCTAGAGCTTCCTATATAAAGAGCTCCTCCTCTTTCATCCATCTCTCTAATGCTCCAATTTTCGGTGAAGCTCGAACCAAAGCTCCAACTTGGGCATTTTCTGAACCAAGAAGGCATGGTCGGATTCCTTAGACTTGGGGAGAAGTCATCTACCCGATGGTGGTCACCATTCAACTCGAGGATCATCGGAGAAGCGCTGGCTTAATCAAACAATAAAGTAGCTTTGATGGACCGATGCTGCCCTGTATCGACTAAGCTAAAAATGGCCAAATTGAGCCCTCCTTAGGCCAAATCAAGCTCTTCCAACACTTCCACAACACTCATATGACTGAATTAGAGCTGAAAGGTAAGCCAATTTGGTTCCCCTCTGTAATTTCCAATCAGTGTTAAAGAGAGAACCAATGAAATTTCACTAACAAAATTCTTCCTCAATTTAACAAGAATTGTTGGAATTCTTTATCCTAGGAGGAACCTTAGGACAAGAGCTACCTGCCCTGATCGAAAGCTCGAACCACTATTGTAAACCTCATTCTTTGATAATAAGAAAAACTGGAAAAATAACTGGTCATTTCCAAAGAAAAAACCAAGTCGGTTTATAAACTGAAATCAATAGAGAAAGGGTAAATCGGGAAATTTTTGGATTATGAGTGACCTAAAGTGTAAAAAAAGTCATGAGAAAGGACTTTAGGATGAATTTTAGGTGAAACCAAACCGGTTCAGGTGAACCGGACCTAAACTGATTTGTACCACTATTGAACCGATTTCTAAATTCATTTTTCTAGGTGGCTTAGAAAATTCAATTTGGAGAATTGAGGCCACCATTTGATAGAGAATGGATTTAGATGAATTTACAAAATTTTAATTTTGAAAAACTCGGTTGAATCAGGCTTGAACTGACCGATTTAATCACTGAACCCGGTTTGGACAGTGTTGTCGTCTTCCTTCAGATGACAACACTGTTCACTCACTAGAAAATCAAGTAGTGTCGATGAAGATGAAATGCCTCCAGCCAGGGAGTTTTAATTAATGAATGACCGCCATAAAGGTGCCAATCGTACTACCAAGAAGTCCCTGAGCTTCCTATATAAAGAGCCCCTCTTAATTCATCCTCCTCGCACTTAAAAACTCTACTCTCTCCCTATTGCTCCATTTTCCGGTTAAGCTCAAACTAGAGCTCCAACTTAGGCATTTTTCTAAGCCAAAGATAGTGAGGTCGGGTTCTTTAGATTTAGGGGGAAGTCAGCTACCCGACGGTAGTCTCCATTTGCTCCGAGGTTCGCCGGAGGAACGCCGACGTGATGGAACAGTCAAGTAGCTTCGGCGGACTGAAGCTGCCCTGTTTCGGCTGAGCTAAAATTGGCCAATTCAAGCCCTTCTCAGGCCAAACCAAGCTCTCCCAACACTTTCACAACCCTCATACAATAGAATTAGAGGGGAAAGGTAAGCTAATTTGGCTCCCGTCTGTAAATTGTGATCAGTGTTAGAAAGAGAACCAACGAAACTTCACTGACCAAATTCTCCATCAATTCGACATGAATTGATGCAACTCTTGATCCTAGGTGAAATCTCAGGACATGAGCTATCTACCTAGATCGAAAGCTCGGACCGTCGCACCTCCGACGGTAAGCTTTCGAAGATTTCTCTCTCTAAGTCTAGTTTTGTGGCGAAGCTCTATTTGAGCTCATTCCGGCGTCAATTCGTGCGATTCAAAGTGCAATTGAACCATATGGATGTGTAGGAACTCAATTTCACCTTTAATTTCAACAATGAACCTTGATTGATCGATCAATTTGTTGAAATCAAATTCAGCCAGTTTAAAAGGGGGAAATTGGGAATTTCCAAAATTTGATGGACTAAAGTGCAATTTCCTAAAATTGAGGGTCAATTGGGCCTAGAAAAGATGTTGGAGGACAAATTGGTTAATTTTTGGAATTATTGGGGACTAATTTGCCAATTTTGTAAAGTAGGGGCAAAATGGTAATTTTTTGAAAAGTTGGGGACCAAATTGGGAATTTGGGAAACTTGAACCCCCTTTTTGTGATTTTGAATAAATTGAGGTCCCAAAGGTAATTTTTGAAGTTTTGGGACTTAATTTGGGGGGACATTGGCATTAGAGAGCTAAAGTTAAAGAAAAAGAACTTGAGGGACCTAAATGCAAATAATTAAAGTTTGAGCATTTAGGCCAAAGGATAATGAACAAGGATATTTACATCGTGTAGGAACACGAAGGACCGGAAACACCGGCAAGGATAAGCTTGCATGGAGGCAAAGATTAGTTGGCTTATGAGGAAAACTATTTTTTGTGTACGCACTGAGGTTCGTAACCATCAAGATGCCTAAGAGGGGTAGTGATGCATACTAGGGTGTAAACCTCGCCTTTTTGAGTTAAGGAAAACCAGGAAAAGAACCGGTGAAACTGAGTAAGAAAACCGAACCGGTTCACAAAGCCATTTATTGGAGAATGGGCAAATTAGAGAAATTTCAACTCCCTTGTGATCCAAAGAGATTTATAAACCTTGGGAAGGAACCTTAGAACAAAGTGAGAGAGAAAAACCTGATCGGTTCGGGTGATCCGAACCTGAACAAGATTAAACCGGTTTAAGAACTGGGTTGGTTATGAACCGGAACCGATAGAGCGATGGTAAACTGAGAATTTTATGGAAACTAAGTGATCTAAGGAGTCATAAGAGTTATGAAAAAGGACTTTAGGTTGAATTGGAGATGAAAACCAAACCGATTTAGGTGAACCGAATCTAAACCGGATTGAACCGGTTTGGACCGGTTGGAACTACTATTGACCGGATTATAAATTCATTTTTCTAGGTGGGTTAAATAATTTAAATTCGAGATTTGAGGCCACCATTGGATAGAAAATGAATTTAGAAATTTTTAGATTTGAAAAACTCGGTCGAATGGGAGGTGAACCGGCCGGTTTAAGCTTTGAACCCGGTTCGGTCCAGTTTGGAACAGTGTCATCTTCTTCCTTCAGATGACAACACTGTTCACTCGTCGAAAAATTGAAGCAGCACCGACGAAGAATAAAGATCTCCGTTCAATATGTTTCCAGCCATCAATGTCTATCATAAAGGTGCCAAATGGACGGCTGATGAGTCCCCGAGCTCCCTATATAAAGAGCCCCTCTCCATTCATCCTCTTCACACCTGGAAAGCTCACTCTCTCTCAACAGTTCCATTTTTCAGTGAAGCTCGAACCAGAGCTCCGATATAGGGTCATTTCTGAGCGAAAGAAGGTGAGGTTGTGTTCTTTAGAACTGAGGAGAAGCTAGCTACACGCCTGTAGTCTTCGTTTGCTTTGAGGGTTGCTGGAGAAACGCCGGCGTGATCGACTAGTGAAGCAGCTCTGGCAAACCGAACCTGCCCTATTTCGGCCGAGCTGAAATTGACCAATTTGAGCCCTCCCCAAGCTAAACCAAGCCTTCCCAACACTTCCTCAGCCGTCTCATGACCGAATTATGATTGAAAGGTAAGCCAATTCGGCTCCCCTCTGTAATTTTTGACCGGTGCTAGAGAGAGAACCGACAAAATTTCAATGATAAAATTCTAACTCAATTTGGCATCAATTGATGCGATTCTTGATTCTAGGATGAAGCTTAGGACGAGAACTATCATTCCAGATCAAAAGCTCGTATTGCCATCCCAGGACGAGAACTATAGTCCATTTCTCGGCGAAGCACCGTTTAAGCTTGTTTCGACATTAAAAATTGTGATTCAAATGGATAGAGAATCGTATAAACATGTAGAAACTCAATTTCAACAATTGGAAGTGTTTAATCGGTCAATTTGATAAAATCAAATTCAACTATGTTAAGAAGTTGGAATTGGGGGAAAATTGGAACGACCAAAATGTACTTTTGTAAAATTGTGAGTCAATTGGGCATGATAATAATGTTAGAGGACCAATTGAGGAATTTTAAAATTTTTGGGGTAAAACTTACCATTTTTTTATAGGAAGGGCAAAATGGTAATTTTAGAAAAGTTGGGGGACCAAATTCAAAATTTGGGAAATTAAACCCCTTTTTGTGAAATGGAGTAAATTTAGGATGTAAGATAAATTTTAAAAGTTTTGGGACTCAATTTGAGGAAAAACCGGCATTAGGGACATAAAGTTAAAGAAAAAACTTTAGGGACTTAATTGTAAATAAATGAACATTTGGTTTTCTCATTCATTTGGAATAAATGAAGGCTATTAGGCCGAAGGATAATGAACTGAGATGATCATATCGTGTAGGAACATGAAATACTGGGAACGCCAGCAAGGACAAGCTTACATGAATACAAAGAACCGGTCAAGTGTAATTCACTACATTAATGGGCGAGTGTGATGTTTTATCATACCTGGTTGGGGATGCTAAGTAACTCGAAATAAAAAATCCAGTACTTAGTGGTATTTTAAACATTACAACTTAGAGGAGTGATGTGAAAATGACGCGGCAAAACTACTTATAGATTGTAAGTAGATCATACCCGGTTTGTATAATGAAACTTCATCGAGACCTTCTTGACAGGAGCTCAAATAGCTTAAATAGGTGAGAGGCCTCGGTTTTGGAACTTGGGGGCTAATATGCTGGATTTTGAAAGTCTCGTACAGTGGCCCAAATCTGTTGGCACGAGCAGGCGCTCATAAACAAACATGAGTTATATGCCATAAAACTTTAAATAAAGGACTTGTTTGGCCATGGTACCAAGTCAGGACTGACATACTCAGTCAACTAGTGGCAGTGCGACGTGACAGGTCGACGGACCATTCAAGACAAACAACTACAGGTTGAGTTGAGGGTCGGGGACGTTGGACCAGTGGCACCATAAATTATATGGCATGAGAAGAAAATACTGATTGTGCATGCACTGTGATTACGAGACCATCAAGATGCCCAAGAGAGGTAGTGATGCGTCCTAAGGGCACTGGATGAACTGGTGGGTATAAGGCCAATTTGTCGTACCAGGTGACCGTGCGAAATTTGGAGTAACACCAAATGCATGAAACTGGGGTGGGGACAGGATGAGGTCTCTATCTTCATACGGACATGGAAAATTGATTTCAGGATTGAGGGTCGGATGTCGCGAGCATCCACTAATTCTCAGGGTAGAAGTGGACGTACTTCTATCTAGGTGGCAGGTAAAGTCACTTCGACACCACAAGTGGGTTCAGTGGACGTACTTCTATCTAGGTGGCCGGTAAAGTCACTCTGACACCACAAGTGGGTTCAGTGGACGTACTAACCTACGAATGTGTGTTTGACCTTCATGATGAAGGATGTGTGTTGGGTGATGACACACCGTGATTAAATAAAGAAATGGTGGTAAAACTGAGATTTGAAATCAAAGGACTTTTGAAAGAAACGAGTTTGGCACACTCCAATACAAATCTTTTTCCTAAAGTTAAAAGTTTTGAAAACCCATTCACTGAGTAGTCGTACACACCCCTCCCTTATATCCCTTTCAAAAAATTCTAGAAAGCCTACCCTTAAAGACCATCAACTAAGACGCCTGTGAGATTGGTATGATAAATTTAAAATATTATACAATTTTAATTTATGTTATTCTAGGAAAAGGTGCAGGTTTAATGGACGCCTTACTCTTTATAATTTACACTAAGGGGAAACCCTTTAATAAACTAGGAGAGTGGCAGGTTGATCATGGGGATCCGACCAAATTGGGTTGGGGCGTGACATAGGGGCTACTGGATGACCTGATGGAGATAAGGGCAATTTGTCGTGCCAGCAGTGAGGGAAGCTTGACGTAGCTTCATGTGCATGAGACTAGGGTGAGGTCGGGAAGAGGTCTCTGTCCTCATACAGACACAAAGTTTTCTTTTTAGGTTTTAGGGTCAGATGTCACGTACATCCACTCATTCATAGGGTAGAAGTGGATGGATATCTATCTAGGTGTCCTGTAAAGTTGCTCTGATGCCACAAGTGGGTGTAGTGGACAGGTTGCCCTACGAATGTGTGATCCCTTCATGATGAAGGGCGTGTGTTTATTGTTAAACACACCGACTATGATTAATGAGGAATAATGGTTTTGAAAACCAAGAAATTGAGGAGATGTTTTTAAGAAAATAAGGAGATTCGCACACTCCAATTCAAACTATTTTTCTAAAAATCAAGTTTTAAACACCCATTCACTAAGTTGTCAAACTCATCCCCTCCCTTATTCCCCTTTTTAGGTAACCAAGGGAAAACCTACTTAAAGACCTCCAGTTAGCTATACCTGCAAGATAGGTATGTAAGTTTAAAATTTCATGTAGTTTTGATTAATGTTATTCTAGGAAAGGTACATGTTTAAAGGATGCCTTACTACTCACGATTTAAAGAAGGGGAAAACCCTTAATAAATCGGAAGAGTGGCAGGTTACTCACGGGGATCCGACCAAACTAGGTCAGGGTGTCATGCCCCGACCCGGTTTGGTCGGATCCCTGTGAACAACCCGCCACTCTCCTGGTTTATTCAGGGTTTTCCCCTCTTCTAGATCGTGGGGAGAAAGGCGTCCTAACATGTACCTTTCTTGTAATAACATTAATCAAAACTGAATATAAATTTTACATACCTGCCTTAAGGTTTGGCTACCGATAAATTTTTAAGGTTGATTTTCCCTTGGTATCCTAGAAAGGGGTAAAGGGAGGGGGTGAGTTCAACAACTTAGTGAACATGTGTTTGAAAAATGAGTTTCTTATAAAAGAGTTTGAATTGGAGTGTGCCAGACTCCTTATTTTCTTTTAAAACATTCTTTCCTTAAATTCTGGTTCTCAACACCTTTTCCAAGGTTTACCAATTATTTTCCAAGGATTCTCATATCCTTTCTAAGATTTTCATAACCTTTTTCCCATTTCCATATTTTTTGTATTTCACAAACCACACACCCTTCATCATGAAGGGATCACGCACACATTCTCGAGATGCAGTTACGCCGACTGCACCCACTTGTGGATTGGAGCATCTTTACCATCCACCCTAATAGAAGTCTCTAACCTTTTACCCTCAGACCAAAATACTTCGTGTAAACCCCACACTTTTGAGTTAAGGAAAACCGGGAAAAGAACCGGTCAAACCGAGTAAGAAAAACCGAGCCGGTTTACAAACCCGATCATATGGGAAGAAGCAATTTGGAAATTTACAACTTACGGGTGATCCAAAGGGTTCATTAAACCTTGGAAAAGAAACTTAAGACAAAATAAAAGATAAAAACCAAATTGGTTTAGGTGAATGAGATTCCATAAGAACTGTGAAGTTAAGTGTGCTTACCCGAGAGTAGTGTGAGGATGGGTGATCTCCTGGAAAGTATGATTTCTTCGCAACCTAAAATTTTGGTCAAAACTTTTTATGCGAATGTACCCTTATCATAAATAGCCATAAATTAATATATATTTAATTATTTTAATTAATAACAATAATTTAATACTTAAATTAAATTATTGAAATTAATACAAATAATTTAATACCAAAATTAAATTATTGAAATTAATACCAATAATTTATGGTAATATTAATATTAGTAATAAATCTCTCATATTTAATAAACAATTTTTACACCTATATAAAGAGGTCATCCCCATTCATTCTCCTCACACCTGAACACTTCTCTCTCTCTTTACTGCTCCATTTCCCAGTGAAGCTCAAATCAGAGTTTCGACTTAAATATTTTTCTTAACCTCAAAAGGAGAGGTCGAGCTCTTTAGAACTAGGGAGAAGACAACTATCTGATAGCAAACTCCAGTCAATCCGAGAATCGTTGGAGAAGCGCCGACATGATGGAATAGTGAAGCAGCTCCGGCGGACCGAAGCTGCCCTATTTTGGCCAAGTTGAAATTGGCCATTTCAAGCCCTTCTTAGGCCAAACCAAGCTCTCCCAACACTTCCTCAGCCTTTCCAGGGCCGAATTAGGACCGAAAGGTAAGCCAATTCGGCTCCTCTTTACAATTTTCGATCGGTGCTAGAGAGAGGGTCGACCGAATTTCAATGATGAAATTCTAATCCAATTATGCATCAATTGATGCGATTCTTGATTCTAGGATGAACCTCAGGACGAGAGCTATCTGTCCAGATCAAAAGCTCGGACCGCCGTGCCTTCATCGGTGAGTAATCGAAGCTTTCTCTCTCTATAATTCATTTTCCGGCGAAGCTTCGTTTGAGCTCGTCCCAACATTAAAACTTGCGATTCACATTTCTAAAGAATCGTATGAACATGTAGAAACTCAATTTCAACTTCAATTTCAACAATTGGAAACATTTGATGAGTCAATTTGATGAAATCAAATTCGGCTGTGTTAAGAAGTTGAAATTGGGGATTTTCGAAATTCAAAGGATCAAAATGAAATTTTATGAAATTAAGGGTCAATTGGGCATGAAAATAATGTTGGAGGACTAATTGAGGAATTTTGAAAATTTTGGGGCAAAATTTACCATTTTTGTAAAGGAAGGGCAAAACGGTAATTTTGGAAAAGTTGGGGGACCAAATTGGAAATTTGGGAAATTAAACCCCTTTTTGTGAAATGGAATAAATTGAGGTCCTATGATAAATTTTAGAAGTTTCGAGACTCAATTTGAGGAAAAACCAGCATTTGGGACTTAAAGTTAAAGAGATATAACTTTAGTGACCTAATTACAAATAAATGAAAGTTTGGCTTTCTCATTCATTTGGAATGAATGAAGGCGATTAGGCCGAAGGATAATGAACCAAGATGTTCATATCGTGTAGGAACACGAAGTACCGGGAACGCCAGCATGGACGAGCTCGCGTGAATACAAAGAACCAGTCAAGGTGAATTCACTGCGTTAAGGGGTGAGTGGGTTTACTAACATCATACTCGGTTGGGATGTTGAGCACAACTTAAAGTTAAAAACCACTTACCGGTTGGGAGTGGGTTTACTAACATCATACCCGGTTGGGAGGATGAAAACAACTTAAAGATAAAAACCACTTACCGGTTGTGAGTGGAAATTTTATATCATACCCGGTAGGGGATAAAAAGTACCTCAGTATAAAAACCCACTATTTAGTGGTATTTTAATCATCACCAATTAGAGAAAGTGATGTGAAAATTATGTGAAAAAAATACTTACCGATTGTAAGTAGATCATAGCCGGTTGGTATGATGAGACTTCCTCGAAGGAAGTTGAAAACCCATTCATCGGTTATGAACGGAGATGTCCTTATACCGGTTGGTATAATGGATAGTGAAAACCTATTTTGTCGGAAGTGTTCTCCCTTGACTGTATGCCAATGCTTAAACAATTTGGGAGATCTTCTCTACGGGAGCTTGAATAGCTCTTATAGGCCGGGGGCCTCGGTTTTAGAACTTGGGGGCTAAATGCCCGATTTTGAAAATCTCGTATAGTGGGCCCAAGGCCAGTTGGCATGAGCAGGAGCTCGTAAACGAACATGATATATGTGCCATAAAACTTAATAAGTGAATTGTTTGGCCATGGTACGAAGATAGGATCGACATGCTCAGTCAACTAGCGGTAGTGCGACATGACAGGTCGACGGGCCAATTAAGACAAACAACTACGGGTTGAGTTGAGAGTCGGGGCCGTTGGACCAGTGGCACCACAGATTACATGGCAATATGAGAAAATATTTTTTGTGCATGCACTGTGAGTATGGAATCATCAAGACACCCATGAGGGGTAGTGATGTGTCCTAAGGGCACTGGATGACCTGGTGGCTATAAGAGTAGTTCATCGTTCCAGGTGTCTGTGCGAAATCTGGAGTAGCACCAAGCGCATGAGACCGGGGTGGGGACAGGATGAGGGGATCGAAATTGGCTTACCTTTCACTCTAATTCGGTCGTATGAGGGCTGAGGAAGTGTTGGGAGAGCTTGGTTTGGCCTAAGAAGGGCTCGAATTGGCCGTTTTCAGCTCGGCCGAAACAGGGCAGCTTCGGTCCACCGGTGCTGCTTCATTGTTCTATCACGCCGATGTTTCTCTAGCTATCCATGGAGCAACTAGAGACTACTATTGGGCAGCTGACTTCTCCCCAAATCTAATGAACATGACCTTGCCTTCTTTGGCTTAGAAAAATGCCCAATTCAAAGCTTTGGTTCGAGCTTCACTAGAAAATGGAGTAGTAGGGAGAGAGTGGAGCTTTCAGGTGTGTGGAGAATGAATGAAGAGGGGCTTTTATTTAGGAAGCTTGAATACTTCTTGGCCATCCGATTGGCGCCTTAATGGTGGTCATTCATTACATGAAACTCCCTGGCCAGAGATTTTTCATCTTCATCGGTGCTGCTCAATTTTCTAACGAGTGAACATGCTGTTATCTGAAGGATGAAGATAACACTGTTTCGAACTGGACTAGTACGAACCGGGTTCAATGCTTCAACCAGCTGGTTTATGTCTGATTCGACCGAGTTTTTCATAATTAAAAATTTGTAAATTCATCTAAATTCATTCTCTATCAAATGGTGGTCTCAATTCTCCAATTTGAATTTTTCTAAACCATCTAGAAAAATGAATTTAGAAACCTGCTCAATAGTGGTTCAAACCGGTTCAATCTGGTTCAGGTCTGGTTACCATGAACCAGTTTGGATTTCATCTCCAATTCACCCTAAAGTCCTTTCTCATGACTTTTGTGACTGTTTACGTCACTTGGGATCCATAAATTTCCTAGCGTGTCTTTTCTCTATCGGTGTCGGTTTATAAACCAACTTGGTTCTCACTTTGGAAATGATCGGTTCTTTTCCATGTTTTTCTTATTATCAAAGAATGGGGTTTACAACTCTCCCCTCCTTTTAGGAGTTTTGTCCCCAAAAAAAATTACATGTTAAATAATTGAGGGTAACCTTCCCTCATTACACTTTCAGTTTCCCATGTCTCTTCTTGCACGGGTCCATTTTGCCAAAGAACTTTGACCATAGGAATCCTCTTATTCCTCTAGTTCTTATCCATCCATTCAGTGATTCGTACCAGTTTTGTGTGTTAGGTCAAGTTCTCTTTATGCTCTGGTGGAGGTTGGTCCAACACATGGCTCAGATCAGGCTGGTACTTCCGTAGCACAAATATATGAAATACATCGTGTATTCTCTGTAAGTCTAGAGGTAGTTCCAATTAAGAGGTCACCGATCCTATCCTTTGGATAATGGGATAAGGACCGATATACCTCGGTTTCAACTTTCCCCGTTGTTGAAATCTAAGTATTCCCCTCCGTGGAGATACCTTTAGAAATACTTGATCTCCCACCTCGATCTCTAGATCTTTCCTCCGATAGTCAACTTAACACTTTTGCCAGTCTTGAGCAATCTTAAGGTGACTCCTTATTAATTTTATCTTCTCTATGGCATCCTCGATTAGCTCTGCCTTTTCCAGCTTCCTTTCCCCCACTTCTTCCTAGACATGGTCATCCATAAGGCTTCATAAGGAGCCATTTGAATATTGGCCTAATAGCTATTATTGTAAGCAAATTCCATTAGGCACTAGTATTCCTACCAACCTTTGTAAATGGTGAGTACGCATGCCCTTAGCATGCCCTCTAAGGTCTGAATCATTCGCTTAGACTATCCATTGGTTTGAGGGTGAAACGTCGTGCTCATGTGGAGCTTGGTTCCCATGGCACTTTGTAAGCTTGGCCAGAACCTTGAAGTGAATATCGGGTCTCTATCTGATACTATACTCACCAGAACACTATGGAGTCTTACTATCTTCCTCATTTATAAAACAACCAGTTGTTCCACTGTATCCATCACTCTTATAGGGAGGAAATGAGCTGATTTGGTCAATCTATCCTAAATTGCATATCGACAAAGTCCATGGTAATGTGCTCCCATTTCCATTCCAGAATTGGCAAGGGTTGCAACAGTCCTGATGGTTTCTGATGCTCAGCCTTTATCTGCTGACAGGACAAACTTGGGCTACATATTCCACAATGTCCCTCTTCATTCCCTTCCACCACCAATATCCTTGTTTGAGGGTGCGGTACATCTTGGTAATGCTCGGATGCATTGCATACACCAAATCGTGTGCCTCTTCCTTAATTAACCTCTTCAGCTCCTTATCTTGAGGCACACATACCCTACCCTTGTAGGTTAATACTCCATCACCTTGCAAGTCATACTCCGATTTCATTTCTCTATTAACCATGTCCAAATAAGATTGGTGTTCTTTATCAGCCTTTTGCTGAGCCTTAATCTGCCCAGTTATACTGGGCCTCACCACCACATTGGCCAACAAGCACTTCTCCTAATTGTCCCTCCTCAGATCCACCTTCATTCTTCCCAACTGTTTGCAACAAGGGTATGTAGCTTATCTTTACTTGTGCCGCCTCAGTTTGGTACTTGCGACATAAGGCATCTGCTACCACATTTGCCTTTCCGAGGTGATACTCAATCATAAGGTCATAGTCCTTCACCAATTCTAGCCATCTCCTCTGGCGGAGATATAACTCCTTCTGAGTTAAGAAGTATTTAAGACTCTTGTGATCCGTGTATATCCTACACTTAACCTGTAAAGGTAGTGTCGCCAAATCTTTAAGGCAAGCACTTTCACAGCTAATTCCAAATCATGGGTTAGGTATTTTCTTTCATGTACCTTAAGTTGTCACGAGACATAAGCAATAACATTCCCCTTTTGCATCAGTACACATCTGAGTCCTTGTCCGGATGCATCACTATAGATAGTGTATTCTTCTGCACTTGGGTTAGGAACGGAGAGTACTGGTGCGGTTGTTAGTCGAGTCTTCAATTCCAAGAAAGACTTCTCACAGCTCTCATTCCATTTATACTCAACTCCTTTCCTAGTGAGTCGAGTTAGAGGGGCTACTATATTAGATAAGTCTTGCACGAACCGTCTGTAGTATCCTGCCAAGCCTAAGAAACTTCTTAACTCTGAAGGATTCCTGGGTGCATTCCAGTTAGATATGGCTTCCACTTTTGTTGTATCTACCTTGATTCTGTCCTTAGACACGATATGTCCTAAGAATCCTACCTCCTATAGCGAGAACTCACACTTGGAGAATTTTGCATATAAGTGGTTTTCCTTCAATATCTCCAAGGCGATTGCCAAATGTTCTTCGTGCTCCAACCTAGTTTCCTAAGTGTGGTTGGAGCACATGGTTCATTAAATCCATGAAGGCTGCAAGGGCTTTTGTTAATCCAAATGGCATCACTCTAAACTCGTAATGTCCGTATCGGGATTGGAATTCCATCTTGGGAATGTCCTCCTCTCGGATCTTGAGTTGGTGATAGCCCGAACGAAGATCTATTTTAGAGAAGTAAGCTGCTCCTTTTAGTTGGTCGAATAGGTCATCGATTCATGGGAGTGGGTACTTGTTCTTGATGGTGACCTGGTTCAACTTCCTATAGTCTATGCACAGCCTCATACTTCCATCCTTTTTCTTTACGAATAGGACGGGTGCAGCCCATGGAGACTGGCTAGGATGTATAAAATCCTTCTCCTATAGTTCATCCAATTGTTCCTTCAATTCCTATAGTTCTACTTGAGCCATGTGATAAGGGACTTGCGATATGGGGTTTGTTCTTGGGATGATTTCTATGGTGAATTCCACTTGCCGACTTGGAGTTAGTCCAAGTAGTTCTTTCGAAAATACTTCAGGATAGTGTTTAACCACCAGAATGTCTTTGAGTCTCTTCTCTTTAGATTGTTTATTGATGACCATGGCTAGGAAGGTCTTACAGCCTTTCTGTATCATCTTCTAAGCCTTCATATGGGACACCAACAATACTTCATCCCTTCTTCTATCTCTTTGAATTTTAATCCATTTGTCTCGGGAGTGTGGTACGTCACTGCCTTCTTTCCACAGTCCATCATGGCTTGATGGTTGCTTAACCAATCCATCCCAAGGATTACTTCTAACACCTTCAGGGGCAATATGGAATAAAATGTGCTTCGAGTTTGATTCCCCCAATCTTTATCTCACATCGTTTTAATTGCTTGTTCCTGTCTAGCCCTTCTCCTAAGCGTGTTAGGATGTTGTGACTTTGTTCAAGAGGAGTAAGTTCTAAGGGTAAGTTTGGAATTAACTCCTCTTTGATGAAGGATCTCTCAGCTCTTGAATCAAAGAGGGCATAGACTTGTTGACCCCATAATTGCACGTACCCTGATTGAAGAAACGTATAGTAGTAGGGGAAAAGTTTTCTTTATTGAATAAAACTTTCAATTACAACTTTTGCTTGAACTAATTGGGAGGGTTTTGGGATGTTCCCCCTACAGTACTAGGGACTTTCCTAGCCTTTTCATGGATGAGGTTGTATACCCTACCTGGTACTCTAGTTGTAGCGTTTGGCTTGAGATTCTTAGGGTTCCCTTGTGGTGGTCGAAGGGTATTCCTTTGCAAAGTGTCCCACTTGTCCGCATGTAAAGCAGGTCAAGCATGCTCTATAAAACCCGCTCTTTGGAGTTAAGGAAAATCGATAAAAGAACCGGTCAAACCGAGTGAGAAAACTGAATCGGTTCACAAACCTGATCCTTAAAGAATGGGCAATTTAGAAAATTTAGAACTACTAAGTGCCCCAAAGGGTTCATAAAATCTTGGAAAATAACCTTAGGATAAATTGGAAGAGAAAAACCGGACCGGTTCAGATGAACTGAATCCAAGTGGATTGAACCGGTTTATGAACCGAGTCAGTTCATGAACTGGAACAGATAGAGAAAGGGAAAACCGGGAAATTTATGGATCCCGAGTGACCTAAAGAGTCACAAATGTCAAGAAAAAGGACTTTAGGAAAAGAATTGGTAAACTTTGGAAAAAGGTGTTGAAAACTAGAACTTGAGGAAATAATGTTTTTAAAGAAAATAAGGAGTCTGACACACTCCAAGTCAAACCATTTTATAAGAAACTCAATTTTCAAACACACATTCACTGAGTTGTCAAACTCACCCCTCTCTTTACCTCTTTTCAAGTAACCGAGGGAAAAACCTACCTATAGATATTCCGCTAGCTAAACTTGCAGGACAGGTATACCTAGAAAACTCTCTAGGTGTTCAAACTTAAGGATGACGAAGCACCAAAACCACCAGTTACCCAAGAAAGGCCCCACAATAATCGAAGAAAAGGAGGAACCATAAGGGAATAACCTATTACAAGTATCAATAATGGGGACACTACGAGAAGAAGTGCCCAATCATACTAAAGGAAAAGTACCAAGATAACCTGTTATAAGGTGTAGGAGAATATGACGGGTAAAAGAAGGAACTATCCCACACCTTTGAAGAATTAAGGCAATACCTCCTCAAAAGTCAAGAAAGACAGGAAGGATGGGTGACCAAAATCATGGAGCAGGTTAAGTAAACAGTTCACAAAAAGGTCAAGAAATGGTTTGGCAAAGTGAAATTTAAACATCTTCTTAAGAGGGTCAAACAGAGAGGAATGCATAAAACTAAGTACCCTTTAAGGGATCATTGATGGATAGATGGACATGACGTGAAGTGCAAGGAACCCACCTTAATTAAGAAAAATTTCAAGGAAGGATGTATCGCGATGACCCAGTGTGACCTGCTTGGAAAAATAGAAGAGCCAAATAATGACTCCAGGAGAACCTAGTAAA
The DNA here is from genome assembly GCA_030064425.1 of Trapa bicornis. NCBI lineage: Eukaryota > Viridiplantae > Streptophyta > Magnoliopsida > Myrtales > Lythraceae > Trapa > Trapa bicornis. Next base: position 17,134,857 of record CM057760.1, on the reverse strand, counting down.
AAGGTGGCAGTTAACGAACTGGCCTTCGGGAGAACCATGGATTTAAACCACGACAAAGAAGGGAGAAGTGGAAAGGCCAAAACATTGGAAAAGAGGGACGAAGGAAAATCCTTAAAGAGATCAATGGCCAGGGCCAGAATTAAATGCCGTGAGATGGTTAAGAGAGCCTCTCGAAGGATGAACAAAAGATTTTGAAACTAGGAGGATGTGAGCTCTCCTTAAAAAGGAAATAGACATGTACTGGGGTATGAGTGAGAATGAGGATGGAGTATGAAGGACGTACCGTAAGATTTCAAGAGTAAAGATAAGCATGAAAGAATGGCATCAAAGGACGACATTTAAAGTTAGGTGCCTTCAAAGATGAAGGAAAAATGAATTTCAGGAGAAAAAGGTAAGAATCCTCCCAAAGAAAGAAACCCTAAGAAGAGATACATGTCCCAACTAAAAGGAAATGGAACCTAGTGACGAGGGATTTGGAGATGAAATTGAAAATAAAATGCATGTTAAGATGAAAAAAAACCCAGGGAAGCATACTAGGAGGAATCCAAGGAGTAAGTTAAACCAAAGGAATGGGTGAGTCGAAAGATATCATCAAAAGATGATGTACGAGTAAGAAAGGACTGCACTGTCCATAAAAAGGGATTAGAATAAAGTACATCTAAGAAATCTTGGAGGGGTAAGTCCTCCAATTAAGAAGTGACTAAAGTAAACGATTACTGACATCAAGACTACTTGTGGTCTACGCTCGCTTGATGTAGCTAAAAAGAGTATGACTAAGCATAAGGTGGAGTACATTAAATAAGACCAATAATCGAAAGTCCCTTAGATAAGAAATGAGGAAAGGTATGGGAATCTTAAGACAACGGAGGATTAAAGGCGGACAAATACCCAATATAGAAAAGAGAGTGAGGAAAGGAAGAAAGAAACTTTCAAGGAATGGTAAGAAGGTAGAACAATTAGCTCCCAAATTGGAAGCCTCCACTATGAGGGACATAATATAGAACAAAATCTGTAAGAAGGGGACTTTCCTAAACAAAGTAATCGATGCATAGACCAAAAGAGAATAATTTGGATAAAGAGTAATGAAACTGATCAAGAGTGAGTAAGAATGGATTAAGAAAAAGGAAAGTCCTTGAGGAAAGGACACCACTAGAAATGAGGAAGTGCATAAGAAGGGAAGAATCCCTGTGTGTCGGTAAGTCATGGAAAAAACCCAATAATTGGAACCGGAAAGATCTAATAAAGAAGTTGGGGAAGGATGAGCAGGTAAGGGAAACCGACACGGTTATGTAAGACAAGACATCAAAGGCATGTATGTAGCACTCAAGAGGACATAGAGATAAATGTTTCAATGACCAAGAGAATAACTAGACAAGGGAATAATTAGGCAGCTTGGAACTCCCAATCATGAAATCTAGAGTAAGAGCCTCAAAGGAAAGAATCTTGTCCTAAGTAAGGGAGATGTGAACCTAGGGATATACCTTTGAACCCGCAGTCAAGATATACTAGTTATGATAAATTCCATGGAAGGAGTAAACAATGTAAAGGAAAGGAAATTCCTTAAGCATATGAATTAAAGTGGTCTAAGTGAAAGAATGACCAAAGTATTAACATGTCCAAGTTGACATTAAGGGAAGTTCATCCTGGAGAGAAAAATACTAATTTAGTTTCGGGGAAAAAACTCCTAAAAGGAGGGAGAGTTGTAAACCCCGCTCTTTGGAGTTAAGGAAAACCGGGAAAAGAACCGGTCAAACCGAACCGGTTCACAAACCTGATCCTTAGAGAACGAGCAATTTGGGAAATTTACAACTCCCGAGTGACCCAAAGGGTTCATAAAGTCTTAGAAAAGATCCTTAGGACAAATTGGAAGAGAAAAACAATACCGGTTTAGATGAACCGGATCCAACTGGATTGAACCAATTTACGAATCGAGTCAGTTCATGAAGCGGAACTAATAGAGAAAGGGCAAACCGAGAAATTTATGGATCCCGAGTGGCCTAACAAGTTAAAAAAATTCAGGAAAAAGGACTTTAGGATGAATCGGAGATGAAAACCAAACTGATTCAAGTGGAGCGAATCTGAACCGGATTGGACCGAATGCTAAATTCATTTTTCTAGGTGGCTTAGAAATTTCAAATTTGAGATTTGAGACCACCATTGGATAGAGAATGAGTTTAGATGTATTTAGAAATTTTTTATTTTGAAAAACTCAGTCGAATTGGGCCAGAACTGGCCAGTTTAAGCTTTGAATCCAGTTCTGAACGGTTCAAAACAATGTCGTCTTCTTACTTCAGATGATTGCACTATTCACTCGCTGGAAAATTGAGCAGCTCTGATGAAGTTGAAAAGTCTTTGGCTAGGGAGTTTCAGGCAATGAATAACTGCCATTAAGGTGCCAATCGGACAACCAAGAAGTCCCCAAGCTTCCTATATAAAGCGTGCCTCATTCATCCTCTCCACACCTAAAAACTCCATTCTCTCTCAACTGTTCTAATTTCTAGTGAAGCTCGAACCAGAGCTCTGATACATGGTCTTTTCTAAGCCAAAGAAGGTGTGGTTGGGTTCTTTGGATTCATGGAGATGTCAACTACATGCTTATAGTCTCCATTTTCTCCTAGGGTTGCCAGAGAAGCGCTAGCGTGATCGAACAATGAAGCAATTTCGACGGATAGAAGCTACCCTATTTCAGCCGAGCTGAAATCGGCCAATTTGAGCCCTCATCAGGCCAAACCAAGCCCTCCCAACACCTCCACAGCCGTCATACAGCTGAATTAGAGCAAAAAGTTAAGCCAATTTGGCTCCCCTCTATAAATTCCAATCGGTGCTAGGGAGAGAAATCGCAAAACTTCAATGACTAAATTCTCATTCAATTCGGAGTCAATTGATGCAACTCTTGATCCTAGGAGAAACCTCAGGACGAGAGTTATCTGCCTATATCAAAAGCTCAGACAACCGCGCCCCCAACGGTAACCTTTCTAAGCTTTCTCTCTCTAAGTCTAGTTTTCCGGTGAATCTCCGTTTGAGCTAATTCTGACATCAAATCGTGCAATTCAAAGTGCAATTGAATTGTATGAAGGTGTAGAAACTTCAATCTAACTTCAATTTCAACAATTAAATGCATTTGATTGGTCAATTTGATGAAATCAAATTCGGCTGAGTTAGAAAGTTGAAAATGGGGGAAATTTGGAAATTTCAAAATTTTGAGGGACTAAAGTGCAATTTCATAAAAATAAGGGCCAATTGGGCAAATTTTGGAAATTTTGGGGCAAAACTTACCATTTTTGTAAAGTAGGGGCAAAATGGTTATTTTGGAAAAGTTGGGGACCAAATTGGAAAATTGAACCCCTTTTTGAGAGTTTGATTAAATTGAGGTCCCAATGTGAATTTTAAAAGTTTCGAGACTTAATTTGAGGAAAAACTGGCATTAAGGATTTAAAGTTAAAGAAAAATAACTTTAGGGACATAATTGCAAATAAATGAAAAGTTTGGTCTTCTCATCCATTTGGGATGAATGAAGGCTATTAGGCCAAAGGATAATGAACAAGGATGTTCATATCGTGTAGGAACATGAAGAACCGGGAATGCCAGCTAAGACAAGTTTGCATAAAGGCAACAAGCCGGCTAAGAGGAAAATTTAATGTATTATCGGGTGAGTGGGATATTTAATATCATACCCGGTTGGGATTATAAGCACATCAGAAATGAAAATGCACTATTAAATGGTATTTTAACCATCACACCTAGTTGGAGTGATGTGAAAATTATGGGAAAAACTACTTACCGGTTGTAAGTAGAACATACCCGGTTGGTTTGATGAATTTTCTAGAAGGAAGTAGAAAACCCGCTTATTAGTTATAAGCAGAGATGTCTTCATACCTAGTTGGTATGATAGATAAATGAAAAGTTTATTTTGTCACAAGTGCTCTCCCCTAGCTGTGTGCCACTGCTTAAACCTTTTGGGAGACCTTCTTGATAGGAGCTCGAACAGCTCATATAGGCCAGAGGCCTCTGTTTTGGAACTTGGGGACTAATATGCCCGATTTTGAAAATCTCGAACATTGGGCCCTAGGCCAGTTGGCACGAGTAGGAGCTCGTAAACAAACATGATTCTAAGGCATGAAAACTTAAGTGAATGAATTGTTTGGCCATGGTACCAAGACAGGACAGACATACTTGATGGACTGGCGGTAGTGTGACATGACAGGTCTTCGGACAAATCATGACAAACAGCTGCAGGTCGAGTTGAGGATCGGTGCCGTTGGACTAGTGGCACCATAGATTATATGGCTTATGTGAAAAAATGTTGATTGTGCATGCACTGTGTTACAAGACCTTCTTGACGTCCAAGAGGGGTAGTGATGTGTCCTAGTGCTCTGGACAACCTGGTGGAGATAAGGGCAGTTAGTTATACCAGAACTCTTGAGAAACTTTGTCATGCCCCGACCCGGTTTGGTCGGATCCCCATGAGTAACTCGCCACTCTTCCTAGTTTACTAAATGTTTTCACCTCTTTTAAACCCATGAGGAGTAATGCGTCCTTTAAACCTGTACCTTTCATGGAATACATAAATCAAAACTGTATAAAACTTATAACTTACATACCTATCTTGCAGGCATGACTAACAGGAGGTCTTTGGATAGGTTTCCCTTGGTTACCTAAAAAGGGATATAACGATGGGGTGAGTTCAACGACTCAGTGAATGGGTGTTTGAAGTTTAACTTTTAGGAGAAAATATTTAAATTGAAGTGTGTCAGACTCCTTATTTTAAAATTTCTCATTTTTAAAATCTCAGTTTCATCATCATTACTTACTTCTCAGCCATAACTAGTGTGTTTGTCAACTAACACATGCCCTTCATCATGAAGGGAACACACATGATTAAAACTCTATGTTCGTATGTGGACAAAGACCATATCTCGGTCTCGTACACATGAAACTCAAACACAGAAGCTTCAAGAAGTCGCTAACACAGTAGCTTCGCGGAGTCTAAATACAGAAACTCTGTGGAGTACAAACACAAAACTCCATGACTAACTAGTATGACGAACACAAACCTTGTAGTTTCTCTTTTTCCCTTGTTGCCACCATGTCATCCAGCAGTCCTTAGGACGCATCACAACCCTTCTTGGGAGTCTTAATGGTTCTGAACATTAAGTGCATGTACAAACAAAGTTTTCCTCAAAATCCATCTAATCTTTGGTGTCACTCTAGTCCAACGGCCCCGACCCTCAACTCAACCTACAACTATTTATCTTGACTAGTCTGTCGACCTGTCATGTCGCACTACCGCCAGTCTATCGAGTATGTTGGTCCTGTCTTGGTACCATAGCCAATCAATTCATTCATTTAAGTTTTATGGCTCAAATTCATGTTTTTTTATGAGCTCTTTCTCGTGCTAACTGGCCTAGGGCCCACTGTTCGAGATTTTCAAAATCAGGCATATTAGCCACCAAGTTCCAAAATCGAGGCCTCTGGCCTAATAGAGCTATTCGAGCTCCCGTCAAGAAGAACTCCCAGTCAGGGGAGAGCACTTTCGACAAAATATACTTTTCAACTGTCCATCATAACAACTGAGTTTGATGACATCTCCGCTCATAACCGATGAACGGGTTTTCCACTTCCTTCTAGTAATTTTCAATATACCAACAAGGTATGATCTATTTACAACTCGTAAGTAGTTTTTCCGTTTGATTTCCACATCTCTCCACTCAGGTGTGATGATTAAAATACCACTTAGTAGTGGGTTTTCATTTTCGAGGTGCTTATCATTCCAACCGAGTATGATATTAAATTCCCACTCACAACTGGTAAGTAGGTTTTCCTTAAATAAAAGAGCTCATCATCCCAACCGGTATGATGTATGAGATTCCCACTCACCTGTTAATGTAGTGAATTTCCTCTTAGTTGGCTTGTTGTCCTTATTCGAACTTGTCTTAGTTGGCGTTCTTGGTACTTCATGTTCCTACATGATATGAACATCCTTATTCATTATCCCTTGGCCTAATTGCCTTCATTCATTCCAAATGAATGAGAAAACCAAACTTTTCATTTATTTGCAATTAGGTCCCTAAAGTTATTTTTCTTCAACTTTAAGTCCTTAATTCCAATTCTTCCTCAAATTGAGTCCCAAAAAATTTTAAAATTCACCTTAGAACATCAATTTATTCAATTTCACAAAAGGGTTCAATTTCCAAAATTTCCAATTTGGTCCCCCAACTTTTCCAAAATTACCATTTTGCCCTTTACAAAAATGGTAAGTTTTTCCCCAAAAATTCCAAAATTGCCCAATCAATCTTCCAATATCTTTATTATGCCCAATTTCTCACGCCTCGACCCGGTTTGGTCGGATCCCCGTGATCAACCCACCACTCTCCCGGTTTATTAAAGGGTTTCCCCTTATCGTAAATAGTAAAGAGTAAGGCATCCTTTAACTTGCACCTTTTTCCTGGAATAGCATAATCAAAACTGTATGAAATTTAAAACTTTATATACCTGTCTTACAGGCATCTTAGTTGACGGTCTTTAAGGGGAGGCTTTTTGGGATTTCCTGAAAGGGATATAAAGGAGGGGGTGAGTACGACTACTCAGTGAATGAGTTTTCAAAGGTCTACTTTTAACTTTTAAGAAAAACATTTATATGGAGTGTGCCAGACTCCTTTCTTTTCAAAAAAATTCCTTCATTTAAAAATTTGGGTTTTTCCATTATTTCTTAGTTACCGGTGTGTCATCACCCAACACACATCCTTCATCATGAAGGTTACACACATTCTCAAGTCAGTATCACTACTGAACCCGCTAGTGGCTTCGAAGCGACTTTTCCTGCCACCCGAATAGAAGTACAACCACTTCTATCCTGGGAATGAGTGGATGTACGTGACATCCGACCCACAATCCCAAAATCACTTCTTCGTGTCCGTATGAGGACAGAGACCTCATCCTGTCCCCACCCCGGTCTCATACGCTTGGTGCTACTCCAGATTTTGCATAGACACCTGGAACGACGAACTGCCCTTATAGCCACCAGGTCGTCCAGTGCCCTTAGGACGCATCACTACCCCTCATGGGCATCTTGATGATCCCGTACTCACAGTGCATGCACAAACAATGTTTTCTTATATTGCCATGTAATCTGTGGTGCCACTTATCCAACGGCCCCGACTCTAAACTCAACTCGCAGCTGTTTGTCTTGACTAGTCCGTCGACCTGTCATGTCGCACTACCGCTAGTTGACTGAGCATGCCAGTCCTATCTTGGTACCATGGCCAAACAATTCACTTATTAAGTTTTATGGCACATATATCATGTTTGTTTACGAGCTCCTGCTCGTGCCCACTGTACGAGATTTTCAAAATCGAGCATTTAGTCCCCAAGATCCAAAACTGAGGTCCCTGGCATATCAGAGCTTATTCGAGCTCCTGTCGAGAAGGTCTCCCAAATAGTTTAAGCATTGGCACACAATCAGGGGAGAACACTTCTGACAAAATAGGTTTTCACTGTCCATTATACCAACCGGTATAAGGACATCTCCGTTCATAACCGATGAACGGGTTTTCAACTTCCTTCGAGGAAGTCTCATCATACCAACCGGGTATGATGTACTTACAACTGGTAAGTAGTTTTTTTCGCATAATTTTCACATTACTTTCTCTAAGTGGTGATGATTAAAATTCTACAAAACAGTGGGTTTTTATACCGAGGTACTTATCATTCCCTACCGGGTATGATATAAAATTTTCACTCACAATAGGTAAGTGGTTTTTATCTTTAAGTTGTGCTCATCATCCCAACCGAGTATGATGTTAGTAAACCCACTCACCCGTTAATGCCGTGAATTCCACTAGACTGGTTCTTTGTATTCACGTGAGCTTGTCCTTGCTGGCGTTCCCGGTATTTTGCGTTCCTACACGATATGAACAACCTTGTTCATTATTACTCGGCATAACAGCCTTCATTCATTAATGAATGAGAAAACCCAAACTTTTAGTTATTTGCAATTAGGTCCCTAAAGTTATTTCTCTTTAACTTTAAGTCCCTAATGTCGGTTTTTCCTCAAATTGAGTCCCGTAACTTTTAAAATTTATCATGGGACCTCAATTTATTCAATTTCACCAAAAAGGGTTTTAATTTTCCAAATTTCCAATTTGGTTCCCCAATTTTTCCAAAATTACCATTTTGCCCTTCTTTCACAAAAATGGTAAGTTTTTCCCCAAAATTTCCAAAATTCCTCAATTGGTCCTCCAACATTATTTTCATGCCCAATTGACCCTCAATTTCATAAAATTGTATTTTGGACCCTTTGAATTTTGAAAATCCCCAAATTTTCCCCCAATTTCAACTCTTCAACACTACCGAATTTGATTTCATCAAATTAACCGATCAAACACTTCTAATTATTGAAATTGGAGTTGAAATTGAGTTCCTATATGTTCATACGATTCTAAGAAACTTTGAATCGCAGATTTTAATGTCAGAACGAGCTCAAACAGAGCTTTGCCGGAAAACAGACTGTAGAGAGAGAAAGCTTCGATTACTCACCGGTGAAGGCACGACAGTCCGAGCTTTCAATCTGGGCAAATAGGTCTCGTCCTGAGGTTCATCCTAAAATCAAGTATTGTATCAATTGATGTAGAATTGGATTAGAATTTCGTCATTGAAATTCGATCGACTCTCTCTCTAACACCGATTGAAAATTATAAAGGGGAGCCAAATTGGCTTACCTTTCAGTCCTAATTTGGCCGTGGAAAGGCTGAGGAAGTGTTAGGAGGGCTTGAAATGGCCGATTTCAGCTTGGCTGAAATAGGGCAGCTTCAGTCCGCCGAAGTTGCTTCACTATTCCATCATGTCGGCGCTTCTCCAACGATTCTCGCATTGACTGGAGTTTGCTATCATATAGCTGTCTTCTCCCCGGTTCTAAAGAGCCCGACCTTTGTTCAAGTCGAAGCTCTGGTTCGAGCTTTATTACTAGTATTAAAGTAATGGAGCAGTAGAGAGAGAGAAGTGTTTAGGTGTGAGGAGAATGAAATGGGGATTACCTCTTTATATAGTTGTAAAACCCGTGTATTAAATGGGTGAGATTTATTACTAGTATTAATATTGCCATAAATTATTGGTATTAATTCCAATAATTTAATTTCGGCATTAATTCTAATAATTTAATTTAGGTATTAAATTATTGGTATTAATTTCAATAATTTAATATATATTAATTGATGGCTATTTATGATAAGCTGTACGTTCGCATAAAAATTTTTAACCGAAATTTCAGGTTACAAAAAATCATACTTTCCAAGAGGTCACCCATACTCACACTACTCTCAGGTAAGCACGCTTAACTTTGAAGTTCTTATGGAATCTAGTTCACCTGAACCAATTTGATTTTTGTTTTCTAGTTTGTCTTAAGTTTCTTTTCCAATGTTTAATAAATCCTTTGGATCAACCGAAAGTTGTAAATTTTCATATTGCTTATTACCAAATGTAAACCGGTTTGGTTTTCTTATTCGGTTTGACCAGTTCTTTTCCCGGTTTTCCTTAACTCAAATGTGCGGGGTTTACACAATTGGTCCTCATTTTTATGAAATTGCACTTTAGTCCCTTAAAGTTTTGAAATTCCCAAATTTCCCCCTAATTTCAACCTTCCAACTCTATCGAATTTGATTTTATCAAATTGATCAATCAAATGAGTTTAATTGTTGAAATTGAAGTTAGATTGGAGTTCCTACACCTTCATAAGGTTCAATTGCACGTTTAATCGCACGATTTGGTGCTGGAATGAGTTCAAATAGAGCTTCATTGAAAAACTAGACTTAGAGAGAGAATGCTTTGAAACCTTACTATCGAAGGTGCGGCGGTCTAAGCTTTTAATCTGGGCAGATAGCACTCGTCCTGATGTTTCTCCTAGGATCAAGAATTGCATCAATTGATGCTGAATTAATTAAGAATTTTATCATCAAAGTTCTACCAGTTCTTTCACTAGCACTAGTTAGAAATTGTAGAGGGGAGCCAAATTTTCTTACCTTTCAGCTCTTATTTAGCTATAGAAGGACTCTGGAGGTGTTGGCAGGGCTTAGTTTGGCATGAGAAGGGCTCAAATTGGCCAATTTCAGCTCGGCCGAAATAGGGTAGCTTCAGTCCACCGAAGTTGCTTCACTGTTCGATCACGTCGGCGCTTCTCCGATGACCCTCGGGAAAATGGAGACTACAAACGTTTAGCTGACTTCTCCCTGAATCCATCCAACCTCACCTTGTTTGGCTTGGAAAAGTTCCCAACTCAGAGCTTTAGGTCGAGCTTCACTAGAAATTGGAGTAGTTGAGAGAGAATGGAGTTTTTAGGAGTGGAGAGGATGAATGAGGAGGGGCTCTTTATATAGGAAGCTCAAGGACTTCTTTCATCCGATTGGCGCACTAATGGAAGTCATTCATTGCCCGAAACTCCTTGGCCGGTGACTTTTCAGCTTCGCCGGCGCTGCACAATTTTCCAGCGAGTGAACAGTGCTGTCATCTAAAGGAAGAAGATGACGTTGTTTCGAACTAGACCAGACCGGTCTGAATCAGGTTCAAAGTTTAAATCAGCCGGTTCACCCTCAATTCCACCGAATATTTCAAATCTAAAAATTTCTAAATTCATCTATATTTCTATCCATTGGTGGACTCAAATCTCACATTTTAATTTTTATGCCACCTAGAAAAATGAATTTAGCATGCAATTCAATAGTGGTTCAAACTGGTCCAAACCGGTTCAATCCAGTTCACCTGAACTGATTTGGTTTTCATCTCCAATTCATCCTAAAGTCATTTTTCATGACTTTTGTGACTCTTTAGGTCATTCAGGATCCATAAATTTCCCGGTTTTCCCTTTCTCTATCGGTTCCGGTTCATAAACCAACTTGGTTCATAAATTGGTTTAATCCTGTTGGATCCGGTTCATCTGAACTAGTCTGGTTTTTCTCTTTCAATTTGTGTAAGGTTCTGTTCCAAGGTTTTATGTATCATTTGGGTCACTCGAAAATTGAAATTTCCTAAATTGTCCATTCTTTGATGATTAGTTTGTGAACCAGTTTGGTTTTCTCACTCAATTTGACCGGTTCTCTTTCTCGGTTCTCCTTAACTCCAAAGAGCGGGGTTTACAACTCTCCCCTCCTTTTAGGAGTTTTGTCCTTCCTATGTCCTTCCCATGTCCTTAACCGACATACGAGGATTCTTCCTCTTATTTAGTGGCATCCTTTATTGAAGGACTTTCCTTTTTCCTTAATCCACTCTTACTCGCTTGTGACCATTTCATGATTCATTATTTTGAGCTGACCCATGTGTCGATTGCTTTGTTTGGGGAGTTCCCTTCTTACGGATTCATTCTCTACTATATCCCTCAAAGTAGAGATTTTTAACCTTAAGAGCTACATACTCAACCTTCTTACCATTCATTGAATATTTCTTTCTTCCTTTCGTCACATTCCTTTTTATATTAGGTATTTACCCACCATTAATCCTCCGTTGTATTAAAATTCCTATTTCTTAACTGAAGGACATACCTCTCCAAGATTTCTTAGATGCGCTTTACTCTATTCTTATATTATAGACAGTCTACTCATTTCTTACTCGTACGACATCTTTTGATGTTATCTTCCTACTTACCCTTTTCTTGAGTTTAACTTACTCCTTAGATTCTCTTAATATACTTCCCAGGTTCCTTTCACCTTAGCATGCATTTTATTTGCAAATTCCTCATCTCTCGTCACCTAGTTCCATTTCCTTTTTATTAGTTCATGTATCCTTTCTCAGGGTTTCTTATTTGGGAGGATTCTTACCCTTTTCTCCCGTAATTTCATTTTCATTCATCTTTGAAGGCACCTAACTTTAAATGTTATCCCTTGATGCCATTCTTTCATGCTTACCTTTACTCTTGAGTTCCTATAGGTACGTCCTTTATACTCCATCCTCGTTATCATTTGTACCCTAGTACATGTCTATTTCTTTTTGAGGAGAGCTCACATCCACCTAGTTTCAAAATCTCTTGATCATCCTTCGTGAGGCTCACTTAACCATCTCAAGACTTTTAATTGTAAATCCAGTCTTGGCCATTGATTTCTTTGAGGATTTTTCTTCGTCCTTCTTTTCCAATGTTTTGGCCTTTTCACTTCATCCTTCTTTGTCATGGTTTAAATCCATGGTTCTCCCAAAGGCCAGTTCATTAACTGCCTCCTTTCTACTAGGTTCTCCTAGAATCGTTATTTGGCTCTTCTATTTTTCTCCAAGCAGGTCATGTTGGGTCATCCTGATGCATCCTTCCTTGGAAAATTTCTTAATTAAGGGTGGGTTCCTTGCACTCCACGTCATGACCATCCACCCATCAATGACCCCTTCAAGGGGTACTTAGTCGTATGCATCCTTCCGAAGTTCCCTTTTCATAGCATATTTCTTCTCTTCTTCACTATGTCCTACCATGGGGTTTTTGGAGGACATTTTCCATGTTTGTCCCTCTTGAGGGGGTTGTAGGTGTACTTTCAATGTACTTTACCTCTATTCTTGTGATATCCCTCTTTGTTTGATCATCTTAAGAAGGAGTTTAAATTTCACTTTACCTCGCCATTTCTTGACCTCTTTGCGAACCATTAACTTGCCTCATGGTTTTAGTCACTAGTCCTTCCCGTCTTTCGTGACTTTTCAAAAAGTATTGCCCTAAATCTATGAGGTGGGGGACGGTCCTTCTTTACCTGTCCTATCTCCCCTACACCTATAATAGATTGTCTTGGTCCTTGTCCTTAGTAGGGTTGGGCAATTCTTCACATAGTCTACCCATCTTTCACATATGAAATGGTCATTCTAAGGCGTGAATCGTTGTGGTTCCTCCTTTACTTCGAGTATTGCAGGGTCTTTCTAGGGTTGCTGATGGTTTGATGTTTCGCTGTCCTTGAGTTTGAACACCTTGATAGTTTTCTTGCTGAGTCTCCTTTGCTAAAGGGTCATTCTAAGAGTCCTTCTATGTTTCTTAATTCCTTGATTCAATTTCCTTAAATGAAATGGAATTTTTTTTCCTAGTTTCTATATTAGTGTGGGTTTGTTTGGTTACTTTCCTTGGGGCCATCTTCCTAGCAAGATGACATCATTGGGAGATAGGAATTTAAGAATTTTGAGTACTTCATTAATATAGGGACACAAAATTTTGGGGTTTTAGCCCTTATTACAAAAAGTGGTCACATAATAGATAGAAACCTATGGTTTTCTTGGTAAGTATCCGCCTTGGTAAGATTATACGTATGTACTGGCATTCCTGGCTTTAGGCTTGGCTCCCTTTGTACACAAAACTGTGACCCTAACATGTCTTGGCATCATACTCCTTGGTGGTACTAAATACTACCACATTTCGTCCTTTGGGCTTCTACTATGTCTCGGGCTTTAGGAAGCTTCTAGGGTTGTCTTCCTACGAGGACAGGGTGTTGAGTAGAGTCATTCCTAGTTTTCTTGCTTACTCTCTTGAGAACCATCTGAAAAATTTTAAGATAAATCTTATTAATTACTATTTTTTCTAGTCTTGATTATGTATTCGAGGAAACAGGCTCTGATACCACTCAAGTTGTCACGCCTCGACCCAGGTTGGTTGGATCCCCATGAGCAACTCGCCACTCTTCCCGGTTTACTAAGGGTTTTCCCCTCTTTTAAACTTGGAAGGAGTAAGGTGTCCTTTAAACCTGTACCTTTCATGGAATACAAAAATCAAAATTGCATAAAAATTTTAACTTACATACCTGTCTTGCAGGTGTGACTAACAGGAGGTCTTTGGGTAGGTTTCCCTTGGTTACCTGAAAAGGGATATAAGGGAGGGGGTGAGTTCAACTACTCAGTGAATGGGTGTTTAAAGTTTGACTTTTAGGGGAAAATATTTAAATTGGAGTATGCCAGACTCCTTATTTTAAAATTTCTCATTTTCAAAATCACAATTTTATTGTCATTACTCACTCCTCAACCATAACCAGTGTGTTTATCAACTAACACACGCCCTTCATCATGAAGGGAACACACATGATTAAAACTCATTGTTCGTATAAGGACAAAGACCATGATTTTGTCGGTTTTTCCTGATCTACTCATTCCCTACCAACTTCCTTATTATCTTTTCCCCAGTTCCAACCATCGGGTTTCTCGACAACTTACTGACATGTTGGGATTTTTCCCCTCTTATGTCCTTCCTCATTTCAAATGGCGTTCTTTACTCAAGGACTTTCCTTTCTTCAATTCAAGCTTACTCACTCATGATCATTTCACGATTCTTTATTCCACGTTGATCCCTTTTGGTCTACTTGTCGATTCCTTTGTTTGGGGAGTTCCCTTTTGATGGTTTCATTCTCTACTATGTCCTTCAAAGTAGAGATTTCCACCTAAGTAGTTACACATTCAACCTTCTCACCATTCTTGAAGGTTTCCTTTCTTCATCTCCTTACACCCTTTTTATATTGGGGCATTTGCCTACTTTTAACCCTTTATTGTCTTAAAATTCCCATTTTGTACCTTATTCCCAATCCAAAGATCTTCCTACTATAGGGTCTTATTTTGTACTCCACACTATGCCCAGCCTTCCAATCTTTAGGCTCCACTAATTGAGTGTGGACCACAACCAATCTTGATGTCTGTGGTTGTTTCCCTTAATTAATTCTTAATTGAAGGGCTTACTTCTCCATGGTTTCATAGATATACTTTCCTTTATTTCCTTATTATGGGTATTCCATCCATTCTTACTTGTTACGATATCTTTTGATGCTATCTTCCTATGTGCTCATTCCTTGGTTTTTACTTACTCCCTGTGTCCTCCTAGTATGCTTCTCTTAGTCTTTTCATCTCAACATGCAGTTCATTTACAAGTTTACCTTCTTATCCACTTCAATTGGTTCCATTACCTCTTAGTTGGAATATGTATGCCTCTCCAAGTCTTCCTTCCTTGGTAGAATTCTTCCCCTTTCTCTTAGAATTCCTTTTTCATTTGTCCTCGAGAGTATCTAACCTTAAATGGCATCCTTTGATGCCATCCTTTCCTACTTACCCTTACTTTTGAAATCTTGCGGCACGTCTTTCGTACCTTATCTTCATTCCCACTTGTATCCTAGTACAAGCCTATTTCATTAGGGAGGGTTCAATTCCTCCTTGTTTCAAGGTCTCTTGATCAGCTTGCGAGAGACTTACTTAATCCTTCTCATGGCTTGAGTTTGGTCGTTAATCCGTTTTTGGCCATTGATTTCTTTAAGGATTTCCTTCATCCTTCTTTTCTAACGTTTGGCCTTCTCACTTCTCCCTTCATCTCCTGAGTTTAAATTCACGATTCTTACGAGGGTCAGTTCGTTAATTGCATCGTCCCTATTATTCTTCTTGTCCAATTGTTTAGAGGAAGTTGTCTCTTGAGTATACTTGTCCTTGATGCCCATCCTATCACCATTCTTAGTGTAAAGCCCATCCTTTAGTAATGAGAAAAATCGGGAAAGAACCGGTCAATGTGATCTTTAAACCGAATTGGTCCGCAAGCCCAACTATTAGGGGACGAGGAAATTCGAAAATTTCTAACTTTCATGTGACTAAAAAATATTCATAAACTTGGGCGAAGAACCCTAGGATGATATGAGGAAGAAAGACCAAAGTAGTTCAAGAGAACCAGGTCCGAACTAGATAGAATTGGTTTATGAACCAAGTTGGTTTATGAACTGGAACCGATAGAGAACGGAAAAATTAGAGAAATTCAACTCCCTTGTGCCCCAAAGAAATTTATAAACCTTGGGAAGGAACCTTAGAACAATTTGGGAGAGAAAAACCAGATCGGTTCGGGTGAACTGGACCCGAACCGGATTGAACCGATTTAAGTACCAAACCAATTTATGAACCGGAATTGATAAATAGATGGTAAACCAGGAATTTTATGGACCCTAAGTGACCCAAGGAGTCACAAAAGACATGGAAATGGACTTGTGAAGGAATTGGGAATGAAAACCAAACTGGTTCAGGTGAACCGGATCTGAACCGATTTGCATCACTATTAAATTGAATCCTAAATTCATTTTTCTAAGTAGCTTAAATAATTCAAATTGGAGATTTGAAGCCACCATTGGATAGAGAATGAATTTAGAAATTTTTAGATTGGAAAAACTCGGTCGAATGAGGGGTTAACCGGCCTGTTTATGCTTTGAACCCGGTTCGGACCGGTCCGGTCCGCTTCAGAACAGTGTCATCTTCTTCCTCGGGATGACAGCACAGTTCACTCACTGGGAAACTGAAGAAACACCAGCGAAGAAGAAATGCCTCTGTTTGGTACATTTCAGGTCATCAATTCCTGTCATAACGGTGCCAAACGGACGGCCAACGGGTCCCTGAGCTCCCTATATAAAGTGCCCCTCTCCATTCGTCCTCTCCTCACCTGTAAAGATCACTCTCTCTCAATTGCTTAGTTTTCACTGAAGCTCAAACCAGAGCTTCGATATAGGGTCAATTCTGAGCCAAAGAAGGTGAGGTCGTGTTCATTAGAACTAGGGAGAAGTCAGCTACACGGTGGTAGCATTCGTTCATCCTGAAAGTCGCTGGAGAAGCGCCGATGTGATCAAACAGTGAAGCAGCTCCGACGAACCAAAGCTGCCCTATTTTGGCTGAGTTGAAATTGGCCAATTCAAGCCCTCCTTAGGCTAAACCAAGCTCTCCCGACACCTCCTCAGCCCTTCCACGGGCGAATTAGGACCGAAAGGTAAGTCAATTCAGCTTCCCTTTACAATTTCAGATCGTTGTTAGAGAGAGAGTCGGTAGAATTTTGATGAAAAAATTATAATCCAATTCGACATCAATTGTTGTCATTCTTGATCCAAGGAAGAACCTCTGGAGGAGAGCTACCTGCCCAGATAGAGAGCTCCGATTGCCGCGCCCTCACTAGTGAGAAATCGAAGCTTTCTCTCTCTACAGTCTGTTTTCCGGTGAAGCTTCGTTTGAGCTCATTCTGACATTAAAATCTGTGATTCAAAGTTCCTTAGAATCATATGAACATGTAGGAACTCAATTTCAACAATTAGAGGTGTTTGATTGGTCAATTTGATAAAATCAAATTCGGCAATGTTGAAGAGTTGAAATTGGGGGAAATTTGGGGATTTTCGAAAATTCATAGGACCAAATTTTAATTTTCTAAAATTGAGGGTCAATTGGTCATGATAAGAATATTAAAGGGCCAATTGAAAAATTTTATAATTTTTGGGGAAAATTTTACCATTTTTCTAAAGAAGGGGCAAAATGGTAATTTTGGGAAAATTGAAGGACCAAATTAGAAATTTGGGAAATTAAACCCCTTTGTGTGAAAGCAAATGATTTGAGGTTCTAAGATAAATTTTAAAAGTTTCGGGACTCGAATTTAGAAAAAAGTCGGCAATAGGGACTTAAAGTTTTAAAAAAATAACTTTAGGGACCTAATTACAAATATATGTAAAGTTGGGTTTTCTCATTCATTTGGAACGAATGAGGGCTATTAGGCCAAAGAATAATGAACAATTATGTTCATTTCATGTAGGAGAATGAGACATTGAGAACGCCAGTTGAGGTCCAACATGCTAAGGACGGAACCTGACAAAGTGGAATTTCACTGCACTATTAGGTGAGTGGGATTATGTATCATTCCCGGTTGGGGATGATAAGTACCTCAGTAGAAAAACCCACTGCTTAGTGGAATTTTTAATCATCATTACTTAGAGAAAGTGATTTGAAAGTTATGCTGAAAAACTACTTACGGGTTGTAAGTAGATCATACCAGGTTGGTATGATGAGACTTCCTCGAAGGAAGTTGAAAACCTGTTCATCGGTTATGAACGGAGATGTCCTTATACCGGTTGGTATAATGGACAGTAAAAACCTATTTTTGTCGGAAGTGTTCTCCCCTAACTGTGTGCCAATGCTTAAACTATTTGGGAGACCTTCTTGACAGGAGCTCGAATAGCTCTTATAGGCCGAGGGCCTCTGTTTCGGAACTTGAGGGCTAAAATGCCCAGTTTTTGAAAAACTCGAACAGTGGGCCATAGGCCAATGGAGATGAGCAGGAGCTCGTAAAAGAACATGATATATATATGTGCCATTAAAACTTAATAAGTGAATTGTTTGGTCATAGTACCAGGACAGGTCCAACATATTCAGTCAACTAGTAGCAGTGCGATATGATGGGTCTCCGGACCAGTTGAGACAAATAGCTACTTGTTAACTTGAAGGTCGGGACTGTTAGGACAAATGGCACCACATATTACATGGAAAATTTAAGAAAACTTTGCTTGTGCATGACCCATGAGTACGAGATCATCAAGACACCCATGAGGGGTAGTCATGTGTCTTAAGGGCCCTGGACGACCCAGTGAGTTTAAGGGCAGATCGTCGTTCCAGGTGTCTGTGCGAAATTTGGAGTAGCACCAAGCGCATGAGACCGAGGTGGGGATGGAATGAGGTCTCTGTTCTCATATGGACACGAAGAAGCAATTTCAAGAATTGAGGGTCAGATGTCATGTACATCCACTCATTCCTAGGGTAGAAGTGGTCGTGCTTCTATCCGGGTGGCAGGTAAAGTCGCTCCGAAGCCACTAGTAGATTCAGTAGTCATATTGAGTTGCGAATGTGTGTAACCTTCATGACGAAGGATGTATGTTGGGTGATGACACACGAGTAACTAAGAATAATAGAAAAACCTGAATTTTTAAATGAAGGAAATTTTGAAAAGAAAGGAGTTTGGCACACTCCATATAAATATTTTTCTTAAAAGTAGATCTCTGAAAAACCCATTCACTAAGTTTTAGAAACTCACATGTCTTTTCTACCCCTTTTAGGAAAGGAGGAAATGACTAGAAGTAACACCGAGCCTTACTCTTTGTCAGGTATGCTTAAATTTGTCTTTAAGCTTGCATTTTATTTGATATATGTCTTCTAGGGAACAAAGTTGAAATTTTGCTTGGCTTCTCTCGAGTTTTTAAAATGGGGGAAACTCCTCTTGAATCGAGAAAGAGCGGCGGGTTGTTCACAGGGATCCAACCAAACCGGGTTGGGGCGTGACAACTAGAGTGGTATTAGAGCCAAGTTCCCTTGAAACGTTATAATATTATGCCCTGATATAAATCCAATCCCAAACTATCATGTAGGAAGGAGAGCCCCTAGGAAATTCGCAAGAAAATCTAGTCCTCCCCCTATAAGGGTGAAAAAGGAGACCAACCCAAGAGAAGAAGTCGTCCAAAGGTTTCTAATGGGTGAAAAATGAGTACCCAAGGACATGGTGGAACACTACCGGATTATAGTGAGAGCCTTACTGGAACCAGAAGGCATCGTATACCCTCCTCCTAGACAAGAGGATCCACCAACACCTCCTAGAAGTCCAACACCTTCTAGAAGTCGAACCCCTCCTCCAATACCGCAACAACAGAAGAGGAACCCCACCAAGAAGGAGGCCTAGGATAATTATTGGGATACATATGCCACCTTAATGAAGGTCCACCAAGTACCCCCACCCACTCAACCTGACTTCAATCCGTCTCAATGGATGAAATGGACTTATGAGTGCGAGGCGAAAGTACTAAGGCGATATGGACTGGAGGCCATACATGAAATTCATCCTATTAAGAGCATGGATGGAGCCCAATTAATTCTCCAGAACCTTATGACCAGGAGTCTCATAATAGTTCTAGGGTTAACTCCAACCCTATGACCCCAAGGGATTAGGGGGTAGAAAATTTCTGTAATAAGCCAAATTATGGTAAGAAGAAATTCTTGAAATAAATTTAAAGTTATTAAAACTCCTGTGTTTCTTAAGAAAGATTTAAGTGTATGAAAGTTTAAAGGAAGGAATTCTCCTTAAGGAAATTGGCTTATGAATAGTTAAACCCAACCCTTAAGACTAGGAAAATGACAAGGAGAAATCAATCTGAAAGGGATCCTAAGGACTGGAAAAAAAAGGAGTTGGAGGAGCAAGGATAACATAACTTTCAAAAGACCAAGTAATTTTGAAACCCAAGAGGAAGTATAAATATCCCAAAAACAACCACAAGAATTGAAGTTGGGCGATAAATAATAGAGAATAAGAGTCCACTGGTAAAGATGAAAGGAAAGTGCAATTATTCCTTAGAAATTTCAGAGGATAAGAGACATATGGAGGGTAAAAAGTAAGTCGAGGAAAAACAAGAGTAGATGAAGCGTACCAAGTCCCTAAGATAAGGGAAAATCTCCAAGGAATGGGCCAATCAAACACCAGAAGATACAAGTGGTTAGGTAAGAGTATGAGAAGGTTTAGCATGATCTACTACAAGAAAGCCTGGAAAACTCAAATTCTGACATTGAAGGAATACTATATAAGAAAATAATTGAGTTGGGCCAAATATTTTGGAGGAGTAAACGAAGTCTAGCCAGAGATGGGGAAAAAGGGAAGAATACACCCCAACCAACACAAGAAGAGAAACAATTGGGATATAACAACACAAAAAGGTTGAATACGATAAGGATAAGAGATCCACCTCAAAGGAGTAGGAAAATATTGAAGCAATGAGAAATTAAGTAATGTCAATAAAAGGGAACAGCTGGACGAATTATTGGAAAATGATTTCATATGTCCAAGTTAGTTTCCATGGGGTGCTCCTATTTTGTTCATGAAGAAAAAAAGGACGGGAGTATGAGACTATGTATTGACTACAGGAAACTGAATCTGGTCACCATCAAGAACCGATACCCACTCCCAAGGATAGATGATTTGTTTGATCAGTTAAAAGGAGCAGCCTACTTCTAAAAAATAGATCTTCGATCAGACTACCACCAACTATAGATTAGAGAAGAAGACGTTACTAAAATGGCGTTTCGATCCAGATATGGACACTATGAATTCCGAGTGATGCCGTTCGGATTGACGAATGCCCTGCAGCTTTCATGGATCTAATGAATCGCGTGTTCCAACCTCATCTGGACAAGTTTGTGATAGTATTCATAGATGATATCCTTATATACTCACGAACCAGGTCGGAACATGAAGAGAATCTGGCAATCACATTGGAAATCTTGAAGGAAAACCAATTATATGCAAAGATTTCCAAGTGTGAATTCTGGTTGTAAGAAGTAGAATTCTTAGGGCACATCGTATCTAAGGATAGAGTTAAGGTGGATCCAGCCAAGGTGGAAGATATATCAGAATGGAAAGCTCCAAGGAATCCTACAAAAATTAGAAGTTTCTTAGGATTAGCAAGATTTTGTTGGCGGTTTATGCAAGACTTTTCTAAAATAGTAACTCCTCTAACTCGACTCACCAGGAAGGGAGTTTCATACAAATGGGATGAGGATTGTGAAAAGTCTTTTTAGGAGTTAAAGACTCGACTAACAACCACACCGATACTCTCCTTACCTGATCCTACTGCAGGAGAGTACACAATCTATAGTGATGCCTCGGGACAAGGACTGGGACGTGTGTTAATGCAACAAGGGAAGGTTATCGTGTATACCTCGTGACAACTGAAGATGCATGAGAGAAATTTCCCGACTTACGACTTGTAATTTGCTGCAATAGTGTTTGCTCTGAAGATGTGGCGACACTACCTTTATGGGGGTAAAGTACAGGATATACACAGATTACAAGAGCCTTAAGTACTTCCTAAACTCAGAAGGAGTTAAATCTTAGTAAGAGGAGATGGCTAGAATTGGTGAAGGATTATGATCCAGTGATAGAATATCAGCTCGGAAAGGTAGTCAAGACAAGCTACTTACCTTTGTTGCAACAATTGGGAAGAATGGAAGTGAGACTGAGGATGGACCGATAGGAAAAATGCCTGGTGGCAAATGTTGCAATAAGGCCCAGTTTAACCGAGCATATAAAAGTCCAATAAAAGATTGATAAAGAACTTTAGTCCTACTTGGATGCAACTAACAGAGAAATGAATTCAGACTACGATGTGCGAGGTGACGGAGTATTGTCCTATAAGGGTAGGGTATGTGTGCCTCAAGACAAGGAGTTACGAAGATTAATATTGGAAGAGGCATACAATTCAGTGTATGCTATGCACTAGGGCAGTACTAAGATGTACCGCACCCTCAAACAAGGATACTGGTGGAAGGGTATGAAGAGGGACATTGCGGAATATGTAGCTCGATGCTTGTCTTGTCAACAGATAAAAGTAGAGCATCAAAAGCCATTAGGGCTACTACAACCCTTACCAATTCCAGAGTGGAAATGGGAGCACATCATCATGGACTTCGTCACAGACCTACCGATGACCAGAAAAGTTTGAGATGCGATTTGAGTAATTGTGGATAGACTGACCAAATCAACTCATTTCCTTCCTATAAGAGTTACAGACACAGTAGAATAGCTGGCCATCCTATACATGAAGGAAATAATAAGACTACACAATGTCCCGATGAGTATAGTATCGGATAGAGATCCGAGATTTACTTCCAGGTTTTGGCCAAGTTTGCAAAATACCATGGGAACCAAACTCCATATGAGTACGACATTTCACCCTCAGACAGATGGTCAGTCTGAGTGAACCATCCAAACCTAGGAAGACATGTTAAGGGTGTGTGTACTCACCATGAATAAAAGCTGGGAGGAATACTCATGCCTGATAGAATTTGCGTATAATAATAGTTATCAAACCAATATCCAGATGGCTCCCTATGAAGCCCTTTATGGATGACCTTGTCGTATCCCTTTATTTTGGGAAGAAGTGAGAGAAAGGAAGTTAGAGAAAATTGAGATAATAGAGGATGCCACAAAAAAGATAAAATTAATAAGGAGTCATCTAAAGACTGCATAGGACAGGCAGAAGAGTTATGCAGACAATCAAAAGAAAAGATCTGGAGTTCGAAGTGGGTGATCAGGTATTCCTCAAAGTATCTCTATGGAGAGGAATGCTTAGGTTTCAACAAAGAGGAAAGTTGAAATCCAGATATATCGGTCCATATTCCATTATTCAAAGGATAGGACCAGTAGCTTATAAAATTAGAACTACCTCCTAATATGCAGAGAATACATGATGTATTCCACATTTCAGTACTTCGGAAATATCAACCTGATCCTAGTCACGTACTAGACTGACCTCCAATGGAATTGGAAAAGAACCTGACTTATCAGATAGAGTCGGTACGAATCATCGATCGAAAAGACAAGAATTTGAGGAATAAGAAAATTCCTATGGTCAAGGTGTTGTGGCAGAACGGACCCGTGCAAGAAGAGACAAGGGAAACCGAGTGTATGGTGAGGGATAGTTATCCACAGTTGTTTAACATGTAACTGTTTTGAGGACAAAACCCCTAAAAGGAGGGGAGAGTTGTAAACCCCGTCCTTTAGTAATGAGAAAAATCGAGAAAGAACCGGTCAATGTGATCTTTAAATCGAATTGATCTACAAGCCCAACTATTAGGGGACAAGCAAATTTGAAAATTTCTAACTTCCATGTGACTAAAAAATATTTATAAACTTGGGAGAAGAACCCTAGGATGATATGAGGAAGAAAGACCAAAGTAGTTCAAGAGAACCAAGTTCGAACAGGATAGAACCGGTTTATGAACCAAGTTGGTTCATGAACTAGAACCGATAGAGAACATGCAAATTACAGAAATTCAACTCCCTTATGCCCCAAAGAAATTTATAAACCTTGGGAAGGAACCTTAGAATAAAGTGGGAGAGAAAAACCAGATCGGTTCGGGTGAACCAGACCCGAACCAAATTGAACCGATTTAAGGACCAAACCGGTTTATGAACCGGAATTAATAAAGAGATGGTAAACCGGGAATTTTATGGACCCTAGGTGACCCAAGGAGTCACAAAAGACATGGAAATGGACTTGTGAAGGAATTGGGGAAGAAAACCAAACCGGTTCAGGTAAACCGGATCCAGACTGGTTTGGACAAGGAGTACAATACGTTGGGGTTTTAGCCATATTACAAAAAGGTGGTCATAAAGTAGGTTGGGAACTACTAGTTTCTTTATAAACATTTTCCTTGGTAAGGTTATAAGCCATTGTTGGCGTTCCTGGCTTTAGGCTTGGCTACCTTCATACTCAGGGCTGTGATCGTAGCATATCTTGGCACCATACTCCTTGGTGGTACTAAATACTTCCCCATTTGGTCCTTTGAGGGGCTTCTAGGGTTGTCTTCCTACGATGACAAAGTGTTGGGTGGTGTTGGTGACATTAGTCCTTGTTTTCTTGGTTCCTCTCTTGAGAGCCATCTGAAAATTTTAAATATTATCTCTTAATTCTTATTTTATATAGTTTTGATAATGCGTTTGAGCAAACAGGCTAGGATACCACTCAAGCTGTTATGCTTCGACCCGGTTTGGTCGAATCCCCATGAGCAACCCACTACTCCCTTTGGTATATGAGGGGTTTCACACCTTTCTAAACTGTGAGGAGTCAGATGTCCTTTTTCCTGTTTTTCCTAGAATAGCATTATACAAAACTGAATATATTAAAATTTGTGTACATGTCTTAAGGTTCAACTGCGATGGGTATTTAGGGTTGGTCTTCCTATTTTACCAGAAAAGGACTAAAGTGAGGGGGTGAGTTTCTACAACTCAGTGAGCAAGTGTTTGGAGTGAGTTTTAAAAAATATTTAGTTTTTTTTATCAAAACCATGCCAAGGTTTTTAATCATTTTTCAAGGATTTTTCTCAACTCAAATTTTAAAACCTTTTTCCCATTTCTAAATTAAGTGTGTATAGCTCTTTCAGCCCATCCCCTTGCCTCAGGAGGCATTGAGCAAACAAACACATGCTATTCATCATGAAGGTTATAAACATTCATATGGTAGTCCTAGACTACACCCACTTGGGGATCAGCGTGACTTTGCTATCCACCCAGATAGAAGTCACACACTTCTACCCTAAGTCTAAGTGGACATCCCAAATGTTCGACCCTAAGACCCGAATGCCACTTCATACCCATATGAGGACAGAGACCTCATCCTGACCCCACCCTGGTTTCATGCGCGAGAATCTCCCAAAGCTTCATAATTGACTAGCACGACAATCTGCCCTTATCATCCCCATGTCGTACAACAGCCCTAGAGACCCATCACTACCCCTTGGGCATCTTGATGGTCTCGTACCTTAAGTGCGTGCACAAATAAATTTTTCATGATTAAGCCATCCTCTTTGGTGCCAATGGTCAGACGGCCCCGACATTCAACCCGACGTGCAGCTGTTTGTCTAAGTTGGTCTGTCCACCTGCCCAAACGCACTATTGCTAGTCCATCGAGCATTATTGATCCTGACTCGATACCGTGGTGCATCATACAAACATTTCCATTTTAATTAAAGTTTTCATGGCTCTTCCTAATCATGTTTGTTTACGGCCTTCAGCCCGTGCCCATTGGCCTTGGGCCCACTGCAAGTGATTTTCAAAACTAGGCCTTGAGCCCTATGAGTTCAAAAACTAAGGTTCCTCGCCTATTAGAGTTGTTCTAGCACCAGTCAATAAGGTATCCCAAATAGTTTAAGCAGTTGTCACACAATTAGGAGATAACACTTCTGACAAAATTTCTTTTTATCTCATCACACCAAACGGGTGTGATGATGGATCCACTTACAATTGGTAGGCAGTTTTCTCCTTTCCTTAAGGAAATTCATCATACCAATCATGTATGATGTTTGTTTATGCCTACTCACAACTGTTAAGTAGATTTTATCCATTAAAAATAGTGCTCATCATCCCAACCGTTATGATGTATAAAAGTCCCGCTCACCCGTTGACTAATACATGTTCATCCCAAGTCAGTTCCTAGTCCATGCTAGCTCTCTCTTACTTGTGTTTCGGTCTCACGTGTCCCTACACGATTTGAGTATTATAATCAATAAGGATTCGGCATGACAGACATCGTTCATCTTTCTTGACTTTAGGTCCATAATGCTAAATTTTACCCAAAATTACATCCCCTGGTTTCCAATATCATCTTGGATCCTCAATTTATTGAAAATTGACTAAGGAGCTCAAGTTTTACAAATTTCCAATTTGGTCCCCAATTTTCCACAAATTACAAATTTTCCCCTACTTTCAAAAAATAGCCATTTGGACCCAAATCTTTCAAAAACTGATTAATTGGCCCCCAAAAATATTTCTCATTAACAATTGAACTTCAATTTTGAGAAATTGCATGGAGGCCTCAAATTTTCAAAATCCCCAAAATTTCCCCCAAATTTTCACCAAGTTTCTTCCCCATTTTCTGACCAAATTTGAGTTCTTCAAATTGGCCATTCAATTGGGGTTAATTGCTCCTATTGATGGCATGGATTGGTTTCTACACTTCCATATGATCAAATGGAGCTTTGAATTGTAGAATTTGAGTCTAAAACAAGCGTAAATGGAGCTTCGCCAAAAAATTGTTCGTAAAGAGAGAAAGCTTCGAAAACTTATCGTTAGGGGTGAAGCGGTCTGAGCTCTTGATTTGGGTAGGTAGCTCTCATCCTTAGGATCCTTCTAGGATCAAGAATTGCTAGAATTGAAGTTCATATGAGAGTGAATTTTGTTAGTGAAATTCGACACTTTCTCTCTCTAACACCAATTTGCAACAATGGAGGAGGGCAAATTGGCTTAACTTTGACCTCTGTAGAGGTCATGTGAGGGCTATGGGGATGTTGGAGATACTCAATTTAGCTGGAGGGATCTGAATTTGGCTGAATTCAACTTGGCCAAAATAGTACAACTTGGTCCGTCGGAGCTGCTTCCCTGTTTGATTCTATCGGTGCTTCTCTCACAGTCCTCGGATCAAAGGCAGATTGCTGTCAAGTATATGACTTCCCCCAAAGTTTGTAGGACCCGACCTTATTTTCTGAGGCCGAGAAAAGTGCCCAAGTTGATGCTCTGGTTCGAGCTTCACCGGAAAATGAACACTAGAGGGAAAGGCATTTTGTGGTGTTTAGAGGATGAATGGAGGGGAGCTCATTATATAGGGAGCTCAAGGACCCTCTGCCCTTTAGAAAATGCCCAAATCGGAGAGAATATTCCTTCACCAGAGAAGAATAGTTTTTCTACCATATGAACAGTGATGTCATCTCAAGAAAGAAGACGACACTATTCTGAACTGGACCGGTTCGACCGGGTTCAATAGCAAAAATTGGTCGGTTCAGGCCCAATTCGACCGAGTTTCTCAAAATTAAAATTTTCTAAATTAATATAAATTCATTTTCTATATAATGGTGGCCTCAATTTTGCAAATTTTCATGCTGTAAACCCCACCTTTTTGAGCTAAGGAAAACAAAGAAGAGAACCGGTCAAACCGAGTGAGAAAATTGAACCGTTCACAAACCCAATGAATTGTGAATGGGCAATTTAGGAATTTACAACTCCCAGGTGATCCAAAAAGTTCATAATACTATGGAAAAGAACCTTAGGATGATTTGGAAGAGGAAAACTACACCAGTTTGGATGAACCGAGTCCAACAGGATTGAACTGGTTTATGAACTGAGTCGGTTTATGAACTGGAGCCAATAAAGATTAGGGAAAACAGAGAAATTCAACTCCATTGTACTCCAAAGAAATTCATAAACCTTGGGAAGGAACCTTAGAACAAAGTGAGAGAGAAAAACCAGACTGGTTCGAGTGAACCGAACTCGAACCGGATTAAACCAGTTTAAGAACCGAGTTAGTTTATGAACCGAAATTGATAAAGAGATGATAAACTGGGAGTCTTATGGACCCTAAGTGACCTATGGAGTCACAAAAGTCATGGAAATGGACTTGTGTAGGAATTAGGGATGAAAACCAAACCGGTTCAAGTGAACCAGATTTGAACCGATTTGAACCACTATTGAACTGAATCCTAAATTCATTTTTCTAGGTGACTTAAATAATTCGAATTGAGAATTTGAGGCCACCAATGGTAGCCAATGAATTTAGATGAATTTAGAAATTTTTAGATTTGAAAAACTCGGTCGAATGGAGGGTGAATCGGCTGGTTTAAGCTTTGAACCCAGTTCAGACCGATCTGGTCCAGTTCAGAACAATGTCATCTTCTTCCTCAGGATGACAGCACTATTCACTCGCCAAAAAATCAAATCAGCACTGGCGAAGAAGAAACATTTTCGTTCGATACGTTTCAGGTCATCAATGACTGCCATAAAGGTGCCAAACGAACTTCCAATGGGTCCCCGAGCTCCCTATATAAAGAGCCCCTCCCCATTCATCCTCTCCACACCTGAAAACTCCATTCTCTCTCAACTGCTCTATTTTTCGGTGAAACTCGAACCAAAGCTCCAACGTGGGCACTTTTCTGAGCTAAACAAGGCAAGGTTGGGTTCTTTAGAACCAGGGAGAAGTCAGCTACACGCTTGTAGTCTCCGTTTGCTATGAGGGTCGCCGGAGAAACACTGGCGTGATGAAACTATGAAGCAGCCCCGGTAGACTGAAGCTGCCCTGTTTCGGCCGAGTTGAAATCGACCATTTCAATCCCTCCTCAGGCCAAACCAAGCCTTCCCAACACTTAGCCCTCCCATGGCCGAATTAGGACTGAACGGTAAGCCAATTTGGCTCCACTCTACAATTTTCGACCGGTGCTAGAGAGAGAACCGATAGAATTTCAATGATAAAATTCTAACTCAATTCGGCATCAATTGATGCAATTCTTGATTCTAGGATAAACCTCAGGATGAGAGCTATCTATCCAGATCGAAAGCTCGGACCGTCGTGTCCTCACTGGTGAGTAATCGAAGCTTTCTCTCTCTATAGTCTGTTTTCTAGCAAAGCTCCGTTTGAGCTCGTTCCGACATTAAAACTCACGATTCAAAGTTCTATGGAATCGTATGAACATGGAGAAACTCAATTTCAACTTCAATTTCAAGAATTAGAGGTGTTTCATTGGTCAATTTGATGAAATCAAGTTCAGCTGTGTTGGAGAGTTGGAATTGGCTAAAAAATTGTGGGAAATTGGGGATTTTCAAAAATTTGAGCGACCGAAATGCAATTTCCTAAAATTGAGGGTCAATTGGGTATGATAAAAATGTTAGAGGGCCAATTGAGGAATTTTAGAATTTTTGGGGTGAAACTTACCATTTTTGTGAAGGAAGGGAAAAATTATAATTTTGGAAAAGTTGGGAGACCAAATTGGAAATCTGGAAATTTAAATCCCTTTTTGTGAAATGGAATAAATTGAGGTCCTATGATAAATTTTAAAAGTTTCGGGACTTAACTTGAGGAAAAACAGGCATTATGGACTTGAAGTTAAAAAGAAATAACTTTAGGGACCTAATTACAAATAAATGAAAGTTTGACTTTCTCATTCATTTGGAATGAATGAAGGCTATTAGGCCAAAGGATAATGAACTGAGATGTTCATATCGTGTAGGAACACGAAGTACTGGGAATGCCAGCAAGGACAAGCTCGTGTGAATACAAAGAACCGGTTTAGTGGAATTCACGGCATTAACGTGTGAGTGGGTCTACTAACGTCATACCTGGTTGGGATGATGAGCACAACTTAAGTTAAAAACCGCTTACCAGTTGTGAGTTGGTTTACTAACGTCATACCCGGTTGGGATGATGAGCACAACTTAAGTTGAAAACCACCTACCGGTTGTGAGTGGGCTTACTAACGTCATACCCGGTTGGGATGATGAGCACAACTTAAAGTTAAAAACCACTTACCAGTTGTGAGTGAGATTTTATATCATACCTAGTTGGGGATGATAAGCACATCGAAATGAAAACCCACTACTATATGGTACTTTAAACATGACGACTTAGAGTAGTGATGTGAAAACAATGTGGAAAAACTACTTACCGGTAGTAAGTAGATCATACCCGGTTGGTATGATAAAACTTCCTCGAAGGAAGTTGAAAACCCATTGATCGGTTATGAACGGAGATGTCCTTATATCGGGTCGGTATAATGGACAGTGAAAACATATTTTTATCGGAAGTGTTCTCCCCTGACTGTGTGCCAATGCTTAAACAATTTGGGTGACCTTCTCGACGGAAGCTCGAATAGCTCTTATAGGTCAAGGGCCTCGGTTTTGGAACTTGGGGGCTAATATGCCCTATTTTGAAAATCTTGTACAGTGGGCCCAAGGCTAGTTGACACGAGCAGGAGCTCGTAAACAAACATGAATTATATGCCATAAAACTTTAAATAAAGAAGTTGTTAGTACATGATTCTAAGATAGGACTGACACACTCAATCAACTTGCGACAGTGCGACATGACAGGTCGATGGACCAATCAAGACAAACAACTGTGGGCAGTGTTGAGAGTCAAGGCCGTTGGACCTGTGGCACTACAGATTTCATGGCTTGATAGGAAAACATTGTTTGTGCATGCACTGTGAGTACAGGACCATCAAGATGCCCAAGAGGGGTAGTGATGCGTCCTAAGTGCACTAGACGACCTGGTGAGTATAAGGGCAGTTCATTGTACTAGGTGACCTTGCGAAATTTGGAGTAGAACCAAGCGCATGAGACCGGGGTGGGGACGAGATGAGGTCTCTATCCTCATAACAGACGTGAAGAATTTATTTCGAGAATGAGGGTCAGATGTCATGAACATCCACTCATTTTCAGGGTAGAAGTGGACGTACTTCTATCTGGGTGGCCAGTAAAGTTGCTCCGAAGACACAAGTGGGTTCAGTGGACGTACTGATCTGCAAATGTGTGTTTAACCTTCATGATGGAGGATGTGTGTTAGGTGATGATACACTATGATTAAATAAGGAAATGGTGATAAAACCCAAGATTTTGAATGAAGGGATTTTTGAAAGAAAGGAGTCTGGCACACTCCAATAATAAATGTTTTCTTAAAAGTTCAAACTTTTGAAAACCCATTCACTGAGTAGTCATACTCATCCCCTCCCTTATATCCCTTTAAGGAGATTTTGGAAAGCCTACCCTTAAAGACCATCAACTAAGATGCTTGTAAGACGGGTATGTAAAGTTTAAAATTTCAAGTAGTTTTGATTATGCTATTCGAGGAAATGGTGCAGATTTAAAGGACGTCTTACTCTTTACAGTTTATAATAAGGGGAAACCCTTTAATAAACTGGGAGAGTGGCGGGTTGATCACGGGGATCCAACCAAACAAGGTCGGGGTGTGACATATGCTACCAAGAAAAATGAATTTAGAGACTGTTCATGTATAGTTCAAACTAGTTCAAATCGGTTTAATCTGGTCCAAGTCCGGTTCACCCTGAACCGGTCCAATTTTCCCATCCAATTTACTTCATGGTTCTTCCCCATGATTTTCATGACTTATTGGTCCCTTGGGATTTTCCAATTTCCCATTTTTACCCCCTCTTTATCTTTCTCAGTTCGTTAAGTGGTTCAGTTTTCTCATTTAATTGACCAGTGCTTTCTCATTTTTCATAGATCCAAGATGATGGGTTTCACATGCCCTATTTTGGCCGAGCTGAATTTGGCCAAATTCAGACCTCCTCCGACCAAACCATGCCTCCCCAATGTCCCCACGGCCCTCACACGACCTCCATAGAGATGAAAGGTAAGCCAATTTGGCCCCCCTCCATTGTTGCAGATCGGTGCTAGAGAGAGAAAGTGACGAATTTCACTAACAAAATTTCCCTTCGTATGTACTTCAATTATAGTGATTCTTGATCCTAGGACAACCATAAAGACGAGAGCAACCTCCCTCGATCAAGAGCTCAGACTGTCGCACCTCCAATGATAAGATTTTGAAGCTTTCTCTCAATACGAACAGTTTTTCAGCGAAGTTCTGTTTGAGCTCATTTCAGACCCAATTTCTGCAATTCAAAGCTCCATTTGATAGCTAATAAATCAATCCATGCCATAAATTGGAATCAATTAACCCTAATTGAATAGCCAATTCAAAGAAATCAAATTTGGTTAATAAATGGGGTAGAAATTAGGGAGATTGGGAATTTCAAAAAAATTGAGGGGCCTCCATGCAATTTCTCAAAATTTAAGGTTAATTGGCAATGAGAAAGATGTTGGAGGACCAATTGGTCAATTTTCAAAAGATTTGGGGCTAAATGCCTATTTTTGGAAAGTAGGGGCAGAATCATAATTTTTGAAAAATTGGGGACCAAATTGGGAATTTGGAAAAACTTGAGCCCCTTACACAATTTTAAGTAAATTTAGGATCCTATTAGGATATTGGAAGCATTGGGACTCAATTTGGGGGAAAAGTTAGCATTAGGGATCTAAAGTCAAGAAAAATGAACATTAGGGACCTAAGTGCAATAAACTAAGAATTGGGCCTAGTCGCTCATACGTGAGGAAACGAAGGTTGTCATGCTGAACCCTTATAGATAATGATACCCAAATCGTGTAGGGACATATATGATTGGAATGCCAGTAGGAAAGAGCTAGCGTGGACCTGGAAGCTAACTGGGGACAAACGCGTCACACTCAACGAGTGAGTGGGACTTTTATACATCATACAGGTTGGGATGATGAGCACTAATTTAAAGGCTAAAACCTACTTGCCGGTTGTGAGTAGAATTAAACAAACATCATACCTAGTTAGTATGATGAGCTTCCTTAAAGAAAGGAGAAACTCGCATACCGGTTGTAAGCAAATTTAAAATCACATACGATTGGGGTGATGAATTAAAAGTGATTTTTGTCAGAAGTGTTCTCTCCTGATTGTGTGACAACTGATTAAACAATTTGGGAGACCTTCTTGATGGGAGCTAGAGCAGCTCTAATAGGCAAGGGACCTCAATTTTTGAACTCATAGGGCTCAAGCCCTAATTTTGGAAAAACATGTGTAGTGGGCCCAAGGCTAGTGGGCATGGGCTAGAGCCCATAAACAAACATGATTAGGAAGAGCCATGAAAACTCCTATTTAAAATGGAAAATTATTGTGTGATTCGCCATGATATCGAGTCAAGACTGATAATGCTTGATAGGCTGGCGGTAGTGCCTTAGGGCCAAGTCGACGGACTGACCTAGACAAACAGTTATAGGTCGGGTTGAGTATCGAGGTCATTGGACCGTCAACACAAAAGAGAATGACTTAATCATGAAAAACTATTTTTTGTGCATGCACTCAATTTACGGGACCATTAAGATGCCTAAGGGGGTAGTGATGTGTCCCAAGGTCTATTGGACAACATGGTGGAGATAAGGGTAGTTTGTCGTGCTAGTTAGTCATGAAGCTATGGGAGCTTCTTGCGCATGAGATCGGGGTGGGGTCAAGATGAGGTCTTCGTCCTCATATGGACACAAAGTGGAATTCGGGTTTGATGGTCGAATGTCTCAGATGTTCACTCAAACTCATGGTAGAAGTCTGGGATTTCTATCTAGGTAGACAGCAAAGTCACGTTGATCCTCAAGTGGGTGCAATCAGGGACTGCCCTGCAAATGTGTGTACCCTTCCTAATGAATGGTGTGTGTTTGTGTGCTAAACGCTTTCCAAGGCAAGGGGATGGGTTGAGAGAGCTAAACACACCTAATATAAAAAATGGGAAAAAGTCCTATGATTTGTAATTTGAGAAAGATCCTTGAAACTAGAATAGTAAACCTTGACAATTGTTTTGATAAGTAAAGCATGTTTTGAAAACTTGCTCCTAACACATGCGCATTGAGTTGTAGAAACTCACCCTTCCCCCCTTTTCAGGAGAAAGGAAGACCAACTTTAAAGACCTTCCATAGTTGATCCCTAAGATAGGTATGTAAATTCTAAATATATTGAGTTTTGTATAATGATATTCCATGAAAAATAGGAGAAAAGGGCGCTCGACTCCTCGCGATTTAAAAGGGGGCGAAACCCTCATGAACTAAAAGGGAGTGGTGGGTTGCTCATGGGGATCCGAGCAAACTGGGTCGGGGCATGACAACTTGGATGGTATCAGAGCTTGTTTCCTTGAATACATTATTAAGACTATATAACATAAGAATTAAAAGAAAATTTTAAAAATTTTCAGATGCTTCCCAAGAGGGGAGCTAAGAAAACTAAGACTAATGTCACCAATACCACCTAACATTTTATCCTCGTAGGAAGACAACCCTATGAACTCTCCAATGCCCAAGGTATAGTAGATGTAAACAACGTCCCTTAAAAATAAGGAAACCAGGGGAAGAACCGGTCAACCTAAGGGTGAAAACCGAACCAGATCACGAACCCTAACCATTAGAGAAAGGGCAAATTGGAAAATTTACAAATCCCAAGTGACCCAAAGAGCCATAAAAACTATGGAAAGGGACTTTAGGACATATTGGAAGAGGAAACCAGACCGGTTTAGGTAAATTGGATCTGAACTAGTTTGGACCGGTTTGAACCATCATTGAGTCAGTTGCTAAATTCATTTTTCTAGGTGGCTTAAAATATTCAAATTGAGGAATTGAAGCCACCATTGGATGGAGAATGAATTTATAAATATTTAATTTTGAGAAACTCGGTTGAATCGAGCCTGAACCAACCAATTTAAGCATTAAACCCAGTTCGGACTAGTCTGGTTCAGAACAGTGTCTTCTTCCTTCAGATGACAGCACTATTCACTTTCCGAAAGAATGGACAGCGCCAGCGAAGTTGAAACATTTCCATTTAGGGCATTTCAGGCCATGAATGAGTGCCATTAATGTGCCAAATGGTCGGCCAAAGAGTCCCTGAGCTCCCTATATAAAGAGCTTCTCTCCATTCAACCTCCTCACACCTAAAAACTCCACTCTCTCTCTCAACTACTTAGTTTTTTGATGAAGCTCGAACTAGAGCTCTGACATAGGAGTTTTTTTTAGCCTTAGAAGCTGAGGTCGGGTTCCTTAGATTTCGGAGAAGTCAGCTACCTAACGACAGTCTACATTCGATTTGAGGACCATAGGAGAAGCTCCGACGTAATCAAACAGTGAAGCAGCTTCAGCGAACTGAAGCTGCCCTACTTCGGCCAAGCTTAGGAGGAATATCAGGACAAGATCTAACTGCCCAGATAGAAAGCTCGGACCGTCACACCTCCAACGGTAAGCTTTTGAAGCTTTCTCTCTCTATGCTAAGTTTTTCGATGAAGCTCCATTTTAGCTCATTTCGGCCTCAATTCATGCAATTCAAAGTTTAATTGAATCGTATGGATATGTAGGAACTGAATTATACTTCCAATTTCAACAATTAACCTCGATTGAATGGTCAATTTGAGGAAATCAAATTCAACAAGTTTGAAAGGGGGAAATTGGAGGAAATTTTTGAGGAAATATGAGGATTTCATAAAATTGAGGGCCAATTGGTCATGAAGAGGATGTTGGAGGACCAATTGGTCAATTTTTGAAATTAATTGTGGTCAAATTGTCATTTTTGTAAAGTAGGGGCAAAATGGTAATTTTTGAAAAGTTGGGGACCAAACTAGAAATTTGGAAAACTTGAACCGCTTAAACAATTTTGAATAAATTGAGGACCCAAAGTGAATTTTTGGAGGTTTCGGGAATCAATTTGGGGAAAAAGTTGGCATTATGGACCTAAAGTCAAGGAAAATAAACTTTAGGGACCTAAGTGCAATTGACTGAAAATTTTGAGCATTGTCGTTCATATGTGAGTAATGAATGTTGTTATGTCAAGTATTAATAGATAAGGATGTCCAAATCATGTAGGAACATGAGGGACCATAACGCTAACATGGATAAACTAGCATGGACACAACCGACTAAAGAAGAGTACACTCCAGTTATCGGGTGAGTGGTTTTATTCACATCACACCCTGTTGGGATGATGAGCACTTCGTAAATGAAAACCACTTTCATGTGTGGTTTTAACATCACACCCGGTTGGAGTGATGTAAGACTAAGTGGAAAAGCCGCTTACCGATTGTAAGCAAAGATGTCATCACACTCGGTTGGTGTGATGAGTTGAAAGGTTATTTTTGTCATAAATGTTCTCCCCCTTACTGTGTGCCAATGCTTAAAATTTTTGGGAGACCTTCTTGATGAGAGCTAGAACAGATCAGATAGGCTAGAGGTCTCGGTTTTGGAACTTGTGGGCTAAAGTGCCTAATTTTGGAAAATCATGTACAGTGGGCTAAGGCAAGTTGGCACGAGTAGGAGCTCCTAAACAAACATGATATGTTAAAGCCATCAAAATTCTTAATGAATGAATTATGTGATTTCACCATGGTACGAAGATAGGACCGAGACATACTCGATGTACTGGCGGCAGTGCATTAGGGCCAAATCGACGAATCGGCCTAAACAAACAACTGTAGGTCGAGTTGAGGGTTGGGGTCATTGGACTAGTGGCACCAAAGATAAATGGTTTTTTGGAAAATTATTTTTTGTACATGCACTTGAGGTTCAGGACCATCAAGATGCCCAAGAGGGGTAGTGATGCATCCTAGGAGCTATTATACGACATGGTGGAGATAAGGGCAGTTTTTCGTGCCAGTAGTCAGGGAAGCTCAATGTAGCTTCATGTGCACGAGACCGGGGTAGGGTTGGAATGCGCTCTATGTCCTCATATGGACATGAAGTTGATTTTGAGTTTGAGTGTCGGATGTGGCGAACATCCACTCATACCTAGAGTAGAAGTGGATGGGCTTCTATCTAGCTAGTCGGTAAAGTTGCTCCAACGCCACAAGTGGGTGCAGTGGACAGGCTGCCCTGCGAATGTGTGATTCTCTTCATGATGAAGGGCGTGAGTTGAATGTTAAACACACCTAATGTGAATAATGAGAAAAAAGGGTTGTGAAAATCGGAAATTTGAGGAAATAATATTTTAAAGGAAATAAGGTGTCTGGCTCACTCTGATTAAAATTATTTTGGTCATAAAACTCACTCACAACACCCATTCACTAAGTTGTAGAAACTCATCCTTTTTTCTATCCATTTTAAGGAGTAGGGAAAATGACTAAGGAAAACACTAGGACCTACCTTTTTTCAGGTATGCTTAAAAGTTATTTTAAGCTTGCATTTATATTGATTTATGTTATTCCAGGGAACAAGGTTAAATTATGTCTGGCTTATCTTGATTAAAGAAAGGGGGAAACCCCTCTTAAACCAAGGGAGCGGTGGGTTGATCACATGGATCCGACCAAACTGGATTGGGGCACAAGTGGGCGTAACTAAATCTTACGAATATGTGTGTACCCTTCCTGATGAAGGGTGTATGTTGTTTGTGAAACACACCCAATATGGTAGTGGGAAAAGGTTTTGAAAAACTTAGAAAAGGATTTGAGAATTCTTGGAAAAAGAATTGGTAAAACTTAGAAAAAGTTTTTAGTAAAAAAGATTAAAATTTGAGGAAAACCCTTTTAAAAGAAAATATTACCCTTGGCATGGGTTGGATAAAGTTGTTTTGAAAACTTACTCTTAATAGTTGCTCATTGAGTTGTAGAACTCACGCCCTCCCTTTTACCCATTTCAGTTAACCAAAAGGAAACCAAAACTTAAAGACCTCCTTGTATGACAGGTATGTTAGTTTTAAGATATTCAATTTTGTTTGTTATTCCAAGAAAGATAGGAAAGACGGACAACTTACTCTTCATGGTTTAAAAAGGGGTAAAACCCTTTATGGGCCAAAGGGAATGGTGGGTTGCTCACGGGGATCCAACCATACCGGGTCGGGGCATGACAACATACTTAAAGGAAATGAGGAGTTTGATACACTCTGATTAAAGGTGTTTTGTTTATGAAAACTCATTCCCAACACCAATTCACTAAGTTGTAGAACTCACCCCCCTCTTTTATATCCCATTTCAGAAGTAGAGAAAACTTGACTAAAGAAAACACCTAGATCTACCCTTTGCCAGGTACGCTTAAAGGTTATTTTAAGCTTGCATTTTATTGATTTATGTTATTACAGGGAACAGAGTTTAAATTACGCCTGGCTCCTCTTGATTAAAGAAAGGGAGAAACCCCTCTTAAACCAAGGGAGCAGCGAGTTGATCACGAGGATTTGACCAAATCAGGTCAAGGCGTGACAACTTTAGTGGTATCAAAGCCTGGTTCCCTTGAAGCATTATCAATATTATGCCCTAACACTAATGAAAACTTAATTACCATGTAGGAAGGAGAGTTCCTAGGAAATTTGTTGTGCGATCCAAACCTCCACATGAAATCGTGAAAAAGACGCCTACCTCTAGAGAGGCAGTCGTTCAACGATTCCCAGAGGACGAGAAGAGAGTGACCAATGACATGGTCGAGGATTATAGGAAACTAGTTGGAGCCCTATTAGAGCCAAAAGGCATCACCTATCCTCCTCCAAGGCAGGAAGAACCTATCCCTTCTCCAAGGAGCCTAACACCTCCTTTAGCCCCACAACAACCAAAAAGGACTCCCACTAAGAAGGAGGCTTGGGACAAATATTGGGATGCCCATGCCACCTTTATGATAGTCAACCAAGCACCCCCCACCAGTTCAATCCAACCTCAATCCTTCTCAATGGATGAATTGGTGAGGCGTTAAGAAGGTACAGACTCGAGGCCATTCATGATGCCTGTCTTATTAGGGAAATCCAAAGAGAATATGGATGGACTTCAACCAGTACATCAAGACCTTCAGACCATGAATCCCGAATCCATTCAGAGGCTAACTCTCAACCTTTAACTCCAAGGGACTAGGAACTAGTGAATTCCTGTAATAAGCCAAGTACAACAAGAAACTATCTCTTTGAATGAATGAAGATTCAGCTTTCCTTAATTAAAAAAATTATTTCCTTGACAATGACGCGTCCAACTAAACAGATTGGGAGTATACGAATCATGGAGAAAAGATCACCTAAGGAGGAAAACTACAGCTCACCTTTAGTTAAACACTAACCCTAAAATAGTTAAATAAGTCCCCCAGAAGAATTGGGAATGTGGAGTAACAAGACAATCGGACTGGAAAAGGAGTTTTCAAAGGAGGACCAAGAGTTTGCCTAAAATCACTAGAAAGAACATACCCTGACCAAGGGTGAGGAAGAAGGGAAAGAGTGTGTTCATATGGAGTCCAGTATAAAGCATCAAAAGATGTAGGAGTGGTAGAGGAAAAACCTAAGGACCATAAGGAGTTAAGAAAAGCCCCATACAAAAGTTAGGAAACCAAGAAGAATTTGGTTGCCCCAAAAGAAACTAGTTGGATGGAAGATAACTAAGTGAAAAGTAAGGATTGAGGAAGAAGTAGGAGTGCGAAAAGTGCTAAGCCCTTTAGGATAAGATACGGAGAGAGGGAAGAGGAAAAGAAGTGGGATAGGAAGAGAACTCCGAAGGAATACACAAGTACCCTTGAAAGAGTTAGTGATAGGCAAGACATTAATTATTAGGAACTCACCCACAATCAGGAGCTCCTCAAAGGAAGGATAAGAAATGAAAAGGAAATTGGAGGACAGGGAAAGATCAAGGGTGAATAACCATACCGATGTTAGAAGGGTTTAAGAAAAGAAAGAAGGAAAAGCCTTCAAGAAGTGTTAGGGAGGTTGAACATGAAACTCCCAGGACGTAAGTCCCTAGGAAGAAGGATAAAGATAAGAAGTGGGACCATGGAAAGAGAAATTCCCAAGCTAAGTAACCGACAGATGAATCATAAGAGGCTTAAACCAAAATAAGGAACCTTATTAAAGGGCATATGTGGTTAAGGATGTATTAGGATGGCCAAATGTGACCTGCTATGGAAGAGTAGAGAAGCCAAATAGGGATTTTAGGTGAACCTAGCGAAAGGAAATAACTAATAACAACAAGATAGTCAAGGAGAATAAACAACGCCTTGAGAAGGATCGAGACGTAGTAAGGACTACAACCTAAATAAGGCACTAGGATGGACATTAAGGACAAGAAGACTCAAGAGATAATTATCTCCAAATAATTAAACTAGTAGGAATGAGGTAGTTAACAAACTGACCCTCGTGAATGTCAAAACTCCAACAAAGAAGGGAGAGGTGGAAAGGCCAAAACATTTGGGAAATAAGGATGAAGGAAAACCATAAAGAGATCAATGGTCAAGACAGGATTAACGACCAAAAGCCATGAGAAGGTTAAGTAAGCCTCTCATAGAATGATCGAGAGATCTTGAAACAAAGATGATGTGAACTCTCCCCAAAAGAAATAGATGTGTACTGGGGTACAAAAGATGTGCATGTAAGGTTTCAAGAGTAAAGGTAAGCAGGAGAGGATGGCATCAAATGATATCATTTAAGGTTAGATGTCCTCAACGGCAAATGATAAGGGAATTTCAGTATAAAATAGTATAAATCCTACCAAGAAAGGAAACCCTAGAAAGACATACGTATTCCAACTACGAGGTGATGGAACCAATAGAAGTAGAAAAGAAGATAAGCTCACAAATGATATGCTGGTTGAAATGGAAAGATCAAGTACAAAGGAAAAGTGCTCATGAGGGCCCAAGGAGTAAGTTAAACCCAAGTAACGGGTAAGTAGGAAGA
Source organism: Trapa bicornis (assembly GCA_030064425.1). Classification (NCBI taxonomy): domain Eukaryota; kingdom Viridiplantae; phylum Streptophyta; class Magnoliopsida; order Myrtales; family Lythraceae; genus Trapa; species Trapa bicornis. The sequence goes on along the minus strand of CM057760.1, from coordinate 17,094,613 downwards.
TAGCATCAAAAGATGTCGTACGAGTAAGAAAGGCTGGACTATCTATAGAAAGGAAATAGAGGAAAGCACATCTAAGAAACATTGGAGAAGTAAGCCCTCCAGTTAAGAAGTAATTAAAGTAAATGGCCACTAACACCAAGACTGGTTATGGTCCACACTCAATTGATGGAGCCTAAAGAGTCGACAGATGGGCATAGTGTGGAGTACATGAAATAAAACCTGATAATCAGAAGTTTCTCAAGTAGGGAATAAGGGATGAAATGTAATTTTTTAGACGAATAAGGATTCAAAGCGGCCAAATGCCCAAAATTAGAAAGGCGTGTGAAGAAATGAAGAAAGAAACCTCAAGGAATGGTAAGAAGGTGGAGCATGTAGCTCCTAAGATGGAAGTCTCTACTCTGAGGGACATAGTAGAGAATAAAATCGAAAGAAGGGAACTCCCCAAACAAAGTAATTGACACATAGACCAAAAGGGATTAACTCAGAATAAAAAATCGTGAAATAGTCACGAGCGAGTAAGAGTGGATTAAGAAAAGGGAAAGTCCTTGAGGTAAGGACGCTACTGGAAATGAGGGAAGGGTCAAATTAGGACAAAAAGGTGATAACAATGAAACCCGTAAAAGCAAGTACATAGCACTCAAAAGGACACCAAGCTAAGGGTTTCAACGATAAAGAGAATAATTAGACACAGGAACGATTGGGCATTTTCGAACTCGCAATCCTGAACATCTTGGGCAAGAACCCTTAGAGGAATAATCTTGCCCTAAGCAGAGGAAGGATTGAACCCAAGGATGTGCCTTTGGAATAGTGATAAAACATGCCTAGTTATGATAAAGCCCATGGAATGAGTAAACAATGGAAAGGAAAAGAAATTTCTTAAGTGCGTGTTGTAAAGAGGCTAAGTGAAAGAACAACAAAAGTGTTACCATGTCAAGCAAACCCAAGTGAACATCAAGGAAAATTATTTCTGAGGCAATGAATGCTAATTTAGTTTTGGGGACAAAACTCCTAAAAGGAGTGGAGAGCTATAAACCTCGTCTCTTAATGATAATAAAACTCGAGGAACAACCGGTCAACTTAAGAGAGAAAACTGAACTAGTTCAAGAACCTTAACCGATAGAGAAAGGGTAAAATGGGAAATTTACAAATCCCAAGTGACCTAAAGAGTTGTAAAAATCATGGAAAAGGACTTTTGGAAAAATTAGAAGAGAAAACCAGACCGATTCAGGTGAACAGACCTGAACCAGATTGAACTGCTTTGGACCGATTTGAACCATCATTGAACCGGTTGTTAAATTCATTTTTTAGGTGGCTTAAAATATTCAAATTTGAGAATTGAATCCACTATTGGATAGATAATGAATTTAGATTAATTTAGAAACTTTTAATTTTGAGAAAATCGATTGAGTCAGGCCTGAACCGGCCGGTCTAAGCATTGAACCCAGTCGGTTTAAGCATTGAAATTTTGGGGGGAATTGGGAATTTCGTAAAATTGAGGGACTTCTTTGAAATTTCCCAAAATTGGCAATGAAAAAGACGTCAGAGGACCAACTAGTCAATTTTTGAAATACTTGGGGTCAAATTGCCATTTTTGGAAAGTAGGGGCAAAATGGTAATTTTTGCAAAGTTGGGGACCAAATTGGAAATTTGAAAAACTTGTGCCCCTTGAACAATTTTGAGTAAATTGAGGACCCAAAGTGAATTTTTTGAAATTTTCGGGACTCAATTTGGGGAAAAGTTAGCATTATGAACCTAAAGTCAAGGAAAATGAACTTTAGGGACCTAAGTGCAATTAACTGACAAATTTGAGCCTAGTCATTCATACGTGAGAAATGAATGCTGTTATGCCAAAATTTAATAGATAAGGATGTCCAATTCGTGTAGGAATAGGAGGGACCGGAACACCAGCAAAGATAAGATGAGGTGGAGGCAAAAGCCAACTGAAGAAGAATACGCCACAATCTTCGGGTGAGTGGGCTTATTTACGTCACACCCGGTTGGGATGATGAGCACTTTAGAAAAGAAAAACCACTTGTAAGTAGAATTTTGACATCACACTCGGTTCAAGTGATGTGCGAACTAAGCTAAAACCTACTTACTGGTTGTAAGTAGAGATCATACTCGGTTGGTATGATGGACTTCCTTGAAGGAAGGAGAAACCCACTTACCGGTTGTAAGTGGAGATATCATCACACCCGGTTGGTGTGATGAAGTGAAATATGTTTTTGTTAGAAGTGTTCTCCCTTGACTTTGTGCCCAATCTTAAACATTTTGGGAGACCTTCTTAACAGGAGCTAGAACGGCTCAGATAGGCTAGAGGCCTCGATTTTTACTTGTGAGGCTAAAATGTCCAGTTTTGGAAAATCACGTATAGTGGGCCTAAGGCTAGTGGGCATGAGCAGGAGCTCATAAACAAACATGAAATATGAAAGCCATGAAAACTCTTAATGAAATGTATATGTGATTTCACCAAGGTACCAAGATAGGACTGACATACTTGATGGACTGGCAGTAGTGCATCAAAGATAAATGGCTATATGAAAACTGTTGTTTGTGCATGCACTTGAGGTACAGGACCATCAAGATGCCCAAGAGGGGTAGTGATGTGTCTTAAGGGCTACTGGACGACATAGTGGAGATAAGGGTAGTTTGTTGTGCCAGCAGTTAGGAAGCTCAACATAGCTTCTTGCGCATGAGACCGAGGTGGGGTTGAGATAAGGTCTTTGTCCTCATACGAACACTGAGTTGATTACGGGTCTAATGGTTGGATGTCACAAACATCCACTCAATCCCAAGGTAGAAGTGGACGGACTTCTATCTTGGTGGTCGGTAAAGACGCTCTGAGCCACAAGTGGGTGCAATGGATGGGTTGCCTTGAGAATGTGTGTTCCCTTCCTGATGAAGGGCATGTGTTGACTGTTAAACACACCTAATGTGTAAAGTAGGAAAAATGTTTTGAAAAAATAGAATTTGAGGAAAGAACATACTTAAAGCTATTTTGTCAATGAAAAATCACTCCCAACACTCATTCAGTGAGTTATAGAACTCACCCCCTCTTCTATATCCCTTTTCAAGAGTAGAGAAAACATTACTAAAGAAAACACCTGGATCTACCCTTTGGTAGGTATGCTTAAAGGTTATTTTAAGCTTGCATTTGATTAATTTATGTTATTACAAGAAACAAGATTTAAATTACACCTGACTCCTCTTGATTAAAAAAAGAGAGAAACCTCTCTTAAACTAAGCGAGCGGCAGGTTAATCATGGGGATCTGACCAAACTGGGTCGTGGCATGATAGAGCTAGCATGGACTGGAAACTAACTAGGGACGAATATGTCACAGTCAATGGGTGAGTGGGACTTCTATACATTATACCGGTTGGGATGATTAGCACTATTTTTAAAGGATAAAACCTACTTATCGGTTGTGAGTAGGAATAACAAACATAATACCTGGTTGGTATGATGAGCTTCCTTAAGGAAAGGATAAAGCCTAACCCCTCCTCCAGTCCCACAAAAACCAGAGAAGAATCCAACTAGGAAGGAGGCCTGGGATAACTACTGGGATGTGTATGCCACCTTCATGAAGGTCGACCAAGTATCTCCGCCTACTCAAAATGGCTTCAATCCCTCCCAATGGATGAAGTGGACCTGTTAGTGTGAGGTCAAGGTACTATGGTGATACGGGCTAGAGGCCATACATGAGATTCACCCTATAAGGGAATACGAGTGGACCCCAACTAATTCCTTAAAGTCTTCTGATCAAGAATCCCACAACCGCTCTAGGGCTAACTAACGGGCTACGACCCCAAGGGAGTATGGGTAGAAAATTCATGTAATAAGTCAAGTATGGCAAGAAAATATGTCTTGAATGAATGAAAGTGAAATTTTTTATCAAATGTTTGAGTTCCTTGATAAATTCAAAGATTGTGATAATAAAGATTAAAGTAAAAGTTAGGAAATCACCTAAGGAAGATGGGTTAGCTAACCTCAACCCTTAAGACTTTCCCTCATAAGTATAATAAGAAAGAATTCATCCAATGGAGATCTTAACTAACAAAAGGAAAAAGAAGTTGGAACAAAGGGAAGTAAACATCAAAGAGTACATATTTATAGAGAGTTCAAGGAGTTAAGGAAAGGCTCAAAGAATAAAAGTAAGGAAAAACAAGAAGTAGAATATTCCAAAGGGAACCAAACGAATGGAAGCTGATTAGGAAGAAAAGGAAGTAAGTGTGGGGGAACACCAAGGATGTCAAGACCACTAAGGCAAGATGAAAAGAAAATCGGATAACAAGAAAGCCCAGGTATAACACCTACTTGTAAAGAACTAAGACACAATTTCTTAGGAACTCCATAAAATAGGGAGACTTGTGGAAAGAAGAGGTATGGAACCAAAAAGGAAGAAAAGACAGAGTGAATGAACCATACAAGATCCTTAAGTATAAGTGAAGATTAAAAAGGGAGAACTTCTAAGGAATAGTAGGGCGATCAAACGAAAGAATCCTAAAACGAGAAACATTAGAAGGAGGATGAGAATAGGAAGTTGGATTGAGGAAGGAGAAAGCTCCATGTTAATAAAAACAATTGAGGAAATGTCACAAAAATCAGAGCCAAAATAAGGACCTCAGTAAGATGTACGAGTACCTAAGTCAGTGTTTGGGGATGTTGTGTATGATCTACTTGCAAGAAGACATAGAAACCTAAATAGGAATTTTAGAAAGATTCGATTGAAGGAAATAACTCCTATTGACCAAATCATCCAGAGGAGTAAATGAAGCTCTAATAAGAACTGGGGAGTAGTAAGGAATACACCATAAACGAGGCAAAGGGAGGAATACCAAGGACATGAAGATACGAAAGATTTTGACACAAGAGGGATGCAAGGTCCACCACAAAGGAATAAACAAATGCTAGAGAAAGTGAGAATGAGGTAAGATAAATGAAAAGTACCCATAGGATCTCAAGAGTAAAGGTAAGCTAGTGAAGATAACGGCAATGAAAGACATTCCAAATTGAATATTTGCAATGATAAAACTAGAAGGAATTTCTTGGAGAAACGAAGTGTAAAACTTACTAAGAAAGGAAGCCTTGGAAGAACACTTGTGTACCAATTAAGAGGAGATGGAACCAACAAAAATTGAGAAGAAGATAAGCTCCTCAAAGACTAGCTCCTAGAGATGAAAGGATCAAGTACAAAGGGAAAGTAATTGTGAAGGATCCAAGGGATAAGTCAAAACCAAGTAATGGGTAAGTAGGAAGACGACATCAAAAGATGTCATACGAGTAGGAAAGGAACTGACCGAAATAAAGGATAGTGAAATGATCACGATGTGAGTAAGAATGGATTAAAAAAATAGAAGAGACCTTAACAAGGAAGGACGCCAGTGGGAATGAGGAATGAAGTAAGAAAGGAAGAGTTTTGGTATGTCAGTAAGTTATCGGGAAGCTTATAGACTTGAAAGCTGAATGACCGAATAAAGAAGTCTGAAAAAGATGAGTAAGTAAGGAAACTACTACGGTTATAGGGATGTGAAGTCAAAGACAAGTTCCGAAGAATGTCATGCCGTAAGGAACATGTAAGCTTAACTATCCAGGTGGCAGGAAAAGTCGCTCCGAAGCCATTAGCGAGTTCAGTAGTGATATTGACTTGCGAATGTGTATAACCTTTATGATGAAGGATGTGTGTTGGGTGATGACACACCGGTAACTAAGAAATAATGGAAAAACCCAAATTTTTAAATGAAGGGATTTTTTAAAAGAAAGGAGTCTGGCACACTCCATATAAATGTTTTTCTTAAAAGTTAAAAGTAGACCTTTAAAAACCCATTCACTGAGTAGTCGTACTCACCCCCTCCCTTATATCCCTTTCAGGAAATCCCGGAAAGCCTACCCTGAAAGACAATCAACTTTGATGCCTATAAGACAGGTATGTAAAGTTTAAAATTTCATGCAGTTTTGATTATGTTATTCCAGGAAATGGTGCAGGTTTAAAGGACGCCTTACTCTTTACATATTATAATAAGGGGAAACCCTTTAATAAACCGGGAGAGTGGCGGGTTGTTCATGGGGATCCGACTAAACTGGGTCAGGGTATGACAACTAGAGTGGTATCAGAGCCTGTTTCCTCGAATACATAATCAAGACTAGAAAATATAGTAACTAATAGGATTTATCCTAAAATTTTTAGATGGCTCCCAGAAGAGGAACCAAGAAAACTTGGAATGGCTCTACTCAACACCCTACCTCCGTAGGGAGACAACCCTAGAAGCTTCCCAAATGCTTGAGACTGGGCTGAAATGTCAAAAGACCAAATGGGGTGGCAGGAAAAGTCGCTCCAAAGCCATTAGCGGGTTCAGTAGTGATACTGACTTGTGAATGTGTATAACCTTTATGATGAAGGATGTGTGTTGGGTGATGACACACCGGTAACTAAGAAATAATGGGAAAACCCAAATTTTTAAATGAAGGGATTTTTGAAAAGAAAGGAGTCTAGCACACTCCATATAAATGTTTTTCTTAAAAGTTAAAAGTAAACCTTTAAAAACCCATTCACTAAATAGTCGTACTCACCCCCTCCCTTATATACCTTTCAGGAAATCCCAAAAAGCCTACCCTGAAAGACAATCAACTAAGATGCTTGTAAGATAAGTATGTAAAGTTTAAAATTTCATGCAGTTTTGATTATGCTATTCTTGGAAATGGTGCTGGTTTAAAGGACGCCTTACTCTTTACGGATTATAATAAGGGGAAACCCTTTAATAAACTGGGAGAGTGGCGGGTTGTTCACAGGGATCCGACCAAACTGAGTCGGGGCGTGACAAATGTAAACTTAAGGATATGATTCTAAATCCTCCATCGAGGTATGTTTAGCTAAAGTAACCTCCATGGAATGAGAAAGGGATGTGAAAGAGACAAAAATCTTAGATATATGATGTAAGGGATAAATGGAAACAACCGGGAAGGTTGTAGATTGATAAACTACGAAACTTATATTAATGAAGGTTCATTCTAGTACAAAAAAGTGTGAAATAAGTTTTGGGGATAAAACTCCTACAAGGAGGGGAGAGCTGTAAACCCCGCTTTTTGGAGTTAAGGAAACCGGGAAAAGAACCGGTCAAAACGAGTGAGAAAAATAAACTGATTCACAAATATGATCATTAGAGAACGGGAAAATTAGGAAATTTTCAACTCTCGAATGACCCAAAGGATTCATAAAACCTTGGAAAGGAACCTTAGGACAAATTGGGAGAGAAAAATCAGACCGGTTCAAGTAAACCAGATCCAAGCCAGATAGAACTACTTTATGAACCGAGCTGGTTCATGAACCAGAACTGATAGAGGAAGGGCAAACCAGGAAATTTGTGGATCCCAAGTGACCTAAAGAGTCATAAAAGTCATGAAAAAGGACTTTAGAATGAATGGGTGATGAAAACCAAACCGGTTCAGGTGAACTGGATCCAAACTAGATTGAACCAGTTTGGACCAAATTGAAACACTATTGAACCAGATGCTAAATTCATTTTTCTAGGTGACATAGAAAATTCAAATTTGAGAATTGAGGCAACCATTTGATAGAGAATGAATTTATAAAATTTTAATTTTAAAAAACATGGTTGAATCGGGCCAGAACTTTCTGGTTTAAGCTTTAAACCCTGTTCAGATTGGTCCAGTCTGGTTCGGAACAGTGTCATTTTCTTCCTTTAGATGACAGCACTGTTCACTCACTAGAATATCGAAGCAGCGCCGACAAAGAGGAAAGGTTTCCATTTAGTACATTTCATGCCATCAATGACTATCACAAAGGTGTCAAACAGATGGCCAACGAGACCCCGAGGCCTCCACAAGCCAAATCAAGCTCTCCCAACACCTCTTTAGCCTTCCTACGGTCGAATTAGGATGGAAAAGTAAGCCAATTTGGCTACCCTCTATAAATTTTGATCGATGCTAGAGAGAGAACCAACAGATATTCAATGATTAAATTATCACTCAATGTAGCATAAATTGATTCAATTCTTGATCCTAGGAGGAACCTTAGGATGAGAGCTATCTCTACGTTCAAAGCATTCAAAGCTTTCTCTCTCTACGTTCAGTTTTCCTGTGAAGCTCCGTTTGAGCTCGTTCTAGCATCAAATCATGCGATTTAAAGTGCAACTGAATCGTATGAAGATGTAGGAACTCCAATTTAACTTCAATTTCAACAATTAAACTCATTTGGTCGGTCAATTTGATGAAACCAAATTTGGCTATGTTATAAAGTTGAAATAGGGGGAAAATTTGGGGATTACAAAAATTCGAGGGACAAAAATGCAATTTCATAAAATTGAGGGCCAATTGGCCATGATAAAGATGATGAAGGACGAATTGGGCAATTTTAGGAATTTTTGGGGTAAAACTTACCACTTTTGTAAAGGAGGGGCAAAATGGTAATTTTGGAAAAATTGAAGACCAAATTGAGAATTTGGGAAACTTAAACCCCTTTATGTAATTTTGAATAAATTGAGGTCTCAAAGTATAAATCTGAATTTTTTAGACTCAATTTGGGGGGAAATTGGCATTTGGGACCTAAAGTAAAAGAAAAAGAACATTAGGGACTAAATTGCAAATATTTGAAAAGTTGTAAATTTTTATTCATTTATAATGAATCAAGGCTATCAAGCCAAGCGATAGTGCACAAAAATGTTCATACCATGTAGGAACACGAGGTATCGGGAACGCCAGCAGGTATAAGCTTGCATGGAGACAAAGAGTCAAATAAGAGGAATTCACTACACAATCGAGTGAGTGGGATTTAATATCATACCTAGTTGGGATGATAAGCACCTAAGAAATGAAAACCCACTATTAAGTAGTATTTTAACCATTACACCTGAGAGGAGTGATATTTTAACCCACTATTAAAACTACTTAATGGTTGTAAGTAGATCATACCCGGTTGGTATATGATGAACCTCCTAGAAGGAAGTAGAAAACCCGTTTATCGGTTATAAGCAGAGATGTCTTCATACCCAGTTGGTATGATGGACAAATGAAAAGTTTATTTTGTTGGATGTGCTCTCCCTTGACTGTGTTCCACTACTTAAAACTTTTGGGAGACCTTCTTGATGGGAGCTTGAATGGCTCAGATAGGCTAGAGAACTCAGTTTGGAACTTGGGGGCTAATATACAAGAATTTGAAAATCTCATACAGTGGGCCCTATGCCAGTTGGCACGAGTAGGAGCTTGTAAACAAACATTAGTTTAAGCCATGAAAACTTTAAATGAATAAATTATTTGGCCATGGTATCAAGACAAGACCAATATACTCAAAGGACTAGCGGCAGTGTGACATGACAGGTCTACGAAATAGTTGAGACAAACAACTGCAGATCGAGTTGAGGGTCGGGGCCGTTGGACCAGTGTCACCACAGATTATATGGCTTATGTAGAAAATTGCTTATTGAGCATGCACTAAGTTACGGGACCTTCAAGACGCCCAAGACGGGTAGTGATGTGTCCTAGGGCTACTAGACGACATGGTGGAGATAAGGGCAGTTAGTCATGCCAACAATCTTGGAAGCTCGACATAGCTTCATGCGCATGAGACCAGAGTGGGATCGGGATGTGGTCTCTGTCATCATATGGACACAGAGTTTTCTTACGGGATTGATGGTTGGATGTCGCATACATCCACTCATTCTCAAAATAGAAATGGACGTGCTTCTATATAAGTGGCCGGTAAAGTCACTCCGACACCACAAGTGGGTACAGTGGACGTGCTAGCCTGTGAATGTGTGTTTCCTTCATGATGAAGGGAAGGTGTTGGTAAATAAACACACCGGTAATGATTGTGGATTGAGAAATGGTTATGAAAATCGAAATTTTGAATATGAGAAAATTTAAAGAAATAAAGGTATCTGGCACATTCCAATTTAAAAATAATTTTATTGAAACTTCATTTTTGAAAATATCCATAAACCAAGTTGTTGAAACTCACCCACCCTTTTTATCCTTTTTTAGGAAATAGAGAAATGACTAGGGATAACACAAAACCTTATCCTCTATCAAGTATACTTAATTTCTCCTAAGCTTGCATTTTATTTGATATAAGTTATTCCAGGGAACAAGGTTGAAATTTATGCATGGCTCCTCTTGAGTTAAAGAAGGGGGAAACCCCTCTTGAACCAAGAGAGCGGCAGGTTGTTCACAAGGATCCGACCAAACCGGGTCTAGGTGTTTCAATCCATCAGAGCTGCTTCACTATTTGATCACGCTGGTGTTTCTCCGGCGACCCTCAAGGCAAATGGAGACTACCATTAGTAGGTGACTTCTCCCAGAATCTAATAAACCTGACCTCACCTTCTTTGGCTATAGAAAATGCCCAAGTCATAGCTTTGGTTCAAGCTTCACTGGAAAATAGAGAAGTAAAGAGAGAGAGGAGTTTTTAGTTGTGATGAGGATGAATGAGGAAGGGCTCTTTATATAGGAAGCTTAGGGACTTCTTGGTTAACCAATTGGCGCCTTTATGGTAGTCATTCATTGCCTGAAACTCCCTGAATGGAGACTTTCCAGCTTCACCGGTGCTGCTTGATTTTCCGACAAGTGAACAATGTTGTCATCTCAAGGAAGAAGACGACATTGTTTCGAACTGGACCGGACCGGTCTAAACCGGGTTCAATGCTTAAACTGGTCGGTTCATGCCCGATTCAACTTAGTTTTTCAAAATTAAACATTTCTAAATTCATTCTCTATTCAATGGTGGCCTTAATTCTCCAATTTGAATTTTCTAAGCCACCTAGAAAAAATGAATTTAGTAACTAGTTCAATAGTGGTTCAAACCAGTCTAAACCGGTTCAATATGGTTCGGATACGATTCACTTGAACCAGTTTGGTTTTCTTTCCCAAATTGTCCTAAAGTCCCTTTCTAAGGTTTTTATGACTCTTTGGGTAACTCGGTAGTTGTAAATCTCCCAATTTTCCTATTCTCTAGTGGTTGGGGTTCGTGAACCAGTCCAGTTTTCTCACTCGGGTTGAGCGGTTCTTTCCGGATTTTCCTTAACTCCAAAGGACGAGGTTTACAATACGTGACAAAAAAAGGTTGTCATGTTGAATCCTTATTGATAATGATACCCAAACTGTAAACCCTGCTCCTTGGACAGTCAAACTGAGTGAGAAAACTGAACCGGTAACCCGATCATCAAAGAAAGGGCAATTTGGTAAATTTACAACTCTCGAAGTGCCCAATTGAGTCATAAAATCTTGGAAGAGGATCTTAGGACAATTTGGGAGATAAAACCAGACCGGTTCAGGTGAACCGGATCCAAGCCAGATTGAACCGATTTATGAACTTGAACCAATAGAGAAAGGGCAAACAGGGAAATTATGTATCCCGAGTGACCTAAAGAGTCACAAAAGTCTTGAAAAGGACTTTAGGATGAATTGGAGATGAAAACCAAACCGGTTCAAGTGAACCAGATTCGAACCAAATTGAATCGGTTTGGACCGGTTTGAACCACTATTAAACTAAATGCTAAATTCATTTTTCTAGGTGGCTTAAAAAATTCAAATTGGAGAATTGAGGCCATTATTGGATAGAGAATGAATTTAGAAATTTTTAACTTTGAAAAACTCGGTCCTGAACCGGCCGGTTAAAGCGTTGAACCCGATTCGGAACAGTTCACTTGCCAGAAAATTGAACCAGCATCAGCAAAGAGGAAACATTTCCATTCACTACATTTCACGCCATCAATGACTGTAATAAAGGTGCCAAACGGACGGTCGACGAGTCTCCAAGATCCCTATATAAATAGTCCCTCTCCATTCATCCTCTCCACACCTGAAAACCTCACTCACTCTCAGCTACTCAATTTTTCAGTAAAGCTAGAACCAAAGCTCTGATATAGGGTCTTTTCTGAGCCAATGAAGGTGTGGTCAGATTCTTTAGACTCAGGGAGAAGTCAGCTACATGGCATTAGTCTCCAATTGCTCCGAGCGTCACCGGAGAAGCACCGGCATGATCCAACAGTGAAGCAGCTCTAGCGGACCGAAGTTGCCCTATTTCTATTGAGCTGAAATCAGCCAATTCGAGCCCTCCTTAGACTAAACCAAGCTCTCCCAACACCTCCGTAGCCCTCCTACGGCTGAATTAGTACGGAAAGGTAAGCCAATTTGGCTCCCCTCTATAAATTCCGATTGGTGCAAGAGAGAGAACCGACAGATTTTCACTAACTAAATTTTCCCTTAATTTAGCATCAATTGATGCAATTCTTGATCCTAAGAGGAACCTTAGAATGAGAGCTATCTACCTAGATCAAAAGCTCGGACTGTCGTGGCCCCGATGGTAAGCATTCGAAGCTTTACCTCTCTACTATCAATTTTCCCATGAAGCTCCGTTTGAGCTCGTTCTGGCATCAAATCATGCGATTCAAAGTGTAATTGAATCGTATGGTGTAGGAACTCCAATCCAACTTCAATTTCAACAATTAAACTCATTTGATCGGTCAATTTGATGAATTCAAATTTGGCTAAGTTAGAAGGTTGAAATTGGGAAAAAATTTATGGAAAAAATTGGGGATTTCGAAAATTTGAGGGACAAAAATGAAATTTCATAAAATTGAGGGCCAATTGGGCAAATTTTGGAATTTTGGGGGCAAAACTTACCATTTTTGTAAAGTAGCGAAAAATGGTAATTTTGGAAAATTGTTGACCAAATTGGGAATTTGGGAAACTTGAACCCCTTTATGTGATTTTGAATAAATCGAGGTCCCAATGTGAATTTTAAAAGTTTTGGGACTCAATTTGGGGATAATCGGCATTTGGGGCCTAAAGCAAAAGAAAAAGAACTTTAGGGTCAAAATTGCAAATACTTGAAAAGTTGGATATTTTTATTTATTCATAATGAATGAAGGCTATCAAGTCAAAGGATAATGAAAAAGGATGTTCATACCGTGTACGAACATGAGATATCGGGAATGCCAAGTAAGACAAAGCTCGCAAGGAGACGAAAATCGGTTAAGAGGAAATCATACCCAGTTGGGATGATAAGCACCTTAGAAATGAAAACCCACTACTAAGTGGTATTTTAACCATCACACCTAAGAGGAGTGATGTGGAAATTATGCGGAAAAACTAATTATCGGTTGTAAGTGTATCATACCCGATTGGTATGATGAACTTCATGGAAGGAAGTAGAAAACCTGTTCATCTATTATGGGCAGAGATGTCCTCACACCTGGTTGGTGTGATGGACAGCTAAAAATTTATTTTTATCAGAAGTACTCTCCCCTGACGGTGTGCCACTACATAAACCTTTTGGGAGACCTTCTTGATGGGTGCTCGAATAGCTTAGATATGCCGGAGGCCTCGGTTTTGGAACTTGGGGGCTAATATGCCCGATTTTTAAAATCTTGTATAGTGGGCCCAAGGCCAATTAGCACGAGCAGGAGCTCATAAACAAACTTGAGTTAAGCCATGAAAACTTTAAATGAATGATTTGTTTGGCCATGGTACCAAGACAGAACTGACATACTCGATGGACTAGTGGCAGTGCAACATTACAGGTCGACGGACCAATCAAGACAAATAGTTGTAGGTCGAGTTGAGGATCGGGCTCGTTGGACTAGTGACACCATAGATAAAATGGCTTATTTGGAAAATTGTTGTTTTGTGCTTGCACTGAGTTATAGGACCTTCAAGATGCCCAAGAGGGGTAGTGATGCGTCCTAGGGCTACTGGACGATATGGTGGAGACAAGGGCAGTTAGTTGTGTCAATAGTCTTGGAAGCTCAACATAGTTTCATGTGCATGAGATCGGGGTGGGGATGGGATGAGGTCTCTGTCCTCATACGGACACAGAGTTTTCTTTACAGCATTGAGGGTTGGATGTCGCATACATCCACTCATTCTCAGGGTAGAAGTGAATGTGCATCAATCTAGGTGGTCGGTAAAGTCGTTTCGATGCCAAAAGTGGGTGCAATGAACGTGCTGCCCTACGAATGTGTGTTCCCTTCATGATGAAGGGCATGTGTTTATTGATAAACACACCAATTGTGATAAATGATGAAATATGGCTATGAAAACCGAGATTTTGAGGATGAAATGTTTTAAAGAAACTAAGGAGTCTGGCACACTCCAATTCAAACTATTTTCTGAAAGTCATACTTTAAACACCCATTCACTGAGTTGTAGAATCTCACCCACCATTTTTATCCTTTTTCAAGAGATAGAGAAATGACTAATGATAACACCAAGCCTTACCCTTTGTCAAGTATGCTTAACTTTCTTAAGCTTGCAATTTTATTTGATATATGTTATTCTAGGAAACAAGGTTGAAATTACGCATGGCTCCTCTTGAATTAAAGAAGTGGAAAACCCCTCTTGAACCAAGAGAGCGGTGGGTTGTTCATGGGGATCCGACCAAACCAGGTCGGGGCATGACACAAACCGTGTAGGGAAATGTGAGACCGGAATGCAAGCAAGAGAGAGTTAATGTGGACTAGAAACTGAATGGGGACGAACATGTCATAGTCAACAGGTGAGTAGGACTTATATACATCATACCAGATGATGAGCATTGTTTTTAAAGTATAAAACCTACTTATTAGTTCTAAGTAGGAATAACAAACATCATACCTGATTGGTATGATAAGCTTCCTTAAGAAAAGGAGAAACCCGCCTATCGATTGTACACGGATCCATCATCACACCTAGTTGGTGTGATGATATAAAAAGTAATTTTTTTTGTTAGAAGTCTTCTCCTCTGACTGTGTGACAATTGTGTAAACAATTGGGAGACCTTCTTGATGGGAGCTAGAGCAGGTCAAGGGCCTCAGTTTTTGAACTCATAGGGCTCAAGGCCCAATTTTAGAAAACACGTGTAGTGGGCCCAAGGCTAGTGGGCATGGGCTGGAGCCCGTAAACAAACATGATTAGGAAGAGTCATGAAAACTCCTAATTAAAATGGATAATGATTGTGTGATTCGTCATGGTATCGAGTCAAGACCAACAATTCTCGATGGACTGGCGGTTGTGCATTAGGGCCAGGTCGACTAATTGACCTAGACAAACAACTGTATGTCGGATTGAGTGTCAGGGTCGTTGGATCATTGGCACTAAAGAGGATGGCTTAATCATGAAAACTTTTATTTATGCATGAACTTAAGGTACAGGAGCATCAAGACGCCCTAAGGGTAGTGTTGGGTCCTAAGGGTTGTTGGACGACATGGGTCGCGATAAGGGCAGATCGTCATGCCAATCAGTCATGAAGCTCCTGGAGCTTCTTGTGCATGAAACAGGTGTTGGGTCAGGATGAGGTCTTCATCCTCATATAGACACAAAGTGGTATTCGAGTCTGAGGGTCAAACATTTGGGACTTACACTCAGTGTCAACCCCGCCCATTTGAGTTAAGGAAAACCGGGAAAAAAATTGGTCAATCCGAGTAAGAAAACCGAACCGGTTCACAAACCCGACCATTTAAGGGTTCACAAAACCTTAGAAAAGAACCTTAAGACAAATTAAAAGAGGAAAACCAAATTGGTTCACAAATTGTGAGAGTAGTGCAAGGATGGGTGACCTCATGTATTAATGGTACGCCCTATCATAAATACCGATAATTTAATAATTAAATTAAATTATTTGAATTAATACCCATATTTTAATACATAAATTAAATTATTGGAATTAATACTAATAAATACCCATCAATTTATGGCAACATTAATACTGGTGATAAATCTCCCCCATTTAATACACAATTTTACACCTATATAAAGAGCTCACCCCATTCATCCTCCTCATACCTGAACACTTCTCTCTCTCTCTCTACGGCTCGATTTCCCAGTCAAGCTCAAACCAGAGCTTTGACTTGGGCATTTTTCTTAACCTCAAAAGGAGATGTCAGGCTCTTTAGACTAAGGGGGAAGTTAGCTATGTGATAGCAAACTATAGTCGATTCGAGAATCGCCAACATAATCAAACAATGAAATAGCTCAGGCAGACCGAAGCTGCCCTGTTTCATCCGAGCTGAAATCTGCCAATTCGAGCCC
The DNA here is from genome assembly GCA_030064425.1 of Trapa bicornis. Lineage (NCBI taxonomy): Eukaryota > Viridiplantae > Streptophyta > Magnoliopsida > Myrtales > Lythraceae > Trapa > Trapa bicornis. The sequence continues at coordinate 17,078,594 of CM057760.1, read as the reverse complement.
TCCTTGGGCCAAACCAAATCTTACCAACACCTCCACAGCCCTCCTACAGCAGATTGGTTCACAAAGCGTGAGAGTAGTGCAAGGATGGGTGACCTCATGTATTAATGGTACGCCCTATCATAAATACCCATAATTTAATAATTAAATTAAATTATTTGAATTAATACCCATATTTTAATACCTAAATTAAATTATTGGAATTAATACTAATAAATACCCATCAATTTATGGCAACATTAATACCGATGATAAATCTCCCCCATTTAATACACAATTTTACACCTATATAAAGAGCTCACCCCATTCATCCTCCTCGTACCTGAACACTTCTCTCTCTCTCTACGGCTCGATTTCTTGGTCAAGCTCAAACCAGAGCTTTGACTTGGGCATTTTTCTTAACCTCAAAAGGAGATGTCAGGCTCTTTAGACTAAGGGGGAAGTCAGCTATGTGATAGCAAACTATAGTCGATTCGAGAATCGCCAACATAATCAAACAATGAAATAGCTCAGGCAGACCGAAGCTGCCCTGTTTCATCCGAGCTGAAATCTGCCAATTCGAGCCCTCCTTGGGCCAAACCAAATCTTACCAACACCTCCACAGCCCTCCTACAGCAGAATTACGACCGAAAGGTAAGCCAATTCGGCTCCCCTATGCAATTTCCAACTGGTGATTGAGAGAGAGTCAACAAAATTTCACCGATAGAATTCTAACCCAATTTGACATCAATTGATGTCATTCTTAATTCTAGAATGAACCTCAAGACGAGAGCTACCTGCCCATATAGAAAGCTCAGACCATCGCACCCTCACCGGTGAGAAATTGAAGCTTTCTCTCTACATAGTCCATTTTTCAGCGAAGCTCCGTTTGAGCTCGTTCTGGCGTTAAAACTTACGATTCAAAGTGCTATGGAATTGTATGAACATGTAGAAACTCAATTTCAACTTCAATTTTAACAATTAGAAGTGTTTGATCAGTCAATTTGATGAAATTGGGGATTTTTGAAAATTTGAAGGACCAAAATGTAATTTTATAAAATTGAGGGTTAATTGGGCAAGATAAGAATATTAGAGGGCCAATTGAGGAATTTTAGAATTTTTGGGGTAAATTTTACCATTTTTGTTAATGAAGGGCAAAATGGTAATTTTGGAAAAGTTGGGGGACTAAATTGGAAATTTGGGAAATTAAAATCCTTTTGTGAAATTGAATAAATTGAGGTTCTAAGGGAAATTTTAAAAGTTTTGGAACTCAATTTGAGGAAAAACTGGCATGAGGGACTTAAAGTTAAAGAAAAATAACTTTAATAACCTAATTACAAATAAATAAAAATTTGGTTTTCTCATTCATTTGGAATGAATAAAGGCTATTAGGTCGAGGGATAATGAACCAAGATGTTCATATCGTGTAGGAACATGAAGCACCGGAAACGCCAGCAAAGACAAGCTCGCGTGAATACAAAGAACCAGTCTAGTGGAATTCACTACATTAACGGGTGAGTGGGCTTACTAACGTCATACCTAGTTGGGATGATGAGCACAACTTAAAGTTAAAAACCACTTACCAATTGTGAGTGGAATTTTATATCATACCCGATTGGGAATGATAAATACCTCGAAATGAAAACCTACTACAAGTGGGCCATAGGCTAGTGGACACGAACAGGAGCTCGTAAACAAACATGAGATATGTGCCATAAAACTTTAATAAATGAATTGTTTGGCCATGGTACCAAGCCAGGACCAACATATTCAGTCAACTAGTGGCAGTGCGACATGACAGGTCTCGAGACCAGTCAAGACAAACAGCTGCAGGTTGAGTTGAAGGTCAGGGCTGTTGGACTAGTCGCACCACATATTATATGGCATGATAAGAAAATACTAATTGTGCATGCACTGTGATTATGGGACCATCAAGATGCCCAAGAGGGGTAGTGATGTGTCCTAAGGGTCATGGACGACCTGTTGAGTATAAGGGTAGTTTGTCGTACCAGGTGACTGTACAAAATTTGGAGTAGCACCAAGCGCATGAGACCAGGGTGGGGACGGGATGAGGTCTCTGTCCTCATATGGACATGTAGAATTGATTTTAGGATCGAGGGTCAAATGTCACGAACATCCACTCATTCTCAGGATAGAAGTGGGCGTGCTTCTATCTGGGTGGCCGATAAAGTCGCTCCGATGCCACAAGTGGGTTTAGTGGACGTACTAGCCTACGAATGTATGTTTTACCTTCATGATGAAAAATGTGTGTTGGTGATGATACACCGTGATTAATAAGAAATGGTGGTAAAAATCAAGATTTGAAATGAAAGGACTTTTGAAAGAAAGGAGTCTGGCACACTCCAGTACTAATCTTTTTCCTAAAACTTAAAAGTTTTGAAAACCCATTCACTGAGTAGTCGTACTCACCCCCTCCCTTATATCCCTTTCCGGAAAATCTAGAACGCCTACCCTTAAAGACCATCAACTAAGATGCCTGTGAAACATGTATGATAAATTTAAAATATTATGCAGTTTTGATTTATGTTATTCCAGGAAAAGGTGCAGGTTTAAAGGACACCTTACTCTTTACGGTTTATAATAAGGGGAAACCCTTTAATAAACTAGGAAAGTGGCGGGTTGATCACGAGGATCCGACCAAACCAGGTCAGGACGTGACAACTTGAGTGGTATCAGAGCCTGTTTCCTTGAATACATAATCAAGACTAGAAAATATAGTAACTAATAAGATTTATCTTAAAATTTACAAATGGCTCAAAGAAGAGGAACTAAGAAAACTAGGAATGACTCTACTCAACACCCTATCCTCGTAGGAAGACAACTCTAGAAGCTTCCCAATGCCCGAGATATAGTAGAAGCCTCAAAGGACCAAATGGGAAAATATCCAATACCACCAAGGAGTATGGTGCTAGGACATGTTAGGGTCACAGTCCTGTATACAAAGAGTGTACGGATGTATAATCTTATGAAGGAAGATACATGCTAAGAAAACCGTAGCTTCCTATCTATTCTGTAAATACTTTTGGTGATAGGGCTAAAACACCAACCTTTTGTATTCCCCTATTAATGAAGTACTCAAATTCTTAAATTCTTATCTCTCGATGATATGATCTTGCTAGGAAGATTGCCCCAAGGAAAGTAATCAAACAGACCCACACTACCATAAAAACTAGGAAAAATTTTCCATTTTAGTTAAGGAATTTGAAATAGGGAATAAAGAAACTTAGAAGGACTATTAGAATGACCCTTAGCAAGGAAGACTCAACAAGGAAACTATCAAGGTGTTCAAACTCAAGTACAGTGAAGCACCAAACCACCAACAACCCTAGAAAAGACCTAGAAATGCTTAAGGAACCACATCGGTTCACGCAATAAATAACATATTATGGAATAAGAGAATAAAACAAGCAGTTAAGGATAGTCCGATACACCGTAGTCTGACGACAATGCCACCTAAGGACCATGCCGACTATCGTAGTCCAAGGACACGGAATACTTGTAGGACCAAAGGCCAAAAACAGTAGAGCGAGTTAAGTAAGCAATTCACAAGGAGGACAAGGAATGGCAAGGTAAAGGAAGGAAGTTCAAACTTCTTCTTAAGAAGGACAACCATAGAGGAATACCACAAGAATAGAGGTAAGGTATATGGGAGGTACACCTAGAACCCCCTCAGAAAGGGGCAAACACGGAAAACATCCTCCGGAAATGTTGGGGTAGGATACAGTAAGAATGAGGAAAAGAATAAAAGAGTTACAAAAAGGAATTCTGGAGGGATGCATACGATTAAGTGCCCCCTTGAAAGGATCATTGGATTGGCAGATGGACATAACGTGGAGTGCAAGGAACCAACCCATCGTTAGAAACTTTTTGAAGGAAGGATGTATCGGAGGCCAAGTCTGGCTTGCTTTGGAAGAGTAATAGAGCCAAATAACGATTCTAGGAGAAACTAGTAGAAAGAAATAATTAGTAACAATAGGATGGGCATGAAAGACAAGTGATACAGCTATCAAGATAATTGGATAATAAAAATAGTAGGAACGAGGCAGCTAATGAACTGTCCTTCGGGAGAACAATGGATTTAAACCACAACAATGAAGGGAGATGCGAAAAGACTAAAATGTTAAAAAAAATGGATAAAGGAAATTCTTAAAGAAATCAACGACCAAGACCAGATTTACAATTAAAAAAAAAGCCATAAGATGGTTAAGTGAGCCTCTCAAAGGACGATCAAGGGATTTTGAAACTAGGTGGATGTGAGCTCTCCCTAGAAAGAAATAGGCATGTACTGGGGTACAAATGAGAATGAGGATGAAGTACGAAAGACGTACCCGTAGGATCTCAAGAGTAAAGGTAAGCATGAAAGAATAACATCAAGGGACGTCATTTAAAGTTAGGTGTCTTCAAGATGAATGAAAAAGAAATTACGGGAGAAAAGGGTAAGAATCCTCCCAAATAAAGAAATCTTGAGAAAGGGTACATGACCTAATAAAGAAGAAATGGAACCAAGTGACAAGAGGTGAGGAGACGAATTTGCAAATAAAATGCATGCTAAGGTGAAAGAAACCCAGGTAAGCATGTTAAGAGAATTTAAGGAGTAGTTAAACTCAAGGAAAGGGTAAGTAGGAAGTTAGCATCAAGAGATGTTGTGATAAGTAAGAATGTGTGGACTATCCATAATAAGGTAATGAAGGAAAGAACGTCCGAGAAACGATGGGAAAGTAAAACCTCCAAATAAAATGTGGTTAAGGAGGAATAACCACAATTGGTAAGGCAGGTCATAGACCACACATGCATACAAAGCTTAAAGAGTGGACGGTAGAGCATAGTGTGAACTGTACAGAATAAGACTAAAAATATTAGATATCTCCAGTAAGGAATAAGGGATAAAGCAGAAGTTGTGGATAAAGAAGGATCCAATATGGGCAAATGCCCTAACATAGATAGGGGTGCAAAGAACCCTACAATGAATGATAAGAAGATTAGCATGTAACTCCTAAGATGGAAATCTCTATTGTGAGGGACATAGTAGAGAACAAAATCGAAAGAAGGGAACCTTCCCAAGCTAAGGAATCGACACATAGATCAAAAACAATTATTGTATGAATGAAGAATCATGAAATGATCATGAGTAAGTAAAAGTGGATTAAGAAAAAAGGAAAAATCCTTAAATAAAGAATGCCAAGGACTTAAGAAGGAAGGAATCATAGCTTGTCGGTAAATTATTGGAAAACCCAATCATTGGAACTGGAAAGACTCAATAAGAAAGTTGAGAAAGGAAAAATGGGTAAGGAAAACCAACATAGTTGTGTAAGTTGGTTTGATAACGGTGAAGGCAGTCGAGGAATACTAGCAGAAGAAAAGAGTGATGAAGTTATACAACACCTGAGAGGTTGGAAAATTTGGGAATAAACTTAATGGAGGTGTTCTAGAAATATAATGGGTATAAAGACAAGTTCTAGAAAATGTCATGCAGTAAGGGAGCATGCAAACACAATAGTCTTGAGGAAAACATGACTAAAAATAAGGAAGAGTCAGTTAGCAAGCATGACAAGGTCAAACATAAGATTTGGCCTAAAATTGTAATGAACAACGGACGAAGGAAGAGTCGAAATAGGATGAAAAGGTGATAACAAGGAAACCCATGAAAACAGGTATGTAATGTTCTAAAGGACATCCAGCTAAGGGTTTCAATGACCAAGAGGTTAATTAGACGCGTGAATGGTTAGGTATCTTGGAATTTCCAATCCTGAGTACGGGACATCAAAGGAAAAAAAATGTTGCTCTAAGCAAAGAAAGATGTGAATCTAAGTATATACCCTTAAGTAAGATATGTCTAGATATGATAAACCCCATGGAGTGAGCAGATAATATAAAGGAAGAGAAATTCCTTGAGTGAATGATGTAAAAAGGGTAAATTGAAAAAACAAGATAAGAGTTTGCATGTTAAGCAAATACCAAATGGACACTAAAGGAATTGGTTCATCATGCAAGGTTGCTAATTAAGTTTTGGGGACAAAACTCCTAAAAGGAGGGGAGAGTTGTAAACCCCGCCCTTTTGAGTTAAGGAAAACCGGGAAAAGAACCGGTCAAACCAATTCATAAGCTCGATCATTTGAGGTTCATAAAAATTTAGAAAAGAACCTTAAGACAAATTAAAAGAGAAAAACCAGATGGTTCAGAAGAACTGGATCTCATTAGAACACCAAAGTTAAGCGTGCTTGCATGAGAGTAGTGCAATGATGGGTGACCTCCTGCATGAGATGAACCAGAGCTTTAGCTTGGGCATTTTTCTTAACCTTAGAAGGAGAGGACAGGCTCTTTAGACTCCGGGGGAAGTTAGCTATGTGATAGAAAACTCCAGTCGATCAGAGGATCGCAGAAGAAGCGCCGACATAATCAAAGAGTAAAATAGCTCCGGTAGACCAAAGCTGCCCCATTTCGGCCGAGCTGAAATTGACCAATTTGAGCCCTCCTCAGGCCAAACCAAGGCTTACCATGTCACGCCCCGACCTGGCTTGGTTGAATCCCCGTGATCAACCCGCCACTCTCTCGGTTTATTAAAGGGTTTCCCTGTATTGTAAATCGTAAACAGTAAGGCATCCATTAACCTGCACCTTTTTCCTGGAATAGCATAATCAAAACTGCATGAAATTTAAAACTTTACATACCTATCTTACAGGCATCTTAGTTGATGGTCTTTAAGGGTAGGCTTTCCGGAATTTCCTGAAAGGGATATAAGGGAGGGGGTGAGTACGACTACTTAGTGAACGGGTTTTTAAAGGTCTACTTTTAACTTTAAAAAAAAACATTTATATGGAGTGTGCTAGACTCCTTTCTTTTCAAAAATCCCTTCATTTAAAAATTTGGGTTTTTCCATTATTTCTTAGTTATCGGTGTGTCATCACCCAACACACATCCTTCATCATGAAGGTTACACACATTCGCAAGTCAATATCACGACTGAACTCGCTAGTGGCTTCGGAGCGACTTTTCCAGCCACCCGTATAGAAGTACAACCACTTCTACCTTGGGAATGAGTGGATGTACGCGACATCCGACCCACAATCCCGAAATCACTTCTTCATGTCCATATAAGGACAGAGACCTCATCCTGTCCCCACCCCGGTCTCATGCACTTCGTGCTACTCCAGATTTCGCACAGCCACCTGAAACGACGAACTGCCCTTATAGCCACCGGGTCATCCAGTGCCCTTAAGATGCATCACTACCCCTCATAGGCATCTTGATGATCTCGTACTCACAGTGCATGCACAAACAATGTTTTCTTATATTGCCATGTAATATGTGGTGCCACTAGTCCAACGCCCCAACTCTCAACTCAACCCGCAGCTGTTTGTCTTAACTAGTCCGTCGACCTGTCATGTCGCACTGCCGCTAGTTGACTGAGCATGTCGATCCTATCTTGGTACCATGGCCAAAAAATTCACTTATTAAGTTTTATGACATATATATCATGTTCATTTACGAGCTCCTGCTCGTGCCAACTGGCCTTGGACCTACTGTACGAGATTTTCAAAATCGGGCATTTAGCCCCCAAGTTCCAAAATAGAGGCCCCCTGCCTATTAGAGCTATTCGAGCTCCCGTCGAGAAGGTCTCCCAAATTGTTTAAGCACTGGCACACAGTCAAGGAAGAGCACTTCCGACAAAAAAAGGTTTTTACAGTCCATCATACCGACCGGTATAAGGACATCTCCGTTCATAACCAATAAACGTGTTTTCAACTTCCTTCGAGGAAGTCCCATCATACCAACAGGGTATGATCTACTTACAACCCGTAAGTAGTTTTTTCGCATAAATTTCATATCACTTTCTCTAAGTAGTGATGATTAAAATACCACTAAACATTAGGTTTTTATACCGAGGCACTTATCATTCCCAACCGGGTATGATATATAATCCCACTCACAACCGGTAAGTGGTTTTTAAACTTTAAGTTATGCTCATCATCTCATCTGGGTATGATGTTAGAAAACCCACTCACCCATTAATGCCATGAATTCCACTAAACTGGTTCTTTGTATTCACGCGAGCTTATCCTTGCTGGCGTTCCCGGTATTTCGCGTTCCTACACAATATGAACAAACTTATTCATTATTACTCAGCATAACAGCCTTCATTCATTTCCAATCAATGAGAAAACCCAAACTTTTAGTTATTTGCAATTAGGTCTCTAAAGTTATTTATCTTTAACTTTAAGTCCCTAATGTCGATTTTTCCTCAAATTGAGTCTCGTAACTTTTAAAATTTATCCTTAGACCTCAATTTATTCAATTTCACCAAAAAGAGGTTTAATTTCCCAAATTTTCAATTTGATCGGCCAATTTTTTCCAAAATTACCATTTTGCCCTTCTTTTACAAAAATGGTAAGTTTTGCCCCAAAAATTCCAAAATTCCTCAATTGGTCCTCCAACATTATTTTCATGCCCAATTGACCCTCAATTTCATAAAATTGTATTTTGGCCCTTTGAATTTCGAAAATCCCCAAAATTTCCCCCAATTTCAACTCTTCAACACTACCGAATTTGATTTCATCAAATTGACTGATCAAACACTTCTAATTATTGAAATTAGAATTGAAATTGAGTTCCTGCATGTTCATACGATTCTAAGCAAACTTTGAATCGTAGATTTTAATGCTGGAACGAGCTCAAACGGAGCTTCGTCGGAAAATGGACTGTAGAGAGAGAAAGCTTCTATTACTCATCGGTGAAGGCATGGCGGTCCAAGCTTTCGATCTGGGCAGATAGGTCTCGTCCTGACGTTCATCCTAGAATCAAGAATTGCATCAATTGATGCGGAATTGGATTAGAATTTCATCATTGAAATTCGGTCGACTAGCTCTCTAGCACCGATCAAAAATTGTAAAGGGGAGCTAAATTGGCTTACCTTTCGGTCCTAATTCGGCCGTGGAAAGGCTGAGGAAGTGTTGGGAGGGCTTGGTTTGGCCTGAGGAGGGCTTGAAATGGTCGATTTCAGGTTGGCCGAAATAGGGCAGCTTCGGTCCGCCAGAGTTGCTTCACCATTCCATCATGTCAGCACTTCTCCAATGATTCTCAGATTGATTGGAGTTTGCTATCAGATAGTTGTCTTCTCCCCGGTTCTAAAGAGCTCGACCTTTGTTCAAGTCGAAGCTCTGGTTCGAGCTTTACCGGGAAATGGAGCAGTAGTGAGAGAGAGAGAAGTGTTCAGGTGTGAGGAGAATGAAATGGGGATGACCTCTTTATATAGGCGTAAAACCCGTGTATTAAATGGGCAAGATTTATTACTAGTATTAATATTGCCTGTTTATAAATAATCAGGTTTATGAACCAGTTCTGAATCCTCACTTGGTTTGACCGGTTCTTTTCCTTGTTTTCCTTAGCTCAAAAGGGCGGGTTTTACAACTCTCCCCTCCTTTTAGGATTTTTGTCCCGAAAACTTAGTTAACATCCTTGCATGAGCAATCATTTCCTTTGATGCCCCTTTGGTGTTTGCATACGATATAAACTTTTCTCTCGTCCTTGAAATTAGTCCCTTTTATAACCTTCACTTAAGAAATTCATTTTCGTTAATATTATTCACTCCCTCCATGGAGTTTGTCATCACTAGACATACCTTACCTCAGGGTACGTTCTTAGATTTTATCTCTCTTTTTGCTTAGAGCAACATTCTTCCCCTTTAGGTCCTATACTCAAGATTGGGAATTCCAAGATAACTAACCATTTTCGTGTCTAGTTAAATGCTTGATCATTGAAACACTTAGCTTGTCATCCTATAGAGCATTTCGTACTTATTTCCACGGATTTCTTTATCACCACCTTTTTGTCCTATTTCGACTCTTCCTCCATTCGTTGTCTATTATAAATTCGGTCCAAATTGTTTTATTTGACCTCATCATGCTTATTAGCCGACTCTTCCTTACTTCGAGTCATATTCTCCTCGGGTTGTTGGGCTTACATGCCCTTACAGCATGGCATTTTCTAGGACCTGTCTCTGTCTATTTGATTTTTAGAACATCTCCTGAAGTGTCTCTCTTAGCTTTTAGACCTTTTAGGGATTGTATAACTTCATTTCTCTTTTCTTTTGATAGTATTCCTCAACTATCCTTTTTTTTTACCATTATTAACTCCACTTACTCAATTGTGTTGGTTCTCCTTACCCACTCGTTCCTTTTCGACTTCCTTATTGAGTATTTCCTGTTCTAATTAATTAAATTCCCAGATGTTTTATCGACATGCTAAGTTTCGTCCTTTCTTAGATCCATCATCATTCCCAATGATATCCTCTACTCAAGGGTTTTTCTTTGGCCTTAATCCCCTCTAATTTGTTCGCAACCATTTCACAATTCTTTATTTTTCTTGTCTAATCGTCTGGGCAGTTGTACACTCGTTCTTCATGCCCATCCTATTATCCATCATAGAGTGTAGTCTTTACTACATCTCATTCCTTCTTAGGGTTTTGTTTATTCTATTTGGCTGTCTGTCGTTATTAGTTTTCCTCTTTCTACTTGGTTCTCCTGTTCCCTCCAAACAGGTCAGCCTGGGCCATTATGATACTTCCTTCCTTGGAAACATTTCCTAATTAAGCGTTGGTTCCTTTCACTCCACATTGTGTCCATCCGCCCCTCCATAATTCCTTTAGTTTAATTTCCTTCTTATGAGCTCATTTTTCCTTGGTACTTGACTTTTCCATCTCAACCAACATTTCATTTGTGAGCTTATCATTCCTTCTATTTTGGTTGGTTCCATTTCCTCTCAATTGGGATACACATGTCTTTTTGGGGCTTCCTTCCTTTGTAGAATTCTTTCCCTTTCTCCGGACATTCCTTTATACATTTGCCCTGGGGGATTTCTACTCTTGATGTTGTCTTCTCCTATTTACCTTTACTCCTCAGGTCTTGCAAGACATCTTTTATACTCTATCTGCATCCTCATTCATACCCAATACCTGTCTATTTCCTTAGGGAGTGTATAAATCTTCCTTATTTCAAGATTTCTTGATCATTATGTGAGAAGCTTGCATATTTCTTTCTTGGCTTGAGTTTGGTTGTTAATTTGGCCTTTTGGTTCCTTTAGGGATTTCTTTCATCCTTCTCTTTCAGAGTATTTGACCTTTCCGCCTCTCTTCCTTGTCGGAACTTACATCATGGTTCTTCCGCGTATTAGCTGGTTAACTGCCCCGCCTCCACCAGTCCCTTGGTTTAGGTCTTCTTAGGGCAGTTGTCTTCTCGAGTACTCCTGTCCTTAACATCATCTCACTAACCTTTTTAGGGTGTAGTCCTTTCTACTTCTCGGTCTTCCTTAGGTGTGTTGGTTAGAGACTTCGATTTTTAACTTTTCTGCTTTTTCCAAAAGAGGTAGTACTTTAAAATTATATCACTTTTCCAAAGCATACTAGTCTTGGCCTCTGACACTTCCTTCCTTCAAGTAGTTTCTAATGAGGGGTTGGCTCCTTGCACATCCACCAACCAATGATTCATTTTCACAGCGTATTCCTTCTCTTCTTCACTCTCACTATGTCATTCCCTAGAGTTTCGAGAGGACGTTTCTCTATGTTTGCCCCTTATGAGAGGGTTCTAGATATACTTCCCATGTACCTTATCCCTATTCTTGAGGTATCTTTCTCGGGTTGACCTTCTTAAGAAGAAATTTAAATTTTGCATTTACCTCGTCATTTCTTGACCTCTTGGTGAACCGCTTACTTAGCCAACTCCATGGTTTCGGTCTCCAGTCCTTCATGGCCTTTGAGGAGTTATTGCCCTGAATTTATGAGGTGTGAAACACCCCTTCTTTCCTTACACCTATAATAGTTTATCTTAGTACTTGTCTTTAGTAGGGTTGGGCACTTCTTCAAGTAATGTCTCAATCGTTCATACTTGTAATAGGTTATTCCTTTACATGGATTATTGTGGTCCCTTCTTTCCTTCGAGTAGGGCATTTCCAGGGTTACTATTGGTTTGGTGCTCTACCGTACTTTTACTCTGATCACTTTGATAGTTTTCTTACTGAATCTCCTTTGCTAAAGGGTCATGGTAAGAGTCTTCCTAGGTTTCTTAATTCCCTGATTCATCTTCCATAACCGGGATGTAACTTTTCCTTAGCTTCTAGGATAGTGTGGGTTTGCTTTATTTTCCTTAGGCCATATTCCCAACACGATTACATCATCAGGAGAGAGAGTTTTAAGAATTTGAGTATTTTATTAACAGGGGGATACAAAAGATTAGGCTTTCAACCCTATCACAGGAAATGGTTGCAAAATAACTAAGGAGCTGTGGAATTCTTGATAAACGTCTTCGTCCATACTTAGAGTTGTGCCACCAATAGGTCCTAGCACCATTCTCCAGGATACTTCCCCATTTGGTCTTTTGACATTTCAGCCCAGTCTCAAGCATTTGGGAAGCTTCTAGGGTTGTCTCCCTACAGAGGTACGATGTTGAGTAGAGCCATTCCAAGTTTTCTTGGTTCCTCTCCTGGGAGCCATCTGAAAATTTTAGGATAAATCCTATTAGTTACTATATTTTCTAGTCTTGATTATGTATTCGAGGAAACAGGCTCTGATACCACTTTAGTTGTCACGCCCCAACCCAGTTTGGTCGGATCCCCGTGATCAACCTGCCACTCTCCCAGTTTATTAAAGGGTTTCCCCGTCTTGTAAACCGTAAAGAGTAAGGCGTCCTTTAACCTACACCTTTTTCCTGGAATAGCATAATCAAAACTGCATGAAATTTAAAACTTTACATACCTGTCTTACACGCATCTTAGTTGACGGTCTTTAAGGGTAGGCTTTCCAGAATTTCCTGAAAGGGATATAAGGGGGTGAGTACGACTACTCAGTGAATGGGTTTTTAAAGGTCTACTTTTAACTTTAAAAAAAACATTTATATGGAGTGCGCCAGACTCCTTTCTTTTCAAAAATCCCTTCATTTAAAAATTTGGGTTTTTCCATTATTTCTTAGTTATCGGTGTGTCATCATCCAACACATCCTTCATCATGAAGGTTACACACATTCGCAAGTCAGTATCACTACTGAACCCGCTACTGGCTTCGAAGCGACTTTTCATGCCACCCGGATAGAAGTACGACCACTTCTACCCTGGGAATGAGTGGATGTACGCGACATCCAACCCACAATCCCGAAATCACTTTTTCGTGTCCGTGTGAGGACAGAGACCTCATCCCGTCCCCACCCCGGTCTCATGCGCTTGGTGCTACTCCAAATTTTGCACAGACACCTGGAACGACGATCTGCCCTTATACTCACCGGGTCGTCCAGGACCATTAGGACACATCACTACCCCTCATGGGCGTCTTGATGATCACGTACTCATAGTGCGTGTAAAAACAATGTTTTCTTATCAAGCCATGTAATATGTGGTGCCACTGGTCCAACGGCCCCAACTCTCAACTCAACCCGCAATTGTTTGTCTTGACTAGTTCGTCGACCTGTCATGTCACACTGCCGCTAGTTGACTGAGTATGTCGGTCCTATCTTGGTACCATGGCCAAACAGTTCACTTATTAAGTTTTATGGTACATATATCATGTTCGTTTACAAGCTCCTGCTCGTTCCAACTGGCCTTGGGCCCACTGTACGAGATTTTCAAAAAAACTAGGCATTATAGCCCTCAAGTTCCAAAATCGAGGCCCCCTACCTATAAGAGCTATTCGAGCTCCCGTCAAGAAGATCTCCCAAATAGTTTAAGCATTGGCACACAGTTAGGGGAGAACACTTCCGACAAAATAGGTTTTCACTGTCCATTATACCAACCGGTATAAGGACATCTTCGTTCATAACCGATGAACAGGTTTTCAACTTCCTTCAAGGAAGTCTCATCATACCAACCGGGTATGATCTACTTACAACCGGTAAATAGTTTTTTCGCATAATTTTCACATCACTTTCTCTAAGTGGTGATGATTAAAATACCACTAAATAGTGGGTTTTTATACCGAGGTACTTATCATCCCCCACCGAGTATAATATAAAATTTTCACTCACAACCGATAAGTGGTTTTTTATCTTTAAGTTGTGCTTATCATCCCAACCGGGTATGATGTTAGTAAACCCACTCACCCATTAATGCCGTGAATTCCACTAAATCGGTTCTTGGTATTCACGCGAGCTTTTCCTTGTTGGCGTTCCCGGTACTTCGTGTTCCTACATGATATGAATATCTTGGTTAATTATCCTTCGACCTAATCGCCTTCATTCATTCCAAATGAATGAGAAAGTCAAACTTTCATTTATTTGCAATTAGGTCCCTAAAGTTATTTCTCTTCAACTTTAAGTCCCAAATGCCGGTTTTTCCTCAAATTGAGTCCCGAAACTTCTAAAATTTATCAGAGGGCCTCAATTTATTCCATTTCCAATTTGGTCCCCCCCCCCCCCCAACTTTTCCAAAATTACCATTTTGCCCTTCCTTTACAAAAATGGTAAATTTTGCCCCAAAATTTTCAAAATCCCTCAATTGGTTCTCCAACATTATTTTCATGCCCAATTGACCCTCAATTTCATAAAATTTCATTTTGATCCTTTAAATTTCGAAAATCCCCAATTTTCCCCCAATTCCAACTTTTTAACATAGCCGAATTTGATTTCATCAAATTGACCCATCAAACGTTTCCAATTGTTGAAATTGAAGTTGAAATTGAGTTTCTACATGTTCATACGATTCTTTAGAAATTTGAATCGCAAGTTTTAACGTCGGGACGAGCTCAAACAGAGCTTCACCGGAAAATGAACTATAGAGAGAGAAAGCTTCGATTACTCACCAGTGAAGGCACGGCGTTCCGAGCTTTCGATCTGGGCAGATAGCTCTCATCTTGAGGTTCATCCTAGAATCAAGAATTGCATCAATTGATGTGGAATTGGATTAGAATTTCGTCATTGAAATTCGGTCGACTCTCTCTCTAGCACCGATCGAAAATTGTAAAGGGGAGCTGAATTGGCTTACCTTTCGGTCCTAATTCAGCCGTGGACAGGCTGAGGAAGTGTTGGGAGGGCTTGGTTTGGCCTGAGGAGGGCTTGAAATGGTCGATTTCAACTTGGCCGAAATAGGGCAGCTTCGGTCCGCCGGAGCTACTTCACTATTCCATCATGCCGGCGCTTCTCCAACGATTCTCGAATTGACTGGAGTTTTCTATCAGATAGCTGTCTTCTCCCCTATTATAAAGAGCTTGACCTCTCCTTTCGAGGTTAAGAAAAATATTTAAGTCGAAACTCTAGTTCGAGCTTCACCGGGAAATGGAGCAGTAGAGAGAGAGAGAAGTGTTCAGGTGTGAGGAAAATGAAGGGGGATGACCTCTTTATATAGGTATAAAATTGTGTATTAAATTGTGGAGATTTATTACTAGTATTAATATTACTTTAAATTATTGTTATTAATTCTAATAATTTAATTTCGGTATTAAATTATTTGTATTAACTCTAATAATTTAATTTAGGTATTATAATAATTAAATATATATTAATTTATGGCTATTTATGATGAGGCGTATATTTGCATAAAAAGTTTTGACCGAAATTTCAGGTTACAAAAAAAAATCATACTTCCCAAGAGGTTACCCATCCTCACACTACTCTCAAGTAAGCACGCTTAACTTCAAAGTTCTTATGGATTCTTATTCACATGAACAAATTTGATTTTTCTCTTCTAATTTGTTTTAAGTTTCTTTTCCAAGGTTTAATGAACCATTTGGATCACCCGAAAGTTGTAAATTTCCAAATTGATTATTCCCAAATGATCTGGTTTGTAAATCGGCTCGGTTTTCTTACTCGGGTTGACCGGTTCTTTCCTAGTTTTCCTTAACTCAAAAGTGTGGGGTTTACATTATCTCCACTGACTGTGTGATACAGCTTAAACATTTTGAGAGACATTTCCGATATGGGCATGGATCATGCTAGGATAGAGCTAGAATGCTCAAGTGGGCCCAAGGCCAATGGGAACGGTTTTTAGCCTATAGACAAATTTTAGCCTATATATGTTTAAAAGATTACCATAACCAGTTGATTATGAAACTTAGCTACTAAGTCGTAGCCAAGACGTCAAACTCATTGGGTTAGTAGCAAATGAGTTGAAGTTGGGTTGTCAAACTCGTTGGGCTTGTAATTGCGAAGTTGAAGTCGAGTTGTTTAGTTCGTTGGACTAGTAGCACTAAAGATAATGGTCATAATTAATAAGACTGTTGATTGTGCATGCATGAGATGCAGAACCATTGAGATGCCCGATATGAGGTAGTGCTAGTTCTAAGGGCTACCGGACGTCCCATTGAGCATAAGGGCAGTTTGACGTCTAGTATGTCAGGAACCTCGGGGAGCTTCATGCGCATGGAGATCGAGGTCGGAGGGGGAGAGGTCTCGTTCCACATTTGCTGATACTAAGTATGATGTGGGTTTGAGGATTAGGTAATTGATGCCCACTCAGACTCTTGGTAGGAGCCATGAACTTCTACTATGGTGGACGGTAAAAGCGCTCTGGTCCACAAGTAGAACAGTCGGAGATTATTTTTCGACCGTGTGATCCCTTTTGTTGATAAAAGAGCGTGTATTACATATTAACCCAATTTTATGAACACCTCACGATGAAAATGATGAAATAATTAAGAGCAATGATACGAACATAATGAACTAAAAAATTCTAAACAGATATCCGCTCACTAAGTTGAAAGACTCACCCCCTTCCCTTTACATTTTTTCAAGAAGGGAGGTTTAGCTAGAACCCGACAGCCAGACCCTCCAAACCAGATACTCAAATTACTGTGATTTTCGATTTAACAGTTTTAATAATATCATTCTAGGGAACCATTGTAAGAAGTATGTCTGACTCCCTCGATATCAGAAGGGGTGACCCTCTTTTTGGGTCGGATGGAGTGCCAGGTTGTTTACGGAGTTCCGACCAAATCGGGTTGAAATGTGACATTTACAACTAGTTGTTATAGAATTGAGTACTTGAGAAGTTAATTGGTTGGATAGCGGTCATTAGTTGGGTCATTCTCTTATATCTAATGTTCGAGTCATTTTAGTACATATGTAACAAAATTGTTGTCAATGAGATTAAGTAATATATCAACGAAAATAGAGAGGTATAGCATCCTAACCTCTAAGGTTGGAATAGGAAAATTTGATAGAGTTGATGAATGATAGTGGATTCTTGTGTTGCCACACTGCAAGCAATTTGTAATTGTTGATGAGGATGTTAAAAACTTGGGATCAAAAGCAACTCGAGCAAAAGATGATGGAAACATACATAAAACTACATAATAAAAAAATAGGGAGAGGAAACAAAAATAAACATTATAATGATAGAATCAGTCGAAATTGGGACAATACTCTTACTGAATTGTTGGAGGCAAATAAAATTAAACCCAATACAATCTAATGGCCGGCAAGGGTATCTATTCAAATATTCCAATAGCTTGGATTTCGTTAGGATTATTGTGGGTAACAATGTGGATAATAATCAAAATGAGAGGGATGACGTTCCATTCAAATGGAATGAGAACCGTACTTCTTAGGGCACTTATCGAGGAAAAAATAGTTTAGTTGAATTGGGAATTAAATTATTACTTAGCTTTAAAATATTTTTAGATGAAAATTTTGAATTTTAAATTGATATAATAATATTGAGTATATGAATATTTTATGTGAGTTTACTCACTTATTAAGTATGTAATATATTGCTAACCCCACCGCAACCAACATTTTCGAGATTAATATAAGTTTCATGTGTTACAAAAGAGCTAGTATGTATAATAAATAAGATTAAATATTTGAATAAAATCTACATAAATTCATTAAATAGTTTTTGTGATAGTATTATTGAAATTATTTCAAAAGGTATATGTGCATTTATTTTTTAATTTAAATATGAATTATGTTACGTGGATTCTTAAATGTGAGTAGAATTGAGAGTTTCAAAATTATGATTATTGTTATTAAAAAGATATATTACTAAGATTAGGTTAATGTATTATATCATTCCTCTACTATATTTGTGTAACACTTATATTGGGATAGCACATACAACACATTTCCAATTCCAAAAATTAACCCGAATAAAATTTATTATTTATTATAACAGTGAAAGATATGAAAAATTATTTTTATATGCCACAAGTTAACGGGTTTATTAGCAAAAAAAGGAAAAGAACATGGTTAATGATAAATTATATATTATATAATATAATATAAATTATTCAAATATAATTTATTTAATATTATGATAAGGTATTTACTTTTCTATTTTATTTAATTTATTATTATATTTTTAAGATACGAACTCACTTGTAATATATATATATATATATACTTGCTATAAATTAGATTTTAATCTCGAATTAGCTACAAGTGCAGTTAACTGAATTTGATAATATGATAATAAGTAAGAAGTTAGTGTGTATGAATAATGGAAAATTTAATTTATATTTAAAAATAATTAATTATAATTAGTAAAATATTTTAAATTTTATAAACTAATAATATTTTTTATTTTATATAATTTTTTATAATATTCTCAATAAATATATTTAAATATAATAAATTTTTAATGAAAATTTAATATATTTAATATGTAATATAACATTTTTATGGCTACGACAAATGAGTAAAATAATAAGATGTAGACCTTCAACCATACAAATTTCTCGAAATGCTTCTCTCGCCTCTTTCTCTTCCGTTTTTGTTAGCCACCCTCCAGTGCAATAATATAAAGGATATATACATAATAACCTTAGAAAAAATAAGGAATGAATAAAGCCCACTAATCGGCCAATTATTATTTAAATAAATGCAAAGCTAATTTATTCTGTCAATTCGGTATATTCGTAGTAAAAACATTAAATTTGAATTCTATATAATAATATTTAACCTACAATAATCTATCATTAAGTCGATACCACCCACCATAAACCGGCCAGGGCTCGCCGAATTATGAATATTAAATAATATAAATATGAAAAAAGCAACCCACGGTTATAAAAATAAGGCTTAGAGTAGCAGTAATATTTAAATGGGGTGATTTTTATATTTCTCAATGATTGGAGTGAAGCAAAAGGCAATAAGCTTAATCCCGGTTAAATAATTTATAAAGTCAAAGTAAAATATAATATAATAATTTATTTAAAAAAATAAATCCTTTTCTTTGCCGTTGAATTAAAGTAGTTTATATTTTATTCAATATTTACTGAATTTTAATATAAGAACTTCACCATCCCCGAAATAATTCCTATAATTAAATAAATAAAATAGGAAATTCAACAGGTTTTAGGGCTGGTCAATCCATGCATTTAATTGCTTAGCTGCCCTGGTAAACCGCCTTTTTGTCGGCTTCACATAAACCGATCGCTGCTAACCGTCCATCAAATTTCTAATCTCTGTTCTGTACGAAATATCACCAAAAGGCATCTTCATTAATGTATTCAATTGCTGCCCTTGGCTGCTCACACCTTCTATGAGGCATGGGTGACGCCCAAACGCGTTTCATCATTTTTTTTCGATAGATGCACAGGCAGAATGGAACCGTTAAAAATCGGCGGTCAGAATAATTTAGGATGTATATGACCAATTCTTACATATTATAATCAATTAATTTATAAGATCAGACTCTACTCATAACATGTCATAGTTCTTGAAACCCATAAAAGTATGATATGATAGGAGATAAGAGGATCATCCTTCATGTGCTTAAGAATGGTGGTTATATATATATATATATATCGATGTAAGCACCACCGTCACAAATAGAGTCTAGATGCCTAGATATTAGCACTACAAGAATGGAAAATTTTAAACAAATAACAGAACCCATTGCCTACAAAACTGTTCACCAACTAATAGCCCACCATACCATTCCCTTCTTCGTGTTACTGTATTTTCACATTCATTCGGCTCCTTTGATCAAACTGCTAGTCAGTGGGTTCCATCATTTATTTGCTGGATTCCATCATTTTGATTATGGCGACATTTTTAGACATGGCTTAATTATGATGGTAATGTGGGAGTGAATTAATATTGAAGTATCATTGTTTAAAAATAATTCTTTTGATATCAAATATTTATAAAAATAAATATTTTTTGGTAAAATATAAGTTAACAAAAAATATGCTGATATAAATTAACAGAGATTCATGTGGCAGCCTTAATTATTTATTAACGGATATTATTTATAAAAATGAAAATATAAAAACATTTTTTTACCGTGTCCGATTAAACCAATGGGCAGTTACACTGCTGCCCATCTCTTCCAAGGAGGTTGGCATGGGTTGGCAGGCGGCAGGGGAACTGCCCCTGTCAAGAGATTGGAGAGAGGATCCTCCAATCCCTCTATACAATTTCTCAAGATGGTGGATTCTCCGTCGTCCCTTTCCACCCGGCAAGGTCCAGTTCCCCCGGTGACCTCGCCGGAATATATGGACGTCGGAATAACCGCCCATGTCAAGAAATCGAATGGAGGAAGTCGAAGACCCTCCGTTTGATTCCATGAGGGGCAATTCCCCTGCCGTCCGTCTTCCTCCAGCGAGGTCGCCACTGCGTGATCTTGCTGGAGAAAGACAGGTTGCCAGGTAGTTGTCCGCCAGTGCAATAAAGAGGTCTTTTTTTCCCATTGCATGGTGAAAATTATTTTCTTTTTTATTTAAAATTTTAAAATAATACCAAAAAGATTATGACTGAGATACACATATTTTCGTTTGTGGGTATCAATATATTTTTAACGGAGTCATATATAAAAGTTTAATATTGTAAATGTTTGATATTAAAAAAATATTTTAAAATATTTACATTTACGTCTAAGTTTCATTCAGTAACATTATTGTAATTTAATTTATTATTTAATATTTACAAATCTCATTCTTTTTTTTGCACAATATTTACAAATCTCATTCGAATATAGATATTTAAAGTCATCAGCATCTCTATTAATATAATTTATTTTAGATCTATGGTACTTCTAATAGTATTTCGATGTGATTATATTTTTTTAATCGGTAATGAGGGTAATTTCACTCAATGTTATTTATTTGATTGCATATTTTTTCATTAACTTATTTAGTAATACATTCTTTTTAATTTAGCAAGTATAAATATTGTACAAATATAATATGATCTTGCCTCCTTCACTAGTTAGTATTGCCTTACATTCAGAGAAAAATCTCTAATTTGACCAAATTACCTAAAATCCTAAGGTGTGTCATGAATAGCATTGATTAACGAAGCAGGCAAGACTATTTTATTATTTGTACTATGGGGTTAACCAAAAACGTTTATGCTTAAATCAAGAAAATAAGTACGATTGATGCATTTATAAGTAATTTTTGCGTGTGTCCAAGAAGGAGCTTTGTGGGCTAATAAATATTGGAGGTGATGTGTTTAATTCAATTTCCTATATCAGCATTTAGGATTTAATAACATACTTCAAAATGTATAGTAAAATGTCATGATATTCATATACTACCGATATTAAAATAATGAAGTAATTGTAGCATGTGCGTATATACACATATAATTATGGTTGTCCTTTTTCTTATGCCAAACCACATATATTAAAAAAAGAAAGTAATTTCCACATGCGTATATATTTGTATTTTCTTATAGAAATTTGAGACAGTAGTGTCCCTGATAGGTCATACGGTGGAAAATGTGCTAGAGCGCTTCAAGATAAAATGATTTTACTCTCAATGGAGAAGTGCTTCCAATATTCACCGGATGGGAAGCTGAGATTAATGGTGTAGTAAGCTCAATTCTCATAAATGAAAATTTTCATATGGCAAACTCAGATTAACACGTTGAGCCAAAAAAAAACTTAGATTCACATATCATTCATCTCTAAAAACTAAAAATATGAGAGTTTTATTCATATCTTCCTATCACATAATAGTATATTTATATTATTTATTCTAAGTTTCAAAATTATTATAATAAAAAAATTTCTTACCATTTGTTCTAACTATATTTTTTTCAAAAAGGAAAAGATAATATACAAAAATCATTTGTCATCTTCTTTTTTGCCACAATATCCATCCATGTGAGTGGGGAAGAAATATGTGGAATGGGAAAATAACCAGCATAAGATAGGAGTATCAGTTGACTAAATGTCTTGTCACTTCATTTGCAGTTTGCACAGATTTGTCATGTGAAATATACCTATTATGGGAAAAAAAATATATGAGTCTATATGTATAGTTTAAGACTATTAATCTTTATAAATTATGAACGGTCGAGTATCTATCAATTTACTTGCCCAGCCTTCACATTAAGAAAGACAGACACCTAGGTTATCAGAGTGGTAATCTTTAAAATAATTAAGCTCCTTACACATGAACACGAAATGCCACGTTTTTATGCTTGTTTTCTGCATTTTTCGGTGGATCGGCGGGCCATAGTGCAGTTTTTGCTTTCAAATTGAGTTGTCCATCTTACACGATCCGGTTAATTTAGGCATGACATTTCGTAGGACAATGTGATATATATTAGGGTTTAGTGTACTGTAACAGCCGTGAATTATTGGAATGGAGGGAGTAGGAAGTGTCAGTGGTACTGAATGAAATTAATGCAGTTGGACGGTGTGATTAGATCAGTCGAGGAATGGTGGGAAGCAACGTGAAGGGCTGTAAATTGTGGGGACGCGGATGATCCAATGCATGAATTAATGAGTAGAGACTGACAGACGATAAGGAGGTAGGGTAGTCAAGGAAAACTGCAGCCAGCCAAGACGATTCAACACAGCATTTTGCTGTGGAAATCCATGTTGTCGTGTCTTGAAGATACCGATATGGAGAAGCAAGCAAGCATCATAACAAACAAGTGTCGACTTATCTAGAGAATTATCGGATAGGAAATGTCATCCATTGGAAATCTGGAAAATGATGGAGGATTTTCTCTTATTTCATGATATGATGATATTCCATTAACTGTTTATATTTTAATGGACCTCAATTCGTATGTCAAGTAGTTGGTTCCTTCGTCATTCGGATTTTATCCCTCTTAATTAACTATTATTCGTTGCTTCCAATAATGCAAAACTATATTAGTTCATTGTCTTCTTAAATAGTCTTGTTTTGATCACCCCACCCCACCCCACTTAATGATGGATAAATAATGGATGATCCCTAGAACAAGCTGACAACTAACTACCCAAGTTGCTCCAAACTATGCAAATTGCTTTGGCTTAATTAGAGTAGATGTATATAATATTTAGAAATATTAAAATTTTCAATCCAACCTTTGATAATGGGTTGTTGGCCAAAAAAAACTTTGAAAATGGATAATTTGGGTGACTAGTATTTATCATTTTAATTCGGCTTGGGTAGTGAGTCATCTTCATCATTAAATCAATAAAATGAAGGATGATTGTCTATTGGACAAAATGGATTGGTTAATGATGATTCATGTCATCAATTTTTAGTGTGAGCACTTAAATTAATTAATTTAATCGTTATTCAATAAATATTATATATATATATATATATATATATAAGATTCAAATTTTCAATATTTCATAAAACTTTGACATTCATATTGTATTTTAGCCAAATTCTTTTATATATTGTGCAATTGGGAAAAGAAAATAGCTCTAAAAGATTCGAATAAGAGACTCAATGGAATAAATATCCAATAATGTTAGCTGATCGGACACCATACATTAACCCCCATTGGAAAGGTATCCAGAAATAAAATAAAATAAATGGGGAAAGGAGATTTGATAAATGATCATATATCTTGTTTTATATTCCCACGATAGGAAGACTTGCTCATGTATAACGTAATGGAATCATACAATAGCCCTAAACAGCTTCCTTAGTGGGCCTACCCAAGGCAAAAGCGAGTGTATTGATTGACAAGTTGAATACAAAAATGCATGGCCCTACCTTGGACCTTCCTTTAGCCGTATATAATTATATTAATAATCCCAATTGGCTTTAATATTAGTATATATAATGAAGCCAATTTGCAAAGTAAACCAAATAATGATCATACGTGGTTGATTGACCGCTCACTTACTACTTTGTCCATTATATGTTTATTCCAACAGCCATAAAGTAAAAGTGGTTGGTTTGCCTTTTGGCTATGAGCATGCCTGTTTGCAACTTGCATGAACATTAAAATCTAAAATTTCAATATCATTTTAAAAATTCTATCGAAGCATTATTTACTTATCAAAGAGTACATTATTTCAACATGTTGAACTATCTCAATCAAATTGTTATATGGACAAATTTCGTATGTTGCTACAAGTATACAAATAAAAAATAATAATTTTGCTGAATTGGTATATAATGTGAGTTAGATTCCCACAGTTCAATTTATTTTACTCCATTTTTTATTGATTGCTACTATCACTTATGTCATTGTCTTTATTTTTATTTTTGGCAGATCCCTCCTGTCAACATCTCTCAAACACTTCACTTCTGGCTTTGTTTATATATGGGGCAGCAGCATCTAGTATATTCGGACACTACACTACACTGTTTAGTGCTCATTGGGGTTGTCAAAGGCAAATCTCCTCCGTGAGCAATATGGTGTCCTGCTATTATTGCCTTGCCTGATTCCAATTATCAATCATAAGCAATCATATTTGTCTTTATTAGTCACATACTTTTCTACTATAATTAACTTTAATATTTTTACCAACATGCCGAAGTATATTATGATAGTCACGGACACAGTGATAATGATTATAATTTTTTTTGTTTGCAACTTAAAGAGGCCAAAGCAAATAATGCTTATAATTAATTATAATAATTTAAATGTAATAGCTTTTATTGCACAATTAGAATATTATACACCAATGCAAACGGAGGGTTAATTATTATCATTAGCATAGCTAGTAGGGACACATCGTCAGCACACTTACAAAAGATCAAAGATGCTTTGTCCACTAATGATGTGTCGGATTCGTGAGCAATTTGATGCAATCGACCAAAGTGGGACTGCACGAAGATAGCCCACCTTGGATGGCTAATAATTAATTATACCATTCCCTTCTATTTTAATGAATTATTGTTGATTACAAAAATTGTTTTTACTCTTGATTTGATTCAATATTTTCTTCCTTTTTAATAGGATATTAAATCCAAGTATTAGATTGTCCAAAAAAACTTCAATTATTTTTTTTTTCATGTATGTTATTTTGTAAGCTTTTCAAGTTTGATAAAATGTTAACTTGGATGTGGCCGGTCATAGCTAAATAAACTCTCTAATCATAAGATTAAATGCTCAGATATTTTACTCAGCTGGATCATTATCCTCTCCAAAATGTGCATTCACATAGCCTTGAAATTAGGAAATGGAACATGAGATAACTATATAACTAGATGTTTAAATTATACAAGTTAATTTTTACATGTTACATTTATTATATATGGTCTAAAAATTCTTTAGTATCACGAATGAATATCTCAAATCTATAAAATTATAATGCTTAAGTGATTAATTTTGCTCTAAGGTTAAGGACGGTATAAATAATAAGAACTTTCTCCTCTTTATTGCACTAAAGAGAATCTTGTTCCTAGAACGCCGTCCCCGATTCATCCCTACATCGGCGCTGTGCGATCCCCTTCAATCGAACTCACGACGTTCCCTAGTCTTGATTCCTGTTGATTACCCAAAGGTTTACTAGTCCGAAGTAATAGTTGTCCCTACGGATAAGCCCGGAAGAAATGCAATTTGCCATAAAGGATTCCAATCACTAACAAACCAAGTGAACTGAGTATTCAATGTCAATCGGTTGCCAATAGATCCTTAGTACCTCCCATTATTAGTCCTACAAGCAATGGCAAGCCCAACTCTACAAGGCTGCCAACGATGTCTTCCATTGACCCACATCGACAGGCCGCTAGCTAACTCCTCCATGCCTCACCTTTTCGATTGTCAACTGCAGCTAAGCTCACCATCATTTAGAATCGAACCCTCTTACATTAGTTGCTAATAGTACGTTTGTTACTGGTAGCGCAGTGGCCAACAACAACACCCCGACCCCACTTTTCCCTTCTCTTCATTTTCACTAGACTGTGACATTAAGACTATCTCTAATAGAACCAACATTTCTCCTTGCAGGAACCAACAATGTGTGTTCAACACATATCACTCCAAATATGGTAGACCCTCGATGTTCGGCATGATCTTGGTTCTACATATTGCGTTCCAAGGGAAAATTTTGTTTTGGTGAGCAGAAATTATAGCACAAAGGAAAATCAACTAGGATATACTTAGAGTTTTAAAATAATCTTGGTACGAAGTGGATTAACTAAAAATAGAAGTAATTTGGATTATTTTTATTCTTTCGAGTTTAGCATGACAAATAGTGTTTTAATGGGAAGTGTAATACCGAAACTCCCGTAGTAAGCCAAGTGGACTGGAAATCAATGGTGAACTAAGAATAAAAACCTAAATTTGGGAATAGGACCCTAAGCTGGAAAACGGAACCCCGAAATAGGAATGAAAATAAAAAACCAATAACTGAATCCCAAGCCAACGATGAGATATGAGATTAGTAATGAAATACTAAACTAGAGACAAGCACCGAACCTAAAGGGGGAAATGGGTTTGAGGAGAAACCTTAAGATGATGTAAAGAGGCATAAAAACCTTAGGGAACATCTAAGGCTACAAAAACAAGGATAGAAAAAGATCCGAGAAATAACCGGTTTGAACCGGGTTCGGGCTGACTCATGTCATAAAACACCTCGATTTTTAGAGGGGGATAATCAATATAAGTAGGTTTTAGAATCCATTAAATAGGAAATTGAATTAAAAAATTTTAGTTATTTTTATTTGACCCAAAACTGATTGGAAAAAGGGGTGAGCCGACCAAAAAATGACCGAACCAACCGAAAAATTTGCTAGAAACTAGTTTGGAATAGTATTGAATCGACCGAATGGGCTGAAGGAATAGAGCACGTGCCACACACACGGGCACGTGGCTCCGCCACGCTCTACGCATACGTGCACACACTCATTGTAAACCCCGTTCTCTCAAACTAAGAATCCTGAGATGGGACCCGGAAAATTTCAAGAGAAAACTAAGGATCATAATGAGCTGGAAATTGTAAATAAGAGTCAAAACAGGAAATTTGAAAATCACAAGTGGCTGATAAATACCAAAAAATCATGGAAATGAACCATGGAAGAAATTGGGTGTGAGAACCAGACCGATTTAGGGTAAACCAGACCTAAGCCGAATTGAACCAGGATAAACCGTATAGAACCGGTTCAAATATTCATTTTTCTAGGTGGCCTAAAAATATCAATTTGGGAAATTGAAACCACCATTGGATAGAAAATAAATTTATAAATTTATAAATTTTAGAAAACTGATCAAATCGGGCCTGAACCAGTCGATTTTCGAATTTGGGTCACGAACCTGGTCCAACTAGACTAGTCAATGGTCTAGTCGGTCAATGAACCACCTGCTAGGTCAGCATCCAGTCGACAAGCACAACCAATCAGCGTGTGATGTATGGCAAAGCACGCCCCGTCTGCCACTCAATCAACACGAGGAAGCGTTGGCCAATCAGAAAGCGACACATGTCATTGGTCAACGGTCATAGGAGGAAAAATCCACGTCCACGACGACCTACTAATATGAGAGCAACACATGTCCCCGATCAACGGTCAATGTCGAAGAAGCCCAATAAACCAAACCGACCAATGGGAAGCGGACACGCGACAAAGATGCCACATCAACGTCCGATTGGGGTATATAAGAAACAGTTGACCAATCAGAGATCGACATGTGGTAGAGACATGTCGAATAGCCTCGACCAACTAGAGGCTGACATGTGACAGTGATACTATGCGTTAGGGGGAAATCTAACGTAATTAAATGGGCCAATCAAAGGTGACATCAGCAGTCACATTGGAATGAGCGGCCAATGGGAGGCCACCACGTGTTCGATTAATGAGTCAAAGGCTATCTAGGCTTCTAAGTAGGAAGCCGCGTCAGCAAAACCAGCCAATCTCAACATGCCACATGGCAAGCTCGCATGTGTGAAGCATGCACGCGTGAGACAATGTCATCTTCCTCCTTAGGATAACTAACAAAAAGGGATAAGGGAGAGAGGGGCAGTCCCCGACGACCTGGAAAGCTCTTCCATCTGATCGCAAGTGAGCAAGATGGGGGCCGAGTCCTATGCTGCCTAGTAGCCTAGTCAGCTGCTGAGCTTCCTATATAAAGAGCACCCCTCCTCTCACCTTCCTCTTCCCACCAAAGAGCGAAGAAGAAGAAGTGCTCTATGTTCCATTGCGATGTAAACCAGAGCTCTAACATTGGGCCTTTCCTCAACCTCCGAAGCTGAAATTGGTGTCATTGGAATTATGAGGAAGTTCTCCACCTAGCTGCACCCTCCGTTTGACCTGAGGACCATCGGAGCAGTGTGGGCAAGCCTGCATAATGCTGTTGCTCCAACTGGCTCGAAATGATGAACTTGTGGCATCGGAGCGACTTTACCAGCCACCTAGATAGAAGCCCGTCCACTTTTACCCTGAGAATGAGTGGATGTTCGCAACATCCAACTCTCAATCCCTAAAGAAACTCTATGTTCATATGATGACAAAGACCTCATCCCGACCCGACCTTGGTCTCATACGCATGAAGCTATGTGGAGCTTCCCTGACTGCTGGCACGACAATCTGCCCTTATCTCCACCATGTCGTCTAGTAGTCCCTAGGACGCATCACTACCCCTCTTGGGCATCTTGAAGGTCCCGTAACTTAGTGCATGCATAAAACAATAGTTTTTCTCATAAGCCATTTAATCTTTGGTGCCACTGGTCCAACGGCCCCGACTCTCAACTCGACCTGCAGCTGTTTGTCTCGACTAATCCGTTGACCTATCTTCAATAGTGGTTCAAACTAGTTCAATCCTGTTCAGGTTCGGTTCACCTGAACCGGTTTGGTTTTTACCTCCAATTCATCCTAAAGTTCTTTTTCTTAACTTTTGTGACTCTTTAGATCACTTGGGATCCATAATTTCCTGTTTTGCCCTTTCTCTATCAGTACCGGTTTATAAATCAACTCGGTTTTCTCTTTGGAAATAACCGATTCTTTTCCCACTTTTTCTTATTATCAAAGGATGGGGTTTACAACTCTTCCCTCCTTTTAGGGGTTTTGTCCCCAAAACAGTTTACATGTTAAATAATCAATGGTAACCTTCCCTCATTACACTTTCAGTTTCTCATGTCTCTTCCTGCACGAGTCCCTTTTTCCACAGAACTTTGACCATAGGAATACTCTTTTTTCTTAAGTTCTTATCCCTTCGATTGATGATTGGTACCTGTTCTATTTGATAGGTCAAGTTCTCTTCTAGTTCTAGTGGAGGTCGGTCCAACACATGACTAGGATTAGGCTAGTACTTCCGAAGCACAGAGATATGGAATACGTCGTGTATTCTCTAAAAGTCTGGAGGTAGTTCCAATTTATAGGCCACTAGTCATATCCTTTGAATGATAGAATATAGACCTATATACCTCGATTTCAACTTTCCCCGTTATTGAAACCTAAGTATTCCCCTCCATGGGGATACCTTGAGAAACACTTGGTCTCCCACATCAAACTCCAGATCTTTTCTTCAATGGTTCACATAACTCTTTTGCTTGTCCTGAGTGATCTTAAGGTGACTTCTAATTAACTTTATTTCCTCTGTAGCATCCTCGATTAACTCTACCCTTTCTAGCCTCCTTTCCCCCACTCTTTCCCAAAATAGCGGGGTATGACATGGTCATTCATAAAGGGTTTCATAAGGAGCCATCTAAATACTGGAATGATAGCTATTATTGTAAGCAAATTCCATTATACACAAGTATTCCTCCCAACCTTTGTTCATGGTGAGTACGCACGCTCTTAGCATATCCTCCAAGGTTTGGATTGTTCGCTCAGACTGTCCGTCAGTCTGAGGATGAAATGCCATGCTCATGTGGAGCTTGGTTCCCATGGTACTTCGTAAACTTGGCTAGAACCTTGAAGTAAATATCGGGTCTCTATCTGACACTATACTTACCGGAACACCATAGAGTCTTACTATCTCCCTCATGTATAAGACGGCTAGTTGTTCCACTGTATCTGTCACTCTTATTGGTAGAAAATGGGCAGACTTGGTTAATCGGTCCACTATGACCCATATCACATCTTGTTCTTTCCTTATCAAAGTTAATCCCATGACAAAGTACATGGTAATGTGCTCCCACTTCCACCTCGAGATTGGCAAGGGTTGTAGTAGTTCTGATTGTTTTTGATGCTCAAATTTAATCTACTGACTGGACAAGCATCGAACTACATAATCCACAATCTCCCTCTTCATTCCTTTCCACCAATATCCTTGTTTGATGGTGCGGTATATCTTAGTACTGCCCAGATGTATTGCATACACAAAATCGTGTGCCTCTTCCAAGATTAATCTCTTCAGCTCCTTATCTAAAGGCACACATTACCCTGCCCTTGTAAGTTAGTACTCCATCACCTCTCATGTAATATTCCAGTTTTGTTTCTTTGTTAACCGAGTCCAAATAAGCTTAGAGTTCCTTATCATCCTGTTGTTGAGCCTTAATCTGCCCAGTTAGACTGGGTCTCACCACCACATTTGCCAATAAGCACTTCTCATGCTTGTCTATCCTCAGATCCACCTCCATTCTTCCTAACTGTTACAACAAGGGTATGTAGCTCATCTTTATTTGTGCTGCCTCTGTTTGATATTTGTGACTTAAGGCATTTTCCACCACATTCGCCTTTCTAGGTGATACTCTATCACAAGGTCATAGTCCTTCACCAATTCTAGCCATCTCCTATGGCGGAGATGTAACTTTTTTAGAGTTAGGAAGTACTTAAGACTCTTATGATCCATGTATATCCTACACTTAACCCCGTAAAGGTCGTGTCACCAAATCTTTAGGACAAACACTATCACAACTAATTCCAAATCATGGGTTGGGTAGTTCCTTTCATGTACCTTAAGTTGTCGTGAGGCATAAGTGATAACCTTCCCTTGTTGCATCAATACACATCCGAGTACTTGTCCAGATGCATTACTATAGATGGTGTACTCTCCCGCACTTGGGTTAGAAAGGGAGAGTACCGATGGGGTTGTCAACGGAGTCTTCAACCCCAAGAAAGACTTCTCGCAACTTTCATCCCATTTATACTCAACTCCTTTCCTAGTGAGCCGAGTTTGAGGTGCTGCTATCTTAGAGAAATCTTGCACAAACCATTTGTAGTATCCTGCCAGACCTAAGAAACTTCGTATCTCCGAAGGATTCTTAGGTGCCTTCTAGTCAGATATGGCTTCCACCTTTGCTGGGTTTACCTTGACTCCATTCGTGGACACTATATGTCCTAAAAAAGTCTACCTTCTGCAGCCAAAACTCACACTTGGAGAATTTTGCATATAAGTGATTTTCCTTCAATATCTCCAAGGTGTCTGACAAATGTTCTTCATGCTCTAACATGGTTCGTGAGTATATAAGAATGTCATCTTTGAATATTATCACAAACCTATCCATGTGTGGTTGAAACAGTCGGTTCATCAAATCCATGAAGGCTGCAAGGGCATTCGTTAATCCGAATGACATCACTCTAAACTCATAATGTCCGTATCGGGATCGAAATGCTGTCTTGGGAATGTCCTCCTCTTGGATCCTGAGTTGATGATAGCCCGACCGAAGGTCTATTTTAGAGAAGTAAGCTGTTCCTTTTAATTGGTCGAATAGGTTATCAATCCGTGGAAGTGGGTATCTGTTCTTGATGGTGATCTGGTTCAACTTTGTATAGTCTATGCACAGTCTCATGCTTTCATCCTTTTTCTTTACGAATAGGACGTGTGCATCCCACAGAGACTGGCTATGACGTATAAAATCATTCTCCAATAATTCATCCAATTGCTTCTTCAATTCCTTAAATCCCACTGGAACCATGCGATAAGGAGCTTGGGATATAAGGTTTGTTCCTGGGATAATTTCTATGGTGAACTCCACTTGTCGACTTGGAGTTAGCCTAGGTAGTTCTTCTAGAAATACTTTCGAATAGAGTTTAACCATCAGAATGTCTTTGATCCTCTTCTCTTCAGACTTTTCGTGGATGACCATGGCCAGGAAAGCTGGACAACCTTTTTGTATCATTTTCTAGGCTTTCATATGGGACACCATCCGGTCTTTACCCTTTCTTCGGTCTCCTTGAAATCTTAATCCATTTGCCTCCGGAGTGTGGAAGGTCACCGTCTTCTTTCCACAGTTCATCATGGCCTGATGGTTGCTTAACCAATCCATCTCAAGGATTACTTCTACCTACTTCAAGGGTAATGGAATCAAGTCTACTTCGAGTTTGATTCCCCCAATCTTTATCTCACATCCCTTTAATTCTTTGTTCCTATTTAACCCTTCTCTAAAGGGCATGAGGATGTTGAGACATTGTTCTAGAGGAGTGAGTTCTAAGGGTAAACTTGGAATTAGGTCCTCTTTGATGAAGGACTCTCAACTCCCAAGTCGAAAAGGGCATAGACCTATTGTCCCCATAATTGCACATACCCTAATTGAAGAAACATATAGATTTAGGGGAAAAGTTTTTTTTATTGAATAAAACTTTCAATTACAAGTTTTTCTTGAACTAATTGGGAGTGTTTTGAGATGTACCCCTTATAGTACTAGGGTCTTTCCTAGCCTCTTCTTGGGTGAGGTTGTATACACTAGCTGGTACTCTGGCTGTAGCATTGGACCTAGGATTCCTAGGGTTCCCTTGTGGTGGTCCAAGTGTCTTCCTTTGCTTGTTCTCCCTGATAGTGAGGCATTCTTTTGCAAATTGCCCCATTTGTCTGAATGCAAAGCAGGTCAAGCATGCTCCCTCATGGTTCGTTTGACACCTTGGATAGTGAGGGTTTCCTTGGGGTAAGGTGGGGATTAATCTCTAGGGAGGTGGTGGCATGTCCTTTCTTCTTTGAAATGCCATTTTATTCCCTCATTTTGTACCATTATGCTCCTTCTGTCCTCCCTGATAGTTTTGACCCTTATTGTCATGCCCTGG
The DNA here is from genome assembly GCA_030064425.1 of Trapa bicornis. Lineage (NCBI taxonomy): Eukaryota > Viridiplantae > Streptophyta > Magnoliopsida > Myrtales > Lythraceae > Trapa > Trapa bicornis. The sequence goes on along the minus strand of CM057760.1, from coordinate 17,045,599 downwards.
CCCGGTTTGGTCGGATCCCCGTGAGCAACCTGCCACTCTTCCCAGTTTACTAAGGGTTTTCCCCTCTTTTAAACTCGGGAGGAGTAAGGCATCCTTTAAACTTGTACCTTTCCTGGAATAACATTATACAAAACTGAAAAATAGACATACCTGATTTTATAGTTCCTATACAGGGAAGTCTTTAAGTTTGGTATTCCCTTAGTTCCTAAAAGGGATATAAGGAAGGGCGTGAGTTCTACTACTGAGTGAGCGGGGGTTGGGAGTGAGTTTTCATAAACGAAACAACTTTAATCGGTGTGTGCCAAAATCCTTATCTTCTTTTAAAAAAATGTCCTTTCATCAAATAATGGTTTTTAAAATCTTTACCCTATCGAGGGTGACATTTTCAAGTTGGAGTGTGCCAAACTCCTTAATTTCCTTTAGATTTTCTCTACTTTAAAAATCTCGGTTTGTCGCCATTTCTTATTAATCACGACGTGTCATCACCCAACACACATCCTTCACCATGAAGGTCAAAACACACAATCGCAGGCCAGCCCATCCACTGAACCCACTTGTGGCGTCGGAGTGACTTTAGTAGCCACCTAGATAGAAGCACGTCCACTTCTACCCTGAGAATGAGTGGATGTACACGACATCCGACCCTCAATCCCAAAATCAATTCTTCGTATCCGTATGAGGACAGAGACCTCATCCTGTCCCCACCCCGGTCTCATGCGCTTGGTGCTACTCCAACTTTCGCACGGTCACCTAGTACAACGAACTGCCCTTATACCCATCGGGTCGTCCGTTGCCCTTAGGACACATCACTAACCCTCTTGGGCATCTTGATGGTCCCATAATTACAGTGCATGCACAATCAGTATTTTTCTTATCATGTTATATAATCTATGGTGCCATTTGTCCAATGGCCCCGACCCTCAACTCACCCCGCAGTTGTTTGTCTTGAGTGGTCCGTCAACCTATCATGTCGCACTACCGCTAGTTGATTGAGTACGTTGGTCTTGTCTTGGTACCATGACCAAACAATTCCTTTATTTAAAGTTTTATGACATATAACTTATGTTTGTTTACGAGCTCCTGCTCGTGCCAACTGGCCTTGGGTCTACTGTACGAGATTTTCAAAATTGGGCATATTAGCCCCCAAGTTCCAAAATCGAAGCCCCCCGACCTATAAGAGCTATTCGAGCTCCCGCCTTGGGCCCAATGACGTGAGCTTTCTCTTGTTGGCGTTCGATCACACTTGTCCTGTTGGAGGTGCGGCGGTCTGAGCTTTCTATTAGGAAAGGTAGCTCTCTTCCTAAAGTACCTTATAGGATCAAGAATTCCTACTATTGACCTTTCAGCATTGTTGAGGTTGTATGAGGGTTGTGGCGATGTTGGGAGAGCTTGGTTTAGCTACAGGAGGGCTGAATTCGACAAATGTTAGCTAGGCCGAAACAGGGCAGCTTCGGTCTATGGGAGCTATTTTACTGTTTGATTAAGTCGGCACTTCTTCGGCGACCCTCGGATCGTATAGAGTTTGCTATCAGATAGCTGACTTCCCCCAGAATCTAAAAAGCCCAACCTCTCCTTCTGAGGTTAAGAAAAATGGCTAAGTCGAAGCTCTGGTTCAAGCTTCACTGGGAAATGAAGTATTAGAGACAGAAAGGAGTTTTCATGTGTGAGAAGAATGAATGGGGATGATCTCTTTATATAGAAATAGAATTGCGTATTAAATGGGGAGGATTTATTACCCAAGCACTACTCTCACCCAAGCACGTTTAACTTTGATGTTTTGATAGGATCTGGTGCATTAGTGCTAATATGTTATTACATTTTGGGTTACTAAAAAAATATGGTTTGACAACTATAAAATGAATGGTATGTTCAAAGTTCTAAAGGGATGCATTAGTGATGGTATGTTTTTAATTTTGGATTACTAAAAAATATGATTTATCAAATATTGCTTAACTTTGGAGTTCTAATCGAATCTTGTTCATTAGTGCTGGTATGTTATTTAATTTTGGGTTACTAAAAATATGGCTTGACAACTATTGAGAGAATGCAAAATGAATACTTCCCGAGGTCACCCATCCTAACACTACTCTCGCCCAAGCACACTTAACCTTAGAGCTTTGATAGGATCAAATGCATTACTGCTAGTATGTTATTTAATTTTGGGTAACTAAAACAATATGGTTTGACGACTACTGAGAGAATGCTATGGGTTAAATGAATACTTCCTGGAAGGTCACCCATCCTAGCATTACTCTCACATAAGCAAGCTTAACTTCAGTATTCTAATGTGATCAAGTTCATCTAAACCAATTTATTTTTTCTATTCAAAATTTTTTTTTCTAATTACTAAAAATACGGTGTTACACTTGTCCTCCTTTCGGGTCATTTGCTCCATCCGACGGTATCGGGTTTGCACCAGTCACTCACACTCACGATGTAAACCCCACCTTTTTAGTTAAGGAAGATCAGGAAAAGAACTGGTCAAACCGGGTGAGAAACATCAAACTGGTTCACAAACCCAATCATTAGAGAATGAGCAATTTGGAAATTTATAACTTCCGAGTGATCTAAAGGGTTCATAAAACCTTAGAAAAGAATCTTAGGACAAATTTGAAGAGAAAAACCATACCGATTCAGATGAACCGAAACTGATAGAGAAAGAGTAAATCGATAAATTTATAGATCACGAATGACCCAAAGTGGTTACCAAAGTCATGAAAAAGGACTTTAGGATAAATTGGAGATGAAAACCAATCCAGTTCAGGTGAACCAGATCTGAACTGGATTGAACCGTTTTGAACCACTATTGAACTAGATGCTAAATTTATTTTTCTAGGTGGTTTAGAAAATTCCAATTTTAGAATTGAGGCCACCATTTGATAGATAATGAATTTAGATAAATTTTGAAAATTTTAATTTTGAAAAATTCAGTCGAATCGGGCCTAAATCGACCGATTTAATCTTTGAACCCGGTTCGGACCGGTCTGGTCCGGTTCAGAATATTGTCGTGTTCTTCCCTAAGATAACAACACTGTTCACTCATTGGAAAATCATACAGCGCTGATGAAGCTGAAAAGTCTCCGGCCAAGGAGTTTCAGGCAATGAATTACTTCCATTAAGGCACCAATCGAACGACCAAGGAATCCCCGAGCTTTCTATATAAAGAGCCCATCCTCATTCATCCTCTCCACAACTGAAAACTCCATTCTCTCTCAACTGCTCCATTTTCCAGTGAAGCTCAAACCAGAGCTCCGACATAGGGTCTCTTCTAAGCCAAATAAGGTGTGGTTGGGTTCTTGAGAACCGATGAGAAGTTAGCTACCCGATAGTCTCCATTTCCTCCGAGGGTCACTGGAGATACGCCAACGTGATAGAACTGTGAAGTAGCTCTGGTGGACCGAAGCTGCCTTATTTTGGACAAGGTGAAAATGGCTAATTCGAGCCCTCCTCAAGCCAAACCAAGCCCTCCCAACACCTCCACAACCCTCCTACAGATGAATTAGAGTGGAAAGGTAAGCCAATTTTTCTCCCCTCTATAAATTCCGATCGGTGCTAGAGAGAGAACCGGTAGAACTTCGATGACTAAATTCTCATTCAATTCGGCATCAATTGATGCAATTCTTGATCCTAGGAGTAACCTCAGGATGAGAACTATCTGCCCAAATTGAAAGCTCGGACTGCCGCTCCCGCGGCGGTAAGCTTTCAAAGCTTTCTCTCTCTAAGTCCAGTTTTATGACAAAGCTTCGTTTGTACTCATTCTAACATCAAATTGTGCGATTCAAAGTGCAATTGAATCGTATGAAGGTGTAGGAACTCCAATTTGACTTCAATTTCAACAATTAAACTCATTGATATGTTAATTTGATGAAATCAAATTCGGCTGAATTAGAAGGTTGAAATTGGGGGAAAATTGGGAATTTTAAAAATTTAAGGGACTAAAGTGCAATTTCATAAAATTGAAGACCAATTGGGCATGATAAAGATGTTGGAGGACCAATTGGGCAATTTTGGAATTTTTGGGTCAAAACTTACCATTTTTGTAAAGTAGAGGCCAAATGGTAATTTTAGAAATGTTGGGAGACCAAATTGGAAATTTGGGAAATTGAACCCCTTTTTGTGAAATTGAATAAATTGAGGTCCCAAGGTGAATTTTAAAAGTTTCAGAACTCAATTTGAGGAAAAACTGACATTAGGGAATTAAAGTTAAAGAAGAATAACTTTAGGGACCTAATTGCAAATAAATGAAAAGTTTGGTTTTCTCATTTATTTGGAATGAATGAAGGCTATTAGGCCGAGGGATAATGACTAAGGATGTTCATATCATGTTGGAACAAAAAGTACCCGGAACGCCAGCAAGGACAAGCTTGTGTGAATACAAAGAACCGGTCGAGAGGAATTCACTGCACGATTGGGTGAGTGGGAATTTAATATCATACCCATTTAGGATGATAAACAACTTGAAAATGAAAATCCACTGCTAAATGGTATTTTAACCATCACACCTGAGAGGAGTGATGTGGAAATCATACGAAAAAACTAATTACCGGTTGTAAGTGGATCATACCCGTTTAGTATGATGAAACTTCCTATAAGGAAGTAGAAAAACTATTCATCGATTATGAGCGGAGATGTCCTTACACCCGGTTGGTGTGATGGATAGATTAAAAGATTATTTTATCGGAAGTGCTCTCCCCTAACTGGATGAGATCTCTGTCCTCATATAGACACAAAGTTTTATTTATGGGATTGAGGGTCGGATGTCGCGTACATCCATTCGTTCTTAGGATAGAAGTAGACGTGCTTCTATTTAGGTGGTCGGTAAAGTTGCTCCGACACCACAAGTGGGTGCAGTGGATGTGCTGCCCTGCGAATGTGTGTACCCTTCATGATGAAGGTGTGTGTTGGTTGATAAACACACCAGTTATGGTTGAGGATTGAGAAATGGCTATGAAAATCAAGATTTTGAGGATGAATTGTTTTAAAAGAAAATAAGGAGTCTGGCACACTCGAATTCAAACAATTTTTTCTAAAAGTCATACTTTAAACACCCATTCACTAAGTCATTGAACTCACCCCTCCCTTATATCCCTTTTCAGGTAATCAAGGGAAACCTACCCAAAGACCTCTTGTTAGTCACACTTGCAAGATAGGTATGTAAAGTTAAAATTTTTTGTAGTTTTGATTTATGTTATTCCAGGAAAGGTACAAGTTTAAAGGACGCCTTACTCCTCCCATATTAAAGAAGAGAAAACCTTTAATAAATTGGGAGAGTGGCGGGTTGCTTAGGGGGATCCGACCAAACCGGGTCGGGGCGTGACAATTTGAGTGGAATCAGAGCCTGTTTCCTCGAATACATTATCAATACTATATAATATAGTAACTAAGAGAAAGTTTCAAAATTTTTAGATGGCTCCTAGGAGAGTAACCAAGAAAACTAGGACTGACTCCACTCAACACCCTGTTCCCGTAGGAAGATCACCCTAAAAAGCTCTTTCATACTTGAGAAGTCCCAAGGAACCAAGAGACGTTAGTGGGAAGTATCCAGTACCACCAAAGAGTATAGGGCTAGGATATGTTGAGGTCACAATCCTGAGTACGAAGGGAGCCAAGCCTAAGGTCAGGAACACCATCAAGGGCTTATAACCTTGTCAAGGAGGATGCTTGTCAAGAACCTATAGCTCTCCATCCATTTGGTAACTACTTTTTGTAACTGGGCTAAGACCCCAACACATTGTATTATTTCTCCACTAATAAAGAACTCCAAGTTCCTATAAACTATATCTCTAAAAAATGATGTGATCTTGCGCCTCAGTTGTAGGAAGATTGCCCAAAGAAAATAAGAAACAAACCCGCATTTCCTTAGACAACACAAAGACCAAGGAGATTCCCATACCAAATAAAGGAATGAATCAAGGGAATTATTGGGCAAAGAAGGCATGACAAGAAAATCATTGAGGTAATTATGGAGTCTAGGAGAACTCTTGGAGTAACAATTGAGCAAGGAAATGACCTATTACAAGGTATAAGGAAAATGGGACATGAAGTGAAGGACTATCCCACACCACAAGGATTTAGAACAACTTTCGAAGAATAACGCCCCCACAACTATAGGAAATCTAAAAGGATACCATCCCTAGAAATACAACTCCTGCTCAAAATTTCAACCACATCCAGGAGTAATCTCTTTAAGATCCTAGCATAGTGGCAGGAAGGAAAAAGGACTGAAAGTACGACCTCATTTAAACAGCAAAATGAACAAAGTGTAGCTGAAGAAAATTCTCCCTTAAGAAGAAATTTCTAGCCATTTAGGAGCAAAGAAAGGAGCGCCTCCACAAGAGAAGACCAGCCGAGTATGTGACGACAAATGGGATGTCCCAGGATGACAAGTACGACTCACTTTGGAAAAAAGCAATGAAGCCAAATAGGAGTTTCAGACCAACATAGTGGAAGGAAGCGAGTCGTAACAACACGATAGTCAAGGAGAATAACGATGCCCTAAGGAAGACCAAGAAGTATAACAGACTACACTCTAAAAGGGAAATAGGATGAACATTAAGGACAATAAGACTCGAGAAACATCTGCCCTAAGATAATTAGACCAAGGGAATGGTAAGAACGAGGCAGTTAATGAACTGATACTCGTGAAGGTCATAATTTAAGCTCTAGCAAAGAAGAGGGAGGTGGAAAGGCTAGATATTAGGAAAAAGAAGGATGAAAGAAATCCTTAAAAAGACCAACGACCAAATTAACGACTAAACTCAAGCCAAAAGAGGGGTAGGCAAGCCTCTCACATGATGATCAAGAGATAATAAAACAAGGAGGATTCGAGCTCTCCTTAAAGGAAATAGATGTGTATTGAAGTACAAGTGGGGAAGAGGATAGGGTATAAAGGATGTGCCCGCAAGATTTCAAGAGCAAGGGTAAACAAAGATGACGATATCAAAGGATGTCATTTAAGGGCAGATATTCCCCAGGGTATATGAAAAAGGAATTCCGGGAGAAAAAGGGAAGAGTCCTACCATGGAAGGAAACCTTGGAAAGGCATATGTATCCCAACTGAGAGGTAATGGAACTAAGTGAAGAGGGATAGAGAGATGAATTTAAAAATGAAGCGCATACTGAGGTGAAAGAACCGGGGAAGCATACTAGGAGGACCCATGGAATAAGTTAAACCCAAGGAACAAGTAAGTCGGAAGATAACATCAAAGATGTTGTACAAGTAAGAAAGGGGTGAATTGCCCATAAAAAAAGGAATAGAGTACATTTAAGAAATCTTGGAGACATAAGTCCTCTAGTTAAGAAGTGACTAAAGTAAATGATCACTGATATCATGACTAGTTGTGGTCTACGCTCACTTGATGTAACCTAAAGTGAGGACGACTAAGCATAAGGTGGAGTACACAAAATAAGACCAATAACGGGAAGTCCCTTAGATAAGGAATGGGGGAAGAAATGGGAATTTTAAGACAATGTAAGATTAAGGGCGACAAATAACCAATATATAAAAGAGTGTGAAGAAAGGAAGAAAGAAACTTTCAAGGAATGGCAAGAAGGTGGGGCATGTAGCTCCTAAAGTGGAAGCCTTTACTGTGAGGGACATAGTAGAGGACAAAATATGTAAGAAGGGAACTTCCCCAAACAACGTAATTGACATATAGACCGAAAGAGAATAACTCGGGATAAAGAGTCATGAAACTGATCATGAGTGAGTAAGAATGGATTAAGAAAAAGGAAAGTCCTTGAGGAAAGGACACCACTAGAAATAAGGAAGTGCATAAGAAGGGAAGAATCCCTACGTGTCAGTAAGTCATGGAAAAAACACAATAAATGGAACTAGAAAGACCTAATAAAGAAGTTAGGGAAGGATGAGCAAGTAAGAAAAACTGACACGGTTATGTAAGACATGACATCAAAGGAAAGATGGATGAGTGAATAATGGTAAAGGTAGTCGAGAATATACTACCCGACGAAGTTATACAACCCTACAAGTTGAAAAGACTAGAACGACCCTCAAGGAAGTATTCTAGAAATCTAATGAATAGGATAGGTTCTAGAAAATGTCATGACTATAAGGGGCATGTAAACCCAACAATCTCGAGGAAAAATGTAACTCGAGTAAGGAAGAGTCAGTGAGTAAAAATGATAAGGTAAAAAATATGGACTGAAGTTGTAATAAACATTGGACAAGGGAAGGGTGAAAATAAGACAAAAAGGTGATGACATCGAAACCTGTGAAAGCAAGTATGTAGCACTCGAGAGGACACATAGATAAGGGTTTCAATGACCAAGAGAATTACTAGACAAGGAAACAATTGGGCAGCTTGGAACTCCCAATCCTAAAATTTTGAGCAAGAACCCCCAAGAGGAAGAATCTTGTCCTAAGTAGAGGAGGAAGTGAACTTCAGGATGTACCTAGGAATAGTGGGTAAGACATGCCTAATTATGATAAAATCAATGGAGTGAGTGAACAATGGAAAGGAAAAAGAAATTCTTTAAGTGAATGATATAAAAAGGGCTAACTAAAAGAACAACGAAGAGTTAGCGTGTCAAGCAAAGCCCAAGTTGACACCTAAGGAATCTATTCCTGATGCAAAGGTTGCTAATTAAGTTTTGGGGACAAAATTCCTAAATGGAGGGGAGAGTTCTAAACCCCACTCTTTGGAGATAAGTAAAACCGGGGAAAGAACCGGTCAAACCAAGTGAGAAAAACTGAACCGGTTTAGAAATCTTATCATTGAGAAATTTACAACTCGCGAGTGACCCAAAGGGTCATAAAAACCCTGGAAAAGGATTTTAGGACAATTTGGAGAAGAAAACCAAATTGGTTTAGGTGAACTAGATTCGAACCGGTTTGAACCACTATTAAATCGAATAATAAATTCATTTTTCTAGGTGGCTTCGAAAATTCAAATTGGAGAATTGAGGCCACCATTGGATAGAGAATAAATTTAAATGAATATAAAAATTTTTAATTTTAAAAAACTCGATCAAATCGGGCATGAACCAGCTGGTTTAAGCTTTGAACCTAGTTTGGACCGGTCCGGTCCGGTTCGAAAAGTGTCGTCTTCTTCCTTTAGATGACAGCATTGTTCACTCTCTGAAAAATTGAACAGAGCTTGCGAAAATGAAAAGTCTCTAGCTAGGGAGTTTCAAGCAATGAATAACTACCATTAATGCACCAATCAGATGACCAAGAAGTCCCTGAGCTTCCTATAAAAAGAGCCCCTCCTTATTCATCCTCCACACACCTGAAAACTGCACTCTCTCCCTACTACTCCATTTTCCATTGAAGATCGAACCAGAGGTCTGATATAGGGTCTTTTCTGAGCCAAAGAAGGCATGGTCAGGTTCTTTTGATTCGGGGAGAAGTCAACTACATACATGTAGTCTCCATTTGCTCCGAGGGTCGCTGGAGAAACATCGACATGATAGAACAATGAAGTAGCTCCGACGGACTGAAGCTTCCCTATTTTGGCCGAGCTGAAAACAACCAATTTGAGCCCTCCTCAGGCCAAACCAAGCTCTCCCAACACCTCCACAACTCTCCTATAGTCGAATTAGAGTGGAAAGGTAAGCCAATTTGGCTCTGCTCTATAAATTCCGATCAGTGCTAGAGAGAACCGGTAGATTTTCACTAACTAAACTCTCCCTCAATTCAGCATCAATTGATGCAATTATTGATCCTAGAAGGAACCTCAGGATGAGAGCTATCTGCCCAGATCAAAAGCTCGGACTGTCGCACCTCCAATAGTAAGCTTTTCAAGCTTTCTCTCTCTACGTTCAGTTTTCCAACGAAACTACATTTGTGCTCATTTCGACATCAAATTGTACGATTCAAAGTGCAATTGAATTGCATGAAGGTGTTGAAACACCAATCTAACTTAAATTTCAACAATTAAACTCATTTGATCGGACAATTTGGTGAAATCAAATTCGACTAAGTTAGAAGGATGAAATTGGGGGAAAATTGGGGATTTCAAAAATTTGAGGGACTAAAGTGAAATTTCATAAAATTGAGGGCCAATTAGGCATGATAAAGATGTTGGAGGACCAAGTTAAAGAAAAAAACTTTAGGGACCTAATTGTAATTAATTAAAAAGTTAAAGTATTTCATCCATTCACAATGAATGAAGGCCAATAGGCCAAGGGATAATGGACAAGGACATTCATATCGTGTATGAACATGAAGTACCGGGAACGCCAACAAGGACAAGCCCGTGTGAAGGCAATGAATCGGTTAAGAGGAAATCACTACATTCACGAGTGAGTGAGATTTTTATATCATACCTGGTTCGGATGATATGCAACTCGGAAATGAAAACCCACTATTAAGTGGTCTTTTAACCATCACACCTGAGAAGAGTGATGTGGAAATTACGCAGAAAAACTACTTACCGGTTGTAAGTAGATAATACCCGGTTGGTTTGATGAACTTCTTGGAAGGAAGTAGAAAACCCATTCAACGATTATGAGCAGAGATGTCCTCACACCTGGTTGGTGTGATGGACATATTAAAAGATTATTTTTTTGGAAGTGCTCTCCCCTGACTATGTGCCACTACTTAAAATTTTTGGGAGACGTTCTTGACAGGTGCTGGAATAGCTCAGATAGGCTAGAGGCCTCAGTTTTGGAACTTGGGGGCTAATATGCCTGATTTTGATAATCTCGTACATTGGGCCTAAGGCTAGTTGGCATGAGCAGGAGCTCGTAAAAAAAACATGAGTTAAGTGATGAAAACATTAAATGAATGATTTGTTTGGCCATGGTACCAATACAGGACTAACATACTCGATGGACTGGTGGTAGTGCAACATGACAGGTCCACAGACCAGTCAAGTTTAACAACTACAGGTCGAGATGAGGGTTGGGGCCATTGGACCAGTGGAACCACAAATTAAATGGCTCATGTAGAAAACTATTGATTTGTGCATGCACTAAGGTACGAAACCTTCAAGACACCCAAGATGGGTAGTGATGTGTCCTAGGGCTACTGAACGACAAGGTGGAGATAAGGGAAGTTTGTCATGCCAATAATCTTGGAAGCTCGACGTTGCTTCATGCGCATGAGACCGGGGTGGGATCGGGATGAGGTCTTTGTCCTCATACAAACAGAAAGTTTTATTTAAGGGATTAAAGGTTGGATGTAGCGTACATCCACTCATTCTTAGGGTAGAAGTGGACGTGCTTCTATCTTGTTGGCCGGTAAAGTCGCTTCGACGCTACAAGTGTGTACCCTGCATGATGAATGGCGTGTGTTGGTTGATAAACACACTAGTTATGGTTGAGGATTGAGAAATGTCTTTGAAAACTGAGATTTTGAGGATTAATTGTTTTAAATGAAAATAAGGAGTCTGACACACTCCAATTCACGCATTTGTTTTTCAGAAAGTCATACTTTAAACACCCATTCACTAAGTCGTTGAACTCACCCCCCTTATATCCTTTTTCAAGTAACCTACCTAAAGACCTCCTGTTAGTCACAACTACAAGACAATTATGTAAAGTTAAGATTTTATGCAGTTTAAATTTATATTATTCCAGGAAAGGTACAAGTTTAAAGGATGCCTTACTCCTCTCAGGTTAAAGAATGGGAAACCCTTAATAAACCAGGAGAATGGCGGGTTGCTCATAGGGATCCAACGAAACTGGGTTGGGGCGTGACATGACTTGTCCCTGAATCTAATGAACCCGACCATGCCTACTTTGGCTAAAAAAATTGCCCAAGTTGGAGCTCTACTTCGAGCTTCACCGAAAAATGGAGCAGTAGGGAGAGAGTGGATTTTTCACTTGTGATGAAGATGAATGAGGAGGGGCTCTTTATATAGGAAGCTCGGGGACTACTTGGTTGTTTGATTGGTGCCTTAATGGCAATCATTCATTGCCTGAAACTCTATGAACAAAGACTTTTCATCTTCATCGGCGCTACTTGGTTTTTCGGCGAGTGAACAGTGCTGTGATCTGAAGTGAGAAGACGAAACTGTTCCGAACCAGACCGGACCGGTTCAAACCAGGTTCAATGCTTAAACCAGCCGGTTCAGATCCGATTCGATCGAGTTTTTTCAATATTAAAAATTTGAAAATTCATCTAAATTCATTCTCTATCATATGGTGACCTTAATTCTTCAATTTGAATTTTCCAAACTATATAGAAAAATGGATTTAGAAACTGGTTCAATAGTGGTTCAAACTGGTTCAATCCGATTTAGGTTCGGTTCACCTGAACTGGTTTGGTTTTCACCTCCAATTCATCATAAAGTGCTTTTTCATGACTTTTGTGACTCTATAGTCACTCGAGATCCATAATTTCCCGGTTTGCCTTTTCTCTATCAGTTTTGATTTATAAACCGACCCAGCGTTCTCCTTGGAAATGACCGGCTCTTTTCCTAGTTTTTCTTATCTTCAAAGGATGGGGTTTACCCTCGACCTCCTTGAAAGGTTTCAAATGAGTACTTTCCGCCTCTACTCGTTAGAGTAATGAAATTCTACGGAGAGAAAGTGACAGAAACTTACTAATCAAGTTCTCCCTACCTAGGACGCTAATTGGAGAGAATTTCAATCCTCAAAGGACCCTCCTGACGAGTGCAAACTTCCCAAATCCAGAGCTTTGACAACTGCACCTTGGTCGGTAAGATTTTGAAGCTCTCTCTCTCTAAGTTTAATTTTCCGGTGAAGCTCCGTTTGAGCTTATTTTAGGGCTAAATAAGATAATTCAAAGTATGAACTGATCGTAGGAAAGTGGGAAAGATGATTAGTGGCATTCTAGGGATCAAGTAATAAAGTTTAGGGGGGTTAGTTTGATGAAATAATATTTCGGGACCAAAATGAACAAATTTGAGAAGTTTGGGCAAAAATTGGTGATTTTTGAAATTGGGGGACTTTTATGAAATTAACTTTCAATTGAGGGCAATTGGTAATTTGGGTGAAATTGAGAACCCATTGGTGATTTTGAGGAAAATTATGGACCATTTGGAAATTTTGAAGAAATTAAGGGCCAATTGGTAATTTTGGGGAAATTAGAGACTTAAATGCAATTTAGCGGAAATTTGGGGTCCTAATTGTGATTAAGGAATGATTAAAGGCTTCATTCCAGTTTAACTAATGTGAACTCTCGGGTCATATAGGATGGGCGATTCAAGGAATTGTGAGGAGGAGCACGTAGCCGGCCGAGATTTAGCCAAAGATATGTCAAGACATACCGGGTGAGTGAGTTTTAGCAACACGTCTGATTGGGCTGATGAACGCACCTTCATGAGTTTAAAACTATTTTTTGGATATGCTCTCCCCTAACTGTTTGAACAAGCTTAAAAATTTTGTGAGACTTTTTCGAAGAAAGCATAAATAATGAAATAACTTGAGCTAGTATTGCTCGAGTGGGCCCATGGCCGATGGGTACGGTCTTAGGCCCATAGAAAATAGATGAGTAATAAATCAATGAATACTCATATAATGGAAGATTGTGTGTGATAGCTACCAAGCCATGATCATGGTTGTCAACACATTGGGCTAGTGGTCACCAAACTGCAGTCGGGTCGTCGAACTCGTTGGGCTGGTAGTACCAAGCCAAAGCCAAGCCAATAAGCTCATGGTGGTAGTAGCACAAAGGATAATAGGTTTTAACTAAAAGGACTTATTGTTTATGCATGCATGAGAGTATAAAACCATCAAGGAGCCTAGTATGGGGTAGTGGTGGTTCTAAGGGCTATTGAACAACCTAGGGAACATAAGGGAAGCTTTGTCGTTTAGTATGTTGGGAAGCTCGAGGAGCTTCATGCACATTGAGACCGAGGTAGGAGGGGGAGAGGTTTCGTCCCACCTTTATAGACATGAAGTACAAATTTGAGTCTGGGGATCAGGCAATTGATGTCCCCATAGACTTTGGTAGAAGTTGTGGACTTCTACCAGGTTAGACAGTAAAGTCGCTTCGGTACACAAGTGGAACAGTCGAGGATTGTTCTGCGATGTATGATCTACTTTGATGATAAAGGGGCGAATGATTGTGTACTAATCAAACATGAAAATAAATAAACATTAAGAATGCTTAATTACCTCGATAGCTTAACCCCTCACTGAGTTATGAAAACTCACATCCTCCCTTACCCCCTTTTAGGGAAGCATGTACAATAAAGAGAAGCCTACACATATGTGGTACGAAAATTTACTACAATAGTTTTGATTACTTTGTTTTGGAAAACTAGCAGGTCGTATGCCTTAACTTTCCTTGTTCCACCCAAGTAGAGATACCCGAATGGAACAAAGAAAGGTGGCAGGTTGTTCACAGGGTTCCGACCAAACCGGGTCGGGACGTGACAATTTTGGTAATATCAGAGCGTGAGTTTTCCAAACAAGTTTCAAAACTAAATCTTGAAACATTGACTAATAAACACCCTTTATCTTTTAGGAATATGGCCCAATGAAAAGTAGCCAAACAGACCCACAAAGCCCTCAGACCTGTGAAGGTTTCCACCTCGAATAAGGGAGGGAGCTCAAGGCACACGAACCTAGGAGAGCCCGAACCACTACATCTAGGATGACTCCCAAGCGGAAGGAGCTCTATGACCAATTCATGAAGATGTTCAAGAAACCCAACCCTCCTCAAGAAGGAAAGGATTGCCCGACAGAAAGGACACCTCCAAAAGAAGATAAGATGCTTTCCCTAGAACCACAAGACTTAGAACTGGCCTGAGCTCAAAAGGAAGCTGAAAGAAACTATTGAGAGGTGTACACCAACTATGTGAGGGTGTTCCACAAGCTCCCATCTGTCTGGATCAGCCCAGAACCCGCTAATCTTATGCGCCAAGTCTACAACCATGAGGCCATGGTCTTGGAACGGCACAGGATCTCTGTGACTCATGAAGTCAGAGCCTGAGGAGCACCTAGTGAGGCATCCCTGTTATGGTACAAAGAGCCTAGGCTGAATCCATATAAGAGATGCGAAAAGCACTATGCTGACCTGAACTACATCGAACCTCAGAGGTTCCCTAACTTGAGTTGGTGCTCCTATCAGAGGTGGTGCTAACTCTGATGACTCCACAACTGTAGTTACTATGGGAATTGGGATTGCAGCTGGCACCACATTTATGTTATACTCCCTAGAAAAGTCCTAGAAAACTCGTATGTATGCCAAAGTTCTTGCCTCTACATTCATGTTCCTAGATGGAACTTCTTCCGGCCCTTCCTCTAGGTATGCCCAGTTGGGTCCACCCACCAACTCATCAATGTGCTCCATTTAACATTTGTATTAATATAGGAGCATTCTCTCCATTGTAATATTTTCAATGAAGGCCCTATCATGACTATTCTCATTTGCATTTCTTTGAAATGATCCAGTTTTCCAAAATTTTGGTTTTTGAAAACACACACTCTGATACCACCCGAAGGGGCTGTCATGCTCCGACCCGAAACCCTCGGTCGAGGACATGTGAACTCCTCACCAATCCCCCTGATGTTAGATAGGTGGGTACCTTCACCAAGGTAACACTGGCGGGACCAAGGCTCATAACTGTGAAATCATAAAAACTGCAATGGAAATTTTTGAACATTTGGTAATAAGTCCCATGTGGGGCTCCTGAAATGCATGGTTAAAAATAACGGGAATATTAGAATCATGATATGATAGGGGTTCAAACCTTCGTAATTGTAGGTGCATTCACCTCGTAGTAAGGATTTCAGTTTTGACTTTCCCTTCCACAAGTTGTTGTCATCCTCGACTTATCTACACAATTGATTAGGGGAGAGAGTGAGCTCATATCTTAGTGAGTGGGACACTGATGGATGTGCCACTACATGGCTTATGACCCAGACCATTCCCATAAACCAACTAGCATACAATGTGAAACCTGTCCTCTCAAACCAAGGCAAACTAGGAAAAGAACCAATAACATACATGAGGAAATCAAGCCATTTAAGGAACCGAAAATGGTAAAGAAGGGGTTAAATTGGGAAGCTGAAAAATCCCAATTGACAAAAAATTCATAAAAATCATGGGGAAGAACCATGAGCCGAATTGGATGGGAAAACCAGACCGGTTTGGGGTGAACCAGACCTGAACTGGATTGAACTAGAGTGAACAATGGTGAACCAGTTCAATAATTCATTTTTCTAGTGGCTTAAAAAGATCAATTTGGAAAATTGTGACCACCATTAGATAGAAAATGAATTTAGATTAATTTACAAAATTTTAATTTTTAAAAAATCGGTCAAATCAGGACTAAACCAGCCGATTTTCTTTTTCGGGTCACTAAATCCGGTCAGACTGGACTGGTCAACGTATGTTTGGTTAGTATCCATGCAGACACGAGGAGCCAATGGGATGCTGCCACATGTTTGGTCAATGGCCAACATAGTGGCTGAGTAGGATCTCCATGTCAGTAGGACCATCCAATCATGTGCTGCCACGTGGTCGATCTGCATATGCGAGCTTCGCACGTGCGGAACAATGTCATCTTCCTCCTCTGTCTGATGACACTGTTCATCGAGAAAAGATTTTTCTTTCCTTTTCTGGTGAAGGAAATGTTCTATGATTTGGGAAATTTTCGATCATGATGAGCACGACCAGTATGGAAACAGGTAGGGAAGAGGGTCTCCGAGCTCCCTATATAAAGAGCTCCTCTCCATTCATCCTTCACACACCTCAAATCTCCTCTTCCTCTGAAGTACTCAATTTTTTGCCGAAGCTCAAACCAGAGCTCTAACTTGGGCACTTTTCTCAGCCTTAGAAGATGACCTTAGGTCCTACATACTCGGGAGGAAGTCAATTACCTGACGCCCACCTCCACCTAACCCGAGGATTACCAGAAAAGTACCGGTGAGATCAAATAGTGAAATAACACCGTCGGTCCGAAGCTCCCTATTTTGGCCAAACTGAATTCGGCCAATTAATACCTCTTGCAGTCAAATCAAGTCCTCCCTTAGCCTCTATGATTATCACATGGCCTCTCTAGAGGAAAAAAAGATAAGCCAATTCAGCCCATATTCATTAGAATAGTTTGATTCTAGAGAGAGAAAATGCTAGATTTCATTGATAAATTCCCAGTGATCCTAACAACAATTGCACTAATTCTTGATCCTAGAAGGACCCTAAGGATGAGAACTACCTTCCCAGATCAAGAACTCAGATCACCACGCCTTCGACAGTAATCTTTCGAAGCTTTCTCTCTCTACATCTAATTTTCCAATGAAGCTCTGTTTGAGTTTGTCCAAAATCTGCAATTCAAAGCTCAATTGGATTGTATGAAAGTGTAAAAGCCGATTCTTGCCACTAATTGGAGCAATTAACCCTGTTTGATTGGCCATTTTGAAGAAATCAAATTCGGTCAATAGAAATGGGTGAAATCGGGGGAAATTAGAAATTTTGAAAATTTGAAGGCCTTAGAGAAATTTTTCAAAATTGAAGGTCAATTGGAAATGAGGAAGATGCTGGAGGACCAATTGGTCAATTTTTGAAAGAATTGGGACTAATTAACCATTATTGGAAAGTTAGGGGAAAAATAGTAATTTTGGAAAAGTTGGGGACCAATTTGGAAATTTGAAAAATTTTGAGCCCCATTTACAATTTTAAGAAAAATTAAGGACTCAAAGAGGATATTGGAAATCTTGGAACTTGATTGGGGGAAAATTTGAGCACTAGGGACCTAAAGTCAAGAAGTATGAACTTTAGGGACCTAAGTGCAATAAAACTAAAGATTAGGGCTTAGTTACCAATACGTGAGAATAAGAAGTCGTTCATGCCGAATCCTTCCTTATAAGGTTGTTCAAACTATGTAGAAATACATTGGACTAGGAAGTGAACAAAAAGGGAGCACAACTCAAACTTGAAAAATCGATTGGGGACAAACACGTCACAGTCATTGGGAGAGTGAGCATATTTATACATCATATTCAGTTGGGATGATGTGCACAATTTAAAATGAAAATTTACTTGTGAGTGAGAATTTCTAACATCATACTCGGTTGGGATGATGAGAAAAATTTTAAGTAAAAAACGTACTTACCGGTTGAAATGGAAACCACTTACCGGTTGTGAGTGGACATACCTCTATCATCACACCCAGTTGGTGTGATGAGTAATTTGAGCTAAAAACTATTGTTGGAAATATTTTCCCCTTACTGTGTGCAAATGCTTAAACTATTTGGGAGACTTTTCTAACGAAAGCTAGAGTAGCTCCAATAGGTCGGGGGCCTTGTTTTTGAACTTATAGGGCTTAAGGCCATGTTTTGAAAAAAAAAACTTGTGAAGTGGGCCCAAGGCGAGTGGGCACGGGCTGGAGCTCCTAGACAAACATGTGTAAAAGAACCATGAAAACTCTCATTAAATTGCAAATTTTGTGTGAATGTCCACGGTACCAAGTCAGGACTGACAAGGCTCGATGTGCTAGTGGCAGTGCACTAGGACTTGGTCGATGGACCAATCAAGCAAATAACTATAGGCCAAGTCGAGTGTCGGGGCCGTTGGACCGTCTACACCAAAGATGATGGCTATTATGTGAAAACTATTGTTTGTGCATGTACTCTGGTTCGGGACCATCGAGACGCTCATAAGGGGTAGTAATGGGTTCCAAGGACTACTGGATGACTTGGTGGCGATAAGGGTACTTCATCGTACCAGTTAGTCATGAAACTGGTCAAAGCTTCTTGCGCATGAGACTAGGGTGAGGGCGGGATGAGGTCTCTATCCTTATATGGCCATGAAGTGATTTTGGGTCTAAGGGCTGGGTGCCTGGGGCGTCACTTAGACTCAAGGTAGAAGTGGTCGAACTTCTATTAGGGTGGACAGTCAAGTTGCGCTAATCCCCAACTGGGTATAGTCTGGGCCTGTCTTGTAAACCCTTTATGATAAAGGGCGTGTGTATGATTGCTAAACACCTCCCGAGCAAGCGAAAGTGTTAAAAAGAACTAAACACACATAATATTAAAGGAATTATGAAAAAGGATAAAAAGGCTTTGAAGATAGATGTGTTAAGTGGTTTTGATAAACTATTTTTAAAATGCACTCCCAACACCCACTCACTGAGTTGTAGAAACTCACCCACTCCGTTTTCCCCTTTTCAGGAAAAAGGATATCAAATTTAGAGAACCCCCAAAGATGAACCCTAAGTTAGGTACGCTTAAAGTTATGTTAAGCTTTTCTTTAGTTTTGTGCAATGCTATTCCAGGGAACATGTTCAGAAATTTCGCCTGACTACTCTTGGTCTTGAGAAGGGGGTGATCCTTCTTAAACCAAAGGGAGTGGCAGGTTGCTTTCGGGGATCTGATCGAGCCGGGTCGAGGCATGACATACAAGATCTAGTCCTACTCCTCGTATCTCCCATACGAGTCATGTGGTTTACTTTTTCCCTTCTAAAACATGATCTTAGGTCTTCTGGCTAGCTTCTATCTTACAATCGGGGTATGCTCGGTGTCACCTTTAAAGGGTATTTCCCATATCTAATTCACACAATTCAAACAAGTGATGTGGTCTCACACAATCGTATGGCCTCCACTTAGGTGGCACTCCCAGGTTATCTCAGCCCATGACCTAGCCCGTTCACTAAGGCAAACTAATAAACAAGGGCACTGATGACCCTAAACACATAAGCACAAATCCATCTGAAATGGATAGCCATTCGGCCAATCCCCGACCATGAGCTGGAGTGTGGAATGCACTATGACTCTCATCCTCATCACCCGACACCTCACATGTGCCACCTTTTCAGCTCAGTGCCTTAACACCTTGTGGTCCTGGCAGAAATCATGCCGCTCTCCCTCATGCCTTGGATAGACAGGTGGGCTACTTGGGCCCCTCATAGGAAATATAAAGCACCCTAGAATGCACCGCCTCACTGAACAATTCCAGACAAGGACTGGAGTGAAGGGGTTGCGAACCTTCATCACAGTCACAACTCCTATTTTAAGCACCCAGGTCATAGTCGCATTACCAACTCTTGTTGGCCTTTGGTCTCTACACTTACGACTCATCTTGCCATCTATGTGTCACAGAGGTGTACATGAATGATACCCGTACGTGTTTTGGGTGTCTCGAGAAAACATGGAAGTATCATATTGTGCTCCCCCAATCTCCTTTCCATTTTCCCTTGGATGACGACACCATCCCTTAGGAGCCCCTCCGTCACCTAACCACCAATACCGATTTTAACAATATGACTCACAATCATATTATGGCACTCATGGCCATTTCTTGTAACGGTACCACAGACACAACCTTACAAGGAGCTTGTGCAACACATGCTATCTCCCCATAACTTAACACACCAAATGCATTCCACAAAATTCATGCTAAAATGTACTTTAACATGGGAGGCCAGACCTCTCCGGAGTCTCCCCTTTTCTTTTGATGAATGCATAACCACTGAAAGTTTGTCTCTACATGATTTAGCTTCCCCTTTCAAGCAACAGCCCAATCGACCTTGGAGTCGGGTTTCACTGCATAAACCTGACCGGATCACAATCACAACAAGCATATCCCACATATTAGGAGTCCGACCCTTAGCTGCCCCTACCCAATTTCACACAGGGCACAAGCCAAATCTATGCTTTTCTTTGGTTTCTTAAAAATTGGCATTCATCTAACCTCTGAATCTCATGATTAATTTCTTTTTTTCTTTAAAAATAATCTTTGATTTATTGGGCATGTTTCTTTTCGGTTCACCATTCTTATACCAGTTATCAAAGTGCAACATAAATATCAAAGCACACATGGCCATACAAGATCAAACAATCGGCTCGGTCAGTCTAATAGGGTGTGTCGTCAATGATGGATTTAAACCAAACCCACTCACCTCGTTCACAAAACTATTTCATTCTGTGATGCACATGAAATTCGGCCTAATTCCGGTTTGATGCTCTTTGCATTCTCTACAAGGTATAGTAAATTAAGGGTCAGTCTTTCTGCAGATCCCCTATACTTACTCTGACCATGCTCTTCCTATGGTCCCTACCTCTTTTAAAGGTTACTCTTTTCGGACCTAAGACTTTTCTTAAGTATTTCCACACTGGTCCCTAAAGTTCTTTTGGGTCCCATTTAGGTCACAATAGACATTGGAAATGATTCCAAGCCCTATTTTTCTTTTATTGCAAAAAAGAACATATGTTTTGGCAAAGCTACAATTTTGCCCCTCAACTTAAACACTTAGGTTCTGGGGTCCATATGACCCACAAATCTGTCACATAGGTCCCTAAACTTCTTTTTATTTTGTTTAGGTACTAGGACTTCCCAAAAGTCTACTTTGGCCATGCAAAAATTCATATTTCCACTTTGGCCCCAAATTTTGCCTTTATTGGAAAAAAAAGTCCATAAACTTTTTCCAATAGGCAAAATTGCTCCCCAAACATCACCAAACTTTCCAATCAGCCCCAACACCTAGACCGTTAGGAAGACCCCATAAAAAGCTTATTCCCAATTGGGTTTCCAAACTTTCAATTCTTTATAAATTGGTCCCCCCAACTTTGACCCAAAATTCAAGTATCTCCAAAATTTCTCAAGTTAAGTGGGGAGGTCCCCCTCGATTCCCTCTACCCCGTCATATGGTTTGTTTAGCCGACATCAATAGGCATTGCTCTAATCAAGCTTGAACTAGAAATTCAATCAATCCCATAGTAAATTAGGTCAACATTGATACGAATTGCTCCGACTGAGCTTGATCTAGAAATTCAATCCATCATATAGTAAATCGGGTCATAGCCTATATAAACCTCGCCCCTTCAGGATAAGAAAATCGGGGAAAGAACTAGTCAACCCAAGAGAGAGAACCAAATGGATTCACGAACCTCTACCATTAGAGAAATGGCAAATTGGGAAATTTACAAATCTAGAGTGACCTAAAGAGTCATAAAAGTCATGTAAAAAGACTTTGGGATAAATTGAAAAAGAAAACGAGATCGGTTCAAGTGAATCAGACATGAACCAGATTGAACTGGTTTGAACCAGTTTGAACCATCATTGAACCAATTTTTAAATTTATTTTTCTAGGTGGCTTAAAATATTTAAATTGAGGGAAATAAACCAACCATTGGATAGAGAAAGAATTTAGATGAATTTATAAAATTTTAATTTTGAAAATTTTGGTTGAATCGGGTCTGAACCGACTGGTTTAAGCATTCAACCTGGTTCGGATCGGTCCGGTCCAGTTCAGAATAATGTCGTCTTTTTCTTTCAAATGACAACACTGTTCACTCATCGGAAGAACTGGCAGTGCCGATGAAGATGAATCGCCTCCATTCAGGGCATTTCAGAACATGAATGAGCGTTATAAAGGTACCAAACGGACGGCCAATGAGTTCATGAGATCCCTTTATAAAGAGCTCCTCTCCATTCATTCTTCTCACATCTAAAAACTCCATTCTCTCTCAACTACTCCAATTTCCGATGAAGAATTAATCAGAGCTCTGACTTGGGCATTTTTCTCAACCTTAGAAGGCAAGATTGGTTTCTTTAGACTCCGGGGGAAGTCAGCTATCTGATAGCACCCTCCGTTCGATCCAAGGATTGCTGGAGAAATGTCGACAAAATCAAACAGTGAAGCAGCTTCGGCGGACTAAAGCTACCCTGTTTCGGCTGAGCTAAAATCAGCCAAATTCAGCCCACATCAGGCCAAACCAAGCTGTTCTAACATCCCCATAGCCTTTAGACGACCTCAACTGAGTTGAAAGGTAAGCCAATTTGGCCCCCCTAAGTCGTTGTAGGTCGGAGTTAGAAAGAGTAACTATGAAATTTCACTGATGAAATTCTCCCTCAATTCAAGGTCAATTGTAGGAATTATTGATCCTAGAAGATACCTTAGGAAGAGAAATATCTTCCTCGATAGAGAGATCGGACCGCCGCACCTCCGACAGTAAGCTTTCGAAGCTTTCTATCTCTACGTTTAGTTTTTCGGCGAAGCTTCGTTTGAGCACAATTTGGACCCAAATGACGGGGTTTGAAGCTCAATTGAATCATATAAAAGTGTAGGAACTGATCCATACCTTCAAATGGAGCAATTGAATTGTCAATTTGATGAATTCAAATTCAACCAGTTTGAAAGAGGGAAAATTGGGGAAAATTTTGGGGATTTTGTAAAATTGAGGGAATAAATTACAATTTCTCAAAATTGAGGGCCAATTGGCCATGGAAAGGATATTGGAGGACCAATTGGTTGATTTTTGGAAGGATCGAGAAGTAGTGGAGACTACACTCTAAAGAAGGGTAATAGAGTGGGCATGGTGAAGAGTATACGAAATAAGACCCGACAATCAGGGATATCTCAGATAGGAAAGTAAAGGGTGAACTAGGAAATTAAGGTGGGCGAATGATTAAAGGTAGTCGAGAAATACTTTTAGACAGAGAGAGAAACGAAGCTATACAATCCCCGAAAGATTGGAAAGTTGGGAACAACCCTAAAGGTGGTGTTGTAGAAGTTTGATGGACAAATACAAGTTCTAGACTATATCATGTCGTAAGGGAAATGTAAGCACCAACAGTTCCAAGTAAAATGTGACTCAAGTAAGAAAGAGTTAGTCAGTAAGCATAACAAGGTTAGACATAATTTTGACTGAAGCTGTAATTAATGATAGATGAAGGATGGGTCAAATTAGGATGAAGGAACAATAACACCGAAACCTGTGAAAATAAGCATGTAATGCTCAAAAGAACACTGAGCTAAGGGTTTCAACGATGAAATAATAACTAGAAAAATGAACGATTGGGCACCTTGGAACTCGCAATCTTGGAATCTTGAGTAAGAACCCCAAAGGGAAGAATCTTGCCCTAAGTAAAGGGAGATGCGAACCTAAGGATATACCTTTGGAGTCACGGGCAAGACATACTAGTTATGATAAAACTCCATGGAATGAGTAAACAATATAAAGGAAAAGAAATTCCTTAAGTGCGTGATTCAAAAGGGCTAAGTGAAAGAACAACCACAGTTGGCATGTCAAGCAAATCCTGAGTTAACATTAAGGGAAATTATTTCCAATGCAAAGGATGTTGATTTAGTTTTGGGGACAAAACTCCTAAAAGGAGGGGAGAGTTGTAAACCACGTCCCTTTAAAACAAGGAAATCGGGGAAAGAACCGGTCAACCCTAGTGAGAAAAAAACTGAACCGGTTCACAAACCCGATCATCAAAGAACGGGCAATTTGGTGAATTTATAACTTCTGAGTGACTCAAATGGTTCATAAAACCTTGGAAAAAGACCTTAGGACAATTTGGAAGAGAAAAACTAGACCGGTGCAGGAGAACTGTATCCGAGTTGGATTGAACCGGTTTATGAACCGAGTCAGTTCATGAACCGGAATCGATAGAGAAAGGGCAAATCGGGAAATTTATGGATCCTGAGTGACCCAAGGACTCAAAAATGTCATTAAAAAGGACTTTAGAATGAATTGGAGATGAAAACTAAACCGGATTCAACTAGTTTGGACTAGTCTGAACCAATATTGAACTGGATGATAAATTTATTTTTCTAGGTGACTTAGAAAATTTAAATTTTAGATTTGAGGTCAGCATTGGATAGAGAATGAATTTAGATGAATTTAGAAATTTTTAATTTTGAAAAACTCAGTCGAATCGTGCCTGAACCGGCCGGTTTAATCTTTGGACCCAGTTCGGAACAATGTCGTCTTCTTCCTTCAGATGCCAACATTGTTTACTCGCCGAAAAATCAAGTAGCGCCGGTGAAGCTGAAAAGTCTCTGGCCAAGAAATTTCAGGCAATGAATGACTGCCATTATGGCAGCAATCAGATGAACAAGAAGTCCCCTAACTTCCTGTATAAAGAACTCCTCCTCATTCATCCTCTCCAATCCTGAAAACTGCATTCTATCTCAACTACTCCAAATTACGATGAACCTCAAACTAAAGCCCTAATATATGGTCTTTTTTTGAGCCAAAGAAGGCATGGTCAGGTTCTTTAAACTCGGTGAGAAGTCAGCTACACGCCTATAGTCTCCATTTGCTCCAAGAGTCGTCGAAGAAGCACTGGCGTGATCGAAAGTGAAGCAGCTCTGGCAGACCGAAGCTGCCTTATTTTGGTCGAGATGAAATTGGCCAATTTGAGCCCTTCTCAGGCCAAACCAAGCCCTCCCAACACCTCTACAGCCCTTCTACAGCTGAATTTATTTGCCCCCAAGTTCCAAAACCGAGGCCTCCGGCCGAATAGAGCTATTTGAGCTCCCATCGAGAAGGTCTCACAAATCATTTAAGCAGTGACACATAGTCATGGGAGAGCACTTCTAATAAAAATAAAGTTTCAACTATCCATCATACTAACCTAGTATGAGGATATCTCCGCTCATAACATATGAACGAGTTTTCCACTTCCTCCGAGTAAGTTTCATCATACCAACCGAGTATGATCTACTTACAATCAGTAAATAGTTTTTCCGTGTCATTTTCACATCACGTCTCTAAGTTGTAATGTTTATAATATCACAAAGTAGTGGGTTTTCATTTCGAGGTACTTATCATCCGTAACCGGGTATGATATAAAATCCCACTCACCCGTAAAATTCTTCTTAGTCAGTTTCCGTCCCTTGCAAGCTTATCTTCAGCTGGCATCCTCGTTGTCTTGTGTTTCTACATGAAATGAACATTATTGTTCATTATCATTTGACTTGATCACCTCATTCAGTGTGAATCACTAAATTCCCAACTTTTCCTATATTTACAATTTGGTCCCTAAAGTTATTTTTCCATTTACTTTTAGGCCCCAATTGTAGGTTTTCCCAAATTGAGACCTGAAACTTTTAAAATTCCCTTTTGGGACTTCAATTTACTCAATTTCATAAAAGGGTTTCAAGTTTCCCAAATTTCCAATTTGGCCCCCAGTTTTCCAAAATTACAATTTTTCCCTTCCTTTACAAACAATTGGGTTTTACCCCAAAAATTCTAAAATTTGCTCAATTGGCTCTCTAGCATTCTTATCATGTCCAATTGACCCTAAATTATATAAAATTGCATTTTGGTCCTTCAAATTTTCAAAAATCCCTAATTTCCCCAAAATTTCCCCAATTTCAACTCCATAACACAGTAGAATTTGATTTCATCAAATTGATTGATCAATCACTTCTAATTGTTGAAATTGAAGTTGAAATTGAGTTTCTACATGTTCATATGATTCCATAGCACTTTAAATCGTAAGTTTTAACACCGGAATGACCTTAAATGGAACTTCGTTGGAAAATAAACTGTAGGGAGAGAAAGCTTCAATTGCTCACCGGTGAGGGCGCGATGGTCTGAGCTCTCTATCTAGGCAGGTAGCTCTCCTCTTAAAGTTCCTCCTAGGATTAAGAATGATATCAATTGATGCCGAATCGGATTAGAATTCTATCATTAAAATTCCGCCGGCTCTCTCTCAAGCATCGGTCAGAAATTGTAGAGGGGAGCCAAATATACCTTTCGGTCCTAATTTTGCCATGGGTGGGCTGGGGAAGTGTTGGGAGAGCTTGGTTTAGCCTAAGGAGAGCTCTAATTGGCTGATTTTAGCTCAGCCGAAATAGGGTAGCTTCGGTCTGCCGTAGCTGCTTCACTGTTCGATCACGCCGACGCTTCTTCGATCACTCTCGGAGCGAATGGATGTCATCACCGTGTAGCTGACTTCTGCCTAGATCTAAGGAACCCGGCCTCGCCTTCTTTGGCTCAGAAATGACCTTATATCAAAGCTCTTGTTTGAGCTTCACCGAAAAACTAAGCAATTGAGAGAGACTTAGCTTTTCAGGTGTGGAGAGGATGAATGGAGAGTGGCTCTTTATATAGGGAGTTCAGAGAGTCCTCAACCCTCTGTTTGTCACCTTTATGACAGACATTGATGGCCTGAAACGTACTGAATGGAAACATTTCTTTTTCACTATCACTGCTTCAATTTTCCGGCGAGTGAACAGTGTTGTCATCTAAAGGAAGAAGATGGCACTGTTCCGAACCGGACAAGACTGGTTCGAACCGGGTTCAAAGCTTAAACTAGCTGGTTCATCCTCGATTTTATCGAATTTTTTAAATCTAAAAATTTCAAAATTAATCTAAATTCATTTTTTATCCAATAATGGCCTCAAATCTCAAGTTGAATTTTTTAGACCACCTAGAAAAATAAATTTTGCATCCAGTTCAATAGTGGTTCAAATCGGTCCAAACCGGTTAACCCTAAAGTCCTTTTTCATGTCTTCTATGATTCCCTAGTCACTCAGGGTTCATAAAGTTTTTGGCTTCACTTCTTTCTATCGGTTCCAGTTCATAAACCAGCTCGGTTCTTAAATTGGTTTAATCCGGTTCGGATCTGGTTCACCCGAACCGATCTATTTTTCTCTCTCAATTTGTCCTAAAGTTCCTTTTCAAGGTTTATGAACTTCTTTAGGTCACTTGGGAGTTAAAATTCCTCCAATTTGCCAGTTCCTCAATATGTGTTTGTGAACCGGTTCGATTTTCTCACTTAGTATGACCTGTCCTTTTCCTGGTTTTTCCTTAACTCAAAAGAGTGGGGATTACAACTCTCCCCACCTTTAAGTTGTTTTGTCCCCAAAACATATTTCACATTATTCTCTTGTTGGCTTAATTTTTTTTGTTATAAAAATTTTCTATTTCATCATCCTACAACCTTCTCAGTTATTTTCGTTCATCCCTTTCATCACATGTTTAAGATTCTCATCTCATTCTCATCATTTCCTCATTCCATGGAACTTACCTTAGCCTAGAGTATTTTCCTTGAAAATCTATGATCATTTCCTTTCATTATGTCCTTCTTTACCAAAGCACCATTTCACATCCCAAGCTTCTTTTACCCAACATTTAAGAACTATAAATTTCTGTCATTTTTCTTTCACGGATTTTGGCATTTATTGTCTTTTCATCCTATATGGATTCCTTACTCATTCTTTGGTTATCACTTTTATGCTTAACTTTGTTATGTCTTACTCATAGACCATTCTTTTCCTAATTATATTTCTCTGAGTCAGTTGAATTTACATGCCCCCTCACTACATGGCATTTTTAGTAATGTATAACTTTACATTCTTATAACAATATTGATTTTCGTACTTCCAAATTTCTTTATTTGGTCATTCCAACTTCAAATCCTTAAATTTCCCGATACTTAATAACATATTAAAAATTGATCTTTTACTTCATTCTTCATTCCCACTGGTGTCCTTTCCCCTTAGGTTTTCTTCTCTTTCTAAATCCATACTTGCTCTTTCTTATCAATGTTCCTCAAACTATTATTCATTTTGAGTTTAGTTCCTTTCTTACTCGTATGACACCGTTTGACATCATCTTCCTACCTATACATTACCCAGGTTTGACTTATCCATTGATTCTTTACGATTTCCTTCTCCTTGAACATGGTCCTTTCTTTTCCAGTATTTTGTTCTTTAGGAGTTTAATCTCTTTTCTTCGATATTTCCTTCTAATTCTACCATTGAAATCCTTAAGTTCTGGAGTTCCTTTTTGCTGATATTTTTACCAACTTACTCTTACTCTTTGGATCCACAAGTACCTTCTGTTGATCCCACTTCATTCTCACTTATTTCAGAATTTGTTTATTCCTTTAAGGTGGACCTCTCATCCTCCTTGTGTTCCAAACCTTTCGTACCTTCCTGTCCTTGGTATTCCCCTTTTGTCATTGTTAGGGTGTATTCTTTCTCTACTCCCTATCTCTTATTAGACTTCATTTATTCCTTCGAATATCTTAGTCCATATCAGCTATATCCTTTAATCGGATTCGTCTAGAATTTCTTATTTGGGTTTCCAGGTCTTCTCGCAGTAGATCATGCCCAACCTCCTAACACACCCATTTAGCCACTCGTATTTCTCACTAGGGACCTTATTTCAACTCCAGTTTTGCAACCTTCCTCGATTGATTGTCTTGACATGAAGCTTTCTTCTTCTTCTCCCCGACTTCCTATTTATTTATATTTCTTCTTCTATCTTCCATTATGGGATTTCCTTTTTGTTTAATCTTCTTATCGTTCTTTAGAGATCCCTTTCCCTAAATCTTCTCCTGACTTAAATATCTTTTATGACTTATCTACTCCTATTTCTCTTCCTCTTTTGATTCATTCCCTTGCCTTTCTCAAGTCTTTATCTCTTACAAAGTTCCTAAGGAATTGTACCTTAATATATTTTTGTGGCCTTCCTGTTATCTTCCTTGGTGGTCTCTTATTTCTTTTTCTTTCTGATATTCCCATGGTTCCTTTTGGAATGTTCTACTCTCCCTTGTTTTCCTTACTCCTTATTCTTATTTTAACTCCTCGAATTTTTCATGATTTCGTTACCTTTTCCTTTCTTTTTCTTAAGATCATTCTTAGATGGATTCTTCTTTATCGTCTTCTAAGGGTAAGTCCTAAGGGTTGAGACTTGTATTTTCTTCATTAGGTGATTTCCTACTTAAATTTTTATTATCATATTCTTTTGTTTTAAATAACTCAAAAGTTAAAACTTTTACTTTCCTTTATTCAAGAAATATTTTTCTTGCCATAACTTGGCTTATTACAAGAATTTTCTACCCCCTAATCCTTTAGGGTCATAGGACTAGAGTTAACACTAGAATAATTATGGGACTCTTGATCATAAGGTTTTGAGGAACTGATTGGGGTCCATTCGCGTTCCCTAATAGGGTGAATTTCATGTATGGCCTCCAATCCGTACTGCCTTAGTACCTTAACTTCACACTCATAAGTCCAATTCACCCATTGAGAGGGATTGAAGCTATGTTAAGTGGGTGGAGGTACTTGGTGGACCTTCATGAATGTGGCATATGCATCCCAATAATTGTCCAAATCCTCTTTCTTGGTGGGATTTCCTTTTAATTGTTGTGGGGCTAGAGGAGGAGGGGTTGGACTTCCAGGAGGTGATGCTGGTTTCTCTTGTCTAGGAGGAGAGTATATGATGCCTTCTGGTTCCAGTAAGGCTCCTACTAGTTTCCGATAATCTTACACCATGTCCTTGGGCAGCCTCTTCTCACCCTTTAGAAACCTTTGTATGGCTTCCTCCCTTGGGTTGGATGTCTTTTTCAAGGTTATAGGTGGAGGACTGGATTTCACCGCAAATTTTCTAGGGAATCTCCTTCCTATATGATAGTCTAGAGTTGGATTAATGTCAGGGCATAATATTGATAATGTTTCAAGAGAACTAGGCTCTGATACCACTCTAGTTATCACGCCCCAACCCGGTTTGGTTGGATCCTAGTGAACAACCCGCCGCTCTCTCGATTCAAGAGGAGTTTCCCCCCTATTTTACTCGAGATGAAACAAACGTATTTTCAACCTTGTTCCCTAGAAAGACATATCAAATAAAATGCAAGCACAAGAGAAATTAAGCATACCTGATAGAGGGTAAGACTTGGTGTTATTCCTAGTCATTTTATCTTTTTCTGAAAAGGGACAAAAAAGAGGGTTGAGTTTCTATAACTCAGTGAATGGGTATTTTTTTAAAATGGAGTAAAAAAATATGGAGTTTAGGAATGTTTTCAAGTTAGAGTGTGCCAGACTCCTTAATTTCCTTTAAATTTTCTCCACTTTAAAATCTCGGCTTTCAAAGAACATCCTTCATCATGAAGGTCAATCATACAATTGCAGGCCAGCTCATCCACTGAACCCATTTGTGGCGTCGGAGTGACTTTACCGACGACCTAGATAGAAGCACGCCCACTTCTACACTGAGAATGAGTGGATGTACACGACATCCGACACTCAATCCTGAAATCAATTCTCCATATCCGTATGAGGACACAGACCTCATCCCGACCCCACCCCCGTCTCGTGCACTTGAAGCTACATGGAGCTTCGCAAGGTCACCTGATCCGATGAACTGTCCTTATACCCACCAGGTCGTCCAGGGCCCTAAGACACATCACTACCCCTCTTGGGCATCTTGAAGGTCCCATATACATAGTGCATGGACAATCAATATTTTCACATCATGCCATATAATCTGTGGTGCCATTGGTCCAATGACCCCGACTTTCAACTCAACATGCAGCTGTCGTGTCGCACTACCATTAGTTGATTGAATATGTCGGTCCTATCTTGGTACCATGGCCAAACAATTCATTTATTTAAAGTTTTATGGCATATAACTCATGTTTGTTTACGAGCTCCTACTCATGCCAACTGGCCTATGGCCCATTGTTCGAGATTTTCAAAATTGGGTGCATTAGCCCCCAAGTTCCAAAACCAAGGTCTCCGGCCTAACAGAGCTATTCGAGCTCTCATCGAGAAGGTCTCCCAAATCATTTAAGCAGTGGCACACAGTTAGGGGAGAGCACTTCCAACAAAAATAAATTTTCAATGATCCATCATACCAACCGAGTATGAGGATATCTCCACTCATAACCGATTAATGGGTTTTCCACTTCCTCCGAGGAAGTTTGATCATACCAAACGAGTATGATCTACTTACAATTTGTAAGTAGTTTTTTCGTGTCATTTTTACATCACATCTCTAAGTTGTGATGTTTAAAATACCACTAAGTAGTGGGTCTTTATTTCGAGGTACTTATCATCCCCAATTTGGTATGATATAAAATCTCACTCACCCGATCGTGCAGTTAAATTCTTCTTAGTCAGTTTCCATCCCTCGCAAGCTTATCTTCTGGTGGCATCCCCATTGTCTTGTGTTCCTACATGAAATGAACAATATTGTTCATTATCATTTGACTTGATCACCTCATTCAGTATGAATGACAAAATTCACAACATTTCCAAAATTTACAATTTGGTCCCAAAAGTTAATTTTCCTTTTACTTTAGGCCCCAATAGCCGGTTTTTCCCAAATTGAGTCTCGAAACTTTTAAAATTTCCTTTTCGGACTTCAATTTACTCAATTTCATAAAAGGGGTTCATGTTTCCCAAATTCCCAATTTGGCCCCCAATTTTCCAAAATTACCATTTTGCCCTTCCTTAACAAAAATCTTATGTTTTACCCCAAAAATTGTAAATTTTGCTCAATTGGCCCTCTAGCATTCTTAACATGCCCAATTGACCCACAATTTTATAAAATTGCATTTTTGTCATTCAAATTTTCAAAAATCCTCAATTTCCCCCAATTTTAACTCCCTAACACAATTGAATTTTATATCATCAAATTGACTAATCAAACATTTCTAATTGTTGAAATTGAGTTTCTACATGTTTATACGATTCCATAGCACTTTGAATCATAAGTTTTAACACCGGAATGAGCTCAAATGGAGGTTCGTCAGAAAATAGACTGTAGAGAGAGAAAGCTTCAATTAATCACCGGTGATGGCACAGTGGTCTGAGCTCTCTATTTGGGCAAGTAGCTCTCCTTCTGAGGTTTCTCCTAAGATCAAGAATTACATCAATTGATGCCTAATCAGATTAGAATTCTGTCATTGAAGTTCTATCAGCTCTCTCTCTAGCACTAGTTGAAAATTGCAAAGGGGAGCTAAATTGGCTTAACTTTGGGTCCTAATTCGGTCGTAGGAGGGCTGAGGAAGTGTTGGGAGAGCTTGGTTTGGCATGAGGAGGGCTCGGATTGGCTAATTTTTGCTCGGCCAAAACAGGGCAACTTTGGTCTGTTGGAGCTCTCCCACGGTTTTAAACCAACTTTATGACTCCCTATGTCACTCAGGATCCATAAGTTTTCTGGTTTCCCTTCCCTCTATCGGTTCTGGTTCATAAACGAGCTTAGTTCTTAAACCGGTTCGATCTGTTTCAGGTCTTGTTCACCCAAACCAATCTAGTTTTTCTCTTGTAATTTTTCCTAAAGTTCCTTTCGAAGGTTTATGAACTTCTTTGGGTCACTTGAGAGTTAAAATTCTTCCAATTTGCCCGTTCCTCAATACAGGTTTGTGAACCAATTCAGTTTTCTCACTTAGTATGATTCGTTCTTTTCCTGATTTTTTCTTAACTAAAATGAGCAGGGTTTACAGATAGAACTTTGATGACTAAATTCTCATTCAATTCAGCATCAATTGATGCAATTCTTGATCCTAGGGAAAATCTCATGATGAGAGCTATCTGCCTAGATCGAAAGCTTGGACCGCCGCGCCCCTAACGGCAACCTTTCGAAGCTTTCTCTATCTAAGTTCAGTTTTCCGGCGAAGCTCCATTTGAGTTTATTCCAGCATCAAATCATGCGATTCAAAGTGCAATTGAATTGTGTGAAGGTGTAGGAACCCTAATCTAACTTTAATTTTAATAATTAAACTCATTTGATCAGTTAATTTTTATGAAATCAAATTTGGCTTAGTTAGAAGTTTGAAATTGTGGGAAATTTGAGGGAAATTTGGGAATTTCAAAAATTCGAGTGACTAAAGTGCAATTTGATAAAATTGAAGGCTAATTGGGCATGATAAAGATATTGGAGGACCAATTGGGAAAATTTTTGAAATTTTGGGTCCAAAACATACAATTTTTGTTAAGTAGGGGCAAAATAGTAATTTTGGAAAAGTTGGTGACCAAATTGGAAATTTAGGAAATTGAACCCCTTTCTGTGAATTTGAATAAATTGAGGTTCAAGGTGATTTTAAAAGTTTCAGGACTCAATTTGAGGAAAAACCGGCATTAGGGACTTAAAGTTAAAGAAAAATAACATTGGGGACTTAATTGTAAATAAATGAAAAATTCAGTTTTCTCATTCATTTGGGATGAATGAAGGCTATTTGGCTAAATGATAATGAACAAGGATGTTCATATCGTGTAGGAACATGAAGTACTGGGAACGTTAGCTAAGACAAGTTCGAATAAAGGCAACAAGACGACTAAGAGGAAATTCACTACACTATCGGGTGAGTGGGTTTATTCACATCATACCTGATTGGGATAATGAGCACTTCGAAAATGAAAAACCACTTATATGTAGAATTTTAACATCACACATGGTTGGAGTGATGTGAGAACTACGCGGAAAAACTACTTACCGGTTGTAAGTAGATCTTACTTGGTTGGTATGATGAAACTTCTTTGAAGGAAGTGGAAAACCTGATTATCAGTTATAAGTGGAGATGTCCTCGTACTCAGTTGGTATGATAGATAGTTAAAAAGTTTATTTTTTTGGAAGTGCTCTACCTTGACTGTGTGCCACTACTTAAAATTTTTGGGAGACCTTCTTGACGGGAGCTTGAATAGCTCATGTAGGCCGGAGGCCTTGGTTTTGAAACTTGGGGGCTAAGACGCCCGATTTTTCTAAATCTCGAACAGTGGGCCCTAATCCAATTGACATGAGTAGGAGCTAATAAACAAACATGATTATTAAGCCATGAAAACTTAAGTAAATGAGTTGTTTGGCTATGATATCGAGACAGGACCGACTCAATGGACTAGCGGCAGTGCGACAAGACAGGTCTTCGGACTAGTAAAGACAAACAGCTATAGGTCGAGTTGAGATTTGGGGCCATTGGGCCAGTGGCACCACAGATTACATGGCTTATGTGAAAAATTGTGATTGTGCATGCACCGTATTACAAGACCTTCAAGACTTCCAAGAGGGGTAGTGATGTGTCATAGGGCTCTGAACGACATGGTGGAGATAAGGGCAGTTAGTCGTACTAGATGTCTTGAGAAGCTCGACATAGCTTCATTGCGCATGGGACCGGGGTGGGGATGGGATGAGGCTCTGTCCTTATATGGACATGGAGTATTTTTAGTCTGAGGGTAGGATGTTAGAGACGTTCACTCAAACTTCGGGTAGAAATCAGAGACTTCTATCAGGTTGGATGGTAAAGATGCTCCGATCCACAAGTGGGTGTAGTCAGCGTTACTACATCTTGCGAATGTGTGTGACCCCTTCATGATGAAAGGTGTGTGTGGTATGTTAAACACACCGAATATTGATATGGGAAAGTGGTTATGAAAATCGTGGAAATGATTTAAGAATCCTTGGAAATGAATTGGGAAACCTTAGAAAAAGGTTTTGATAAACCGAAATTTGAAGATAGACATTTTTATAAAATAAGGAGTCTGGCACACTCCGATTAAAAAAATTAATTTTTGTGAAAACTCTCACCCCCCAACACCCATTCACTGAGTTGTCGAACTCACCCCTCCCTTTTCACCTTTTTAGGAAACCAAAGGAAAACCAACTTTAAAGATTTATCGGTTGCCAAACCTTAAGACAAGTATGTAAAATTTATATTTAGTTTTGATTAATATTATTACAGTAAAGGTACAAGTAATAAGGACGCCTTGCTCCCCATGATTTATGTAAACCCCGTCCTTTAATAATAAGAAAACCGGGGAAAGAACCGGTCATTTTCAAATTTGAAATCGAATTAGTCTACAAACCCAATTATCAGGAAACGGGTAAATTGGAGAATTTACAACTCCCAAGTGACTCAAAATGGTTCATAAACCTTGGTAAAGAACCTTAGTACAAATTGGGAGAGAAAAAAACCAAGCCACCTAGAAGTGAAGAAGGAAGCACCTCTTCTATAGAAGGCAAGCCCTGAACGATGAAAGACAACTAGGATGTCCCGAGATACCAAGGTGTGACCTACTTTGGAAGATCAAATGAGACAAGTAGGGTGTTAGACTTGTAAAACCCGTCCTTTGGGACCAAAGGAAACTGGGAAAAGAACCGGTATAGGTTTATACAAGTGGAAACAAATCATTTAATGAATGAAAATTCCTTAACGGGGAAAATTGGGACATCTTAACTGACCAAAAATTCACAAAAATTATAAGGAAGAACCGGGAAGTGGAATTAAGGACAGAACCGAACCAGTTCGGGGGGAACCGGACTCGAACCGAACCCGAACCAGACCGAACCGGCATGAACCATAGTGAACCAGTTCACAAATTCATTTTTCTATGTGGATTAAAAATGTCAATTTGGGAAATTGAGACCATCATTAGATAGAAAATAAATTTAGATTAATTTAGAAAATTTTAAATTTTAGAAAAATTATCGAACCGGAGCCGAATTGGATGATTTTCAAATTTTGGCCAGTGAACTCAGTCGGACCTGACCGATCAACGGTCAACGAACCACTGAATGATCAACGGATCGGTCAATGTTCAACGAACCAGTCAACGGTCAATGGTTAATGGACTGTTGGCGCCACGTCAGTTGCCATGCAGGCACGGGTAACCATTGAGAGGCTGCCACATGTCCGGTCAACGGATGACTGAAACATACCACACAAACACGAGTAGCAAATGAGAGGCTGCCACGTGTTTGGTCCACGAGTCAACAGTTGACACGGCGGTTGAGCTGGCACTCCACGTCAAAAAAAAAAACTAATAACAACGTGCCACATGGCATGACCACCACGTCAACGTCTTTAACCTTTAGACGATGACAAAGAAAAGGCAAGAGAGAGAGAGAGTCACCGAAAAAGCTAGAGTGTTTGGTGAATCAAAAAATGCTTCAGTCAGATCACCTACAACCGAGTCAAAGGCCGAGTCTTACACCTGTGGGTAGCCTGAATAGTTGTTGAGCTCCTATATAAAGAGCACTCCCTCATGCATTGTCAGCATCCCACAATCGAGCGAAGAAGAATAAGAGTACATTTTTCGGTGAGCTGTGAACCAGAGCTCCGAAACCACATTGGGTATCTTTAGAATCAGGAGGAAGTCCTCTACATGACCCTACCATCCATTTAGCTCAAGAGCCATCGAGGAGGAATGAGGAAGCTCAAATAGTGCTGCTACTCCTCTTTCGGAAAATAGCCAGCCTCATGCTGCCTACTTCGAGCCCTCCCCCGGCCAATTGCAGCCAAGCTAGACCCCTTACGACCCATCTGGAGGTGCCCTGACCTTCCCCTAAGTGAAGAAGGTCATCAATTTAAGCGTGATTTGATCCAGGGAGGATCCTCATGATGAGAGCAACACAATGGTAGCCAAAGATCCGATCCCCAAACCCTCACTGGAGTAGACTACTTGAGCGCCAGCTTCCGGAAAAGAGACCGCGAGGCCAGACTCCGCCATTGTGACACCGCCAAAATCATCGAGTGAAGGGGAACCGCTATAACATCCATTCAGGTTGGAATGACGGTTCAATTTTAAAAACTATTTTCTCAGAATTAGCATTCCCTGACTGGGTGACTCTACTTAAAATATTTGGGAGCTAATTTCGGGTTTAGGCTCGAGATGCTAATGGGCCGAAGGCCAGTGGATAGGGGCATGGACCTGTCCAAAACAAACATGTGATATATTTTGCTAAAAGACTTGAATAATGGGAACTTTGCATGATACCCATTGAGCCAAGATGAGTTGTCAAGCTTGTTATGCTTAACCACTACTCTGCCAAAGTCATGTCTTCGAACCTGTTGGGCCAGTACGTGTGGCATACCGAAGCCAAGCCGATAGACCGTTGTGCTAGAGGGCTAAAGATAATGGTTATAATTTAAAAGATTGTTAATTGTGCATGCACCATGATGTTCTGGCCATTAGAACACCTGGCATGAGGTAGTGATGGAGCCCAAGGACTACTAGACGACCCAAGGAGCATAAGGACGTTTTCGTCGTTCAGTAGATCGTGAAGCTGAGGAGATTCCTACGCATGGAGATCAAGGCAGTAGGAGAAATGAGGTCTCGTCCCATTGAGTGGACATGGTGAAGTAATTGGGGGTTTGATGTGTCGGACTATTGATGTCCACTCAAACCCCGAGTATAGGTAGTATCCCTCTATCAGGGTGGATGATAAAGGTTTTCTGGTCCACAAGTGGCACGGTCAAGGACCGTTCGAAGAATGTGTGATCCCTCTTATGATGTGAGGAGGATTGTTGATTTGAGAATACCCAAGAGGAAACTTTTAAATTATCAAACATTTTAAATTGCCAAATTGAGCCTTCATAAATGAGTTTTCTCCCACTCAATGGATTGTCGAACTCACCCCCTTCCTCCAAACATTTTCAGGAAGGAACACAACTACACCACTTTTGCTCCCCATACCCCACACTAGGTAAACAACTTTAAAAGTTTCAGTTTTACGTAATGTTGTCTAGGAAAAACATGTTAGGTAATATGCCTGACTCTCTCGACCTCCCTGAGAGCCCCTCTTTGAGACTCGAGGGAGTGACAGGTTGTTCACCTAACCCCAACCCGATCGGGTTGGGGCGTGACAACTTCGGTAGTATTAGAGCCTATGTTTAACCCAGCTATGACACCCATATGAGGAGTCAAGAGAATGAGGGCGACAATTGTTGATTCTACCAAAAACCCCATCTCGGAGGTAGAATTCCTAGGAGCTACCTCAACTCCATAAGGCATCAGCTCCGAACACCAAAGACTGTGAGGTACAATCCCAACCCCCTTCCGCACCTATTCCAACCCTCTTCGACATCCCTAGATACTTGAATATGCTCCGACAATTGGGGTGTAAGCCCTTCAATGAGGAGGAGGTTGGGGCCGCCATGGACTTGTTGGCAAGCCTCAAAAAGTTTATGGGTATCATCAGGATATGCTTGGAGGAGATGGTTACGCTGGCCGAATTCTTCATGGAGTCCAGCGCAAAAAGATAGTGGGACAATGCTAGAAGCCTCTTCTTGACCCCACCTACTCGAGAAGAGTTTGAAAGAAGGTACTCAGAAGAGTACCTGGCTCCCCACCTCATCAACGAAAAGAAGGTGTAATTCTTACAACTCTACCAGGGAGCTCACACGGTCTCGGAATATGAGGCCAGGTTCAACGAGCTGCGACCCTTCGCCGTCGACCTCTGCCACACGGTCTCGGACTCGAACCGGACCGAACCAACATGAACCATAGTGAATCGGTTCAAAAATTCAATTTTCTAAGTGGCTTAAAAATGTCAATTTGGGAAATTGAGACTACCATTTGATAGAAAATGAATTTAGAAATTTTTAAATTTAAAAAAAAATGGTTGAACAAGGTCTGTAACGGCCGATTTTCAAATTTTGGACTTCAAATTCGGTGGGATAGACCAGTCAATGGTCAAGGTAAATGGTCAATGGTCAATGGATAGTTGGCACCACATCAGCTGCCATGCAGACATAGGCAGCCAATGAGAGGTTGCCATGTGTCCGATCAACGAACGGTGCCCCATCAGCACACCACGCAAACACGTGCAGCCAATGAGAGGCTGCCACCTGTCTGATCAACGGGTCAATGACTAACGCTGTAGTTGAGCAGACACTCCACGTTAGAAAAATTGACCAATCACAGCGCACCATGTGGCATGACTGCCACATTATCATCTTCAACCTTTAAACGCTGATAGAGAAAAGGGAAGAGAGAGAGAGAGAGTCGTTGGAAAAGCTGGAGTCTCTGGCGACTCGAGAAATACTTCGGTTAGGTCATCAGTGGTTGAGTTGGAGGCTGAGTCTTACACCGGCGGGTAGCCTGAATAGTTACCAAGATCCCTATATAAAGAGCATGCCCTCATTCGTTCACAACATCCCACAATTGAGCAAAGAAGAAGAAGAGTACATTTTCTGGTGAGCTATGAACCAAAGCTCCAACAATGGGACTTTTCTCAACCTCTGAAGCCACATTGGGTATCTTTAGAATCAGGAGGAAGTCCTCTACCTAACCTTACCTTCCATTCAATTTGAGAGCCACCGAGAAGGAATAAGGAAGCTCAAACAGTGCTGCCACTCCTCGGTCGGAAAATAGCCAGTCTCCTATTTCCTACTTCAAGCCCTTCTTCTGACCAATTATAGTTAAGCCAGACCCCCTATGCCCCACCTAGAGGTGCCCCAACCTTCCCCTAAGCTAAGTAGGTCATTAATTGAAGTGTGGATTAAACTAGGGAGGATCCCCAAAACGAGAGCAACACTATGGTAGCCAAAGCTTTGATCATCGGACCTTCACCAGAGCTGATGACTCGATCGTCGGCTTTCGGAAAAGAAATGGGAGGCTAGGCTCTGCTAGCACGATCTTGCCAAAATCTCCAGGTGAGTGGGAACTACTATAACGTCCATTCCGGTTGGAACGACAGTTGAGCTTTGAAAACTATTTTCTTGAAATTAGCATCCCTTGATTGGGTGACTTTTGCTTAAAATATTTGGGAGCTAATTCTGGGCTTAGGCTCGAGATGCTAATGGGCCCAAGGCCAGTGGATATGGGCATGGACCAGTCCAGAACAGACATGTGATATATGATGCTGAAAGACTCAAATAATGAGAACTTTGCATGATACCCATCAAGCCATGCTGGGTTGTCAAGCTTGTTGGGCTTAACCGCTTCTATGTCGAAGCCAGGTCTTCGAATCTGTTGGGCTAGTATGCGTGGTGGGCCGAAGCCAAGCCGATAGACTATTGGGCTAGAGGGCAAAGATAACAACTATATTTTAAAAGATTGTTGATTGTTCATGCATCGTGATGTTTGGGCCATCAGTACACCTAGCATGAGGTAGTGATGGAGCACATGAACTACTGGACGACCTAGGGAGCATAAGGGCGGTTTCATCATTTAGTAGGTTGTGAAGCCGAGGAGCTTCCTACATACGAAGACCGAGGTAGTAGGGGAAATGAGGTCTCGTCCCACTGAGCGGATATGGTGAAGTAATTGGATGTTTGATGTGTTGGACTATTAATGTCCACTCAAACACCGGGTAGAGGTAGTATCCCTCTATAAAGGTGGATGGTAAAGGCACTCTAGTCTACAAGTGGCATGGTCGAGGATTGTTCTGCGAATGTGTTATCCCTCCTATGATAGGAGGGTGGTTGTTAATTTGAGAATACCTAAGAGGAAACTGTTAAATTATCAAACATTTGAAATTGTCAAATTGAGCCTTCATAAAAGAGTTTTCTCACACTCACTAAGTTGTCGAACTCTTCCCCTCCCTCCAAACATTTTTAGGAAGGAACGCAACTGCACCAGCTTTTCCTCCCCAGACCCCAAACCAGGTACACAATTTTAAAAGTTTTAGTTTTTCATATTGTTGTCCAGGGAAAACATGGCATGTAATACGCTTGACTCTCTTGACCTCCTTGAGGAGCCTCTCTTCAAGACTCGAGGGAGTGGCGGGTTGTACAACTAACCCCGATCCAACCGGATCGGGGCATGACAAGACTAACCTAGCAAAAAGGTGTAACTAGAAATTTTGGGAGATGATGCCCTAGGAAGAACCAGAAAATAGTAAGGATTACACCCCAAAAAGGACAACGAGATAGGCATCAAAGAAGGACAATTGTTCCGGGACAAGTGAACCAGGAGAGTAGTAGGGATGAGGCAGTTAACAAACTGACCCTTGAGAAGGTTATAAATATAAACCCAGTGAAAAAGATGGATGAAGGAAATCCTTGAAGAAATAAATGGCCAAAAATGAAATGGTGACCACACTCAAGCCATAAGGAGGGTTTAGTAAGTCTCGCACAAAGAGGTCTTGGACCAAATAATGCCTGAACCCTTCCCAAGGGAGGAAACCCGCGGAAGGCATACATGTCCCAACTGAGAAAGTAATGGACCAAGTGATGAAGGATGATGAGATGAAGTGCATGTTGAGGTGAAAGAACTAAGGGAAGCATACTAGGAGTACCTAAAGAGTAAGTTAAACCCAAGGAACGGGTAGGAAGATATCATCAATGGACATCGTGACAAGTAAGAATGAGGGTGGGGGGGGAGGGGGGGGGGAGGGGGGAGGGGTGGGAGGGCTAACCATAATAAGGAAATAAAGGAAAGAACATCCTAGAAACCTTGGAGAAGTAAGCCTTCCAATTTGGAAGTAATTAAAGGGAACAACCACTAACATTAAGGCTGGTTCATAGTCCACACTTGCTTAATAGAGCCCAAGGAGTGGATGGTTGGATATAAAACAATGTGCTAGGAACCAATCTATCAATAGGAGTTCCTTGAAGGGAGAATAAGGAACAAAATGGAGTTGGAAGACAGTGAAGGATAAAGAGTGGACAACTATACCGATCCCATAAGGGTGTAAGAAAGGAATGAAGGAAAAGCTTCCAAGGAGCGTTAGGGAGGTTGAACCATGACGAAAGTCCCTAGGTAGAAGGATAAAGGAAGGAAGTGAAACCTTAAAAGGGAATTCCCAAGCTAAGAAACTGACAAATGGATTATAAGAGGCTTAACCTGAAATAAGAAACCTCATAAAGAAGCATAAGTGGTTGAGGGTATATTGGGTCGACCAAGTGTGACATGTTTAAGAAAATCAAATAA
The DNA here is from genome assembly GCA_030064425.1 of Trapa bicornis. NCBI lineage: Eukaryota > Viridiplantae > Streptophyta > Magnoliopsida > Myrtales > Lythraceae > Trapa > Trapa bicornis. Next base: position 17,003,603 of record CM057760.1, on the reverse strand, counting down.
GCCAAATAAGGATTTCAGATGAACCTAGTAGAAGGAAACAACTAGTAACAACGAGATGGTCAAGGAGGATAAACGATGCTCTAAGAAGGACCCGAAAGTAGTAGAAGGGCAATAGGATGGGCATAATGTGAAGTATACGATATAAGACTTGACGATCGGAGATACTTCAGATAGGAAAGAAAAAGGTGAACTAGGAAAAAAAAGACGGTGAATGATTAAGGGTGGGCAAAAGCTCTAATTCAAATGGGTGTAAGAATGTGAAGGAAGGAAACCTTCAAGGAATAGTAAGAAATTCGAATGTATAGCACTTAAAGGGGGAAGTCTCTACTTTGAAGGACATAGTAGAGAATGAAAACCATTAATGGAGAACTCTCCAAACAAAGAAATCGTGAAATGGTCACGAACAAGTAAGAGTGGGTGAGGGAAAAAGGAAAATCCTTGAATAAAGGACGCCACCAGAAATGAAGAAGGATATAAGAAGGGAAGAATCCCAACGTGTCGATAAGCCATCAGGAAACCCAATGATTGGAACCGGAAAGACCCAATAAGGAAGTTGGGAAAAAACGAGTAGGTAAGGAAAATCAATATAGTAATATAAGATATGACGTCAAAGGCAAGATGAATGATTGGACAATAGTAAAGGAAGAGTCAGGCATAATTTGGACCGAAGTTGTAATAAATAACAGATGTAGGAAGGTTCAAAATAGGATGAAGAGGTAATAACACTGAAACATATGAAAACAAGTACGCAATGCTCAAAAGAACACCGAGCTAAGAGTTTCAATGAAAAAGAGAATAACTAGACACATGAACGATTGGGCATCTTGGAACTCACAATCTTAAAATCTTGAATACGGACCACAAGGGGAAGAATCTTGCCCTAAGCAAAGGAAGATGTGAACCTAGGGATATACCTTTGGACTCACGGGCAAGACATACTAGTTATGATAAAACTCTATGAAGGGAGTAAACAATGTAAAGGAAAAGAAATTTCTTAAGCGTGTGATTTAAAGTGGGCTAAGTGAAAGAACGATCAAAGTGTTAGCATGCTCAAGTTGATATTAAGGGAAGTTTATCCTAGAGTGAAAAATGTTGATTAAGTTTTGGGGACAAAACTCCTAAAAGGAGGGGAGAGTTGTAAACCCTACCCCTTCAGGATAAGAAAATCGGGGAAAGAACTAGTCAACCAAAGAGAGAGAACCGAACAGGTTCACGAACCCCAACCGTTAGAGAAAGGAAAAATTGGTAAATTTACAAATCCCAAGTGACCTAAAGAGTCATAAAAGTCATGGAAAAAGACTTTGGGACAAATTGAAAAAGAAAACCAGACTAGTTCAGGTGAACCAAACTTGAACCATATTGAACCGGTTTGAACCATCATTGAACTAGTTTCTAAATTCATTTTTCTAGGTGGCTTAAAATATTCAAATTAGAGAATTAAAGCCACCATTGGACAGATAATGAATTTATATAAATTTAGAAATTTTTAATTTTGAAAAACTCTATCGAATCGAGCGGTTTAATCATTGAACTTGGTTCGGACTGGTCCCGTTCAGTTTAGAACAGTGTCATCTTCTTCCTTTAGATAACAACACTGTTCACTTGTCGGAAGAACGGACAACGCCGGCGAAGATGAATCACCTTCATTTAAGGTGTTTCAGGCCATGAATGAGCATCATAATGGTGCCAAAAGGACAACCAATGAGTCTCCGAGATCCCTATATAAAGTGCTCATCTCCATTCATTCTCTTCACACCTGAAAACTCCATTCTCTCTCAACTGCTCCAATTTATAGTGAAGGTCAAACTAGAGCTCCAACTTGGACATTTTTCTCAACCTCAGAAGGTGTGGTCGGGTTCTTTAGACTCTAGGAGAAGTTAACTATCTGATAGCACCCTCCGTTCAATCTAAGGACCACTGGAGAAACGCCAGCGGAATCAAACAGTGAAGTAGCTTTGGCAAACTGAAGCTGGCCTATTTCGGTTGAGCTAAAATCGACCGAATTCAGCCCAAATCAAGCCAAACCAAGCTCTCCCAACATCCCCACAATCCTTAGATGACCTCAACTGATTTGAAAGGTAAGCCAACTTGACACTACTTAGTCGTTGCAAGTCGTAGTTAGCAAGAGAACTATAGAATTTCTCTAACAAAATTCTCCCTCGATTCATGGTCAATTGTAGGAATTCTTGATCCTATAAGATATCTCAAGAAGAGAACTATCTTCCTCGATAGAGAGATTGGACGACCACACCTTTGAGAATAAGCTTTTGAAGCTTTCTCTCTTTACGTTTAGTTTTCCTACAAAGCTCCGTTTGAGCTCAATTCAGACCCAAATGACGCGGTTTAAAGCTTAATTGAATCATATGGAAGTGTAGGAAATGTTTCATACCTTCAAATGGGGCAATTAACCTCGATTGAATGGTCAATTTGATGAAATCAAATTCGGACAATTTGAAAGGGGGAAAATTGGGGAAAATTTTGGGGAAATTTGGGGATTTCATAAAATTGAGGGACTAAATTGCAATTTCCCAAAATTGAGGGTTAATTGGCCAGGGAAAGGATATGGAGGACTAATTGCTCAATTTTTGGAATTAATTGGATTTAAATTGCCATTTTTGTAAAGTAGGGGTAAAATGGTAATTTTTAAAATTTGGAAAACTTGAGCCCCTTAAACAATTTTTAGTAAATTGAGGACCCAAAGTGAATTTTGGAAGTTTCGAGACTTAATTTTGGGAAATTTTTGCATTAGGGACATAAAGTCAAGGAAAATGATCTTTAGGGACCTAAGTACAATTAATTGAAAATTTTGAGTTTAGTCATTCATACAAGAGGAATGAAGGTTATTATGCCAAATATTAATAGATAAGGATGCCCAAATTGTGTAGGAGCATGAGGGACCTGAACGCTAGCAAGAGAAGCTCGTGTCGACTTGGGAAAACTAACTGAGGACAAACACGTCACGGTTAACGGGTGAGTAGGTTTATTCAAATCATACCTGGTTGGGATGATGAGCATTTTAGAAATAAAAAACCACCTATATGTAGAATTTTGACATCACACCCGGTTGGAGTGATGTGAGAACTATGTGGAAAAACTATTTACCAGGTGTAAGTAGAGAGATCATACTCGGTTGGTATGGTGGACTTCCTAGAAGGAAGGAGAAAACTCGCTTATCGGTTGTAAGCGAAGATGTCATCACACCTGATTGGTATGATGGATGGAAAGTTTATTTTGTTAGAAGTGTTCTCCCCTGACTGTGTGCCAATACTTAAAAATTTTGGGAGACCTTGACGAGAGTTATAACAGCTCAGATAGGCCAGAGGCCTCTGTTTTGGAACTTGAGGGGGGCTAATATGCCCGATTTTTGGAAAATCTCGTACAATGGGCCCAAGTCCAGTTGGCACGAGCAGGAGCTCATAAACAAACATGTGAAATGAAAGCCATGAAAACTTTTAATGAAATGGATGTGCTTCCACCATGGTACCAAGATAGGACCGACATACTCAATATACTAGTGGTAGTATGTTAGGGCCAGGTCGATGGACCGGCCTAGACAAATAGCTGTAGGTCGTGTTAAGGGTAGGGGCCATTGGACCAGTGGCACTAAAGATAAATGGCTTTGTGGAAAATTATTGTTTGTGCATACACTTGAGGTTCAGGACCATCACGACACTTGAGTTTGTCGTGCCAACAATTAGGGAAGCTCGACGTAGCTTCATGCGTATGAGGCTGGGGTGGGGTCGGGATGAGGTCTCTGTACTCATACGGACACGGAGTTGATTTCGGTTTTGAGGGTCGGATGTCATGAATATCCACTCATTCCTAGGGTAGAAGTGGACGGTCTTCTATCTAGGTGGCCAGTAAAGTCACTCTGACGCCACAAGTGGGCATAGTGGACAGGCTGCCCTATGAATGTGTGATTCCCTTCTTGATGAAGGGTGTGTGTTGATTATTAAACACACCTAATGTGGAGATGAGAAAAAAGGGTTTTGAAAACTATGATTTGCGGAAAGAACATTTTAAAGGAAATAAGGAGTGTGGCACACTCTGATTAAAGATGTTTTAATTATGAAAACTCTCTCCTAACACCCATTTACTGAGTTGTCGAACTCAACCCCTCCCTTTACCCCTTTTTAGGTAACCAAGGGAAAACCCACCTAAACACTTTCCTATAGTTGAACCTACAACACATGTATGTAAGATTTAATGTATTCAGTTTTGATTAGTGTTATTCCAGGAAAAGATACAGGTGAAAAGGACACCTTACTTCTCGCGGTTTAGAGAAGGGGAATACCCTTAATAAACTGGGAGAGTGGCGGGTTGCTCACGGGGATCTAACCAAATTGGGTTGGGGCGTGACACTAAGAAACTCACCGGAGGTGGCATGTTGGCCATTGAAACTAGTGGGGTTGGAAGCTAACACTCTCAGGAATCTACCGCTACTAGAACTGACTCAATTGGTGGTCTATAACTCCTCAATTGATGTTTTAGACATATGGGTCACTCTACTTGTGATATGATACTTCTAAGATTTAATTCAGACCCATTTCTAAATCATTTCAGACAAATCTAATGGCTATAGAATGCTGGTGGTGAAAGGGACTCACCTAATTTTTCTTAGGTCACGAGCCTCGTCAAAGCCACTGAAATTGGCCCCAAAAATAGGTGTCATGTTTTGTTCGTCGGAGATCGGTTACAGTGCGATCTTGCCAGCGCTGGTAGAGTAAGATTCGGAGGTTGAGAATGGTGGTGATGGAAAGCTACTCAGATGTTTAGGGATACCAAGAATGTTACCGGAGATGGCAATACGACGAAGTTATATCTTCTAGTAGTGAGGTCACCAAATTTGGGAGCAGTCAGTGGTTGGGAGAGAATTTCGAGCAACTGCTTGCGATGGAGCAACCCCAATTTATATGGTTGTGTTCTAGACCTTCATGTCAATCTATCTATAGCTTTATTTCTTTAATTCATAACATGTTGTACTATAAATGAATTAATTTTCCCAAGCGATTTAGTCAGTGGGTCAATAGATGAGGTGTTGGGTAAAATAGAGGACCAGGTTAGGAGTTGGATGAGGAAGACTACACACGCACATGTGGCCGTGTGTGCATCCAACTTCCCTACAGGCCAGTTCAACGATGAAGTGAATTAGTTTCCGACGAATTTCTGTGCTAGTTCAGCAGTTTTTGGCTTAGTTCATCCTCATCCTAACCGATACTTGAGAAAATAAAAATATTTAAAAATTATATATTAAATTTCCTATTAAATAGACTCAAGAACTGTAAATTTTGAATTTGTTTTGACCCCTTAAAAATTCGGGGGGTTTTATAACTCCAACTAGCTTGAATCCGATTTGACCCGATTACTTCCCAGTTTTCTCCTAATCTTTGATTTTGAGTTCCACAATACTCATAAGGGTTTCTCCTGACCCTTTTTCATCATGACCTCTAATTGACCTATTTAATCATTCCAGTTTGATCTATTTCTCGATTACACATTGATTCTCGATTTAATGTTACTTTCTAGTTCAAAACGGTCCAGTTATAAAAACATGACATTTTCTTGGTTTTACGACCTCTTAGCTAGGGAATGAACAAAACTATAACATGCATGTTCCTCAAGGACAAAATCACCAAAATACCGTAGAGCGAAAAAGCTAACTACCTCTACTCAAGTGGAACAAAACTTTTAATTAAAGTAGTTATACATCGATACCCACTTATACTATAAGCTCATTTCTCCTTCCACTGTGTTAGTGCAACAAAATTCACTATCTAATTTCAACAATTTAGTGGGGGCTAAGAGGAAAAGAAATCTAAGATCCATCCATTAAGATGCATGAGTTGGCAGCATTGATGAAGAAATGCATTTTAAAGATTTGCACAAATTAGATGAATCACTTGCAAGGGAAATTGCATGAAAAATATTCTCCAATCAATCCTCTTTATGTGTTCAGGCTCTTAAGGGTCGGTGTTACCAAAATTCTGGTTTTCTTTTTACTCTTGTAAGTTCACACCCCTCATAGTTTTGGTAAAGTAAAGGTACAGAGAACGATTAGTTAAGGAAGGACTTCCATGACAAATGAAAAATAGGGGTAGAATACTAGTGTGGAGTGATCGATGAGTGTCATGTTGAAAGGAGGGGTACTTTGAATACTTAGTGGATGGGCCCCACCAAGAAGTCCTTCAGATATGCTCATAGTATCTGAACAAAGGAGTGGTACTTTGAATCATATAGAAAAAATTACAAATTGTAACTGTCAAATCTTCCCACACTTTCTTACTTACTGAGGAAAAAAATCTCCAATTCAAGCATACTACTCATCCCACATATTTCAAAAAAGTTATGGACAGATATATATGAAATATAAAATGTATACGTGGAGCTAACAATTTTATTTAAAGAGCATGTTCCAATACATATCCCATCATATTTCAAATAAGATAGGTACAATTATATGAAACTTAAAATATGTACCTGGAATTAAAAATTTTATTTAAAAAGTATTTCGGATACTTTGCCCATAAACACTAACTTAAGTAGAAATGCTAGTATATGTGTTGAATATTTTTTTGTGAACATCTTAAAATAATTGAGCATATGCTATTTAAGTTGTTTAAGTGTAGTTAAACTAGACCTTTTTTGTTTGTTGTTTCTGGGATGCGTATAGATCATGCGGAAATTCGACTCTTGGAGACTTGCTTGATAATGTATTATAATACCAATTTGGATGGTCTAATGGTATACATAGGTTTAATAGGATATGATATATAAGTTGGGGTATTTGAAAATGTAGAAATCACATTTTATTTTAAAAACACATCCCTAATATTGATGTCTAATAGAAGCAATATTATATAATATTAGCGAGTGTGCTATTTTTATGGCTAAAAAGCTAGAATGGTGGAATATATCTAGGCAGTTAAATGTGTCTACACACTAGATATGCCCATCAAACGATGGTTAAATATTATTTATTATGGACAGGATGATGCAGTAGTTGGAAGGTACACAACATTGTGGCATATAGGTTGATGATGTACTAGGTAGTGAGGTACGCAACATTGTGGCATATAGGTTAATGATGTAGTAGGTAGTGAGGTACGCAACATTATAGCAATAAATTGACACAATGACTATAATATGTTATCAATGGAAGGTGGATGCATGTTATTGTGGAAGTAAATTTACAAATAACACACCTATAATCTTATAGGAGTTTACCCTTTTAAAAAGATTTTCTTAGTTTAAAAAGTGAATTTGTCTATATATAAGTTACTCATATTATAAGAGAAGTTATGTCCAATCCAATGATAATACAATTGCAGAAAGATACGGAGAGGATTGAGAATTAAATAGTAATATCTATACTATGACCAATGAGAGTTTAACTTATATATAAAGATTGTATAATGTAAGTAAATGTAAGTACACATGGACAACCTTTTATAAATGAGGAATGTATATTCTTCTTGTGCAAAAAAAGTTAAATGGACAAAAAGAAATGGAAAAGAGACATGGGGACAAATAACACGAAGAAAAAAACAATGAAAACCATAGAGAGCGAGACGATACAAAGAATAAAAAATTGGTGAAAATGTAATTTCTAGTATTATTAATATTATATGTGATATTTACTTGTTAATTTTGTTCAGAAGGAACCTTCATCATCAAACTATTCCTTTTTTTTGCCACGTTGTTAAGCTACTTGTATGATAATAATGTATATGGGTACGCGCACATATATGATCATATGTAACATACAAGAGGAAGAGACTCGAACATATTTATGGTGTACTGAAATATCAATACAAAAAAATGTTCATAACAATTTACTTTATAACGGACACCGTTAATGGCATGGATCCGGCTATACTTCTTATTACATCTTAATTATCTGGGACCACCTGATCTTGCCCCAGTCACAACACTCATTCATGTCTTTCTTATTACTTGGTAAGCCAATAATTGAATTGTCAACTTCATAACATTTATTGTGCAAAAAAAAACTTTATAACATTTGAAATTAGGTACAGATCATTAAAATTGAGATAATATTATTAAATTTTACTTATATAAACTTAGTTTTAAAAGTTAGTGTAATATTTAATACCTATAATAACATAAAAGTAAAAAAATTGGGAGAGTGCTAGCATCCAACAAAATCAAGGACCCATATGTTTGAATACTTTTTACTTAGGATCAAGTAAACACTTGGTAGAGAATGAATCGTGCTAACTTGTAAACTGTGATCCTAATTTTGTCTAGCAGCAATTTTAGGTTTATGGAGTGTCACACTACAACATATTTATTCTGAGGTAAATTTTGTAATATGTGGCCATTATTCATTCTATAAATTTCATGCTAGCCTCTCAAGTAAGTGTAATATCACCATCATTTATATAATTTCTATCAATTTAGAACTTATATGACCTATAAAAAAATTAAGAACATACTGGCCATATAATAATGAACATATGAGCAAATTCAAGAATAAGTTATACAATATAAGTTGGAGAACCTATATCTAAATTTAAAATTTTAATATAATTGACAATAATTTCATGAATTCCTTTAAGTTTTTATATTTTAATTTGGAAATTATTTAATGATAAAATTTAAGATATAATATAACATTGTGATTCCTAGACAAGAAAAATGGGATAGAATAATCCGAAAAATTTGAAACAAATTCAATATTTAAATTGAATTGATATTATAAATAGAGATCAAATAAAAATTAAATTAAATTAATACAATTAAAAATTGGAAATAAGAATTGTATTGGATAAAAGTAAACCAGAAATTAAATTAATCAAATTAGACAAAAATAAGGGTAAACAGTTCAAATATTTATTTTTTGAGTATACACAAAAAATGAAAAATTGAATTTATCATAATTTAGAAAATAAATTTAATTTTTTTAAAATTTTACAAAATCGATTAAATTAGTATTAAATCAACCGATTTTCGATTTCCTATCACTAAACTCGGTTTAATTATACTTGTCAACCTTCCAATTGGGTTAACGGACTACCTGCCAAGTTAGCGTCCAGCTAGCACGCGCAACCAATTAGCGTGTGATATAGGGTGTGTGCTCCCTATCAGTTGACAGATCAACATCGGAAAACACTCACCAATTATTGAGAGACATCTATCTTTTATTAATAGTGAACGAATGAAAATCAATATTAGTTGAACTGACCAATTAGAGAGTGACATGTGTCAACCATCAATGGTCAACTGTTAGTACTCCACGTCAGTGGGATTGACCAATCAAAGGAAGTCATGTGGAAAGTGTGCCATATTAGCAACCGACTAGGATGTTGGAGAACTATCGACCTCAGCGAGCGACATGTGGCATTGCCACATAAGAAACTCCCAACCAATCTTTATAGGACAAATGACATTGGCAAAGAATGTTAGATAGAAAATCCAACTTATTTAAATTAGCCAATGAGATGATACCATATGACCGACTCTTAACAATCATCCAATGGTCAAATTCGGTCAACTGCTACATTGGATTAAATGACCAATGAGAGGTTACCACATGTCAGATCAAACAATTAAAGGATGACGTGGATATTGAGTTAAATGACATATCAATGATTTCAACCAATGACAATGTGTCACAAGGTATTTCACATGTGTAAAGCTTACATGCGCACGTAAAGTGTCGTCTTCAACCTTTATAGAATTGAAGAAAGAAGAAAGGCCCCCATAAATCTAAAAAGTAATAAATTGCTCTGACAACAACTTAAATTGGAGAATTAATGGCCAACAGATGGTAGAATAGATATGATCAAGGGTTTTTGAGCTTCCTATATAAAGAAATTCTCTCATCTCATTTTCTACACACCTCAAAAACTCAGAAACCTCCAACTACCCCATTTTCTGATTATCTATAAAATTGAGCATTAACTTCTACCCTTTTCTCCATCTCATATCGCATAAGTGGGTTCACTAGAATCCTGGGGAAGTTATTCAACCGACAGTGCAATCCGTCCAGCTTGAGGATCACCGGAGTAATGCCAATGAGTGAGCATAGTACCATTGCTCAAACACACGAATGCCATTAGAACAACTCAAACTTAATTCGAGACACCTTTGGACCACCCATGACCGAGCCAATTCTCCCTGACCATCCTCAGTCAAGCCTCGTCCTCCCTAGATTTTAGTGGTAAGTACCTACTGTCGTCTTTTGGCAAAATATTCAATTTATAGGGTGATTTTACTAAAATCGTACTAAATCAAATTCTAATCACTTAGATCACCAATTGAGTCATCAATTATCCTAGAACAATAATTTTGGAGAGAGCTAGCTTCACATACCAAGAATTCCATTATCGCACCCTCACCAGCATGAAAATGAAGTTTTCTCTCGTTAAAGTGATATTTTCGGAGAATCTCCATTGATGGTCATTTTTAGGCCAAATTGAACAAATCATAATTTAGCATGATCGCAGGGATAGAGGTGATTATCATTTTTTTATATGGTATTGTTAACTTCAGAAGAAACACTAGTTAACTTTAATGTTTTAAACAAAATGAACTCCCATATTATAAATTTTTTATGTAAATAAATTGATAATATTTATAGTTAACATAATTAATTTAATTATATATATTCAACTAAAATTTAAAATTAAATTTTAATTTGTTTAATAATTTTATTTTATTTACTTAATATAAATAAAAATATAAAATTCACTTAGATTATGCATTCATTAATGATATGTCATAAATATTGACATATTTGCTATACTTGTCATTCTTAGTTATTTAAATTAAATTATTTAATAATGTTAATCTCTTATAATATAAAATGTAATATAAAATTGATTTTTAAAATATAATTAAAATTAATATAGGAATGGAAGTTACTTATTTTTATATATAATATAAATTATATATTTTTATGCAAATAAGAAAGAAAAGAATTAGTAATAGCATAAAAATAATAAAATATATTGTAGTGACAAAAATCATTAATAATTTTATATAATAAGATATATTTTATTAAAAATTATAATTAATTAGTATAAGAATGTCTCATACCTTATATAATACTTTATATAGATAGTTGACATATTTTTATTGAATATATTATTGTACTAACATAAAAATTAATAAGCAATACACATTTTTGTTATTTATATATATACTTAATGTATATTTTTTATATTTATCGTTATTTCAAAATATTAACTCTATTTTCATAATATATGATTTGTTTATCAAATTATTTTAAAATATATAGCTAATAAAATGTTTAATTTTATTAGTTAATCATATACACTTAAACCTTATAAAAATCGGTTGAGATTTTAATTTAAATTACTATATTTTAACTAATTAATTCTTTAATTATTATTTCATTTAAATATATTCCATATGATCTTTTTTCCAAATATAACATTTATTTTTGCATATTCTACACAATATTTAAATTTAATTTTACATTTATACATAAATTTTGAACTCTTTAAAATATATTTTTATATTTTATAAAATTTCATTTAACATTAGAATATATGTATATGGATTGATTTTATTATGATATTTAGATCATATGAAATTATTAGCATCATGATAGGATGGACATAAGATGGTTTGACATGATTTCTTGAAATTCATAGTTTATGGACTAAAATTTAAAATTTAGAAAGTTAAGGCTAATGCAAATTTTGAAATGATGAGATTTTAAATGTAATCAATGATAAAATAAGAACCTAAAGGGAAGTAAAGAATATTTAGGTGCCTAAAGGAAAGATCTGGAAAATATATAGAACTAATTATAAATAAAGTAACTTAAGTACCAATATGTAAATAAAGGAAAATATATGTAATTAAGTGCAATTTCATATATGAATGATCTTAACTGTTCGAAATAATGTAGGAATTGAATTAGACTACGTATGTGTGTGTGAGCAAAGGCATAGGAAATTCGCAAATCATTGTGGAACAAAAAAGTCACGGATGACGAGTGAGTGTGATTTTTGAAATTGAGTCTCATTGGACAAATGACACAATGTTATTTATACAACTGATAGCATGAGATACTAAAACACCTTTTCCTAGAAATATATTCTCATGATTGTATGAAACATACTTAAAACCATTTTTTGGATATATTTATGTTATGAGCATAAATCTTTAATACTTTTGATATCAATATAAGTCATGTGGTAAAAGTAGGCCCAAGGCCATCGTTTTTAACACGTAGTGGGCCCAATGCCACCTTTTTGAAAACTCGTGATAAGGACAAACCTTTTTTTCCATATATGATTTGATTATGCCAAATGAAATAAAATTCAATTGATTATGTGAATTAATTATTATCGAGCTGGAATCGGGATTCATCCCATAGGGTTGATTGTACAAAGGTAATGATCTTAAGTCGAAACACATGTATGTGTTGTTTATAAACGAGACCATAAGATGCTTGGTATAGGGTAGTGATGGTACATACTATTGTTGGTTAGCAAGGTCGGTACATGGAAACCTATCACTGGTCCAATATGTCAATGACTTTGTGAGTCATATTGTAAACCCCGCACTTTTGAGTTAAGAAAAATCAGGAAAAGAACCGATCAAACCGAGTAAGAAAACCGAGCCGGTTTACATTTGAAAACACGCAATATGGAAATTTACAACTTCCGAGTGATCTAAAGGGTTCATTAAACCTTGGAAAAGAAATTTAAAAAACTTTAGAAAATAAAAACCAAATTGATTTAGGTGAATTAGATTTTATAAGAACTTTAAAGTTAAGCATACTTGCCAGAGAGTAGTGTGAGGATGGGTGACCTCCTGGGAAGTATGGATTTTTTTTGCACTATTTAAAGAGGTCATCCCCATTTCATTCTTCTCACACCTGAACACTTCTCTCTCTCTCTCTCTCTCTATTCTCTACTACTCCATTTCCCAATAAAGCTCGAACCAGAGCTTCGACTTGAACAAAGGTCGGGCTCTTTAGAACCGGGGAGAAGACAGCTATCTGATAGCAAACTCCAGTCAATTCGAGAATCGTTGGAGAAGCGCCGACATGATGGAATAGTGAAGCAACTCCGGTGGACCGAAGCTGCCCTATTTCGGCCAAGCTGAAATCGGCCATTTCAAGCCCTCCTCAGGCCAAACCAAGCCCTCCCAACACTTCCTCAGCCTTTCCACGGCCGAATTAGGATCGAAAGTAAGCCAATTCGGCTCTCCTTTACATTTTTCGATCGGTGCTAGAGAGAGAGTCAATCGAATTTCAATGACAAAATTCTAATCCAATTCCACATGAATTGATGCAATTCTTGATTCTAGGATGAACCTCAGGACGAGACCTATCTACCCAGATCGAAAGCTCGGACCGCCATGCCTTCACCAGTGAGTAATCGAAGCTTTCTCTTTCTATAGTCTATTTTTCGGCGAAGGTCCGTTTGAGCTCGTTCCAGTGTTAAAATCTGCAATTCAAAGTTTCTTAGAATCGTATGAACATGCAGGAACTCAATTTCAACTCCAATTTCAATAATTAGAAGTGTTTGATCGGTCAATTTGATGAAATCAAATTCGATAGTGTTGAAGAGTTGAAATTGGGGGAAATTTTGGGGATTTTCGAAATTCAAAGAGCCAAAATACAATTTTATAAAATTGAGGGTCAATTGGGCATGAAAATAATGTTGGAGGATCAATTGAGGAATTTTGGAATTTTTGGGGCAAAACTTACCATTTTTGTAAAAGAAGGGCAAAATGGTAATTTTGGAAAAAATGGGGGACCAAATTGGAAATTTGGGAAATTAAACCCCTTTTTGGTGAAATTGAATAAATTGAGGTCCCAAGATAAATTTTAAAAGTTATGGTACTCAATTTGAGGAAAAATCGACATTAGGGACTTAAAGCTAAAGATAAATAACTTTAGGGACCTAATTGCAAATAACTAAAAGTTTAGGTTTTCTAATTCATTGGAAATGAATGAAGGTTGTTATGTCGAGTAATAATGAACGAGGTTGTTCATATCGTGTAGGAACGTGAAATATCGGGAATGCCAGTAAGGACAAGCTCGCATGAATACAAAGAATTAGTTTAGTGTAATTCAGGACATTAACGGGTGAGTGGGTTTACTAACATCATAACCGGTTGGGATGATGAGCACAACTTAAAGTTAAAAACCACTTACCGGTTGTGAGTGGGTTTACTAACATCATACCCGGCTGGGATGATGAGCACACCTTATAATTTAAAAACCACTTACCGATTGTGAGTGGGTTTACTAACATCATACTCGGTTGGGATGATGAGCACAACTTAAAGATAAAAGCCACTTACCGGATGTGAGTGGAAATTATATATCATACCCGGTTGGGGATGATAAGAACCTCGGTATAAAAACCCACTGTTTAGTGGAATTTTAATCATCATAATTTAGAGAAAGTGATGTGAAAACCATGTGGAAAAACTACTTACCGGTTGTAAGTAGATCATACCCGGTTGGTATGATGAGACTTCCTCGAAGGAAGTTGAAAACCCGTTCATCGGTCATGAACGGAGATGTCCTTATACCGGTCAGTATAATGGACTGTAAAAACCTATTTTGTCAGAAGTGTTCTCCCCTGACTGTGTGCCAATGCTTAAACTATTTGGGAGACCTTCTTGACAGGAGCTCGAATAGCTCTTATAGGTCAGGGGCCTCGATTTTGGAACTTGAGGGCTAGAATACCCAGTTTTTTGAAAATCTCGTACAGTGGGTCCAAGGCCAATTGGCACAAGCAGGAGCTCGTAAACGAACATGATATATGTGCCATAAAAATTAATAAGTGAATTGTTTGGCCATGGTACCAAGATAGGACCGACATGCTCAGTCAACTAGCGGTAGTGCAACATGACAGGTCGACGGACTAGTCAAGACAAACAACTGCGGGTTGAGTTGAGAGTCGGGGCCGTTGGACCAGTGGCACCACAGATTACATGGCAATATAACCTAGAACAACGTCCAAAAATAACCAACTAGGACGTTGGTATGGTTAACCAAAGTTAAAGGTGGAATATTAAAGTTAGTGTAATTTGATTGTTGCAAAGGCGATGTAATGGGCCAAGCGCCTGAAAGTCATTAAGACATTCCATGGTACGATGGAATAAAGTATGGAAAGGAAGACCTAATGACCTTAAGGATGCAAGAATAGGTCAAGTAACACTGAAAAAGACTGACACTCGTATACTAGGGGTAACAGGGGTACGGTAACGAGATATTTGCCAAAAGGCATACAAATGATATACAACATTGCAAAAAAAAGGAAAAAGAAAAAGAGGGTTCATAAGGAACTGTGGTGGAGTATGGTCACAAGAATGGACCGTTGCCAAGACTTTATTAAAGTTCGCATGGTATCAATTTGAAAACCATGGTATTATAGAGAAAAATTCCTGACAAGGTTCAATGAAGGAGTAAGGAGAATGTTTCTTAATCCTCAAAGAATTTATAAAGGGGTAGCTACGTCAAGTGGCACAAGTCGAGTGGGAAACTCTATAAGTACCTTTAAGTCGAGGTACCAGAGTTGTGGAAATGTGGAAAAGAAAATGGAACCCCACATAAATAGATGTGACCTCACAGGAAGGGGAGTACTAAGACACATAACTCAAAATTTTAGAATTTTTACCTTATGAAAATGGGAGGTCCACAAGTGATGAGTTAAATGAAAGGCTCCACCTAGAGATGAATATCGAAAAGACCAAAGGGGTGTCTCGATAATGGAACTGATAGATAGGAATACCAATGAGATAATGCATGAGTCAGATCTCCTGGTGACAAGTACATCAAAATTTAGAAAATCGAAAGAAAAATCACTCCTTGTGATAAGATAGGTACCACCGTAATCAGAAAGGGGAGTACTAAGACACATAACTCAAAATTTTAGAATTTTTACCTTATGAAAATGGAAGGTCCACAAGTGATGAGTTAAATGAAAGGCTCCACCTAGAGATGAATATCGAAAAGACCAAAGGGGTGTCTCGATAATGGAACTGATAGATAGGAATACCAATGAGATAATGCATGAGTCAGATCTCCTGGTGACAAGTACATCAAAATTTAGAAAATCGAAAGAAAAATCACTCCTTGTGATAAGAAAGGTACCACCGTAATCAGAAGGTTACAAGGAAAGGTACTTGAGAAAATTTACAGTTGAAAAAATAAATGAATAAATAAAGTAGAAGATTGTTGTATTACTAGATCATTGTAGAATAGTTTCCAAAAAGGAGACAATAAGAAGGTGTTAAACTTAACAAGAATGGGAGACGGTAACAATACCTTGTGGTATTATAAACCTATGAAATTGAGGGAATACAATGATTGAGTATGATAAGAGGTAAGAATCATCAGAAAAATATTAGGTTTTGAGGATAAAGCTCCTTAAAAGGGGAGAGTAGCTATAACACCGGAACTTCTAGAAATCAGGTTAAGCTCAAGTGCACCGGAAACCGAGTGTGAACCATGAATAAAATCTCAAAATAGGAATAAAACCCTAAGTGGGGAAATGAGATCCCAAAGTTAACATAAGAACCAAAACTGGGAATTGAATTATAGACCTAGGATGGGATCAGATGTTAGGAATGTTAATCTCAATTTTGAGACAAAAGCCAAAATTGGGAATGGGACCTCCAGACGGGAATGGAACCTGAGTCGAGATTTGGAAAGTTAGGATTTGGATCATAACCCCATGATGAAAATGGGATAGGAAAACCAATGCGAAACTAGAGATCCAATTAGATTTGGGATCACATTCCCGTGCACGAAAATTGAGATTTTTAGGAAAGCTAGTTTTTGCCCGAACATGGCTGAGATTTAGAATTTAATTACCAAAAGAACCCAAAAAGGAAAAATGGTAATATTAAAGTTAAAAAATGGAAAGATAAGAAGAAAGCAATGAGTTGGGTCAACCAGACTCACCTTGAGCTAGCGAACACCAAACACAGACCAACGGTTTTTGCTTCACCGCTTCAAGATTTCACTTTAATTGACTTAATGTTTGATTAAATTATGTGCTACAAATTGGACATATCATCTAGGAGTTGTGATAATATCATCTATATGGATTTAATTGTACTAACTCTCCATGGATAGCTTGATATTGCCATTCAAAGTGAGAAAACTCTTTCCGGAACTGCTCCCCTACCTTTAGCAAGTAAAATGAGCATATCTCTCTCGTCATATCACCAAATAAGATGATCTTGGTGTCTAGTTGTCAATAATGGAATCCTCTAGAGCTCCATGTCTAAGCCCCATCCTCCTAGTGGCCAGAAAAGGACAAACAAGGATCATTTTTGCCGACCCAGATTATGGAAAACATAATCAACTTCCATCGGTGGCTCTTTTGGGGGCCAATTCTCCATCCTTCGGCCACCACTCCAACCCCCACTGGTGCCAAAATAGTGTAGGGACAAATGTTATTGGAACACCAGCAAGAGAAAGCTTGTGTCGACTTGGAAAACCAACCAAGGATGAACACGTCACGATTAGTGGATGAGTGTGTTTATTCACATCATACCCGGTTGGGATGATGAGTACTTTAGAAAAGAAAAACCACTTATACGTGGAATTTTGACACCATCACACCCGGTTGGTGGGATGAAGTGAAAATATATTTTTCTTAGAAGTGTTCTCCCCTGACCTTGTACCAATGCTTAAACTTTTTAGGAGACCTTCTTGATGGGAGCAAGAACGCTCAGATAAGCTAGAGGCCTCAGTTTTGAACTTGTAGGTCTAAATGCTCAATTTTGGAAAATAACATGCATTGGGTCCGAGGCCAGTGGGCACAAGCAGGAGCTCATAAACAAACATGAGATATGAAAGCCATAAAAACTCTTAATGAAATGGATATGTGATTCCACCATGGTACCAAAATAGGACTGACATACTCGATGGACTGGCGACGGTGCGTTAAGGTCAGGTCGACAAGCCAACCTAGACAAACAATTGCAAGTCAGGTTGATGGTCGAGGCCATTGAACAATGGCACCAAAGATAAATGGCTATGTGGAAAAACTATTGTTTTTGCATGCACTTGAGGTACATGACCATCAAGATGCCCAAGAGGGGTAGTAATGCGTCCTAAGGGCTACTGGACGACAAGGTGAAGATAAGGGCAGTTTGTTGTACCAGTAGTAGGGAAGCTCGACGTACCTTCTTGTGCATGAGACCGGGGTGGGGGTTAAGATGAGGTCTTTATTCTCATACGGACACGGAGCTGATTTTTGGTTTGAGGGTCGGATGTCACAAACATCCACTTAGACCCAAGGTAGAAGTGGACGGGCTTCTATCTTGGTGGCCAGTAAAGACGCTCCGAGCCACAAGTGGGTGTAGTGGACGGGCTGCCATGTGAATATGTGATCCCTTCCTGATCAAGGGCATGTGTTGACTTAAACAGAACTAATGTAAAAAATGAGGGAAAAAGGGTTTTGAAAACCGAAATTTGAGGAAAGAACATTCTTAAATGAAATGAGAATTTTTGGCACACTTTGAATAAAGCTATTTATGAAAACTCACTCCCAACACCCATTCACTTAGTTGTAGAACTCACCCTGTCCCTTTACCCCTTTTTAGGTAACCAAGGGAAACCAAACCTAAAGACTTTCCTATAAGCTGAACCTTAAAGACATTATGTAAGATTTAATATATTTAGTTTTGTATAATGCTATTCAAGGAAAAACAAGAAAAAGGACGCCTTACTTCTCGTGGTTTAGAAAAGGGTAAAACTCTTCATAAACCAAAGGGAGTGGCCGGTTGCTCATGGGGATTTGACTAAACTGGGTCGGGGTATGACAAAACCAAGGAGGTCCAATAAAAAATAGCTTGACCAAGTGGCAAGCCATCGGTTACCGAACCTGTTAGTCGGAACTCTAGAAATGAGTTGGACCTAAAACCGTAGGAATGAGTATGATAGGCTATGTGTTGTGGTCAGAAGTGAACTTGACATTGGTTGGCTACCCTTATAGATAAAAATGAAGAGTGACCAAACGAGATTCTAGAGCAGAATTCTGGGATACCCCACGAGATGAACTTGTTTCGTGAATGATTAAATGGCTTTTAGTTAAATACCATTTGTTGATGGCGCATCCTATTGGACCGACTAAGCTATTTGTTTGATTTGTGTGTGGCCCTATGTGTATTTGTAATTAAGTTGCACTTTGATAACTGATATAAGAAGTGTAATCAGTAATAAGCATGTCCACTAAAGCAAAGATCATTTTGAAAGTAAAGAAATGAATTAGTCATAAGAACCAGAAGCTAGAATGTTGGTTTTTTGAGAGACCGAGGAAAAACATAGTTTTAGCTTAGTGCCTTGTATGTAATTGGGGAGAGGGCCGCAAAGGGCTGGATTCCCGATGTGTGTATACTATGCTTGTTGTGATTGTGATCAGGCCAAGTTTATGCAGTGAAACATGAGCCCGGGGTCACTGGGTCGATTGCTTGAAAAGGGATGTCAACTCATGTAGAGTCAAGCTCCTAGTGTTTGTGCTTTCATCAAATGAGAATGGGAGACTCCAAAGAGTTCCGGCCTCACGTGCTTTAAGCACAGTTTTAGCACAAAAGTTGTGGAATGCATTCGGTGTGTTAAGTGATGGAGAGATAGCATGTGTTGCACAAGCTCCCAATAATATGATTGAGAGTCATATTATTAAAACCAGGCCACAGAGGGGTGCCTAAGCAGTGTTGTCGTCATCTGAGGGAAAATGGAAAGGAGATGGGCGAGGCACAATGTGATTACTTCCATATTTTCCTAGGACACCCAGAACACGTATGGGTATCGTCCCAGTACACCTCTGCGATAGGTAGATGGCTAGATGAGTCGTAAGTGTAAGGGCCACAAGCCGGCGAGAGGCAGTAATGCGACTATGACCCAGGTGCTTAGAATTATAGTTGTGCATGTGGCGAAGGTTCATAACCCCTTCACTATATCCCTATTTGGTGTCGTCCTACGAGGCGGTGCAGTATGAGGTATTTGTATGTTTATGCGAGGCCTGAGTAGCCTAGATGTGTGCAGGCCTGAGTGCCCAAGATGTGTGGGTGAGCGGCATGAGTTCCGCTAGGACCATAGAGTGCTAAGGCATTGAGCCGGAGAGGTGACACATGTGAAGTGTCAAGTGACGAGGATGAAAGTTGTAGCGCCTCCCATACTCCAGGTTCTAAATTGGGATAGGTCGAATAGCTATCCACTCTGGGTGGATTTTCTTATGTGCTTAGGGCCATGAGTGCCCCTTGTTTGACTTGTTTTCCTAAGTTGTTGGGCTGGGGCATGAATTGAGATAACCCGAAAGTGCTGCCTGAGTGGAGGACATATCATTATGCAAGACCATGTCCCTTATTTGAATTGTGTGAAACAGGTACGTGAATACCCAAAAAGGATGAGACTGAGAATACCCCATCGGTAAGATAGAAGTAGACCAGATGATTCGAGACTATGTCTCAAATAAGAGAAAGTAAACCACATGACTTTTATGGGGGATACAAGCTATTAGAGTAGATCTTGTATGCTAGGTTTTTCATGGAAAAGGTCTGGGTCATAAGTCATGTAGCGGCACGATGTCAGCGTCCCACTCACTAAGTCGTGAGCTCATCCCCTCCCACAAACCATGTTGTAGGTAAACCTAAGCACTCAAGGAAATGATGAGGAGCTTACGCCCGAGGCACCCTACTACTCAAGTACCTTCATGACCTATACACAAAGTTTTACTTATCATTATGTTATTATTTCCGAGGTTTATAATGATAAAAGAGCATATGGGCTCATGTTACTTTCCATATATAAAAGTTGAAATTTTCAGTGCTTTTCAGAAAGAAGTTGATTGTCGAAGCCTGGGTTCCGTCAGTTTTACATTGGCGAAAGATCCCACCTTTGTAACATCGAGGGGATCGGCTAGGGGTTTCACAGGTACTCGGCCAGGAGAAATGAGGTTGGGATAACATAAAATTTTTGGGCATTTTGGTATATTTGTTGTAAGAAATGATAGAAGGTGGTTAGTCTAAATGGGTTCATCAACACTCAAGTCAAGTGAACCAGGCCCAAGGGGCAAAAAAGTAATTTAAAAAAATTACGGGATGGTACTATAATATCCAAGTAAAAACCAACTCTAACCTCAGGTTATATGATTTGATTCATGTAAAGTAACCCTCCAAACTATTATACGAGAATCACTCATCCTGAGGCAAGTGAAAATCCATTAGAATGAACAAGTCCACATTATAAATGTGAGTGGGATTACTAATGTTGATCCGATTGGACTGACCACTACACTTTACATATGCATAAGTGTTTTGAAAAGTGTTAATGAAAAGTAAAGGAAAATTACACCGATGCATGAACATATGGGTAAATGAATAATTAATATTATTTACCAAAAAGAAAGGTTAAAGGGGCCATAATAATGATTATTATAATACCATGTGAAACAAGGGTATGAAGCCCTAAGTAACATGAGCAGTGGAGTTGCTTGATAAAGTATTGAACTATGAGTAATCGATATTTGATGTGCTTGTTGTATAAATTGTTGTGTGATGGTATATACCCTTTTATGAAGTCAATATTGGTGATCAACACATACCTATGGACATTAGGGACTGAGTGGAAGTAGCACATAAGCAGTGATTAAGTTATGCTTTCGCATCGGACTCGAGTGAGTAGATCCCATTATACTTGAGTCTTTGGCAGAAGTGGACAACCAGTGTATACATATACTTTAGTGTGTGGTCAGATGCGATATCCAAAGTATATAGATGATCAATAACAAATCATCGATGTCCATATGAGTCATGCATATTTGGTTGGAACATGGTAGGGACATGTTTGTTCCAATGCGAGGATATACTTTATTTATTGTTATGAATTGATTAGTGGGAGATCTACTGAGATATACTTTAATATGGAACCTTAAGGTCAAGTGATAAGGGGTGAGTAATTATGAAAATAACATGATTTAATAATTATAGATGTTTTGAATGGATTTTTGGGTCATTGTTTTGTAGTGGCTCAATGCTAGTAACCTTCATTCACTAAACTAGGCAGAGGCTCGTAAAAGCCCTCTGAATAGTACATCACCTACATATTTTACAGGACTTGATATATAAATCTTGAAATACATGTATGAAAGTTTATTTATATTCTTGTTAGTTGTTGTATTGTTGGGGTTTTTGTACATGTTTTGGAGGCACGCTACTTATAAAAGAAAGTTTATGTTTCCGTAGAGAATCGATGTATGATTTATTCTGAGTCTTGGTAATGTTGGCGCTACAAGGGTATAGGTACCCACTATTAAAGTATCAATTAGATGTGATAGATTATTATTGGACCATCAACGTTGAGATCAGGTCGAAGCATAATATAATTATTGAATGATCCACTAATGTGAGATTAAGAGAAAATAAGGTGAATGGAACAATCTTGATGACATGGGTAAACATGTCAACGTATGCAACATCTTATTGGTAAAATTGTTTGGCAATTAGGTGAAATTTGTAGTGGTTGATTACGGTTTTTTTAGGGTTTTTTAAGGTTTCTATTTAATTTTATACATTCACATGCAATAAATGATCTAATAACTAGAGGAACTAGTATAAGATCACATGTGTGATTAATTATTAGAGCATGATATTCAAACGTTCATAATATTTATGAGTGATAACGAGATTGAATAAATGTGCATGGTTCTTGAGGAGTAGAGGAAACATTAAATGCAATGAGATGATAAGGAATAATGAGTCTAATAGTGGAAGAGAGTCATATATAGAATGAGCGATCATGCCATGAGAACAAGAATGTGAACTTAAAAGGTACCTTGACATCAGGAGACTGACATGAAGTTGAAGAAGACTGAATAGGACATCACCTACATATTATATGGGGCTTGAGATATAAATCTCTAAATACGTGTATGGAAGTTTAATTATATTCTTATTAGTTGTTGTATTGCTAGGGTTTTTGTACATGTTTCTGAGGCACACTACTTATGAAAGAAAGTTTATGTTTCCATTGAGAATCGATGTATGATTTATTATGAGTCTTGGTCATGTTGGTGCAACAAGGTATAAGTATCAACTATTAAAGTATCGATTAGATGTGATATATTGTTATTGGACCCTCGCGTTGAGATCAGGTCGAAGCATAATATAATTGTTGAATTACCCAGTAATGTGAGATTAATAGGAAGATAATAAGGTGAATGGAACAACCTTAATGACATGGGTAAATATGTCAACATATGCAACATCTTATTTTTTTAGGATTTTTAGGATATCTATTTAATTTTATACATTCATGTGCAATAAATGATCTAACAACTTAAGGAACTAGCATAAGATCACATGTGTGATTATTTATTAGAGCTGGAGGCTTCATGATATTTATGAGTGACAACAAGATTGAATAAATGTGCATGGTTCTTGAGGAGTAGAGAAAACATTAAATGCAATGGGATGATGAGTAATAATGAGTCTAATAGTGGAAGAGAGTCATCTTTGTAATGAGCCATCATGCCATGAGAACAAACATGTCGACTTAATAGGCACCATGACATGTGGAGATTGACATGAAGTTGAAGAAGAGGAAGAAATAGAAGAAGTACATGTTGGTGTTGGAAAAGAAAAAATAATATATATTTTTATTAAAGAGGACAATATAACAAAGAGTTGGACGAAGATTTGAAGGTAGGAGAAGTGAGACACAGTACCCATAAAAGGAGGAGTGTCAATGCTTGAATAAATGTGCATGGTTCTTGAGTAGTAAAAGAAATACCAAATATTTTAAATAATAGAGAAAATATATTAAATTGTATATTATTTTACAAGTGTGATATATTGATTGTGTAAACCCTGTACATTATAGATAAGAAAACTGGGGAAAAAATGATCAGCTCAAGAGAGAAAACCAAATCGGTTCATGAGCCATAATTGGTAGAGAAAGGGCAAAATGGTAAATTGACAAACCCCAAGTAACTCAAATAGTCATAAAAATCAAGGAAAAAGACTTTGGGATAAATTGGAAAAGAAAGCCAGACCGATTCAGGTGAACCGGACCTGAAGCGAATTGAACCAGCTTGAACCATCATTGAACTAGTTGCTAAATTTATTTTTCTAGGTGGCTTAAAGTATTCAAATTGGGGAATTGAAGCCACCATTGGAAAGATAATGAATTTAGATTAATTTATAAATTTTTAATTTTTAGAAAATCGGTCGAATCGGGCCTGTATTGGCCGGTTTAAGCATTGAACCCGGTCGAACCGGTCTGGTCCGGTTTGGAATAGTGTCGTCTTCTTCCTTCAAATGACGACATTGTTCATTCAATGCATGAACAGATAGCACCGGTGAAGAGAAAATGCATCCGTTCACGGCGTTTCAGGTCATGAATGAGCTTGACCAAGATGCTAAATGGTCGGTGAGAGAGTCCTCGAGCTTCATATATAATGAGCTCCTCTATATTCATCCTCTTCACATCTGAAATCTCCATTCTCTCTCAACTGCACTATTTTTCGAAGCAACTCGAACTAGAACTCTGACATTGGCATTTTATTAAGCCTCAGTAGGCGTGGTTGGATTCTTTAGATTCTGGGGAAGTCAGCTACCTGACAATAACTTCCGTTTAACCCGAGGACCGCTGGAGAAGCATAGGCAGAATCAAACATTGAAGCAGCTACGAAGGATCAAAGCTGCCCTATTTTGGCTGAGCTAAAATCAACCAAATTCAGCCCTCCTCTAGCCAAACCAAGCCCTCCCAACATCCTCACAGCCCTCATACGACCTCAATTGTACTGAAAGGTAAGCTAATTCGACTCCCCTCGATTATTTTCTATCGGTGTTAGAGAGAGAAACCGTGAAAAATTCACTAACAAAATTCTCCCTCAATTCGATATGAATTGTATCGATTCTTGATTCTAGGAAGAACCTCAGAATGAGAGCTATCTACCCAGATAAAAAAACTCAGATCGTCGCACCTCCAACGGTAAACTTTCGAAGCTTTCTCTCTCTATGCACAGTCTTTTGGCAAAGCTCCATTTGAGCTCGGTTCGGCCTCAATTCATGCGATTCAAAGCTCAATTGAATCGTATAGAAGTGTAGGAACTGGTATACACCTCCAAATGAAGTAATTAACCTCGACTGAATGGTCAATTTTATGAAATCAAATTCAATCAGTTTGAAAGGGGGAAATTGGGAGAAAAACTTAGGGAAAATTGGGGATTTTGTAAAATTGAGGGACCAAAATGTAATTTCCCAAAATTGAGGGCCAATTGGCCATGAAAAAGATGTTGGGGGACCAATTGGTCAATTTTTGAAATAATTGGGATCAAATTGCCATTTTTGGAAAGGAGGGGAAAAATTATAATTTTTGAAAAGTTGGGGACCAAATTGAAAATTTGGAAAACTTGAGCCCCTTAAATAATTTTGAGTAAATTGAGGACCCAAAATAAATTTTTGGAAGTATCAGGACTCAATTTAGGGAAAAGTTAGCATTAGAGACTTAAAGTCAATGAAAATGAACTTTAGAAACCAAAGGGCAATTAACTAAATATTTTGAGCCTAGTCGCTCATATGTGAGAACCGAAGGATATTATGTCAAATTCTAATAGATAAGGGTGCACAAATTGTGTAGGAACACAAAAGACCAGAACGCCAGCAAGGATAAGCTTGCGTAGAAGCAGAAACCGACTGGAGAAGGATATACTAAGTTATAGGGTTAGTGGGTTTATTCACATCATACTCGGTTGGGATGGTAAGCACTTTAGAATGAAAAACCACTTATATGTAGGATTTTAACATCACACCCGATTTCAGTGATGTGCAAACTAAGCTAATAAAACTACTTACCAATTGTAACTAAAAGAAATCATACTCGATTGGCATGATGGACCTCCTTTAAAGAAGGAGAAACCTGCTAGATGGTTGTAAGCAGAGGTATCATTACACCCAGTTGGTGGGATGAAGCGGAAATTATATTTTTGTTAGAAGTGTTATCCCTTGATTGTGTGTCAGTGCTTAAACTCTTTGGGAGACCTTCTTAACAGGAGCTAGATTAGCTTAGACAGGCTAGAGGCCTCAATTTTTTTGAACTTCTGGGGCTAAATGCCCGGTTTTAGAAATTCACGTACAGTGGACCCAAGGCTAGTGGGCACAAGCAGGGGCATGTAAACAAACATGAGATATGAAAGCCATGAAAACTCTTAATGAAATGGTCATGTGATTTTGCAATGGTACCAAGACAGGACCGACATACTCTATGGACTGGCGGTAGTACATCAGGGCCAGGTCGACGAACTGGCCAGACAAATTGTTGTAGGTCAGGTTGAGGGTCTGGGCCATTGGACCAGTGGCACCAAAGATAAATGGCCATGTGAAAACCGCTGTTTGTGCATGTACTTGAGGTTCAGGACTATTAAGATGCCCAAGAGGGGTAGTGATGCATCCTAAGGGCTACTAGATGACATAGTGGAGATAAGGGCAGTTTGTTGTGCCAGTAGTAGGGAAGCTCGACGTAGCTTCTTTTGCATGAGACCAGGGTGGGGTCGATATGAGGTCTCTGTCCTCATACGGATACGGAGTTGATCTCAGGTCTAAGGGTTGAATGTCACGAACATCCACTCAAACCTAGGGTAGAAGTGGATGGGCTTCTATCTTAGTGGTCGGTAAAGACGCTTCAAGCCACAAGTGGGTGCAATGGATGGGCTTCCCTGTGAATGTGTGTTCCCTTCCTTATGAAGGACGTATGTTGACTGTTAAACACACCTATTGTGGAAAATGAGGAAAAAGGGTTTTGAAAGCCGGAATTTGAGGAAAGATCATTCTTAAAGGAAATAAAATTTTTTGGCACACTTTAATTAAAGCTATTTATGAAAACTCACTCCCAACACCCATTCAATGAATTGTAGAAACTCACCCCTCTTTTATATCCCATTTTAGGAGTAGACATAACTAAAGAAAACACTTGGATCTAACCTTTGTCAAGTATTCTTAAAAGTTATTTTAAGTTTACATTTTTATTGATTTATGTTATTCCAGGGAACACAGTTTAAGTTACGTTTGACTCCTCTTCATTAAAGACGGGGAGGGGGGGAACCCCTCTTGAACCAAGGGAGCAGCGGGATGATCACGGGGATCCAACCAAACTGGGTTGGGGCATGACAACTTGAGTGTTATCAGAGCCTAGTTCCTTTGACGTATTATCAATACTATGCTCTGACACTAATGAAAACTTAATTACCGTGTAGGAAGGAGAGTCCCTAGGAAATTTGTCGTATGATTCGAACCCCCACACATGATCGTGAAAAAGATGCCTACCCCTACAGAGGCGGTCGTTCAATGATTCTTGAAGGGCGAGAAGAGAGTGCCCAACGACATGGTCGAGGATTATAGGAAACTTGTTGGAGCCATATTAGAGCCAAAAGGCATCACCAATCCTCTTCCAAAGTAGTAAGAACCTATCCCTACTCCAAGGACCCCAACACCTCCTCCATCCCCACAACAACCAAAAAGGACTCCCACTAAGAAGGAGGCTTGAGACAATTGTTGGGATGGCCAGGCCACCTTTATGAATGTCCACCAAGTACCCCCACCAGCTCAATCCAACTTCAATCTTTCCCAATGGATGAAGTGAACATACGAGTGTGATGTTAAGGTATTGAGAAGGTGACTGGAAGCCATTCATGAAGTTCATCCTATTAGTGAAATTGAAAAGGAATATGGATGGACTTCAACCAGTTAATCAGAACCTTTAGACCATGAATCCTGCAACCGTTAAGAGGCTAACTCTCGGCCTATGACTCCAAGATACTAGGAAGTAGTGAATTCCTATAATAACTCAAGTAAGGTAAGAAACTATCACTATGAATGAATGAAAGTTCAGTTTTCCCTTAATTAAAATTTTTTCTCCCTCATGATGACAAGTACAACTAACAGATTGGAAGTATACCAATCATAACGAGAGTAGTAGATGGAGAAAAAGACCACCTAAGGAGGAAAACTACAAGTCACCACTAGTTAAACACTAATCCTAAGATAGTCAAATAAGTTCCTCCACAAAACCAAGAATATGGAGTAACAAGGCAATAAGACTGAGAAAAAATTCTAGAGGAGTCTACCTAGAATCACCAGGAAGGATATACCCTAACTAATGTTAGGAAGAAGAGGAAGAGTGTGAAGTTCGATATAAAGAAAGTTAGCATCAAAAGGTACAGGAGTAGTAAAGGAAAACCTTAGAACCATAAGGAGTTAAGGAAGAACTCCATATAAAAGTTAGGGAAAAACAAGAAGTGGGCTACCCCAAAGGAAACCAGTGAAATGGAAGCTAGCCTAGAGGAAAATAAGGAAGAAGTGTGAGCGCAGAAAGAGCTAATCCACTTTAGGATAAGACAGAGAGGGAGGAGAACTTCGGAGGAATACACAAGTACCCTAGAAAGAGTTAGTGATATGCAAAACATAAATTAGTAAGAATTCATCAACAATCAGGAGCTACTTAAAGGAAGGATAAAGAATTAAAAGGACTTGGAGGATAGGGGAGGATCAAGGTCGAATAATAATACTAATGCCAGAAAGATGTAAGAAAAGAAAGATGAAAAAAAAAAGCCTTCAAGGAAGATTAGGGAGGTTGAACATGAAACTCCTAGGATGGAAGTCCCTAGGAAGAAGGATAAAGATAGGAAGGGGAACCATGGAAAGATTTCCAAGCTATGTAACAGACAGATGATTCATAAGAGGCTTAAACCGAAATAAAGAACTTCATTATAAGGCATATGTGGTTAAGGATGTATCAGGATGGCCAAGTGTGACCTACTTTGGAAGAGCAGAGAAGCCCAATAGGGATTTCAAATGAACCTAATGAAAGGAAACAACTAGTAATGACAAGATAGTCAAGGAGAATATACAATGCCTTAAGAAGGATCAGGAAGTAGTAAGGACTACACCATGGATAAGGCAATGGGATGGACATTAAGGATAAGAAGCCTTGAGAGACAACTATCTCGAAATAATTAAACACGGAGAATAGTAGGAATGGGGTAGTTAACGAACTGAACCTCATGAAGGTTAAAACTCCAGTAAAGAAGGGAGAGGTGCAAAGGTCAAAATCTTTGGAAATAAGGAGGAAGGAAAACCTTAAAGAGATCAATGGCTAAGACAGGAGTAACGACCAAAAGCCATGAGAAGGTTAAGTAAGCCTCTCACAGGATGATCAAGAGATCTTGAAATAAAGAGGATGTGAGCTCTCCCTAAAAGAAATAGACGTGTACTGGGATACAAGTGAGAATGAGGATGGGGTACAAAAGATGTGCACGTATGGTTTCAAGAGTAAAGGTAAATAGGAGAGGATGGCATCAAAGGATGTCATTTAAGGTTAGATCTCCTCAATGGCAAATGAGAAGATAATTTTGGGAGAAATGAGTATAAATCCTACTAGTGAAGGAAACATTGGAAAGACATACGTGTCCCAACTAAGAGGTAATGGAACCAATAGAAGTGGAAAGAAGATAAGCTTATAAATGATATACTAGTGGAGATGGAAAGATCAAGTACAAAAGAAAAGTAGTCATGAGGACCCAAGGAGTAAGTTAAACCCAAGTAACTGGTAAGTAGGAAGATATCATCAAAATATGTCGTACGAGTAAGAAAGGGGTGTGAAGAAATGAAGTAAGCACCTTCAAGGAATGGTAAAAAGGTTGAGCATGTGGCTCCTAAGGTGGAAGTCTCTATTGTTTGGGACATAGTAGAGAATAAAACTATAAGAAGGAAAATTCCCTAAAATAAAGTAATCGACACATAGATCGAAAGGGATTAACTCAAAATAAAGAATCATGAAATGGTCTCGAGCTTATAAGAATTGATTAAGAAAAAGGGAAAGTCCTTAAGGAAAGGATGCCACTGGAAATGAGGAAGCACATAAGAAGGGAAGAATCTCAGCGTGTTGATAAGTTATCGGGAAACCAAATGATTGGAACTGGAAAGACCTAATAAAGAAGTTGGGAAAGGACAAGTAGATAAGAAAAATTGACATGGTTATGTAAGACATAATGCCAAAGGCAAGATGGATGATTGGATAACGGTAAAGGTAGTCGATAAATACTACCAGACAAAAAGAGGGACGAAGTTATATGATGCCTCAAAGGTTGGAAGTTTGAGAACAACTATTAAGAAAGTATTCAAAATAGCCAAAGACAAGTTCTAGAGCATGTCGTGCTGTAAGGGACATATAAGCCCAATAGCCCTAGGGAAAAATATGACTCAAGGAAGGGTAAGTTAATTAAGCATGACAAGGTCAAATATTAAATTGGGACTAAAGTTGTAAATAAACAATGGATATGGGAAGTGTCAAAATAGGATGGAAAAAGGTGATAACACTGAAACCCATGAAAGAAAGTACGTAGTGCTCGATAGGACACTGAATTAAAGGTTTCAACGATAGAAAGAATAACTAGGCACGAGAATGATTGGGCATCTTGGAACTCTCAATCCTAAAATACGAAGCAAGAATGCTTAAGAGGAAGAATCTTGCCTAAGCAAAGGAAGGTGTGAACCTAAGGATATACCTTTGGACTCATGGGCAAGACATGCTTAGTTATGATAAACTCCATGGAGTGAGTAAACAATACAAAGGAAAAGAAATTCCTTAAGTGCGTGTTGTGAAGGGGCTAAGTGAAATAAAAACCGAAGTGTCAGCATGTCAAGCAAACCCAAGTGGACACCAAGGGAAATTATTCTTGAGGAAAAGGATGCTAATTTAGTTTTGAGGACAAAACTCCTAAAATGAAGGGAGAGTTGTAAACCCCGTCCCTTATAGATGAGAAAACTAGAAAAATGACCGGTCAACTCAAGAGAGAAAATTGAACTGGTTCATGAATTGTAACCGGTAGAGAAAGGGTAAAATGGGAAATTAACAAACCCTGAGTGACTCAAAGAGTCAAAAAAATCAAGGAAAAGGACTTGGGGATAAATTGGAAAAGAAAACTAGACCGATTTAGGTGAACCGAACCTGAATTAGATTGAACTGATTTGAACCATCATTGAACCGGTTGCTAAATTTATTTTTTCTAGGTTACTTAAAATATTAAAATTGGGGAATTAAAGACACCATTTGATAGAGAATTAATTTGGATGAATTTAGAAATTTTTAATTTTGAGAAAATTGGTCAAATCGGGCCTAAACAAGCTAGTTTCAGTATTGAACCCGGTCGGACCAGTTCGGTTTGGTTCGGAACATTGTCATCTTCTTCCTTCAAATGACAACACTATTCATTCAATGCATGAACGGACAACGCTGGAGAAGAGAAAATGCCTCCGTTCACAGTGTTTTCAGGTCATGAATGAGCTTGACCAAGATGCTAAACAGTCGGGCAGAGAGTCCCTGAGCTCCCTATATAAAGAGTTCTTATCCATTCATCCTTCTCACACCTGAAATCACCATTCTTTTTCAACTGCTCTATTTTCATGTGAAGCTCCAACAGTGGCATTTGTCTGAGCCTCAATAGGCGTTGTTAGGTTCTTTAGATTTCGGGGGAAGTCAGCTACATGACAGCAACTTCCATTCGACCCAAGGACCGCCGACGGAATCAAATAGTGAAGTAGCTCTGAAGGATCGAAGCTGTCCTATTTTGGCCGAGCTGAAATTGGCCAAATTCAGCCCTCCTCTAGCCAAACCAAGCCCTCCCAACATCCCCACAGCCCTCATACGACCTCAATTGAGCTGAAAGGTAAGCCAATTCGATTCACCTTTATCAATTCCAATTGGTGTTAGAGAGAGAAATTGTGAAAAATTCACTGATAGAATTCTCTATCAATTCAATATGAATTGTATCGATTCTTGATCATAGAAGGAACCTTAGGATAAGAGCTACCTACCCAAATAGAAAGCTTGGACTGCCGCACCTCTGACGGTAATCATTCGAAGCTTTCTCTCTCTATGTACAGATTTTCAGCAAAGCTTTGTTTGAGCTCGTTTCAGACTTAATTCATGCGATTCAAAGCTCAATTGAATCGTATGGAAGTATAGTAACTGATTTACACCTCCAATTGAAGCAATTAACCTAGACCGAGTGGCCAATTTGATGAAATCATATTCGTTTAGTTTGAAAGGGGGAAATTAGGGGAACATTTTGGGGAAATTTTGGGATTTAGTAAAATTGAGGGATCAAATTGCAATTCCCAAAATTGAAAAAAAGATGTTGGAGGACCAATTGGTTGATTTTTAAAATAGTTGGGGTCAAATTGCCATTTTTTGAAAGTAGGGGAAAAATGGTAATTTTTGAAATGTTGGAGACCAAATTGGAAATTTGGAAAACTTGAGCCCCTTAAACAATTTTTAGTAAATTGAGGACCCAAAGTGAATTTTGGGAAGTATCGGGACTCAATTTGGGGAAAAGTTAGCATCATGAACCTAAGTGCAATTAACTAACAATTTTGAGCCTAGTCGCTCATATGTGAGAAGTGAAGGCTATTATGCCAAATTCTAATAGATAAAGGTGCACAAATCGTGTAAGAACACGAGAGACCAAAACGCCAGTAAGGATAAGCTAGGAAGTAGAAACCTACTGGAGATGGATACACTTCAATTATCGGGTGAGTGGGTTTATTCACATCATACCCGGTTGGGATGGTAAGCACTTTAGAACGAAAAACCACTTATATGTGGGATTTTAACATCACACCTAGTTGGAGTGATGTGCGAACTAAGCTAAAAAAACTACTTACTGATTGTAAGTAGAGGAAATCAAACCCGGTTGGTATGATGGACTTTATTGAAGGAAGGAGAAACCCGCTTACCGGTTGTAAGCGGATGTATCATCACACCCGATTGGTGTGATGAAGCGAAAATTATATTTTTGTCAGAAGTGTTCTCCCCTGACTGTGTGTCAATGCTTAAACTCTTTGGGAGACCTTCTTAACAAAAGCTAGATTAGCTCAGATTGGTTGGAGGCCTCGGTTTTTTTGAACTTGTGGGGCTAAATGCCCGGTTTTGGAAAATCACGTACAGTGGGCCTAAGGCTAATGGGCACGAGCAGGAGCTCATAAATAAACATGAGATATGAAAGCCATGAAAACTCTTAATGAAATGGTTATGTGATTTCGCCATTGTACCAAGACAGGACCAACATACTAGATGGACTGGCGATAGTGCGTCAAGGCTAGGTTGATGGACCGACCAAGACAAATAGCTTCAGGTTGGGTGAGGGTCGGGGTCCATTGGACTAGTGGTACCAAAGATAAATGGCTATGTGAAAACTATTGTTTGTGTATTCACTTGAGGTTCAGGACCATTAAGACACCTAAGAGGGGTAGTGATGCATCCTAAGGGCTATTAGACGACATGGTGGAGATAAGGGCAGATTGTCGTTCTAGCAATCGGGAAGTTCGACGTAGCTTCTTGCTCATGAGACCAGTGTGGGGTTGTGATGAGGTCTCTGTCCTCATACAGACATGAAGTTGATTTCGAGTCTGAGGGTTGAATGTTGCGAACATCTACTCAAACCTAGGGTAGAAGTGGACGTGCTTCTATCTTGGTGGCCAGTAAAGACGGTCCGAGCCACAAGTGGGTGAAGTGGATGGGCTACCCTACAAATGCTTGTTCCCTTCCTGATGAAGGATGTGTATTAATTGTTAAACACACCTAATGTGGAAAATGAGGAAAAAGGGTTTTGAAAACTAGAACTTGAGCAAAGATCATTCTTAAAGGAAAAGAAATTTTTTGGCACACTTTGATCAAAGTTATTTACGTAAACTCACTTACAACACCTATTCACTAAGTTGTAGAAACTCACCCCTCTTTTATATCCCTTTTTAGGAGTAGACATAGCTAAAGAAAACACCAGGATCTAGCTTTGTCATGTATGCTAAAAAGTTATTTTAAGCTTTCATTTTCATTGATTTATGTTACTCTAGGGAATAAGGTTTAAGTTACGCCTGACTCCTCTTTATTAAAGACACGGGGAAACCCCTCTTGAACCAAGGGAGCGGTGGGTTGATCACGGTGATCCAACCAAACCGGGTCAGGGCGTGAAACCTTGAGTGGTATCGAAGCTTAGTTCCCTTGAATCATTATCAATACTATACCCTGACACTAATGAAAACTTAATTACCGTGTAGGAAGGAGAGTCCCTAAGAAAATTTTTTGTACTATCCAAATCCCCACACATGATCTTGGAAAAGACGCCTACCCCTAGAGAGGCAGTCATTCAACGATTCTTGGAGGGCGAGAAGAGAGTGCCCAATGACATGGTCGAGGATTATAGGAAACTCGTTGGAGCCATATTAGAGCCAAAATGCATCACCTATCCTCCTCCAAAGCAGTAAGAACCTATCCCTACTCTAAGGAGCCCAACACCTCCTCCATCCCCACAACAACCAAAAACGACTCCCACTAAGAAGGAGGTCTGGGATAACTATTTGGGATGCCCACTCCACATTTATGAAAGTCCACCAAGTACCTCCACCAACTTAATTCAATTTCAATCCTTCCCAATGGATGAAGTGGACATACGAGTGTGAGGCTAAGGTATTGAGAAGGTACGAACTCGAAGCCATTCATGAAGTTTGTCCTATTAGTGAAATCCAAAGGGAATAGGGATGGACTTCAACCAGTTCATCATAACATTCATACCATGAATCACACAACCATTTAGAGGCTAACTCTCGGCCTATGACTCCAAGGTACTAGGAAGTAGTGAATTCCTATAATAACTCAAGTAAGGTAAGAAACTATCACTATGAATGAATGAAAGTTCAGTTTTCCCTTAATTAAAATTTTTTCTCCCTCATGATGACAAGTACAACTAACAGATTGGAAGTATACCAATCATAACGAGAGTAGTAGATGGAGAAAAAGACCACCTAAGGAGGAAAACTACAAGTCACCACTAGTTAAACACTAATCCTAAGATAGTCAAATAAGTTCCTCCACAAAACCAAGAATATGGAGTAACAAGGCAACAAGACTGAGAAAAAAATTCTAGAGGAGTCTACCTAGAATCACTAGGAAGGATATACCCTAACTAATGTTAGGAAGAAGAGGAAGAGTGTGAAGTTCGATATAAAGAAAGTTAGCATCAAAAGGTGCAGGAGTAGTAAAGGAAAACCTTAGAACCATAAGGAGTTAAGGAAGAACCCCATATAAAAGTTAGGGAAAAACAAGAAGTGGGCTACCCCAAAGGAAACCAGTGGAATGTAAGCTAACCTAGAGGAAAATAAGGAAGAAGTGGGAGCGTAGAAAGAGCTAAGCCACTTTAGGATAAGACATAGAGAGAGGGAAGAGAAAAGATGTAAACCCCACTCTTTGGAGTTAAGGAAACTGGGAAAAGAACTGGTCAAACTGATTGAGAAAAAATGAATCAGTTTACAAACACAATTATTGGGCTATGGGAAAATTAGAGAATTTACAACTCCCAAATGACACAAAAGGTTCATAAACCTTGTAAAAGAACCATAGGACAAATTTGAAGAGAAAAATCAGACCGGTTCGAGTGAACCGGATGCGAACCAGATTGAACCTATTTATGAACCGGAATCGATAGGGAGAGGGCAAACTAGGAAAATTATACATGCCAAGTGGCATAATGAGTCACATAAGTCATGAAAAAAGACTTTAGGATGAATGGGGGATGAAAACCAAACCGTTTAGGTGAACCGGATCCGAATTAGATTGAATCGGCTTGGACCAGTTTGAATCACTATTGAACCAGATGCTAAATTCATTCTTCTAGGAGGCTTAGAAAATTCCAATTTAAGAATTGAGGCCACTATTTGATAGATAATGAATTTAGAATTTTTTAATTTAAAAAAACTCAGCTGAATCGAACCCAAATAGGTCGGTTTAATCTTTGAAAATAGTTCGGACTGGTCCGGTCTAGTTTGGAATGTTGTTGTCTTCTTCCTTCAGATGACAATACTGTTCACTCGCCGGAAAATTGAAGCAGCATCGGCAAAGAGGAAACACTTTCGTTCAATACATTTTAGGCCATCAATTACTGTCATAAAAGTGTCAAACGAACGGCCGACGAGTCCCCTAGCTCCCTATATAAAGAGCCCATCTGCATTCATCCTCTCCACACATGAAAACCTCACTCTCTCTCAGCTACTCAGTTTTCCGGTGAATCTCAAACCAGAGCTTTGATATAGGGTCTTTTCTGAGCTAAAGAAGGCATGGCCGGGTTCCTTAGAACTAGGGAGAAGACAGCTACACGGTTGGTAGTCTTCATTCGCTCCGAGGGTCGCAAGAGAAGTGCCAGTGTGATCAAATAGTGAAGTAGCACCGGCAGACCGAAGCTGCCCTATTTCGGCCGAGTTGAAATTGGCCAATTTGAGCCCTCCTTAGGCTAAACCATGCTCTCCTAACACCTCCTTAGCCCTCCTACAGCCGAATTAGAACTTAAAGGTAAGTCAATTCGGTTCCACTATATAATTTCTTACCAGTGCTACAGAGAGAATCGACGGAATTTTGATGATAAAATTCTTACCCAATTCGACATCAATTGATGCAATTCTTAATCCTAGGGGAAACCTTAGGAGGAGAGCTATTTGTCCAGATTGAAAGCTCGGACCGCTGCGCCCCCAACAATCAAATTCGACTGTGTTGGAAGTTGAAATTAGGGGGAAATTGGGGATTTAGAAAATTCTATGGACTAAAGTGCAATTTTATAAAATTGAGGGTCAATTAGGCATGATAAGAGTGTTAGAGGACCAATTGAGCAAATTTTAGAATTTTTGGGGCAAAATTGGGGACCAAATTGGGAATTTGCGAAACTTAAAGCTCTTTTGTGAAATTGAATAAATTGAGGTCCCAAGGGGAATTTTTAAAGTTTCGGGACTCAATTTGGGGAAAACCGGCAATTGGGGCCTAAAGTAAAAGAAAAATAACTTTAGGTACCAAATTGCAAATATTTTTAAAAGTTAGATCTTTTTAGTCATTCATAATTAATGAAGGCTATTAAGTCAAATGATAATGAACAAAGGTGTTCATACCATGTAGGAACATGAGATATTTGGAACGCCAGTTGAGGCAGCAAGGGATGAAAGTCGATTTAGATACACTATATGATCGGGTGAGTGAGATTTAATATTATACCCGGTTGGGATGATAAGCATATCGGAAATGAAAACCTACTATTAAGTGGTATTTTAATCATCACATCTAAGAAGTGTGATGTGGAAAACATATGGAAAAAATACTTACCGGTTGTAATTAGATCATAACTGGTTGGTATGATGGACAATTGAAAATTTTATTAGGGTTTTTTAGGGACAATTGAAAAACTATTTACTGAAAGGAAGTGGAAAACCCGCTTATTGGTTATATGCGGAAAAGTTCCATATATTTGATTTGTATTATGAACAATTGAAATTTTATTTTTTGTAAATGCTATCCTTGACTACGTGCCACTGCTAAAAAAAAAGTTTGGAAGACATTTTTTATAGGAGCTCGAATATCTAATAAACGTCGAAAGACTCGATTTTGGAACTTGAAGATCATTCTATTGGTGAGTCTAATTAGTTGGAGTGTACTCTCACCAAAACTAACTAGTTTTGATAATAAAATAAAAGGCGTAAAAGTAAAAATAGGTGGCCAAAAACCTTTAAAATCCTGCACATTTTAATAATATCGTTAAACTCCTCAAAACCCCGGTCTTTCTAGGTGGTCTAAAAGCCCAGAAATCCCATACCATCACCCCTCAAGCCCACTTAGGGCCAGGGAAGGTCTTCTGCGTTGCGCAGCTAATTCTGACGGCTGCTCTGCGACTGTGTCCGTGCAGGGCGACACTTGCATACCTGCAAAGGATGAGCAGACCGACACCGGACGAAGAGGATGACCAGGGTGAGGTCTTCCTGGATGAATCGGACATCATTGACGAGGTCCCTATAGATGATGAAGGTCATCCTTCTCTTTTCTTGTTTATTTTCATATGTATGTATGTGTATTTTTTGTTTGATTTGCTTGAGTCTTGTCCGCAGATCTTCCTGATGCGGATGAAGAAGAAGAAGATGATGATATCGGTATGCATGGAGTTGCTTGATGTTCTATGTCGGGAGATCATTCTTATTACAATTTTTTTTCCGGAAGCTCTTTTCAGTTTTTTTTTTCTTAATGATGATTTTTTTGTGTGCAGTCTGTGGCGGTATTTTCTATCAGTTTTCCTCCACACTTTGCTTTCTTATGCTCTTTTTTGGTGGTCTCTAACTATTAATTTGATGTAATATCTGATGTACTGTGCATTTATTTTAGTTTCAGATGAAGCGGATGATTCTGTACACATATTTACTGGTCACACTGGTAAGATTTAATATTGCTTCTGTTTTTCATGTGCGCTGGATGTTTCCATCTATCGTTTGATTCCCATGAATCCAAAAAGGCTGATAATTTAATATTGTTTCTGTCTGTTGGGGACTATGATATACATATATGTATTCACCACTATAGTCACATTAAGCTATAATTAAGAAAATATTGACAGATATTTACTTGTCTTCTTTTTCTTCAATTCTTTTTTTTTTTGCTCAATTTGCTTCTTCAATTCAGGTGAACTCTACACGGTTGCTTGCAGCCCGAATGATGTAGGTTTGGTAGCAACTGGTGGTGGAGATGACAAGGGATTTCTATGGTAGATAGGTCAAGGAGATTGGGCATTTGATCTACAAGTTGAGTTCTTGAAGAGAAAGCCATTTGAACTGTGCCTTGTTCAATTTTCATTCACCTCGTCTGACCCATTTTAGTTGCTCTTGCAGGCCATACAGATTCAGTTTCTAGTATGGCCTTCAGTAATGATGGGCAGCTGCTTGCATCTGGAAGCTTTGATGGGCTTGTTCAGATATGGGATGTGTCCTCGAGAAATATTATGGGAACACTTGAAGGGTCAGGAGGGGGCATTGAGGTGGAATTGTATTATTCTTTTTCTTTGACGTTTCTTTGTCTTTCTTATACTCCAATGTCTTATTGTGAACTGAATGATTATTCAGTGGGTCAAGTGGCATCCCA
The DNA here is from genome assembly GCA_030064425.1 of Trapa bicornis. NCBI lineage: Eukaryota > Viridiplantae > Streptophyta > Magnoliopsida > Myrtales > Lythraceae > Trapa > Trapa bicornis. Next base: position 16,964,638 of record CM057760.1, on the reverse strand, counting down.
GGGGACACTTGGTATTGGGAGGCTCAGAGGATGCAAATGTTTGGATGTGGAATGCTGATAAATGTGCCAATCTTAATGTGTTTTCTGGTCATAGTAGCAGTGTTACATGCGGTGATTTTACTCCTGATGGTACAAATCTTGTAATTACTAACTGATTTTGCTTTTCCATTTCATTGACTCCTTTATTCAATATTTTGATGTTTCTTTGCCTCCTGGTTGTCCAAGGTAAAACAATTTGCACTGGCTCTGATGATGCTACCCTGAGAATTTGGAATCCGAGGACTGGTGGGAACATTCATGTTATACAAGGTCGGCCTGTTACTTCATGGAAAAGTTTCTCTAGTTGTTATCCATTAATCAATATTGGAGTTTCCATAGAACAAAAAAATATCTTGATTTGTTGCATAGGTTTTCAGATTTTTCTTGAATTTATTTACGGGGGGCAGGTTTCCAGCTCAATGACAATACATCTTGACCTATTATGGCTTAGCAAGATATCTTGTGGATGAAACTTGAACCCATATATTATTTTTGCTTAGAAAGTCTTTTTTCTGGTCGGTTTTGTTCTGGTGAGGATCTCATCACCAAACTTAATTTTGTGACATTCTCGTGTCATCTGTTTCAAAAATCATCTGGTTTATTTGATAAATCATTTAAATCTTGTTTGTATAACTAATTTAAATTTTCGATTTTATTTTGATTCTTAGTATATGTTGCCTTCTACCAAGTATATCATTTGATTTAACATACCTTTTTATCTACTATGTTCATTCAGTGAGCATGCTCCATTCTCTCTTCCTTGAACCCAGTTTTTTTGTTGTGCTTGTCCTATGATATATTTTAGCTTTGTAGATATGAAATTCAAATGATTATATTCAATGTGTTTCTATCAGGTCATCAGTATCATACCGAAGGATTGACTTGCATGGGAATAAGCGCAGACTCAACTCTTGCCATTACTGGTGCAAAAGATGGTTCTGTTCATATTGTCAATATTCCAAGTGGAAAGGTTCATCTTTCTGTTTCATATTTATGTTTACTTTCAACTGATTCCTTTATAAGTTGAGTTGATGGAAAAAAATCATGGATTAATTTTTATCCACAATAGATAGTATCATATCTTTTGGTTCTTTGATATGCTTACTTATATCTATTCTTGCATATTCTGTTGAAAAGGTTGTGAGCTCTCTTCCTTCACACACTGATTCTATTGAATGCCTAGGGCTCTCAGCCAGGTAAAATTTAGGCACAAATTTGACTGTCCTTTTATTTGAAAATTTCCTAACATATATGTGCTTATTTCCTGAAATCATGTGGAAGCTCTCCTTGGGTTGCAACTGGAAGCATGGATAAGAATCTTATTGTCTGGGATCTTCAGCATTCTTCACAGCGCTTCACATGTGGGCACAAGGTTTGCCAAATTTTGTGCGATATATTGAATCATTAGAGATCCTTGTATCAAATGGTGTTCTAATGCTTGGACGTTTTGCTGTCACTTAGGATGGTGTTACTTGCTTGACATGGGTGGGGACATCTAGATTCTTGGCTACAGGTTGTGTGGATGGAAAAGTACGGATGTGGGATAGCCTCTCTGGTGATTGTGTTAAAACTTTCAGTGGACATTCTGATGCCATCCAGTCATTATCTCTTTCTGCAAATAAGGATTTCCTTGTTTCAGTTTCACTTGATGGAACTGCCAGAGTTTTTGAGATAGCAGAATTCCAATAGAGGCCAAGGAGTTTCTTTCTGTTTGGGTGCTTGAGAAATATAAAAGATGCTTAACACTGTGATTGATGGAGGGGTTTGGAGGTGGAAGGAATCCCTATTTTGTAAAATATAAAAAAAGAGGTGTTTGAAGGGATGGAAAAACCCCTCAATTTACAGTAAAACTTAAACAATGGTTAGGTAGAGGCAAGAATTGTGATGCTTACATTACTTTTTTTTGTATAAATGTTTACATTACTTTAATATCATTTTTTATGTGTTTATATTATCATTTAATTTTCTTATTTATTTTTTATTTTTATATATTTAAAATAAATTTATATTTTAATATTATTTTATATAAAATTAGATAATATAATTATATAATAAAATCTTAAATAATTGAAAAAATATATATATTTATATTATTTGTCTTATTATAATATAAAATATACATATATATTAATTATTATATAATTAATATTAATTTTGTATTATAATAATAAGTTAATTATTTTATATAATATATTTAATATAATATACTTATATATATATTTAATAAATTTACTATTGAAGTTGAAATTTTTGGGTAACTATCCATTTTTTCAAAGGATAAAAACTATAATTCCAAATAAGATCTATATTGATAGTTTAATTTGGATAATAAGTATTATTTGATTCAATCTAACCATATAAATTTTGGTTGACACTTAATTTTAGATATATTTACATTTAAATTTTCATCTTACAAAAAATATTTAAATTATCTTTTAAGCTACAGATCAATAAAAAAAATAATAATCAATTTAGTATATTATAAGCAATTATTGTCCTTAAATGAACGTTTTGTCATCGAATTAAACGAAATATAAATTTAACACTTGAATTTACGCCCTTAGTTGGGATACTCATCTGCCATATAGCTAAAAGGGAACCAATCAGAGTGGTTTGTAGCATAAGAAAAGCTTTCAACACTTTTCACTTTTTTTGTCACATTGTTTACAGCCTAAAATATGTCCATACTTCTACATAAAGCGGAAACAAAAATGGGATGGCTACTATGACACAAGTTCCAAGCAAGAACTGTGAAGTTCTTAGCCTTCAATCACAGTTTCATCAAAGTTCCAGTCTCTCACAATGTCTCTTCTAACTGCATGGCTCCGGACAAGCCTTGGAGTGGTATTGTTAAGGCCATTGCCACTCACAGCAGGTTGAGGGGTCACCTTGGACGAGGCTAGTGCAGAAGATCTTGATGGGGGAAGAGGAATAGAAGGCCTCCTTGTTAAACAGTTGGAGATGGCAGAACATCTCCCCTCATTGTCTGAGCTAGCCACTGAATAGCTCCTAAAAGAATGTGATGGGCTCTCAGCACTGTGGCAGACGAGGCATGCCAGACTCATATTGTTTGGCATCTTAGATTACCTAACTATAAAAAGAAAGGCTGATGATAGAAAAGAGAAAGAGATATTAATCAGCATTAGGACATGCTCACGGATTTCAATCATTCCTATAGTGAAGAATACTGAGGCAGGTATTTATTAGCATGAAATAAAGATTCGAGAAGAAAGGAAACACAAGCTAATGCAAGGATGAATGCTGAATGCTGAATGTTTTGTGCAGTGAGTTGGATGAGAAAGCATAATTTCATAAGGAATTATTTGTCTGGGTCAGACACGCTTTAGTTATCAGAGAACCCCAATTGACATTTAACAGGCCAAGAATGCCACTACTTCAATTCAAACAGCAATAAGTTGATTCAAATGCTCATCCCTTATAGGAAAATGCACCATCTATTTGCTCTGCATGGTGCATTAATATGTATGAGAACAGATCATTTGCTGGGTTAAGAGAAGACCATCTAAGAACCATACAAATAGCAGGAAAGAGAATGTAAAGATGGTAAGAAGCTACTCCATAAGACCTAAAAGGATCCAGATAGAGATCCTTTATTCCGTTTTCTGACTGGACAAAAGAACTGCTTCCTCAAATTCTTCACAAAGAAAACACAAATATGACAGCACACTTTCCAGTCAATCAAGGCATTTTGCAGGTAATACACCAACAGTCTATGCATCAATGCACAAGTACAACCCATCAATATAAGCTCACTACAAATAGGAATTGGAAATAGTCTAGTTTAACAAGAAACAACAGCTGTGTCGTCAAAAAAAACAAGAAACAGCTGATGAAATTGTAAGAATTAAAGAACCACAACCCCTAATTTCACAGCCCAATAACTCTTAGTGATTTTGCCGCATGTATCCAATATGTGTACAATAATGATCTCAGTCAACTATAATCGAAAATCTAATCAGCACGGCGCAAATAATAAAAAGGTAGTGCACATGTATAAGAAACAAAATTTACAAAGAGATGTAAGAAGACTGAGGGAGCTAAAGCGCTTAGAACATCTAGAGACCATTAATGGATACTCTCATGTACAGCCAGAAGGCGGAATCAAAAGGGTGGAAACTGAGATCTGAAAGGACTTACCCAACGCACTCAATTGTAGTCGATTAAGAAGAGTGTAGCTTAATAGATGGAGCATGGCATATAGAAATTCCAAAGATGAGATAAATTTAGGGAAAGGAAGCCTATCTTATATTTGTACAAAAAAAAGTATATCTTGTCTAAGTAAAGAAGAATTTGTTTGGATGTAGGGTTTGAAAATTTTTGTTTAATTGAAAATTTTGTTTGATTTTTTTTTATGGAGGACCGAGTAGTTTGACATAATGGATGCGAAACTCTAATTACTCGATCAACTATATTTGTTCTCATTAAGATCTAAACTTTCCTGAAATATTAATTTAATACTCAAACTTCTTTAAAATTATATTTAAATTTTATAATTTTTAACTATTTTAAAATAGCTCCATAAATCTCCCCTAAACTTTTTTTAAGTCACTTATTTTATTTTTCAAATTCTCACTTTCATAAACAGTATCGTTTTAATACTAATTAAATATTTGCCAGAAAATTAATAAATCATATAAGTGTATTGACCTCACTCCGCGAGTTATCGAAAAACTACTTGTTTATTCATTCATGCCGGTATTAACCACTTGAAAAATGATGGTTTGAGCCTTTTAAAAAATATGATTTACAATTGATGTTCAAAATATGGTAGTAACCAAAATTTTCAAGAAATTTTATGTACTCGAGTTTTATCTACAACTTGAACTGGCATTAGCTAGAATGGACCAAGAGAAGTCTAATGACTTATTTGGCGTTCAGAGTAGGCTCGAGAAGACTTTACTCTATTTTCGAATGAGGAAGTAACATTACTATTTGATCACATCGGTGTCAGTAAAAACAATGTCGATGTCGACGATATGTGACATTTGAAATTTGACTACCATGCAGTTTTAACACCCCTAAAATTATCAAGTTTGATGATTGGGAAATGAAGTTATACACTATAATATGGAGGTAACTAAAAAATGAGTATTCTTCTTCTAGAGAGAATTTCTACAATCGATTGGGCGATGGAGTGACCAAGCCTTATATGGACAAGTTAGGGGACCAATGATCTATCACCCCATTTGCTTACACTTGGTCAGATGGGACCCATATATTTTACTTTCCATTTAATTATTATCAAGGATAGAATGCTAGAAATCATGCTCAAAATCGGGTTATTTATAGGTTCGAGTTGGGTTTTCGGATCCTCGGTCAAATAGAGACAATGACCATGCATGTGCACACACGTGTGTGAGACCTGAAAATCCCAACTTAGTAACCATACCAAATTGAACTAGGAAGTGGGATCGGACAGGGAAATAATAATGAATCGAGAAGTGGGAGGGATCGAATGAGAGGGCCATAAGTGATAAGAAAGGGTCATAAGAAACCCTTAGTAGTATCAAGGGACACAGGATCATGGATTGGGAGAAATATGGGAGAGAAATGGTTTGAACCGAGTTCAAGATAGATGGAGTCACAAAACCCCCAATATTTAAGGGGATAAAACAAATCCAAATTGAACTAGTCTTGAGTTCATTCAATAGGAAATTAAATGTAAACATTTAGTTATTTTTATTTATAAAAGAATTGATCGGAAAAGAGGTGAACTGAGTCAAAAACTATCGAGCCAACTGATAAATTCACTGAAAATAGGTTCATTATAATGCCAAATCAGTATGTTGGGACATTGGTCATACGCATGCATGCGCTCCATGTGCGACCACCTGCACATATCGTCATCCTAGAACGACTATAGACTCGTATTGCCCTATGTTACCCGAAAGATCACTGTTGACCAACGACTCCACTACTTGGAGAAATAAATTCATTACTAGTATAAAAACTATAAATTAATGAAAAAAAGCTATGGATAGATTGTCATGGAGGTCTAGATCACCTCCATATAAATTATGGTTGCTCCCTACCCGAAATTTGCTTAGAATCCTCTCCCAACCACAAACTGCTCGCAACTTCGTCGACCCCAATACCAGAGAGAAATTCTCCCTTGCCTGACCACCTCCCACAACATTCTTGGTACCCCTGGAAAGATGAGAACCTCAAATATCATTTCCATATCTCTCGACCCTCAACTCCACCTCTACTGTCGTCGACGAGATCGCATAGTACTCGATCTGAGGCGACCCAAAATAGAGCAGCTGTCTTCAGGCTCATTTTCGATGGCCATGATGACGACACTCGTGAGTTGAGAAAAATTAGGTGATTTTCTTGCACTACCAACTTTTCATACTTGATTTGAGAAAAAATTAGATTTGAATTAAATCATCAAAATCTTAGATCACATGCAAAGTGTTACACCCGACCTAGTTTCTTTGGTCGGTCCTACAAACAACTGCTGCATCCTCCCAATTTTATAACAATAGACACCTCATCATTATAAAATCGACATGATACAAGGCTCAAAATAAAATAACTCAAATTATTTTAAAAAATTAAAAAATTGATATTTTGGAAAATAAACTTTGAAAACCATATCAGGATTATATATTAAATGTAAGACATACCTTTGATTTATATTTGAATTTTCTCATCATCACATATCTTTCTTCACCATTGTTGCCTGAAAGGGGTAATTGGAGAGGAATGAGTTTGACAACTTAGTGAGAAGGCTTAGCTGACATCGTGACGTCATGTCCACGATTTAGCACATACTCATAGGATTTCAAGGAGATTTCGTAAAATAGGGTTCACTAGAGGTAAGCTTATAAATCTTTAAAAAGTTAAACTTGTATTTGACAAGTTTGAAATCCACTCATTTCATCGGAAGGAAACTATCCTTGAGTTTATCATAAAATGTCTTAAAATTTTACTTGTATTTATAATGAGTAAAACTCACATACCCGAATGTTCATACGTATATTTTTCCTTTAATCCCTAAGGGTTGAAATTCCACTTAACAAGATAACACTTGTTTATTATTGAAAATCTCTCACATGATTTTCAGTTAAATTTTAGCGATTGTATCTCATTAGCTAAAAATTATGTTCTTCTTACCGTAAGATCTTTTATAATTTTATTCAATATAAAATTCATATATGTTTGTATTAGTCAAACGATCACACACCATTTCCCAATAAAGGGATCAAGTAGTCTCATAATAAACACTCAGGCTACAATCTCGATCTACTCTATTTACGAATGAGGGAGTGAGATTACTAATTGACCACGTCGGTGCCAGTAAAGATAACGTCAATGTCAAGGAGAGGTGGCATTTGAAAGCTAACTACCATGTAGTTTTAACACCACCAGAATTGCCGAGTTTGATGGTCGAGAAAGGAAGTTATGCACTCTAACTTCTAGAGAGAATTCCTACCACCGGTCGGCGAAGGAGTGACCAAATCTTATATGGACACATTGAGGGACCAACGATCTATCACCCTATGTGCTTACCTGGTCGGATGAGACCCCATAAATATTAATTTTCATTTAATTATCCTCGAGGCTAGGATGCTAGAAATCATGTTGAGAATCGAGTTATTTATATGTTCAAGTTGGGTTTTCGGATCCTCAGGCGAATAGAGATAATGATCATGCATATGAACACACATGCGTGCATGAACTCGACACAACATGCCTACCAGTTAGCTGTAAGACCGGAAAATCCCAACTTAGTAACTAGACCTTATTGAACTAGGAAGTGGGATTAAACTGGGAAATAAGGATGAATCGAGAATTAAGATGGATCGAATGAGAGGCAATGAGTGGTGAGAAATGGTCATGAGAAACCCTTAGTAGTGCCAAGGGACATGGGGTCCTAGATGGGAGAAATATGGGAGATAACTGGTTTGAACTAGATTCAAGCTTGATGGGGTCACAAAACCTCCTAAATTTTTAAGGGGACCAAACAAATCCAAATTGAGCGATTCTTGAGTCAATTAATAGGAAATTGATTGTAAAATTTTTAGTTATATTTATTTACTCAAGAATTGACTAAAAAGGGATGAATCGAGCAAAAAACTATCGAAGTGGTAGATAAATTCATTGAAAACCGGTACAATACAGTGACAAATCAGTCTACTTGGACATCAAGCGTACACACACACGCAATACACACGCGGGGCATGGGGCGCACGCATGTGCGACCACATGCACGTGTCATCTTCCTCGTCCGACTACAGACTTGGATTGCCCTATTTTAGTCGAAGATCACCATTGACCAACCGACTCCACCACTTAGGGAAATTAATTCAGTGCTAGCATCACAAACTATGAATTAATGGTAGGAAGCTATGGATAGATTACTAAAGAGGTCTAGACTACCTCCATTTAAATTAGGGTTGCTCCCTACACGGAATTTGCTCAAAATCCTCTCCCATCCACCAACTGCTCCCAACATCGTCAACCCCACTACCAGAGAGAAATTCTCCAATGCTCAACCACCTCCGATGACGTTCTTTGTGCCCCTGTAAAGATGAGTACCTTTGTGGAACCCATTCCCTCGAACCAAAGAAACTGAGAAGAGAACATACACCATTACTGAAAAACCTAGCCAATTTAATCAATAGAAAATAGTAAACAAGGGTTAACGTGGGAAATTGGAAAATCCCAAGTGACCAAAAATTCACAAAACTTATGAGGAAGAACTGGGAAATAGAATTGAGGATAGAACTGGACCCGAACCAGACCGAACTGACATGAACCGTAATGAACCAATTCATAAATTCATTTTTCTGGATGGTTAAAAATTGTCAATTTGGGAAATTGAGACCACCATTAGATAGAAAATGAATTTATATAAATTTAGAAAATTTTAAATTTCAGAAAAATGGTTGAACCGTTTCCAAAACGACTGATTTCCGAATTTTGGATAGTGAACCCAGTCGGACTAGACCGGTCAATGGTCAGACCAGTCAATGAGAGACTGTCATGTGTCCGGTCAATGGACTACTGGTGCCCCGTCAGCACGCCATGCAAACATGGGCAACCAATGAGAGCCTGCCACGTGTTCGGTTAACAGATGATGCGGTGGCGAGCTGGCACTCCACGTCAGAAAAATGGATCAATCACAGCATGACACGTGGTATGACCACCATGTCATCATCTTCAATCTTTAGACATTGATAGAGAGAAGAGAGGAGAGAGAGAGACGCCGAAAAAGTAGGGGTCTCCGATGACTCGAATAACTCTCCGGTCAGGTCGTCGACTACCAAGTCGGAGGTTGAGCCTTACACCGATGAGTAGCCTGAGCAGTTGTCGAGCTCCCTATATAAAGAGCACCCCCACATTCGTTCTCAACATCCCACAATCGAGCGAAGAAGAAGAAGAGTGCATTTTCCGGTGAGCTGCAAACTAGAGCACCGACGACGGGCAAAATCTCCACCAACTAAGCTCTAAAGGGTGGCATTAGAATTGGGGAAGAGTGCTCTAACTTTCGACACTATCAGAATGACCAGAGGACGCCCCAAGAAGTGTACAAGGGATTGCAGAGTGAAGCTACTTCGGAGCTCGAAACAAAGAGCTCTTGCCCGACCCAACCTCGATCCTCTCGACCCTTCTGCCACCCACATTAGCCGTCTCTGACCGCCTAAGACCCTCCACAACTGTCATGCCCTGACTCAGTTTGGTCGGATCCCCGTGAGCAACCCGCCACTCCCATTTGTTTATGAAGAGTTTCACTCATTTCTAAACCGCGAGGAGTAAGGCGTCCTTTTTCCTGTTTTTCCTTGAATAACATTATACAAAACTGAGTACATTAAATCTTACATACCTGTCATAAGGTTCGGCTAGAGAAATATTTTTAAGGTTGGTTTCCCTTGGTTACCTGAAAAGGGGTAAAGGGAGGGGGTGAGTTCTACAACTTAGTGAGTGGGTGTTGGGAGTGAGTTTTTGTGAAAGCAACTTTAATCAAAGAGTGCCAAAATTCTTATCTCTCTTAAGAGGATATCTCCTCAAATTTCTAGTTTTCAAAACCTTTTTCCAAGGTTTACTAATTCTTTTCCAAGGTTCTCAAAACCTTTTTCCTATTTCCATATTAGGTGTGTTTCACAAACAACACACGCCCTTCATTAGGAATGGTACACACACATTTGTGAGATGCAGTTATGACGACTACACCTACTTTTGGATCAGAGCATCTTTACCATCCACCCTGATAGAAGTCCCTGACTTCTACCCGGAGTCTCAGTGAACGACCCAGATGTTCAACCCTCAGACCAAAAATACTTTGTGTCCATATGAGGACAATGACCTCATCCCGACCCCACCCCAGTCTCATGCGCAAGAAGCTACGTTGAGCTTTTCGACTGCTGGCACGACAAACTACCCTTATCTCCACCATGTCGTCTAGTAGCCCTTAGGATGCATCACTACCCCTCTTGGGCTTCTTGATGGTCTTGTACCTCAAGTGCATGCACAAACAATAGTTTTTCCACATAGCCATTTATCTTTAGTGCCATTGGTCCAATGGCCTCGACCCTCAACCCGACCTGTAACTGTTTGTCTAGGTTGGTCCGTCGACCTGGCCTTAACGCACTGCTGCTAGTCCATCGGGTACTATCGGTCCTGTCTTGGTACTATAGAGAAATCACACATACATTTCATTAGAAATTTTCATAGCTTTCATATCTTATGTTCGTTTACGAGCTCCTACTCGTGCCAACTGACCTTGGGCCCACTGCACGTGATTTTCCAAAACTGGGTAATTAGCTCGATAAGTTCCAAAACCAAGGCCTTCGACCTATCTGAGCTAATCTAGCTCCCGTCAAGAAGGTCTCCCAAAAAGTTTAAGCATTGGCACACAGCCAGGGGAGAACACTTACAACTAGGTGTGATGATTTCTCTGCTTACAACTGGCAAGCGGGTCGCCTTCCTTCAAGGAAGTCCATCATATCCACTAGGTATGATTTCCTCTACTTACAACTAGTAAGTAGTTTTTAGCTTAGTTCGCACATCACTCCAATCAGGTGTGATGTTAAAATCCCACATATAAGTGGTTTTTCATTTCTAAGATGCTCATCATCCCAACCGGGTATGATGTGAATAAGCCCACTTAACCTATAACTGTGACATGTTGGTCCTCGGTCAGTTTTCCAATTCTAATCGAGCTTTCTCTTGTTGGCATTCTGATCACATTTGTCCCTACACAATTTGGGCAGCCTTTTCACTTAAGGTTTGGCATAAAAGCCTAGTCTCAAAATTATCGATAAATTGCATTTAGTCCCTACACTTCCATACAATTCAATTGAGCTTTGAACAGCGTCATTTGGATCTGAATTGAGCTCAAACAGAGCTTCGTTGAAAAACTATGCGTAGAGAGAGAAAGCTTCGAAAGCTTACCGTTGGAGGTGCGACGATTAGAGCTCTCTATCGGGGAAGGTAGTTCTCTTCCTGAGATACCTTCTAGGATCAAGAATTCCTACAATTTACCCCAAAATCTAGGGAGAATTTCGTGAGTGAAATTTCATAGTTTCTCTCTCTAACTTCGACATGTAACAAACGAGGAGGGCCGAATTGGCTTATCTTTTAGCTTAGTTGAGGTCGTATGAGGGTTGTGGAAATGTTGGAAGGGCTTGGTTTGGCCAGAGGAGGGCTGATTTTGGTCAATTTCATCTCGGCTGAAACAGGGCAGCTTTGGTCTTTTGGAGCCGCTTCACTATTTTATTCCTCCGGCGCTTCTCCGACGGTCCTCGGATCGAACGGATGTTGCTATCAGATAGCTTACTTCCCTCAGAGTCTAAAGAACCTAACCTCACCTTTTGAGGTTGAGAAAACTGCCCAAGTCAGAGCTCTGGTTTGAGCTTCATCGAAAAATGGAGCGATTAAGAGAGAATGGAGATTTCTGGTGTGAGGGAAATGAATGGAGAGGAGCTCTTTATATAGGGTGCTCAGTGACTCTCTCACCAACCATTTCACTTCTTGGTCGAGCTTATCCTCGCCCTAAAAAGCCCTGAACAGAGATTATTTATCTTTTTCGGTGCTGTCCGTTCATACAATGAATGCATAGTGTCATCATCTGAAAGAAGAAGATGACACTGTTCCGAATCGGACCAAACCGGTCCGACCGGGTTCAATGCTTAAACCGACTGGTTTAGGCCCGATTCAACCTATTTTCTCAAAATTAAAAATTTCTAAATTCATTCTCTATCCAATGGTGGCTTCAATTCCCCAATTTGAGCATTTTAAGCCACCTAGAAAAATTAATTTAGCAATTGGTTCAATGATGGTTCAAACCTGTTCAGGTCCAGTTCACCTGAACTGGTTTGATTTTCTCTTCAAATTTGTCCCAAGGTCCCTTTCCTTGGTTTTTATGACTCCTTGATTCACTTGGGGTTTGTCAATTTCCTATTTTTCCCTTTCTCTACCGGTTCAGGTTCAAGAACAAATTCTATTTTCTCTCTAGATTTGACCAGTTCTTTCCTCGATTTTCTTATCTTTAAAGGATGAGGTTTACAACACTCCTCTCCTTTTAGGAGTTTTGTCCCCAAAACTTAATCAACATATTTCACATTGGGAGTAATTTTCCTTAATGTCAACTTGGGGTTTGCTTAACATGTTAACACTTCAGTTATTCTTTTACTTAGCCCTTTTTAAATCATGCATTTAAGGAATTTATTTTCCTTTACATTGTTTACTCCCTCCATCGAATTTCTCACGACTAGGCATATTGTCACACACCGACCTGGTTTGGTTAGATTCTTGTGATCAACCCACTATTCTCCCAGTTTATTAAGGGTTTTCCCTTCTTTTAAATCGTGAGGAGTAAGGCATCCTTTAAACCTGTATCTTTCCTAGAATAACATTAATCAAAACTGCATGAAATTTAAATTTTACATACATGTCGTGCAGGGGTAGCTAACTGGAGGTCCTTGGATAGGTTTTCTCTTAGTTACCTAAAAGGGTATCAGGGAGGGGGTGAGTTCGACAACTGAGTGAATGGGTGTTTAAGACTTAATTTTCAGAAAAATAGTTTGAATTGGAGTGTGCTAGACCTCTTATTTTCTTAAAACCATTTCCTCAATTTTTATGGTTTTCAAAACTATCATTTTCTCATTAACCAAAGTCGGTGTATTTAATAATCAACACACGCCCTTCATCATGAAGGGATCACACATTCGTAGGGCAGCCCATCCACTACACCCACTTGTAGCATTAGAGCGACTTTACCGACCACCTAGATAGAAGCCCGTCCACTTCTACCCTGAGAATGAGTGGATGTACGCGACATCCAACCCTCAATCCAAAAAAGAAAACTCCATGTCCATATGAGGACAGAGACCTCATCCTGACCCACCCCGATCTCATGCGCATGAAGCTAAGTTGAGCATCATTGACTGCTGGCACACCAAACTACCCATATCTCCACCAGGTCATCTAGTAGCCCCTAGGATGCATCACTACCCCTCTTGGGCATCTTGAAGGTCCATACCTCAGTGCATGCAGAAAAACAATAGTTTTCCTCATAAGCCATTTTATCTTTGGTGCCACTGATCCAACGGCCCCATCCCTCAACTCGACCTACAGCTGTTTGTCTCGACTAGTCCATTGACGTGTTTTGTCACATTGTCACCAGTCCATTGAGTTTGTCAGTCCTGTCTTGGTACCATAGCCAAACACATCATTCATTTAAAGTTTTCATGGCTTAAACTCATGTTTGTTTATGAGCTTCTGCTCGTGCCAACTAGCCTTGGGCCCACTGTACGAGATTTTCAAAATCAGGCATATTAGCTCCCTGAGGCCTAAGGCCTATCTGAGCTATCTGAGCTCTCGTCAAGAAGGTTTCCCAAAAAGTTTAAGTAGTGGCACATAGTTAGGGGAGAGCACTTTTGACAAAATAATTTTTCAGTTGTCCATTACACCAACCGTGTGTGAGGACATCTCTGCTCATAACCGATCAACGAGTTTTCTACTTCCTTCCAGGAAGATAATCATACCAACCGGGTATGTTCTACTTACAACCGGTAAGTAGCTTTTTCACATAATTTCCACATCACTCCATTCAAGTGTGATGTTTAAAATTTTACCTATTAGTGGGTTTTCATTTTCGAGGTGCTCATCATCCTAACCGGGTATGATGTGAAAATCCCACTCACCCATTAATGCAGTGAATTCCTCTTGACCGACTTTTTGCCTTCACGTGAGCTTGTCTTGGCTGGCGTTCCCGGTACTTCGTGTTCCTACATGATATGAACATCCTTGTTCATTACCCTTTGGTCTAATAGCCTTCATTTATCATGAATGGATAAAATATCCAAACTTTTCAATTATTTACAATTAGGTCCCTAAAATTCTTTTTCTTTAACTTTAGGTCCCTAATGCCAATTTTTCCCCAAATTGAGTCCCAAAACTTCTAAAATTCACTTTGGGACATCAATTTATTCAAATCACAAAAAGGGGTTCAAGTTTCCCAAATTTCCAATTTGGTCCCTAACTTTTCAAAAATTACCATTTTACCCCTACTTAAAAAAATGGAAAGTTTGACCCCAATAATTCCAAAAATTGACCAATTGGTCGTCCAACATTTTTTTCCATGCCCAATTTGCCCTCAATTTTGGGAAATTACACTTTGGTCCCTCAAAATTTTGAAATTCCATAAATTTCCCCATCGGGACCGAAACGCCGCCTTGGGGACGTCCTCCTCTCGGATCTTGAGTTGGTAATAGCTCGACTGAAGGTCTATTTTGGAGAAGTAAGTTGCTACTTTTAATTGGTCGAATAGGTCATTAATCTGTGGGAGTGGGTACCTATTCTTGATGGTGACCTAGTTCAGCTTCCTATAATTTATGCACAGTCTCATGCTTCCATCCTTTTTCTTTACGAATAGGATGGGTGCACCCAATGAAGACTAGCTAGGACGTATAAAATCCTTCTCCAATAGTTTGTCCAATTGTTCCTTCAATTCCGTTGGATCCATGCAATAAGAGGCTTGGGATATGGGGTTTGTTCCTAGGATAATTTTTATGGTGAACTCCACTTGCCGACTTGGAGGCAGTTCAGGTAATTCTTATGGAAATACTTCTGAATAGTGCTTTACCACCAAAATGTGTTTGAGTCTTTTCTCTTCAGACTCTTCATTGATGACCATGGCTAGGAAGGCTGTACAACCTTTCTATATCATCTTCATGGGCCTTCATGTGTGACACCAACAGTACTTCATCCTTTCTTCTATCTCCTTGAAATTTTAATCTGTTTGTCTCAGGAGTGTGGAAGGCCACTGTCTTCTGTCCACAGTCCATCTTGGCCTGATGGTTGCTTAACTAGTCCATCCCAAGGATCACTTCTACCTCCTTCAGAGGCAATAGAATCAAGTCTTCTTCGAGTTTTTTTCCCCCAATCTTTATCTCACATCCTTTTAATTGCTTGTTCCTGTTTAGTACTTCTCCTAAGTGTGTTAGGATGTTGAGACTTTATTCTAGAGGAGTAAGTTCTAAGGGTAAACTTGGAATTAAGTCCTCCTTGATGAATGATCTCTTAGCTCCTAAATCAAAGAGGGCGTAGACTTGTTGACCCCATAATTGAACGTACCCTAATTGAAGAAACATATAGGTTTAGGGGGAAAGTTTTCTTTATTGAATAAAATGTTCAATTACAACTTTTGTTTGAACTAATTGAGAGGGTTTTGGGATGTACCCGCTATAGTATTAGGGTCTTTCCTAGCCTCTTCCTAGGTGAGGTTGTATACCCTAGCTGGTACTTTGGCTGTAGCATCTAGCCTGGGATTCATGGGTTTCCCTTGTGGTGGTTAAAGTGTATTCCTCTCTTGTTCCCCCTAAGAGTGGGGCATTCCTTTGCAAAGTGCCCCACTTGTCCGCTTGCAAAGCAGGTCAAGCATGCTCCCTCATGGTGCCTTTGGCACCTAGGACAGCAAGGGTTTCCTTGAGGTAAGGTGGGGATCACTCACTATGGAGGTGGCGACATGTCTTTCCTCTTTTGAAATGCCACTCTGTTTCCCCATCTTGGGCCATTATGCTCCTTTCGTCCTCCTTGACAACTTTGACCTTTATGCTCCTTCTGGGTCGTCTGTTCCATCCTTTGACGTTGGGTCTGCACCAATCTCTCACACTCATGAGCCATACTGATCACCGTTGGGGTTAAGCCCAGGTCCGTGGGGCTTCCTAGTACTCCCATACGATCTCGTATGTCCATATTGAGACCGTCCATGAACCATTGGCATATGTCTGCTGGCCCAACTAGGTCGAGAGCAAAGGGTCTTAACTAGTTGAATTTTGTTTCATATTCCAATATGGAGTTAAGCCCTTTTCGAAGTCAGATGAACTCTTGCTTCTTCTCATTAATCAAATGAGGAGTCAGGTACTTCTCTGCATACCTCTCCTCAAATTGCTCCTAGGTAGGGGTGGAGGTCTGCAAGTTTCGAACATTGTCCCACCACCGTTTGGCACTTCCCTCCATGAAGAATTTTGTCAGGATCACCATGTCCTCTAGTGGTATCTTGACTATTCCCATCAGTTTCTTAAAATTTTCTAGCTAAGCCATGGTGGCACCAACATCTTTCTCTCCGAGGAAAGGCTTACACCCCAGCCGATGGAAAGTCTTGAGATTCCTAGGAATGTCTATTCGAGGGGGATGGCTAACAGGAAGAGGATAGGATTGGACTTCTTCTAGTTCGACCTGAGAGTTGGTACCTGCCACATGGTCGAGGTTAGGTTGTCCAAATACACGGGTGAACTCCTCATACAACCTTTGGTGTTCCGAGCTAAGTCTAGGTGGGCTTGTTAGGGCTCCTCAGGGAGTTTCCACAGGTAGGGTTGGTTGGGCAGTGTTGGAGACTACGACTTTAGTTTTCTTAGTTCCTTTCTTGGGAGTTATTCTGAAAATTTTAAAATCATTCCTATTAGTTACTATATTTTCTAGTCTTCATAATGTATTCGAGGAAACATGCTCTAATACCACTCAAGTTGTCATGCCCTGACCCGGTTTGGTCAGATCCCTGTGATAAACCCACCACTCTCATAGTTTATTAAGGGTTTTCCCCTTCTTTTAAACCGTGAGGAGTAAATCATCCCTTAGACCTGTACCTTTCCTAGAATAACATTAATCAAAACTTCATGAAATTTAAACTTTACATACATGTCTTGCAGGTGTAGTTAAGTGGAGGTCCTTGGATAGGTTTTCCCTTGGTTACCTAAAATGGTATAAGGGAGGAGGTGATTTTGACAACTTAGTGAATGGGTGTTTAAGACTTGATTTTTAGAAAAATAGTTTGAATTGGAGTGTGTCAAACTCCTTATTTTCTTAAAACAATTTCCTCAATTTCATGGTTTTCAAAACCATCATTTCCTCATTAACCATAGTATGTGTGTTTAACAATCAACACACGCCCTTCAACATGAAGGGATCACATATTTGCAGGGCAGCCCGTCCACTGCACCCACTAGCGACGTCGGAGCAACTTTACCGACCACCTACATAGAAGCCCATCCACTTCTATCCCTAAGAATTTGTGGATGTAGTTGACATCCGACCCACAATCTCAAAAAGAAAACTTTGTGTCCATGTGAGGATAGAGACCTAATCCTGACCCCACCCCGGTCTCATGCGCATAAAGCTATATTGAGCTTCCCTGACTGTTCGCATGGAAAACTGCCATTACCTCCACCATGTCGTCCAATAGCCCCTAGGATGCATCACTACCCCTCTTGGGTGTCTTGAAGGTCTCATACTTTAGTGCATGTACAAAACAATAGTTTTTCACATAAGCCATTTAATCTTTGGTGCCACTGGTCCAACGACCCCGACCTTCAACTCGACCTGCAGCTGTTTGTCTCGACTGGTCCATCGACCTATCTTGTCGCACTGCTGCCAATCCATCGACTTTGTCGGTCCTGTCATATTACCATGGCCAAACACATCATTCATTTAAAGTTTTCATGGCTTAAACTCATATTTTTTTACGAGCTCCTGCTTGTGCCAACTGGCCTTGGGCCCATTGTATGAGATTTTCAGAATCAGGCATATTAGCCCCCAAGTTCCAAAAACTAAGGCCTCTAGCCTATCTGAGCTATCCAAGCTCTCGTCAAGAATGTCTCCCAAAAAGTTTAAGCAATGGCACACAATTAGGGGATAGCACTTCTGACAATAATTTTCTAGCTGTCCATTACGCCAACTGGGTGTGAGGACATCTCCGCTCATAACCGATGAACGGATTTTCTAATTCCTTAAAGGAAGTTCATCATACTAACCAAGTATGAACCATTTACAACTGTTAAGTAGTTTTTCTGCACAATTTCCATATCACTCCATCCGAGTGTAATGTTTAAAATTCTACTTAGTAGTGGGTTTTCATTTCCGATGTGTTCATCATCCCAACCAGGTATAATGTGAAAATCCCACTCACCCATTAATGCAGTTAATTCCTCTTTACCATCTTTTTGCCTTCACACGAGCTTGTCTTGGCTAACATTCCTAGTACTTCATGTTCCTACAATATATTAACATCCTTGTTCATTATCCTTTGGCCTAATAGCCTTCATTTATCACTAATGGATAAAATACCCAAACTTCTTAATTATTTGCAATTAGGTCCCTAAAGTTCTTTTTCTTTAACTTTAGGTCCCTACTGCCAATTTTCCCCAAATTGAGTCTGGAAACTTCTAATAATCACTTTAGAACCTCAATTTATTCAAATCACAAAAAGGGGTTCAAGTTTCCTAAATTTCCAATTTGGTCCCCATCTTTTCAAAAATTCCTTTTTGCCCCTACTTTAGAAAAATGGCAAGTTTGACCCTGATAATTCCAAAAATTGACCAGTTGGTCCTCCAACATCTATTACATGCCTAATTGGCCCTCGATTTTGGGAAATTGCACTTTTAGTCCCTCGAATTCCCAAAATTTCTCCAATTTTAACCTTTCAATCTGACTGGATTTTATTTCATCAAATTGACTAATCAATCTTAGTTAATTGTTGAAATTGACAGTGGATTTGACTTCCTACACATCCATACAATTCAATTGCACTTTGAATCGCATGAATTGACGTTGGAATGAGCTTTAACGGAGCTTCGCCAGAAAACTAGATGTAGAGAGAGAATGCTTCGAAAGCTTACCGTCTAGGGCGCGGTGGTCCGAGCTCTAAATCTGGGCAGATAGCTCTTGTCTTGAGGCTCTTATTAGGAACAAGAATCACATCAATTCATGTCAAATTGATGGAGAATTTGATCAGTAAAAATCTATTGGTTCTTTCTCTAGCATTGATTGGAATTCATACAGGGGAGCCAAATTGACTTACCTTTTTGCTCTAATTCAGTTGTATGAGGGTTGGGGAAGTGTTGGGAGAGCTTGGTTTGGCCTGAGAAGGGCTCGAATTGGCCATTTT
Source organism: Trapa bicornis (assembly GCA_030064425.1). Lineage (NCBI taxonomy): Eukaryota > Viridiplantae > Streptophyta > Magnoliopsida > Myrtales > Lythraceae > Trapa > Trapa bicornis. The sequence goes on along the minus strand of CM057760.1, from coordinate 16,945,185 downwards.
CAGCTCAGCCGAAATAGGGCAGCTTCGTTCTGTCAGAACTACTTCAATATTCTATCACTCTAGCGTTTCTCTAATGATCCTCGAAGCAATTGGAGACTACAATCATGTAGCTAATTTCTCCCTAAATCTAAAGAATCCGACCACACTTTCTTTGGCTTAGAAAATGCCCAAGTCGGAGATCTGGTTTGAGCTTCTCTGGAAAATGGAGCAATAGGGAGAGAGTGGAGTTTTCAGGTGTGAGGAGGTTGAATGAGGAGGGGCTCTTTATATAGGAAGCTCGGGGACTTCTTGGCCATCTGATTGGCACTTTAATGGTGTTAATTCATTGCCTGAAACTCCCTGGACAAAGACTTTTTATCTTCATCGGTGCTGCTTGATTTTCCAGTGAGTGAACAGTGCTGTCATCTGAAGGAAGAAGACGATACTATTTCAAACTGGCCAAACTGGTTTGAACCGGGTTCAACGCTTAAACCAACCGATTCAGGCCTGATTCAACCGAGCTTTTCAAAATTAAAAATTTGTATATTCATCTAAATTCATTATCTATGAAATGGTGGCCTAAATTCCCAAATTTTATTTTTCTAAGCCACCTAGAAAAATGAATTTAGGAACCGGTTCAATTTGTTTCCGGTCCGGTTCACCTGAACTGTTTTGGTTTTCACCTCCAATTCACCTTAAAGTCCTTTATCATGACTTTTGTGACTCTTTAGGTCACTCGGGATCCATAAATTTCCCAGTTTGTCATTTCTCTAACAGTTGGGGTTCGTGAACCGATTTGATTTTCTCTTTGGAAATGACTAGTTATTTTCTCGATTTTCTTATTATCAAAGGATGGGGTTTACACATGTTTTGCCCATTAGTCTAAATGTATATCCTTATGTCCACTTCCTCCTCCACTTAGGTTAAGATTCTTTCTCTTGGGGTTCTTGCGCAGAACTTTAGGATTGGGAGTTCTAGAATGCCCAATCGTTTCCATGTCTAGTTATTTTTATTGATCGTTGAAAACCTTAGCTCGGTGTTCTTTCGAGCATCATGTGCTTGTTTTCATGGGTTTCGATGTTATCACCCCTTTGTCCTATTTTGACTCTTCCCCCATCCATTATTTATTGCAACTTCAGTCCAAATTATGTTTGACCTCGTTATGCTTACTAACTGACTCTTCCTTACTTGAGTCACATTTTCCTCAAAACTATTGGTGCTTACATGTCCCTTACAACATGACATGTTCCAGAACCTGTCTCTATCCATTAGATATCTATAACACTTCCTTTAGGGTTGTTCTCAAATTTCCAATCTTTCACGGATCATATAACTTCATCCCTATTTTCGTCGGGTAGTATTCCTCGACTACCTTTACCATTATCCAATCATCCTTCAGGCCTTTGACGTAATGCCTTACATAATCGTGTTAGTTTTCCTTACCCACTCATCCTTTCCCCACTTCCTTATTGGGTCTTTTCAGTGCCAATCATTAGATTTCCTGATTACTTACCGACACACTAGGATTCTTCCCTTCTTATGTACTTCCTCATTTCTGGTGGTGTCCTTTACTCAAGGATTTTCCTTTTTCCTTAACCCACTCTTACTTGCTCGTAACCATTTAATGATTCCTTTGTTTGGGGAGTTTTCCTTTAACAATTTGCATTCTCTACTATGTCTGTCAAATTATAGACTTCCCCCTTAGGCACTATATGCTCGAATTTCTTACTATTCCTTGAAGGTTTCCTTCCTTCGCATTCTTACACCCTTTTGAATTAGAGCTTTTGCCCACCTTTAATCATTCACCGACCTTAATTTCCCAGTTCACTCTTTACTTTACTACCCGAGGTATCTCCGATCATCAGGTCTTATTTCGTTTATTCCACACTATGCCCATCCCATTGCCCTTCTTAGAGTGTAGTCTCCACTACTTCCCGGTCCTTCTTAGGGTATCGTTTATTCTCCTTGACTATCACGTTGTTACTAGTTCCTTCCTTCCGCTAGGTTCATCTGAAATCCCTATTTGGTTTCTTTGCTCTTCCAAAACATGTCACACTTAGCCATCCCGATATACCCTCAACCACTTATGGTTCTTTATGAGGTTCCTTATTTTGGGTTAAGCCTCTTATGATGCATCTGTCTATTCCTTAGCTTCGGAACTTCCCTTTTTAAGGTCTTACTTCCTACCTTTATCCTTCTACCTAGGGACTCTCATCCTGATTCAATCTCCATAACGCTCCTTTGAGGCTTTTCTTTCTTTCCTTTCTTACACCCTTCTAAGATCGGTATAATTGTCCGCTCTTTATCCTTCCCTGTCCTCCATCTCCTTTTTGTTCCTTAACTTCCCTTTAAGGAACTCCTACTAATAGGCTAGTTCCTAGCCCTCTGTTTTATGTCCAGTCGTCTACTCCTTGGGCTCTATTAAGCAAGTGTGAACCATGACTAGCCTTAATGTTAGTGGTTGTTTGCCCTTAACCACTTTCCAAATTGGAGGGCTTACTTCTCCAAGGTTTCTTGGATGTTCTTTCCTTTATTTCCTTATTATGGATAGCCCACCCATTCTTACTTGTCATGACGTCCTTTGATGCTATCTTCCTACTTACCAGTTCCTTAGGTTTAACTTTCTCCTTGGGTCCTCCTAGTATGCTTCCCTTGGTTCTCTCACCTCAGTATGCACTTCATCTCCTCATCCTCAGTCACTTGGTCCATTATTTCTTAGTTGGGACATGTATGCCTCTTCAGGGTTTTCTTCCTTGGGAGAATCCTCACCCTTCTTCCCCGAAATTCTTTTTTATTTGCCCTTGAGGGAATCTAACATTAAATTTACTTTCTTGACATCCTCGAATGCCATCCTTCCTATCTCTCTTTCTTTGGAGATTTGGTGGGTGCATCCTTAGGATTTTCTTTTACTTGTATCTCATCACAAGTTTATTTTTGTAGGGAATGGAACTTTTATTTACAATAATAACGAATTATAGGGTTTTGTTTATATTTGTTTAGAGGAGCTTTGATAAGTACTAGCTATGGAACTAGGATCATCCTGTGTTTCCTCCTGGTGAGGTTGTATACTCTAGTTGGTACCCTCGATGTAGTGGCTATGTCTTGTTCTCCGTCTAGTGCCCTTAGGTTCCATTGAGGTGGTTGATGGGTACTTCGTTATGTATTACTTCGAAAAGCTGGACAACTCTTTGTAAAGTGTCTAAGCTGTCCGCATTCTAAGCATGCTCGACACGACCCTTCATGGCTTTTCCGACACTTGGGGCAATAGGGGTTTCTCCTTTGTGGGGGTTGTACTTGCCTCTCTTTGAGCATGATAACCTTCATTTCTCTTAAAGGATCCCATTCTTGTCCCCCATCTCTGTCCAACAGGTTCTTTTTTACCTCTCTAACTATTTTGTCCTCCTTCTTACTTCCGGCCAGCCTGCTCTATCCGGCGGCGTCTTGTCTGTACTAGATGCTCACACTCATGGGCCATGCTGATGATGACAGCCAAATCTGTGGGGCATCCTAATACTCCCATCCAGTCTCTTATATCCATGTTGAGACCGTCCACGAACTGTTGCAGATATCTGCTGGTCTGGCTAAGTTTGGAGTAAAAGGTCTTAGCTCATTAAATCTAGTCTCATACTCCGAGATGGTGTGGGATCCTTGTCGGAGTCGAGAGAATTCTTGCTTCTTCTCATTGATCAAATGCAGCGCTAAGTACTCCTCTAAATACCTCTCCTTCAAGTGCTCCCAGGTGAGTATGGTGGTGTGCAAGTTCTTGATGTTGTCCCACCATCTTTTCGCACTAGCTTCCAGGAAGAATTCTGCCAAGATCACCATCTCCTTTAGTGGAATCTTGATTATTCCCATATGTTTCTTAATGTTGGGCAACTAGTCCATAGTGGATCTAGCATCCTTCTCTCCTAGGAACAACTTACATCCTGATTGACGGAGGGTCTTGGGGTATTTGGGGATATTAATTATAGGATGGATGTTGATAGAAGTTGGATGGGATTGTACTTCCTCAGGATCACCTTGGGAGTTGGTGTTCACTTCTGGAGTGAGGTTGGGCCTTCCAAACACTCGAATGAAATCTTCATATAGTTTTTGATGTTCCGAGCTTAGTCCAGGTGGACCCATTGGGGCATTTCTAGGAGTTTGTATAGGGAGGAGTTGTTGGACAGTGTTAGAAACTACAACTCTTTTTCTCTTGGTTCCTCTCTTGGGAGCCATCTAAAATTTTAAGATTTATTCCTCTTAGTTACTATGTTATATAGTCTTGATAATGCATTTGAGGAAATAGGCTCTGATACCACTCAAGTTGCCATACCCCGACCCGGTTTGGTCGATCCCTGTAAGCAACCCGTCACTCACTTTGGTTTATGAAGAGTTTCACCCTTTTTTAAACCACGAGAAGTAAGGCATCCTTTTTCTATTTTTCCTGGAATAACATTATACAAAACTGAATACATTAAATCTTACATACTTGTCTTAAGGTTCAACTATAGAAAGGTCTTTAAGGTTGGTTTCCGTTAGTTACTTGAAAAGAGGTAAAGGGAGGGGGTGAGTTATACAAACTTTAATCAAAGTGTGCCAAAATTTTTATCTCTTTTAAGAGGATATTTCCTCAAATTTTCAGTTTTTCAAAACCTTTTTCTAAGGTTTACCAATTCTTTTCAAAGGATTCACAAATTATTTCCAAGGTTCTCAAAACATTTTTCCCATTTCCATATTAGGTGTGTTTTATAAATAACACGCCATTCATCTGGAAGTGTACACACATTCGCGGTCTGAGCTCTCTACTAGGGAAGGTAGTTCTCTTCCTGAGGTACCTTCTAAGATCAATAATTCCTACAATTGACCTCAAATCGAGGGAGAATTTTGTCAGTGAAATTTCATAGTTTCTCTCTAACTCCAACATGCAATGACCGAGAAGGGCCGAATTGGCTTACCTTTTAGCTCAGTTGAGGTCGTATGAGGGCTGTGTGGATGTTGGGCGGGCTTGGTTTGGCTGAAGGAGGGCTGATTTTGGCTGATTTCAGCTCGATCAAAATATGGTAGCTTCGCTCCTTCGAAGCTGCTTCACTTTTTTATTTCGTCGGTGCTTCTCCAATAGTCCTTGGATCAAATGGAGGTTGCTATTAGATAGCTGACTTCCTCCGGATTCTAAAGAACCTAACCTCGCCTTCTAAGGTTGAGAAAATTGCCTAAGTCGGAGCTCTAGTTCGAGCTTCGCCAAAAAATTGAGTAGTTGAGAGAGAATGGAGATTTCAGGTGTGAAGAGGATCAATGGAGAGGAGCTCTTTATATAGGGAGCGCTGGGACTCTCTGTTGAGCTAATCCTTGCCCTAAAATGCCCTGAACGTCAACAATTTATCTTCATCGGCGTTGTCCATTCATGCATTCAATGAACAGTGTCATCATCCCAAGGTCCCTTTCCATGGCTTTTATGACTCCTTGAGTCACTTTGGGTTTGTCGATTTTCCATTTTGCCCTTTCTCTACCGGTTAAGGTTCATGAACCGGCTTGGTTTTATCTCTTCAATTGACCGGTTCTTTCCCTGATTTTGTTATCTTTAAGGGACAGAGTTTACAACAACACCCCTACAGACCCCGGCAAGCTCAATTTTGTCCCTCCTCGTTGGAATTTCTAAGTTTCAGACCTGCACCCCAAACTTCTTTCTTCAAATTTCCATAGGATAGCAGTGAATTGCCACGGGATTTAGTCCTGCTAGGTTCTACTCAATGAGAACTAGCTGCCTCTACCTCAAGCTCCGACCACCACCCTTCTATTGGTAAGATATACAAGCTTTCTCTCTCAACTATAAATTTTTCGACGAAGCTCCGACGAGGTTTAAAACTCAACAAAATTCAGAAATTCAAATTGTAGAACAATTGGGGGAAGCAAGAATCAAAGAAATTAAGGAGTTATAGGCCACCAATTGGATGAGGTAAGATTTGAAGCTTCATATGCATAAATTGGGGAAGAAGAAGTCCAATTTGGGGATTTTGGGGACTTTTGTGTAATTTTCAAAAACAATGAAGGACTAAACATTAAATCTTCGAAATTGCAGGTGTTTTCATGAAATTCACCCCAATTGAGGGCCAATTGGGCAATTGAATAATTTGGGGGCAAAATGGAAAATTTTGAAAAGTTGGGGACCAAATTGTAATTTTTGGAAAATTAAGGAGTAAAGGGTAATTTTGGTAAACTAAGGGCAAATCGGTGAAATTAAAAGAGTTAAGGATCCAAAAAGAATAATTAGAAACCCAAGGGGGCTTAAGAGAGAATAAAGAGAAAGTAGGGACCCAAGTGCAATTTAAGCAAAATACGGGGCCCTAGGCACAAATATGAGAGAGTATGTGACATTTTCTTGATACGAACACCCGTACCCTATAGTAACGGATTACTCGAGTCGTGTGATACCCATCGAGCCAAGTTGAATTGTCAAGCTTGTTGGGCCAAACCGCTGCTCTACCGAAGGCAGATCATTGAACTTGTTGGGCTAGTACGCGTGGGCCGAAGCCAAGCTGACAGACTATTGTGCTAGAGAGCCAAAGATAAAGGCTATAATTCAAAAAGATTATTGATTATGCATGCACTGTGATGTTCATGCCATGAGGACACCTGACATGAGGTAGTGATGGAGCCCAATGATTCCTGGATGACCTAGGGTGTATAAGGGCAGTTTCGTCGTTTAGTAGGTCGAGAAGCCGAGTAGCTTCATGCACATGGAGACCGAGGCAGTAGGGGAAATGAGGTCTCATCTCATTGAGCGAACATTGTGAAGTGATCAAGGTTTGAGTGTTAGTGTAAACCCTGCCCTTTTGAGTTAAGGAAAACTAGGAAAAGAACTGGTCAAATCGAGTGAGAAACACCGAACCAATTCATAAACTCACTTATCAGAGAATGGGCAATTTGGAAAATTTACAACTCCCGAGTGACCCAAAGGGTTCATAAAGTCTTGGAAAAAAACCTTACAAAAAATTGGAAGAGAAAAACTAGACTAGTTCAGATGAACCAGAACTGATAGAGAAAGGGAAAACTAGGATATTTTAAAGGGTCACAAAAGTCAAGAAAAAGGACTTTAGGATGAATTGGAGATGAAAACCAAACTAGTTTAGGTGAACTTGATCTAAACCAGATTGAACCGGTTTGAACTAGTTTGAACCACTATTGAACTGAATGCTAAATTCATTTTTCTAGGTGGCTAAAAAAATCAAATTTGAGATTTGAGACCACCATTGTATAAAAAATAAATTTAGAAATTTTTAGATTTGAAAATTTTGATCGAATAGGTGTGAACCGGCCGGTTTAAGCTTTGAACCCAGTTCGGAATAGTGTCATATTCTACTTTCAAATAACAACACTGTTCACTTGCTAGAAAATTGCGCTGCGCCAATGAAGCTGGAAAGTCTCCAGCCAGGAGTTTCAGGTAATGAATGACCATCATTAAGGTGCTAATTGGATGGCCAGGAAGTCCCCAAGCTTCCTATATAAAGAGCCCCTCCTCATTCAACCTCTCCACACATGAAAATTTCATTCTCTATCAATTGCTCCAATTTTTGGTCAAGCTTGAATTAGAGCTCCGACTAGGGCATTTTTCTGAGCCAAACAAGGCAAGGTCGGGTTTATTAGAACCGGAGAGAAGTCAGCTACATGTCTGTAGTCTCCATTTGCTTCGAGAGTTGTCGGAGAAACAATGGTGTGATAGAACAATGAAGGAGCTCCGACAGACCGAAGGTGCCCTATTTTGGCCAAGCTGAAATCAACCAATTCGAGCCCTCCTCTAGCTAAACCTAGCCCTCTCAACACTTCCATAGCCCTCCTACAGCTGAATTAGAGCTGAAAGGTAAGCTAATTCGGCTCCACTCTATAATTTCCGACCGGTGCTAGATAGAGAACTGGTAGAACTTCTATGATGAAATTCTCACTCATTTCGATATCATTTGATGCAATTCTTGATCCTAGGAGGAACCACAGGACACAAACTATCTACCTAGATCAAAAGCTCAGACCGGCGCATCCCTGATGGTAAGCTTTCAAAGCTTTCTCTCTTTAAGTCCAGATTTCCTGTGAAGCTCCGTTTGAGCTCATTACAACACCAAATCGTGCGATTCAAAGTGCAATTGAATTGTATAAAGGTGTAGGAACTCCAATTTAACTTCAATTTCAACAATTAAACTCATTTGATTGGTCAATTTGATGAAATCAAATTCTGCAGAGTTAGAAGGTTGAAATTGAAGAAAAAATTGGGGGAAATTTGGGAATTTAGAAAATTAGAGGGATTAAAGTGCAATTTCATAAAATTGAGGACCAATTGAGAATGACAAAGGTGTTGGAGGACCAATTGGGCAATTTTTGGGGGTAAAACTTACCATTTTTGTAAAGTAGGGGCAAAATGGAAATTTTGGAAAAGTATGGGGACCAAATTGGAAATTTGGGAAATTAAACCCCCTTTGTGAATTTAAATAAATTGAGGTCCTAAGATAAATATTAAAAGTTTCAATACACAATTTGAGGAAAAACCGACATTAGGGACTTGAAGTTAAAGAAAAATAACTTTAGGAACCTAATTGCAAATAAAGGAAAAATAGGTTTTCTCACTCCTTTTATGATGATTCTCTTCATAAGTAGATTCTTGGAACTTCCTTCCTAGTCTTTTTGTCTTGTTGACCTGTTATATGAAGTTTCCTATTTCTTGTGGGGACCTATTTGGGCTATCTTTGGAATAGTCTTCCTCCTTTGGTGGCCTTCTCTCCCTTTACTACACCGATCATGATGGGTATACTTCCAAGTTCTTAGTTGTACTTGTCATTATCAGGAAGATTAGCTTTTAATTAAGGAAAATTGGGCTTTTATTCATTCAAAGAGATAGTTTCTTGTCGTACTCTGCTTAGTACATGAATTCACTACTTCCTAGTCCCTTTGAGTCATAGGTTGGGAGTTAGCCTCCGAACGGTTTCGAGATTCATGGTCTGAGGGTTCTGATGAACTAGTTGATGTCCATCCATACTTCTGTTGGATTTTTCTAATAGGATGAACTTCATGAATTGTCTCGAGTCCATACCTTCTCAACAACATAGCCTCGCACTCTTAGGTCTACTCCATCCATTGGGAAGGATTGAAGTTGGTTTGAGCTGGTGGGGATACTTGGTGGACTTTCATAAAGGTCGCGTGGGCATCCCAATATTTATCCCATGCCTCCTTCTTAGTTGGAGTTCTTTTTGGCTGTTGTGTGGATGGAGGAGGTGTGGGGCTTCTTGGCGGAGGGATAGGTTCTTCCTGCCTTGGAGGAGGATATATGATGCCTTCTGGCTCTAATATGGCTCCAACAAGTTTCCTATAGTCCTCGACCATATCATTGGGTACTCTTTTCTCACCCTTTAGGAATCTTTGAACGGCTACCTCTTTGGAGGTAGGCATCTTTTGCATGATCTTGTGTGGGGGTTTGGTTCGCACGGCGAATTTCCTAGGAACTCTTCTTCCTACAAGGTAGTTAAGTTTTCGTTAGTGTAAGGGCATAGTGTTGATAATGCTTTCAAGGGAACGAGGCTTTGATGCCACTCAAGTTGTCACATCCCGACCTGGTTTGGTCGGATCCCAGTGATCAACCCACCGCTCCCTTGGTGTAAGAGGGGTTTCCCCTTCCTTTAATCAAGAGGAGCCATGCGTAATTTAAACCTTATTCCCTGGAATAGTATAAATCAATAAAATGCAAGCTTAAAAGAACTTGTAAGAATACTTGACAGAGGGTAGATCCTAGTGTTTTCTTTAGTCATGTTTTCCCCTACTCCTGAAAATGGATATAAAAATGGGGTGAGTTCTACAACTCAGTGAGTGGGGTTTGGAAGTGTATTTTCAAAACGAATAGTTTTAACTAAATTGTGCCAGGGTTGTTATTTTTCTTCCAAAGAAGATTTTTCTCATGTTCTGATTTTCAAAACCTTTTTCCTCATTTCCACATTAGGTGTCTTTAATAGATAACACACAACCTTTATCAAGAAGGGAACACACATTTGCAGGTGCAGCCCGTCAACTGCATCCACTAGTGGCTCAGAGCATCTTTATCGGCCACCAAGATAGAAGCCCGTCCATTGAGTACTGGTGGTCCTGACTTTGTACCATGATGAAATCACACAATTATTCCATTAAAAATTTTCTTGGCTTTCATAATTCATGTTTGTTTATGAGCTCCTACTCGTGCCCATTGGCCTTAGGCTCACTGCACGTGATTTTCCAAAATCGAGCATTTAACCCTACAAGTTCAAAAAACTGAGACCTCTAGCCTATTTGAGTTTTTCTAGCTCCTATCAAGAAGGTTTCCCAAAGAGTTTAAGCATTGGCACATAGTTAGGGGAGAATACTTCTGACAAAAATATATTTTTCACTTCATCTCACCAATCGAGTGTGATGATACATCTACTTACAACCGGCAAGCGAGTTTATTCTTCCTTAAAGGAAGTTTATAATACCAATCGGGTATGATTTCCTCTACATACAACCGGTAAGTAGGTTTTTTCTTAGTTCGCTCATTACTCCATCTGAGAGTGATGTTAAAATTCCACTTACAAGTGGTTTTTCATTTCTAAAGTGCTCATCATCCCAACCAGGTATGATGTAAATAAGCTCACTCACCTGATAATTGTGTCGTATTCTTCTCCAATCGGTTTTCACTTCCACGCTAGCTTATCCTTGCTATCATTTTGGTCTCTCGTGTTCCTACACGATTTGGGCACCCTTATCTATTAGAGTTTGGCATCATTGTCTTCATTTCTCACACACAAGCAACTAGGCTTAAAATTGTTAGTTAATTGCACTTAGGTCCCTAAAGATCATTTTCCTCGACTTTAGGTCCCTAGTGTTAACTTTTCCCTAAATTGAGTCTCGAACTTCCAAAAAATTCTCTTTGGGTCCTCAATTTACTCAAAATTGTTTAAGGAGCACAAGTTTTCCAAATTTCCAATTTGGTCCCCAACTTTTTAAAAATTATCATTTTACCCCTACTTTCCAAAAAATGGCAATTTGACCCCAAATGTTTCAAAATTCGACCAATTGGTCTTCCAACATATTTTTCATGGCTAATTGACCCTCACTTTTGAGAAATTACAAAAAGGTCCCTCAATTTTACGAAATCCCCAATTTCTCCCAAAATTTTCCCCTTTCAAATTGACCGAATTTGATTTTTTCAAATTGGCAATCCAATAGGGGTAAATTGCTTCAATTGGAGGTATAACTCAACTCTTACACTTCCATATGATTCGAATGAGCTTTAAATCGCATGAATTGAGGTTGAAATGAGCTCAAACGAAGTTTCGTTAGAAAATTGTGCGTAGAGAGAGAGAGCTTCGAAAGTTTACCGTCGGAGGTGCGACGGTCCGAGCTTTCTATTGAGGAAGGTCTCTTCCTGAGGCCGAATTGACTTACCTTTCAACTATGTTTCGGTCATATGAGGGCCGTGAGAGTGTCGAGAGGGCTTGGTTTAGCTAGAGAAAGGCTGAATTTGGTTGATTTTAGCTCAGCTGAAATTTTGCAGCTTTAGTCCTTATGGGCTGCTTCACTGTTTGATCCCGTTGGCGCTTCTCCGGTGGTCCTTGGATCGAACGGAGGTTGCTGTCATGTAGCTAACTTCCCCTAGAGTCTAAAGAACTTGACCTCGCCCTTTGAGGCTGAGAAAAATGCCTATGTTAGAGCTCTGGTTCAATCTTCATTGGAAAATGGAGTAGTTGATAGAGAATGGAGATTTTAGGTGTGAGGAGCATGAATGGAGTTGAGCTCTTTATATATGGAGTTCGAGAACTCTCTGCCCGACTATTTCACATCATAGTCAAGCTTATCCTCACCCTGAAATGCCTAAACGGAGCCATTTTTTCTTCACCGACGGTGTCCATTTTTATATTGAATGAATAGTGCTATCATTTGAAGGAAGAAGACAACACTGTTCCGAACTAGACTGGACCAGTCCGACGGGGCTTAATGTTTAAACTGACTGGTTTAGGCCCGATTTAACCGATTTGATCGATTTTCTAAAAATTAAAAATTTATAAATTCATTCTCTATCCAATGGTGGCTTCAATTCCCCAATTTGAATAATTTTAGCCACCTAGAAAAATAAATTTAGCAATCGGTTCAATGATGGTTCAAATCGATTCAATTTGGTTCAGGTCCGATTAATCTGAACCGGTCTAGTTTTCTCTTCCAATTTGTCTCAAAGTCCTTTTCCATGATTTTTATGACTCTTTGAGTCACTTGGGATTTGTCGATTTCCCATTTTTCCCTTTCTCTTCCGGTTGAGGTTCATGAACTGGTTCAGTTTTCTCTATTGAGTTGTTCGATTCTTTCCTCGATTTTTCTTATCTTTAAGGAATGGGGTTTACATTAGTATCTTATTCATTCTTCTCTATTGGATTTTCATTCTTTTTTTTATATATCCCTTTGATTATCTTCATACCTCTCACTTATATTCTATTGAAATTATTTTTGAAACTTTTTTATTTGTCTGGATTGTTCCTCAAGTTGAACTGATACATAATAATAATAATTTGTTCTTGAGTTCAATTAAGATTGAAAAAAGACATATGAGTGCAAAAAAAAGCAAGAGTGTTTTAAATCTATGAGAAAAAGTCATTTGAGTGTGAAATAGTAGTGTTTGAGAGAAACATGTGAAGTAGAGTTGTGAGATATTATTATTTCTAATATGTAGGTTTATAAGGGCCAATGCCGAGAAGACAACTTGAAAGAAGAGGATTCCCCACAACCTATTCAAAACCTACATTAGAAAGCAATGCTGAAAAGAATGGTGAAGTCTAGATTTGAACCACTTCACACACGAATTGAATGTTTGAAAGAATGTGTGAGATGATGTTAGCATCAGCATACACCCATGGAACAACAATCTTAGGGCTTTCAATCTAGGCTTTGATGACATCCAAGTTAATTATGATAGCATTAGACACAATTCCACCAATCAATATACTCTAAAGGAAAAGCCATGGATTGATGACATCTTAGACAACCAATGTGAGAATTTATTTCATACTCATTGTTCTATGAAAAATAAGATTTGTTCTGTTATCATAGATGGAGAAGCTACACTAATATTTCTTACACAAAGCTTGTGGAGATGTTGGAATTACCAACAATGAAACATCCCAAGACTTATCAAACTCAAAAGGTAAACGGTCAACACAAACTCGAGGTAACCAAACAAGTGTTGGTTTCATTCTCTATTGGGAAATATAAATATGAAGTATTATATGATGTGGTACCAATGCATGGTTTTCATATTCTATTGGGATAAACCAAGTTACACATACTAGGTTAACAAATAGGTACTCATTTGTGATGAATAATAGATCGTTATCTCTTATACCTTTGACTACAGAACAAGTTTTTAAGGATCAGTAGAAAAAGAAAAAATGAAAAATGAAAAGAAAATAGAAGAAACAAACCGTGAAAAGAAAGTTATAGTTGAAAAAGAAGAGAGAAAAGCCAAAGTTGAAAAAGAAGATATAAATGACAATGTTGAAAAAGAATAGAGAAAAATTTAAGTTGAAAAAAGAGAGAAAAAAGTAAAAATGAAACATAGAGAGAGAAAAATAATTATATTACAAGAAAAAGTGAGATAAAGAGAGATAAAATTTTACAAAATGTACTTATATACTCATGTACAATTATTTATTTTTTTAATATTAACCTCATTTTCAGATATTTGTCAAGCAATATTATCAATTTTTTACAAAAATTCAAGCATGTTCCTAAGAAGATATCTTCTGTTTTACCGTATACCCGAGAGATCAAGCAACAAACTCAACACCAAGTTCTAAAGTTGATAAAAAAGGGAAGCGAACAAATGAGAATTAATTTATGTATTGTGTAAATATCCAAGAAGGGTAAAATATGGCGAATGTGTGTTGATTATCGAACTATCAATAGTGGTAGTGCAATGTATCATCACCCTATTCCTTATTTATATAATATGTTAGGTGAGTTTCATAGATATTATTTGATTTAAAAAATAAAGCTTAAGAGTAAATATAATAAAATTTGAATGAATGATAAATATTAATTGAAAATTGCATTAAAAATAAAAATTAGTTTATATGAATAGTTAATTGTGATTTTTTATTTGACTAATGCAACTAATACTTCTATGAGGTTAATAAATTATTTCTTACATACTTTCATTAAAAAGTTTGTCAATACATATTTTGATGATATAATAATAGATAACATGTATTTATATGAACATTTAAGATATTTAAAAATTGACTTACATGTTTTTAGGAAAGATAAATTATTTTCCAATTTTAAGAAATGAATATATTATATTTCCTAAATATGTTATAACTTCTAAAGGGATTGTCATTGAGGAAATTATGGCAATTTAAGATTGGCCAACACCTTATTTTATAAGTCAGGTGAGATGTTTTCTTAAATTCACTAGATTTTATAGGCATTTTATTCCTCAATTTAGTAGTTTTACTACACCTTTCTACGCAATTTTAAAAGAGAATATATCATTTAAATGGTGATATGAGCATGAAAGGACTTTCAAACTAATAAATGATAAACTAACTAATGCTGGTATGCTTGCATTACCTTATTTTTTCTAAAATATTTGTAATTAAGTGTGATAAATGAAGAATAGATATTAGAGGTGTATTGATGCATGAAAGAAGATAAATTGCATATTTTAGTAAAAATTTGAGTGGAGTAGCCCTCAACTATCATACCTACAACAATGAGATTTATATTTGTGCTCAAACTCAGCAAAGATGGTCGCACTACCTAATGCCAAAAGAGTTTGTGACTTACATTAATCAAGAATTGATTTTACGCTTTAAGGGGTAACACATGTTGAACAACCTCATGCAAGGTGGGTAGTTTTCTTCTAGATTTTTCCATACATGATCAAGTATAAACAAGGTATGAAAAATATATTTGTTGAGAAATTATCACGAAGATATGTTTTGCTTACACTACTTGTTACTAAATTATTTGATTTTAATTATATTAAGAAATTATATGCATATTATAATTCTTGTGAAGAGATTGGAATTTATAAAAATAGCGAGATGGAAAAGTTTTATTTACAAAATTGATCTATTTCTCAAGAAAATAAAATATGCTACTTTGCATGAGTTACTTGTTAGGAAATCATATGTTGCAGTACTCATTGGACAATTTAGGTAGCAAAAATTATTGCAATATCTCAACATATTCTTTTGGTACATATATGAAAAGAAATGTGAGAAATTTTTATTTTCAATGCATTATATGTAAAAAAGCTTAGTAGAGAAATCAATTTCATATTTTGTATATTGATATTTTAATTCCTAGAGTACCTGCTTGGATTAATATTTAAATGAAATTTATTCATATGTCACTTAGGATTAAAAGAGAGAGATATTTTATATTTTTCATAGTTAACCAATTCTTAAAAATGACACATTTCATTAAATAACATAAAAAGGAAGATGCATCAAATGCTACTTATTTATTATTTATAATATAATATATTTTATAAAATATTGAAATATAATATAATATATTTTATAATATTGAAATATAATATTGAAATATAATATAATATATTTTATAAAATCTCTAATATAAGATGCTAAATTTAGAATATTTAATATATTAGATATTTCTATCGTAATATACAATGAATATATTAGATATATTTTCTATATATGTAGTGTATATTAGAGATGTCAATCATAATATATTATTTTCTTATTTTATGATATCCAGTATTAATAATTTCCTATAAAATGGTAATTTCATAACATTGTAAAGATATATCTTTTGATTCCAATAATATTGTAAGATTTATGTATTTTTTTCTATTTTAAATTTTTTTTGAACTTATTAAGTTTTTAGTTATGGTTTCAAGCAATCAAACTTATTATCAAATTTTTTTAAAAGTTCTTTTAATGTAGCGTCTACATCTATCCGTATATTATTTTTCAACCAAATAACGTATATTTTATTTTTATTACTTGCATTATGAAATTTTTTGGGTATTTTCCATATTTTGTGTAGGGTGTATATTGGTAGAGTTCACATTAGGGGTAAATATGTAAATATGAAAAATTGAGGGCTCAAATTATAAATAAAAAAACTTTAAAGGTGCGAGGGTATTGAATCAATAATTTAACTACGAAATGTGAGTAAAGAAAAATAAAGAGTTCTCATTAAAGACTTAAAAAAATTTGAGGGCAATACGGTAAATATAAGAACTTTGGAGGTTAGATAAAATTAATGTAGTTAGTAAAGACCCCACCCGAATTTGTGAGTTAGACCTTTGAAATGTGTTGGATATAAATTAAACACACGATAATCGTGTTATGTAACTTACAAAGGTTTGTGCAAAGAAATCAAGTCTCCACGTCATCGGAATCTCATTGGAATGAGCATGTTCCTATCTAAAGATGAGTAAGATTATTGATAGTAAGTTTGATTGGACGGGCTGCCATCCTTTAGATGTAACAATATAAAAATATGATAATTTAAATAATTATATCTTGTTATAAAAATAGATATAAAATTGATAGGATCAACAATGTAGGAAATAAAATACTAAAACATATAATTATTTGATTTAGATAGAATTTACAACATGTTGAGCTAAGAAGCGAAGGTTAATATGCTATGAACGAGATATGACATGAGCATGATCTTATTACATAAAACATCATTAGGCATGATATCATGACATGGTAGGATCTTACAAGATAATATGTCACCCGTGAATCATGAGACTAGAATGAACACGAGCATTAAACATGAAAATATGATGTCAAGATGTGACGAGATATGCATCGCATACATATATGATGATGTGATTTATGTGGTGCTCCACTGTTGTGGATGTATGTTGATATATATATATATATATATTAGAAGTGTGGCGAGGGCTTCAACACGACACCTATGAAACAATGATATAAATGGAACTTGAATAGGAATGGAGAAATAAGGTATTTATAATTTTGAAGATTCCTAATTCACTCAGGATTAGTTGTCGCTTTTGTGCGAGAGTACAAGTAATTAGTCAGCTGTCATGGCACAATATACCACATTGACGGGTAGAGTATAATACTATGGTATAAGAATGCTTGGAGGCAACAATCTATGCATTCTCATGAGTAGGCACACCAATATTGTACCTTAAGAGTATGTAGTGCACATATGTTCGTCGTCCTCAGACACTATCATATGTGAAGCTCCCGTAGAAATAGCATGGCAGGGTCATAAATGAACACTCATATTATATTAAGAATTTAAATGAATAATAATCATGATATATTAAAAGTTATTAAGTAAATCTAGTTATAATAAAAAGAATTATTAGAGATAAATAAAGAATAGTTTACCCACTAAATTTTACATAAATAACAGGGGTTTGATCCATGAAGTAGTTTAACGCAGAGAATCCTACCAACTAAGTCCGGTGCTCATCCATTTTAAAATATTTTTCACCTAAACTATTGTAATAGAGACTACTGCACATCTCAAATGATCAACATGAATGCTATCAACCAAACTTGTATGAGTGCTGTTATTTACTAGAAAGTTTTTTTTTTATATATTTATGAATAAAATATTATTTTGTAAATAGAAATTTTGAAAATTTTTTTAGGATTCTTTAAGGTTTTTTTAGGGATTTTTATATTATGAGTTTTGGTATCATTGTTATTACAACAATTATGATCCACATTTGTAATGGCAAAACGGATAAACTAATTCAGAGCTTTATTGTGAAAAAATGATCAAATCAAGGGTATTACAATGCTTTTATGGTGTATCAATATGAACAAATAAAGTATAGAAATGTGATATAATTAAAAATATAATCAGATCAAGGGTTTTGGAATGCTTTGTGTGGTGTATCTAATATGAAATAATAGAGTATAGAAATCTGATATCATTAAAAATATTCAATTAAGAGAACGGATGGACATTTATGTCCAATGAGAAATAGAAAACTCTTTCACCAGTTTGTCGGACGGCTTATGCCAAATGATTCATTTTTTATTTAAAAATTTTTATTTATACATTTGATATTAAAATTTAATATTTCTATAATTTTAATATTTGTGGGAAATAACTCTTATATTAATCTTATTTTCAAGCTTACAAAAAATAATGAAGATGAAGACAATGATGCATCAAGAATGACCATCAAGTATAAAATTCAATAAAGGCAAAATTCTTGTTTGAAAGACAAGCATGGATAAAATACCTATTGTTGTGAATAAAATCATATTTTTGTGAATTACTAAGTGAGATAAGTTGCATTTACTTAGTTAACACAATCATTCTAGAGAAATTTATATTATGGACGTTCAAGCATTGATGCCTACATTCATTTTAATGTTTGAATAATTATGCTGAACTTAAAATACTATACCAGGTATCGGGACATTTTTCATTTCAAAAAAAGGTGAACATGTTCTAATACTTGTCCTAACTAACTAGGATGACCATTAATCACAATAAATTATCAAAATATTATGTAAATCACATTTTTATGAATTTTGGAAGTGTAGAATACATAGTGAATAAACGTACTAAAAATTAATTAATGTTCATCAAAATATTCTAATGAGGTTAATTAAAAAATATGACGAAAAAAATTAAATATTAGTAGAAAAATTTATGAAAAGGGGAAATGATATTGTTTACAAGTGACATCTAATATTAAATATGAAATAATTGTATATTAATATTATAAAATATTAATATTAGTCTAATTAATAATGTAATATTTAAAATTTAAAATATTAGTTTAATTGATATATATTAAACAGATAATCTAAATTTGAAATATTATATTAATATATTTTAAATATATTTTATTTTAAAGTAAAAATACATACTAACACTATCAATCATAATATATTATTTTATTTATCATATTATTACCATTATTACCAGTATAAAATTAGCAATCATATATGTTTATAAAATATTTATTATAGAGGTTTATAAGTACATAACTTTTATATAGAAATAATATATGTTACCTATTCTTTCTTTATTTAGAGAATTTTTTATTTTATTAACTTTTTTTTTCTTTTGACGTTCAAGTAATAATAATTATAATAATGATTTTCTATAAAAATTTAAATAATTTGAGTATGACACATATATCTACCCATCAATTATATCTTACCAAACAATATCATATTACACTTTATTTACTTGTGTCCACATAAGATTGCATTGTTATGTGCATTGAAAGGATGGACGGCACATGGCATTTTACAATTGCAATAATCACAATTATAATTTCTTCATTATTTTTTGTTATTTTATTAATTATTTTTTATAACAATCCAAATTCAAAATATCTAAAAGAATTAATATGAATAATAAATTACAGATAGCTCAAATTTTACCATAAGAATTTAACTCATAACAAATTGAATTATTATATAAAATTTAGTGTTATTGTAATATATAGACTCGTTCATCAATTTCTTAATCATTTGATTTAATATTGTAGCGCTATATTCAAGCTTTTAAAAAGAATTGGAGATAGTCAATGAGCCCAGAATAAAAGAAAGTGACCATTCATGGTTGGGTTGGGTGGGACCAATTAAAAAGTATTATTATCATCAAATCTTATCCATATTCTCTTGTACTCCTTGAAATAACTTTTCCCAATCTCTTTATCTCTTATCTCTTTGTCACATAAATCATCCAAAACTCAAATAGATCATTTTTCATCCACTCAAATAATAGAGACAAGCCCACCCTCCACAATCCAATGCATCATATATAGTCTTCACCTCTTTAAAATGTAATACAATGAACTACCACTATTTTTTAGAATAATGACTATTTTAGATAATATTCTTTTATTAAATGATATGGTATGCAATTTTGATATAGTTGGTATTTCATGATGATTTACTCTCAAAATTGATTTGCAAAATATTTATAACTCAATGAATTCACTGTACGTGCATTATTGACTTTTCACATAGGTTTAAATAATTGTTTATGGTCGTATTCTATTTTATTCCATGGAGTTTTAACTATCTTCAATTTATTTTCTTAAATATTTTATCTTAACTATTTTTTATTAAATGTTGATTGGTTCTCCTACCATTTTTCAAAATTTTAAAATATTTCTTTTATTTTATAAACTTTTTATAAACATATTCACATACATATATTTTATAAAGTTATAAATAAATAACTTTAATAGTCCTACACGATATTATATATCTCACCTAACTCGCCTTTTAACTCTGTGAGTGCTTATGAAGCATTTTCATTTGGTAGAGCCTATCACTTTGACCGGCATATATTCAATACACTCGTGATCTTTTTTTTCTTTTCTAAAATTTTCGTAAATTATGATTTTTATGGTTTGTGCAAGCCTACTCTATAATTCAGCCTAAAATTTTCACAACATATAAAGTTACCCTAAGTTTTTTTAAGGATATCATTCATCTTTCAAGTATTTATAATTAGGTTTTTAAATTTTTAATTATTTAAATTTAGGACCCTAAGTTTCCTTTTAATTATATTTTCACCCAAATCTTTTTAATCATTTCCTCTTAGCTCATTACATTTTCCTTTATTTCATTTATTCCATCCTATTTCATTTTATTTACATTCAATTGTGTAATTTTTCTAAATTTTTAAACAAGTCTCAAATTTTTTATTTACTTTAAACTTAATCTTAAATGGTAGAATCCAACCCTAACACGATTTTTAATCGACTTTTTTATGTTCTCGTGATTATTTTATATTTTATTGGTTAACTTTAGGACCTCACTAAAAAAATTCATAAAGAGAGGAAGGATGGGAAACTCACTAGGGTTACTCAATGAGATGAAGTGGTCATGGGGAGGTATTTGGGCTCCATGTGGATCTCTTATAACTAAGCGGCATCCAATTTTTTCAGCATAAGTGCATGTAATCACAGTCAATTGGAGCTTAATTAAATTGAACTTATCTTGAAAATTGACAACGTTTGAGTAGGCTAAGATTATCTTACCCAGGCCGCATAAATTAAGATGGAAAAACTTATTCATGTCTTAAAGGTGATATGAGAGCTTTCCCATGGTTGTTAGAGATGGCTAAATTTTCTCTAGAAGAATTAGATTGGTGTGAGATGACTTCACAACAATACTATTTGATAACGTCGACATTTATTTGGTCCTTGTTGAGTTCAGGCAATACTGTCAATGTTTAGAAGAGGTATATAGGAACCTATAGTGTAAGATTGAAAAATTCCAACTTAATAACAAGACCGAGTCGAACCAGTAAGTGTGATTGAACCGAGAAATAAGGTTGAACCGTAAAGAAGGAATATATCGAATAAGAGGCCAAAAAGGGTGAGAAAGGGTCGTGAGAAACCTTTAGTAGAGTCTCGGGACAATGAGTTATGGATTAAAAGAAAACTGGTTTGAATCGGGTTCAAGCTAGGCAGAGTCATAAAACCTACCAAATTTTTAAAGTGTAAAAAAAATAAAAATCGAGTTTTTCTTAAGTCCATTCAATAGAAAATTAAATTTAGAATATTTAGTTATTTTTATTTTCTCAAGAACTGATCGGAAATGTGGTGAATTGGGAAAAACATCACTGAACTGATCAAGAAATTCACTGGAAACTGGTTTGTTACAATTAGAACTGGTTGGGTGAGATGCTAGGCGCACACACGCATGGTCAGGCATGTGCGTGTCATCTTTCTCGCACACCTCTCAGACTCAAATGCCCTATTTTAACCCAAGAACACATCGTTGACCCATTGACTCCACTGCTTGGGATAATTTATTGTTGGCACCACAAGCTATGGTTTAATGAAAAAAGGCTATGGATAGATAACTATGCAAGTCTAGATCACAACTATATAAATTAGGGTTCCTCACTCACCATAATCTGCTCTGAATCCTCTCTCAATCACCTACTGCTCCCAACTTCAGTGACCCTTCTACTTGAGATCATATCTCCTCCGTCTGACCATCTCCAATGACCATCCATGTACCCCTGGAAAGCTAAAGACCTTAACTTTCCATTGCCACCTCTCTTGACCCTCAACTTTGCATCTACCAACACATGAGAGATCAAACAGACAATACTGTTTATTCAATGCATAAATAGACCGCGCCAACAAAGAGAAAACGTCTTCGTTCAAGGTGTTTCAGGTTAAGGATAAGCTTGATCAAAATGTGAAATGGTCGGGCAGAGAGTCTCCGAACTCCCAAAATAAAGAGCTATTCACCATTCATCCTCTCCACACCTGAAATCTCCATTCTCTCTCAACTGCTCATTTCTAGCGAAGCTCGAACTAGACCTCCGACATAGGTATTTTTCTGAGCCTCAAAAGGTGAGGTCGGGTTCTTTATATTTCGGGGAAAGTTAGCTACCTGACGATAATCTCCGTTCGACTTGAGTACCACCAGAGAAGTGCCGGTGGAATCAAATAGTAAAGCAACTCCGAATGACCGAAGCTGCCATGTTTTGGTTGAGCTGAAATTGGCCAAATTCAGCCCTCCTCTAGCCAAACCAATCCCTTAGAAACATCCCAACAACCCTTATACAATCTTAACTGAGCTGAAAGGTAAACCAATTCGGCCATACTCATTCGTTGCAGGTCGGAGTTAGAGAGAAAAACTACAAAATTTTACTAACAAAATTCTCCCTTGATTCGAGGTCAGTTGTAGAAATTCTTGATCTTAGAAGTTAACTTAGGAAGAGAACTACCTTCCCTGATAGAGAGCTTGGACCGTCCCACCTTTAATGGTAAGCTTTCAAAGCTTTCTCTCTCTATGCACGGTTTTTCGACAAAGGTCCATTTGAGAACTTTTCGGCCTCAATTCATGCGATTCAAAGCTCAATTGAATAATATGGAAGTGTAGGAATTGATTTACACCTCCAATTGAAGCAATTAACCCCGATTGAATGGGCAATTTGAAGAAATCAAATTTGGCCAATTTGAAAGGGGGAAATTGTGGGAAAATTTTGAGGAAAATTGGGGATTTCGTAAAATTGAGGAACATCTTTGCAATTTCCTGAACTTGAGGAACAATTGGCCATGAAAAAGATGTTGGAGGATCAATTGGTCAATTTTTGGAACAATTGGGTCAAAATTACCATTTCTGGAAAATAGGGGCAAATGGTAATTTTTGAAAAGTTGGGGGACCAAATTGGAAATTTAGAAAACTTGAGCCCCTTATGCAATTTTGAGTAAAATGAGGACTCAAAAGAAATTTTGGGACTCAAATTTGGGCAAAAGTTGGCATTAGGAACCCAAAGTTAAGAAAAATAAACTTTAGGGACCTAAATACATTATATCGATAATTTGTGTGTCTAGGCTTTTATGTCAAACCTTAAGTGAAAAGGCTACCCAAATCTTGTAAGGACAAGTGTGATCAGAACGTCAAAAATAGAAAGCTCACATCGACTTCTAAAACCAACCGGTGAGAACACGTCACGATTTGTGGGTGAGTGACTTATTTATATCATACCCGGTTGAGATGATGAGCACCTTAGAAACGAAAAACCACTTGTAAGTGGAATTTTGACATCATACCTGGTTGGGGTGATGGACAAATAAATCTAAAACCTACTTACGGGTTGTAAGTAGAAAAAATCATACTCGGTTGGTATGATGGACTTCCTTGAAGGAAGGAGAAACCCACTTGCCGATTGTAAGAGTAGATATCATCACACCTGATTGGTGGGATGAAGTGAAAAATTATATTTTTGTTAGAAGAGTTCTCCACTAACTGTGTGGCAATGCTTAAACTCTATGGGAGACATTTTTTACGAGAGCTAGAATAGCTTAGATAGGCTAGAGGCCTCAGTTTTTGAACGGAGATGTCCTTATACCAATTGGTATAGTGGACAGTGAAAACCTATTTTGTCAGAAGTGTTCTCCCCTGATAGTGTGCTAATGCTTAAACTCTTTGGGAGACCTTCTTGACGGGAGCTAGAACAACTCAGATAGTCCTAAGGCCTCAATTTTTGAACTTGTGGGGCTAAATGCCCGGTTTTGGAAAATCATGTATAGTGGGCCCAAGGCCAGTGGGCACGAGCAGAAGCTCATAAACAAACTTGAATTGAGAAAGCCATGAAAACTCTAAGGAAATTAATGTGTTATTTCACCATGGTACTAAGTCAGGACCGAATGTACTCGATGGACTGGTGGTAGTGCGTTAGGGCTAGGTCGACAGACCGGCCTAGACAAACAGCTGCATGTCGAGTTGAACGTCTTGGCCGTTGGACCAGTGGCACCATAGATAAATGGCTATGTGAAAACTTTGTTTGTGCATGCACTTGAGGTACATGACCATCAAGATGCCCAAGAGGGGTAGTAATGCGTTCTAAGGGCTATTGGACGACATGGTGGAGATAAGAACAATTCGTCATGCCAGTAATCAAGAACCTCGGCATAGCTTCTTATGCATGAGACTGGGGTGGGGTTGGGATGAGGTCTCTGTCCTCATATGGACATGAAGTGATATTCAGGTTTGAGGGTTGGATGTTACGAACATCCACTTAGACCCAGGGTAGAAGTGGACATGCTTCTATCTTGGTGGACGGTAAAGACGCTCCGAGCCACAAGTGGGTGCAGTGGACATGTTGCACCAACGAGTGTGTGTACCCTTCCTAATAAAGGGTGTGTGTTGTCTGCTAAACACAACTAATGTGAAAAATGGAAAAAGGATATTTCTTTGAGAACCAAAACTTGAGAAAATATCTTTCTTAAAGGAAATGATAACATTGGCACACTTTTAATAAAGTTATTTCTAAAAACTCACTCGCAACACTCACTCACTGAGTTGTAGAACTTACCCCTCCCTTTATCCCTTTTCAGGTAACCAAGGGAAACCAACCCTAAAGACCTTTCTATGGTCGAACCTGAACATACGGATGTAGGATTTAATATATTTAGTTTTATATAATGCCATTCCAAGAAAAAAAACTAGAAAAAGGTCGCCTTACTACTTGCAATTTAGAAAATGGTGAAACTCTTCATAAACTAAAGGAAGTGGCGGGTTGCTCACGGGGATCCAACCAAACCGGGTTGGGGCGTGACAACTTGAGTGGTATTAGAGCTTGTTTCCTTGAATACATTATCAAGACTATATAACATAATAACTTAGAGGAATAAATCTTAAAATTTTTAGATGGCTCCCAAGAGACGAACCAAGAGACGTAGTCTCTGACACTGGCCAACCACCCCTTCTTATGGAAACTCCTTGAGGAGCCTAAACAACTCCACTTGGACTAAGCTTGGAACACCAGAGATTGTACAAAGAATTCCCCCGAGTTTTTGGACAACCTAACCTCATCCTTGAGGTGGGCAGCAACTCTCAAGCTGACTTGGAGGAAGTATAATCTCGTCCCCCTCCAGTTAAACATCCTCCTCCAGTTAAACATCCCTAAATATCTCAAAACTCTCCATCCACTGGGGTGTAAGCCTTTCCTCGGAGAGAAAGTTGCTGGAGTTGCTATGGATTGGTTGGCCAGCATCAAAAAGCTTATTGGGATAGTTAGGATTTCACGAGAGGACATGGTGATCCTAGTAGAATGTTTCCTAGAGGCCAGTGCAAAAAGATGGTGGAACAATGTCTGGAGCCTACATACTACCACCCCTACCTGGGAACAATTTGAGGAGAGGTACATGAAGGAGTACCTAGCCCCGCATCTAATAAATGAGAAGAAGCAGGATTTTCTCCGACTTCACCAAGGGCTTAACTCTATTTCAGAGTATGAAAAAAAGTTCAATGAGTTAAGACCCTTTGCCCCGGACCTTGCCAGACCGGTAGACATATTCCAACGATTCATAGATGGTTTCAACATGGACATATGATACCGGATGGGAGTACTAGGACACCCCATGAATCTAGCAGTTGTAATTAGTATGGCTCACGAGTGTGAGTATCTAGCACCGACCCGACGTCACTAGATGGAGCAAGCGAACCAAAAAGAGGACAAGGGCCAAGGTTGTCATGTAGGGCGGAAGGAGCAAAATGGTCTGAGATGGGGAAACAAGGTGGGGTTCCAAAAGAGAAAGGACATACCACCACCCCCATGGAGAGTAATCCCCACCCTACCACAAGGAAATCCTCATTGTCCTAGGTGCCAAAGGTACCACGAGGGAGCTTGCTTGTTCAATTTCGCCTATGGGTAAGTTGAGCACTTTGCATAGGAATGCCCCACTCTTAGGGAGAACAAGAAACAGAACACGCTTGGACCACCCTAAGGGAACCCAAGGAACCCCAGGCAGGATGCCACAACAAGAGTACCAGCTAGGGTATACAACCTCATCCAGGAAGAGGCTAGAAAAGATCCTAGTACCATAACGAGTACTTCCCAACCACCCCCCCCCCCCCCAGCTAAGGATTGAGATAAACTTGTAATTTGAATTTCATTCAATAAAGGAAATTTTTTTTCTAGAAACATGTGTTTTTTCAATTAGAGTACATACACTTGTGGGGAAGAAAGGTCTACGCCCTCTTCGACTCGAGAGCAAAAAGATCCTTAATCAAAGAAGATCTTATCCCAAATCTTCCCCTAGAACTCACCTCTCTAGGACTTGTGTCAACATCCTAACACCCATAGAAGAAGGTTTAAATAGGGACAAACAGTTAAAGTGATGTGAGATTAAGATTGGAGGAATCAAACTAGAGGTAGATTTGATCCCATTACCTCTAAGGGAGGTAGAAGTAATATTGGAGATGGATTGGCTAAGTACCCATCAAGCTAAGATGGACTGTGGGAAGAAGATAGTAACTTTTCACTCCCGAAACACTCGGACTACAATTCCAAGGAGACAGGAGGAAGGGAGAAGTACAAATGGTGTCCTACATAAGATCCCAAAAGATGATACAGAAAGGATGTAAAGCTTTTCTATCAACGATCATCAATGAGAAGTCTGGGAAGAAGGGACCCAAAGGGATTCCGGTAGTTGAACACTATCTAGAAGTATTTTCGGAAGAATTACCCGGAATACCCCCAAACCGACAATTGGAGTTCACTATAGAGATTATCCTAGGAACACATCCCATATCCCAAGCCCCTTATCGCATGGCTCCAACATAACTAAAGGAATTGAAGGAGCAGCTAGATGAGCTGTTGGAGAAGGGCTTCATATGCCCTAGTTAGTCTCCATGGGATGCACTAATCTTGTTCATAAAGAAAAAGGATGGGAGCATGAGGTTGTGCATAGACTATCGAAAGTTGAACCAGGTCACCATAAAGAACAAGTATCCACTTCCACGGATTAGTGACTTGTTCGACCAAATAAAAGGAGCAGCTTACTTCTCCAAGATAGACCTTCGGTCAGTATACTACCAACTTAGGATCCGAGAGGAGATATTCCAAAGACCGCCTTTCGATCCCAATATGGACATTACGAGTTTATGGTGATGTCTTTTGGCTTGACAAATGCCCCTACAGCCTTCATGAATTGAATGAACCAAGTATTCCAGCCACACTTGGACAAGTTCGTGATAGTATTTATAGATGACATTCTTATATACTCACAAACTAGGTTGGAGTATAAAGAACATCTAGCTATCACCTTAGAGATACTACGAGAGAACTGCTTATATGCAAAGTTCTCTAAGTGTGAATTCTAGGTGCATGAGGTAGGATTCTTAGGGTACATAGTGTCCAAGGATGAAGTAAAGGTAGACCCGGCAAAGGTGGAAGCCATATCTACTTGGAAGGCACCCAAGAATCCCTTTGAGATACATAATTTCTTAGACTTGGTGGGGTACTACAGACGGTTTGTGCATGATTTCTCTAAGATAGTTGCCCCTTTAACTCGCCTCACAAGTAAATGAGTAGAGTATAAGTGGGATGAAAGTTGTGAGAAGTCCTTCTTGGAGTTTAAGATCCATTTGATAATAGCACATGTACTCTCTCTGCCTGATCCAAGTGTAGGGGAGTACTCCGTCTATAGTGATGCATCTGGACAGGGACTCGGATGTGTATTGATGCAAAAAGGAAGGGTTATCACCTACGTTTTGCGACAACTTAAGATACATGAGAGGAACTACCCTACCCACGACTTGGAGTTAGGCGCAATAGTGTCCACCCTCAAGATCTAGTGACACTACCTATGCGGGGTTAAGTGTAGAATATATACTAATCACAACAGTCTTAAATACTACCTAACTTAGAGGGAGTTGAACCTCCGCCAGAGGAGATGGCTAGAATTGGTTAAAAACTATGGCCTTATGATAGAATATCACCTCGGTAAGGCCAATGTAGTGGCAGATGCCCCAAGTCGCATGTACCAAATTGAGGTGACATAGATAAAGAAGAGCTACTTACCATTGTTGCAGCAGTTGGGAAGAATGAAGGTGGACCTTAAGGTGGACAAGAGAGAGAAATACTTGTTGGCTGATGTAGTGGTAAGAACCAGCCTAACAGAACAAATTAAAGTCCATCAAAAAGAGGATAATGAACTCCAACACTATTTGGACCCGGTCAATGGAGGGACGAAACTAGACTATGACCTTCGAGGTGATAGAGTACTAACTTACAAGGATAGAATGTGTGTGCCACTAGATAAGGAACTGAAAAGGTTAATTTTGGAAGAGGCACATAACTTTGTTTATGCGATGCATCTGTGCAGTACTAAGATGTACCGCACCCTCAAACAAGGTTATTGGTGAAAAGGGATGAAGTGTGATATTGTGAAATATGTAGCCCGATGCTTGTCCTGTCAGCAAATTAAAGCTAAACATCAGAAATCATCAGGACTGCTACAACCCTTACCAATCCCTGAATGGAAATGTGAACACATAACTATGGATTTTGTCACAGGATTATCTGTGACTAGAAAAGGATGAGACACAATCTGGGTCATTGTGGATAGATTGACCAAGTCCGTCCATTTCCTACTTATAAGAGTAATGGGTTCAGTGGAACAACTAGTTGTCTTATACATGAAGGAGATAGTGAGACTCCATGGCATCCCGTTAAGCATAGTGTCAGATAGAAACTCTAGATTTACCTCGAGGTTTTGGCCTAGTTTGCAAAGTGCCTTGGGAAACAAGCTCCACATGAGTACGACATTTCATCCTCAGACCGATGGACAGTTTGAGCAAATGAACCAAACCATGGAAGACATGCTAAGGGCATGCGTACTCACCATGAATAAGGGTTGGGAGGAATGCTTGTGCCTAATTGAGGTTACATACAATAACAATTATCAGGCCAATATTCAAATGGCTCCTTATGAGACTCTTTATGGATGACCATGTTGTACCCCTTTATTTTGGGAAGAAGTGGGAGAAAGGAAGCTGGAAAGTGTTGAACTAATCGAGGATTCCACCAAAAAGATTAAGATAATAAGGAGTTGATTTAAGGCCGCTCAAGAAAGGCAAAAGAGCTATGCAGATCATTGGAGAAGAGATCTAGAATTTGATGTGGGAGACCAAGTGTTCCTAAAGGTATCCCCATATAAGGGAATACTTAGGTTTCAACAACGGGGGAAGTTGAAACCAAGGTACATCGGTCCTTACACAATAGTACAAAGGATAGGACCGGTGGCATATAAATTAGAATTGTCTCTAGACTTACAAAGAATACATGATGCATTCCATATCTTGGTACTCTAGAAGTACCAACCTAATCCTAGCCACGTGTTGGACCCACCTCCACCAGAGCTAGAAGAGAACCTGACTTACCAAGCAGAACTGGTGTAAATCATTGACCAAAGAGACAAGAACCTAAGGAACAAGAAGATTCATATGGTCAAGGTTCTTTGGTAGAATGGACTCGTGCAAAAAGAGACATGGGAAATCGAGAGCATTATGAGGGATGGGTACCCTCAATTGTTTGACATGTAATTGTTTTGGGGACAAAACCCCTAAAAGGAGGGGAGAGTTGTAAACCCCATCCCTTTATAGATAATAAAACTGGGAAAAGAACTAGTTATTTCAAAAAAGAGAACTGAGTCGGTTGACAAAACACAACTGATAAGGAAAGGGTAAATTGAGAAATATACAAACCCCAAGTGACTCAAATAGTCATAAAAGTCATGGAAAAGGACCTTGGGACAAATTAGAAGAGAAAATCGGACCGGTTCAGGTGAACCAGATCTAAACTGGTTTGAACCATTTTCTAAATTCATTTTTCTACGTGGCTTAAAATATTAAAATTGGAGAATTAAAGCCACCATTGGATAGAGAATGAATTTAGATAATTTAGAAATTTTTAATTTTGAGAAAGTTGGTTGAATCGGGCCTAAAACCGACCGATTTACGCATTGAACTGGTCGGACCGGTCCAGTCCGATTCGAAACAGTGTCATCTTCTTCCTTCAGATGACAACACTATTCATTCAATGCAAAAATGGATAACGCCGACGAAGAGAAAACATCTCCATTCAGGGCGTTTCAGGTCGAGGCTTGACCAAGATGTGAAATGGCCGGGTAGAGAGTCCCCAAGGTCCCTATATAAAGAGCTCATCTCCATTCATCCTCCTCACACATGAAGTCTCAATTCTCTCTCAACTACTCCATTTTTTGGTGAAGCTCAAACTAGAGCTCTAACATAGGCATTTTTTTAGCCTCAGAAGGTGAGGTCAGGTTAGATTTTAAGGGAAGTTAGCTACCTAACGGCAATCTCCGTTCGACCCAAGGAGCGCCGGAGAAGTGTCGGCAGAATCAAATAGTGAAGCAGCTCCGAAGGATCAAAGCTACCATGTTTTGGCTGTGCTGAAATTGGTCAAATTCAGCCCTTCTCCAGCCAAACCAAGCCCTCCCAACATCCCCACAACCCTCATACAATCTCAACTAAGCTAAAAGGTAAGCCAATCCAGCCCTACTCAGTCGTTGCATGTTAGAGTTAAAGAGAGAAACTACAAAATTTCACTGAAAAATTCTCTCTCGATTCGAGTTCAATTGTAGAAATTATTGATCCTAGAAGGTACCTCAGGAAGAGAGCTACTGTCCTTGATAGAGAGATCGGACCGTCACACCTTTGATGGTAAGCTTTCAAAGCTTTCTCTCTCTACGCAAAGTTTTCTAGCGAAGCTTCATTTGAGTTCGTTTCATCATCAATTCATGCGATTCAAAGCTCAATTGAATTGTATGGACGTATAGGAACTGATTTACACCTCCAATTAAAGCAATTAACCCCGATTGAATGGTCAATTTGAAGAAATCAAATTTGGCCAGTTTGAAAAGGGGAAATTAGGGATTTCGTAAAATTGAGGGACTTTTTTGCAATTTCATAAAATTGGGGGCCAATTGGCCATGAAAAAGATGTTGGAGGACCAATTGGTCAATTTTTGGAAAATTTGAGGCCAAATAACCATTTTTGGAAAGTAGGGGCAAAATGGTAATTTTTGAAAAGTTAGGAGTACAAATTGGAAATTAGGAAAACTTGAGCCCCTTATGCAATTTTGAGTAAAATGAGGACTCAAATGAAATTTTGGGAGTTTTGGGACACAAATTTGGGCAAAAGTTAGCATTAGGGACCTAAAGTTAAGAAAAATAAACTTTAGGGTCCTAAATGCAATATTACCAAACCATAAGTGAAAAGGCTGCCCAAATCATGTAGGGACAAGTATGATCAGAACTCCAGCAACAGAAAGCTCACGTCGATTGGAAAACCAACTGAGGATGAACACGTCACGATTGGCATATGAGTGGGCTTATTTACATCATACCCTGTTGGGACGATGAGCACCTTAGAAATGAAAAACCACTTGTAAGTGGAATTTTGACATCATATCCGATTGGGGTGATGGGCGAATGAAGCTAAAACCTACTTACTGGTTGTAAGTTGAGAAAATCATACCGAGTTAGTATGATGGACTTTCTTGAAGGAAGGAGAAACCTGCTTGTTGGTTGTAAGCGGAGGTATCATCACACCCGGTTGGTGGGATGAAATAAAAAATTATATTTTTGTTAGAAGAGTTCTCCACTAACTGTGTGGCAATGCTTAAACTCTATGGGAGACATTTTTTACGAGAGCTAGAATAGCTTAGATAGGCTAGAGGCCTCGGTTTTTGAACTTGGGTGGCTAAATGCCTGGTTTTGGAAAATCACGTATAGTGGGCCCAAGGCCAGTAGGCATGAGCAGGAGCTCGTAAACAAACTTGAATTGAGAAAGCCATGAAAACTCTTAGGAAATTGATGTGTGATTTTGCCATGGTACCAAGTTAGCAATGATAGTACTCGATGGATTGGCGGCAGTGCATCAGGGCCAGGTCAACGGATCAGCCTAGACAAATAGTTGTAGGTTGGGTTGTGGGTCAGGGTCGTTGGACTAGTGGCACCAAAGATAAATGGCTATGTGAAAACTTTGTTTGTGCATGCACTTGAGGTACAGGACCATCTAGACGCCCAAGAGGGGTAGTGATGCATCCTAACGGCTACTGGATGACATGGTGGAGATAAGAGAAGTTCGTTGTGTCATGAGTTGGGAAGCTCGATGTAGCTTCTTGCACATCAGACTTGGGTGGGGTCGGGATGAGGTCTCTGTCCTCATACAGACACGGAGTGATATTTAGGTCTAAGGGTCAGATGTCGCAAACATCCACTCACACCCAAGGTAGAAGTGGACGGGCTTCTATCTTGGTTGCCGGTAAAGACGCTCCGAGCCACGAGTGTAGTAGACGTGTTGCACCTGTGAATGTGTGTACCCTTCCTAATGAAGGGCGTGTGTTGTCTGTTAAACACACCTAATGTAGAAAAGGGGAAAATGATTTTTCTTTGAGAACAGAAACTTAAGAAAAAATCTTTCTTAAAGGAAATGATAACATTGACACACTTTTAATCAAGTTATTTTTAAAAACTCACTCCCAACACCCGCTCACTGAGTTGTAGAACTCACCCCCCCCCCCCTTTACCCCTTTCAGGTAACCAAGGGAAACTAACCTGAAATACCTTCCTATAGTCAAACCTGAAGACAAGTATGTAAGGTTTAATATATTTAGTTTTGTATAATGTTATTCCAAGAAAAAAATAAGAAAAAGGACACCTTACTCCTTACGTTTAGAAAATGGTGAAACCCTTCCTAAACCAAAGGGAGTGGCGGGTTACTCACGAGGATTCGACCAAACCTGGTCGGGGCATGACAAAAAGGCCATGGATTGATGATATCTTAGACAACCAATGTGAGAACCTATTTCATACTCGTTATTTTGTGAAAAATAAGGTTTGTTCTATTATCATAGATGGGGGAAGCTACACTAATATTGCTAGTACCGAGCTTGTGAAGAAGTTGGCATTACCTACATTGAAGCATCCAAAAACTTATCCAATTCAAAGATTGAACGATATATTTACATGTCCTTATAGTACTTATGTACTATGTAAAAATAATTTTATTATAAGAAAATGTGAGATCAATATATATTTACATGTCCTTATAGTACTTATGTACAAGGATATATTTTTAAATACTAATACTATTGTCGGATATTTGTCGAGCAATATTATATATTTTTACATGAATTCAAGCATGTTCCAAAGAAGATATCTCTTGTTTTGCCGTCAAGTCAAAG
The DNA here is from genome assembly GCA_030064425.1 of Trapa bicornis. Taxonomy (NCBI): domain Eukaryota; kingdom Viridiplantae; phylum Streptophyta; class Magnoliopsida; order Myrtales; family Lythraceae; genus Trapa; species Trapa bicornis. The sequence goes on along the minus strand of CM057760.1, from coordinate 16,911,711 downwards.
GATCAAGCATCAAACTCAACACCAAGTCATAAAGCTAAGGGAAAAGTGAATCGTACCAAAACAAATTAATCCACCAGTTGTGCAACAATCTAAAAGGGGTAAGACTTGACATGCATACATTGATTGTTGAGTTATTAACAATACAATGGTAAAGTTTTGATACTCTATTTCTTATTTAGATCATATGGTAGATGATTTGTATGTATTTTATTTGATTTCAAAAATAAAGATTAAAAGTGAATATAATCAAATTCGAATCAAATATAAATATGAATTGCAAAATGCATTAAATACAAAACCTGGTTTATATGGATGGTTAAATATGGTTTTTTATTTTACTAATTCAACTAATATTTCTATTAGATTATGGAATTATTTATTACATGCTTTTATTGAAAAGTTTATTAATGTATATTTTAATGATATAATAATATATAATATTTCCTTATATGAACATGAAGAATATTTAAAATTTTCCTTAAATATTTTTAGGAAATATATGTTATTTTCTAATTTTAGTAAATGTATATATTGTTAGAATAATATTGTATTTCCTAAATATGTTGCAAGTTTTGAAGGGTTTGTCATTCAAAATGAAATTAAGATAATTTGAGATTGGCTAACACCTTATTTGGTAAGTGAGATGAGAAGTTTCCTTAGATTAACTTATTTTTATATAGATTATGTTCCTAAATTTAATAGTTATCCTATACCTCTAACTATGTTTTTAGAAAGTAATATTTTATTTAAATTTTGTGATATGCAAGAAAATATATTCAAATATTTAGAGTATAAATTAACTAGATTTCTCATTGCTTGAATTACCTAATTTCACTAAATTGTTTTAAATTAATTATAAAGTATCACAAATATGCATTGAAGATGTATTGATTATATATTTTAGTAAAAAGTGGAGCAAGTGGCAATATAGGTTGAACAAGGGTTATGTTAGGTGTGTGGTTTTTATCAAAACTTTTCCATATTTGATCAAATATATACAAGATATGAAATATATATTTGTCAATTCAATATCACAAAGGTACATTATATTTATAATCCTTAATAGTAAATTTCTTGATTTTAATTATATAAAAAATTATATTCAAATAATCTTTATTTTTGTGAAGTGATTGGGAGTTGTAAAATTGATATGTTTGAGAAGTTTTACTTGCAAAATTGATTTATTTTTCAAGAAAATAAATTATTTATCACTCTATTTTATTTGTATGAATTACTTGTTAAGAAATTATATGTTACATGACTTATTGGACAATATAAGGTAAATAAGACTATTGCAATATTTTATATGCATTCTTTAGGTTCACATAGAAAATCAAATGTCGAGAAAAATTATTTGTTATACACTACATATAAAGAAGCTAATTCAAGGCAAAATATTAATATATTGCATACTCTTCTTCTAATTCCTAATGCATCTCCTTGGATTGATATCTTAATAGAATTTATTCATAAAGTTATTAGTATTAAAAGGGGGATATATTTTATGTTTCTAGTAATTAAACAATTTTTAAAAATAACACATCTTATTAAATATCATAAAACCGAGTGTGCACCAAATATTGCTTATTTATTATTTATAGAGGTTGTTATATTGTATTATATTAATAGAATTATTGTATTTAACTGTAATTCTAAATTTTTTAGTTACTTTTGGAATATTTTGTTGAGTACATTAGAAAGAAAACATTTATTTTCAACTAAATATTTATATGATATTAACTTTACATATAATTTGTATATTTCTTTTACGATTAGGTTTTTATTATTTAAAGTTATTTATTGTTTTAATTAAGTGCCTCATTTAGATTTAATATTATTTATTGTTGTTCAGTTGGTAAATTTAGATCAAAAGAGGAAAGCTGAGTTTCTAGAATAAACTTACAAGACAATTATGCATATAAAATGGTAGACTCAATCATATGAAAATAAAGTTAACACGTGCTTCAAAAAAATTGTTTTTGATCTAAGAAATTGAGTTAACTCATTCTTAGAGGAGATGGATCAATTGTAGTGTTTAAACTAATCAATAATACACATAAGTAGATATTATATGATAAGTATGAGGTTAATTATAGTTTTAATATTGCTAATTTAATATTTTTTTATGTAGGTGACGAGAAAATCAAAGATTTGATGACAAATCATTTTCAAGAGAGTGAGAATGATGTGAGTCCAACTAAGGGTTCTGCCAATTTGTAAGGTCCAATCACAAGGTCAAGCGCCAAAAGAATTAAATAAGAAATGAATAGGCTAATTAGAGCGATTGTAGGAAGCCAAGTTGGAAGCACAATAGAATAGTACAATAAAAGCACTAAAAATGATACAATACAAATGAGAGATTTATTAATATCATAAATCTTCTAAAAGATTAAATAAGTAAATAATATAATTCCTAAATATGTCTAAGATAATATGTTAAGTCTACAATATTTATTATTTTAGACATCTCTAAATAAAGGAACAAGAAATATATTAGCAATATTTTATATACGGTTGGCATGTCAACCATAATATTTTATTTCCTTATTTAAAGAATAGCTAATATTCATAAGTGCCTATAAAAGGCTAACTTTAGGGCAATGTAAGGACAAATCTTTGATTTCAATGATATTGTGAGGTTTATGTTTTCTTTCTCTTTTAAGAGAATTTTTTAACTTATCAAGTTTTTACTTGTGGCGTTTAAGGAATCAGACTTATCATTATGGTTTTCTAAGAGCTCTTCTTAGAGGATTTGGGTGTGGCATCTACATCTATCCGTACATAGTTTCTCAACCAAACAAGGTATATTTCATTCTTTTTACTTGTGTCGTGAAAGTCTTGGGGTCTATTCCATATTTGATTTAGGTTGTTGTCAGTATATTGGTAGGGTTCGCATTAGGATCACAAGCCATTTTGGTACAAGAAGGGAAGCATCTCCATAAGAGAAGGCATACCCTAAAGGTGGGATGCCAAACGGGATGTCTCAGAATAATAAATGTAACCCACTTTGGAAAAGTTGAGGAGGAATAATGCCCCAAGCAGAACATGGAAGTGGTAATAACTACAGGCACACTAAATGGCAGTAGGATGGACATCAATAATGAGTGAACCTAAGGGACAACTATCTCAAAACTATTGATAAAGAGAATAATAGGGACGAGGTAGTTAACGAACTGGCCCTCATGTGAATTATGGGCTTAAACCTCGACGAAGAAGAGAGAAGTGAAAAGGTCGAACGTTGGAAAAGAAGGATGAAAGAAATCAATGTCTGAAAGTGGATTGATGACCTAACTCAAGCCGCGAGAAGGGTTAAGTAAGCATATCAAAAGGAGGTCAAGAAACCTCGAAATGAAAAGATGATGAAACTCCTTCCAAATGAAATAAATTTATGGTGATTACAAGTAGGAATAAAGACAAGGTACAAAGGATGTGCCAGTAAGATTCTCAAAGTAGGGGTAAGCAGGAGAGGATGGCATCAAATGATGTTATGAAGTCAATTTAAGGTCAGATACCCTCGAAGACGAATGCAAAAGGAAATTCTAGGGGAAAAGAAGAAGAAGCCTACCAAGGAAGGGAGCCCTAAAGAGGCATACATATCCCAAAAAAGAAGTAATGGACCCAATTGAGGTGGAATAGAAGATAAACTTGCAAATGGAAGGCTGGTTGGGATAAAGGATCAATTACAAGGGAAGTGTATGCAAAGCCCAAGGAGTAAAGTTAAACCTATGGAATGGGTAGTAGGAAGATAACCTCAAATGATGCTGTAACAAGTGAGAATGGGTGGAATACCCATAATAAAGAAATAAAGGAAAGAATATCTAAGAAACCTTGGAGAAATAAGTCCTTAAATTAAAGTGATTAAGGGAAATAACCATGGACATCAAGATTAGTTGTGGTCCACCTCCACTTAATAAAGCTTGAGATTTGACATTTAGGCATAACATAGAAAACACGAAATAAGATATGATAATCGAAGATTCCTCGAATAAGAAATAATGGACGAAATAGGAATTTAAGTCAGCGAAGGACTTAAGATGAGCAAAAGCATCAATACAAAAGGGTGTAAAGATATAAAAGAAGTAAACCTTCAAGGAATAGTATGAAGGTTGAATGTGTAACTCCTAGGGCGGAAGTCTCTACTTTGATGGACATAGTAGAGAATGATACTATCAAAAGGAAACTCCCCAAACAAACGAATCGACATGTAGACCGAAAGGGATCAACTCGGAATAAGGAACTATGAAATGGTCACAAGTGAGTAAGGAAAGAATGGAGAAAAGAAATCCTTAAGTAAGGACATCATTGGACATGAGGAAGGACAAAAGTGAATAGGAAACCTGATGGTTGTAACCGAGAAAGCCCAATAAGGAAGTTGGTGAAGGACGAGTAGATACGGAAAAATCGACAAGATCATGAAATACATGGCGTCAAAAGTAAAAGGGATGATATGATAATGATGGAGATAGTTGAGGAATACTACCAGATGATAAGAAGGGACGGAAAAATACGATCCTCAAAAAGTTGGAAAGTCAAGAACAATCATAGAGGAACTGTTCTAAAACTATAATGGACAAAGACAATTCTAGAACATGTCATGCTGTAAGGGACGTATAAGTCCAACAATCCTAGGAAAATGAGACTCAAGTAAGAAAGAGTCAGTTAGTTAAGCATGACAATATCAAACATAAAAATTTGGATCAGAGTTGTAATAAACAAAGGATGGAGGAAGGACTAAAATAAGATAAAAAGGAGATAATACCAAAACCTACGAGGTTGAGGACAAAAAAACCAAAAAGCATGTTGAGCTAAAGAAATTAAATGACCAAGGAAATAAATGAAAACAGGAATGATTGGACGTTTATGGATCACCTAACCCATTGACTTGGATAAAAACCCTCAAGAGAAAGAGTCTTACCCTAAGCAAAGTAAGAAGTGGACCTAAGGATGTACCTTTGGACTAGTGGGTAATACAAGCCTAATCGTGATAAACTCCATGGAGTGAGTGGATCATGGAAAGGAAGAGAAATTTTTTAAGCACATGGTTTAAAGGTCTAACTGAAGAAACAACCAAAGTTGTAGCATGTCAAAGCAAACCCCAAGTTCACATTAGGGGAAATTATTCCCAATGTAAAGGATACGTAATTAAGTTTTGGGGATGAAACTCCTAAAATAAGGGGAGAGTTGTGAAAACCCATCCTCTTGGACCAAGGAAATCGAGAAAAGAACTGACAAATTTCATGAGAAAACTAAGCCATTTAATGAACCAAAAATGGTAAAGAAGTGTTAAAATGGGAAATTGGAAAATCCCAAGTAACCAAGAAGTCATAAAAATCATGGAGAAGAACCATGAACTAAATTGGATGAGAAAAACGGACCGGTTTAGAATGAACCGGACGCGAACTAGATTGAACTAGGTTGAACCATGGTGAACCAATTCAATAATTCATTTTTCTAGGTGGCTTAAAAATGTCAATTTGGAAATTTAAGACCACCACAAGATAGAAGATGAATTTAGAAAATTTTAATTTTTAGAAAATCGGTCAAATCTGGCTTGAACAGACTGATTTTTATCACCAAACCCAGTTAGACCGGACCAGTCAATGAACAGTGTCATCGTCTTCCTTAGAATGACAACACTATTCATTGACGCAAAAATACTTTCATTTTCTGGTGAGGGAATATTCCCTCCGATTATGGCATTTTTCGATGAGGATAAGATCAACCAATATATAAACTAGTAGAGTAGAGGGTCCCTGAGCTCCCAATTAAGGACCAATTAGTAATTTTGGAAAATTTAAGAACCCATGAGAAAAATTGGAGGTACTAGGGACTTAATTAAAAATAAGTTGAAAACTAGGTGCCTGAAGTCAAAATTTATGAACTTTAGGGACCTAATCGCAATAAGGCATAAATCAAGGACCTATATGCAAATATATGGAAGTAAGAGGTCTTTTGTGCTAAACCATCCTGATGCAAATACTCGAACCATGAAGGCTCGAGTCATACGAGTACAAGTGCCAAGGAGCACATTGAAGATTGGAAATCCAGCCTGGACTAATCCGTCACAGTACTGGGTGAGTGGAATTTTTCAGCAACATGCCTGGATGGGAGTGATGAGAACTGTTTTAAAGTTTGAAAAACCATTTTTCTAGGAATGGTCTCCCCTGACTACTTGCAACTACTTAAATATTTTGGGAGACGTTCCTGATGGGAGCTAGAATCACTCTGATAGGCTTGAATCCTCAAATTTGAAAATGATAGGGCCGAATGCCCAATTTTTGGAAAACTCGTAAAGTGGGCCCAAGGCCAGTGTGCACAGGTTGGATCCGTAGACAAACGTGAATTATAAGAATCTTGAAAACTCTCAGAAAAAACTAGAATTGTTGTGTGATTTTCCACGAGGCCAAGACAAGACTGACAAGGCTCGATGGGCTAGTGGCAGTGCATCCAAACTAGGTCGATGGGCCGATCAAGGTAAATAGTTGCATGCCAGGTTGAGTGTCGGGGTCATTGGACTGTTGGTACCAAAGAGCATGGTTAATGGTAAAAAATGTTGTATGCATGCATGAGGAATCCGAGAGCATCTAGACGACCGAGAGGGGTAGTCAATGGGTCCCAAGGGCTGCAGGACAACCTGGGTGCAATAAGGGTGGGTTTGTTGTGCCAGTCAATTATGAAGCTCTAATAGCTTCTTGTGCACTAAGACCGAGGCCGGAGGGGAAATGAAGTCTCATCCCACAAAGCCGACATGATGAAGCACTAAGTCTGAGGTTGGAGGGGAAATGAGGTCTCGAGATTGAGGTCAGAGGGGAAACGAGATCTCATCCCACCAAGCATACATAATGAGGGTTTGAGGATCAAACTATTGATGTCCACTCAAACTCATGGTAGAGGCAGTGTACCTTTATCCGGATGGACGGTAAAAACACATTGAACCACAAGTGGAATGGTAGGGGATAGTTATGTGAACGTGTGATCCATTTCTATGATAGAAAGGGCATGTGATTATTTGATAAAGCACTCCCGAGCAAAGGGAAATATTAAATAAGAGATGAACTCATATTATAATAAACTAAAAGTATAAAATATTTTGATAAAATTGTTTGTTTGAAAACTCACTTCCCAACCCTCACTCACTGAGTTGTAGAAACTCACCCCCTCCCATTAAACCTTTTTCAGGAGAAATGCACCCCCCCCCCCCCAGAAGAGCAGATGCTAGGGGAAAAAGACAAGGGTACCATAACTAGGTAAACTATTATTTAGATATTTTGTAAACTTTGTTATGGAAAACAGGTGCACTTCGACGCCTTTACCTCCATCGGGCTAATTGGTAGAAATACTAAATTAGTATGAGGAAGAATGGCAGATTGATCACAAGACTCCGACTAAACCGGGTTGGGGCGTGCCAACCTCCCTCATTGTGAAAGTGGCCCTTGTTGGAGCTCACGAAGAAGGCTTATTAGAAAATAGAGAGGTGGGGAGAATTCGAGTGGTTGAGGTGTGATGAGAATAAGAGTGAAGAAGATTTTTATATAGGGAGCTCAAGGGCACTCTCCTCCATTAGTTTCCATTTTCATCCGCCCTCATCCCTTCCAAATATCACATTATCATAGTGAATTTTCGATCGGTAGAAATGAAAGTTTATAAATTCTTTCCCTCTCTCTCTCTCTCTCATCAACACAGGTCTGTCTGAGTTTGAAGATGACATTATGTACGCGTGTATGAGCTGCTACATGGTGCGCTATGATTGGTTGGGTCTACTAATGTAGCATCCTACTCAGGGTCCATATCATCATTTAATTGTCTGACATGCCACGTGGCAAACTCTCATTGGTCACTTATTCCAACGTGACAATTAACCCAATCTGATCATCACACGATTATTTCATGTGGTGTCCTTCGATTGATTGATTTAAATATGTCAATATTCCCTAATCATCTGCTACTCGACGCTCCTTCCATATGTCATCCTTTGATTGGTTAATACTTCTAGATTCTGAACTAGTCGCTCATGAGGTGCACTCACCACGAGTCACTCATTGATTAGTCATGCAGGCTGACCTAGCATCTGGTCCTTTGACCAGTTCAAATGAACCGGTTTTCATTGACCCGAGACTTAAACCAGTTGGTTCAAGTCTAATTCGACCAATTCTCTAAAAATTAAAATTTTCTAAATTAATCTAAATTCATTTTCTACATGGTGGTGACCTCAATTTACCAAATTGCCCTTTTTGAGTCACCTTGAAAAATTAATCTTCGAATTGATTACTCTCGATTCAATATGGTTCAAGTCTAGTTCACCCCAATTTTGTCTAGTTCTTGTCTTAATTGATTGATTTCTTTTCTAGTTGGGGTTTTTAGGTCGCTTCTCATCACATAGTAATTAGTTTGTGTAATCACTGTTCAATCAAGACCTCAATTTTTCTCGAAACTTTTCTAGTTCTCATTCTTTGTTGTTTATTTAAGGAAGATGTGGATTACATTTGGCTCAAATCTTGAAAGAAGGGGCTTCAACCTAGATTTTGAAATAATAGGCTTCGACCCATACTTTGAAAGTAGGGGCTTTAGCCCATATTTTGAAAGGAGTGACTTTGGCTCATATCTTAAAAGAAGGTGCTTCAACTCATATTTTGATAAAAGGGCTTTGGCAAAAATTTTGAAAGAAGAGCATAAACCATTAATAGAGAAAGAAGGAGTCCAGTCCGTGATTATGAAAAAGAGACTTCAGTCGACCTTTATGAAAGTATCAAAGTGCAATTTTTAGAATGCCCTCTATGACCTTGTAAATCTTGACATATCTAAGATTACATGATACAACCTTAGAAGTGTTGGCCAGATAATAAGTCAACCTCTATCATTATTTTAAAAATGTTTGTGTCGTAGAGGGGTTGACTAGATTGTAAGCTAACCTATGTAGTTATTGTGATATACTTGATGTGTTGCTTGTGTTTGTGGCAAATGTAGAACGATACTCGTAGACGCCTATACAGAAGGGTAGTAACAGGTACTAAGGGATATCTGAGAGGTGAGGTAATAAGGAGAATATATTTTTATCCCAGATATTTAGGATAATGGAGTCATAAGAGTGTACATTGATTGACCAAGTGGTGTTAGAGATGGTTATATTATTCCTAAGGTGTTAGTGGTCTAGATCTTTAAGGGTATGAGATGACACTCTTCCTAACATGGTTCAATATAGGCTAATGCAAAGTGGATAAGACCCACTACTAGGCACTAGTAGAGAGGTCCATAACCCCACTTGTAGGTTATGATCCTAACGTGCGGGTATTTTGATGATAATCATAATGTGGTATTTATAAAGTAAAGCATGAGTAATTACTATGTTGTTGTGATGTATTCTTGTGTGGATGGGGTTGTTCTTGTTATAAGCTTGTGTTAAGAAAAATATATTTTAAAAATAAAAATATTTAAAAAATTTTATATTCTATGTTGGCATTTTAGTAAGGGTTGTATTCATGTATATGATTTCATAATTACCCTTTTGCCTAACCCATTTTAAGTAAAAATGAGAGAAACACAACAAAAGCCCAAAAAGGAAGTAATACTTTTTTAGTAGTAAAATCCTCAATGAGAACTCTTCCAAGCGGCAACAAAAAATTTTACGTTCGAAATTTTGTAATAATGAATTTTGTATACTAATATTTAGAAATATTTTAAATTCTTCTTAAAAATGAGATTATTTTGTGTTATTTATGTCTTACAATATATCCGATTTACAGAAATGTGAGCCCTACTATTATATTACCAAAATAATATGACAGTTGTGACAGTTTTCGATCCAATATATCGGGCCGGGTTATTACATCCAATTCTTTCCTCCACTAGATATTTCAAACATATAAATATTTCATATATTGGGTTATTTTTTATTAGGAGTTTATAGGAGACTAGATTAGTACTAATATAACTTTTCTCTAAAATTTACGATTTTGCCCTTTTGAGTTTTTTTGTTAGGTCCCCTTATTGCATCTTAATTTTTAAATTAAACCACTAATTTTCTCATAATCATATTTATGTCCCCACGTTAATTTAATTTACATTTAAACCCCTTAACTTGGTCAAATTACCAAAATACACTTTGATCTTCCCAAATACAAAAAGTTACCTTCTTATAACTATCCAATCTTAAACTCCTTAAATTTAAGTTATTAAGCTCTTAATTTGACCATTTTATGATCCTAATCTACCTTTATACTTGCCTAGTAGTATCTAAAGTTTTGAATCGACCCAGAGAGAAAGTATTGATTTTTTATTAGTGTCGGCAACTTAGCCGCAACTGAGGTGTTAGGGAGATGGGTTGTCTTCTTTGGTTTCTCGTAACAACAAATGAGGTGTCAATTGGTGCTTAGAGATGGTTGAAATCAGCTTTGCTCATAACTTCCTGAAAATAGGAAAAACCTGTGATGTCTTGTGGATGAAGGTGGGAACGTCATCTAGGCCGAGGAGGGAAAACTCAAACGCCTCCTAAAAGTCCATGGGAACCTATCCCACTTATGGTTGGTGATTGAGGTGGGTGATATCAACTCGGAAAGAGTGAGCTCGATCTTGGTTCTTGAAGCAAGGTTATTCTTTCATCACAGTGTTTCCTCTCAGGCCACTCGGAATCTCAGGCCACTTGGAAGCTCTGGCATCACTGTCTGGATGTAAAGACTTCATTTCAAAACTAGGAAATCAAAAGGTGCAAATTTTGGTTTATTATTTTTAATCAAAAAAATATTTAATTGAAATCACACAATTTAAAAAAAGAAAACATTTATTTGTATTTTAAGTCGTAGTAAAAAAATAACTAAGTTGAATTTCAAAAAGTTTTACAATTTAATACAATTTTCTTACATGCCTAGAATATGAAGTTAGCTGGCCATATTCTCAAAATTTTGCCACATTTTAGTTTTCGTGCTCTAATATGTAAAACTATTATATATATATATATATATATATATAATTTAATAGTATCCCAGTTTTTAAAATATATAATTTTTTTATAAAAAAGAAATAAAATCATTATAAATTACTGTTTTAAATTACCTTTCTAATTATAACGTACGTGGAATTAAAATGAAAATAGGGCACACAAGAAACTAAAACAAAATAATATATTAGTCCACATCATAATTATATTAACTCAAAAATAATTATGAAATAAAACTTATAATATTGATAAAAGAAATAATCCAAAAAATTTAAATTTGGATAATACTAGTAAGATGGTTAAAGAAAAATAAAATAAAAAAGAAATATATATAAATTTTAATCTAAGACAACAGGATGGGACATATCATGTCGGAGCATGGGAGACATGTGCCGGACTTATCCCTTGACCCGGCCCGCACCAGCACGGTAGGTGGTCGTGATGAACGAGCGTGAATCATTTTGATGTCTCTCCATCTAATATTGATCAACATAATTAAAGGTAAAAATATTAAATATGATAGAGCTAAAATTTATGCAAAAAAATAGTAAATCTGACAGACGGGTCACATATCCAAACCGAATATTATGCGCAAAATGCATTGCTTTATCCATTCGGTGTTTGAAGAAACATTTATCAGTCATATTTTTTTATTGTAACTTTATCAGTAGATATGTTCAATAAATTCCATATACATTTCTCATAGTGGATGGATGGGAACGTATGATAAGAAAACCAGCTGGCAAAATCTCGAATGCGATAAGAACGTCAGGTAATCCTCTAGAAATCATAAAATAAAGTAACGGTGCTTATCCGTTGGATTTGCTTACTCGGCAATGCTAATTACATCAACGGTCCAGGCTGGATTCGGCTGAAGCGTGCCAGTTTAGTCACGGCTGTGTCGTCACATGCGACACACAGCATTACAACGTTGTCGTTCCATCCGAAGCACATTTGCCGCGTCACAGCTATTTGATATATATTTCCTAATCCTATTTATTTTATAAATTAACAAAGTACCCCGAAACTATTAATAAAGTTGAAGCAAGTCCAGAAGGTTTATCTAGTAAATTGACAATACGTAATTCTATCACTGAAACGGCGTTTATCTAGTGCGTACGGTCAGACGGCCGTTTATCTCTTCGAAGCCTACCGCCCGAGAGTTGACAGAAGTCACCGCCGGCGCAAGGGAGCTAGCCAGTGATGGGTTCACTGTGCGCCGGTACGGCCCGAGCCACTTGTTCTGCATGTAGCGGTTTTTCTTCCATGGCGGAAGGGAGAGGCCGCGGCTCTTGAGCGACCGCTTGGCCGCCGCCGCCATCGCTCGAGCTATCCGCTTGAGGTCGTCTCCCAGGCCGATGAAGACCTGAGGAAGAAGTTCTAGAAGTTTCTTGTATTGCTCAGTCGGCCGAGCGATCTGGAACTCTCCTGCGAAGTCCAGGTCGACCAGGTACCTGATGTGCTCCTGCTGATGGTCTGACGGTGATGGGAGCGGCCGAATCACATCGATGAACTCGTAGCTTCCGGCCGTTAGCCCGCCAGAAGCGTTCCACTTCGTCTTGCAGATGGCAGCATTGTATCCGATCTCCCGCAGGGATACCATCACCTTCCGGCGAAAAAGAGACTTGTCGGATCTGAGGCACGGGAGCGCCTCCTCAGCAGCCGCCACCACATGTCCGAGAAGCATCCTCCCGTAGGAGTCCGTGTTCCCCGCGAGAGCCTGCCGGATGGCGTCCTCCAGATCGTCCACACCGTTCAGGGTGGATTCCACCCTATCGGAGTCCGAATCGTAGCTCTGAATCGGCTGAGCACCGACTGCAACCTCCCAGCAGCCATCGCCTTCAAGGAAGCCGTGTATGAGCTCGGAGAGACATGGGGAGTCATCGTTCGCCGCCTCTGCCTCGTGATCGCTGCCGCTGCTGGCGTAGCTGAGCTGGCGGCCGAGCCGAGCCCTGGCCTCGTCGCCGAACAGGTCAGCCACCCTCCTTGCCCTCACATTGACAGCCATTTTCGCGGAGATTGCCAATGTTTAGGAAGTGCTTCTTCTCACTTCGGTGTTATATATATATGCGCGCTCGTCCAAGAAGCAAGATGTGGAGAAGCGAGATGAAAGAGAATATTCGAGAATTTATTTTTATCTCAAAATTTTAATATTATAGGATTGTAATACTAAAAAAATATTTTTTTAAATAGAGACATTAGATGTCCCAAGATATTGTGGTTGTATTTTATAGGGTCGTTAGTCTATTTGAAATAAAAATTATAGATATTTTTTAGAAGTGAATGGAACAATTTTTTTTGAATTGATTTTAATGGCTATGATTTTTTTTTTGGTCCTATCCAAACCAATAGAGCCAGCCTCGGTCCCGGCTGGTGATAATAGAATTTAACTCTAAAAATATGTTTGGAGGGGATCAAAATATAACTAGTGAAAGGATATGCTGCAGCATGGATCCTGTCCGATTCTACTGAGCGGGTGTTGTTGGGGCCGGGGAGGGCATATTCGGAGGGGCATTTGGTTTAATTCCCCAGAGGAAAAAGTTGCTTCAACCAGCAAGCAGAACCATACCTGCTTTATATATAAACTAATAATAAGGGAGGAGGTTGTTTTGCACTTGGAAAAAAGAATGCATTAGTGTGACATTACATTTGTGCCCATTAAATTATTCATGGTGTCAATAATGGGAAATAGATTGCTCACTTGAATGTTTCAAGTAATACACAATGGTATATTCTTATTTTCTTACTATTATAGCACATAATAGATACTAGTCAAGTTCACTCGATTAGATTTCACAAGAATATTCTTATCTCCTCACTATTATACGTGGGGCCATTAAATTATTGTTGCTTTAAATTAATACACTTTAATATTTTTTACTAAATCACAATTTAAAAAATATTATACTTATATATCAATAATGTAATTAATTCCAATAAAACATGATATCATAGTCTCATGTTTATCATCCATTCTGTATGAGATGCTAGATTTTTCTACATTGCTTTATTAATCAATCTTTACATATTGGTCTTATGTTACCGTTACCATTGGACGCCACAAGGTGTTCTTAGGAGATTTGGAACCGTCTATATTCGATGGGGTTCACTTGAAGGTTCCAAATTGCTATTAAACGTTTGAATATGATTATTCTTTATTCTATTTAGCATGGTTCAATGAAGTTAATTGAGTATTATCTAGATGTTTTTCTAGGTGAGTCTTCCCTCTTTCTCATGTTATTTGTCGGTTTTATAGTGTTACATATCACAGTAGCTCTTAGGATAGGGTTTCTTTAGTGTCATGTTTTTATAATGGGGAGTTTTATATCGTTATTATCACTATTCGATCGATTTTCCAAGCTAGATAATCTTCTCTTAAAGTCAGTGTTCTACGTTTTCTCTACCCTAAGGGTTAAATACCGATTTTTTTTCTCTGAGTAGCTATTTGATTTGGTATTTTATACAAAGGCAATGTTTCTCTTTAGTACATTTATTCCCTCTGTTCATTACTATTATAAAAAGGTCTTTACAATAATCATTCTTTTCATGTCATTGAAATTCCTAGTAATCCCCTTTTTCATAATCTCATTTTGAAAATAGTGATCTTATATCATTTTAATTAGAATTTTTCAACTCAATTATTCGAGTCGGATCAACGTCACAATTGCTACGTAGCAACACCAAAAATTTTCGAAATGGAAATCAAGCTAAATCGAACTGAGAAATAAGGTAAACTTGATAAATAAAATATGACCCGAGATTTCAAATTGAACCGGGGTGAGAATGTGGTTCGAAAATGAGATTTAAGGTAATGACAGAAGTCATGATATACCTTAGAGAATATCTTGGGGTCAGAAATAAAGCACTGAGAAAAATACAAGGAAAAACTAGTTCGAACTAGGTTTGAACCGATTCAGGTCACAAAAACCCCTAATTTTTAGAGTGGGCAAAACAAATCAGAATGGGTTGATTATGGAGTCCATTGAATAGGAAATTGGATAAATAATTTTTAGATTTTTTTATTAGGCCAAGAACCGGGCGTAAATGGGGTGAACCACCCATTAAATAATCAAATTGGTTGATAAATCCGTTAAAAACTAGTTCGTTATAATGTCAATAGACACGTCATGTTAGATGCACGCACGTGCCATACGTGTGGGGTGTGCGGTGCACAAACGTAGGCGCGTATCATATTCCTCTCTTGACTGGAAGCGTTTGACCCGATTAAAAACTCGAAATTCCTTGGCCGATAACTCAAAACTCACTGCATGGGAAATTAATTATTTAGAGAGTTATAAGCTATGGAATGACCCAAGGGAGCTATGGTTAGGTAGAAACACAAGTCTAAAATCTAGCCATATAATGTTTAGATGTTCCCTTGTAGGTTTTGGATCATAATTCCCTCATCGTTTTTCTGACCAGCAACCAAATTTGGCATTCTTAATGTCTCTGAAAAGCTACAAGAGTTAGCTTTCTAACGATATCCCTATCGTCTATCCACATTCTTTCTAACATCGTCGGTGAGATCAAATAGTACTGGACCTAATCAAGTTGAAAACAAAGCATCTGTTTCGAGAGCAAATTTTAACAGCCTCGACAACTAACAAAGGCCATGAAAAATTCAGTAGACTCCATGTGGCCATAGCTTTCGAATGCCACTAGTCTTATACAATTTTGGTAAATAAGGAGGTTGAATTAAATATGAGAATTTGAGTTTACTTTAGTAATAATAAAGTTTAATAAAATGAACATTACATGTGGATTAGACCACCGTTTGAGGTGTTTCTAGTTGCTAAATACTCCTTAGAGAGTCAACTTTCGAACGACACTAGTGCCATAAGCCAAGGCATCATCTCTGCTGAGTTACCAGAGTTGATTTGACTCTTGTTTGTTAACCTATTCATTTTTGAATAAATCTTGATCATCTTTGTTCCGACCAACCTCAGTTGAACATAGTCAATGATAGTGTCATACCCTGACCCAGTTTGGTCGGATCCCCGTTATCAACCCGCTGCTCCCTTGGTTCAAGAGGGGTTTCCCCCTTTCTTTAATCAAGAGGAGCCATGCGTAATTTTAATATTTTTCTCTGTAATAACATAAATCAATAAAAATGCAAGCTTAAAAAATAACTTTTAAGCATACTTGACAAAAGATAGGTCCTAATGTTTTCCTTAGTCATTTTACCTACTCCTAAAAAGGGATAGAAAATAGGGGTGAGTTTCTACAACTTAGTGAATATGTGTTGGGAATGAGTTTTAAAAAAAAAGTTTTTAATTGGAGTGTGTCAGACTCCTTATTTCCTTTAAGACCATTTATTCCTCAATTTCGGTTTTCAAAGTTTCTTTCCTCATTATCCACAAGAGGTGTGTTTAATAGTCAACACACACCTTTCATCATGAAGGGATCACACATTCGTAGGGCAGCCCGTCTACTGCACCCACTTGTGGCTCAGAGCGACTTTACCGACCACCAAGATAGAAGCCCGTCCACTTCTATCATGGGCTTGAGTAGATGTTCGCTACATCTGACCCTCAAACCCGAAATCAACTCTGTGTCCGTATGAGGACAGAGACCTCATCCCGACCCCATCCCGATCT
The DNA here is from genome assembly GCA_030064425.1 of Trapa bicornis. Taxonomy (NCBI): domain Eukaryota; kingdom Viridiplantae; phylum Streptophyta; class Magnoliopsida; order Myrtales; family Lythraceae; genus Trapa; species Trapa bicornis. The sequence goes on along the minus strand of CM057760.1, from coordinate 16,895,184 downwards.
CATGCACATAAAGCTATGTTGATCTTCCCTAACTGTTGGCATGACAAACTGCCATTATCTACACATGTTGTCTAGTAGCCCTTAGAACACATCACTACCTTTCTTGGGGATCTTGATGGTTCTGAACCTCAAGTGTATGCACAAACAATAGTTTTTTTCCACAAAGCCATTTATCTTTAGTGCCATTGGTCCAATGGCTCCGACCCTTAACCCGACATACAGCTGTTTGTCTAGGTCGGTTCATCGACTTGGCCTTGACGCACTGCCGCCAATCCATCGAGTATGTCGGTCCTCTCTTGGTACCATGGCGAAATCACATATCCATTTCATTAATAATTTTCATGGCTTTCATATATCATGTTTGTTTACAAGCTCCCGCTCGTGCCCACTAGCCTTGGGCTCACTATACGTGATTTTCTAAAATCGGGCATTTTAGCCCCACAAATTCAAAACTGAGGCCTCTAACCTATTTGAGCTATTCTAGCTCCCGTAAGGAAGGTCTCCCAAAAGGTTTAAGCATTGACACACAAGTCAGGGGACAACACTTTTGACAAAAATAACATTTTCACTTCATCACACCAACCAGGTAGAAGGGGGGGAGGGGGGAGGGTGAGTTTCTACAACTCAATGAATGGGTTTTCAAATGTTTACTTTTAACTTTTAAGAAAAACATTTATATGGAGTGTGCCAGACTCCTTTTTTTCAAAAATCCCTTTATTTAAAAATTCGGGTTTTCCCATTATTTCTTAGTTACCGGTGTGTCATCACCCAACACACATCCTTCATCATGAAGGTTACACACATTCGCAAGTTAGTATCACTACTGAACCCGCTAGTGGCTTCAGAGCGACTTTTCCTACCACCCGGATAGAAGTACAACCACTTCTATCTTGGGAAATGAGTGGATGTATGCGACATCCGACCCACAATCCCGAAATCACTTCTTCGTGTCCGAATGAGGACAGAGACCTCATCCTGTCCCCACCCCGGTCTCATGTGCTTGGTGCTACTCCAAATTTCGCACAAACACCTGGAACGACGATATGCCCTTATACTCATCGGGTTGTTTAGGGCCCTTAGAACACATTACTACCCCTCATGGGCGTCTTGATGATCTGTATTCATGGTGCATGCACAAACAAAATTTTCTTAGATTTTCCATATAATATGTGGTGCCATTTATCCCAACGGTCCCGACCTTCAAGTCAACATGTAATTATTTGTCTCGACTGGTCCGGAGACCTGTCATGTCGCAGTGCTACTAGTTGACTGAGTATGTCGGACCTGCCTTGGTACCATAACCAAACAATTCACTTATTAAGTTTTAATGGCACACACACACACACACACACACACACACACACACATATATATATATATATCATGTTCTTTTTACGAGCTCCTGCTCGTGTCCATTGGCCTATGACCCACTGTTCGAGTTTTTCAAAAATTGGCATTTTAGCCCTCAAGTTCCAAAACCGAGGCCCCTGGCCTATAAGAGCTATTCGAGCTCTCATCAAGAAGGTCTCCCAAATAGTTTAAGTATTGACACACAATCAATGGAGAACACTTCTGATAAAAATAGGTTTTTACTGTCCATTATACTGACCAGTATAAGGACATCTCCGTTCATAAGTGATGAAAAGGTTTTCAACTTCCTTCGAGGAAGTCTCATCATACTAACCAGGTATGATCTACTTACAACCCGTAAGTAGTTTTTTCGCATAACTTTCACATCACTTTCTCTAAGTAGTGATGATTAAAAAAATACCACTAAGCAGTAAATTTTTATACTGAGGTACTTATCATCCCCAACAGGGTATGATACATAATCCCACTCACCCGATAGTGGAGTGAAATTCCACTTAGTCGGGTTTCGTCCTTAGCAAGCTGTACCGTGACTGGCGTTCCTAATGTCTCGTTCTCCTACATGAAATGAACATAATTGTTCATTATTCTTTGGCCTAATAGCCCTCATTCGTTCCAAATGAATGAGAAAACCCAACTTTAAATATATTTGTAATTACGTCCCTAAAGTTATTTTTCTTTAACTTTAAGTCCCTATTGTCAGGTTTTTCTTAAATTCGAGTCCTCAAACTTTATCTTAGGACCTCAAATCATTTGATTTCACACAAAGGGGTTTAATTTTCCAAATTTCCAATTTGGTCCTTCAATTTCCCAAAATTACCATTTTGCCCCTTCTTTAGAAAAATGGTAAATTTTGCCTCAAAAAATTCTAAAATTTCTCAATTGGCCCTCTAATATTCTTATCATGACCAATTGACCCTCAATTTTAGAAAATTATATTTTGGTCCTTCAAATTTTCAAAAATCCCTAAATTTCCCCAATTTCCCCCCCAATTTCAACTCTTTAACACTGCCGAATTTGATTTTATCAAGTTGACCGATCAAACACCTCTAATTGTTGAAATTGGAGTTGAAATTGAGTTACTACATGTTCATACGATTCTAAGGAACTTTGAATCACAGATTTTAACGCCGGAATGAGCTCAAACGGAGCTTCGCCGAAAAACAGACTGTAGAAAGGCAATTTGACCCCAATTATTTCAAAAATTGACCAATTGGTCCTCCAACATCTTTTTCATGGCCAATTGGCCCTCAATTTTGTGTAGTTGCAATTTGGTCCTTCAATTTTACGAAATCTCCAAAAATTTTCCAAACGTTTCCCCCAATTTCCCCCTTTCAAATTGGCCTAATTTGATTTCATCAAATTGACCATCCAATCAGGGTTAATTGCTTCAATTGAAGGTGTAAATCAATTCCTACACTTCCATACGATTCAATTGAGATTTGAATTGCATGAATTGAGGCTGAAACGAGATCAAACGGAGCTTCTCCAAAAAACCATGCATAGAGAAAGAAAGCTTTGAAAGCTTACTGTTAGATGTGCGACGGTCCGAGCTTTCTATCTAGGCAAGTAGCTCTCATCCTGAGGTTCCTCCTAGGATCAAGAATTGATACAATTCATATCAAATCCATGGAGAATTTATTAGTGAAGTTTTCATAGTTTCTCTCTCTAATGTAGATTGAAAATGATAGAGGGGGCCAAATTGGCTTACCTTTCAGCTCTATTACAATTGTGTGAATGCTGTGGGAATGTCGTGAGGGCTTGGTTTGGCATGAGGAGGGCTGAATTCGACTGATTTAAGCTCGGCCGAAATAGGACAGCTTTGGTTCGCCGGAGCTGCTTCACTATTTGATTTCGCCGGCGGTCCTTGGATCGAATGAAGACTGTCATTGGGTAGTTGACCTCTCCCTGAATTGAAGGAACCTAACCTCACCTTCTAAGGATCAGAAAAGCCTCGATGTCAGAGCTCTAGTTCGAGCTTTGCTAGAAAATGGAGTAGTTAAGAGAGAGTGGAGTTTTCAGGTGTGAGGAGAATGAATGGAGAGGAGCTATTTATATAGGGAGCTCGGGGACTCTTTGGTTGTCCGTTTGGCACCTTAATGACGTTCATTGATGGCCTGAAACATCCTGAACAGAAAGGTTTCCCTTTCACCGGTGCTGTTCATTTTTTCGGTGAGTGAACAGTGCCATTGTCTGGAGGAAGGAGATGACACTGTTTTGAACTGGACTGGATTAGTCTGAACCGGGTTCAATGCTTAAACAGGCCGTTTCAGGCCCGATTCGACCGAGTTTTTCAAAATTAAAAATTTCTAAATTTATCTAAATTCATTCTCTATCCAATGGTGGCTTAAATTCCCCAATTTGAATATTTTAAGCCATCTAGAAAAATGAATTTAGCAACTGGTTTAATAATGGTTCAAACCAATTCAGATTCAGTTTACTTGAACTGGTATGATTTTCTCTTACAATTTGTACCAAAGTCCCTTTCCATGGTTTTAAGGCCCTTTGGGTCACTCGGGACCAAAGTCCCTCTCCCCTCCTTTTAGGAGTTTTGTCCCCAAAACATATTTGACATCCTTTACATAGGAAATACTTTCCCTTGATGTTAACTTGAAGTTGTTTGACATGCTAACATTTCGATTATTTTTACTTAGCCCCTTTTTAACACACACTTTAAGGAATTTCTTTTTCCTTCCCTTTGTTTACTCATTCCATGGAACTCATCCTAGTTATGCATGTCTTACATGTGAGTTCAAGGGTATATCTTCAGGTTCATATCTTCCTTTGCTTAGGGCAAGATTATTTCCCTTGAGGTTCTTACTCATGATTTTAGGTTGGGAGTTCCAAGATGCCCAATCATTCCTGTGTCTAGCCATTTTTCTTTATCCTTGAAACCCTTAGCTCGGTGTCCTATCGAGTGCTACATACATGCTTTCATATGTTTTAGTGTTAACTCCTTTTATCCAATTTTGACCCTTCTTATGTCCTTCCTCAATTTCAGTGACGTCCTTTCCTCAAAGACTATCTTTTCTCTTAATCCACTCTTACTCGCCCGCTTTCAATTCATGATTTTATTTCAAGTTAATCTCCTTTTGTCTAATTGTCAATTACTTATTTGGGAAAGTTCCCTTATTATCGTTTTGTTCTCTACTATGTCCCTCATAGTAGAGACTTTCATCTTAGGAACTACATACTTAACCTTCTTGTCATTCCTTGAAGGTTTCTTTCTTTCCTTTCTTCATACTCTTTTCTATATTAGGGTATTTTCCCGTTTGAATCCTTCCCTAACTAAAATCTTAGTTTCATCCCTTATTCTTTACTTGAGACACTTCCGACTCTTCGTCTTATTCCGTGTAATCCACACTTAGTCTAGTCGTCCTCTCTTTAGGCTCCATCAATTGAGCGTTGACCACCACCAGTCTTGATGTCAGTGATCATTTACTTTAATCACTTCTTAACTAAAGGGTTAGGTTTCCCAAGGGTTCCTAGGTGTGTTTTCCTCTGTTTCATCTTTCATGGACATTCCACCCATTTCTTACCTGCACGACATCTTTTGATGTTGTTTTCCCACTTACACGTTACTTGGACTTAACTTACTCCTTGGGTCCTCCTGAATATCTTTCCTTTGCACTTGGTATTTCCATCTCAACCAGCATATCTTGGATGAGTTTATCTCATCTCCACTTCTATTGCTCCCATTACCCCTTAATTGGGACACTTATGTCCTCACAAGGTTTCCTCTCTGGTGGTTCTTTTCTAGTTTCGCCATTGAGGACATCTAGTCTTAAATGACGTTCTCCGATACCATCCTCTCCTACTTACCTTTACTCTTAAAAACTCATATGTACTTCTTTTACCTTATCTTCATACTCACTTGCTCCCAGTACTCATCTAGTCCCTTTGGGTGGAATCCACATTTTCTTTGTTTCAAGATCTCTTGATCGTCCTGTAAGGGACTTGCTTAACCTTCTCATGGCTTTTTGGTCGTTATTCCAGTCTCGGTCATTGATCTCTTTAAGGCTTTCCTTCTTCAATGTTTCCAAATGTTTTGGCTTTTCCACCTCTCCCTTCTTTATTAGAGTTTGACTTCCACTAGGATCAGTTTGTTAACTGCTTCGATCCTATTATTCTCCTTGTCAAATTATCTTGAGGTCGTCGCCTCTTGAGTCTTCTAGGTCTAAATGTCATTTGTATTGCTCTCTTTAGGGTGTAGTCCTCACCACTTCTGATCCTTCTTATGGCATCGTGTATCCTCCTTGATTATCATGTTGTTATTATTTATTTCTTTTAACTAGGTCCATCTAAAATCCCTATTTGACTGCTTTACTCTCCCCGAGTAGGTTTTTCCTAGCCATTCCGGTATGTCCTTAACCACCAATGTCTTTTAATGAGTTCATTATTTTAGTCCTATATTCTGATGGTTCATCTATCGATTATTTAGCTTGGAGCTTTTCTTTCCATGGTTCTACCTCCTATCCTCATCCTTTTTCTAGGGACTTTCATCTTAGAAGTTTCACATCCAACTCTCTTAATGCTTCTTAAAAGTTTTACCCATATTCCTTTCTTACACCTTTCCACTATTAGTATGGTTATTCGCTCTTGATTCCTCCTTGCCCTCCAAAATCCTTCCTTTGAGAAACTCCTGATTGTTGTTGAGTTCTTCATAATTCATATCCTACCTATTACAAATTCTTTCAAGGGTACTTGTATTATTGCTCTGATTTTCTTCCTATCATACTCCTTTCCTCTTTCCTTTCTACTTATCTTATCCCAAAGTGACTTAGCATCTTCTACATTCCTATATCTTTCTTACCTTCCTCTTGGTCAGCTTCTATTCCACTAGATCCCCTTGGAACAGTCCAATACTTCATAGTTTCCTTACTTCTATTTATAGGGCCTTCCATTAACTCCTTATAGTACTTAGACTTTTCACTATTCTTGCACTTTTTGTTGCTTACTTCCCTTATACCGGACTTCATACTCTCCTTCTTCCTTTCCTTAGTTAGGGTATGTCTTCCTTGGTGAACTCTAGGTAGACTCTTCTAGGATTTCTTTCCAAGTCTTGTTGTTTTGTTTCCCCATTCTCCAGGTAGGGGTGATTTACTTGGCTATTTTGGGTTAACTAGAGCTGACCCGTAGTTTTCCTTCCTTAGGTGATCTTTTCTCTACCCGTCACTCTGATCCTTATTGGCATATTCCCATTTCTTTTAGTTGTATTTATCAAGAAGACTAAAATTTTTAGTCAAGGAAAAATTGGATTTTCATTCATTTAGGAATTTGTTTTTGCCACACTTGGCTTATTACAACGGTTTTATATTTCCTAGTTCCTTGGGATCATAGACCGGGAGTTAGCTTTGGAACGGTTGTGGAATTCACGGTCTGATGGCTCTAAGGAAGTGATTGAGGACCACTCACATTCCCTTATGGGATGAACTTCATGTATGGGTTCTAGTCCATACTGCCTTAACAACTCTGCCTCACACTCATATGTCCACTTCATCCATTGAGAAGGATTGAAGTTGGATTGGGCAGGTGGGGGTACTTGATGGACTTTCATGAAGGTGGCATAAGCATCCCAATAGTTGTCCTATGCCTCTTTCTTAGTGGGAGTCCTCTCTGGTTGTTGTGGGACTGGAGGAGGTGTCGGGCTCCTTAGAGGAGGGACAAATTCTTCCTATTTTGGAGGAGGATAAGTAATGCCTTCCGGCTCTAGCAGGGCTCCAACGAGTTTCCTGTAATCCTCCACCATATCCTTGGGCACTCTCTTCTCGCCCTTCATGAATCGTTGAATAGCCGCCTCCCTGGCTAGGTGTCTTTTTCAAGGTCAAGTGTGGATGATTGGATTTTACGGCGAATTTTCTAGGGATTCTCCTTCCTACACGGTAATTAAGTTTTCATTAGTGTCAGGGCATAGTATTGATAATGCTTCAAGGGAACTAGGCTCTAATACCACTCAAGTTGTCACGCCCCGACCCGATTTGGTCAGATCCCCATGATCAACCCGCCGCTCCCTTGGATGAAGAGGGGTTTTTCCCTTTCTTTAATTAAGAGGAGGCAGACGTAATTTTAAACTTGTTCCCTGAAATAACATAAATCAATAAAAATAAAAACTTAAAAAAATAACTTTTAAGCATACTTAACAAAAGATAGGTCTTGTTTTCCTTAGTCATTTTACCTACTCTTGAAAAGGGATAGAAAAGAGGGGTGAGTTTCTACAACTTAGTGAATGGATGTTCGGAATGAGTTTTTAAAAAATAATAGTTTTTAATTGGAGTATGTTAGACTCCTTATTTCCTTCAAGACCATTTCTTCCTCAATTTTGGTTTTCAAAGTTTCTTTCCTCATTATCCACAATTGGTGTGTTTAACAGTCAACACATGCCTTTCATCATGAATGGATCATATATTCGCAAGGCAACCCATCCACTGCACCCACTTGTGGCATCGGAGCGACTTTACCGGCCACCTAGATAGAAGCCCATCCACTTCTACCCTAGGTATGAGTGGATGCTCGCGACATCCGACCCTCAAACCCAAAATGAACTCTGTGTTCATACTAGGACAGAGACCACATGCTGACCCCACCCCAGCCTCATGCACATGAAGCTACGTCGAGTTTCCCGGACTACTGGCACAACAAACTGCTTTTATCTACACCATGTCGTCCAGTAGCCCTTAGAATGCATCACTACACCTCTTGGGTGTCTTAATGGTCCCAAACCTTAAGTTCATGCACAAACAATAAGTTTTCCACAATGCCATTTATATTTGGTGCCACTAGTCCAACGACCCTAACCCTCAACTCGACCTACAGCTGTTTGTCTAGGTCGGTTTGTCAACATGGCCTTGACACACTACCACTAGTCCATTGAGTATGTGACTCCTATCTTGGTACCATGGTGAAATCACATATTCCATTCATTTAGAATTTTCATGGAATAAATAGAAAATGCTTGTTTACAGGCTCCTGCTCGTGCCAACGAGTCTTAGGCCCACTGTGCGTGATTTTCCAAAACTGGGCATTTTAGCCCTCAAGTTCCAAAACCGAGGCCTCTCGCCTATCTAAGCTATTTTAGCTCTCGTCGAGAAGGTCTCCAAAAATTTTTAAGCAATGGCACATAGTCAGGGGAGAAACACTTCTGACAAAATAAACTTTCCATTCATCACATCAATAAGGTGTAATGATATCTTCGCTTACAACCGGTAAGCGGGTTTTCTCATTCCTTCTAGAAAGTCCATCATACCAATCGGGTATAATCTACTTACAACCAATAAATAGTTTTTCCGCATGGTTTTTACATCACTCTAACCGAATGTGATGTCAAAATTCCACATGGAAGTGGTTTTTCATTTCCGATGTGCTAATCATCCTAACCAGGTATGATGTGATATAAACCCACTCACCCCATAATCGTAGTGTATTCCTTCTTATCTGAGTTTTGCCTCCACACTAGCTTATCCTTGCTGGCGTTCCAGTCCTTCATGTTACTATACGATTTTTCATCCTTATCTATTAATATTTGGCATGATAGCCTTCACCCCTCTCTCTCGTATAAACAAAAAATGCCTAAAAATTTCAGTTAATTGCATTTAGGTCCCTAAAGTTCTTTTTCCTTGACTTTAGGTCCCTAATGCTAACGTGTCCCCAAATTGAGTCCCAAAACTTCTAAAATTCACTTTGGGTCCTCAATTTACTAAAAATTGTTTAAGGGACTCAAGTTTTCCAAATTTCCAATTTGGTCCCCAACTTTTCAAAAATTACCATTTTGCTCCTACTTTACAAAAATGAAAATTTGACCCCAATTTACTATGATAAAGTTTCACCGTTTCTCTCTCTAAACCTGATCGGAAATTATAGAGGTCTATATGAAATTTTATATTAAATTTCACTGTTTTGGGTCTTTTTGAGGTCTATATAAAATTTTAGGACAATTTGGAAAGATTGGTGAAGTTTTGAAACTAGATAGACATGTTTGGAATGCTTACGATCCTAAATTTAATAAAAGAGAAACTTTAGGGACTAAAGTGAAAATAAAGATGTTTGTCCACCTAAAAGTGATATTTGAGAAATTTAAGGACTTAAATTAGACTAAATAAAGTCTAGAGATCTAAATGGAAGATTAAGACGATCAAAGGTGTAAACCCCGTCCTTTGGAGTTAAGGAAAACGGGGAAAAAAACTGGTCAAACCAAGTGAGAAACATTGAACCGGTTCACAAACTGATTATTAGAGAACGGGAAATTTGGGAAATTTACAACTTCTGAGTTCCCAAATGGTTCCTAAAACCTTGGAAAAGAACCTTATGACAAATTGGAAGAGAAAAACTAGACCTGTTTAGATGAACCGGATCCAACTGAATTGAACTGATTTATGAACCGAGTCGGTTCATGAACTAGAATCGATAGAGAAAGGACAAACCTGGAAATTAATGGATCCCAAGTGATCTATGGAGTCACAAAAGTCATGAAAAAGGACTTTAGGATGAATTGAAGATGAAAACCAAACCAGTTCAGGTGAACCGGATCCGAACTAGAGTGAACCAGTTTGAACCACTATTGAATCAAATGCTAAATTTAGTTTTCTAGGTGGCTTAAAAAATTCAAATTTGAGATTTGATGCCACCATTGGATAGTGAATTTAGATGTATTTAAAAATTTTTAATTTTGAAAAACTCGGTCGAATCAGGTCTGAATTTTTTGATTTAAGCTTTGAACCCGGTTTGGACTGGTCCGGTCCTGTTCGTAAGATGACAACACTATTCACTCTCCAAAAAATTGAGTCGTGCAAGCGAAGCCGAAAAGTCTCCGGCGAGGGAGTTTTAGGCAATGAATGACCGCCATTAAGGTTCCAATTGGACGAGAAGTCCCTAAGTTTCCTAGATAAAGAGCCCCTCCTCATTCATACTCTCCACACCTGAAAATTCCACTCTCTCTCAACTACTCCAATTTTTGGTGAAGCTTGAACTAGAGCTCTGATGTAGGGACTTTTTGAGCCAAAGAAGGTGTGGTTGGGTTCTTTAGAACTAGGGAGAAGTGAGCTACACGCTTGTAGTCTCCATTTGCCCTGAGGGTCCCCGGAGAAGTACTGGCGTGATCGAACAGTGAAGCAGCTCCAGCAGACCGAAGCTGCCCTATTTTGGCCAAGCTGAAATCAGCCAATTCGAGCCCTTCTCAGGCCAAACCAAGCCCTCCCAACACCTCCACAATCCTCCTACAGCTGAATTAGATTTGAAAGGTAAGCCAATTTGGTTCCTCTCTGTGAATTCTGATCGGTGCTAGAGAGAGAACTGACAGAACTTCGATGACTAAATTCTCACTCAATTCGGCATCAATTTATGCAATTCTTGATCATAGGAGAAACCTCAAGATAAGAGCTATCTGCCTAGACTGAAAGTTCGGACCGTTGCACCCTCAACGGTAAGCTTTCGAGGCATTGTCTCTTTAAGTCTAGTTTTTCAGCAAAGCTCCGTTTGAGCTCATTATGGACTCAAATCTTGCAATTCAAAGTGCAATTGAATCGTATGAAAATGTAGGAACTCCAATTTAACTTCAATTTCAACAATTAAACTCATTTGATTGGCCAATTTGATAAAATCAAATTTGGCTGAGTTAGGAGGTTAAATTGGGGGAAAATTTGGGGGTTTCAAAAATTGAAGGAACTAATGTGCAATTTCATAAAATTGAGGGCCAATTGTGCATGATAAAGATGTTGGAGGATAAATTGGGCAAATTTGGAATTTTTGGGGCAAAACTTACCATTTTTGAAAGTAGGGGCAAAATGGTAATTTTGGAAAAGTTGGGGACCAAATTGAAAATTTGGGGAAATGAACCTCTTTTTGTGAATTTGAATAAACTGAGGTCCCAAGGTGAATTTTGAAGGTTTTGGGACTTAATTTGAGGAAAAACCAGCATTAAATACTTAAAGTTAAAGAAAAACAACTTTAGGGACCTAATTGCAAGTAAGTGAAAAGTTTGGTTTTCTCATTCATTTGGGATGAATGAAGGCTATTAGGCCAAAGGATAATGAACAAGGATATTCATATCGTGTAGGAACACGAAGTATCAGGAACGCCAACTAAGACATGTTCGTGTTAAGGCAATAAGCCGGTTAAGAGGAAATTCACTGCAATATCTGGTGAGTGTGAATTTAATATCATACCCGGTTGGGATGATAAACACCTCAGAAATGAAAATCCACTACTAAGTGGTATTTTAACCATCACTCCTTGTAGGAGTGATGTGGAAATCAAACTGAAAAACTACTTACCGGTTGTAAGTAGTTCATACCCGTATGGTGTGATGAACTTCCTAGAAGGAAGTAGAAAACCTGCTTATCCATTATAAGCGGAGACGTCTTCATACCCGGTTGGTATGATAGACAAATGAAAAGTTTATTTTATTAGAAGTGCTCTCCCCTAACTATGTGCCGTTGCTTAAAATTTTTGGGAGACCTTCTTGACGGGAGCTCAAATAGCTTAGATAGGCATGATGCCTTGGTTTTGGAACTTAGGGGCTAATATGCCCGATTTTAAAAATCTCGACGCCCTAGGCCAGCTGGCATGAGCAGGAGCTCATAATCAAACATGATTATTAAGCCATGAAAACTTAAGTAAATGAGTTGTTTGGCCATGGTACCAAGACAAGATTGGCATACTCAATGGACTAGTGGCAGTACAACATGACAGGTCTACGAATCAGTCAAGACAAACAGCTGTAGGTCAAGTTAAGAATTGGGGCCGTTGGACCAGTGGTACCACAGATTACATGGCTTATGTGAAAATTTGTGATTGTGCATGCACTGTGTTACGGAACCTTCAAGATGCCCAAGAGGGTTAGTGATGTGTCTTAGGGCTTTGGACGACTTGGTGGAAATAAGGGCAGTTAATCATACTAGAAGTCTTGTGAAGCTCGACGTAGCTTCATTGTGCTTGAGACCGAGGTGGGGACGGGATGAGATCTCTGTCCTCATATGGACATGGAGTATTTTTGGTATGAGGTAGAACATTAGAGACGTTCACTCAGACTTCGGATAGAAGTCAGAGATTTCTATCAAGGTGGATGGTAAATACGCTCCGATTCACCAGTGGGTGCAGTCGGCGTAACTGAATCTCGTGATTGTGTGTGAATCCTTCATAATGAAGGGCGTGTTGTTTGTAAAACACATCGAATATGGAAATGGGAAAAAGGTTATGAAAACCTTGGAAAGGATTTGAGAATCCTTGGAAAAGAATTGGTAAACCTTGGAGAAAGGTTTTGAAAACGAGAACTTGAGAAAAGAATGTTCTTAAAGAAAATAAGGAGTCTGACACACTCCAATTCGAACTATTTTATAAGAAACTCATGTTTTAAATACCCATTCACTAAGTTGTTGAACTCACCCCCTCCTTTTACCCCTTTTTAGGTAACTAAGGGAAAAACCTACCTACATGCATTCCGTTAGCTAAACCTGCAAGACATGTATGTAAGTTTAAATTATTTAGTTTTGATTAATGTTATTACAGGAAAGGTGCAAGTATAAAGGACGCCTTACTCCCTACGGTTTAAAGAAGGGGAAAATCCTTAATAAACCAGGAGAGTAGCGAGTTGCTCATGGGGATCCTACCAAACTGGGTCGGGGCATGATAAAAGGTCTCGAAAATAGTTGGGGCTAAATAGTAATTTTGCCCGACTTAAGAACTATTTTGCAAATAGTGTGAAATAAGATTTTAAAAACATTATAAGGTATTTTGGGGACCAGAATGGAACTCAAGGAAACTTGGGGATCCAAATGAAAGATTTGGGTAAGTCAAAGATTCAAAAAGGAAAGATTTTAAGCCATGAATGACAAAACAATAATCTTGTCCCACTCAAGGACCAAAATGTAATTTTGGAAAAATAAAGCACCTAAGTGTTAAAATTAGAAAATTCTAAGCACACAGACAAGTATAATCTTTTGGCTTTAAGACCTTAAGTAAATAGTAACTAACCTTAGAGTAAGGTTACTTAAAGGATGATTATTCAACAAATGATTCCAATAAACTGAGTGCCAAGGGCAAAAGCTGTGTTTTCTTAGAGATGTGTTCAATGCAAGGAAATTGTGGTACTTGAACCGATCTCTATTCCTTACTTTGGCCTTTGTGGAATGAGTAAGAGATCACTCAAGCTAGAAACTCAAGGCATGATACATGGAAAACCTACCGGAACGAACAAGTTCCTGTATACATGGCGAGTGAGAGTAACGACGGCGATTTCAATTAGACCAATCGAGAGCATTTTACGGTTTTGAGCTTTGCTCTAAATTACACTATGAATGATTTCAAAATTTATATAAGAAGTTGAAAACGACATGAATATGCCCACGAAAGTAATACCCTTTTGAAGAAGTTAATAAATGAGGTAAGGACCTTAAAGATTAGTATCAATGAACCATAGTTGCATATTAGAGCTATGTGATTGGGGTCGTGTGCCTATTATATTTGCTAAGGGGAGCCAGTCAAGTGATGGACCAAACTCCCACTGTGCATTAAACTTGCATCATATTTGCTGAGTCATATTTGTACATGAATAGAGATGGTCAGAATAAGGACCATACTCAAGGAAAATTGTGATATACCTGAATATGGCTTGTGCATATGCTTTGAAATTCATCTTTATGAATTATGTATACCTATATGGAGTGGGGACATTAATAGTACATCTATCGATATAGTGTTGACACCAAGGGAAATTAGAAAGGGTGAATAAGGGGAGATTGAACTATTGCTTCTAGAATTTTTGGGACACTCGGTTGATGTACATGTACTATCCTAGTTACATCACTGTGATTAGAAGAGGTAGGATTGAGTTACATGTGTAAGGGGCATGTGCAAGGTTGTCGATGGGATGTAGGCCATGATCCCGGATGCAAAGGCATCCCACTAAGAGACAAACATGAGGGGTATAAGTTGTGGAAGAATACATGTGGCTACCTCACTCTTAAAAGAACTCGTTCAGTATTATGACATACCCTTCAAGAATGAATGAAAATGAAAAAAAGGGGGCCATGTGTGTGGGCCATAAGTGCCTAGTTTATGCTGAATTGTGCATATCATGAATCATACTATATTAAATTGTTTGTGGGAAATAAGAGTAGTCCTAACAGTAAGTAGAGATAGTTACAGGAGACTCGATACCAGGGTCTCGAATGGCTAAATGAAACAATGTGAAATAATGATTTTAGTAACCCGATAATAATTATCCATGCTACGAAATTTTATGAGATGTTTGAAGTCATAATCCATGAAGTGGCCCGATGTGAGTACCTCATTCATTAAACTATGAGATCACCCTCCCCCAAACTATTGCAGGTAAAAGTCAAGGAACAAAGAAGCCCAAGTGGGGAAGCATTCCCAAACAAGCACAACATGAGGTAGGCTTATTGACTTGCATACAGAGGTTATATTTACTTATTATCAATTGCTATATCCCCAAGTCATTTGTGGAACTATTTTTGAGGCACACTATGTTTCTAAAGAAAAAAAGTTTCAAATTTCCGCCACAAAATAGAGAATGGTTTTATTCGAAGCCTTAATCCCTCTATTTTACTATGGTAAATGTACCCATCATGGTAGCATTGAGGCGATTGACAGAATTTCACAAGTGGGCTCAAGGCCACAAATTTGAAAGAGAAGTGGGCCAAAGGTCATGTTTTGAAAATTCGTACAGTGGGCCTATGGCCATTGGAAATGAGTCCAATCCCGTAGATAAATTTTGATTATTGAGCCTTATAACTATTATCATAAATGGATAATTTGTGTGATTTAGCTATGGAGAAAAAGTCAAGTCGTCGAACTCATTGGGCTTGTAACACAAAGATAAATGTGTTAACAAAAGACTATTGATTGTGTTTGATGAGGTACAAAACCATCGAGACACCCAATGTTCGGATTTGGTAGGTGCGGGTCCAAGAAAGTGGACTCGAAGGGTGGGTCCACGACATAAGGATCTCAGCACTACCAACATGAAGATCCATACTCTTGTCTGCAGCATTTTGTAAACCCCATTCTCTCGAAATAAGGAACTGGAAAGGAGAACCAGACAATTTCAAAGAAAACTATGGACCATAGGGGACTAGAATTGGAAAATGGGAGTCAAAATGGGAAATTGGAAAAATCACTAGTAGCTAATAAGGACCCAAAGGTGATGGAGAAGAACCATGAATGGAATAGGATGGGAAAACTACACTGGTTCGGGATGAATCACGCTTGAACTAGATAGAACCAGACTCAACCTTGAAGAAGTAGTTCAAAGATTGATTTTTCAAGGTATCTTAAAAATGAAAAATTGGGAAATTGAAGTCACCACTAGGTAGAGAATAAATTTAGAAGAATTTAGAAATTTTTATATTTTAGAAAACCGATCGAATCGGACTTGAACCAACTAATTTTCCATTTTGGGTCACCAAACTTGGTTCAATCAAACCGATCAATGGTACAGCCAGTCAACGGACCGCCTGCAAGGTCAGTGCTATCATGCCCTGACCCGGTTTGGTCGGATCCCCGTGATCAACCCGTCGCTCCCTTGGTTTTATGAGGGGTTTCTCCTTCTTTTTATTAAGAGGAGCCATGCATAATTTCAAACCTTATTCCCTGGAATAACATAAATCAATCAAAATGCAATCTTAAAAGAAAAAAGTTTAAGCATGTAGGCTCCATATATTATCCCACTATCTTTTGGCACTACCATCCAAGAAAAATTCTATTAGGATCACCTTGTCCTCTTGTGATATCCTGACTATCCCCATCAACTTCTTAATGTTAACCAGTTAGTCCATGGCGGCTCCAACATTCTTCTCTCTGAGGAAAGGCTTACACCCTGGTTGACGGAGAGACTTAAGATATTTGGGGATGTCAACTAAAGGAGGATGGTTTACAAGAGGAGGATGAGATTGTACTTCCTCCAGTTCAACTCGAGCGTTGGTGCCCACCTTAAGGATGAGGTTAGGTTGCCCAAATACTCGAGTGAACTACTCGTACAATCTCTGGTATTCTGAGCTTAGTCTAGGTGGAGTTGTCTAGGCTCCTTGGGGAGTTTCCAAAGGAAGGGGTGGTTGGGCGGTCTCAGAGACTCTGACTCTTGTTCTCTTGGTTCCTCTCCTAGGAGCCATCTGAAATTTTAAAATTTATTCCTATTAGTTACTATGTTATATAGTCTTGATAATGTATTTGAGGAAATAGGCTTTGATACCACTCAAGTTGTCACGCCCTGACCCGGTTTGGTCGGATCCCTCTGAGCAACCCACCACTCTCACGGTTTATAAGAGTTTTCCCTTTTTATAAACCGCGAGGAGTAAGGCGTCCTTTAACCTGTATCTTTACAGGAATAGCATTAATCAAAACAGAATATATTAAATCTTACTTAGCTATCTTTCAGGTTCGACTATAGGAAAATCTTTAGGTTTGTTTTTCCTTAGTTACCTGAAAAAGGAGTAATGGGAGGGGTGAGTTCTACAACTTAGTGAATGGGTGTTGGGAGTGAGCTTTGATTAACAAAACAACTTTAATCAGACTGTGCCAAACTCCTTATTTCCTTTAAGAATATTCTTTACTCAAATTCCGATTTTTAAAACCCTCTTTCCTCATTTTCCACATTAGGTGTGGTTAACAATCAATACATGCCCTTCATCAGGAAGGGATTACACATTTGCAGGGTAGCTCGTCCACTCCACCCACTTGTGGTTGGAGTGACTTTACAGGCCACCAAGATAGAATCTCGTCCACTTCTACCTTGGGTTTGTGTGGATGTTCGCGACATCCGACCCCTCAAACCTGAAATCAACTCCGTGTCCGTATGAGTACAAAGATCTCATCCCAACCCCACCCCGGTCTCATGCGCATGATGCCGCATCGAGTTTCCCTGACTGTTGCATGACAAACTGCCCTTATCTCCATTAGGTCATCCAGTAGCCCTTCGGATGCATCACTAACCCTCTTGGGCATCTTGATGGTCTTAAACCTCAAGTGCATGCACAAAAAATAATTTTCCACAAAGTTATTTATCTTTGGTACCACTTGTCCAACGACTCCTACCCTCAACTTGACCTGTAGCTGTTTGTCTAGGCCAGTCAGTAGACCTGATCCTAACGCACTGCCACAATCCATCGAGTATGTCGGTCCTCTCTTGGTAACATGTTGAAATAACATAATCCATTCATTAATCATTTTCATGGCTTTAATAGATCATGTTTGTTTAGGAGCTCTTGCTCGTGCCAACTGGCCTTAGTCCCACTGCATGTGATTTTCCAAAATCGGGCATTTAGCCTCACAAGTTCCAAAATGAAGGCCTCTGACCTATCTGAGCTGTTCTAGCTCCCGTCAAGAAAGTCTTTCAAAACCTTCAAGCATTAGCACATGGTCAAGGGAGAACACTTTTGATAAGAATTTCTCTTAATTCATCACACCAACCGGGTGTGATGATATCTCTGCTTACAATTGGCAAGCGAGTTTTCTTCTTTCTTCAAGGAAGTCCTTCATACCAATCAAGCATGATTTTCTCTACTTACAATCGTTAAGTAGTTTTTCACTTAGTTCTCACTTCACTCCAATCGAGTGTGATGTTTAAATCCCACATATAAGTGGTTTTTCATTTTCCGAAGTGCTAATCATCCCAACTAGGTATGATGTGAATAAAATCACTCACTCGTTAACCATGACGTGTTTGTCCTTGGTTGGTTTTCCATGTTGATGCAAGCCCTCTCTTTCTAGCATTCTGATCACACTTGTCCCTACACGAATTGTGCCACCCTTTTCACTTAAGGTTTGGCAGAAAAACCTAGGCACACAATTTATCGATAAATAGCATTTAGGTCCCTAATGAAAACCTTTGCCCAATTTGACTCCCAATGTTTCCAAAATTCCCTTTGAGTCTTCATTTACTAAAAAATGTTTAAGGAGCTCAAGTTTTCCAAATTTCCAATTTGGTCCCAAACTTTTAAAAAATTACCATTTTCTCCTAATTTCCAAAAATTGCAATTTGATCCCAAATGTTCCAAAAATTGAGCAATTGGTCCTCTAACATATTTTCCATGGCCAATTAGCCCTCAATTTTGGGAATATTCTATTTGGTCCCTCAATTTTATGAAATCCTCAAAATTTCCCAAAATGTCCCCCCCAATTTCCCCAAAATTTCCCCCCAATTTTCCCATTTCAAACTGATCGAATTTGATCTCATCAAATTGACCATCCAATTAGGTTTAATTATTCCAATTAAAGGTATGGATCAATTCCTACACTTCCATACGATTAAATTGAGCTTTGAACAACGTTGTTTGGGTCTGATTTGAGATCAAACAGAGCTTTACCATAAAACTGCACGTGGAGAGAAAAAGCTTTGAAAGCTTACCGTCGGAGGTGTGGCAGTCTGAGCTTTCTATCTAGGCAGTTAGCTCTCATTCTAAGGTTACTCCTAGGATCAAGAATCATAACAATTATATCAAATTGAGGAAGAATTATGTGTGAGAAGTTTTCATAGTTTCTCTCTCTAACGTCGATTGGCAATGATAATGGCGGCCGAATTGGCTTACCTTTCAGCTCAATTGAGGTCATATGTGGGTTGTGGGTATGTTGAGAGTGCTTGGTTTGGCTTTAGGGGGGCCGAATTCATCCGATTTCAGCTCAGCCAAATAGGACAACTACGGTCCGTCGGAGCTGCTTCATTATTTGATTCCACTGGCGCTTCTCCGTCAGTCCTCGGATCGAACGGAGGTTGCTATCAGATAGCTAACTTCCCCTAGAGTCTAAAGAACCTCACCTCACCTTCTGAGGTTGAAAAAACTACCCAAGTCGGAGCTCTAGTTCGAGCTTCATCGAAAAATGGAGCAATTAAGAGAGAAAGGAGTTTTCAGGTATGGGGAGGCTGAATGGAGAGGAGCTCTTTATATGGGAAGCTCGAGGACTCTATGCCCGATTGTTTAGCAACTTGGCCGCACTCATTCATGACCTGAAACATCTAGAACGGAGGCAATTCATCTTTTCCAGCATTGTCCGTTCTTCCATTAAATGAACAGTGTCGTCTTCTGAAGGAATAAGATGACATTATTCCGAACTAGACCAGACTGGTCTGACCTAGTTCAATTCTTAAACTGGCTAGTTCAAGCCCGATTTGACCGAATTTTTTAAAATTAAAAATTTCTAAATTCATCTAAATTCATTTTCTATCTAATGCTGGCATCAATTCCTCAATTTGAAGAATTTAAGCCACTTAGAAAAAATTAATTTAGCAACTAGTTCAATTATGGTTCAAACTGGTTCAAATCGGTTCAATCCAATTCACCTGAACCAGTCTAGTTTGCTTTTTCAAATTGTCGCAAAGTCCTTTTCCATGACTTTTATGACTCTTTAGGTTACTCAGGATTTTTAAATTTCCCTTTTTGCCCTTTCTCTATCGGTTAAGATTCATGAATCAACTCGATTTTCTCTTTGGAAACGACCAGTTCTTTTCCGGGTTTTCTTATTTATAAAAGGACGGGGTTTATAGGGTATATGTTCACAATTTATTTGGTTAATTCTCGTTACTCCTGAAAGTGGTAAAAGAGAGGGGGTGAGTTCTACAACTCAGTGAGTGGGTGTTGGGAGTAAGTTTTAAAAACAATTAATTTAATTTAAATTATGCCAAGGTTTTCATTTTCTTTACAAAAAAATTTCCTCAAATTTTGGTTTTTAAAGCCTTTTTACCATTACCATATTACGTGTGTTTAGCAAACACCACATGCCCTTCATTAGAAAGGGTACACACATTCGCAGGTGTGATTCATCCATTGCACCCACTTGTGGATCAGTGTATCTTTACCGTCCACCAAGATAGAAGCCCGTCCACTTCTACCCTGAGTCTGAATGGATGTTCTCAACATCCGACCCTTAGACCTGAATGTCACTCCATGTCCGTACGAGGACAAAGACCTCATCCCGACCCCACACCATTTTCATGTGTAAGAAGCTACTCCGAGCCTCCTGACTAACTAGCATGACGAACTGCCCTTATCTCCACCATGCCATCCAGTAGCCCTTAGGACCCATCACTACCCCTCTTGGGCGTCTTGATGGTCCTATACCACAAGTGCATGCACAAATAGTAATTTTTTTTACATTTGGTCATTATCTTTGGTGCCATTGGTCCAACGGCCCGGACCTTCAACCTGACCTGTAGCTATTTGTCTAGGCCGGTACATTGACCTAGCCTTGGCGCACTGCCGCCAGTTCATCGAGTATTGTCAGTCTTGACTTGGTACCATGGTGAAATCACACAACCATTTCATTAGAATTTTCATGCCTTCCTTAACTCAAGTTTGTTTATAAGCTCCTGCTCGTACCCACTGGCCTTGGTCCCACTATACGTGATTTTCTAAAAACCGAGCATTTAGTCCCCATGAGTTCAAAAACTGAGGCCTTTGGCCTATCTGAGCTGTTCTAGCTCCCGTCAAAAAGGTCTCCCAAATAGTTTAAGCAATGATACACAGTTAGAGGAGAACACTTCTGATAAAATGTATATTTTCCACTTCATCACACCAATAGGGTGTGATGATAACTCTACTTACAACCGGTAAGTGGGTTTCTCCTTTTCTCATGGAAGTTCATCATACCAAATGTGTATGATGTTAGTTCATCATACAACCAATAAGTAGGTTTTTCATTTCTAAAGTGCTCACCATCCCAACCGGGTATGATGTATTTAAGCCCATTCACCCGATGACTGTGACATGTTCATCCCCAATCGGTTGGTTAAGTCTACGCGAGCTTTCTTGAGCTTGCATTACGGTCACATGTGTCCCTACACGATTTGGGCAGCCTTATCAATTACACATAACAATCTAGGCTCACAAATTATCAATTAATTGCACTTAGGTCCCTAAAGTTTATTTTCCTTAACTTTTAGGTCCCTAATGCAAACTTTTCCCCAAATTAAGTCCCAAGAATTCCAAAATTCCCGTTGAGTCCTCAATTTACTCAAAATTTTATAAGGGGCTCAAGTTTTCCAAATTTCCAATTTGGTCCCCAACTTTTCAAAAATTTCAATTTTGCCCCTACTTTCCAAAAATGGAAAATTTACTCCAAGTGTTCCAAAAATTGACCAATTGGCCCCGCAACATCTTTATCATGGTCAATTGGGCTTCAATTTTGGGAAATTGCAAATAAGTCTCTCAATTTTTTGAAATCCCCAATTTATTCCAAAATTTTCCATAATTTCTCCCCTTCAAATTGACCGAATTTGAGTTTTTCAAATTGGACATCCATTCAGGGTTAATTGCTCAAATTGAAAGTATGGATCAATTCTTACTCTTCCATACAATTTAATTGAGTTTTGAATTGCATGATTTGAGTCTGAAACGAGCTCAAATGATGCTTTGCCGGAATATAGTTCGTAGAGAGAGAAAGCTTCGAATGCTTGTCGTCGGAGGTGCGGCGGTATGAGCTCTCGACCAAGGAAGGTAGCTCTTGTGCTGAGGTTCCTTATAGAATAAAAAATTGCTACAATTGAAGCCAAATCGAGGGAAAATTTAGTCGGTAAAATTTATCACTTTCTCTCTCTAACCCCGGTTTGCAACGACTGGGTAGGGCTAAATGGGCTTTCCTTTTAGCTCTGTTACGGTCGTGTAAGGGCTGTGGGGATGTTAGGGATGCTTGGTTTAACCAGTGGAGGTCTAAATTTGGATGAATTCAGCTTGGCTAAAATAGGGCAGCTTCGGTCCTTTGGAGCAGCTTCACTATTTGATTCCGCCGATGCTTCTCTAGCGGTACTTGGGTTGAAAGGACATTGTTGTCAGGTAGCTGACTTCCCCCATAGTCTATAGTATCCGACCTTGCCTTCTAAGGCTTAGAAAAATGCCTATATCGGAGCTCTAGTTCAAGCTTCACAGGAAAATGGAGCAATTAAGAGAGAAGGGAGATTTGAGGTGTGTGGAGGATAAATGGAGAGGAACTCTTTATATAGGGAGCTCGGGGATCCTCTACCCGACAACTTTCCATTTTGGTCGAGCTTATCCTCACTCAAAAATGACATGATCGGAGCAATTTCAGCTCTGTTGTCATTATCCATTTTCTGCATTAATGAATAGTGTTGTCATCCCGAGGAAGAATATGACATTGTTCAAAACCGGACAGGATCGGGTTCAATGTGTAAATTAGCCGGTTCAGGCCCGATTCGACCAATTTTCTCAAAATTAAAAATTTCTAAATTCATTCTCTATCTAATGGTGGCTTCAATTCCCCAATTTGATCATTTTAAGCTACCGAGAAAAATGAATTTAGAAATCAGTTCAAGTATGGATGAAACTAGTTCAATTCAATTCAATCTAGTTCACGTCCAGTTTACCCTTAACCGGTCTAGTTTTCTCTTCCCATTTGTCCCAAGGTTATTTTTCATGATTTTATGTATCTTTGAGTCACTTGGGATTTGTCGATTTCCCATTTTACCCTTCCTCTATTGAATAAGGTTCATGAACCAGCTCGGTTTTCTTTTGAGTTGACCAGTTCTTTTCCCGGTTATTCCTTATCTTTAAAGGACGAAGTGTACAACTCTCCCTTCCTTTTGGAGTTTTGTCCCCAAAACTTAATTTAGCAATCATTTGCACTGGGAGTGACTTTCCTTGATGTCATCCCAGGGTTTGCTCGGTATATTATAACTTTGGCTATTCCTTTCACTTAGTGCTTTACCCACGTACTTGAGAAGTCTTTCTTCCTTTATATTTTCCACTCACACCACAGAATGTATCATGATCAATCATGTCCAAACTACCCATTGCATGTTATCTCCTTAGGTCTACTTCTTATTATTTTTAGGGTAAAAGTATTCTTCTTATGGTTTCTTATTCATGTCCTTGGGTTGGACCTTCCATATACATCCGATCGTCCCTATTTCCCATCATTTCCTAGATTACTAATGCTCTTAGTTTAGCATCCCTTAGGACTTTTTGTCCTTAATCCCTTAGATTTGATATACTTTCTTCCTTATCTTATTTTGGTCCTACTTCCATTTTGGTTTACCACGATTTTGGTTCCATTTCTTAGGTTTGATTGTTGGACTCGGTCTTATATGGGTCACCTTTTTGAAACTGTTGGCACTACATGTTTCTTACAGCCTAATCTATTATGGAATTATCTTTGCCAATTATGGTTCCAGAATGTGTATCGTTGATAAAGGTTTATGCCTTTCCATATGTTTAGAAGTCGTAGGGCTTCGTTCCTTCTTACTACCCAATAGTGTTTCCTAACTACCATTTATGTTGTCCAATTGTCCTTTAAATTTCTTAATATCAGAATCGTGTCGATTCTCTTTATCTATTCATTCTTTACCAACTTTCCTATGGGTTTTCCCCCGGTTCCAATCGTCGGTTTTCCTAGTATCTTATCCACATATTGGGATCCTTTCTCACGTCCTTCCTTATTTACGTTGGCGTCTTTTACTCAAGGGCTTTCCTTTCCTCCATCCTTTCTTGCTTGCTTGTAACCATTCACCATTCCTCATTATGAGTTGACTCTTTTTCTGTCAAAATATTGATTCCTAGTTTGGGGGAATCTCCCCATTTCTACTCGAAGTTGAAATTGAGTTTCTACATGGTCATATGATTCTTTAGAAATGTGAATTGCAAGTTTTAACGTCGGGACGAGCTCAAACGGAGCTTTGCCGAAAAATGAACTATAGAGAGAGAAAGCTTCGATTACTCACCGGTGAAGGCACGGCGGTCCGAGCATTCGATCTGGGCAGATAGCTCTCATCTTGGGGATCATCCTAGAATCAAGAATCACATCAATTGATGCTGAATTGAGTTAGAATTACATCATTGAAATTCTGCTGGTTCTCTCTTTAGCACTGACCAGAAATTGTAGAGGGGAGCTGAAGTGGCTTACCTTTCAGTCCTAATTCGGCCGTGGGAGGGCTGAGGAAGTGTTGGGAGAGCTCAAAATAGTCGATTTTAGCTTGGCTAAAATAGGGCAGCTTTGGTCTGCTAGAGCCGCTTCATTGTTCCATCATACCGACGCTTCTCAAACGATTCTCGGATTGACTAGAGCCTGCTATCAGATAACTGTCTTCTCCCCGGTTCTAAAGAGCCTGACCTTTGTTCAAGTTGAAACTCTAGTTCGAGCTTCACTAAGAAATGGAGAAGTAGAGAGAGAGAGAGAGAGAGAGAAGTGTTCAGGTGTGAGGAGAATGAATGGGGATGACCTCTTTATATAGGTCTAAAATCGTGTATTAAATGGGAGAGATTTATTACTAGTATTAATATTGACATAAATTATTAGTATTAATTCCAATAATTTAATTTAGTTATTAAATTATTGGTAATAATTACAATAATTAAATATAAATTAATTTATAACCATTTATGATAAGGCGTACATTCACATAAAAATTTTTTACCGAAATTTCATGTTACAAAAAAAATCATACTTCCTAGGAGGTCACCCATCCTCACACTACTATTGAGTAAGCACGCTTAACTTCAAAGTTCTTATAGGATCTAGTTCACCTAAACCAATTTGGTTTTTCTCTTTTATTTTGTCTTAATATTCTTTTCCAAGGTTTAATGAACCCTTTGGATCACTTGGAAGTTGTAAATTTCCAAATTGCTTATTCCCATATGATCAGGTTTGTAAACCGGCTCGGTTTTCTTACTCGGTTTGACCGGTTCTTTCCTGGTTTTCCTTAACTCAAAAGTGCAGGGTTTACAACTCTCCCCTCCTTTTAGGAGTTTTGTCCCCAAAACTTAATTTGAAACCTTGCATGAGAAACCATTTTCTTTTATGTCCATTTGTTGTTTGCTTAACATGCAAACTCTTCTCTTGTTCTATCAATTAGTCCTTTTTACATCCTTCACTTAAGCAATTTCTTTTCCTTTATATTATTTACTCGTTCCATAGAGTTTTTCATAATGAGACATACCTTACTTTAGGGTATATTCTTAAAGCACATATCTTTTTTTGCTTAGAGCACATTCTTCCTTTTGAGGTTCTATACTCAAGATTGGGAATTTCAAGATACCTAACCATTCCTGTGTCTAGTTAACCCCTTGGTCGTTGAAACCTTTAGCTCAATGTTCTTTCGGGCGTTACGTACTTGTTTCCATAGTTTTCTTTATTATCACTTTTTCGTCCTATTTTGACCCTTCCTCCATTCGTTATCTATTATAACTTCGGTCCAAATTTTTATATTCGACCTCGTCATGCTTATTAGCCGACTCTTCCTTACTTTGAGTCATATTCTCCTTGGGTTGTTGGGCTTACATGCCCTTACAACATGGCATTTTCTAGTACCTGTCTTTGTCCATTAGATTTCTAGAACATCTCCTTGAGTGTCTCTCTTAGCTTTAGACCTTTCAAGGATCGTACAACTTCATTACTCTTTTCTTTTGATAGTATTCCTCAACTATCCTTTTTTTTTACCATTATTAACTCCACTTACTCAATTGTGTTGGTTCTCCTTACCCACTCGTTCCTTTTCGACTTCCTTATTGAGTATTTCCGGTTTCAATTAATTAAATTCCCAGATGTTTTACCGACATGCTGGGCTTCATTGTTTCTTAGATCCATCATCATTCCCAATGATATCATCTACTCAAGGGTTTTCCTTTGGCCTTAATCCCCTCTAATTTATTCGCAACCATTTCACAATTCTTTATTTTTCTAGTCTAATCGTCTAGGCAGTTGTATCACTCATTCTTCATGCCCATCCTATTATCCATCATAGAGTGTAGTCTTTACTACATCTCATTCCTTCTTAGGGTTTTGTTTATTCTATTTGGTTGTCTGTCGTTATTAGTTTTCCTCTTTCTACTTGGTTCTCCTGTTCCCTCCAAACATATCAGCCTGGGCCATTACGATACTTCCTTCCTTGGAAACATTTCCTAATTAAGGGTTGGTTCCTTTCACTCCACATTGTGTCCATCCGCCCCTCCATAATTCCTTTAGTTTAATTTCCTTCTTAGGACCTCATTTTTCCTTAGTACTCGACTTTTCCATCTCAACCAACATTTCATTTGTGAGGTTATCATTCCTTCTATTTTGGTTGGTTCCATTTCCTCTCAATTGGGATACACATGTCTTTTTGGGGCTTCCTTCCTTTGTAGAATTCTTTCCCTTTCTCCGGACATTCCTTTTTACATTTGCTCTAAGAGATTTCTACTCTTGATGTTGTCTTCTCATGTTTACCTTTACTCCTCAGGTCTTGCAAGACATCTTTTATACTATATCCGCATCCTCATTCATACCCAATACCTGTCTATTTCCTTAGGGAGCGTATAAATTTTCCTTGTTTCAAGATTTCTTGATCATTATGTGAGAAGCTTGCCTATTTCTTTCTTGGCTTGAGTTTGGTTGTTAATTTGGCCTTTTGGTCCCTTTAAGGATTTCTTTCATCCTTCTCTTTTAGAGTATTTGACCTTTCCGTCTCTCTTCCTTGTCAGAACTTACATCATGGTTCTTCCACGTATTAGCTAATTAATTGCCCCGCCTCCACCAGTCCCTTGGTTTAGGTCTTCTTAGGGCAGTTGTCTTCTCGAGTTCTCCTGTCCTTAATGTCATCTCACTGACCTTTTTAGGGTGTAGTCCTTTCTACTTCCCAGTCTTCCTTAGGTATGTTGGTCAGAGACTTCGATTTTTAACTTTTCTACTTTTTCCAAAAGAGGTAGTACTTTAAAATTATATCACTTTTCCAAAGCATGTTAGTATTGGCCTCTAATACTTCCTTCCTTCAAGTAGTTTCTAATGAGGGGTTGGCTCCTTGCACATCCGCCAACCAATGATTCATTTTCACAGTGTATTCCTTCTCTTCTTCACTCTCACTATGTCATTCCATAGAGTTTAGGGGGACGTTTTTTTATTTTTTTTTTGTGTTTGCCCCTTATGAGAGGGTTCTAAGTATGCTTCTCGAGTACCTTATCTCTATTCATGAGGTATCCTTCTTAGTTTGACCTTCTTAAGAAGTTTTTGTATTCGCCTCGTCTTTTCTTGACATCTTTTTGAATTGTTTATGTAACCCGCTCTGTGGTATCGATCTCAAATCCTTCATGTCCTTCATGACCTTTGAGGAGGTATTGCCCTGAATCTATGAGGTGTGGAACACCCCTTCTTTCCTTACACCTATAATAGTTCAACTTGGTACTTGTCCTTAGTAGGGTTGGGCACTTCTTCAGGTAATGTCTCTATCGTTCATACTTGTAAAAGGTTATTCCCTTATATGGATTGTTGTGGTCCCTTCTTTCCTTCGAGTAGGGCATTTCCAGGGTTACTATTGGTTTGGTGCTTTACCGTTCTTGAGTCTGATCACTTTGACAATTTTCTTACGGAATCTCCTTTGCTAAATGGTCATGGTAAGATTCCTCCTAGGTTTCCTGATTCATCTCCCATTACTGGGATGTGACTTTTCCTTTGTTTCCAGGATAGTGTGGTTTTGTTTTATTTTTCCTTAGGCCATATTCCTAGTAATATCACATCCTCAGAAGATAGAGTTTTAGAGAATTTGAATATTTTATTAACATGGGAATACAAATAGTTAGGCTCTCAGCCCTATCACAGAAAATGATCACAAATTAACTAGGGAGCTATGAGATTCTTGATAAGCATCTTCCTTTATACTTAGGGTTGTGCCATCAATAGGTCCTAGCACCATTCTCCCGGATACTTCCCCATTTGGTCCTTCAACATTTCTGCTAGGTCTCAGGCATTAGGGAAGCTTCAAGGGTTGTCTCCCTACGAAGGTAGGGTGTTGAGTAGAGCCCTTCCAAGTTTTCTTGGTTCCTCTCCTGGGAGCCATCTGAAAATTTTAGGATAAATCCTATTAGTTACTATATTTTCTAGTCTTAATTATGTATTCAAGGAAACATGCTCTAATACCACTCTAGTTGTTACGCCCCAACCCGGTTTGGTTGGATCCCCGTGATCAACCCACCACTCTCCCGGTTTATTAAAGGATTTCCCTTTATTGTAAATCGTAAAGAGTAAGGCGTCCTTTAACCTGCACATTTTCCTGGAATAGCATAATCAAAACTGCATGAAATTTAAAACTTTACATACCTGTTTCACAGGCACCTTAGTTGACGGTCTTTAAGGGTAGGCTTTCCAAGATTTCCTTAAAGGGATATAAAGGATGGGGTGAGTACGACTACTCAGTGAATGAGTTTTTAAAAGATTTTGACTTTTAAGAAAAACATTTCTATGGAGTGTGCCAGACTCCTTTTTTTCAAAAATCCCTTCGTTTAGAATAAATTCGAGTTTTTCCGCCATTTCTTAGTTACCGATGTGTCATCACCCAACACACATCCTTCATCATGAACGTTACACATATTCGCAAGTCAGTATCACTACTGAACCCGCTAGTGGCTTTAGAGCGACTTTTCCTGCCACCCGGATAGAAGTACGACCACTTCTACCCTGGGAATGAGTGGATGTATGTGACATCCGACCCAACCGGGTATGATGTTAGTAAACCCACTCACCCACTAGACCAGTTCTTGGTATTCATGCGAGCTTGTCATTGCTAGCGTTCCCGGTACTTCGTGTTCCTACACGATATGAACATCTTGGTTCATTATCCTTCAGCCTAATTGCCTTCATTCATTCCCAATGAATGAGAAAGTCAAACTTTCATTTATTTACAATTAGGTCCCTAAAGTTATTTCTCTTTAACTTTAAGTCCCAAATGCTGGTTTTTCCTCAAATTGAGTCCAAAAACTTCTAAAATTTATTATAGGACCTCTATTTATTCCATTTCACAAAAAGGGGTTTAATTTCCCAAATTTCTAATTTGGTCCCCCAACTTTTCAAAAATTACCATTTTGCCCTTCCTTTACAAAAATGGTAATTTTTGCCCCAAAAATTTCAAAATTCCTCAATTGGTCCTCCAACATTATTTCCATACCCAATTGACCCTCAATTTCATAAAATTTCATTTTGGTCCTTTCAATTTCGAAAATCCTCAATTTTCCCCCAATTTCAACTTCTTAAGACAGCTGAATTTGATTTCATCAAATTGACCCATCAAACTTTTCCAATTGTTGAAATTGAAAGATGGGTCAATTTGATGAAATCATAAATTCCTCGAATAGAGATTAAGAGACAAAATGGGAATTTTAAGACAATGAAGGATTAAAAGAGGGCAAATGCCCAATATAAAAAGAGTGTAAGGAGGCAAAGGAAAGGAACCCTTAAGGTATGACAAGAATGTTGAACTTGTATCTCCTAATGACGAAAGTCTCTACTTTCAAGGATATAGTAGAAAATGAAACCATCATAAAGGGAACTCCCCAAATGAAAGGAATCAATACATAGACCAAAAAGAAGAAAAATCGTAATAAGGAATGGTGAAATAGTTACGAGCGAGTTAGAGTGGGTGGAAGAAAGGAAAGTTCTTGAGAAAAGGATGTCGTTGGAAATGAGGAAGGACATAAGAGAGAAAGAATCCCAATGTGTCGGTAAGTCATTAGGAAACCTGATGGTTGGAACTGAGGAGAAAAACCTATAAGGAAGTTGGTAATGAATGAGTTGATAAGGAAAAACTGACACGGTCCTGATGGCAAAATTTTAAGGGACAATTGGACAACACCGAAGGTAGTTCAGAACACTACCTGGTAATAAGAATTATAATTACCTCTACAAGTCTCATGGCTTACTATAACCCTTTGAAACATGGATCTCGGGCCATTCGACTTGTACTCTAAACTACGGTCGGGTTATTCATGGTCTCTAATGTTTTTTAATCTTTCACTTTTTAACACATAAAAGGCAAACATTAGGACTTAGCCCCCATACACAAGCACGACCTCCACACGGGTGGCATTTCCCGTGTTATTCACGACCCACGCCTTGACCCATCAACTTAGTCCTTAACAAAAGCATGGGCATCTCATGGACCTAAACACAACATCACATGATCGGGATCAGGTCACCACTCTTGCGATCCCTGACCGGTGACTTAGTAAGGGAGGCTCTCTTCCCACAACCGACATTTCACTTGTATTGTCTCATAGCTCGATACCTCAACACCACAGGGTCCTCAACCCTTACAGCCGCTCTTGCACATATGATTGCTCTCCAGATCACATATAAATGAGCTACACAGCCCCACAAACAAATGCATATCACCCTTCGTGTGTACCGCCTCTCTTCGACAATACTAGACAGGGAAATTGGAGTGTGGGGGTCACGAACCCTTATCGTAGCCAACATCCTTATGTGTCGTCTCACAGTTGGGTGTCTCAACACTCGGATCATTGCTACATAAACGCCTCTCACCGGCCCATTCAACTCATCTCGCAATTTAACCCATCACAGCGGTGTATTGGAACGGTATCCTTACATCATCCTGGTGTCCTAGGAAAATATGGAAGAATAAAATCTTTCTCCCCGATCTCCTTTCCATTTTTTCCTTGAGTAACGACACAACCCCTTAGGTTTCCATCCATCACCTCCATCCCTCATACCAGTATTCACAAATAATAACATGACACATAGTCTTAATCATGGCACTCATGGCCATTCACGTAATGATGCTACAGGCATCATGTTACCGAGAGCTCGACGCACTCAAGCATGACTTTCCCCTATCACACCCACATACACAAGCAATTCATACTTCAATCATCATGCTAAACATGGATAAAAATATGAGTTTGGTCCTCATTGGACATCTCCCCAAATTCACACAATGGCTCTAAGCCAAAACAGCCCCCCCCCCCCCCCCCCCGGTCTCCTAGGACATGTCAAAATCTTGTACCCTAGTCTAATGACTGGTTCTTACTCATTTCTTTTGAAGATCATATTTGTTTTAGTGGGAACGCTCTTATTCATTATGCATTGTTATATGAGTTTTAAGAGAAACTTGATACTTAAATTCACACGGTCTCACAAGTAAGTTAATTAAATCTTAGTCGGTCCAATAGGATGTGTCGTCGAAAAACCACTCACCCGATTCACTTAATGTGTTTGTCCCATTTAGTATCCCAAAATCACGCTCTTGATTCTAATCGATGTTGCTTGCGTTATCTGTAATTTGCATTTTAGTCAGATCAAACCATGGACCTGAGATTTGAAAATTGGATGACTTAATTCATCTCTAAATCTTACTCAAATCGAGCAAAGTTAGAGGCTATGAAAAGCAGGAGGCTCAAGGGACTCACATAATTTTTCTCAGCTCACGAGGGTCATTGTGGCCATTAGGATTGGCTCTTGAAATAATTTCTCTATTTCAGGTCGTTAAAGATCAAGTATTGTGCGATCTCGTCGATGATGATAGTCATAGAGTTGACGGTCGAGAGGGGTGGCAATAGAAACCTTAGGTGCTTAGCTTTCTAGAGGTACCACAAAAGTTATCAGAGATGTTCAGATGGTGGAGAAGTTCTCTCTTGTAGTTAGGTCGCCAGAAAAAGGAGTAGATGGTGGTTGGGAGAGGATTTTAAGCAAACTCCAATGAGGGGGCGGCCTGAATTTATATAGAGGTGATCTAGATCTCGTGGTAATCTAGCCATAGGCTTATTTCTTCATTTCATAGCATGTGGCCTTGGGAAGGTATTAATTTCCCTAAGTAGTGAATTTGGATTATCTTGGTGAGTTATCGGGTAAAATAGGGGAATCCGGATAAGTTGTCGGGTGAGGAAAATGATATGCACGCATGTTGCCACACATGTGTACACCCCGCATTCCACCCATGCAGCACGTGCATGCGCACGACATCCCAACTGATTGGTTTAACACTGTAGTGAACTAGTTTTTGATGAATTTATTGGTCGGTTCAGTGGTTTTTTGGACACACTCAACCCTTTCCTAGTTGATTCTTGAGAAAATAAAAATAACTAAAAATTCTACATTAAATTTTCTATAAAATGGACTTAATAGCCCATTAATTTGGATTTTTTTAACACCCTCTAAAAATTGAGGGATAATGGGACTCTCCCTAGCCCGAAGCATGTCCGAACCGGTTTTCTCCAAATCCCTATTTCTTGTTCCAAGACTCTCCTTAGGGTCTCCATGATCCCTTTCACCCCCTTATGGCCTCCCCAGGGGTTCCTCCTTTCATTTTTGGCCCAGCTATATGTCATGCCCCGATCCGGTTTGGTCGGATCCTCGTGAGCAACCCGCCACTCTCACGGTTTATTAAGGATTTCTCCTTTTCTAAACCGCGAGGAGTAAGGTGTCCTTTCACTTGTATCTTTCTTAGAATAGCATTAATCAAAACTGAATATATTAAATTTTGCATAACTATCTTTTAGGATCAACTACAGGAAAGTCTTTAGGTTTGTTTTCCCTTGTTTACCTGAAAAGGGTAAAGGGAAGGGATGAGTTCTACAACTTAGTGAGCGGGTGTTAGGAATGAGTTTTCAAAAACAACTTTATCCAACCTATGCCAAGGGTAATATTTTCTTTTAAAGGGGGTTTTCCTCAATTTTCAATCTCTTTTTCCAAAATCTTTTTCCAAGGTTTTCCAATTCTTTATCCAAGGATTCTCAAATGGTTTCTAATGTTTTCAAAATCTTTCTCCCATTGCTATATTGGGTGTGTTTTACAAACAACACACGACATTCATCATGAAGGGTACACACATATTCGCGAAATGCAGTTACGCCGACTACACCCACTTGTGGATCGGGGCGTCTTTACCATTCACCTTGATAGAAGTCCCTGACTTCTACACGAAGTATGAGTGAACATCTCCGATGTTCAACCCTCAGACCCAAAAATACTTTGTGTCTATATGTGGACAGAGACCTCATCCCGACCCCAACCTAGTCTCATGCGCATGAAGTTATGTGGAGCTTTCCTGAATATTGGCACGACAAACTACCATTATCTCCACCATGTCGTCCAGTAGCCCTTAGGATGTATCACTACCCTTCTTGGTCATTTTGATAGTACTGAACCTCAAGTGCATGCACAAACAATAATTTTTCCACAAAGCCATTTATCTTTGGTGCCATCAATCCAACTGTCCCGACCCTTAACTCAACCAACAGCTGTTTGTCTAAGCCAATCCGTCTACCTGGCCCTGAGGCACTACCGCTAGTCCATCGAGTATGTCGTCCTATCTTGGTACCAATGTGAAATCACATAATCCATTCATTAAGACTTTTCATGGCTTTAATACATCATGTTTGTTTATGAGCTCTTGTTCGTGCCAACTAGCCTTAGGCCCACTATATGTAATTTTTCCAAAATCGGGCATTTAGTCCCACAAGTTCCAAAATTGAGGCATCTGGCCTATTTGAGCTATTCTAGCTCTCGTCAAGAAGGTCTCCCAAAAATTTTAAGCATTGGCACACAGTCAGGGGAGAACACTTCTGACAAAATCATCTTTCAATTCATCACACCAACCAAGTGTGAAGATATATTAGCTTACAATCGGCAAGCGGATTTTCTTCTTCCTTCAAGAAAGTCCATCATACCAACCGGGTATGATTTTCTCTACTTACAACTAGTAACTAGTTTTCTGCTTAGTTCTCACATCACTCCAACTGGGTGTGATGTTAAAATTCCACATATAGGTGATTTTTCATTTCCGATGTGCTCATCATCCCAATCAGGTATGATGTGAATAAACCCACTGATTAGATAACCATGATGTGTTCGTACTCGGTTGGTTTTCCAAGTCAACGCGAGCTTTCTCTTGTTGATGTTCCAATCACACTTGTCCCTACACAATTTGGGCAACATTTTCCCCTTAAGGTTTATCATAAAAGCCTAGGCTCATAAATTATCGATAAATTGCATTTAGGTCCCTAAAGTTTATTTTTCTTAACTTTTGGTCCCTAATGGAAACCTTTGCCCACTTTGACTCCTAAAGTTTCCAAAATTCCCTTTGAGTCCTCATTTTACTCTAAAATGTATAAGGGGATCAAATTTCCCAAATTTCCAATTTGGTCCCCAACTTTTAAAAAATTACCATTTTGCCCCTACCTTACAAAAATGGCAATTTGACCCCAAATGTTCCAAAAATTGACCAATTGGTCCTCCAACATATTTTCCATAGCCAATTGATCCTAAATTTTGGGAAATTACAAAATTGTGCCTCAATTTTATGAAATCCCCAAATTTCCCCAAAATGTTCCCCCAATTTCCCCCTTTCAAACTAGTCGAATTTGATTTCATTAAATTGACCATTCAATCTGGGTTAATTGCTCCAATTGAAGGTATGGATTAGTTTCTACACTTTGATACGATTCAATTGAGCTTTGAACCGCGTCATTTGCATCTAAATTGAGCTCAAACGGAGCTTCACTAGAAAATTGTGAGAGAGAGCTTCAAAAGCTTACCGTTGGTGGTGCGATGGTCCGAGCTCTCTATCGGGGAAGGTAGCTCTCTTCTTGAGGTACCATCTAGGATCAAGAATTCCTACAATTGACCTTGAATTAAGTGAGAATTTTGTTAGTGAAATTCTACAATTTCCCTCTTTAACTACAACATGCAACGACTAATGAAGACCGAATTGGCTTACCTTTCAACTCAGTTGAGGTCATATGAGGGCTGTGGAGATGTTGGGAGAGCTCGGTTTGGCTAGAGGAGGGCTGAATTTGGCTGAATTTAGCTCAGCCAAAATAGGGCGGTATCGGTCAGTCGGAGCTTCTTCATTGTTTGATTCCGACAGCGCTTATGCAACAGTCCACGGATCGAACAGAGGCTGCTATCAGATAGCTAACTTCCCCCAGAGTCTAAAGAACTCGACCTCACCTTCTAAGGTTAAGAAAATTGCCCAAGTCGAAGCTTTGGTTTGAGGTTCTCCAGAAAATGGAGCAATTGAGAGAGAATGGAGTTTTCAAGTGTGAGGAAGATGAATGGAGATGAGCTCTTTATATAGGGAGCTCGGGTACTCTCTGCCTGACCGTTTGGCATCTTGATTGCGCTCATTAAGGACCAAAAATGCCATGAATGGATGCGTTTCATCTTCATTGGTGCTATCTGTTCTTTCGATGAATGAACAGTGTCGTCATTTGAAAGAAGAAGACGACACTATTCCAAACAGGACTGGACTGGTCTGAACTGAGTTCAATGATTAAATGGGTCAGTTTAGACCTGATTCGACCGAGTTTTTCAAAATTAAAATTTTTTAAATTCATATAAATTCATTATCTATCCAACGGTTACTTCAATTCTCTGATTTGAATATTTTAAGCCACCTAGAAAAATAAATTTAGTAATCAGTTCAATAATGGTTCAAACCTGTCCAAACCGGTTCAATTTGGTTTAGAGTCAATTCACCTGAACCGGTCTGGTTTTCTCTTCCAATTTGTCCCAAACTCCCTTTCCATGGTTTTTATGACTCTTTGGGTCACTCGAGATTTGTAAATTTCCCAATTTGCCCTTTCTCTAATGTTGGGGGTTCATGAATCGATTTGGTTCTCTCTCTTGGGTTGACCACTTCTTTCCCCGATTTTCTTATTCTAAAGGATCGGGGCTAACAACTCTCCCCTCCTTTTAGGAGTTTTGTCCCCAAAACTTAATCAACATTCTTCACTCTAGGATAAACTTCCTTTAATGTCAATTTGGGCATGCTAACATTTCGGTCGTTCTTTCACTTAGCCCACTTTAGATCACGCGTTTAAAGAACTTTTTTTTCTTTTTATTGTTTACTACCTCCATGGAGTTTATCATAACTAGTATGTCTTGCCCGCGAATCCAAAGGTATATCCCTAGGTTCACATCTTCCTTTGCTTAGGGCAAGATTCTTCCCCTTGAGATTCTTACTCAAGATTTTAGGATTGGGAGTTCCAAGATGTCCAATCGTCTCTGTGTCTAGTTATTCTCTTTATCGTTGAAACCCTTAGCTTAGTGTTCTTTCGAGCAATATGTACTCATTTTCATAGGTTTCGGTGTTGTTACCCCTTCGTCCTATTTTGACCCTTCCTCCAACCATTATTTATTACAACTTCGGTCCAAATTATGTATGACCTTGTCATGCTTACCAACGGACTCTTCCTTACTTGAGTCACATTTTTCCTTAAGACTGTTGGGCTTACATGTCCCTTACAACATGACATACTCTAGAACCTGTCTTTGACCATTCTAAATTTTTTAACACTTCCATAATGGTTGTTCTCAACCTTCTAGACTTCTAGAGATAGTATAACTTTGTCCCACTTTTCATCTGGTAGTATTTTTCGACTACCTTTACTATTATCCAATCATCCATCTTGCCTTTGACGTCATATATTACATAACCGTATCGATTTTCCTTAACAACTTTTCTTTTCCCAACTTCTTTATTGGGTCTATTCGGTTCCAATAATTGGGTTTCGTGATGACTTACTGACACATTGGAATTCTTCTCTTCTTATGTCCTTTCTCATTTCCAGTGGTGTCATTTCCTCAAGGACTTTCCCTTCTTATGATTTTGTTCTCTACTATATCCCTCACAGTAGAGACTTCCTCCTTAGGAGCTACATGCTCAACCTTCTTATAATTCCTTTAAGGGTTTCTTTCTTCATTTCCTCACATCACTTTCTATATTGGGGCATTTACCCTCTTTGAATCCTTCCTCGTCAAAATTCCATTATATTCCTTATCTGAGGAATTTCCAATTGTTGGTCTTATTTCATGTACTTCACCCTATGCTCAACCGTCCACTCTTTTGGGCTCCATTAGGTGATCGTGGACCACGACCAGTCTTGATGTCAGTGGTCGTTTCACTTTTAAAGTGGAGGGCTTACCTTTTCGAGGTTTCTCAGGTGTTCTTTCCTCTATTCCTTTGTTATGGGTAGTTCACCCCTTTCTTACTTGTCACGGTGACCTCTAATGTTATCTTCCTACTTACCTATTCCTTGGGTTTAACTTACTTCTTAGGTCCTTCTAGTATGCTTCCCTTAGTTCTTTCACCTCAGCATGCATTTCATCTCTTCATCCTTCGTCACTTGTTCCATTACTTCTCAATTGGGATATGTATGCCTCCCCAGGGTTTCCTTCTTTAGGAGAATCCTTCCCCTTCTTTCCCGAAATTCCTTTTTATTCATCCTTGAGGGTATCTAACCTTAATTTACTGACATCCTCGGATGCTATCCTTCCTGCTTCCCATTTCTTTGTAGATTTGGTGAGTACGTCCTTAGGATTTTCTTTTACTTGTATCTTATCACAAGTTTATTTTTCGTACGGAATGAAACTTTTATTTATTATAATGATGACGAATTATAGGGTTTTGGTTATATTGTCTAGGGGAGCTATGGTAAGTACTAGCTATGGTACTAGGATCATCTTGTGCTTCCTCTTGGGTAAGGTTGTATACTAAGCTATGGTTGTTCTGTCCTCCCTCTTCCGGCACCTAGGGCAATGTGGATTTCTCCTTTGTGGGGTTGTACTTGCTTCCCTTTGGGCATGATAACCGTCATTTCTCCTAAAGGAACCCATTCTTGTCCCCCATCTTTACCCACCAGGCTCCTTTTGACCTCAATGGCTATTTTGTCCTCCCTCTTCCTCTTAGTTGGCATGCTCTATTCAACGGCGTCTTGTCTATACTAGACGCTCACACTCATGGGCAATGCTGATGATGGCAACCAAATCTGTGGGGCGTCCTAGTACTCCCATCTGATCTTGTATGTCCATGTTGAGACCGTCCATGAACTGTTGGCAGATATTTGTCGGTCTAGCTAAATATGGAGCAAAAGGTCTTAGCTCATTAAATCTAGTCTCAAACTCCGAGATGGTGTGGGATCCTTGTCGGAGTTGGGAGAAAAATTGTTTCTTCTCGTTAATCAGATGTGGAGCTAAGTATTCCTCTAAATATCTCTTTTCAAATTGCTCCAAGGTGGGTGTGGTGGTGTGCATGTTCCTAATGTTGTCACACCACCTTTTCGCACTAGCTTCTAGGAAGAATTCTACTAGGATCACCATCCCCTTTGGTGGAATCCTGATTATTTCCATAAGTTTCTTAATGCTAGCCAGCCAGTCCATAGCGGCTCCAGCATCCTTTTCTCCTAGGAATGACCTGCATCCTAATTGATGGAGGGTCTTAACGTATTTAGGGATATCAAGTATAGGAGGGTTGTTGACAGAAGTAGGATGGGATTGTACTTCCTCGAACTCGACTGGGAAGTTGATGTTCGTTTCTAGAGTGAGGTTGGGCCTTCCAAACACTCGAGTGAAGTCTTCATATAGTCTTTGATGTTCCGAGATTAGTCTAGGTGGACCCATTGGGGCTTTTTTATGAGTTTCTATAAGAAGGGGTTATTGGGCAATGTTAGAAATTGCGGCTCTTGTTCTCTTAGTTCCTCTCATGGAAGCCATCTAAAATTTTAAAATTTATTTCTCTTAGTTAATATGTTATATAGTCTTGATAATGCATTCGAGAAAATAGGCTCTAATACCACTCAAGTTGTCACGCCCCAACTTGGTTTGATCGGATCCCTGTGAGCAACCTGCCACTCTCACGGTTTATTAAGGATTTCTCCTTTTCTAAACAGCAGGGAGTAAGGTGTCCTTTCACTTGTATCTTTCCTAAAATAGAATTAATCAAAATTGAATATATTAAATCTTACATACTTGTCTTTCATGTTCGACTATATTAAAGTCTTTAGGTTTGTTTTTCCTTAGTTACTTGAAAAGGGTAAAGGGAGTGGGTGAGTTCTAAAAATCAATGAGCGGGTGTTTAGAGTGAGTATTCAAAAACAACATTATCCAACCCGTGCCAAGGGTAATATTTTCTTTTAAAAGGGTTTTCCCTCAATTTTCAATCTTTTTTCCAAAACCTTTTTCCAAGGTTTACCAATTCTTTATCCAAGGATTCTCAAATCATTTCTAAGGTTTTTAAAACCTTTTCCCCATTACTATATTGGGTGTGTTCCATAAATAACACACGTCCTTCATCATGAAGGGTACACACATATTCGTGAGATGTAGTTACGTCGATTGTACCCACTTGTGGATCAGAGCATCTTTACCATCCACCCTAATAGAAGTCCCTGACTTCTACTCAGAGTCTGAGTGAACATCTTTGGTCTTCATCACTCAAACCCAAAAATACTCCGTGTCCATATGAGGATGGAGGCCTCATCCTAACCCCACCTTGGTCTCATGCACATGAAGATATGTCGAGCTTTCTTGACTATTGGCATGACAAACTACCCTTATCACCACCATGTCATCGAGTAGCCCTTAGCATCACTACCCCTCTTGGGCGTCTTGTTGGTCCAAAACCTCAAGTGCATGCACAAACAATAATTTTTCTACAAAGCCATTTATCTTTGGTGCCACTAGTCCAAAGGCCTCGACCCTCAACTCGACCTACAATTGTTTGTCTAAACCAGTCTCTCGACTAGGCCCTGACACACTACCGCTAGTCCATCGAGTTTGTCAGTTCTATATTGGTACCATGGCAAAATCACATAATCCATTCATTAAAAATTTGCATGTCTTTAATACAACATGTCTGTTTACGAGCTCCCACTCATGTTGTTTGGCCTTGGGCCCACTATACGTGATTTTTCCAAAATCAGACATTTAGCCCCACAAGTTCCAAAACCAATGCCTCTGGCCTATTTGAGCTGTTCTAGCTCTCGTCAAGAAGGTCTCCCAAAAATTTTAAGCATTGGCACACAGTCAGGGGAGAACACTTCTAACAAAATCATCTTTCAATTCATCACAATAGTCGAGTGTGATGATATCTACTCTTACAATCGGGAAGTAGGCTTTCTTCTTCCTTCATGGAAGTCCATCATACCAATTAGGTATGATTTTCTTTACTTACAACCTATAAATAGTTTTCCACTTAGTTCTCACATAACTCCAACCGGGTGTGATGTTAATATCCCACATATAAGTGGTTTTTCATTTCTAAGGTGCTATCATCCTAACAAGTTATGATGTAAATAAACCCACTCACCCGATAATTGTGACGTGTTCGTCCTCGGTTGGTTTTCCAAGTCAGCGCGAGCTTTCTCTTACTGATGTTCCAATCACACTTCTCCCTACATGATTTGGGCAACCTTTTTCACTTAAGGTTTGTCATAAAAGCCCATGCTCACAAATTATCGATAAATTGCATTTAGGTCTTTAAATTTTATTTTTCTTCACTTTAGGTCCCTAATGCAAACCTTTTCCCAATTTGACACATAAAGTTTCCAAAATTCCCTTTGAGTCCTCATTTTACTCAAAAATGTATAAGGAGCTCAAGTTTCCCAAATTTTCAATTTGGTCACCAACTTTTCAAAAATTACCATTTTGCCCCTACTTTCCAAAAATGGCAATTTTACCCCATGTGTTCCAAAAATTGACCAATTGGTCCTCCAACATCTTTTCCATGGCCAATTGATCCTTAATTTTGGGAAATTGTAAAATGGTGCCTCCATTTTACGAAATCCCAAAATTTCCCAAAATTTCCCCATTTCAAACTAGCCAAATTTGATTTCATCAAAATGACCATTCAGTCGAGGCTAATTGCACCAATTGAAGGTATGGATTAGTTTCTATACTTCCACATGATTCAATTGAGCTCAAATGGAGCTTCACCATAAAACTATATGTAGAGAGAGAAAGTTTTGAAAGCTTACCGTCGGAGGTGCGATGGTCCAAGCTCTATATTGGGGATGGTAGCTCTCTTCCTGAGCTACCTTCTAGGATCAATAAGTCCTACAATTGATGTTGAATTGAGGGAGAATTTCATCAGTGAAATTCTGTAGTTTCTCTCTCTAATTCCGACCTGCAACGACTAAGTAGGGTCGAATTGGCTTACCTTTCAGCTCAGTTGAGGTCGTATGAGGGTTGTGGTGATGTTGTGAGAGCTTGGTTTGGCCAGATGAGGGCTGAATTTGGAAAAATTCAGCTTGGTCGAAATAGGGTAGATTTGGTCTGTCAGAGCTGCTTCACTGTTTGATTTTGTCGACGCTTCTCCGGCGGTCCTCGGATTGAAGGAAGGTTGCTATCAGATAGCAGACTTCCCCTTGAGTCTAAAGAACCCGACCTCGCCTTTTGAGGTTGAGAAAACTACCCATGTTAGAGTTCTGGCTTGAGCTTCAATAGAAAATGAAGCAATTGAGAGAGAATGGCGTTTTCAGGTGTAAAAAGGATAAATGGAGAGGAGCTCTTTATATAGGGAGCTTGGGGACTATTTAATAGATCATTTGGAATCTTGATGGCTCTCATTCATGACATGAAACGCCCTAAATAGAGGTTATTCATCTTTGTTGGTGCTTTCCATTCTTCCGGTGAATGAACAGTGTCGTCATCTGAAGGAATAAAATGACACTATTCCGAATCGGAACGAACCGGTCCCAACTGGGTTCAATGCTTAAACCGGCCGGTTCAAACCCGATTCAACTGAGTTTTTTCAAAATTAAAATTTTATTAATTTATTTTCTATCCAAAGGTGGCTTCAAATCCCCAATTTGAATATTTTAAGCCACATAGAAAAATAAATTTAGTAACCAGTTTAATGATGGTTCAAACCGGTCCAAACCAGTTCAATCCAGTTCGCCTGAACCGGTCTAGTTATCTCTTCCAATTTGTCCCAAAATCCCTTTCCATAATTTTTATAACTCTTTAGGTCACTTGAGATTTGTAAATTTCTCAATTTGCCCTTTCTCTAATGGTTGAGGTTCGTGAACCAGTTTGGTTCTCTCTCTTGCGTTAACCGATTCTTTCTCTAGTTTTCTTATCCTGAAGGGGCGTGGTTTACATATATCTCCTGGTTTGACAACATTGTCTGATTTATTTCAAATTGTTTGGTGAATTGGGATTTCTCGTTGTTACAATAGTAATGGTATATACCAAACAATGTTTAATATCATGCATTAAACATAACACACATTTATTTTCTCAGAGTCTGATCCTCATTCGATCATATCCACTTATCATGATATCATGCAATAAATATAACGAACTTTAATATTCTCAGACTGTGATGCTCACTCGGTCATCTTCACTTATCATGTTATCATGGATTAAACATAGCACGCATCGATTTCCTCAAAGTATAATACTCACTCGACTGTCTCCACTTATCATGTTCTTTTGGAACACATATTTTCATACCACATGTTATTACGAATTACTTTTAACATGGATAATATCAACTCTTCATTTTTTGTAAATAATATTAAATATTAATTTACCTAAGCTACATGCAATCATTTAGTTTTTTTTTGTAATTTTATAAAACCACTTTACAAGTCACATCATACACAATATTATGGATTCAAAAAATGTGTTAAAGTGAACCGTTCCATCTAATCAAACTCACCGTTAATAAATCTCACTATCGTTATACGAGAGATATATTGGTCCTAGAGGAT
This sequence comes from Trapa bicornis, assembly GCA_030064425.1. Lineage (NCBI taxonomy): Eukaryota > Viridiplantae > Streptophyta > Magnoliopsida > Myrtales > Lythraceae > Trapa > Trapa bicornis. The sequence continues at coordinate 16,852,612 of CM057760.1, read as the reverse complement.
TTTTTAATATCCCAGTAAGCATGATTTCTCACGTAAATAGTATGATAATTTTCACAACATAAATCAAATCATAGGAACATGATCATATTTGGATTCTCAGGGGCAACTCTAGTATTGTCATGTAATTTTACAAAAATTATGGTTTTTTCAATCGAGTCGGACCCACCCGATTCATGTGTCGATGATCTTGTATATACAACCGCTTTCCACATTGTTAGATATTTATATACTTTCCCCCATTATTTGTCCATAGTTATTCTAATACACCAAAGTATTTCAACTCTTTCACTATAATCTAAACTTTTCACTTTTCGTATTTTCGTACTTAATCTTTCTAAAATTATCAAAATTCACTTACTATTTACACTTATCAATTTAAAACTATAAACTATTTCATATCTTTATTTTAGTTTCCATAACCTACTCTAATCTCATTTGTGTTCTCAAACTCTTATAAATTGCCCTTGTGACCCAAACTTTATAATATTTACTATTTTAAATTGTTCCTAATTTTTTTCAAAATTCTCACTTAGGTCCCTAACTTATTTTAAGTTACAACTTCAGGTCCCTACATTTTATCAAGGTTTATTTTAGGTTCATAGACTTCTATTGAGTATCATTTGGGTTTTCATTTTTCATAAACTTTGTTTTGATACCTATACTTTTCAAAAATTATATTTTAGTACTCCAACTTTCTCTTCCCTTAAAACACTTTCATAAACTCTCCAAAAATACTTTATAAGTCTCTTATCTTATTCCAAATATCCCCATGATCACTTTCTAGTTAGTGTCGGTTGGAATAGCATCATTTCGATTGCGATCAGACCTTTGTTATAAAAGTGACACAATTCAAAAAAATGATAGGAACTCATTGAAGAGAGCGAGTCGATCGTCAATGTGAATGAGGTTTGAAATTTTACTAACTTATGCATTTGTGTTCTTTTGAACCACCTTAAATGGTGTTTGAACCGCTTGAAAAATACAATTTACAAATTACTTTCAAAATAGGGTAGTCACCAGAGCATCCAAGAATTTTAATGGTCACTTCAACTCGAACGATTGGTGGTATTGGCTAGAGGGGACCAAAAGTAGTATTTAGAATTATTTTGGGTCATATTTAGCTAGAGTTGAGGGTAGGCTCAAGAATGTCCTATTCAATTTTTGGCTGAGTAATATTATTTTTTAATCAAACCAACATTGGTAGAGGCAAGACTAGTATCCTGGAGAGGTGGAATTTGAATTATGGCTAATGCGTTGTACTAACGCCACTAGAATCAACAAATTTGGTAATTTAAATTGAAAGTTATGAGATATGTAAGTAAGGTAATTGGAAAACTGAGCAACCACACATCTAGTGAAAATTTTAGCCATTGGCTAGAAATAGTGGGGCCAATGCTTATATAGCCACCTCATGTGACTAACCATTTATCACACCATGTCCATAAATAGTCGGATAAGACCTCATACATCTCATTTTCCATTTAATTATTCATGTGGGCAATATGTCAGATATCATGTAGACATCATGTCGATTTACGAGTTACAGGTTGGATACAGGTCAAATGTCATTTGAAGAACACAAACACACATGTGAGTGGGTGCCTAGCATGCCCATTACATACAATACTTGTTGTGCGCACAAGATATATGACGATTAGTTCACAATTTAACAAATTAATTTTTGATTAATAAATAAACCGATTAAGTCAATTTTGTTTGTTGCATAATTGATTCACCTTCAATTTGATAATTGTTTTTGCCTAATTTATTTTTTAAAAAATTTGTTAATTAATTACCTAGAAATTGGATTAAAAACCTTAGTTTTTTAAATTAATCATATTTTTTTAATTGATAGATTTTACTAATACTATTCATTTCAATTGATTTTATTCATACTTTAAATTGTTTACCTCAATTTTGACCAATTTTCAACAGAAATAATTTTTATATCCTTAATTTTTTATGAATAAAGTTATTGGTGTATAATTTAATAAATTTATTTATCGTCTAGTATAAAATAAATTCTAATATAATTTTATTTTTAAGTTTTTATTTATATTTAAATATTCTTTTACTATAAAATTGAGTTTAATTCATTTCAATTAGTTTTATTCGTATTTTAAATTTTTTACCTAAATTTTGACCAATTTTCAACCAAAATAATTTTTGTATCCTTAATTTTTTATAAATAAATTTATTGGTGTATAATTTAATAAATTTATTTGTCGTCTAGTATAAAATAAATTCTAATTTAATTAGATATATAATTTCGTTTTTAAGTTTTCATTTATGTTTAAATATTCTTTTACTATAAAATTGAGTTTAATTCATTTTTTCGAAAAATTTGATTTTAAATTATGTCACTACTATTTAAAAATTTTGGTGTAATAATTTTATTATTTAATTGTGAAATCTTTTTTGGACATATTTAATTTTTAAATTTAAAAATATAATATATTTAGTTATATTTGTTGTTATATTATTAATAATATTCTCAGTAAATAATAAAAATGTGATATAAATACCAAATAGGCAAATGGTCTCATATAATACATCTTGCTCACTTATGGTCAAGTTTAATCAAAATCAAATAGCATGTGTTCGAAATAAACAAAAAAAAACATAAATCAATATCACGCCCCTTTTCATTTGAATTAAACTCATTTTTTCTTCTATTTTTTTAAAAGACTTACTTTTTGTCTATGTACGTTTCAATTGTAAAATGATGATAAAAGATCCCCAATACGTTGACATGGAATGAAATGGACTTGGTTCATCTCCCCACGCGGATATGTCAGCGACCTTTCTATATTTTATTGATTATAAAATGAAAAGATATGGATTTCTCAGGATTTGGTGTACACATATAGAAACGGAAATAGGATATATTTGACGTGGATATACGGATAATGTGGGACCTATGACACGTGGTCATTTTAGTGGTCAAATTTCTAGCCTTAGCCTCGTTAGTTGACATGGTCATTCATTTCAAGTAGCACTAATACCTCGCTAGTTTTTTCAATATAATTTTTTTCTATTCATATGGACTCTTTCTCATCCATCTTGAGCAATTGATATTTTATTTTAATCTTTTTTTTAATTATCACGAAGGTGTTTCATGTTCTCATCTTAATTAAAAAATTGACCCGGAAGAAAACATGATTTTGAACATTCTGGCCGTGTCATCAGCACAAGGTATTGGACCACCCTGACAACATTACTGGACCTGACCAGTTGTCGAGGCAATGCATATTAGCCCGAACGAAAGATAAAATCAAGTTTCAAATTAATCAATGTAATATAATTAACATAATAGTAAGTAATAATTAAGTGCTGATTTAATTAAAAAGGTAATATTTATGTGGAATACCTTATTCCTATTCCCATGTTATATTTTCAATACATTTGGTTTAAAAAGAACGTGATATATGGTTTTTTAGTGTAACTTCTCAAAAGACAATATTTGAGTACCCAAAATTTATAATGCAAAATCGTTCTTCAACTCGGATTATATCGAACCAATTAACATTTGAGAGAGGCGGTCTTTGTCCTTGATCTTTGATTCGGTTGGAGCCATATTCGGCTAGGCCCTAAGAGGGCTAAATAGGGCTCCACATAAGGCCCAAAAATTGTTACCAAAAGAGGAGAAGAGATCAAGGAGATTCAAATGCCCATGAGGCTTGGAGAGAACGTTCTATCCAGTATGCCTACAATGCTCCACACAATAGACTGTGATGCCTTGCGGTATCTAGAAGTTTTCGCACCATGGTGAACGGATTGCTGATACGTGGTGTCCGACTTAACCTCGTCCCATAATCACTACTTTCTACTATATAGTATAAATATCACATCAAACGGATATTGCCACGCAATATTTACACAAAGATATTTTAAAATTATCGTGAAAATTAGTATATTATATCCCAACAATTATATTTCACATTAGGCCCAACCACATATCTATGTATCCATTTTACACCGTGTTCATTAAAATATCAAGAAAAGTCGTTTGCCTCATTGAGAAGATAAATGCTTTTTTGTTAATTTTTGAATGAAATTGTTAAACTCGTTGTGCATTTCATTCCAACAAGTATAAGGGGTGAAGATGGTGTTTGATCTAAATCTTTTGATTGAACGTGACAATAAGAAGGAATATTACATAGGTTTTTCATTGTTGCAGGTAAGATGTGAGTTATTCTTGGGGATATGGATTTGAATAAGAGGTCGATGAGATGCTTGCAACACAGATGATGGATGATAACTAGAAAAAAATATATTGTAAAATTTTATCTCATATTAATCTTCATCATTCCAATATTATTTTACGGGAGATTCTAAATGAGTTGTAGTTGTAGTATGATTGAAGTTGGGTAATTTATATATGACGAATGATTTGAACAGCAAATTACATATAAAGCAACCACTCTAGTTACCACACAATGCATGAATGGTGGATCTAATATTCAAGAAACTTTTGTTGTGGATAAAATATGATGATGAAAATAATTATTTTGTCATTTTATATTTAATTCTTAATATTGTATAACCAAGATTCTTTTACTCTTAATTATATTTTGAAGCATTATATTCCAAATAAAATGAATTATATAATTTTAAGGTGGAAATTTACAAGAAGGAGAATGTTTTTTTAAATAAGAATTTTAGTGTCCATTTGAGATGTAGTCAAAGTCCAAAAAAACAAGGATACAAAATACAATTATTATAAGAAATTGAGATACTTAAAAATGAATGATACAAGTTACAAAACAAGAATATCAAGATCACTGGTATTACTTTGAGATTAGTCATATGTACAATTAAAGCATTATCATTTAGTATTACATATTCTCTTATGATTTTATGATTTGATAAGAGAATTAAGCTCTACATAGATATTATTAATTTGTGAAATAGGATAAAAATACATTTATGTGTGGGAGTAAACTCCAATAATAACACACCTTTATATATGAATATAACTCTCATCTCATCTATGTGTGAGTAAAAGGGATAAAAATACATTTATGTGTGGGAGTAAACTCCTAGAATGGAGTATAAAACTTGTTCATCGGTTTTTAGCGGAGATGTTCTCACACCCCGTTGGTGTGATGAACAAATAAGAAAATTATTTTGTTAGAAGTGCTCTCCCCTGACTGAATGCCACTACTTAAACTTTTTGGAATACCTTATTAACGGGAGCTCGAATAGCTTAAATAGGTCGGAGGCCTTGGTTTTGAAACTTGAGGCCTAAAATGCCCGATTTTTAAAATCTCGTACAATGGGCCCAATGCCAGTTGGCACGAGTAGGAGCTCGTAAACAAACATCAGTTTAAGCTATGAAAACTTTAATGAATGATGTGTTTAGCCATGGTACCAAGACATGATCGACATACTCTATGGACTAGCGGCAATGCGACAAGATAGGTCGACAGACCAGTCGAGACAAACAACTGCAGGTCAAGTTGAGGGTCGGGATCGTTGGATCTATGTCACCAAAGATTAAATGGCTTATGAGAAAAACTATTGTTTTGTACATGCACTATGGTTCGGGACCATCAAGACGCCCAAGAGGGTTAGTGATGCATCCTAAGGGCTACAAGATGACATGGTGGAGATAAGGGCAGTTCGTCATGGCAGTAGTCAGAGAAGCTCAATGTAGCTTCATGCGCATGAGACTAGGGTGGGGTTGGGATAAGGTTTCTGTCCTCATATGGACACAAAGTTTCTCTTTCGGGATTGAGGGTCGGATGTCACATACATCTACTAATTCTCACGGTAGAAGTGTATGAACTTCTATCTAGGTGATCGGTAAATTCGCTCCGATGCCACAAGTGGTTGCAGTGGATGTGTTGCCCTGTGAATGTGTGATCCCTTTATGATAAAGAGCATGTGTTATTTGTTAAACACATTGTGGTTAATGAGAAATATTGATTTTGAAAACCATGAAATTGAGGAAATGATTTTAATGAAATAAGGAGTCCGACACACCTCAATTCAAACTATATTTCTAAAAATCATATTTCAAATACCCATTCATTGAGTTGTATAAATTCACCCACCCTTTTTATCCCTTTTCAGGAATAGAGAGATAACCAGGGATAACACCAGGCCTTACCCTCTGTTAGGCATGCTTGATTTTCTTAAACTTTCATTTTATTTGTTATATGTTTTCCAGGGAACAAGGTTGAGATTACGCTTGGCTCCTCTTGATTTAAAGATGGGGAAAAACCTCTCTTGAACCAAGGGAGCAGCGGGTTGTTCATGGGGATCTGACCAAACCGAGTCGGGGCATGACATCAGGAGTGAGGTTAGGCCATCCAAACACTCGAGTGAACTCCTCGTACAATCTCTGATATTCCGAGCTTAATCCTGGGGGAATTGTCTGGGCTTCTTGGGGAGTTTCCGCATGGAGAGGTTGTTGGGCAGTGTTAGTAACTGCGACTCTTGTTCTCTTAGGAGCCATCTGTAAAATTTTAAAGCTTATTCCTCTTAGTTACTATGTTATATATTCTTGATAATGCATTTGAGGAAACATGCTCTGATACCACTCAAGTTGTCACTCCCCGATCCGGTGTGGTTAGATCCCCGTAAAAAACCTACAACTCTTCTAGTTTATTAAGAGTTTTCCCATTCCCTAAATCGTGAGGAGTAATGCATCCTTTTCACCTGTATCTTTATTAGAATAACATTAATCAAAACTGAATATATTAACCTTGCATACCTGTCCTGCAAGTTCAGCTATTGGGAGGTCTTTAAGTGGGTTTTCCCTTTGTTACCTGAAATGGGTAAAAAAGGAGGGGGTGAGTTCTACCACTTAGTGAGCAGGTGTTGGAAGTGAGTTTAAAGATACACATGCCAAGGTTATCATTTCTTTAAAAAGAAAGTTTTTCCTCAAAGTTCGATTTTTCAAAACCTTTAATCTGCCAAGGGTGACATTTTCTTTTTATTATGGTTTTCCTAAATTTCAACTTCTTTTCCAAAAACCTCTTTCCATGATTTACTAATTTTCCCAAGGATTCTTAAATCCTTTTCAAGGTTCTCAAAACCTTTTTGCCATCTCTATATTAGGTGTGCTTAACAAATAACACACGACATTCATCAAGAAGGGTACATACATTCGTAGGTGCAACACGTCCACTACACCCACTTATGGCTCGAGCATCTTTACCGGCCACCAAGATAGAAGTCCATGCACTTCTACCCTAGGTCTGAGTGGATGTTCGCGACATCTGACTCTCAAACCCGAAATAAATTCCATGTCCATATGAGGATAGAGGCCTTATCCTAGTCTCATGTGCATGAAGCTCAAACATAATAGCTTCAGGAAGCCCCAAACACAACAACTTCATGGAGTCCAAACACAGTAACTCTGTGGAGTCCATACACAGTAACTCCGTGGAGTCCAAACACAGTAACTCCGTGGAGTCCAAACTCAGTAACTCCATGACTAATTGGTACGATGAGAAATCCACACATAGTAGCTTCTCCTTCCCTTATCGCCACCATGTCATCCAGCAGCCCTTAGGACCCATCACTACCTCCTAGGGCATCTTGATGGTCCCGTACCAAGTACATGCACAAACAAATATTTTCATTTTTCTTAGCCATTCTCTTTGGTGCATACGGTCCAATGGCCCCGACACTCAACCCGGCTTGCAGTTGTTTATCTAATTGGTCTGTCGACCTAGCCTTGACACACTGTCGCTAGCCCATTGAGCCTTATCGATCCTATCTTGGTACCGTGGTGAACCACACAGTAAATTCCACTTTTAATGAGAGTTTTCATGTCTCTTCATATTCATATTTGTTTACGAGCTTCTGCTCGTGCCCATAGTACGTGATTTTTTCCAAACCGAGCATTTTAGCTCCTAAGTTCTAAAACTGAGGCCTCTCGCCTATCTGAGCTATTACAACTCTCATCAAGAAGGTCTCCCAAAGGTTTTAAGTATTAGCACACAGACAGGGGATAACACTTCTGATAAAATAAATTTTAACTCATCCATCACACCAACTGGGTGTGATGACATCACCGCTTACAACCAGTAAGAAGGTTTTCTACTTCCTTCTAGGAAGTCCATTATACTAGCCGGGTATGATCTACTTACATCTGTTAAGTAGTTTTTACGCGTAGTTCTCACATCACACCAACTAGGTGTAATGTTAAAATCCTACATAGTAGTGGTTTTTCATTTCCAAGATCCTTAGCATCCCAACCTAGTATGATGCGAATAATCCCACTCACCCGATATTCACAGTATATTCCTCCTTAGTCGACTTTTTTCCTCCACGTGAGCTTATCCTTGCTGGCATTCCGGTCCTTCGTATCCCTACATGATTTGTACATCCTTATTTATTAACATTTGGTATGATAGCCTCCATTTATCACATATTAACAAAAATGCCCAAACTTTTTAGTTAATTGCACTTAGGTTCCTAAAGTTCTTTTTCTTTGACTTTAGGCTCCTAATGCTAACTTTGCCCCAAATTGAATCCCGAAACTTCTAAAATTCACTTTGGATCATCAATTTATTCAAAATCACTTAAGTGGTTCAAGTTTCCCAAATTTCCAATTTGGTCCCCAACTTTTCAAAAATTACAATTTTGCCCCTACTTTACAAAAATGGCAATTTGACCCTAATAAATTAAAAAAAATCGACCAATTGGTTCTCCAACATCCTTTTCATTGCCAATTGGCCCTCAATTTTGGGAAATTGTACTTTGGTCCCTTAATTTTATGAAATCCCCAATTTCCCCCAAAAATTTCCCCAATTTCCCACCTTTTAATCTGGCCAAATTTGATTTCATCAAATTGAACATTCAATCCGGGTTATTGATCCAATTGAAGGTATGGATAAGTTCCTACACTTTCACATGATTCAATGGAGTTTTGAATCACGTCATTTGGGTCTAAATTGAGCTCAAACGGAGCTCATAAAAGTCCTTTTCCATGACTTTTATGACTCTTTAGTTCACTCGGGATTTAAAATTTTCCATTTTGCCCTTTCTCTAACAGTTGAGATTCATGAACCGGTTCAGTTTTCTCACCCGGGTTAACCGATTCTTTCTCTGGTTTCCTTGTCTTTAAGGGACGGGGTTTACATGACCCCTCTAATTCTCAGTTTTTCTTTAAAAACTTTCGGTTCACCTTGAACAAGATCGGTATGCTCATCCAATTCCATACATGGTTCATTTCCATGATTTTTGGGTGTTTATTGAACAAATTAAAATTTCCAAATCCCTATTTTGGATTCTCTATACCAATTTAGGTTTGCTTGAATTCTTAGTTTTCTCTTAAAAGTTTTCGGTTCTAAGTTCCAGTTTCTTATTTTGAAAGAACAGTGTTTACAAGTTGCCCTAGACCCATATTTTGACCTTGAATTTCCCCAACTATATTACAAGACCCACCGCTTTGTCATTAATTATTTTAGTGAGTAACACTAGCGGGACCAAGGCTAAGAATTATTTAACTCACGAAAAATATAGCATAAAGTTTAGACTTTTGAAATAAGTCACTTGTGGGGGCTCTTAAAAATGAATGGTTAAATACCATGGGAATAGTAGAGTCATGATATGATAGGGAATCCAAACCTTCATAAATTTAGATGTGCTCACATCGTAGCAAGGGTCTCAGTCCTAACCTTCCCCTTCTCCTCCTCCTGTGCCTCTTGGTCTTATCTACAAATATGTTATAGGATGGGGTGAGCTCACAATGTAGTGAGTGGGATGTTAACCTCTTGCCACTACATGCCTTATGACCCAGAACTTGATCCATAAACCACCTAGCAACAAATTTTACTCTAATCACTTGCATCCCACATGCGAGCCTTGTATTTGTTTTCTTTCCTTTGAGACATAGTCTCGGGTCATTTGGCTCGTCTCTATCCCAAACAAGAGACAAACCTGAGGGGTATCGGTTGTAGAGAGAGCATATGACTCACACACTCTCATCTTACCTTATCAAAGTTATGGCATGACTTTTGGGCATGGCTTTGTCCATTAGTTGCCCGTATAAGCTATTATTTGCATAGAATAATAATATTGAATTGATAATTGTTTGGGAAAAAGAGAGTTGGATCCGACATAATGTGGATTTGTAGTTTCATGGTGGCCCAAGAAATGAGTCTTAAGGGGGCGGATAAAACCTAGATTGTTAATAAATTTCATAATGATAATGATGAATATCCATGCTAGAGTTTTTATGTATAGTATGAGGTCAGAAGCATTGTAGTGCTTCAACATTAGTACCTTATTCACTAAGTTGTTAGTTCACCTAATCCTCAACCAATTACACGTGAAACTCAAAGTTTGGCAAGGAACGAGTTAGGGACAATCTACAAAGTATCACGACTTGAGGTAAATCTCAAAGCTTGCATTGGATGGTTTTTAATTACTACTTATCAATTGCTATATTCTCTGTTTGTTTGTAAAAACTATTTTGGGCACAATATTTTTCTATGAAAAGTTCAAATTTCCTCAGAAAATTGAGCTAACATTTTCTTATTTTGAGCATTAGTCCACCTGGTTTTAATTTGGTGAAGGTACCTACCATTGTAACATCGAGTGGATTGATGAGTTGCACAGAATTGTCTACTAGGTATTGGGCTGTGGCATGACAACAATGGGAGAATTGTTACCATAGTAGTATTGCGAGTAGTAAGGCTCATAATAATCATAATAATTAACTTTCAAAACATACTTATAAAAATGTGGAAATAATAACTATATGAGTCTTATAAGTGTAATGTTCCTTGGGTTTTTGAGTTTATGACAAAGGTCTTCTTTCCATGTTCCGAAGACCCTGTAGGAGTATTGTAGGGGGTGAATTCACAACTTAGTGAGCAGGAAAGGCTGACATTGTTATGTCATGTCCATGATTTAGTATAGACACTAAAAGATATTTATTGAAAATATTTATGATGTTATAAAAGGTGAAGATTTAAGATTTCAAATGAAGATATATACAATCATGCATAACATCACACACACCCTTTCCATTATGGAAGGCATCAAACGTTTGCATAACATAAGTCTCATCTGTCACACTTGTGATTCATAGTACTCACTCCTTTAGTACAAGGCTACAACCTCGACCATACGCTTGATAGGATCAAATTGTCTGTGTTTGCACATTTCCTCCACCACAGATTGATTGAATTGTGTGCTATTGAGGTACTAGACCTCTATGCTCCACCGAGTCTAATGCACATAGGACTATTTGAGCCCTTGATGTACTAGCCCATCAATAATTTCCCTTGTGCCAACCTTATTGAGCAACAATCTATAGAACCATCATACACCATATCAGACATCTTATGGTCCAATTTATGTTCATACACAAATAGAAGTCTTGGATTAAGACCATCATCATTTTACTATATGCCCTAATGAATGAGACCCATCTCTAGCTTGATTGTATTTACTAGGCAAGGAAACTCCTAAGGAGTATTCATTGCTTCTGTCGATATTATATTCCGAAAAGGCTTTTAGCAAAGATCATGATATGAGAAGAATATTTCTCAAAAATTATATTTTTAAGCAAATCATGCAATCAGGTGTTTGAGTATTATACCGACATCGATCGAATCGAATTCGGTGCCAGAAATCTCACTCACCTATGTCCCATGATTTGTATGTCTCAGGGTTTTTCAAACCTTAGTGTTGTTCATTGCATGGTATATAGGTGAATCGTCCCCATAATAAGTCGGACAATTTTAGTCCCTACAAATAAGTTATTTGCACTTAAGACTATTTACTTTTCATAATATACATATGGGTCCCTATGTTATACCTCATTTCTAATTAGGTCCATAAGTTTCTTTATTCTTTCCTTTATGTCCCTAATGTTCCTTTATTTCCATTTAGATCCTTAATTTATCACTCTTTGCACTCCAATCGTCAACTTAGTTCCCAAACTTTTCAAAAAATTTCAATTTACTCCCCAAAACTTGTTCTTCATAAAACCCAACTTAAACTTCCGTAATTTGGCCCTATCATGATTCTAATGATCTTCACTATGTCTCCAAAATTATTCTATGCTTTGATTCATCAAATTTGACCTTGAAATGACAAATAATAAAGCTTCATCAGAAAATGTTCCAAGAGAGAGAAAGTTTTGTTTGAAGAAGTGCCTAACCCTACTAAAGAGAACTGCACTTATATCCACTCCAGGGCCCTAGGACACTTCACTACCCCTCTTGGGAGTCTTGAAGGCCCATACACACAGTACATGCACAATAAGTATTTTTATATCATGCCTTATAATATGTGGTGCCACTGGTCCAACGGCCCCAACCATCAACTCAACCTACAATTGTTTGTCTTGATTAGTCCGAAGACCTATCATGTCGCACTGCCACTAGTTGACTGAATATGTCAGTCTTGTCTTGGTAACATGGCCAAACAATTCATTTACTTAAAGTTTTATGGTATATATCTCATGTTTGTTTACGAGCTTTTACTCGTGTTCACTGGCCTTGGGCCTACAATACATGATTTTCTAAAACCGGGCATATTAGCCCCCAAGTTCCAAAATCGAGGCTTACAGCCTAACAGAGCAATTCGAGCTCCTATCAAGAAGGTCTCTCAAATCATTTAAGCAGTGGCACACAGTCAGGGGAGAGCACTTTCGACAAAATATGTTTTCAACTATCCATCATACCGACCGGGTATAAGGACATCTCCGCTCATAACCAATGAACGGGTTTTCCACTTCCTTTGAGGAAGTTTCATCATACCAACTAGGTATGATCTACTTACAATAGTTAAGTAGTTTTTCCGCATGATGTTCACATCACTCATCTAAGTTGTGATGTTTAAAATACCACTAAGTAGTGGGTTTTTATTTCGATGTACTTATCATCCCCAATCGGGTATGATATAAAATCTCACTCACAATCGGTAAGTGGTTTTTAACTTAATTTGCTCATCACCTCAATCGGGTATGATGTTAAAAATCTCACTCACAACCGGTAAGTAGGTTTTCCTTAAATAAAAGTGCTCATCATCCCAACCGGTATGATGTGTAAATTAACCCACTCACCCGTTAACCGTGACGTATTCGTCCATGGTTGGTTTTCCAAGTTGATGTGAGCTTTCTCTTATTGGCATTTCGATCACACTAGTCCCGTCGAAGGCACGACGGTCCGAGCTTTCTATCGGGAAAGGTAGCTCTCTTCCTAAACTACCTTCTAGGATAAAGAATTCCTACTATTGACCTTCCAACATCGTTGAGGTCGTATGAGGGATGTTGGGAAAGCTTAGTTTGGCTAGAGGAGGGCTGAATTCGGCTAATTTTAGCTAGGCCGAAACAGGGCAGCTTCAATCTACCAGAGTTGTTTCACTGTTTGATTATGTCGGCGTTTCTTTGGCAATCCTTGGATCGAATGGAGGTTGCAATTAGATAGCTAACTTCCCCTAGAATCTAAAGTGCCCGACCTCTCCTTCGGAGGTTAAGAAAAATTCCTAAGTCGAAGCTCTGGTTCGACCTTCACCAGGAAATGGAGTATTAGAGAGAGAAAGGAGTTTTCATATGTGAGGAGAATGAATGGAGATGAGCTCTTTATATAGTAGTAGAATTGCGTATTAAATGGGGAGAATTTATTAGTACGGTATTAATGTTGTCATTATTCTCGTGAAATTGATGGGCATTTATTAGCATTAATTCCAATAATTAAATATATGTATTAAATTATTGATATTAATTTCAATAAATAAATATAGTTATTTATGATAGGACGTAGGATTAATAAATATATATATATATTTATCTCACTATTTTCATCTAATAATTTACACTTTTTATTTTATTTACTCTAATTATATCAATTGAATTTTAAACTTATAATATAATTCCATAAGCTTCCTAGAAGGCCACCCGTCCTAGCACTACTCTCAGCCAAGCACGCTTAACTTCGATGTTTTGATAGGATCTGGTGCATTAGTGCTAGTATGTTTGTATATTTTGGGTTACTAAAACAATATGATTTGACAACTATTGAGGGGATGCAACATGAATACTTCCCAATAAGTCACTCATCCTAGCACTACTCTCACCAAGCATGCTTACTTCAAAGTTCTAAAGGGATCTTGCATTAGTGCTAGTATGTTTTTAATTTTGGGTTACTAAAAAAAATATGATTTGTCAACTATTGAATGGGTCCAACCCTACATGAATATTTCCGAGTAGGTCACCCATCCTAACACTACTCTCGCCCAAGCACACTTAACTATGTTATTTAATTTTCGGTTACTAAAACAATATGGGTTGACAACTATTGAGAGAATGCACAATGAATACTTCTAAGGAGGTCACCCATCCTAGCACTACTCTCATAGAAGCACGCTTAACTTTGGTATTATAATGGGATTGAGTTCATCTGAACCAATTTGGTTTTTCTATTCTAATTTTTTTTTCTGGTTACTAAAAACACAGTGTTACAATTACTCCCCACCTTTTTAGGAGTTTTGTCCCCAGTACTCATGCAACATTAGTCTCTGCTTCTTACCCTTTTTTGTGCACTTATGTGGTTTCATTTCCAATAACTTTCTACTACACCTTAGGCATTGGAGAACTTTTAGGGTGGTCATCCTACGGGAATAGATTGTTGGGTAATGTTGGCGACATCAGTCCTAGTTTTCTTGGTTCCTCTCTTGGGAGCCATCTGAAAATTTTAAAACTTTCTCCTAGTTACTATGTTATATATTCTTGATAATGTATTTGAGGAAACAGACTCTGATACCATTCTAGTTGTCATGCCCCGACCCGATTTGGTTGGATCCCCGTGAGCAACCCACCACTCTTCCTAGTTTACTAAGGCTTTTCCCCTCTTTTAAACTCGAGAGGACTAAGGCGTCCTTTAAGCCTGTACATTTTCTGAAATAACATTATACAAAACTGAAAAAAAAACAGACATACCTAATTTTATAGTTCCTATACAGGGAAGTCTCTAAGATTGGTTTTCCCTTGGTTTCCTGAAAGGGATATAAGGGAGAGGGTGAGTTCTACAACTCAGTGAGTGGGGGTTGGGAGTGAGTTTTCATAAATAAAAAAACTTTAATTAGAGTGTGCCAAACTCCTTATCTTCTTTTAAAATATCCTTTCCTCAAATATTAGTTTTTAAAACCTTTACCCTATAGAGGGTAACATTTTCAAGTTGGAGTGTGTCAGACTCCTTAATTTCTTTTAGATTTTCTCGACTTTAAATATCTTAGGTTTTTACCATTTCTTATTAATCACGGTGTGTCATCACCTAACACACATCCTTTTTCCATGAAGGTTAAAACACACAATCGCAGGCCAGTCTGTCCACTGAACCCACTTATGGTGTCGGAGCGACTTTACCGGCCACCTAGATAGAAGCACGTCCACTTCTACCCTGAGAATGAGTGGATATACACGACATCCGACCCTTAATCTCGAAATCAATTCTCTGTGTCCGTATGAGGACATAGACCTCATCCCGACCCCACCCCAGACTTGTGGGCTTGAAACTACGTCGAGCTTCGTAAGGTCACCTGGTCTAACGAACTGCCCTTATATCCACCAGGTTGTCCAGGGCCCTAGGACACATCACTACCCCTCTTGGGCGTCTTGAAGGTCCCATACACAGTGCATGCACAATAAGTATTTTTACATTATGCCTTATAATATGTGGCGCCACTGGTCCAACGGCCCCAACCATCAACTCAACCTACAGCTGTTTGTCTTGACTAGTCCGGAGATCTATCATGTCACACTGGCACTAGTTGACTGAATATGTCAGTCCTGTCTTGGTACCATGGCCAAAAAATTTATTTACTTAAAGTTTTATGGCATATATCTCATGTTTGTTTACGAGCTTTTGCTCGTGTTCACTAGCCTTGGGTCCACAGTACGTGATTTTCCAAAACCGAGCATATTTGCCCCTAAGTTCCAAAATTGAGGCTTACAGTCTAACAGAGCTATTCGAGCTCCTATCAAGAAGGTCTCCCAAATCATTTAACAGTGGCACACAGTCGGGGGAGAGCACTTCCGACAAAATATGTTTTCAACGATCATACCGACCAGGTATAAGGACATCTACGCTCATAACCGATGAACGGGTTTTCCACTTCATTTGAGGAAGTTTCATCATACCAACCGGGTATGATCTACTTACAACAGGTATGTAGTTTTTCCGCATGATGTTCACATCACTCATCTAAGTTGTGATGTTTAAAATACCACTAAGTAGTGGGTTTTTATTTCGATGTACTTATCATCCCCAACTAGGTATGATATAAAATATCACTCACAACCAATATGTGGTTTTTAACTTAATTTGCTCATCATCCCAACTGGGTATGATGTTAAAAATCTCACTCACAATCGGTAAGTAGGTTTTTCTTAAATAAAAGTGCTCATCATCCCAACCAATATGATGTGTAAATTAACCCACTCACCAGTTAACCTTGACGTGTTCGTCCATGTTTAGTTTTCCAAGTTGATGTAAGCTTTCTCTTGTTGGCGTTCCGGTCACACTTGTCCCGTCGGAGATGCGACGATCCGAGCTTTTTATCGGGAAAGGTAGCTCTCTTCCTAAACTACCTTCTAGGATCAAGAATTCCTACTATTGACCTTCCAGCATCGTTGAAGTCGTATGAGGGATGTTGGGAAAGCTTAGTTTGGATAGAGGAGGGCTGAATTCAACTAATTTTAGCTAGGCTGAAACAGGACAACTTCAGTCTACCGGAGGTATTTCACTGTTTGATTATGTCGGCGTTTCTTCGGCGATCCTTGGATTGAATGGAGGTTGCAATTAGATAGCTAACTTCCCCCAAAATCTAAAGAGTCTGACCTCTTCTTCTGAGGTTAATAAAAATCTCTAAGTCGAAGCTCTGGTTCGAGCTTCATCGGGAAATGGAGTATTAGAGGGAGAAAGAAGTTTTGAGGAGAATGAATGGAGATGAGCTCTTTATATAGTAGTAGAATTGCATATTAAATGGGGGGGATTTATTACTATGGTATTAAGCACTTCTCTCGCCTAAGCATGCTTAACTTTGGAGTTTTAATCGAATCTTTGTGCATTGGTATTGGTATGTTATTTAATTTTGGGTTACTAAAAAAATATGGTTTGACAACTATTGAGTGGATGCAAAATGAATACTTCCCAGGAGGTATACCCATCCTAACACTACTCTAGCTTAAGCATGCTTAACCTTGGAGTTTTGATAGGATTCAATGCATTAGTGCAAGTATGTTATTTAATTTTGGGTCACTAAAACAATATGGGTTGACAACTATTGAGAGAATGCAAAATGAATACTTCCCTGGAGGTCACCCGTCCTAGCACTACTCTAACGCAAATACACTTAACTTCAGTATTCTAATGGGATTGAGTTCATCTGAACCAATTTGGTTTTTCTATTCTAAATTTTTTTTCTGGTTACTAAAAATATGGTGTTACAGGGGGGTGCTACCTCGGCCAACCACGATCAAATTTGGTTGTTTTCCAAAATTGGCCAAAACTAAGTAATAGAGAGTGTTGACAGAAAGTCTCACCGAAGGTAGCCTAAGGGCTTACCACACCTTACGAGTTTTATAGCCAAGTGGCAAGTAAAATGTTCTATGATGGTGGTTGGCCAAGTGGTCACTGGAGTTAGGAAATATTGGTCGTCGACTGGTCGCGATCATGCTGAACTACATACACCCACGACAGAGATTGGCCCTACCGGTCAATTTCTTCCTTGTCAGAGGTCAATCCTAGCCATGGAGGTTATGGGGGGAGGGAAGCCTAGCACCGATGGGGCTAGAGTGGTGGTTGGAGGACGAAGAAATGGCCCCTAAAAGGGCAACCAACAATCGCTGATTCTACTATCCAGAATCAGTGTTGGCAAGAATAGACACTTATTTGCCTTTTCCAACAACTATCAAGTTAGGGTCTGGCCATGAATCTCTAGAATGATCAATTATCATCCATTTCACACCAAGATCACCTCATTTGGTATTTATACAAGGGAGATATGCCCATTTTACTAGTTGGAGGTCAAGGAGCAACTCAGGAACGGTGTTTCTCACTTTAAATGACAATATCGAGATATCCATGTTGAGTTAGTGCACTTAATCCATATGAGTGCTTTTGGCTAAGTTCCTAGCTGATCTGTCCAATTTGTAGCACTCCATTTGATAAAAAAATTGAGTTTATATTGATATCTTGAAGCGGTGTAGTAGAAACTATCAGTCGGTGTTCAGTGTTCGATGGCTCGAGGTGAGTCGGGTCAACCCAACTCATTCCTTTCTTCTTTTATTTCCATTTTTGAACTTTTAAATTACTATTTTTCCCTTTGGGGTCATTTTGGTATCTAAATTCTAAATATTTGTCATGTTCGTGTGAAAACTAGATTCCCAAAAGAATCTTGATTTTCGTGCTTGGGCACCCGATACCAAATCCGATCGAATCCCTAGTTTCGACATCAAATTTTCTAACCCATTTTCATCATGGGCTTGTGATCCAAATCCTAACTTTCCAAATCCTGACTCAGGTTTCATTCCTAGTTCGGGGTTCCATTCCCAATTTTGGCTTTTTTTCTCTAAATCGAGTCTTTCGTTCCTGACTTCTTATCACATCCCTTGTTCAAAATTTCTTTCCCAATTTTGTTTCTTATTTTAACTTTGGGATCCTATTTCCGCCCTTAGGATTTTTTTCATAGTTCGGTATTCTATTCCTGGTTGTCACGCAGTTTTTGGTCCACTTGGGCTTAACCCGAGTTCCGGTGTTATAGCATGTGCATGCACTTGGCATCCTAGGTGACCAGTTTTGTACTGTAGCAAAGCAATTTCCGCCAATTTTCTCAGCTGGTTCAGGGTTTTTGTCCCAGTTCACCTCTTTCCTGTCCAGTTACTAAGAAAATAAAAATAACCAAAATTCTACATTCAATTTCCTATTGAATGAACTCAAGAACTATTCCATCAATTCAATTTCAAGTGTTACTTGGTAGTTGTTGGGAAAGAATATTGACAAGCATCTCTTTAGTCTTTCATCAAATTCAACCCATGCACAACTCCTTGATTCATTTAGTAAAGAGTTAATTTACTACATTTTTCCTAGATGTTAAATGTTTGATCTATTGAAAACTGATTTGCAATTGAACTTCATAGTTAAATTACAAGAATAATCTACTGCAATTGGATATGGTCAATTTCATTTTCATGAACCCAACTGTCACATCCTGAAGACTGGAAGGATTTTTTGGCTCATCAAAATCTCTATGGAAGCTAAGGGAATTTCAATGCAACATTGGTCCATGCTATTGTTTACTTGCACTTTAGTTAAGCCTAAGGGAATGATGTAAAAGGAGCCTCCTATCCAAATGTGTGGATTATTCTATTCGGGCAACACTCAAGGGCCTTGAAGATTTGCTAGGCTCATCCAAACTCAAAGTTGGCGAGTCAATCTTCAAGCTCAACTCTTCTATGAACAATAATGGCCACTTTAGTTATTAAGTTTTTGTGTTTTAAACTTGTTATACGTGGCCCAACTTTTCTTTATTGGGTTTCTTTTGAAATGTGGGTTTATTTATGGATTTATTTAGGACTATGTTTATGCAAGGACTTATCTCATGAGCCATTTCCACTATTGAATTTCTTTCAAACTAGAGAAATAGGCATTAGTTGATGTTGTTTACCAACACCCGTCTATATTCTATTATTTGTTTTATTTATTTATTTATTATTATTATTAATATTATTATTATACATTCTCTAAAATTTTCATGTACGAATATAATTTAATAGATCTCCCTTGCTCTTTCCAAATTATTCTGACCTGAGTTAAAATAATTAAATCAAACTCCATTCCACCTTTGATTCTCAAACTAAGATGGGTCTCAAATCATGGTGCTACACGTCTGATTGCTAGATCTCACCATACAACTCCCTACGAATTCATGGAAAGATCTAGAATTAGTTATTTTCCCCTTTTATCTCCTCTTTCATTATTATTTATACGTCAACACTAACTCTAGTACTAGGTGTCATGTCGGCGCAATACAAGATCTACCCAATTAAATGAATTAAGAGTACTTGATCAACAAGCATAATAACCATTTATTTCTAGAGGTTTGGTTTGTTATTTAATAGACCTCACCACTCATATTTTTAAAACACTTTTCTTATTCACCGTGCACATATTCATAAATTATTGGAGTTCGGTTTGTTAACTAACTGATTCCGCTACTCATGTTCTTAAAATACTTTTCTCAATTCAACATGTTCATAATTTCTATTATTCGATTTGCTAACTAACCAACCAAACTACGTGTGTTCTTAAACACTTTTCTCAAATCACATGTACATTATTCATAAATTTCACGTGTTCGATTTGTTAACTAATCGATCTCACTACTCATTTCCTTAAATAATGCTTATAAATACATGTGGGGTCTAGCCCTTTTTTCATTTAAAAAATGGGTCTTAATACTAATTTCTCTTTTTGGTTAATAGTTGCTTAATTCTCCTCCTTGTTATAAAAACCAAGTGGGTTTTAGCCTCATTTTCTCCTTTAAAATCAACGTGAGTTCATATTCCATTTCTTTTACAACAAGATCATCAAATATGTTTCACTTTTTTTCTCCCTTCAAAAAGATTTTTGATCATATTTTTTATAAATTATTATTCATGTAAAGATTGTAAATAACCATGGTCGGTCTAATAGATTCATACTCTATAAACTCACTCGCCGTTTTATCTAGGACTTATTCATCCCGAGTGTTTTTTCGTGTCTCAAATCGAGTAGATCCCACATATAACTTGCAACAGTTTTACACTATAATAACTAAATAATATAGAATATATCACATTTTGTTCTAAATTATATTTTTAGCACTATCTAGTAACTTACCAAAAATTACTAGGGTTGGGTTTGCTTAATTTGTGAACGAACCCATATTTATGACTCATTTCCACATCATTATAAATTTCTACATTTTTCCCCATTATTTAGCCATGTCTATTCTCGGGCCACATGATATTTCAAGTATCTTCTTAGATCCATAACTTTTCACTTTTTACATTTCAGTCCCAAGATATTTTAAAATTACCAAAATACCCTTACACATTACATCCATCTATTTTGAAAAGTCCAACTCATGAATTTTAGGTACCATAACTTTCTTTGAGTTCAGTTGGGTCCTTAAACTTTTATAAATTTCATTTTTTATCCCAACCGTTTCAATATTTACCATTTGGCCCCTAAACTTTTACACAAAATTTCACTTAGGTTTCTAGCATATTTTAAGCTATCACTCTAGGTGCCTAAGTTTTTTCTTGTTTTAATTTAGAATCCTAAACTTCTACTGATCTCATTTGGGTCCCCATTTCTAAAAAATCTCATTTTAATCCCTATAGTTTTCAAAAATTATATTTTAGTCCCCAACTTTCTTTTCCTTTAAAAACACATCCACAAGTTCACCAAAAATACTTTATATGTCCCTCGTCTTATTCCCTAAGTTCTTATGGTCACTTTTCGACCAGCCTCGGCTGAAACATTCTTGTTTTAGCCACAATCGAGCCTTCACCAGAAAATTGACACATATCGGAAAAACTACTGTAACTCACTAGAGAGAGTGAGTCGATTATTGGTGTAGGTGTGGGGTTAGAAAACTGACCCCCTTGTGTATTCGTTGCCTCTTGAACCACCCTAAATGGTTGTTGAAGTTACCTGAAAAACATGATTTATAGTGGATGTTTAAACTAAGGGTGTCACCATAACTTCTAAGAATTTTTACGGCCACGAATCTTACCTACAGCTTGAACAACATGTGGTGTTGGCTAGATGATACTAAAAGTAGTCTCCATAATTATTTTGGACCGTGGTTGATTATTAGGGAGGTCGAGGTAGACTTAGAAAGGCACAACTCTGTTTTTAAATGAGGGAGTAAGGTTACTATTTGATCACGTTGATATCTGTAGAGGGCATGTTGACATTAGGGAGATGTGAGGTTTGAAAGTTGGCTTGGTTCTAAGGCCACCAGAATTGCCAAGTTTGGAGGTCAAAAATGAAAGTTATGAGCTTTTGGAGTAAGGTCACCAAAAAACATAGCACTTCTATTTTTAGAGATAATTTCGGCCACGAGTCGACGAGGGACGGTTGATCTTATATGGGGAGCTCAGGGGACCAAGTGTCAATCACCACATGTTCATAGTTGATCATATTGGACATCATGGTCCTCTTTTTCGATTTAATTCTCATCGAGGGCATGATGGCAGAAATCGTGTGAAAATAGGGTTATTGTGTGGGTCTAGGTCGGGTTGTCCGATTGGAAGTCGGGTTGGAAGTCGTCGTGACATGACACCTAGTGTGCACAATAGCAAACCAATTTTGGCTAATAAATCAGTCGATTAGGTCATTTTTTGTCGTTTATTGATCGGTTCATCCCCAATTCAACTAGTTCTTAGCTCATTTTTTCCCTAAAATTTTCGCGTTCAATTCCCTACAAATTTTTATGTATCTAGCCCCTTTTAAAAAAATAAGGGGGTTTCACTACTCCAAGCTAGTTTAATCGGTATTAGCTGTATTTTGGTCGGTTCACCTACGATTCGATCGGTTCTTATTCCAATTCATTTTTCTAAAAATTATTTGTTTAATTTTATATCAATTAGGCTCAATACTTTTTATTTTTTATTTATATAACATCTCCTAAAAATTGAGCATTTTTCTAGTCGGTTCAATTCTAATTTTAACTGATTTTCACTTGTACTTTTTCTTTCTTTAATTTCCAATCAAGTGAAAATTTTTAAGATAATTTCCTGAATTTATTTATTTTCTAAGTTCACTGTCTAAATTAATTTTTAATATAGCTTGATTCCAAATCTCAATTTTTGAATTTTTATTTTCGATCAATATCGATTTTTAGTTCAATCGAGATTAAATCTCAATTTCAAAATTTTAAATTTTACATAAAGCACCGTGCTTTGTAACACTTGTAACATTCTATGAGGAGTTCTTTACTAAGTCTCTACCCCAACTTCTTCCTCTTACACGCATTAATCCTCTACCAATATTTCTAACTCCAAACTTGGAAGTTCCATCTATGTAATTACGTGTGTTTCAGGTACGTTGACCTTTAATGCTAGCCCATCTCAATTGTTGGCTCTTATGTACTAATAAGTTGCTCAATAACTTATCCATACTCTTACTCAAGGTGTGTATTTTTTGCCTCCTATAGGGCACATGACATAGTCGAACTTTTTAATTATAGATATCATAATTTTCTCAAAAACACTAGAGTCAATCCTTTCCTCAAACATTTTCATTTTTTTTCCTATGGTTAGAATTCTAGTGAAGTGTTATTCACACTTTCATTATTTTTCATTTATAACATCTCAAAATCTTTTCTTAGAGCTTGTAATTAAGCTATTCTAGGATTATTTTCGTTATAATTCACTCGATTATTTAACATAAATAATTTTTTACTCCTAAAAAACCCTTAGAAAGGAGTTTTTCAATACTCTTCTCATCTCTTTCAACACTTTCAATTTCCTTCTAGATATACTATTGAAATCCTTAAATTTCTAGGGTATATTTTGCTAATATTTTTGCCAACTTATTCTTGCTCTTTGGATCCCGAAGTACATTATGTTGATCCTGCCTCATTTCCACTAGATTTAGTGTTCACCTATTCCTTTGAGCTGGGTCTCTTATCCTTATCATGTTCAAACCTTTCGTACCTTTTATCCCTAGTGCTTCCCTTTTTGTCTTGGTTGTGGTGTATTCTCCCACTATTCCCCATCACTGGTTAAACTTCGTTTACTCCTCCAAATCATTTGGTCCAAATAAGTTATTTCCTTATATAGCATTTCTTTGACGTTCCAAATTTGAGTTTTCCAAGCCTTCTTGTAGTAGATCACGCTCCACCTCCCAATACTCTTACCTAACCACTCGTATTTTTTTTGGGTGTTTGATCGCCTTATCCTTTGGAAATTTTCTCGTAAACTTAGGGACCTAGTATGCTCCTTCTACTCTTGTTTTCTCTTTTTTTTTTCCTCGACTTTACACTTTACCTTATCCTGTGGAATTTCTAAGGAATTTGTTACACTTGGGACTTCCTGTTGTTACACTTTCTCTTCATCTTTACCAAGTGAACTCTTAATCACTTTTCCTTATCGATCAGTCTCTATTCATGTGGTTCTTTTTGGGATGTTATACTTCCTCTTGAGTTTTCTCTAAACTTCTTAATCTCTTGAAAGTTATGTACTCTTGGATGGCTGCTCCTCCAACTCTCTTTTCCTTTCCTTAGGATCTCTATAAGATGAAATTTTTTTTCTCTTTTTTTTCTTATCATTTTTTCTAGTCTTTAAGGGTTGAGTTTAACTATCCATAACCCATTCTTTCTTAGGGGGATTTCTTCCCTTTTACTTAAACATTTATCCACTTAAATTTTCTTTAGGAACTCAGGGTTTTAATAAACTTCTAATTTATTTAGGAAATATTTTCTTGCCATAATTTGGCTTATTATATGCATTCTCTACCCCTAATCCCTTGGGTCATAGGGCTAGAGTTTAGTCTAGATTGATTATGGGACTCCTAATCAGAATTCTCTAAGGAATTGATTGGGGTCCATTCGTGCTCCTCAATAGGACGGATTTCATATATAGCCTCCAATTCGTACCGCCTTAGTACTCTCGCCTCACACTCATAAGTCCATTTCATCCATCGAGATGGATTGAAGTCAGGTTGAGTGGGTGGAGGTACTTGGTGGACCTTCATGCAGGTGGCATATGCATCCCAATAATTATCCCCTTCTTGGTGGGGTCCCTCTTCTGTTGTTGTGGTATTGGGGGAGGGATTGGACTTCTAGGAGGTGATGATGGTTCTTGTTGTCTGAGAGGAGGGTATATGATGCCTTCTAGTTCCTGTAAGGCTCCAACTAGTTTCTAGTAGTCCTCCACCATGTTCTTGGGTACTCATTTTTCACCCCTTAGAAACCTTTGAACAACTTCCTCCCTTGGGTTGGATGTCTTTTTCACACTTATAGAGGGAGGACTAGATTTTTTTGCGAATTTCCTAGGGACTCCTTCCTACATGATAGTTTAGAATTGGGTTAATATCAGGGCATAATATTGATAATGTTTCAAGGGAACTTGGCTCTGATACCACTCTAGTTGTCACGCCCCAACCCGGTTTGGTTGGATCCTTGTGAACAACCCACTGCTCTCTCAGTTCAAGAGGAGTTTCCTCCAACTTTAACTCGAGATGAGTCGGGCGTAATTTCAACCTTGTTCCCTGGAAAACATATATCCAATAAAATGCAACTTAAAGTATACCTAACAGAGTGTAAAGCTCGGTATTATTCTTAGTCATTTTTCCTATTCCTGAAAAAAAAAAGGATAGAAAGGAGGGGGTGAGTACGACTACTCAGTGAAGGGTTTTCAAGAAAATATCTTTAAGGAAAAGAGTTGTATTGGAGTGTGCTAGACTCCTTTCTTTCAAAAAAATCATTTCATTATAAATCTCGGGTTTTTCCATCATTTCCTTATTTACCACGGTCTGTCATCACCCAACACATATCCTTCATCAAGAAGGTTTAACACACATTCGCAGGCCAATACGACCATTGAACCCACTTGTGGCTTCAGAGCGACTTTACCGGCCACCTAGATAAAAGCACGTCCACTTCTACCCTGAGAATGAGCGGATGTACGCAACAACCGACCTTCAATCCTAAAATCAATTCTTCATGTCTGTATGAGGACATAGACCTCATCTCATCCCCACCCCGGTCTCATGCGCTTAGTACTACTCCAAATTTCACACGATCACCTGGTACGACGAACTGGCCTTATACTCACCAGGTCGTCCAAGGCCCTTAGGACGTATCACTACCCCTCATGGGCATCTTGAAGGTCTCATACTCATAGTGCATGCAAAAACAATATTTTCTTATCATGCCATGTAATTTGTGGTGCCATTATTCCAACGGCCCCAACCTTCAGCTTAACCTACAACTATTTGTCTTGACTGGTCTGAAGACCGATCATGTCGCACTGCCTCTAGTTGATCGAGTATGTTGGTCCTGTCTTGGTACCATGACCAAAACATCCATTTATTAAAGTTTTATGGCACATATCTCATGTTTGTTAACGAGCTCCTACTCGTGCCCACTAGCCTATAAGAGCTATTTGAGCTCCTGTCAAGAAGGTCTCCCAAATAATTTAAGCATTGGCACACAGTAAGGGGAGAGTACTTCCAACAAAATATATTTTTAATTGTCCATTTTATCGATTGGGTATAAGGACGTCTCCACTCATAACCGATGAATGGGTTTTCAACTTCGTTCGAAGAAGTTTCATCATACCAATCGGGTATGATCTACTTACGACCGGTAATTAGTTTTCTGTATGATTTTTACATCACTCTTCTATGTTGTGATGTTTAAAATATCACATAGTAGTAGATTTTCATTATGATATACTTATCATTACCAACCGAGTATGATAAAAAATCCCACTCACCTGATCGTGTAGTGAAATTCCACTTGGTCAATTTCAGTCCCTAGCAAGCTAGACTTTGACTGGTGTTCCCGATGTCTCGTTCTCCTACACGAAATGACCATAGTTATTCATTATTCTTTGGCCTATTACCCCTCATTCGTTTCAAATGAATAAGAAAACCCAACTTCCTATATATTTGTAATTAGATTCCTAAAGTTATTTTTCTTTAACTTTAAGTCCCTATTGCCGATTTTTCCTCCAATTTGAGTCCCAAAACTTTTAAAGTTTGTCTTAGGACCTCAATTTATTCAAATTCACAAAAAAGGGATTAATTTCCCAAATTTTCAATTTGGTCCCTCAACTTTTCCAAAATTACCATTTTGTCCTTCCTTAGCAAAAATGGTAAATTTTACCCCAAAAATTCTAAAATTTCTCAATTGGCCCTCTAATATTCTTATCATGCCTAATTGACCCTCAATTTTAGAAAATTTCACTTTGGTCCCTCAATTTTTTCGAAAATCCCCAATTTCAACTCTTTAACACAGCCGAATTTGATTTCAATTGACCAATCAAACACCTCTAATTGTTGAAATTGAAGTTGAAATTGAGTTTCTCCATGTTCATACGATTCCATAGAACTTTGAATCGCGAGTTTTAACATCGGAACGAGCTTAAACGGAGCTTCGCCGGAAAATAAACTGTAGAGAGAGAAAGCTTCGATTGCTCACCGGTGAGGGCGCGGCGATCTGAGCTTTCTATCTGAGTAGGTAGCTCTCCTCTAGAGGTTCTTCCTAGGATCAAGAATGACATCAATTGATGTATAATTGGATTAGAATTTTAACATTGAAATTCAAGCGACTCTCTCTCTAACACCGATCAGAAATTTCGAAGGGGAGCTAAATTAGCTTATCTTTCGGTCCTAATTCAGCCATGGAAGGGCTAAGGAAGTGTCGGGAGGGCTTGGTTTGGCCTGAGTAGGGCTCAAATTTGTCAATTTCAACTCCGCTGAAACAGGGCAGCTTCGGTCTGCCGGAGCTGCTTCACATTTTGATCACATCGGCACTTTTCCGGTGACTCTCGAAATGAATGGATGCCAATTCTAAGGAAACCGATCTCGCCTTCTTTGGCTCAAAAATGACCCTATATCAGAGCTCTAGTTGGAGATTCGCCGAAAAACTAAGCAACTAAGAGAGAGTGAGCATTTCAGGTGTGGAGAGGATGAATGGGGAGGGGGTCTTTATATAGGAAGCTCAGGGACTTCTTGGTTGTCCGATTGGCACCTTTATGATAGGCATTGATGGCTGAAAACATATTAAACAGAGACATTTCCTCTTCATCGACGCTGCTTCGATTTTTCGGTGAGTGAACAGTGTTGTCATCTGAAGGAAGAAGGCGACACTGTTCTGAATCGGACCGGGTTCAAAGCTTAAACCGGCTAGTTCACCCCCCCCCCCCCCATTCAACGTAGTTTTTCAAATGTAAAAATTTCTAAATTCATTTTCTATCCAATGGTGGTCTCAAATCCCAAATTTGAAATTTTTAAGCCACCTAAAAAAATGAATTTAGCATTATGTTCAATAGTGGTTCAAACCTGTTCAATCCGGTTCACCTGAACCGATTTGGTTTTCATCTCCAATTCCTTCACAAGTCCATTTCCATGAGTTTTGTGACTCCTTAGGTCACTTAGGGTCCATAAATTCCCCGGTTTACCATCTCTCTATCGATTCCGACTCATAAACAGGATTTGTTCTTAAACCGGTTTGGACCAGATTCTCTTGAACCGATCTGGTTTTTCGTCCCCATTTCGTCCTAAGGTTCTTTTCCAAGATTTTTGAACCATTTTGAGTCACTTGGATGTTGTAAACCATCAATTTTCCTTGTCTCCTAATAATCGAGTTTGTAGACCGTTTCAGTTTAAAAATTCAAAATTGACCGGTTCTTTCCCAGTTTTCTCATTATCAAAGGATGGGGTTTACATTCAATTTCAACAATTAAACTCATTTGATTGGTCAATTTGATGAAATCAAATTTGACAGAGTTAAAAGGTTGAAATTGGGGAATTTCAAAAATTTGAGGAACCAAAGTGCAATTTCATAAACTTGAGGACCAATTGGGCATAATAAAGATGTTGGAGGACCAATTGGGAAATTTTGGAATTTTTAGGGCAAAACATACCATTTTTGTAAAGTCGGGGCAAAATGGTAATTTCGAAAAAGTTGGGGGGACCAAATTAGAAATTTAGGAAATTGAAGCCCCTTTTTGTGAAATTGAATAAATTGAGTTCCCAAGGTGAATTTTTGAAGGTTTCAGGACTCAATTTGAGGAAAAACTGGCATTAGGGGTTTAAAGTTAAAGAAAAATAACTTTATGGACCTAATTGCAAATAAATAAAAAGTTTGGATTTCTCATTCATTTGGAATGAATAAAGGCTTTTAGGTCGGGGGATAATGAACAAGGATGTTCATATCATGTAGGAGCACGAAGTACTAGGAATGCCAGCAGGATAAGCTCGCGTGAATACAAAGAACTGGTTGAGTGGAATTAACTGCATTAACGGGTGAGTGGGACTTTTAACATAATGCCCGGTTGGGATGATGAGCAAATTAAGCTAAAAACCACTTATCGGTTGTGAGTGGGATTTTTATATCATACCCGGTTGGGATGATAAGCACGACTATGAAAACCCACTGCTAAGTGGTATTTTAAACATCAAACCCCTGAGAGGAGTGATGTGAAAATCACACGGAAAAACTACTTACTCGTGTAAGTAGATCATACCTGATTGGTATGACAAAACTTACTCGATGGAAGTAGAAAAGCCGTTCATCGGTTATGAAAGGAGATGTCCTCATACTCGGTTGGTACGATTGACAATTGAAAAGTTTATTTTGTCGAAAGTGCTCTCCCTTGACTGTGAGCCACTGCTTAAACATTTTGGGAGACCTTCTTGATGGGAGCTCAAATAGCTATGATAGGTCGAAGGCCTCGATTTTGGAACTTGGGGGCTAATATACCCGATTTTGGAAATCTCGAACAATGGGCCCTAGGCTAGTTGTCATGAGTAGGAGCTCGTAAACAAACATGTTTCTGAGCCATGAAAACTTAAGTAAATGAATTGTTTGGCCATGGTACCGAGACAGGACCGACATACTTAATAGACTAGTAACACTGTGACATGACAGGTCGATAGACTAGTTGAGACAAACAGCTACAGGTCGAGTTGAGGGTTGGGTTTGTTGGACCAGTGGCACCAAAGGATAAATGGCTTTGAGGGAAACTTTATTTGTGCATACACTAGAGGTTCGGAACCATTAAGATGCCTATGAGTAGTAGTGATGCGTCCTAAGGGTTGCTGGATGACATGGTGGCAATAAGGGAAAAGAGAAGGTATTGGGTTTTTATTTCTCATCATACCAATTAGTCATGGAGTTCTATGTTTGTACTCCACGGAGTTCTGTGCTTGTACTCCACGTTGTTTTGTGTTTGTACTCCATGAAACTACTGTGTTTGGGACTTTTTGAAGCTTCTGTGTTTGAGTTTCAGGTGAATGAGACTGAGATATGGTCTCTATCTTCATATGGACACATAGTTTTAATAATGTGTGTTCCCTTCATGATGAAGGGCATGTGTTAGTTTATAAACACACTGGTTATGGTTGAGGAGTGGGTAATGACAATGAAACTAAGATTTTGAAAATAAGAAATTTTAAAATAAGGAGTCTGGCACAATCCAATTTAAATATTTTCCCCTAAAAGTCAAATTTTAAATACCAATTCACTGAGTTGTTAAACTCACCCCCTCCCGTATATCTATTTTCAAGTAACCAAGGGAAACCTACCCAAAGACCTCCTATTAGTCACACCTACAAGATAGGTATGTAAGTTAACATTTTATATAGTTTTGATTTAGGTATTCTAGGAAAGGTAGAGGTTTAAAGGATGTCTTACTCCTCCAGGGTCTAAAAGATGAGAAAACCCTTAGTAAGTCGGGAAGAGTGGCAGGTTGCTCACGGGGATTCGACCAAACCAGGTCGGGGCGTGACAACTTAAGTGTTATCAGAGCTTATTTCCTCGAATACATTATCAAGAATAGAGAACATAGTAACTAAAAGAAATAATTTTAAAATTTACAAATGGTTCCCAAGAAAGGAACCAAGAGAACTAGAGATGCAGTCTTCGACACTGCACAACCAACCCTCCCTATGGAAACTCCCCGAGGAGCCTAGACAACCCAACCCGGATTAAGCTTGGAACATCAGAGATTGTACGAAGTGTTCACCCGACTATTTGGACGGACTAACCTCACTCCTAAGGTGGACACCAATTCTCGAGCTGAGCCTGAGGAAGTACAATCCCATCCTCCTCCTACTAAAGTTCCTCCTCTAGTGGACATTCCCAAATACCTCAAAATCCTCCGACAATTAGGATGTAAACCATTCCTAGGAGAAAAGGATGCAGGGACTGCTATGGTTTGGCTAGCTAGCATCAAGAAACTCATGGGGATAGTAAGGATTTCACCAAAGCATATGGTGATCCTGGCAAAGTTTTTCCTCGAAGCTAGTGCGAAGAGGTGTTGGGATAACGTTAGAAGCTTGCATGCCATCAGCAATTTGAGGAAAGATATACGGAGAGATACCTAGCTCCACATCTAATCCACAAGAAGAAACAAGACTTCATCTGACTCCGATAAGGGCTTAACACTATCTCGAAGTATGAAACCAAGTTTAATGAGTTAAGTCCCTTTGCCCCCGACCTAGCCGGACCTGCGAATGTTTGCCAACGATTTGTGGACGTTCTTAATATGGACATAAGGGACCGAATGGGAGTACTAGGACACCCCACAGATTTAGTTGTTGTCATCAGCATGGCCCCTGAATGTGAACGTCTACTACAAATGAGACACCGCCGAGAAGAATAGACCAGTAGAAAAGAGGAAGGAGGCCATGACATCCGAGGAAGACAAAAGGAGCTAGATGGACAAAAATGGAGAACAAGAATGGGGTACTCTAGGACAATGGAAAGTTACCATACACAAATGGAGACAAATACAGTTTCACCATGGAGAAGCCCCTATTGTTCCAAGTGGCAGAAAAACCATGAAGGACTATGCCGAATATACTGCGAATGTTGTCATGCCCCAACCTGGTTTGGTTGGATCCCCGTGAACAACCCGCCGCTCTTTCTTGGTTCAAGAGGAGTTTCCCCCTTCTTTTAGTCGAGAGGAGCCAGGTGAAATTCCAACATTGTTCCCTAGAAGACATATATCAAATAGAATGTAAGCTTAAAGACAAATTTAAGCATACCTGACAAAGGGTAAGGCTCGCTGTTACTTCTAGTCATTTTCTCTTTTCTTCAGACTCCTTTCTTTTCAAAAATCCCTTCATTTAAAAATTCGGGTTTTTCCATTATTTCTTAGTTACCGGTGTGTCATCACCCAACACACATCCTTCATCGTGAAGGTTACACATATTCGCAAGTCAATATCACTACTGAACTCGCTGGTAGCTTCGGAGCGACTTTTCCTGCCACCCGGATAGAAGCACAACCACTTTTACCTTGGGAATGAGTGGATGTACGCGACATCTGACCCACAATCCTGAAAATCACTTCTTCGTGTTCGTATGAGGACAGAGACCTCATCCCGTCCCCACTCCGATCTCATGCACTTGATGCTACTCCAAATTTCGCACAGACACCTAAAACGACGATCTGCCCTTATACTCACCGGGTCGTCCAGGGCCCTTTGGACACATCACTATCCCTCATGGGCGTCTTGATGATCCCGTACTCATTGTGCATGCACAAACAAAATTTTCTTAAATTACCATGTAATATCTGGTGGCATTTGTCCTAACGGTCCTGACCTTCAAGTCAACATGTAGCTATTTATCTCGATTGGTCCGGAGACCTGTCATGTCGCACTACTACTAGTTGACTAAGTATGTCGGACCTGCCTTGGTACCATGACCAAACAATTCACTTATTAAGTTTTAATGGCACATATATATATCATATTCTTTTACGAGCTCCTGCTCGTGTCCATTGGCCTATGGCCCACTGTTCGAGTTTTTCAAAAACTGGCATTTTAGCCCTCAAGTTCCAAAACCGTGGCCCCCGGCCTATAAGAGCTATTCGAGCTCCCGCCAAGAAGGTCTCCCAAATAGTTTAAGCATTGGCACACAGTAAGGGGAGAATACTTCTGACAAAAATAGGTTTTTTACTGTCCATCATACCGACCGGTATAAGGACATCTCCATTCATAACCGATGAACGGGTTTTCAACTTCCTTCGAGGAAGTCTCATCATACCAACCGGGTATGATCTACATACAACCCGTAAGTGGTTTTTCTGCATAACTTTCTATAAGTAGTGATAATAAAAAAAATACCACTAAGCAGTGGGTTTTTATACTAAGGTACTTATTATCCCCAACTGGGTATAATACATAATCTCACTCACCCGATAGTGTAGTGAACTTCCACTTTGTCGAGTTTTGTCCTTAGCAAGCTGGACGTCGACTGGCGTTCACGATGTCTCGTTCTCCTACACGAAATGAACATAATTGTTCATTATTCTTTGGCCTAATAGCCCTCATTCGTTCCAAATGAATGAGAAAACCCAACTTTACATATATTTACAATTAGGTCCCTAAAGTTATTTTTTTCTTTAACTTTAAGCCCCTATTGCCTGGTTTTTCCTAAATTTGAGTCCCGAAACTTTTAAAATTTATCTTAGGACCTCAAAATCATTTGATTTCACATAAAGGGGTTTAATATACTAAATTTCCAATTTGGTCCTTCAATTTTCCCAAAATTACTATTTTGCCCCTTCTTTAGAAAAATGGTAAATTTTACCCCAAAAATTCTAAAATTTTTCAATTGGCCCTCTAATATTCTTATCATGACCAATTGACCCTCAATTTTAGAAAATTACATTTTGGTCATTCGAATTTTCAAAAATCCCCAATTTTTCCCCAATTTCAACATTTCAACACTGCCAAATTTGATTTCATCAAATTGACCGATCAAACACCTCTAATTGTTGAAATTGGAGTTGAAATTGAGTTCCTACATGTTCATACGATTCTAAAAAATTTTGAATCGTAGATTTTAATGCCAGAACGACCTCAAATGGAGCATAGCTGGAAAATAGACTATAGAGAGAGAAAGCTTCGATTTCTCACCGGTGAGGGCGCGGCCGTTAGAGCTCTCTATCTGGGCAGGTAACTCTCCTCCAGAGGTTCTTCCTAGGATCAAGAATAACATTAATTGATGCCAAATTGGATTAGAATTTCTTCATCGAAATTCGTCCGACTATCTCTCTAACAACGATCTAAAATTGTAAAGGGGAACCGAATTGGCTTACCTTTTGATTCTAATTCAACTGTGGAAGGGCTAAGTTGGTGTCAAGAGAGCTTGGTTTGGCCTGAGGAGGGCTCAAATTGGCCGATTTCAACTTGGCCAAAATAGGGCAGCTTCGGTCCACCGGAGCTACTTCACTATTTGATCACACTGGCGCTTCTTCGGCGACTCTCGGGATGAACAGATGCTACCACTATGTAGCTGACTTCTCCCTAGTTCTAATGAACCCGACCTCGCATTCTTTGGATCATAATTGACCCTATATCGGAGCTCTGGTTTGAGCTTTGTTGGAAAACTAAGCAACTAAGAGAGTGGGAGCTTTTCATGGGTGGAGAGGATGAATGGAGAGTGGCTCTTTATATAGGGAGCTTGGGGACCCATTAGCCATCCATTTGGCACTGTTATGACAGGAATTGATGACCTGAAACGTACCAAATGGAGGCATTTCTTCTTCATCGACGTTTCTTCAGTTTCCCGGCATATGAACAGTGATGTCATCCCGAGGAAAAAGATGACATTGTTCCGAACCGGACCGGATTGGTTCGAACCGGTTTCAAAGCTTAAACCGGTCGGTTCACCCCTCTTTCGACTGAGTTTTTCAAATCTAAAATTTTCTAAATTCATTCGTCATCCAATGGTGGCCTCAAATCTCCAATTTAAATTATTTAAGCCACCTAGAAAAATGAATTTAGAATTCAGTTCATTAGTGGTTCAAACCAGTCCAAACCAGTTCGTATCCAGTTCACTTGAACCGGTTTGGTTTTCATCCCCAATTTCTTCACAAGTCCATTTCCATATCTTTTGTGACTCCTTGGGTTACTTAGGGTCCATAAGATTCCTGGTTTACCATCTCTTTATCGAATCTGATTCATAAACCGGCTTGATCCTTAAACAGATTTGATCCAGTTCGGGTCCGGTTCACCCGAACCGATCTAGTTTTTCTCTCACACTTTGTTCTAAGGTTCCTTCCCAAGGTTTATAAATTTCTTTGGGGCACAAGGGAGTTGAATTTCCTCTATTTTGCACGTTCTCTATCGGTTCCAATTCATAACCGACTCGGTTCATAAACCGGTTCAATCCAATTGGATTCGGTTCATCTAAACTGGTCTAGTATTTCTCTTCCAATTCGTCCTAAGGTTCTTTTTCATGGAATTATGAACTCTTTGGATCACCCAAGAGTTGTAAATTCCCAAACTACCCATTCACAAATGATCGGGTTTGTGAACCGGTTTTGTATCCTAACTTGGTTTGACCGGTTCTTTTCTCGGTTTTCCTTAGCTCGAAAGGACGGGTTTTACAAATGTAGACAGCCCGACCATTTTGCGAAGAATTGCCTAGCCCTTTAGGGCAATAAACAACAAAGTACCCCCCCCCCCTACCACTTCAAGGAAACCAAAGGGCACTAGATAGAGGGCAAGACATCGCCACTACATCAAGGGTCCCAACCAGATTATACAACCTCACCGAAGAAGAAACACGAGAAGACCTAGTACCGTAGTTAGTACTTACCAAAACTCCCCTAAATAAATACAGATAAAAATTGTAATTCTTTATCATTATAATGAATGTTATATTTACTACAAAGATAAAGTTGTGATACAAGTAAGAGAAAATACAAAGGACGTACCCACAAAATTTCAATGAGTAAACAAGAAAGGATGACATTTGAGTACGTCACTTTGAGGATAGATACACTCAAGAACACTTGGAATTTCGGAAGAAAGGGGAAGAATACTACTAAGGAAGGAAAACTCTAGGGAACCATACATATACTAACTAAGAGGTAATGTAAGCAAGTGATGAGGGATAAGGAGATGAGGTTGCAAAGGAAGTGCATGCTAGGGCAAAAGAATTAAAGAAGGCATGCTAGGATGATCCAAGAAAGTAAGTTAAACCCAAGGGAATGATTAGACAGCTAGGAACTCTCAACCTTGAAATTTTGAGCAAGAACCCTCAAGAGAAAGAAACCACCCTAGGTAAAGGAGGAACTGAATATAAAGATATTCTTTTCGATGTATGGGTAAGACACGTCTAGTTATGATAAACTCTGGGAAGTGAGTAAACAAGAGAAAGGAAAAGACATTCCTTAAGTGTGTGATTCAAAAATGGCTAAGTGAAAGAATAACCAAAGTGTTAGCATGTCAAGCAAATCCTGAGTGAACATTAATTGATGTTATTCCCGATACAAAGGATGTTGATTTAGTTGTAAACCTCGTCCCTTTAAAACAAGGAAACCAGGGAAAGAACCAGTCAACCCAAATAAGAAGAACCGAACCAATTCATAAACTCGATCAGAGAATAGGTAATTTGGGGAATTTACAATTCTCAAGTCACCCAAAGGGTTCATAAAGTCTTGGAAAAGAACCTTAGGACAAATTGGAAAAGAAAAACCAAACCAGTTCAGATGAACTGGATTCAACTAGATTGAACTAGTTTATGAACTAAGTTGCTTCATGAATCGGAACCGATAGAGAGAGGGCAAACCGGGAATTTTATGGATCCCGAGTGACCTAAAAAGTCACAAAAATCAAGAAAAGGAATTTAGGAAGAATTGGAGAAAACCAAACCAGTTCAGGTGAACCGAATCTGAATAGGTTTGAACCACTGTTGAACCGAATGCTAAATTCATTTTTCTAGATGGCTAAAAAAATTCAAATTTGAGATTTGAGGCCACCATTGAATAGAAAATGAATTTATAAATTTTTAGATTTGAAAATTTTGGTCGAGTTAGGGGTGAACCGGCCGGTTTAAACTTTGAACCTGGTTTGGACCGGTTCGGTCCGTTCAGAATAGTGTCATCTTCTTCCTTGAGATGACAGCACTGTTCACTCGCCAAAAAATCGAATAGCACTGGTGAAGATAAAAAGTCTCCCACCAAGGTGTTTCAAGCAATGAATGACCGCCATTAAGGTGTCAATCGAACGGCTAAGAAGTCCCCGAGCTTCCTATATAAAGAGCCCCTCCTCATTCATCCTCTCCACAACTGAAAACTCCATTCTCTCCCAACTGCTCCATTTTTTGGTGAAGCTCGAACCAGAGCTCCAACTTGTGCAGTTTTCTAAGCCAAACAAGGCAAGGTCGAATTCTTTAGAACCGGGGTGAAGTCAGATACACGCCTGTAATCTCCATTTTCTTTGAGGTCGCCGAAGAAGCGTCGGTGTGATCAAATAGTGAAGTAGCTCCGACAAACCAAAGCTACCCTATTTCGGCTGAGCTAAAATTAGCCAATTCGAGCCATTCTCAGGCCAAACTAAGCCCTTCCAACACCTCCACAGTCCTCTTACAACTAAATTAGAGCTGAAAGGTAAGACAATTTGGCTTTCCTTTGCAATTTTCAACTGGTGCTTAAGAGAGAACCGACATAATGTTGATGACAAAATTCTCACTCAATTTGGCATCAATTGATGCAATTCTTGATCCTAGAGGAACCTCAGCACGAGAGCTATCTGCCTAGATCAAAAGCACGGACTGCTGCACCCCGACAATAAGCTTTCGAAGCCTTCCCTCTCTAAGTCAAGCTTTCCAGCGAAGCTCCATTCGAGCTCATTCCGACACCAAATCGTGCGGTTCAAAGTGCAATTGAATCATATGAAAGTGTAGGAACTCTAATCTAGATTCAATTTTAAAAATTAAACTCAATTTTTTGTCAATTTGATGAAATCAAATTCGAAAGAATTAGAAGGTTGAAATTGGGGGAAAATTAGGGAATTTCAAAAATTCAAGGGACTAAAGTGCAATTTCATAAAATTGAGGACCAATTGGGCATAATAAAGATGTTGGAGGACCAATTGGGAAATTTTTGAATTTTTTGAGAAAAACTTACCATTTTTGTAAAGTAGGGGCAAAATTGTAATTTTGGAAAAGTTGGGGTACCAAATTGGAAATTTAGGAAATATAACCCCTCTTTGTGAAAATAAATAAATTGAGGTCCCAAGGTGAATTTTAAAGGTTTTGGGACTCAATTTGAGGAAAAACTCGTATTAGGGACTTAACGTTAAACATAAATAACTTTAGGGACCTAATTGCAAATAAATAAAAAGTTTGGTTTTCTCATTCATTTGGAATGAATGAATGCTATTAGGTCGGGTGATAATGAACAAGTATGTTCATATCGTGTATGAACAGAAGTACCTAGAACGCCAGCAAGGACAAGCTCGCATGAATACAAATAAATGGTCGAGAGGAATTCACTACATTAACAGGTGAGTGGGACTTTTAACATCATGTCCGGTTGGGGTGATGAGCAAATTAAGCTAAAAACCACTTATCGGTTGTGAGTGGGATTTTTATATCATACCCGGTTGGGATGATAAACATCTTGGAAATGAAAATTCACTACTAAGTGGTAGTTTAAACATCACACCCGAGAGGAGTGATGTGAAAATCATGCAAAAAAACTACTTAATGGTGTAAGTAGATCATACCCGATTGCTATGACGAAACTTCCTCAAAGGAAGAAGAAAACCTGTTCATAGGTTATGAGCGGAGATGTCCTCAAACTCGATTGGTATAATGGACAGTTGAAAAGTTTATTTTGTCAAAAGTGCTCTCCCCTGACTGTGTGTCACTACTTAAACATTTTGGGAGACCCTCTTCATGAGAGCTCGAATAGCTCTGATAGGTCGGATGCCTCGATTTTGGAACTTATGGTCTAATATGCCCAATTTTGAAAATCTCGAATAGTGGGCCCTGGGCCAGTTGGCATTAGCAGAAGCACATAAACAAACACAATTCTAAGCCATGAAAGCTTAAGTAAATGAATTGTTTGGCCATGGTACCAAGACAGGACTGACATATTCAATAGACTAGCAATAGTATGACATGACAGGTCGACGGACCAGTCAAGACAAATAGCTACAGGTTAAGTTGAGGGTCGAGCGTTGAACCAGTGTAACCAAAGAATAAATGGCTTTGAGCAAAACTTTGTTTGTGCATGCACTTGAGGTTCGAGACCATTAAGACGCCCAAGAGGAGTAGTGATGCATCCTAGGGTCTACTGGATGACATGGTGGTAATAAGGGAAAAGAGAAGCTACTGGGTTTGTGTTTCTCATCATACTAGTTAGTCATGGAGTTCTGTGTTTATACTCTACGGAGTTCTGTGTTTGTACTCTCCAGAGTTCTGTGTTTGTACTCCACTGATGCGAACTTCGCCAATATGTTGACGACACCCTACACCAAATATGGCAAAGACCCCAAGACTTTCACGACGCAAGTGCGAAAAGATGGAATATACCTTGTTTATGTGAGAAACAAGGTATGGGATATGTAGACGCCACACCCATATCCTCTAAGAAGAACTCTTAGAAAACCCCAGGTGATAAGTCTTGATTGCTTGAACGCCACAGGTAAGAACCTGATAAGTTCAAAAGCCCTTTCAAGATAGAAAGAAGACAAAACCTCACAATATATAAATTCCAAAGTGTGTGTCTCCAATGTTGTGGAGTATGCCTTTTATAGGCTTAGAAAACAACCGAATGACCCACATAATGAGGAAAAAATCTATTATAGTTATAAGCTAACCATATCTAATCTAACTACCTAATATTATCCTAAGAGATTTATTATATTTATAAATCTCTCCTTATTAATTAAATCTAGACCTTCTCTCTCTTGGGCTCATCTTGGGCTCTTCATTTGGGCTTTTATTTGAATATTCAGCAATCTCTTTAATCAGCCCATATAAAGCTTCTTGGAATCTTTTAGCCCTTGACCTTGTGATTGGGCCCTCTTGAAGTCTCAAATAATCATTTATCCCATTTGGTGACAAAGTGTTCAGCTTCATTGCAGGTTCATTTAATTGGGCTTGTGAATTTGTAGACTCTTTTGTCGGATTCACATCATTCTCCCCCTCTTGAAAATGATTTGTCCTCAAATCTCTTGTCCCTTCATCACCTATAACAAAAGAAATTAAATTAGAAATATGTATGTTATAGCTAACAATATATTTATCAGATAACTTATTGTTGTAATTATTATTAATGAGTTTTAACATTTTAAATGATCTCTCTAATCTAAGAAATTTTAATAGTTTTCTATCTATAAACATTTCATTCCTTATATGTAAACTAACCCAAATCCCTGGATCAAAAATAACTTTCATGAAACTCTTATTGTAAAGATTAATATTTTCTCGAGTCTGTTGTTTTCTATCCAATGGATTAAAACCATAGATAATTTCCAATGGTGATAACTTAGTCACTAAATAAATATAACAATTATAAGCAAACACAACATGTGGTAAACATGTAGTTAAAAATAGAAATTTTGTATCAAACAAAGTATTCCAAGAAAAACTAAGCAATTTAGTATCAATGATTGTAAGCAAGTCGTACCTTCCAGATAATTTATTAGCAACTACATTTTTTATACCTTGCTTACACTTGATCACATAAGGAAATATTTTGATGAAATTCACCCACCTTGCATTACACTCATTCAGCTTGAAGGCTACTCTGTTGAACTTTTCATTATAATATGCAATTGATCTTCTTTCCTGACTTACCAAATAAGGTGTTTGCCAATCTCGAATTACCTTAATTTTTTTATCAATGGCAATCCCTTTAAAACTTATAACATATCCAGGAAATACAAGTTTACCCAAACATAATACGCAAATTTTCAATTTGGCAAACAAATAATCTTTCCTAAAAACTTGCAAGGAAATTTTTAAATATCCTTCATGTTTATCTAAGTAATTATTGTATATTATGATTTTATCAAAATATATGTCAACAAAGTTTTTAATAAAAACATGCAGGATATAATTTATTAACCTAATAAAAGTGTTATATGCATTAGTCAAACTAAAAATTATAGTCAACCATTCATATAAACCATGTTTTACTTTTAATGTAGTTTTCAATCCATAATTAGCTTTCATTCGAATTTCAGAATATTCATTCTTGTGATTAAATTTTGAAAACAAATATTTTCCATGCAACTCATCTACCATAATATTTAATTGAGGAATACAGTGAAGATACATTACCTTCATACGGTTAATGATTCGAAAATCAACACACCTTCGCCAAATTTTGGCTTTCTTAGACATTTGCACAATACCTGAAATCATGTTATCCCGTGCATATCCTAGCTTCATCAAATTTAGGATTTGTTGTTGAATCTGATACTTGTTTTCTCGAACTGGTGGCAAACCAAGAGTTATCTTCTTTGTAATGACATTCTTCAATTCCTGTATAAGAGAAACACTAATTCTCGGCAAATATCCGACAATATGTTTAGTAAAATATAAATCCTTGTACATAAGTACTGTAAGGATAGGATATGGAATTGTATCTCTCTTGATCTCACTTTTTCTCTCCATAAAATTGTTTTTACTCTCTTTTCTTTATATTATGGCTTTTCTCTCTTCTTTTTCAACATTTCCTTTTCTCTCATCATTTTCAATTCCGGCTTTTCTCTCTCTGATTTCTCTCTCTTCTTTTTCAATGTTGCCTTTTTTCTCTTCAATTTTGGCTTTTCTCTCTTCTTGTTTTTCTGCTATTTTCTTTTCATTTGTCTTTTTCTTTTTCAACTGATCCTAAAAAACTTGTTGTAAAGTTAAGGGTACAAGAGATATTGGTCTATTATTCATCACGAATGAGTACCTATCTGTTGATCTATCATATGTAACGTGACGATCTAACTTCCAAGGTTCTCCCAATAAAATATGACATGCATACATTGGTATTATATCACATAATATTTCATCATGATATTTCCCAATAGAGAAGGACACTATCACCTGTTGGGTTACCTCAAGTTTGGGTTGATCATTCAGCCTTTGAATTTGATATGGCTTTGGATGCTTCATTGTATGTAATGCCAACTTCTCCACAAGCTCGGTGCTAGCAAAGTTAGTGCAACTTTCCCCATCTATTATAACAGAACAAACCTTATTTTTCATAGAGCAACGAGTATGAAATAACTTCTCACGTTGGTTATCCAAGATATCATCAATCCATGGTCTGTCCCAACTAGTGGGTTGATTGAAGGAATTGAGCTTGATGTTGCCGCGATTAACTTGGAGATCATTGAACTCCCCCAATTCCTGTTGTTCAAAGTATCGAGATTGACTGCTCCACGGTCGTTCAATGGAAGTATGTTGATGTGAGTGTCGTCTCACACCTTCCTCCAAGCGATCCATTCGCGTATGAAGTGGCTCAAATTCAGACTTCACTATCTGTTTCATTTGACTCTTCATTGCTTTCCATTGTAGGTTTTGAATAGAAGATATGAAACCCTCTTCTTTCATTGTATTTCCTTGTCGTTGGGCCTTCTGAACTTGATAATTGTTAGAAAGAAAAGAATCTCGTAACTCTCCCTCACATGTTTCTCTCAAACACTCTTGTTTCACACTCAAATGGCTTTTTCTTATAGATTTAAAGCACTCTTGCCTTTTTCCACTCATATGTCTTATTTCAATCTGAATTGAACTTTAAAAACAAATCGTTTTTACGAAGCAGTTCAACTTGAGGAACAATCAAGATAAATTAATAAAGGTTTTCAAAAAGTAATTCTAAAGAATTTAAGTGAGAGGTAAGAATAGACTCGGAAATAAAAGTAAAATTTAGATAGAGAAGAAAGAAATTAAGATGAAATGAAGTAATAGACTTAGATAGAGCAGAATAAGAATGAGATATAAGATAGAATTGTGTGGCTCTTTTTTTTTCTTTTGCCTTTTTTCACGATTTGTTTTTTGCTCTTTTTTTTAGCACGAACTTTTTTTGCTTTCTTTTTTTTGGCACGAATTTTTTTTGGCTTTTTTTCTTTTTTTTTTTAACCTACTGAAGTGAAGATAGATAGAAGAATATGATAATTTTTTTTATAAAGAATAGAAATAGGTAGAGAAGATAAAAAAAAGAACTAGATAAAAAAAAATGGTATGGAACTTGCCATGCAACCGTGTGCTCTGATACCAACTGATGCGAACCTCGCCAATATGCTGACGACACCCTACACCAAATATGGCAAAGACCCCAAGACTTTCACGACGTAAGTGCGAAAAGATGGAATATACCTTGTTTATGTGAGAAATAAGGTATGGGATATGTAGACGCCACACCCAAATCCTCTAAGAAGAACTCTTAGAAAACCCCGGGTGATAAGTCTTGATTGCTTGAACGCCACGGGTAAAAACCTGATAAGTTCAAAAGCCCTTTCAAGATAGAAAGAAGACAAAACCTCACAAGATATAAATTCCAAAGTGTGTGTCTCCAATGTTGTGGAGTATGCCTTTTATAGGCTCAGAAAACAACCGAATAACCCACATAATGAGGAAAAAATCTATTATAGTTATAAGCTAACCATATCTAATCTAACTACCTAATATTATCCTAAGAGATTTATTATATTTATAAATCTCTCCTTATTAATTAAATCTAGACCTTCTCTCTCTTGGGCTCATCTCGGGCTCTTCATTTGGGCTTCTATTTGAATATTCAGCAATCTCTTTAATCAGCCCATATAAAGCTTCTTGGAATCTTTTAGCCCTTGACCTTGTGATTGGGCCCTCTTGAAGTCTCAAATAATCATTTATCCCATTTGGTAACAAAGTGTTCAGCTTCATTGCAGGTTCATTTGTTTGGGCTTGTGAATTTGTAAACTCTTTTGTCGGATTCACATCATCCACGAAGTTCTGTGTTTGTACTCCGCGGAGTTTCTATATTTAGACTTCACGAAATTGCTGTGTTTGGGACTTCCTGAATCTTTTGTGTTTGAGTTTCAGGTGAATGAGACCAAGATATGGTCTCTATCTTTATATGGACACAGAGTTTTAATCATGTATGTTCCCTTCATGATGAAGGGCATATGTTAGTTGATAAACACACCGGTTATGGTTGAGTAGTGAGTAATGGCGATGAAACTGAGATTTTGAAAATGAGAAATTTTAAAATAAGCAGTCTTGCACACTCCAATTTAAATATTTTCCCCTAAAACTCAAATTTTAAATACTCATTCACTGAGTCGTTGAACTAAATCCCTCCCTTATATATATTTTCAAGTAATCAAGGGAAACCAATCCAAAGACCTCCTATTAGTCACACCTACAAGATAGGTATGTAAGTTAAAATTCTTATTTAGTTTATTTATGTATTCTAGAAAAGGTACAGGTTTAAAGGATACCTTACTCCTCCCGGGTTTAAAAGAGGAGAAAACCCTTAGTAAGTCAGGAAGAGTGATGGGTTGCTCACGGGGATCCGACCAAACGGGGTCGTGGCATGACCAAAGCCTGTTTCCTCGAATACATTATCAAAAATTGAGAACATAGTAACTAAAATAAATAATTTTTAAAAGGATCCCAAGAAAGGAACCAAGAGAACTAGAGACGTAGTCTCCGACACTACGCAACCAACCCTCCCTATGGAAACTCCACAAGGAGCTCAGACAACCCGACCCGGATTAAGCTTGGAACATCAGATATTGTATGAAGAGTTCACCCGAGTGTTTGGATGGCCTAACCTC
Organism: Trapa bicornis; assembly: GCA_030064425.1. Taxonomy (NCBI): domain Eukaryota; kingdom Viridiplantae; phylum Streptophyta; class Magnoliopsida; order Myrtales; family Lythraceae; genus Trapa; species Trapa bicornis. Next base: position 16,808,340 of record CM057760.1, on the reverse strand, counting down.
GCTCCTAAGGTGGACACCAATCCTCGAGCAGAGCCTGAGGAAGTACAATCACACCCCCCTACTGCTAACATTCCTCCTCCAATGGACATTCCCAAATACCTCAAAATCCTCTGACAATTAGGATGTAAATCATTCCTTGGAGAAAAGGATGCGGGGATTGCTATGGACTGGCTAGCTAGCATCAAGAAACTCATGGGGATAGTCAGGATTTCACAAAAGGATATGGTAATCCTGGCAAAGTTTTTCCTGGAAGCTAGTGCGAAGAGATGGTTTGATAACGTTAGAAGCTTGCATGCCATCACCCTCACATGGGAGAAATTCAAGGAAAGGTATACGGAGGAATACCTAGCTCCACATCTAATCAACAAGAAGAAAAAAGACTTCCACCGACTCCGATAAGGGCTTAACTCTATCTTGTAGTATGAAACCAAATTTAATGAGTTAAGACCCTTTCCACCCGACCTAGCTGGACCTGCGGATGTTTGCCAATGATTTGTGGATGATCTTAATATGGACATTAGGGACCGAATGGGAATACTAGGACGCCCCACGGATTTAGCTATTATCATCAGCATGGCCCATGAATGTGAGCTTCAAGTACAGACGAGACATCACCAGGTAGAATAGACAAGTAGGAAAGAGGAATGAGGCCATGATAGCCGAGGAAGACAAAAGGAGCTAGGTGGACAAAAATGGAGGACATGAATGGGGCTCTCTAGGACAATGGAAGTTATCATATACAAATTGAGACAAATACAGTTCCGCCAAGGAGAAGCCCCTATTGTTCCAAGTGCCAAAAAAACCATGAAGGATTATGTCGAATATGCTACGAATGTTGATAGCTTGGTCAATACACAACAAAGTACCCACCTACCACTTCAAGGAAACCAAAGGGCACTAGACAGAGGGCAAGACATCACCACTACATCAAGGGTCCTAACCAGAGTATACAACCTCACATAAGAAGAAACACGGGAAGAGCCTAGTACCGTAGTTAGTACTTACCAAAACTCCCCTGAATAAATACAGATAAAAACTGTAATTCTTTATCATTATAATGAATGTTATATTTACTACAAAGATAAAGTTGTGATACAAGTAAGAGAAAATACAAAGGACGTACCCATAAAATTTCAAGGAGTAAACAAGAAAGGATGACATTTGAGTACGTCACTTTGAGGATAGATAAACTCAATGACACTTAGAATTTCAGAAGAAAGGGGAAGAATACTGCCAAGGAAGAAAAACTCTAGGGAACCATACATATCCTAACTAAGAGGTAATGGAAGCAAGTGACGAGGGATAAGGAGATGATGTTGCAAAGGAAGTGCATGCTGGGGCAAAAGAATTAAAGAAAGCATACTAGGATGATCCAGGAAAGTAAGTTAAACCCAAGGGAACGATTGGACAGCATGGAACTCTCGACCATGAAATTTTGAGCAAGAACCCTCAAGAGAAAGAAACCACCCTAGGTAGAGGAGTAAGTGAATATAAAGATATTCTTTTGATGTATGGGTAAGACACGCATAGTTATGATAAACTTTGGGAAGTGAGAAAACAACAGAAAGGAAAAAATATTCCTTAAGTGTTTCAAAAGGGCTAAGTGAAAGAACAACCAAAAGGTTGGCATGTCAAGCAAATCCCGAGTGAACATTAAGGGAGGTTATTCCCAATACAAAGGATGTTGATTTAGTTTTGGGGACAAAACACCTAAAAGGAGGGGAGAGTTGTAAACACCGTTCCTTTAAAACAAAGAAACTGGGGAAAGAACCGGTCAACCCTATTAAGAAAAACCAAACCGGTTCACAAACCCAATCATTAGAGAATGGGCAATTTGGAAAATTTACAACTCCTGAGTAACCCAAAGGGTTCATAAGTCTTGGAAAAGTACCTTAGGACAAATTGGAAGAGAAAAACTAGACCAGTTCAGATGAACTGGATCCAACTAGATTGAACCGGTTTATGAATCGAGTTAATTCATGAACCGGAACCGATAGAGAAAGGGCAAATCGGGATATTTATGGATCCCAAATGACCTAAATAGTCACAAAAGAAAAGAAAAAAGAATTTTGGGATGAATTGGAGTTAAAAATCAAACCAGTTCAAGTGAATTGGATCTAAAACGTATTGAACCGATTTGGATCGGTTTGAACCACTATTGAACCGGATGCTAAATTCATTTTTTCCAAGTGGCTTAAAAAATTCAAATTTGAGATTTGAGGCCACCGTTGGATAGAAAATGAATTTAGATAAATTTAGAAATTTTTAGATTTGAAAATTTTGGTCAAATTGGAGGTGAACTGGCCGGTTTAAGCTACCTAGTTCGGACCAGTCTAGTCCAATTCAAAACAGTATCATCTTCTTCCTTTAGATGACTACACTGTTCAGTCACTAGAAAATTGAACAGCATTGGTGATGCTGAAAAGTCTCCAGCCAAGGAGTTTCAGGCAATGAATGACCACCATTAAGGCACCAATTGGATGGCCAAGAAGTCTCCGAGCTTCCTATATAAAGAGCCCCTTCTCATTCATCCTCTCCACACCTGAAAACTCAATTTTCTCTCAACTCCTCCATTTTTTGGTGAACTAGGGAGGTCAGATTCTTTAGAACCGGGGAGAAGACAGCTACACGCTTATAGTCTCCATTTGCTTCGAAGGTCACCGGAGAAATGTCGGCATGATCGAACAATGAAGCAGCACCCACGGAGCAAAGCTGCCTTGTATCAATCGAGCTGAAATCGGCCAATTTGAGCCTTCTCATGCCAAATCAAGCCCTCCTAACACCTCCATGGTCCTCCTACAGCTGAATTAGAGATAAAAGGTAAGCTAATTTAGCTCCACTCTACAATCTCCGATCAGTGCCAGAGAGAGAACCAGTAGAACTTTGATGATAAAATTCTCACTCAATTCGACATCAATTGATTCAATTCTTGATCCTAGGAGAAACCTCGGTACGAGAGCTATCTGCTCAAATCGAAAGCTTGGACTGTCATGCCCCTGACGGTAAGCTTTTGAAGCTTTCTCTATCTAAGTTTCGTTTTCCGACGAATCTCCGTTCAAGCTCATTCTGGCACCAAATCATGCTATTCAAAGTGCAATTGAATCGTATCAAGGTGTAGAAACACTAATCTAGCTTCAACTTTAACAATTAAACTCATTTGATCGGTCAATTTGATTAAATCAAATTCGGTAGAGTTAGAAGGTTGAAATGGGGGGAGGGGGGCAGGGCGGGGGAGGGGGGATTAGGGGAAATTGGAGAATTTCAAAAATTTAAGGGACTAAAGTACATTTTCATAAAATTGAAGACCAATTGGGCATAATAAAGATGTTGGAGGACCAATTGGAAAATATTGTAATTTCTGGGGCAAAACTTACCATTTTTGTAAAGTAGGGGCAAAATGGTAATTTTGGAAAAGTTGGGGGACCAAATTGGAAATTTAGGAAATTGAACCCCCTTTTTGTGAAATTGAATAAATTGAGGTCCCAATGTGAATTTTAAAGGTTTCAGGACTCAATTTGAGGAAAAACTGGCATTAAGGACTTAAAGTTAAAGAAAAATAACTTTAGGGGCCTAATTGCATGGGATCCTGGTAACTTTAGGGATAGTCAAGATTTCACCGAAGGATATGGTGATCTTGGTAAAGTTTTTCCTAGAAGCTAGTGCGAAGAGGTGGTGGGATAATGTTAGAAGCTTGCATGCCTACACCTCCACATGGGAGAAATTCGAGGAATGATATACAGAAGAATACCTAGCTCCACATCTAATCAACAAGAAGAAGCAAGACATCCTCCACATCCGACAAGGGCTTAACTCTATCTCGTAGTATAAATCCAAGTTTAACGAGTTAAGACCCATTTCCCTCGACCTAGCCTGACCTGCGGATGTTTGCCAACGATTTGTCGGTGGTCTTAATATGGACATAATGTACTCAATGGGAGTGCTAGGATGCCCCCATGGATTTAGTTGTTGTCATCAGCATGGCCCATGAATGTGAGCGTCTAGTACAAACATGACACCGTTGGGTAGAACAGATCGGTAGGAAAGAGGAAGGAGGCCATGACATCCGAGGAAGACAAAAGGAGCTAGGTGGACAGAAATAGAGAACAAGAATGGGGTTCTCCAGGACAAGGCAAGGTTATCGTACACAAATGGAGACAAATACAGTTCTACCAAGGAGAAGCCCCTATTGTTCCAAGTGCCATAAAAACCATGAAGGACTATGTCGAATATGCTACGAATGTAGACAGTCTGGCCATTTTGCAAAGAACTACCCAGCCCTTTAGAGTATTACACAATAAAGTACCCATCTACCACTTCAAGGAACCCAAAGGGCACTAGATAGAGGGTAAGACATCACCACTACATCAAGGGTTCTAACTAGAGTATACAAACTCACCTAAGAAGAAACACGGGAAGACCCTAGTACCATAGTTAGTACTTACCAAAACTCTCCAGAATAAATATAGATAAAAACTGTAATTCTTTATCATCATAATGAAATATATATATTTCCTACAAAAATAAAGTTTTGATATAACTATGAGAAAATAGAAAGGACTTACCCACAAAATTTCAAGGAGTATACAGGAAAGGATGACATTTGAGTACGTCACTTTGAGGATAGATACACTCAAGTACACTTAGAATTTCAGAAGAAAGGGGAAGAATACTACCAAGGAAGGAAAACTCTAAAGAACCATACATATCCTAACTAAGAGGTAATGGAAGCAAGTGACGAGGGATAAGGAGATGAGGCTACAAAGGAAGTGAATGTTGGGGCAAAAGAATTAAAGAAGGCATGCTAGGATGATCCAAGAAAGTAAGTTAAACCCAAGGGAATGATTGGATAGTTTGGAACTCTTGACCTTGAAATTTTGAGCAAGAAACCTCAAGAGAAAGAAACCACACTAGGTAGAGGAGGAAGTGAATATGAAGATATTCTTTTGGACGTATGGGTAAGCCTAGTTATGATAAACTACGGGAAGTGAGTAAACAACATAAACAAAAAAAACATTCCTTAAGTGCGTGATTCAAAAAGGGTTAAGTGAAAGAACAACCAAAGGGTTGGCATGTCAAGCAAATCCCGAGTGAACATTAAGGGAAGTTATTCCCAATACAAATGATGTTGATATAGTTTTGGGGACAAAACTCCTTAAAGGAGGGGAGATTTGTAAACCCCACCCCTTTAAAACAAGGAAACCGAGGAAAGAACCGATCAAACTGAATAAGAAAAACCGAACCGGTTCACAAATCCGATCATCATAGAACCTGCAATTTGGGGACTTTATAACTCCTGAGTGACCCAAAAGGTTCATAAAATCTATGAAAAGAACCTTAAGACAAATTGGAAGAGATAAACCATACTGGTTCAGATGAACCGGATCCAATTAGATTGAACCGGTTTATGAACCGAGTTGGTTCATGAACCGGAACCGATAGAGAGAGGGTAAACCGAGAAATTTATGGATCCCGAGTGACCTAAAGAGTCACAAAAGTTAAGAAAAAGGAAATTAGGATGAATTGGAGATGAAAACCAAACCGGTTCAGGTGAACCAAATTGAACTGGATTGGACTAGTTTGAACGACTATTGAACTTGATGCTAAATTCATTTTGGTAGGTGGCTTAAAAAATTCAGATTTGAGATTTGAGGCCACCATTCAATGGAAAATGAATTTAGATCAATTTAGCAAATTTTAGATATGAAAATTTTGGTCGAATTGGGGGTGAACAGGTCGGTTTAAGCTTTGAACCCGATTGGAATCGGTCTAGTCCGGTTCGGAACAATGCCGTCTTCTTCCTTCAGTTGACAGCAATGTTTACTCGCGAGCAGCGATGGAGAAGCTGAAAAGTCACCAGCCAGGGAGTTTCAGGCAATGAATAACCACCATTAAGGCACAAATCGGATAGCCAAGAAGTCCTCGAGCTTCCTATAAAAAGAACCCCTCCTCATTCATCCTCTCCACACTTGAAAACTCTTTTCTCTCTCAATTGCTCCATTTTTCGGTGAAGCTTGAACCAGAACTCTGACTTGGGTACTTTTCTGAGCCAAAAAATGTGAGGTCGGGTTCTTTAGAATCGGGGAGAAGTCAGCTACACGCATGTGGTCTCCATTTGCTCCGAGGGTCGCCGGAGAAGCGTCGGCTTGATCGAACGGTGAAGCAACTACCGTGGACCGAAGCTACCCTGTTTCGGCCAAGCTGATATTGGCCAAATCGAGCCCTTCTCAGGCCAAACCAAGCCCTCCCAACACCTCCACAGTTCTCGTACAGCAGAATTAGAGCTGAAAGGTAAGCCAATTTGGCTCCCATCTGCAATTTTCGACCGATGTTAGAGAGAGAACCAGCAAAATTTGATGATAAAATTCTCACTCAATTCAGCATCAATTGTTCCAATTCTTGATGCTAGGAGATTAACATCAGGACCAGAGCTATCTAGCCAGATCAAAAGCTTAGATCGTCGCGCCCCCGACGATAAGCTTACGAAGCTTTCTCTCTCTAAGTCTAGGTTTACGGCGAAGCTCCGTTTGAGCTCATTCCGGCGTGCGATTTAAAGTGCAATTGAATTGTATGAAGTGTAGGAACTCTAATCTAGCTTCAATTTCAACAATTAAACTCATTTGATTGGTCAATTTGATGAAATCAAATTCCGTAGAGTCAGAAGGTTGAAATTGGGAGAAAATTGGGGAATTTCAAAAATTCGAGGGGCTAAAGTGTAATTTCATAAAATTGAGGACCAATTCAGCATAATAAAGATGTTGGAGGACCAATTGGGAAATTTTGGAATTTTTGGGGAAAACTTACCATTTTTGTATAGTAGGGGCAAAATGGTAATTTTGGATTGGAAATTTGGGAAATTGAACCCATTTTTGTGAAATTTAATAAATTGAGGTCCCAAGATGAATTTTAAAGGTTTCGGGAGTCAATTTGAGGAAAAACCGGCATTAGGGACTTAAAGTTAAAGAAAAATAACTTTAGGGACCTAATTGCAAATAAATGAAAAGTTTAGTTTTCTCATTCATTGGGAATGAATGAAGGCTATTAGGTCGGGGGATAATGAACAAGGATGTTCATATCATTTAGGAACACAAAGTATCATGAATGCCAGCTAGGACAAGATCGCGTGAATACAAAGAACCAGTCGAGAGGAATTCACTGCATTAACGGGTGATTATGACTTTTAACATCATGCCCGATTGTGGTGATGAGCAAATTAAGCTAAAAACCATTTATCGGTTGTGAGTAGGATTTTATATCATACCCAGTTGGGATGATAACCACCTCAAAAATTAAAGCCCACTACTAAGTTGTATTTTAAACATCACACCCGAGATGAGTGATGTGAAAATCACGCAGAAAAACTACTTACTAGTGTAAACAGAATATACCCGATTGGTATGATGAAACTTCCTCGAAGGAAGTGGAAAACCCATTCACCGGTTATGAGCGAAGATGTCCTGATACTCGTTTGGTATGATGGACTATTAAAAAGTTTATTTTGTCAGAAATGCTCTCCCCTGTCTGTGTGCCTCGACTTAAACATTTTGGGAGACCTTCTTGACGGGAGCTCGAATAACTCTGATAGGCCGGAAGCCTCAGTTTTGGAACTTGGCGGCTAATATGCCCAATTTTGAAAATCTCGGACAGTGAGCCCTAGGCCAGTTGGCATGAGTAGGAGCTCATAAACAAACATGATTCTAAGCCATGAAAACTTAAGTAAATGAATTGTTTGGCCATGGTACCGAGATAGGACTGACATACTCAATAGACTAGCAACAGTGTGACATGACAAGTTGATGGATGAGTCAAGACAAACAGCTATAGGTCGAGTTCAGGGTCAGGGCCATTTTACCATTGACACCAAAGACTAAATGGCTTTGAGGAAAACTTTGTTTGTGCATGCACTTGAGGTACGGGACCATTAAGACGCCCAAAAGGGGTAGTGATGCGTCCTAAGGGCTGCTAGATGACATGGTGGCAATAAGGGAAAAGAGAAGCTACTAGGTTTGTGTTTCTCATCATACCGATTAGTCATAGAGTTCTGTGTTTATACTCCATAGAGTTCTGTGTTTTTACTCCACAAAGTTTTTGTATCTAGACTCCACAAAGTTACTGTATTTGAGACTTCCTAAAGCTTCTATGTTTGAGTTTCAGGTGAATGAGACCGAGATATGGTCTCTGTCCTCATATGAACATAGAGTTTTAATCATGTGTGTTCCATTCATGATGAAGGGCCTGTGTTAGTTGATAAACACATCGGTTATGGTTGAGGAGTGAGTAATGGTGATGAAACTGAGATATTAAAATTTAGAAATTTTATATTAAGGAGTCTAGCACACTACAATTTAAATATTTTCCCTTAAAAGTCAAATTTTAAACACCCATTCACTGAGTCATTGAACACAGCCCCTCCTTTATAACCCTATTTAGATAACCAAGGGAAACCTACCCAAAGACCTCCTGATAGTCACACCTGCAAGACATCATCACTACATCGAGGGTCCCAACCAGAGTATACAACCTCACCCAAGAAGAAACACGGGAAGACCCTAGTACTGTAGTTAGTACTTACCAAAACTCCCCAGAATAAATATAGATAAAAACTGTAATTCTTTATCATAATAATGAAAGTCATATTTCCTACAAAGATCAAGTTATGATACAAGTAATAGAAAATACAAAGGACATACCCACAAAATTTTAAGGAGTAAACAGGAAAGGATGACATTTGAGTACATCACTTTGAGGATAGATACACTCAATGACCATACATATCCTAACCATTCATGAAAACACTCTCAATTTTGTGAAATTGCATTCAGTCCTCCAATTTATGAAAATTGCACAAAAGTCCCCCAAAATCCCTAAATCGCCCTTCATCTTCTTCCCCAATTCAAGCATGTGGAACTCTCATCTTACCTCATCCAATTGGCAGTCTGTAAGTCCTTAATTTCTATAATTCTTGCACCTATTCTCCTCCTCCAGCTCCCCTCGATCATCCTACACTTTGAATTCATGAATTTGGTTGAGTTTTTCTCCTTGTTGGAGCTTCGTTGGAAAGTTCACAGTAGAGAGAGAAAGCTTGTGTTTCTTACCGACAAAGGGGCGGCGGCTGAAGCTTGAGGTGGGGGCAGCTAGAGCTAGTTCAAGGGGATCTAGAAGATTGAATCCTACTACTAAAATTTCTGCTGCCCTGCGCGAATTTGAAGAGAGACATTTCGGGTGGTGCAGCTCTACAATTTAGAAATTCCGTAGAGGAGATGCAGAATTGAGCTTACCAGTGCATGTAAGGGTTTTGTGGAGGGTCTTAGGTGGTCCGAGATGGTTAATGTGGGTGGTGGAAGGGCTGAGAGGATCAAGGTTGCGTCGAGTAGGAGCTCACTACTTTGAGCTTCGAAGTAACTTCACTGTGCGATCCTTTACTCACTTCTCTGAGCGTCCTCTTGTTATTCTAAGAAGGTCTAGAGCTAGAGCACTCTTCTCCAATTCCAGTGCTACTCTTCAAAGCTCCTTTGGTGGAGATTATGCCCATCGTTGGAGCTCTGGTTTGCAGCTCGCCGAAAAATGCAATCTTCTTCTTCTTCTCATGATTGTGAGATGTTGAGAACGAATGAAGAGGTGCTCTTTATATAGGGAGCTCAGAAATTGTTCAGGCTATCTGTCGGCATAAGACTTGGCCTCTGACTCTACCGCCTACAACCAGACTCAAGAGTTTATTTAGTCACCGAAGACTCCAGATTTTCTAGCGACTCTCTCTCCTCCCTCTTCTCTATCAGCGTCTAGAGGTTGAAGATGATGACGTGACAGTCGTGCCACATGGCGCTATGATTGGTCAGTTTTTCTAACGTGTAGTGCCATGTCGGCCATCACCTCTACCTTAAACTCAATAATCAGACATGTGACAGTCTTTCATTGGTTGCTTGTGTCTGCGTGGCGGGCTAACGGGCGCTAGCTAAACATTGACCGGACACGTGGCAGCTTCCCATTGGCTACCCGCATATGCATGGTAGCTGACGAGGCACCAGCTAGCCGTTGACCACTGTTTATTGTCCGCTCACTGGTCTGTTGACCGAGGCAGTCTGATCGTTGACCGGTCCAGTCCGACCGAATTCGCTGACCAAAATTCCAAAATTGGCCGGTTTAGACCCGGTTCGACCATTTTTCTAAAATTTAAAAATTTGTAAATTCATTTTATTTCTAATAGTGGTCTCAATTTCCCAATTTGATATTTTTAAACCACTTAGAAAAATGTATTTGTGAATCGGTTCACTATAGTTCATATCGGTTCGGGTCTGGTTCACCCTGAACCGGTTGGGTTATATTCTCAATTCCACTTCCCGATTCTTCCTTGTAACTTTTATGAATTTTTTATCCCTTGGAATTTTCCAGTTTCCCAAGTTAACTATTTTTCGTTTATTAAACGGCTTGTATCATCATGTATAAACCTATACCGGTTCTTTTCCCAATTTTCTTTGATTCCAAGAGATGGGTTTTACACTATACCTCAAGTGCATGCACAAAACAATAGTTTTTACATAGCCATTTATCTTTGGTGACACTGGTCTAACAGTCACGACCCTCGACCCGACCTACAGCAGTTTGTCTAGGCCGATCCGTTGACTTGGCTTTGACGCACTTTCGCCAGTCCATCGAGTACCATCAGTCCTGACTTGGTACCATGGCAAAATCACACAACCATTTCATTAGAGATTTCATGGCTTTCTCAATTCAATTTTGTTTACAAGCTCCTGCTCATGCCCACTAGCCTTGGGCCCACTGCAAGTGATTATCCAAAACTAAGCATTTAGCCCCATAAGTTCAAAAATTGAGGTCACTGGCCTATATGAGTTGTTCTAGCTCCCATCAAGGTCTTCCTAATAATTTAAGCATTGGCACACAGTCATGGGAGAACACTTCTGACAAAAAAATATTTTCACTTCATCTTCCAACCGGGTGTGATAATATCTCCGCTTACAACTGGCTAGCGGGTTTCTCCTTCCTTCAAGGAAGTTTATCATACCAACCAGGTATGATTTCTCTACTTACAATCGATAAGTAGGTTTTAGCATAAATCGCCCATCACCCCAACCGGGTATGATGTTAAAGTCCCACTTACAAGTGGTTTTTCATTTCTAAAGTGCTCACCATCCCAAACGGGTATGATATTAATATGCCCACTCACCCGATAACCGTGACGTGCTTGTCCTCAGTTGATTTTCCAATTCTATGCGAGCTTGCTCTTGCTTGCATTCTGGTCACACTTGTCCCTACACAATTTGGGTAGCCTTATCACTTACTGTTTAACATTAAAGCCTAGGCTCACAAATTATCGATAAATTGCACTTAGGTCCCTAAAGTTTATTTGTCTTAACTTTAGGTCCCTAATGCCAACTTTTGCCCAATTTGAGTCCCAAGGTTTCCAAAATTACCTTTGAGTGCTCATTTTACCCAAAATTGTATAAGGGGCTCAAGTTTTCCAAATTTCCAATTTGGTCCCCACCTTTTCAAAAATTACCATTTAGCTCATACTTTGCAAAAATGGCAATTGGCCCCCAAATGTTTCAAAAATTGACCAATTGGTTCTCCAACATCTTTTTCATGGCCAATTGACCTTCAATTTTTGGAAATTGCAAAGTGGTTCCTTTATTTATTGAAATGCCCAATTTTCCTCAAAAAATTTCCCCCAATTTCCCCCTTTGAAACTGACTCAATTTGATTTCTTCAAATTGGCCATTCAATTGGGGTTAATTGCTTCAATTGGAGGTATAAATCAGTTCCTACACTTCCATATGATTCAATTGAGATTTGAATCGCATGAATTGAGGCCGGAACGAGCTCAAATGGAGCTTCGCCAAAAAATCCCTCGTAGAGAGAGAAAGATTCGAAAGCTTACCATCGAAGTTACGGTCGTCCGAGCTCTCTATTTAGAAAGGTAGCTCTCGTCCTGAGGTTTATTCTAGGATCAAGAATCACTACAATTAACATCGAATCAAGGAAGAATTTTACTAGTGAAGTTTTGTACTTTCTCTCTTTAACTCCAGCCTCAAATGACAGAGGAGGGTCGAATTAGCTAACCTTTCAGCTCTGTTGCGGTTGTCGGGGTGTTAGGGAGGCTTGGTTTGGCTAGGGGAGGGCTGAAATTGGCCGATTTTAGCTCAACCAAAACACGGCAACTTTGGACCATCGGAGCTGCTTCACAGTCTGATTCTGCTAGCACTTCTCTGGAGGTCCTCAGTTCGAAAAGAGGATGTTATCAAGTAGTTGACTTCCCCTGGAGTCTGTAGGACCCGACCTTGCCTTCTAAGACTAAGAAAATTGCCTATATCGAAGCTCTGGTTTGAGCTTCTCCGAAAACTGAAGAAGCTGAGAGAGAATGGAAATTTGAGGTGTGTGGAGGATGAATGGAGAGAAGCTCTTTATATAGAGAGCTCTGGGACCCTCTATCCAACAACTTTCTATTATGGTCGAGCTTATCCTCATCATGAAACGGCCTGATAGGAGCAATTCAAGCTTTGCCAGCGTTATCAATTTTTTAATTGAATAAATAGTGTTGTCATCTAGAGGAAGAAGATGACATTGTTCCAAACCGAACCGGACCGGTCCAACCAAGTTCAATGTGTAAATCGGTTGATTAGGCCCGATTCGACAGGTTTTCTTAAAATTAAAAATTTCTAAATTCATATAAATTAATTATTCATCTAATGGTTGCTTCAATTCCCCAATTTGATCATTTTAAGCGACCAACAAAAATGAATTTAGAAATTGGTTCAAGTATTCTTTAAACCGATTCAATCTAGTTCAACTCGAACTAGTCTTGTTTTCTCTTCCCAATTATCCCAAGGTTCTTTTCCATGCTTTTTAAGACTTTTTGAGTCACTTGGGGTTTGTCGATTTCCCATTTTACCCTTACTCTATCGATTAAAGTTCATGAACCATCTCAGTTTTCTCTCTTGAGTTGACCGGTTCTTTCCCCGGTTTTCTTATCTTTAAATGACGGGATTTACAAATAACGAAATGATCAAGGAAATAAACATTGCCCTAAGAAGGACCAGAAAATAGTAGGGACTTCACCTTAAAAAGGGACAACATGATAGGCATTAAGGACGAGTGAACTCAAAGGACAACTATTCCAAGACAAGTGACTAGGAGAATAGTGGGGACAAGGTAGTTAACGAACTGACCCTCGAGAAGACCATAAATTTGACAACATCAAGGAATAGAAAGGTGTAAAGGTCAAAACATTGGAAAGGAAGAATGAAGAAATTCTTGAAGAAATAATGACCGAGATTGAATCGACGATCAAACCCAAGCCATGGAAGGGATTAAAAGGGAATAGAGCAACCTCAAAAGGAAAGAGATCGAAAACCCTTCCCTAATAGAAATTAGGTTTTAGTGAGCACAAGTTGGAATAAATACAAAGTACAAGGGATGTGCCAGTAAGATTTCTCGAAGTAAGGGAAAGAAAGAAAGGATGACATCAAAAGATGTCAAGAAATGGACGTGAAAATAGATACCCAAGAAACATGAAGGAAAAGGAAATTCAGGGAAAATAGGAGGAAGCTAACCGAGGAAAGGATCCCTAAAGAGGCATATATATGTTCCAACGAAGAAATAATGAACCCAACTAATGTGGAATAGAAGGTAAATTTCAATGGAATGCTAGTTGGGAATAAAGGACTAGTTTCAAGGGAAGTTTACCCAAGTTAAACCTAAGGAACAGGTAGATGGGAAAATAGCATCAAAAGATGATGTACAAGTAAGAAAGGAGTGAATTGCCCATAATAAGGAGATAGAGGAAAAACTACCTGAGAAACCTTGGAGAAGTAAGCCCTCCCATTTACGAAATGAATAATGGAAATGACCACAGACCACAAGTCTACGTTCACTTAATGGAGCCTAAAGGATGATGGTTGAGCATAGTATGGAATACACGAAATAAGACCTGAAAACCAGAAGTTCATCGGATAGGGAATGAGGGATGAAATGGAAATTTTAAGATAATGGAGGATTAAAAGCAGGAAAATGACCCAAAGTAAAGTGAGTGTAAGGAAGTAAAGGGAAGGACCTTTCAAGGAACTAATAAGAAGATCAAAGGTATAACCCTAAAATGGAAGTCTTTACTTTGAAGGATATAGTAGAGAAGGGAAACCCTAAAAGGAGACCTCCACCAAAACAAGGAAACATTACGTAGACCAAAAAAAGCGTCAACTCGGAATGAGAAAGAGGGAATGGTCATAAGCAAGGAAGAAAAGATGGAGGAAAGGAAAGCCTTGAGTAAAAGACGCCAATGCAAATGAGGAAGGACATAAGTGAAAAAGGATTCTAAGGTGTCGTTAAACCACCAGGAAAACCGACGATTGGAACTAGGGGAAAATCATAGGGAAGTTGGTAAAGAATGAGTAAATAAAGGGAATCGACACGATTCTAATATTAAGAAAATTAAAGGACAATTGGACTACATAGGAAGTGGTTGGGAAACACTACCCACTAGTAGGAATGAACGAAGCCATACGACTCTTGAACAGATGGAAATGGCATAAACCGCTATCAAGGAGGCACACTCTAGAAACCACACTAGGCAAGGATAATTCTGTAAGAAACATATAGTGCCAACAGTTCCAAGAAAGGTGACCTAAGTGAGACTGAGTCTGTTAATCAAACCCAAGAAATTGAACCAGAATCATGCTAAACCAAAAATGAAGGACCAAAATAAGATAAGGAAGAAGTATATCAAAAACCCAAGGGGGTTGAGGACAAGAAGTCCTAAGGGTTGCTAAACTAAGAGCATCAACAATCTAGAAAATGATGGAAAACGGGGACAATCTGATGAATATGGAATGTCCAACCCTAAGGACATGAATAAGAATCCTTAAGAAGGAAAGTCTTACCTGAAAAAGAGTTAGAAGTAGACCTAAGAAGGTACCTTGAAATGGGTAATTTGGACATGATTGACCGGGATACACTCTATGGCGGGAATGGAAAATATAAAGGAAGAAAGACTCCTCAAGTACATGGCTAAAGGATTAAGAGAAAGGAATAGCCAAAGTGCTAATATACCGAGCAAACCCCAAGAGGACATCGAGGAAAGTCACTCCCAGTGCAAATGATTGTGGACTTAGTTTTGGGGACAAAACCCTTAAAAGGAGGGGAGAGTTGTAAACCATGTCCTTCAAAGATAAGAAAAACCAAGGAAACAACCGGTCAACTCAAGAGAGAAAATTGAGTCGGTTCATGAATTTAACCAATAGAGGAAGGGTAAAATGGGAAATTGACAAACCCCATGTCACGCCCTGACCCGGTTTGGTCGAATCCCTGTGATCAACCTTCCACTCTCCTGGTTTAATATAGGGTTTCCCCTCATTATAAACCGTAAAGAGTAAGGCGTCCTTCAAACTTGCACTTTTCCTGGAATAACATAAATCAAAACTGCATAATATTTTAATTTCTATCATACCTATCTCGTAGGCATCTGGGTTAATGGTCTTTAAGGGTAGACTTTCCGAAATTTCCTGAAAGGGACATAAGGGAGGGGTGAGTACGACTACTCAGTTAATGGGTTTTCAATAAATAACTTTGAGAAAAAATGATAGTATTGGAGTGTGTCAAACTCCTTTCTTTCAAAAATCATTTCATTTAAAATCTTGGGTTTTACCACCATTTCCTTATATAATCACGATGTGTCATCACCCAACACACAACCTTCATCATGAAGGTTAATCACACATTCATAGGCCAGCATGTCCACTGAACCCACTTGTGGCTTCGGAGCAACTTTATCGGCCACCTAGATAGAAGTACGTCCACTTCTACCCTGAGAATGAGTGGATGTACGTAACATCCGACCCTCAATCCCGAAATCAATTCTCCGTGTCCGTATGAGGCCAGAGACCATATCCCATCCCCACCCTGGTCTCATGTGCTTAGTGCTACTCTAAATTTCGCACGATCACCTAGTACGACGAACTACCCTTATACTCACCGGGTCGTCCAGGGCCCTTAGGATGCATCACTACCCCTCATGGGCGTCTTGATGATCCCATAATTATAGTGCATGCACAAACAATATTTTCTTATCATGCCATATAATTTGTGGTGCCACTAGTTCAACAGCCCCGATTCTCAACTCAACCTGCAGCTATTTGTCTTGACTAGTCCGGAGACCTGTAATGTCACACTGCCATTAGTTGATTGAATATGATAGTCTTGTCTTGGTACTATGGACAAATAATTCATTTATTAAAGTTTTATGGCACATATCTCATGTTTGTTTACGAGCTCCTACTCGTACCCACTGGCCTATGGCCCACTTGTTCGATATTTTCAAAACTAGGCATAATAGCCCCCAAGTTCCAAAACTGAGACACCCAGCCTATAAGAGCTATCCGAACTCCTGTCAAGAAGGTCTCCCAAATCGTTTAAGCATTGGCACACGGTCAAGTGAGAGCACTTCTAACAAAAATTTGTTTTTAACTATCCATTATACTGACCGGGTATAAGGATATCTCCGCTCATAACTGATGAACGGGATTTCAACTTCCTTCATGAAAGTTTCATCATAGAAATCGGGTATGATCTACTTACAATCGGTAACTAGTTTTTCCACATGATTTTCACATCACTCATCTAACTTGCTATGTTTAAAATACCACTTGGCAGTAGGTTTTCATTTTAGGTACTTATCATCCCCAACCGAGTATGACATAAAATCTCACTCACCCGCCAATGCAGTGAATTCCACTAGACCGGTCCCTTGTTTTTACGCGAGCTTGTCCTTGCTGGCGTTCCCGGTGCTTTGTGTTCCTACATGATATGAATATCTCGGTTCATTATCTATCGGCCTAATAGCCATCATTCATTCCAAATGAATGAGAAAAACCAAACTTTTATTTATTTGTAATTAGGTCCGTAAAGTTATTTTTAATTAATTTTAAGTCCCTAATGCCAGTTTTTCCTCAAAATAAGTTCCAAAACTTTTAAAATTTCCCTTGGGACCTCAATTTATTCAATTTCAAAAAAAAAGGGGTTTAATTTCCTAAATTTCCAATTTGATCCCCCTAATTTTTCCAAAATTACCATTTTGCCCTTCCTTTACAAAAATGGTAAATTTTACCCCAAAAATTCTAAAATTCCTCAATTGGCCCTCTAACATTTTTATCATGCCCAGTTGACCCTCAATTTTAGGAAATTGCATTTCAGTCCTTCGAATTTTTGAAAATCCTCAATTTTCATCAATTTTTCCCCCAATTCCAACTTGTTAACACGGTCGAATTTGATTTAATCAAATTGACCAATCAAACGTTTCCAATTGTTGAAATTGAAGTTGAAATTGAGTTTCTACATGTTCATACGATTCTTTAGCAATTTTAATCGCAAGTTTTAACGTCGGAACGAGCTCAAATGGAGCTTCGCCGGAAAATGAACTATAGAGAGAGAAAGCTTCGATTACTCACTAGTGAGGGCATGGCGATCCAAGCTTTCTATCTGGGCAGGTAGTACTCCTCCTGAGGTTCTTCCTAAAATCAAGAATGACATCAATTGATGTCGAATTGGATCAAAATTTCATCATTGAAATTCGACCGACTCTCTCTCTAACACCGATCGAAAATTGCAGAGGGGAGGCAAATTGGCTTACCTTTCCATCCTAATTCAGTCGTGGGAGGGCTGAGAAAGTGTTGGGAGGGCTTGGTTTGCCCTGAGGAGGGCTCGAATTTGCCGATTTCAACTTGGCTGAAAAGGGGTAGCTTCGGTCCGCCGGTGCTTTACTATTCGATCACGCCATCGCTTCTTCGACTACTCTTGAAACGAATGTGTGTCACCACCGTGTAGCTGACTTCTCCCCGGTTCTAATGAACCCATCCTCACCTTCTTTGTCTCAAAAATGACCTTATATCGGAGCTCTGGTTTGAGCTACATTGGAAAACTAAGTAACTAAGAGAGAGTGAGTTTTTCAGGTGTGAAGAGTATGAATGGAGAGGGGCTCTTTATATAGGGAGCTCGGAGACTCGTCAGCCGTCCGTTTGGCATCTTTATAACAAGCATTGATAGTCGGAAATGTATTGAATGGAGTCATCTTCTTCGTCGGTGCTGCTCCAATTTTCCGGTGAGTGAACAGTGCTGGCATCTAAAGGAAGAAGATGACACTATTCCAAATCGGATCGGACCGGTTCGAACCGGGTTCACAGATGAAACCGGCTGGTTCACCCCTCATTTGACCGAATTGTTCAAATCTAAAAATTTCTAAATTTATCTAAATTCATATTCTATCCAATGGTGGCTTCAAATCTCGAATTTGAATTATTTAAGCCACCTAGAAAAATGAATTTAGAATTCAGTTCAATAGTAGTTAAAACCGGTCCGAAACAATTCGGATCTGGTTCACCTGAACTAGTTTGGTTTTCATCTCCAATTCCTCCTCAAGTCCATTTCCATGAATTTTAGGACTCTTTGTGTCACTTGGGATCCATACATTTCCCAGTCTACCCTCTCTCGATCAATTCCGATTTATGAGTCGATTCAGTTCATAAATCGGTTCTATCTGGGGTGATATTCTATCACAAGATCATAATATTTCACCAATTCCATTCATCTCCTCTGACGAAGATTTAACTCCTTCTGAGTTAGAAAGTACTTAAGACTCTTGTGATCTGTGAATATTCGGCACTTAACCCCGTAGAGGTAGTGTCGCCATATCTTTAGGGCAACACTATTACAGCTAATTCCAAGTCATGAGTCGGGAAATTTCTCTCATGTACCTTCAGCTGTCGCAAGGCATATGCGATAACCTTCCCCTGTTGCATTAGGACACAACCAAGCCCTTGTCTAGAGGCATCACTATAGACTATGTACTCTCCTGCATTAGGATCAGGTAAGGAGAGTACGAGTGCGTTTGTTAGTCGAGTCTTTAACTCTTGGAAAGACTTATCACAACACTCATCCCATTTATACTCAACTCCCTTCCTGGTGAGTCGAGTTAGCAGAGCTGGTATTTTAGAAAAATCTTGCACAAACCACCTATATTATCCTACCAATCCTAAGAAACTTCTTATTTCTGTAGGATTCCTTGGAGTTTTCCATTCTGATATGGCTTTCACCTTAGTTGGATCCACTTCAACTCCATCCTTAGATACAATGTGCCCTAAGAACCCTACCTCCTGCAGCCATAACCCACACATAGAAAATTTTGCATATAATTGGTTTTCCTTCAATATTTCCAATGTAGTTGCCAAATGCTCTTCATGATCCGACCTGGTTCGTGAGTATATTAGGATGTCATCTATGAAGACTATCACAAACCTGTCCAAATGAGGTTGGAACATGTGGCTCATTAAGTCCATGAAGGCTGTAGGGGCATTTGTTAATCCAAATGGCATCACTCTAAACTCATAGTGTCAATATCTAGATCTAAATGTCGTCTTAGGGATGTCCTCTTCTCTAATCCTGAGTTGGTGATAGCCCGACCGAAGGTCTATTTTATTGAAGTAAGCTGCTCCCTTTAATTGGTCAAACAAATCGTCTATCCTTGGGAGTGGGTATCGATTCTTGATGGTGACCTAGTTCAACTTTCTATAGTCGATGCATAGTCTCATGCTTCCATCCTTTTTTCTTTACAAATAGAACAGGAGCACCCCAAGGAGACTGACTTCGACGTATGAAATTATTTTCCCATAATTCGTCCAAGTTTTCCTTTAATTCCTTTAGCTCTGCTGAAGCCATGCGATATGGGGCCTGGGATATGGGGTTTGATCCTGGGGTTATTTCTATAGTGAACTCCACTTGTCCACTTGGAGGTAGTCTGGGTAGCTCTTATGTCAAAACCTCTGGATAATGTCTGACTACCGTAATGCTATCTAGTTCTTTTTCTTCAGACTTTTTGCCTATAACCATGGCCAGAAAGGTTGTACATCCTTTCTGTATCATCCTTTAAACTTTTAGGTGGGACACCAATTGTACCTTTCCTTTCCTTCTATCTCCTTGGAACTTTAGTACTTTCGTTTTGGAAGTGTGGAAAGTTACCGTCTTCCTTCTACAGTCCATCCTTGCTTGATGATTACTCAGCTAGTCCATTCCCAAAATTACTTCAACCTCTCTTAGGGGTAATGTGATCAAGTCAGCTTCAAGTTTGATTCCTCCAATTCTTATCTCACATCCCTTTAATTGTTTATTTTTGTATAAACCTTCTCCTAAAGGGATAAAAATGTTAAGGCTTTGTACTAGTGGAATGAGCTCTAGGGGTACTTTCGAAACCAACTTTTCCTTGACAAATGATTTCTCTGCTTTGGAGTCAAAGAGGGCATAGACTGGTTGTTCCCATAGCTGTATATACCCTGATTTAAGAAAAGTATAGTTTAGAAGGAATTCTCTTTTATTAAATCAAAAGATGTTTAATGTACATGACTTCTTTGGACTAATTTGTAGGGTTTTAGGATGTACCCGCTACAATGCTAGGGTCTCCTCTAGCTTCCTCCTAAGTGAGGTTGTATACTCTAGCTGGTACACTTAATGTACCTTCTGGTCTGAGGTTCCTGGGATTCCCTTGAGGTGGTCCAAGAGTATTACTCTGTTTGTTCTTCCTAAGGTGGGACAATCCTTTACGAAGTGTCCTACTCATCCGCATGTGAAACAGGTATGGCATGCTCTCTCATGGTTTCTTTGGCACTTCGGGCAGCGAGGGTTTCCTTGGGGTAAAGTAGGGACTATTCTGGGGGGAGGTGGTGGCATGCCCCTTCTCCGTTGGAATACCAATTTGTTTCCTCCTCTTGGATATGTATGTTCTTTTCGTCCTCCTTGACAATTTGGATACTTATCCCCCTTTCTGGTTGTCTGCTCCAATCGACGGCGTTGGATTTGTACCAATCGTTCACCTTCGTGAGCCATACTGATTATAGCTTCCAGATCTGTGGGGCATCCTAGTACTCCCATACGGTCCCTAATGTTCATGTTGAGACCATTCACAAACCTCTAGCATATGTCAGCTAGCCCGGATAGGTCGGGAGCGAAGGGTCTTAACTCGTTGAATTTTGTTTCATACTCTGATATGGAGATAAGCCCTTGCCGAAGCTAGATGAACTCTTGTTTCTTCTCATTTATTAGGTGGGGTGCCAGATACTCCTCTGAATACCTCTCCTCAAATTATTCCCAAGTGGGGGTGGTGGTATGTAGGTTTCGAACAATATCCCACCACCGTCTAGTGCTTCCTTCCAGGAAGAATTCCATCAAGATCACCTTATCCTCTAGTGGTATCCAGACAATTCCCATCAACTTCTTAGCATTGGCCAAATAATCCATGGCAATTCCAGTATCCTTTTCTCTGAGGAAAGGTTTACATCCTAGTTGTCGGAGGCTTTTGAGATTTTTAGGAATGTCCGTTGGAGCGGCTGGACTAATAGGGGGATGGTGGGATTGTATTTCTTCTGGTTCAACCTGCAAGTTGGTGCCCACCTCAGGAGTGACGTTAGGTTGGCCAAATACATGGGTGAATTCCTCATGCAATCTTTGATGCTCCCCGTTGAGTCCAAGAGGGGTTGTTTGGAGACGGCAGCCCTAGTTCTCATGGTTCCCTTCTTTGGAGCCATTTCTAAAAATTTTTAAAATAACTTCTATTAGTTACTATATTTTCTAGTCTTGATTATAAATTCAAGGAAACAGGCTCTCATACCACTAAAGTTGTCATGCCCCGACCTGGTTTGGTCGGATCCCCGTGATCAACCCACCACTCTCCTGGTTTATTAAAGGATTTCCCCTCGTTATAAACCGTAAAGAGTAAGGCGTCCTTTAAAACTGCACTTTTCTTGGAATAACATAAATCAAAACTGCATAATATTTTAATTTTTATCATACCTATCTCACGGGCGTCTAGGTTAATGGTCTTTAAGGGTGGACTTTCCGGAATTTCCTAAAAGGGATATAAGGGAGGGGGTGAGTACGACTACTCAGTAAATGGATTTTGAATAAATAACTTTGAGGAAAAAGGATTGTATTGGAGTGTGTCAGACTCCTTTCTTTCAAAAATCATTTCATTTAAAATCTTGGGTTTTACCACCATTTCCTTATATAATCACGATGTGTCATCACCCAACACACAACCTTCATCATGAAGGTTAATCACACATTCATAGGCCAGCATGTCCACTGAACCCACTTGTGGCTTCGGAGCAACTTTATCGGCCACCTAGATAGAAGTACGTCCACTTCTACCCTAAGAATGAGTGGATCTACGTGATATCCGACCCTCAATCCCAAAATCAGTTCTCCATGTCCATATGAGGATAGAGACATCATCCCATCCCCATCCTGGTCTCATGCATTCAGTGCTACTCTAAATTTCGCACGGTCACCTAGTACGACGAACTACCCTTATACTCACCAAGTCGTCCAGGGCCCTTAGGATGCATCACTACCCCTCATGGGCATCTTGATGATCCCATAATTATAGTGCATGCACAAACAATATTTTCTTATCATGTCTATTGAAAATGATATAAGGGAGAGGGTGAGTACGACTACTCAGTAAATGGGTTTTCAATAAATAACTTTGAGGAAAAAGGATTGTATTGGAGTGTGCCAGACTCCTTTCTTTCAAAAATAATTTCATTTAAAATCTTGGGTTTTACCACCATTTCCTTAGTTAATCATGGTGTGTCATCACCCAACACACAACCTTCATCATGAAGGTTAATCACATATTCGTAGGCCAGCATGTCCACTGAACCCACTTGTGGCTTCGGAGCGACTTTACAGGCCACCTAGATAGAAGTACGTCCACTCCTACCCTAAGAATAAGTGGATGTACATGATATCCGACCCTCAATCCCAAAATCAATTCTCCGTGTCCATATGAGGACAGAGACATCATCTCGTCCCCACCCTAGTCTCATGCGCTTAGTACTACTCTAAATTTCGCACGGTCACCTAGTACGACGAACTACCATTATACTCATCGGGTCGTCCAAGGCCCTTAGGATGCATCACTACCCCTCATGAGCGTCTTGATGATTCCATAATTATAGTGCATGCACAAACAATATTTTCTTATCATGCCATATAATCTGTGGTGCCACTAGTCCAACGGCCCCGACTCTCAACTCAACCTGCAGCTATTTGTCTTGACTGGTCCAGAGACCTGTCATGTCACACTGCTACTAGTTGAATAAATATGTCCGTCCTGTCTTGGTACCATGGACAAACAATTCATTTATTAAAGTTTTATGGCACATATCTCATGTTTGTTTACGAGCTCCTACTCGTGCCCACTAGCCTATGGCCCACTTGTTCGAGATTTTCAAAATTGGGCATAATAGCCCGCAAGTTCCAAAACTGAGGCCTCCGACCAATAAGAACTATTTGAGCACCTGTCAAGAAGGTCTCCCAAATTGTTTAAGCATTGGCACACAGTCAGGAGAGAGCACTTTCAACAAAAATATGTTTTTATCTGTCCATTATACCGACCGGGTATTAGGACATCTCCGCTCATAACCGATGAACGGATTTTCAACTTCCTTCGTAGAAGTTTCATCATACCAATCGGGTATGATCTACTTACAACCGATAAGTAGTTTTTCCACATGATTTTTACATCACTCCTCTAAGTTGTGATGTTTAAATACCACATGGTAGTGGGTTTTCATTTTAAGGTAATCATCATCCCCAACCGGGTATGATATAAAATCCCACTCACCCATCTATGCAGTTAATTCCACTAGACCAGTCCCCTATTTTCACGCGAGCTTGTTCTTGCTGGCGTTCCCGATAATTCGTGTTCCTACACGATATGAACATCTCGGTTCATTATCTCTCGGCCTAATAGTTTTCATTCATTCCAAATCAATGAGAAAAACCAAACTTTTATTTATTTGTAATTAGGTTAGTAAAGTTATTTTTCTTTAACTTTAAGTCCCTAATGCCGGTTTTTCCTCAAATTGAGTCCCAAAACTTTTAAAATTCCCTTTGAGACCTCAATTTATTCAATTTCACAAAAAGGGTTTAATTTCCCAAATTTCCAATTTGGTCCCCCAATTTTTCCAAAACTACCATTTTGCCCTTCCTTTACAAAAATGGTAAATTTCACACCAAAAATTCTAAAATTCTAAAATTCCTCAATTGGCCCTCTAACATTTTTATCATGCTCAATTTTAGGAAATTAAATTTCAGTCTTCCGAATTTTTGAAAATACTCAATTTTCACCAATTTTTTCCCCAATTCCAAATTTTTAACACAGCCGAATTTGATTTCATCAAATTGACCGATCAAACATTTTCAATTGAAGAAATTGAGTTTCTACATGTTCATACAATTCTTTAGCAATTTGAATCGCAAGTTTTAACGTCGAAATGAGCTCAAACGGAACTTCGCCAGAAAATGAATTGTAGAGAGAGAAAGCTTTGATTACTCATTGGTGTGGGCACGGCGGTCCGAGCTTTCTATCTGAGCGGGTAGTTCTCCTCCTAAGGTTCTTCCTAGGATCAAGAATGACATCAATTGATGTCGATTTGGATTAGAATTTCCTCATTGAAATTCGGCCTACTCTCTCTCTAACACCAATCAGAAATTGCGGAGCGAAGCCGAATTGGCTTACCTTTCCATTCTAATTCGGCTGTGGGAGGGCTTGGTTTGGCCTGAGATGGGTCGAATTGGCCAATTTCAACTAGACTTAAACAGGGTAGCTTCGGTCCGCCAGAACTGCTTCATTGTTCGATCACACCGGCACTTCTCCGGTGACTCTCGAAATGAATGGACATTACCACCATGTAGCTGACTTCTCCCTAATTCTAATGAACCTGAACTCACCTTCTTTGGCTCAAAAATGACCCTATATCGGAGCTCTGGTTCGAGCTTCGCCAGAAAACTAAACAAGTGAGAGAGAGTGAGCTTTTCAGGTGTGGAGAGGATGAATGGAGAAGGGCTCCTTTATATAGAGAGCTCGAGGACTCGTCGGCCGTCCGTTTGGCATCTTTATGATAGGCATTGATGGCTGGAAACGTATTGAACAGAGTCGTTTCTTCTACGCCAACACTGCTTCGATTTTCCAACGAGTGAATAGTGTTATCATCTAAGGAAGAAGACGACATTATTTCGAACTATCCGGAACGGTCCAAACCAGGTTCACAGCTGAAACTGGATGGTTCACCCCTAATTTGACCAAAATTTTCAAATCTAAAAATTTCTAAATTCATATTCTATCCAATGGTAGCTTTAAATCTTAAATTTGAATTATTTAAGCCACCTAGAAAAATTAATTTAGAATTTGGTTCAATAGTAGTCCACACCAGTTCGGATCCGGTTCACTTGAACCAGTTTGGTTTTCATCTCCAATTCCTCCTCAAGTCCATTTCCATGACTTTTAGGACTCTTTGGGTCATTTGGGATCCATACATTTCCCAGTCTACCCTCTCTCTATCGATTCTGGTTCATGAGTTGATTCGGTTCATAAACTAGTTCTATCCGGTTTGGACCTAGTTCACTTGAACCGGTCTAGTTTTTCTTGCCCAATTCATCCTAAGGTTCTTTTCCAAGATTTATGAATCATTTTAAGTCACATGGAAGTTGTAAATTCTCAATTTACCTATTTCCTATTAATTGAGCTTGTAGACCGATTCAATTTAAGAATTCAAAACTGTCTTATTCTTTCCCTAATTTTCTCATTATCAAAGGATGAGGTTTACAACCTAAGTGACTCAAAGAGTCATAAAAAGCATGGAAAAGAACATTGGGACAATTGGGAAGAGAAAACTAGACCGACTCGGAGTGAACTGGTTTGAACCATACTTGAACTGGTTCCTAAATTCATTTTTCTTGGTGGCTTAAAATGATCAAATTGGGAAATTAAAGCCACCATTAGATGGAGAATGAATTTAGATACATTTAGAAATTTTTTATTTTAAGAAAATTGGTCGAATCGGGCTTGAACCGGCCGATTTAGCATTAAATCCGATCGGATCGATTCAGTCCGGTTCGGAATAGTGTCATCTTCTTCCTCTGGATGACAGCACTATTCATTCAATGCAGAAACTTATAACGCTGGTGAAGCTTGAATTGCTCCGATTAGGCTATTTTAAGGTGAGGATAAGCTTGACAAAAATGAAAAGTTGTTAGATAGAGGGTCCTCGAGCTCCCTATATAAAGAGCTCCTCTCCAGTCCGGTCAAATCGGTTTAGTTCAGTTCGGAACAGTGTCATCTTCTTCCTCTAGATGACAACACTATTCATTCAATGCAGAAACGGATAACGCTAGCAAAGCTTGAATTGCTCTTATCAGGCCATTTCAGGGTGAGGATAAGCTCGACAAAAAATGGAAAGTTGTCGAGCAGAGGGTCCTCGAGCTCCCTATATAAAGAGTTATTCTCTATTCATCCTCCACACACCTAAAATCTCCATTCTCTCTCAACTGCTCCAGTTTTCGGCAAAGCTCAAACCAGAGCTCTGATATAGGCATTTTTCTTAGCCTCAGAAGGCAAGGTCGAGTCATACAAACTTGAGGGAAGTCAGCTACCTGATAGCATCCTCCTTTCGACCCAAGGACCGTCGGAGAAGCACCAGTAGAATCAAATACTAAAGCAGCTCCAATGGACCGAAGCTGCCCTATTTTGGCCGAGCTAAAATAGGCCAAGTTCAACCATTCTCTAGCCAAACCAAGCCTCCCCAACACCCCCACATCCCTCACACGACTGCAACAGAGTTGAAAGTTAAGCCAATTCGACCCTTCTCTATCATTTCAGGTCAGAGTTAGAGAGAGAGAGTGCAAAATTTCACTAGTAGAATTCTCCCTCGATTCGATGTTAATTGTAGCGATTCTTGATCCTAGAATGAACCTCGAAATGAGAAATACCTTCCCAGATAGAGAGCTCGGACCACTGCACCTCTAATAGTAAGCTTTCAAAGCTTTCTCTCTCTACGAGTGATTTTTTGGCGAAGCTCCATTTGAGCTCATTCTAGCCTCAATTCATGCGATTCGAAGCTCAATTGAATCGTATGGAAGTGTAGGAACTGATTTATACCTCTAATTAAAGCAATTAACCCCAATTTAATGGCCAATTTGAAAAAATTAAATTCAGTCAGTTTGAAAGGGGGAAATTAGGGGAAATTTTTGGGGAAAATTGGGTATTTCAAAAAATTGAGAAACCTCTTTACAATTTCCAAAAATTGAAGGCCAATTGGCCATGAAAAAGATGTTGGAGGACCAATTGGTCGATTTTTGAAACATTTGTGGTCAAATTGCCATTTTTGAAAAGTAGGGGCAAAATGGTAATTTTTGAAAAGTTGGGGACCAAATTGGAAATTTGGAAAACTTAAGCCCCTTATAAAATTTTGGGTAAAATGAGGACTCAAAGGTAATTTTGCAAACCTTGGGACTCAAATTGGGCAAAAGTTGGCATTAGGGACCTAAAGTTAAGAAAAATAAACTTTAGGGACCTAAGTGCAATTTATCAATAATTTGTGAGCCTAGGCTTTTATGTCAAACCGTAAGTGATAAGGCTGCCCAAATCATGTATGGACAAGTGTGACCAGAATGCAAGCAAGAGCAAGCTCACGTAGACTTGGAAAACTAAACGAGGACAAACACATCATGGTTATCGAGTGAGTGGTTATATTAACATCATACCCGGTTGGCATGGTGAGCACTTTAGAAACGAAGAACTACTGTAAGTGGGACTTTAACATCATACCCAATTGGGGTGATGGGCGATTTAAGCTAAAACTTACTTATCGGTTGTAAGTAGAGAAAATCATACCAGGTTGGTATGATTAACTTCCTTGAAGGAAGGAGAAACTCGCTAGCCGGTTGTAAACGAAGATATCATCATACCCAGTTGGGGTGATGGGCGATTTAAGCTAAAACTTACTTATCGGTTGTAAGTAGAGAAAATCATACCAGGTTGGTATGATTAACTTCCTTGAAGGAAGGAGAAACTCGCTAGCCGGTTGTAAACGAAGATATCATCACATCCGGTTGGTGGATGAAGTGAAAATATTTTTTTTGTCAGAAGTGTTCTCCCCTAACTGTGTGCCAATGCTTAAATTATTAGGGAGACCTTCTTGACGGGAGCTAGAACAGCTCAAATAGGCCAGAGGCCTCAATTTTTGAACTTATGGGGCTAAATGCCCGATTTTGGAAAATCACGTGCGGTAGGTCCAAGGCCAGTGGGCATGAGCAGGAGCTCATAAACAAAATTGAATTGAGAAAGCCATAAAATCTCTAATGAAATGGTTGTGTGATTTCGCCATGGTACCATGTCAATACCGATGGTACTCGGTGGACTGGCGGTAGTGCGTCAAGGCTAGGTCGACAGACCAGCCTAGACAAACAGCTGCAGGTCGGGTTGAGGGTTAGGGCTATTGGACTAGTGGTACCAAAGATAAATGGCCAAATTTGAAAATTATAAACCTCAAGTTGAGCATTTTAGGGTATTTGGGTGTGTGTGTGTTATGCTCATGATTATGTACCTTATAAAGGGAAGCTCAATTCTTGAAGTATTAAAGGCATAATGTTGGGAATGCTTACTGAGTTTATGATCCTATAAATAAAAAGGGTCTTGATAAGTCGAAGCATTATATGTTTGGAAGATGAAAAATGGTCTTGTGATGAAGTGAGTGAAAAGGAATCAAATGTTCTTACCTCGGAAGGGAATCATATTGATCTTCTTAATTATGAATAGAAATCTGTTCAATAATCATTAATAGATATTAAAATTGAGCCAGAAGAAATTTTATGTGAACAAGGTGATACTAATATGGAAGTGGTGAATGAATCATCTAAAACTAATCATGGAAGAAGGCTTAAAAGATATGCTTATATGAATGCAAGATTATGTAATGATTATTACGTTTGATGATCCTATAAAATTTGAAGATGTTGATAAGGAACCTAAATGGAAGAAAGCAATGGAGGAAGAAATAGAATCTATTGAATGAAATGACACTTGGTACTTAATAGATTTACCTCATAATCACAAGACTATAGGAGTCAAATGGATTTACAAGACCAAGGTTAATGAACAAGGCAAAGTGAAAAAATAAAAGGCAAGACCTATGGTTAAAGGCTATTGTCAACAATATTGTATTGAATATAAAGAAGTATTTGCTCCCATTGCTAGATGTGAAACCATTAGAACTATTTTGGCTCTATATGTTGTAAAAGGATTGAGTATTTTTCATATGAATCCGAAGAGTGCATTTTTGTATGATAAACTAATGGAAGATGTATATGTAAAACAAATTCAAGTTTTTATCAAAAAAAAGGACGGAAGAAAATGTTTATAAGCTTAAGAAGATCTTGTATGGTTTGAAGCAAGTCACTCATGCTTAGTACAACCGAATTGAGGAATATTTTGTTTGGAATGATTTTCTAGAGTGTGCTTATGATTATACTTTATTCGTTCACAGGAAAGATGAACAATAATTGTAATTCTCTATGTTTATAATATTGTATTCACTAGAAGTGGTGAGTATTTATTGGCAAATTTCAAAAAAATCCATGAAATGTAAATTTGAAATGACAAATTTAGGAAGGATGAAGTACTTATTGGGAATTGAAAATTAGATTTTCATTTGTCATGTCAATGATATGTTGAATAAGTTTGGAATGGAAGATTACAATGGTGTAAGTATTCCTATTATTCTTGAAACTCGTTTGTCTAAGTAGGGAAATAGTATTGCTATTGATTCTATAAGGTACCAACAAATTATTGGCAGCCTAATGTAACTTAATTCTATTATACCTAATTTGGCATATGATATATTTTTAGTTAATCCATATATGGAGTATTTTTTTAAAAGTCAAGAAGTAACAAAGAAAATTTTGTGATATGTCAAGAGAACTCTTGACATGAAAATTCTATACGAAAGACAATTGAATTCAAAGCTGGAATGATTCAAATAGTGATTATGTTGGTGAAATTAAATCGAAAATTATTTCAAGTTTTATTTTTAAACTGTAAATGAAGTTGTATTTTGGGTTTCAAAAAATTAACGTTATGAATTGAAATTAACTTTGTAGTTGTTTATGCAGCATGGCAATCTATTTGCCTACCCATGATATTAGGATTTCTAGGAGAGGAGTAGAGAACACGTATCATATTTTGTGATAATACTTTTGCTATTAAACTTTACAAGAATAATGTGCTTTATAAAAGGAGTAAGCAAATACTTATTAAGAATCATGTGTTTTATGAAAGGAGATGTGTGTTTTCATTTAATAGTGTGATCTTAGAAAGGAAGGGAGTTTAAGGCAAGAGTATATAGATAAAAAAAGTAACTTGCAAATATTTTTACAAAGTGAAGAGAGAGACATTTGAATCTTTCCAAAGTGAATTGGACATGAAGATAAAAGGAGAAGGATTCTTATCTCGTTCAATAAATGGTACAACAAATGAAAGTCAAGCAATCTACTTATTATGATTCATTTATTTGTAATTGAATAGGGGCGTATGTACTTAGCATGCACTACCTAGGCAGGGAGTTACCCCGAATAAATAAACATATTTATATTATGCTGTCATGGTGTGAAAAGAAATAGTAAGATTCAAGAAACACCTTTGCATGTCGCTGCTCCCAGAGAGCCTCATTCTTTCCTGAATCCTGTGTCCATATTGTGATCTTCATCTTTGAAGCAGGAAGCCGAAGCCATTCGACAACAGATTTCCTTCACAAGAGAAATAAAGCTCAATTTACAACGATTCATGAAAAAGATAATCACGCGGAGCTCTAAATCAATCGTTGGAGATGTGAAGAAAGAACGAAACAAAAGAGGCGACAAATCTATCATCATCAGTACCATTATTTCACTTTATTCTTTACGAATTGTAGTATAGAGTCTCATGTTTAAATCCTGGCAAAAGCAAAATAACTGAACAACTAAACTCAATTTGTCCTAAACAACTTAATTTTGATGTTACCATCAAATATTTAAATGATAAAGTTGGTCGTATTCTTTTTATCTAGCTCTTCTTTTAGATTAAAACTTTTGTGGATGTATATTAAGCTTCGTCTTCAAACTCTAGGAAGCCTACATGTACATGTGGGTTATATATATTTTTAGGTACCTTATTGATTTCGTCCAACCAACCGCAAAGCTGAATATGGAACAATTACAATAAAAATGGTTATTTTTATATGATAATTGTATTAATTATAAAATTAGAATAGTTCATATATCACCCTATAATTAACCCATTTTTAATTGATAATATAAAGTACAATTTAAATATTTCTTAAAAATATATAAAATTATACCATTGGCAGGCTAGCGTTTCCGTATGGAGGGCCAGGTTGGCAAGGACCCAAATAATTCTGGTTTGTGCCTGTCCTGTCTGATTCAAAAATCACGGGGCGCCCCCCAACTGCCAGATCTCTATATTTTTTTTTCTGTTCCATCAGTATCAACTGAATTACAAGTCTGTAATTGACCACTGGTAAAAGCCCCTTTCCTAGTCTTGATCGGAATGTTCTCTCTCTTTTTAACCTGAACGGACCATGTTATTTACACAGGCATCACATGATTGTACCATACTCATTTCTCCTCCATCCATTGATTCATCTTCTTTGGAATCATCCAAAAGATTTATCAGCATATGACAGCGTCAGTTTTGTTCATAACCAAGTCTTTTGGCCTTATCCCTCAGCAAAATACCAGATCAGTCACTCTCAGACCTCCCCTACTCCCGCTTCAAGTGCCCAATTATTGATTGTAGTAAAAGTTGAACTATGTTCTATTCAATATAATATGAAAAACATCACAAGGGAATGAAACTAACTGCAGAAAAACTGGCAATGACTCCGGGTATTGGTAATGTGCTGTAATGGTAAGAAATGGAGAAATGCCAAACAACTTCACCAGAAAGAGTTCATATTTACACAGGATCTCACATGAAAATTGTACAAGTGGATGGAAGATGGTTGAAAATGAAATAAGCAGTTGCAGACTACCTCACATTGTGGATAATAAAGGAACCCATAAAGAGTGAAAAAAAATAACAGCCAAAACTCACAAATCCATGGTTACACTGGAAGAAAAGCTATAGACAAGGTGCAATGGCAATATGATCATGATCATCTTCCTTAACAATCATACAGAAATTATTAATAATATCAAAATTACTATAGCATGTGATATTATTGGAAAAGCTTCTTTTTGTTTATCCACAGAGACCTTTAGCTCATATCTCAGGAGGCAGGAGGGAAGAATTTACAGTGCCGTGGAAAGAGGCTGGCTGACCTGAGAATTTACAGGCTAGGTGATCAGAACACCCACAGGGCAGATTTTCATTTACGTGGTGTGTGACATATTGTATGCACGGTTTAATCTCTCCAAGATCGTGCTAGCTTTCCTCTTGGCCCTTGAAGTTCCACTTCTGCAAATCTCTGAGATTGTACCATATGTCTTCTCCTCCTCCCTCAAATCCTTCAACTTGGTCCGATCACTGCAGCATATAGTGTGGAGGATTGCTATACAGTTTTCCTTATTTCGTGCACATGAGGTCTCCCTCATGATGCTGAGCAGGCATGGAACCGCGTCAAGCAATGCCATTTCCTCGATAGCCTTCTGATGGCTTGAGATGATTGCAAGTATAGCCAACAGCTCATCAACTCGTGAGCGGTTCTCAATCTTACTTAAAATCACACCCACTGCACCTTCCCTCACAGCTCTCGCCCTGTTCTCATGGATAATGCACAGATTAAAAATGGCCGAGGCAACATCAGTCATGGTAAGCGGATGACCCTCTTCTAAAAGATTGATCAGGGGCCTTAAAGCACCGCACTTTCCAATAAGTTCCTTATTGGAATCAAGAGCCGACAACGTGAAAAGAGTAGCAGCTGCATTACTCCTCGTAGCAATAGTCCCTGACCTCAATGCTTCCATCAGAAGTGGTATCACAGATGGGGTTTCTGCAACAAGCTTCTTATTATTGTCATGGATAGAGAGATTCAACAGGGTGGTAATAACATCTTCCTGGAGATCAAGATGGACACTGCTTGAAGATCTGACAGCAGACAGAGGATTCAGCAACTGGGCAATGGCTTCGGGGGATTCACCAAAGAGGCCACGGAAAGATGGCATTTTCTTGGTCAAGAGTCTAAGCTCCTTGGCGGCCTCTTTCTGTTCAGAGATGGTGGATGCCATCTTCCCGAGAAGAGACAGAAATTTATCCTTCTCACCTTCTGTTATTTGATCCTCGTCAGTGCAGGGAACAAGTTCGGACAGTTCGACTCCCTGAGTCTTGCACCATCTGGATATCATTTCCCTGATCAGGTGATTTGGGGTGAGGATTGTGTGGGATAGAACTTGTTGGGTCATCGGGCATGTCCTGTTTCCCGCTTTCAGCCACTTCTGGATGCCAACTCTATCGTATGTCTGCAGACACGGTAAGAGAACAAAGAACACAGACAACTCCTGTAAGTATGTAGACTGATCTGAGACAGATCTCTGTGCAAAATCAAACAACAAGAATTTAACATAAAAGATTGCAACTCAGAAATCAGCTCAAAGATCAAAGATAAGCCATTTTTTAACATCCAGTTTCCAAAAAGAAACATACACACACAATCAATACTTAGCCAAAGCATTTAGTGAAAATCTGAATTAATAGGGAAAATCCATGACATAAACACAGTAAAGAAGACATTTGGCAAGAAGACACAAGAAATCTCTTTATCAGAATGCATAATTATTTTAGCTGAGCCTTCAAAGAAAAGAATAAATCAACAGAAAGCTAGAACTTTTTGAAGTCCGCTTCGCTGAACAACTATCACGGAATCCAGTCAGCCAACAGGAGACAGGAACTCCTTCACAGTACTTTGTATGAGTGAGGAGCGATTCAATCCTCACCTGTCCCGTGGCAACGATCACGGGATCCCTCATCAACTCCTTGGACAGAGGGCATCGGAAATCCTCGGGGCACGAGACGGAACCGAGGAGCTTCAGCGACGATGAGCGAGCCGACGACCTCCTCGTCCTGAGCTCTCTCAGCGCGAGCAGAGCGTCCCTCGCACGGTCGATCGTCTCCGGGCTGTAATCCTCGTCCTCTGCAATGCTCATGACCAGCCGCTGGAGTTCCCTCTTCAACTCGGTCACCCTGCCGGCAGCGTCCCCAGCGTTGAACCTCTCAGTCTTGGCCATTGGCCCGAGCCGATGGCCGCTGCAGCCGCCCACCGCTGAGAAAATGGAACAACGATCTCGCCGACACAGCGGGGATGCGTGGGGGAGAGCTGTCACAGAAGAAGAAGATGAGAGGGACTGGAAAGGGAATTCAGAGTGAGAGTTTATGCATTAGGAGTATTTGGCTTCGCTTTTGAGTGCTTTTTGAGAATTTAAAGAAGCCATCAAGACTTTAATCTTTTTTTTTCTTTTTTCTATAATTTAATTTCCTAAAATTTATTAAATTGTAATTATTCTCATAAATCTATATTTCATCAATACATCAAATTCTTTCCCTTATAGATAATTGATTCATCGCCATTTTGTTGACGTTAGAGATGGTTAACGAGTTGATTTGAATCAAGATAAGATTTATTGTAATTTTCATAAGCACAGCCTTAATAAGGGTTTAGCCAAATACGTTAGACATAGATAGATAGTGCATGATCCAAGATCATTCTATAATGGGTAGTCATTAGTATTTAAATTAATTTTTTTAAGAATTAAACTTAATACATGTGAACATATAACAATTTAATAATAAAAAGTCTCCATTGGATTTATATATTATATGATTTTATTCTATTTTATTGAAATAATTAATATGGGACAAAATAAAAATATGTCAAAAGTAACATATAAGTAACGATTCAAGGAAGTTGAGATTCCATTAAATAAATCTGTATAATATCTTAATATGTAAACAATTTACAGTTGTCTTAAATGTTAGGAATTCAATTATTTATATAAATATCTAAAGTTTAATGACATATATTATATTATATGAATAAATGATTGAATCCTACAAATTTGAATAACAATATGAAAGATACATATAATATATGGAATTACCTCACCTTTCCTTTAATTTAATAACAAAGATGAGAAGATAACTTATAGAGTTTTTTTATCATTAACTTCATAATATGGCATTAAATTTTGATACTAAATAAAAACATTTTAATAATGATAAAATTAAGTGACAAAAAAAATAGTTTTCCATTCTAGTACATGCTTTTTAACTCGTCTACACAATAATTAATTGTTGAGCTATTTTTTTTTTTTATCATTTGACCATTGTAAGATCTTAAACATCAATGGAGATATTGAATTTATCTCCATTACATACTACAAACTACATCTATATGTTGTTCATTGCAATCACAACCAATCCTCCCTCACATGTATATCTATTTCTATTTGGGTGCTCACATACATTACAATTAATCTTAATCATATTTATAAATATATGGTCTCCTGGGACTATTATTTTGTAAAGCACTATTCATATATTCATTAACTGCTATACAAATTATATCAATCACATTGTCATATTTTGGTTACTTGTTAAATGGTCCAATGGTATTAAGCATTTGTCATGTATATTATATTACGCTTATCTATTGATTAAAATCCTACCCAATCATGAAATTTGTTTATACATGTATAATATAAACAAGTATGAATGACGTGATTTGACTCATAAAAAATTTATTTAATAGCATTTATCCCTAAATATTGTGGAAATTCTAAGAGAACATTTTTCAACGTATGATTTATATTTTAGAGCAAAAAATGTATGATTTATATTTTTATATAAATATTAAATCAATGACACTTCTTCATATGCTGAAAAAAAGAAAAAAAATAGTATCGACTTTCCATATAAAAATAGATATGATACATGATTAATTAAAAACTGATCAAATAAAGTGTACGGGCAATTTTAGAAAAAAAATACTAGCTTTCCAATATAATAATCAAAATAATTTGAGTGGAATTCCTTGGGAAGATGTGATTGGTGATTCCTCTATTGTTGGGCTGAGGTGTCGTCATCCTCCACGTTCCAATGAGTGCTGGCCACGTCACCAACATGCATGCACACGCTGCCTACGCCTCTCTAAATTCAATGCAATGAATGTGGTCACAGGATTTTGCCTAACTATCAAATTTCAAACCATGTGGATTTGGGATTTGAGCAAAAAAAAGCCTGTATTTTTTTGCACAATAAAAAGCCTTATTGGGCAAAAAATCCCTTTACTGTTTGAGGCAGTAAAACTGTAATAATTACCATCTCAACCAACCATCTAAAAATGGTACATGAACGGCATTGACCTAACACATTGAATTGTTTCCAACATCGGCAGCAATTTGAAAATAATAATAAACAAGCTAACAAATGTTGAACATTAACACGGTTAATGTAGTACCTACCACTAAGGGCATGTCCGAGTCCAAAAACTCCGTTTGGATGATTTTATTTCTGTTTGGTCATATAGAATTATTTCAATTAGCATATATTTCTTTAGAATTTGTTGTGGAGCGTACACTCACTATACACGACCACGTGTATGAATACACAGTAAAATTCTCACCTTGTCCTATATATTGATTGATTGTTATCTTTCTCCAAACGTATCGAATCACGTAGGTTGATTACAATGACGTGTGGCTATGATTCTTCACTATTCTTTCACGATAGAAGATGACAAGGGTTATATATTTGTTTTGGTTATATAAAAATTACACTAGCTTATAAATATATGTAGGGGAGAATGAGTACAGTATATAGAGTTGTTGGAAATAATTAAATCTGATTTTTTATTATTATTATTTAGATGATTAAAGCTTGTCAGTGCACCAATTCGAGTGTGTGTCGCTTGCTATAGATTCTACATTGTGAGTGGAAGGAAGAGTGCGCAAGAAACGCGTTTTTCCTTTCAATTATGGGAATAGCTAACTATTAATGGTCAATATGATGATGACGTTGTGGAAATAATGATCACATATTAAATTATTAATCTACCGATTGATTGGCGGGTCAAATCCATAGTCTAAGTGACTTTTAATGGTTTTCCTTTTATTTTTTTCTACCACTTATACCTAAAAACTAATATAATTTGATTTAATATCACTTCATTACAATATAAAATTATTATACGATAATTTTTTTATATATAAAAACTAAGCCGAGATTTTACTTCATACAAATTTCAGAATCATAATAAGTTCGGAATGCTCTATCAATTTATTTGGTTGGCTTATTGTTAAAAATAAAATTTTAAATTAAATAAAATATAGAATTATTATTTATTTATAAAATTAAAAATATTACACTATATATAATTAAATATTAATATTAATATTATGTTATAATATTCAGTTAATTCGTACTTTATCATAATTGAAACTAAAAATTCGGTTCGTATTATACTCGATAATTAAAGAAAATATTCAACTCCATCCTATTTTTACTCATTTTTTAAACCAAAACAATAATAATAATATATATTTGTTGATTACAAGTTTAAAATGGTACATTTGTAGTATATTTACGTTTTACATTTATGTTGAAAATAAAATTAAATATTAGATAAAATAAGTAATTATTATACATTTATAATATTAAAAATATTACACTTAAAACTTTTAAATATAAATAAAATAAAATTATTATTAATATATAATATTTTCTTATACTTTTATTCATTTTATTTATATTTAATTATTATCCACTTATATACTATAGATATGCTTGGTAGTTTTGAATCTCTTCAAAACTAGTATGTAGGGGAGGGCATATACTTTGATTTCATGGATGATTTTGGAGGACTCGTTCACAAAATAGAATGTTTGACTAAGTCAGGGGACTCGTGACATCACTCTTAGGGTAGGGTGTCATAAACTAGCAATACATTTGCGCAAAAAAAGGCACTAAGAGATGTCCTAAAATTTCACTTGTAAAAAACGATGGGGACTGAATCTATTCATTCTTATGTGAACAAAATTTACCGAGCTACTAATTCCGCTTTTAAAGTTCATTTTAGACGTTTATTCTATACAAAAATAAAAATAGCATTAATTTTCTAAAAATATAATTTTATTTATTTTTATACAAATTTTTTATTGATATGATTAATATTAAATTTATTATTTTATTTTCATTTTACATTGTGTTTAATTTTTATTAGATTTAATATTAATACTATTTTAATATACTTATTTAGCTAATATGATAATTCAAGTACGCACACTTCCAACTTCAGTTCAACTAACACCTTTTCTTCTCTAAATTTTTCTTCCAGAGTTGTGTAGTCCCTTCCAGTTTGATCTGGTCGTAATATCGTCCATCATTCTGATGCTAACGGAAGTAACTTGTTGGGATGTTTGAGTTGATGCCCTTTGGAAGTGTAAATTTGTGATGTGTTTGATTTGTTTGATTTGACGATTCTATCCGGCTACGTATTTTCATGAATAGTTCCACTTCTGTGTCTTTTCGCTTATTTAGTTTTTAAGTCAGATTTTTCGTCCGCAATCATCGTAACACTTAGCCTATTTCTGCCCCACTAGTAAGTAGCCTCATGGGAGAATTTGGCCATATACTTTGTCAAGAGAATGGTTTGTTTCATGAAAATACAAGATTCCTGTGTTCTTGATTAGCTTTGCACACTTTCCCTAGATATCAAACTCCCTTAAATCCACTTAGTTGTATCTTCATTACATTGACCAGAATTTGTTATCTTTGCACGAAAATGATTTGAACAACTGATATAGATGAATGACCTAATCAACGACCCATACCCAATCAAGGAATTGGATAAGTACTCAATCTAGATTAAGCTCCTATAGCATCTAGCTATAAATACTGTGTTGCTAGATCGAATTGCTGATAAAAAAATGATTTGGGAAATGCTCACCAAGGTAGGCTATTGGGTCAGGTCGGGTTCGACTCAAGCCCGCACTAATCCAACCTACACAAACTTGAAATTTAGGTCCCTCGTCCAGAACTCGAACTTGAGATCAGGTCCAACAAATCCGACCCAGGTTTGAACTATACTAGGCCGGGTTAGTTTGATCGGGTAATTTAGGTAAAATAATGGGGAACAAGTAATTCCGGCCTCTTTCAAGCAATTTTGAATAGTTGGGCCAAACTAACCTTACCTAACAATAGTTTAGTTCATGTACGCCAATTGAGAATTATATAATATATGCTAGTTCACCAAATTCTAACATGATTGGGCCAACTTGACTCAATTGGGGCAAACTGACTCGATTCGGCCAAATCAACCCGATTGTGCCAATCTTACATAACGGTAGTTTAGTTTGTATTCACATTGATATTTATATAATAGAACTCAGTTTACCAAATACTAATCTATTCGGACCATACTTAGTGTCCCAAACTCTAATATAATATGATTTGTTTAAACGATGTCTAAACAAACTTGATTAAGAAGAGTTATAAAAATTTCTAATGAAATTGGTTGTTTGATTTTACCACGGTACCGAGTCAGGACTGACATTGCTTGATGGACTGGCGGTAGTGCGTTAGAGCCAAATCGATTAACCGGCCTAGACAAACAGTTGCAGGTCGGGTTGAGCGTTGAGGCCGTTGGAAGGTTGGCTCCAAAGATGATGGCTATTATGTGAAAAACTCTTGTTTGTGCATGCACTTGTTTTCATGCCCCAATCCGGTTTGGTCGAATCCTCGAGATCAACCCGCTGCTCCCTTGGTTTAAGAGGGTTTTCCCCTTCTTTCAATCAAGAGGAGCCAGACATAATTTAAACCTTATTACCTAGAATAACATAAATTAATAAAATGCAAGCTTAAAAAAACTTTTGAGCATACCTGATAGAGAGTAGATCCTTGTGTTTTTTTAGTCATGTTTCCCCTACTCCTGAAAAGGGATATAAAAGATGGGGTGTATTTTACAATTCAATGAGTGGGGGTTGTAAGTGAATTTTTAAACAAATAGTTTTGACTAAATTGTGCCAGGGCTGTTATTTTCTTTCAAAGAAGGTTTTCTCATGTTCCGATTTTTAAAATATTTTTTCTTATTTCCACATTAGGTGTATTTAACAAACAACACACGCCCTTCATTAGGAAGGGAACACACATTCGTAGGTACAACCCGTCCATTGCACCCATTTGTGGCTTGTAGCGTCTTTATCGACCACCAAGATAGAAGCCTGTCAACTTCTACCTTGGGTCTGAGTGAATGTTCTCGACATCCGACTCTCAGACCCGAAAGTAATTCCATGTTTGTATAAGGAAAGAGACCTTATCCCGACCCCACCCCAGTCTCATGCGCAAGAAGCTACGTTGAGCTTCCCGACTGCTAGCAAGACGAACTGCCCTTATCTCTACCAGGTTGTCCAGTAGCCCTTAGGACGTATCACTACCCCTCTTGGATGTCTTGATGGTCCTGTACCTCAAGTGCATGCACAAAACAATAATTTTTCACAATTGACCATTTATCTTTGGTGCCACTGGTCCAACGTTCTTGACTCTCAACCCGACCTGCAGCTGTTTGTCTAGGCCGGTCTGTCGACCTACTCTTGATGCACTGCCGCCAGTCGATCGAGTACGGTCGGTCCTGACTCGGTATGTAAACCCCACCCCTTCAAGGTAAAAAAAACCGGGAAAAGAGTTGGTCAACCCAAGAGTGAGAACCGAACCGGTTCATAAGCTGCAACCATTAGAGAAGGGGCAAATTGGGAAATTTATAACTCATGATTGACCCAAAGAGTCATAAAAACCTTGGAAAAGGACTTTGTGATGAATTGGAAGAGAAAATCAGATTAGTTTAAGTGAACCGGATCTGAACCGGATTGAATTAGTTTGGATCGGTTTGAACCATAATTGAATTGGTTGCTAAATTCATTTTTCTAGGTGGCTTAAATTATTTAATTTGGGGAATTGAGGCCACCATTGGATAGAGAATGAATTTAGAAATTTTTAATTTTGAAAAACTCGGTCGAATCGGGCCTAGTTTAAGCATTGAACCCGGTTCGGACCGGTCCGGTTCGGTTTAGAATAGTGTCGTCTTCTTCCTTTAGATGATAGCTGTTCACTCGTGAAAAAGCTAACAACATAGATGAAGGTGAAAAGTCTTCATTCAGGGTATTTTAGGCCATAAATGATTGCCATAAAGGTGCCAATCGGATGATCAGAGAGTCCTCGAGTTCCATATATAAAGAGCTTCTCTCCATTTCTCTCTTCACACTTGAAAACTCCTCTCTCTTTATTGCTCCATTTTCCGGTGAAGCTCGAACAACTCTGACTTAGGCATTTTTCTCAACCTTAGAAGGCGAGATTGAACTCTTTAGACTCTGGGGGAAGTCAACTATCTGATAGCAACTTCCATTCAATCCGAGGATCGCCGGAGAAGCGCCAACATAATCAAATAGTGAAGCAGCTCTGACAGACCGAAGCTGCCCTGTTTCGGCCGAGCTGAAATTGACCGAATTCAGCCCTCCTCCAGCCAAACCAAGCCCTCCCAACATCCCTACAGCCCTTAGACGACCTCAACAAAGCTGAAAGGTAAGCCAATTCAGCCTTACTCAATCGTTGCAGGTCAGAGTTAGAGAGATAAACTACAGAATTTCACTGACGAAATTCTCCCTCCATTCAAAGTCAATTATAGGAAATCTTGATCATAGAAGATACCTCAGTAAGAGAGCTATCTTCCCCAATAGAGAGATCAGACCGTCACACCTCTGACGGTAAACTTTCGAAGCTTTTTCTTTATAAGTTCAGTTTTTTTTGGAAAAACTCTGTTTGAGCTCAATATGAACCCAAATGACACGGTTCAAAGCTCAATTGAATCATATGGAAGTATAGGAACTGATTCATACTTTTAGTTGGAGCAATTAACCCCGATTGAATGGTCAATTTGATGAAATCAAATTCAGCCAGTTTGAAAGGGGGGAAATTGGGGAAAATTTTGGGGATTTCATAAAATTGATGGACCAAATTACAATTTCCCAAAATTGAGGGTCAATTGGCAATGAAAAGGATGTTGGAGGACTAATTGGTTAATTTTTGAAAATAATTGTGGTCAAATTGCCATTTTTGTAAAGTAGGAGCAAAATGGTAATTTTTGAAAAGTTGGGAACCAAATTGGAAATTTGGGAAACTTGAACCCTTAAGTGATTTTGAGTAAATTGAGGACCCAGAGTGAATTTTGGAAGTTTCGGGACTCAATTTGGGGAAAAGTTTGCATTAGGGACCTAAAGTCAAGGAAAATGAATTTTAGGAACCTAAGTGCAATTAACTGAAAATTTTGAGTTTAGTCATTTATACGTGAGTAACTAAGGCAGTTATGCCAAGTATTAATAGATAAAGTTGTCCAAATCGTGTAGGAGCACGAAGGACTGGAACACCAACAAGAGAAGCTCACATCAACTTGGGAAAATCAACCGAGGACAAACATATTATGGTTAACGGGTGAGTGAGAATGTTATACATCATACCGGTTGGGATGATGAGCTTACTTTTATATAAAGCAAACCTACTTACTAGTTATAAGTAGAGATGATCATACCGGGTTGGTATGACAAACTTCCTTGAGGAAAGGAGAAATTCGTTATCATTTGTAAGTGAATGTATCATCACACCCGATTGGTATGATGAAGTCAAAAATAATCTTTTTGTCAGAAATGTTCTCCCATAACTGTGTGCCAATGCTTAAAAGATTTGAGAGATCTTCTTAACGGGAGCTAGAATAGCTCAAATAGGCAGCAAGAGGTCTCGGGTTTTGAACTAATGGGTGATAAATGCCCGATTTTGGAAAATCACGTACAGTGGGCCCAAGGCCAGTGGGCACAAGAAGCTCGTAAACAAACATGAATAGGAAGAGCCATGAAAACTCTTATTAAAAATGGAATTTACTGTGTGATTCACCATTGTACCAAGTTAGGACCAACAAGGCTCGATGAGCTAGCGGTAGTGTGTTAGGGCTACTTCGACGGACCAGTTAGATAAATAACTGCAAGCTGGGTTGAGTGTCGGAGCCATTGGACCGTAGGCACCAAAGATAAATGGATTTGTGGAAAAATATTATTTGTGTATGCACTGAGGTTCGGGACCATCAAGACACCCAAGAGGGGTAGTGATGCATCATAAGGGCTGCTGGACGACATGGTGGCGATAAAGGAAAGAGAAGATACTATGTTTCAGTTTCTCGTCGTACCAGTTAGTCATGGAGTTACTATGTTTGGACTCCACAGAGTTACTGTGTTTGGACTCTACGAGGCTATTGTGTTTAGGGCTTCATGAAGCTAATGTATTTGAGATTTATGCATACGAGACTGGGATAATGTCTCTGTCCTCATATGGACACGGAGTTGATTTTGGGTTTGAGAGTCGGATGTCGCGAACATCCACTCATTCCCAAGGTAGAAGTGGGAGGGCGTCTATCTAGGTGGCCGATAAAGTCATTCTGACACCACAAGTGGGTGTAGTGGACGGGTTGCCCTACAAATGTGTGATCCCTTCATGATGAAGGGCGTGTATTGATTGTTAAACATACCGATTGTGGATAATGAGGAAGATGGTTATGAACAATCGAGAATTTAAGGGAAAGAATATTTCTCGAAAGAAATAAGGAGTCTGACACACTCCGATTAAAGATGTTTTGAATACTCTCTCATAACACCTATTCACTGAGTTGTCAAACTCACCCCCTCCCTTTACCCCGTTTCAAGTAACCGAGGTTAAACCTACTTAAAGACCTCCCGATAGCTGAACCTGCAAGATAGGTATGTAAGGTTCATATATTCAGTTTTGATTAATGTTATTCCAGGAAATGTACAGGTAAAAAGGATGCCTTACTCCTCATGGTTTAGAGAAGGGGAATACCATTAATAAACCGGGAGAGTGGCGGGTTGTTCACGAGGATCAGACCAAACCGGGTCAGGGTGTGACAACTTGAGTGGTATTATTAAGACTATATAACATAATAACTCATAGGAATAATTTTAAAATTTCAGATGGCTCCTAAGAGAGGAACCAAGAGAACTAGAGTCGCAGTCTCTAACACTGTCCAACCACCGCTTCTTGTAGAAACTCCCCGAGGAGCCTAAACAACCCCACCTAGACTGAGCTTAGAACACTAGAGATTGTATAAGGAATTCACTCAAGTATTTGGATGACCTAACCTCATCTTTAAGGCGGGCACCAATTATCAAGCGGAACCAGAGGAAGTACAATCTCATCCTCCTTTTGTTAACCAACCACCTTCAGTTGACATTCCCAAATATCTCAAGACTCTCCGTCAACTGGGGTGTAAACCTTTCCTTGGAGAGAAAGATGCTGGAGCCACCATGGTCTGGCTATCTAATATCAAGAAGCTGATGGGGATAGTCAGGATATCACCAGAGGACATGGTGATCCTGACAAAATTTTTCCTGCAGTGTAGCATTAAGAGATGGTGGGATAATGTCCGAAGCCTACATACCTCCGCCCCTAACTGGGAGTAATTCGATGAGAGGTATATGGAGGAATACCTAGCTCTGCATCTGATCAATGAAAAGAAGTAAGACTTCCTCCAACTCTAACAAGGGCTTAACTCTATCTCGGAGTATGAAACCAAGTTTAACAAGTTAAGGCC
The DNA here is from genome assembly GCA_030064425.1 of Trapa bicornis. Lineage (NCBI taxonomy): Eukaryota > Viridiplantae > Streptophyta > Magnoliopsida > Myrtales > Lythraceae > Trapa > Trapa bicornis. The sequence continues at coordinate 16,763,824 of CM057760.1, read as the reverse complement.
CTTTGCCGCCGACCTAGCTGGACCTGTAGATGTCTAGCAACGATTCGTGGACGGTCTTAATATGGACATATGAGACCAAATGATAGTACTAGGATGCCCCACATATTTGGCTACCGTCATCAGCTTGGCCCATGAATGTGAGCATCTAGTATAGATGAGACATTGTCGGATAGAGCAGACTGACAGGAAGGAGGCCAGAACAGTCGGGGAGGACAAAAGGAGCTGGGTGGGCAGAAATGGGGAACAAGAATGTGATTCCCTAGGACAATGGAAGTTTATCATACCCAAAGGGAGGCATGTATAGCCCCACAAAGGAGAAGCCCCTATTGTCCCAAGTGCTAGAAAAGTCATGAAGGACCATGTCGAGTATGCTACGAATGTAGACAACTTGGCCACTTTGCGAAGAGTTGCCCAACCCTTAGGGACAATATACAACAAAGTACCCTACAACCATCTCAAGGAAACCCAAGGACACTAGATGGAGGACAAGGTATAGCCACCACGTCAAGGGTACCAACCCGAGTATACAACCTTACCTAGGAGGAAGCACGGGATGATCCTAGTACCATAGCTCCCCTAAACAAATATAACCAAAACCTTGTAATTTGTCATCATTATAATAAATAAAAGTTCCATTGCTTACAAGAAAATTTAACTTGGGATGAGATACAAGTAAAAGAAAACCCTAAGGACATACCCAAAGGAAGGGAGAAGGATTCTCTCAAAGAAGGAAACCCTAGGGAGACATACATATCCCAACCGAGAAGTAATGGAACAAGTGACAAAGGATGAGGAGATGAAGTGCATGCTGACGTGAAAGAACTAAGGGAAGCATACTAAGAGGACCCAAGGAGTAAGTTAAACCTAAGGAATAAGAAGATAGCATCCGAGGATGCCATGACAAGTAGGAAAGGGGTGAACTACCCATAACAGAGGAATAGAGGGAAGAACTCCTGAGAAACCTCGGAAAGGTAAGCCCTCCACTTTAGAAGTGAATAAGAGAAATGACCACCAAATGTCAAGACTGGTCGTGGTCCACGATCACCTAATGGAGCCCAAAAGAATGGATTGCTGAGTATAGGGTGGAGTACATGGAATAAGACCAACAATCATAAATTTCTCAGATAAGGAATGAATGGAATCTTGACGAGGAAGGATCCAAAGAGGGAAAATGCTCTAATATAGAAATGATGTGAAGAAATGATGAAATAAACCCTTAAAGGAATGATAAAAAGGTTAAACATGTAGCTCCTAAGGTGGAAGTCTCTACTATGAGGGACATTGTAGAGAACAAAATTGTAAGAAGGGAAAGTCCTTGAGGAAAGAACGCCGTAGAAGGGCATAAGAAAGGAAGAATTCCAAAGTGTCAGTAAATCATGAGGAGACTCAATGATTAGCACTAGAAAGACTTGATAAGGGAGTTAGGACGAATGGGTAAGGAAAATCGACACAGTTATGTAAGACATGATGATAAAGGCACAAAGGATGATTGAGTAACCGTAAAGGTAGTCGAAGAAGACTATCAGAAGAAAAGAGGGATGAAGTTATACGATCCCCTAAAGGTTGGAAAGTCAAGATCAACCCTCAGGGAAGTGTTCTAGAAATCCAATGGACAAAGATAGGCTCTAGAAAATGTTATGCTGTAAGGGACATGTAAGCCTAATTGTCATGAGGGAAATATGTGACTCAAATAAAGAAGAGTCAATTAGTAAGTATGACAAGGTCAACATAAAATTTTGACCAAAATTGTAATAAATAAATAGGACGAAGGGGTGATAACATTGAAAACCATGAAAAACAAGTACGTAATGCTCAAAAGAACACCGACTAATGGTTTCAACGACCAAGAGAATAACTAGCAATGGGAACGATTGGACATTTTGGACCTCCCAATCCTGAAGTCTTGAGCAAGAACCCCAAGTTGACATTAAGGGAAATTATTCCCGTTATAGAATATACTAATTAAGTTTTGGGGACAAAACTCTAAAAAGGAGGGGAAAGTTATAAATTGTGCCCCTTCAAGGTAAGAAAACCAGGAAAAGAACCGATCAACCCAAGAGTTAGGACCGAATAGGTTCACAAACTGAAACAATTAGAGAAGGGGCAAATTGGGAAATTTACAACTCATGAGTGACTCAAATAGTCAAAAAAATCTCGAAAAAGGACTTTAGAATGAATTGGAAGAGAAAACTAGACCGATTCAAGTGAACCGGATCTGAACCGATTTGGACCGGTTTGAACCATCATTGAACCGATTGCTAAATTCATTTTTCTAAGTGGCATAAAATATTCAATTTGGGGAATTGAGACCACCATTGAATAAATAATGAATTTGGATGAATTTAGAAATTTTTAATTTTGAAAAACTCGTTCGAATCGGGCCTGAACCAGCCGGTTTAATTATTGAACCCAGTTCGTACCGGTCCAGTTCGGAACAATGTCACCTTCTTCCTTTAGAGGACAACACTGTTCACTCGCGAAAAAGCTAATAGCACCGGCGAAGGTGAAAAGTTTATGTTCAAGGCGTTTTAGGCCATGAATGATCACCATAAATGTCACGCCCCGACCCGGTTTGGTTAGATCCCTGTGAACAACCTGCCACTCTCCCGGTTTATTAAAGAGTTTCCCCTTATTATAATCCGTAAAGAGTAAGGCGTCCTTTAAACCTGCACCATTTTCTGGAATAACATAATCAAAACTGCATGAAATTTTAAACTTTACATACCTGTCTTACAAGCATCTTAATTGATGGTCTTTTAAGGTAGGCTTTCGGGGATTTCCTGAAAGGGATATAAGGGAGGGGGTGAGTACGACTACTCAGTGAATGGGTTTTTAAAAGCTTTTGACTTTTAAGAAAAATATTTATATGGAGTGTGCCAGACTCCTTTGTTTTCAAAAATCCCTTCATTTAAAAATTCGGGTTTTTCCATTATTTCTTAGTTACCACGGTGTGTCATCACCCAACACACATCCTTCATCATGAAGGTTACACACATTCGCAAGTCAGTATCACTACTGAACCCGCTAGTGGCTTCGGAGCGACTTTTCCTGCCACTCGGATAGAAGTACGACCACTTCTACCCTGGGAATGAGTGGATGTACGTGACATCCGACCCACAATCCCGAAATCACTTCTTCGTGTCCGTATGAGGACAGAGACCTCATCCCGTCCCCACCCCGATCTCATGCGCTTGGTGCTACTCCAAATTTTGCACAGACACCTAGAACGACGAACTGCCCTTATAGCCACTAGGTCGTCCAGTGCCCTTAGGACGCATCACTACCCTCATAGGCGTCTTGAGGATCCTGTACTCACAGTGCATGCACAAATAATGTTTTCTCATATTATCATGTAATATGTGGTGCCACTAGTCCAACGGCCCCGACTCTCAACTCAACCCGCAGTTGTTTGTCTTGACTGGTCCGTCGACCTGTCATGTCGCACTGCCGCTAGTTGACTGAGCATGTTGGTCCTATCTTGGTACCATGGCCAAACAATTCACTTATTAAGTTTTATGGTACATATATCATGTTCGTTTACGAGCTCCTGCTTGTGCCAACTGGCCTTGGGCCCACTGCACGAGATTTTCAAAATCGAGCATTTAGCCCCCAAGTTCCAAAAGCGAGGCCCCCGACCTATTAAAGCTATTCAAGCTCCCGTCGAGAAGGTCTCCCAAATTGTTTATGCATTGGCACATAGTCAGGGGAGAGCACTTCTGAAAAAAATAGGTTTTTACTGTCCATCATACCGACCGTATAAGGACATCTCTGTTCATAACCGATGAACGGGTTTTCAACTTCCTTCAAGGAAGTCTCATCATACCAACCGGGTATGATCTACTTAGAACCCGTAAGTAGTTTTTCCGCATAACTTTCACATCAGTTTCTCTAAGTAGTGATGATTAAATATACCACTAAGCAATGGGTTTTTATACCAAGGTACTTATCATCCCCAACCGGGTATGATATAAAATTCCCACTCACTTGTTAATGCCGTGAATTCCACTAGACCGGTTCTTGGTATTCACGCGAGCTTGTCCTTGCTGACATTCCCTATACTTCGTGTTCCTATACGATATGAACATCTTGGTTCATTATCCTTCGGCCTAATCGCCTTCATTCATTCCAAATGAATGAGAAAGTCAAACTTTCATTTATTTGCAATTAGGTCCCTAAAGTTATTTCTCTTTAACTTTAAGTCCCAAATGCCAGTTTTTCCTCAAATTGAGTACTGAAACTTCTAAAATTTATCATAGGACCTCAATTTAATCCATTTCACAAAAAGGGGTTTAATTTCCCAAATTTCCAATTTGGTCCCCCAACTTTTCCAAAATTACCATTTTGCCCTTCCTTTACAAAAATGGTAAATTTTGCCCCAAAAATTTCAAAATTCCTCAATTGGTCCTCCAACATTATTTCCATGCCCAATTGACCTTCAATTTCATAAAATTTCATTTTGATCCTTTAAATTTCGGAAATCCCCAATTTTCCCCCAATTCCGACTTCTTAACATAGTCGAATTTGATTTTATCAAATTGACCCATAAAACGTTTCCAATTGTTGAAATTGAAGTTGAAATTGAGTTTCTACATATTTATAAGATTCTTTAGAAATGTAAATTGCAAGTTTTAACGCCGAGACGAGCTCAAACGGAGCTTCGCCGAAAAATGAACTATAGAGAGAGAAAGCTTCGATTACTCACCGGTGAAGGCACGACAGTCCGAGCTTTCAATCTGAATAGATAGCTCTCATCCTGAGGTTCATCCTAGCATCAAGAATCACATCAATTGATGTAGAATTGGATTAGAATTTCGTCATTGAAATTCGGTCGACTCTCTCTCTAGCACCGATCAAAAATTATAAAGGGGAGTCGAATTGGCTTAACTTTCTGTCCTAATTCGGCCGTGGAATGGCTGAGGAAGTGTTGTGAGGGCTTGGTTTGGCTTGAGGAGGGCTTGAAATGGCCAATTTAAGCTTGGCCGAAATAGGGCAGCTTCGGTCCGCCGGAGCTGCTTCACTATTCCATCATGCCGACGCTTCTCCAACGATTATCGGAGTAACTAGAGTTTGCTATCAGATAGCTGTCTTCTCCCCAGTTCTAAAGAGCTCGACCTCTCCTTCCGAGGTTAAGAAAAATGTTTAAGTCGAAACTCTGGTAAGCACACTACTCTCGAGTAAGCACACTTAACTTCAAAGTTCTTATGGAATCTCGTTCACCTAAACCAATTTGGTTTTTGTCTTTTATTTTGTCTTAAGTTTCGTTTCCAAGGTTTAATGAACTTTTTGGATCACCCGAGAGTTGTAAATTCCCAAATTGCCCGTTCAGAAATGATCGAGTTTGTGAACCGGTTCTGAATGCTCACTTGGTTTGACCAGTTCTTTTCCCGATTTTCCTTAGCTCAAAAGGGCGGGTTTTACAACTCTCCCCTCCTTTTAGGAGTTTTGTCCCCAAAACTTAGTTAACATCCTTGCATTAGCAATCATTTCCTTTGATGCCCCTTTGGTGTTTGCATAAGATATAAACATTTCTTTCGTCCTTGAAATTAGTCCCTTTTACAACCTTCACTTAAGAAATTCCTTTTCCTTAATATTATTTACTCCCTCCATAGAGTTTGTCATAACTAGACATACCTTACCTCAGGGTATGTTCTTAGATTTTATCTCTCTCTTTGCTTAGAGCAACATTCTTCCCCTTGAGATCCTGTACTCAAGATTGGGAATTCCAAGATAACTAACCATTTCCGTGTCTAGTTAATCACTTGATCATTGAAATCCTTAGCTCGTCGTCCTATAGAGCATTTCGTACTTATTTCCATGGATTTCTTTATCACCACCTTTTCATCCCATTTCGACTCTTCCTCAATTATAATAGTTGTCAATTATAACTTCAGTCCAAATTGTAATATTTTACCTCGTCATGCTTATTAGCCAACTCTTCCTTACTTTGAGTCATATTCTCCTCGAGTTGTTGGGCTTACATGCCCTTACAACATGGCATTTTCTAGGACCCGTCTTTGTCTATTTGATTTCTAGAACATCTCATAAAGTGTCTCTCTTAGCTTTTAGACCTTTCAGGGATCGTATAACTTCACTCCTCTTTTCTTTTGATAGTATTCCTCAACTATCCTTTTTTTTTACCATTATTAACTCCACTTAGTCAATTGTGTTGGTTCTCCTTACCCACTCGTTCCTTTTCAACTTTCTTATTGAGTATTTTCAGTTCCAATTAATTAAATTCCAAGATGTTTTACCGACATGCTGGGTTTCGTCCTTTCTTAGATCCATCATCATTGCCAATGATATCCTCTACTCAAGGGTTTTCCTTTGGCCTTAATCCCCTCTGATTTGTTTACAACCATTTCACAATTCTTTATTTTTCTGGTCCAATCGTCTAGGCAGCTGTATCACTCGTTCTTCATGCCCATGCTATTGTCCATCATAGAGTGTAGTCTTTACTACATCTCATTCCTTCTTAGGGTTTTGTTTATTCTATTTGGCTGTCTGTCGTTATTAGTTTTTCTCTTTCTACTTGTTCTCCTGTTCCCTCCAAACATGTCAGCCTAAGCTATTATGATACTTCCTTCCTTGGAAAATATTTTCTAAATAAGGGTTGGTTCCATTTCCTCTTAATTGGGATACACATGTCTTTCTGGGGCTTCCTTCCTTGGTAGGATTCTTTGCCTTTCCCCTAACATTCTTTTCTTATATTTGCTCTAGGGGATTTCTACCCTTAAATGACATCCCTTGATGTCGTCTTCTCCTATTTACCTTTACTCCAAAAATCTTGTAAGCACATCTTTTATGCTCTATCTGCATCCTTATTCGTACCCAGTACCTATCTATTTCTTTAGGGAGCGTACAAATCTTCCTTGTTTCAGGATCATTGTGGGAGAGGCTTGCCTATTCCTTTCTTGGCTTGAGTTTAGTCGTTAATTGGCCTTTGGTCCTTTTAAGGATTTCTTGCATCCTTCTTTTCCCGAGTATTTGACCTTTCCGCCTCTCTCTTCTTTGTCGGAACTTACATTATGGCTTTCCCGAGTATTTGTTCGTTAACTGCTTTGCCTCCACCATTTGTTTGGTCTAAGTTTCTTAGGGTAGTTGTTTCTCGAGTCCTCATGTCCTTAACATCCATCTCACTGAACTTTTTAGGGTGTAGTCCTTCCTATCTCCTGGTCTTTCTTAGGGTGTCATTTATTCTCCTTGACCCTATTTGGCTTCATTACTTTTTCCAAGGTGATTCATTCCAATACATCCCGTTATTTGGCTCTATTACTCTTCCAAGGCAGGTCATAATTGGCCTCCAATACATCCTTCCATCAAGAAGTTTCTAACGCTGGGTCGGTGCCTTGCACATCACGTTATGTCCATCTACCAATCAAATGATTCCGTCAAGGTACTTAGTTGTATGCATCCCTCCAGAGTTCCCTTTCCCAGCGTATTCCTTCTCTTCTTCACTCTCATTGTGCTATTCTCTAGAGTTTCCAGAGGACGTTTCTCTGTGTTTGCCACTTATGAGAGGGTTCTAGATATACTTCCCATGTACCTTATCCCTACTCTTGAGGTATCTTTCTCGGGTTGACCTTCTTAAGAAAAAATTTAAATTTTGCATTTACCTCATCATTTCTTGAACTCTTGGTGAACCGCTTACTTAGCCAGCTCCATGGTTTCGGTCTCCAGTCCTTCGTGGCCTTTGAGGAGTTATTGCCCTGAACTTATGAGGAGTGAAACACCCCTTCTTTCCTTACACCTATAATAGTTTATCTTGGTACTTGTCCTTAGTAGGGTTGTGCACTTCTTCAGGTAATGTCTCAATCGTTCATACTTCTAATAGGTTATTCCTTTACATGGATTGTTGTGGTCCCTTTTTTCCTTCGAGTAGGGCATTTCCAAGGTTACTATTGCTTTGGTGCTCTACCGTTCTTTCAGTCTGATCACTTTGATAGTTTTCTTACTGAATCTCCTTTGCTAAAGGGTCATGGTAAGAGTCTTCCTAGGTTTCTTAATTCCCTAATTCATCTTCCATAACTGGGATGTAACTTTTCCTTAGCTTCTAGGATAGTGTGGGTTTGCTTTATTTTCCTTGGGCCATATTCCCAACAAGATTGCATCATCAGGAGAGAGAGTTTTGAGAATTTGAGTATTTTATTAACAGGGGAATACAAAAGATTAGGCTTTCAGCCCTATCATAGGAAATGGTTTCAAAATAACTAAGGAGCTATAAAATTCTTGATAAACGTCTTCCTCCATACTTAGAGTTGTGCCATCAATAGGTCCTAGCACCATTCTCCAAGATACTTCCCCATTTGGTTTTTTGACATTTCAGCTTGGTCTCAAGCATTTGAGAAGCTTTTAGGGTTGTCTCCCTACGGAGGTAGGGTGTTGAGTAGAGGCCATTCCAAGTTTCTTTGTTCTCTCCTGGGAGCCATCTGAAAATTCTAGGATAAATCCTATTATCCTATTATCCTAAGCCATTTGAAAGCTTTCCATCGGGGATGCGAAAGTCCAAGCTTCCGATTGGGGCAGGTAGCTCTCATCCTATGGTTCCTATTAGGATCAAGAATAACATCAATTCATGTCAAATTGAAGGAGAATTCAGTAAGTTAAGTTTCGCCAGTTCTCTCTCTAACACTGACTGGAAATTACAGAGGGGAGCTAATTTGGCTAACCTTTTTGCTCTAATTCAATCATATGAGGGTTGTGGAAGTGTTGGGAGAGCTTGGTTTGGCCTGAGGAGGACTCAATTTTGCCATTTTCAGCTCGACCGAAATAGGGCAGCTTCGGTCTGTCAGAGATGCTTCACTGTTTGATTACGCCGGTACTTCTCTGTCGATCCTCAAATCGATTGGTGATCACTGGTAGGTAGCTAACTTCTCCCCGAGTCTAAGGAACCTACCCTCGCCTCCTTTGGCTCAGAAAAATGCCCAAGTTAGAGCTTTGGTTTGAGCTTCACCAAAAATTGGAGCTATATAGAGAGAGAGAGGACTTTTCAAGTGTGAGTAGGATGAATGAGGAGGACCTCTTTATATAGGAAGCTCGTGGACTCATTGGCCGTCCGATTAGCACCTTTATGGCGATCATTCATGGCCAAAAATGCTTTGAACAGAGACTTTTCATCTTCGCCGGTGCTGTTAACTTTTATGGCAAGTGAATAATGCTGTCATCTAAAGGAAGAAGATGACACTGTTCCGAACCAGGTTCAATGCTTAAACCGGCCGGTGTAGGCCCAATTCAACTAAAATTTTCAAATTTAAAAATTTATAAATTCATCTAAATTTATTCTCTATCCAATGGTGGCTTTAATTCTCCAATTTGAAGTTTCTATGCCACCCAGAAAAATGAATTTAAAAACTAGTTCAATAGTGGTTCAAACCGGTTTAGGTCCAATTCACCTAAACCAGTTTGGTTTTCTCTTATAATTCATCCAAAAGTCATTTCCAATGAATTTTGTGACTCTTTAGGTCACTCAGGATTTATAAATTTCCTAATTTGCTCTCTCTCTAATGGTTGGGGTTTGTGAACCGGTTCAGTTTTCTCACCCAAGTTCACCGGTTCTTTCCCTAGTTTCCTTGTCTTTAAGGAATGAGGTTTATAACTCTCCACTCCTTTTATTAGTTTTGTCCCCAAAACTTAATTAGGAACCTTTGCATCATGAATAATTTCCTTTGGTGTCAGCTTAGGGTTTGCTTGACATGCTAACTCTACAGTTTTTCTTTTAGTTAGCCCATTTTAATATCACTCACTTAAGGAATTTCCTTTCCTTTCCATTGTTTACTCACTCCATGGAGTTTATTATAATTAGGCATGTCTTACCCACTATTCCAAGTACACCCTTAAGTTCACTTCCTCCTCTACTTAGGGCAAGATTCTTCATTTTGAGGGTTCTTGCTCAGAATTTCATAATTGGTAGTTCCAAGCTTCCCAATCTCTTCATAGTCTAGTTATTCTCTTGGTCATTGAAACTCTTATCTCTGTCTCCTCTCGATTGCTACATAATTGCATTCATGGTTTTCGGTGTTATCACCTTTTTATCTTATTTTGATCCTTCCCTCTTCCGTTGTTTATTACAACTTCGGTCCAAATTTTTATATTTGACCTTATAATGCTTACTAACTGACTCTTCCTTAAGTGGGGCAGATTTCCCATAATAAGGACATAGAGAAAAAATTAATTGAGAAACCTTGGGAGAAAAAGCCCAAATTAAGAAGTGGATGATGAAACAACCACTAACATCGAGAATTCTCATGGTCCATGTTCACTTAATGGAGCCTAAAGGATAATGGTTGTGTGGTTTGACATAGTGTGTGTATACCCCGCTCTTTGGAGATAAGGAAAATCGGGAAAAAAATAAGTCAAACCGAGTGAGATAACCGAATCAGTTCAGAAACCCGATCATTTGAGAACGGGCACCTTGGGAAATTTACAACTTCAAAGTGACCCAAAGAGTTTATAAAAACCTTGGAAAAAGACCTGGGGACAATTCGGTAGAGGAAACTAGACCGGTTTAGGTGAACTAGATCCTTGTCGGATTGAACCAGCTTATGAACCGAGTCTGTTTATGAATCAGAACAGATAGAGGAAGGGCAAATTGAGAAATTTATGGATCCTGAGTAACCTAAAGAGTCACAAAAGTCATGAAAAAGGAATTTAGAATGAATGGGGGATGAAAACCAATCCAGTTCAGGTGAACGGGATCCGAACCGGAATGAACCGGTTTGAACCACTATTGAACCGGATGCTAAATTCATTTTTCTAGGTGGCTTAGAAAATTCAAATTGGAGAATTGAGGCCACCATTGGATAGAGAATGAATTTAGATGAATTTAATTTTGAAAAAGTTGGTCGATTCGGGCATGAACTAACCGGTTTATGCTTTGAACCCGGTTCAAACCGGTACGGTCCAGTTCAAAACAGTGTCATCTTCTTCCTTTAGATGACAACACTGTTCACTCATCGAAAAATCGAACCAACACCGGTGAAGAGGAAAGTTTTTCATTCAATACATTTCAGGCCATTAATGATTGTCATAAAGGTGCCAAACGGATGGCCGACGAGTCCCCGAGCTTCCTATATAAAGAGCCCCTCTCCATTAATATTCTCCACACTTGAAAACCTCACACTCTCTCAGCTACTCAGTTTTCCAGCGAAGCTCAAACTAGAGCTCTGATATAGGGTCTTTTCTGAGCTGAGGAAGGCATGGTCGGGTTCCTTATACTCGGGGAGAAGTCAGCTACACCGTGGTAGTCTCCAATTGCACCTAGGGTCGTAGGAGAAGCGCTGGTGTATTCGAATAGTGAAGCAGCTCCGCCAGACCGAAGCTGCCCTATTTCTATCAGTCTGAAATTAGCCAATTTGATCTCCCACCAGGCCAAACCAATCTCTCCTAACACCTCCTAAGCCCTCCTATGGATGAATTAGTGCGAAAAGCTAAGCCAATTTGGCTCCCTCTGTAAATTTCGACCGGTGCTATAGAGAGAACCAGTAGATTTTCACTAACTAAATTCTCACTCAATTCAGTATCAATTGATGCAATTCTTGATCTTAGGAAGAACCTTAGGATGAGAGCTATCTGCCTAGATCGAAAGCTAGGACCGTCGCACTTCCAACGGTAAGCATTCGAAGCTTTCTCTCTTTACGCTCAGTTTTCTAGTGAAGCTCTGTTTGAGCTCGTTCCGGCATCCAATCGTGCGATTCAAAGTGCAATTGAATCGTATGAAGGTGTAGGAACTCCAATCTTACATCAATTTCTAAAATTAAACTCATTTGATTTGTCAATTTGATGAAATCAAATTCGACTAAGTTAGAAGGTCAAAATCAGGGGAAATTTTAGGGAAAAATTGGTGATTTCAAAAATTTGAGGGACTAAAATGCAATTTCATAAAATTGAGGGCCAATTGGGCATGATAAAGATGTTAGAGGACTAATTGGGCAATTTTTGATATTTTTGGGGGCAAAACTTACCATTTTTGTAAAGTAGGGGCAAAATGGTAATTTTGGAAAACTTGGGGACCAAATTGGGAATTTGGGGAACATGAGCCCCTTTATGTGATTTTTGATAAGTTGAGGTCCCAACGTGAATTTTAAAAGTTTCGTTACTCAATTTAAGGAAACATTAGCATTTGGGGCCTAAAGTAAAATAAAAAGAACTTTAGGGACCAAATTACAAATATTTCAAAAGTTTGATATTTTTATTCCTTTATAATGAATGAAGGCTGTCATGCCAAAGGATAATAAACAAGGATGTTCATACTGTCACGCGCCGACCCGGTTTGGTCGGATCACCGTGATCAACCCGCCACTCTTTCGGTTTATTAAAGGGTTTCTCCTTATCGTAAACCGTAAAGAGTAAGGCATCCTTTAACTTGCACCTTTTCCCTAGAATAGCATAATCAAAACTGTATGAAATTTAAAACTTTACATACCTGTCTTACAGGCATCTTAGTTGACGGTCTTTAAGGGGAGGCTTTCCGGGATTTCCTGAAAGGGATATAAGGGAGGGGGTGAGTACGACTACTCAGTGAATGGGTTTTTAAAAGCTTTTGACTTTTAAGAAAAATATTTATATGGAGTGTGCCAGACTCCTTTGTTTTCAAAAATCCCATCATTTAAAAATTTAGATTTTTCCATTATTTCTTAGTTACCACGGTGTGTCATCACCCAACACACATCCTTCATCATGAAGGTTACACACATTCGCAAGTCAGTATCACTACTGAACTCGCTAGTGGCTTCGGAGCGACTTTTCCTGCCACCCGGATAGAAGTACGACCACTTCTACCCTGGGAATGACTGGATGTATGTGACATCCTACCCACAACCTCGAAATCACTTCTTCGTGTCCGTATGAGGACAAAGACCTCATCCTGTCCCCACCTCGGTCTCATGTGCTTCGTGCTACTCCATATTTCGCACAGACACCTGGAATGACGAACTGCCCTTATAGCCACCAGGTCGTCCAGTGCCCTTAGGACACATCACTACCCCTCATGGGCGTCTTGATGATCTCGTACTCACAGTGCATGCATAAACAATATTTTCTTATATTGCCATGTAATCTGTGGTGCCACTAGTCCAACGGCCCCGACTGTCAACTCAACCCGCAACTATTTGTCTTGACTAGTCCGTCGACCTGTCATGTCGCACTGCCGCTAGTTGACTGAGCATGTCGGTCCTATCTTGGTACCATGGCCAAACAATTCACTTATTAAGTTTTATGGCACATATATCATGTTCATTTATGAGCTCCTGCTCGTGCCAACAGGCTTTGGGCCCACTGTACGAGATTTTCAAAATTGGGCATTTAGCCCCCAAGTTCCAAAATCGAGGCCCCCGACCTATTAGAGCTATTCGAGCCCCCGTCGAGAAGGTCTCCCAAATTGTTTAAGCATTGGCACACAGTCAGGGGAGAGCACTTCCGACAAAAATTGGTTTTTACTGTCCATCATACCGACCGGTATAAGGACATCTCTGTTCATAACCGATGAACGGGTTTTCAACTTCCTTCGAGGAAATCTCATCATACCAATCGGGTATGATCTACTTACAACCCGTAAGTAGTTTTTCCGCATAGCTTTCACATCACTTTCTCTAAGTAGTGATGATTAAAATACCACTAAACAGTGGGTTTTTTATATCGAGGCACTTATCATCCCCAACCGGGTATGATGTTAGTAAACCCAATCACTCGTTAATGCCATGAATTCCACTAGACTGGTTCTTTGTATTCACGCGAGCTTGTCCTTGCTGGCGTTCTCGGTATTTAACGTTTCGGTGAAGGCACGACAGTTCGAGCTTTCGATTTGGGCAGATAGATCTCATCCTGAGGTTCATCCTAAAATTAAGTATTGTATCAATTGATGCGGAATTGGATTAGAATTTCGTCATTGAAATTCGGTCGACTCTCTCTCTAGCACCAATCGAAAATTATAAAGGGGACCCGAATTGGCTTATCTTTCAGTCCTTATTCGGTCGTGGAAAGGCTAAGGAAGTGTTAGGAGGGCTTGGTTTGGCATGAGGAGGGCTTGAAATGGCTGATTTCAGCTTGGCCGAAATAGGGCAGCTTCGGTCTGCCGGAGTTGCTTCACTATTCCATCATGTCGGTGCTTCTCCAATGATTCTCGGATTGAATGGAGTTTGCAATCAGATAGCTGTCTTCTCCCCGATTCTAAAGAGCCCAACCTTTGTTCAAGTCAAAGCTCTGGTTCGAGCTTTACCGGGAAATGGAGCAATAGAGAGAGAGAGAGAGAGAGAGAAGTGTTTAGGTGTGAGTAGAATGAAATGGGGATGACCTCTTTATATAGTTGTAAAACCCGTGTATTAAATGGGCGAGATTTATTAATAGTATTAATATTGCCATAAATTATTGGTATTAATTCCAATAATTTAATTTCGGTATGAATTCCAATAATTTAATTTCGGTATTAAATTATTTGTATGAATTCCAATAATTTAATTTAGCTATTAAATTATTGGTATTAATTTCAATAATTAAATATATATTAATTGATGGCTATTTATGATAAGCCATACGTTCCCATAAAAATGTTTTACCGAAATTTCGGGTTACAAAAAAAATCATACTTCCCAGGAGGTCACCTATCCTCACACTACTCTCTGGTAAGCACGCTTAACTTTGAAGTTCTTATGGAATCTAATTCACCTGAACCAATTTGGTTTTTGTTTTCTAGTTTTTCTTAAGTTCCTTTTCCAATGTTTAATAAATCTTTTGGATCAACTGAAAGTTGTAAATTTTCATATTGCTTAGTCCCAAATGTATACCGGTTTGGTTTTCTTATTTGGTTTGACCGGTTCTTTTCCCGATTTTCCTTAACTCAAATGTGCGGGGTTTACACATACCATGTAGGAACACGAGGTATCGGGAACACTAGCTAAGACAAAGCTCGCAAGGAGATGAAATCATGTTAAGAGAAAATCACTACATATACGAGTGAGTGGGGTTTTTATATTATACACGGTTGGGATGATAAGCAACTCAGAAATGAAAACTAACTACTAAGTGGTATTTTATCCATCACATTTGAGAGGAGTGATGTGGAAATTACACGAAAAAACTACTTATTGGTTGTAAGTAGATCATATTCGGTTGGTATGATTAACTTCCTAGAAGGAAGTAGAAAACCTGCTTATCGGTTATAAGCGAAGATGCCCTCATACCCGGTCGGTGTAATGGACGACTAAAAGTTTATTTTTGTCGGAAGTACTCTCTCCTGGCTGTGTGCCACTGCTTAAACTTTTTAGGTGACCTTCGTGACGGGAGCTTGAATAGTTCAGATAGGCCAGAGGGCTCGATTTTAAAACTTGGGTCTAATATGCCAATTTTGAAAATCTCGTACAATGGGCCCAAGGCCCGTTGGCACAAGAAAGAGCTCATAAACAAATATGATTTAAGCCATGAAAACTTTAAATGAATGATTTTTTTGGCCATGGTACCAAGACAGGACCGACATACTCGATGGACTGACGGCAGTGTGACATGACAAGTTGATGGACCAGTTGAGACAAATAATTGCAAGTCAAGTTGAGGGTCGGGGACATTTTACTTGTGGCACCACAAATTAAATTGCTTATGTGGAAAATTGTTGTTTTGTGCATGCACTGAGTTACGGGACCTTCAAGACGCCCATGAGAGTGTAGGGAGGTAAAGGGAAGGAACCTTCAAGGAATGGTAAGAAGATCAAAGGTTTCACTCTAAAACGGAAGTCTCTACTTTGGAGGACATAGTGAAGAATGGAAACCATAAAAAGGAGACCTCCCCAAAACAAGGAATCAATACATAGACAAAAAATGGGTCAACTGGAAATGAGAAATGGTGAATGGTCATAGGCAAGCAAGAAAGGGTGGAGAAAAGAAAAGCCCTTTAGAAAAATACGCCAATGTAATGAGGAAGGACATGAGTGAGAAAGGATTTCAATATGTTGGTAAGCTGGAAATCGACAGTTGGAACCAAGGAAAAACCATAGGAAAGTTGGTAAAAGAACGAGTAGGCAAAGGAAACCGACACAATGCTAATATTAGGAAAATTATAGGACGATTGGAACTACATAGAAGGTAGATGGGAAATACTATTGAGTAGTAGGAAGGAATGAAGCCCTACGACTCCTGAACAGATGGAAAGTGCATAAACCATTATCAAGGATATACCCTCTGGAGAGCCTAGTGGGCAAGGATAATTCCAAAACAAATCATACTATGAGAAAAATGTGGTGCCAGCAGTTCCGAGCAAGGTGATCCAAGTAGCACTGAGTCCGATGGTTAAACCTAAAAAATGGAACTAGAATTGTGATAATCCCAAACATGGAAGAAGGACCAAATAAGATAAGGAAGAATATCAAACACATGAGATTAAGTATGAAGAGTCAGAATGGATACTAAGCTAAGAGCATCAACAACTTAGAAAATGAAGGAAAGTAGGGATGATCGGATGTATATGGAATATCCAACCCAATGAGATGGATAAAAACCCTTAAGAAGAAAAGTCGTACCTTGAGTGGAGTAAGGATGAGATCTAGGGACGTACCTTGAGATATGTAATTTGAACATGATCAGTCATGATACACTCTGTGTGGTGAATGAAAGATATAAAGGAAGAAAGACTTCTCAAGTACGTGGATTAAGGACTTGCTAAAATGAGTAGCTAAAGAGATAACACATTGAGCATACCCAAGGATGATAAAGGAAAGTCACCCTCAGTATAAATAATTGCTGACTTAGTTTTGGGGAGAAAACCCCTAAAAGGAGGGGAGAGTTGTAAACCCTATCCCCTTAAAGATAAGAAAACTAGGGAAAGAACCGATCAACACAAAAAAGAAAATTGAACCAGTTCATGAACCTTAACTGATAGAGAAATGGCCCAATTCCAAGTGAACCAGGAGTCATACAAATCATGGAAAAGGACTTTGGAACATCATACCTGGTTGGGATAATGAGCACTTTAGAAATGAAAAACCACTTATAAGTGGAATTTTGACATCATACCAGATTGGGGTGATGGGCAAACAAAGTTAAAACCTACTTACCTGTTGTAAGTAGAGGAAATCATACCTGATTGGTATTATGTGAAAAATGTTGCTTGTGCATACACTATGTTTAGGGGACCTTCAAGAGACCCAAGAGGGGTAGTGATGTGTCCTAGGGCCCTGGATGACCTGGTAGATATAAGGACAGTTAGTCGTACAAAAAGCCTTACGGTGCTTGACGTAACTTTAAGCGCATGAGACCGGAGTGGGATCAGGATGAGGTCTCTTTCTTCATACAGATACGAAGAATTATTACAGGATTGAGGGTCGGATGTTGTGAACATCCACTCATTCTCAGGGTAGAAGTGGACGTGTTTCTTTCTAGGTGGCAGGTAAAGTCTCTCTGACGCCACAAGTGGGTTCAGTGGATGGACTAGCCAGCGACTGTGTGTTTTACCTCCATGACGAAGGATGTGTGTTGGGTGACGACACATCGTGGTAATAAGAAATAATTTTTTTAATTGAAAATTGGAAAATTTAAAGAAATTAAAGAGTTTAGCAGACTCCTTTTCTAGAAAACTATTTTCCATCGAACTTAAAAAAAAAATTAAATACCCATTCACTGAGTTGTAGAAACTCACCACTCTTTTTATCCCTTTTTAGGAAATAAAGAAAATGACTAGGGATAACACCAAACCTTACCCTTTATCTGGTATGCTTGATCTCTCTTAAACTTTTATTTTATTTGATATATGTCTTTTCAGGGAACAAGGTTAAAAGTACGTCTGGCTCTACTTGAGTTCAAGAAGGAGGAAACTTCTTTTGAACCAAGAGAGTGGCAGGTTGATCACGGGAATTTGACCAAATCGGGTTGGGGCATGACATAAGGGTAGATTGTCGTGCTAGCAGTTAGGGAAGCTCGACGTAGCTTCATGCACATGAGACTGGGGTGGGGTAGGGATGAGGTTTCTGTCCTCATACAAACATAGAGTTTCTTTTAGGATTGAGGGTCGGATGTCGCGTACATCCACTCATTCTTAGGGTAGAATTGGATGGGCTTCTATCTAGGTGGCTGGTAAAGTAGCTCGGACGCCACAAGTGGGTGCGGTGGACGGGCTGCCCTCCAAATGTGTGATCCCTTCATGATGAAGGGTGTGTGTTGATTGCTAAACACACCATTGGTGGTTAATGATTAAAATTGGCTTTGAAAAAAAGAGAAATTATGGAATAAAGAATTTTAAAGGAAATAAGGTGTCTGGCACACTCCAATTCAAAAACTATTTTATTGAAACTTTATTTTTAAAATACTGATTTATTGAGTTGTAGAAACTCACCCACCATTTTTGTCCCTTTTCAGGAAATAGAGAAATGACTAGAGATAACACCAGGCTTTACGCTCTATCAGGTATGCTTAATTATCTTGAGCTTGCATTTTTATTGATATATGTGATTCCAGGGAACAAGGTTAAGACTACGCCTGGCTCTTCTTGAAACGAAGAAGGGGGAAACCCCTCTTGAACCAAGAGAGCGACGAGTTGTTGATGGGGATCCGATCAAACAAGGTCGGGCGTGATAACTTGAGTGGTATCAGAACTAAGTTCCCTTGAAACATTATCAATATTATACCGTGACATTAATTAAACTTTAACTATTGTTTAGGGAGGAGAATCCCTAGGAAATTCGATGTGAAATCCAATCCTCCACCTATAACCCTGCAAAAGACACCTACCACAAGGGAGGCAGCCATTCAATGATTCTTAAAGGGCAAGAAAAGAGTACCCACAACATGGTGGAAGATTATCGAAAACTTGTGGGAGCCTTACTAGAACCAGAAGGCATCACATACCCTCCTCCAAGGCAAGAGGAACCTGTACCTCCCCTGTCTCGCCCCGACCCGGTTTGGTCGGATCCCCGTAAACAACCCGCCACTCTCTTGGTTTATTAAAGGGTTTCCCCCTATTATAAATCGTAAAGAGTAAGGTGTCCTTTTAACCTTTCCTGGAATAACATAAATTAAAACTGCATAATATTTTAAATTTATCATACCTGTCTCGCAGGCGCCTTAGTTGATGGTCTTTATGGGTAGGCTTTCCAAAATTTCCTGAAACGGATATATGGGAGGGAGTGAGTACGACTACTCAGTGAATGGGTTTTCAACACTTTCATCTTTTAGGAAAAAGATTTGTATTAGAGTGTGTCAAACTCCTTTCTTTCAAAAATCCTTTCATTTCAAATCTTGGTTTTTACCACAATTTCTTATTAACCACGGTGTGTCATCATCCAACACACATCCTTCATCATGAAGGTCAAACACACATTCGCAGGCTAGTACGTGTCCACTGAATTCACTTGTGGCGTTGGAGCGACTTTACTGGCCACCTGGATAGAAGCACGTCCAATTTTACCTTGAGAATGAGTGGATGTACGTGACATCCGACCCTCAATCCCGAAATCAATTCTCTGTCTCCGTATGAGGACATAGACCTCATCCAGTCCCCACCCTGGTCTCATGCGCTTGGTGCTACTCCAAATTTCACACGGTCACCTGGTACGACGAACTGCCCTTATGCCCTCCAGGTCGTTTAGTGCCCTTAGGATGCATCACTACCCATCTTGGGCATCTTAATGGTCTGGTAATCACAGTGCATGTACAATCAGTATTTTCTTATCATACCATATAATATGTGGTGCCACTAGTCCAACGGCCCCGACCCTCAACTCAACCTGCAGTTGTTTGTCTTGACTGGTCCGTCAACCTGTCATGTTGCACTATGGCTAGTTGACTGAGTATGTCGGTCTTGTCTTTGTACCATGGCCAAACAATTCCTTTATTTAAAGTTTTATGGCATATAACTCATATTTGTTTGCGAGCTCCTGCTCGTGCCAACTGGCCTTGGGTCCACTGTATGAGATTTTCAAAATCAGGCATATTTCCCCCCAAGTTCCAAAACCGAGGCCCCCGGCCTATAAGAGCTATTCGAGCCCCCATCAAGAAGGTCTCCCAAATCGTTTAAGCATTGGCACACAGTAAGGGGAGAGCACTTCTAACTAAATCTATTTTCAACTGTCCATCATACCGACCGGGTATAAGGACATCTCCGTTCATAACCAATGAACGAGTTTTCAACTTCCTTCTAGTAAGTTTCTTCATACCAACTAGGTATGATCTAGTTATAACCGGTAAGTAGTTTTTCCGCATGATTTTCACATCACTCCTCTAAGTTGTAATGTTTAAAATACCACTTAGTAGTGGGTTTTCATTTCGAGGTACTTATCATCCCCAACTGGGTACGATATAAAATCTCACTCAGCCGTTAATGCAGTGAATTCCACTAGACCGGTTCTTTATATTCACTCGAGCTTGTTCTTGCTGGCGTTCTTGGTACTTCATGTTCCTACACGATATGAACATCACGGTTCATTATCCTTCGGCCTAATAGCCTTCATTCATTCCAAAAGAATGAGCAAAATAAACTTTCATTTATTTGTAATTAGGTACCTAAAGTTATTTCTCTTTAACTTTAAGTCTCTAATACCGATTTTTCTTCAAATTGAGTCCCAAAACTTTTAAAATTTATCATAGGACCTTAATTTATTCCATTTCACAAAAAGGGGTTTAATTTCCCAAATTTCCAATTTGGTCCCCCAATTTTTTCCAAAATTACCATTTTGCCCTTCCTTTGCAAAAATGGTAAGTTTCACCCCAAAAATTCTAAAATTCCTCAATTGGCTCTTTAACATACTTATCATGTCCAATTGACCCTCAATTTTATAAAATTGCATCTTGGTCCTTCGAATTTTTTAAAATACCCAATTTCAACTTCTTAACACTGCCAAATTTGATTTCATCAAATTAACCGATCAAACACTTCTAATTGTTGAAATTGAGTTTCTACATGTTCATACGATTCTATAGAACTTTGAATCGTAAGTTTTAATGCCAGAACGAGTTCAAATGGAGCTTCTCCAAAAAATAAACTATATAGAGAGAAAGCTTCGATTACTCACTGTCGGGGGCACGACGGTCCAAGCTTTCAATCTAGGCAGATAGCTCTCATCCCGAGGTTCATCCTAGAATCAAGAATTGCATCAATTGATGCCGAATTGAGTTAGAATTTCATCATCGAAATTCTGCCGGTTCTCTCTCAAGCAATAGCCAGAAATTGCAAAGGGGAGCCAAATTGGCTTACCTTTCAATCCTAATTCGGCCGTTGGGAGGGCTTGGTTTGGCCTGAGGAGGGCTCAAAATGGCCAATTTCAACTCGGCCGAAATAGGGCTACTTCGGTCCGTCGGAGCTGCTTCACTATTCCATCACGCCGGCGCTTCTCCGGTGACCCTCGGAGCAAACGGAGACTACAGGCACGTAGCTGACTTCTCCCCGATTCTAATAAACCCAACCTCGCCTTCTTTTGATAAAAAATGACCCTATATCAGAGCTCTAGTTCGAGCTTCACTGGAAAATAGAGTTGTGTAGAGAGAGTGAATTTTTAGGTGTGGAGAGGATGAACGGAGAGGGGCTCTTTATATAGGGAGCTTGGGGACTCATCGATCGTCGGTTTGGCACCTTAATGACAAACATTGATGGTCAGAAATGTATTGAATGGATACATTTCTTCTTCATCGGTGCTGCTTTGATTTTTTGATGAGTGAATAGTGCTGTCATCTGAAGGAAGAAGACGACAATATTCCGAACTGGATCAAATCGGTTCGAACCGGGTTCAAAGCTTAAACCGGCCGGTTCACCCCCCCATTCGACCAAGTTTTTCCAATCTAAAAATTTCTAAATTCATTTTCTATCCAATGGTGGCCTCAAATCTCAAATTTGAATTATTTAAGTTACCTAGAAAAATTAATTTAGAATCTAGTTCAATAGTGGTTTAAACCAGTCCAAACTGGTTCAATCCGGTTCACCTAAACTGGTTTGGTTTTCATCCCCAATTCACCCTAAATTCCTTTTTCTTGACTTTTATAACTCCTTAGGTCACTTAGGGTTCATAAAATTCCCAATTTACCATCTCTCTATTGGTTCAGGTTCATAAACCAACTCGGTTCTTAAACTGGTTTAATCCAGTTCGAGTCGAGTTCACCTGAACCGGTCTAGTTTTTCTCTCCCACTTTGTTCTAAGTTTCTTTCCCAAGGTTTATAAATCTCTTTAGGTCACAAGGGAGTTGAAATTTCTCTAATTTGCTTGTTCCCCAATAAACGAGTTTGTGAACCTGTTCGATTTTATTACTCGATTTCACCGGTTCTTTTCTCGATTTTCTTTAACTCAAATGGTGGGGTTTACATCCTCCTAGGAGACCAACCCCTTCTCCAGCCCCACAACAATCGAAGAGGAATCCAACTAACAAGGAAGCCTGGGACAACTACTGGGATGCGTATGCCACCTTCATGAAGGTCCACTAAGTACCTCCACCTACTCAGCTCGACTTGAATCCCTCCTAAAGGATGAAGTGGATGTATGAATGTGAGGTAGAGGTATTAAGGCGGTATGGATTGGAGGCCATGCATGAAATTCATCCCATAAGAGAATACGAATGGACCCCAACTAATTCCTCAGAGCCATCTAATCAAGAGTCCCACAACCTTTCTAAGGCTAACTCTCGGCCTTTGACCCCAAGGGATTAGGGGGTAGAAAAAAATTTTCTGTAATAAGCCAAGTATGGCCATACAATTTTTTCTTGAATGAATGAATGTTAATTTTATTAAAACTTCTAAGTCTTCTTGATAAATTTAAGCAATAAGAGTATGCTAATAAAGATCAAAGTAAAAGGTAGGAAATCACCTAAGGCGGGAAAACGTGTTATTTCTAGCTAGCCTCAATCTTTAAGATTTTCCCTCATAAGTACAATGAAATTTGTAAGGAAGAGACTCTTAGAGTTTATTGAAGGGAGACAACTCCTAACTAAGGAAAGGAAGAAGAAGTTGGAACAAAGGAAAGTGAGCATCAAAGAGCATGGGATTAGTGAGAGTTTAAGGAGTTAAGGAAAGGCTCAAAGAATAAGAGTAAGGAAAACAAAAAGGAATGGACTATTCCAAAGGAAACTAAAGGAAAGGAAACGAACCAGATAGAAAGAAAGAAGGTTATGGGGAACATTGAGGATGTTAAGACAATTAAGACAAGACAAACAAGAAAGCCCCAAGAATATTGCTTACTTGGAAAGAGTTAGGATACAAGTACTTAGGAACTCCATAAAATAAGAGGACTTATTTGAAACAAAGATATGGAACGAAAGGGAGGAATCTAGTGTGAATAAACGATACAAGATTTGTAAGTATAAGATAAGAATGAAAGAAGAACTTCTAAGGAGCAGTAGGGAGATCGAACATAAGAATTCCTGAACGGAAGACCCTAGAAGAAGTATGAGAATAGGATGTGGAATAGTGGAAGGAGAAAACTCCAAGTTAAGAAAATCAACAGAGGAAATATCACAAAATTAGAGCCGAAATAAGAAACTCGGTAAAAAGTACAAGTGGATAAGTGAGTGCTTGGGGAGGTTATGTATGATCTACTTGTAAGAAAGTAGGAAAACCAAATAGGACTTCTAGACTAACCCATTTGAAGGAAATAACCCAAAACAACCAGATCATTCGGGAAAATAAACTACACTCCAAGAAGGATTGAGGAGTAGTAAGGATCATACCCTAAATAGGGCAAAGGGATGGATACCAAGGACAAGAAAATTCAAGAGACAATTCTCTCAAAATAATTAAACTAAGAGGATAAAACGAGCGATACGGTTAACGAATTGACCCTTTTGAAGGTTACAATCCCAATAAAGAAGGAAAAGATGGAAAGGCCAAAACCTTCGAGAAATAAGCTCCATCCTTATTTCTTGAAGTTTCTAGTTCTTGGGACAAACTAGAAAAGTATTCCGAGAGAAAAGGAGTATAAGAATTACCAAGGAAGGAAAACTTGGGAAAAACATATATGTTACAATGATGAGGTAATGGAACCATCAAAATTTGAGAGAAGATAAGCTCCTCAAAGACAAGCTATTGGAGATGAAAGGATCAAGTGCATAGGAAAAGTAATCGTGTGAGTCCTATGGGTAAGTTGAACCCAAATAATAGGTAAGTAGGAAGACAACAACAAAAAGATGTCGTATGAGTAACAAAGGAACTAACTCGAAATAAAGGATGATGAAATGATCACGAGTGAGTAAGAGTGAATTTAGAAAAAAAAGGAAAGTTCTTGAGGAAAGAACACCACTGGGAATGAAGAATGACAAAGGAAGAAAGAGTTTCAGCATGTCAGTAAGTATCGGGGAACTCAAAGACTTGAAATTTGAAAGACCCAATAAAGAAGTTGGGAAAAGACGAGCAAGTAAGGAAACCAATACGGTTATAAAGGATATGATGTCAAAGTAAAAAATGAATGATTGGATAACAATGATGATAGGCAAGATGTCACGCCCCGACCCGGTTTGGTTGGATCCCCGTGAACAACCCGCCACTCTCCTAGTTTATTAAAGGGTTTCCCCTTATTATAATCCGTAAAGAGTAAGGCGTCCTTTAAACCTGCACCATTTCCTGGAATAGCATAATCAAAACTGCATGAAATTTTAAACTTTACATACCTGTCTTACAGGCATCTTAGTTGATGGTCTTTCAAGGTAGGCTTTCCGGGATTTCCTGAAAGGGATATAAGGGAGGGGGTGAGTACGACTACTCAGTGAATGGGTTTTTAGAAGCTTTTAACTTTTAAGAAAAATATTTATATGGAGTGTGCAAGACTCCTTTGTTTTCAAAAATCCCTTCATTTAAAAATTCGGGTTTTTCCATTATTTCTTAGTTACCACAGTGTGTCATCACCCAACACACATCCTTCATCATGAAGGTTACACACATTCACAAGTCAGTATCACTACTCAACCCGCTAGTGGCTTCGGAGCGACTTTTCCAGCCACTCGGATAGAAGTACGACCACTTCTACCCTGGGAATGAGTGGATGTACGTGACATCCGACCCACAATCCTGAAATCACTTCTTCGTGTCCGTATGAGGACAAAGACCTCATCCTGTCCCCACCCCGGTCTCATTCGCTTAGTGCTACTCCAGATTTCGCACAGACACCTGGAACGACGAACTGCCCTTATAGCCACCAGGTCGTCGAGTGCCCTTAGGACGCATCACTACCCCTCATGGGCGTCTTGATGATCCCGTACTCACAGTGCATGCACAAACAATGTTTTCTTATATTGCCATGTAATCTGTGGTGCCACTAGTCCAACGGCCCCGACTCTCAACTCAACCTGCAGCTGTTTGTCTTGACTAGTCCATCGACCTGTCATGTCGCACTGCCGCTAGTTGACTGAGCATGTCGGTCCTATCTTGGTACCATGGCCAAACAATTCACTTATTAAGTTTTATGGCACATATATGAGGTTCATTTACGAGCTCCTGCTCGTGCCAACTGGCCTTGGGCCCACTGTACGAGATTTTCAAAATCGGGCATTTAGCCCCCAAGTTCCAAAATCGAGGCCCCCGGCCTATTAGAGCTATTCGAGCTTCCGTCGAGAAGGTCTCCCAAATTGTTTAAGCATTGGCACACAGTGAGGGGAGAGCACTTCTGACAAAAATAGGTTTTTACTGTCCATCATACCGACCGGTACAAGGACATCTCCGTTCATAACCGATGAACGGGTTTTCAACTTCCTTCGAGGAAGTCTCATCATACCAACCGGGTATGATCTACTTACAACCTGTAAGTAGTTTTTTTTTTGCATAACTTTCACATCACTTTCTCTAAGTAGTGATGATTAAAATACCACTAAACAGTGGGTTTTTTATATTGAGGCACTTATCATCCCCAACCGAGTATGATGTTAGTAAACCCACTCACAACTGGTAAGTGGTTTTTAACTTGAAACTGTGCTCATCATCCCAACTGGGTATGATGTGAATAACCCACTCACAACTGCTAAGTGGTTTTTAACTTTAAATTGTGCCCATCATCCCAACTGGGTATGATGTGAATAACCCACTCACCCGTTAATGCCGTGAATTCCACTAGACCGGTTCTTGGTATTCACGCGAGCTTGTCCTTGCTGGCGTTCCCGGTACTTTGTGTTCCTACACGATATGAACAACCTTGTTCATTATTACTCGGCATAACAACCTTCATTCATTTCTAATGAATGAGAAAACCCAAACTTTTAGTTATTTGCAATTAGGTCCCTAAAGTTATTTCTCTTTAACTTTAAGTCCCTAATGTCGATTTTTCCTCCAATTGAGTCCCGTAACTTTTAAAATTTATCCTGGGATCTCAATTTATTCAATTTCACCAAAAAGGGGTTCAATTTCCCAAATTTCCAATTTGGTCCCACAAATTTTCCAAAATTACCATTTTGCCCTTCTTTTACAAAAATGGTAAGTTTTGCCCCAAAAATTCCAAAATTCCTAAAATTGGTCCTCCAACATTATTTTCATGCCCAATTGACCCTCAATTTCATAAAATTGTATTTTGGTCCTTTGAATTTCGAAAATCCCCAATTTTCCCCAATTTTCCCCAATTTCAACTCTTCAACACTACCGAATTTGATTTTATCAAATTGATTGATCAAACACTTCTAATTATTGAAATTGGAGTTGAAATTGAGTTCCTGCATGTTCATACAATTCTAAGAAACTTTGAATCACATATTTTAACGCCGAAACGAGCTTAAACGGAGCTTCGTCGGAAAATAGACTATAGAGAGAAAGCTTCGATTTCTCACAAGTGAAGGCACGGTGGTCCGAGCTTTCGATCTGGGTAGATAGGTCTCATCCTGAGGTTCATCCTAGAATCAAGAATTGCATTAATTGATGCGGAATTGGATTAGAATTTCGTCATTGAAATTCGGTCGACTCTCTCTCTAGCACCGATTGAAAATTGTAAAGGGAAGCCGAATTGGCTTACCTTTCGGTCCTAATTCGACCGTGGAAAGGCTGAGAAAGTGTTGGGAGGGCTTGGTTTGGCCTGAGGAGGGCTTGAAATGGCCGATTTCAGCTTGGCCGAAATAGGGTAGCTTCGGTCCGCCGGAGTTGCTTCACTATTCCATCATGTCGGCGCTTCTCCAACGATTCTCGGATTGATTGGAGTTTGCTATCAGATAGCTGTCTTCTCCCCGGTTCTAAAGAGCCCGACCTTTGTTCAAGTCGAAGCTCTCGTTCGAGCTTTACCGGGAAATGGAGCAGTAGAGAGAGAGAGAGAGAAGTGTTTAGGTGTGAGGAGAATAAAATGGGGATGACCTCTTTATATAGTCATAAAACCCGTGTATTAAATGGGCGAGATTTATTACTGGTATTAATATTGCCATAAATTATTGGTATTAATTCCAATAATTTAATTTCGGTATTAATTCTAATTAAATTACTGAGCTAAGGAGGTCAACAATAAAGAGAATAACCGGATGAAGGAATGGTTGGGTATTTTGGAACTCCCAATCCTGAAATCTTAAGTAAAGGATCTTAGAATGGAGAAATAGTGCTTTAAGGAATGAAGGATGTGAATTTAAGGATATGACCTTAAACCTTCCAATGAGATAGGTTTAACTAAAGTAAACTACATGGAATAAGAAAGTAACGGTAAGGAAAAGAAAAATCTTGTGTATGTTATATAAGGGATGATTGAGAGTAACTAAGAAGGAAGAATGTCTATGAATAATGAATAGACACGAAGGGAAGTTCCATCCAATGTGAAAAACGTTGAATAAGTTTTGGGGATAAAAATCCTAAAAGGAGGGCAGAGTTGTAAACCCCACCCTTTGGAGTTAAGGAAAACTGAGGAAAGAACCCGTCAGACCGAGTGAGAAAATTGAACTGGTTCACAAACCCGATCATCAGAGAACGGGCGAATTAGGAAATTTACAACTCCTGAGTGACCCAAAGAATCATAAAAACCTTGGAAAAAGGACCTTAGGACAATTTGAGAGAGAAAACTAGACCGGTTTAGGTGCACCGGATTGAACAGGTTTGAACCACTATTAAACTAGATGCTAAATTCATTTTTCTAGGTGGCTTAGATAATTCAAATTGGAGAATTGAGGCCATCGTTGGATAGATATTGAATTTATATGAATTTAGAAAATTTTAATTTTGAAAAACTCGGTTGAATTGGGCCTGAACCGATTGGTTTAAGCGTTGAACCCAATTCAGACCAGTCCGGTCTGGTTCGTAATAGTGTCATCTTCTTCCTTCAGATGGCAGCACTATTCCCTCGCTGGAAAATTGAAGAGCATTAGCGAAGAAGAAATGTTTCCATTCAGTATGATTCAGGCCATTAATGACTATCATTTAGGTGCCAAACGGACGACCGGAGAGTCCCCGAGCGCCCTATATAAATAGCCCTTCTCCATTCATCCTCCACAAACTTGAAAACTTCACTCTCTCTCAGCAATTCGGTTTTCCGATGATGCTCAAACCAAAGCTCTAACATAGGGTCTTTTCTGAGCCAAAGAAGGCATGATTGGGTTCTTTAGACTCGGGGAGAAGTAAGCTATCCAACGGTGGTCTCCAATTGATCCGAGGATCGTCGGAGAAGCACTGGCATGATCGAACAGTGAAGTAACTCCGAGTGACTAAAGTTGCCCTATTTCTGTTTAACTAAAATCAACCAATTCGAGCCCTTCTCTGGCCAAACTAAGCTCTCCTAAGATTTCCTCAGCCCTCATACGAACGAATTAGAATGGAAAGGTAAGCCAATTTGGCTCCCCTCTCTGAATTACGATCAGTGTTAGAGAGAGAATTGACAGATCTTTACTTATCAAATTCTCCCTCAATTTGACATGAATTGAGTGATTCTTAATTCTAGGAGGAACTTTAGGATGAGAACTATCTGCCTAGATTAAAAGCTTGGATGGTGACACCCCCGACGTTAAGCTTTCTCTCTCTACATTCAGTTTTCTGGTGAAACTTCGTTTGAGCTCGTTCCAGCATCAATTCATGCGATTCAAAGTGTAATTGAATTGTACGAATGTGTAGAAACTCAAACCCACCTTAAATTTCAACAATTAACTTCGATTGATTGGTCAATTAGATGAAATGAAATCTGATTAGGTTAAAAGGTTGAAATTGGGGATTTCAAAAATTAAAGTGAGTAAAGTGCAATTTCCTAAAATTGAGAACCAATTGGGCATGCAAAAGATGTTGGAGGACCATTTGGTCAATTTTTTGAATTTTTGGGGTGAAATTTACCATTTTTGTTATGTAGGGCAAAATGGTAATTTTGAAAAAATTGGGGACTAAATTGAAAATTTGGGAAACTTGAACCCCTCTTTGTGATTTTGAATAAATTATTGTCCCAAAGTAAATTTTAGAAGCTACGGGACTCAATTTGAGGGAAAATGGGCATTAAGGACCTAAATGCAATTTAATAAAAGTTTGGGCATTTTATTCATTCATGGTGAATAAAGGCTATTAGGCCAAAGAATAATGATCAAGGATGTTCATATCGTGTAGGAACAGGAAGTACCGGGAACGCCAGCAAGGACAAGCTCGCACAAAGGCAAAGAGCCAGTTAAGATGAAATCACTGCATTATCAGGTGAGTGGGAATTTTCACATCATACCCAGTTGGGATAATTAGCACCTCGGTAAAGAAAACTTGCTACTATATGGTATTTTAACATCACACCTAGATAGGGTGATGTGAGAAAATGTATGGATAAACTAACCAGTTATAAGTAGATCATACCTAGTTGGCATGATAAACTTCTTGGAAGGAAGTAGAAGATCCGCTTTTCAGTTATGAGCAGATATGTCTTCACACCTGGTTGGTGTGATGGACAGTTGAAAATATTATTTTTGTTGGAAGTGCTCTTTCCTGACTATGTGCCACTTCTTAAACTTTTTGGAAGACCTTAACGGAAGCTCAAATAGATTAGATAGGCCGAAGGCCTCAATTTTGGAACTTGGGGACCAATATGCTTGATTTTGAAAATCTCGTATAGTGGGCCTAAGGCAAGTTGGCATGAGCAGGATCTCATAAACAAACATGAGTTTAAGCCATGAAAACTTTAATGAATGATGTGTTTGGCCATGGTACCAAGAAAGGACTGACATACTCGATGGTATGGGGTAGTGCGACAAGACAGGTCGACGGACTAGTTGAGACAAACAACTGTAGATCGAGTTGAGGGTTGGGGCCGTTGGACCAATGGCACCAAAGATTAAATGGCTTTTGAGGAAAACTATTGTTCTGTGCATGCACTGAGGTTCTGGATTATAAAGATGTCCAAGAGGGGTAGTGATTTGTCCTAGGGGCTAATGGACGACATGGTGGAGATTAGGGCAAATTGTCATGCCAACAGTCAAGGAAGGTCGGCATAACTTCATGCACATGAGACTAAGGTGGGGTCGGGATGAGGTCTCTGTCCTCATACGGACACAGTTTCTTTTGGGATTGAGGGTCGGATATCACGTACATCCACCCATTCTCAAGGTAGAAGTGGACAGGCTTCTATCTAGGTGGCCGGTAAAGTCGCTCCGACACCACAAGTGGGTGCAATGGACGGGCTGCCCTGTAAATGTGTTATCCCTTCATGATGAAGGGCGTGTGTTGATTGCTAAACACACCATTGGTGGTTAATGATGAAAATTGGCTTTGAAAAATCGAGAAATTATGGAAGAAATAATTTTAAAGGAAATAAGGAGTCTAGCACACTCCAATTAAAAACTATTTTATTGAAACTTTATTTTTAAAATACCCATTCAATAAGTTATAAAAACTCACCCACCCTTTTTATCCCTTTTCAGGATATAGAGGAATGACTAGAGATAACACCAGGCCTTACTCTTTATCAGGTATGCTTAATTATCTTAAGCTTGCATTTTTATTGATATATGTCATTCCGGGGAACAAGGTTGAGATTACGTCTGGCTACTCATGAAACAAATAAGGGGGAAACCCCTCTTGAACCAATAGAGTGATAGGTTGTTCATAGGGATCTGACCAAATCGGGTTGGACGTGATAGATAATGCTCGATAGACTAACGGTAGTGCGTCAGGTCAAGGTCGACAAACCGGCCTAGACAAATAGTTATAGGTCGAGTTGATGGTCGGGGCCGTTAGATTAGTGGCACAAAAGATAAATGGTCAATTGTGAAAATTATTGTTTTGTGCCTGTATTGAGGTACATGATTATTAAGTTGCCCAAGAGGGGTAGTGATGCGTCCTATGGGCTACTGGACGACCTAGTGGAGATAAGGGCAGTTCGTCGTGTCTACAGTCGAGAAGCTTGACGTAGCTTCTTGTGCATGAGACTAGGGTGGGGTTGGGATGAGGTCTCTATCCTGATACTAACACGGAGTTACTTTCGGGTATGAAGGTGGGATGTCGAGAACATCCACTCAAATCCATAGTAGAAGTGGATGAGCTACTATCTTGGTGGCCAGTAAAGACAGTTAGAGCAACAAGTGGGTGCAGTGGACAGGCTGCACCTACGAATGTGTATTCCCTTCCTAATGAATGGCGTGTGTTGTTTGTTAAACACACCTAATGTGGAAATGAGGAAAAAGGTTTTGAAAACCGGAACATGAGAAAACCTTCTTTGAAAGAAAACAACAGCCCTGATACAAATTAGTCAAAACTATTTGTTTGAAAATTCACATCCAACACCCACACACTGAGTTGTAGAACTCACCCCCACTTTTGTATCCCTTATTAGGAGTAGGGGAAACATGACTAAAGAAAACACCAGGATCTACCCTATGTTAGGTGTGCTTAAAAGTTTTTTTACGCTTTCATTTTATTGATTTATGTTATTCCAGGTAATAATGTTTAAATTACGCCTGACTCCTCTTTATTAAAGGAAGGTGAAACCCCTCTTAAACCAAGGGAGCGGCGGGTTGATCATGGGTATTCGACCAAACTAGGTCAGGGTGTGACAAAACCGCACCTCAATTGGTGGCATGAGCAGTGGGTATTGCTTACTTTAGTGTTTGGGCAAAATGTACTGTGAAAAGTCATTTATGGCAAAGGATGGTGGAAGGGACTTACCACTACAACTCAAGGAAGGTCTGGACTAGTCTCGGGTAGGTCTTGAGGGCTTGGTTTGGGCGTGGTTGGCTTGAAGGTAGCTCAAATTGAGCTCGACAAATTCTTGCCGTTGACTACTAAGGGAGCGAAGGTACTATGCGAGCCCGCCGACGCTTCTTCGATGATCCTTGAGCTAAATGGAGTATGCAGTCGTGTAGCTGACTTCCTTAAGATTCCATGGAACTCAAATTTGGCATCAGAGGTAAAGAAAAAGCCCAAGTCAGAGCTCTAGTTTGTGCTTTGTCGGGATATGGAGCACTTCTTCTTCTTCAGTCATTTGAGGGATGAGGAGGATGAATGGGGAGGTGCTCTTTATATAGGATACTCGATAATTGATAGGGCTGCCCATTCAATCATAACTTGATACCAATCTCTCCTATTTATGATCATAACAGGAGGATTTTTCAATCGCCATAGAATGAGCATGTAAACCCCGTTCCTTTAAACAGAAGAAAAATTGGGAATAGAATTGGTCGATTCAAAAGAGAAAACTAAGCTAGTTAATGAACCGAAACCGGTAAAGAATGGGTAAAATGGGAAATTGAAAAATCCCAAGTGACTCAAAGATGTCATAATAATCATGGAAAAGAACCATAAAACAAATTGGAAGACAAAATCGAACTAATTTAGGGTGAACTGGATTTGAACTATACATGAACAAATTTCTAAATTTATTTTTCTTGGTGTCTTAAAGTGATCAAATTGGAAAATGGAAGCCAACTATAGATAGAAAATGAATATAGATTAATTTAGAAAATTTTAATTTTGAGAAAACCGTTCAAATAGGGACTGAACTAGCAAATTTTTGCATTGAACTCGGTCGGACCAGTCCGGTTCGATTCAAAATAGTGTCGTCTTCTTCCTTAGGATGACAACACATTTCATCATTTCAAAAACTTTCCTTCTCCAGTGAAGGAATATTCTCTCTATTCAAGGCATTTTTGGGCAATGATAAGCTCGACCAAAATGGAAACTTGTCAGGCAGAGTGTCCATGAGCTTTCTATATAAAGAGTTCCTCTCCATTTATCCTCCAAACACCTCAAATTGCCATTCTCTCTCAAGTGCTCCATTATCTAGTGGAGCTCAAACTAGAGCTCCGACTTAGGCACTTTTCTCGCCTTAAAAGGCAAGGTTAGGTCCTATAGACTCCGGGGGAAGTCAGCTACTTGACAACAATCTCCCTTTGACCTAAGGACCATTGGAGAAGCATTGGCAGAATCAAACAGTAAAGCAGCTTCGATGGATAAAAGTTGCCCTGTTTTGTCCGAGTTGAATTTGACCAAATTCATACCTTCTCTGGCCAAACCAAGCTTCCCCAACACCCCTACGACCCTCACACAACCTTCATAGAGGTGAAAGGTAAGCCAATTCAGCTCTTCTCCACCGTTGCGAATCGGTGTTAGAGAGAGAAAGTATTGAACCTAAGGATGAGAGCTACCACCCCAGATTGAGAGCCCAGACTGTAACACCTCCGATGGTAAGCTTTCGAAGCTTTCACTTTCTACGAATAGTTTTTAGGCGAAGCTCCATTTGAGCTCGCTTAAAACTCAAACTCCGCAATTCAATGCTCCATTTGATCGTGTGGAAGTGTAGGAACCGATCCATGCCATCAATTGGAGCAATTAACCTCAATGGAATGGCCAATTTGAAGAAATCAAATTCGGTCAAAAAAGGGGATAGAAATTGGGGGAAATGTTTTGGGAAAATTGGGGATTTCAAAAAATTGAGGGACCTCCAAGCAATTACTAAAAATTGAAGGTCAATTGGCAATGAGAAAAATGTTTGGGGACCAATTGGTCAATTTTTGAAAGATATGGGGCCAAGTGGCTATTTTTGGAAAGTAGGTTCAAAACCAAAATTTTTGAAAAATTGGGGACCAAATTTTTAATTTGGTAAACTTGAGCCCCTTACACAATTTAGAATAAATTGAGGATCCAAAGAGGATATTGGAAGCCTTGGTATTCAATTTGAGGAAAAAGTTAGCATTAGGGAACTAATGTGATGAAAAATGAACATTAGGGACCTAAGCTCAATAAACCAAAAATTTTGGCCTAGTCGCTCAAACGTGAGAAAGCAAAGGCTATTATGCCAAACCCTCATTGATAATGATACCTAAATCGTATAGGGATACATGAGACCGGAATGTCAGTAAGGAAAAGCTACTGTGGACTTGGAAGCTAACTAGGGACGAACACGTCACCGTCAACAGGTGAGTGGGACTTTTGTACATTATACCGGTTGGGATGATGAACATTGTTTTAATGAATAAAACCTACTCACCGGTTGTGAGTAGAAATGAACAAACATTATACCCGGTTGGTATGATGAGTTTTCTTAAGGAAAGAAGAAACCTGCATAATGGTTGTAAGTGGATCCATCATCACACCTGATTGGTGTGGTGAGATAAAAATATAATTTTTGTCAGAAGTGTTCTCCCCTGACTGTGTGACAACTACTTAAAATATTTGGGAGACTTTCTTGATAGGAGCTAGAATAGCACAATAGGCCAGGGGCCTCAGTTTTTGAACTCATAGTACTAAATGCCCAATTTTAGAAAACACGGGGACTGGGCCAAAGGACAGTGGGCACAAGAATGAGCTCGTAAACAAACTTGATTAGGAAGAGTTATGAAAACTCCTAATTAAAAAGGAATTGATTGTGTGTTGCACCACAGTACCTAGTCAGGACCAACAATGCTCGATGGACTGACGGTAGTGCATCAGGGCCAGGTCGACAGATTGGCCTAGACAAATAGCTGCAGGTCAGGTTGACCGTCGGGGTCATTGGACCGTTGGCACCAAAAGGGATGGATAACTATATGAAAACTGCTTTTTGTGCAGGCACTTGAGGATCAGGACCATCAAGACACCCCAGGGGTAGTGATGGATCCCTAGGGCTGTTGGACGACATGGGGGAAGATAAGGGTCGTTTGTCGTGCCAATTAGCCATGAAGCTCTGTGAGCTTCTTGCGCATGAGATCGGGGTGGGGACATGATGAGGTCTCATCCTCATACGGACACAAAATGGCATTCATGTCTAAGGGTCGGACGTTTGGGACATTCATTAAGACTCAAGGTAGATGTGGTCGAGCTTCTATTTGGGTGTACAACAAAGTCGCGCTGGTCCCCAAGTGGGTGCAGTCTGGAACTGCCCTACGAATGTGTATACCCTTCCTCATGAAGGGCGTATGTTTGTTTTCTAATTGCTTCCCAAGGCAAGTGGATGGGCTAAGAGAGCTCAACAAGCCTAATATGGAAATGGAAAAAGGTTTTTGGAACTTGAGTTGAGGAAAATCCTTTAAAAAGGAAATGATTACCTTGGCATCATTTTGATTAACTAGACTTATTTTGAAAACTCACTCCCAACACCCAGTCACTTAGTTGTATAACTCACCCCCTCCCTTTACCCCTTTTCAAGTAATAGAGGAAAACCAACCTTAAAGACCCTCGTGTAGTTGAACTATAAGAAAGGTATAATTATGATAATATATTTAGTTTTGTATAATGATATTCTAGGAAAAACATGAAAAATGATGTCTTACTACTCGAAGTTAGAAAAGGGTGAAAACCCTTCATAGATCGAAGGGAGTGGCGGGTTGCTCACAGGGATCTGACCAAACTGGGTCGGGGCTTAACAACTTGAGTCATATTAGAGCCTATTTCCTCGAATGCATTATCAAGACTATATAACGTAGTAACTAAGAGGAATAAGTTTTAAAATTT
Source organism: Trapa bicornis (assembly GCA_030064425.1). Lineage (NCBI taxonomy): Eukaryota > Viridiplantae > Streptophyta > Magnoliopsida > Myrtales > Lythraceae > Trapa > Trapa bicornis. The sequence continues at coordinate 16,728,109 of CM057760.1, read as the reverse complement.
ATAGATGGCTCCCAAAATAGGAACAAAGAGAACTAGAGCCAGAGTCAAACACTGCCCAACAATCCATCCATGTGGAAACTTTGCTTGAAGCCTAGACAGTTCCACCTAGACTAAGCTCGAAGCATTAGAGACTGTATGAAGTGTATACCCGAGTGTTTGGAGGACCTAACCTCACCCCTAAGATGGACACCAACTCTCGAGATGAGCCCGATGAAGTACAAACCCCCCCTCCTACTAACATTCCCTCTCCAATTGACATCCCTATATACCTCAAAACCCTCCGTCAACTGGGATGTAAGCCCTTCCTAGGAGAGAAGGATGCTGGAGCTACTATGGACTGGCTAGAAAGCATCAAGAAACTCATAGGGATAGTCAGGATTGCACCATAGGATATAGTAATCCTGGCAGAGTTTTTCCTAGAAGCCAATGCAAAAAGGTGGTAGGACAATGTCAAAAGCTTACATACCATCACCCCCACCTAGGAGAAATTTGAGGAGAGGTATATGGAGGAATACCTAGCTCCACATCTAATCAATGAGAAGAAGCAAGACTTTCTTCGACTTAGATGATGGCTTAACTCTATCTCATAGTATGAAACCAATTTCAACGAGTTAATACCCTTTGCCCCGACCTAGCCAGACTTGCAGATATTTACCAATGATTCATGGACAGTCTTAATATGTACATATGAGATTGAATGGGATTGCTAGGACACTCCCACTAATTTGGAAGCCATAATTAGTATGGCCCACGAATGTGAACATTTGGTGCAAACCCGACGCCACCGGATGGAGCAGGCCAACCAAAAGGAGGATAAAAGCCAAGGCCGCCATGGGGACAGAAGGATCAAAGTGGCCCTAAGAGGGGAAACAAGATGCGTTTCCCAAGGAGGAAGGAAGTGCACCCAAGTCAAAGAGAGGTAATTCCCACCATACTACAAAGGAGCCTTCGTTGTCCTAAGTGCTCGAGGTACCACGAAGTAACATGTTCATCCTACTTCGGATGTGGACAAGTGGGGCACTTTACAAGGGAATGCCCCACCCTTAGGGAAAATAAGCAATGAAACACACTTGGACCACCCCAAGGAAACCGAGGACTCCAAGGCAGGAAACCACCACAACAAGGGTACCAACTAGGGTATACAACCTCACCCAAGAAGAGGTCAGAAAAGACCCTAGTACTGTATCATGTACTTCCCAAAACCTCCCTAACCAAAATTAGACAAACTTGTAATTCAATCTTACTAAATAAAGAAATTAAAATATTTCTTTCTCTAAAAATATGCATTTCTTTGATTAGGGTACATATAATTTTGGGGGGAGAAAAGTCTATGCTCTCTTAGACTTGGGAGCAAAGAGATCCTTCATCAAGGAAGATTTAGTTTTAGGTCTTCCACTAGAACTTACCTCCCTGGAACAAAGTCTCAACATCCTCACACCCTTAGGAGAAAGACTGAATAGGGACAAACAATTAAAGGTGAAATGTGGGAAGAAAGTGATAAATTTTCACACTCCCAAAACACTCGTACTACAATTTCAAGGAGACTGGAGGAAGGAAGAGACGCACTTAGTGTCTCATATTAAAGCACAAAAGATGATGCAGAAGGGTTGTGAGGCTTTCCTCGCAATGGTCATCAATGAGATGTCGGAGGAGAAAGGACCAAAGGGTATCCTAGTGGTGGAACACTTCCCAGATGTATTTCCTGAAGAATTACCAGGGTTACGCCCAAGCTAACAACTAGAATTTACCATATAGGTAATCCTCGAAACACACCCCATATCCCAAGCCCCCTATCGCATGGATCCAGTGGAATTGAAGGAGCAGTTGAACGCATTATTGGAGAAGGGTTTCATATGTCCTAGCTAGTCTCCATGGGGTGTACCATTGTAAAGAAAAAGGATGGGATTATAAGGTTGTGTATAGATTATCAGAAGTTCAACCAGGTCATCATAAAGAATAAGTATCCACTTTTGCGGATTGATGACATGTTCAACCATCTAAAAGGAGCAGCTTACTTGTCCAAGATAGACCTTCAGTCTGGATACCATCAGCTCAGGATCAAAGAGGGTGATATCCCTAAGACTGCCTTTCAGTCCCAGTATGGACACTATGAATTTAGGGTGATGCTTTTTGGCTTAATGAATGCCCATACAGCCTTTATGGATTTGATGAACCGAGTATTCCAGCCTTACTTGGACAAGTTTGTGATTATGTCTATAGATGACATACTCATATACTCACAAACCAGGTTGGATCATGAGGAACATCTAGCTTTCACCTTGGAGACACTAAGAAATAATCGCTTATATGCGAAATTCTACAAAGTGTGAGTTCTGGTTGCAAGAAGTAAGGTTCTTAGGGCACATAGTGTCCAAAGATTGAGTCAAGGTGGATCCGACAAAGGTAGAGACCATATATGATTGGAAGGCACCCAAGAACCCCTTTGAAATATGCAGCTTCTTGGGATTAGCAGGGTACTACTAACGGTTTGTGTAGGACTTCTCTAAGATAGCAGCCCCTTTGACCCGTCTCACAAAGAAGGGAGTGGAGTATAAGTGTGATGAAAATTGTGAGAAATTCTTCATGGAGTTGAAGACCCGTTTAACAATGGCGCCCATACTCACTCTACCTGACCCAAGTGCAGGGTAGTATACAATTTATAGTGATGCATCCGGACAAGGACTCGGGTGTGTATTAATGCAACGAGGAAAGGTCATCGCCTATGCCTCGCGACAACTAAAGGTACATGAGAGGAACTAACCTACACACAACTTAGAGCTAGCCGCAATAGTGTTCGCCCTCAAGATTTGGGGACACTACCTATACGGGATTAAGTGTAGGATATATATAGATCACAAGAGTTTTAAGTACTTCCTAACACAAAGGGTTTTGAATCTTCGCCAGAGGAGATGGCTGGAGTTTGTAAAAAACTACAACCTTGTGATAGAATACCACCCCGGGAAAGCCAATGTGGTGGCAGACGCTCTAAGTAGCAAACCAAGGTGGCACAAATAAAAGCAAGTTACCTACCCTTATTTTACCAATTGGGAAGAATGGAAGTGGACCTTAAAGTGGACAAAGGAGAAAGATGCCTAGTGGCTGACGTAGTAGTAAAACCCAACCTAATGGAACAAATTAAGCTCCATCAAGAAGAGGATAAGGAACTCCAACCCTATTTGGATCCGGTCAACGAGGGGACAAATCCAGACTACAAGCTTCGAGGCAATGGAATACTGACCTATAAAGGTAGAGTTTGTGTACCTCGAGATAAAGAACTGAAGAGGCTAGTATCGGAAGAGGCACATGACTCTGTGTATGTGATGCATTCGGGCAGTACCAAGATGTATCGCACCCTCAAACATGGTTATTGGTGGAAAGGGATGAAGAAGGATATCAGGTAGTATGTAGCACGATGCTTGTCCAGTCAACAAATAAAAGTTGAACCCAGAGACCCTCAGGACTGCTACAACCCCACCAATCCCCGAATGGAAATTAGAACACATCACTATGGACTTCGTCACAAGACTACCAGTAACTAGAAAGGGGCGAGATGCAATTTGAGTCATTGTGGATAGGTTGACCAAGTCTGCCCACTTCCTACCAATAAGGGTGACCAATTCCATGGAACAACTAGCTGCTATATACATAGGGGAGATTGTGAGACTCCATGGCATTTCAGTAAGCATAGTGTCGGATAGAGACCCTAGGTTTGCATCAAGGTTCTAGCACAATCTGTAAAGTGCCTTGGGAACCAAACTCCACATGAGTATGGCATTTCATCCTTAGATCGATGGACAGTCTAAGCGGACGATCCAAACTCTAAAAGATATGCTACAGGCATGCGTACTCACCATGAACAAGAGTTGGGAAGAATACTTGTGTCTAATGGAGTTTGCATGTAATAATAGTTACCAGGCTAGTATCGTATCTCAGTTGTGTAGTAATATGAGTTGAGGTTGTAGCAAATTTCCGTGCTCCATTGTATGTTCTCGATATGAGTTAGGGATCGAGGATGACCTCACAAGTTTGTGAATGAATTTAACAACATCAAGTCATGACATATCTTACGACCTGGTCCCTATTTATTCTTTTTAATTATCAAAATTTCTTATTTTAGTTTATAGCTTTATCTGCCCCTTTTTCAAATCTTATTTGACTCCCCATTTTTGTAAAATATCACTTTTACCCCCAAACTTTTCAAAAATTACATTTGAGTCCCAAACTTTCTTATCACATAAAACACCTCCATAAACCCTCTAAAATTTTTTATAAGTCTCACATCTTATTCTCCAGATGCCAATGGTCACTTTCCAACCAGCCTCGGTTTTAACATTTCATTTTCATTGTGATCGAGCTTTCATCAGAAAACTAACGGAGTTTTGAAAAAGGACGAGAAATCACTAGAGATGGTGAGTTAGTGGTTTGAAAGGGTAGGGTTGGAAAGTTGACTCCCTAGCACGTTTGTATGAGTCTCCTAAAAAATGTGGTTTACAATGGATATTTAAAATAGGGTAGTCAGTGGAGCTTCCACAAATTTTCACGGCCATGGGGTAAAATTTCAACTTGAACAATTGGTGATGCTGGCTAAATGGAACCGAAAGAAGACTCCATAACTATTTTGGGTTGTGGCTAGTCATTAGGGAGGTCAATATAGGGTTGGGAAGGGATTGCTCTACTTTTGGACGAGCGAGCAAGGTTACTATTTGATCACATTAACATCGTGTCTGCTTCAAAGTGAGATTTTGTTTGAAAGCTGGCTTCCGCTAGTTCTAACGCCACTAGAATCACAAAGTTTGGTGATCAAAAATGAATTTTATGGGCTCTAGAATTAAGGTTAATATAAAACTAAGCACCTTCACTTATAAAGAGAATTATAGCCACTAGCTGCCAAGGCAAGGGTTAGGTCTTATATGAGGAGCTTGGGGAATGAAGTGTCCATCACCCCCATCTCAATAGCTAGTTGGATTGGACCCCATAGGCCTCACGTTCCATCTAATTTTCATTGACCAAAATATACAGGATATGGTGCACAATCGGGACACTTTACGGGTTTCCAACTCAGATAAGGGTTGTGAGTAATGTGGAGAGGATGAATAGGTGTATGCGTGTGCATGTGGGTGTAGCCCGTGCGTGCGCCCGTCAAACACATCAGTCAGTCTGCATTGTAGTGAACTAGTTTATGGTAAATAAACCGATCATTTCGGTCGATTTTGGTCATTTTATGGCATTTCCCTCTAATTTGATTGATTCGTGACATATTTTATTATTATATATTTTTTAATTTCATACAAATTAGAGTCAAGAACATCTATTTTCTTATTTAACTAGCCCCATCTAAAATGAAGGATGTAACACCTGAAAACCCCAATTAAATAATTGGATCGAGTTTAACCGGGAAATGGGATCGAACCATGAAAGTAAAACAAAATTGGGAAGAGGAATGGAACTAGGCTGGGAGAAGGGATTGATCGAGAGTCCAAGAGGGTTGAAAAGGTGCCATGAGAGACTGTTAGCTGTGTCTCAGGATATGAAGTCAAGGATCCGAAGAAAACTAGAAAATAACCGGCATGAACCGAATTCAGGATGAGGGAGTCACAAAATTGGCCAAATTTTTAAGGGTGTTAAACAAATCAAAATTTAACATTTTTAGGTCCATTCAATATGAAATTGAATTTATAATTTTTAGTTATTTTAATTTTCCCAAGAACTAGTTGAAAATGGGTGAATCGGGCCAAAAACTACAGAATTAGCTGAAACATTCGTAAAAAATCGGTTCGCTACTCGATTTTAGGTCTTATAACACTTCCATGGTCCTCTAGTCCGTCCTTCCATACTCGAGTCCCCTTTTTGTTCGACAATTAGGTCTACATGTCCTTGGCAGTATGACTCTCGCATCTAGTTGCTCCACCTTGGGCCTGAAGCCCGACTTGCCTTGCAGTTGGGATCGCGTCCTTCCACTCTTTTCCATAGAGCGTACTCCCTTTTCTACTCACTTTTGCATTATCTAAGTTACTTCGTTCCTAGATTTGATTTACCCATAGATTCCAATTTCATATGTCCCTTTCGTGTCCTAATGTCCCTTGAATGTAGATGTCAGGTTCCTTATGATAGATTGGGTTTACCGCATTTCTTCATTCTACTCTATCTACTTATTGAGTCTTCTCATCTCCGACTGTCGAGGTTCTCGCTCCCTTTTGGTTCCATTGGTCTACCAGTGTTCTCCTCCCTTGTGTATTCTCCTATTTGTTAGAGTACTTGACTAGTGAGGGGTCCTTCCCTTCCCTTCTTCATCTCTTCTCTCTCTTCTTTGGGGCCATTACGCTTGTTGACCCATGGAAACTGGACTTCCTTGGGTTTAGTCCTTTTCATTATAACCGATGGCACGATTTGGTGTTTATCCTTACGATTGCCTTCTCACTTAGTTCCTACCTATGTCGCTCTCAGTGGACTTCCCTTCTCTCTCGACATTTTCCTAACTCGTGGGACTTATACTAATTCCTTGAGGTTTCACGTTTGTCCCAGATTACAGTCCTAGATTCCTTTCTCTGATGGCTTGGAGTGGATTTCCCCCTTTTATCCTCATTCGCTCTTTTAGGACTTCGTTCCTTCTTGTTCAATGGGTACATCCACCCGTCACTCTATTTTGTCGTGTTGGGATGGGGATCTCTCCTTCCTTGGTTTATACCTCTCTTTGGGGCTCGGGGCCCACGTATCTCTAGTTGTTTGACGTGTTCTAGACTCACTCCTGCTTTCTTGGATATCTCTCTCGTAAGCCCCTAATTCGTTGGGATCTTGGGCTCCGCCCTTCATCATAGCTGAGTGGTGTTTCTTCACTACTTTGGCATTGCCTAGTTATTTAACGTGTGTACCCCTAGCTTGATCACTTCTTCCTAACCCTGTAGGTGTTCGTTCCATTGAAATTTCTGGTTCCGGTAGAGGGTGTCCTCCCATGCTTTCCTCCTTATGGGGTATGATACCCTTTCGGCCTGTGTTTCCATCGGCTATCAAATTTTTCCACATGGTTCCTTATGTAGCATCCTAACCAACCTTATCGGCTCCACACTTGTTCGCCCATCCTCCTTATTGTTTTACTTTCCTGTTCTTGAGTGCTAGGGTTTCCTATCCCATTGCCATCGGCCCGCTTCTCACTCTTCCGTTCAATGGAATACCTTGTCACTATTTCCCGATCATCCTAGTTTTCCCTCGCTGGGGTTCCTCTAATGTGGTTAGGCCTTCTTTTGATTCGCCCTCAAGAGAGGTCCTTGGTTTATCCTCTACTTTTTTTCATGTTACTAGTCCTGGACATCCCCCTTCCTGACCAGACATGTACCCTAATGCTATCCTTGGCTAGTGTCCTCCTTTTCTGTCATAACATCCTCTTGTGAGGCCGTCTTCCTAGTCCCTACCATGGCTCCTTGATCTCCATTTGGTTTTTTGAGCTTGCCTTACCCTCATTTTTGGTTGATTGTCTTCCTACTTAGGGTCCTCATCTTTTGACACATCGTGGGTTCATTTATGGTGCCTTATCATAGCCTATTCCATATGGTTCCCTTTTTTGTCTTTCTAAGCTCACTATGGTTCACTCTGTTGGGTCCAAACTTTCGTTGTCCTTTGGGGTCTCCTTCAAGGTCCTCCTGCCCATTCCCTAGTCTCACTTTCCCTGTTCTGGAGTCTTTGCTTGGGGCATTTGGTACAGGTATTGGGAAGTGGGGTGGCAGGTCCACCCCGCATTTATCTAGCTTCCTTTCTTGTCTCGTTCTCCTAGGGTTCCTCGGCTCCTCGTGCCTCCTTTGTATAAGGGTTGTATTCCCCTCTTTCAAGTACCTACTTTCGGTAGTTCCAAAGTTTCTCAGGCTATGGCGGTAAGGTCCAGAATCATCTGGTACCTTTTGGGTTCCTTCTCGGGTTTTCTATGCTGAGTGTATTCACCTCCTTCACATTTGTCATTTTACGAGAATAATTGAAATCTCTTATTTGTTAACAGGTAAAACCCTGGTTAGGGTTTATTACAGTAACCAATCCTAAGAATTCCTCACTACTTCTCTAACCTCTCCCGTAAATTGACCTAGAGTTAAACCTAGGCCAGTTACAAGACTCGGCATCGGGTGCCCTAGCGCGTCTCCTTCTCCTAGGCGGGCAGTCGCCTCCATGTTATCTCCCACAGCAGAGGCACGGGTTCATCTTGGGTTCCTCGAATTCCATGGATGCTAACAAACTGGGAGCCCTCGTGGCTTGCATTTCTGGTGCGATATCCACCCCATATCGGTTTAAAACAATGGCATCATGGACGTGTCGCATGGGACCTACGGTTCACGCACTACTGTGTATTCGAGGGAGTCAGCGGAAAACCCTCACGTAGTTAGCGTACACCTCCCATATATTCCTCTCGATTTCCTATCGAATCTAGGCCTGATCCAGTTCTCTAGGTGGGGAAGTCACATCTTCCATTGAGTAGGGAGATGTTCTCTCTCAAAGTGCATCCCATAGGATAGGATCCTCTATCACTTCCAGCCTTTGTTCCATGGCATGTATCCAAGGGATATATTCTTCATTGGCATTTTCATTCTCTTTTTTTGCATGGGTTATCAAGAATCCAGGATTAGGGTGGGTGAGGGTTATATTAGGTAAGTTATGCTCTAATACCACCCAAGTTGTCATGCCTCAACCCAGTTTGGTCAAGGTCCCATGATCAACCAGCCACCCTTCCATGCATCATTAGGGTATTCCTACCTGAATGATATGTAGAAGGTCAAAGCGTGCCTACGTTTATTCCCTTACTATAAGTTGGGGATAGAGAATGTACCTGGAGGACCCGAGCTTATAATGGAATTTTCCGTCTTTGTCCTGGACCTGAAAGGGTGAGGGGAGGGGAATGAGTACATAGATACATATATTCAATGAGGGAAATTGCTACAACGATTGATTTATTTTGTCCATTAGTAATTCTTTTATCATTTTTTACATATCAGTCATTCATCAACCGCCCTCCTATCATACGAGGAATCACACGTTCGTAGAATGGACCTCGACCGTTTCACTTGTGGACCGGAGTGCCTTTACCGTCCACCCTAATAGAGGTTAACTGCCTCTACCCTGAGTTTGAGTGGACATGAATAGTCTGACCCTCAAACTCTGATCACTTCATGATGTCCGCATTATGGGATGAGACCTCCTTTCCCCTACTGCCTCGATCTTAGTGCATAGGAAGCCTCTGAGCTTCTTGACCAACTGGACGCCATATTGCCCTTATGCACCCTAGGTTGTCCAACAGTCCTTGGGATCCATCACTAGCTCATGCCAAGTGTCATGATGGCTTGAATCTCATAGGGCATGCACACTTAAGAGCCATTATCTTTGGCCCTCCAGCACAATGGTCTGTTGGCTTGGCTTTGACCAATGCATATTGGCCCAACTAGTTCAACGACCTAGCTTCGACTCAGTAGCGGTTTGGTCCAACAAGCCCAACATCTCAAACTTTGCTCGTCGGGTTTCACACATAATTTTCGGTTAATTAGATCTTTTAGCATTACTTATCACATGCTGGTTCTAGACGGGTTTACATCCGTGTCCAATGGCATTGGGCCCACTTGCATACCCAACCCAAGCCCCGAAATTAGCTCCCAAATATTTTAAGTAGAGTCACCTAGACAAGTCAGGCTAGTTCCAAGAAAATCATTTTCAAAATGAACCGTCATTTCAACCGGAATGGATGTTATAGAATTTCCACTTACCCGATAATCTCAACGGGGTTATCCCGATGGAGTCTGGCTTCGTAGGTGCTTCTAGAAGCACGCACTCAAGTAGTTTGCTCCTACATGGCATGAATATCCATATTAGGATGCTTTTACTAGGTCGCATGCTTTCTCATATTTGCGCATTAGGCCTCATAGTATGCCTTAATTGCATTTTGGTCCTTGATTGCCTCTTAGTTTCAATTAAGACCCTAGGATTTCAAATTATCCTTCTTGTGTCCTTAACTCTTTTTAAATTCACCCGTTGGCCCTTAATTTTCCAAAATTCTCATTTATTCCCAAATTTGTCAAAAATTACAATTTGGCCCTAAACTTCTCAAAATTGCCAATTAGCCATCCTTTTTGTCCAAATTGCCCAATTGGCCCTCAATTGGTAATGAATTCATGAAAATGCTGTCAATTTTGTCAATTTGTCATTCGGCCCTCAATTTTTGGAAATTTGTACAAAAGCCCCAAAATCCCCAATTTGCCTTCATCTTCTTCCCCGATTTGAGTGAATGAACATTTGAATCTTACCTCGTCCAATTGATAGTCTGTAAGTCCATGATTTCTTCGTTTCTTGCTATAATTTGCCTCCTCTATCCCCCTCCGATCATCCTACACTTCAAATTTCTGAATTTGGTTGAGTTTTTAGCTCCGTTAGAGCTTCGTTGAAAATTTTACAATAGAGAGAAGGCTTGCTTAGCTTACCGATGGAGGGGCGGTGGCCGGAGCTTCAGATGATGGTAGCTAGTGCTCGTTGAAGGGAAGGTGAAGTTTTGAAACTCATAAAATCCGACGAGGCGAGGTGAAATTGAGCTTACAAGTGGTCTATGAGGGGCTGGGGAGGGTCTTAGGCAGTCGAAGGTGGCCAATTCTAGTGGCGAAAGGGTTGAGGGAGTTAGGGTTGGGTTAGTCGAAAGCTCGTTGTTTTGAGGCTCCAAAGCAGCTTCACTGTGATATCACCTCGACACTTCCCCGACCATCCTCTGGTCAATTTGAGGATGTCTCGAGCTAGAGGTCTCTTCCCCAATTCTAATGCCACCCTTCGAAGCTTCTTTGGTCGCGAAATTGCCCGTCGTCGGAGCATTGTCTAGAGTTTCATTATAAAGTAAGTTGTTTGTCTTTAGAGAGCACCTAAGAGGTGATGAGGATGAGTGAGAGGGTGCTCTTTAAATAGGGAGCTCAACAATTGTTTAAGCTACTAGTCGGCGTGAGACTCGGCTTCCGCCCCACTAATCGGCGACCTCACTGGAGAGATTTTCGAGTCACCAGAGACTCCAACATTCCCGGCCTCTCTCTCCTTTCTATCAGCAGACTAAGGTTGAAGATGATGACATGGTGTCATGCCACGTGGCATGTTGTGATTGGCCTATTTTTCTAACATGGAGGTCCAACTTAGTCATCGCGTCAACCATTGACTAGTTGATCGGACACATGGCAGCCTCTCATTGGCCGCTATCTACATGGCAGGCTTATAGGTTGACCGTTGACCGAACATGTGCCAGCCTCCCATTGGTTGCCCGTGTCTATGTGGCTGTTGATTGGGGTTCATTGACCATTAACTGGTCTGGTTTGTTGACCAGTCCGGTTCATTGACTGATCCAGTCCGGTTGGGTTTGGTGACCTGAATTTGAAAATCGGTCAGTTCGGAATCGATTCAATCGATTTTGTGGAATTTAAAATTTTCTAAACTAATGGTAGCCTCAATTTCCCAAATTGACATCTTTAATCCACCTAGGAAAATGAATAATTGAACCAGTACACTATGGTTCGTTCCGGTGCGAGTCTGGTTCACCCCGAACCAGTCCGATTCTCCTACCCAATTCACTTCATGGTTTTCCCCATGTTTTTTGTGAATTTTTGGTCACTTGGAATTTTCCAATTTTCCTTATTAACCCTTCTTTACTATTTTCTTTTGATTAATTTGGCCCAATTTTCAAAAATAATATCAGTTCCCCTCCCGATTTCATTGATCCGAGGGAACGGGTTCCACAACTCTTCCCTCATTTTAGGAGTTTTATCCTCAAAACTCTGTTGTTCCTCCTTTCTATCGGAAGGGGGATCCCCATGTTGTTCCTCCTTTCAATTCCCTTACTCTCATGGGTTTAGTCAGTTTGACTCGTCTTTACCCCCCCCCCCCCCCCCCACCCCGGTGTTCATGAAGTTCTTTAGGTCCAATACTCGTTGCCACTTGGGGTTGGACTTTATCTTTTGGAGGGTTTTGTCTGGAGTTGGGGTTTCGACATGTCCAATCGCTCCAAGGTTTGTTTACTCCCTTGTTCACTAGGACTCCTTAGTCTGTCATCCCTTCTGCTCTTGCGTTCGCCTTACTCGATTTTAGGTGGTATTCCCCTTCCCTTGTTCTCAAGTCCGTTCTTTCATACTCGAGTCCTCTTTTGTCGGGCGGTTGGGCCTACATGTCCTTGGCAGCATGACTCTCGCATTTGGCTACTCCACCTTGGGCCTGAAGCCCGGCTTGCCTTGCAGTTGGGATCGCGTCCTTCTACTCTTTTCCGTAGAGCATACTCCCTTTTGTCCTCACTTTTGCATTATCTAAGTTACTTCATTCCTCAATTTGATTTACCCATAAGTTCTGATTTCATATGTCCCTTCAATGCCCCATTGTCCCTTGAATGTTGATGTCAGGTTCCTTGTGAGAGTTTGGGTTTCCCACATTTATTCGTTCTACTCTATCACCTTATTGAGTCTTCTTGTCTTCGACTATTGGGTTTCTCATGCCCTTCTAGTCCCATTGGTCTATTGGAGTTCTCCTCCCTCAGTCTGTTCTCCTGTTCGCTGGCATCCTTGACTAGTGAGGGGCCCTTCCCTTCCCTTCTTCCTCTCTTCTCTCTCTTCTTTGAATCCATTACACCAACTGACTCGTGGCAACTAGACTTTCTTGGGTTTAGTCCTTTTCACTGTTCCAAATGGCAAGGTTTGGTGTTTATCCCTATGATTGTCTCCTCACTTAGTCCCTACCTAAGTCGCTCTCGGGGAACTTCCCTTCTCTCCTAGCATTTACCTACCTCGTGGGACTTGTACTGATTCCTTGAGGTTTCATGTTTGTCCCAGACTACGGTCCTAGATTCCATTCTACGATGGCTTGGAGGGGGTTTCCCCCCTTTTATCCTCATTCACTCTTTTAGGTCTTTGTTCTTTCTTGTTCATTGGGTCCATCCACACCTAACTCAATTCTGTTGTGCCGGGAAGGGCGATCTATCCTTCCCTAGGTTGTACCTCCCTTTGGGGCTCGGGGCTCACGTATTCCTAGTGGTTTGACTTGTTCAAGACCCGCTCCTGATTTCTTGGATATCTCTCCCATAACCCTCTAATTCGTTGGGATCTTGGGCTCAGCCCTTCATCATAGCTTAGTGGTGTTTCTTCACTACCTTGGGGCTGCCTAGTTATTTAATGCCACACCCCTAGCTTGATCACTTCTCCCAAACCATGTAGGTGTCTGTTCCCCTAAAATTTCTGGTTCGGGTAGAGGGTGTCCTCCCACGCTTTCCTCCTTACGAGGTATGATACCCTTCCGACATGTGTTTCCATCAGGTATCGAATCTTTACACATGGTTTCCTTATGTAGCATCCTAACCAACCTTATCGGCTCCATGCTTGTCTGCCCATCCTCCTTGCTATTTTACTTTTCTTGTTCTCATGTGCCAGGGTTTCCTATCCCTTTGCCACCAGCTCGCTTCTCACTACTCCATTCAATGGAATACCTTGTCAATATTTCCCGATCATCCTGATTGTCACTCATTGGGGTTCCTCTAATGCGGTTAGGCCTTCTTTCGATTCGCCCTCAAGAGAGGTCCTTGGTCTGTCCTTCACTTTTGTTCATGTTACTAGTCCTAGACTTCCCCCTTCCTGACCAGGCTTCTACCCTAATGCTATCATTGGCCAGTGTCCTCCCATTTTGTCTTAACATCCGCTTGTGAGGCTGCCTTCCTAGTCCCTACCAAGGCTCCTCTATCTCCATTTGGTTCGTCGAGCCTACCTTAGCCTCATTTTTGGTTGATTGTCTTCCTACTTAGGGTCGTCGCCTTTTGACACATTGTTGGCTTGTTTACGACACCTTATCCCAGCCTATTTCATACGGTGCTCTTTTTGTCTTTTTGGGCTCAATATGGTTCACTCCATCGGGCCCAAACATTTCCTCTCCTTCGGGGTCTCCCTCAAGGTCCTCATGCCCTTTCCCAAGTCTCACAATCCTAGTTCGGGCATCTTTACTTGGTGCATTTGGTATAGGTATTGGGAAGTGGGGCGGCGTCTCCGCCCCACATTTGGCTAGCTTCATTTCTTATCTCGATATCCTAGGCTTCCTTGCCACCATGTGCCTCCTTTGTATAGGGGTTGTATTCCCCTCTTGCAAGTACATACTTCCGGTAGTTCCAAGGTTTCTCAGGCTACGGAGGTAAGGTCAAGAATCTTCTAGTACCTCTTTGGGTTCCTTCTCAGGTTTTCTATGTTAGGGTTATTCACCTCCTTCACATATGGCGTTTTACGAGAATAATTGAAATCTCTTATTTGCTAACCAGTAAAACCCCAGTTAGGGTTTATTATAGTAACCAATCCCAAGAATTTCTCAATGCATCTCTAACCTCCCCAGTTAATTGACCTAGAGTTAAACCTAGGTAAGTTACGAGACTCAGCATCGGGTGCAAAAGCACGTCTCCTTCTCCTAGGTGGGCATTCACCTCCACGGTATCTCCCACAACGAGGGCACGGGTTCCTCAAATTTCATGGATGCCGATAAACTAGGAGCCCTCCTGGCATGCACTACTGGTGCGATATCCACCCCATATAGGTTTAAAATAGTGGCATTGTGGGCGTATTACATGGGACCTGCAGTACACGCACTACTGTGTATTAGAGTGAGTTGGTGGAAAACCCTCACTTAGTTAACATACGCCTCCTAGAAATTCCTCTCCGTCTCCTCTCAGATCCGGGCCTAATCTGGTTCTCTTGGTGGGGAAGTCTCAACTTCCATTGAGTAGGGAGGGGTTCTCTCTTGAGGTGCATCCCACGAGATAGGCTCCTCTAGCGCCTCTAGCCTTTATTCCATGGCATGTATCCAAGGGATATATTCTTCGTTGGCATTTATGTTCGTCTTTTCTATAAGGGTTATCAGGAATCAAGAATTAGGGAGGGTGGGAGTCGTATTAGGAAATTTATGCTCTGATACAACCCAAGTTGTCACGCCCCAACCCGGTTTGGTCGAGGTCCCGTGATCAACCTACCATCCTTCCATGCTTCATACAAGTATTCCTACTTGAATGATATAAGGAAGGTAAAGGCATGCCTACGTTCATTCCCTTGTTGTAAGTTGGGGGATAGGGAACATATCTAGAGGGCCCAGGTTTATTTTAGAACTTTTCGTCGTTGTCCTGGACCTAAAAGGGTGAGGGAAGGGGAATGAGTATATAGATACATATACTCAATGAGAGAAACTGCTACAATGATTGATTTATTTTGTCCATTAGTCATTTGTTTGTCATTTTTCACATATCAGTCATGCATCAAAAGCCCTCCTATCATAGGAGGAATCACATGTTAGCAGAACGGTCCCCAACCGTTCTACTTGTGCACCAAAGCACCTTTATTATCCACCCTGATAGAGGTTAACTGCCTCTACCCTAAGTTTGAGTGGACATCAATAGTCCGACCCTCACACTTTGATCACTTCATGATGTATGCCTTAAGGGATGAGACCTCAATTGTCCGATCTCAGTGCGCTATAAGCTCCCCGAGCTTCTCGGCCTACAGGATGCCATACCACCCTTATGCACCCTAGGTGGTCCAGCTGTCCTTGGGATCCATCACTACCTCATGCCAGGTGTCCCGATGGCCTGAATCTTACCGTCCATGCACAATCAAGAGTCTTTTAAGTTATAGACATTATCTTTGGCCCTCAAGCACAATGATCTGTTGGCTTGGCTTCACCACATGCATACTAGCCCAATAGGTTCAACGACCTAGCTTCAACTTAGCAGTGGTTTCGCCCAACAAGCCCAACATCTCAAACTTGGATCGGCGTGTATCACACACAATTTCCTATTAATTGGATCTTTTGGCATTACTCATCACTTGCTAGTTCTAGACGAGTCCACACCCATGTCCATCGGCCTTGAGCCCACTTACATACCTAGCCTAAGCCTCGGAATTAGCTCTCAAATATTTTAAGTAGAGTCACCTAGTGAGGGGAGGCTAATTTCAAGAAAATCATTTTCAAAACAAACCATCATTCTAACCATAATGGACCTTTTAGAATTCTCACTCACCTGGTAATCTCAACGGGGTTGTCTCAGTGGAGTTTGGCTTCGCGGGTGCTTCCAGAAGCCGTCACTCGAGCAGTATGCTCCTACATGGCAAGAATATCCATATTAGGATGGTTTGACTAAGAGGTCGCATACTTTCTAGTATTTGTGCATAGGGCCTCATAATATGCCTTAATTGCATTTAGGTCCTTGATTGCCTCTTAGTTTCTATTAAGCCCCAAGGATTTCAACTTATCCTTCTTGGGTCCTTAACTCTTTTTAAATTCACTCATTGTCCCTTAATTTTCTAAAATTTCCATTTAGTCCCAAATTTTCCAGAAATTGCAATTTGGCCCTAAACTTGTCAAAATTGCCAATTGCCCTCAATTTAGAGTGAATTTCATGAAAATGCACTCAATTTTGTCAATTTTCCATTTGGCCCACAACTTTTGGAAATTTGCACAAAAGATCTAAAATCCCCCAAATTTGCCTTCGCCTTCTCCCCCAATTTAAGCGTATGAATGTCTAAATCTTACCTCATCCAATTGACGGCCTATAAGTTCTTGATTTATTTGTTTCTTAGTATAATTAGCCTCCTCCAACTCCCCCCGATCGTCCTACACTTCGAATTTCCGAATTTGGTTGAGTTTTGAGCTTCATCGGAGCTTCATCAAAATATTTACAGTAGCGAGAGATAGCTTGCTTAGCTTACCAATGGAGGGGCGGTGGCGGGAGCTTGAGTTGGGGGCAGCTAGTGCTCATTGAGGGGAACCTATCTGGATTGAATCCCGCTACAATTCGCCACTGCACTATAGGAATTTGAAGAGAGAAGTTTTGGGGAGGTGAAGTTCTGAAACTCAAAAATTTTGACAAAGAGAGGTGAAATTGAGCTTATCAGGGTTTGTGATGGGTTAGGGAGGATCTTAGGCAGTCGTAGGTGGCCAATTCTGGTGGTAGAAGGGTTGAGTGAGTCAGGGTTAGGTCAGCCGAAAGCTCGTTGTTTCGTACGAAGCAGCTTCACTATGCTATCACCCCGACACTTCCCCAACCGTCCTCTGGTTGCTTTGAGGGTGTCTCAAGCTAGTGGACTCTTCCCTGGTTCTAATGCCACCCTTCAGAGCTTCTTTGGTTGCGAAATTTCCCATCGTTGGAGCCTTGATCAAAGTTTTGTCGGAAAGTAAGCTGTTTGTCTTCAGAGAGCACTTGAGAGGTTAGGATGATGAGTGGGAGGGTGCTCTTTATACCGAGAGCTTGACAACTGTTCAAGCTACTGGCTGGCGTGAGACTCGTCTTCTGCCCCGCTAACAAGTGACCTGACCAAAGAGATTTTTTAGTCGTCGAAGATTCCTGCTTTCTTGACCTCTCACTCCTATTAGTCAGCAGATTGAGGTTGAAGATGATGACATGGTGGGTGTACCACGTGCCGCATTGTGATTGGCCAGTATTTCTGACGTTTAGGTCCAACTCAACCATCACGTCAGCCATTGACTAGTTGACCGGACATGTGGCAACCTCTCACTAGCTACTCGTGTCTGCGTGGCAGGTTGACGGGTTGCCCGCTGACCGTTGACCGGACATGTGGCAGCCTCCCATTGGCCACCCATGTTTGCGTGGCTGCTGACTTAGCATTGTTGACAGGTCTGGTCTGTTGACTAGCTAGACCTTGATCGGTCCGATTCATTGACTGGTTCAGTCCGACAAGGTTCATTGACCCGAATTCAAAAATTGGCTAGTTCAGACCCGATTCGACTGGTTTTCTAAAATTTAAAATTTTCTAAACTAATCTAAATTCATTTTCTCTCTAATGATGGCCTTAATTTCCTAAATTGACATTTTTAATCTACCTAGGAAAATGAATCTGATGTGAACCCCACCAATATACTAATGACACCCTACTCCAAATATGGAATAGACCCCAAGAATTTCACGATGCAAGTAAAAAGAATGGAATATACCTTGTTTGCTTAAGAAACAAGGTACATATAGATGTAGATTCCATACCAAATCCTCTAAGAAGAGCGCCTAGAAAACCCTGGTGATAAGTCTGATTGCTTAATGCAACAAGTAAAAACTAGATAAGTTCAAAAGTTCTCTCAAAAGAGAAATAAGACACAAACCTCATAATACAATTGAAATTAAAGATTTGTCCTTACAATACTCTAAAGTTAGCCTTTTATAAGCACTTATGAATATTAGCTAATCTTTAAATAAGGAAATAAAATATTATGGTTGACATTCCAACCACTAATTATTTATATAGAAAATATTCTCGTGATATTGTATATTTATTTTGAGATGTCTAAGATAATAAATATTCTAATCAGTATATTATCTAAGACATATTTGGAAATATATTATTTTATTATGCAATCTTCTAGATGATTTATTATATCAATAAATCTCCCACTTTAATTTCAAATTTGAATTATCTTCTTCAGATCTTTTTGGGCTCCTATTTTCAGCTTAAGATCTTATTGGACTCTTCTTTTGGGCTTCCACTTGAGTTTCTTCAATTGCACCAATCAGCCCATTCAATACTTCTTCAAATCTTTCTAGCCCTTAACTTGTGAATCAAAGCATGCCCAATTTCGGTTTCACATCAGAATCATTGAACCGTTTCACTATGGTTCATTTTGGTTTAGTTCAGTTCACCCCAAACCGGTCCGTTTCTCCTACCCAATTCACTTCATGATTCTTTCCCATAATTTTTATGAATTATTTGTCACTTGGGATTGTCCAATTTCCCTTGTTAACCCTTCTTTACTATTTTCTATTGATTAAATTGGTCTGGTTTTCATAAATAGTGTCGGTTCCCATCCCGGTTTCCTTGATTCGTGGGAACGGGTTACACAAATTCACTCTGAAGCTCAATTACTCCCAACACTAGTGACCTAAATATCAGAGAGCATAGCTTCTCCGTCCGACCACCTCGAGCGATGATCTAAGTACCCTTGGAAAGCTTAGTAAGTTAACTTTTCATCACCACCTCTCTCGACACTCAACTCCACCACTATAATCACTGGCGAGATCGCATGTTGCATGAATTTTGATGGCCAAAAATAGAGCAGATACTTTAGAGGCCAATATAGATGGCCACGACGGCCTTCTCAAGCTAAGAAAAAATTAGCAAGTTCCTTAGACTCCAAGCATTCAATAGCCATTATCATTGCCCAGTTTGAGTAAGTTTGGAGAGAGAATTAAATCTTTTAATTTTAGAATCTCGGGCTAAGTGATTGAGCGGACTAAAATGGACCATGCAGGAGCTACAGACCTTCAATTAAGGTGATTCAAGCGTCCACAGACCTTCTATTAAGGAAGGGCAAAATGGTAATTTTAGAAAAGTTGGGGGGACCAAATTGAAAATTTGGAAATTTAAACACCTTTTTGTGAAATGGAATAAATTGAGGTCCTATGATAAATTTTAAAAGTTTCGGGACTCAATTTGAGGAAAAACTAGCATTAGGCACTTAATGTTTAAGAGAAATAACTTTAGGTACCTAATTGCAAATAAATGAAAGTTAACTTTCTCATTCATTTGGAATGAATAAAGGCTATTAGGCTGAAGGATAATGAACCGAGATGTTCATATCGTGTAGGAACACGAAGTACCGGGAACGCCAGCACGGACAAGCTCGCGTGAATACAAAGAATCGATCTAGTGGAAGTCATGGCATTAACGGATGAGTGGGTTTACTAACGTCATACCCGGTTGGGATGATGAGCACAACTTAAAGTTAAACACCACTTACCGGTTGTGAGTGGGATTTTATATTATACCCGGTTGGGGATGATAAGCATATCGTAATGAAAATCCACTACTGTGTGGTATTTTAAACATTACAACTTAGAGTATTGATGTGAAAACCTTGTGGAAAAACTACTTACCGGTTGTAAGTAGATCATACCTAGTTGGTATGATGAAACTTCCTCTAAGGAAGTTCAAAACCCGTTCATCGGTTATGAGTGGAGATGTCCTTATATCGGATCAGTATAATGGACAGTTGAAAATATAATTTTTGTCGGAAGTGCTCTCCCCTGACTGTGTGCCAATTTTTGTTTAAATTTATGGTATGCAACTACTCCCAATTTGGTTCGAGTCCAAACCTTGGTTTTGGGTTTCCATTTTAGATTCCACATTGATTTCTAGTCCAATTGAGCATAAACCTTAGTTCCGAAAATTTCAGTGTAACTGATGGTGCTCTCTCTGTTTTGAATTTCTAACAACTCTTCTGATTCCTCTATTATGACCATTTTGTAAAATAGAAAAATTCAGCATAGGTAAGGCCCCCAACTCCCCCCACGAGTTCTTAGGAGTTTAATAGAAATATTTGGGAGGGATTTGTGAAAGTTGAATCTAGTTTGAGTGGTTTTCGAAGTTTGAGAACTAAAATACAAACTTTGAAAATTTAGGGGCTGATTTGAAAAAAAATTTAAAGTTGTGGAAATGGTCTCTAAGGGAAGCCTAAGGGGCTAGGATGTAATTTTGGGGTAAATTGAGATGGCATATGTGATTTTCGGAAGTTTGAGGACAAAGCCATAATTTTTATAAGTGGAGAATAATTTTTTTTCAAATAGGGGGAAAATACTCATTTATGCCTGAGGAGGGGGGGGGGGGGTGGTAAATGTACATTTTTGAATGAATAGTGGACAAAATGGTCATTTATGCAAAAAGTATGGAAAATGGTAAGTTTTGCATAAAAAGAGACATAATGGTAAATTTGTAAATGTAATGACATTATTGGAGAATAAGTACCTAAGTACCATTTTGATAAGTTTTAGGAAACTTTATAAATTGAGACATATCAAGTATATTATAGTGTAAATGGGTTAACCGGTGTGTAAAATGAGCAAACAATGGCTTAAGTATAAAACTGTAATTTTGGAAAATTATAAGATGGTACAAGAAATACCGAGATAAACCAAGTCTAACTCTAGTCGTTTGATTCATGTAGAGTAACTCAACAAGCTATCTTATGTGGATCATGTTCCCGAGACAATTAAAAATCCATCAAGATGAACAAGTCCTAATTATAAAATAGTGAGTGAGTTTATTGATGGTGTGTCTAATTGGAATGACCGATACATTTTAAATATTTTCATGAACTCCATGAATACATCCATGATTTTGAAAACATGTAAACCCTGTCCTCTTGAGCTAAGGAAAACCGAGAAGGGAACCGGTCAAACCGAGTGAGAAAATCGAACCAATTCACAAACCCGATCAATTGTGAATGGACAATTTGGGAATTTACAACTCCTAGATGATCCAAAGGGTTCATAATACTATGGAAAAGAACCTTAGTACAAATTGGAAGAGGAAAATTAGACCGGTTTGGATGAATTGGGTCCAACAGGATTGAACCGGTTTATGAACCCAGTCGGTTCATGAACCGGAACCGATAGAGATCGGGCAAAACAAAGGAATTCAACTCCATTGTACTCCAAAGAAATTCATAAACCTTGGGAAGGAACCTTAGAACAAAGTGAGAGAGAAAAACTATACCAGTTCGGGTGAACCAGACCCGAACCAGATTAAATCGGTTTAAGAACCGAGATGGTTTATGAACCAAAATTGATAAAGAGATGATAAACCGGGAATCTTATGGACCCTAAGTGACCTATGGAGTCGCAAAAGTCATGGAAATGGACTTGTGAAGGAATTGGAGATGAAAACCAAATCGGTTTAGGTGAACCGGATTCGAACCAGTTTGGACAGGTTTGAACCACTTTTGAATCGAATCCTAAATTCATTTTTCTAGGTGACTTAAATAATTCAAATTGGAGATTTGAGGCCACCATTGGATAGTGAAGGTCAGGTTCTTTAGAACCGAGGAGAAGTCAGCTACACGCTTGTAGTCTTCGTTTGCTCCGAGGGTCGCTGGAGAAACGTCGGCGTGGTGAAACAGTGAAGTAGCTCCAGCGAACCAAAGCTGCCCTATTTTGGCCGAGTTGAAATCGGCCATTTCGAGCCCTCCTCAAGCCAAACCAAGGATGAGAGCTATCTGCCCAGATCGAAAGCTCAGACCGCTGTGCCCTCACCGGAATGCGAAGTACCAGGAACGCGAGCATGGACGAGCTCGCATGAATACAAAGAACTGGTCTACTGGAATTCACTGCATTAACAGGTGAGTGGGTTTACAAACATCATACCCGATTGTGATGATGAGCACAACATAAAGATACAAACCACATACCGGTTGTGAGTGGGATTTTATATCATACTCGGTTGGGGATGATAAGCACATCGAAATGAAAACCCACTACTATGTGGTATTTTAAACATCACAACTTTGAGTAGTGATGTGAAAACAATGCGGAAAAACTACTTACCGGTTGTAAGTAGATCATACCCGATTGGTATGATGAAACTTCCTCAAAGGAAGTTGAAAACTCGTTCATCGGTTATGAACGGAGATGTCCTTATACCGGTTTGTATAATGGACAGTGAAAACCTATTTTTGTCGGAAGTGTTCTCCCCTGAATGTGTGCCAATGCTTAAACTATTTGGGAGACCTTCTTGACGGGAGCTCGAATAGCTCTTTTAGGTCGGGGGCCTCACTTTTGGAACTTGGGGGCTAATATGCCCGATTTTGAAAATCTCGTACAGTGGGCCCAAGGCCAGTTGGCATGAGCAGGAGCTCATAAACAAACATGAATTATATGCCATAAAACTTTAAATAAAGGAATTTTTTGGCTATGGTATCAATGTCATGCCCCGACCCGGTTTGGTTGGATCCCCGTGAACAACCCGCCACTCTCCTAGTTTATTAAAGGGTTTCCCCTTATTATAATTCGTAAAGAGTAAGGCGTCCTTTAAACCTGCACCATTTCTTGGAATAGCATAATCAAAACTGCATGAAATTTTAAACTTTACATACCTGTCTTACAGGCATCTTAGTTGATGGTCTTTCAAGGTAGGCTTTCCGGGATTTCCTGAAAGGGATATAAGGGAGGGGGTGAGTACGACTACTCAATGAATGGGTTTTCAAATGTCTACTTTTAACTTTTAAGAAAAATATTTATATAGAGTGTGCCAGACTCCTTTCTTTCAAAAAAATCCCTTCATTTAAAATTTTGGGTTTTTCCATTATTTCTTAGTTACCGGTGTGTCATCACCCAACACACATCCTTCATCATGAAGGTTACACACATTCGCAAGTCAGTATCACTACTGAACTCGCTAGTGGCTTCGGAGCGACTTTTCCTGCCACCCGAATAGAAGTACAACCACTTCTACCCTAGGAATGAGTGGATGCACGTGACATCCGACCCACAATCCTGAAAGCACTTCTCCGTGTCCGTATGAGGACAGAGACCTCATCCCGTCCCCACCCCGGTCTCATACGCTTGGTGCTACTCCAAATTTCGCACAGACACCTGGAACGACGAATTGCCCTTATAGCCACTAGGTCGTCCAGTGCCCTTAGGACACATCACTACCCTTCATGGGCGTCTTGATGATCCTTTACTCACAGTGCATGCACAAACAATATTTTCTTATATTGCCATGTAATCTGTGGTGCCACTGGTCCAACGGCCCCGACTCTCAACTCAACTCACAGTTGTTTGTCTTAACTGGTCCGTCGACCTATCATGTCACACTGCCGCTAGTTGACTGAGCATGTCGGTCCCATCTTGGTACCATGGCCAAACAATTCAATTATTAAGTTTTATGGCACATAGATCATGTTCGTTTATGAGCTCCTACTCGTGCCAACTGACCTTGGGCCCACTGTACGGGATTTTCAAAATCGGGCATTTAGCCCCCAAGTTCCAAAACCGAGGCCCCTAGGCTATCAGAGCTATTCGAGCTCCCGTCGAGAAGGTCTCCCAAATAGTTTAAGCATTGGCACACAGTCAGGGGAGAACACTTCCGACAAAATAGGTTTTCACTGTCCATTATACCAACCGGTATAAGGATATCTCCGTTCATAACCGATGAACGGGTTTTCAACTCCTTCGAGGAAGTCTCATCATACCAACCGGGTATGATCTACTTACAACCGGTAAGTAGTTTTTTTCACATAAATTTCACATCACTTTCTCTAGGTGGTGATGATTAAAATACCACTAAACAGTGGGTTTTTATACCGAGCTACTTATCATCCCCTACTGGGTATGATATAAAATTTTCACTCACAACCGGTAAGTAGTCTTTATCTTTAAGTTGTGTTTATCATCCCAACCGGATATGATGTTAGTAAACCCACTCACTCGTTAATGCCGTGAATTCCACTAGACTAGTTCTTTGTATTCATGTGAGCTTGTCCTTGCTGGCGTTCCCGGTATTTTGCGTTCCTACACGATATGAACAACCTTGTTCATTATTACTCGGCATAACAGCCTTCATTCATTTCCAATGAATGATAAAACCCAAACTTTTAGTTATTTGCAATTAGGTCCCTAAAGTTATTTCTCTTTAACTTTAAGTCCCAAATTTCGGTTTTTCCTCAAATTGAGTCCCGTAACTTTTAAAATTTATCCTGGGACCTCAATTTATTCAATTTCACCAAAAAGGGGTTTAATTTCCTAAATTTCCAATTTGGTCCCCCAATTTTTCCAAAATTACCATTTTGCCCTTATTTTACAAAAATGGTAAGTTTTGCCCCAAAATTCCAAAATTCCTCAATTGGTCCTCCAACATTATTTTCATGCCCAATTGACCCTCAATTTCATAAAATTGTATTTTGGCCCTTTGAATTTCGAAAATCCCCAAAAATTTCCCCCCAATTTCAACTTTTCAACACTACCGAATTTGATTTCGTCAAATTGATCGATCAAACACTTCTAATTATTGAAATTGGAGTTGAAATTGAGTTCCTGCATGTTCATACGATTCTAAAAAACTTTGAATAGCAGATTTTATCACCGGAACGAGCTAAAACGGAGCTTTGCCGGAAAATAGACAGTAGAGAGAGAAAGCTTCGATTACTCACCGGTGAAGGCACAGCAGTCCGAGCTTTTGATCTGGGTAGATAGGTCTCATCCTGAGGTTCATCCTAGAATCAAGAATTGCATCAATTGATGCAGAATTGGATTAGAATTTCGTCATTGAAATTCGGTCGACTCTCTCTCTAGCACCGATCAAAAATTGTAAAGGAGAGCCGAATTGGCTTACCTTTCGGTCCTAATTCGGCCGTGGGAGGGCTGAGGAAGTGTTGGTAAGGCTTGGTTTAGCCTGAGGAGGGCTTGAACTGGCTGATTTCAGCTTGGCCGAAATAGGGCAGCTTCGGTCCGCTAGAGCTGCTTCACTATTCCATCATGCTAACGCTTCTCCAACGATTTTCGGATTGACTGGAGTTTGCTACCAGATAGTTGTCTTCTCCCCGATTCTAAAGAGCCCGACCTCTCCTTTCGAGGTTAACAAAAATGTTGAAGTCGAAGCTCTGGTTTAAGCTTCACTGGGAAATGGAGCAATAGAGAGAGAAAGAAGTGTTTAGGTGTGAGGAGAATGAAATGGGGATGAACTCTTTATATAGGCGTAAAACCCGTGTATTAAATGGGCGAGATTTATTACTAGTATTAATATTGCCATAAATTATTGGTACTAATTCCAATAATTTAATTTCGGTATTAATTCCTATAATTTAATTTCGGTATTAAATTATTTATATTAATTCCAATAATTTAATTTAGGTATTAAATTATTGGTATTAATTATATTAATTAAATATATATTAATTTATGGTTAATTATGATAAGGTGTACGTAAAAATTTTTAACCGAAATTTCAGGTTATAAAAAATATTCATACTTCCCAGGAGGTCAAGCAAGCACGCTTAACTTTGAAGTTCTTATGAAATCTAGTTCACCTAAACCAATTTGGTTTTTGTTTTCTAAAAGTTCTTAAATTTCTTTTCCAAGGTTTAATGAACCCTTTAGATCACCTGAAAGTTGTAAATTTCCATATTGCGTGTTCTCAAATGTGAACCGGCTCGGTTTTCTTACTCGGTTTGACTGGTTCTTTTCCCGGTTTTCCTTAACTCAAATGTGTGGGGTTTATAATCAAGATAGGACTGACATACTCAATCAACTAGCGGCAATGCGACATGATAGATCGACGGACTAGTCAAGGCAAACAACTGCAGGTTGAGTTGAGAGTCGGGGCCGTTGGACCAGTGGCACCACATATTACATGGCTTGATAAGAATACATTTTTTGTGCATGCACTGTGAGTACGGGACAATCAAGACACCCAAGAGGGGTAGTGATGTGTCCTAAGGGCACTGGACTACCTGGTGAGTATAAGGGTAGTTTGTCGTACTAGGTGACCGTATGAAATTTGGAGTAGCACTAAGCGCTTGAGACCGGGGTGGGGACAGGATGAGGTCTCTATCCTCATATGGACACGAAGAATTTATTTCAGGAATGAGGGTCGGATGTCACGAACATCCACTCATTCTCAGGATAGAAAGGGATGTACTTCTATCCAGGTGGCCGGTAAAGTCGCTCCGAAGCCACAAGTGGGTTCAGTGGTCGTGCTGACCTACAAATGTGTGTAACTTTCATGTTGAAGGATGTGTGTTGGGTGATGACACACCGTGGTTAAAATGAAATGGTGATAAACCCGAGATTTCAAATGAAATGATTTTGAAAGAAAGGAGTCTAGCACACTTAATTAATAAATATTTTCTTAAAAGTCTAAACTTTTGAAAACCCATTCACTGAGTAGTCGTACTCACCCCCTCCCTTATATCCCTTTTAGGAGATTTCGAAAAGCCTACCCTTAAAGACCATCAACTAAGATGCCTATGATACAGGTATGATAACTCTTTATGCAATTTTGTTTATGTTATTCATAGAAAAGGTACAAGTTTAAAGGACGCATTAGTCTTTACGGTCTATAACAAGGGGAAACCCTTTAATAAACAAGGAGAGTGGCAGGTTCATCACGGGGATTCGACCAAATAGGGTCGAGGCATGACAAAACATATTATGAAATGTTAGTGAACAAAGTACATGAAATCATGCTTTATGAAATGAAGAGCACTAATGTCATGTTGTGGTTGTGAGCCAAGTTGTGTGCTTGATGTATATAATATAATTATGTGCCAAGTTTTTGGCTTAATGTATATGACATGATTGTGCGCTAGACTATGTGCTTGATGTAAAAGATATGAATGTGTACCATGTTATGGGATTTTTCATGCTCCGGCCCGATTTTCAAGGTCAAGGTCTAATAACAACCCATCACATCTACTTGATACAAATAATGGTGGATAAATTAACCAAAATAGTACCAAAAGTATCAAGACTCAAAATAAAAACCCTTATAATTTTTAGTGGAAATTAAAACTTTGCTTAAAACTTAATTAATAGATTCACAAACATTTGGAACACTCGGGAAACCATGTAATATCAAACGGAATGTGTTCGTGCAATTCTCGCCAAGTATCTCTATCTCGATATCGGCCTAGGTCAAAGTTGTTTCCTGTTGCTTGGGATCTTTCTCTCCTCTTTTGTTCCACCCGGATACATGAAAATGTGTTGGAGAAGGGGGTGAGCAATGCTTGGTGAGTATGGAAACCAATCATCAAGTCGTTCATATCTTGATGTCATCTTTACTAAAAATTGCTAACACAGAATTTTATAATATTTTTTTTCTCAATTCATTTTCAAAACTATTTAAAAGACACATACCCCACTATGGTTTATCTTCGAAAATTTGTTATCTAAAGTGGTTCATCAAAGAATCCACCATCAATGGATCAATTCAAGCAATTATGATTTTTTCAAGAATTGTTGAATGAGAATTCTTCCATACCAACTAATCGATGGTGTCCACATACACGCACTCATTATCCTTATCCATTTTCAATTAATATCATATCAATATTGGATTAAGCATTTATGTGAGTTTTCCATAGGCTCATAATTTGTCTATTTATCAATAGGTTTAAGCATGTTCCCATTGGCCTTGGGGGCACTTTGAGCAACTTTGGCTCTCCTTAGAAATAGCTCCCAAAAAGTTTAAAAAGTGTCATGCGGTTATGGGAGACTACTTCTGGAAAATGGTTTTTAATTTGAAAACATTCTCATCATCCAAACCGGGTAACATATTGGAAATTCTCACTCACCCGTATTTCAAGTCTTGATAATCCTAGGGAATTCCAAGCCTGCGAGTGTTTCCTCTGCGCGAACTTGTAGGCGATCTGTTCCTACAATAAATTGTGCAATTAGGTCCCAACAATAAGGTATTTACACTTAAGACCCATAACGTTCTAATAATTACGTTTTAGTCCTTAAGTATACCTTATTTCCAATTAAGACCTTAAGATCATCAAATCTTTCATTTGGGCCCCTAATTTCTTTAAATTTAAAAATTGGGAAAATATAATTCTCTTAATTACAAAAATTCCATGATTTTCAAAAATTGGAATCAAGTCCCCAAACTTTCCAAAAATTGCTATTTGGTCCTTAAGCTTGAATTTCATCAATTCGAACTAAAATTTTCCAAATTGCATACTAACATGGTACTAATCATCTTCCCCACATCCCCTGGTTCCTTTCAAGATTTGAAACACCCATTTTGGCTTAGAAATGAGCTCAAACAAAGTCTCGCTGGAAAATCAGCCTAGAGAGAGAAAGATTCAATTACTCACCGGTGAGGATCCGATGATCAAAGCTTTTTATTCCAATGATTGCTCTCTTCATGGAGATCGTTACTGGATCAAATCGCACCTCAATTGGTGGCCTGAGTAGCGAGAATTTTTAAGTATATTTCTTGGGAAAAGAACATTGTGAACATTGAATTTCGACGTAGGGCGGCGGACGGGACTTACTCAGATGGTTCAAGGGATATCAGGGCTCCACTAGAGGAGGTTAGGGATGCTTGGTTTGGCCGTGATTGGTCCAGGAGTGGCTCAAATGAAGCTCAACCAATTCTGGTTGTAGACGACCGAGGGAGCAAGTTCACTATGCGAACTCGTCGGTGCTTCTCTAGCAATCCTTGAGCTAAAAGGAGGTGGTAGCAAGGAAAGGCCCTCATTAGGGCTCTGGTTTGTGCCTCACCAAGAAATGGAGTTCTTCATCTTCTGCAGTCATTTGAGGGACGAGGAGGACGAAAGGAGATTTTCTCTTTATATAGGGAGCTCAATAATTGACAAGGCTACTCCACCATGCTTGACTCGGCCCCAATCTCACTAGTCCTCGGTCAGATTGGAGGGCATTTTGGGTCGCGAGAGACATAGTAGTTCGCCTAGTCTCTCTCTCTACCAGCATTCCAAGGAAGAAAACTATGTTCCGCATGCAACCCTCGCATGTGCGAGCTGCCACGTGGCACGCTGTGATTGTTTAGCTCTGCTGACATGGCATCCCACTCAACGTCTAAGTCATTCTTTGACTCATTGACTCACCACGTGGCAGCCTCCCATTGGTCGTTCATTCTAACAAGGCCACTAACAGTCCTCAACTAGCCACTTGAGAATGACATGTGGCATCCTTTCAATGGCGTATTTAAATAAATCGGATTTCTCTCCTGGTGAACTGTCACGCCCCGACCTGATTTGGTCAAAACCACTTGAGCAACCTACCACTCCATCCAGCTCAGAGGGGTCGCTCCCTCTAAAATTGTGGGGAGTCAGACATACTTCTTATCATAGTTTCCCTAGAATGAAACTATCAAAACTTTTATATCAAGCCCTTCCATTTTAACCCTTGATTTGAGTGGATGTTCTCAACATCCGACCCTAAGACCCGAATGCCACTCCGTATCCCTATGAGAACAGAGACCTCATCCCAACCCACCCCAATCTCATGCGCAAGAAGTTACTCCGAGCTTCAAGACTAATTGGCACGACAATTTGCCTTTATCACTACCATGTCGTCCAGTAGCCCTTAGGACCCATCACTAGCCCTCTTGGGCATCTTGATGGTCTTGTACCACAAGTGCATGCACAAAACAATAGTTTTCACATATAGCCATTATCTTTGGTGTCAATGGTCCAACGACCCCAACCCTCAACCCGACCTAGAGCTATTTGTCTAGCCTGGTCTGTCGACCTAAGCCTAACGCACTGCCACCAGCCCATCGAGTATTGTCGGTCCTGACTCAGTACCATGGCAAAATCACATACACAATTTCATTAGAAATTTCATGGCTTTCCTTTAATTAAGTTTGTTTACAAGCTCCAGCTCGTGCCCAATGACCTTGGACCCACTGCACATGATTTTCCAAAAAAAGGAATTTAGCCACATAAGTTCAAAAACTGAGGCCTATACCCTATCTTAGTTGTTCTAGCTCCTGTCAAGAAGGTCTCCCAATTCTTTTAAGCATTGGCACACAATCAGGGGACAACACTTCTGACAAAAAGTTGTTTTCAACTTCATCACACCATTTGGATGTAACGATATCTCTGCTTACTACCGGTAAGCGGGTTTCTCCTTTCCTTAAGGAAGTTTGTCATACCAACCGGGTATGATCATCTCTACTTTAAACAAGTAAGTATGTTTTCTTTTCATATAAATAAGCTCATCATCCCAACCGGGTATGATGTGATTAAGCCCACTCACTCGATAACCGTGACGTGTTTGTCCCTAGTCAATTTTTCGAGTCCACGCTAGCTTTTTCTTGTTGGCGTTATGGTCTCTCATGTCCCTACATATTTTAGGCATACTTATCAATTAAGGTTTGCATGACAGACATCATTTTCTCATGTATGAGCGAGTAGGCTCAAAATGGTTGGTTTATTGCACTTAGGTCTCTAAAGTTCATTTTCCTTAACTTTAGGTCCCTAATGCTAAATTTTCCTCAAATTAAGTCCTGAGGACTTCCAATAACCTCTTTGGCCCCCCAATTAACTTTAAATTGTGTAAGGGGCTCAAGTTTCCCAAATTTCCAAAAATTACGATTTTGCCCCTACTTTCCAAAAATGGCAATTTGACCTCAATTATTCTGAAAATTGACCAATTGGTCCCCCAACATCTTTCTCAAAGCCAATTTGCCTTCAATTTTGAGAAATTGTATGAAGGTCCCTCAAATTTTCCAAATCCACAATTTTCCCGAAAATTTTCATCTAATTTCTCCCATTCAAACTGACCAAATCTGATTTCTTCAAATTGGCTATTCAATCAACATTAATTGCTCCAATTGAAGGTATATATTAGTTCCTATACTTCCATATGATTCAATTGAGCTTTTAACTACAACATTTGGGTACGAATTAAGCTTAAATGGAGCTTCGCTGGAAAATTATTTGTAGAGAGAGAAAGCATCAAAAGCTTACCGTTGGAGGTGTGGCAGTCCAAGCTCTTAATCTGAGGAGTTAGCTCTTATCCTGAAGAGTTAGCTCATGTCCTGAGATTCCTTCTAGGATCAAGAATCACTAAAATTAATATCCAATCGTGGAGAATTTCATCAATAAATTATACCACTTTCTCTCTCTAACTTCGACCACCAATGATAGAGTAGGGCCGAATTGGCTTACATTTCAGCCCTGTTAAGGTCGTGTGAGGGCTGTGGGGATGTTGGGGAGGCTTGGTTTAGCATAGGAGGGATGAATTTGGCTAAATTCAGCTTGGCCAAAATAGGGCAGCTTCAGTCCATCGAAGCTACTTTACTATTTGATTTCGCCAACTCTTCTCTATTGGTCCTTGGGTCAAAAGGTAGTTGCTATCAGGAAGCTGGCTTCCCTCGGAGTCCATAAGACCCGACCTTACCTTCTAAGGCTTAGAAAGAGGCCTATATCGGAGGTCTAGTTTGACCTTGACCGGAAAATGGAGTAGTTGAGGTGTGTGAAGGATAAATGGAGAGGAGCTCTTTATATAGGGAGCTTGGGGACCCTCTAGCTGACAACTTTCCAATTTGATCGACCTTACCCTCGCCCTGAAATGGCCTGATCAGAGCTCTTTTTCCTTCACCGGTGTTATCCGTTTTCTACATTGAATGAATAGTGTTGTCATCCTGAGGAAGAAGATGACACTATTCTAAACCAGACCAGACCGACCGGGTTCAATGTGTAAACCGACCAGTTCAGGCCCAATTGGACCAATTTTCTCAAAATTAAATATTTCCAAATTCATCTAAATTCATTCTCTATCTAATGGTGGCTTCAATTCCCCAATTTGATCATTTTAAGCCACTAAGAAAAATGAATTTAGAAACCAGTTCAAGTATGGTTCAAACCAATTCAATCCGGTTCGGGTTTGGTTCACCCTGAACCGGTTAGGATTTCTCTTCCCAATTGATCCAAGGTTCTTTTCCATAATTTTTATGACTCTTTGAGTCACTTGGGATTTCCCAATTTCCCAGTTTATTCTTTCCTTACTGGTTTGGGTTCGTTAACCGACTTGATTTCCTCTTTGAATTGACCGATTTTGTTACCTTTAAAAGAAGGGGTTTACAACTCTCCCCTCCTTTTAGGAGTTTTGTCCCCTAAACTTAATCGGCATCAACTTGAGATTTGCTTGACTTGCTAACACTTTAGTTGTTCTTTCACTAACCCCCTTTAAATCACGCACTTAAGAAATTTCTTTTCATTTCCATTATTTACTCACTCCATGGAGTTTATCATAACTAGGCATGTCTTACCCACTAGTCCAAAGGTACATCCTTAGGTTCACTTCTTCCTCTTCTTAGGGCAAGATTCTTCCTCTTAGTGGTTCTTGCCTAATATTTTAGGATTGGGAGTTCCAAAATTCCAATCGTTCTCGTATCTAGTTATTCTCTTTATCGTTGAAATCCTTAGCTCCATGTTCTTTCAAGTGTTACGTACTTGTTTTTCACGGGTTTCAATGTTATCACCTTTTTATCATATTTTGACCATTCATCCATTCGTTGTTTGTTACAACTTCAGTCCAAATTTAATGTTTGACCTTATCATGCTTAACTAACTGACTCTTGCTTACTTGAGTCGTATGTTTCCCTGGGCTATTGGGCTTTCATGTCCCTTACAGCATGACATGCTCTAGAACTTGTCTTTTTCCATTAGGATTCTAGAATACTTTCTTGATGGTTGTTCTCAACTTTCCAACCTTTCGAGGATCGTATAGTTTTGTCCCTCTTTTGGTTTGGTAGCATTCCTCGACTACTTTTACCATTATTCAATTATCCTTCTTTCCCTTGACACCATGTCTTACATAACCGTGTTGGTTTTCCTTACCTACTCATCCTTACCCAACTTCCTTATTGAGTTTTTAAGGTTCCAATCATTTGGGTTTCCTGGTGACTTACCAACTCGCTAGGATTCTACCCTTCTATGTCCTTCCTCCTTTCTAGTGGTGTCCTTTATTCAAGGAATTTCACTTTTCTTAATCCACTCTTACTCGCTCATGACCATTTTGCGATTCTTTATTTCGAGTTGATCCCTTTCAGTCAATGTGTCGATTGCTTTGTTTGGGGAGTTCCCTTCTTATGGTTTCATTCTCTACTATGTCACTCAAAGTAGAGACTTTCACCTTATAAGCTACATGCTCAACCTTTTTACCATTCCTTGAAGGTTTATTCCTTCACTTCCTCACACCCCTTTCAATATTGGGGCATTTGCCCGCTTTGAATTATTCCTTGTCTAAAAATTCCATTACATCCCTTATTCCTGATCGGAGGAACTTCCAATTATTGGTCTTCTTTCGTGTACTCCACACTATGCCCAGTCATCCACTCTTTAGACTCCATTAAGCGGGTGTGGACCACAGCCAGTCTTGATGTCAGTGGTCATTTCCCTTAATCATTTCTTAATTGGAAGGCTTACTTCTCCAAGGTTTCTCATATATACTTTCCTATATTTCCTTATTATGGGTAGTACACCCCATTCTTACTTGTACAGTATCTTTTGATGCTAACTTTCCACTTACGCATTCCTTCATTTTAACTTACTCCTTGGGTCCTCCTTGTCACGCCCTCATCCAATTTGGTCGGATCCCCGTGAGCAACCCGCCACTCTTCCCAGTTTACTAAGGGTTTTCCTCTCTTTTAAAACTCGGGAGGAGTAAGGCACCCTTTAAACTTGTACCTTTCTTGGAATACATAAATCAAAACTGCATATAAATGTTAACTTACATACCTATCTTGCAGGTGTGACTAACAGGAGGTCATTGGGTGGGTTTCTCTTGGTTACCTGAAAAGGGATATAAGGGAGGGTGAGTTCAACGACTCGGTGAATGGGTGTTTAAAGTTTGACTTTTAGGAAAAAATATTTAAATTCGAGTGCACCACACTCCTTATTCTAATATTTCTCATTTTCAAAATCTCAGTTTCATCGCCATTACTCACTCCTCAACCATAACCGGTGTGTTTATTAACTAACACATGCCCTTCATCATGAAGGGAACACACATGATTATGACTCCGTGTCTGTATGAGGACATAAACCATATCTCGGTCAAGTGTACATGAAACTCAAACACAAATATTTCAGGAAGTCCCAAACACAGCAGCTTCACAGAGTCCAAATACAGAAACTCTATGGAGTACAAACACAGAACTCCATGGAGTACAAACAAAAAACTCCATGACTAACTGGTATGACGAGATACACAAACCCAGTAGCTTCTCTTTTCCCTTATGGCCACATGTCATCCTGCAGCCCTTAGGACGCATCAATACCCCTCTTGTGCATCTTAATGGTGTTGAACCTCAAGTGCATGCACAAACAAAGTTTTCCTCAAAAGCCATTTAATCTTTAGTGTCACTGGTCCAACAGCCTCAACCCTCAACTCGACCTGCAACTATTTATCTCGATTGGTCCATCGACTTGTCATGTCGCACTACTGTCGGTCTATCGAGTATGTCAGTCATGTCTCGATACCATGGTCAAACAATTCATTTACTTTAAGTTTTCATGGCTTAGAATCATGTTTATTTACGAGCTCCTGCTCGTGCTAACTGGCCTAGGGCCCACTGTTCGAGATTTTAAAAACCAGGCATATTAGCCCCCAAGTTCCAAAATCGAGGCCTCTAGCCTAATAGAGATAATCGAGCTCCCGTCAAGAAGGTATCCCAAACTATTTAAGCAGTGACACGCAGTCAGGGGAGAGCACTTCCAACAAAATATACTTTTTCGCAGTCCATCATACCAACCGAGTATGAGGACATCTCCGCTCATAACTGATGAACGGGTTTTTCACTTCCTTCAAAAAAGTTTCATCATACCAACCGGGTATGATTTACTTACAACCGGTAAGTAGTTTTTTCGCTTGTTTTCCACATCACTCCTCTTAGGTATGATGATTAAAATATCTCTTAGTAGTGGGTTTTCATTTTTGTGGTGCTTATCATCCCAACCGGGTATGATATAAAAATCTCACTCACCCGTTAATACATTGAATTCCTCTCGATCGGTCTTTGAATTCACACAAGCTTGTCCTAGCTGGCATTCCTGGCACTTCGTGTTCCTACACGACATGAACATCCTTGTTCATTATCCCCCAGCCAAATAGCTTTCATTCATTCCAAATGAATGAGAAACTAAACTTTTCATTTATTTTTAATAAGGTCCCTAAAGTTATTTTTCTTTAACTTTAAGTCCGTAATGTCGATTTTTCCTCAAATTGAGTCTCGAAACTTTTAAAATTCACCTTGCGATCTCAATTATTCAATAACACAAAAAGGGATTCAATTTCCCAAATTACCAATTTGGTCCCCCAACTTTTACAAAATTACCATTTTGCCCCTACTTTACAAAAATAGTAAGTTTTGCCCCAAAAATTCCAAAATTGCCCAATTGGTCCTCCCACTTCTTTATTATGCCCAATTAGTGAAATTTCACTTTAGTCTCTTAAATTTATGAAATTTCCCCATTTTCCCCAATTTCAACCATCTAACTCTGCTGAATTTGGTTTCATCAGATTGACTGATCAAAAGAGTTTAATTATTGAAATTGAAGCTAGATTAGAGTTCCTACACCTTCATACAATTCAATTGCACTTTGAATCGTATGATGTGGTGTTGGAATGAGCACAAATAGAGCTTCGCCGAAAAATTGGACTTAGAGAGAGAGAGCTTCGAAAGCTTACCATTGGGGGCGCACTAGTCCGAGCTTTCAATCTGGGCAGATAGCTCTTGTCCTGAGGTTCCTTGTCACGCCCCGACCCGATTTGGTCGGATCCCCATGAACAACCCGCCACTCTTCTAGTTTATTAAAGGGTTTTCCCTTATTATAAACCGTAAAGAGTAAGGCATCCTTTATACCTACACCTTTCTTGGAACAACATAACTTAAGACTGCATTAAATTTTAAATCAAATGTACCTGTCTCACAGGCATCTTATTGATGGTCCTTAAGGGTATGCTTTTCAAAATTTCCTGAAAACGGATATAGGGGAGGGGTGAGTACAACTTGTTAGAAAACTGGATTAGGGAAAGAGAAAACAAATATATTGATAGAGAGGCATTGGGGATGAGAAATTGAAACCTCCTTATTTTCTCCAAACCCTAACTCAATTATATACATATCTATTTATTAACTACCTTAAATAGAATATATGATATAATCTTAATTACCAAGATTATATCGTAATTACCTTAAATATCTTATACTATTTCAACACTCCCCCTCAAGATGGGCGATAAATATCTATCATTCCCACCTTGTTATAAATATTAATCCACTCTTTAGGTCCTAATCCTTTAGTTAAACAATCTGCTAATTGTTCGCCAGTCTTCATGTAGTGTAGCTCCACGATCTTGCTCTCAAGTTTCTCTTTGATGAAGAATTGATTAATTTCAATATGTTTGGTTCTATCATGTTGAATTGGATTGTTAGCAATGCTGATCGCTGATTTATTATCACACCATAACTTAATGGGTTTTTTCCTGAATAAAAATAACTCTATCAATAAGTTCTTTATCCATATTATCTCACATATGCCTTGAGTCATAGCTCTGTATTCTGCCTTTGCCGTTGATCTTGCGACCACCTCCTGTTTCTTACTTCTCCAAGATACAAGATTACCTCCAACAAACACGCAATAACTTGATGTCGATCTTCTATCATCTACACAACTAGCCCAATCGGAGTCACAAAATCCTTCAATTTTAGTATGACCTCGAGACTTGAACCAAAGGCCTTTTCCCGGGCTACTCTTTAGATATCTCAATATTTGCATAACTGCCTCCCAATGTTCTGTCCTAGGATCATGCATATATCTACTTATAATACTAACCACATATGTGATGTTCGGTCATGTGTGACACAAGTAGATAAGTCGTCCCACAATTCTTTGGTATTGTTCTTTATCCACTGGGTCCCGTGACTGAGCACATATCTTATGATTTGGTTCAATTGGACTGGTAGCAGTTCGACAACCCGACATCCTTGTTTCAGTAAGTAGATCCAATAGATATTTTCTCTGAGAAAGCATTATGCCTGTCCTAGACCTAACTATCTCAATACCGAGAAAATACTTAAGTGCACCCAAATCTTTCACTTCAAATTCTTTGCTCAATCTTTGCTTTAGTCGCACTATCTCATCACTATCATGTCCAGTTATAATAATATCATCTACATATACTGCAAGGATAGCAACTTGACTATTTGAGTGTCGATAGAAAACTGTGTGATCTCCATTGCATTGTTGATACCCCATTCTAACTATTGCATGTCGGAATCAGTCAAACTAAGCTCTTGGTGATTGCTTGAGTCCATACAAAGACTTCTTAAGTTTATATACCCTCCTAGTGATCTTCATTGTATCAAATCCAGGTGGAATCTCCAAATATACCTCTTCTAGTAAGTCTCCATGCAAAAATGCATTCTTTACATCTAATTGATGTAATTTCCATCCAAAGTTGGTAGCACATGATATAAGTATTCTGACGGTACTCATTTTAGCAACTGGTGCAAATATCTCATCATAATCTATTCCATACGTCTGACTATAACCTTTTGCTACCAATCTTGCTTTATACCTTTCAACCTTTCCTTCAGCATTTTGCTTAACAATGAATACCCATTTGCATCCAACAACCTTTTTTCCGCTTGGAAGTAATGCCAGTTCCCAAGTCTTATTTTTCTCTAATGCACGCATCTCCTCATGCATTGCAGCAAGCCATTTTGGATCATTTTTGGCCTCTTGCCAATTTTTTAGTATGTGCACTAACTGTAATGATACAATAAAGGTCTTGTATGTAGATGGGACAAATTCATATGAGGTTCATAACCATATCTAATTGAAGGTTTTCCTACATTAGCTCTAGGTTATTTACGAATAGCAATGGGTAGAGATTCATTACCATCTGGTGATGACAAGGAATCGTCAGGAGATTGATGGGTATCTGGGACATCTGGTGATGATGAGGAATCGTCAGAAGATTGATGGGTATCTGGGACATTCGGTGATGATGAGGAATCATCAGAAGATTGATGGGTATCTGGGACATATGAGGGCAATGAGTGTGGTATAAGTATCTATTCTTTGTCGCTCTCCATCATCTTCTTTATCTTCCTCCCCCTGAGTACAAATCTTGTTCCTTCTACTATAAACCTTCAATTATGGTTCATTGGTCCCTCCTTCGTTGCTACTCGATCTCTTAGGACATGGGATTATACCTACAATGACATCATCTTCTTTATTATCACTAATTCTCTCTTCATTTCCATGTTGTGCTTCAGTCAAATCATCTAGCACTGTGGATGACATTGTTGATTCACCATAAAAGGGTTTATTCTCATGAAATGTTACATCCATACTCACAAAAAGTCTTCTCTCACTTGGACACCAGCACTTGTAACCTTTCCGAGTGCTAGAATAGCCCACATAAATACACTTCAATGCACGTGGATCAAGTTTAGTTACTGTGGGACGATGATCTCTCACAAAACATACGCAACCAAATACACGAGGACGGACTGCATGTATGTTGCGTCCCATCAAAAGTTCACAAGGAGATTGAAAGTTTAATATCTAAGAAGGCATTCGGTTAATTAAATATGTTGCCATCAATACTGCTTCACTCCATAGATATTTTGGAACATTCATTGTAAATAGAAGAGTGCGAGCTACCTCTAACAAGTGTCGATTCTTCCGTTCTGCCACTCCATTCTATTCTGGTGTATCTGGACATGTGGTCTGATGCAGAATCCCCTTTGTAGATAAATACGATGAGAATTCTCTATTAACATATTCAGTACCATTATTTGTACGAAGAGTACTCACTTTGGCATTATATTGTGTTTGCACCAAAGCTAAAAAAATCTTTAAAGCAAACCAATGTCTCAGATTTATTTTTCATTAAATATACCCATGTCATCCTTGAGTAACAATCAATAAATGTAATAAACCATCTGAATCCGCCAATCAAAGTAACTGGACATGGTCCCCAAACATCATAATGTATCAACAAAAATGGTGAAATACTTCTTAAACCAGTAGAAGAATAATGTGTTCTTGTATGTTTTCCAAACTCACAAGCATCACATACATGCTTGCTACATTCTACATTATTCATCAAGTTAGGCCTTACCCTCTTAAGATTCTCAAACGATAGATGACCAAGACGACGATGCTCCAATATGACTTCATTCATTGCTCGTTCAGTCAAAGTAATGGTTAAAGCTGCGCTAGACTCATCTCTCATAAGATACCACAATCCATCAAGCCTTCATCCAGTCCCAATTATTCTCTTGGTATTCCTTTCCTGAATGACACATGAATCTTGATCAAAGATTACTTGACAGTTCAATTAATCACTAATTGCACTAACTGATAATAGATTAACCGAAAATGATGGGGCATGTAGAACTAATGATAATGTAATTCCATATATCAGGTGCTTTACTAATACCTTCTACCAACCCCGCGATAGAAGGAGAAAGTGATCCTATTATCCATGCAACCACCAGAGAATTAGTCGCCATCCACACCTTCCATGATGTGCTGGTAGTATCAGTGGGTTCTTCATACAAGTCGTCAATGTAATCTTCCAAATATTTTGACTCTAGTATGAGTCTCATCTTTCTCGACCAACTCAAATAGTTTTTTGTTCCTTCAAGTCTCTGCTCTATTGGGAGTAATTCCAACTTCAAATTTCGATTGAGAGTATTGTTATGTTGAGGTGATACATCATCTCTTCCTACAAGCAATTTGGCCATACCTTCTAAAATTTCCTTCAACTCCCTTCCTGTTAATGCTGCATCCGTTTTCTCCATCTTCTACGACAATTCAGTTATGCCGTGTCTTGAGCCTTCAAATCAAAAAACCTTGAAAATAGCAGAAAACCTTAGCTATGATACCATGTTAGAAAAGGTATTGTGGACCGATAAGGGATCGGGCCCATGTCTACTTAAATGTCATGACTTGTAAGTAGTGGTACTCTTACAACCTTATAAACCCACAACACTTCCCTATTTTATCCAATGTGGGATCTATTCTCAACACCTGCCCTCACGTGCAACGTGCTTCCACTTGCCATGTGCAATTCTCAACATCTCTCAACACTTGTCTACGAGCCGGGTATTCCCCTTCCGGTCTGGGACGAGGCAGGACACAATGGCCTCGAGTTGGTTATTTTTTCCTCCTCCATCCAACTCGAGTAGACCACGAGCAGGGTTTCTGGCCTCGAGTCAGGTACGGGTGCGAGCCCACAGGCTCTGATACCATGTTAAAAAACTGGATTAGGGAAAGAGAAAACGAATATATTGATAGAGAGACATTGGGGATGAGAAATTGAAACCTCCTTATTTTCTCCAAACCCTAGCTCAATTATATATATGTCTATTTATTAACTACCTTAAATAGAATATATAATATAATCTTAATTACCAAGATTATATCGTAATTATCTTAAATATCTTATACTATTTCAACACAACTACTCAGTGAATGGGTTTTTAAAAGTTCGGACTTTTAAGAAAATATTTATTATTGGAGTGTGCCAGACTCCTTTCTTTCAAAAATCCCTTCATCATGAAGGTCAAACACACATTCACAGGCCAGCACAACCACTGCACCCACTTGTGGCTTCGAAGCGACATTACCGACCACCTAGATAGAAGTAAGTCCACTTCTAACTTGAGAATAAGTGGATGCATGCGACATTCGACCCTCAATCTCAAAATCGACTCTTCATGTTCGTATGAGGACAAAAATCTCATTCTGTCCCCACCCCGGTCTCATGCGCTTGGTGCTACTCCAAATTTTGCACGGTCACCTAGTACGACAAACTGCCCTTATACCCACCTGGTCGTCCAGAGCCCTTAGGACG
The DNA here is from genome assembly GCA_030064425.1 of Trapa bicornis. Taxonomy (NCBI): domain Eukaryota; kingdom Viridiplantae; phylum Streptophyta; class Magnoliopsida; order Myrtales; family Lythraceae; genus Trapa; species Trapa bicornis. The sequence continues at coordinate 16,686,981 of CM057760.1, read as the reverse complement.
CATCACTACCCCTCTTGGGTGTCTTTGATGGTCCTGTACTCACAGTGCATGCACAATCAAAATTTTCACATCATGCCATGTGATTTGTGGTGCCACTGGTCCAATGGCCCTGACTCTCAACTTAATCTACAGTTGTTTGTCTTGATTGGTCCATCGACCTGTCATGTCGCACTGTCGCTAGTTGACGGAGTATGTCGATCCTATCTTGTTACCATGGCCAAACAATTCCATTATTTAAAGTTTTATGGCATATAACTCATGTTTGTTTACGAGCTCCTGCTCGTGCCTTCTGGCCTTGGGCCCACTGTACGAGATTTTCAAAATCGGGCATATTAGCCCCCAAGTTCCAAAATTGAGGCCTCTAGCCTATAAAAGCTATTTGAGCTCCCATTAAGAAGGTCTCCCAAATCGTTTAAGCATTAGGACACAATTAGGGGAGAGCACATCCGACAAAAATATGATTTCAACTGTCCATCATACTGATCGAGTATAAGGATATCTCCGTTCATAACCGATGAACGGATTTTCAACTTCCTTTGAGAAAGTTGCATCATACCAATCGGGTATGATCTACTTACAATCGGTAAGTAGCTTTTCCGTATGATTTTTCACATCACTCCTCTAAGTGTGATATTTAAAATACCACATAGTAGTGGATTTTCATTTCGATGTTCTTATCATCCCCAAATGGATATGATATAAAATACCCACTAACAACCGGTAAGTGGTTTTTAATTTAAAGTTGTGCTCATCATCCCAACCGGGTATGACGTTAGTAAACCCACTCACCCGTTAATGCAGTGAATTCCAATAGACCAGTTCTTTGTATTCACACGAGCTTGTCCTTGCTGGCATTCCCGGTACTTCGTGTTCCTACACAATATGAACATCTTAGTTCATTATCCTTCGGCCTAATAGCCTTCATTCATTCCAAATGAATGAGAAAAATTAAACTTTAATTTATTTGTAATTAGGTCCCTAAAGTTATTTCTCTTTAACTTTAAGTCACTAATGCCGGTTTTTCCTAAAATTGAGCCCCAAAACTTTTAAAATTTATCATAGGACCTCAATTTATTCCATTTCACAAATTACCAATTTGGTCCCCCGATTTTTCCAAAATTACCATTTTGCCTTTCCTCTACAAAAATGTTAAATTTTACTACAAAAATTCTAAAATTCCACAATTGGCCCTTTAACGTTTTTATCATGCCCAATTAACCCTCAATTTTAGAAAATTGCATTTCGGTCCTTCGAATTTTCGAAAATCCCTAATTTTTCCCTAATTCCAACTTCTTAACACAAACGAATTTGATTTCATTAAATCGACCGATCAAACATTTAAAATTGTTGAAATTGAGTTCCTACATGTTCATAAGATTCTTTAGCAATTTGAATCACAAGTTTTAATGTCGGGACATGCTCAAAAGGAGCTTCGTTGGAAAATGAACTATAGAGAGAGAAAGCTTCCATTACTCACCGGTGAAGGCACGGTGGTCTGAGCTTTCGATCTAAGCAGATAGCTCTCATCCTGAGATTCATCCTAGAATCAAGAATCGCATCAGTTGATGCCGAATTGAGTTAGAATTTCATCATCGAAATTCTACCGAATCTCTCTCTAGCACTGGTCGAAAATTGCAAAGGGGAGCCAAATTGGATTACCATTCAGTCCTAATTCAGCCGTGGGAGGGCTGAGGAAGTGTTAGGAGGGCTCGAAATGGTCGATTTCAACTCGGCCAAAATAGGGAAACTTTGGTCCGTTGGAGCTACTTCACTGTTCCATCATGCTGGCATTTCTCCGACGACCCTCGGAGCAAACAGAGACTACATGCGTGTAGCAGACTTCTCCCCGATTCTAAAGAGCCCGACCTCTCCTTCCGACCTCTTTTCCAAGGTTTTATGAACCCTCAAATGGTTGGGTTTGTGAACCGATCTCGTATTTCTCACATGGTTTAACTGGTTCTTTTCCCGGTTTTCCTTAACTCAAAAGAACAGGGTTTAAATTCCGCCTAGAATTAATAATTGCTACAATTGATGCCGAATTGGGTGAGAATTTTATCATCAAAGTTTTATCAGTTCACTCTCTAGCATCGGTTGGAAATTACAAAGGGGAGCCAAATTGGCTTACCTTTTAGCTCTAATTTAGTCGTATGAGGACTGTGGAGGTGTTGGGAGGGCTTGGTTTAGCCTGAGAAGGGCTCGAATTAGCCAATTTTAGCTCAACCGAAACAGGGCAGCTTCAGTCCGTCAGAGCTACTTCACTGTTTGATCACGTCTGTGCTTCTTCGACGACCCTCAGAGAAAATGGAAACTACAGGCATGTAGTTGACTTCTCCCTTGTTTGGCTTAGAAAAGTACCCAAGCTGGAGCTCTGGTTTGAGCTTCACCGAAAAATGGAGTAGGTTAAATAGAATGGAGTTTTCAGGTGTGAAGAGGATGAATGAGGAGGGGCTCTTCATATAGGAAGCTTGGAGACTTCTTGGTCGTTCGATTGATGCCTTAATGGTAGTCATTCATTACCTAAAACTCTCTGGCTAGAGACTTTACAGCTTCAGCGGCACTGCACGATATTTCGATGAGTGAATAGTGATGTCATCTAAATGAAGAAGATGACACTGTTCCGAACCGGACCGGACCAGTCCAAACCGAGTTCAAAGCTTCAACTAGCCTGTTCACCCCCAATTCGAAAGAATTTTTCAAATCAAAAAATTTCTAATTTCATTTTCTATCTAATGGTGGCATTGAATCTCAAATTTGAATTTTTTAAGCCGCCAAGAAAAATGAATTTAGCATTAGGTTCAATAGTGCATCAAACCGGTCCAAATCAGTTCAATAGAGGTTCAAACTGGTCCAAACCGGTGCTATCTGGTTCAATTGAACCGGTTTAGTTTTCATCTCCAATTCATCATAAAGTCCTTTTTCATGACTTTTGTGACTAATTAGGTCATTCGGGATCCATAAATTTCCTGATTTGCCTTTTATTTGTCGGTTTTGGTTCATGAACCAACTCGATTCATAAACCAATTCAATCTAGTTTAGATCTGGTTCTTCTGAATCAGTCTGGTTTTCTCTCCCAAATCATGCTAAGCTCCTTTTCCAAGGTTTTATGAACCCTTTGTGTCACTTGGGAATTGTAAATTCTCAAATTGCCCATTCCCTGATGATCGAGTTTGTAAACCAATTCAATTTTTCCCATTCGGGTTGACCGATTCTTTCCCCGGTTTCCTCGTTTTAAAGGGACGGGGTTTACAACTCTCCCCTCATTTTAAGGAATGTCTTTTCCTTTTTGTTGTTTACTCACTTCCCGGAGTTTATCATAACTAGTCATGTCTTACCCACACATCCAAAAGAATATCTTTATATTCACTTCCTCCTCTACCTAGGGTGGTTTCTTCCTCTTGAGGGTTCTTGCTCAAAATTTCAAGGTCGAGAGTTTCAAGCTGTCCAATCATTCCCCTGGGTTTAACTTACTTTCTTGGATCATCCTAGCATGCCTTCTTTAATTCTTTCACCCTAGCATGCACTTCCTTTGCAACCTCATCCCCTTATCCCTTATCACTTGCTTCCATTACCTCTTAGTTAGGATATGTATGGTTCCCTAGAGTTTTCCCTTCCTTGGTAGTATTCTTCCCCTTTCTTCTTAAATTCTAAGTGTCATTGAGTGTATCTATCCTCAAAGTGACGTACTTAAATGTCATCCTTTCCCATTTACTCCTTGAAATTTTGTAGGTACATTTTTTGTATTTTCTCTTACTTGTACAACAACTTTATTTTTTTGTATAAAATATAACTTTCATTATGATAATAAAGAATTACAGTTTTCGGCTATATTTATTTAGGGGCATTTTGGTAGGTACTAACTATGGTACTAGGGTCTTCTCGTGTTTTTTCTTGGGTGAGGTTGTATACTCTTGTTGGGACCCTTGATGTAGTCGTGATGTATTGCCCTCTATCTAGTGCCCTTGGGTTTACTTGAAGTGGTAGGTGGGTACTTTGTTGTGTATTGCCCTGAAGGGCTAGGCAGTTCTTCTCAAAATGGCCAGGTTATCCACATTTGTAGCATATTTGGCATAGTCTTTCATCATTTTTCTAGCACTTTGAACAATAGGGACTTCTCCTTGGTAGAACTATATTTGTCTCCCTTGGTGTAGAATAATCTTCCCTTGTCCTAAAGAACCCCATTCTTGTTCCATATTTATGTCCACCTAGCTCCTTTTGTCTTCTTCGATTGTGCTGGCCTCCTTCCTCTTTCCTACCAGTCTGTTCAACCCAGTGGTGTCTCGTCCATACCAGACGCTCACATTCATGGGCCATGCTGATGATAGTACCTAAATCTGTGGGGCATCCTAGTACCCCCATTCGGTCTCATATGTTCATATTAAGATTGTCCACAAATTGTTGGCAAACATCCGCGGGTCTGGCTATGTCAGGAGCAAAGGGTCTTAACTCGTTAAACTTGGTTTCATACTTTGAGATAGAGTTAAGCCCTTGTCGAAGTTGGAGGAAGTCTTGTTTCTTATCGTTTATTAGATGTGGAGCTAGATATTCCTTCGTATATCTTTCCTTGAATAACTTCCATGTGGGGGTGGTGGCATGCAAGCTTCTGACATTATCCCACCACCTCTTCGCACTAGCTTCCAGGAAAAACTCTACCATGATCACCATATCCTTTGGTAAAATCCTGACTATCCCCATGAGTTTCTTGATTCTAGCTAGTCAGTCCATAGCAGCCCCAACATCCTTTTCTCTTAGGAATGGTTTACATCCTATTTGTCGGAGGGTTTTATGGTATTTGGGAATGTCCACTAGAGGAGGAACGTTAGTAGGAGAGGAATGGGATTGTACTTCATCAAGCTTAGCTCGAGGGTTTGTGTCCACCTCAGGAGTGAGGTTAGGCCGTCCAAACACTCAGGTGAACTATTTGTACAATCTTTGATGTTCCAAGCTTAATCTAGGTGGGGTTGTCTAGGCTCCTCAGGGAATTTCTAAATGGAGGGTTGGTTGGTCTACTGGGTTTGTGTTTGGACAGACCCCAGGTGGATTCATCACTACCCCTCTAGGCTCTTAATGGTCATGAACCTCAAGTGCATGCACAAACAAAGTTTTCCTCAAAAGTCATTTAATCATTGGTGTCACTGGTCCAACAGCCTCGACCCTCAACTCGACCAATAGCTGTTTGTCTCGACTAGTCCATCGACATATCATGTCGCACTGCTGCCAGTGTATCGAGTATGTCGGTCCTATCTCGGTACCATGGCCAAACATTTTATTTACTTTAAGTTTTCATGGCTTAGAATCATGTCAGTTTATGAGCTTCTGCTCGTGCCAACTAGCCTATGGCCCATTGTTCGAGATTTTTAAAATCGGGCATCTTAGCCCCCAAGTTCCAAAACCGAGGCCTCCAGCCTAACAAAGCTAATTGAGCTCCCATTAAAAAGGTCTCCTAAAATGTTTAAGTAGTGTTACATAGTCAAGGGAGAGCACTTCTGACAAAATAAACTATTTAGTTGTCCACCATACCAACCGAGTATGAGGACATCTTCGCTCATAACTAATGAACGGGTTTTCCAATTCCTTCGAGTAAGTTTCATCACACCAACCGGGTACGATCTACTTACAACTGATAATTAGTTTTCTGCTTGATTTCCACATCACTCCTCTTAGGTGTGATGGTTAAAATTCTACTTAGTAGTAGATTTTCATTTTCAAGGTGTTTATCATCCATACCGGGTACGATATAAAAATCCCACTCACATGTTAATGCACTGAATTCCTCTCGATCGGTTCTTTGTATTCACGCAAGCTTGTCCTAACAAGTGTTCCCGGTACTTTATGTTCCTACTCAATATGAAAATCCTTGTTCATTATCCATCGGCCTAATAGCCTTCATTCATTCCAAATGAATAAGAGACCAAACTTTTCATTTATTTGTAATGAGGTCTCTAAAGTTATTTTTCTTTATCTGTAAGTCCATAATGCCGATTTTTCCTCAAATTGAGTCTTGAAACTTTTAAAATTCACCTTGGAAACTCAATTTAGTCAATTTCACAAAAAGAGGTTCAATTTCCCAAATTTTCAATTTGGTCCCCCAACTTTTCCAAAATTACCATTTTGTCCCTACTTTACAAAAATGGTAAGTTTTGCCCCAAAAATTCCAAAATTTCCCAATTGGTCCTCCAACATCTTTATTATACCCAATTGGTGCCCATTTTTATGAAATTTCACTTTAATCTGTCGAATTTTTAAAATTCCCCAATTTCCCCCGATTTCAACCTTCTAACTCTGCCAAATTTGATTTCATCAAATTGGCTGATCAGATGAGTTTAATTGTTGAAATTGAAGCTAGATTAGAGTTTCTACACCTTCATATGATTCAATTGCACTTTGAATCGCATGATTTGGTGTCAGAATGGGCTCAAACAGAACTTCAACGGAAAATTGCACTTAGAGAGAGAAAGCTTCGAAAGCTTACCGTCGGGGGCGTGGTGATCCGAGCTTTCGATCTAGGCGGATAGCTCTTGTCCTATGGTTCCTCCTAGGATCAAGAATTGCATCAATTGATACCGAATAGAGTGAGAATTTTATCATCAATGTTCTATCAATTCTCTCTTTGGCACCAATAAAAAATTGCAGAGGGGATCCAAATTGGCTTACCTTTCAAATCTAATTCAGATGTAGAAATAGGGCACAAATTAGCCGATTTCAGCTTGGTCGAAATAGGGCACCTTCAGTTCGTCGGAGCTGCTTTACTGTTTGATCACACCAGTGCTTCTCTAACAACCCTTAGAGCAAATGGAGACTACAGGCATGTAGCTGACTTCTCCCCCAATTGTAAACAACCAGACCTCGCCTTGTTTGGCTTAGAAAAAGTGCCCAAGTCGGAGCTCTAGTTCGAGATTCACCAGAAAATGGAGCAATTGAAAGAGAATGGAGTTTTCAGGTATGGATAGGATGAATGAGGAGGGGCTCTTCATATAGGAAGCTTGGAGGCTTCTTGGTCGTCCGATTGTCGCCTTAATGGTGGTCGTTCATTACCTGAAACTCCTTGGCCATAAACTTTTTAGCTTCACTAGTGCTGTGCAATTTTTCAGCGAGTGAACAGTGCTGTCATGTGAAGGAAGAAGACGACAATGTTCCAAATCGTGTTCAAAGCTTAAACCGGTCGGTTCACCCCCACCCCCCAATTTAACCGAATTTTTCAAATCTAAGAATTTCTAAATTCATTTAAATTTATTTTATGTCCAATGGAGGCCTCAAATCTCAAATTTAAATTTTTTAAGCCACCTAGAAAAATAAGTTTAGCATTCGGTTCAATAGTGGTTCAAAATAGTCCAAACCGTTTCAATCTGGTTCGGATCCGATTCACCTGAATCGGTTTGGTTTTCATCTCCAATTAATCCTAAAGTCCATTTTCATGACTTTTGTGACTCCTTAGGTCATTTAGGATCCATAAATTTCTCGGTTTACATTTTTAATATCGGTTCTGCTTCATAAACCAACTCAGTTCATAAACTGGTTCAATCTAGTTCAGATCTGGTTCTTCTGAACCGGTCTGGTTTTCTCTCCAAAATCAACCTAACATCCTTTTCCAATTTTATGAACATTTTGGGTCACTCAGGAATTGTAAATTCCCAAATTGCCCATTCCCTGATGATTGGATTTGTTAACCGGTTCGGTTTTTCTCATTCGGCTTGACCAGTTCTTTCTCTGGTTTCCTCGTTTTAAAGGGACGGGGTTTACACTCCTAGTTTGCTTCCCTTGATACTTTCACCACAGAATGCACTTCATTTGCAAGTTCATCTCCTCATCCATCGTTACTTTGTTCCATTACCTTTTATTTGGAACATGTATTTCTCCTCAGGATTTCCTTCCTTGGGAGGATTCTCACTTTTTTTTTCCTTCTAAAATTCACTTTTTATTCGCCCTTGAGGACATCTAATGTAAACCCAACACTTTTCAATTAAGGAAAACTGGGAAAAGAATCGGTTAAACTGAATAAGAAAATCGAGCCGATTTACAAACCCGATCATATGGGAACAAGCAATTTCGAAATTTACAACTTTCGGGTGATCCAAAGGGTTCATTAAATCTTGGAAAACAAACTTAAGACAAAAACCAAATTGGTTCAGGTGAACGTGATTCCATAAAAACTTTGAAGTTAAGCGTACGCTTTATCATAAATGGCAATAAATTAATATATATTTAATTATTGGAATTAATACAAATAAATTAATGCTAAAATTAAATTATTGAAATTAATAGCAATAATTAATGTCAATATTAATACTAGTAATAAATCTCTCTCATTTAATACATGAATTTACACCAATATAAAGTCCCCATTCATTCTCCTCACACCTGAACACTTCTCTCTCTACTGCTCCATTTCCCGGTGAAGCTCGAACTAGAGTTTCGACTTAAACATTTTTCTTAACGTCGGAAGGAGAGGTCGAGCACTTTAGAACCGAGGAGAAGACAGCTATCTAATAGCAAACTCTAGTCAATCCGAGAATCGTTGGAGAAGCACCGGCATGATGGAATAGTGAAGCAGCTCTGGCAAACCGAAGCTAAAATCGGCCATTTCGAGCCCTCCTCAGACCAAACCAAGCCCTCCCACCACTTCCTCAGCCCTCCCACGGCCGAATTAGGACTGAAAGGTAAGCTAATTCGACTCCCCTCGACAATTTTCGGTCAGTGCTAAAGAGAGAACCGGCAGAATTTCAATGATGAAATTCTAACTCAATTTTGCATCAATTGATGCAATTATTGATTCTAGGATTATCTTCAAGATGAGAGCTATCTGCCCAGATCGAAAGCTCGAACTGTCGTGCCCTCACCGATGAGAAATCAAATCATTTTCTCTCTAGAATCTATTTTTCGGCGAAGCTTTGTTTGAGCTCATTCCGGCGTTTAAATCTATGATTTAAAATTCCTTATAATCATATGAATATGTAGGAACTCAATTTCAACTCCAATTTCAACAATTAGAGGTGTTTGATTGGTCAATTTGATGAAATCAAATTCGGCAGTGTTGAAAAGTTGGAATTGGGGGAAATTTGGGGATTTTTGAAATTCAAAGGACCAAAATGAAATTTTATGAAATTGAGGGCCAATTGGGCATGAAAATAATGTTGGAGAACCAATTGAGAAATTTTACAATTTTTGGGGCAAAACTTACCATTTTTGTAAAGGAAGGGAAAAATGGTAATTTTGGAAAAGTTGGAGGACCAAATTGGAAATTTGAGAAATTAATCCCCTTTTTGTGAAATGGAATAAATTGAGGTCCTATGATAAATTTTAGAAGTTTCGAGACTCAATTTGAGGAAAAACAAGCATTTAATGCTTAAAGTTAAAGAGAAATAACTTTAGGGACCTAATTGCAAATAAATGAAAGTTTGACTTTCTAATCCATTTGGAATGAATGAAGGCAATTAGGCCGTAGGATAATAAACCAAGATGTTCATATCGTGTAGGAACACGAAGTACCGGGAACGCCAACAAGGACAAGCTCGCGTGAATACCAAAAACCGGTTTAGTTGAATTCACGGCATTAACCGATGAGTGGGTTCACTAACATCATACCTGGTTGGGATGATGAGCACAACTTAAAATTTTAAAACCACTTACCGGTTGTGAGTGAAAATTTTATATCATACCCGGTTGGGAATGATAAGTACCTCGGTATGAAAACCCACTATTTTGTGGTATTTTAAACATCACTACTTAGAGGAAGTGATCTCAAAAATCATGCGAAAAAACTACTTACTGGTTGTAAGTAGATCATACCTGGTTGGTATGATGAGACTTCCTCGAAGGAAGTTGAAAACTCGTTCATCGGTTATGAATGGAGGTGTCCTTATATTGGGTGGTATAATGGATAGAGAAAACATATGTTTTGTCAGAAGTACTCTCCCCTGACTGTGTACCAATGCTTAAACAATTTGGGAGACCTTATCGACGGAAGCTCAAATAGCTCTGATAGGCCGGGGGCCTCGGTTTTGGAACTTGGGGCTAAATGCCTAATTTTTAAAATCTTGTAGAGTGGGCCCAAGGCCAGTTGGCACAAGCAGGAGCGCGTTAACAAACAGGATATATGTGCCATAAAACTTAATAAGTGAATTGTTTGGCCATAAAACCAAGATAGGACTGACATGCTCAGTCAACTAGCCGCAGTGCGACATGACAGGTCAACAGACCAGTCAAGACAAACAATTGCGGGTTGAGTTGAGAGTCGAGGCCGTTGGACCAGTGGCACCACAGACTACATGGCAATATGAGAAAACATTGTTTGTGCATGCACTGTGAATATAGGATCATCAAAACGCCCATGAGGGGTAGTGATGCATCCTAAGGGCACTAGACGACCTGGTGGCTATAAGGGCAGTTCGTCGTTCCAGGTATCTGTGCGAAATCTGGAGTAGCACCAAGCACATGAGACCGAGGTGGGGACAAGATGAGGTCTCTGTCCTCATACAGACACGAAGAAGTGATTTCAGGATTGTGGGTTAGATGTCGCGTACATCCACTCATTCCCAGGGTAGAAGCGGTCGTACTTCTATCCGGGTGGCAAGAAAAGTCACTCCGTAGCCACTAGTGGGTTCAGTAGTGATACTGACTTGCGAATATGTGTAACCTTCATGATGAAGGATGTGTGTTGGGTGATGACACACCGGTAACTAAGAAATGGTGGGAAAACCCAAATTTTTAAGCGAAGGGATTTTTGAAAAAGAAAAGAATTTTGGCACACTCCAATAATAATTATTTTCTTAAAAGTCAAAAGTATTTAAAAACCCATTCACTGAGTAATCGTACTCACCCCCTCCCTTATATCCCTTTCAGGAAATCCCGGAAGGCCTACCCTTAAATACCGTCAACTAAGATGCCTGTAAGACAGATATGTAAAGTTTTAAATTTCATGCAGATTTGATTATGCTATTCCAGGAAAAGGTGCAGGTTAAAGGACGCCTTACTCTTTACGGTTTACAATAAGGGGAAACCCTTTAATAAACTAGGAGAGTGGCGGGTTGATCATGGGGATCCGACCAAACCGGGTCGGGGCGTGACATCTAACCTTAAATGATATCCTTTGATGTCATACTCTCCTACTTACCTTTACTATTATAACCTTGTGGGCACATCTTTTGTACCCCATCCTCATTCCCACATGTACCCAAGTACAAGTTTATTTCTTCACAGAGGCATTCAAATCCTCCTTGTTTCAAGGTCTCTTTATCACCTTGCAAGAGGCTTACTTAACTATCTCATGGTTTGAGCTTGGTCATTAATTTGTTTCTCGGCCATTGATCTCTTTAAGGATTTCTTTCATCCTTCTTTTCCAATATATTGTCCATTTCACTTCTCCCTCCTTTGCTGGGGCTTAAATCCATGGTTCTCCTGAAGGTCAGTTTGTTAACTGCCTCATCCCTACTATTTTCTTGTCCAACTGTCTGGGGCAGTTGTCTCTAGAATTTACTCGTCCTTGATGCCCATCATATTGCCTTTCTTAGAGTGTAGTCTTTACCACTTTCCGATCCTTCTTAGGGCATTGTTTATTCTTCTTGACCATCCCATTATTTCTAGTTGCTTCCTTTCGCAAGGTTCAATTGAAATCCCTATTTAGCTCCTTTTCTCTTCCAAAGCAAGTCACACTTGGCCATCCCAATTCACCCTTAACCACTTATGCCCCTTTATGAGGTTCCTTATTTCGGGTTAAGCCTCTTATGATCCATCTATCGGTTCCTTAGCTTGAGAATTTCCCTTTTACTGTCTCACTTCCTACCTTTATCCTTCTACCTAGGGACTTCCATATTAGGAATTTCATGTTCAACCTCCCTAATGCTCCTTAAAGGCTTTTCCTCCTTTCCTTTCTTACACCCTTCTGATATTGGTATGGTTGTTCGCTCTTTGTCCTCTAACTCCCTTTTTGTTCCTTATCCTCCCTTCGAGGAACTCATGATTATAGGTTGGTTCCTAGCACTCAATTTTATATCCAGTCGTCCATCAATGGTCCCTTCAAGGGTACTTAGTCGTATACATCCCCTTAGAGTTCCCTTCTTCACTCTTATCGTGTCCTACCCTAGAGTTACCAGAGGATGCTTTCCGCGTTTACCCTTTTTGAGCAATTCTAGGTGTACTTCCCATGTATCTTACTTCCTCTCTAGTTGAACTTCTTAAGAAGAAGTTCTAATTTTCTCTTTACCTTGCTATTTCTTGACCTGTTTGTGAATATCTTACTTGACTCTCTCCTTAAGGGAAAATCTACATTTGGCTCCATTTGGGTTTTCTTAAGGTCCTACCTTAGTCTTCTTCCCATGATCCTTCCTTAGGTAATTGAGGCACACAATCGCATCATTGAGAGACAGAAAAATATTTAGGAACTAAGAATTTTCTTTATTCATCATTGAAGTAGGAACATGGTTTGGAGTTTTAACTTCTCTTAAGGGAGATTGTTACAATGACGAGTCGGGAAGTACTCACTACTATGCTAGGGTCTAGAAGAATTTATTCCTGGGTGAGGTTGAAATCCCAAGCTGAAATCATGGTTCTTGTGGTGTTATCCCTTTGATCTTCGGTAGGTGAGGAGGTGTCCTTATTAGAAAGTATCGTTTTGATTCCTTGCGGTGTGGGGCAGTCATTTGCTATATGTCCTACTCTTCTACACTCATAACAATTTCTCATGGGATCCTCCATAACATTGGGCACTTCTCATGTATTGTCCCCATTGTCCACATCTATAACAAGTCATCTCCTTACATGAACCTTTGTGGTTCCACCTATACTTCGAGCATTGCAGGGCCTTTCTAAGGGATCGTTAGTGGTACAATGCTTCACTGTCCTTGAGCCCAAACACCTTGAAGGTTTTCTTGGCGAGTCTTCTTCTCTAAGAGTCCTCCCATACTCCTTAGTTCCCTAGTTCATTTCTTCCTTTGGGATAGGATTCTTCCTGGTTTTCGGGGTGGCTAGGGTAGCGTGGGTTTGTTTGGCTATTTTTTTTTTGGGGCCATCTTCCTACAAGTTAGGTAGTTTTTGTGTAATTCTTATGTTATATAGTCTTGATAATGTATTTAAGTAAACAAGCTCTATTACCACTCAAGATGTCATGCCCCAACCCGGTTTGGTCGGATCCCCGTGAGTTACCCTCCACTCCCTTTGGTCCATTAAGGGTTTCACCCTTTCTAAATTGTGAGGAGTAATGCGTCTTTTTACGTCTTTCCTAGAATAATATTATACAAAACTGAACATCTTAAACAAACATACATGTCTTACAGTTCCAACACAGGGAATTTTTTAAAATTGGTTTTTCCTTAATTACCTGAAAGTGGGAAAAGGGAGGGGTGAGTTTTACAACTCATTGAGCGAGTATTGGTAGTGAGTTTTCAAAATAGCTTTTATTTATTAAACCATGCCAAAGTTATATTTTCCTTTAAAGACAAGTTTCCTAAATTTCAGTTTTCAAAATCCTTTTCCAGAAACCTTTTTCCAAGATTTACCCTTTCTTTTTCCAAGTATTCTCAAATCTCAAAAATACTTTTTCCCTTTCACATATTGGGAGTGTTTAGCTCTCTTAGCCCATCTCCTTGCCTCGGGAGGTGTTTAGCAAATAAACACACACCTTTCATTAGGAAGGGTACACACAATCGTAGGTGTAACACATCCACTGCACCTACTTGTGGATTGAATCGTCTGTACTGTACACTAAGATAGAAGCCCCACCACATCTATCTTGGGTCTAAGTGGATGTTCTTGACATCTGACCCTCAGACTCAAATGCCACTCTATGTCTGTATTAGGATAGAGATTTCATCTCGAACCCACCTCGGTCTCATGCACAAGAAGCTACTCTGACCTTCAAGACTAACAAGCACGAAGAGCTGCCTTTATCTCCACCATGTCGTCCAGTAGCCCTTAGGATCCATCACTACCCCTCTTGGGCGTCTTGATGGTTTTGTGCAATAAGTGCATGCACAAAACAATAGTTTTCATATATAGCCATTATATTTGGTGCCAATAATGGCTCCGACCCTCAACCAGACCTGTAACTGTTTGTCTAGGCCGGCCCGTCAACATGGCCCTAATGCGCTGTCGCCAGCTCATCAAGTATTGTCGGTCTGGACTTGGTAACATGGAGAGATCACATACACAATTTCATTAGAAATTTCATGGCTTTCCTTTACTCAAGTTTGTTTATGAGCTCCTGCTCGTGCCCATTGGCCTTGGGCTTACTGCACGTGATTTTCCCAAACCGGACATTTAGCCTCATTAGTTCAAAAACTGAGGCCTCTAGCCAATTTGAGCTATTCTAGCTCCCATCAAGAAGGTCTCCCAAATCTTTTAAGAAATGGCACACAGTCAATGTAGAACACTTCTAACAAAATGTTGTTTTCAACTTCATCATACCAACCTGTGTAATGATATCTTCGCTTACTATCAGAAAATAGGTTTCTCCTTTCCATAAGCAAGTTTGTCATACCAACCGGGTATGATCATCTCTCATTACAATGAGTAAGTAGGTTTTCTTTTTATAAGAGTAAGCTCACCATCCCAATCGGGTATGATGTGATTAAGCCCACTCACCCGATGACCATGACGTGTTCATCCCCAGTCAGTTTTCCAAGTCCACATTAGCTTTTCCTTGCTAGCATTCCAGTCTCTCATGTCCCTACATGATATGGGAATCCTTATCAATTAAGGTTTGGCATAACAGCCATCGTTTTCTCACATATGAGCAACTAAGCTCAAAATGGTCAGTTTATTGCACTTACGTCCCTAAAGTTCATTTACCTTAAATTTAGGTCCCTATTGCTAAATTTTTCTCAAATTAAGTCTCAAGTACTTCCAATATCCTCTTTAGGCCCTTAATTTACTTTAAATTATGTAAGGGGGTCAAATTTCCCAAACTTCTAATTTGGTCCCCATTTCTCCAAAAATTACGGATTTACCCCTATTTTCCAAAAATGGCAATTTGACCACAATTGTTCTGAAAATTGATCAATTGGTTTGCCAACATCTTTCTCATAGCCAATGGGCCTTCAATTTTGAGAAATTGCATGAAGGTCCCACAATTTTTCAAAATCCCCAATTTTCCCTAAAATTTTCCCCCAATTTCTCCCCTTCAAACTGACCAAATTAGATTTCTTCAAATTGGCCATTCAATCGGGGTTAATTGCTCCAATTGAAGGTATGGATCAGTTCCTATATTTTCATATGATTCAATTGAGCTTTGAACCCCAGCATTTGGGTTTGAATTGAGCTCAAATTGAGTTTCGCCATAAAACTGTTCGTAGAGAGAGAAAGCTTCCAAAGATTACCATTGGAGATGTGGCAGTCCAAGCTCTTGATCTAAGGAGATAGCTTTTGTACTAAGGTTCATTCTAGGATCAACAATTGCTACAACTGATATCCAATCGAGGGAGAATTTTATAAGTAAACTTTAGCACTTTCTCTATCTAGCTCCGACTAATAATGATAGAGGAGGGCCAAATTGTTTTACCTTTCAGCTCAATTAAGGTCGTATGAGGGTTGTGGGGTTTTGGGGAGGCTTGTTTTGGCCGAAGGAGGGCTGAATTTGGCCGAATTAAACTCTACCAAGAAAAGGTAGCTTCGATTCGTCGATGTTTCTTTACTGTTTGATTCTGCTGACACTTCTCCGATGGTCCTAGGGTCAAAAAGAAGTTGTTGTTAGGTAGTTGACTTCCCTCGGAGTTTATAGGACCTGACCTTGCCTTCTGAGTATAAGAAAGAGGCCTATATTGGAGCTCTAGTTCAAGCTTCGCAGGAAAATGGAGCAGTTGAGAGATAATGGAGATTTGAGGTGTGTGGAGGATGAATGGAGAGGAACTCTTTATATAGTGAGCTCGAGGACCCTCAGCCCCACAACTTTCCATTTTGGTCTAGCTTATCCTCGACTTGAAACAGCCTGATCGGAGTCGTTTTTCCTTCTCCAGCATTATCCATTTTCTACATTGAATGAATAGTGATGTCATCCTAAGGAAGAAGATGACACTGTTTCGAACCGGACTGGACCGGTCCGGCTGGGTTAAATGTGTAAATTGCTTAATTCAGGCCCAATTCGTCCAATTTTCTCAAAATTAAATATTTCTAAATTCATCTAAATTAATTTTTTATCTAATGGTGGCTTCAACTCCCCAATTTAATCATTTTAAGCCACCATGAAATATAAATTTAGAAAACGGTTCAAGTATGGTTCAATCTGGTTTGGGTCTAGTTCACCCTGAACCGGTTTGGTTTTCTCTTCCCATTTGTTCCAAGGTTCTTTTCCATGATTTTTATGACTCTTTGAGTCACTTGGGATTTTCCAATTTCCCATTTTACCCTTTCCTTACCAATTTGTGTTTGTTAAGCGGCTCATTTTCCTCTTTGAATTGACTGGTTCTTTTCCTTGTTTTCTTACCTAAAGGACAAGGTTTACAAGGCTAGTGCTAGTGCGCTAAGACCAGTTCAACAGACCGGTTAGGCAAACAACTACAGGCCTAAGTCAAGTGTCAAGGTCATCGAACCGTCTGCAACAAAGATAATGGTTAATAATTCAAAATCTATTGTTTATGCATGCACGAGAATTTGGGACCAATGAGATACCTAAGAGGGATAGTGATGTGTCCCAAGTACTGCTGGACAACTTGGATGCAATAAGGGTAGGTTTGTCGTGCCAGTTAGTCATGAAGCTCGGAGTAGCTTCTTGCACACGAGACTGGCATGGTGTTAGGCTGAGGTCTCCATCCTCATATTGGACAAGAAGTAATTTTGGATCTGAGGGGCGGACGTGTAAACATCCACTCAGACTCAGGGTAGAAGTAGTCAAACTTCTATTAGGGTGGACGGCAAATGCACATTAAACCCCAAAAGAGTGCCGTCAGAGTACTACACTAGAGAATTTTGTACCCTTTATGATAAAGGGTGTGTGAAAGTTTGCTAAATGCCACTCGAGCAAGGGGAAATGTTAAAAGATTTAAATCATAAAAAGTTTCAGATGATACTTTAAAAACTTCATTTTATTTAAAACTCACCCTAACACTCGTTCACTAAGTTGTAGAAACTCACCCCTTTTCCCTTTTTTAGGAAAGGCTATAAGCTTTAAGAACCCTCGAAGATGAACCATAAGTCAGGTATGTTAAAATTTCCTTTAAAACTTTTTAGTTTTGTATAATGCTATTTCAGGAAACAAGGACAAAAGATTACACCTAACTCCTCGCCTTCTAGGGAAGGGGTGATCCTTCTTAGACCAAAAGGAGTGGCAGGTTGCTCACGGGGTTCCAACCAAACTAGGTCGGAGCGTGACAACTTGAGTGATATCATAGCTTGTTTCCTCGAATACATTATCAAGACTATATAATATAAGAATTAAACGAAAAACTACCTACCTTGTAGGAAGATGGCTCCAAGAAAAGTAGCCAAACAGACTCGTGCTACCCTACCCACCACGGAAACTGGGGAGAATCCCATTTTAATTAAGTAAATGAACTACGGAACTAAGGAGTCTAGGAGGACTTTTGGAGTAACCTCTCGGCAAAGAGGACTCAACAAGAAAACCATCAAGGTGTTCGGGCTCAAGAACAGTGAAGTACAAATCCACCAGCAATCCCATAGAAAGACTCTTCAATGCTCCAAGTATAGGAGGAACCACAAAGGTTCACACAAATAAATGACCTGTTACAGGTGTGGACAATGGGGATACTACGTGAGAAAGTGCAAACACTACTAAGGATAGGTACCAAGATAACCTGCTATAGGTGTAGAGGAATAGGACATATGGGGAAGGATTGTCCCACAACACAAGGATTGAGGGTAATACCTTCCAAGAACAAAAACTCATCAACTATAGGAGTCCAAAAGGATACCACCTCAAGAACCATGACTCTTGCTCGGAATTTCAACCATACCAAGGAGGAAGTACTTCGAGATCCTAATATAATATTGGGTACTTCCTGACCTTTCATTTTAACAATCTCCCTTTAAGAGTAGATAAAACTCAAAAATGTATTCCTGCTTTGATAACGAATAATAAAAAAAAGTTCTTAAAAAGTTTATGTCCCTCAAATGATGAAGCGATTTTGTGCATCAACTATATGAGGAAGAGTCACTAAATACAAGAAAAACTTAATGAAGGACCATGAGAAGTTGCAAACGGAGTAGGTCATAGAGACGTAAACGAAGAGGAATTTCCACTTAGAGGGTTACAAGCCACCTAGGTACAAGAAGGGAAACACCACCATAAGAGAAGGAATGCCCTGAATGTTGGATGCCAAACAAGATAGCAAAAATTTGACCTACATTGGAAAAGTAGAGGAGAAACCAAGTATGATTACGAATGAATCTAGAAGTAGGAAATGACGAGTAACCATGGGGTGATCAAGGGGGATAAACGACGCCCTAAGAAGAATAGTGAAGTAGTATTGACTACACCCAAAAAGGGGCAACAAGATGAGCATCAAGGACAAATAAACTCGAGAGATACCTATTTCGAGACCATTGGGCAAGGAGAGTAGTAAGGAATGAGGAAGTTAACGAACTGAACCTCGAGAGTCATGGATTTAAACCCCAATGAAAAAGGAAGGATGAAGGGAATCCTTAAAGCAACTAATAGCCAAATGAGATTGGCGACCACACTCAAGCCATGAGAAGGATTAAGTAGCCTCTTGCAAAGTGATATAGAGACCTTGAAACAAAAAGGATTTAAAATCCTCCCTAATGAAATAAACGAGTAATGAATACAAGTAGGAATAAGGATATGGTACAAAGTAGGTATCCGCAAGATTCCCAAAGAAAAGGTAAGTAGGAGAAGATGACATCAAGGAACGTCATGAAGTTGATTTAAGGTCAAATAACCACAAGGATGAATAAAAAGAGAGATTCTAAGAAGACAAGGAGCCTACCAAGGAAGGTAGTCCTAGGGAGGTACATGTGAAATCCGTCCTCTCATACCAAGAAAACCGAAAAAAGAACCAATGATTTTCATGAGAAAACTGAGTCATTAAGTGAACCAAAAGTGGTAAAGAAGGGTTAAAATGGGAAATGGGAAATTGGAAAATCCCAAATGACCAAGAAGTCATAAGAATCATGAAGAAGAAGCCTAAGGTGGATAGGACGTGAAAACCAAATCGGTTCAAGTTGAACTGGATCTGAACAGGATCAAACTGGAACGAATTGGGTTGAATAATAAAGAACCAGTTTAAAGATTCATTTTTTTAGGTAGCTTAAGAATATCAAATTGGAAAATTGGCCACCATTAGGTGGAAAATGAATTTAGATGAATTTAAAATTTTTAAATTTTTAGAAAACCGATCAAATTGGGCATGAACCGTCCGATTTTTTGGGTCACCGAACCCGGTTGGACATGACCGATCAATGGTTTAGCCGGTCAACGAACTGGACCGATCAATGGTCTAGTTGGTCAATGGACCAGACCAATCAGCGGTCCAGCAGGTCAACAGACCGGACCGATCAACGGTTAGCGGACGCCCGATCAGCAGCCACACAAACATGAGCAACCAATAGGAGGCAGCCACGTGTCCAGTCAACAATCAGCGGATGCCTGATCATCAACCACACATACACGAGTAGCCAATGGGAGGCTGCCATCTGTCCGATCGACTGTCAGCGGATGCCTGGTGTGCATGCCATGCTGACATGAGCAACCAATGGAAGGCTTTTCCTTCTTTCCTTTTTTACATCCTTCTGAGATCGGTTTTATCCTTCACTGTCCTCCATTTCCTTTTCGTCCCTTATCCTCTCTTCGAGGAACTCCTACTAATAGGTTAGTACCTAGCACTCTATTTTATGTTCATCCGTCCACTCCTTGGGCTCTATTAAGCGAGTGTGGGCCATGACCAGTCTTGATGTCATTGGTTGTTTTCCCTTAATCACTTCCGAATTGGAGGGCTTACTTCTCCAAGGTTTTTTAGGTGTTCTTTCCTTTATTTTCTTATTATAATTAGCCCACCCATTCTTATCTGTCATAGCATTCTTTGATGTTATTTCCTACTTACTTGTTTCTTGGGTTTAACTTTCTCCTTGGGTTCTTCTAGTATGCTTCCCTTGGTTCTTTTACCTCGGCATGCACTTCATCTCCTCCTCCTTCGTCACTTGGTCGATTACTTCTTAGTTGGAACATGTATGCCTTCCTAGGGTCTCCTTCCTTAGGAAAGGTTCAGGCACTATTTGCTCCAAGACTTCTTAGTGGGAGACTTACTAAATCCTCCTTATGGCTTGAGTGTGGTCATCATTTCATTTTCGGCCATTTATTTCTTCAAGGATTTCATTCATCCTTTTTTTCCACTATTCTAGCCTTTACATCTTTCCTTTCCTCATTGGGGTTTAGATTTATGACCTTCTCATGGGTCAATTCGTTGATTGTCTCATTCCCTACTATTCTCCTAGTTCACTTGTCTCGGAACGGTTGTCCTTCGATTTTACTCATACTTGATGCATATCCTATCATCCTTTTGAAGGTGTAATCCTTACTAATTTTCAGTTCTTCCTAGGGCATCTCCTCCCAAATCTTTTAGTTACACCTTTTTACTAGGTTAGTCTA
The DNA here is from genome assembly GCA_030064425.1 of Trapa bicornis. Classification (NCBI taxonomy): domain Eukaryota; kingdom Viridiplantae; phylum Streptophyta; class Magnoliopsida; order Myrtales; family Lythraceae; genus Trapa; species Trapa bicornis. The sequence continues at coordinate 16,666,436 of CM057760.1, read as the reverse complement.
CCACCCTACTTGGCTTCTCTATTTTTTTTTTAAAGTAGGTCACACCTTGCTATCTTGAGACATCCTAGTTGTCTTTCATCGTTCAGGCTTGTCTCTTATGGAGGAGGTATTTCTTTCTTTTCTCCTAGGTGGCTTGTAGTGCTCCTTAAGGGAAATTTTCCTTTATTTACATTCCACTATATCTGGATTTTCTTAAGGTCCTACCCTTGATTTTCCTCCCGTGATTCTTCCTCATGTATTTGAGGCATACAATCGTATTACAATGGAATAGAGAAAATTTCAGGAACTCAGAATTTTATTCATTGAAGTAAGAATACAAATTTTGGGGTTTTAACATCTCTTGGGGTGAGATTGTTACAATGATGATTTAGGAAGCAATCATTACTATGCTATGGTTTAGAAGGATTTCTTCTTGAGTGAAATTGGGGTCCCTAGCCGGAATTGTGATTCTTGTAGTGCTATCCCTTCGGGCATCTATAGAGGTGGGGGTGTCCCTAACAAATCCTCTCGGGTCTTATCATCCAAAATGTTGGGCATCTTCATCATGAAGGGAACACACATTCGTAAGCAAGCACGTCCACTGCACCCACTTGTAGCGTTGGAGCAACTTTACCGGCTACCTAGATAGAAGCCCATCCACTTCAACCCTAAGAATGAGTGGATGTACGCGACATCCGACCCTCAATCCCGTAAAGAAACTTCATGTCCGTATGAGGACAGAGACTTCATCCTAACCCCACCCAGGTCCCATGCGCATGAAGCTACGTCAAGCTTCGCTCACTGCTCGAACGACAAACTACCCTTATCTACTCCATGTCATCTAGTAGCCCCTAGGACGCATCACTACCCCCTCATGGGCGTCTTGAAGGTCTCGTACTTCAGTGCATGCACAAAACAACAATTTTCCTCATAAGCCATTTAATCTTTGGTGCCACAGGTTCAACGGCCCCGACTCTTAACTCGACTTGCGGCAATTTGTCTCAACTGGTCCATCGACCTATCTTGTCGCACTGTCACCAGTCCATCAAGTATGTCGGCCCTGACTTGGTACCATGGCCAAACACATCATTCATTAAAAAATTTTCATTGCTTAAGCTCATGTTTGTTTACGAGCTCCGTCTAATGCCAACTGGGCTTGGACCCACTATACAATATTTTCAAAATCAGGCATTTTAGCCCCTAAGTTCCAAAATCGATGCCTCCGACCTATATGAGCATTTCGAGCTCCCGTCAAAAAGGTCTCCCAAAAAGTTTAAGTAGTGGCACACAGTCAGGGGAGATCACTTCTGACAAAATAGTTTTTTCATATGTCCATCACACCAAACGAGTGTGAGGACATCTCTGCTTATAACTAATAAGCGGGTTTTCAACTTCCTTCAAGGAAGTTTATCATACCAACCGGGTATAATCTACTTACAACCGGTAAGTAGTTTTTTTGCGTAATTTCCACATCACTCCATCCAGGTATGATGTTTAAAATTCCACTTATTGTTGGTTTTTCATTTCTAAAATGCTCATCATCTCAACCGGTATGATGTAAAAATCTCACTGGAGTAATGTGGAAATTCCTCTTATTGGGGCATTTCCATTTCTAAGATACTCATCATCTCAACCGGTATGATGTAAAAATCCCACTCACCCATAAATATAGTGAACTCCTCTAAATCGGCTTTTTGTCTCCACGTGAGCTTGTTTTGGCTGGCATTCCCGGTACTTCGTGTTCATACAAGATATGAGCATCCTTGTTTATTATGCTTTGGCTTGATGGCCTTCCTTCATCGCAAATGAATAACATACGCAAACTTTTCAATTATTTGCAATTACATCCCTAAAGTTCTTTTTCTTTAACATTAGGTCCCTAATGCCGATTTTCCCCAAAATTGAGTCCTGAAACTTCTAAAATTCACCTTGGGACCTCAATTTATTCAAAATCACAAAAATGGGTTTAAATTTCTCAAATTTCCAATTTGGTTCCCAACTTTTCCAAAATTACCATTTTGCCCCTACTTTACAAAAATGGTAAATTTCACTCCCAAAAATTGACCAATTGGTCCTCCAACATCTTTTCCATGCCCAATGGACCTCAATTTTATGAAATTGCACTTTTGTCCCTCAAATTTTTGAAATCGCCAAATTTTCCCCCAATTTCAACCATTCAACTTAGACAAATTTGATTTCATCAAATTGATCGATCGAACGAGGTTAATTGTTGAAATTGAGTAGATTTAAGTTCCTACACATCCATACGATTCAATTGCACTTTGAATCACATGAATTGACGTTGAAACGAGCTCAAACGGAGCTTCGCTAGAAAACTCAACGTAGAGAGAGAGAGCTTCGAAAGCTTACCGTCGAGAGCCCGGCGGTCCGAGCTTTCAATCTGGGCAGATATCTCTTGTCCTGAGGTTTCTCCTATGATCAAGAATCACCTCGATTCATGTCAAATTGAGGGAGAATCTAGTCAATAAAGATCTGTCGTTTCTCTCTCTAGCACTAATCGAAATTTAGAGAGTGAAGCCAAATTGGCTTACCTTTCCACTCTAATTTAGCTATAGGAGGGTTGTGGAAGTGTTGGAAGGGCTTGGTTTACCTGAGAAGGGCTCGAATTGGCCATTTTCAGCTCGGCCAAAACAAGGCAGCTCTGGCCCGTCGGAGCTGCTTCACTGTTCTATCACGCCGGCATTTCTATAGCGACCCTCGGAACAAATGGAGACTATCATTGGGTAGCTGACTTCACCATGAATCTAATGAACCTCACCACGCCTTCTTTGGCTCAGAAAAATGCCCAAGTCAGAGCTCTGGTTTGAGCTTCACCGAAAAATGGAGCAGTAGGGAGAGAGTAGAGTTTTCAGGTGTGAGGAGGATGAATGAGGAGGGGCTCTTTATATAGGAAGCTCGGGGACTACTTGGCCATCTGATTGGCACCTTAATGGTAGTCATTTATTGTCTGAAACTCCCTACCGGAGACTTTTCATCTTCGCCATCGCTGCTTGATTTTTCGGCGAGTGAACATATCATTTGAAGGAAGAAGACGACATTGTTCTAAACCAGACCGGTCTGAACCAAATTCAATGCCTAAATCAGCCGGTTCAGGCCCGATTCGACCGAGTTTTTCAAAATTAAAATTTTCTAAATTCATTCTCTATCCAATGTTGGCCTCAATTCTCCAATTTAAATTTTCTAAGCCACCTAAAAAAATGAATTTAGCATTTGGTTCAGTAGTGGTTCAAATTGGTCCAAATTGGTTCAATCCGGTTCACCTAAACCAATCTAGTTTTCTTTCCCAAATTGTCCTAAAGATCCTTTCCAAGGTTTTTATGACTCTTTGGGTTACTCAAGAGTTATAAATTTCCTAATTTACCCTTTCTCTATCGGTTGGGGTTCGTGAACTGGTTCGGTTCATTCTCTTAATTTTGATCGGTTCTTTTCCCAATTTTCTTATCCCGAAGGGGCGGGGTTTACATAGTACATATCCCAACGCAGAGGTGATGGATCCAATTGAATTGAGAAAAGAAGATAAGCTCTCAAAGGAAATGTAGGTTGAGGTGAAAAGACCAATTAAAAGGGAAGCGTACTTGTAAAATCCGCCCTTTCGAGCTAAGGAAAACCAGGAAAAGAACCGGTCAAACCAAATGGGGGATACAGCACCGATTCACAAACCCGATCATTTGTGAATGGGCAGTTTGGGAATTTGCAACTCTTGGGTAATCCAAAGAGTTCATAATACCATGGAAAAGAACTTTAGGATGAATTGGAAGAGAAATACCAGACCGGTTTAGATTAACCGAATCCAACTAGATTGAACTAGTTTATGAACTGAGTCGGTTCATGAACCGGATCTGATAGAGAACGGGCAAAACAGATAAATTCAACTCCCTTGTGCCCCAAAGAAATTTACAAACCTTGGGAAGGAACCTTAGAACAAAGTGGGAGAGAAAAACCAAATCGGTTCGGGTGAACCAGATCAAATCGGTTTAAGGATCAAGTCGGTTTATGAACCGGAATCGATAAAGAGATGGTAAACTGGGAATCTTATGGACCCTAAGTAACCCAAGGGGTCACGAAAGACATGGAAATGGACTTGTGAAGAAATTGGGGATGAAAACCAAACCGATTCAGGTGAACCGGACCCAAACTGGTTCGGACCGGTTTGAATCACTAATGAACTGAATCCTAAATTCATTTTTCTATGTAGCTTAAATATTTCAAATTTGAGATTTGAGGCACCATTGGATAGAGAATGAATTTAGATAAATTTAGAAATTTTTAGATTTGAAAAACTCAGTCTACTGAGGGGTGAACCGGCCGGTTTAAGCTTTGAACCCAGTTCGGAACAGTGTCATCTTCTTCCTTAGGATGACAGCACTATTCACTTCCCGGGAAACTGAAGAAATGCCGGCAAAGAAGAAACGCCCCTATTTGGTACGTTTCAGGTCATCAATTCCTATCATAATGGTGCCAAATGAACAGCCAACAGGTCCCCAAGCCCCCTATATAAAGAGCCCCTCTCTAATCATCCTCTCCACACCTGAAAAGCTCTCTCTCTCTCAGTTGCTTAGTTTTTCGGTGTAGCTCAAACCAGAGGTCCAATATAGGGTCAATTCTGAGCCAAAGAAGGCAAGTTTGGGTTCATTAGAACCGGGGAGAAGTCAGCTACACGGTGGTAGCATCCATTCATCCCGATAGTCACTGAAGAAGCGTCGACGTGATCAAACAGTGAAGCAGCTCCAGAGGACTAAAGCTGCTGTTTCGGCCGAGTTGAAAACAGCCAATTTGAGCCCTCCTCAGGCCAAACCAAGCTCTCCCAACACTACCTCAGCCCTTCCACGGCCGAATTAGGACCGAAAGATAAGCCAATTCGGCTCCCCTTTACAATATCAGATTGTTCTTAGAGAGAGAGTCGGCCAAATTTTGATGAAGAAATTATAATCCAATTCAACATCAATTGAAGTCATTCTTGATCCTAGGAAGAACCTCTGGAAGAGAGCTACCTGTCCAGATAGAGAGGTCCGATCGTCGCGCCCTCATCGATGAGAAATCGAAGCTTTCTCTCTCTATAGTCTGTTTTCCGGCGAAGCTCCGTTAGAGCTCATTCTGGCGTTAAAATATGCGATTCAAAGTTCCTTAGAATCGTATGAACATGTACAAACTCAATTTCAACTCCAATTTTAATAATTAGAGGTGTTTGATCGGTCAATTTAATTAAATCAAATTCGGCAGTGTTGAATAGTTGAAATTGGGGGAAAATTGAGGAAATTTGGGGATTTTTGAAAATTCGAGGGACCATTATGTAATTTCCTAAAATTGAGGGTCCATTGGTCATGATAAGAATATTAGAGGGATAATTGAGAAATTTTGGAATTTTTGGGGCAAAATTTAACATTTTTCTAAAGAAGGGGCAAAATGGTAATTTTGGGAAAATTGAAGGACCAAATTGGAAATTTGGGAAATTAAACCCCTTTGTGTGAAATCAAATGATTTGAGGTCCTAAGATAAATTTTAAAAGTTTCAGGACTCGAATTTAGGAAAAACCAGACAATAGGGACTTAAAGTTAAAGAAAAATAACTTTGGGTACCTAATTGCAAATATATGTAAAGTTGGGTTTTCTAATTCATTTGAAACGAATGAGGGCTATTAGGCCAAAGAATAATGAACAATTATGTTCATTTCATGTAGGAGAACGAGACATTGGGAACACCAGTCGAGGTCCAGCTTGCTAAGGATGGAACCCGACTAAGTGGAATTTCACTGCACTATCGGGTGAGTGGGATTATGTATCATACCCAATTGGAGATGATAAGTACCTCGGTATAAAAATCCACTACTTAGTGGTATTTTTTTTAATCACCACTACTTAGAGAAAGTGATGTGAAAGTTATGCGAAAAAACTACTTACGGGTTGTAAGTAGATCATACCCGATTGGTATGATGAGACTTCCTCGAAGGAAGTTGAAAACCCGTTCATTGGTTATGAACGGAGATGTTCTTATACCAGTCGGTATAATAGATAGTAAAAACCTATTTTTGTCAGAAGTGTTCTCCCCTGACTATGTGCTAATGCTTAAACTATTTGGGAGACCTTCTTGACGAGAGCTCTAATAGCTCTTATTGGCCGGGGGCCTCGATTTTGGAACTTGAGGGCTAAAATGCTAGTTTTTGAAAAACTCGAACAGTGGGCCATATACCAATGGACATGAGCAGGAGCTCGTAAAAGAATATGATATATATATATGTGTGTGTGTGTGTGTGTGCCATTAAAACTTAATAAGTGAATTATTTGGTCATGGTACTAAGGCAGGTCCAACATACTCAGTCAACTAGTAGCAGTGCGACATGACAGGTCTCTGGATTAGTCGAGACAAACAGTTACATGTTGACTTGAAGGTCGGGACCGTTGGAACAAATGGCACCACATATTATATGGAAAATTTAAGAAAACTTTGCTTGTGCATGCACCATGAGTATGGGATCATCAAGATGCCTATGAGGGTTAGTGATGTGTCCTAAGGGCCATGGACAACCCAGTGAGTATAAGGGCAGATCATCATTCCAGGTGTCTATGCGAAATTTGGAGTAGCACCAAGCGCATGAGATCGGGGTGGGGACAGGATGAGGTCTCTATCCTCATACGGACACGAAGAAGTGATTTCGGGATTGTTGGTCGGATGTCACATACATCCACTCATTCCTAGGGTAGAAGTGGTCGTACTTCTATCCGGGTGGTAGGAAAAGTCGCTCCGAAGCCACTAGCGAGTTCAGTAGTGATACTGACTTGCAAATATATGTAACCTTCATGATGAAGGATGTGTGTTGGGTGATGATACACCAGTAACTAAGAAATAATGGAAAAACCCAATTTTTTAAATGAAGGGATTTTTGAAAAAGAAAGGAGTCTGGCACACTCCATATAAATGTTTTTCTTAAAAGTTAAAAGTAAACCTTTGAAAACCCATTCACAGAGTTGTAGAAACTCACCCCTCTTTTCTACCCCTCTTTAGAAAAGAGAAAATGACTAGAAGTAACACTAAGCCTTACCATTTATCAGGTATGCTTAAATTTGTCCTTAAGCTTGCATTTTATTTGATATATGTCTTCCAGGGAACAAGGTTGAAATTTCACCTGGCTCCTCTCGACTAAATAAAGGGGGAAACTCCTCTTGAACCAAGAAAGAGTGGCGGGTTGTTCACGGGGATTCAACCAAATCGAGTTGGGGCGTGACAGTACTCATGAGGGCCCAAGGAGTAAGTTAAACTCAAGCAATGGGTAAGTAGGAAGATATCATCAAATGATGTCGTAACAAATGGGAATGGGAGGAATACCCATAATAAGGAAATAAAGGAAAAAGATATCTAAAAAACCTTGGAGAAGTAAGCTCTTCAATTAAGAGGTGATTAAAGGAAAAAAAACTACATGCATCAAGACTGGTTGTGGTCCACGCTCACTTAATGGAGCCTAAGATTGGATGGCTAGGCATAGTGTGGAGTACATGAAATATGACCAAATAATCGGAAGTCCTCGGATGGGAAATAAAGGGTAGAATGGAAATTTAAGTCGATGTAAGATTAAAGCACGAATACAAAATGGTGTAAGGATATGAAGAAAGGAAACCTTCAAGGAATGGTAAGAATGTTGAATGCATTGTTCCAAAGATGGAAATCTCTACTTCAAAGTAGGAGAGTAGAGGATGAAACCAACGAAGAAAACTCATTCAGGTGAATTTAATGAATGGACAAGTAAACCAAAAGGAATCAACTTAGAATAAACAACCATGAAATAGTCACAAGCGAGTAAGGATGGATTGGAGAAAGGAACTCCTTGAGTAAGGACGCCGTTGGATATGAGGAAGTACATAAGGGAGGGAAAACCACAAGCATGTTGGTAAGTCAAGAAGTGAATGGGAAACCCAATAGTTGGAATTGGGAAAGCCCAATAAGGAAGTTGGTGAAGGACGAATAAATACGGAAAACCCAAATGCTCATGAGAGGCATGATGTCAATGTAAAGGGACATTAGGTGCATAAAAGAGATGCACAAACCAGAATCAAGTAGTGAAACATTTTACCAACACAAGAAGAAGAGTACAGGAATACACTCTAAGGATGGAAGTGGAAGAATTCAGTACTGGGATGTTCGAACCTCAATGTAAGGAGGATTTCGAGTATGATGTGAAATAACCAAATGCAAGAGTTTTGCATAAGGGATGATTGGATAACGTCGAAGGTATTTGAGGAACACTACTAGGGTCGAGGATATCCAACGTGGCTCTGCCATGTGTCAGGCTCTAATTGGTCGACTGTTTTTCCGATATCACAGTCAGACGCTAACGTCGCACCTTTGCCACTGGGCTTCTCCGACATTGACCATTGATCGAGGACATGTGTCACACCTCGATTGGTTAGCACTTCTAAGCGCTAATTGGACACGCTATGACATGCATCATGCACTAATTGGTCATGCCACTTGACTGGGCGCTGACCTGGCAGTTGTGCGTTGATCAGCTGAACCATTGACCGGTCCGGTCCGACCAGGTTCGGTGACCCAAATTTGAAAATCCATTGGTTTAGGCCCGATTCGACTAGTTTTCTAAAATTTAAAATTTTCTAAATTCTTGTAAATTCATTTTCTATCCAATGGTGGCTTCCATTTTCCAAATTGATGTATTTATGCCAACTAGAAAAATGAATCTTTAAATTAGTTTCATATGGTTTATCCTGGTTCAATCTGATTCAGGTCTGGTTCGGCCTGAATTAGTTCGATTCTCACACTCCATTTCATCCATGGCTCCTTCCCCTTATTTTTTGGTATTTATCGGCCACTTGGGGTTTTCAAATTTCCCATTTTGACCCTCGGTTATTGATTTCTAGTTAGGTTCAACCTCAGTTGTTACTTGAAATTTTCCATTCATCTAGCTCGACTTTCTCATTATGTGGAAACAGGATTTACAACTTCTCCCCTCCTTAGATGAGTTTTGTCCCCAAAACTTTTTAAATATTGAAAAAGTGAGGATGTTTCTCCCTTATGACAGACTCAGTCTCCCAAGTCTCCTCTACAACTTAGCTACTCCGCCAAAGGACCTTCACCATGAAAATGTTTTTATTCCTTAGGCTTCTTTCTTGTCTGTCGAGGATTTGTATCGGCTCCTCCTCATAGGTCAGGTTCTCTTTCAGTTCAAGTGGCAGCTGATCTAGTACATGACTGGGGTCGGGCTCATATTTCCTGAGTACCAACACATGGAATACATCATGTATTCATTGCAAATCCGGAGGCAACTCGAGCTTGTATGCCACCGACCAACTCTTTAGATTATGGTATAGGGACCAATGTATCTTGGCTTCAACTTTCCTCATTGTTGAAACATGAGTATCTCCCTCTAGAGTGATACCTTGAGGAATACCCGATCTCCCACCTCGAACTCCAGGTCCCTCCTTCTTTGGTCGGCGTAGCTATTTTGTCTGTCCTAGGTCACCTTAAGCCGACTTTTTATTATCTGGATCTTTTTCGTTGCATCATCTATGAGCTCGACCTTTTTGAGTTTCCTTTCCCCTACCTCCTCTCATAATATGGGTGTACGACATGGTCTCCCATAGAGGGGGCCTCATAGGGTGTCACTTGTATACTTTTCAGATAATTGTTGTTATAGGCAAACTTCACGAGGCACAATAGTCCTCCCAGCCTTTATTCATTGTTAGGACGCATGCTTAGAGCATGTCCTCCAGTGTCTGGATTGTCCGCTCAGACTTTCCATCCATCTGAGGGTGGAAGGTTATACTCATGTGGAGTTTAGTTCCCAAGGCATTCTGTAAATTGGGCCAAATCTGGGGGATGAACCTCGGATCTCAATCCGATACTATGCTCACTAGGACCCCATGCAGTCATACGATCTCTCCCATATAGAGATTGGCTAACCGTTCTATGGAGTCAGTCACCTTTATTGGCAGGAAATGGGCGGACTTGGTCAACCAATCCACGATGACCCATATCGAGTCATGTACTCTCCTCGCCATTAGCAACCCTGTCTTGAAGTCTATGGTGATGTTCCCCTACTTCCATTCCAGAATGGGTAGGGGTTGCAACAGTCAGGAGGGCTTTTGGTGTTCTGTATTAATCTATTGGTAGGACAGACACTTTGCCACGTACTTCGTAATGTACCTCTTCATCCCCTTCCACTAGTATCCTAGTTTTAGGGTACAGTACATTTTTGTGCTACCGAGGTGCATGGCATATATCAAATTGTGTGCCTCCTCTAGTATTGATCTCCTCAACCCCTTTTCATTCGATACACGTACCCTCTCCTTGAAGGTTTAAAGTCTATCTCCCCTAATGGCAAAGTCTTGGGTCCGCTCTTCAGCGGTCTAGTCAAAGTACGACAGGAGCTCCTCGTCCTACTTTTGTTGAATCCTTATTTGGTCCACTAGGCTAGGCTTTACGGCTACTTTAGCCATTAAGCATCTACTCTCTCCATCCAGGTTAAGGTTCACCTTTAGGCTACCCAGTTGTTCCAGCAAGGGCAAGTAGTATGACCTTATCTAAGCCAATTCAGTCTAATATTTGTGGCTGAGCACATCTGCTACTACATTAGCCTTGTCGGGGTGGTACTCTATCATTAGATCGTAATCTTTTACTAACTCCAGCCATTTACTCTATCGGAGGTTGAGCTACTTCTAGGTTTGGAAGTACTTCAATCTCTTGTGGTCGGTGTATATCCTGCACCTGGCCCCATACAAGTAGTGTTGACCAATCTGGTCTATTGACTGGCGGGACCATTGACTGGTTCGGTCAGACGGGGTTTGATGAACCAAAATCCAAAATCAGTCGGTTCAGACCCGATTCAACTAGTTTTCTAAAATCTAAAAATTTCTAAATTCTTCTAAATTCATTTTCTATCTAATGTAGACTTCAATTTCCCAAATTGGCATCTTTAAGTCACTTAGAAAAATGCATCTTTGAACTGGTTCTTCACGTTTCAATTCGGTTCAAGTCTAGTTCACCTTGAACCAATCTGGTTTTCTCATCCTATTTCATTCATGGTTCTTCTCCATTACTTTTGGGTCCTTATTGGCTACTTAAAATTTTCCAATTTCCTATTTTGGCTCTTATTTAACAATTCTACTTCACTTTGATCCCAGATTTTCCTTTGAAATTTTCTAGTTCTCCTTTCTGATTCCTTATTCTAGGAGATCGGGGTTTACATCATTAGTGTCCTTATTATGAATACAAGGCTCTTTCTTCAACTTCTCAAGTTCTCTCTCCAACTCCTCAAGTTCTCTCTACTCGTGACAATAAAGCTAGTCCAGATTATCTTGATTGGTATGTTAATTCAGGAGTGACCACTCATGTTACTAATAATTTATCTCAAATGACTATCCAAGAGAATGAGACGCTTCATAAGCATATGCTAATTGGAGATAGAACAAGTTTACCCAGGCTCTTTATTATCAATTTACTTGTGATCAACCCACCACCCTTCTCCAAACCATCCTAATGTTCCAATCTTAATGGCTCGAATAAGGTAAAGGTGTACCGACATTTGTTACCTTAATATGATTTAAGTTTTGTGATAGGAACGTATCTTAAGGGTTCTTGGAGCTTTAAATTTCTCCTATCCCAACTTTTTTTAATGTTCCTGAAAGGGGGGAGAGCAGGGAAATGAGTATATAATTAGTGAGGAAAAATTTTACTATGATCAATTCATTTAATTTAGTTGCTTAATTCATTATCCAAAGTTTGCCTAACATTCACATATCAACCGCCCTTTCTATCATAGAAATGAATCACACGTTCATATAATGATCCCCAACCGTTCAACTTGTGGACCATAGTGCCTTTATCGTCCACTCTAGTAGAGGTTCGCAACCTCTACCCTAAGTTTGAGTGGACATCACGTGCCCGACCCTCAATCCCTATTCACACTTCGTGCCCGCTTTGTGAGATGTGACCTCTTTCCCCCTATTGTCTCAGTCTGTATGCGTAGGAAGCTCTCAGAGCTTCTTGATGTACTGAACGACGGATTGCCCTTATGCTCCCTGAGTCATCCAACAGCCCTTGGGACCACCACTACCCCATACCGGGCATTTCGATGGTCTTGCATCACATGCATGCACAATCAAGAATTTGTTCATTATACCCATTATCTTTGGCCCACTAGCCCAACAGGTTCGACGACCCAGCTTCAGTTTAGCAGCTACCTGACCCAACAAGCCCAATGATCTGCTCTAGGTTTGGTGGTTTAAACACACAATTATCCATTTTCGGGACTTTTAATAGCTAATAACATGCTCATTTTTAACGGGTATGTACTCGTGCCCATCAGCCTTGAGCCCACTTATATCCTAAAATTAGCTCCCAAATATTTTTAAGCAGATTCACCCAGTAAGGGGAGGCTAATTTCGAGAACCAGTTTAGAGGCAAGGCCATCGTCCCAATCTGAACCGATATTGTAAATTTCTCACTCACCCGGTAGTCGTGACGCATTTGCCCGACTAGGATCCGACCCCAAGCATGCTCTCTAACGTAAGTCCTTATAGGGCCCGCTCCACCCGATCCGAGCTTCCAAACTCCTGGTAACTAAAATTAGAGCTTAATTTCTTTAAAATTTCATAATTTGTTCCAATTTATCAGAATTACGAAATTGCCTCCCCCCCAAAGTTGTTCAAAATTACCAAAATGCCCCCATTTCATGAAGATTGGTAATTTAGTCCCCATAGTCCCTTAAAATTGCCAATCGACCCTAGATTTCCTCATTTTTGCTAATTGGCCCTCAAATTTTGAATAATTGCACAAAAGCCCCAGCAATTTGAAAAATACCAAAAATTACCCCAATTTTTCCCCAAATTGAACCTGTGGATGCCCGATTTCTTACCTCATTCAATTGACCACCTAAATGTCCTTAATTTCTTCATCTCTTGCTGCTATTCACCTCCTCTAGCTTCCCACAATCGTTCTGCACTTCAAATTTATGAATTTGCGTAAGTTTTGAGCTTCGTCAAAGCTCTATCGGAAAATAGTTTTAGAGAGAGAAAGCTTGATGAGCTTACCGGTGGAGGGGCAGTGGTTGGAGCTCTAGGTGCGGGCAGCTAGCACTCATTGAGGGGGTTCTACTAGGATTAGGTCCTGCTATAATTCATCGTTGGACAGTGGGAATCAGAAGAGAGAAGTTTTGGAGAGGTGAAGTTCTTGAATTCAAATATTTCGACGAGAAAAGATGAAATTAGCTTACTTGGTGTCTCGGAGGGGTCATAAAGTCTCTCAAGGGAGTCGGAGAGGGTCGAATTTAGCTACAAGAGGTCAAAGAAGCCCCGTGTTCAGCTGGTCGAAATTGCTCTAATTCGAGTCATCAAAGCTACTTCACTGTGTGATCGCATTGATACTTCCTAGGGAGTCCTTAGGTTTGATCGAGGTATCTGCTAGCTCGAGGACTTCTTCCAGGTTTCATTGCCACCAACCAGAGCTCCTTTAGTTGCAAAATGGTCTATCATCGAAGCTCTGGTCAGCACTTCGTCAAGAAAGGGACAGTCTGTCTTCAGAGGGTGCCTGAGCGGTGAGAGGCCAAATGGGAGGGTGCTTTATTTATAGGGAGCTTAGAAACTGACAGGGCTACCGGTCGGGGGTGGTTTCGGCGTCTGACTTGCCCGACTCGGCCGACAGCGACCACTTTTCCAGAGGCGGAAATTCTGGTCCTCCTCTAGTAGTTGCGGATCGCTCATCAGACTGAGGTTGATGATGACCGTGTTTCGCGTGTGCGAGCTTCACACTTGCGGAAGTGCCATGTGGCACCTCCCGATTGGTCGACTTTACTGATGCAGCGTCCCACTCAATGGCCCTATCAGCCTTTGATTGCTCCCGACTAGACACGTGGCAGCCTCCCATTGGTTGCTCCCGCCTATGTGGCTGCTGACCGGATTTCCTTTGATCGCTGATCGTGAAACACGGTGCCCTCTCATTAGCTGTTTTAAATGCGTGAGATTTCCCTCCTCGAACACAGTGTCATCGCCACGTATCGGCCTCTTATTGGCCATGGTCGTTCGACGTGTTGCTACCACGTGTCAACCTCTGATTTGCCAATCGTTTCTCTAACATACTTGTCGGACACTGATGTGGCACTTTTGCCATGTGTTAGCTTCCCATTGGTCGATCTTTGCTGACTACACCTTTCAAACATTGATCATTGGCATTGACACGTGTCGCTCTCCTATTGGTTGATCGTACCTAATTTATTAACTACTTATTATTTTTAAATTTCTCGATTTGACCATTTTTTTCAAATTTATTTTTGATTAAGCACTCGATTTTTCCTCTCTCCTGAATCTTCTGATTACTCTTTCCGGTTCTCATGATCGTAGGGACGGAATTTACCTAGTATGTTCGGTGGCCATAGTAATAACTAATGGAAAAGGAGGTATGAATGGAATTTACCTAGTATGTTCGGTGGCCATAGTAATAACTAATGGAAAAGGAGGTATGAATGAGATTACCCGTGACACGGAAAACTTAGAGAATAAGGAAACTAGCATGTGGCGAGACAATTCATTCACGACCCATCCTATTCCTCCGTCTTAGTATTGATTGAGAACTACACAAGGAGCCCCTCTTTACAGTTTATTCCATCAAGAGGAGATCGCATTCGTCGCTTGTGTCGGTAGACATAATATCGCACCAAGGAACCCTGCTGGTGAGAGAAAAAATCGGTTCACATGAAGTACTACAAAGTTGGCAAGAACTTCAAAAAAGTTGAACTTCATGTGATGTCTTTTTTTGCCCAAAATGTGACGTCTTTTTTTTGCTCTTACATGTTACATAATTAAAGGTTTAGTATTAATATGATTAATAAAATAATATATTTTAAAAATAAAGTTTGCAGTTTTAAGTAATTTGCCCTATAAAATATGTTTATCTTTTTTTTCCCGAGTGGATTGCCTTTCTAGATAGTTTCTAGTGTTTTTATAACTTTTGACTTGTAGAACGCACTTACACACTTTAGTTAGATATTCATATGCTTTATTTTATTTTTATCCTTTAAAGCTTTTGGCGGTCATAAAATAAAAGTTACTAATTTTCCTTTTTTGTACCTGATATATCCACAAGGTTAACTGTTTAATATAGTTTATTTATTTATAATTTATTTTAAAATTAAATCAATAAACAAGAATGTAAATATGATTTAAGAAAAAATATATATTTTACCATTCCAACGTGTGTGTATAGGAAGGCACTAATTAGAACACAGCAAAGACAATTTTACTTCTTTAAACCGGCAAAGTCAAATGAACAATTAATTATTTGGAAGATTTTTTTTGTATAAAATGAATCAGATTCACCACCTCCACTCACTTAGAAGTTAGAAATAATAAATTATTTAACGTAATAACCCCCGAAAGGAGTAAATTGTCATTGTCGATCTTGTTGGGACATCTTCGTGGCTGTGAGCCCATATTAGACGTATAGTTAGATCATCCTCGTCGGCACTCGATTTTGGACTTTCAATATGGCCAACGCATCCAAAGACATGACCTCACGGACATGGCACTTGAACGTGGGAATTGAGCATCTGGACCAGGGATTGCGATTGTGCGTGTGTCCACCCACACCTCCCTAGCATAGCATAGCGTCAAATTTTAAATGAATGATAGATATCGATGGCTCACTTCTGTGGCCAGTTTAGCTATCCGGAAGCAGTAAAAGTTGAAAAACCTACCCACGCACCTTGGATAGTGAAGTGTCATGTACCATAGGATTATGGAGTGAGACACGGAATGGACCACTACTTGTTAAATATAAATATATATATATATATATAGCATGGTCATATATCTTTACGTACATTATGAATGATGAAAAAACCAAGCAACCCATGACCATACAGCTGGCATGCCGCGTGGGTAATGCTTGTTGGCCACTTCTCTATGCCTTTCGGTCACATGAGAAGTTTCCAGTCAGTCCATTATGCCACAACAGTATGCAATGATTTTCATTTACCTTTATTTATATTAGCAAGTCGTTAATAATTTATACTTATTTAATTAGACCTAAGTTTAACTTTTTGGATTAAAATTTTAAGTTTAATGATAAAAACTCATTATATATAATATATCATACACTATTAAAATATTAACATATATTTTTTAAAATAAATATGTTTAAATATTTTGTACCTATATTTCTAAATAATTCACATAATTATATAATTTGAATTTTACTATATTAAAGGCTAGATTGTAATCCAAAAAATATACATTAGTCCTAATGAATAAATGTAAATTATTGACGTTTTATTAATATATATTAATTGGGATTAGATAAATGAAAACCTCGCCAAAATATTTATAATTAATTTTTATAAATGATATTTTTTTCATTAAGCTGGTATATTAAAGGGGGCATATATATATATATATGGTATAATATAGGCATAATGGATGTGAAGAATTATTTCTCATCACACGGAGTGAGAAGATTTGATGGTCCAGCTCCCTAGTTAGCGGTTTAATAGATAGTGGGAGCCGAGCCGTTAGATCTTCCGCACTGCACTGCGTATGGATGATTGAATATATATATATATATATATATATTGTTTTCTTTGTGGAATTTTTTTTATTATAAACCGCTTAATGTCATATCCCAAAGTAACCCTTCAATCAATACTTAATGTATGCTCATTGACGGCCAAAAAAATATGCTTTGACTATTTTTTTATTGTGCTTAAATTATCATTTTTTGAAACTTTGCTTAAATTATCTTACTTTGCCCTCTTAGATCTCTAGAGCTAATTGGTCAATGGAATTAAATTTCGGATATTAAAGCTTAAAATGGAAGAGCCTATCTCCCACGGAATGTTTGAAGCAAATGCAAGGGATTTGAATCTAAATCTGGCATTTAACCCAATAAAGTCTATTCCAATATGGCCATACTAACATACATATGACTATATCCACTCTATTCTCATTTTTCCTTTTTCTTGTTTGGCCTATCAAGACGAAATACATGGGTTTACACATCATAAGTGAGAGAGATATATGAAAATGGAAAGTGTTCTATATAAAAATTAAAGGTGAAATAAATAAAATTAATTTTTTTTACTATTATTCAATTTAGTTATAAATATTTTATTTAATTTAATTAACATATAAATATTTTACTATTTATTCAGATAATAATAAAAATATTCAATATTTAATTAAATTACAGAGAAAACTTTTACAAATTATTCATTTTTACAAATCAGAATTGTCTTTCTTGCTTAGAGGTGGCATATTCATTTCACGTGCCTCGTGTCAGAGTAGGACATGCGTTTGTTTGTTTAAGTGACCATTAAAAAACACATATAATAATAGCACATTCGTTTTTGAAATCCAATCAATAATAATAATAATATAAAAATGTATTTTTAATTAATAAAACTATCTAATTATTATTAAGATACTTGCGAATGAGAATATATTTTATATTTGAAAAAAAATGACTGCAGATGGGCGGATCGAATCATAGATCAGATTTTGTTAGAGAAGGTTATTTTTTTCTGATTTTAAAAGAGTTATTAAATATTATTCTAATTTACCACACTTTTATCCTAAAATAAAATCCTACTAATCTGACATATGTAGAAACTAAGCTAATCATGTACCATCAAAATATGGCCTTTTATTTCTTATGACATTCATTCCCTCTAAGTGAGTGCTCTCATTTAAATCTTATCACTATATGTATTTGTATTAAAAATTTTAACCAGGGCGTTTTAGACACTAATCTGTTCACAAAAAGAGTCCATATACCTGGAGTAAATACACTAATAGTCATTTTTTGCACTTAAAAAATACCTTCATTAATTATTAATCAAAACCGGAAGTTCTAGTGGATGAATCACTAACTACCCGATAAAGAATGAGTCCCTATAGTGATTGGAGATGATGGAGACATGTCTCTACCAAATAAAACTGGGTTAAAATGACTATTTAATTATTGTCACTGTCTGTACCAACACACAATCACATCGGCACTAAAGTTTGAATACATGTAAATAATAAACAATAAAAAAAAGTTGAATATATCAAATGTAATAAACTATTTGCGACAAGGCATACTTTATGCATCACTATTTCAACAATAATTTTTAAGTTTGTTTCTATTTTTTTTTTTTTTTGCACCCAAGTTTGTTTCTAGTTGAATGGTTGAAAATGTTGCCACTTTTGGTCACCTTGAGCATCCCTTTAGATTCCACCATATAAATTGATTGGAGCTACTTTCATTTCATATAGTGCTTATACTTACCCAATAGAATATCTTTGGTATTCTTATCAATTTGCCTATCCTTATACAAAGCTACTATGAGATTGAGCATAGAATTCGTCCGTATACAATTAGGTTCATATATAAATCAAATTGATCTTTCATACATCAAATATGCAGTCAATTAAGTGCGTTAGAATATTAAATGTCTCTTGGTATATCAATTAAGTCTCTAATAAATATGTGCACAAAATAGATATAAAATTGTATATCAATTATGCATATTCCTCAATTAAATTATTAATCAGTATTAATTGGATTATTTATCATTTTTATCATTTCCATGATTATAACTATCTAAGTTTTTTACATTATTTTTATTATTTATTTTTTAATACAAATAAACTTAAATTAAAAAAAAACAATGTCTTGATCTTACCGGAGTGGGAATGAAGGGGACATTAGGATGAGTTGCTGGGAAGAAGTAGCATGTTTGATTCATCTCCACATGCAATTTGGCACGAGGGTTTATATATAGCCCACGATATCTCCTCTTCCTCCACTCCTCATCCGGTTGCCCGGTCGTGGCAAGCCCACGAGGTGTCCGCGGGACCCGCCAGCTGTTACCGGACAAGTGCCAGCTTGGATGAATGTCGGCAGTAGCGCTGGTCGCCACGTGGAAACCTGCCGTCAGTCAGTCCAGCGGTGTATGTATTGTATTGCCACTATTAATTAACACGGGGCAGGGCCGGGAACTTAGGTGGGGCTTTTTAACATTTTGTCGTTTCCTCGGTTCCCCTCGCCGCAAAATAAGAGGCCAGCAATGAAAGACAGTACGACAGGTTGAGGAATTAATTTCCGTAATAAACGGTTTCACGTGCGGGGGCTCACGCCTCGCTTAGATTAATTGGTTTATATTGACTCGGTTTTATATGGTTATTTTAATTTTATTCTGTATATTGATATCTAAAAAAAATAAAATAATATAAAATGGAAAATTGAATTCGTGAAATTTTAATTTAAGGCAGTTAAACATGCAAGATTATGGCTATTCCTAGTTGACTTGGTCATGAAATGTTTAGATCACACAATGGTAAATGTAAATGAATGTATGAACTCTTTAGTACTACTTTAATATTTTATTTTATATTTATTTATTTATTTATAATACTTTATAATTTATAAGAAAACAGTGATACCCATAACTCACTTTTAGGGGTTACCCAACCCATCTTGGAGTTAGTCAACCACAATAGGGTTAGTGGCTCAAAAGCCCAACTTTAAGGTCGATCTCAATTTTGACAAAAATTTTTTTTTTAAGCTGACATGACTTTTGAAAATGTCCTTTGTGCATCTACCACGTGATTAATGAAGTGTCTGTCACTTAGTCATAACATTATAACCCGACATTAATTGATAAAAAAAAGTATAGCTTGGCATTCTAATAATAGTGTTGAGTTGGTACATCCAACAAGCCTTCCTCTAATTAAAAGAACGGAAGTATAATTTGAGTTATCCATTTACTGTGCGTGTTCCTGCGGAGGAAGACTAGGAAAGATCATCTGAACTTATCCATTCGGCTAGGGAATGGAATGCAGAATACTCCCTTGGCAAATTGTATTATTCTTTTTATATTATTTATTTAAATATATTAGTCCGTTTATTTAATTGAATAGTCAGACTGCCAGCTGCAATGACCTGCGCTGCGCTGCTTCAGATGTCTCCTCTCCAGCGGATGCGAAATTTTAAATTCCCCTTTATTGGCAACTATATTCCATTTCGCCCTCCCAAGGAGGCAAACTGTTGCAGCATCCACTCTACCCTGCTGACCCTTCAAAAATAATTGAATAAATGAATGCATCATCTATCTTATCCCTCATGAACAAGAGCAAGAACCTAAAATTTGATAAAAAAACAAGAACCTAAGATCCCGACACGGGTTGTCACGGGAAGGTTTTTTAAGCGTCCGTGACACAAATAAAATGAGCCGATAGAGGATGAGGATGCCACCACAGTCCCCACGAGTCACTCAGTGAGTTTCATCCGTTAATTTTAGAAGCGAATGGAGCCAACGGTCCATCTGGGTCTTGCAACATGTAGTTGATCCGATTATGATATATTTTTTTTCTCATATGAAAATGTTGGTAAAAAATGAGAAATGAAAGTTGAAAATGAAGTATAAATATATATTTTGTAGTTGGGTCCAACAAAGAGCCTGAGTACTAGGCCCAATGTATATATGTATAGGCTGTTTCTATGTCCAACAAAGCCATCAATTAGGTTTTGATGGCCTTTGTAAGTTTGCAATTACCGACTCGTTGACAATTTTCTTTGTAGGTAGTGAATAGTGATGAGAATGCTGGATAGTGATGGAGATTTGAGAGCCTTTGATTGCTCTGGCATGATGGAGAGATGGATAGGGTTGGACTACTATACTCACAATGATAGAGATCAGAGATTTTCTTGTGAGAAGGAAAAAATAAGGTTATTCTAAACCTCTTTCTCTTAATTTTATTTCGATCAATCTAATTATATCATAATAGTATGTACAACTTTTATACAATATTATAAATTTATTTAATTATGAGAGTTGATTGTGTTCACACATATTATCGAAAAAATAAAATAAGTTATATTAGTTTATACAAACTTTATTTTACAAATTTAATTTGTATAAACTCAAAACCATAAACTAGAGTTTACAAATCACATGCCCAAGATATTTGTAGAGTTCCTTTTTTACTATTTTAGTAAAATAGAAAATGCGTATTTTAAACCGTATAAATTATTATAAGTCGTAATAACATTGAGACCATTAATGATCCGATTAGTGATTTTCGCACTTACCGAGCGTTGCTCATCCCTTTCCCTAACAAATTTCAGGAATATACTAAGGAGAGGAGCGCATGAACATAACAACCTCCGTAGAGCAAGATAGTCGAGTTAATGGAAAAGAACTATCATCCAAACCAACCATCCAAATGACGTCTATCGAAGCACACTCAATATTTTACAAGGGTATTGCCATTGTATAATCTTTCTTATTTATAATGGGAAATGAATTTGAAACGTTGAAAAATAAATTTCTTCTGAACTAACTAACAATCATTCAAGCAATTATGTATTGAGTATGATTTGATAACTAACCATCCCCATTAATATCATTATCAAGTTAATAAAGAAAGTCACAATTCATCACGAGTATTCTTTTTTTTTTTATAAACTCTTGAGTTATTTCCCTTCTTTCAGTATACATGCCTGTAATTCGTTTATAAAAATAGTGTGTAATTAGCTTATCAATACCGGGACTTAGTTACTTTTGTACATATCAGGCCTTAGTCTTTATCTTGAATGATGGGCCTCAACCCCTTCGTTCCTATCTTCTTTTAATTGGTCTGGTTTCACCCATTTTAATCATCAGGTTTACAACAGTATTTTTTTTCAAAGTTAGTGGGTCATAGCCCACTTCTCTAATAATTTAGTTTATTTCTTGTATTTTGATAACAATTCTCCATATAACTTTTCTATTGGTTTTCGCAAAAGATTTTACCAAAGTATTCATACCAACAACATTTCATAAATTGGAAAGTATTGATAACAATGGTCCAATTAGACATGAAATAAAAAATTTCACTTACCATTTTAATCGAGACATGTTCGTCCCAATAGTTTCTCCTTTAACTCGGGATACGCAATTCCCATATGATTTGATATCAGACCATTCTACATAATTCAAATCATAAATATCAGGGCTAGTTTCAAACTTTATTCTATATTTGTACACTACCCCATAATTTTCCCTAAAATTACGGTTTTGCCCCTAGGCTCAATTCACTCAATTTTCATCCATCGGTGGATCCACCCAACCTTAGTACATAAATTCTTTTCACCCATCTAAGGTTATACCCATTTTGGGTTATATTTTTCCAAAAATACCAAAAGTTCTTTAAGATTCCCACTTAGGCAACTTTTCCAAATTTTGTATTTTGGTCCTTAAAAATAGGCAAAATGACAATTTTGCCCCTCGCCATAGAAACTATAACTTTTAGGGTCCTTAACTTCTCAAGTCTTTCCTTTAGGTACTTTAGTTTCCCTTAGTTCCATTTGGGTCCTCAAACTTCTTAGAAATTCCTTTTTTTGGTCCAAAATTTACATTATTTACATTTTGGCAGTAAACTTTTCCAAAAGTTTAATTTATGTTCTTAGTCTCTTCCAAACTACTTCTTCAGGTCCCTGAAATTTTTAAAACTTCTTTTTATGTCCCTAGACTTGCAATAAGTCTCATTGGGGTATCCATTTACTCAAAATGGCACTTTGACCCCCAAACTTTTCAAAAAATTACATTTTAATCCCTAAACTATCTTCTACTTCAAAACACCCCCATAAACTCCTCAAACATTCTTTCAAGATCTTCCATCTTATTCCCTAGGTCTCCATGGTCACTATTCAACCAACCTCGGTCAAAATAGTGTTGTTTTAGCCTCGATCTAGCTTCCATTGGAAAATTGACACAATTTGGTAAAGTGTCGGGAACTCAATGGAGATAGAGAGTCTGCCTTCGACGTGGCTGGGGTTGAAAAGGCAACTCGTTTGCTCATTCAACTCTTCTTGAATCAGCCCAAATGGTTTTTTGAGCAACATGAAAGATATGATTTACAAAGGTTTCTTAATATAGAGGTGTTCTGGAGCTCTAAAGAATTATCATGACCATGTGGCTTACTTTTAGCTCGAATGGTCGATGGTGTTCACTTGAGGGGACCAATAGGAGTCTCCATATTTATTTTTGGTCATGTTTGGGCATTGTGGAGCTTAAGGTAAGGTCTATTTTTGGCTATGGGAGCAGTGTTATTATTTGATCACATTGATAGAGGGAATATCGACGTCAAGAAGAGGTGTGGTTTGAAAGCTGACTTCTACGCAATTCCAATGCCACTAGAATGGCCAAGTTTGGAGGTCGTAAGTGAATGTTATGGGCTCTAGTTGAGAGGTCATTACAAATCAGCAAAAATTGAAAATTACCCGATTTCACCATGATTTATGGTACCTTGTCCCCAAGGGAAAGTTAATGAAAAGTGGGTTCTTTGGGGTCCAATCTAACCAACTATGGACATTGTGTGTTAGATTGTTTTGACTAATTTTGGATTTTCCTTGGTAGGTTCACCTCTAATGTAACCGGTTCTTAGCCCTATTTTTCTAAAAATTCTTCTTCTAATTTCATATAAATTTGAATCAAGAAAATCTAATTTCTAAATTATATAGCCCATTCTAAAAATCAGGGTATTTTATTGCTCTTGACTGGTTCAATCAGTTTTGACCGATTCACTAGTGATTCGATCGATTCTTGAATCAATTTATTTTTCTAAGAATTCTTCATTTGATTCCATATTAATTTTGCTGAACAATCATTATTTTCCATGTCACACCCCGACCCACTTTGGTTGGAATCTTGTGAACAACTTGCTACTCCTCCTATTAGTATAATAGATGTCACCATGTGTAATCTTAGTACAGAAGCAAGGCATAAGATATAAGGAAAACAATTGACCTTCTGTTTCTTTTTGGACCTGTTAATATACAAATGAAATGGTTTGCAAATAACCAAAATGAAACCTATGACTTAAAGTGCACCACATCAATCTAATAGTCAATGAGAACCGTATATTGAGTGTGTAAATATGAAAAATTGTGCTAATGAAATAATTTAATATAATATTGAGTGTGCATAGATAGATGTCAGTTGTATAGTTGGTCCGAATGATAGTTTTCATCCATTTTTTCAACTAGTTTCCATTATAAATATGAATGATTGTTCTAGGTGATATGAGATACCTTAGCACAATATCGAGTGTACATCGATAAATACCATTCGATTAAGTTGGTTCGAATGATAGTTACCGTCCAATGTTGTGCGCATATTATAGGCTAATAACTCGTATTAGTGTACAAAGGGTAGGTTCAGTAGTGAACCCCCATAGAAAATGAGTATTTTAAACCGTATAAACTATTTTAAGTTGTGACAACATCGAGATCATTAATGAACTGATGAGTGACTTTTGCGCTCACTAAGCGTTGCTCACCCCTCCCCCTAACAAATTTCAGGAACATACTAAGGAGAGGAGCATAGGGACATAACAACCTCCGTAGAGCAAGATAACTGAGTTAATGGACAAGAACTATCATTCAAACCAACCATCCGAGTGACATCTATCAATGCACACTCAATATTTTGCAAGGGTATTCCCATTGTACAATCTTTCTTATTTATAATGGGAATTGAATTTGAAACGTTGGACAGAGAATTTCTTCTGAACCAACTAACAATCATTCAAGCAATTGTTTATTGAGTATGACTTGATAACTGACCGTCCCTACTATTAATATTAGTATCAAGTTAACAAAGAAGGTCACAATTTATCACACGAGTATTGTTCTTTTGTAAACTCTTGAGTTATTTCCCTTCTTTCAATATACATGATTGTAACTCGTTTCTAAAATTAGTGTGGAATTAGCTTATCAATACCTGGACTTAGTTACTTTTGTACATATCGGGCGCCCTCAATTATCTTCAACGACGGGCCTCAACCCCTTCATTCCTATCTTGTTTTAAGTAGTCGGGTTTCTCCCATTTTAATCATCGTGTTCACACCTATATGTTTTTTAAAAGTTAGTGGGTCATAATTCATTTCTCTAATCATTTAGTATATTTCCTGTATTTTGATAACAATTGTCAGTATAACTTTTCTATTGGTTTTCTTAAAAGACTTTACCAAAGTATTCATACCAGCAACTTTTCATAAATTGAAAAGTATTGATAACAACTGTCCAATCAGACGCGAAATCGAAAATTCCACTTACCATTTTAATCGAGACATGCTCATCCCAATGGTTTCTCCTTTAACTCGGGATGTGCAATCCCCATATAATTTGATATCAACCATTCTACACAATTCAAATCATAAATATCAGGGTTAGTTTTGAACTTTATTCTATATTTATACACCACACCATAATTTTTCCTAAAATTACAATTTTGCCCCTAGGCCCTATTCACTCGATTTCCATCCATCGACGAACCCATTTCACCCATCCCTCATACATAAATTCTTTTCACTCATCTAAGGTTATACCCATTTTGGGTTATATTTTTCCAAAAATGCCAAAAGTTCCTTAAGTTTCCCACTTATACATAACATTTCCAAATTTTGCATTTTGGTCCTTCAAAATGGGCAAAATGACAAATTTGCCCCTATCCATAGAAACTATAACTTTTTGGGTCCTCAAATTCTCAAGTCTTTCCTTTAGGTCATTTTGTTTCCCTTAGTTCCATTTGGGTCCTCAAACTTCTTAGAAATTCCTTTTTTGGTCCAAACTTTACATTATTTACATTTTAGCCCTAAACTTTTCCAAAACTTTAATTTAGGTCCTTAGTCTCTTCTAAGCTACTTCTTCGGGTCCCAGAAAATTTTAAAACTTCTTTTTATGTCCCTATACTTGCAATGAGTCTCATTGGGGTCCCCATTTTCTCAAAATAGCACTTTGACCCCCAAGCATTTCAAAAAATTGCATTTTAATCCCCCAATTTTCTTCTACTTCAATACACCCCAAAACTCCCCAAACATTCTTTCTAGATCTACTGTCTTATTCCCTAGGTCTCCATGGTCACTATTCAACCAACCTCGACCAAAATAGTGTTGTTTTAGCATCGATCCAACTTTCGTTGGAAAACTGACACAATTTGGTAAAGTGTCGGGAACTCAATGGAGATAGCAAGTATGTCATTGACGTGGCTGGGGTTAAAAAGGCATCTTGTTTGATCTTTCAACTCTTCTTGAATCACCCCAAATATTTTTCTGAGCAACATGAAAAATACAATTTACAAAGGGTTCTTAATATAGATGTGTTATGAAGCTCTAAAGAATTATCATGACCATGAGGCTTACGTTTAGCTCAGATGGTTGATCGATGGTGTTCACTTGAGGGGACCAAGATGAGTCTCCATAATTATTTTTGGTCATGTTTGGGCATTGTGGAGGTTAAGGTAAGGTCTTTGTTTGGGTATGGGACCAGTGATATTATTTGATCACATTGACAGAGGGAACATCGACATCAAGGAGGTTGGAAGTGAAAGTTCTGGGCTTTGGTAGAGAGGTCATTAGAAATTAATGAAAATTACTCGATTTCACCATGATTTATGGTACCTTGTCCCCAAAGGAAAGTTAATGAAAAGTGGTGTCTTTAGGGTCTAATCTAACCAGCTATGGACATGGTGTAAAAGATTGTATTGACAGATTTTGGATTTTCCTTGTTAGGTTCACCTCCAATGTGATCGTTTCTTGGCCCTATTTTTCTAAAAATACTTTGTCCAATTTCATATAAATTTGGATCAAGAAAATCCATTTTCTAAATTATATAGCCCATTTTAAAAATCAGGGTATTTTATTACTCCCAACCAGTGTAATCAATTTTGACCAATTCACCTCTGATTTGATCGATTCTTGAACCAATTTATTTTTCTAAGAATTCTTCATTTGATTCCATATTAATTAGGCTGAAAAATCATTATTTTGCAGGTCACACCCTAACCCATTTTGGTCGAAACCCTATGAACAACCTGCCACTCCTCCTAGTACTATAACAGATGTCACGCCTCGACCTGGTTTGGTCGGATCCCCATGAACAACCCATCACTCATCCAGTTTATTAAGGGTTTTCCCCTTCTTTTAGATCGTGAGGAGTAATGCATCATTTATACCTATACCTTTCCTAGAATATCATTAATCAAAACTAAATAAATTAAACTTACGTACCCGTCATGTAGATTTAGTTAGCAAAATGTTTGTAGGTAGGTTTTCCTCCGGTTACCTGAAAATGGGTAAAGGGAGGGGGTGAGTTTGACAACTCAGTGAATGGGTGTTTGAAACATGAGTTTTTATAAAATAGTTTGAATTGGAGCATGCCAAACTCCTTATTTTCTTTAAAACCATTCTTTCCTTGAATTTTCGGTTATTCAAATCTAATTTCCTCACAAACAGTGTGTTTAACAATAAAAAAATGCCCTTTTATCATGAAGGGATCATACATTTGCAGGACAGCCCGTCCACTGCTCCCACTTGTGGCGTCGGAGCGACTTTACCGACCACCTAGATAGAAGCCCGTCCACTTCTACCTTGGGAATGAGTGGATGTTTGTGACATCCGACCCTCAAAACCGAAAAGAAACTTTGTGTTCGTATGAGGACAGAGACCTCATCCTGACCCCACCCTAGTATTGTGCACATGAAGCTACGTCGAGCTTCCTTGACTGCTGGAATGACAAACTGTCCTTATTTCCACCATGTCGTTTAGTAGCCCTTAGTACGCATCATTACTCCTCTTAGGCGTCATAATGGTCCCAAACATCAAGTTTATGCACAAACAAAGTTTTCCATATAAGCCATTAATCTTTGGTGCCACTGGTCCAATAGCCCCGATCCTCAACATGACCTATAGTTGTTTGTCTAGACCGGTCCGTCGACCTGGTCCTATCGCACTACCGCCAGTCCATCGACTATGTCGGTTTTGTCTTTGTACCATGGCCAAATCACATCATTCATTAAAAATTTCATGGCTTAACATCATGTTTGTTTATGAGCTCCACCTTGTGCTAACTAGCCTTGAGCTCACTGTACGAGATTTTTAAAATCAGGCATTTTAGCCCCTAAGTTCCAAAACTGAGGCCTCTGGCCTATCCGAGCTATTCGAGCTCTCATCAAGAAGGTCTCCTAAAATTTTTAAGTAGTGGCACACAGTCAGGGGAGAACACTTCTGACAAAATAACTTTTCACTTCGTCTATCACACCAACTGGGTGTGATGACATCTCCGCTTACAACCGGTAGACGGTTTTTCCACTTCCTTCTAGGAAGTTCATCATACAAACTAGGTATGATGTACTTACAACTGGTAAGTAGTTTTTCCACATAGTTTCCACATCACTCCAACCAGGTGTGATGTTAAAATTCCACATAGTAGTGGTTTTTCATTATGAGGTACTCAACATCCCAACCGGTATGATGTGAAAATTCCCACTCACCCGATAACTGTAGTGTATTTTTCCTAAAGCAGCTTTTTGCCTCCATGCGAGCTTATCCTTACTATTGTTCCCAATCCTTCATGTTCAATCTAGGTAGATAGCTCTCATCCTAAGGTTACTCCTACGATCAAGAATTACATCAATTGATACCGAATTGAATGAGAATTTAGTCATTGAAGTTGTGTAGGTTCTCTCTCTAGCACCGATCGAAATTTACATAGGGGAGCCAAATTAGCTTACCTTTCCGCTCTAATTCAGTTGTAGGAGGGCTGTGATGGTGTTGGGAGGGCTTGGTTTAGCCTGAGAAGGGCTCGAATTGGCCAATTTCAGCTCAGCTGAATAGGGCAGCTTTGGTTCGCCAGAGCTGCTTCACTATTCGATCATGCCGACGCTTCTCCAATGACCCTCGGAGCAAATGGAGACTACAGTGTGTAGCTGACTTCTCCTCGGTTCTAAAGAACCCGACCACACCTTCTTTGGCTCAGACAAGACCCTATATCAGAGCTCTAGTTCGAGCTTCACTGGAAATTGGAACAGTTGAGAGAGAATGGTGTTTTCAGGTGTGTAGAATATGAATGAAGAGGGGCTCTTTAGATAGGAAGCTTGGGGACTTCTTGGCCTTCCGATTGGCACCTTAATGGTGGTCATTCATTGCCTGAAACTCCCTAACCAGAGACTCTTCAGCTTCACCGGCGCTGCTCGATTTTTTGGCAAGTGAACAGTGCTGTCATTTGAGGGAAGAAGACGACACTGTTCCGAACCGGACCGGACCAGTCCGAATCAGGTTTAAAGCTAAAATCGGCCGGTTCAGGCCCGATTCAACTAAATTTTTCAAAATTAAAAATTTCTAAATTCAACAAAATTAATTATCTATCCAATGGTGGGTAAAAAACTCAAATTTGAATTTTCTATGCCTCCTAGAAAAATGAATTTAGCATCCAATTCAATAGTGGTTAAACCGATCCAAACTGGTTCATTCCCATTCGGATCCGGTTCCCCTGAACTGGTTTGATTTTCATCTCCAATTCATCCTAAAGTCCTTTTTCTTGACTTTTGTGACTATTTAGGTCTCTCGGGATCCATAATTTTCTCGGTTTGCCCTTTCTCTATCAGTTTCGGTTCATGAACTGACTCGATTCATAAGCCGGTTCAATCCAATTGGATCTAGTTAATCTGAGCCGGTTTGTTTTTTCTTTTCCAATTTGCCCTAAGGTTCTTTTCCAAGGTTTTATGTACTCTTTGGGTCACTCAAGAGTTCTAAATTTCCCAAATTGCCCGTTTCCCGATAAATCGGGTTTATGAACCGGTTCAGTTTTCTCACTCGGATTGATCGATTCTTTTCCCGATTTTCCTTAACTTAAAAGGGTGGGGTTTATAGGTTCTCTCCCTAACGTTGATTAGAAATTATAGAGTGGAGCCAAATTGGCTTACCTTTCAACTCTAATTTAGTCGTGTGAGGGTTGTGGAAGTGCTGGAAGAGCATGGTTTGGCTTGAGAAGGGCTTAAATTGACCGTTTTTAGTTTGATCGAAACAGTGTAGCTTCAGTCCCTTAGAACTGCTTCACTGTTCAATCACGCCAGTGCTTCTTCGTTGACCCTTGAAGCAAATGGAGACTACCTTCGGGTAGCTGAGTTCTCCTCGAATCTAAGGAACCCGACCTCGTCTTATTTGGCTTAGAAAAAGGCCCAAGTCGGAGCTTTGGTTCAAGCTTCACCGGAAATTGGAGCAGTAGAGAGAGAGAGAGAGAGAGAGAGAGAGAGAGGAGTTTTAGGGTGTGAGGATGATAAATGAGGAGGAGCTCTTTATATAGAAAGCTCGAGGACTCCTTGGGCGTTCGATTGGAGCTTTTATGGCAATCATTCAATGCCTGAAACTCCCGAATGATGACTTTTCATCTTCATCGGTGTCACTAGATTTTTCGACAAGTAAACAGTGTTGTCATCAAAAGGAAGAAGATGACAATATTTCGAATCGGATCGGACCGGTATGAAACATGTTTAATGCTTAAACTAACTAGTTTAGGCCCAATTTGACCGAATTTATCAAAATTAAAATCTCGAAATTCATCTAAATTCATTCTCTATCCAATGGTGGCTTCAATTTTCCAATTTTAATTTTTTAAGCCACATAGAAAAATAAATTTAGAAACCGATTCAATAGTGGTTCAAATAGGTTCAGGTTCGATTTATCTAAACCGATTTGGTTTTCACTTCCAATTCATCCCAAAGTCCTTTTCCATGACTTTTATGACTCTTTAGGTCACTTGGGATTTGCAAATTTTCCATTTTGCCCTTTCTCTAACGGTTGTGGTTCGTGAACCAGTTCGATTTTCTCATCCGGGTTGACCGGTTCTTTCCCCGATTTCCTTGTCTTTAAGGGATGAGGTTTACAACTCTCCCTTCTTTTAGGAGTTTTGTCCCCAAAACTACATTAGCAACCTTTGCATCAAGAATAATTTCTTTTGGTGTCAACTTGGGGTTTGCTTGATATGCTAACTCTTCAGTTGTTCTTTGAGTTAACCCTTTTTTTATATCATTCACTTAAGGAATTTCTTTTCCTTTCTTTAGTTTACTCACTCCAAGGAGTTTATCATAATTAGGCATGTCTTACCCACTACTCCGAGGTACATCCTTAAGTTCACTTCCTCTTCTACTTAGGGCAAGATTCTTCCTCTTGAGGGTTATTGCTCAGAATTTCAGGATTGGGAGTTCCAAGCTGCCCAATTATTGCATAGTCTAGTTATTCTCTTGGTCATTGAAACTGTCACGCCCCAACCCAGTTTGGTCGGATCCCCATGAGCAACTCGCCGCAACCTTGGTTCAAGAGGGGTTCCCCTCTTCTATAATTCAAGAGTAGCCAAGAGAAATCTCAACTTTGTTCCCTGAAATGACATATATCAATAATAATACAACCTTAAGAGAAAATTAAGCATACTTGACAAAGGATAAATCTTGGTGTTATCCCTAGTCATTTATCTATTTCTAAAAAGGGATAAAAAGGTGGGTGAGTTTCTACAACTCAAGGAATAAGTGTTTTGAAAAGAGTTTCAATAAAAAAAATTTAGAGTGTGCCAAACTCCTTAATTTCCATTATTATTATTTCTTTCTCAAATCCTCGGTTTTCAAAAAGTTTTTCATAATATCTAGAATTGGTGTGTTTAACAATCAACACATGCCCTTCATCATGAATGGATCACACATTCGCAGGGCATCCCATCCACTACATCCACTTGTGGTGTTAGAGCGACTTTACCAGCCACCTAGATTGAATCCTGTCCACTTCTACCTTGGGAATGAGTGGATGTTTGTGACATCTAACCCTCAAAACCTGAAAAGAAACTCCGTGTCCGTATGAGGATAGAGACCTCAACCCAACCCCACCTCGATCTCATGCGCATGAAGCTACGTCAAGATTCTCTAACTACTAGCACGACAAACTGCCCTTATCTCCACCATGTCGTCTAGTAGCCCTTAGGATGCATCACTACCCCTCTTACGCATCTTAATGGTCCTGAACCTCAAGTGCATGCAAAAACAAAGTTTTCCATATAAGCCATTAATATTTGGTGCCATTGGTCCAACGACCCCAACTGTTAACTCGACTTGCAGCTGTTTGTCTAGACCGGTTCGTCGACCTGGTCTTGTCGCACTGCCGCCAGTCCATCGAGTATGTCGGTCTTGTCTTGGTACCATGGCCAAATCACATCATTCATTAAAATTTTCATTGCTTAACATCATGTTTGTTTACAAGCTCTTACTCGTGCCAACTAGCCTTGGGCCCATTGTATGAGATTTTGAAAAACGTGCATTTTAGCCCCCAAGTTCCAAAATCGAGGCCTCCAGCCTATCTAAGCTATTCGAGCTCTCATCAATATGGTCTCCATAAATTTTTAAGCAGTGGCACACAGTAAGGGAAGAACACTTCTGACAAAATCACTTTTCACTCATCGATTACGCCAACCGGGTGTGATGACATCTCCTCTTACAACCGGTAAATGGGTTTTCCACTTCCTAGAAGTTCATCATACCAACCGAGTATGATCTACTTACAACCGGTAAGTAGTTTTTCTGCGTAGTTTCTACATCACTCCAACAGGTGTGATGTTAAAATTCCACATGGTAGTAGTTTTTCATTCCGAGTTACTCATCATCCCAATCGAGTATGATGTGAAAATTCCCACTCATCCGATAAGTGCAGTGTATTTTCCCTAAAGCGGCTTTTTGCCTCCATGCGAGCTTATCCTTACTGGTGTTCCCGATCCTTCATATTCCTACATGATATGATTATCCTTATTCATTAACATTTGGCCTAATAGCCTTCATTAGTCACGAAAGAATAAAATGGCCAAACTTTTAATTATTTGCATTTAGGTCCCTAAAGTTCTTTTTCATTAACTTTAGGCCCCTAATGCTAATTTTTCCCCAAATTGAGTCTTGAAACTACTAAAATTTTCTTTGGGACAACTATTTATTCAAAATCACAAAAAGGGATTCAAGTTTCCCAATTTTCCAATTTGGTCCCCAACTTTTCAAAAATTACCATTTTGCCTTTACAAAAATGGCAATTTAACCCCAAAAATTCCCAAAATTGACCAATTGGTCCTCCAACATCTTTTTCATGGCCAATTGGCCCTCAATTTTGGGAAATTGCACTTTGGTGCCTCAATTTTACGAATTTCCCAATTTTCCCCAAAACTTTCCACCCATTCTTGCATTTCATGCCGGCCGAATTTGATTTCATCAAATTGTCCAATCAATCGAGGCTAATTGTTGAAATTGAAGGTAAAATTGAGTTTCTACAATCCATATGATTTAATTGAGCTTTGAATTACATGAATTGTCACCGAAACGAGCTCAAATGGAGTTTTGCTAGAAAACTGAACTTAGAGAGAAAGCTTCGAAAGCTTACTGTCGGGGGTGTGGTTGTCCGAGCTTTCGATCAGGGCAGGTAGCTCTTGTCTTGAAGGTCCTCCTAGGATGAAGAATCACCTCAATTCATCTCGAATTGAGGGAGAATTCGGTCAGTAAATTTTCGTCGATTCTCTCTCTAACATTGATTGGAATTTACAAATGGAAGCCAAATTGGCTTACCTTTTCGTTCTAATTCGGTCGTATGAGGGCAGAGGGAGTGTTGGGAGAGCTTGGTTTGGCTTGGGGAGGGCTTAATTAGGTCATCTTAAGCTCACCAAAAATAGGACAGCTTCGGTCCACCGGAGCTGCTTCACCATTTGATTACACCGATGCTTCTTCGGTGATCCTCGGACTGAATGGTGACCATTGTTAGGTAGTTGACTTCTCCCTGAGTCTAAGGAACCTGACCACGCCTTCTTTGGATAAAAAAAATCCCTATGTCGAAGCTTTGTTTCGAGCTTCATCAAAAAACTAAGTAGTTGAGAGAGACTGAAGTTTTTAGGTGTATGGATGATGAATGGAGAGGCTCTTTTTAAAGGGAGCTTAGGAACTCTCTAGCCATCTGTTTG
This sequence comes from Trapa bicornis, assembly GCA_030064425.1. Classification (NCBI taxonomy): domain Eukaryota; kingdom Viridiplantae; phylum Streptophyta; class Magnoliopsida; order Myrtales; family Lythraceae; genus Trapa; species Trapa bicornis. The sequence continues at coordinate 16,632,668 of CM057760.1, read as the reverse complement.
GCACTTTAATGTCATTGATAGCCTGAAATGTCCTGAGTGGAAACATTTTTTTCCACCAGCACTGTTCAACTTTTCGATGAGTGAACAGTGTTGTCATATGAAGGAAGAAGACAACACTATTATGAATCGAACCGCACTAGTCTGAACCGGATTCAACGCTTAAACTTGTAGGTTCAGGCTCGATTCGACCAAGTTTTTAAAAATTAAAAATTTCTAAATTCATTCTCTATCCAATGGTGGCCTAAATTCTCAAATTTGAATTTTCTAAGCCACCTGGAAAAATGAATTTAGCATCTGGTTCAATGATGGTTCAAAGCGGTCCAAACTGGTTCAATCCGGTTTAGATCTAGTTCACCTGAACCAGTCTGGTTTTCTTTCCCAAATTGTTCTAAAGTCCCTTTCCAAGGTTTTTATGACTCTTTGGGTCACTTGGGAGGTTATAAATTTCCCAATTTGCCCATTCTCTAGTTGTGGGGGTTTGTGAATCGGTTCGATTTTCTCACTCTGGTTGATCGGTTCTTTCCCGATTTTCCTTAACTCTAAAGGGTGGGGTTTACAACTTTCCCCTTCCTTTTAGGAGTTTTGTCCCCAAAACTTATTCAACATCATTCGTACTGGAAAGAACTTCCCTTGATATCAACTTGTTGTTTATTAACATATAACCTTCTCAATTATTTCCATTTAGCCCCGGTAAAACACACTCTTATAGATTTTTTTCCTTCCCATTATCCATTCCATGGAGCTTACTTTAGTTAAGCATACCTTACTTGAATGTTTAAGGTTAATTCCTTAAATTCACATCCTCCATTCCTTAAAGCATAATTCTTCATCTTGAGGTTCTTTACTTAGGGTTCCAGGATTGGTAATTCCAAGATACTCACTCATTCCTGTGTGTAGTCACTTCCTTTTTCATTAATACACGTTCAACGCCCTCTTCATTTCTTTGAATTTTCATTCATTTCCTTTCTTCACACCCCTTCCTATAATGGAGCATTCGTCCTTTTAAATCCTTCTCTATATGAAATTTTAGACTCTTTCCTTATTCTTTACATGTGACATTTTCAACTCTCGATACCATTTTGGGTACTCAACACTATGTCTAGTTGTTCTCTCCTTAGGCTCTATCAACTTGAGTGTTGATCACTATCAGTCCTGACATCAGTGATCCCTTACTTAAATCACCTCCTAACTGAGGGGTTAACTTTTCCAAGGGTTCTTAGATGTGTTTTCCTATGTTTCCTCTTTTATGGGTAACTCACCCTCCTTACTTGCATGACCTCCTTTGATGTGCTTTTCCTACTTACACATTACTTGGACTTAACTTGCTCCCCGGGTCCTCCCAACTACCTTTCCTTTGTACTTGATCTTTCCATTTCGACCAACATTTCTTGGATGAATTTATCTCGTCTCTATTTATGTTGATCCCATTTTCTTTTAATTGGGATACTTTTGTCCATCCAAGGTTTTCTTCCTTGGTAGTTTATGTTATTTTCTCTTGGGTTCTCTTCCCGTCTTGCTATTTAGAATATTTAACTTAAAAAGCTATTCCCTAATGCCATCCTTTTCTACTTACACTACCCTTGAGAACTTATATGTACTTCATCTTCATTCTCCTTTATTTCCTATATCCATCCGTCTTTTAGATGGGATTCACATCAGCCTTATTTTAAGATTTCACGATTATCATATGAGAGGCTTAATTTTCTCCTGTCTTGAGTTTGATTGTTAACTTAATCTTGGCCGTTGATCTCTTTAAAGATTTTTGCCTTCATCTTAAATTCCTAAATATTTAGCCTTTCCATCTCTCCCTCTTTACTAGAGTTCAAATTTATAATTCTCCCGAGGGTTAATTCATTAATTACCTCATTCTTATCATTCTCCTTGTCATATGATTTTAAGACTGTCGTCTCTTGAGTCATATTGTCCATAATACCCATCTCATTCCCTTTTTAGGATGTAATCCTCACTACTTTCCGATCCATCTTGGGATGTTGTATATTCTCCTAGATGATCTGGTGGTTATAAGTTATTTTCTTCAACTGGGTCTGTCTAAAATCCCTATTTGGTTCCTCTGCTCTCTTGCAAGTAGATCACACTTGGTCCTACAGGTATTTACTTAGTCACCTATGTCTTTTAATGAGGTCCTAGTTTCTGCTCCAGTTTATGATGTTTCATCTGTTGATTACCTTAGCTTGGAACTTGCTCCTTTCCATGGTTCCACTTCCTATCCATATCTTTCTTCTAGGGACTCCCATCCTGGGATTTTCATGTTCATTCTCCCTACTACTCCTTGAATGCTCTTCCTTTATTCTTTTCTTATACTTTCTGACCTTTGTATGGTGATTCGCTCTGGATTTCTTCCCTATCTTCTATTCCTTTTTGTTCCACATCCTTACTTCCAAACAATGTCCCTTATTACTATTGAGTTCCTAAGGATTTGTGTTCTAACTCTTTTCCAAGTATTGTATTATTCTTAGGATTTTCTTTCTATTGTACTTCTTTCCTTTCTCCTTTCTCCTTGTCATATCTTAATTGTCTTAACATCTTTAGTGCTTCCCATATCCTTCTTACTTTCACCCTAGTCAGCTTCCATTCCTTTGATTTTCCTTGGGATAATCTAATCCTTCTTGTTTCCTTACTTTTATCCATAGAGTCTTTCCTTGACTCCTTATACTTCCACTCGTCCCATGCTCTTTGACACTGACTTTCCTTACTCCAGACTTCTCCTTCCTTCCCTTAGTTAAGATCTGTCTTCCTTGGTGAACTTTAGTAGACTCTTTTAGGATTCCTTGCCATGTCTTATTGTCTTGTTTTTCCATTCTTCAGGTGGAAAACTTACTTGGCTACCTCAGAGGTTAGGTTAACTCGAATTTTGCTTTACCCATTACTTCGATCTTTATCGGTATACTCCTATATCCGTTAGTTATATTTATCAAGAGACTAAAATTTTAGGAAAAATCATACTTTTATTCATTCAAGAAATAGTTTCTTACCATTATTGGCTTATTACAAAGATTTTCTACCCCCTATTCCCTTGGGGTCATAGATTGGGAGTTAGACTTGGAACGGTTGTGGGATTTCTGATCAGATGGCTCTAAGGAATTAGTTGGGGTCCATCCGTATTCCCATATAGGACGAAATTCATGTATGACCTCCAATCCGTACCGCTTCAATACCTTAAACTCACACTCATATGTCCACTTTATCCATTGGGAGGGATTGAAGCTGGACTGAATAGGTGGGGGTACTTGGTGGACCTTCATGAATGTATCATACGCATCCCAATAGTTGTCCCAAACCTCTTTCTTAGTGGGATTTCTCTTCGATTGTTGTGGGACTGGAGGAGGGTAGGCAATGCCTTCTGGTTCTAGTAAGGTTCCCACAATTTTTCGTTAATCTTCCACCATATCTTTGGAAACTATTGAACAACTGCCTCCTTGGGGATTGGCATCTTTTTTAGGGTCACGTGTGGAGGATTGGATTTCACAGCGAACTTCCTAGGGATTCTCCTTCCTACACGGCAGTTAAAGTTTTATTAGTGTTAAAACATAATATTGATAATGTTTCAAGGGAGCTTGGCTCTGATACCACTCAAGTTGTCACGCCCCGACCTGGTTTGGTCGGATCCTCATGAGCAACTCGCCGCTCCCTTGGTTCAAGAGGGGTTCCCTCCTTCTATAATTCAAGAGGAGCCAGGCGAAATCTCAACCTTGTTCCCTGGAATAACATATATCAATAATAATGCAAGCTTAAGAGAAAATTAAGTATACTTGACAAAGGATAAATCCTGGTGTTATCCCTAGTCATTAATCTATTTCTAAAAAGGGATAAAAAGGTGGGTGAGTTTCTACAACAAAGTGAATGAGTGTTTTGAAAAGAGTTTTAATAAAAAAAATTTGGATGGTGCCAAACTCCTTAATTTCCATTATGATTATTTCTTTCTCAAATCTTCGATTTTCAAAAACTTTTTCACAATATCCACAATTGGTGTGTTTAACAATCAACACATGCCCTTCATCATGAAGGGATCACATATTCACAGGGCAGCCCAGCCACTGCACCCATTTGTGGCGTCAGAGCGACTTTACCAGCCACCTAGATAGAAGCCCATCCACTTCTACCTTGGGAATGAGTGGATGTTCATGACATGAAACCCTCAAACCTGAAAAGAAACTCCATGTCCGTATGAGAACAGAGACCTCATCCCGACCCCATCTCGATTTCATGCGCATGAAGCTACGTCGAGATTCCCTGACTACTGGCATGACAAACTACCCTTATCTTCACCATGTCGTCTAGTAGCCCTTAGGATGCATCACTACCCCACTTGGGGTCTTAATGGTCCTAAACCTTAAGTCCATGCACAAACAAAGTTTTCCATATAAGCCATTAATCTTTGGTGCTAATGGTCCAACGACCCCGACCGGTAACTCGACCTACAGTTGTTTGTCTAGACCAGTCTGTCGACTTGGTCTTGTCGCATTGTCACTAGTCCATCGAGTATGTCGGTCCTGTCTTAGTACCATGGACAAATCAAATCATTCATTAAAATTTTCATGGCTTAACATTATTTTTGTTTACGTGCTCCTGCTCGTGCCAACTGGCCATGGGCCCACAGTACGAGATTTTCAAAATCGAGCATTTTAGCCCCCAATTTCCAAAACTAAGACCTCCGACCTATCTGAGCTATTTAAGATCTCTTCAAGAAGGTCTCCCAAAATTTTTAAGCAGTGACACACAGTCAGGGGAGAACACTTCTAACAAAATAACTTTTCATTCGTCGATCACCCGAACCGGGTGTGATGACATCTTCGCTTACAACCGATAAATGGGTTTTCCACTTCCTTCTAGGAAGTTCATCATACCAACCGGGTATGATCTACTTACAACTGGTAATTAGTTTTCTACATAGTTTCCAAATCACTACAACCAGGTGTGATGTTAAAATTCCACATGGCAGTGGTTTTTCATTATGAGATACTCATCATCCCAACTGAGTATGATGTGAAAATTTCCACTCACTTGATAAGTGTAGTGTATTTTCCCTAAAGCAGCTTTTTGCCTCCACGCAAGCTTATCCTCGCTGGCGTTCCCCATCATTCGTGTTCCTACACGATATGAACATCCTTATTCAATAATATTTGGCCTAATAACCTTCATTTCTCACAAATAAATAAAATGCCCAAATTTTTAAATATTTGCATTTAGATCCCTAATGTTCTTTTTCTTTAACTTAATGTCCCTAATGCTAATTTTTCCCCAAATTAAGTTTCGAAACTTCTAAAATTTTCTTTGGGACCTCAATTTATTCAAAGCTACAAAAAGGGGTTCAAGTTTCCCAAATTTCCAATTTGGTCCCCAATTTATCAAAAATTACCATTTTGCCCCTACTTTACAAAGATGGCAATTTGACCCCAAAAATTCCAAAAAATTGACCAATTGGTCCTCCAACATCTTTTTCATGTCCAAATTGTCCTCAATTTTGGGAAATTTCACTTTGGTCCCTCAATTTTACGAAATTCTCAAATTTCCCCAAAAGTTTCCAGCAATTCCCCCCTTTCAAGCTGGTCGAATTTGATTTTACCAAATTGACCAATCAATTGAGGTTAATTGTTGAAATTGAAGGTAAAATTGAGTTACTACACATCCATACGATTCAATTGAGCTTTGAATCACATGAATTGACACTAGAACGAGCTCAAATGGAGCTTCGCCAGAAAAGTGGACTTAGAGATAGAAATCTTCGAAAGCTTACTGTTGGGGGGTGCGGTGGTCTATGCTTTTGATAGGGGCAGGTAGCTCTTGTCCTAAAGTTACTACTAGAATCAAGAATCACCTCAATTCATGTGGAATTGAGGGAGAATTTGGTCAGTAAAATTTCATCGGTTCTCTCTCTAACACTAATTGGAATTTACACAAGTGAGCCAAATTGGCTTACCTTTCCTCTCTAATTCGGTCGTATGAGGGCCGAGAGAGTGTTGGGCAAGCTTGGTTTGGCATGAGGAGTGGTCAATTTGGCCGTCTTAAGCTCAACAGATATAGGGCAGCTTTGGTCCTCTAGGCTTCTCTAGTGATCCTCGGACTGAATGATGACCATCGTTAGGTAGTTGACTTCTTTTCGAGTCTAAGGAATTTGACCACACTTTCTTTAGCTCAAAAAGACCCATATGTCGGAGCTTTGGTTCAAGCTTCATTAGAAAACTGAGTAGCTGAGAGAGAGTGAAGTTTTTAGGTGTGTGGAGAGGGGCTCTTTATATAGGGAGCTCGGTGACTCTCCAACCATCCGTTTGACACCTTAATGACACTTATTTATAGCCTAAAACATGCTGAACAGAAAAGTTTCCTTTTCACCAGCGCTATTTGATTTTCCAACGAGTGAACAATGCTATCATCTGAAGGAAGAAGACGACACTGTTCCGAACCGGACCGTACTGGTTCAAACCGGGTTCGATGCTTAAACTGGCCGGTTCATGCCTAATTCGACCGAGTTTTTCAAAATTAAAATTTTCTAAATTCATTCTCTATCCAATGGTGGCCTCAATTCTCAAATTTGAATTTTCTAAGCCACCTAGAAAAATGAATTTTGCAACCAGTTCAATGATGGTTCAAACTGGTCCAAACTGGTTCAATCTGATTCATGTCCAATTCACCTGAACTAGTTTGGTTTTCTTTGCCAAATTGTCCTAAAGTCCCTTTCAAAGATTTTTATGACTCTTTGGGCCACTTAGGAGTTGTAAATTTCCCGATTTTCCCATTCTCTAGTGGTCGAGGTTCATGAACCGGTTCGTTTTTCTCACCCGGGTTGATTGATTCTTTCCCGGTTTTCCTTAACTCCAAAGGGCAGGGTTTACAGAAACCCTTATCCTTGTGTCCTCTCAAGTTCTACATGCTTTCACGGGTTTTGGTGTTATCACCTTTTTGTCTTATTTTGACCTTTCTCTCATCCGTTGTTTATTACTACTTTGGTTCAAATTTTATATTTGACCTTATCATGCTTACTAACTGACTCTTTCATACTCGAGTCACATTTTCCTTAGGATTGTTGGGCTTACATGCCCCTTATAGTCATGACATTTCTAGAACCTGTCTCTGTCCATTAGATGTCTAGAATACTTCCTTGAGGGTCGTACTAATCTTTCCTACCTTTCAAGGATCGTATAACATCATCCCTCTTTTCGTTTGGTAGTATTCTTCGACTACATTTACTGTTATCCCCTCATCCATCTTGCCTTTGACGTCTTGTCACACATAACCGTATCGATTTCTCTTACCTACTTGTCCTTTACCAACTTCTTTATTGGGTCTTCCAAATTGCAAATCATTGTGTTTCCAGATAACTTACTGACATACTAGGATTCTTTCATTCTTATGTCCTTCCTCTTCTTTAGCGGCGTCCTTCATTCAAGGACTTTCTTTTTCCTTAATCCACTCTTACTCGCTCGTGACCATTTAATGATTCATTAATTTGAGTTGATCCTTTTTGGTCTATGTGTTGATTGTTTTATTTGGGGAGTTCCCTTCTTATGATTTCATTCTCTATTATATCCATCAAAGTAGAGATTTTTAGCCTTAAGAGCTACATGCTCAACCTTTTTACCATTCCTTGAAGGTTTCCTTCCTTCACATTCTTACACCCTTTTGAATTAAGGCTTTTGCCCACCTTTCATCATTCACCAACCACAATTTCCCAGTTCACCCTTTACTTTCCTACCCAAGGTATCTTCGATCGTTATGTAAACCTTGCCCTTTTGAGTTAAGGAAAATCGGGAAAAGAACCGGTCAAACCAAGTAAGAAAACTGAACCGATTCATAAACCTGATCATTTGTGAATGGGCAATTTGGAAATTCACAACTCCTGAGTGATTGAAAGGGTTCATAAAACCTTAGAAAAGAACCTTAGGACAAATTGGATGAGAAAAACCAGACCAGTTTAGATGAACCAGAACCAACTGAATTGAACCGGTTTATGAACTGAATCGGTTCATGAACCAGAACCGATAGAGAAAGGGCCAACCGGGAAATTTATGGATCTTGAGTGAGCCAATGAGTCCCAAAAGTCATGGAAATGGACTTGAGAATGAATTGGAGATGAAAACCAAACTAGTTCAGGTGAACTGGATCCGAATCGGATTGAACCAGTTTGGACCGGTTTGAACCACTATTGAACCGGATTCTAAATTCATTTTTCTAGGCGGCATAAAAAAATTCAAATTTGAGATTTGAGGTCACCATTGGATACAAAATGAATTTAGAAATTTTTAGATTTGAAAAATTAGGTCGAATAGGGGGTGAACCGGCCGATTTAAGCTTTGAACCCGGTTCGGACCGATCGGGTCTGGTTCAGAACAGTGTCATCTTCTTCCTTCAGATGACAACATTGTTTACTCGCTGAAAAATTGCGCTGCACCGGCGAAGCTGAAAAGTCTTGGGCTAGGGATTTTCAGACAATGAATGACCACCATTAAGGCACCAATCAGACGACCAAGAAGTCCCCGAGCTTCCTATATAAAAACCCCCATCTCTATTCATCCTCTCCACACTTGAAAAGCTCACTCTCTCTTAGTTGCTTAGTTTTCCGATGAAGCTTGAACCAGAGCTCCGATATAGGGTTATTTCTAAGCCAAAGAAGGCATGGTCGGGTTCTTTAGAACTAGGGAGAAGTCAGCTACACGCATGTAGTCTCCGTTTGCTCTGAGGGTCGCCGGAGAAGTGTCAGCGTGATGGAACAGTGAAGTAGATCCCGCGAGAGAAGTTGCCCTATTTCGGCCGAGCAAAAATCGGCCAATTCGAGCCCTCCTCAGGCCAAACCAATCCCTCCCAACACCACCACAGCCCTCCCACAGCCGAATTAGGACTAAAAGGTAAGCTAATTCGGCTCCCCTTTGCAATTTCCGGCTGGTGCTAGAGAAAGAATCGACATAATTTCAATGATTAAATTCTAACTCAATTCGACATCAATTGATGCAATTCTTGATTCTAGGAAGAACCTCAGGATGAGAGCTATCTTCCTAGATTAAAAGCTTGGATCGTTGTGCCCCCGATGGAGAAAAATGGAAGCTTTCTCTCTCTATAGTCTATTTTCCGGCGAAGCTCCGTTTGAGCTCATTCCAAAGTCAAAAGTTGTGATTCAAAGTGTTATTGAATCTTATGAAGATGTAGGAACACAATTTCAACTTCAATTTAAAGAATTAGAAGTGTTTAATTGGTCAATTTGATGAAATCATATTCGATTGTGTTAGAAAGTTGAAATTGGGGATTTTCAAAAAATTCGAAGGACAAAGATGCAATTTTATAAAATTGAGGGTCAATTGGGCATGATAAGAATGTTAGAGGGCCAATTGAGGAATTTTAGGGGTGAAACTTACATTTTTGTAAAGGAAGGGTAAAATGGTAATTTTGGAAAAGTTGGGGGACCAAATTCGAAATTTGGGAAATTAAACCCCTTTTTGTGAATTTGAATAAATTGAGGTCCTAGGATAAATTTTAAAAGTTTCGGACTCAATTTGAGGAAAAACTAGTATTAGGAACCTAATTGCAAATAATAGAAAGTTTGATTTTCTCATTTATTTGGAATGAATGAATGCTATTAGGCTGGGGATAATGAACAAGGATGTTCATATCATGTAGGAATATGAAGTACTGGGAATGCCGACAATGACAAGTTTGCGTGAATACAAAGAACCGGTTGAGTGGAATTCACTGCATTAACGGGTGAGTGGGCTTACTAACGTCATACCCGGTTGGGATGGTGAGCATAATTTAAAGATTTAAAAATCCCTTACAAGTTGTGAGTGGGCTTATTAACATCATACCTAGTTGGGATGACGGACACACTTTAAAGTTAAAAACCACTTACCGGTTGTGAGTAGGATTTTATATCATACCCAGTTGGGGATGATAAGTACCTCGGAATGAAAACCCACTACTTAGTGTTATTTTAAGCATCACAACTTAGAGGTGTGATGTGGAAATCATGCGGAAAAACTACTTACCGGTTGTAAGTAGATTATACCCGGTTAGTATGATGAAACTTCCTTGAAGGAAGTGGAAAATCCGTTCATCGGTTATGAGTGAAGATGTCCTTATGATTGGTATGATGGACAATTGAAAACATATTTTGTTGGAAGTGCTCTCCCCTTACTGTGTGCCACTGCTTAAACAATTTGGGAGACCTTCTTGACTAGAACTCAAATAGCTCTTATAGGCTGGAGGCCTCAGTTTTGGAACTTGGGGGCTAATATGCCAAATTTTGAAAATATCGTACAGTGGGCACAAGGCCAGTTGGCATGAGCAGGAGATCATAAAAAAACATGTGTTATATGCCATAAAACTTTAAATAAATGAATTTTTTGGCCATGGTACCAAGAGAAGACCGACATACTCAGTCAACTAGCGATAGTGCGACATGATAGGTCGACGGGCCAGTCAAGACAAACAACTACGGATTGAGTTGAGGGTCAGGGCCGTTGGACCAGTGGCACCACATATTATATGGTATGATGAGAAAATATGGATTGTGTATGCACTATGATTATGGGACCTTCAAGACGCCCAAAAGGGGTAGTGATGCGTCCTAGGGCCCCGGACGACCTGGGGTATAAGGGTAGATCGTCAAACCAGGTGACCTTGCAAAGCTTGATGTAGCTTCAAGCGCATGAGACCGGGGTGGGGACGGGATGAGGTCTATGTCCTTATACGGACACGTTAAATTGATTTCGGGATTGAGGGTTGGATGTCGTGTACATCCACTCATTCTCAGGGTAGAGTGGATGTGCTTCTATCTAGGTGGCTGGTGAAGTCGCTCCAACGCCACAAGTGGGTTAAGTGGAGTGGCTGGCCTGCGATTGTGTGATTGACTTTCATGATGAAGGATGTATGTTGGGTGATGATTAATAATAAATGGTGATGAAAACAAAGATTTGAAATGAAAGGATTTTTGAAAGAAAATAAGGAGTCTGACACACTCCAATACAAATCTTTTTCCTAAAATTAAATTTTGAAAACCCATTCAGTAAGTTATTGTACTCATCCCCTCCCTTATATCCCTTTCTGGTAGACCAAGGAAAACCTACCGAAGACCTCCTGTTAGTTACACCTTTAAGACAGGTATGATTAATTTAAAATTTTATGTAGTTTTGATTTACGCTATTCCAGGAAAGATGCAGGTTTAAAGGACGCCTTACTCTTTATGGTTTATAAACAAGGGGCAACTCTTACTAAACCGGGAGAGTGACGGGTTGATCACGGGGATCTGACCAAACCGGGTTGGGGCGTGACAACTTGAGTGGTATCAGAGCATGTTTCCTCAAATACACATTCAAGAGTAGAAAATATAGTAACTAATAGGATTTATCTTAAAATTTAAGTCGAAGCTATGGTTCGAGCTTCACCGGGAAATGGAGTATTAGGGAGAGAAAGGAGTTTTTGGGTGTGAGGAGAATGAATGGGGAGGATTTATTACTACGGTATTAATGTTGTCATTATTCTTGGGAAATTGATGGGCTTTTATTAGTATTAATTCTAATAATTAAATATATATATATATTAAATTATTTGTATTAATTTCAATAAATAAATATAGGTATTTATGATATTTACGTTAGATACATAGGATTAATAAAATATATATATATATCTCATTATTTTCACCTAATAATTTACACTTTTTATTTTATTTATTCCAATTATATTAATTAAAATTTAAATATATAATATAACTCCACAAACTACTTTTGACCGAAATTTTGGGTTACTAAAAAAATAACTTCCTAGTAGGTCACCCAAGCACGATTAACTTCAATGTTTTGATAGGATCTGGTGCATTAATACTAGTATGTTATTACATTTTGGGTTACTAAGGAAATATGGTTTGACAACTATTGAGGGGATGTAACCTATCCTAGCACTACTCTCATCAAGCACGCTTAACTTTGAAGTTCTAAAGGGATCCTGCATTAGTGCTAGTATGTTTTTAATTTTGGATTAAAAATATACTAACACAAACTTATAATATAACTCCACAAACTACTTTTGACCGAAATTTCGGGTTACTAAAAAAATAACATCCCAGTAGGTCACCCAATCATGCTTAACTGTAATGTTTTGATAGGATCTGGTGCATTAATACTAGTATGTTATTACATTTTGGGTTACTAAGAAAATATGGTTTGACAACTATTGAGGGGATGTAACCTATCCTAGTACTACTCTCACCAAGCACGCTTAACTTCGAAGTTCTAAAGAATTCAAAATAAATACTTCCTAGGAAGGTCACCTATCCTAGCACTACTCCCACCCAAGAATGCTTAACTTCAAAGTTTTGATAGGATCCAATACATTTTGACAACTATTAGGGAATGCAATATGAGTTGTCACACCCTGACCCTGTTTGGTCAGATCCCCGTGATCAACCCGCCGCTCTCCCGGTTTATTAAAGGGTTTCCCCTTATTATAGACAATAAAAAGTAAGACGTCCTTTAAACCTGCACCTTTTCCAGAAATAACATAAGCAAAACTACATAAAAATTTAAATTTATCATACCTGTATCACAGGCATTTTAGTTGATGGTTTTTAAGGGTAGGCTTTCTGAAATCTCCTAAAAGGGATATAAGGGAGGGGGTGAGTACGACTACTCAGTGAATTGATTTTTCAAAAGTTTTATCTTTTAAGAAAAACATTTATCATTGTAGTGTGTCAGACTCCTTTCTATAAAAAATCCCTTAATTTAAAAAAATAAGGTTTTATCACCATTTCCTTATTTAACCACAGTGTGTCATCACCCAACACACATCCTTCATCATGAAGGTTACACACATTCGCATGTCAGCACAATCACTGAACCCACTAGTGGCTTTGGAGCAACTTTACTGGCCACCCGGGTAGAAGCACGACCAACTTCTACCCTAGGAATGAGTGGATGTACGCAACATCAGACCCTCAATCCCGAAATTGGTTCTTCATGTCCGTATGAGGACAGAGACCTCATCCCGTCCCCACCCCGGTCTCATGCGCTTGGTGCTACTCTAAATTTCGCACAGACACTTGGAACGACGAATTGCCCTTATACTCACTGGGTCATCCAAGGCCCTTAGGACGCATCACTACCCCTCATGGGCATCCTGATGATCTCGTACTCATAGTGCATGCACAAATAATATTTTCTTATTATGCCATGTAATATGTGGTGCCATTAGTCCAACGACACTGACTCTCAACTCAACACGCAGTTGTTTGTCTTGACTGGTCCATTGACTTGTCATGTCGCACTGCTACTAGTTGACTGAGTATGTCGGTCCAATCTTGATACCATAGCAAAACAATTCCTTTATTTAAAGTTTTATGGCATATAACTCATGTTTGTTTACGAGCTCCTGCTCGTGCCAACTGGCCTTGGGCCCACTATACGAGATTTTCAAAATCGGGCATAGTAGCCCTCAAGTTCCAAAACTGAGGCCCCCAGCCTATAAGAGCTATTTCAGCTCCCGTCAAGAAGGTCTCCCAAATAGTTTAAGCATTGGCACATAGTCAGGGGAGAGAACTTCTGACAAAATATATTTTCAACTGTCCATTATACCGACCGGGTGTAAGGACATCTCCGCTCATAACCGATGAACGGGTCTTCAACTTCCTTCGAGGAAGTTTCATCATACGAACTAGGTATGATCTACTTACAACCGGTAAGTAGTTTTTCCATATGGTTTTCACAACACTCTTCTAAGTTGTGATGTTTAAAATACCATGAAATAATGGGTTTTCATTCCGAGATCTTATCATTCCCAACCGGGTATGATATAAAAATCCCACTTACAACTGGTAAGTGGTTTTTAATTTTAAGTTATGCTCATCATCCTAACCGGGTATGACGTTAGTAAACCCACTCACATGTTAATGTCGTGAATTCCACTTAGACCGGGTTCCTACACGATATGAACATCTCGATTCATTATCCTTCGGTCTAATAGCCTTCATTCATTCCAAATGAATGAGAAAGTCAAACTTTCATTTATTTGCAATTAGGTCCCTAAAGTTATTTCTCTTAAACTTTAAGTTCCTAATGCTGGTTTTTCCTCAAATTGAGTCCCGAAACTTTTAAAATTTATCAAGGAACCTCAATTTATTCCATTTCACAAAAAAGGGGATTAATTTCCCAAATTTCCAATTTGGTCACCCAAGTTTTCCAAAATTACCATTATGCCCTTCCTTTACAAAAATGGCAAGTTTTGCCCCAAAAATTCCAAAATTCCTCAATTGGTCCTCCAACATTATTTTCATGCCCAATTGACCCTCAATTTCATAAAATTGCATTTTGGTTCTTTGAATTTCGAAAATCCCCAATTTCCCCTAATTTTTCCCCCAATTCCAACTCTTTAACACATCTGAATTTGATTTCATCAAATTGACCGATCAAACCCCTCTAATTGTTGAAATTGAAGTTGAAATTGAGTTTCTCCATGTTCATACGATTCCATAGAACTTTAAATCGTGAGTTTTAACGCCGGAATGAGCTCAAACGGAGCTTCGACGGAAAACAGACTCTAAAGAGTGAAAGATTTGATTACTCACCGGTGAGGGCAAGGCAGAACGAGCTTTGAATCTGGGTAGATAGCTCTCGTCCTAAGGTTCACCCTAGAACCAAGAATCACATCAATTGATGCCGAATTGGATTAGAACTTTGTCAATGAAATTCGGTCGACTCTCTCTCTAACAACGATCTGAAATTGTAAAGGGGTGTTGAATTGGCTTACCTTTCGGTCCTAATTCGGCTGTGAAAGGGCTGAGGAAGTGTTGGGAGGGCTTGGTTTGGCCTGAGGAGGGCTCGAAATGGTCGATTTTAGCTTGTCCGAAATAGGGAAACTTCGATCCATCGGAGCTGCTTCACTGTTCCATCATGCCAGCGCTTCTCCAGCGATTCTCGGATTGACTGGAGTTTGCTATCAGATAGCTGTCTTCTCCCCGGTTCTAAAGAGCCTGACCTCTCCTTCTGAGGTTAAGAAAAATGTTCAAGTCGAAGCTCTGGTGCACTAGTGAGAGAGAGAGAGAAGTGTTAAGTGTGAGAAGAATGAATGGGGATGACCTCTTTATATAGGTGTAAAATCGTGTATTAAATGGGAGAGATATATTACTAGTATTAATATTACCATAAATTATTTGTATTAATTCTAATAATTTAATTTAGGTATTAAATTATTGGTATTAATTTCCACAATTAAATATATATTAATTCATGGCTATTTATTATAAGGCGTATGTTCACATAAAAATTTTTTACCGAAATTTTGGGTTACAAAAAAATCATACTTCCCATGGGATCTCGTTCACCTGAACAAATTTGGTTTTTCTCTTCTAATATGTCTTAAGTTTCTTTTCAAAGGTTTAATTAACCCTTTGGATCATCTGGAAGTTGTAAATTTCCAAATTGCTTGTTCCCAAATGACCTGAATTGTAAATCGACTTGATTTTCTTACTTGGTTTGACTGGTTCTTTTTCCCAATTTTTCTTAACTCAAAAGTGCGAGGTTTATATGAATACATCTTGAAGTCACCCATCCTAATACTACTCTCACCCAAGAACACTTAACCTTTGAGTTTTGATAGGTTCAGATGCATTAGTGCTAGTATGTTATTTAATTTCAGTTACTAAAACAATATGGGTTGACAACTATTGAGAGAATGCAAAATGAATACTTCCCGGTAGGTCACTACTCTCATGCAAGAATGATTAATTTTAGTATTCTAATGGGATCGAGTTCATCTAAATCAAATTAGGTTTTTCTCTTCTAATTTTTTTTGTCACTAAAAACACGGTGTTACAACATTTTTCTTCACTACATGTCTTCCTCCAATTTTTACCTAAAATGAGTTAGGGAGAGCAGTGAGTTATGAAGTTTAGTGAGTAGGGTGCTAACATTAGTGCACCATGTTCATGTGCACAACCCCTACTAAAATGGTTACATGTAGTATAAAAACTTATCAAAATTTTTAATCTTAAAATATATTATTGTAAGACATTTTTTTCCGAAGAATGCATCCCCTTCAAATCAATCATCATATCACAATAATATATTCATGCATTGCTTATCATAGAACAATATTGTGAAAATACTAATAATATTCATCCATTAGGGTCACAAGGTTATGCCCTCTCTACTAGTGCATAGTGGTGGGTCTTAGTATCTCTTCATTGACCTCCACTAAAACAAATCAAGTAGAGTGCTTTATCGTACCCTTTAATGTCTGAACCATCAACTCCATATGAATAGTGTGTTCATATTTCATTAATGCCTGGTCAAAACTTAGACACCGTCTTATGCATCCTTTATGCTTGATATATTGGGACAAAAATCAACTCACCCTTATTATCTTGACCTCATAGCGATCCCTTAGTATACGGAACTAACATCCACCTTAAGCACATCCACCTTAAGCACAAATAACACAATACAACTTTTATCAAGAGCATTAGAAATGGACTTATAATCTTATTAAACCATTTAAAAATTAAAATTCAATCACAATGGTAGAGGTTGGCTTGCTATATATCCAACCCCTCCAAAAAAATATACACATTTGCTTAAGGGTCCTTAAGGTCCAAATTTTTCATAGAGGCAATCACCTTGTTTCATTTTAAAGACTTGCATATTTATGCATTTATAAACATGGCAGAAGCCCCTTTTTTATGCGAACATCACCAATATGCTGACGACACCCTACACCAAATATGGCAAGACCCCAAGACTTTCACGATGCAAGTACGAAAAGATGAAAATATACCTTGTTTATGTGAGAAACAAGGTATGAGATATCTAGATGCCACATTCAAATTCTCTAAGAAAAACTCTTAGAAAACCCAGGTGATAAGTCTTAATATCTTGAACGCCACAGGTAAAAACCTGATAAGTTTAAAAGTTCTTTCAAATGAGAAAAAAGATAAAATCTCACAAAATTAAATTTCAAAAGTCTGCCTTACAATGTTGTGTAGTATGCCTTTTATAGATACAAATAACAAATTAATAGCCTAAAAATAAGGAAAAATTATCTCATGGTTAAATGTCAACCAACACTTCTCATCTAATTTAAAAAATATTTAGGATATTTTAATAACCGCTTTAAAATTTTAAATTTAATTAATAAATATCTAACATTATCATTTAATATCCTATAAGATTTATTATATTAAAAAATATCTCCTTATTAATTAAATATGAACCTTCTCTTAGGCTTTTCATGGGCTCTTCTATTGGGCTTTCACTTGGATTTTCTGCAATATTTTTTATCAACCCATATAAAGCTTCTTTGAATATTTTAACCCTTAACCTTGTCATTGAGCCCTCTTTTAGACTCATATCCAAATCCCTGGATAAAAAATAACCTTCTTGAAACTCTTGTTGGCTAGATTAATATTTTCTTAATTCTGTCATTTTCTATCCAATGGATTAAAACCATAGATAATCTACAATGGTGATAACTTAGTCACTGAATAAATATAATGATTATATGCAAACACAACATGTGGTAAATATGCAGCTAAAAATAGAAGTTTTGTATCCAACAAAGTATTTCAAGCAAAACTAAGTAATTTAGTATCAATGATTGTAACTAAAACATACCTTCTAGATAATATATAAGCAACTACATTTTTTATACATTGCTTACACTTGATAACATAATTGGATATATAAATGGATTTCACCCACCATGCATTATGTTTATTTAGCATGTGTTGCCCCTTGATGTGCTTAAGATAATCAGCATCTGTGTGAATCTCAAACTCTTTCGGCCATTAATTATGCGAAATATGCATTAGCCAATCTTGAATTGACTTAATTTTATTGTTAATGTCATTCCCTTTAAAACTTATAACATATCCATGAAATACAAGTTTATCTGAACACAATATACAATTATTCAAATTGGCAAACAACTGATTTTTCCTAAAATCTTGCAAGGAGATTTTTAAATATCTTTCATGTTTATCTAAGTAATTGTTGTATATTATGTTTTTATAAAAATATATGTCAACAAAGTTTTCAATCGCATTCTGGGCTCCCATCCTCCATTCCCTATTAAATGATTTCCATTTTCTCAATTATCGTCACATTCCAAGATATAGTTTCAAGTAATTTTTTTTTGACAGTTCTATTTCAGATCTCTCATCACAACTTTCTGAATAATATTTATGGTATAATAATTGGGTGTTAAAATATCTTTAATATGTTTTATATTTTGACTTACTATGTGTAATCACATCACATGTATTTACCCACCATATAATATACATTGTCATTTAACTTTACCCAGTAATCTTGAGTACATATCGTTAATTTACTTCCTGTAATTATGCTTCTGAACGACTATGCATTAATTTTCCCCTTAGATAATATTTCCATATTCACTTGTCTTACTAGATCCTTTGTTACCTTGGAGGCTCTCTACGCTCTTATTTTAATCAATCACATCCGTCATTTTGGTGACATTTGGCTATTTCAGCATATATCATTTTCGATCATTCAAAATTACATTCTCAATATATTTTTAGTAAGCCCTGACTGACTTCATTTCACTTGGTCAAACTCTTCAAATTTTCCACATCAAAAGTTCATCATGAGCTCCCTCATGTTATGGATTTTGATAGGCAGTTTTTCATTAACTCTATTCCTAGATCCATACATTTAATGCCACATTTTCCTACTCATGTTCTTTCAATTTCCCATGTAATTAATCAAGTACACTTGTGTTTTAAATAGCTTACCACCTTACAAGCATTCATGTATGTTCCATATACACTTATCCCTTGAAGTTATTCAAGTTATTCATTACCTTGTGGTATATAATTACAAATGCATAATCACATATCTACTTCATTCTTGTCGGCCAGTTCTCACTTCATTGGTATTCACATTCTCTCAAGTTCCACATAATGAAACTCTTAAAGCGTTATTTAAGTTGTATAACATATGGTGTTATACGTTCATTCCTTATTTACATTCTCTTCTCCTCTATAATTCTAGTACTCCTTATCATGTTATTCCCTTTTTGTTTGTCATATATATACATGTCCTTCATTACTATATTCCTTGTCTCGAATAATCGATGGTGCCTTTCTCCTATCCCGAGTTTCTCAAGTGTATCATTATCTAAAATATCTCTTCTTTGAGTTAATCATTCATTTTATCTTCTTATTTTCCTCAAGTTTACTTAAGCATGTCTTATCGTACTTGTCATCTTAATTATAAATAGTCACGAGCGAATAAGAGTGGATTAAGGAAAGTGAAAGTCATTGAGTAAAGGGTATCAATAGAAATGAGGAAGGACATAATAAGGGAAAAATCTCAGCGTGTCGGTAAGTTATTGGGAAACCCAATGATTTGTAACTGGAAAAACCTAATAAGGAAATTGGAAATGACGAGTAGGTAAGGAAAACTAACACGATTATGTAAGACATGACGTCAAAGGCAAGAAGGATGACTGGATAACTGTAAAGGTTGTCAAGGAATACTGCTAGACGAAAATAGAGACGAAGCTATACGATCTCTGAAAGGTGAGAAAGTTGAGAACAACCATCAAAAAAGTATTTGAGAATTCTAATGGACAAAGACAAGTTCTAGAAAATGTCATGCTGTAAGGAACATGTAAGCCCAACAGACCTAGGGAAAAATGTGACTCAAGTAAGGAAGAGTCAGTTAGTTAAGCATGATAAGGTCAAATATGAATCGTGGACTGAAGTTGTAATAAACAACAAATAAATAAAGGGTCAAAATAGGACGAAAAGGGTGATAACACCGAAACCCGTAAAAACAAGTACGTAACACACGAAGGAACATC
Source organism: Trapa bicornis (assembly GCA_030064425.1). Taxonomy (NCBI): domain Eukaryota; kingdom Viridiplantae; phylum Streptophyta; class Magnoliopsida; order Myrtales; family Lythraceae; genus Trapa; species Trapa bicornis. The sequence continues at coordinate 16,612,847 of CM057760.1, read as the reverse complement.
GAGCTAAGGGTTTCAACGATCAAGGGAATAAATAGACAGGGAACGATTGGGCATTTTGGAACTCCCAATCCTAGAATCTTGGGCAAGAACCCCAAGAGTAAGAATCTTGCCCTAAGTAGAGGAAGAAGTGAACCTAAGGATGTACCTCTGGACTAGTGAGTATGACATACCTAGTTATAATAAACTCCATTGAGCAAGTAAACAATGGAAAGGAAAAGAAATTTCCTTAAGTGCGTGATTTAAAGGGGCTAAGTGGAAGAACAATTGAAGTGTTAACATGTCAAGCAAACCCCAATTTGACATAAAGGGAAATTATTCCCAATGCAAAGGATGTTGATTATGATTTAGGGACAAAACTCCTAAAAGAAGGGGGAGTTGTAGGCCCATCCTTTAAAGATAAGAGAACCGGGAGAAGAACCGATCGTTTCAAAAGAGAAACCTGAGTCGGTTAACAAACCATAATCGATAAGGAAAGGATAAATTGGGGAATTTACAAATCCCAAGTGACTCAAAGAGTCATACAAATCATGGAAAAGAACCATGGGACAAATGAGAAGAGAAAAGTAGAGCGATTAAGGTCGAACCGGACGTGAACATGATTGAAGCGGTTTGAACTGTACTTGAACTGATTTCTAAATTTATTTTTCTAGGTGGCTTAAAATATTCAAATTGGGAAATTGACACCACCATTAGATAGAAAATGAATTTAGAAAGATTTAGAAATTTTTAATTTTGAGAAAATTGGTCGAATCGGGCATGAAGCGGCCGATTTTTGCCTTGAACCCGGTCGGACTGGTCTAGTCCAATTCGAAATAGTGTCATCTTCTTCCTGAAGATGACAGCATTGTTCATTCAATGCAGAAAATAGATAATGTCGGTGAAGGAAAAACGGCTTCGATCAGGACATTTCAGGATGAGGATAAGCTCGACTAAAAAGGAAAGTTGTCAGGTAGAGGGTCCCCGACCAAAAAGAGCTCATTCATCCTCCACACACTTGAAATCTCCATTCTCTCTCAACTGCTCCATTTTTCAGTGAAGCTAGAACCAGAGCTCCAATATAGGCATTTTTCTCAGCCTCAGAAGGCAAGGTTGGGTCCTACAGACTCTGGGGGAATTTAGCTACCTGATAGCACTTTCCTTTAGACCCGAGGACCACTAGAGAAGTGTCGGAGGAATCAAACAGTGAAGCAGCTCTAACGGACCGAAGCTGTCTTGTTTTGGCTGAGCTGAATTTGGTCAAATTCAGCCCTCCTCCAGCCAAACCAAGCCTTCCCAACACCCCCGTAGCCAATTCGGCCCTCCTCAGTTATTGTAGAACGGAGTTAGAGAGAAAAGTGCTAAAATTTACTAACAAAATTCTCACTCGATTTGATATCAATTGTAGCAATTCTTGATCCTGGAAGGAACCTCAAGACAAGAGCTACCTTCCTCGATCGAGAGCTCGGACTGCCGCACCTCCGACGGTAAGCTTTTGAAGCTTTCTCTCACTACGAACAGTTTTTTGGCGAAGCTCCATTTGAGCTCAATTTGGACCCAAATGTTGTAGTTCAAAGCTTAATTGAATCGTATGGAAGTGTAGGAACTGATCCATACCTTCAATTAGAGCAATTAACCCCGATTGAATGGCCAATTTGAAGAAATCAAATTCGGTCAGTTTAAAGGGGAGAAATTGGGAATTTCGAGAAATTAAGGGACCACTTTGCAATTTCCCAAAATTGAAGGTGTCACGCCCCAACTCGGTTCGGTCGAATCCCCGTGAGCAACCCGCCACTCCCTTTGGTTCATGATGGGTGTCGCCCTTTTCTAAACCACGAGGAGTAAGGCGTCCTTTTTCTTGTATTTCCTAGAATAACATTATACAAAATTGATAATCTTTTAAACAGACATACATGTCTTTACAATTGCCATACAAGGAGATTTTTAAGTTTGATTTTCCCTTGGTTACCTAAAAGGGGTAAAAGGGAGGGGGTGAGTTCTACAACTCAGTGAGTGGGTATTAGGAGTGAGTTTTCATAAACAAAACAACTTTAATCGAAGTGTGTCAAACTCCTTATTTTCTTTAAGAATATTCTTTCCTCAAATACTGGTTTTTAAAACACTTTTTCCCAAGGTTTACTAGTTCTTTTCCAAGGATTCTCAAACCCTTTTTAAAGATTTCAAAACCTCTTTCCCATTTCCATATTAGGTGTGTTTTACAAACAATAAACTCCCTTCATCAGGAAGAGTACACACATTCGCGTGTTAACTTTAGGTTCATTTTTTCTTAACTTTAGGTCCCCAATGTTAACTTTTCCCAAAATTGAATCCCAAGGTTTCCATATTTCCTTTGGATCCTCAATTTACTCAAATTTGTCTAAGGGGCTCAAGTTTTCCAAATTTCCAATTTGGTCCCCAATTTTCAAAAATTAAGATTTTGCCCCTACTTTCCAAAAATAGCAATTTGGCCCCAAATATTTCGAAAATTGACCAATTGGTCCTCCATCATCTTTCTCATTGCCAATTGGCCTTCAATTTTGAGAAATTGCATTGAGGTTACACAATTTTTTGAAATCCCCAATTTTCAACAAAATTTTCCCCCAATTTCACCCCTTTATACTAACCGAAATTGCTCCAATTGATGGTATAGATCAATTCCTACACTTACGGTGTAGCTCCAAGACTATATCGGGCTGAGAAAAAGGCCTATATTAGGCCCAAATGTGGTAGCTCCATGACTAACTGGTACGACGAGAAACCCAAATGCAGTAGTTTCTCTTTCCCTTATTGCCATCATATCATCCAGCAGTCCTTGAGACCCATCACTACCCCTTGGGTGTTTTGATAGTCCTGAATCCATAGGCGCATGCACAAACAATAGTTTTCATATTCTTAGCCATTCTCTTTGGTGTTGATGATCCAATGGCCCCGACACTCATCACGACCTACAGCTGTTTGTCTAGGCCCGTCCGTCGACCTGGCCCTAACGCACTACCGTCAGCCCATCGAGCATTGTTAGTCCTAACTTAGTCGTAGCGAATCACACGGTTAAATTCCCTTTCAAATAAGAGTTTTTCATTGCTCTTCCTATTCATGTCCGCGCCAGCAGGCCTTGGGCTCACTGCACATGTTTTTCAAAACTAGGCCTTAAGCTCTATGAGTTCAAAACTGAGGCCCCTAGCCTATTAGAGCATATTCTAGCTCACGTCAAGAAGGTCTCCCAAATTGTTTAAGATATGGCGCATAGTCATGGGAGAATACTTCTGACAAAATCTCTTTTCTAACCCATCACACCAATTGGGTGTGATGATAGGTCCACTTACAACCGGTATACAAGTTTTTCCTTTCCATAAGGATGCTTATCATACCAACCGGGTATGATGTTTAAAGGATCATACACACAATCGGTAAGTAGGCTTTTAGCTTTTAAAACATGCTCATCATCCCAATTAGGAATGACATTAGATAATTGCACTCACAATGGCTTACAATTTAGAAAAGGTGCTCATCATCCCAACCGGGTACGAAGTGTAGATTAGCCCACTCACACCATAACCGTGACGTGTTCGTCCCTAGTCGGTTTCCAAGTCCACACTAGCTTTACCTTATTAGCTTTCCAGTTTCTCATGTCCATATACAAATTGGGCATCCTTATCAATTAAGTTTTGGCATAACAGCTATCACTTTTCACGTATGGGAGACTAGCCCCAACTTTTGATTTATTGCACTTAGGTCCCTAAAGTTCATTTTCCTTAACTTTAGGTCCCTAATGCTAACTTTCCCCCAAATTGAATCCCAAGGCTTCCAAAATTCCCTTTGGGTCCCAATTTAAGCAAAACTGTGTAAGGGGCTCAAGTTTTCAAAATTTCCAGTTTGGTCCTCGATTTTCCAAAAATTACGATGTTGTCCTTATTTTCCAAAAATGGCAATTTGGCACTAAATGTTTCAAAAATTGACTGATTGGTCCTTCAAAATCTTTCTCATTGCCAAGTGGCCTTCAATTTTGAGAAATTGCATGAAGGTCCCTCAAATTTTTGAAATCCCAAAATTTCCCCAAAATTTTCCCCCAATTTCTCCCCTTCATAGTGACCGAATTTGATTTCTTCAAATTGGTTACTCAATCGAGGTTTACTACTCAAATTGAATGTATTAATCAATTCCTACACTTCCATACAATTCAATTGAGCTTTAAACCACAGCATTTGGGTCCGAATTGATCTCAAACAGAGCTTCATCAGAAAATAGTTCATAAAGAGAGAAAGCTTACCATTGGAGGTGCGGCGGTCCGAGCTCTCGATATGGGGATGTAACTCTCATCCTAAGGTTCCTTCTAGGATTAATAATTGCTACAATTGATGTCCAATTGAGAGACAATTTTATCAGTAATGTTTAGCACTTTCTCTCTCTAACTCTGACCTGCAACGACTGAGGAGGGCTGAATTAGCTTACCTTTTAGCTCTGTTGAGGTCGTGTGAGGGTTGTGGGGTTGTTGGGAAAGCTTGGTTTGGCTAGGGGAGGGTTGAATTTGGTCGAATTTAGCTCAGCTGAAAGAGGGCAGCTTCGTTCCATCGGAGCTACTTCACTGTTTGATTCTGACAATGCTTCTGCGGCAGTCCTTGGGTCGAAAGGAAGTTATTATCAGGTTGCTGACTTCCCCTAGAGTCTATAGGACCTAACCTTGCTTTTTGAGCTTTGTCGGAAAAATGGAGCAATTGAGAGAGAATAGAGATTTTAGTTGTCTGGAGGATGAATGGAGATAAGCTCTTTATATATGGAGCTCGAGGACCCTCTGCCCGACAACTTTCCATTTTGGTCGAGCTTATCCTCGCCCTGAAACGATTTGATCAGAGCTGTTTTTCCTTCATTGGTGTTATCCCTTTCTTCATTGAATGAATAGTGTGGTCATCTTGAGGAAGAAGATGACATTGTTCCAAACTGGATGGGACCAGTCCGACTAGGTTCAATGAGTAAATCGGTCGGTTCAGGCCCGATTCGACTAGTTTTCAGAAAATTAAAAGTTTCTAAATTCATTCTCTATCTAATGGTGGCTTCAATACCCCAATTTGATCATTTTAAGCCACCACAAAAAATGAATTTATATATCATTTCAAGTGTGGTTCAAACCAGTTTCATCTGGTTTAGATCTGGTTCAGATCCGGTTCACCCTGAATCGGTCTGGTTTTCTCTTCCCATTTGTCCCAAGGTTCATTTCCATGATTTTTATGACCCTTTGAGTCACTTTGGGATTTTTCGATTTCCCATTTTACCCTTTCTCTATCGGTTAGGGTTCATGAACTAGCTCGATTTTCTCTTTTGAATTGACTGATTCTTTTCTCAGTTTTCTTATCTTTAAAAGACGGGGTTTTCAACTCTCCCCTCCATTTAGGAGTTTTGTCCCCAAAACATATTTAGCATTCTTTGTATTGGGAATAATTTCCCTTGATGTCAACTTGTGGTTTGCTTGACATGTTAACACTTCATTTATTCTTTCACTGAACCCCTTTAAAACACGCATTTAAGGAATTTCTTTCCCTTTCCATTGTTTACTCACTCCATGGAGTTTATAATAACTAGGCATGTCTTACTCACTAGTCCAGAGGTACATCCTTAGCTTCACTTTTTCTTCTATTTAGGGCAAGATTCTTCCTCTTGACGGTTTTTTCCCATAATTTCAGGATTGGAAATTCCAAAATGCCCAATCTTTCACGTGTATAGTCATTCTCTTGATCGTTGAAACCCTTGGCTCGGTGTTCTTTTGAGCGTTATGTACTTGTTTTCACGGGTTTGGGTGTTACCACCTTTTCATCCTATTTTTATCCTTCCTTCATCTATTATTTATTACAACTTCAGTCCACGATTCATGTTTGTCCTTGTCATGCTTAACTAATTGAACCTTCCTTACCTGAGTCATATTTTACCCTAGGTCTGTTGGGCTTACATGTCCCTTACAGCATGACATGTTCTAAAACCTGTCTTTGTCCATTAGAATTCTAGAATACTTCCCTGATGTTTGTTCTCAACTTTCTCACCTTTCAAGGATCGTATAACGTCGTCCCTCTTTTCGTCTGGTAGTATTCCTTGACTACTTTTATCGTTATCTATTTGTCCTTCTTGCCTTTGACGTCATGTCTTACATAACCGTGTCAGTTTTCCCTACTCGTCCTTTCCTAATTTCCTTATTGTGTTTTTCTGGTTCCAATCATTTGGGTTCCTCGATGACTTACCGACACACTGGGATTCTTCCCTTCTTACGTTTTTTCTCATTTTCAGTGGCGTCCTTTACTCAAGGACTTTCCCTTTCCTTAATCCACTCTTACTCATTTGTGACCATTTCACAATTCTTTATTCCAAATTGATCTCTTTCGATCTACGTGTCAATTGCTTGGTTTGGGGAGTTCTCTTTTTATGGTTTTATTCTCTACTATGTCCTTCAAAGTAGAGACTTTCACCTTAGGAGCTACATGCTCAACCCTCTTACCATTCCTTGAAGGTTTCTTTCTTCATCTACTTACACCCTTCTATATTGGGCATTTGTCTGCCTTCGATCCTCCATTGTCTTAAAATTTCCATTTCTTCCCTTATTCCTTATTTTAGGGACTTCTTGTTATTGATCTTATTTCATGTACCCCACCCTATACTCAGTTGTCCACTCTTTAGGCTCCATTAGGCAAGTGTGAACCACGATTAGTCTTGATATTAGTGATTGTTCCCCTTAACCACTTATTAATTGGAAGGCTTACTTCCACAAGGTTTCTCGGACATTTTTTCCTTTATTTCCTTATTATGGGTTGTCCACCCATTCTTACTTGTCACGGCACCCTTCGATGCTATCTTCCTACTTACTTGTTCCTTGGGTTTAACTTACTCCTTGGGTCCTCTTGGTATGCTTTCCTTGATTCTTTCACCTCAGCATGCACTTCATTTGCAAGTTCATCTCCTCATCCCTCATCACTTGGTTCTATTAACTCTTGGTGGTGCATGTATCCCTCCCCAAGGTTTCCCTCCTTGAGAGGATTCTTACTCTTTTCTCCTATAATCCCTTTTTCGCCCTTGAGGGCATCTAACCTTAAATCTACTTCATGACATTCTTGGATGCCATCCTTCCTGTTTCCCTTCCTTTGGAAATTTGGTGGGTACATTCTTTGGATTTTCTCCTACTTGTATCTCATAACAAGTTTATTTTTGTAAAAAATAGAACTTTCATTATAACGGTAACGAATTACAAGGTTTTGGCTATATTTGTCCAAGGGAATTTTGGTAAGTACTAGCTACGGTACTAGGATCTTGGTTGAGGTTATATACTATGGTTGATACCCTCGATGTAGTGGTGATGTCTTGCCCACCGTCTAGTGCCCTTGGGTTCCCTTTAAGTGGTTGAAGGGTACTTCATTGTGTATTTCCTCGAAGGGCTGGGCAGTTCTTCACAAAGTGTCCAAGTTGTATGCATTCAAAGCACACTCGGCATGGCCCCTCATGGCTTTTTTTGGCACTAGGGGCTTCTCCTTTGTGGGGTTGTACTTACCTCCCTTTGGGCATGATAACATTCCATTGTCCTAGGGAACCCTATTTTTGCCCCCTCCCCCACCATTTCTACCCACTTGGCTCCTTTTGACCTCCCCGGCTATTTTGGCCTCCTTCCTCCTTCTTGCCAATTTGCTCTATCTGGCAGTGTCTCGTTTGTACCAAACGCAAACATTCATGGGCCATGCTGATATGGCAACCAAATCTATGGGGTATCCTAGTACTCTCATTCGGTCTGGTATGTCCATATTAAGACCGTCCATGAATCGTTGGCAAACATATGCAAGTCCGGCTAGGTTGAGGGAATAGGGTCTTAACTTGTTAAACTTGGTTTCATACTCTGAGATAGAGTTAAGCCCTTGTCGGAGTCGGAGGAAGTCTTGCTTCTTCTCGTTAACTAGATGTGGAGCTAGGTATTCCTCCGTATACCTTTCCTCGAATTTCACCCATGTGGGGGTGGTGGCATGCAAGCTTCTGACGTTATCCCACCACCTCTTTGCACTGGCTTCTAGGAAAAACTCTGCCAAGATTACCATAACCTCTAGTGAAATCCTAACTATCCCCATGAGTTTCTTGATGCTGGCTAGTCAGTCCATAGCAGCCCCAGCATCCTTCTCTCCTAGGAATGGCTTACATCCTAGTTGTCGGAGGGTTTTGAGATATTTGGGGATGTCAACTGGAGGAGGAACGTTAGAAGGAGGGGGATGAGATTGTATTTCCTCGGGCTCAACTCGACAGTTGGTGTCCACCTTAGGGGTGTGGTTGGGCCATCCAAACACTCGGGTAAACTCTTCATACAATCTTTGGAGCTCCGAGCTTAATCCATGTGGAACTGTCTAGGCTTCTCGGGGAGTTTCTACAAGGAGGGGTTGTTGAGTATTGTTAGTGACTACGGCTCTAGTTCTCTTGGGAGCCATGTGTAAATTTTCAAAAATCCCTTCATTTAGAATTTCGGGTTTTATCACCATTTCCTTATTTAATCACGGTGTGTAATCACACAACACACATCCTTCATCATTATGGTTAAACGCACATTCACAGGTCAGTACATCCACTGAACCCTCTTGTGGCTGCGGAGCGACTTTACCGGCCACCCGGATAGAAGTACGTCCACTTCTACACTGAGAATGAGTGGATGTTCGCGACATCCAACCCTCATTCCCGAAATTGATTCTTTGTGTCCGTATGAGGACAGAGACCTCATCCCGTCCCCACCCTGGTCTCATACGCTTGGTGCTACTCCAAATTTCACACGGTCACCGAAACGACAAACTGTCCTTATACTCACCAGGTCGTCTGGGGCCCTTAGGATGCATCACTACCCCTCATGGACATCTTGATGATCTCGTACTCGTAGTGCATGCACAAACAAAATTTTCTTATTATGCCATGTAATCTATGGTGTCATTAGTCCAACGGTCTTGACTTTCAACTCAACCTATAGCTGTTTGTCTCGACTGGTCCGGAGACTCGTCATGTCGCACTATTGCCAGTTGACTGAGAATGTTGGACCAGCCTTGGTACCATGACAATACAATTTACTTATTAAAGTTTTATGGCACATATATCATGTTCGTTTATGAGCTTCTGCTCGTGCCCATTGGCTTATGGCCCACTGTTCGAGATTTTCAAAAAAACCAGGCATATTAGCCCCCAAGTTCCAAAAACCAAGGCCCCCTAGACTATAGGAGCTATTCGAGCTCCCGTCGAGAAGGTCTCCCAAATTGTTTAAGCATCGACACATGGTAAGGGGAGAATTGATCGATAAAATACCTCTAATTGTTGAAATTGAAGTTGAAATTGAGTTTCTCCATGTTCATACGATTCCATAGAACTTTGAATCACGAATTTTAACGTCAAAACGAGCTCAAACGGAGCTTTGCTGGAAAACAGACTATAGAGAGAGAAAGCTTCCATTACTCATCGGTGAGAGCATGGCGGTCCAAGCTTTCGATCTGGGCAGATTGCTCTCGTCCTGAGGTTCATTCTAGAATCAAGAATCGCATCAATTGAAGCCGAATTGAGTTAAAATTTCATCATTGAAATTATCTCGGTTCTCTCTCTAGCATTGGCCAGAAATTGCAAAGGTTAGCTGAATTAGCTTACCTTTCAGTCCTAATTTGGCCGTGGGAGGGCAGAGTAAGTGTTGGGAAGGCTTGGTTTGGCCTGAATAGGGCTCGAAATGGTCGATTTCAACTCGGTCGAAACAGGGCAACTTTAGTCCGCCAGAGTTGCTTCACTATTTCATCACGCCGATATTTCTCCGGCGACCCTCGGAGCAAATAGAGACTACAAGCACGTAGTTGTCTTCTCCTCAGTTCTATAGAACCCGATCTCACCTTCTTTGGCATAGAAAAGATCCTATATCAGAGCTATGGTTCGAGCTTCATCGGAAAACTAAGCAACTGAAAGAGAGTGAGCTTTTCAGGTGTGGAGAGAATGAATGGGGAGTGGCTCTTTATATAGGGAGCTCGGGGACCTGTTGGCCGTCCGTTTGGCACCGTTATTACAAGCATTGAACACTTAAAATATACCAAATGGAAGTGTTTCTTCTTCGCCGGCACTCATTCAATTTTTCGGCGAGTGAACAGTGCTGTCATCCTGAGGAAGAAGATGACAATGTTCCGAACCGGACCGGACCGGTCCGAACCGAGTTCTAAGCTTAAACCGATCAGTTCACCCCCCCCCCCATTCGACCGAGTTTTTTAAATCTAAAAATTTCTAAATTCATTCTCTATCCAATAGTGGCCTCAAATCTCCAATTTGAATTAATTAAGCCACCTAGAAAAATGAATTTAGGATTCGATTCAATAGTGGTTCAAATTGGTCCGAACAAATTCGGATCCGATTCACCTGAACTGGTTTGGTTTTCATCCCCAATTCCTTCACAAATCCATTTTCATGTCTTTTGTGACTCCTTGGGTCACTTAGGGTCCATAAAATTCCCAGTTTACCATCTTTTTATTAATTTCAGTTCGTAAACTGACTCGGTCCTTAAACCGGTTCAATCCGGTTCGGGTCCGGTTCACCCGAACTAATCTGGTCTTTCTCTCCCACTTTGTTATAAGTTTCCTTCCCAAGGTTTATAAATCTATTTGGGTCACAAGGGATCCATAAATTTCCCTGTTTGCCCTTTCTCTATCGGTTCCGATTCATGAACCGACTCGGTTCATAAATCGGTTCAATCTAGTTGGATCCGGTTCATCCAAACCAGTCTGGTTTTACTCTTCCTATTCATCCTAAGGTTTTTTTCCATAGTATTATAAACCCTTTGGATCACCCGGGAGTTGTAAATTCCCAAATTGCCCATTCACAAATGATTGGGTTTGTGAACCGGTTCAGTTTTCTCACTCGGTTTGACCGGTTCTTTTCCCAGTTTTTCCTTAACTAAAAAGGACGGGGTTTACATTTTAAAACTGCCATACCTATCTTACAGGGAGGTCTTTAAGTTTGGTTTTCCCTTGGTTACCTGAAAGGGGTAAAAGGGAGGAGGTGAGTTCTATAACTCAGTGAGCGGGTGTTGGGAGTGAGTTTTAAAAATAGTCACGACAAAGTTATCATTTCATTAAAAAGAAGGTTCTTTCTCAAAGTTCAGTTTTCAAAACCTTTACCTTGCCAAGGGTGACATTTTCTTTTAAAAGGGCCTCCTCAAATTTCAATTTCTTTTACAAAAACCTTTTTCCAAGGTTTACCATTCCCTTTTTCTAAAGATTCTCAAATCCTTTCCAATGTTTTCAAAACATTTTTCCCATTTCCATATTAGGTGTGTTTTAGCTTTCTTAGCCCATCCCCTTGCCTCTAGAGGCATTTAGAAAACAAACACACACCCCTCATCCGGAAGGGTACACACATTCACAGGTGCAGCCCATCCACTACACCCACTTGTGGATCGGAGCGTCTTTACCATCCACTAAGATAGAAGCTCGTCCACTTCTACATTGGGTTTGAGTGGATGTTCTCAACATCCGATTCTTAAACCTGAATGCCACTCCGTTTTCGTATGAGGACAGAGACCTTATCCTGGTCTCGCGCGCATGAAGCCCAAATGCAGTAGCTTCGTGGAGCCCAAACTTCGTAGCTTTGTGGAGCACAAACGCAGTAGCTTCATGACTAAATGGTATGGCGAGAAACCCAAACACAATAGTTTCTCTTTCCCTTATTGTCAACCTATCGTCCAGTAGTCCTTGGGACCCATCACTACCCCCTTGGGCGTCTTGATGGTCTCAAATCCACAGGTGCATGCACAAATAATATTTTTCATATTCTTAGCCATTCTATTTGGTGCGGACAATCCAAAAGCCCCGACACTCAACACCGCCAACAGCAGTTTGTCTAGGCCGATCCGTCGACCTGACCTTGATGTACTACTGCCAGCCCATCGAGCATTGTCAATCCTGACTTAGTCATGGCGAATCGCACAGTTAAATTCCCTTTTAAATAAGAGTTTTTCATGGATCTTCCTATTCATGTTTGTTTATGGGCTTCAACCCGTGCTCATTGGTTTTGGGCCCACTGCACATATTTTTCAAAATTGGGCATTAGGCCCTATGAGTTCAAAACCGAGGTCCCTAGCCTATTAGAGCTTATTCTAGCTCACGTCAAGAAGGTCTCCCAAATTGTTTAAGCAATGGCACACAGTTAGGGGAGAATACTTCTGACAAAATCTCTTTTCTAACTCATCACACCAACCGGATGTGATGATAGGTCCACTTACAACCGGCATGCGAGTTTTTCCTTTCCTTAAGGATGCTCATCATACCAACGGGGTATGATGTTTAAAGGATCATACACACAATAGGTAAGTAGGCTTTTAGCTTTTAAAACGTGCTCATCATCCCAATCAGGAATGATGTTAGATAATCCCACACACAATGGCTTACAATTTAGAAAAGGTGTTCACCATCCCAATCGGGTATGAAGTGTAAATTAGCCCACTCACCTTATGATCGTGACGTATTCGTCCCTAGTCAGTTTCCAAGTCCATGCTAGCTTTTCCTTGTTGGCATTCTGGTTTCTCGTGTCCCTACACAAATTGGGCATCCTTATCAATTAAAGTTTGGCATGACAGCCATCATTTTCTCATGTATGGGAGACTTGGCCCCAAATTTTGATTTATTGCACTTAGGTTGCTAAAGTTCATTTTCCTTAACATTAAGTCCCTAATGCTAACTTTCCCCCAAATTGAGTCCCAATGCTTCCAAAACTCCCTTTGGATCCTTAATTTACTCAAAACTGTGTAAGGGGCTCAAGTTTTATAAATTTCCAATTTGGTCCCCAATTTTCCAAAATTTTTTATTTTTCCCCTACTTTCAAAAAATGGCAATTTGGCCCCAAATGTTCCAAAAATTGACCAATTGGTCCCTCAACATCTTTCCTATTGCCAATTGACATTCAATTTTGAGAAATTGCATGAAGACCCCTCAATTTTTTGAAATCCCCAAATTTCCCCAAAAGTTTTCTACAAGTTCTCCACTTCACACTAACTAAATTTGATTTCTTCAAATTGGCCATTCAATTAGGATTAATTGCTCAAATTTAAGGTATGGATTAGTTCCTATACATCCATACTATCACGCTTTGACCTGGTTTTTTCGGATCCCTATGAACAACCCGTTGTCCCTTGGTTCAGGAAGGGTTTCCCCCTTCTTTAATTTAAGAGGAGTCAGGTGAAATCTCAACCTTGTTCCCTGTAATAACATAAATCAATAATAATGCAAGCTCAAGAGGAGTTTAAGCATACCTGACAGAGGGTAAATCCTGGTGTTATCCCTAGTCATTCTCTATTCCTGAAAAGTGATAAAAAGGGTGGGTGAGTTTCTATAACTCAGTGAATGAATATTTTAAAAATAAATTTTCAATAAAATATTTTTTTAATTGGAGTTTTCCAGACTCCTTATTTTCCTTTAATATTCTTTCTTTCTTAATTTTTTTTATTTTTAAAGCCATTTCTCATCATTAACCATAAACGATGTGTTTAGCAACCAACACACACCCTTCATTATGAAGGGATCACACTCGCAGGGTAGTCTGTCCACTGCACTCACTTGTGGTGTTAGAGTGACTTTATCGGCCACCTAGATAGAAGCATGACCACTTCTACCGAGGGAATGAGTGGATGTACGCGACATCCGACCCTCAAACCTGAAAAGAAATTTCGTGTCCGTATGAGAATAGAGACCTCATCCCGACCCCACCCCAGTCTCATGCGCATGAAGCTATGTCAAGCTTCCCTGACTGTTGGCACAACAAATTGCCATTATCTCCACCATGTCATCCAGTAGCCCCTAGAACGCATCACTACCCCTCTTGGGCATCTTGATGGTCCCGAACCTCAGTGCATGCACAAAACAATAATTTTTCACTTAAGCCATATAATCTTTGGTGCCAGTGGTCCAACGACCCCGACCCTCAACTCAACCCAGAGCTGTTTGTCTTGACTAGTCCGTCAACCTGTCTTGTCGCACTACCGCGAGTCCATCGAGTATGTCGGTCTTGTCTTGGTACGAAGGCCAAACACATCATTCATTAAAGTTTTCATGGCTCAATCTCATGTTTGTTTATGAGCTCATGCTCATTCCAACTGGCTTTGGGCCCACTGTACTAGATTTTCAAAATCGGGCATTTTAGCCTCCAAGTTCCAAAACCGAGGCCTCTGGCCTATTTGAGCTATTCGATCTCCCGTCAAGAAGGTCTTCCAAAATGTTTAAGCAGTGGCACACAGTCAGGAGCGAGCACTTCTGACAAAATAATTTTTCATCTGTCCATCACACTAACTGGGTGTGAGGACATCTCCGCTCATAACTGATAAGTGTGTTTTCTACTTCCTTCTAGGAAGTTCATCATACCAACCCGGTATGATCTACATACAATCGGTAAGTAGTTTTTTTGCGTAATTTTTACAACGCCCCATCCAGGTGTGATGTTTAAAATTTCACTTAGTAGTGGTTTTTCATTTCGAGGTACTCATCATCCCAATCGAGTATGATGTGAAAATTTACACTCACCCGATAGTGCAGTGAATTCCTCTTAAAGCGGTTTTTGCCTTCACACGAGCTTAGCCTTGTTGGCATTCCTAATACTTCATGTTCCTACATGATATGAACATACTTGTTCATTATCATTTGGCCTAATAGCCTTCATTCATCACGAATGAATAAAATTTCCAAACTTTTAGTTATTTGCATTTAGGTCCCTAAAGTTCATTTTCTTTAACTTTATGTCCCTAATGCCAATTTTCCCCCAAATTGAGTCCCAAAACTTCTAAAATTTACTTTGGAACCTCAATTTATTTAAAATCACAAAAAGGGGTTCAAGTTTTCCAAATTCCCAATTTGGTTCCTAAGTTTTCAAAGATTACCATTTTGCCCCTACTTTACAAAAATGGTAAATTTCACCCCAAAAATTTACCAATTGGTCCAACATCTTTTCCATAGCCAATTGGCCCTCAATTTTGAGAAATTGCACTTTAGTCACTCAAATTTTTGAAATCCCCAATTTTCCCAAAACATTTTCCCCCAATTTCCCCCTTTCAACCTGGCTGAATTTGATTTCATCAAATTGATCGATCAATCATAGTTAATTGTTGAAATCGAAGGTGGATTTGAGTTCCTACACATATGATTCCATACAAGCTCAAACGGTGCTTCACCGGAAAACTGGATGTAGAGAGAGAAAGCTTCAAAAGCTTTCCACCGGGGGTGCAGCGGTCGAGCTTTCAATCTGGAAAGATAGCTCTCATCTTGAGGTTCCTCCTAGAATTAAGAATCACCTCAATTCATATCAAATTAAGAGAGAATTTTGTTAGTAAAGATTCATTAGTTCTCTCTCTAACACTGATCGGAATTTACAGAGGGGAGTCAAATTGGCTTACCTTTCCACACTAATTCGATCGTATGAGGGCTAAGTGAGTTTTGGGAGAGCTTCATTTAGCCTGAGAAGGGCTCAAATTGGCCATTTTTAGCTCAATAGAAACAAGGCAGCTTTGGTTCATTGGAGTTGCTTCATAGATCAATCACGCAGGCGCTTCTCTAACGATCCTCGGAGCAATTGGAGACCACCGTCAGGTAGATGACTTCTCCCAGAGTCTAAAGAATCTAAACACGCCTTATTTGGCTCAAAAAATCCCTATGTCGAAGCTCTAGTTTGAGCTTCATCAAAAAACTAAGTAGTTGAGAGAGAGTGAGGTTTTCATATGTGTGGAGGATGAATGGAGAGGGCCTCTTTATATAGGGAGCTCGGGGACTCTTTGACCATCCATTTTGGCATCTTAATGGCAGTCATTGATGGCCTGAAATGTACTGAATGGAAATGTTTCTTTTTCGTTGACGCTATTCGATTTTCCAGCGAGTGAACAGTGCTTTCATCTGAAGAAAGAAGACGACACTATTCCGTATCGAACCGCACCGGTCTGAACCGGGTTTAATGTTTAAATCGGCCCGTTCAGGCCCAATTTGACCGAGTTTTTTAAAAGTAAACATTTTTAAATTCATCTAAATTCATTCTCTATCCAATGGTGGCCTCAATTCTCCAATTTGAATTCTTTAAGCCACCTATAAAAATGAATTTAGCATTTGGTTCAATAGTGGTTCAAACCGGTCCAAACCAGTTCGGATCTGGTTCACCTGAACCGGTCTGGTTTTCTTTCCCAAATTGTTCTAAGGTCCCTTTCCAAGGTTTTTATGACTCTTTGGGTCACTCGGGAGTTGTAAATTTCCAAATTTGCCTATTCTCTACTAGTCGAGGTTTGTGAACTGGTTCGATTTTCTCATTCAGGTTTACCAGTTCTTTCCCAATTTTTCCTTAACTCTAAAAGGTGGGGTTTACACATACGATTCAATTGAGCTTTGAACCACAGAATTTGGGTCTGATTTGAGATCAAATGGAGCTTGGGTGGAAAACTGTTCGTAGAGAGAGAAAGCTTCAAAAGCTTATCGTCGGATGTGCAGCAGTCCGAGCTCTCGATCTGGGGATGTAGCTCTCATCCTGAGATTACTTCTAGGATCAAGAATTACTACAATTGATGTCCAACTGAGGGAGAATCTTTTCAGTAAATTTTAGCTCTTTCTCTCTCTAACTCCGACCTACAACGACTCAGGAGGGCCAAGTTTGCTTACCTTTTAGCTCTGTTGAGGTCATGTGAGGATCGTAGGGGTGTTGGGGAGGCTTGGTTTGGCTGGGGGAGGGCTAAATTTGGTCGAATTCAGCTCGGCCAAAATAAGGCAGCTTCGGTCCATTGGAGCTGCTTCACTGTTTGATTTCATCGGTGCTTTTCTGATAGTCCTTGGGTCCAAGGGTAGTTGTTATCATGTAGCTAACTTCCCCCAGAGTCTATAGGACCCGACCTTGCCTTATGAGGCTGAGAAAAAGGCCTATATCGAAGCTCTGGTTTGAGCTTTGCTGGAAAATGCAACAGTTGATAGAGAATGGAGATTTCAGGTGTGTGGAGGATGAATAGATAGGAGCTCTTTATATAGGGAGCTCGGGGACCCTCTACCCGACAACTTTCCATTTTGGTAGAGCTTATCCTCACCCTGAAACGGTCTGATCAGAGCCATTTTTTCTTCATTGGCGTTATCCCTTTCTGCATTGAATGAACAGTGTTGTCATCCTGAGGAAGAAGATGACGTTGTTCCAAACCAAACTGAACTGGTTCGAGTGGGTTCAATGCGTAAATCGATCGATTCATTCCCGATTCGACTAGTTTTCTCAATATTTAAAATTTTCTAAATTCATTATCTATCTAATTGTGGCTTTAATTCCCCAATTTGATCATTTTAAGCCACCAAGAAAAATGAATCTAGATATCGGTTCAAGTATGGTTCAAATCGGTTACATTCAGTTTAATCCGATTCAGGTCCGGTTCACCCTAAACCGATCTGGTTTTCTCTTCCCATTTGTCCCAAGGTTATTTTCCATGATTTTTATGACCCTTTTAGTCACTTGGGATTTGTCGATTTCCCATTTTACCTTTTCTCTATCGGTTAAGGTTCATGAACCAGCTCGATTTTCTCTTTTGAATTGATCGGTTCTTTCCCAATTTTCTTATCTTTAAAGGACGGGGTTTATAGTTTAAGCTTTAGCACACATTCTTATCCAATATCTCCCTACAGGGTACGGACATGCTCATGAGGAAAGGTTTAGCTTGAGAGGCCTTCTATTTTCATGTATTTACAATTAGGCCCTTATTTTTGCCTTATTGCAATTAGGTCCCTAAAGTCCATATTCCTTATCTTTAGGTCTCTAATGCTCAAATAATTTCAACTAAGTCCCTATGATTTCCAATATCCCTCTTGGGTCCTTAATTTTTAAAAATCACCAACTAGGACTCAACTTTTCCAAATTTTCCAATTGGTCCATTAACTTTCCAAAATTACCGATTGGCCCCAATTTTCCAAAAATGACCAATCAGTCCCAATTTGTTTTTCAAAAATGACTAATTGGGCCTCCAATTTCTTCTACTTTGCCAATTGACCTTCAATTTTTGGAAAATTGCACTAAGGTCCTTCAATTTTTCAAAATCCCCAATTTCACCCTTTCCTATTGGTCGAATCTGATTTCTTCAAATTGGCTCTTCAAATGGGGTTAATTTTTCCATTTTGTGGTGTCATTCGGTCACTCTACTTCCATACGATTTGACCGAGCTTTGAATTGCATTTTTTGGGTCCGAAACGAGCTCAAATAGAGCTTCGTCGAAAAATTAAATATAGAGAGAGAAAGCTCTATGAACTTACTATTGGAGGTACGGCGGTCTGAGCTCTTAATTTGGGAAGGTAGCTCTCATTCTCAGGGTCCTTCTAGGATCAAGAATCGTTGCAATTGGTGCCCTGAGCAGTGAAAATTTGGTTAGTGAATTTCAGGCACTTTCTCTCTCTAGAATTGAACTATGTCGACAAAGGAGAGCCGAATTGACTTACTTTTTCCTCTGGGGTGGTTGAGTGTAGGTTGTAGAGGCCGGGGGCTCGGTTTGGCCGTAGGAGGCTTGAATTGGCCAAATTTGGATCGGGTAGAATAGGGCAGCTTCAAGTCCTACGTAGCAGCTTCATTATGTGGACCCGCCGACGCTTCTCCGGTGGTCCTCAGGCAGAATGGAGAGTGACATTAGGTGGTTGACTTCCTCTGAAGTCTATAGGACCCAAATTCGCCTTCTAAGGTGGAAAGAAGTGCCCAAGTCAGAGCTCTAGTTTGAGCTTCATCAGGAAATGGAGTACTTCTTCTTGTTCGAAGGTTTGAGGTGAGAGAAGAATTTATGAAGGGGGGCTCTTTATATAGGGAGCTAGGGAACCTTGGCTCTACTAGTTTCCATATTGGTCGAGCTTATACTCATCAGAAAATACCATAATCGGAGGGAATATTCCCTCTCCGAAAATGGAAAGTATTTTCTACCTCAATGAACAGCGTTGTCATTCTAAGGAAGACGATGACACTGTTCATTGACCGGTCGGGTCCAACCGGATTCAATGACTTGAAAATGAAAATCAGTCAGTTTAGGCTCAATTCGACTAGTTTTCTAAAAATTAAAAATTTCTAAATTAATTTTCTATCTCGTGGTGGCCTCAATTTTCCAAATTAACATTTTTAAGCCACCTAGAAAAATAAATTATCGAATATAGTTTACCATGGTTCAATCTGGTTCATGTCCGGTTCACCCTGAATCGGACTGGTTTTCCCATCCAATTCACTTTATGGTTCTTCCCCATGATTTTTATGACTTTTTGGTCACTTGGATTTTTCCAATTTTCCATTTTAAACCTTCTTTACCAGTTTTGGTTCATTAAATGGTTCAGTTTTCTCATGAAAGTTGCAGGTTCTTTTCCTGATTTCCTTGATCCGAGAGGACGGGTTTCACAATTACTTTGTACAATAATACATGATGGTGATGAGACAACACTGACTCAAGCGCAATCGCAATCAGCAATTTGATCTACATCTATGGGTGATGTAGGTATTGGAGGTACAACTACTAGTTATAGTACTGACATCCAAAATGTTCAACGAGGTATACTTATTTCTAATGTTTGGGACCATTACATGAGAGTTATAGTTGACTATAGATTAAAAGCGAAATGTAATTGCTGTGGAAGCTTGTATGTTGGAGATGGTAAACAAGGTACAATTCATTTGAGTAAACATATGGGGAAATATTCAAGAAGGACAATATATGATATTCGTCAATTTTTATGAGATCTGTTGATGGAAGTTTGCAATTAGAGAAAGGTTGTGTTGGGGACTAGGTTTTTTATCAACAGAACTATCGTTTGCCACTTGCACAAATGCTTATCCTACATGGATATCCGATAAACACGGTAGAGTATTACAGGTTTAGAGAATTTGTGAGGAAGTTACAACCACAATTTAAGGTTATGTAACGGAATACAATTAGAAATTATTGTATTAAATTATATGCAGTTGAAAAGGTGTTACAAGAAATTTTTTAGAAGTAGAATAGTCGGATTGCTATCACCAGTGACATGTGAATATTAGAAACACATAAAAAGGGTTATATGGTAATAATCGATCATTACATTGATAATGATTGGACATTACAAAATCGTATATTGAATTAATAATTCATACAATAATATGTGTTTGTATTCTTCGGTATTAGTTTGGTACATTTTATTTATTAATTTTTTAGTATTTTTTTTATTGTAGGCTCTTTCATGTACCGTATCCACACATAAGTGAGATATTGTGTGAGAAAATATCAACCCCTTATTAATTAAAATATTGATTTCAAACTGTCTAATATCACTTTGGATGACTATTCTACCATTGATAGTATAATACAATTTTTTTACTGATAAATTGCATTTGCATTCAATGATGTTGGGAGGACAAATATTACATTTGCAGTGTTGCGCACACATTCTGAATTTAATTGTGAAAGTAGAGTTGGAAACAATTAAAAAAGTATCGAGAATATACACGAAAGCGTATTATATTGGACTAATACTCCTAAAAAGTGAGAAATTTGAGTAAATTTCCCATCAACTACATATTGAATCAGGTAAAAAGCTTGCTCTTGATTCTAAAACTCATTAGAACTTAACTTATAATATGTTGTAGGTAGTATTAGAGTACAAACATATTTTTACTCGTTGGTGCACAATATAGATGTTTGTTTAGTAAATTAGATTGGTTATTGGCAAATAAAATTACTGCAAAACTTAGTGTGTTCAACTACTCCACTAATATATTTTCTAGTAGAAGTTATCTCACCGCTAATTCATATATGTCTATTGTTTGTTTAATCAAAGTTGTTGTTAGTGGGCGGATGTATTGTGGTATACATTGCATTAAGGTCATGGTTGTTGAAATAATGGATAAATTTGAGAAATATTGGTAGAAAGTTAATGCTATATTAGGAATTATAACAATTCTTGATCCACGACAGAAAGTGGACATTTTGACATATTATTTTGATAAAAAATAAAGTGGCAGATAAATAAATAGGCACAATAGTAAATATATTTAATATGTTGTTTGTTGAATATGTCAATACAATAGAATAAAAAATTGCTCAAACATTTGAGGAAGATGCATGCACATGGAAGTAACATGTAGCAAACAAGTATATTTTATGCTTTTATCAAATTTGAGAAAGATAAGAAGAAGTTAAAGAAATCAAGGTTTGAGTTGAACTTATATTTAGATGACTACGTGATCCACAGATTAAACATACTTCATTGGTGGAAAAATAATACTGCTCCATATCTAATATTATGAAGGATGGCTAAGTACGTATTGGCTATTCGGTTATATCAGTTGTTTCGAAATTGACATTTAGTATTAGCAATCATATTATCAGTTCATCTCGTAGTCGACTTGTTGATAATGCAGTTAAAACACTCATTTGTGCACAAAGTTGGATAAGAGCAAAGCACGTGGTAAGTTATTTGTTTAGTGTTTGTAATTTTCTACATTTATGTAGCTATGTTTTATTATTATAATTTATTTAATTTGTTAAATTTTGTAACAAATGTTAATATTGATAAGATTGATTACGATACGGATAAAAATTTATTGGTTGAAATGAGGTATGTTACTGGTGATAATGATCAAGCCGGACCAAACTGTGTTTGAATATTTATTGTATTTTATATTTGTTTTAGGACATTAGTATGTATTTAGTATAATTTGATTGAAGTTTATAATAATTAAATATTTTAAATTTATTAAATTATTTGTATTATCTTTAAGTATAACAGGTATTATTAATGTCATAAAAAGGTGAAACTCATGTAAAAAAAATTTTAAAAATTGCAGTGATTAAATAATATTTAATTTTTATTAACGGTATTTTACAACATGTCATTACCTTTTCATGGATCTGCAACTAGTTAGCTTAGCAGAATTGCAACTATTGAAGAAGAAACTCTTTCTCTCCTTTCATTCCATGAGAATGAGAAGAGTGATAAGGAATAAACAAGATGAAGTTATCATCACATACAGAACACTCAAGCACACGAAGGAGATATTTTCAAATTCCAAATCTTATACCCACAACACAAGTCTCTGAGCTCCAAGAGAAATCTAGCAGCAAGCATTAACTAACAGAAAGTACAGCACTCCATTATCCTCAAGGCTTAACCATGTTCAACCATTCAATTTCAACCTCTTCCATGAAAGTTGCCCGATCATTCTTGAAATCGACAACTACTAGGGACTCAGAGTAACCAATATCTCTTACACGTTTTTCAGGTTATGCGAAATGACTCCAATATCATCCATAGGAAAATACTCACATGAGCAGATTGACACAACTTACTAAGATGTAGTCTTATTTACATAAAGACGAGCATGACTCCGGAGTAGTTCAGAAGACTCCCTCCAACATGGAATGGACCTCGTGAAATGTCCACAGGTCCACAACATTCCAACCATCCTGAGTCATATCACCATTAAATAAGGTTTCGATAGGAGCATTCCAGATTCCCTCAGAAATGGCATCTGGAAGAGCTTCATATGGGATTCAAACATTGACATCTCATCGGACAACGTCTTTGCAGCAGTTTCTTGGTGAGCCATAACTTCCTCAAGGTTGGGCTTGAGCTTCTTTGTCGGAGTAGCTTCATCGAGTGGAGACTTCTCAACTTCCACAGCAGTCGAAAGGAAAGAGGTAACATCAGGAGTCTTGGGACCATTGTCCCCCACCCATAGTCAGAGCAGTCTAAAGAGTTGCTGCATGGATCAAAATTGAAGTGCACATAAGCTTTGCCCGCTAGAAGCAGAGACTTGACCTCATCAGCCCCACTGGGATTAAAGGGCCCATAGATGGGGTCAATTTGGAAGGATCTGACTCACATCCTTTTTTACCCAAGGCTTCGGGTTTGGGTTTGGGTACACAAACCTGAACCTTAGGTCGGGTCTGGACCCAATTAAGTAGATCTGAGGCTCGAATCCATTCGAGTGCAGGTTTGTTAGAACTGCATTCGGGTCGGATGCAAGTCCGCCAAAACCTATCCTAACCCGAGTTTTTTACATGTTTAAGCGCTACTCTCATAACACTTTTTATTATTTTTATAATACCAACTGGGTTGAAAATCTTGATAATTGCTATTATATAAGTAGATATGTTATTTTTCTATATCACAATATTATTTTTTAAAGTTTTAACAAATATCACAATATTAAATATTCTAGTACAAAATTTAAATATAAGAGTTTTGATAATTTAAACGCTAAATATATTTTGATATAATTTTTTATACAAGAATTTGATCTACCACTTACGACTTATACCGTGCGACTATCTACCTCAAGTTAAATTATATTTTTTATACGTATACCAAACAAATTGAAATTAACTATTATTTTGTTAGTAAACAAGTTAGTCGTAATTTTATTAGTGTTTGTTTTTTTGGTATTAAAGTTTAACTAGTTAATTTACTCCTGGAAAGTTTATTAACCACTATTTTTACTTTTTTTGGAATAATTTTAATTGTAGTGAACTTATTTTGAATAAGTAATAGGATTTTAATCTTGAGAAAAATGTTAAAATATTACATTATATTATTATAATATTATTTTAAATAGTTATAATATATATAATTTTAATTAATTAATATTATATTTTTTATATTTATATTATTATCAGCATATAATATGCATTTTTATATGTAATTTATTTGATGAATTATCAAAAAAATATCACATGTAGTAGACTATATTTCATCATATTCATATTTACTATTTTAAATTTCTATAAAATTAAAATATAACTTTTTTAAAATATCTGACTTAAAAATAATTTTAAAATATAAGATTTAAATACAAAAATATATGATCAACTTATTAATCTATAGCAAATTTGATTACTAACAAAAATATATGTATTAGCATAATTTACTAATAAATTATAGTGATATGTGCAACTGCTCGACTTTCGGCCAAATATTATATGCACTCGGTATGGTAAATTTATGCATATGTGAAAAACATTTAATATAAATATTTAAATATAAGATATATATATTTAATTAAAATAATAATCCAATTTAGAGAGTATAAAAATGAAGGTCAAATTTTCTTTTTGCACATAATAAAGTCAGTGTTAAAATATAAAATTATTGATAATTCCATTATTTCTATCTTAATCTTTTATTTATCATTGACTAATATATACTGCATTTTAATTTTCACCATTTTTTTATAGTGGCTAGTTAAACGATGGGATAAATTACCTCACTATAATATCATATCGAATTTTAGCTAAAATAAATTATAATTTTATTTTTACCTAAAATTTTAAGTTGATATAAAGTAATATTTAATATCTTTATAAGTTTTCCATGTAGTTCTTAATTTATCTTATATAAATACAATGAGACCTTTTTTGCAATTTATATGTTATAAAAATATATTGAGGAGATGAAAAAATATATATTTGTCTATGTGAAAAAAAAGGATTTAATAATAAAGTAATATGTCTTCTCTTACTATCTCCTTTTATATCGATTAATTTAATACACTCTATTAAATGAAAATTGATAAATAATAATTTGTTAATATTATTAAAAAAATTAAATGTAAATATAATTTAGGAAAGAAAATGATATATTAAATATAACTATTGTTTTTCATACTCCGGATAAGTTTTATAAAATTAGGCTTAATATTAACTTGTGAAGCTCAAAACATAGTGATTGGTTGAAGTTCACCCAACTATTGATAATTAGAGCTAGCTAAAAGCTTACAGTTTTTGTACATAATACACTAACAATGCGTACAAAAAATAAATTTTATTCGAGAAGTCTTAACAATATTGTACAAGTTCAAATAAGTTTTTAAATTATATATATTTAAAAATTCACACTTTTAATCTCATCCATAAAAAATTTTTAAATGCAATGTAACATTTATGTTAAAAATTATTTTCAAATATTATTAAATTAAAGTGTGATTTTTCAAATATAAAAAAATGATTTTAAAATATAAAACTCTAAAACAAAAAATACAAAAGTATATGAGAAAATTTTATTAATAAAAAAAGTATATGCATTGGCATAATTAATAATAGGTTATAGTGAAAACTCAATTTGACCACAATAAAATTTTAAATAAGAATGACAAAAAATTATGAATTGTATTTAGAAAAGTCACCAATTTTGTATTGAATATTTTTAGAATTATTTTAGATTTTTAGGTGGAGGCACAACTATAATGCATCAAAAAATTTATAATACCCAAAAGAGTAAAGACCCTATATTATTATTATTGTTAAAGAAATTATACATTTACATATATTGAAAAATGATATCATTTTATTTTATTTTATTTTTTTAATATTTACTAATTATATTCTATAATTTTTAAAATTTTACTAATCTAATTTTTTAGGATTTGTTAATCATTTTCGGGTTGTCTAATATATATTTAGATTTTAATAATTAAAAAATATTTAATTTTTATTAATCATCTTTGGGTTTATTCGATATATTTTTAAAAATTTAGGATTTACTAAACCTTTTAGAATTTAATTAATAATTATAAAAAAAAATATGAAAAATTGGTAATAACAACCAAACTTGAATACGCAAAGCTTTTCATTCTATGAGCTTTAGAGCATAGAATAGAAAATTCCTTTAAATATATATTTGCTTTATATATGTACATACCAAATCAGCAAGCACATGATGAACACACAATACATTTCACATAGACATGTTCATGTGGATTAATGGATGAAGTGTTATATTTTGCTCTACAAGTATGGTGGGAATAAATCCTTTTATTATTATAGCATTCCTAATATAAGATTGCAAAATAAGATTCCCTTGTCCCCCTCAATTATGACGAATTTGAGTTCTACTTTATAAGCCCAAAATCCCTATAACAAACTGTGTGCTTGCAAACTCCATTCACAAATTTTCTAGATTATATTATAATTAGTTCTTAATATTTATATTTTTAACACGTGATATATACCTTGGACAATGATTTAAGATATATATTTGATAAAGATGACATTTTTAGTCCTATAAAAGACTTATACATGAGACTAAGCATATTATTAGTATATATAATTTAAAAGTTATTTTCAAATATATAGAATAAAGATATTTTTTTAATATATGGGAACGAAAAAACTAATTTCTAAGAAACAACACTCCAATGTCAAAATTCAAAAACATAGGACAATTGTGTATTTTCCCACAATTTTTCTATGGTAAAACTATATATATATATATATATATATATATATATAAATGAATTACTGGTAGAAATCTTTGGCACTGAGACAGGTGGGGTGAGCAGGCTCAACGGGCCCAGCATTCTAACCCGGTCGACTAACCATGGAGGACCAGACGGATAAACCCACCCAAGTCATTAAGAGGATGTCGGAGTGGAAGGGGGGAAGGAATAGAATACCTTATTTTATATGATACTTACATTTATTGGTGTATAATATAGTTAGTTATATATACTATTTATAACACCCCACCCTTAAAATCCCAGAAAAACAAAGCATTAATCTTGGCTTCATGTAGAATATGTTTGATAGTATATCCATTAACAGAATCAAGACAATTCATGAAAAAGTTTTGACTCCTTAAACGTTGAATCATACGTACTACATGTTCTACTTCTTCCACATGGATTCCTCCCACTTTCACCCCCTTACACAGCTATATGGTTGAAGGCATCTTCCAATAACAACCAATACAGAAAAAAACTATCAAGGTATCTGCTAATCAAGTCTCCCCATGACCCCCATTCTCTCTGTTGAATCATCTAATACAGTCAGTCCCAGATTCGGAATACAATAATTGAAGCTATACCTGAATCATCCCATCCTTAATCTGGTGGTGGATCAACATCAAAGCTACAACCGTCTGGTCAGGGAAGTAGTTCAACCACGAATACTTAGCCTGTAGGATAAAGAATTGAGAGGGCGACTGAATGCTAAGTATGTCCAATCAATCACTTGGGAATAGGACCGTTAAGAGTTATTCATTTACATATGTAAGTACAGATTGAAAAGGTGACCTGCATTTCGTCTAGCATTGGTATGCCAAAAGATAACGTTGAGCATGAGTTTTGAGATCTGTAAATAAAACCATCATAAATATGTGCAAGTGCTCAGTAGATTGTTGGCACGTTTCTCGTATCCACCTCTAAGGGGTGAAATAGAGAAGACATGTATGAAACTGAAAAACAATATTTAATCAATCTGTAATTATGGAACAAATAACTAACCTTGTCCTATCGCATATCATCTTTTCCGACAAATGGTCATCCCATCACCAATCGGAACCTACAGAAATCAAAATTAGGAAAACTCCCCACTTTAAGGTCTATAAAATATTTCAGTTTTAAGAATGGCTAAATAAGCTTACCATGCTGATGCTTACTCTGTCATCCTCCATCAATCTCTGGTTAAAATTCCTAATGCTGATAGTTTTGGTATCATTTACCTGTTTGAAAGGAATAAGATACAGTTTCCGCAAGAACATTACCATAAGAAATGAAGAAAAGTTTATGGTACAGCTTCCTGGGAGGTGGAGAGAGATCACTCACCATAGGATCAGCTACCTTGCCATGCCAGAGAACATTGTCAATCACAATGACACCACCAATCCTCACCTATAATGATTAAACATGTTAACAATCACATGCTGGCTAATGGCTATGATTTACTACTGGCATGGAGAAAATCAACTCTAGGTCAAATTACCAGTTCCAGGAGCAATTCAAAGTATTCCTGATTCATTTTCTTCTCAGCGTCAACAAATGCAAAATCAAAACTACAAAAGAGAAGGTAAATATAAGCAATGCACTAAATGAACTAATCATATCAGTGCATAAATAAATTATACATAGAAATGTCATTGCACAGCTAATAATAATTTTGAGTGCTACAAAAGCATCGTGTGCAATGAAACTATTCAGGATGTGAGAATGCTGTGGAGCCTATTCAGAAATCAGGACAAAACTTGTCATGTACCTGCAAGATTCACCATTCTGAATAAGGGACTTCAAGGTATCTGAAGCAAGTCCATGAATAGCATCTACCTAAAGGAAATAAATGGATCCAACACTGTCAATATGTTCGAAAAAAATTTCAACTATAAAATGGATTTGGTAATCCATTCCCTTTACAAGATACAATAAAGAAATTCAATCTCTTATTATCTCGGTATGATAATCCAGTGACGATTTAAAGACTTGTTTCCATACACAGAGAAGATAGATTACCTTGTATGCTACACCGGCTAGTTCGTAATACCTCTTAGCCATGTCAAGAGATTTGGCATCTCTTTCACATGCAACTAAGTATCCAGATTCTGGCAATACAAGTGCAATAGCCAACGAAGAGTACCCCTAAAATTAAAACAATGTCAATAGCAACAATATATATCCATTGAACGCAATGTTACAAGCATCATCAACATCAACATCAACAAGGCCAAAGAGAAACAATCCCATATTAAGCCATTTGAGGGGTTATAGAAATGGGCAGATAGAAGAAAGGCCTCCAAGCAACATCACCTCCAGTCTAACTAGTGAACCATGGAGTGGGAACAAATAACAAGGATAAATGTAGTTACCCAACCTGACTCCACATGAATCAGCAGCCAAGCCCAATTTCTCACTACACAAGCCATAAGTGACTGACTTAGCACTCGAACCACATCAGAAAGCATTGCCCAGTAATCAAGGCTATGTAGGGGCAACAAAGCCAGCCCCACATGTTTGATTAACCATCCTTTCTCTCATGGGCCTCAAGACCCTCCTTGGTTGCCACCTATAAATACCGATACCCCCACCAGACACACACACACACACACACACGGGCGTGATATATCATTTCTCACATCCAAAACTATAAACTAACTAAAGCATTGTGCAACACGGTAATTAACCACACTCATTTTGGCTAGCGTAAAGTAAGGACCCAAAGTTGAACAGCAACCAGGAGGATCCAGAGATTAACCTCAAATTAAGTCGCTCATCAACCCTCAACATCCACATGGACACATTAGGATCTTTCACCGAGTTAGCTATCACATTGATAGTGGCTCCTCAATGAATGCTCTATCCATTTCATAACTACTGATTGAATAAAACTGGACTAAAGACATATTCACAGTCACAGACTCACAGAGATATCAAAGCAGGGGAAACATGGTCAAAATTCAAATGCCAATCAATTTCTTTATCATAAAACTGCTGATAATATAAAAGAATGGAATTCACAGTAAGCATCATTGGTAATAAACAAATGGTAAGTTGGTCTACTTATAAAAAAAAGTAGGTTAGAAATCTTGAAGATATGAATGTAAGCACTACTAAATTGAATATATTTCAAGCTTTAACCTCAATTGTAATGGAACATACAGTATAGACACCGACTTCAATACAACGTTTTGCCCCCAGAATCTGCACCAGCATAGCGAGCAGTTGCGCTTGATCAGGAGAAACCTATAAGGGTGCTGAATTTTCATCGGTAACATAAAACAAAATATGAATGCATGTCCTTCAACTACCTGAATTCTACAGTGTCATGGTAATGGAATTTATTTCATTGTAAAAATATATTAGCACGTATAAAAATTGAAATTTGCATTTCCCACAAATCTTAAGTAAAAAAAATAACAGTAGCAATGCATTGGGAATGCATATAAATGATTGAAAGATATAATTTGAAAGAAAGATAATACATGGTATAATTGGAAAGTGCTATTAGATTGTAGATTTAGTTTAGTTGGATTTTAATTTTCAAATACAGGGTATGTACCAATGAATATCTAAAATTGCATAGAAACATTGCATTGACCAAATTTGGTAATGAATGAACAAATTAGCAATATAAAGTTATGAGAGACCTGCATCTGGCTTCCACGCATAGAGGCTGTCTCCTCCCGAAGTTGCCGCAAAATCTGAACAAGGATACAAAAGAAGAAAAATGCAGAATTAATCAAATAATCACACTTACTGAGAGGTGGATTTGAAGGGTGAAGGAGAGAGGAACTTGGGAACAAAATAGAGGGAAAAATGATTGCCCACTATCCAGAACATTTTTCAAGCCCCCAAAAATTTTCAACTAATATGCCCTCCCTCCATCCCCTACTTCCCTCTCTATCAAACTCTCAAAATATATCATAAACGTATAAGATGCACAGCACAAATCTGGGTTCACCAGAGGCTCTCTGACGTTGGAGAGGATGTACTTATAAAGGGCAGGAGTCATGCTAATGACTTGTTTGTCACCGTAACTCTTATCATCTGCAACCACAACAACACTGGGGGAAGCGGAGCACCAGCACTTCCCATGATCTGATCTAAAAGCACTTGGACGTGTGGGTATCGTAAGGGATCTCCTAACCATAGAAGTGGCTAGCGCTGCTTGACAAGGAAATATATAAAAACAGCGAAGCCAGAGTGAGCTGCTTGCAGTTCCTATTCTCATTTTGAAACTTCTTCTATCTGTAAACAGCCATTCAACAAAACATCACAAGTGGACTATTTTGCAGGAGCTGTAACACAAACCAGATCTTTAAAATCCAACAACCTCCTACATATTAATAGATCGATTCAAAGCAATGAATTCATAATTTTTGCAATGGAGCTTAACACGTAATGGCCAAAAAAAGATTAACACGTACAACTTCAGTAGATCTCAAAAACACCTTGTGTGAAGCTTCAACAATCAGAATGGAAGATAAATTTGGGATTGGTCAATAACTACAAGACGAAGAAAAGAGAATCCAATTACTAATGCAATATTTTAGAATATATTATTCTGAGCAAACGTGCTAAAAAACTGAACGCCAAGCTAAACTCCAAACTGGACTCAGCAGAATTCCTGAAAATGATGGTGCAGGAGAATTTGTTGAAGACAAGCCAAAATTTGCAAGTTTTATTCCACATACAAGAAAAATACTCGGAAGTGAGCTTGACATAGTTTTCAGTCAGTTTGCTAAATACAACAGTTTCATTCCCACTTTAAATTCTCTTTATAAAATTTCAGTACTTTGTACAGAAAAATTTCCTTCCTGAGCACCTGTGCCCTGCCTAATTTTTTTTCCTACTCCCAAGAGGTTACCAATGCAGCACCAGTTACAAAAATTTCCAAAAAAGGATCTCCAGTTCCGCTCTGTCATAAACGCCCTTTATTTACAAGGAAAATGAGGTCGGTTTAATTATATCATATACAAAGGAAACTTGGTAAGAGATTGAATTTCAATCCACGATTACTGTACCCTGAGAGCTATCATTCTCTATAGAACAGATGATCATGACATATCCAAACACACCTTACAAATCTGTAATGGAGAAAAGGTCAGATAGAACGATGGAAAATTGGCATATTCATAGGCCAATCAAGTGCACAATTATGCCAAGATTGGAAGCGCAACTTGAGAAATTAACCCTCAATGCACCAGAAAATAAAAATGGAAATCATTCAAGTGGATGAAGAATTTCACGGCATACAGAAAACAGCCCACTTTTACAGCAATTTGGTTGTTAACAACCAAAAAAAGCTTGGTTTGGACACAAAAAGAAGACCATTTTCAACAGTTACAGAAAAATGCCAGGGATAGTAGCGAACAGGAGATGGAAAACATCACCCACTGCACTTCTCTTCGGACAACAACTGCAAGCCAAAGCCTGTTACCAGATAATCTACCGGATGCATAAACTACGATGAGAGTTTGTCATCTACTTCCTACGGTTAGCAGACCGAACAGCACTGGGGCTGCAGGGAGCAGGAGAAGTATCCCTGCAGATTGTACGTCGAAGGAAGTGAGAATTGAGATAAGAGGCGATTGACTGAGATAATACCAGTAGATTAAAATATTTTCTAAAAAGGCCACAAAAATTGAATAAATCAACAATTAGACCCAAATCTTGTTCAAGACAAAAGTAGGAGGCTAAATGTTGGTTTTAAAAAACTTGAGAATTAAGGGTTGATTTTATTGAATATTATATATATATTTGTTGATAAAATATTTTAATTATCGAAATATTATAAATTTTTTATTTTTGAGGAAATTATTTATTGGAAATAAAATTTTCAAATACCCAAAGATTAATTATTCTTAATGCAATTTTTTGAAAAAAAATAATATTAACCAGAGAAAATTGATAATATGTTGAAGGGTTAATGGTCAAAACAACCTCATGCACCAATTTATAGGAAAGGTCTCGTGGGTTACTCAGCACCGATGGCCCCTTTCCCTTGCTGCCTCCCCCGAGCCCATGTGACCTCCTAAGGAAGGCGGCTGGAGGCTGGAGGAATGGGTGCAAGGGAGCCCCCTATCTCTTCCCTGTCATGTTAGATAAAATAAATAACATTAGTTAAAATTTAACGATTCAACATAAATAAAATATTTTTCTAATATTTTGTATTAGAAATATTTTTTTAAAAATTTTATACCAACTTATAATTTTATTAATAATATTTTTGTGCTAGCACAGTAATTTCTCATAACATTGATGATCTATATATATACACTATTATAGGTAGAGCAAAAGGGTTTTGATGTAATTTACACTTTACAGTTACATTTTATTAATTAGATATCTATTATAACTAATTAAGAGAAGGGAGAGTTCAAATATGTTATAATCCAACATTTTTGCTATACCCAACCCACAACATGATTCATCATGAGTCATCTGGCAATACTCACTAAATTCGATAGATATGTAAAGCAGCTCACAAACAGTAATCATGAGAATGCATAATTATTAGATGAGGCAATAGATGAGGAGGTGTTGTTTGTTATAGAAGTCAAATTAATATGACACGATGCAAAAAGGGATTGACTTTATGTAGAAGTAAACTTTATTGATCCATTAGAATTTTAATGTTAGTTATTTCATTTATTAAAACTATGAATGAGAAGACACTAATTATGTACTATAGTTTGAGACATAAGTATTAAATAAAGTTCTACAAATTGGAATCTTATAAGATTTATAAATTTTTAATTTTAAATTTTATAAAAAAAAGTGAAATATAATTTATATTTTAAGTTTTTTATCATTTCAATATTAAGATAATAATAATCTTACTAATATAATATCAAGTAGTAGCGGATTATTCATATTCTAACCTAAATCACTAGTTGCAATATGATAACGTTTTCCATTAAAACTAATAATATTCTAAAATTTCTTCACTTTATATTTTAAATTCATATTTTTTTAAAATTATACTTTATTTTGAATTATTTCAAATGTCATATTTTTTTTTCAAATCTTTTAAAATCACATATTTGCCCCTAAATTTTACAAAATATTTGCCTTCAATATTTTAAAATTTACCTCCTTACCCCAAACTTTTCAAAAATCACAAACTTAGTACAAACATTCAAAAATTACAATTTAGTACAAACTTTCCAAAAATCTCATTTTCAACATTTAATTTCAAAACCTTTTTATTTTGGTCCCTAACCCTAAAATATCTCACGTTGACACATAAAATTCTAAAAAATATATATTAATCTTCAAAATTTCCAAAAATCATATCCTAGTCCTTAAGCTTTCACTTAAAGCATTTTCCCTAATTTTCACCTTTTTTACAAACTAGTCCCAAATTTTCAAAAGTTTAAATTTTGGCCCCTATTCTTTGAAACCATCAAATCTACCCTAAACACTTAAAATTATCCCCAAGGCTATTAGCCAAGTATTTTTATCACTTTTTAGGTGTTTATCAAAGTTGTCAGAATAGTAAAATGGGAAAATCGGCTAAAAAAACTTACTAGAGACAAGGGAGATGGCCTTGGGTGCAACGAAATTATGGTTGCGGTCCTTAGGAGCTTGTCTGGACAATTCAATGGTCGTGGAGTCAACATAGGAGGCGGGGTGGTTGAAAAAGAAACTCAATTTTCTTTCCAAAAAAACACAACACTTCTTGGGCTTTCCAAAGCTCCACCCATCACCTTATTGCCTTACCAAGATAACCATCTTGTAGAGGAGGTCAATGTAGTTTTATAGAGATAAAAACTAGGGGATGGGGAATCATCGGTTTGAATATCAGTCGCTGAAAATCAAGCACCTGAACTAAACCTAAGTTTTAAAGCCAATTCCGACCAAACGAAACTGATATCATCAAATTCCTCTTAAAGGAAGCTTGGGGTGGAAGTTTTGAGATAATCCATATTTTTTGTTGCATGAAAAACGATAAAACCTCGAGCTCTATTGCAAGGTTTTGTGACAGGTGCATACTAGAGACATCATATTCCATTTTTCTGGTGGCATGATTTTCAAAGCTATTTGTCACTCACCAATGGTGAGTTAGCCAGAGATATATCTAGAAGAAACATCGAAAAATGAGTTAGGAGTTCAACCATATTATTTGTGGGGTGAGAATCAGTAAAGAGATGGGATTTTTATGAGATTCTCTCGGTAGTGCCCATTCTAGAGCACTAACTCGTAGTCCTAACTTGCTGAGCTTAGTCTAATTAAATGGCGTGGAGATAACTTAATTCATTTTAATAGAAGCTTGGGAAGGGAGTAAGTAGTTTTTTCATGCCTTTTGTAGCATGCAATATGGTAAAAAATTAGGGATTTTAGAGTGATTTTATCAATGGCACGTACAGTTTGTAAATAGGGGATGATGAGGTTAGGTATTTAGGTGGGGAGGAAGGAGTTGACCTCGCTCCATTGACCTGAGTCGATTGATCCAAAATGACCCCATCTTTTTTTTCATTTTTCTTTTTTTGAAAATTTTATTTATTTACACATTTTTCCTCAAATTACATTTTTACCTTTTCGAGTTTGTTTGGTAATTAAATCATGATTTTTCCATCGTCTACTGAATACTTAAAAAAGGGAAAGATCTACTCATGAAAATGAATAAATCAATAAATGAGGATTCACCCTCTTTGGAGATCAAGACAATGATACCCAATGATCTTGGGATAATATCCAAGAAATACACATGGTTGGGATCAAAATTGAAGCTTATGTGTTTGATAATGTCAAATATAAGAAAATAAAAACACCCAAATACATAGAGAAAGTCATAATCTAGTGGTGAATTATGAATGATTTGATGGGGAATTTGAAATGAAGAGTATGAGTAGGAAGACTGTTAATTATAAAGAATATTGTTTCAAATGCAAAATTTCATAGTTTGACAAGGAGATGTGATAAGCTAGGAGAGTGAGCCACATGTCAATAATATGATAATGCTTATGTAAAATTGAGTTGTTCTATTAAAAAATATGAAAATATGTATAATTATCATGCCCCAACCCGATTTCCATGTCGAGGTCAAATAACAATTCGCCACACACTCTAGATGCTACAATAGTGGGCACGTTCACCACTGTAGAACTGACAAAACATAAAACTTAGAATAAAATAACATAATTTTCATAATAATTTAACCATTTCATTTAAAATAACATTATTTACAAAACATATTTAAAATTAGGGGAATGCATACAAAATTGAATGAAAAGCATTTGTGTAATTCTATTCGAGTATGTTCACATCAATCTTGATTTCCGTCAGATATATAGTACGACCCTCAGGAATGTATTCTTGTGATTCAACTTAGTAACAATTTAACAAGCATAGTAGATTTTTCACTCTCGAAATTTGACTTACTAACTGGTCGATCTCACTACTCATGTTTCTTTTGACCCATCACAGTAAATTGTAAATGTCATATCACCTACTCATAGAGGATTTATTTTTCGAAGAAAGCACCAATTGAGTATCCATCTTTCTCACACAGGCTACAACCCCTTTCTTATAACACTTGGGCTTTTGCCCCTTGCTTCAAAACCAACTCGACCTCAGACCCTTTCTTGAGATAACTTTACTATTTTCTAAATGTTGGGCTTAAAACCCATTTTCATAAACATTGAGTATTTTTTTTATAAAATTTAGGCCATATGCCCCTTTTATATAAAAATTGGCATATGCCATTTTGTAAAGATGGGCATTAGCCCTCTTTTAAAACCTCAGGCATTAGCCCCCTCTTTTTATAAACAATTTAGGCCAGCCCTGCTCGTATAAATAATTTGGGCCCTAGCCCCCTTCATATAAATACTTTGGGCCCTAGCACTCCATATAAATAATTGGAATTTAGCCAATTTCTTATAAATAACCATGAGTTTCTAACCCCTTATAACAATTAAGCATTATCCATTTTCATAGACATGGGTCTTAGCCCATTTTCAGTTGGATTGTCACTCATTTTTAAAATCCTCTAGTGTACACCCATCTATTTCGTATTAGTTTTGCTACATGTTTCTTAACAATAATTCCAAAACATGCATACCATTATTTTATAAAATGATAAGTATCAACTACATCAGTTCAATCATACCCAAAGTTGAAAATCCTACTCACCATTTTATCTGGAACTTATTCGTCCCGATTAGTTTTCCAATTAATAACCAAAATATTACTTAATTATTGTATATATTAATATGCATTTATCACACCATTTAATATAGTAATTTATTATCGCACTTAATGTAGTAACGTATTTTGTAACTGTTTATTATTTATTATTGAGTTGTATATAAATAGGATGTTATAGTACAATCAATAATACAACACAATTTTATCTATCGGGTGCGCTCTTTCTCTCTACTCTTTCTTTTCTAAATTTCTTCATTTCCTTTATGGTATCAGAGCCAACCTAAAGCTTCACAGCATTGTTCCAGCTTTCAAGATCCAGAACATATCTGCTGCCTACTATTGAAGACTCTTGAGCAAAAATCACCTTTTATTCAAAACCAATCTTCTTCATGCGTGGTATCAATATTCTCATCCTTCTCTACAAATATGAGTTCCTCTACCGCAGTAATCCTTCCTACTTCACTCCCTACATTGCCCATCAAGTTAGACAATACTAATTAATATCTTTGGAGAAACAATATTACAAATTTGCTGCAAGCATATCAGTTATTTGAATATGCAGATGGTAGTATCCCTCAACCCAAATCTACTGTGATGCTGAAAGAAGGAGCTACTGAGCTTGAAATAATCAACCCAGAATATTAAGCGTAGACTATCCGGGATAAGTTCACTTTAACAACTATAATTGCCTCTCTATCTACTGAGGTGAATTTACAGATAATCGGAGCTGTTACCTCTGTAGATGCCTGGAGCCGGCTTGAAATTTTGTATAGCTCCCAAACCCGTGCTCAAAAGGATATCCTTGATCAACAGTGGAGGGAGTTGAAGAAGGGAGAACAGCCTATGGCATCTTATTTGGCAACCATTTCCAACTTAGCTACCTCTTTTGCTCAAATCGATCGTCCAAAACCAGATCATGAAATCAAGGACAAATTATTTGATGGTTTATATAGGGAATGGGAAGCTCTTACCCTTGCAATGTCACCAGTTCTCTAAACAATGACTCTTGATTCACTGAAGGCCCTTCTCCTTGCTCAGGATGCTCAACAAGTTCAAAAATATGGTACTAACTCCGGCTCTAGTAGTGCACCGCTCTCTAGCCTACTCGGAGATTTTTCTAAGTCTGCATCTCATGCCACTACCTTCTCTAGTCACGGACCACGAGGACTCTTTCCAACTCCGCCCCGTCCTCACTTCAGTGATCTTAGAAATCATAATCGTAGAGCAGGACGCAATGGAGGAACTGATAGAGGCTGAGGAAAACCTCTTGAAAATCATGGGAATTTTTCTTTACAGGGATTCAAACCACGTAGATCTGGACCACATTTCAGCTCACGTTATACAGATGCCCAACCCACCACACATTCTACAATTCGGCCCACTTCTCCTAAGCCCACCTCTTCCGATAATGTGATATGCCAGCTATGTAGGCTCATTGGCCACTCAGCCCATCACTGTCCATCATTCGAATTAAAGCCCACATCCTCTACTGCTCAGGCTCATTCTTCTTATGGACATAAATCCAGTCCACATCATCTAGACTGGTATGTCGATTTAGGTGCTACGAGTCATATTACTAATGATCTGTCACACTTGTCTATTCAGGATGATTCAACACTCCCCGAGCACCTCACGATCGGAGACGGGACAGGTTTACCTATTATCTCTTCTGGATCTGCCTATTTAACCTCACATTCCCGACGTTTCTCACTTACTAATATTTATCATGTTCCCAAAATTTCTCTTAACTTATTATTTGTGTCTCATTTCATTCAAGACAACTCCTGCTATTTTGAATTCTATTCCACTCATTTTCTTATCAAAGATCTCTTTTCTCATTAGGAGCTACTCCGCGGGAGTCGTAGGAACGATCTCTACTATTTGCGTACTCGTTGTAATATTTCTTCTATTGCTTGTATTAGTCACATAGAGTTTGTTCCTAGGCGGCATCAACGTTTGGGTCACCCTTATTTTCAAATTATGAGTCATGTGCTTTCAGATCATTTATCAATGAGTAATACTTCTCCCTTATCCTTTTGTGACTCATGCTCTTGTGGTAAAATTACTCAACAACCATTTCTAGTCACTCACCATAAGAGTACCCATCCTCTCAAATTAATTCACATAGATATTTGGGGACCATCCCCCATTATTTCCTCTACAGATCATCGCTATTATGTTCATTTTTTGGATGATTATAGCAAATTTTCATGGTATTTTGTTATGAAACAATGATCTGATGTTCTCTTTGTTTTTCGTGCCTTCCGTTTACAAGTTGAAAATTTACTTGGTCAACGGATTAAATCTCTCCAATCTGACGGTGCTAAAGAGTTTCTTTCTAGTGCTTTCCAATCTGAGTTACAATCCACAGGTATTCTCCAACGGATCTCCTATCCACACACACCTCAACAAAATATATCTGCTGAACGTAAGCATCGTCACATTATCGATATGGATCTTACTTTTCTTATTTACTCTCATGTTCCCACCAAATATTGGTCGTTTGCCTTTGAGACCGCTGTCTTCATTATCAATCGCCTTCCCACAAGATCTCTCCACTTTCGATCCCCCTATGAGGTACTTCACCATTCTATTCTTGATTATAAGTTACTTTGAGTTTTTGGTTGTCATTGCTTTCCTTATCTTCGCCCTTATCTTGCTTACAAACTTTAACCTCGTTCAACTCCTTGTGTGTTTCTTGGATATACCTACAATTATCTCGGATGTCGTTGTCTTGATACTCAAACAGGACGCATATTTCTATGTCGCACAATCCATTTTGATTAATCTATTTTTCCATTTGCCTCCTCGAGTTCCACATGTATGCCTTCCCCTCCTCTTGTCGTGCACCCTCCTATGGTGAATCTCTCCACACCCGTCCCGTCTCCACCTCCGGACTTAGGTATGTTGCCCCAATCTCCTGTACAAACACAAGTTGACTCACCTATTGTTTCTGTTGAGGATGATCATGCTGCACCATCTTCCTCTCCTACATTAGATCATGCTCCTGCTCCACCTCCAGTTTCGCGTATGGTGACTCGCTCTCAAGATGGCAGTCTACCTCAACGGCGCTTCACTATTGATCCTACAGTGTTCATCGCCTCTATGGAACCTCATACTTATTCCCAAGCTTCTCGTCACTCCTTTTGGGTTAAGGCTATGCATACTGAGTTTGCCACTCTTCTTTATAACCAGACTTGGGATCTCGTGCCCGCTCCACCTAGTCGGCCTATTGTAGGGTGCAAATGGGTTTACAAAATCAAGCATCATTCTGACGGCTCAGTGGCTCGATATAAGGCTCGTCTTGTCGCTAAGGGCTACTCACAGCGTCCTGGTCTTGATTATGATGATACCTTTAGCCCCGTTATTAAACCTGTTACTATACGGGTAATTCTTTCCCTTGTTGTATCTTTCAATTGGACCATTCATCAGCTTGATGTGGATAATGCTTTTCTTCATGGTTATCTCAATGAGGAAGTTTATATGGATCAACCCCCTGGATTTGT
The DNA here is from genome assembly GCA_030064425.1 of Trapa bicornis. Taxonomy (NCBI): domain Eukaryota; kingdom Viridiplantae; phylum Streptophyta; class Magnoliopsida; order Myrtales; family Lythraceae; genus Trapa; species Trapa bicornis. The sequence goes on along the minus strand of CM057760.1, from coordinate 16,573,011 downwards.
TGATCCTTGCTTTCCTAGCCATGTTTGTCGCCTACGCAAATCTCTCTATGGCCTCAAACAAGCTCCTCGTGCTTGGTTCTTCCGCTTGAGTTCCTATCTTCATCAACTTGGTTTTTGTAGCTCTGTTGCTGATATCTCTCTATTTATCTACCGCACGAGTGAGTTTGTTATTTTTCTACTTATCTATGTTTATGATATCATTCTCACTGGTTCTTCTGATGCACACATTGGGAACATCCTTCATGCCCTTCATAGAGAATTCTCTATTAAGGATCTTGGTCCACTTCATCATTTTTTAGGCATTAAAGTTACTGCTCACTCTCATGGTTTATATCTCACACAGCAGAAGTATATTCATGATCTTCTCTCTCGGGCTGCCATGAGTACTTGTAAGCCCATTTCCACGCCAGTTGCCTCTGGTCCCTGACTTTCACAATATGATGGCCTTCCTCTTCCTGATCCTACTGAATATCGTCAACTTGTGGGCTCTCTACAGTATCTCACTCTCACTCGACCTGACATTGCATATGCGGTTCTTCAAGTTTGTCAATTTATGCATCGTCCCACCACTACTCATTGGACTGTTGTTAAGCGCATTCTCTGCTATCTTCAAGGGACACTTCATCATGGTCTTACTCTCTGGCGACATCCTCCTTCTAGTCTTCACTATTTTTCTGACGCTGACTAGGCCGGAAATCCAGATGATCGACGTTCTGTTAGTGGTTTTGCAATTTTTTTTTGCCACAATCTTATCTCATGGAGTTTTAAGAAACAACGAACAGTCGCTCAATCTAGCACTGAGGCCGAGTACAAAAGTCTTGCCAATGCAACCGCTGAGCTAATCTGGCTTCAGTCTCTTCTTAAAGAACTCGACATCTCTTCCACTCATTCTCCAATTTTGTGGTGCGATAATCTTTCAGCCATTTATCTCACTACCAACCCCGTCTTCTATGCTCACACAAAACATATTGAGATTAATTTTCATTTTGTTCGTGAATAAGTGCGTCAAAGTTTACTCAGTGTTTTTTTTATAGGAAGTACTGCTCAATTGGCGAATTTTCTCACCAAAGGTCTCCCTTCTACCCGTCTCTCTCTTTTACGAGACAAGCTCAACATCCATGAACTCCCATTGAGCTTGCGGGGGAGTAATAACTAAAATATTACTTAATTATTGTATATATTAATACATTTATCACACCATTTAATATAGTGATTTATTACCGCACTTAATGTAGTAACGTATTTTGTAACTGTTTATTATTTATTATTGAGTTGTATATAAATAGGATGTTATAGTATAGTCAATAATACAACACAATCTTATCTATCGGGTGTGCTCTTTCTCTCTACTCTTTCTTTTCTAAATTTCTTCATTTCCTTTACCAATTATCTTGGGAAGTGTGATACTCATATAATGGTGCATTGGTTTATGTTGCATTCCTCTATAATCATCTCAGTCAGAGTCATATAACTCTTATGTCAGGACTACACTAGGAAGCCTTGAATTTCAAAATCTAATTTCACAATCTATTATACAATTAAAAGAAATCAAGTTGTCTAAACAATCAAAGTCTCTTACCTTAAAAATCCTTGTGTGATACCAAAAACTCCAAATCCACCTTGGAGGTCCAACTAATTTTGTTTAGGCCTACTTCTATTACTTGCCCAACTAATTTCAATGCTTAATTGGACTTGGACAAAAGCTCAAATTCATGTAAGTTTCAACTTATAAATCAAAGTTTAAGCAACTTAGCCCAATATTACATGTCACACCCCGACCCGATTCACGATTGACGGTTTGAACCACTTCGCCAATCCCCTCGATATTATAATGGTAGGTAGCTTTACCAATGTAACATTGGAGGGACTGAGGCTCGAAATAAACATCCATACAACAATTTTTAGTAGAAATTTAAAATTTTCTTTCAAAGTGAATAGTGAACCCAAAATATTCATACAATACCCCAAAAATTAAAGCAACTGATAAGTATAACATAAAAAGCTTCATACGCGATATCTCGAGGTCCTTATCTCAATCACACAGATTCTGTAGGCGACATCCCAACTTATACCACGCGGAACTTGGATTTCACCTAAAATTTGTGTTAGGGAGGAGAGTGAGCTCACAACTCAGTGAATGAGATACTAACATCGTGTCATTACAAGGATTACTACTTTAGACTTCACGTAAAAATCTAACATAGATTTTATTCATGATTTTACACAATTAATCATTTACATGTTTTACCCGACCCTTGATACCCTTGTCTCGACCACCCAAAAATGTAATCACACTTATGTTGGGGCCAGTCCTCCTCTCTCCTCCCCAATTCACATCAAATAATATATGTAATGCACATAACAATACCTGATGATAACTCATTATCTATGTCATGCCCGGAAGATGTGTCACAATTTTAATGGGGGTATTATGAGAGTGTGTGAGTCATGTGTACTCTACACAACCGACACCTCTCGAGTTCGTCTCTTATTGGATCACTTGGCATCCTAAGGTCATGAAATTATTCCGCCTGTCTCCTTATCATGCCTATGTACACATATGATTCAATTCCGCCAAACTTCTCATCGTAGCGGTGTACTTAGTGGGACCACACCCGAATATCAACCATGCGTCTTAGGTAATTTGGAAGTAAAGATCTCTATCTCCCTTTATTAACCACTTCTAATATACCATGGGCATCGACCCTATCTCGTTAGGTGTCCTATCAACGCCCCAACTTCTTGTCGGTATATATAAACACATATCAAAACTCAATATGATTTGCACACATCCTCTACTCATGTTATCACAAAGTCTAGTACTCAATATGACCAACTTCATGTCTTAGATGCATGTACATAAAAAATAAGCATATGCGTGTGCAATTAAAATCATATGGAGCTTGTTACTTCACTTAATGGCTCCCTAATTCAGATGCATGAACTAAAATCAATAAGCAATATACATTTTCAATTCACGATCAATAGGAACTTGATCATTAATCTAATCAGCTCTATAACCCATATGCAAGCACTAAATTAATTAATATGCATTTTCAATTCACAATACTAGGAGCTTGACCCCTAATCTGACTTGATCTATAATATAGATGCATGCAATATGTCAATAAGCAGCATTATGTTCATAATTCTTAAACATGAGGAGCTTGGTCATTAACTCGACCAACTCATGTCGGCAAATCATTCTTGGGCGCAAAGCCTCAATTTACATAGTATTAGCATGCGACTATGGCTTATCATGGTGTACTCACCCTATCTCGTCTAGTCATTTCATAAAATGGTATACTTTAGTAAACATGCATCCATATCATTTTTCTTTAATTGTCAAATGGTTTTCCAAAACATGCCTCATGTATTTTAAGGTATTATAGGAAAATAATAAAGCACATTATGTTGGTCCAATCGAACTTGGCGTCACTACTCCCACTCACTATTTTTATTGAAACTTGTTCGTTCCGACTGATTTTTCCAATTCTATTTGGGTTGCGAGATCTTCAGCTGATAGATGGTGTATTGTCTATAGAGACAGTGTATAATATTGGGATTAGTTTAAGTACTAAATAAAAATATAATTGTTACCTAATAAGTTTCCTAAGAAATTACGATTTTGCACCTCAAGTCCGATTTACTCCACTCATATGTCGAAGAACCGTTCTATCTAACCTCCTTCTAAGGTTTGTTTTACTCACTTAGGGTCATAACCTTCTATAGTTATATTTTCCCATATACTTAGAAATCCTTAACTCTCACTTAGGTACCTTATTTTCCCAAAAATGCATTTTGGTTGTTAAGTTGGGCAAAACGAACATTTTGCTCTTTAGGACTTAAAATCCACTTTTTTTGGACCTTAGACTTTTCCAAGTCTTTCATTTGGGTCCTCAAATTTCTTTAGGTCTTATTCTGGTCCATAAAATACCTTAGAATATCTCGTAAATCTCATTTCTCCACTATTTGCAAAATAGTCCTTAAGTTTGAGAAAAATTACCATTATGCCCTTTATGACTTAAATGTCATTCTTTTGGAACCATAAATTTCCCAAGTTTTTTATTTGTGTATTCAAGTTTATTTGGGTTTTATTTTGATCCTCAAATACCTTAGAGAATTTTCTAAGTCTCATTTTCTCACTATTTGTAAAATATTCCTCAAGTTGGGCAAAATTATCATTTTGCCCTTATACTTTAAAACTTATCTTTTTGTGACTTTAGATTCTCCAAATCTTCCATTTATGTCCATATATTACCTTAAGTCTCGTATCATTTGTGTTCTTAAACTCCCCAAAAATCACTTATGGGTGCACACATTTCTCTATTTACACTTTAGTCCCTAAACTTTCTCTTTTGACCCATTTTGGTCCTTAAGCATTCAAAATATACCATGCAAGTTTCAAAACTTTACCAATCTTTCCAAATGGTCCTAAAACCTTACTGATACCCTTAAAAAGACCCCTAAGAAAATTTATTCTCAAATTGGTCATTTAACTTATCCATATTTACATTTTGGTCATCAACCTTTGCTTTCCAATAAAATAATTCCTAAAAATTCTCAAACTCGAATATGATGTCCCTAAGGACTCCCCTAGGCTATCATGGCCTTGCATGGTTGGGGTTGGTTGAAACAGTGATGATCAGAGCTAGATCTAAGTTAGTAGTTTATCGAGTAAAAGTTGAGTCAAGGTCAGGATCTTACCGTGGACGATGACTTGACCAACGACACTAGTGTAATTGAAAGTTGACTATTAGAGGAGTCTGCGACCACTTGAAGCACATCAAACAGAGATCTAAGCAACCTACAATGTCCATTTTATTAAACTCTATCACAACTAAAGCTAGTAGACACTTCTCAAAACTTATTCGACCTCAATACTTGTCCAAAATATATGAGGCCGATGGCGATTAAAAGTTGGACCAAAAAGAGTCAGTAGTATTTTTCATGGCCATTATTGGTTATCGAGGACATTGGATATGACCAAGGAAACAAATGTTATGTTTTTGGCTGGCATAGTGCTTGTACTATTCAATCACGCCAATGCTGGTAGAGCTAATGTCGGTGGCCAAGAGAGATGGCATTGAAAAGTTGTTTCGAGTAGATTTCCAGTGACACCTAAATCACTCATTTTGGTGGTTAGGAGAGGAAATGGTGCCCTCTATAGAGGCCATCCAAGCTTTATATGGTCGTAAATTAGACTTAATTAACTATTTGATCATAACTTCCATTCATCATTTCATAGTCTGTAGCTTTCTAAATGAATTAATTAGTGTGCTATGGATTTTGGATTATGATGGGGAAAATCTAGGTAAAAGTCAAGTTTCTGCTGTTAAGTTAGGTGATTGGGACGTTGTGCACCCACGTGTGCCTCGCATGTCCTACCCCTTTGACTAACTCGACACTGTTTAGAACCAGTTTCCAAGAAATTTCTTAGTCGGTTCGACCATTTCTTGACTGGTTCTCCCATAATTCGACTGGTTCTTGGCTCAATAATAATTTAAAATTTTTTTGTTCAATTTCATATTGAATGGGCTCAAGAATCACTCAATTTCAATTTGTTTAGCCCTCTCTAAAACTTAGGGGGTTTTGTGACCCAGGTTAGTTCAAACCTAGTATGAATCGATTTTTCCTTAGATTTTCCCCAATCCTTGGTTTGCCATCAAGGGATGCTCTCTAAGGGTCTTTAATGACCTTTGTCATTGATTTAGGTTATAGTTCAAACTAATCCAATCTGGTTCAATTTCTAATATCGATTTTAGTTATTGTTTCTTATTTGACCTCGATTTTTGGTTTAGTTTGACTTGATTTCCTGTTTAATATTCCCAATGTTAATACTCCCTTCCTTTTAGAAGGTTTACACCCAAAACTAAATCATTCCTTTAGTTAACTGAACTTGAAAAGTTCTTTACTACATCCAAGCAACAATAGAGAAAATCAGAAGAAATTCGAATATTTCTCCTTCATAGTTGTCTCAATTTCCCAAGTTTCTTCCTCAACCTGGTTACTACGGTATAGTAATTTTACCATTTTAATCTTCTTCATTTGAAGACTCTTTTCTGGTCGGTCTAGAATGCATACATGTTCTACTTGATATGTTAGAGCTTCTCCAACTCTGGAGGAGGTTGGTCCATCACATGTCTTGGACCAGGCTCGTACTTCCTTAGTATAGACACATGAAACATATTGTGGATTATCACCAACTTTTTATTAACATTAGTTTATATGCTACCGGTCCAACGCTTTGTACAACAGAGTAGGGTCTAATGCACCTGGGGTTTAATTTCCTCTTGTAATGGAATCGAAGTACTCTTTTTCATGTGGATACCTTCAAAAATACCTTATCATCGACCTCAACATTTAACTCCCAACGTCAGTTATCAAGATAACTTTTTTGTCGGTCCTGTGCAACCTTGAGTTAGTCAGTTATTACCCTTATTTTCTCGATGGCATCTTCAATGAGCTCTACTCACTTCAATTTGCATTTGCCCACTTCATACTAGTATAATGGGGCCCTATATTTTCTCCCATGCAAGGCCCCATACAGGGGCCATGTGTATACTATCTTGGTATTTTTTTGTTTTAGGTAAACTCCATTAGGAATAAGTAGTCTTCCCCCCTTTTTTGCCAAAGTTTAGGAGTTAGGTACATAACATGTCATCCAAGGTTTGGATAGTTTGCTCACACTGTCAATCCACCAGCGGAAGAAATGCAGTGCTCATATGCAGTTTCATCTCGACCGAGCTTTGTAGACTCGACCAAAATCTACAAGTGAATCGTAGATCTCTATCCAATACTATGAATTCTAGTACCCCATACAAGCGTACAATCTCAACTACATGTAGCTTGGCCAACTTCTCCACCGAGTGTGTCAACTTGATGAGTAGTATATAAGTGACTTTTACAAGTCAATCCATGATAAACCATATCACATCATGTCCTTTAGCTGAAGGAGGTAATCCATTCATGAAATTTATCATGATCTTTTCCCATTTTAATTCGGGAATAAAGTGTGATTGTAGTAATCCAACTAGTTTCTGATGCTTGACTTTCACTTGTTGATATGACATACATCAATCGATATATTTTGTGATTTCTCTTTTCATCTCTAATCACCAATATCCCTTCTTGAGGGTTCTATACATCTTGGTGCTACAAGTATGCATTTCATATATTGAGTCATGTGCCTCTTTAAGTATGACACTTTTCAGCAAGGCATCTTTGGGTACCACTACCCGAACCATGAAAACTAGAAGTTTATTTACTCTTATGTAGAAATCGGTGGTTATCACTTCCATGATGCTCTCAATGTACTTCTTCATATCTGAGTTGGTCTTTTGCTTTACCGGGATATGTTCCACAAGTTTTGGTTGGACTGTCACGTTTGCTAATAGACAAGCAATTTCTAAGTCCATGTCTAAAGATATCCGTAGTTGTTTTATTTGTTCTAGCACTGGTAGGTACACCTATCACACCCCACCCCAATTCATCGATCGGTGGTCACGTGTAACTCACCAATCCTTTGATGTTACAATGTTGGGTACCTTCACCATAGTAAAATCGGAGGGACTAAAGCTACTGATATAATAATTCCCTGTATTTTTCAACAGAAAGATGAGTTTTTCTTTTTCAATACAAAGAGCGTGCCCAAAACTGGTTTCAAATAGTAGTTAATAAGAAACAAATTTAAACCTTCAAATGTTGGTCCAAAGGACTACCACAAGCGGCGCTCGAGTGGAAGATGCTCCCCCACCAACGTCCCGAGAATCTTCGACCGTTACTTGCAATCGTTTTGGCAAAGGGGGTGAGCTCACAGCTTAGTGAATGGAGTATCAACGTCGGGCCACTACATGGCTTATAACCTGAGACTTCCCACTTAAACCTCCTAACACAAATCATATTGTGGGTTTTAACACTTTCATATCATTATGGTTTATCTCACCACTTGTGTGAAACCCGACCCTTAGACCAAGTAAACCCGGGAAAGAACCGGCGGTTTGAGAAAACTGAGCCAAAAAAGGAACAAAAAATGATAAAGAAGGATTAAAATGGGAAATTGGAAAATCCCAAGTGACCAAATATTCATAAAATTCACGATGAAGAATCGGGAAGTGGAACTGATGAGAGAATCGGACCGATTCAGGGTGAACTCAACCCAAACTAGACCGAACTGGCATGAACCATAGTGAACTAGTTCACAAATTCAATTTTCTAGGTGGATTTAAAATGTCAATTTAGGAAATTGAGACCATCATTAAATAGAAAATAAATTTAGTTAAATTTAGAAAATTTTAAATTTCAAAAAAATGGTCGAATTGGGCCCGAACTGGCCAATTTTCAAATTTTGGATAGCGAACCCGGTTGGACCGGTTAATGGACCAGTTAACGGGTAACAGACAACGGTCAACAAGCAATGGTCAATGGCTGATATGGTAGCCACGCTAGAACTCCAGGTTAGAAAAAACTTACCAATCATAGCACGCCACATGGCACGACCACCACGTGGCACGATCGCCATGTCAACATCTTCAACCTTCAGACACTAATAGAGAGAAGGGATGAGAGAGAGCCGCTAGAAAAGCTAGAGTCTCCGGCGACTCGAAAAACTCTTCGATCAGGACGTTGGCAGCCAAGTCGGAGGCCGAGTCTTACGCTGGTGGGTAGCCTGAATAGTTCCCAAGCTCCCTATATAAAGAGCACCTCTTCATTCATTCTCAGCATCCCACAATCGAGTGAAGAAGAAAAAGAAGATGAAGAAGAAGAAGAAGAAGAGTGCACTTTTCGGCGTGTTGTGAACCAAAACTCTGATGATGGGACTTTTCTCAATCTTTGAAGCCACATTGGGTGTCGTTGGAATTAGGAGGAAGTCCTCTACCTGACCATACCTTCCATTTAGCTTGAGAGCCACTGAGGGAGAATGAGGAAGCTCAAACAATACAGCCGCTCCTCAGCCAGAGAACTGCTCAACCCCCGACAACCACTTTGAGCCTTCCCATGGCTAATTACGGCCAAACCAAGTCCCCTACGCCCCACCTATAGGTGTCCCAACCTTCCCCTGAGCTAAAAAGGTAAGCTCCCTCTACTACCCTTCGCTGGAAAACACTGTTAACGGCCGAATTTTGTAAAAACTTTAACACTAAAATTCACACCGCTCAGGTCATCAATTAAAGCGGGGTTTGATCTAGGAAGGATCCCCACAATGAGAGCAACACAGTGGTAACCGAAGCTCTGATCACCAGACCCTCACTAGTAATATATTGAAGCTTTCTCTCCCTAGACTGAATTTCCTGGCGAAGCTCCGTTTGAGCTCATTTCTAAGTCAAATAAAGCGGTTCAAAGCTTAAAATGATGAGGGAGACATAGGGAATATGATTCAGATCACCAATTGAGACAATTAACCACGTTTTAGGGGTCAATTGAATGAAATTATGATTCGGGGATATTTTTAAGAAATTAGGCAATTTGGGGATTTTTGGGAAATTGGGGGTCGAATTGCAATTTAAGGAAAATTAGGGCATTTTCATGAACTTAACTTCTAATTGAGATCCAATTTGGAAATTGGATGAAATGGAGGCCAATTGATAATTTTTGAAAGTTAAAGGACCAATTAGTAATTTTTTAGAAGTTAAGGACCAATTGACAATTTTAGAAAAATTGAGGATTAATTGGTAATTTTGGAAATTTTAAGGACCGTGAGGAATAATTGGAAGTAATAGGAACTTAATAGTGGTTAAATTACGTTTAGGGACCCAAATGTAAGATTATAAACATTAAGGGACCTAAATGCAATTAAGGCATAAGGCGAGGGCCTATGCACAAATACTCGAAACTATTAGGTCCCTTATGTCGATTCTCCTAATAAGGGTACTCGAATCATGTAGGAGATCATTGTTCAAGTACCGGTGCAAGGAAGTGCACCACGAGTCAAGATCTCACCGAGACGGCCACGTCACTATTACCGGGTGAGTGAGAACCGCTATGACGTCAATTCCAGTTAAAATGACAGTTTAGCTTTGAAAAATATTTTTCAGAATTAGTCTCACGTGACTGGGTGACTCTACTTAAAACTTTTAGGAGCTAATTTTGGTAACGTTTTTGCAGAATTCGGCCATGAACAGTATTTTCCAGTGGAGAGAACTTACCTTCTTAGCTTAGGGGGAGGTTGGGACACCTCTAGGAGGTCAAGCTTGGCCACAACTGGCCAGGGGAAAGCTCGAAGTGGTCTACAAAAGATCAGTTGTTTTTTGGCCAAGGAGTGACAGCGGTTTGGTCCAACAAGCTCAACAACTCAGACTAGGATCGGCAGGTATCACACTCAATTTCTCGTTAATTAGACCGTTTAGCATTTCTCATCACATGCTAGTTCTGGACGGGTCTATACCAATGTTCATAGGCCTTGGGCCCACTTGCTTTCCGAGCCTAAGCCCAAAATTAGCTCCCAAATATTTTAAGTAGAGTCACCTAGTTAGAAGAGGCTAATTCTGGGAAAATCATTTTTCAAAAGAGCCTTCATTCCAACCGAAATGGACGTTATAGCGATTTCCACTCACCTGGTAATATCGGAGAGGCCGTTCTGGCGGAGTTTGGCTTCATGGTGTTCTTCCGGAAGTCGACGCTCGAGCCGTCTGCTCCTACATGACATGAATATCCATATTAGGGTACTCGACTAAGGGACCACATCTTTTTGAGCATTTGCATATAAGCCCTCATATTTTTCCTTAATTGTAATTTGGTCCCTAAGGTTTGTGCTTTTACCTTTAAGTCCTTATTTGTCCCTTCTTTTTAGATAAGCCCCTAGAATTTCCAATTATCCTTCTTGGGTCCATAATTTTATCAAAATTGCCCATAGGCCCCTAAATTTTCTAAAATTTTCATTTAGCCCAAAAATTTTCCAAAACTACAATTTGACCCCAAACTTTTCAAAATTTACAAGTTGGTCCTCCATTTTATCAAATTCGCCCAATTGACACTCAATTGGTAGGGAATTTCATGATAATATCCTCAATTTTATCAATTTTCCATTTGGCCTCCAATTTTCGAAAAATCCCTAATTTGCCCAAATTTCTCAAAATATGCATTATGGCCCCTAAATCTCAATTTCGTTAAATTGACCATCAAAACATGGTTAATTACCCCCATTCTTGATTTGGATCACTTCCTTTATTTTTTTTCTCATCAATTTAAGCCCTGAACCACTTCATTTGGCTTAGAAATGAGCACAAATGGAGCTTCGCCGAAAAATACAATCTAGAGAGAGAAAGCTTCGATATCTTACCGGTAGGGGTCCGACGACCGGAGCTTTGGCTACCAATGCGTTGCTCTCATCGTGGGGATCCTCCCTAGATAAAACCAAGCCTTAATTGATGACTTGAGCGGTGTAAATTTTATAGTTCATATTTTTGCAAAACTTGTGTCACGCCCCGACCCGGTTTGGTCGGATCCCCCTAAGCAACCTGCCACTCCCTTTGGTCCATGAAGGATTTCACCCTTTTCTAAACCGCGAGAAGTAAGGAGTCCTTTTTCTTGTCTTTTCGTGGAATAGAATTATACAAAACTAAATTTCTTAAAATAGACATACATATCTTATAGGGAGGTCTTTACGGTTGATTTTCCCTGGGTTACCTAAAAGGGGTAAAAGGGAGGGGGTAAGCAGGTGTTGGGCGAGAGTTTTCAAAATATCTTTTGTTTATCAAACCATCCTAGGTTATCGTTTTCTTTAAAGAGAGGTTTCCTAAATTTCGGTTTTTTACCATTTCTTTTTTTTAAAGGATTCTCAAACTCAAATCTTGAAACCATTTTCCCATTTCCATATTAGGTGTGTTAAGCTTTCTTACACCATGCCCTTGCCTTGGGAGGTGTTTAGCAAACAACACATTCCCTTCATCAAGAAGGGTACACACATTCGCAAGTACAACCCATACACTGCACCCACTTGTGGATCGGAGCATCTTTACCGTCCACCAAGATAGAAGTCCATCCACTTCTACCAAGGGTCTGAGTGGATGTTCTTGACATCTGACTCTCAAACCCGAATGTCACTCTGTGTCCGTATGAGGACAAAGACCTTATCCAGGTCTCGTGCGCATGAAGCCCCAAAAGGGTTGCTTCAGGAAGCCTAAATGCAGTAGCTTCGTGGAGTCCAAACATAGTAACCTCGTGAAGTCCAAACACAGTAACTCCGTGGAGTCCAGACATAGTAACTCCATGACTAACTGGTATGACGAGAAACCTAAACATAGTAGCTTTTATTTCCCTTATCTCCATCATGTCGTCCAGCAGCCCTTAGGATGGACGCATCACTACCCCTCTTAGGCATCTTGATGGTCATGTACCTCAAGTGCATGCACAAACAAAGTTTTCACATAGAGTCATTTATCTTTGGTGCCACTGGTCCAACGGCCCTGACCCTCAACCCGACCTGTAGCTGTTTGTCTAGGTCGGTCTGTCGACCTAATACTAACGCACTGCCACCAGTCCCTCGAGTATTGTTGATCCTAACTCGGTACCATGGCGAAATCATACAATATTTTCATTAGAGTTTTCATGGCTTTCTTAATTCAAGTTTGTTTATGAGCTCCTGATCGTGCCCACTAGCCTTGGGCCCATCGTATGTGATTTTCCAAAACTGGGCATTTAGCCCCAAAATTTCAAAACTGAGGCCTCTGGCCTATCTGAGTTATTCTAGCTCCCATCAAGAAGGTCTCCCAAAAAGTTTGAGCATTGGCACATAGTCAGGAGAGAACACTTCTAACAAAACACATTTTCACTTTATTACATCAACCGGGTGTGATGATATCTCAACTTAGAACCGGCAAGTGGGCTTCTCCTTCCTTCAATGAAGTCCATTATACCAAAAAGGGTGTGATTTCCTTTACTTACAATCGGTAAGTAGGTTTTAACTTCGTTTGCCCATCACCCTAACTGGGTATAATGTCAAAATTCCACTTACAAGTGGTTTTTCTTTTCTAAAGTGCTCATCATCCCAACCGGGTATGATGTGAATAAGCCCACTCACAAGTTGATTTTCAATTTAGTAAAAGTGTTCATCACCCCAACCGGGTATGGCGTTAATAAGTCCCACTCACAAGTGGTTTTTTATTTCCAAAGTGCTCATCATACCAACCGAGTATGATGTATAATTAAGCTCACGCACAAGTGGATTTTCAGTTTAGTAAAGGTGTTCACCACCCCAACCGGGTATGACGTTAATAAGTTACACTCCCCTTTTATCTAGAGACATGTTCATCCTAGAGGGATTCCCAGGTACCCATCCCTGATTGGTCTTATTGGTGTTTCTGATACTTCCCAATTTTCCTTAAATTTGGTTGTTACATGGTGGATGTCGAGATTGAGAATTTCATAGGTAGGGAGTATTAATCTGGTAGATCTAATGTGATCATGGCAAAGATGATGTTTGAGGTGTGAACAAGGACTAGTGGACTAGGTAGGTCTCTTCTACTCGAATTGCTCTCTTAGCTTAGTTGGTGTCGCTCTAATCAATTATTCTAAGCTCCTTATATAGTTGTAAAATTGTTTGTTAAATGGGAAAATTTTGTTACTACATTATTTCTTATTGATATATTCTGATTGTAGTTGATGGAATTCCAACATTTATCATCATAAATGAGAAGGAACTCTAACACTTTCTCATTCTTATTCATGATACCTGAAATCACTACTCTCATTAACTCAACTTTTGATTCCTTATGCACACATCAAATACCCATCTTATTATAATAGATAATTCTCACTTAATTTACATTTTCTTAAATGCTTTACATTAAATAGCCCATGTTAAATGGGGCGCCCAACTTTAGCCTTTTATTCTATGGTATTTTCCCCTTCATTATGTGCTTTATGATACTTAAATGTTATCGGTTATTATTTTCCCCTTTATTCTCATTAAATTAAGAAATTGATGGGTAATTGAATGTAGGTATTAATTTGTTGGTATTTATGATAGGGGCGTAAGACTAATAGTCCAAAGTACTAAGGTACTAGACCAAATTCACATGATCTCATTATTTTCACGTAAACGAATTTACTAGGTATTTACCCTATCCATTCCATTTCGATAAATGATAATAAAATTGTAAATATGTATGGTTGGATTTTCACAGTGCCTAGTCTATTTAGGACCCTTTTAATTCCACAACTATTATTTTCTATGGTCCAACATTATATAAATCTATGTTTTATATCTGCATTCACTTAGTAGTATGATGGAGTGGAATTGTTATTTAAATTCCTCATGTAGACTTGGATTTCATTCTTTTTTGTATAACATAACTATATTGCTACTTAGAACATCTTAATAAAATTATTGGTGTATTTATTTGATAATGGTACAACCTCAACTCTCAAATACTTTTCCCCTTTATATTTGTTTGGAAATTAATTTTGTACATGTATATATATACCCTTATATGTAAACATCTCTTCAACATATATATATATACATAATTAACAATTATATATATAATATTTAATTTCCGCTTAAATTCAACGCACTTAACTCGATTCCATTGAATTATTTATTTCGGTCGAAACAAAACTTTTCATTTTATTTTAAATCAAATTTTCTCTAATTATATTAATTAAATTTTAAACTTATAATACAATTCCGAAAATATTTTCGACAGAAATTTCGAGTTACTAAAAACACGGTGTGACAACTTGGTCATGAATAGTATTTTTCGGCAAAGGGCGTCGAAGGGAGCTTACCTTCTTAGCTCGGGGGAAAAGTTGGGACACCTCCAAGTGGGGCGTAGGGGGTCTGGTTTGGCCGCAATTGGCCAAGGGAAAGCTCGAAGTGGCTACAGGGGGTTGGGCAGTTTTCTAGCCGAGGAGCGACAGTACTATTTGAGCTCCCTCGTTCCTCCTCGATGACTCTCGAGATGAATGGGGGGGTATGGCTAGGTAGAGGACTTCATCTCGATTCCAGAGACACCCAATGTGGCATCGGAGACTGAGAAAAGTTTCATTGCCGGAGCTCTGGTTTGCTTCTCGTCAGAAAATGGTACTCTTCTTCTTCTTCTTCGCTCAATTATGGGATGCTAAGGAGGAATGGAGGGATGCTCTTTATATAGGGAGCTCGGCAACTGTTTAGGTACCTATCGGCGTAAGACTCGGCCTCTGACACAACCGTCAACGACCACATCAGAGAGTTTTTCAAGTCGCCAAAGACTCCAGCTTTTCTGTCCTCTCTCTCACCTCCGTTCTCTCTGTTAGCGGTTGAAGGTTGAAGACGATGACGTGGCAGACATGCCATGTGGTGCTCTATGATTGGCCAGTTTTCTAACGTGGAGGTCCAACTCAACCGTCGCGTCAGCCATGGACCAGTTGATCAGCCATATGGCAACCTCTCAATGGTTGCTCATATATGCATTGCAGGCTGGCAGGTCGCTGACAGTTGGTCGGACATGGCAGCCTCCCATTGACTGTCCATGTCAGGGTGGCTATTGATGGGGCGTCGTTGACCAATGATTTGTCCGGTCCATTGATTGGATGGACTATTGACCAGTCTAGTTCGTTGATTGATCCGATTAGATCGGGTTCGTTGATTGGTCAGATTTGATCGGGTTCGTTGTCCCGAATTCGAAAATTAGCCGGTTCGGACCAAGTTCAAATAGTTTTCTAAAATTTAAAATTTTTTAAATTCATCTAAATTCATTTTCTATCTAAAGGTGGCCTCAATTTCCCAAATTGACATTTTTAAGCCAACTAGAAAAATGAATTATTTAACCGATTCACTATGGTTCATCCCGGTTTAGTCTGGTACGGGTCCGGTTCACCACGAACCGGTCTAGTTCCCTTCTCAAATCCACTTCCCGATTCTTCCTCACAATTTTTGTGAATTTTTTGTCACTTGGGATCTTCTAATTTCCCACATTAACCTTTATTTACCATTTTTCATTCATTAATTGGCTCAGTTCTTCATATGTAAATCTTTACCGGTTCTTTTTCTAGTTTTCCTTGGTCCAACAGACGGGTTTTATAGCTTCGTCTTCTTCAATCGTTTGAGGGTAGGGGAGGACAAATGGGGAGGAGCTATTTATATAGAGAGCTCGACAACTACCAAGGCTACTTAGTCGTCCCTTACTTTGCCCAAATCTCGCCCGTTCACAGTTAGCTCAGAGAGGATTTTGGAGATCGAGCATGTAAACCCCGTCCTATTAAAATAAGAAAATCGGGAAAAGAACCGATTGTTTCCAAAGAGTAAACCGAGTCAGTTCATGAACCTTAATAGATAGAGAAAGAGCAAAAGGGAAATTTACAAATCTTGAGTGATCTAATGAGTCATAAAAGTCATGGAAAAGGACTTCAGGACAAATTGGAAAAAAAAAAACCAAACCGGTTCAGGTAAGCCAGACCTAAACCGATTTGAACAATCATTAAACAAGTTTCTAAATTTATTTTTCTAGGTAGCTTAAAATATTCAAATTGGGGAATTAAAGACACCAATTGATAGAGAATGAATTTAGATGAATTTAGAAATTTTTTATTTTGAAAAACCTGATCAAATTGAACCTTAATCGGCCGATTTAAGCATTGAACCCGGTTCGGCCCGATTCAGAACAGTGTCGTCTTCTTCCTTCAAATGACAACACTGTTCATTCGATGGAAGAACAGACAACACCGGCAAAGTTGAATCACCTCCATTCAGGGTGTTTCAAGTCATGAATGAGTGCCATCAACATGCCAAACGATTAGGTAGAGAGTCCCTGAACTCCCCATATAAAGAGCTCCTCTCCATTCATCCTCCTCACACCTAAAAACTCCATTCTCTCATAACTGCTATATTTTTTAGTGGCGCTCGAACCAGAGCTCCGTGACATGCCTAGACCCGGTTTGGTTGGATCTTTGTCAATAACCCGCCACTCTCCCAGTTTATTACAGGTTTTCCCCTCTTCTAAATCGTAGGGAGTAAGGCGTCCTTCTTACCTGTATATTTCCTAAAATAACATTTATCAAAACTGAATATAAATTTTACATACCAACCTTAAGGTTCGGCTACCGATAGATCTTTAAGGTTGGTTTTCCCTTGGTTTCCTAAAAAGGGTAAATGGAGGGGGTGAGTTTGACAACTCGGTGAATGGGTGTTGGGTGAGAGTTTTCACAAAAATCAATTTTAATCGGAGTGTGCCAGACTCCTTATTTCATTAAAAATACTTTTATTCAAATTTCAGTTTATCAAGACCTTTTTCCAAGGTTTCCCAATTTATTTCCAAGAATTCTCAAAAATCCTATCCACGGTTTTCATAACCTCTTTCCCATTTCCATATTCGGTGTGTTTCACAAACAACACACGTCCTTCATCATGAAGGGATCACACACATTCGTCATATGAAGTTATGTTGATTGCACCCACTTGTGGATCGGAGCCTCTTTACCATCTACCCTGATAGAAGTCTCTGACTTCTACCCAAAGTTTGAGTGAACATCTCTGATGTTCAACCCTCAGACCCAAAATACTTTGTGTCCATATGAGGACAAAGACCTCATCCTTACCCCACCCCGGTCTCATGCACATGAAGCTACGTCGAGCTTTCTTGACTGCTGGCATGACAAACTGCCCTTATCTCCACCATATCACCCAGTAGCCTCTAAGACGTATGACTACCCCTCTTATGAGACTTGATAGTCCTAAACCTCATTGCATGCACAAAACAACAGTTTTCCTCATAAGCCTTTTAATCTTTAGTGCCATTGGTATAACGGCCCCGACCCTCAACTCGACCAACAACTGTTTGTCTCAACTGGTCCGTCAACCTCTCTTGTTGCACTACCGCCAGTCCATCGAGTATGTCAGTCCTGTCTTAGTACCATGGCCAAACACATCATTCATTTAAAATTTTCTTGGATTAAACACATGTTTGTTTACGAGCTCCAGCTCGTTACCAATTGACCTTGGGCCAACTGTACGAGATTTTCAAAATCGAGCATATTAGCCACCAAGTTCCAAAACCGAGGCCTCCGACTTATCTGAGCTATTCGAGCTCCCGTAAGAAAGGTCTTCCAAAAAGTTTAAGTAGTGGCACACAGTCAGGGAAGAGCACTTTCAAGAAAAATAATATTTCAGCTATCCATCACACCAACCGGGTGTGAGGACATCTCCGCTCATAATTGATGAACGGATTTTCTACTTCCTTCCAAGAAGTTCATCACACTAACCAGGTATGATCTACTTACAACGGCTAAGTAGTTTTTTCGTGTGTTTTCTCACTTCACCCTATCTAGGTGTGATGTAAAAATCCCACATTGTAGTGGGTTTTCATTTCCGAGGTGCTTATCATCCCAACCGGGTATGATATAAAAATCCTACTCACCCAATAATGCAGTGAATTCCTGTTAACCGTATTTTTGCCTCCACGCGAACTTGTCTTGGCTAGAGTTCCCGGTACATCGTGTTCTCACACGATATTAACATCCTTGTTCATTATCCTTTGGCCTAATAGCGTCCATTCATCACAAATGAATAACATACCCAAACTTTTCAATTATTTGCACTTAGGCCCCTAAAATACTTTTTCTTTAACTTTAGGTCCCTAATGCCCATTTTTCACCAAATTGAGTCCCGAAACTTCTAAAATTCACTTTGGGAGCTCATTTATTCAAAATCACAAAAAGGGATTCAAGTTTCCCAAATTCCCAATTTGGTCCCCAACTTTTCCAAAATTATCATTTTGCCCCTACTTTACAAAAATGGTAAATTTGATCTAAAAAATTCCAAAAATTGACCAATTGGCCCTCCAACATATTTTCCATGCCCAATTGGCCCTCAATTTAAAAAAATTGCACTTTAGTCACTCGAATTTTTGAAATCCCCAATTTCCACCTTTCAACCTAGTCGAATTTGATTTCATTAAATTGATCGATCAATCGAGCTTAATGTTGAAATTAAAGGTAAAATTAAGTTCCTACACTTCCATATGATTCAATTGAACTTTAAATCACGTCATTTGGATCCGAATTGAGCTCAAACGGAGCTTCGTCTAAAAACTGAACTTAGAGAGAGAAAGCTTCAAAAGCTTAACGTCGGAGGTGCGGCAGTCCGAGCTTTCAATTTGGGCATATAGCTCTCGTCATGAGGTTTCTCCTAGGATCAAGAATTGCATCAATTGATGCCAAATTGAAGGAGAATTTGATTAGTGAAGTTTTATCGGTTCACTCTCCAGCACTGAACGGAAATTATAGAGAGGAGCCAAATTGACTTACCTTTCAGCTTTAATTCAATCATATGAGGGCAGTGGAAGTGTTGGGAGAGCTTGGTTTGGCCTAAGAAGGGCTCGAATTGGCCATTTTTAACTCGGCCAAAATAGGGCAGCTTCAATCTATTAGAGCTTCTTCACTGTTCGATCTTGTCGGCGTTTCTCCAACGATCCTCGGAGCAAATGGAGATTACAGGCGTGTAGCTCACTTATCCCCGAATCTAAAGAACCCGACCTCACCTTATTTGGCTCAAAAAAGTGCCCAAATCGGAGCTCTGGTTCGAGCTTCACCGAAAAATGGAGCAGTAGGGAGAGAGTGGAGTTTTTAAGTGTGAGGAGGATGAATGAGGAGGAGCTCTTTATATAGGAAGCTCTAGGACTTCTTGGCCGTCTGATTCGCACCTTTATGGTGGTCATTCATTGCTTAAACTCCCTGGGAAGAGACATTTCATCTTCGACGGCGCTGCTCGATTTTACGACGAGTGAATAGTGTTGTTATCTGAAGAAAGAAGACGACACTGTTCCGTCGGACCGGACCGGTCTGAATTGGGTTCAACGCTGAAACAGGTCGGTTCAAGCCTGATTCGACCGAGTTTTTTAAAATTAAAAATTTCTATATTCATTCTCTATCAAATGGTGGACTTAATTATTCAATTTGAATTTTCTAAACCGCCTAGAAAAATGAATTTAGCATTTGGTTCAATGATGGTTCAAATCGGTCCAAACTAGTTCAATCCAATTCGGATCCAGTTCACCTGAACCGGTCTGGTTTTCTTTCCCAAATTGTCCTAAAGTCCCTTTCCAAAGTTTTTATGACTCTTTGGGTCACTTGGGAGTTGTAAATTCCCCAATTTGCCCATTCTATAGTGGTCGGGGTTTGTGAACTGGTTTGGTTTTCTCACTCACTTTGACCGGTTCTTTCCTGGTTTTCCTTAACTCCAAAGGGTGAGGTTTCCAAAGCTCCCCTCCTTTTAGGAGTTTTTTCCTCAAAACTTTATTCAACATCCTTTGTACTAAAAAGAACTTATCTTGGTATCAACTTGTTATTTATTACATACAATTTTCTCGATTATTTCCATTTAGCCCTGGTATAACATATACTCATAAATTTCTTTTCCTTTACATTGTTTACTCCCTCCATGGAATTCATCATAACTAGTATGTCTTGCTTTCGAGTCCAAAGGTATATCCCTAGGTTCACATCTTCCTTTGCTTAAGGTAAGATTGTTCCCCTTAAGGTTCTTACTCAAGATTTTAGGGTTGGGAGTTCCAAGATGTCCAATCGTTCCTCTATCTAGTTATTCTCTTTATCATTGAAACCCTTAGCTTGGTGTTCTTTCGAGCATTACGTACTTGTTTTCATAGGTTTCGGTGTTATTACCCCCATCATCCTATTTAGACCCTTCCTCCATCTGTTATTTATTTCAAATTCGATCCAAATTATGTCTGACCTCATCATGCTTACCAACTAACTCTTTCTCACTTGACTCACATTTTTCCTCGAGACTGTTGGGCTTACATGTCCCTTACAGCATGTCATATTCTAGAACCTATCTTTGACCATCTTTAATTTTTTTAGAACACTTCTATAATGGTTGTTCTCAACCTTCCAACCTTTTGGGGATCATTCATCGACCTTAATTTCCTAGTTCACCCTTTAGATTCCTATCCAAGGTATCTCCAATTGTAGGGTCTTATTTTGTATACACTTCACCATGCCCATCATATTGTCCTTCTTAGAGTGTAGTCTTTACTTCTCCCTGATCCTTCTTAGGACATCCTTGATCGTCCCATTTTTACTAGCTTCTCCCTTCCGCTAGGTTTGTCTGAAATCCTTATTTGGCTTCTTTGCTCTTCCTAAACAAGTCACAATTGGTCATCCCAGCATACTCTCATCCACTTATGCTTCTTTATTAGGTTCCTCAGCTTAGAAATTTCCCTTTTTAAGGTCTCCCTTCCCACCTTTATCCTTCCACCTAGGGACTCCTGTCCCGGGTCAACCTCCCTATCGCTCCTTGGAGGCTTTTTCTTTATTTTCTTACTATAGGTAGTCTACTTGTCATGATCTCCTTTGATGCCATCTTCCTACTTACCCGCTCCTTGGGTTTAGCTTACTCCTTGGGTCTTCCTAGTATGCTTCCTTAGGGTTTCCTTCTTTAGGAGAATCCTTTCCCTTCTTTCTCGAAATTCCTTTTTATTTGTCCTTGAGGATATCTAACCTTAAATTTCCTGATATCCTCGGATGCCATCCTTTCTGCTTCACCTTTCTTTGGAGGTTTAGTGGGTATGTCCGTATGATTTTTTTTTTACTTGTATTTCATCACAAGTTTTATAAGAAATGGAACTTTTATTATAATGATGATGAATTACAAGGTTTTTGGTTATATTGGTCTAGGGAAGCTATGGTAAGTACTAGGTTCATCCCGTGCTTCCTTCTGGTTAAGGTTGTATACTCGGGTTGGTACCCTTGACATAGTGGCTATGTCTTGTCCTCCGTCTAGTGTCCTTGGGTTTCCTTGAGGTGGTGGATGGTCACTTCGTTGGGTATTACCTCAAAGGGTTGGACAACTCTTTGCAAAGTATCTGAGTTGTCCGCATTCAAATTAGGCTCGACACGACCCTTCATGACTTTTTCGGCACCTAGGGCCAGAGGGGTTTTTCCTTTGTGGGGTTGTACTTGTCTCCCTTTGAGCACGGTAACCGTCATTTCTCCTATAAAGTCCCCATTCTTATCCCCCATTTTTGTCTACCAGGCTCCTTTTGTCTCATATTCCGATATAGAGTTAAGACATTGTCGGAGTCGGAGGAAATCTTGCTTCTTCTCATTAATTAGGTGAGGGGCCAGGTACTTCTCCGTGTATCTCTCCTCAAACTGCTCCCAAAAGGGTGTGGAAGTATGCAGGCTCCGGACATTTTCCTACCATCTTTTGGCACTACCCTCCAAGAAACATTCTGTTAGGATCACCATATCCTCTAGTGATATTCTAACTATCCCCATCAACTTCTTGAGGTTAGACAGCCAGTCCATGGTGACTCATGCATCTATCTCTCCGAGAAAAGGCTTACACTCCGGTTGACGGAGAGTCTTGAGATACTGGGAATAACAACTAGAGGGGATGATTAATAGGAGGAGGCCAAGTTTGTACTTCCTCTAGTTCAGCCCAAGAGTTGGTGCCTGCCTCAAGGATGAGGTTAGGTTGCACAAATACTCGAGTAAACTCCTCATACAACCTCTGGTGTTCTAAGCTTGGTCCAAGTGGAACTATTTGGGTTTCTCGGGGAGTTTCTATTGGAAGTGGTGGTTAGGTAGTGTCGAAGATTGCAGCTCTAGTTCTCTTGGTTCCTTTCTTGGGAGCCATCTGAAAATTTTGAAAGCATCCCTATTAATTACTATGTTCTATTGTCTTTATAATGTATTTAAGGAAATACGCTCTAATAACACTCAAGTTGTCACGCCCTTACCCGGTTTGGTCGGATCCCTGTGAACAACCCACCACTCTCCCGGTTTATAAAGGGTTTTCTCCTTTTCTAAACTGTAAGAAGTAAGGCATCCTTCTAACCTGTACCTTTCCTGGAATAACATTGATCAAAATTGAATATAAATTTTACATACATGCCTTAAGGTTTGGCTACCGATAGATCTTAAAGGTTGGTTTTCCCTAGGTTTCCTGAAAAGGGTAAAGGGAGGGGTAAGTTCAACAGCTTAATGAATGGTGTTGGGTGAGACTTTTCACAAAAATCAACTTTAATCGGAGTGTACCAAACTTCTCATTTCATTAAAAATGCTTTCTTCAAATTTCGGTTTATCAAGACCTTTTTCCAAGGTTTCCCAATTCATTTCCAAAGGATTCTCCAAAATCTTTTCCACGGTTTTCATAACCTCTTTTCCATTTCCATATTCAGTGTGTTTCACAAACAACACACACCCTTCATCATGAAGGGATCACACACATTCGCGAGATACAGTTACGCCGACTGCACCCACTTATGGATAGGAGCATCTTTACCATCCACCCTAATAAAAGTCTCTGACTTCTACCCGAAGTCTGAGTGAACATCTTCGATGTTCAACCCTCAAACCCAAAAACTTCATCTCCATATGAGGATAGAGACCTCATCCCGATCCCACCCCGATCTCATGCGCATGAAGCTACGTCGAGCTTCCCTGATTGCTAGCACGAAAAACTGCCCCTATCTCCACCATGTCGTCCAGTAGCCCCTATGACGCATCACTACCCCTCTTGGGCATCTTGATGGTCCCGAACCTAAGTGCATGCACAAAACAATAGTTTTTCTCATAAGCCATTTAATCTTTGGTGCCATCGGTCTAATGGCCCCGACCCTCAACTCGATCTACAATTGTTTGTCTCGACTGGTCCATCAACCTGTCTTGTCGCACTGCCACCAATCCATCGAGTATGTCGGTCTGGTCTAGGTACCATGGCCAAACACATCATTCATTTAAAATTTTCATGGCTTAAACTCATGTTTGTTTCCGAGCTCTTAATCATGCCAACTGGCCTTGGGCCCACTGTACGAGATTTTCAAAATCAGGCATATTATCCCTCAAGTTCCATAACCGAGACCTCCGGCCTATCTGAGCTATTCGAGCTCTCGTCAAGAAGGTCTCCCAAAAAGTTTAAGTAGTGGCACACAATTAGGGGAGAGCACTTCCGACAAAAATAATCTTTCAGCTATTCATCACACCAACTGGATATGAGGACATCTCTGCTCATAATCAATAAACGGGTTTTCTACTTCCTTTTTGGAAGTTCATCATACCAACTAGGTATGATCTACTTACAACCATTAATAAGTTTTTACGTGTGTTTTCTCACATCACCCCATCCAAGTGTGATGTTAAAATCCTACA
Source organism: Trapa bicornis (assembly GCA_030064425.1). NCBI lineage: Eukaryota > Viridiplantae > Streptophyta > Magnoliopsida > Myrtales > Lythraceae > Trapa > Trapa bicornis. Next base: position 16,548,924 of record CM057760.1, on the reverse strand, counting down.
TTGTAGTAGGCTTTCATTTTCGAGATACTTATCATCCCAACCGTTTATGATATAAAAATCCCACTCATCTCATAATGTAGTGAATTCCTCTTAACCGACTTTTTGCCAACACGCGAGGTTGTCATGGTTGGCGTTCTTGATACTTCGTGTTCCTACATGATATGAACATCATTGTTTATTATCCTTTGGCCTAATATCCTTTATTCATCAGGAATGAATAAGATACCCAAACTTTTCAATTATTTGCAATTGGGTCCCTAAAGTTCTTTTTCTTTAACTTTAGGTCCCTAATTCAAAATTTTCCCAAAATTGAGTCATGAAACTTCTAAAATTCACTTTGTGACCTCAATTTATTCAAAATCACGAAAAGGGGTTCAAGTTTCCCAAATTCCCAATTTGGTCCACAACTTTTCCAAAATTACCATTTTGCCCATACTTTACAAAAATGGTAAATTTGACCTCAAAAATTCCAAAAATTGACCAATTGGCCCTCAACATCTATTCCATGCCACTTTAGTCCCTCGAATTTTTGAAATCCCCAATTTTCCCCAAAATTTTCCCTCAATTTCCCCCTTTCAACTTGACTAAATTTTATTTCATCAAATTGACCGATCAATCAACGTTAATTCGTGAAATTGAAGGTAAAATTGAGTTCCTACATTCCACATGATTCAATGGAACTTTGAATCATGTCATTTGATTTGAATTGAGCTCAAATGGAGCTTTATCGAAAAATTGAACTTAGAGAGAGAGAGCTTCGAAAGCTTACCGTCGGAGGTACGATGGTACGAGCTTTCAATTTGGGCAGATAGCTCACGTTCTCAAGTTCCTCCTAGGATCAAGAATCACATCAATTGATGCCGAATTAAGAGAGAATTTGGTTAGTGAAGTTTCATCGGTTCTCTCTCTAGCACTGGTCAGAAATTATAGAGTGGAGCCAAATTGCCTTACCTTTCATCTCTAATTTAGTCGTATGAGGGCTGTGTAAGTGTTGGGGGAGCTTGGTTTGGTTTGAAAAGGACTCGAATTGGCCATTTTCAGCTTGGTTGAAACAAGACAGCTTCGATCCGCCAAAGCTGCTTCACTGTTCGATCACATCGGCGTTTCTCTGGTGATCCTCGGAGCAAATGGAGACTAACATCGGGTAGCTGACTTCCCTCTGAATCTAAAGAACATTACCTCGCCTTATTTGGCTCAAAAAAGTGCCCAAGTTGGAGCTCTGGCTTGAGCTTCATCGTAAAATGGAGAAGTAGGGAGAGAGTGGAGTTATCAGGTGTGAGGAGAATGAATTAGGAGGAGCTCTTTATATAGGAAGCTCGGGGATTTCTTAGCCATTCGACGGGCGCCTTTATGGCTGTCATTTATTGTCTAAAACTCCCTGGTCGGAGACTTTTCATCTTCGTCGATGCTGCTAAATTTTTCGGCGAGTGAACAATGCTGTCATTTGAAGGAAGAAGACGACACTGTTCCAAACTGAACCGAACCGGTCCGAACCTGGTTCAACGCTTATTCCGATCGGTTCAGGTTTAATTTGATCGAGTTTTTCAAAACTAAAAATTTCTAAATTCATTCTCAATCTAATGTTGGCCTCAATTCTCCAATTTGAATTTTCTAAACCACCTAGAAAAATAAATTTAGTATCAAGTTCAATGATGGTTCAAATCCCTCCAAACCGATTCAATCTGGTTCGGATCTGGTTCACCTAAACCGGTCTGGTTTTCTTTCCCAAATTTTTCTAAAGTCCCTTTTCAAGGTTTTTATTACTCTTTGGGTCACTTAGTAGTTATAAATTCTCCAATTTGTCCATTATCTAGTGGTCGGGATTTGTGAACTGGTTCAATTTTTTCACTCAGATTGACTGGTTCTTTCCCTATTTTCCTTAACTCCAAAGGGTGGGGTTTACACTCTGACTTGAGCAGCTTTCTCGGGAAGTCACCTATCTCATAGCAACCTCAGTTTGATCCTAAGACCGTTGGAGAAGCGCCGATAGAATTAAACAGCTAACCAGCTCCGATGGACCAAAGCTGCCCTATTTCGACCAAGTTGAATTCGGCCAAATTCAACCTTCCTTTGGCCAAACCAAGCTCTCCTAACATCCCCACAGTCCTCATACGACCTCAACTAAGCTGAAAGGTAAGCCAATTCGGCCCTACTCAATCGTTGCAGGTCAGATTTAGAGAGAGAAACTACAAATTTTCACTTACAAAATTCTCACTCGATTCGGGGTCAATTGTAGGAATTTTTGAGCATATAAGGTGCCTTAGGAAGAGAGCTACCTACCCAGATAGAGAGCTCGGACCGCTGCACCTCCGACGATAAGCTTTCAAAGCTTTCTCTCTCTACGCACAATTTTCTGGCGAAGCTTCATTTGAGCTTAATTCGAACACAAATGGCGCGGTTCAAAACTCAATTGAATCATATCGAAGTGTAGGAATTGATCTATACCTTCAATTGAAGCAATTAACCCCGATTGAATGGTCAATTTGATAAAATAAAATTCGGCCAGTTTGAAAAGGGGAAATTGGGGGAAAGATTTGGGGAAATTTGGGAAATTTTGGGGATTTCATAAAATTGAGGGACCATTTTGTAATTTTCCAAAATTTAGGGACAATTGACCATGGAAAAGATGTTAGAGGACCAATTGGTCCATTTTTTGGAACATTTGGGGTCAATTTTCTATTTTTGGAAAGTAGGGGCAAAATGGTAATTGTTGAAAAGATGGGGACTAAATTAGAAATTTCAGAAACTTGATCCCTTATACATTTTTTAGTAAAATGAGAACTCAAAGGGAATTTTAGAAACTTTGGAAGTCAAATTGGGCAAAGGTTTGCATTGGGGACCTAAAGTTAAGAAAATTAAACTTGAGTGACCTAAATGCAATTTATCGATAAATTGTGAACCTAGGCTATTATTCCAAACCTTAAGTGATAAGGCTACTCAATTCATGTAGGGACAAGTGTGATCGGAATGCCAGCAAAAGAAGCTCGCGTCAACTTGGAAAACTAACCGAGGACGAACACTTCACAGTTAACGGATGAGTGAGTTTATTCATGTCATATCCGATTGGGATGATGAGCACCTCATAAATGAAAAACCACTTATATATGGGATTTTAACATCACGCCTGGTTGGAGTGATGTGAGAACTAAGAGGAAAACTACTTATAGGTTGTAAGTAGAGAAAATCATACCCGGTTGGTATGATGGACTTCCTTAAAATAATAAGAAAAATCATTTTTCTGGTTGTAAGTGGAGATATCATCACACCTGGTTGGTGTGATGAATTGAAAGATGATTTTATCATAAGTGTTCTCCCCTAACTGTGTGACAATACTTAAAATTTTTGGTAGACCTTCTTAAAGAGATCAATGGCCAAGACCGGATTTACGATCAAAAGCCATGAGATGGTTAAATGAGCCTCTCGAATGATGATCAAGAGATTTTGAAACCAGGAGGATGTGAGCTCTCCCTAAAAAGAAATAGACATGTACTAGGGTACGAGTGAGAATGAGGATGGAGTATGAAGGATGTACCCGTAAGGTTTCAAGAGTAAAGGTAAGCATAAAAGAATGGAATCAAAGGATGTCATTTAAGGTTAGGTGCCTTCAAAGATGAAGGAAAAAGGAATTTCATGAGAAAAGGGTAAGAATTCTCCCAAAGAAGGAAACCCTGGGAAGGGATACATGTCCCAACTAATAGAAAATGGAACTAAGGGACAAGGGATTAGGAGACGAATTTGCAAATAAAATGCATGCTAAGATGAAAGGAACCCAGGGAAATATACTAGGAGGATCCAAGGAGTAAGTTAAACCCAAGGAACGGGTAAGTCGGAAGATATCATCAAAAAATGTTGTACGAGTAAGAAAGGGGTGGACTGCCCATAAAAAGGGAAAAGAATAAAGTATATCTAAGAAATCTTGGAGAGGTAAGTCCTCCAGTTGGAAAACCAATCGAGGACGAACACGTCACGATTAACCGGTGAGTGGGTTTATTCACATCATACCCGGTTGGGATGATGAGCGCCTCGGAAATGAAAAACCACTTATATGTGGGATTTTAACATCACACCTAGTTGGAGTGATGTGAGAACTAAGCGGAAAACTACTTGCCAGTTATAAGTAGAGAAAATCATACACTATTGGTATGATGGACTTCCTTGAAGGAAGAAGAAAACCCACTTGCCGGTTGTAAGCAAATATATCATCACACCCGAATGGTGTGATGAATTGAAAGATAATTTTGTCAGAAGTGTTCTCCCCTAACTGTGTGCCAATTCTTAAAATTTTTGGGAGACCTTCTTGACGAGAGCTAGAATAGCTCGGATAGGCCAGAGGCCTCAGTTTTGGAACTTGTGGGGCTAAATGCCCGATTTTGGAAAATCACGTACAGTGGGCCCAAGGCCAATTGGCATGAGTAGGAGGTCGTAAACAAACATGATATATTAAAACAATGAAAATTCTTAATGAATGGATTATGTGATTTCGCCATGGTACCAAGACACGACCGACATACTCAATAGACTAGCGGCAGTGCATCAGGACCAGGTTGATGGATCAGTCTAGACAAACAACTACAGGTCAAGTTGAGGGTTGGGGCTGTTGGATCAATGGCACCAAAGATAAATGGCTTTGTGGAAAACTATTATTTATGCATGCACTTGAGCTTCAGGACCATCAAGACACCCAAGAGGGGTAGTGATGCATCCTAAGGGCTACTAGACGACATGGTGGAGATAAGGAAAGTTTGTCGTGCCAGCAGTTAGGGAAACTCGACGTAGCTTCATGCACATGAGATCGAGGTGGGGTCGGGATGAGGTATCTGTCCTCATACAGACATGGAGTTGATTTTGGGTTTGAGGGTCGGATGTCGAGAACATTCACTTAGACCTAGGGTAGAAGTGGATGGGCTTCTATCTTGGTGGCCGGTAAAGTCATTCCGAGCCACAAGTGGATGAAGTGGACGAGTTCCCTGTGAATGTGTGATTCCCTTCCTAATGAATGGTATGTGTTGAATGTTAAACACACCTGATGTGGAAATGAGAAAAAAGGATTTTGAAAATCGGAATTTAAGGAAAGAACATTCTTAAAGGGACTAAGGAGTCTGGCACACTCCGATTAAAGATGTTTTGTTTATAAAAATTATCTCCCAACACCCATTTACTGAGTTGTTAAACTCACCCCCTCTCTTTTACCCATTTTGAGGTAACAAAGGAAAAAAACCTAAAGATTCTCCTGTAGTAAAACTTGAAAGATAGATATGTAAGATTTTATATATATATATATATATATTCAGTTTTGATTAATATTATTCCAGGAAAAATACATGTTAAAGGATGCCTTACTCCTCGCAGTTTAGAAAAAGGGGGAAACTCTTAATAAACCATGAGAGTGGGGGGGTTTCTCATGGGGATCCGACCAATTCGGGTCAGGGCATGAGAGAGCAGCTCTCCCGATCTTTCTCTCTGTCAACTATTAAAGGAAGAAGATGACCCTGTGTGGCGTGTGCGAGCTGCCACGTGGTGCGCTATGATTGGTTGGCTTTGCTGACGCGGCTTTCCACTCTATGTTCGAGTCATCCTTTGACTTGTTGATTGGCCACGTGGCAACCTCCCATTGGTCGTTCATTCCAACATGGCTGCTGACTAGCCGTTTGACTACGCCACGTGGCGTCCTTTGATTGGCTTATTTAAATAAATCAGATTTCCCTCATGATGTATTATGTTAGTGTCACGTGTCAGCCCCTGATTGGTTGTAATAATCTGTGGTTCTTCCACATGTCAACCTCTGATTGGTTGACCATTCTTTGACATACTATTCGACCGCTGACATGGCACTTTTGCCATGTGCCAGCTTCTCATTGGCTTGCCTAGCTTACGGGGCTTCTCCTCAGTTGATCGTTGACTGAGTACACGTGTTACGCTCTCATTGGTCAGTGCTTCCAAGTGTTGACCGAGCAGTTGACTAGGCAGCTTCGCCACGCGTTGCTCGCTGATTGGTCGTCAGCTATCCGTTGACCAGCTAGACCATTGACCGATTTGGTTAGACCGGGTTCTGTGACTTGAAATTAAAAAGACCCGATTTTACTAGTTTTCTAAAATCGAAAAATTTTAAAATTTTTCTAAATTCATTTTATACCTAGTGATAATTTTAATTTCCCAATTTGACATTTTTAAGTTATTTAGAAATTTTAATTTTTGAACCAGTTATTCAAGGTTTAGTCCGGTTCGGGTGGGGTTCACCCTGAACCGGTCTGGTTTTCATATTTAACTCCATTAATGGTTTTTTTTATGGTGTTTGAGTTTTTATTGACCACTTGTAATGTTCCAAATCCTTATTTTATATTTTTTATTACACTTACGGTTTGATTTAAACTTATTTTTCTCTCGAAATTTTTCGATTTTCTTATTTTTAAAGAAAAAGGGTTTACACATTAATACAAAGAATAGACAAATAGCTAGAAGGGGATGATTTTGAATGAAAATTGTTTTCTTAAATGGATATATTAGAGTGCAACTTAATACTCGAAAGCTTAGGATAATGTAATGGAAAAGTAATGGTTGATTTTCGTTTATTCATATTAGGTTCAATATATAAGAAATGTAGCACAATCAAACAAATGGATATTGAGATAAGACTAGTAAGGATTTGTATTTTGTGAAATATTCTTCTTCAATATTATTTTGCTATTGTTCTCCCCAATATTAAGAATAAGTTTACTCTATAAGGGGCAATAAATCAAGTGAGATTTCGGTATTGAAGTTGGACTTGTGCACAGCGGTCAAGTTTAATTAACTCTGTCGGAACCTGATCCCGAATACTCATACCCCATTGAAGCAACTCAGATTCAATTCGAGAATTTTTATTTTTTTGTTGTGCGATTGAATGGATCAAAAGGGACTTGTGTGGAAAAAAATTGCCTCAAAAAGATCAAGACAACTTTATTTGCTCACTCTAAAAAAAATTAATTAGATATATCCGATCAAATTTGTACCCGACTGTCAAATCTATCTAAATTTGGGAGGTGTAATCCTGTAACCGGGTCTCGAATCCACCCATCAACTTCGACCTATATTTGAGTATAGAATTGGAACGAATATGAGAAATTTGACAAGCCTAGCCTAAGGATGTTGAAATTTGGTAATAAATTGGGAGCCAAGAAAAAGATAGATTGGATGACTGGCCATTAGCTTCAATGATAATTATAATATTATTATATTAGTATAAATTAATAAGATAATGTTTAAATTTTAAAATAAATAGTCAATTAATATCCATTATAACAAGTATATATATTGATTTAGGTAGATCCAAATTAGAAATATTGGATTGACAACTATTATATATATAAGTTTGTATAAATACTCCAAATTAAAGAAGAAGGTAATTTCTTCACACTTACCAGTTGGGATAGCCTTTGCTAACCCAAAGAAACAAAATAATGGTGAGCTAGGTTTTAGAAAGACATTCCAGTGTATAGGGTAATGCTAACTATGTATCCAAGACTCTATGCTCCATCTATGAGAAATCCTCATAGCTCTATTGTTAAATGATGGGTCCCAAAGTATGGTAATATCCTAATTGATTCACATGGAGTTAGGCCATCCCAAGTATGGAAAGCACTTCAGTCCACTCAAAATACACTAAAAGGGGTGCTCTAAAAATTATAGCTGATGGTAGAAACATTATAATATGGTCTGAACAGTAGGTAAAAGGCTTGAAGGGAAAAACGTCTATCTTTCCATATGGGCTCTCACTCACTCACACCTTTCAAAATATGACTTTTCTGAACTGGACATAGGAATGAGATTCGGGTAAGGAATTTATTTACTCCATAGTTTGCTAAGATTATCTTGCAAAATACCACTAACTGAATTACAACATCATGGTGAGTATATTTAGGAACATGATATTTGGTTATGGGTAAGTATTTTGATATTATTTTATATAGTTAATATCTTAAATTTAATAATACATTATTATTTGGTGAATTTTTCAATGGTTAATAACTTAGCCTTTTGATCACTTTTTTAATATGACACAATCTTCTCTATCTTACCAAAATGGGCACAACCTTTATCTAGTACATAACATAAAATGGTGTATGATAAATATAAAATAATATATAATATACTTAAAAATCAATAAAAAAAATACATTTTTAATATTATCATTGAATTATGAAGCATATGTACTATGCAATTTTTTATTAAAAAAATTGATGGCACACTAGTTGATAATATGAGTAAATATTGTGCCTAGTTGGGAAAAAGAAAATATTGTGCTTAATTTGATTAAATTGGTCAATATTGTTCCTATTTAGCACATGAGAAAATTGTGATAAATTAAAAAAAAGTAAAAAATTGTGCTGAAATAGATTATTAATTCTAAAAAAAGGAAAAGTAAGAGGTGGAAGTTGCACATTATTACTAATTTATAATTCTTTTAATTATAATCTATTGTTTATATGAAATATTAAATATATGAACCCATTACAAAATTGGAAAATTAAATTAACTAGCACTCTTCTATTATTAATACACACAAAGATATAGAATTATATCATATATAAGAAGATGATCATATAGAAATTATAGATATTGCACAATATTAAAACTTTAAACATTGAAATTTATTTATTATAATAATGTTTTAGTTGTTCTATATATATATATATATATAAAGAGAGAGAGAGGTGGCTATTAATTTTCAGTCTCTCATATTTTGGAGTTGAAACTCTCTCTTCTACATCCCATGACCGCTTGCTATTCAGCTAGTACAAGGTATAACATCATCTTGCAGGTAACTATAAAAGTCTCCTTCTCTCAGGCGTGACTATGATGAAAGATTCAGACGAGATGAGTAATGGTGGAGTGACAACAATGGGGAGCCTTTTGGGGAGAGGTATAGATGATCCAAGTGAGCCTATCATTGGAAGAAAGCCATGCCCGCACTGTCTGGAGGCTGGAAACAGAAACTGCCATGAGTACGAGAATGGGCACGAGGACTGTAGTGATGGCTGCGAGGCCGCCGGTAAAGCTCCGAGTAATGGGGGAGGAGAAAGCGGCAATTGCTCCTTCACCCATGCCGTCATCAACATGATGGGCATGCTCATCGGTCAGTTCCTGCAAACCTTCTGCTGATATATCTATCTATATATAATATTTCATTAAAAAAATTTCAGATTTTCAAAGGTAAAAAATATGGGCAATACATGCAAGTAGCATGCACGTAGAAGATAATACATAGCATCTCATTTAAGCTTAATTACTAAGCACATATATTTTTTTTTTACATTGGCAAAACACTAGGCCTCGGGCAGCTCTCGATTCCGTACGCCCTGGTGACCGGGGGCTCGGCTTCCATCTACCTCCTCATAGCCATCGGGGTCATCTGCGCCTACACCGCCCACCTCCTTGGAAAGTCGATCGAGAGGAGACCCACCTCGAGGAGCTATATAGACATCGGCCAGAGCGCCTTCGGGCCCAAGGGCCGGGCGCTGGTCGTCACCATCATCTGCATCGAGATCTTCATGGCCCTCGTCTCCTACACTATCTCCCTCCACGACAACCTCGGCATCGTGTTCCAGAACGCCAACATCCTCCCGACCACGTGGCAGTTCGTGTCCTCCACGCAAGCGCTAACCGTGATCGCTATCCTCGTGATCCTCCCGAGCCTTTGGCTGAGGAACCTCTCGGCCATCTCGTTCCTCTCGTCCGGCGGGATCCTCATGTCGATCATCATTTTCAGTTCGGTGCTTCTGACGGCACTCTTCGGAGGGATCGGATTAAAGAAGTCGATACCGGTACTCCAGATGGGGAAGATTCCGACGATATCAGGGCTGTACATCTTCAGCTACGGCGGCCACGTAGTCTTCCCCAACTTGCGTGCATCCATGAGAGATCCCACCCAATTCACCAAGGTAATGCAATGTTTACATACATATGCTGCATATATAAGTGAATTTGACGATAAATTACAAAGGTTTAACTGTCACTCGTTCAGTCTAATAGATTTGCTCGGATTTTGGAAATTGATCCTAAGCATGTCACATGATATATTCATCAATATTGATCCTAACTAATGGACTGAGATTCCTTTGTGGCCGCTTTTCAGGTAACCATGGTGAGCTTCTCGCTGGTCACAGTCATGTACACTTCCCTAGCCTTAATGGGTGCGAAGATGTTTGGGCCGGAGGTGAGCTCCTAGATAACTCTGAGTCTACCCCAGAACTTGGTCTTCGCCAAGATCGCCCTCCGGGCGACCGTGTTTATCCCCATGACCAAGTACGCCCTCGAGTATACCCCATTAGCCATCCAGATCGAACGCAACCTCCCCGCCTCCATGAGTCGATGCAGGCGACTGGCTGTAACGGGCACCATCGGCTCGGCCCTGCTGCTGATCATACTAGTCCTGGCCCTCTCAGCGCCCTACTTCAGCTACGTGCTCAACTTCACGGGGTCCCTAGTCAACGTCCCCATCGGCCTAATCCTGCCTTGCGTCTTCTACTCCAAGATCAACTGGTCTCGCATGTCCAAGGCCTCGAAAATCATCAATCTGTCGATCATCGCTCTGGGGGTGCTGCTCGGTGTCACCGGGACGGTCTTCTCCGCCAAGCAGCTACTCATTACGAACCTCAAGGAATAAGAAGATCTATTCTGCAGCCGCCTGAAGCGTGAAGGGCACATGATTCATATATCTCTCTAGGACTTGACGAAGAAGATTATTAGGCTATAACTACTAGAGTTTATTTAGTTGTATTGTATGGGTGATCATGTGCTGGATGAATTTACAGAGTCACAGCCAGTAGCATAGGAGACGAGATCAACCATTACTATTGTTTCCTCTCTATGAATCATAACTCGACCAACATGTGTTTTTGAGCAAATATTCAATTTATAAATAACCAAGACGTTTATTACCGAGTAATATCCATGCATGTTTTGCCATATATTCTCTAAGAACTAATTATATTCAACTTATCATTTAATAAAATACCCACCGAATATTTGTTGTCAACTGCATTTGGGAATCGATGGCTTTTCCTCTATTCTCCTTCCAATATTGTTAGATACCAAAAAGTAAGAACCTCCCAAGATATGGGCGAATAGGAATAGATGTATCAGGCCATAGACCAACTCTTGTCCATGAAGATTCGTCCTAACTTCATCCAATGCATGCATGCATGCATATAGAGATGGGTTCATCTAATTATGCATGTATTCATGTGATAAAATTGTATCAACCAACTAGGAATCAGACTATAAATCAGTTGATACAAAAGAATTATGATAGTATAGTTGGTCATGTGACCTCACTACATCTTATTTTTCTTATTTATACTTTATCGTGGAATCTCTTCCATCTGTCGCCCGGCGTGCAGAATGGAATCGAACCTACATAAGAACTTCCCTTTCATGGTTCTCCATGTCGTAGAAGAACCAGCAGTACAGATTCGACAAACACAGCTACAGAACATCACTCTCGAACATCTAAATCACAGTAGAATTAACGGTTACACTCCTTCAGAGCTTACCCGTATATGTACAGATAATGAATAGTGCAGAACTTTTCCTTCCATAAACATCAACATGATGATTGTGGTATAATTGCTTGTTATTGAAAACATAATGTGACATATATTGAGGTGGTGCTATAGTGTTTAAAACTAATGATACCAAAAAGATAGAGAGAAATATATAATTATTATTTATTTTATTCATTGAAGACAATAGTGTAAATATGTAAAAAAAATTAAATATGATAAATTAATGATATTTTAACTTATATATTTTCATTTGCTCTATTATAAGCACTATATTTTAATTTGTTATTATTTTCTTAAAATTTATCTCTATTATTCTCCTGTAATAACAAGAGATAGTGATCTTAATCGGAATACAAAAAATAATTTGAAACTAGTTGGAGGCTCATTCGAGTGAGTGAACAAAAAGTGTAAAAGTATTAATATAAGAGTGATTTTGTACATGTTTAAGTACATAAGACAATACAAGCAAATGAAAAACTAAGATTGGTTTAATTAATAGAATGATAGTCTGACTTGTTTGCTAGATTTGTGGGCTATATTCGCAATAAAACTATTATAAAGTCTTCAAATAAGTTTGATCTTCAAAAAAAAATGTAAATATATTGCTAGTTGTTTAGTAAATATGCCAAATAGAATTTATTATTAATAAAAATATGGGATTATAGTATCAAGATAATTAGTAGTGTTTGTTTGAATGAGTGAAGAGGGAGAGAGATAACAGGGAAACTAAGACATTCTAGGAGGGTAGAAAAAGGAAAATGACCTATCTAATGATAGTTGAGTATAGTCTAATGGTTAATGGTTAATGTAGGAAGAGAGGTCAATTAAACCGACTCAATTATAAAAATGACATCTTGTGAATGGAGATTTACAAAACATATATATGGTGATGGAGAAGTTGTCGAAAAACTGAGATTTGAATATCCGACTAATTCGAGAATATAATAACTTTTGGTTATATAAGATATTAGATGTTATTGAGTAAAAAAAATAGATTTAAAAGAGATTAAAGTACTTCAACTAAAGTAATGACTACAAGCATAAAATTGATAGTGAAAAAAGATGTTGCTTTGGGTTCCGGCTAAAAAGAGAAAAATTATAAGGGTAACGTAGAATATGAATTATTATCTTAAAATGAGTAGAATGAGGAAGAATTGAGTGAAATAGAGAATTCTAATTACGAAGAGTGGGCAAGAAAATAAAATATTTGACTATTAATTTGTTGATTGTGATCAGGATAATCCTAATTTCAATGACTAAAAAAATAATCACTCAACCGATAGTGTTCCCAAGACAAACTAGCTAGATTCTAAAGGGAGTGATTATTGCAACTCTTAGTAAATTAAAAAATCTAGTGAAAAATAACAAGAGAGAACTTTTTCCATGAAAATTAATAATGAAAATTTTGATGCAATAGCGTTGTAGAATAGTATATATTTATAGGGTATAGTTTTTATACAAAATAATATAAAAGGCAACAAATCAACCAAAAAATATGTTACTCTAGGATCGGCCAAAAGTCCACCCCAAATATTATACTATTAAGAGTTTACTAAAAAAAATTTTAATACCATGAAAAAACTAATAGATGGTAAAATATAGAATTATAATTTATCTTATTTATTCAATATAAATAATATACAATATATATATATAATTAAGTACTATATATATATATATATTATAACCACTATCTCTTTACTTACTTCATTGTAACCATTATATCTTAATTTTTTATTATTATCTTCAATATTATTTCTATTAGTTTCAAATTTATCAAGGTAATTTTGATAATATTCAAAAGATTTTTTCTTATTTTTTTCAATTATCCATATTAATCTTTAGCAATTCAAGATTGTCCATTAATAATTGTGCATGATTAACAGTTTTAATTATCAATTAATGCGAGTTGAAGGTTTTCAAAACCAATTATAAATAACATATATTTAGTATCTTCCTAATATGGTAAATTACCTAAAAATACCAACTATGCTTATTTTGCTCATTTTTGGCATAGTGTTTTCCCTTAAATTAGTTAGTACTAAACTTGTATTATTGTGAAAAAAAAAAAGCATTGCCAAGATTTTACAATTTAAACATTATAGATAGCATATAGAAGATGGCATCCAATTGTCTTATTCTCTAAGTAGTCTTGTCATCCAAGACAAAATTCACAAATTAGTCAAACTTAAAAGTTCCAAATTATACCATAAATTACCACAATTATAAGATATATTAACATATTATTAATTTCCTATCATATTAATTAAACAAATGAAATTAGTATTACTATCAAAATCTAATAAAAATGATATTATGCAAAATGATACCAAAATTAAAATTTTGGTAATATTCAAATTAATAAAAAAAATATTCGTGCCTAAAAAGGGATAAATTTTATAATTTTTTAAAGAAAATTATCCATTCTTAATATTAGCATTCAAGTGTAGCCTTTATAACTAAATTATGATATCAATTTTTGCAAAAAAAAAAAGAGTGATAGTGGCCTTTTGTAGAAATGTTTGTGCCAAATGAGAATAGAAATTAAAAAGTTAGGGCATCTCTATATTAATAAAAAAAATGGTCATGCCAAAAGGAAAAAAAGGATAAATTTTGTATTTTTTTAGAGAAAGGTAGCCATTATTAATATTAGAGTATAACATAATGAAGATAAAATAAATGTCAAATTATGGTACTAAACTTTTGCAAAAAGCGAAATTTTGATATAAAAAGTAAAATTTTTTTTTTGTGATCAAGCATTTGAGATAAACTAGATCAAAGTGACAATCGTATTAAAAAGACTAAAATTTGTACAATAATAAGGATTATTCAAAATTATACTTTAATATTACTTTTCTATAATATGTGCTATATTTCAGAATTATCAAGTAGAAGTTAGATGGATTGTCCACTATTATATTGATAAATTATTGTATTAAATGAGGTTTTTAGAGTGTTAAGTAACACTAGTTAAACGATTAATCAACTCCTATTTAAATGTATTAGTATATTTATAAAGGAACTATTAAAGTGGTTTGAATACTATTTTACCCTATAATATTAGATATATTATTAATAATAAGAGAATTATCTTATTTTATTTTTTTATTATGTGATTATTATATCTTATTTGATAAATTAATTAAATAGTATTTTATTGAGTAAAAAAATTGATTATTTTGGTGCTAAATATTTGATAAAATAAACTTATTAAATTAAATTATTTGATATTAAACTCTTATTTTTACAAATGTTAACATTAAAATATTTTTTAAAAAATTTATATTAAACGGTCACTTTTGCAAACATTGGGTACTATAATTATAATTTATCCAAAAAATAAATTTGAGGCTGATGGGCAAGACTCCTTTTGTTTCTACACTCCCATGAAATTTTATCTAAATTATAAGCTATGAGCTATATAATAGTCTCAAAGATGGATTAGGAAGCCAAATTCACATAGTACAAGTGTCATATGTATCTAAAAATCAACTCTTGTATACACATACACTATTACTCAACTAATATGTTTGTCAATGTGTGAACCCAATTAGTTTATTTGGTAGAACGTGATAGAAATTCTTTGTAATACAAATAGTATATGAGAATGGTGTAGAGCTCATTTTGAGCTTTCACTAATGAAGTTAAATTGTGTGCAAAAAAATTGAAAGATCAATGGAGACACTGATTTCCTTGTGCGGCTGTGATGGGCGTGCGAGTTGCTCAAATAGCCCCGAATTAGAATTAGAATCGCATCTCCCCTACCTTACTCACAGCTAAGTTCGATTAAGTCTGTTGGGACGACAGCGCCTCCTGCGCATCCGAATATTTGATGGCGGCTTGAGTTTCTGCGGGAAGATACCCACACCTACGTGTACCATTTCCTTCCTCGTAACCAAACCAGATAGATGCTCCCATCACAATATGCGATCCGATCCACCACTGCCACATTAGCCATTAGGAGGATCTCTATAAATATTCCCACTTCCAGGTTACTTCTCAGGGCCATCGCTAGTAAAGTGAAAGAAAAAGGATGGGCAGTGGTAGTGTAAAGACATCATCGGCGGCGTCGATATGGAGCAAGCTCCCAGGCTGCCTCCGTCTGCACAGAAGTCTGCAGGTTTCAAGTGAATCGATCCATGGAGGAAGGTTGGCTGCTGAGTACATGAGCGGCAGCTGTCACGCCTGTCTGGAGGCCGAAAATAGCAACTCCCAAGAGTGCAAGTGTGAGCAGATGAAGAGCTGTAGTGATGGCGGCAAGGTTGACGGGGAAGCTCTGGTTAATAGAGGCGGCGGTGGCAATTGCTCCTTCGCCCATGCTGTCATCAACATGGTGGGGATGCTCATCGGTGAGTCTCTCCAAACCGATCTTATGCTTATACATTCGAAATATATATCAAATTAATTCAATTCTCTACGTCATCATTCGTAGATTCTCGGTTATATGCTTATTAACCTCATCTTTGTATGGCACAGGACTAGGGCAACTCTCGACCCCGTACGCCCTCGAGAACGGCGGTTGGGCCACCGTCTTCCTTCTCGTATTTCTTGGGATCATCTGCGCCTACACCACCCACCTCCTCGGAAAGTCAATCGAGAGGAGCCCCAAGTCGAGAAGCTACACCGACATCGGCCACCAAGCTTACGGCCACAAGGGCCGAGCGCTTGCCGCCACCTTCATCTACCTCGAGATCTTCATGGCCCTAGTCTCCTACACCATCTCCCTCCACGACAACCTCGGCACCATATTCAAGCACGCCGACATCCTCCCCACCTCGTGGCGGCTCATGTCCTCCTCGCAGGTGCTGACGGTGATCGCCGTCCTCGTGGCTCTCCCGAGCCTCTGGCTGAGGGACCTCTCGTCGATCTCGTTCCTCTCCTCCGGGGGGATTCTCATGTCAATGGTCATCTTCGGGTCGGTGCTTCTCACGGCTGCCTTCGGTGGAGTCAGGTCCGACCAGGCGATACCAGCACTTCGGATCGGTAACGTTCCGGCAATATCGGGGCTGTACGTCTTCAGCTATGCCGGCCACATCGTCTTCCCCGACTTGCATGTATCCATGAAAGATCCAACCCAATTTACCAAGGTATATATATATATATTATAAAGTTTATGATGCTTTATACATTAATTAATAATATATTTTAGACTAAATTATATTAATTTTACCAAGTAATTCCAATATGACTTTTTTGACATCATAATTTTATTAAAATAGATTTATTTAATCTCAAAATAATTTCAGTTTTTGAAAGTTTTTCACTTCACAATTTTCCATCTTTTTTTTGGATTTACATATGTTTAATTAATTCTCTATGATCGGTTTCAGGTATCCATAGTGAGCTTCTCGCTGGTCACAGCCCTCTACACGGCCCTAGCCTTCATGGGAGCCAAGATGTTCGGACCGGCCGTAAGCTCCCAAATAACCTTGAGCCTGCCCCGGCACCTGGTCTTCACCAAGCTCGCCCTTTGGGCCACCGTGCTGACCCCCATGACCAAGTACGCCCTCGAGTTCGCCCCCTTCGCCATCCAGCTCGAGCGTAGCCTCCCCGCCTCCATGAGCTCACGCAAGCGGATGGCCGTGAGGGGTGCCTTCGGCTCAGTGCTGCTACTGATCATACTGGCACTGGCCCTTTCAGTGCCCTATTTCGGCTACGTGCTCAGCCTCACGGGGTCCCTCGTGAGCGTCTGCATCTGCGTCATGCTGCCTTGCGCCTTCTATTTAAAGATCAGCTGGGCTCACATATCCAAGGCCTCGGTGGCCCTCAACTTAGCGCTTATGGCTTTCGGGGCTGTGCTTGGTGTCTTTGGAACTGTTTCCTCCTCGAAGCTGCTCCTTGGTAGCCTCAAGTGAAGGCAAACATCTCTAGACTTGACAAAACTTATGTTGTATCTTATGGTGATAATGAGAAGACATATATCATCCTTCATTTAATAAATACAACTTCCACGTGTAAATAGTTGTTAACAATGCAAATTATCCACATAGGAAAACATAGTCCTCATACACACTAATTATTAATTAATTATTTTTAGTTGGTCTGGAAAATAAGAAAATGATAATAATTGAAAAAAAATTTAAAGAGGGGTCCGCGCCAAACTTCTCCCGCACAAATTCCCTGGTCGAGGGTTTATTTAATGACTATGGGGAATGATTGGTATTTCTGAACTGCGGAAGGGGAGGGAGGGAGAGAGAGCGCACCTATGGATTGCACTTCTAATACACTTTTTTTCGGGCTGCGATGCTGACGGGAAGAGAGAGCTTGATCAGATTGGTCGGCAGGCGGCGACGTTTCCTTATCAATCACAACCTTCTCTCATCCACTGTCATTCCTCCATGTCTTCGCGCTACTTACTCCTACAAGGTGCTACTCGATTCTTATCTGAATGGTTTTTATTTTTTTTTTATTTTCGTCTTCCCTAAATATCGTTCCTTTTTTTTGCGGGGTTGTGGAGAACATGACTTCATATCTTCTCTGGGCTTATTGTTCAGCATAGAGCAGATTTCTTTATTTTGCAATCTAATCCCGGCACCTTGACTACTCAGATCCTCTACTGGGTTCATTGCAGTCATGTAGTTGACTTGCAACCTTGTTTTCATTTCTGGTTGGCCAGATTGTAGCATTTCGTATATTTCTACTCAATAATAGCAATTAGTCAGAATATTTTGTATATGAACAAGGTGTTTACTTGGGTCAGTTATTCACCAGCTTGCTTGAATTCTATGATTCTTTTTTTTTTCTTTGACTACCTCCCTACGGTTTATTAGTGGATTTTTGGTAACGATTGAAACTTCTTGAAGAACTGTGCGGATTCAGTAAACAGAGGGAAATATTCCGATGATGGTGTGAATGGAGTAACTGTTTCCGATGAGTCAAAAATCGACCAGGTGACCTGTCCTGTCTGTGGGAACCAAGTTTCTGGGGGAGATTCTATGATCAACTCTCATCTGGGTACTTTTTGTTTCCTGATTATCTTATTCCTCACAATTAATCTGCAATTGAATGACGTTTTGTATTCAAGGTTATATCATATATGTTGTACTATTTCTCTTCAAGTTTTTGTATAAATGTATACAATTCTGGTTGTGAACTATTCTGAATGAAACAAAGTGCTAATGCATGTATGGACTCTTTTTTTGGATATAAGTAATATCTGAATATAATATCATTCAAGTAATCAACATATCAGTATATTATACAAATGATTCAAGATACTGAACTCATAACCAGGAAAACAACCACAAGTTGTCAATCTCTTAACACAAGTGTGATAGGTGGACTGTTAAAATCCTGATAAGTTGCAGTTATCTTACAAATTATGGTTCAATCCCTTAATTTAGTATTTCAGGTCTAAAGGTAAGCCCGGGTTGTACAATGCATTGGCTGATAGTTTGCTCCAAACCTTATTTGAGCACCACCAATATAAAAAAAAATTGTTTGAACTTGTTCAAAATAAAGTGAAACCCTGGATAAAGCAAGAAATATTGATCTTGGCACTGTATTTTTTACTATCATACAAAGAACATGAGGTGTTTCACATCTTCCATAAAATGTGCATATCATTAATCCCTTTAAAATGGAATGGAGGGCACGAGAAAGATTTTTTTCTCCTCATTGTTCAATAAAACTGGAATTCATTGTTTTTGTCATGTTTATGATTGTTCAATTACAGCCATAGGTTTGCTACGCATCTTTGGTATGTGATTTCTTTTCCTCTTGTGTAAGCTCTATCTTATTAATTTACAGATACATGCCTGAGCAGAGGAACCAAACGGAAATTGACACAGCGCACACTTCTGCAGTTAAATTTCATCCCAGTTCCAAAGGTTGAAGTTTGTAGTGATGAATTAGAATCACCTATTCCAAGTACTCATTCTAGCTTCAGTTCAGGGGTCTGTATCATACAAAATTCAGTCAGTGAAGTTAATCATCATGACAAGGCTGAGAACTGTAAGTTGGAATTAGTAATTTCCAATGGTTCTTCTGAAATATTATCTGGTGATTACAAGCCTGACACACCCTCTCTATCCTCTGAGAACAGTAAGTTAGAATTAGAAATTTCCAATGGTTCTTCTGAGATCTTATCTGGTGATTACAAGCGTGACACACCCTCTCTATCCTTTGAGGATGTGCATGTGGAAGCTTTGCCTAGGAAAGCTATTGATACATTTATTGTGGGTCGCAAGTTCAGTGATCAAAGAGAGTTACTGGCTGGGACAATAGTCACCCTTTTCAGGGAACCAGATAATGCCAAGGACCCTAATGCTGTGAAGGTCTGTGTGCTATTCTTATCATTGAAATTTCATTTTTTATGAATATCTCTGGAATTGATTTCATGCCCCTGAAGTCAGGTTCTCTCTGTAAACCCCAGATGCTCCAAAGCCCTTGGTTATCTACCCCGTCAGTTGGCCCAACATGTTTCTCCTCTCCTGGAGAAGTTTCGCTGTAATCTTGAGGTACATTGAAATGACTATGATGTGTAATCTGCTTCACAAGTTTCAAAGCCTCAAAATAGGAATCATTTTCTCCTCATCACATTTGTAAACCTTTCTATATGCTACCATCCTCAAACTCTGTACTCTTGTATATAGAGTTGGTGTCTTGTCATAGGAGAGTTTTTCTCATGGAAAACACCTTCAATCTAAGCTTGCCTGAATTATGAATCCTTCAAAACCCCATTGCCATAAATTATTCTCCCATAATTTATGTTAACTTCTCCCTAGGATACATTCCAAAGGGCAAACTTCCAGAAATTTCTCATACTAGGAAGAAGAAGATGTTGTGAACAATACTTTAATTGAAGCCTTTAGAAAACCTTGAGAAAAAGAAAGAAAAGATGACTACCAAATGCTGAGGGATTATTCAAGATGACCTCTTCTATAGTGCTGGAATTGAAAGAAATCTATCCCATGCATCTTATGGCAACATAAAAATTGTCTCATTGCTAGGCCATCTACAATTTCATTTATGGTTTGCCAAGATGTTGACACTTTTTTTGCATGGTCTTGGATTTAGAAATGTTGGAATAAATATTTTCTAACCCTTATCATCCTGTGATACTATGGTTTCTCTTTGCAGGGATATGTTGTTTCTGTTCCAGAACATTATCTTGATGCTGTTCCCATTCAAATCACTTGTCCTGAAATAGTAACTTATGATGTAACTAAAGACAATTATCTCGAAGAGATGATACATATTTGGGGAAAGGCAGTGCAAGAAGCTGAAGCGTCCAAGAAAAACCCACCAAATTCAACAAAATATCAACAAAATTTCCATGTGTTAGTAAATGAGGTTCTGACTAGCTTTCCACACCTCTTCTCAGATATTGAAAAATTATTTATAGGTATTCACCTTATTACTCAGCTTTGCTTCAAGTTGTCTATTTTTTTTAATTAAAGATGATGGATTGTCCTATATCATTGGCAGAATCATTCAAATCTCTCTCTGATGATAGCCAAAGGCTCTTTATCAGGCTTTACACCCGAAAAGGTGCTTGATTTTCTCTGCCTTCATAGTTTGAATTTCAGCATTTTGGGAAGACGACAACTATCAAATAATATTTTGACCATTTTTTATTACCCAATAACATTCTATATTCAATACTATCATTTTAATGTCCTTGAAAAAACCTGATCTTGACCTCAATTAGTAAATCTTTACCCAGTACGATCAATTAAATAAAATTTAATTGCTCTTCCCAAGTCATAGTAAATCTGATCTTGACCTCAATTTGTAAATCTTCCTAAGTCATAGTTTGGTCCTAGTGCTAACTGTGGTAATTGCTCTTTTCATTAAATAAAATTTATTGCTTTTGATAGTTCTCTATTTGTTATGGACTTGGGAAGGTTTCTTTCTGGCAAAGTGGCTAATCCTATTTCATTTGTATTATTTCAGGGCCATGGTTTAGGTTTTCCAGTATTTCATACCCAGAAATATCTAATGTTCAACAGGCAGTCAATGACCTCTCTGGTTATTTGAATGTTAATTGTCCATCTTTCATCATTTATAGAAGTTTTCTTATTCAGAGTCATTGATCAGAAGTTATTCATTGATATGAGCAGCAACTGGATATGTTATTGCATTGGAATCTTCAGGAGTTAGTAATGATGAAATGATGGGCGTCCTGAAAACTCTTACTGTATCTGAACTTCAAGAGATTCCTTGCTTACTGAAGAAGGTTCAAAATGATTCTCCTGCTAATTCACTTACATAATTTAGAAAGAAAGCTTTCGTGAAAGAACAGTGATTCTATAACACTTATTATAATATTCATATTAGTTAATTAAGCTTTTTTCAATGTATATATTAGTTAATCTCAAATCTTCTACGATTTGTAACTCAGCCTTTTCAAGTTCTAACATGGAGCATTTTGGGTGGGTCTTTCTAAATTTGTTTGAACTCATGGTTTATGCTCCTAAATTAAATTGGCTTATGATGGTCAAACAGTTCTAGATCAGCTGTGTGGACAGATACGAGCCAAAAATTAAGT
Organism: Trapa bicornis; assembly: GCA_030064425.1. Classification (NCBI taxonomy): domain Eukaryota; kingdom Viridiplantae; phylum Streptophyta; class Magnoliopsida; order Myrtales; family Lythraceae; genus Trapa; species Trapa bicornis. The sequence continues at coordinate 16,526,889 of CM057760.1, read as the reverse complement.
TGTAAGGATGAGATCTACATATGAAAGTCAATTTCTAAAAGTGCTCTAATAATTTGCCCCCACCCCAAAAGTTGCTTGAGCTAATACTTCAATACCCAAATGATTTTCTCTAACAAATGGCCCCTTCAACTAGCTCCACCGCCTTTTTACCCTAAAAAATACATGGGTAAGTGTTAGTTTTCTTGAAATTGGATTGGGGGGGGGGGGGGACATTTGAAGGTAACAAGGTGCTTGCTCTAGTAACTTTCAAGGGAAAACTGATAGGGTACTACTATTCTAAATTTGGATTCTAGGTAATTTTTCCTGGATGGGTATTGTTAATGCAGCAAGGAAATATCATTTAGCATGAAGTTTGATTTGGTTAGAAGTAGGAGTTCCACCTTCTTGCATTGCACTTAATATGGTTCGTACCTGTTTCTCTTCTTTCACTGATGACTTTGGGATATCTCTTTTGAACTTTGATGGACATTTCAGAGTTGTAAGCGCGGTTTGAGAAAGAAGGATATCATTTCATTTCTTCTTTCTTTGCACAAAGATGGGCTGAGGTCTGACGACTTTTAGATCACTCCCTTGTTTGTGATGCTGGTTTATTTTTTTATGTAGAATAAATTTCCTAAAAATCATTCTCATTCCAGCTTTTTGACCTGCAGCCCTTCACTTCCAAGTTTGGTTTTAGAGAAAGCAGATCTCTGTGTCAGAATATCCACAAAAGCTGAACGCATATTATGGAGGGTTGAGGTGCTTGCCTGCATGTACCATTCTTGGATATAGATGTGTGAGTTTGATAATTTTGTGGTTTCAAATTGCGCCTCATTGTGAAACTTCCATCTCTCTTTTGCAGAGGCTATTCTTCCTGAACGGAGAACAAGATATTTCTTCCTTTCTTCTAGATGATTTAGGAATTGTAAAGTATCCATTTTACAATTGCATTATTTCCAACCAAATTTTCAAGGATCAATATGAGCTGCTTGCATATGAAGAGGTATTAATATCTTTTGATCATTTAAGATTTTGCTGTTCATGTTTCATTTATCTGATCATTTAATATGTATTATCAGGCCATTGAAGTAGCTCAATTGATGGATGAATCTCTTGAGCAGAATGACTGCGAGAAAGTTTTAAGATGTATTTCCGTAGCTGAATCCCGAATAGTATCTGAATCATTGTCTTCATCCTCAGCTGCACTTATTTCATGCTTTACTCCATCCTGGGTTTACTCTAAAGTGGTCATGTTGGGTGTCTCTTTTCTTGAACAAGTACGTAGGTAAGGATGTTAGATTTCATCATGTAAGGGCTGTCTTGCTTTTTTATTTGATAAATACTTTGGTAGTGTGATGGAGACATCCTTCAGAGTTTTTTTCTCCTCCCTTTGTAGATCATCTGTAGTGATTTGTGACCATGTAATTTCTTTCAAATTAGACCGTGAAAGGAGACTTAAAAATAGGAAACCTACCCAGTGGTTTAATTGTTAACATTCCAAGTTCTATTATAGTTCAATTATTGTGGTCATCTCATGAATATCATCATCAGGAATCATGAAGTTTGGTGAAAATTTGAATGCATTGTTGTAGTTTCATTTTATCCAACTCAATTAATTAAACTATGTGAAGATGAGTTTTTAACTTTCAGTCTTTTCTTCCATTTTGATGCATCTTTTGTCCCTTTCAGGTACAGTAGTGCGATATTTCTGCTAAAGCAGTTGCTTGAATATTTCACTTGTGATGGAAGAAGAGGATATTGGACACTTAGGTTGTCCATTGACTTGGAGCATCTGGGCTATCTTAGTGAGAGCCTTTCCATTGCAGAGAATGGGCTTCTGGATCCATGGGTTCGTGCTGGTTCTAGAATTTCCCTACAAAAGCGGATTCTACGGTTGGCTAAACCGCCAAGGAGGTGGAAAATTCCACCCTTTTCTTCATCTCTGAATAGGAAGATCAAAGAGGTAATCAGTAATCTTTTCCTTCCATTTAATATGGCAATTGAATAAAAAAGCCCTTTCTCAACTCCCCATAGGGCCCTGGCCAAAAACCACTCTTAGGATTAGTCTTACAAGCTGAAAACTGAGCTACACAAATTCTCTCTGCAAGAGGAAATTATTGTTGCACCGGTGCTTATTCTTGACATATCAATTTGGAGACCTGGGTTCTTCTCTCATTTGATCTATATGCTGCTGGGATTTTTCACATGTTAGGTTCAAGTGGTTGGGAGACCTTTGAACTGTGAAATGGGCAAGAAGAGCAGGTTTTATGGTCAAGATGGAAATCAATGTGGAGTGGAGCAGCTTGCCTTGCAGCACTATGCTGGGGAAGGAGGGGGATGGCATGGTGTTCATACTGAAAGCGGAATTTGGTTGACTATCTTTGGACTCCTTATGTGGGATGCTATATTTGCTGATATTCCTAATGTCTTTCGCACAAGGTTTCAGGTATGACACTTAAAAGTCACCTTTTTAATCATGTTCTCTTTGCTTGTTGTTGCACATGGAAACTCCCCTGTGGGATATATATACATTTTGCATACACTAGTTTTTTTCTAATAAAAATAAACTATTATTAATTTATTAAATCTGATATAAGATCTGTAAAATAAATAGATAAAAATGAAATACTTCTCTATTTTTCAATAATAGATCTAATATTATCGGGTATATTAGTTTTCAAATCGTTTGATACTCGATTCTTCCTTTATAAATGTATATTTGTATATGTACAGTAATTAATTAATTGTTTAACTAGTATTAATTGATAGTTTAAAAACCTCAACATATAACAAAACGATTTAGCAATGTAATGGCGGTCAATTCATGGAACTTCTCGTTGCTATTTCTAAAGTATGGTATATATTGTGAGCTATTGTGTTGGACAATACTGGCTAATTTTCCAGGACTGTTAAGGAGTTGCATCCTATTCTGAATTTTCTCCATAAGACAAATGATTATTTATCTGTTTTAAGTGCTTGCAACTGTCTGAAACACTTGATCCATTGCACAAGCAACATTAGTTTTGCAGCATTTGAAATAAATGATCATGTTATTCCCTTTTCCACAGACGGCTCCATTAGATTTGGAGACTGACAACTTCTACCCAGAGAGGAAGACCCTCATAGAGTCTCAACTCCAGAAGATCAATGATGGTATGGCCGAGGAAATGCTCATCACCTCATGGGAATCCCACAGAGGTACATCCTGTAGGGGAGTCAACTGGGAAAGGCACTCCCTCTCTGATCTCCGTGCAGCTGTTTCGTGCGTAGGAGGCCCATGTTTGGCTTCCCTATGTCGAAACCTCTCCCAGGATTACAGGAGCTGGTCCAGCGGAATGCCAGACCTGTTGCTCTGGCGGTTTCATGGAGAGTTCAGAGGCGAGGCAAAGCTGGTCGAAGTTAAAGGTCCGAGAGATCGTCTCTCAGAGCAGCAGCAGGCTTGGCTTTTACTTCTTATGGACAAGGGGTTCAACACGGAGGTATGTAAAGTTGTTCCCCTTACCATACGTTCCTGATTCTTTTTCCTTGCATTATATGGTCACCTGAGAGCTGCCCAAGCATCAGGTGAAGAAGAGCATCTATGATGAACTATTTTCAACAATCCATAGTGGTTAGCTAATGCTAGTTTGTATATTAATCATGCTTTTAGTTAATAAAAATGGAAAAAAAAAAGAATTTTCAAGCAAACGTCCATGAGAAGTGATTCCTTCCTCCACTTGTGACTTATCTCTATGTCCATTTCCTCGAGTGTCAATTATTTAGTCCGCTTATCTGCCCAGCGGATTTGATTCCACTTCCACCGAGGAGCGTTAGAGTGGGGCCCATGAATCAAGCAAACCTTTCTAATGTCCTTTAAGATTCTTTCTACTATATTCGGCCAAAAGCAGTTTGTACTATAAAATAAAGCACGTGTCATATTCATGGGTTGCATATTTCAGACTATCTTCTTCTTCTTTGACATCTAATACATGTCCATTCACCCTCTGAGCACTCACCCGTCTCACTTTCCTTACTATTGCCTCAGTCATCATTCAGCCATCATCCTCACCTTACTATTACCACTTAAGGGCCCCTAAGCCTCTTCTCCGGTGGCAATATTTTTTAATATTATTTTATTATCACTTCTACAACCAAAAGTGTTAATGTCAGCACTAACACTTCACCAAATGTTAGCAACATCAACTAATTTTATATGTTACATTATTACTTTTTATACTTTTCATACTTTTCTACCGATTATATTTTAAACATTTTGTACTAAAAGTAATAGCTGACTGATAAGTTAACCAACTTCGCATATGAAGAACTTGCCATTTGATGACTAGAGCAGTATATCGACTGGATTGGATTTTTTATTAAGAAATTTGAAAGACGTTTGGTGATTTGGCTCCTTAACATATTGATGGCCACAATGTGACTCTCTTCTTATTTGAGTTTATTTCCGCTTTAACTGTGAGGAGGGAGACTAAAAGACAAGTGACTTCTGAACATGGGAGGGAGAGAGATGTTGAATAGTTCATTTAAAGTGAGAAATAACAAAAGATTATTCATGTGAAATGATTAAATTAATGCATAGTCTAATTTTAGTTAAATTTAATAGAATTTTGGATGAAATGACTAAATTGAGGTAAAATGAAAGGGCTTATTTGATACATATTATGGTAGGGACCAATTGATATATATATATATATAATTAATGTGTAGTTAGATGAAATTTTATGTGAAAACTTTAAAATAAAGAAATCAATGTAAAATTGGTATGGGAGATGAATTTGAGTATTTGTTAAAAATATTTTATTGATAGTTTGATTTGAAAGCAGTTAATGCATATACGCTTGTAAATTTATACATTATAGGGGATAATTAAGATAAATAGAATTAAAAATAATATATTTAGTCATATTTAATTATGATGGGAGTAGGAGGATCGGAGAGATATAAAGGTTAAAATAAGGGATAAATTAAAACAATTAGAAATTATTAATAATTTAATTGCTTTAATATCAATTATGAGACATCGACTAATTAGTGACAATAGTTCTAATTACAAATTTTTATCATAATTAATTTGAGATAATTATCTTAATATTCATTATAATACGTAATATAAATACACTTATTTCTTAACTCCACTTTAGGAGCCTATATATATTCATATGGCTCGGAATAGGGCTCTCCTTTCTTCGCGAGGCCAGTGAGATAAGGGAGATAAGAATTACCCAAAAAAATGACTTACCCAAAAAATGACGTAAACAATTTGGAACAAATAACAAAATGTAATAAATGTATATGATAAATATAAAAATCTTGGAACAAAGAATAAATGAGCAAGAAAGGGATAAAATGGGACCACTCCTTGTCGTCTAGTGATTGCGCATCCTTTCTTCATCTTCTTTCTTCTTTCATCATCATCTCTCTTTCATTATGCAACCCAACCCAAAGCACAACATTTCAGAAGCCAACTGGAGCATTCTTCCTTCCGCAACTCTCTCGGCCATAAATATCAAGAAATAACGTGATAAACAGAGGAAAAAAAAATTCAAGAGACTACGGCTGCAAGTTGCTTACCCTCCTCTTCACTTTACCGACATATACATCAAATCATTTCGCTTCTCCACCCTCCTTTCCTCTAATCTAAGGCCCAGAGCAAAGCTCCTCCTTTTCTTGTCTTTTCACCACAGTTAGCCCTCATCATTATTGCCTAAACTGCAGGCGGTGGTGGATAACATCAAATGTGTTTCTGCCTGATAAGCTCCCAGGAGCCCTAGTCATCGGCTGGAAAGCCAGAGGGTTGTAGAAAATAAAAATCATTGTTGTCACTTCACTCCTGCAGCTTTTGGTTCTTGGGTTGGGTCATCGTGCTCTTTCTGGGTTCTTCTCAGTTCCGACCTGAGAGTCAGGTTTTCCTTTGATGACCCTTGTTTTCTGTTCTTCATGACCTTGCGTAAAGATTGGGGGTTTCCCCCTTTTTTTTTCTTTTTTCCGTTCTGAATTTTTTTGGCTCTCTCTTCTCCTTCTTCCTGAGTTGCTTTGCTTGTTGGGTGTTTTGATAGCATGGTCTTTACTGTTTTAATTCTCCAATTGATCCCCTTGTTAGGTCGATGGCATTTCTTGCCTTTTGTATTGACAAGCGGCTAATGATTGCATTGAACCTTTGACAATAAATTTCTTCTTTCATCACTTGCTTTGACAAGTAATCACTGTCTCTGCCCTTCTTTCTCTCCTTTCTTATTAACAAGTCCATTCTCCCTCCCCTTCTGTTATGGGAATTTCTCCTTGGTGATGGCCAACTTATTAATAGCATTCTGATATCCCACTTCTTCTAAATTAGCGACTACTTTGCTAAACAGATATATCATGCCCGACCAAAGAATGGACGATGTTGATTACATGGGGGAGGAGAGGGACTTCGTTGATGACATGGATGAAGAAGACAGTGGTAGAGGTGCAGAAGAGATAGTTGACGAATACGAAATGGTTTGTTTTCTTATCACTTCTCATGAAATCTTTCTTTGGTGATTATTTTTTTTCTAGATGCAGTAGATTCCATTCCGTTGCCTGCTAAGTGGGATCAGTGCAACCTGCAATATCCCAATTTTCTTTCAATATATTTATGAAGATATACTCTCATATCTATATTAGGGATATTTGTAGTCAGACATATTTTTGCCGCTTTATAGATTCATCCAGTGTTTTGGGGTGTATTGTGTATTTGAGAAATGCAATGTCAGTGCTCTTTTAAGTATATCCTGCTAAAGTTGTTGGCACGTTCACCGATCTGTCGGTCTTGATTTTTTAACAGCTTACTAAGGTCACGGACACATCTGCTGTCCAAGCAAGAGGAGGGAAGGACATTCAAGGCATTCCGTGGGAGAGGTTGAACATCACGAGGAAAAAATACAGGTTGACAAGACTTGAACATTACAAGAATTATGAGAACATTCCTGCCTCAGGATCTACTTCAGATAAGGTTTGAAACTTGGCTAGAGGATCTTCTCTCCTTCCTTTGATCTTTTTTCACGATACAATATTTGATAGTCAGGATTGATGATGTTCTCTATTTTTCCCCAGGAATACAAACAAGTTGAGAAGGGTGCAAACTACTATGAGTTTTTCTACAATTCAAGAGTAGTAAAGCCTACTATCCTACATTTCCAGGTTTGTTTAATATCCGAGGAATAATATTTTCCCTACTTTCAGTTCCTCTTTCAATTTTGTAGGACTTTATTACTGCCATTTCCATTCCTCTTTACCAACCCGACGGTTTAACAGCAGCCATGTGCCATGTGATTGATGCATCAAAGTGCTCTCGAAAACTTTTCAGAAGTTGAAGATCATCTAACCAAAAGATCTTTTTAATTACTTATTTTATACTTAATTGTAGACAAGATAAACTGGATATCTGTTTACCAAAAATTCTGGATGGTTAGCTTTAGCTTTCCATTTCACCAGGGAGAAATTTGATTCTATACCATCTGTTGAACCAACCATTAAATTGCCCAGATTCTTTTGGCTTCCACTAGTTAGGGCACTGATGTAGATTATGGTAATGTACTAAATTTAGGTTTTAATTTTACTTGTTACTAATTAAACCTTGTTTCCGATGCCTCCAACTGCTGGATTCAGCTTCGTAAGTTGGTGTGGGCCACTTCGAAGCATGATGTCTACCTAATGTCTAACTACTCCGTCATGCACTGGTCATCCCTCCAAGGTAACCTGACAGATGTTCTCAACTTCTCCGGGCATGTTAAACCCACAGAGGTGAGAAAGAACCCTCTGTTCTCAGCTTTTGTATCATATATGTTACACCACCATTTGTCTGTCTTCCTTTATAGTTTATGTGCGAGGTTTGTACTTGCTCTTATTTTTGCTTTGTTTGCTCAAAGCAGAAAAATGCTGGATGTCTGATTGAAGGTTTTACACAAACACAGATCAGTACATTAGCTGTGAAGGATAAGTTTCTTGTCGCAGGTGGCTTTCAAGGCGAGCTTTTCTGTAAGGTAAATTAGGAAGCCGTGAATTTATTGGCCCTTTTGAAGTTGTCTTTTCCTTTACTCTGTTTAGGCTTAGTTTGTGCCCATATGCTGGTTATAGTTGTCAAAATTTTCTTGGACTGTTAGGGTAAAAATGTTAATGGAATGCTATTTACGGAGTCAATTTGAAGATTGGGATGCTGTGTCCACTTTATAACATGTACTGATTTTTCAGTTTTGTTTCTCTGATCATTCTTATGTTGGCTTTATTACTTGGATAATCTTTCTTTTGTGAGAGCAATATTCTTCCAGAAAAGTTTCTTGTTATAAACAAACTCAAAACCCTAACCAACATAAGATAGACATACTTGAATGTTTGAACTTCCTTATTATTGCAAGGGTTGTTCTAGCTTAGTGCTTTTCATTCATATAAGAGACTTTGGGCAATAATTGTTTTTGACTTTTTACAGCATCTGGATCAACCGGGAGTAAGCTTCTGTACACGGATGACATATGATGACAATGCCATAACAAATGCCATTGAGATATACGACAGTCTTAGGTATGTACTCGGAGTATCTGAGCAAGGGTTCTGGTCCAGTGGGCATACATAATACATAAGCAGTCCATAATCCTTCCATTTTATTCTTTCAGGGGTGGAATGCGTTTTATGGCTTCAAATAATGACTGCAGTGTGCGGGAGTATGACATGGAGAGATATCAACTTCTAAATCACCATCGCTTTCCTTGGGCAGTGAATGTGAGTGCTTTCTTCTCATGATTGTTTAGAAAGATTGTTAAATTTCATCTCATTCTACTCCTTTTTATGCATGTTTGCTTATGGAGGAGTTTTTTGTGCATATTCCTACATGTTCTGTTTTAGGTTGAGTAGCATTTACTAGTTGGAGTGTCTTCTTTTTTATGAAGATAGCATGTTTTAACCTCATGGTCATGCAGGGTTTGTTTTTCATATATGTTCATTGTTTCAGTGCTTAATGTGAACTTTATTGTTTAGTTCTTTTTTGCTTATATTAACATAAGTTGAATCTTCTTGAGTGCAGCATACCTCTATGAGCCCGGATTGTAAGATCTTAAATGTTGTGGGCGATAACTTGGACGGACTACTGGTGGATGCTCAAAATGGAAAGGTGGGTGAGTTATGGTTGCTTGAAATCAAGTTTTATTACCTGGGAAAACAAATGGAAGTGCTTCCCTTCGGCCTATTCTTTTATAGCTAGATAGAGGACATAGCTTTGAGTAGAATAATATTTAACATATCTCATGGAGGTACATCCGTAGTTCCAATTTTGCAGCATGCCCAGAGCCCACATTTTCCCCATATAACCAAGACTGTCAAACTTAGGCTCAATTTCTCATATATATGATATCCAAAGAGCTTGCGCTAGTATCGCCATGCATGTCTGGTATCCAAATATATTTATGTCAGTATGCAATGGCAATACAAGGATTTCTTCTGCATTATTTAGCCAAGGTCTAAAATCTGTGACTATTACCATTATCACATGGAGGGTATTTGTTGAGAATGGGATATTGGCAGGAGGTCCATATTGAGATGTACCTACTTTCTATTTTATGAAGGTGATAGGGACGCTGGTCGGCCACCAAGACTACTCCTTTGCTTCCGCATGGCACCCAAACAGTCAGATCTTTGCCACAGGAAACCAAGACAAGACATGCCGTGTATGGGACCTAAGGAATGTCTCAACCCCACTTGCAATCCTGAAGGGCAATCTAGGTGCGGTCCGGTCGATAAAATTCTCCTCGGACGGCCAATACATGGGCATGGCAGAGCCCGCGGACTTTGTCCACTTGTACAGCACAAGGGCAGACTACAAGGAGAGACAGGAGATCGACTTCTTCGGCGAGATCTCGGGTATCTCATTGAGCCCGGACGATGAGACCCTGTTCATCGGGATATGGGATCGGACTTACGCAAGCCTCCTGCAGTATAACAGGAGGCATGATTATAGGTACCTTGACTCCATGTTGTGATTTTAGATGGCAGTGGACGAAATTCCAATCTGTTTCTTTTTTCTCCATTGGGTGGGGCAATGGAAAGCGTCAGGACACAAACAGTTGGGGCTGCTTGTTCAAATCATCAACCTTTTTCCGTTGAGATTTGATCCCAATCATCTAGTACATAATGTTCTTCACAACACACGGCGCATAAATGAACCAAAAAATGAATTATTCCCAGAATCCTTTCATGTCTTCATCATTGAAGTGCATTAATCCCTCAAGTGGTTATATAAACTTTATGAAAACAGTGCAGAAAGTGCATTAGGATTAGGGCACTGTTTAACATCACTGCAATGGAACTACTATAATGGTAATCTAGAAAGTATCAATGTTGCACAAGATTCGAATACAGGATGAACATCAGTGACCAAAAAGATGTATGTATAAAACGAATCAAGCTGATAAGTTGTTCTGCAACTTGATCTACAGAAAATCAAATCTAAAAATCACTTCCCATCTTTGGGGAAAGATCACAGCACCAGCATCAATCTTCATGCAAAGCCTTCATTAAATAGAGTCTGCTGAAGCTTTGTCCAGAAACCCTGCTAAGTTCAAATGGGTATTATAAGGTGTGGCCAGGTAAAACATTTTACAGTTAATAGGGCAGAAAAGTAAGCATTTCCATTAGGAAGTTAAAATTGTAAGTTTCATTCTGGGTTTCTTTTAGGATACGGTTCAGACAAAAATATTAATCATTGCCTCAAGTTTTGAAACATACCCATTGATTTGGTTACAGTAATTGGCAATTTGATTGGTCACTAGAAAGCTCTCCAAGCGAGATGGTTCGGGGATGGGCTTGAAAATTGGGTTCGAAAGATCCTCCTCAGGTAAAGGCTCCTCCCCAGCAGCTTTCCGTGCCATATTTTCGGTCCTTTATAGTAATTATGAGCATACAATTTAGTAAATCTAATAGCCCTCGTGTGTAATGAGCACATGAAAAGGGAAAGAAAATCCCATGAAAGGTAATTGAGCGCATATACATATTTACAAATCATTCAAATATAAGATTTAAATAATAAGATGTGATTAACCTTCTTTTCTGAAGCCATGCTTGCTGTTGAGCCTGCTGTCTGGACAAATTCCTATAGTGATATTGGAACTAGAAAAGAGAGCATGTGTCAACAACTGACATGATGCAACCACCAGACTTGGGTCTTCCGCATCAGAAAGAATTCTTACCTTTTGTTGTTCGACAAATAAATCATCCATGCATTTGATCAGGAAATCCATATTCCTTTCTACAAATGGACCACTTGATAATTGAAGGCGATCATAGTCACACTAGAGCAACAAGAAAGATCAAAGCATGAACTTGCCAGTTTTTTAACTTTCAAGAAGAATCGTGATCTATTACCTGGGTAACAGGTGAATCGCCTTCCAGCTCAGCCATAAAGGCACTAATAAGTGCGGAATTCGAAACTTTGATCTGTTCAGCAACAGAGATAATTTTGAATGATGGTAAGTTGAATTATGAATAATAATCATCAAAATTAAGACCAAAATTACCCATTACTTGACAAAAGGAATTCCACAAAAGGACTGGATAAATTGATAATCTTAACTGATGGTTGGCAGGATTTCTTTCAAAATAATTCTAATGGTACTCTTTTTTATCATAGCTATGCATGTCTTCTAGCTTAATTATTCTAAGATCTGAGTATTCTAAAAAAATGAATTAATTACAAGTCATCTATCAGAATCTCAACTATAAATTAATAAACAAGAACAAATCCTACTACTTTAGTGAATTTTCATAAAATAACTCAAGAGAAGTACTTGTATTAACTGTTGTCATGTTTAAATTAGAATTTAAATACTGAAAAAGAAAGAGGCTTACAGGTATCTCCTCAAAAATATCGACCCATGACATATTTTTCGCCCTTAACCTGATGAAAAGATGTAAAACTACTTCAATAACAAAGCATTTGTGTTATACATCAACAAGAACCTGGAGATATCCTTACTTTTCTCCTGTAAAATTGTTATTTTTGTAGAGATCCATGAAAGAATCAGAGAGTTTTAAGGCCTTCAGTGCTAAAACACCTTGGTTGGAACTTGAAGGATCATATATAATGCACACACATCGCCTTATATTCTCCTGTAATCAACAACATAAATTAACTCAAATAATTGAATCAAAGAACTAAAACTACTACTAAGAAATTAAAGTATCTCCTCATTCAAAGTCAGAAGGTTGCAAAAATTCAAAATGTATGATTATCAACAGATAAGCCAGAATAGATATTATAAAATAACATTTCAAGCAGTAGTAAAAACACATCTCATTATCAAAAAGACAGAATCAGTTCATATTAAAAGTTGTGCAGACAATGAACATGAAAAAACTCGTATATTTATCAAGAGAATGTTTTAATAGGAAATACACAAGTAAAACTACAATAAAACTTTCAGTATTGAAAGGAAACAGTTGATTCATTATCTATTGTAACATTAGCAATTAAGGATCGAATGTTCAACATTAGAGGAATATTATTTTGAAGAGTCTAAGTTAAAATAGATGATCAACTACATAAAACAATGATTTTGATGTTTAATTATGGTAGTCAGATAATAACTGGTATGGAAAAGCCACATGATACAGATATTACTTGAATGAAACAATCTAACACAATCTAATACCTGGTAATTCATGAAGGTTTCAATCAGCTCCACTGTCTGGTAAGAACCTAAAAATGTAGACTGATACCTAAATAGGCAAAACAAATATATTCTTACACTTCAAAAATAACAAAACCCTAGTAATTTCTAGTATCATCACACTTGCATATAATGCAACTGAAATATCTAAAATATAAAATTAATCATAACAATGTTTTACCATACAAACATTAAATAAGCACAAAAGAGAAATATGTATTAGTATTCACGATGGAAATTATAACCATTAATGAGACATGGTATATGCCCTGTTGTCTCCTAGAAATCACTCTGAAGTGGTTATTACTAGAGCTATAACACAAACGACGACAAGAATTAAGACACCAGCCAGATTAAAGAAGAAACCTATCAGCATGTAATAAAGGAATTTCAAAGATTCTTCATCATTTTAACATATATTTTTTGGGTCATAAATATGGCAGTATGGTTCAAAAATAAAATTCCTTTTCAAAGATCAATCCCAGAAGCTAGGCATGAATTCTCCAATAAACAAAAAATAATTCCTGAAGGCTCCATGAATAGAACTTATAATAGATTGAGATGTTGATGCCGAATGATAGGATAATCCTCACCATCCAACAGTATTATTATCAACATTGACCTCTCGAAGACACCTCAACATGTCAAGCTGGTAATTGGCTCCTTCTGCTTCAATTTCCTCATCCTCCTCCCTGATCTTACAGATTGTACAACATATGCGCATTTTTAGAGAGACGTTCAAAGGATTTTACCTTGAGAACAAGTATGATAAGCTTTGAAAGCAGAACATACTGGAAAAGGGAAGCAATTTGTGACTTCAAGAACACTGCCAACATCCAAACCGAGCAGTTGACCTGTGACAAGAGCGGGAGAAAACTCCTTGCAGTGCTTAATTATCTTCAAAACGGCCTGTTTAGTAATAACATATAAAGGAAACATGATCATGAGTATCTTAATAAAAAAATATTAATTTGGAACTCTATACCCAATTGGCTAGAAAATGAAGAACTTGGTTCTCATCCAACTCCTTAATCTACTAGCACGCAAAACTATGCATCGAAACAGAGAAGAGGCCAAATAAAATGCCAGATTGTATATACAGCGCATGACTAAATTTCATACCAAGCTTTGAGAATATTAACGTCAGCCAACAATGAAATCAGATCGTACAATCACACCATCAAGAAACAGAACTTACTAGGCCCTCGATCTGGACAACTCTGAGAGGTGGCGCAGCCTCCTCGGCAGACGCAACTTGCAGGAAGGATCTCGCCGCCGCTACCATTATGACAAACAGCTCGGTTTATTGCAGTGGAACTGTGGAAATAACAGCGATAAGAAGAAAACGATATGGTACAATGCGAATGAAACTTACGATTAGCCATAGATGACGCTGTGAGAAGACACGAACTACAAAAGGGTGAATCAGCCGCGGCGATGACAAGCTCAGTGGAACGTCTTTGTAGTCTGAAAATTCAGAACGACACAAACCCTAATTTCAGTTGTCCCCGAGCAAGAAAAACCATATTTCTCTCCCTCTCGACCCTTCATTCCTCTATAATTCCGATTTAAGTCCTCAAACTTACCATATTTTCTTGTATAGTTCCAAACACTTATTTTAACTCTATCAAGTCCTCAAACTTATCTGTTATGGTTGATCCAACCCTTCGGTATGCAATATTGCACGTAGTTTAATTTTTTACCTGGTGGGTCCAGGCCGTCAGTAACCACTAATAATGGGATATAGATTTTAAAAAAAATATTAAAATTAAATTTTTAGATGAAAAATAATAAAAAACAAGATTACTAAGTAAATCTATTAAATAGACACGCTAGCTACTTGTGCTAATAACTTTATTGTATTAATGATATTTTTAATGTTATTGGTGGATTATTTCAAAGTTTATTAATAAAATAGGAGGAGAAAAAAATGGTCAAAAGTTATAAAATTGAGGTAAATCTTTATTTTTAATATATTGATCAATAAATTTAAAATGTTTTGGGCATACTCCATCTAATTATCACATCATTCATCAATTTGTCTAATTGGAGAGGGGGAATTAAAGTATTAAGTGAAATTAAAATACTAAATTATAAAATAATTTTAAAATTATTAATGTATAAAAAATAAATTATTAAAACATTTTAAAAAAATTAAAACATTACAAATAATTGTTGCTCCAATCTCAATTCTAACCCTTATATTTTGCCAAAAAAGGTATATTGGCATGGATCATTATCAGGAGTTGGAGACTTTCACCCATAAATATCACTTCCATATTCACTGCCCAATCATTCTGCCACGTGTGCTGATGGCCCTTCATCTCCTAAAGGATTAAGTTTACAGTCATGGAGATTCCACTTCAGGTCCTAGAGCAAGTCTTCAAGTCTCAATCCAATTTCTGAGAATTTCTCCCCAGAGGATCGAAGAGAAGAAGAGGAAGAAGGGGCACTGCAAGTTGGATCATCGAATCTGTTCTGGAGCATGCAGCTCTGCCCTACTAGCTGAAGGCAGTTGACAGCGAGAGCAGAGAGAATGGATGGGATGGTGCTTCACAGGTCCTATATTTCAAGAGGGAAGCCCCCTTTGTTAGCTATCGCCAATTCACTGCCTTCATGTGCCAGGGCTGCTCCACCCACAAGGCCATTATTGCCCTCTTGTAACTTCCCCCTTCCTGTTTCTTACATTTTGCTTATTTCCATTTTCTCCGTCCTATTATCTATAGGCTGCGGTGTTTGAGCTTCTAGGAAAGTGCTTAACATGGAATCATGGTTATAAACTAGATCTAGGATGAAATCTGCAATGATATAATTGCTTCTGGTTAATTGGTATATAGAGATTTGGTGAGAGTAGTAGTCCCTGAACTTTTGTTCATATCTTTTGTTGTGCCTTTTGTGACAACACCCTTAGGGAGAGTGCCTAATGGATCAGTTGGAATACCCAGAAACAAGCTAAGAAAATGAGTCTGTTTTATTTCCCATAGGATCAGTTTGTTGAGCGTTTTCATAGAAAGACAAATGAGCATCCACATGGTGTTATTTTCTGGATTTGATGCAATATCATGTTAAACATAAGAATTTCAATTCAGCGCTATTTAATGTACATAGTCTTATGCCCACTGAAGTTCTGCTTCAATGGTATACCAGTGGATTACATTGTGAGTCCTCTAAATGCTTTGAAAAAAATCTCTATATTCTATGATGAGTTGGATTTAGTGGAAATGATGGTTTTTATATTATCAATAACTTGGAGGAGGATCATATGGAGCTTTCCATCGGCTTGATTGGATATTGCAAAATTTGCTGCAGTAAGAAGGAGATCAGTGTCTCCAAGCAGCACATTCCGAGCTTGGGCCTCCAATATCAGCACTGGTTCTGGTGAATATCATGAAAATGAGAACCAGAGCACCCCTTTCAGGAGTCCCTCGGGTGGTGCTTCCTCGGATTTGTGAGTCACATGTCTTATCTCGCTCCAATGGATTATTCATTGACACCTAAAATGTGAAGTTGTAGTCAAAATTAGATTCTTGTGCAAACAATAGGCATCCATGGTTTTTAGGATTCCTACATACTAGCTTCGTTATTGTTTTCTGAACATTTTGTAGGAGAAAAGGTCAAATTTTGCATTATAAGAATTCACAGAGTTAATCTTCATCTGTTTTATACAAGATGCACAGTCAGCAACACTATTTCCCTCGAATTCTTATAAAATGAGCTCTCAGACAATTCTAATTTTGCAGATCCTCTGGCAAGATACCATACCCTCTATCTGTAGCTTTGGTGCTTCTTGGATGTGCCACAATATTCTCTTTGATTGTTTCCATTAAAGGTGGACCATCATCTATCCTAGCTGCTATTGCAAAGTCCGGCTTCACTGCTGCTTTCACGTTGATATTTGTTTCTGAAATTGGCGATAAGGTGATTATAAATATGAAATATTGTTTATGTTTCTTATCACTGCAAGATCACTTGATAATGTCTCATAGGAAACTCTCTGAAACAATTTATGGCAGAAAATATTCATGTCAGAAAAGTACAATCTTATTTCAGCACATATGATACTTGTCAGATCTATTTTTTGGTGGGAAAATGGTCAGGCCATGAATTCCTATTATTTGCCACTGGGGTATTTTAGTTAAAAAAAAGAACATCATTTTCCCTCTGCATTTGGTTTATATCTTCTGCACACGTTTATCAAGTAAAACAGTTTGCTAAGGGACATTCAGAATAAAATAGACTGCTTCGATTATTATTTCATGTAGATCTCTTGCCAATATAAACTTTCATTTAGTCTAGACCATTAATCAATTTTCAGTTATACGACTTTATTTGTTTGATAACTAGTTTATCTCTTGAGAAAATATTGTATTCTCATTGCTCTTCTAAACCCACATTTTATTCTGTGAATTCTAATCACCTTACCACTTTTTCATGACTGAGAGAATATGAGAATATTAATCCTAAACGAGTAGAATTAATATTAATGTGTCATTCTTGTTTCAACTGATAAACTCTCTTGCAACTCACTGAATTTCCCAAGTGTTTTTTCATTTCGGTTACATAGGTGGCCCATGGTCCTAGGGGGATAGAAGGAGAATAAATGTGCATCGAAGTCTTGTGGAGGTTTGATGCCAATGCACCAAACCCCCTTTCTCAATTTCCTATGAAATTCTAAATATAATTAAATCTATTAAAATAAAAGATTTTTCAAACTTCTTGATGCAGATATATCAATTAACTTTTAATAATTTTACCTTTTGGTTCTTTATCCCATTATTTGGTATCTGGAATAATGACCAACTCAGATTTAGATTGCCACTGATGAAGTTTAAGCAACTTGTATGTATAAGCTGTTTATATAACTAAAGCTCGCCACAAGCTGTTCACTGTTACTTCAGCTTACTTTGATAAGACTGGAATTGCTCCTTTTTTTTCTCATGATGAAGTGATATATGTTCTTTTGGTCAGAAAGCATTTAAATTTAATCAAAGACTGATTGTAACTCTTCATTCTTTGAAATTTCAGACATTCTTCATTGCTGCACTCTTGGCCATGCAATATCAGAAAGGACTGGTATTCTCTCTCTCTCTTTCTCTTCCCCTGCAAGTCCTTGTTTTTAAGGCTTTTTAGAGTAAATTGGCTTCTTCATATGAATGGTTGCACATAGCTGAAGAGCTTGTTCTTGTCATACTTTCCATGTAATTTATGATTTCTTTATCCATGTAGCAAGTACATATATTTTATGATTGTTGCATTCATTGGTCAAAAAGCATGTTCTTCATCCTTATTTTGAAACTAAGGAAACTAGTACATCTGAGCTGAATATGGTATTGTGCAGAGACTAAATAGAGTGCTTTGAAAAAAAAATCCATCCTTTATTTTTCTAGCTCGTATCTAAGATTTTACCACATGCACATTGCATCCATCCATATATTCTATATGTTTATATCTAGAGAATTAATTGACCTGAGATGGGATAAATATTCTTACCAGGTGCTTCTTGGATCCATGGGAGCTCTTTCACTCATGACAATTTTGTCTGTTGTGATAGGAAGGATATTTCAGTCGGTGCCCTCTCAATTTCAGACAAGTGAGTTGCCATTTCTTTTTTTTTTTAATTATTGTTGGTGAGAACATTTTTACCCTTCTTTTCTGCTGAATGGACCAATTTGTGCCATCACAAGTGTCTATCAGCAATTCTTGTACTCAGTTCTTTCATCATGAATGATGATGAAATTTGGGTCGAAAATTATCCCTTCTATTGCATTTTTTTCTTGGATGCATATGGGTGTGACAAAAGATTCTGGGTAATAACCACTTTAGAGTTTATTAGTATGATATTTATCATGTCACTATCGACTATAAAGTGATAATTATCCTATTTGAGTCCATCTATGCAAAAACTTGGCCCATACATCCCATGTCATGTGGACTAACTTCATAAGATGACTGACATCCAAGAATTTAGCTGTTTGATTTAGCCTAGCGGTTCCAGTCCACCTGATGGATATCAGTGTTTAATGAGTTTAAGAGTATGCTTTGATGGAGGGGTTTGGAGGGATGAGGAGGTGAGAGATTGGGAGGGATAGAAAAATACCTCATTTGGGTATTTAAGTTAGGAGGAATTGGGAGGGATTCGAAGGGAATGAAGCCCTCCATCCTTCTATTCTCAATCCCTCCAAAGTGGGGAATAGGGAGGGACAATGAGAAATTCTGTCAAAATTACAACCTGACCATTCAATATAATAATAAAAAAAATATTAAGAATACAGTATTCTTTTGGTATATGAATCAACCCTTCCTCTCCATTTTATAGTACTATCCAAATGAAGGATATGTTACCCCTCCAAACACCAACATGCCCCTAAGAGCATACTAGGCTATTGACTTTTAATTTACCATGTCATGCCTATAAAAAGATTATCTTAAAATGCCTAAGAAAAGGTTTGGGTAACCCTGGATATATCAGAAACTTTAGTGGCACCATTATATATAGTTTATTCAATGATGAAATTGTTAATTTTCTTTTTCTTTTGACAGCTTTGCCGGTTGGAGAATATGCTGCCATCGCCTTATTGATCTTCTTTGGCCTTAAATCCATAAAGGATGCCTGGAAACTTCCAGCAGTGGTTAAGAGTGGGGATAAGAATGGTCCTGAGCTTGATGAATATTTTGAAGCAGAAGAGCTTTTAAAAGAGAAGGTAATCATGCTTTTCTTGGTGCCTTATCTCCACTATTCTAAGAGTCACTTTTCTAAAACTAAAAAAATCGACCCAATTTATTCTTGGTTTTTCAAATGGCACCACCTTATTCTCTATACTGCAATGGTCTCTCGTCTGCACGCAATCCATTCTTAAATAAAATGATTTCCTGCATAGACCAAAGCAGTATGTATATTCATGGCTCATGTTATGCTTACATAAAAAATGAATTACCTCATCCGTTAAATTTTGTCTCTTATGTTTCACTAGGTTTCAAAGCAGCTCTCAAACCCCTTGGAAATTATATGGAAGTCTTTCAGCCTCATATTCTTTGCGGTAAGAATCCCTTTCTCAACTTCTAGTGTTTTGTTGCTAGCACTTGCATTTTCTCTTCTCTCTCATCTACTGCAAAGCAAATTCAAGGATAATTGGCTGCTGGTAATACTTGTCTTACCATAATGTTGATAGTTCATAGAAAAATGAAAAATACATAAAGAATAAAAGGTTTTCCTATTTCAGGATTTGCTATTTCTTCTGTTATTAATATTTCCTTTTATGAAAACATGATGAAATTTTCCCATGCTATCATTAAAAAAATGACTCTTCTTATGTTGGTAGAGTGAAGGGACTAGATTAAATTGTCTTTACTTCTACCACTAAAAATTCTCTTCTCCTTTTACTTGTCTCTGATCGCACATAGGAATGGGGAGACCGTTCCATGCTTGCAACTATTGCCCTTGGTGCCACACAGGTATGCTCATGCTCTCATATATCTGTCATTTCTAGATCGGAACAAAATTTTTTTGTGTAAAATATAACAGTTGCGGAATAAGCAAGAGATATTGAACAGTATGATCGTTTGTGGTTCTCAGTCTCCCTGGGGTGTGGCAAGTGGTGCTATTGGGGGCCACCTGCTAGCAACGTCCATTGCAATTCTTGGGGGGGCTTTTCTGGCAAAGTATATTTCAGAAAAGCTGGTAAGAACTACTCAATCTTGTTGATGATTTCCTAGGCAAATTGTGCAAGGACCATCTAATTTTTGTCTATTTTCATTGTGAGAATTCATTGTGTCCATATAAGAAATGAAGCTTATATCCATGTAAAAGCCTAAGCTATTAAGGGGTTACCTCATATTCTTATAATTTTACAATATTTCTCTATTTTACTCAATTTGAAATCATTATTTTAACACACTCTCACATATATGTATACACTTGTCACATATAACTAAATTTGTTTTCAACAATTGTTTACAAGTTGTGTATGATTCTTTCGGTATCGGATGAGTGAGACAACAAATCACGAGTTGGGTATTTTTCTTCCACACTCAAGCCTACCACTAACCGAATTTTCAGTCACGGGTCGAACGTGGTGTGAGCTCATTAGCTCTTATACCGCGTCATAAATTATTGTGAACTTTATATAAGTGATGAAGCTCATATTCACTTAAAATCTAATTTGTAAATCATATTTTTATAAACTCACAATATTTCTTTATTTTACTCAATACGAATATAATTATCCTAACATTCATAATCAAATAACAATATTGTTATTTGTACTACAAAGTCTAATGTTGAAAACTGGCCAACCGCTACTTTTGCAACTGATTCGTTTATTTGTTTGATAAATTTAAATAATATATGTTGTGTGTTTTATTATTCATTTTCTCTAGTCTACTGGAGTACTATCCTAACATTTATAAACGCACAATATTTCTTTATTTTACTCAATGCGGATATAATTATCCTAACATTCATAATCAAATAACACTATTGTTATTTGTACTACGAAGTCTAATGTTGAAAACTGGCCAACCACTGCTTTTGCAACTGATTTGTTTCTGTTTGATAAATTTAAATAATATATGTTGTGTGTTTTATTATTCATTTTC
The DNA here is from genome assembly GCA_030064425.1 of Trapa bicornis. Taxonomy (NCBI): domain Eukaryota; kingdom Viridiplantae; phylum Streptophyta; class Magnoliopsida; order Myrtales; family Lythraceae; genus Trapa; species Trapa bicornis. Next base: position 16,505,644 of record CM057760.1, on the reverse strand, counting down.
TATAGTCTAATGGAGTACTACCCTTTTCATTTTAATTGAAACTGGACATAGATCTCAAAATAAGGCTTAAAAATGATTTTGGCTGCAAACCATTGGATAGTACTGAAACTATTGTTTCATGGCCTTCATTGTTGCAATGAATATGGCATGAATGGAAAGGGCTGTATATCTGCTGAGAAATGAACACTAACATAATTACTTATTTTTCAAAAATAAATATTAATCAATCAATATTCATGAGATGTTTGAAGGAAAAAGATGAAGCCATAAAAGGAAGAAAAATGTGTGGATTCTCCATCTTATACATCCCTCATGTATGTATTTCTTCATTGTGTATTCCCATTTTCAAACTTTTTCAATGCTGCAGGTTGGATACTTGGGGGGAGTGCTATTCCTTATATTTGCTGTAGCAACATTTTTCGGAGTTTTTTGAAGAACAAAATCATGTACGCCAATAAGAAGCTGATACTCTGACAATGCTCTGAGACCATTCATTCATGGTGACGGCGGAGATACTGCAATCTAGCTCAGACCGTTATAGGCCAGTTGCTGAAAGAGTGAAGAAGGTAATTAGATCAGAACCTTTGCCTTCATATTGCTGAAATGATTTGGTCAGTTCTTAGGTTGTCTTTGCTGTGATTGCTTTGTTATTCTCTCTCTTAAGCCCAATAAGATTGCATACCTCTCTGTATGACTAATAAGTTGACTATTCTTTACTATCCATAGGGTCCATTTTGTGCATTGATTATTCAAGATTAAGATTATTCAAGCACTTAAGATGCGGCCGTTCTCAACCCCTCTTGGTTGGAGAACTCTAAGATAAGCTCGTATACCCATTTAATTCCATCATGCCCTGCCCTCTTATCAAGTGATTCATGCATCAAGTGGTACATACATCTTTTTTCATTAATGAAGGCTTGAGCTACTCTTTTAGCCACTAACCACAATGATTGTTTTGAGCATTTCATCCCTGTTGCAGAATAAATTTTGATTCCTTGAATGTTTTCTATTGACTCACTGCAATGATCAGGATTCTCTGCCCTTTTCTGAATGCTCAATTTCTTCTTTTCTTTACTCGGTATCTTTTCTTTTTAGAAAAAAATTCTAATCATTCTGGCAAAGCATATTCTCATTATTACTCATGTGAAGCAATGGCTAAAGCAAGAATTGGACAAAAAACATTTTAACCCTCCATTTTATCATAACTGGAGCAAGCACTGTTCTTTTTCCCTTGGAGAATCATGATGCCAACTTGACATGAAGGGCATTTAATTGTTATGCTTTCTGGGGTGATCTATAATCAAGCAAATCAGACATGGGAAACAAATAATGGTTCAAGAGGAAAAGACCAAGGGCGTGGTATCTTCTATTTAGCTGCACTTGCAGTCATCATCATCTCATTCTATATAAATGTGCCAATGCGTGGAAAGCTGGTATGGTCAACAAGCTATTGATCATATGAGCATACAATTATTGCAGTAATTAACTTGAGAAATACATGTGCTATTTAAACATTCAAAAAAATGTGATAATTTTGCTCACCAAATTTATTGGTGATTAATATCTACTGAATATTTAAATTTAAGAATTTTCTTTTTGCTCAACTAAGAAATTTGTTTAATGGGCGATATATAACCTAATAAATATGGAAATGATAAAGTTTTCAATTTACAATTTAAAATTTTTACAAAATTTAGTCATTCTACTCCTACCATTATATGTTCAGAAATGGAAAATTCAATTTATTTTATTTACAAGTATAAAAGAATAATACTTATTTTAAGTTCGTTATTTTCACAAAACAAAATTTTTATATATTATTAATATAGAGTTAAAATTTGATTTATAAGTGCACATTTAAATTGTATAAATTTTATTGTGTAAAAAAATTGTATAAATTTTATAAATTACAAATAAAAATATTATCCTAAATAGAAATTATAATTTTTAATAAATATAAATGGTATCTCAATACTAATATAATATTGAGAATAGAAATAGATTAAAATATAATGTGATTATTGATAATATTATCATAAATTTAATAAAATAGAAAAGTATTGGTAGTTATAAAATTTAAAAAATTACATTATTTACAATTAATTATTTTAAAGTATATATTAATTACACAACAATTTATCAAATAGTATTATATCTAGTAAATTTGTGGCGTTACCCTACCCACTACTCGATAATTCAAATAATTATTATTCTTATTAGTTATTCAGATTGAAAAAAAATAGTGAAATTAAGAAAAAATAAAAATAATAAAAATATTTAAATAGAAATATGTAGAACAAATAGAAATTTTTTTTAAGTAATACAAAAAAAAACTCTATTTAATTTTTTATTTATTTTATCTATAAAAGGAGATTATATGAAAAATTTAACAGATTATTTCGTTTTCTTGGTTCACTCGCCATCAGCCGGTAATTTCGGGTACTGAAAATCTAAATCGATAATAGAGTATTTAAGTTTATTATTTTTATTTATCCGATATCATAATTTATAAATTTATTTAGTACGTGTTTAAAATTTTTAAAATTTAACATTTTATAAGTGTATATATTATAAAAGTGAATACATATAATAAGAATATTATTATAAATTTAATAAAATATAAAACTCATTTTTGAAATATTATAGTGATCGTTAGATTATTATATTTGTGGGAGAACTAGTAATGTGGCAAATATATAAATATTAGATTAATTATTATAGAATGTACAATATTAACATATAGTTTTACACAAAAAGAGGTTTTTGTGAATAAATTTATAGTATTTTTTTGCACCAATAATAAATTTATAGTATAGTAACACAATCATTTATTAATAACTAACAAACAATTAGTTCAATTTTAATATATAGAAAATGAATAAATTATAGTTACAATTATATTAATACACTTATAATTTATATAGAAGTGCATAAATGACAATTAAAATTGCATTAAATATAAAGGTTTTTTTTAATTTGGATATTATTCGCCAAAAGAAAAAAACATTATTCGCCAGCCCACATGCCCATTGGCCCCTACTGCTTCAAGCGGTCATCATCACTTTACATCATGAATTCCTTCTGCTTCAACAGTTCACATTCACACTACCTCTATCTATCTATCTATATATATATATATCGAAGAACCCATGCTCTTCAAATTCCACATCTTCTATACACAACAAAACCAAACCCTTTATCTCTTTGGGAAGATCGCGGTCTGCTGGATGTCGGTGGCTTCTTCTTCAGCGCCGAAAGAACAGCCAAGGAGCCTAGCTGTATTGAAGGAGATGGAGTTCAAGATCATCAGCCACAAGAGATCCGTCGTAGATGCGTTTGCTCAAGAGAAAGAGGCAGCCGATGGAAACAATTCCCTGAAGGAGAAGATTGAGAAGGAAAAGGTACAGCGATGGATGGTGAATTTCATTGGTATTCAAGGTCCCAGTTGGATGTTTAGGATCTGATTATTTTGTGATAATATTGGCTCTTCTTTATATGTAGGGTGATGAAGTTCAAAGCGGGTATAAACAGCTTCTTCTTGGGAGCTCCCATGGCCCAGCAACACCTGTCAACGGAGGTCTGGAAAAAAATAAACTTCCAAAGCACATACGGCTTTTGAACCGTCATGACTCCATTCCCATGGACATGAATACCAGACGCATAACTGATATAATGTTTGTCTTTTTTTTTCAGGGAAGATCAAAGAGTCATCATCAGAGGTGCAGATACTGAGCCTAGCGATTCAGTGCGCGGGCAGATCGGATCTGGTGCTGCCGGTCCCCATCCTCTCTTCTTCGAGCGGCCCTTCGTCTAAGCGTACACTGTTCGTGCTCAAGGAAGGGAGCCGCTGCCGGACAAAGTTCTCCTTCCTCGTCTTCAACGTCGCCGTCTCTGGCCTCCGCTACACCTACGCCGTTTGGAAGACCGGCGTCCGAGGTTAGACCAGTCAACGCTTGTTATGACTTCCAGCAAATAGTACTCGTCCTTTTCCAATAATAACTCCAATTTATCATATTAAACCTATCAAAAGAAGAATAACATGCTAAAACATTTTAGCCATAAATGAATGGAATCATTGATGAGGGCACAATAATTCAATATAGTTGGTCCATGGCAAGGAGTGATCAACCAGTCTTGCTATGCTCAATAGTGCTTTTGCATGCTCTAAAGAAAGGGGTTTCAATATGATTGATTATGCAGTGGGCAACACCAAGATAATGGTGGGAACTTTCAGCCCTCGGAAGGAGCCCTACTGGTTCGAGTTGCAGGAAGAAACCATCCCTACAGGAATATTCGCAAGAGGCTCCTACTTCGTACGAACCAAGGTACCTATATATATATATCCATGCACAGATGCTCTTCTCTTTGATGGGCACCTAGCTAGCAAGCTAATGGCTCGTTTTTTAGCCAGAATTTAATCATATATCATTTTTCCAACCCAATGTCGTATGGATTATGATCTGTCTTTTGGATCCATCAGTTCGTAGATGACGAGGGTAAGTGTCACCTTGAGTTCAGCTACTACTTCGAGATCAGGAAGAACTGGCAGTGACATCGTCGTCCGTCGAACCCAACTCTATTCTCAAGTATCCATAATAAAGAATTAAGTCAAATGATTTCGTGATTTAAGTCGGTGGATCTTCTTGACTTGTGAGGATGAGGATAATGATAATCTCTTCAGAATGAGAAGAGAAGATCATGGTACTGACTAGTGTTAGTATGAATGTGTGTAAGTGTAACCTTTTGATTTAGTCAAATAATGATTAAAGAAGTGGGCGGTCATTGGAACTGTAAGTCTGCATGCTTCATCATTTGGTCCCTTCTGGCCAAGCACATACACTCTCCTCCCTCTCATATGTATATATGGCCGGTAACCCTTGTATGCAACTGCAACTGGCAGTAGAAGAGATTAATTGTAATTTTATATTTTTATCTATTAATTTTAATATAATGTTGGAGCTTTATAATAGAAAATATTTAATTTTGATACTTAAAAAATAATAGATATATTAATAGTTATTAAGTGCGAGTTTAAAATTATAATTAATTAGGGTATAAAAGTTGAAAGTAAATTTAAATGTTGATACTATTATACTAAATTATATAAAATAAAATATTTTTAATTTATAATTTTAAAAATTTTATAATATTTATAAATTATAATTTTAAATATAAATGTACGCTACACTACTCTTATCAATTGACTTCCATGTATGCCCCTAGGAACATTGATAAGTGAATCTGTAATCATTGAAGGGAGATAGATACAAAGGACTACCTCGGGATTCCCCCACCCCAAGTTTGGAACACTAACTTGGGACGGGTCTGGAGGGGAGGATCCGGATCCGATCCTACACTCAACCGAACCGATAAGCATGCTATGTATGTGACTCCTAAGGGTTAATCCCCACGACTTTCCAAGGAACTAATATTGGCCTCTCATCTATATTCTAACACGAAAAACTTGAAATATACACAAACGGAGGATTTTGTTACAATTTGTACGCAACAATTTTTCAAATTTACCTGACATGTTTTAAAATTTAAAATTATTTAAATAAATTAAAATTTGAAAAAATAATATTGACATAAATTGGATTAATTTACTCTAGTAAACATAAGTTAAAAAATGAACAATTTAACAATAAAAATTTAAAAAATAGATAAAATTGAGATTTATGTGGTAAAATAACCCAAATTGGATAATTAATTTATAGGTTAAATATGTAAACAAATAAAAATTTAAAAAAAGTTAATACAATCAAACAACATGAGTCAAATTGACCAATTTAACTTATTTTTTTCCTGTTACAAATTTTCAATAATATTTAATTTATTTTTTCCTTTACTATAACGATGAAAATCGCTTTACAAAATCCCAATCTTGATAATATTTTATACAACAAATACATGAGCTCGATTCTCCAACATATTCTAGGAGCATTCGAGTTATCTCCCTGTCATTTGGTTGAAATTTGCTTTGAAATTGAACTCAAGCTCGAGTGTTTGACACCAAACATATCTAAGAAATACTTGCAGAAAGTTCAAATCTTGATTATTTTTTATATAACAAAATACATGGTTTGGTTGATAACAATCCTTTAAGATACCTTGGACTAACTCGTCACCGATGAGCGACATTTTGCTATACAAGTCGGGTCACCGAAAATGTCACATCTTGACTTGGTGTCCTCCGGTCGGGCTTGTAGACAACCGCCACATCCCCGTTTTACAATAATGAACGTTTTATCATTGTAAACCCGTAATGATGCAATACTCGAAACATAATAATTCAAATTATTTTCCAAAATTTATATATTGAAGTTTTGAAAAATAAAATTTAGAAATCGTAACAGGACTATATACTGAATATAAGATATACATTTGGTTTTGGATAGATTTTCCATCAAACACATTTCCTTTGTCACCATTTTTGCATGAAATTAGTAATTTGAGGGTAGTGAGTCAACTCAGGGAGTGTGTTCTAGGGACATTGTGATATGTTTACGATTCACTAAATACTACAATAGGTTCATATAGATATTTGGTAAAAACAAAGTTTTACCAACAGTAAACTTAGAGGTTAAAGGAAATAAACTTTTATACAATAAGTTTGAAATCTATTTATTTCATTGGAATAAAATTATTCTCGGCTTCATTCTAACAAGTTTTGAAAATTTATTTATATTTTAGCGAGCAAACTCATATACGCGAATGTCTATACAAATAATTTTCATTTAATCCCAATGTATTAAGATTCAACTTAACAAGCTAATATTTATTTATTATTAAAAAATTTTCAGTTAGATTTCATTGCTTGTATCTATTAAGCTAAAATTATGTTTCTTACTAACGGGAAAGTCTTTCATAATTTTATTAAAGATAAAATTTATATACATTTGTATCAGACAAACGGTCACACAAATGTCATTTCTCAATAAAGGGATATAAAATTCACAAAACAAACCCTCTGAGTCTACAACCTTAATTTATCTCACTAGTAACCCAAAGCGCCTTTACCATCCACCCTAGTGAAAGACTACAACCTCAACCACATTGCCTACGTGTGCACCATGACCCAACCCTTAGATTGTGGCACTTGTCATCGTCGGATTAAGGAAACCGGGAAAGAACCAGTCAATTTAATGAGAAAATCGAACCACTAAATGAACTGAGAATGATAAAAAAGGGTTGAAATGAGAAATTAGAAAATCTCAAGTGACCAAGATGTCACAAAAATTATGGGTAAGGATCATGAAGGACATTGGATGAGAAAACCGGACCGATTTAGGGTAAACTAGACATGAACTGGATTGAACCAAACATGAACTAATTTCTTAATTCATTTTTCTAGGTGGCTTAAAAAGATCAATTTGAGAAATTGAGGTCACCATTGAATAGAAAATGAATTTAGACAAATTTAGAAATTTTTAATTTTGAGAAAACCAGTCGAATTGTGCCTGAATTGGCCTATTTTCATTTTCTGGTCACTGGACCCTATCGGACCAGATCTGTCAACGGTCCAACCAGTCAACGGATTGCTGATTGGTCAATGCCTTGTCAGTACGTGCATGACCAATCAGCACACGATGCATGGCAAGGAGCGCTTTGTCAGTCGGTCAACGGTCAGCGGGTGCCCAATCAGCAGCCACGCAGACACGACCAGCCAATGAGAGGCTGCCACGTGTTCGATCAACGATTGACGTGATGACTGAGTTGGATCACCATGTCAGCTGGACTAACCAATCACATGCTGCCACGTGGCCGGCCCGCATGTGCGAAGCTCACACATGCGGAACAGTGTCATCTTCCTCCTCTATCTAATGACATTGTTCATCGAGGAAAGATTTTTCTTTCCTTTTTCGGCAAAGGAAATTTGCTCAGATTTGGGTAATTTCCAATCAGGATGAGTGCAACCAGTAGGAGAATCCTTTCCCTTCTTTCTCGAAATTCCTTTTTTATTTGTCCTTGAGGATATCTAACCTTAACTTTCCTGATATCCTCAGATGCCATCCTTCCTGCTTCACCTTTCTTTGGAGGTTTGTGGGTACGTCCTTAGGATTTTCTTTTACTCGTACTTCATCACAAGTTTTATAAGAAATGGAACTTTTATTATAATGATAATGAATTACAGGGTTTTTTGTTATATTGGTCTAGGAGAGCTATGGTAAGTACTAGCTATAGTGCTAGGTTCATCTCGTGCTTCTTTCTGGTTGAGGTTATATACTCAAGTTGGTACCTTTGACGTAGTGGCTATGTCTTGTCCTCCGTCTAGTGCCCTTGGGTTTCCTTGAGGTGGTTGATGGTCACTTCGTTAGGCATTACCTCGAATGGCTGGACAACTCTTTGCAAAGTGTTCGAGCTGTTCGCATTCAAACCATGCTCGATACGACCCTTCATGGTTTTTTCGGCACCTAGGGCAATAGGCATTTTTCCTTTATGGGGTTGTACTAGTCTCCCTTTGGGCATGGTAACTGCCATTTCTCCTAAAAGGCCCCATTCTTGTCCCCCATTTTTGCCCACCTCCTCTTGACCTCTCTAGTTATTCTATTCTTCCTCTTCCTTCCGATCGGCTTGCTCTATCTGATGGCGTCTTGTCTGTACCAGATGTTCACACTCATGGGCCATGCTGATGATGGCAGCCAAATCCCTGGGGTGTCCTAGTACTCCCATCAAATCTCTTATATCCATGTTGAAATCGTCCACGAACCGTTGGCAGATATCTGCCGCCCCGGCTAAGTCTAGAGCAAAAGAGAAATCCTGCTTCTTCTCATTAATTAGATGAAGGGCCAGATACTCCTCTGCGTACCTCTCCTCAAATTGCTCTAGGAGGGTATGGAGGTATGCAGGTTCCAAACATTGTCCCACCATCTTTTGGCACTACCCTCTAGGAAATATTCTGTCAAGATCACCATATCCTCTGGTGATATCCTGACTATCCCTATTAGCTTCTTGAGGTTAGCTAGCCAGTCCATGGTAGCTTCCGCATCTTTCTCTCCAAGAAAAGGCTTACACCCCACTTGATGGAGAGTCTTGAGATACTTGGGAATATCAACTGGAGGGGCATGATTAATAGGAGTAGGATGATATTGTACTTCCATCAGTTCAGCCCGAGAGTTGGTGTCTACCTCAAGGATGAGGTTAGGTTCCCCAAATACTCGAGTGAACTCCTCGTACAACCTTTGGTGTTTTGAGCTTAGTCTAGGTGGAACTGTTTGGTTTTCTTGGGGAGTTTCTACTGGAAGGGGTTGTTGGGCAGTGTTAAAAACCATGGCTCTTGTTCTCTTGGTTACTCTCTTGGGAGCCATTTGAATTTTTTAAGATTTATTCCTCTTAATTACTATTTTATATAGTCTTGATAATGTATTCGAGGAAATAGGCTCTGATACCACACAAGTTGTCACGCCTTGACTTAGTTTGGTCAGATCCCCGTGAACAACCCACCACACTTCCAGTATATAAAAATTTCCCCCTTCTCTAAACTATGAGGAGTAAGACATCCTTTTCACATGTACCTTTTCTAGAATAACATTAATCAAAACTGAATATAAATTTTACATACCTGTCTTAAGGTTCAACTACAAACAAATATTTAAGGTTGGTTTCCCTTGATTTCCTGAAATGGAGTAAAGGGAGGAGGTGAGTTTGAAAACTCAGTGAATGGGTGTTAGGTGCGAGTTTTCAGAAAAACAACTTTAATCGGAGTGTGTCAAACTCCTTATTTCCTTTAAAAATATTATTTCCCCAAGTTCTGGTTTTTAAAAACTCTTTTTCCAAGGTTTACCAATTCTTTACAAGGATTCTCAAATCCTTTCCAAGGTTTTCAAACCTCTTTCTCGTTTCCATATTAGGTGTGTTTCACAAACAACACACGACCTTCATCATGAAGGGTACACACATATTCGCAAGATGTAGTTACGCCGACTGCACCCACTTGTGGATCAGAGCATCTTTACCATCCACCATAATAGAAGTTTTTGACTTCTACTCAAAGTCTAAGTGAACATCTCCGATGTTCAACCCTTAGACACAAAATGCTTTGTGTCCATATGAGGACGGATACCTCATCCCGACCCCACCCCGGTCTCATGCGCATGAAGCTATGTTGAGCTTCCCTGATTACTAGCACGACAAACTACCCTTATCTCTACCATGTCGTATAGTAGCCCCTAGGACGCGTCACTACCCCTCTTGGGTGTCGTGATGGTCCCAAACCTTAGTGCATGCACAAACAATAATTTTCCATATAAACCATTAATCTTTGGTGCCATTGGTCCAACGGCCCCGACCCTCAACTTGATTTGCACCTATTTGTCTAGACCAATCCATCAACTAGGTCTTGTCGCACTGCCACTAGTCCATCGAGTATGTTGGTCCTATCTTGGTACCATGGCCAAATCACATCATTCATTTAAAATTTTCATGGCTTAATATCATGTTTGTTTGTGAGATCCTGCTCGTGCCAACTGGCCTTGGGCCCACTATATGAGATTTTAAAAAAATCGGGCATTCTAGCCCTTAAGTTCCAAAATCGAGGCCTCTGACCTAACTAAGCTATTCGAGCACCCATCAAGAAGGTGTGTCCCAAAATCTTTAAGCAGTGGCACACAATTAGGGGAGAACACTTTTGACAAAATATGTTTTAACTTGTTCATCACACCAACTAGGTGTGATGACATCTCCACTTATAACCTGTAAGTGTGTTTTCTACTTCTTTCCAAGAAGTTCATCATACCAACTGGGTATGATCTACTTACAATCGGTAATTAGTTTTTTCCGCATGTTTCTCACATCACCTCAACCGGACGTGATGTTAAAATCTCTACTTAATAGTGGTTTTTCTTTTCCAAGGTACTCATCATCCCAACCGGGTATGATATGTAAAATCCCACTCACCCGATAGTGCAATGTATTGCTCTTGATCGAATTTTGCCTTCATGCGAGCTTATTCTTGACTTTAGGTCACTAAAGTTCTTTTTCCTTAACTTTAGGTCCCTAATGCAAAATTTTCCCCAAATTGAGTATCAAAACTTTTAATAATTCACTTTGGGTCCTCAATTTATCCAAAATTACTTAAGGGGTTCAAGTTTTCCAAATTTCCAATGTGGTCCCCAACTTTTCAAAATGACCATTTTGCCCCTACTTTACAAAATGGCAATTTGACCCCAATAATTCTAAAAATTGACTAATTGGTCCTTAAACATCTTTTTCATGGCCAATTGGCCCTCGATTTTTAGAAATTGCACTTTGGTCCCTCTAATTTTTGAAATTCCCAAATTTCCCCAAAAATTTCCCCCTTTCATACTGGCCAAATTTGATTTCATCAAATTGACTGATCAATCAAGGTTAATTGTTGAAATTGAAGGTAAAATTGAGTTCCTACACTTCCATTCATGTCAATGGAACTTTTAATTGTGTAATTTGGATCCAAATTGATCTCAAATGGTGCTTCGTCGGAAAATTGGACTTAGAGAGAGAAAGCTTCGAAAGCTTACCGTCAGGGGTGCGACGGTCCAAGCTTTCGATCTGGACAGATAGCTCTCGTCTAGAGGTTACTCTTAGGAACAAGAATTGCATCAATTCATGCCGAATTGAGGAAGAATTTAGTCAGTGAAGTTTCACCGCTTCTCTCTCTAATACTGATTAAAAATTATAAAGGAAGAACACGACACTATTATGAACCAGACCGAATCGGTCCGAACAGAGTTTAATGCTTAAATCGGCCGGTTTAGGCCCGATTCGATTGAGTTTTTCAAAATTAAAAAATTTTAAATTCATCTAAATTCATTCTCTATCCAATGGTGGCCTCAATTCTCCAATTTGAATTTTATAAGCCTCCTAGAAAAATGAATTTAGAAACTAGTTCAATAGTGGTTCAAACCAGTTCAATAGTGGTTCAAACTAGTTCAGGTTGGCTTCACCTGAACCGGTTCGATTTTTTCTTCCAATTCATCATAAAGTCCTTTTCCATGACTTTTGTGACTCTTTAGGTTACTCGGGATTTGTCAATTTCCCATTTTGCACTTTCTCTAACGGTTGGGGTTTGTGATCTGGTTCAATTTTCTCACTTGGGTTGACCGATTCTTTCCCTGGTTTTCTTGTCTTTAAGGGACGGGGTTTACAAGCTCTTTATATTGGGAGCTCGGGGACTCTCTGGCCGACCGTTTGGCACTTTAATGGTGCTCATTCATGGCTTGAAATGCCCTGGATGGAAACGTTTCATTTCTGCCGACGCTGTTCATTTTTCTAGCGAGTAAACAATGTTGTCATTTGAAGGAAGAAGACGACACTGTTCCAAATCGGGTTCAATGCTTAAACTGGTCAGTTTAGACTCGATTCAACCAAGTTTTTCAAAATAAAAAATTTCTAAATTCATCTAAATTCCATCTCTATCCAATGTGGATTCAATTTCCCAATCTTAACATTTTAATTTAACTAGAAAAATGAATTTAGCAACCAGTTCAATGATGGTTCAAATCGGTTCAATCTGATTTACTTGAACCGGTCTAGTTTTCTCTTCCAATTTGTCCCAAAGCCCCTTTCCATGGTTTTTATGACTATTTGGGTCACTCGAGATGTGTAAATTTCCTAATTTACACTTCCTCTAACGTTGGAGAACGTGAACCAGTTCGATTTTTCCACTTGGGTTGACCGGTTCTTTCCCCGGTTTCCGTATCTTTAAGGAACAAGGTTTACAACTCTCCCCTCCTTTTAGGAGTTTTTTTTCCCAAAACTTATTCCACATCCTTTACATAGAAGGTAACTTCCCTTGATGTTAGCTTGGAGTTTGTTTCACATGCTCACACTTCAGTTATTTTCATTTAGCCCCTTTATAACACGTACTTAAGGAATTTTCCTTCCCTTTCCATTGCTTAGTCATTTCACGGAGCTTATCCTAGCTAAGCATGTCTTACCTGGGAGTTCAAGGGTATATCCTTAGGTTTACATCTACCTTTGCTTAAGGAAAAATTCTTACCCTTGAGGTTATTACTTAGGATTTTAGCTTTGGGAGTTACAAGATGTCCAATCATTCCTGTGTCTGGTCACTCTCTTTATCGTTGAAACCCTTAGTTTAGTATCCTCTCAAGTGCTACATACTTTCTTTCATAGGTTTCAGTGTTAGCATCCTTTTGTCCAGTTTTGACCCTTTTTATGTCCTTCCTCATTTCTAGTGGCATCCTTTCTCCAAGGACTTCCCTTTCTCTTAATCCACTCTTACCCGTTTGTGATCACTTCACGATTCTTTATTCCGAATTAATCTCCTTCGATCTAAGTATCGATTACTTGTTTGGGAAAGTTCCCTTATTATGATTTTATTCTCTACTATGTCCCTCACAGTAGAGACTTTCACCTTAGGAACTACATACTCGACTTTCTTATCATTACTTGAGACACTTCTGATTCTCGGTCTTATTTCGTGTACTTCACACTATGGATAGTTGTCCTCTCTTTAGGTTCCATCAATTGAGCATTGACAACCACCCGTCTTGATGTTAGTGATCATTTACTTTAATCACTTCATAACTGGAGGGTTTACTTTTTCATGGGTTCTTAGATGTGCTTTCCTCTGTTTCCTCTTTTATGGGTAGTCCACCCCTTTCTTACTCACACGACATCTTTTGATGTTGTTTTCCTACTTACACGTTATTTGGACTTAGCTTACTCCTTGGGTCCTCTTGAGTACATTTCCTTTGTACCTAATCTTTTCGTCTCAATCAGCATATCTTTGATGAGTTTATCTCGTCTCCACTTCTGTCGATCCCATTATCTCTTAATTGGGACACTTATGTCCTTTCAAGATTTTCTTCCTGGGTAGTTTTATACTCTTTTCTCTTAGGGTTCTCTTCTAGTTCCGCCATTGAGGGCATCTAGTCTTAAATGGTATTCTCTAATGCCACCCTTTCCTTCTTACCTTTACTCTTAAAAACTTACATGTACTTCCTCTATACTTCATCTTCATTCTCACTTGTTCTCAGTACTCATCTAATTCTTTTAGGTGGAATTCACATCTTCTTGCTTCAAGATCTCTTGATCATCTTACAAGAGGTTTGCTTAACCTTCTCATGACTTTTTGGTCGTTACTCCCGTCTCAGCCATTGATCTCATTAAGGCTTTCCTTCATCCTTGTTTCCCAAATATTTTTAGCCTTTCCACCTCTCCCTTCTTTACTGGAGTATTGACCTTCACAAGGGCCCGTTCATTAATTACCTCGATCTTATTATTCTCCTTGTCAAGTTATCTTGAGGCCGCTTTCTCTTGAGTCTTCTTATCCTTAATGTCCATCTTATTTCCCTTTTTAGGGTGTAGTCCTTACTACTTCCCGGTCCATCTAAGGGCGATGTTTATTTCCCTTGCTTATCTTATTGTTATTAGTTATTTTCTTCAACTAGGTCCATCTAAAATCCTTATTTGGCTCCTCTGCTCTTCAAGAGTAGGTCAAACCTGACCATCCCGGTACGTCCTTACCCACCTATGTCTTTTAATGAGGTCCTTATTTCAGTTCTATTTCTGATGGTTCATCTGTTGGTTACCTTAGCTTGGAATTTTGCCCTTCCATGGTCTCTCTTCCTATTTTTATCCTTCTTTCTAGGGATTCTCATCTTGGGAGTTTCATGTTCAACCTCCCTAATGCCTCTTGAAAGTTTTTCCTCTATTCTTTTCTTACATCTTTCTGACATTAGTATGATTATTCACCCTGGATTCTTCCCTATCTCCTATTCCTTTTTATTCCATATCCTTCCTTCAAGAAGTCTCCTGACTATTGTTGAGTTCCTAATAATTTATGTCCTACCTATCACTAACTCTTTCCAGGTACTTTTATTATTCCTATGGGTTTTCTTCCTACCATACTTGTTTCCTCTTTCCTTCCTCCTTGTCATATCCCAAATTGACTTAACATCTTCGGTGCTCCTATATCTTTCTTACTTTCCTCCCGGTCAGCTTACATTCCATTGGTTTCCTTTGGAATAGTTCAACCCTTCTTGATTTCCTTACTTTTATCCATAGGGCTTTTCCTTAACTCCTTAGACTTTCACTAGTCCTGCACCCTTTGATGCTTACTTCCCTTGCACCAGACTTCTTCTTCCTTCCCTTAGTGTGGGTATGTCTTCCATGGTGAACTCTATGTAGACTCTTCTAAAATTTCTTTCCAAGTCTTATTGTCTTGTTTCCCATTCTTTGGGTAGGGAAAACTTACTTGGCTATTTTAAAGGTTTGGGTTAACTAGTAGTGACCCGTAGTTTTCCTTCCTTAGGTGATCTTTTCTCCAATCCTTATTGGCATACTCCCCTTTATGTTAGTTGTATTTATGAAAGAGACTAAAATTTTAATCAAGGAAAAATCGAATTTTCATTCATTCAGGAAATAGTTTCTCACTATACTTGGCTTATTACAGAGATTTTCTACTTCTTAGTCCCTTGGGGTCATAGGCTGGGAGTTAGCCTTGGAATGATTGCGGGATTCATGGTTTGATGGCTCCGAGGAACTGGTTGACGCCCACCCATATTCCCTTTGGATTTATTTTATGGGACAAATTTCATCTATAACTTCAACTCCATACCATCTTAACACCTCTCTCTCTCGCACTCATATGTCCACTTCATCCATTGAGAAGGATCGCAGTTGGATTGAGTAGGTGGGGGTACTTGGTGGACTTTTATGAAGGTGGCCTAAGCATTCCAATAGTTATCCTAAACCACTTTCTTAGTGGGATTTCTCTCTGGTTGTTGTGGGACTAGAGGAGTTTTTAGGCTCCTTGGGGGATTAACTAGTTCTTCTTGTCTTGGAAGAGGATATGTAATGCCCTCTAGTTCTAGTAGGGCTCTAATGAGTTTTCGGTAATCTTCAACCATATCCTTAGGCTCTCTCTTCTCGCCCTTCAAGAATCGTTGAACAACCAATGCATCTTTTTCAAGGTCAAGTGTGGGGGATTGGATTTCACGGTGAACTTTCTAGTGACTCTCCTTACTACACGGTAGTTAAGTTTTCAATAGTGTCAGGGTATAGTATTGATAATTCTTCAAGGCAACTTAGCTCTGATACCACTCAAGTTGTCACGCCCCGACCCGGTTTGGTCGAATCCCCGTGATCAACCCGCTGCTCCCTTGGTTTAAGAGGAGCTAGGCGAAATTTCAACCTTGTTCCCTGTAATAACATATATCAATAAAAATACAAGCTCAATGTAAACCCCACCCTTTTGAGTTAAGGAAAACTAGAAAAATAATTGATCAAACCGAGTAATAAAATTGAATCGATTCACAAACCCGATCATTTGGGAACAGGAAATTTGGAAATTTACAACTCCCGCGTTATCCAAAGGGTTCATAAAACCTTGGGACAAATTGGAAGAGAAAAACTAGACCGGTTTAGATGAACCAAAAGTCATGGAAATGGACTTGAGAATGAATTGGAGATGAAAACCAAACCAGTTTAGGTGAATCCGATCCGAACTAGATTAAACCAGTTTAGACCAATTCAAACTTCTATTGAATCGGATCCTAAATTCATTTTTCGAGGTGGCTTAATGTAAACCCCGCACTTTTGAGTTAAGGAAAATCAGGAAAAGAACTGGTCAAACCAAATAAGAAAATCGAGACGGTTTACAAACCCGATCATTTGGGAACAAGCAATTTGGAAATTTACAACTTCCGAGTGATTCAAAGGTTTTATTAAACCTTGGAAAAGAAACTTAACACAAATTAGAATAGAAAAACCCAAATTGGTTCAGGTGAACGAGAGTTAATAAGAACTATAAAGTTAAGCATGCTTGCCCGAGAGTAGTGTGAGGATGGGTGACCTCCATGGAAGTATGATTTTTTGTAACCCAAAATTTCGGTCAAAATTTTTTATGTGAAGGTATGACTTATCATAAATAGTTATAAATTAATATATATTTAATTATTGTAATTAATACTAATAATTTAATACCTAAATTAAATTATTGGAGTTAATACAAATAATTTAATATCTAAATTAAATTATTGGAATTAATACAAATAATTTAATACCGAAATTAAATTATTGGAATTAATACCAATAATTTATGTTAATATTAATACTAGTAATAAATTTCTCCTATTTAATACATGGTCATTCTCATTCATTCTCCTCACACCTGAACACTTTTCTCTCTCTCTACTGCTCCATTTCCTCGTAAAGCTCGAACTAGAGCTTTGACTTAAACAAAGGTCGGGCTCTTTAGAACCGAGGAGAAGATAGTTATCTGATAGAAAACTCTAGTCAATCCGAGAATCAATGGAGAAGTGTCGGCATGATAAAATAGTGAAGGAGCTCTGGCGGACCGAAGCTGCCCTATTTCGGCCAATTTGAAATCGGCCATTTCAAGCACTCCTCAGGCCAAACCAAGCCCTCCCAACACTTTCTCAACCTTTCCACAGCCAAATTAGGACCGAAAGGTAAGCCAATTCATCTAACCTTTATAATTTTTGATCGGTGGTAGAGAGAGAGTCGACCGAATTTCAATGACGAAATTCTAATCCAATTCCGCATCAATTGATGTGATTCTTGATTCTAGGATGAACCTTAGGACGAGAGCTATCTGTCCAGATCAAAAGCTCGAACCGTCGTGCCTTCACCGGTGAGTAATCAAAGCTTTCTCTCTCTATAGTTTATTTTTCGGCGATACTCCGTTTGAGCTCGTCCCGACATTAAAACTTGCGATTCACATTTCTGAAGAATTGTATGAACATGTAGAAACTCAATTTCAACTTCAATTTCAACAATTGGAAACGTTTGATAGGTCAATTTGATAAAATCAAATTTGGCTGTGTTAAGAAGTTGGAATTGGGGGAAAATTGGGGATTTTCAAAATTGAAAGGACCAAAATGAAATTTTATAAAATTGAGGGTTAATTGGGAATGAAAATAATGTTGGAGGACCAATTGATAAATTTTGAAATTTTTGGGGCAAAATTTACCATTTTTGTAAAGGAAGGGCAAAATGGTAATTTTTGAAAAGTTAGGGGACCAAATTGGTAATTTGGGAAATTAAACCTCTTTTTGTGAAATGTAATAAATTGAGGTCCTATGATAAATTTTAGAAGTTTCGGGACTCAATTTGAGGAAAAACCGGCATTTGGGACTTAAAGTTAAAGATAAATAACTTTAGGGACCTAATTGCAAATAAATGAAAGTTTGACTTTCTCATTCATTTGGAATGAATGAAGGGATTTGGCCGAAGGATAATGAACCAAGATGTTCATATCGTGTAGGAACACGAAGTACCGGGAACGCTAGCAAGGACAAGCTCACGTGAATACCAAGAATCGGTCTAGTAGAATTCACGACATTAACGGGTGAGTGGGTTTACTAACGTCATATCCGGTTGGGATGACGAGCACAACTTAAAGATAAAAACCACTTACCGGTTGTGAGTGGAAATTTTATATCATTCCCGGTAGGGGGTGATAAGTACCTCTGTATAAAAACCCACTGTTTATTGGTTTTTTAATCATCACCACTTAGAGAAAGTGATGTGAAAATTATGCGGAAATACTACTTACCGGTTGTAAGTAGATCATACCCGGTTGGTATGATGAGACTTCCTCGAAGGAAGTTGAAAACTTGTTCATCGGTTATGAACGGAGATGTCCTTATTCCTATTGGTATAATGGACAGTGAAAACCTATTTTGTGGGAAGTGTTCTCCCCTGATTGTGTGCCAATGCTTAATCTATTTGGGAGACTTTCTTGACGGGAGCTCGAATAGCTCTTATAGGTCGGGGGCCTCGATTTTGGAACTTGAGGGCTAGAATGCCCAATTTTTTGAAAATCTTGTACAATGGTCCCAAGGCCAGTTGGCACGAGTTGGAGCTCGTAAATGAACATGATATATGTGCCATAAAACTTAATAAGTGAATTGTTTGGCCATGGTACCAAGATAGGACCAATATGCTCAGTTAACTAGCGGTAGTGTGATATGACAGGTCGACGGACCAGTTAAGATAAACAATTGCAAGTTGAGTTGAGAGTTGGGGCCGTTGGACTAGTGGCACAATAGATTACATGGCAATATGAGAAAACATTGTTTGTGCATGCACTATGAGTACGAGATCATCAAGACGCCCATGAGGGGTAGTGATGTGTCCTAAGGGCCCTGGACGACCCGGTGAGTATATGGGCAGATCGTCGTTCCAGGTGTTTGTGCGAAATTTGGAGTAGCACCAAGCGCATGAGACCGAGGTGGGGACGAGATGAGGTCTCTGTGCTCATACGGACATGAAGAAGTTATTTCTGTATTGTGGGTTAGATGTCACGTACATCCACTCATTCCTAGGGTAGAAGTGGTCGTACTTCTATCGGGGTGGTAGGAAAAGTCGCTCCGAAGCCACTAGCGGGTTCAGTAGTGATACTGACTTGTGAATGTGTGTAACCTTCATGATGAAGGATGTGTGTTGGGTGATAACACTCCGTGGTAAATAAGAAATGGTGGAAAAACCTGAATTTTTAAATGAAGAAATTTTTGAAGACAAACGAGTTTGGCACACTACATATAAATATTTTTCTTAAAAGTTAAAAGCTTTTAAAAACTCATTCACCGAGTAGTTGTACTCACCCCCTCCCTTATATCCCTTTCAGGAAATCCCGGAAAGCCTCCCCTTAAAGACCGACAACTAAGATTCCTATAAGACAGGTATGTAAAGTTTTAAATTTCATGCAGTTTTGATTATGCTATTCCAGGAAAAAGGTGTAGGTTAAAGGACGCCTTACTCTTTACGGTTTACAATAAGGGGAAACCCTTTAATAAACCGGGAGAGTGGCGGGTTGATCACGGGGATCCGACCAAACTGGGTCGTGGAGTGACAACTAGAGTGGTATCAGAGCCTGTTTCCTCGAATACATAATCAAGACTATAAAATATTGTAACTAATAGGATATATCCTAAAATTTTCAGATGGCTCCCAGGAGAGGAACCAAGAAAACTAGGAATGACTCTACTGAACACCTTATCTTCATAGGAAGACAACCCTAGAAGCTTCCCAAATGCTTGAAGCATGGTAGGAATCTCAAAAGAGCAAATGAGGAAGTATCCCAAAGAATGGTGACAGGACCTATTGAGGTCACAACTCTAAGTATAAAGGAAGCCAAGCGTGAAGCCATAAAAGGGGGCATATAACCTTACATAGTAGGATGCTTATTAAGAATCTCGTAGCTCCCTAGTTATTTGGTGACCATTTTCTGTAATAGGGCAAAAAAAAACCCCAACATATTGTATTACTCTATTAATGAAGTACTCCAAATTCCTAAAATCCCTGTCTCTCAAATGATGTGATCTTTAAGGAAGACTCAAAAAAAAAAAAAAACTCTCACGGTATCCAGACTTAAGGATGAAGGAGCACCAAAACTAACAATTCCTAAGAAAACGCCGGGAGGAACCACTTATGTTCATGTAATTACAAGCATGAATGATAGGGACACTACGTGGAGAAGTGCCCAACCCTACAAAGGACAGGAATCAAGTTAACCTAGAGGGGAATAGGACACGAAGTGAAAAACTGTCCCATATCGCCAGGAGTCAGGACAATATTTTCCTAGAATAAACACCCCACAACTATAGGAAATTTGAAAGGATACCATCCCAAGAAACATGACTCCATTTGCAACCACAGATAAGAGGAAACTCTTCAAAATCTTAGCAAAGTGGTAAAAAGGAAAATGGGGTAAAGGTAAGATCTCAATAAAACCACAAACGGAACAAAGGATAGCTGGAGAGAATTCCCCCTTTAAGAAGAAAATCCAAACAATTTTGGAGAAAAGAAAGGAGTGCATCCACAAGAGAAGACAAGACGAACATTTGATGACAAACAGGATGTATTGGGATTACAGGAATAAATCACCTTGGAAAAAGCAACTATGCCAAATAGGAAGTTCGGACCAACAGGACAAGAGAAAGCAAGTCGTTACAATAAGATAGTTAGAGGGAACAAATGACACCCTGAGGAAGACCGGGAAGTAGAAGGGGCTACACCATAAAAAGGTTAGTGAGATGGATGTTAAGGACAAGAGTACTCGAGAAAAAACTGCCCTAAGAAACTTAGACCAAAGGAATGGTGGAGGCGAGACAGTTAACAAACTAGTACATGGGAAAACCATAATTTGAGTTCCAACAAAGAAGAGAGGGGCGAAAAGGCCAAATACTCGGGAAAAGAAGGATGAAAGAAATCCTTAACAGGACCAAAGGCCAAATTAACCAAGAAAAAAAATAGGCAAGCCTCTCACATAATTATCAAGAAATCTTGAAACAAGGAAGATTTGAACGCTGCATAAAGAAATACACTACGAAAGTAAACTTTAGAGGGATGCATACGACTAACTACCATTGAAGGAATTTTGATGGGCGGATGGACATAATGTGGAGTGCAAGGAACCAACCATTAATTTGGAAATGTTTCAAAGGAAGGAAGTATCATGATGGCCCAGTGTGACCTACTTGGAGAGAGCAGGAGAACCAAACAATAATTTTAGGATGAACAAGAGATTTTGAAACAAGAAGGATGTAAACCCTCCTTAAACGGAAATAAGTTAACGGGTTAGCATCAAAAAGATGTTGTGATAAGTATGAATGAGTGGACAACCCATACTAAGGTAATAAAGTAAAGAATGTTTGAGAAAAATTGGGAAAGTAAGTCCTCCAAATAAGATGTAAAACCCACCCTTTTGAGTTAAGGAAAACCAGGAAAAGAACCGGTCGAACCAAGTGAGGATTCAGAACCAATTCACAAACCCGATTATTTCTGAACGGGGCAAGTTGGGAATTTACAACTCTCGGGTGATCTAAAGGGTTTATTAAACCTTGGAAAAGAAACTTAAGACAAATTAGAAAATAAAAACCAAAGTGGTTCAGGTGAACTAGATTCCATAGGAACTTTAAAGTTAAGCGTAGTGTGAGGATGGGTGACCTCCTGGGAAGTATGAATTTTTTTGTAACCCGAAATTTTGGTTGACATTAATACCAATAATGTATGGCAATATTAATACTAGTAATAAATCTCGCCCATTTAATACACGGGTTTTATGCCAATATAAAGAGGTCATCCCCATTTCATTCTCCTCACACCTGAACACTTCTCTCTCTCTCTCTCTACTACTCCATTTCCCGGTAAAGCTCGAACCAGAGCTTCGACTTGAACAAAGGTCGGGCTCTTTAGAACCATGGAGAAGATAGCTATCTGATGGCAAACTTCAGTCAATCCGAGAATCGTTGGAGAAGCGCCGACATGATGGAATAGTAGAGCAACTCCGGCGGACCGAAGTTGCCCTATTTCGGCCAAGCTGAAATCGGCCATTTCAAGCCCTCCTCAGGCCAAACCAAGCCCTCCCAACACTTCCTCAGCCTTTCGATGGCCGAATTAGGACTGAAAGGTAAGCCAATTCGGCTCCCCTTTACAATTTTCGATCGGTGCTAGAGAGAGAATCAACCGAATTTCAATGACAAAATTCTAATCTAATTCCTCATCAATTGATGGGATTCTTGAATCTAGGATGAACCTCAGGATGAGAGCTATCTCCCTAGATCGAAAGCTCGAACCGTCGTGCCTTCACCGGTGAGTAATGGAAGCTTTCTCTCTCTATAGTTCATTTTCCGGCGAAGCTCCGTTTGAGCTCATCCTGACATTAAAACTTGCAATTCACATTTCTGAAGAATCGTATGAACATGTAGAAACTCAATTTCAACAATTGGAAATGTTTGATGGGGCAACTTGATGAAATCAAATTCGGTTGTGTTAAGAAGTTGGAATTGGGAGAAAATTGGGGATTTTCGAAATTCAAAGGACCAAAATGAAATTTTATGAAATTGAGGGTCAATTGGACATGAAAATAATGTTGGAGGACCAATTAAGGAATTTTGAAAATTTTGGGGGAAAATTTACCATTTTTGTAAAGGAAGGGAAAAATGGTAATTTTGGAAAAGTTGGGGGTCCAAATTGAAAATTTGGGAAATTAAACCCCTTTTTGTGAAATGGAATAAATTGAGGTCCTATGATAAATTTTAAAAATTTCAGGACTCAATTTGAGGAAAAATTGACATTTGGGATTTAAAGATAAAGAGAAATAACTTTAGGGACCTAATTGCAAATAAATGAAAGTTTGACTTTCTCATTTATTTGAAATGAATGAAGGCAATTAGGCCAAAAGATAATGAATCAAGATGTTCATATCGTGTAGGTATACGAAGTACCGGGAATGCCAGCAAGGAAAAGCTCACATGAATGCCAAGAATCAGTCTAGTGGAATTCAAGGCATTAACGGGTAAGTGGGTTTACTCACATCATACTCGGTTGGGATGATGAGCACAACTTAAAATTTAAAAACCACTTACCAGTTGTGAGTGGGATTATATATCATACCCGATCGGGGATGATAAGTGCCTCGGTATAAAAATCCACTATTTAGTGGTATTTTAATCATCACCACTTAGAGAAAGTGATGTGAAAATTTTGCGGAAAAACTACTTACTGATTGTAAATAGATCATACCCGGTTGGTATGATAAGACTTTCTCGAAGGAAGTTGAAAACCCGTTTATCGGTTATGAATGGAGATGTCCTTATACCGGTTGTTATAATGGACAGTGAAAACCTATTTTGTCGGAAGTGTTCTCCCCTAACTGTGTGCCAATGCTTAGATTATTTGGGAGATCTTCTCGACAGGAGCTCGAATAGCTCTGATAGGCCGGGAGCCTCGGTATTGGAACTTGGGGGCTAAATGCCCAATTTTGAAAATCTCGTACGGTGGGCCCAAGGCCAGTTGGCACGAGCAGGAGCTCGTAAATGAATATGATATATGTGCCATAAAACTTAATAAACGAATTGTTTGTCCATGGTACCAAAATAGGACCGACATGCTCAGTCAACTAGCAGCAGTGCGACATGACAGGTTGACGGACCAGTCAAGACAAACAACTGCGGGTTAAGTTGAGTGTTGGGGTCGTGGGACCAGTGGCACCACAGTTTACATGGCAATATGAGAAAACATTGTTAGTGCATGCACTGTGAGTACGGGATCATCAAGACACCCATGAGGGGTAGTGATGTGTCGTAAGGGCACTGGACGACCTGGTGGCTATAAGGGCAGTTCGTCGTTCCAGGTGTCTGTGCAAAATCTGGAGTAGCACCAAGCGCATGAGACCGAGGTGGGGACATGATGAGGTCTTTGTCCTCATACGGACACGAAGAAGTGATTTCGGGATTGTGGGTCGGATGTCACGTACATCCACTCATTCCTAGGGTAGAAGTGGTCGTACTTCTATCCGGGTGGCAGGAAAAGTCGCTCTGAAGCCACTAGCGGGTTCAGCAGTGATACTGACTTGCGAATGTATGTAACCTTCATGATGAAAGCTATGTGTTTGGTGATGACACACCGTGGAAACTAAGAAATAATGGAAAAACCCGAATTTTTAAATGAAGGGATTTTTTAAAACAAAGGAGTCTGGCACACTCCATATAAATGTTTTTCTTAAAAGTCAAAAGCTTGTAAAAACCCATTCACTAAGTAGTCGTACTCACCCCCTCCCTTATATCCCTTTCAGGAAATCCCGGAAAGCCTCCCCTTAAAGACCGTCAACTAAGTTGCATGTAAGATAGGTATGTAAAGTTTTAAATTTCATGCAGTTTTGATTATGCTATTCCAGGAAAAAGGTGCAGGTTAAAGAATGCCTTACTCTTTACGGTTTACGATAAGGGGAAACCCTTTAATAAACTGGGAGATTGGTGGGTTGATCACGGGGATCTGACCAATCCGGGTTGGGGCGTAACAACTAGAGTGGTATCAGAGCCTGTTTCCTTGAATACATAATCAAGACTAGAAAATATAGTAACTAATAGAATTTATCCTAAAATTTTCAGATGGCTCCTAGGAGAGGAACCAAGAAAACTTGAAATGGCTCTACTCAACACCCTACCTCCGTAGGGAGACAACCCTAGAAGCTTCCCAAATGCTTGAGACCGGGCTGAAATGTCAAAAGACCAAATGGGGAAGTATCCTGGAGAATGGTGCTAGGACCTATTGGTGGCACAACTCTAAGTATGGAGGAAGATGTTTATCAAGAATTCCATAGCTCCTTAGTTATTTTGCAACCATTTCCTGTGATACGGCTGAAAGCCTAATCTTTTTTATCCCCCTGTTAATAAAATACTCAAATTCTTAAAACTCTCTCTCTTGATGGTGCAATCGTGTTGGGAATATGGCCTAAGGAAAATAAAGCAAACCCACACTATCCTGGAAGCTAAGGAAAAGTTACATCCCAGTTATGGAAGATGAATCAGGGAATTAAGAAACCTAGGAAGACTCTTACCATGACCCTTTTAGCAAAGGAGATTCAGTAAGAAAACTGTCAAAGTGATCAGACTCAAAGTACGGTAGAGCACCAAACCAATAGTAACCCTAGAAATGCCCTACTCGAAGGAAAGAAGGGACCACAACAATTCATGTAAAGGAATAACCTATTACAAGTATGAACGATTGAGACATTACCTAAAGAAGTGCCCAACCCTACTAAAGACAAGTACTAAGATAAACTATTATAGGTGTAAGGAAAGAAGGGGTGTTTCACACCTCATAAATTCAGGGCAATAACTCCTCAAAGGCCAAGGATTGGAGACCAAAACCATGGAGCTGGCTAAGTAAGCGGTTCAACAAGAGGTCAAGAAATGACGAGGTAAATGCAAAATTTAAATTTCTTCTTAAGAAGGTCAACCTGAGAAAGATACCTCAAGAGTAGGGATAAGGTACATGAGAATCATACTTAGAACCCTCTCATAAGGGGCAAACACAGAAAAACGTCCCCCGAAACTCTAGGGAATGACACAGTGAGAGTGAAGAAGAGAAGGAATACGCTGTGAAAATGAATCATTGGTTAGCAGATGTGCAAGGAGCCAACCTCTCATTAGAAACTACTTGAAGGAAGGAAGTGTCAGAGGCCAAGACTAATATGCTTTGGAAAAGTGATATAATTTTAAAGTACTACCTCTTTTGGAAAAAGCAGAAAAGTTAAAAATCGAAGTCTCTGACCAACATACCTAAGGAAGACCGGGAAGTAGAAAGGACTACACCCTAAAAAGGTTAATGAGATGACGTTAAGGATAGAAGTACTCGAGAAGGCAACTGCCCTAAACCAAGGGACTGGTGGAGGCAGGGCAGTTAACCAGCTAATACGTGGAAGAACCATGATGTAAGTTCCGACAAGGAAGAGAGGCGAAAAGGTCAAATACTCTGAAAGAGAAGGATGAAAGAAATCCCTAAAGGAACCAAAAGGACAAATTAACAACCAAACTCAAGCCAAGAAAGAAATAGGCAAGCTTCTCACATAATGATCAATAAATCTTGAAATAAGGAAGATTTATACGCTCCCTAAGGAAATAGACAGGTATTGGGTATGAATGAGGATGTAGATAGAGTATAAAGGATGTCTTGCAAGACCTGAGAAGTAAAGGTAAACAGGAGGAGACAACATCAAGAGTAGAAATCCCCAGGGCAAATGTAAAAAGGAATGTCCGGAGAAAGGGAAAGAATTCTACAAAGGAAGGAAGCCTCGAAAAGACATGTGTATCCCAATTGAGAGGAAATGGAACCAACCAAAATAGAAGGAATAATAAGCTCACAACTGAAATGTTGGTTGAGTTGGAAAAGTCGAGTACCAAGGAAAAATGAGGTCCTAAGAAGGAAATTAAACTAAAGGAATTATGGAGGGGCGGATGGACACAATGTGGAGTGAAAGTAACCAACCCTTAATTAGGAAATGTTTCCAAGGAAGGAAGTATCATAATGGCCCAGGCTGACCTATTTGGAGGGAACAGGAGAACCAAGTAGAAAGAGGAAAACTAATAACAACAGACAGCCAAATAGAATAAACAAAACCCTAAGAAGGAATGAGATGTAGTAAAGACTACACTCTATGATGGATAATAGGATGGGCATGAAGTACGAGTGTACAACTGCCCAGACGATTGGACCAGAAAAATAAAGAATTGTGAAATGGTTGCGAACAAATCAGAGGGGATTAAGGCGAAAGGAAAACCCTTGAGTAGATGATATCATTGGGAATGATGATGGATCTAAGAAAGGACGAAACCCAGCATGTCGGTAAAACATCTGGGAATTTAATTAATTGGAACAGGAAATACTCAATAAGGAAGTCGAAAAGGAACGAGTGGGTAAGGAGAACCAACACAATTGAGTAAGTGGAGTAATGAAAAAAAAGGATAGTTGAGGAATACTATAAAAAGAAAAGAGAAATGAAGTTATACGATCCCTGAAAGGTCTAAAAGCTAAGAGAGACACTTCAGGAGATGTTCTAAAAATCAAATGGATAGAGACGGGTCCTAGAAAATGCCATGCAGTAAGGGCATGTAAGCCCAACAACCCGAGGAGAATATGACTCGAAGTAAGGAAGAGTCGGCTAATAAGCATGACGAGGTCAAATATAACAATTTGGACCAAATTTATAATAGACAACGAATGGAGGAAGAGTCGAAATAGGACGAAAAGGTGGTGATAAAGAAATCCGTGAAAATAAGTACGAAATGCTCTATAGGACGACGAGCTAAGTGTTTCAATGATCAAACGTTTAACTAGACACGAAAATGGTTAGTTATCTTGGAATTCCCAATCTTGACTACAAGACCTAAAGGGGAAGAATGTTGCTCTAAGCAAAAAGAGAGATAAAATCTAAGAACGTACCCTGAGGTAAGGTATGTCTAGTTATGACAAACTCCATGGAGGGAGAAAATAATATTAACAAAAATGAATTTCTTAGTGAATGTTGTAAAAGGGACTAATTTCAAGGATGAGAGAAAAGTTTATATTTTAAGCAAACACCAAAGGGGCATCAAAAGAAATGATTGCTCATGCAAGGATGTTAACTAAGTTTTGGGGACAAAACTCCTAAAAGGAGGGGAGAGTTGTAAAACCCGCCCTTTTAAGTTAAGGAAAACCAGGAAATGAACCGCTCGAACCAAGTGAGGATTTAGAACCGGTTCACAAACCCGATTATTTCTGAACGGGCAAGTTGGGAATTTACAACTCTCGGGTGATCTAAAGGGTTCATTAAACCTTGGAAAAGAAACTTAAGACAAATTAGAAAACAAAAATGAAAGTGGTTCAGGTGAAATAGATTCCAAAAGAACTTTAAAGTTAAGCGGGCTTGCCCGAGAGTAGTGTGAGGATGCGTGACCTCCTGGGAAGTATGAATTTTTTTGTAACCCGAAATTTCGGTTGACATTAATACCAATAATTTATGGTAATATTAATACTAGTAACAAATCTCGCCCATTTAATACACGGGTTTTACGCCTATATAAAGAGGTTATCCCCATTTCATTCTCCTCACACCTAAACACTTCTCTCTCTCTGTCTCTACTACTCCATTTCCCGGTAAAGCTCAAACGAGAGCTTCGACTTGAACAAAGGTCGGGCTCTTTAGAACCGGAGAGAAGACAGCTATCTGATAGCAAACTCCGGTCAATCCAAGAATCGTTGTAGAAGCACCGACATGATGGAATAGTGAAGTAACTCCGGCGGACCGAAGCTGCCCTATTTCGGCCAAGCTGAAATCAGCCATTTCAAGCCCTCCTTAGGCCAAACCAAGCCCTCTCAACACTTCCTCAGCCTTTCCACGGCCGAATTAGGACCGAAAGGTAAGCCAATTCGGCTCCCCTTTACAATTTTCGATCGGTGCTAGAGAGAGAATCGACCGAATTTCAATGACAAAATTCTAATCTAATTCTGCATCAATTGATGCGATTCTTGATTCTAGGATGAACCTTAGAACAAGAGCTATCTGCCTAGATTGAAAGCTCGAACTGCCGTGCCTTCACCGATGAGTAATGGAAGCTTTCTCTCTATATAGTTCATTTTCCGGCAAAGCTCCGTTTGAGCTCATCCCGACATTAAAACTTACGATTCACATTTTTGAAGAATCGTATGAACATGTAGAAACTCAATTTCAACTTCAATTTCAACAATTGGAAACGTTTCATGGGTCAACTTGATGAAATCAAATTCGGTTGTGTTAAGAAGTTGGAATTGGGAGAAAATTGGGGATTTTCGAAATTCAAAGGACCAAAATGAAATTTTATGAAATTGTGGGTCAATTGGACATGAAAATAATGTTGGAGGACCAATTGAGAAATTTTGAAATTTTTGGGGCAAAATTTACCATTTTTGTAAAGGAAGGGCAAAATGGTAATTTTTGAAAAGTTGGGGGACCAAATTGGAAATTTGGGAAATTAACCCCCTTTTTGTGAAATGGAATAAATTGAGGTCCTATGATAAATTTTAAAAGCTTCGGGACTCAATTTGAGGAAAAATTGGCATTTGGGACTTAAAGTTAAAGAGAAATAACTTTAGGGACCTAATTGCAAATAAATGAAAGTTTGACTTCCTCATTCATTTGAAATGAATGAAGGCGATTAGGCCGAAGGATAATGAACCAAGATGTTCATATTGTGTAGGAACACGAAGTACCGGGAATGCCATCAAGGAAAAGCTCGCGTGAATACCAAGAATCGGTTTAGTGGAATTCACGACATTAACGGGTAAGTGGGTTTACTAACATCATAACCAGTTGGGATGATGAGCACAACTTAAAATTTAAAAACCCTTTACCAGTTGTGAGTGGGATTATATATCATATTCGATTGGGGATGATAAGTGTCTCGGTATAAAAACCCACTGTTTAGTGGTATTTTAATCATCACCACTTAGAGGAAGTGATGTGAAAAGTTTGCGGAAAAACTACTTACCGGTTGTAAGTAGATCATACCCGGTTGGTATGGTAAGACTTTCTCGAAGGAAGTTGAAAACCCGTTTATCGGTTATAAATGGAGATGTCCTTATACCAGTTGATATAATGGATAGTGAAAACCTATTTTGTCAGAAGTGTTCTCCCCTTACTGTGTGCCAATTCTTAAACTATTTGGGAGATCTTCTCGACGGGAGCTCGAATAGCTTTGATAGGCCGGAGGCCTCGGTTTTGGAACTTGGGGGCTAAATGCCCAATTTTGAAAATCTCATACAGTGGGCCCAAGGCCAGTTGGCTCGAGCAGGAGCTCGTAAATGAATATGATATATGTGCCATAAAACTTAATAAACGAATTGTTTGGCCATGGTACCAAAATAGGACCGACATGCTCAGTCAACTAGCAGCAGTGCGACATGACAGGTCGACGGACCAGTCAAGACAAACAACTGCGAGTTAAGTTGAGTGTTGGGGCCGTTGGACTAGTGGCACCATAGATTATATGGCAATATGAGAAAACATTGTTTGTGCATGCACTATGAGTACGGGATCATCAAGACGCCCATGAGGGGTAGTGATGCGTCCTAAGGGCACTGGATAACCTGGTGGCTATAAGGGCAGTTCGTCGTTCCAGGTGTCTGTGTGAAATCTGGAGTAGCACCAAGCGGATGAGACCGGGGTGGGGACAGGATGAGGTCTCTGTCCTCATACGGACATGAAGAAGTGATTTCGAGATTGTGGGTCGGATGTCATGTACATCCACTCATTCCTAGGGTAGAAGTGGTCGTAGTTCTATCCGGGTGGCAGGAAAAGTCGCTCCGAAGCCACTAGTGGGTTCAGTAGTGATACTGACTTGCGAATGTGTGTAACCTTCATGATGAAGGATGTGTGTTGGGTGATGACACACCGTGGTAACTATGAAATAATGGAAAAATCTGAATTTTTAAATGAAGGGATTTTTGAAATCAAAGGACTCTGGCACACTCCATATAAATGTTTTTCTTAAAAGTCAAAAGCTTTTAAAAACTCATTCACTGAGTAGTCGTACTCAGCCCCTCCCTTATTTCCCTTTTAGGAAATCCCGGAAAGCCTCCCCTTAAAGACCGTCAACTATGATGCCTATAAGACGGGTATGTAAAGTTTTAAATTTCATGTAGTTTTGTTATGCTATTCCAGGAAAAAGGTGCAGGTTAAAGGACACCTTACTCTTTACGATTTATAATAAGGGGAAACCCTTTAATAAACCGGGAGAGTGGCTGGTTGATCACGGGGATCCGACCAATCTGGGTTGGGGCATGACATAAGATGTGGCTAAGGAGGAATAACTGCAATTGGTAAGACGGGTCATAGTCCACACGCGCTTATGAAGTTTAAAGAGTGGAGACCGATCATAGGGTGGAATGCACGGAATAAAACCAATAATCGGAAGTATCCCATCTAAGGAATAAGGGATAAAACAAAAGTTGTGGATAGAGAAGGATCCAATGCAAACAGATGCCCTAACATAGATAAGGGTGCGAAGAAAGGGAGAAAGAACCATACAATGAATGATAAGGAGGTTGAGCATGTAACTCCAAAGACGGAAATCTCTATTGTAAGGGACATAGTAAAGAACAAAACCGGAAGGAGGGAACCTTCCCAAGCAAAGTAATCGACACATAGATTAAAAGCAATTATTGTAGAATGAAGAATCATGAAGTGATTATGAGTAAGTAAAAGTGGATTAAGGAGAAAGGAAAAACCCTTGAATAAGGAATGCTAAGGATTTAAGAAGGAAATATCCTATTTTGTTGGTAAACTATTGGGAAACCAAATAATTGGCACCACAAAAACCCAATAAAGAAGTTGGGAAAGGACGAGTGGGTAAGGAAAACAGACACGATTATGTGACATGTTGTCAAGATACGAATGATAATTCAGTAACTGTAAAGGTAGTTGAGGAATACTACCCAATTAAAGTTAAAGATAAATAACTTTAGGGACCTAATTGCAAATAAGTGAAAGTTTGACTTTCTCATTCATTAGGAATGAATGAAGGCGATTAGGTCGAAGGATAATGAACCAAGATGTTCATATCGTGTAGGAACATGAAGTACCGGGAACGCTAGCAAGAACAAGCTCGCGTGAATACCAAGAACCGGTCTAGTGGAATTCACGGCATTAACGGGTGAGTGGGTTTACTAACATCATATCCGGTTGGTATGATGAGCACAACTTAAAGATAAAAACCACTTACCGATTGTGAGTGAAAATTTTATATCATACCCGGTAGGGGGTGATAAGTACCTCGGTATAAAAACCCACTGTTTAGTGGTATTTTAATCATCACCACTTAGAGAAAGTGATGTGAAAATTATGCAGAAATACTACTTACCGGTTGTAAGTAGATCATACCCGGTTGGTATGATGAGACTTCCTCGAAGGAAGTTGAAAACCCGTTCATCGATTATGAACGGAGATGTCCTTATACCTGTTTTTATAATGGACAGTGAAAACCTATTTTGTCGGAAGTGTTCTCCCCTGATTGTGTGCCAATGCTTAAACTATTTGGGAGACCTTCTTGACGGGAGCTCGAATAGCTCTGATAGGCCGGGGGCCTCGGTTTTGGAACTTGAGGCTAGAATGCCCAATTTTTTGAAAATCTTGTACAATGGTCCCAAGGCCAGTTGGCACGAGCTGGAGCTCGTAAATGAACATGATATATGTGCCATAAAACTTAATAAGTGAATTGTTTGGCCATGGTACCAAGATAGGACCAACATGCTCATTCAACTAGCGGTAGTGCGACATGACAGGTCGACGGACCAGTTAAGACAAACAACTGCAAGTTGAGTTGAGAGTCGGGACCATTGGACTAGTGGCACCACAGATTACATGGCAATATGAGAAAACATTGTTTATGCATGCACTATGAGTACGGGATCATCAAGACACCCATGAGGGCTAGTGATATGTCCTAAGGGCCTTGGACGACCCGATGAGTATAAGGGCAGATCGTCGTTCCAAGTGTCTGTGCGAAATTTGGAGTAGCACCAAGCCCATGAGACAGGGGTGGGGACGGGATGAGGTCTCTGTCCTCATACGAACATGAAGAAGTTATTTCGGGATTGTGGGTCGGATGTCACGTACATCCACTCATTCTCAGGGTAGAAGTGGTCGTACTTATATTTGAGTGGCAGGAAAAGTCGCTCTGAAGCCACTAGCGGGTTCAGTAGTGATACTGACTTGCGAATGTGTGTAACTTTCATGATGAAGGATGTGTGTTGGGTGATAACACATCGTGGTAAATAAGAAATGGTGGAAAACCCGAATTTTTAAATGAAGGGATTTTTGAAAACAAAGGAGTATGGCACACTCTATATAAATGTTTTTCTTAAAAGTCAAAAGCTTTTAAAAACCCATTCACTGAGTAGTCGTACTCGCCCCCTCCCTTATATCCCTTTCATGAAATCCCGGAAAGCCTCCCCTTAAAGACTGTCAACTAAGATGCCTGTAAGACAGGTGTGTAAAGTTTTAAATTTCATGCAGTTTTGATTATGCTATTCCAGGAAAAAGGTGCAGGCTAAAGGACGTCTTACTCTTTACTATTTACAATAAGGGGAAACCCGTTAATAAATTGGGAGAGTGGTGGGTTGATCACGGGGGTTCGACCAAACCGGCTCGGGGCGTGACACTTAAAAAATTCAAATTTAAGATTTGAGGCCACCATTGGATAGAAAATGAATTTAGAATTTTTTTAGATTTGAAAAATTCGATCGAATGGGGGTTGAACCAGTTGGTTTAAGCTTTGAACCCAGTTCGGACTGGTTCGGAACAGTCTCATTTTCTTCCTTCAGATGACAACACTCTTCACTTGTCGGAAAATCACACAGCGCTGTTGAAGCTGAAAAGTCTCCGACTAGGGAGTTTCAGACAATGAATGACTGCCATTATGGTGCCAATCGGATAGCGAAGAAGTCCCCAAGCTTCCTATATAAAGACCCCCTCCCCATTCATCCTCTCCACACCTGAAAACGCCATTCTCTCTCAACTGCTCCATTTTCCCATGAAGCTCGAACCAGAGCTCTGACTTGGGCACTTTTTTGAGCCAAACTAGGCAAGGTCGGGTTCTTTAGAACCAGGGAGAAGTTAGCTACACACCTTTAGTCTCCGTTTGCTCTAAGGGTCGCTGGAGAAGCGCTAGCTGATGGAACAGTGAAGCAGCTTCAACAGACTGAAGCTGCCCTGTTTTGACCGAGCTGAAATCGGCCAATTCAGCCCTCCTCAGGCCAAACTAAGCCCTCCCAACACTTACTCAACCCTCTCACGGCCGAATTAGGACTAAAAGGTAAGCCAATTCGGCTCCCCTCTGCAATTTTCGATCTGTGCTAGAGAGAAAATTGACATAATTTTGATGATGAAATTCTAACTCAATTCAGTATTAATTGATGAAATTCTTGATTCTATGATGAACCCCAGGATGAGAAATATCTGCCTAGATTGAAAGCTCAGACACTATGCCCCCGACGGTAAGTAATTGAAGCTTTCTTTCTCTATAGTCTATTTTCTAGCGAAGCTCCATTTAAGCTCGTTCTGGCATCAAAACTTGCTATTCAAAACTCAATTTTAACTCAATTTCAACAACTAGAAGTGTTTAATTGGTCAATTTGATGAAATCAAATTCGGCTTTGTTAGGAAGTTGAAATTGGGGGAAAATTGGGGTTTTTTGAAAATTCAAAGGACCAAGAGGCAATTTTCTAAAATCGAGGGTCAATTGGGCATGATAATAATGTTAGAGGGCCAATTGAGGAATTTTAGAATTTTTGGGGTGAAACTTACCATTTTTGTAAAGGAAACGCAAAATGGTAATTTTGGAAAAGTTGGGGGACCAAATTGGAAATTTGGGAAATTGAACCCCTTTTAGTAAATTTGAATAAATTGAGGTCCTAAGATAAATTTTAAAAGTTTTGGGACTTAATTTGAGGAAAAACCGACATTAGGGACTTAAAGAAAAATAACTTTAGGGACCTAATAGTTTAGTTTTCTCATTCATTTGGAATGAATGAAGGCTATTAGGTAGAGGGATAATGAAAAAGGATGTTCATATCGTGTACGAATATGTAGTACCGGGAATGCCAGCAAGGAAAAGCTTGCGTGAAATACAAAAAACCAGTCGAGTGGAATTCACTACATTAATGGGTGAGTGGTCTAATTTACACTTCATACCCGATTGGGATGATAAGCATCTTTTCTAAATTTGAAGCCATCGTGAGTGGGCTAATTAACGTCATACCCAGTTGAGATGATGAGCATAATTTAAAGTTAAAAACCATTTACCAGTTGTGAGTGGGATTTTATATCATATTCGGTTGGGGATGATAAGTACCTCAAAATGAAAACCCATTACTTAGTGGTTTTTTTATACATCACAACCTAGAGGAGTGATGTGAAAATCACGCGAAAAAACTACTTTGCAGTTGTAAGTAGATCATACCCGGTTGGTATGATGAAACTTCCTCAAAGGAAGTGAAAATCCCGTTCATCGGTTATGAGCGGAGATGTCCTTATACCATGTTGGTATAATGAACAGTTGAAAACATTTGGGAGACCTTCTTGACAGGAGCTCGAATAGCTCTGATAGGCCGAAGGCCTTAGTTTTAGAACTTGATGGCTAAAATGCTATTTTTGGAAAATCACCTACAATGGGCCCAAGGCTAGTGGACACGAGCAGAAGCTCGTAAACAAACATGAGATATATGCCATAAAACTCTAAATAAATGAATTGTTTGGCCATGGTACGAAGATATAACCAACACATTCAGTCAATTAGTGGCTGTGCGACATGACAGGTCTTTGGACTAGTTAAGACAAACAACTGTAGTTGAGTTGAAGGTCGGGGCCGTTGGACCAGTGACATCACAGATTATATGGCATAATATGAAAGTAATGATTGTGCATGCACTGTGTGTACGGGAACTTCAAGACGCCCAAGAGGGGTAGTGATGTGTCCTAGGGCCTTAGACGACTTGGTGGATATAAGGGCAGTTCGTCAAACCAAGTGACCTTGCAAAGCTCAAATTAGCTTCAAGCACACAAGACCGGGGTGGGGTCGGGATGAGGTCTCTGTCCTCATACAGGCACGGAGAATTGATTTCAGGATTGAGGGTCGGATGTGACGTACATCCACTCATTCTCAGGGTAGAAGTGGACATGCTTCTATCTAGGTGGCCGGTAAAGTCGCTCCGATGCCACAAGTGGGTTCAGTGGATGGGCTGGTCTACGATTGTGTGATTGACCTTCATGATTAAGGATGTGTGTTGGGTGATAACACACCGTGATTAATAAGAAATGATGATAAAAATGGAGATTTTAAATGACATTTTTAAAAAAAAATAAGGAGTCTAGCACACTCTAATTCAAATCTTTTTCCTAAACGTTAATTTTCGAAAACCCATTCATTGAGTAGTCGTACTCACCCCCTCCCTTAAATCCATTTCAGGAAATTCCGGAAAGCCTACCCTTAAAGACCATCAACTAAGATGCCCTCAAGATAGGTATAATAAATTTAGAATTTTATGCAGTTTTAATTTATGTTATTCCAGGAAAGGTTCAGGTTTAAAGGACGCCTACCTCTTTATGGTTTATAATAAGGGGAAACTCTTTAATAATCCGGGAGAGTGGCGGGTTGATCATGGGGATCCGACCAAACCGGGTCGGGGCATGACAACTTGAGTGGTATCGGAGCTTGTTTCCTCAAATACATAATCAAGATTAGAAAATATAGTAACTAATAAGATTTATCTTAAAATTTTCAAATGGCTCCCGGGAGAGAAACAAAGAAAACTAGGAATGACTCCACTCAACATCCTGTCCTCGTAAGAAGACAACCCTAGAAGTTTCCCAATGCTTGAGGCATGGTAGGAGTCTCAAAAGACCAAATGGGGAAGTATCCAGAAGAATGGTGCTAGAACCTATTGAGGGCACAACCCTAAGTACAAAGGAAGTGAAGCATGAAGTTATAAACGCCAGCAAAGGGCATATAACCTTACCTAGGAGGATGCTTATCAAGAATCCCGTAGCTCCCTATTTATTTTGTGACCACTTTCTATAATAGGGCAAAAACCCCCAACATATTGTACTACTCTATTAATAAAATACTCGAAATTCCTAAAATCCTATATCTTGATGAAGTGATCTTGCTAGGAAGATGGTCCCAAGAATAGTAAACAAACAAACCCCTTCACCATTAAAATTAGGGAGAATCCTATCCCAGTTAAGTAAGTTGAATTAGGGGAATGAAGGAATATAAGAGGACTCCTAGAGTGACCATTTGGCAAAGAAGACTTAACAAGAAAACTCTCAAGGTGTTTATACTCAAGGACGGTGAAGTACCAAACTACCAGTAGCCCCTATAATGGCCCTACAATACCCGAAGGAAAGGAGGAACCACAACAATCCACACAAGGGAATAACCTATTAAAAGTGTGAAAAATGGGGACACTACCCAACCCTACTAAGGACAAGTACCAAACCTATCATAAGTGTCAAGGAATAGGACATGTAAAGAAAGACTATTCCACACCTCATAGATTTAGGGCAATACCTCCTCAAAGGTCACGAAAGACATGAAGGACTAGTGACCAAAACCATGGAGCAGGTTAAGTAAGCTATTCACAAGGAGGACAAGAAATAGTGATGTAAAGGAAGGAAATTCGAACTTCTTCTTAAGAAGGTCAACCATAGAGGAATACCACAAGAATAGAGGTAAGGTATATGTGAGGTACGCCTAGAACCCCATCAGAAAGGGGAAAACATGGAAAAATGTCCTCCGGAAATGTTAGGGTAGGATATAGTAAGAATGAAGAAGAGAAGAAAGGAGATACAAAAAGGAACTCTTGAGGGATGCATACGATTAAGTACCCTCTTGAAGGGATCATTGGTTGGCAGATGGACATAACGTAGAGTGCAAGGAACCAAACCATCATTAGAAACTTCTTGAAGGAAGGATGTATCGGAGGCCAAGTCTGACCTGCTTTGGAAGAGTAATAGAGCCAAATAACTATTTCAGGAGAAACTAGTAGAAAGAAGTAATTACTAACAATAGGATGGGCATGAAAGACAAGTGATACAACTATCTAGACAGTTGGATAATAAAAATAGTAGGAACGAGGCAGTTAACAAATTGACCTTCGGGAGAACCATGGATTTAAACCACGACAAGGAAGGGAGATGTGAAAAGGCTAAAATGTAAAAAAAAATGGATAAGGGAAATTCTTAAAGAAATCAATGACCAAGATCGAATTTACGATAAAAAAGCCATGAGATGGTTAAGTGAGCCTTTCAAAGGATGATCAAGAGATTTTGAAACTAGGTGGATGTGAGCTCTCCCTAGAAAGAAATAGACATGTAATGGGTACGAGTGAGAATGTGGATGGAGTATGAAGGACGTACCCGTAGGCTCTCAAGAGTAAAGGTAAGCATGAAAGAATGGCATCAAGGGACATCACTTAAAGTTTTGTGCCTTCAAAGATGAATGAAAAATAAATTACAAGAGAAAAGGGTAAGAATCCTCCCAAATAAGAAAATCCTAAGAAAGGATACATGACCTAATAAAGAAGAAATGGAACTAGGTGATGTGAGGTGAGGAGATGAATTTGCAAATAAAATGCATGCTAAGGTGAAAGAAACCTAGGGAAGCATATTAAGAGAATCTAAGGAGTAAGTTAAACTAAAAAAAGGGTAAGCAGTAAGTTAACATCAAGAGATGCTGTGACAAGTAAGAATGAGTGGACTATCCATAATAAGGTAATAAAGGAAAGACGTTTGAGAAACATTAGAAAAGTAAGCCCTCCAAATAAAGATGTGGTTAAGGAGGAATAACCACAATTGGTAAAATAGGTCATAGTCCACACGCGCATACAAAGCTTAAAGAGTGGATGACTGAGCATAGTGTGAAGTGCACAGAATGAGACCGAAAAATTGAAAGTATCTCCAGTAAGGAATAAGGGATGAAACAGAAGTTGTGGATAAAGGACCCAATACGGGCAAATGCCCTAACATAGATAGGGATGCGAAGAAAAGAAGAAAGAACCCTAAAAGGAATAATAAGAATGTTGAGCATGTAGCTCCTAAGAGGGAAGTCCCTATTGTGAGAGACATAGTAGAGAACAAAACTGGAAGAAGGGAACCTTCCCAAGCAAAGGAATCGACACATAGATCAAAAGTGATTATTTTAGAATGAAGAATCATGAAATGATTACGAGTAAGTAAAAGTGGATTAAGGAATAAAAAAATCCTTGGATAAAGAATGCCAAGGACTTAAGAAGGAAAGAATCTCGCATGTCAGTAAATCACCTGGAAACCAAATAATTGGATCCAAAAAGACTTGATAAGGAAGTTGAGAAAGGACGAGTGAGTAAGGAGAACCCACAAAGTTTTGTAAGTTGATTGTATAACGGTAAAGGTAGTTGAGGAATACTACCAAAAAGAAAAGAGGGATGAAGTTATACAATCCCTAAGATGTTGGAAAGTTGGGAATAACCCTAAAGGAGGTGTTCTGGAAATCTCATGAACATATGGACAAAATCTAGAAAATGTCATGGTATAAGGGGCAGGTAAACCCAACAGTCCTGAGGAAAACATGACTCAAAATAAG
Organism: Trapa bicornis; assembly: GCA_030064425.1. Taxonomy (NCBI): domain Eukaryota; kingdom Viridiplantae; phylum Streptophyta; class Magnoliopsida; order Myrtales; family Lythraceae; genus Trapa; species Trapa bicornis. Next base: position 16,466,258 of record CM057760.1, on the reverse strand, counting down.
GAAGAGTTAGTTAATAGGCATGACAAAGTCAAACAAAAATTTGGACTGAATTGTAATGAGCAACGAATGAAGGAAGAGTCGAAATAGGATGAAAAGGTGGTGGCAAGGAAATCCATGAAAACAGGTACGTAATGCACTAAAGGATGTCAAGCTAAGGGTTTCAATGACCAAGAGGTTAACTAGACACGGGAATGGTTAGGTCTCTTGGAACTCCCAATCCTCGGTATAGGACCTCAAAGGGAAAAATGTTGGTCTGAGCAAAGAAAGATGTGAATCTAAGAATATACCCTGAAGTAAGGTATGTCTAGTTATAATAAACTCCATGAAGGGAGTAAATAATATGAAGGAAAATAAATTCCTTAAGTGAAGGATGTAAAAAGGGTAAATTGAAAGAACAAGATAAGAGTTTTCATGTTAAGCAAATACCAAATGGACATCAAAGGAATTGGTTCCTCATGCAAGGTTGCTAATTAAGTTTTGGAGACAAAACTCCTAAAAGGAGGGGAGAGTTGTAAACCCCGCAATTTTGAGTTAAGGAAACCCGGGAAAAGAACCGGTCAAACCAAGTAAGAAAACTGAATTGGTTCACAAACCCTATCATTTGGAAATAAGCAATTTGGAAATTTACAACTCCCGGGTGATTCAAAGGGTTCATAAAACCTTGGAAAAGAACCTTAGGACAAATTAGAAGAGAAAAACTAGACCGGTTTAGATGAACCAGATCATATTGAATTGAACCGGTTTATGAACCAAGTCGGTTCATTTACCAGAACCGAAAGAGAAAGGGAAAATCGGGACATTTATGGATCCCGAATGACCCAAAGAGTCCCAAAAGTGGAAATGGACTTGAGAATTAATTGGGGATGAAAACCAAACTGGTTCAGGTGAACCAGATCCAAACTAGATTGAACTAGTTTGGATCGGTTTGAACCACTATTGAACTGGATCATAAATTCATTTTTCTAGGTGGCTTAAAAAATTCAAATTTGAGATTTGAGTCCACCATTGGATAGAAAATGAATTTTGATAAATTTAGAAATTTTTAGATTTGAAAAATTCGGTCAAATGGGAGATGAACTGGTCGGTTTAAGCTTTGAACCTAGTTTGGATTGGTCTGGTTTGGTTCCGAACAATGTCATCTTCCTTCTAACTAATGGATTAACTTTTCCAAGGGTTCTTAGATGTGTTTTCCTCTATTTTTTTTCTTTTATGGCAATCCACCCCCTTTTTACTCACACACATCCTTTGATGTGTTTTTCCTACTTTCACATTAATTAAACTAAACTTGCCCCTTGGGTCCTCCTGTGTACCTTTCTTTTGGACTTGATCTTTCCATCTTGATCGACATATCTTGGATAAATTTATCTCATCTTTATTTTTGTTGGTCCCATTACCTTTTAATTTGGGAAACTTTTGTCCCTCCAAGGTTTCCTTCCTTGGTAGTTTATACTCGTTTCTTTCGGGTTCTCCTTCGTTTTGCCATTTTTCAACATCAAATCTTAAAAGGTATTCCCTGATGCCATCCCTTCCGGCTTACATCACTCTTGAGATCTTACTCATATCTCATCTTCATTTTCCTTTTTTCCTGTTCTTATATATTTCTTTTAGATAGGATTCACATTTTCTTTACTTTAAGATCTCACGTCCATCGTGTGAGAGGTTTACTAAATTTTCTCCTGTTTTGACTTTGGTCGTTAATTCAATCTTGGCAGTTGATCTTTTATAGATGTTGTCTTCATCTTAAATACTAATTGTTTGGCCTTTCCATCTCTCCCTTCTTTATTGGAGTTTTAATTTTATAATCCTCCCGAGGGTTAGTTCATTAATTTCCTCGATCTTATCATTCTCTTGTCACATGATCTTGAGACCATCGTCTCTTGGGTTGTATCATCCTTAATAATCCATTTATTTCCCTCTTTAGGGCGTAGTTTTCACTATTTTTTGGTCCATCTTAGGGCGTCATTTACTCATATGGATGATTTGGTTGTTATTAATTATTTTCTTTAACTAGGTTTGTCTCAAATCCTTATTTGATTATTGCTCTTGAAAGTAGATTACACCTGACTATCTAGGTATGTTCTTAGCCACCCATGTCTCTTTTATTAAGGTCTCTATTTTGACCTTACATCTTATGGCAGTTCGTTTGTTGGTTACCTATGCTTAGATCTTCCTCCTTCCACGGTTCCACCTTCTATCCTTACCCTTCCTCTAAGGGACCTCCGTTTCTGAGATCTTTCACTTCAATCTCCCTTCTCCTCCTTGAAAGTTTTTCCTTGATTCATTTCTTGTACTTACTAACCTTTGTATGGTTATTCACACTGGATTTCTCCTTTTTTTGTTCCATATCTTTGCTTTCAACAAGTCTCCTTATTTTCATGGAGTTCCTAAAAATTTGTATCCTAACTCTTTCCAAGTAGGCATTATTCATGGGTTTTCATTCTATCGTATCTCTTTCCTTTCTCATTTCTCCTCTTTTTGTCTTAACATCTTCAATGCTCCCCATAACCTTCTTTCTCCCTTGATTTAATAGGGTTTTCCCCCTTCCTTAATTCAAGAGAAGCTATGCGAAATCTCAACCTTGTTCCTTATAATAACATATATCAATAATAATGCAAGCTTAAGAAAATTTAAGCACACCTAACAGAGGGTAAATCCTGGTGTTATCCATAGTCATTTCTCTATTCCTAAAAAGGGATAAAAATGGTGGGTGAGTTTCTACAACTTAGTGAATGAGTGTTTAAAAAAAATTTCAATAAAATAATTTGGAGTGCGCCAGACTCCTTAATTTCTTTTCAAATTTATTTCTTCCTCATATTCTCGGTTTTAAAAACCTTTTCAGATTATCCACATTTGGTGTGTTTAGCAATCAACACACGACTTTCATTATGAAGGGATCACACATTCGCAAGGCAGCTCATCCACTGCACCCACTTGTGGTGTCGGAGCGACTTTACCGGCTACCTAAATAGAAGCCCATCCACTTCTACCCCGAGAATGAGTGGATATACGCAACATCTGACCCTCAAACCCGAAAAGAAATTGTGTCCGTATGAGGATATAAACCTCATCCTGACACCACCCTAGTCTCATGTTCATGAAGCTACATCGAGCTTTCCTGACTGCTAGCACGACAAACTGCCTTTATCTCCACCATGTCATCTAGTATCCCCTAGGATGCATCACTATCCCTATAAGGCATTTTGATGGTCTAAAACCTCAGTGCATGCACAAAAAATAATTTTCCATATAAGCCATTAATCTTTGGTTCCATTGGTCTAACGGCCCCAACACTCAACTTGACCTGCATCTATTTGTCTCGATTGGTCCGTCGACCTGTCTCATCGCACTGCTACCAGTCCATCGAGTATGTCGGTCCTATCTTGGTACCATGGCCAAATAACATCATTCATTAAAATTTTTATGGTTTAACATCATGTTTGTTTATGAGCTCCTGCTTGTGCCAACTAGCCTTGGGCTCATTGTACGATATTTTTAAAATCGGGCATTCTAGCCCCCAAGTTTCAAAACCGAGGCCTCTGGCCTATCTGAGCTATTCGAGCTCCTGTCAAGATGATCTCTCAAAATGTTTAAGTAGTGGCATACAGTCAGGGGAGAGTACTTCTGACAAAAATTACTTTTCACCTGTCCATCACACCAACCGGGTGTGAGAACATCTCCACTCATAATCTATAAGCAACTTTTCTACTTACTTCCAAGAAGTTCATCATATCAATCGGGTATGATCTACTTACAACTGTTAAGTAGTTTTTCAGCGTTTTTCTCACATCACCCCAACCAGTGTGATGTTAAAATTCCACATAATAGTGGGTTTTAAATTATGAGGTACTCATCATCCCAACCGGGTATGATGTGGAAATTCTCACTCACCTAGTAGTGTAGTGTATCTTTCCTCTTAACCAGCTCTTTGCCTCACACGAGCTTATCCTTGTTAGCGTTCCTGGTACTTCATGTTCCTACATGATATGAACATCCTTGTTCATTAACCTTTGGCCTAATAGCCTTTATTCACCACGAATGAATAAAATGCCCAAACTTTTAATTATTTGTATTTAGGTCCCTAAAGTTCTTTTTATTTAACTTTAGGCCCCTAATACCAATTTTTCCCCAAATTGAGTTTAGAAACTTCTAAAATTCACCTTGGGACCTCAATTTATTCAAAATCACAAAAAGGGTTCAAGTTCTCCAAATTTCCAAGGGGTTCAAGAGGACTCGATTTGGTCATCTTAAGCTCGACAGAAATAGGGCAGCTTTGGTCCGTCGGAGCTGCTTCATTGTTTGATTACGTTGGTGCTTATCCGGTGATCCTCGGATCGAATGGTGATCATCGTCGGGTAGCTGGCTTCTCCCCGAGTCTAAGGAACCCAACCACGCCTTCTTTGGCTTAGAACCCCCCTCCCCCCAAGTCAGAGCTCTGGTTCGAGCTTCGTCGGAAAACTGAGTAGCTGAGAGAGAGTGAGGTTTTCAGGTGTGTGAGGATGAATGGAGAGGGGCTCTTTATATAGGGAGATCGGGGACTCTCCGGCCGTCCGTTTGGCTCCTTAATGATAATCATTGATGGCCTGAAACATCCTAAACATAAACATTACTTTCCACCAGCGTTGTTCGATTTTTCGTTGAGTGAATAGTGTTGTCATCTTAAGGAAGAAGACGATGATACTATTTTGAACCGGATCAGACCGGTCCAAACTGGGTTCAACGCTTAAATCAGTCGGTTCAGGCCCAATTCGACTGAGTTTTTCAAAATTAAAAATTTCTAAATTCATCTAAATTCATTCTCTATCCAATGGTGGCCTCAATTCTCCAATTTGAATTTTCTAAGCCACCTAGAAAAATAAATTTAGCATTTGGTTCAATGATGGTTCAAACCAGCTTGGATCCGGTTCACTTGAATCGATATGATTTTCTTTCCCAAATTGTCCTAAAGTCCCTTTCCAGGGTTTTTATGACTCTTTGGGTCACTTGAGAGTTGTAAATTTCCCAATTTGCCCGTTTTCTAGTGGTCGGGGTTCGTGAACCAGTTCAGTTTTCTCACTCGAGTTGACTAGTACTTCTCTCAGTTTTCCTTAACACCAAGGAATGAGGTTTACAATTCGTGTTACCCTAGACTCCTTGGAGACCAAGGAGATTCCCATCCCAAATAAAGAAATGAACTAAGGGAACTATTGGGCAAGGAAGGCACGACAAGAAAATTGTCAAAGTGATTAAGGAGTCTAGGAGAACTCTTGGAGTAACAACTGGGCAAGGAAATGACCTATTACAAGGTGTGGATAGTGCTCAACACTACTAAGGATAGTGATAACCTATTAAAGGTGTAGTGGAATAGGATAGGTAATGAAGGACTATCCCACACCCCATGGATTTAGGGCAATACCTCCTGAGAATCATGTCGACTACTGAAATCCAAAGTCACGGAAGGCAGGAAGGATCGGTGACCAAAACCATGGAGCAGGTTAAGTGAGTTGTTTGCCAAGTGGTCAAGAAATAGCAAGGTAAAGAAAAATTCGAACTTCTTAAGAAGGTAAACCAAAGAGGAAGTACACCTAGAACCCCCTCAGAAAGGGCAAACACAGGAAACGTTCCCGAGTAACTTTAGGGGTAGGACACAACAAGAGTGAAGAGGAGATGAAATGTGTTAGGAAAGGGAACTCTAGAAGGATGTATATGACTAAGGACTCCCCCGAAGGGACCATTGATGGGCGACTGGACATAACGTGGAGTGTAAGGAACCAAACCATAATCAAGAGCTCTTCAAAGGGAGGATAAGGAACAAAAAGGGAATTTGAGGACAATGAAGGATTAAGGTCGGATAACCATGTCGATATCAAAAGGTTGTAAGAAAGGAAAGAAGGAAAAGCCTTCAAGGAGCATTAGGGAGGTGGAATGTGAAACTACTAGGACAGAAGTCCTTAGGTAGAAGGATAAAGGTAGGAAGTGAGACCGTAAAAGATAAAGGATAGGTGGATCATAAGAGGCTTAACTAAAATAAGGAACCTCAAAAAAAGGAGCATAAGCGGTTAAGGACGTCTCATATAGCAAGCGTGACCTACTTTGGAAAAAAAGGGAGTAGCCAGGTAGGAAGCAACTAGTAACAACAAAATGATAAAGGAGAATAAACAATGCCCTAAGAAGGACCAGGGAGTAGTAAAGACTACACCCTAAAAAGGACAATATGATGATAATTAAGAGTAAGTAGACTCGAGGGAAAACTGTCTTGAGACAATTAGACAAGGAGAGTTGTAGGGCGATGCAGTTAATGAATTGACCCTCGTAGGAATCATGGACTCAAACCCCAGCAAAGAAGGGAGAAGTGGAAAGGCCAAATGTGGGAAAGAAGGATGAAGGAAATCCTTAAAGAAATCTATGGCCAAAAATGGAAAGGGGGACAACACTCAAGCCATGATGAGGATTAATTAAGCCTCACACAAAGAGGTCTTGGAACAAAAAGTGTCTGAACCCTTCCCAAGAAAGAAAACTTGTACAAGATACAAGTAGGATTAAGGAAAGGGTACAAGGATGTACCACAAGATTTATGAGGAAGAGCATATTGGAAGAATGATAATAAAGGGTGTCATAAAGTCAACCTAAGGTTGGATTGTCACGCCCCGACCCGGTTTGGTTGGATCCCCATGATCAACCCTTCACTCCCTTGGTTTAAAAGGGGTTTCCCCCTTACTTTAATCAAGAGGAGCTAGGCATAATTTAGACCTTGTTCTGTGGAATAACATAAATTAATAAAATGCAAGCTTAAAAGAACTTTTAAGCATACCTGACAGATGGTAGATCTTGGTGTTTTCCTTAGTCATGTTTTTCCACTACTCTTGGAAAGGGATATAAAAGAGGGGGTGAGTTCTACAACTCAGTGAGTGGGGGTTGCAAGTAAAATTTCAAAATAAAAAGTTTTAATTAATTTGTACCAAGGTTGTTGTTTTCTTTCAAAGAAAGTTTTCCTCATGTTTCGGTTTTCAAAACCTTTTTCCTCATTTCCAAATTAGGTGTTTTTAATAGACAACACATGCCCTTCATCAGGAAGGGAACACATATTCGCAGGTACAACCTGTCCACTACACCCACTTATGGCTCGGAGCACCTTTACCGGCCACTAAGATAGAATCCCATCCACTTCTACCCTCGGTGGACATTTGTGACATCCGACCCTTAGACTTGAAAGCAACTCCGTGTCCGTATGAGGACAAAGACCTCATCCCAACCCCATCCCGATCTCATGCGCAAGAAGCTACGTCAAGCTTCCCAACTACTAGCATGACAAATTGCCTTTATCTCCACCATGTCATTTAGTAACCCTTAAAGCACATCACTACCCCTCTTGGGTGTGTTGATGGTCCTGACATCAAGTGCATGCACAAAACAATAGTTTTCACATAGCCATTTATCTTTGGTGCCACTAGTCCACCGATCCTGACCCTCAACTCGACCAGCAATTGTTTGTCTAGGCCGATCCGTCGACTTGGCCCTAACGTACTATCGCCAGTCCATCGAGTAGTGTCAGACCTGACTTGGTACCATGGCTGTTACGCCCTGACATGGTTTGGTCAAATCTCCGTGAGCAACCCGCCACTCTCCTAGTTTATTAAGGGTTTTTCCCTTCTCAAAATTGCGAGGAGTAAGGCATCCTTTTCATCTGTATCTTTCCTAGAATAACATTAATCAAAACTAAATACTTTAAACCTTACATACCTATCTTGTAGGTTCAGCTACAGAAAAGTCTTTAAGTGGGTTTTCCTATAGTTACCTAAAAAGGGGTAAAGGGAGGGGGTGAGTTCGATAACTTAGTGAATAGGTGTTGGGAGAGAATTTTCATAATCCGAATATCTTAAATTAGAGTGTTCTAAACTCCTTTATTTCCTTTAAAAATGTTCTTTCTTCAAATCAAGGTTTTCAAAACCCTTTTTTTTTATTTTTCACATTAGGTGTGTTTAACAATCAATACACACCCTTCATCAGGAAGGGATCACACATTCGTAGGGCAGCCCGTCCACTGCACCTACTTGTGGAGTTGAAGCGACTTTACTGGCCACCTAGATAAAAGCCCGTCCACTACTATCCTAGGTATGAGTGGATGTTCACGAGATCTGACCATCAAACTCGAAATCAACTCTGTGTCCGTATAAGGACAGAGATATCATCCCGACCCCACCCAGGCCTTAGGCGCATGAAGCTACGACGAGCTTCCCTGACTGTTGGCAAGACAAACTGCCCTTATATCCCCATGTCATCGAGTAGCCCTTAGGACTCATCACTACCCCTCTTGGGCATCTTAATGGTCTTGAACCTCAAGTGTGTGCACAAACAACAGTCTTTCACAAAGCCATTTATCTTTGGTGCCACTAGTCCAACGGTCCTGACCCTCAACTCGACCTGTAGCTGTTTGCCTAGACCGATCCATCGACCTAGCCATATAGCACTGCTGCCAGTCCATTAAGTATGTCAGTCCTATCTTGGTACCATGGTGAAATCACATAATCCATTCATTTATAATTTTCATTACTTAAATATCATGTTTGTTTACGAGCACCTTGTAAACCCCGCACATTTGAGTTAAGGAAAATCGGGAAAAGAACCGGTCAGACCGAATAAGAAAACCAAACCGGTTTACATTTGGGAATAAGCAATATGAAAATTTACAACTTTCGGTTGATCCAAAGGATTTATTAAACATTGGAAAAGGAACTTAAGACAAACTAGAAAACAAAAATCAAATTGGTTCAGGTGAACTAAATTCCATAAGAATTTCAAAGTTAAGCGTGCTTACTTGAGAGTAGTGTGAGGATGGGTGACCTCCTAGGAAGTATGATCTTTTTGTAACCCGAAATTTCGGTCAAAAATTTTTATGGAAGTATGGCTTATCATAAATAGCCATCAATTAATATATATTTAATTATTGAAATTAATACCAATAATTTAATACCTAAATTAAATTATTGGAATTAATACAAATAATTTAATACTGAAATTAAATTATTGGAATTAATACCAAAATTAAATTATTGGAATTAATACCAATAATTTATGGCAATATTAATACTAGTAATAAATCTCGCCCATTTAATACACGGGTTTTACAACTATATAAAGAGGTCATCCCCATTTCATTCTCCTCACACCTGAACACTTCTCTCTCTCTCTCTCTACTGCTCCATTTCCCGGTAAAGCTCGAACCAGAGCTTCGACTTGAACAAAGGTCGGGCTCTTTAGAACCGAGGAGAAGACAACTATCTGATAGCAAACTCCAGTCAATCCGAGAATCGTTGGAGAAGCGCCAACATGATAGAATAGTGAAGCAATTCCGGCGGACCAAAGCTACCCTATTTCGGCCAAGCTGAAATCGGCCATTTCAAGCCCTTCTCAGGCCAAACCAAGCCCTCCCAACACTTCCTCAGCCTTTCCACGGCCGAATTAGGACAGAAAGGTAAGCCAATTCGGCTTCCCTTTATAATTTTCGATCGATGCTAGAGAGAGAGTCGACCGAATTTCAATGACGAAATTCTAATCCAATTCCGCATCAATTGATACAATACTTGATTTTAGGATGAACCTCAGGACGAGACCTATCTGCCCAGATCAAAAGCTCGGACTGTCGTGCCTTCACCGGTGAGTAATCGAAGCTTTTTCTCTCTACAGTCTGTTTTTCGGCAAAGCTCCGTTTGAGCTCGTTCCGACGTTAAAATCTGCGATTCAAAGTTTCTTAGAATCGTATGAACATACAGGAACTCAATTTCAACTCCAATTTCAATAATTAGAAGTGTTTTATCGATTAATTTGATGAAATCAAATTTGGTAGTGTTGAAGAGTTGAAATTGGGGGAAATTTTGGGGATTTTTGAAATTCAAAGGGGCCAAAATACAATTTTATGAAATTGAGGGTCAATTGGGCATGAAAATAATGTTGGAGGACCAATTGAGGAATTTTGGAAAATTTGGGGAAAAACTTACCATTTTTGTGAAAGAAGGGCAAAATGGTAATTTTGGAAAATTGGGGAACCAAGTTGGAAATTTGGAAAATTAAACCCCTTTTTGGTGAAATTGAATAAATTGAGGTCCCGCGATAAATTTTAAAAGTTACGGGACTCAATTTGAGGAAAAACTGACATTAGGTACTAAAATTAAAGAGAAATAACTTTAGGGACCTAATTGCAAATAACTAAAAGTTTGGATTTTCTCATTCATTAATGAATGAAGGCTGTTATGCCAAGTAATAATGAACAAGGTTGTTCATATCATGTAGGAACGTTAAATACCGGGAACGCCAGCAAGGACAAGCTCGCGTGAATACAAAGAACCAGTCTAGTGGAATTCACGACATTAACGGGTGAGTGGGTTTACTAACATCATACCCGGTTGGGATGATGAGCACAACTTAAAGATAAAAACCACTTACCGGTTGTGAGTGGGTTTATAACATCATACCCGATTGAGGATGATAAGTGCCTCGATATAAAAACCCACTGTTTAGTGGTATTTTAATCATCACTACTTAGAGAAAGTGATGTGAAAGTTATGCGAAAAAAACTACTTATGGGTTGTAAGTAGATCATACCCGGTTGGTATGATGAGACTTTCTCGAAGGAAGTTGAAAACCCATTCATCGGTTATGAACGGAGATGTCCTTATACCGGTCGGTATGATAGACAGTAAAAACCTATTTTTGTCGGAAGTGCTCTCCCCTGACTGTGTGCCAATGCTTAAACAATTTGGGAGACCTTCTCGACGGGAGCTCGAATAGCTCTAATAGGTTGGGGGCCTCGATTTTGGAACTTGGGGGCTAAATGCCCGATTTTGAAAATCTCGTACAGTGGGCCCAAGGCCAGTTGGCACGAGCAGGAGCTCGTAAATGAACATGATATATGTGCCATAAAACTTAATAAGTGAATTGTTTGGCCATGGTACCAAGATAGGACCGACATGCTCAGTCAACTAGCGACAGTGCGACATGACAGGTCGACGAACTAGTCAAGACAAACAGCTGCGGGTTGAGTTGAGAGTCGAGGCCGTTGGACTAGTGGCACCACAGATTACATGGCAATATAAGAAAACATTGTTTGTGCATGCACTGTGAGTACGGGATCATCAAGACGCCCATGAGGGGTAGTGATGCGTCCTAAGGGCACTGGACGACCTGGTGGCTATAAGAGCAGTTTGTCGTTCCAAGTGTCTGTGTGAAATCTGGAGTAGCACCAAGCGCATGAGACCGGGGTGGGGACAGGATGAGGTCTCTGTCCTCATACGGACATGAAGAAGTGATTTCGGGATTGTGGGTAGGATGTCACATACATCCACTCATTCCCAGGGTAGAAGTGGTCGTACTTCTGTCCGGGTGGCAGGAAAAGTCGCTCTGAAGCCACTAGCAGGTTCAGTAGTGATACTGACTTGCGAATGTGTGTAACCTTCATGATGAAGGATGTGTGTTGGGTGATGACACACAGTGGTAACTAAGAAATAATGGAAAAATCTAAATTTTTAAATGATGGGATTTTTGAAAATAAAGGAGTCTGGCACACTCCATATAAATGTTTTTCTTAAAAGTCAAAAACTTTTAAAAACCCATTCACTGAGTAGTCGTACTCACCCCCTCCCTTATATCCCTTTCAGGAAATCCCCGAAAGCCTCCCCTTAAAGACCGTCAACTAAAATGCCTGTAAGACAGGTATGTAAAGTTTTAAATTTCATACAGTTTTGATTATGCTATTCCAGGAAAAAGGTGCAAGTTAAAGGACGCTTTACTCTTTACTGTTTACGATAAGGGGAAACCCTTTAATAAACCGGGAGAGTGGCGGGTTGATCACGGGGATCCGACCAAACCAGGTCGGGGCGTGACACACCTGCTCGTGCCAACTAGCATTGGACCCACTGTACGTGATTTTCCAAAACAGGGCAATTTATCATCACACGTTCAAAAACCGAGACCCTCTGGCCTATCTAAGCTATTCTAGCTCCCGTTAAGAAAGTTTTCCAAAAATTTTAACCATTGGCACATAGTTAAGGGAGAACACTTCCAACAAAAATAAATTTTCATTTATCACACCAACCAAGTGTGATGACATCTCCACTACACGATTTGGACATCTTTATCTATTAATATTTGGCATGACAGCATTCGTTCCTCACATATGACGACTAAGCCTAAAATTTTCAATTAATTGTACTTAGGTCCCTAAAGTTCATTTTTCCTTAACTTCAGTTCCCTAATGCTAACTTTTCCCCAATTGAGTCCCGAAACTTCCAAAAATTTACTTTGGGTCCTTAATTTACTCAAAATTGTTTAAGGGGTTCAAGTTTCCCAAATTTTTAATTTGATCCCTAACTTTTTAAAAATTACCATTTAGCTCATAGTTTAGAAAAATGGCAATTTGACACTAATTTTTTTTAAAAATCGACCAATTAGTCCTATAACATCTTTCTTATGACCAATTAGTCCTCAATTTACTCAAAGTGATTAGTTTTTGAATAATGAATTAAAACTAGTGGTATGAAAATTTTACTGGTGTCTTGTAACTAATATGGGCTTACCATCCACCAGAAATGCTGTAGATTTTATGTAGTCTAGCTACCGGTCCTTTCCAAGAATGCTGCCTGGAACTTCATTTCATAATCATCAAGTAAAGGGGCAAAATTTTGGTTGTTTTGTTTCTTTGGTAGGTCATATTATTCATTGCTATCTACCTATACATCATATCAGTAAGTTTTTCCAAATCTTTCTTTGAGTTCTGAACTACTAAATTGAAATTTTCAGGTGGGAGAAGTTGGGGAGCTATCAGAGATATTCCAGTGGAAAGGAGAGGTGCCAAGAGGACTCCCTGGTTGGAAAGAGGAAGAGAAGCAGCACTTGCAGGAAGAGCTATATGATGTATTGCTATATCTTGTGAGATTCTCTGATGTTTGCGGTGTGGATCTGAGCAAGGCTGCCCTGAGGAAGATGGAGCTCAACGCCATCAAATACCCTGTCAAACTGTGCAAGGGCTCCTCCAGAAAATAGCTGGTGCTGACAGCAGCATCCCTGCAGAAAATGGTGACCGATGATGGCCAGTATATACATTCATTAAGGTTGCCATTATAACTTTCAACCTTAGATGCCTGCAGTCAACTTTCCATGCCCAAATCACCCATATTTCTCTAGCTATCATCAAGTAGTAATTTTTGGAGTTATTATCAATTTCTTCCCAAAATTTGTTTGAACTATCAGCTTTTACTAGTATAAATCAATCCTTAACGAGAGATCTACAAGAGCACCTCTACACCAAGTGGGTCATACTCTACACAAGATTGGTGTGGCCCCTATAATAGGGTAGGAAAATTCAAGAAATTTTGATTGATGACATGTAAGTGTTAATCCTAAAATTTTACAACTCATTATATTTGGGAAGTAAATCCATAATACTCTATTCTTCGTCTTACAAGGTAAATTAAATCTGGAAAATTATCTTTTTTTAACCAAGAGAAAAATTGCCCTTTGATTTTTCCAACAAATTCAATATATTGCATAATTTTTTTTAATAATTTATTTTTATAAGTTAGTCATTAAATCAATTTGATTTGATTTTAATAATTTCATACTTGTTTATTATTTAATTTTATTAAAAAAAATTAATTATAAAAAATGACTTTTTAACAATTTAATGATCTAATTTCACTTAAAAATAAAACTTTTAATAAAAACAATTGAGAGAATTAAATAGTTATAAGGCTTATTTAAATTCTATAAATAAAATAAAGAATATTAAAATAATAAGATATGGCAAATAAATCAGAAGGCATATTTGTCTTGTTTAGTGCAAAAAAAAAGGCATGTTTGTCTTGTTGTATTACTAATGTGAATAAATGCAAGAGAGCTTTTTAGGAGGGCTATTATCTCAATTCATATGGACAAGAGGATTTAATGCCTGGAGAGAAGTGTCTTCTGGTAAATACCCAAATTAACCCTCAAAGATGGAAATTCTTCCTCGTTGCCACATCGTTACAAAAGAGAATGGTGCAAAAAAAAAATAGCATTAGAAAAGAGCGGGAACTGCTGTCCGGGAGGGGCAAATGCGGTATTCTATCTGCCTCTCTTCTGACCCTTCCATTCCTCACTGTACTTTGTCTTGGACTGTGAGTGTTACTACAGAAGTGGAACCGAGCGGAGAGAGGTTGACAGTGGGAGAGAGAGGACAATACTCAGCATTTCAGCGAGGAAAGATAACCAAAGGCCGAGGAGGTTTGAAAATGGCTCCACGGAAACGGATGCATCGACAGGCGGAGGGTGACGGTGTGGCTCCGCCGCAGACGACACGGATGACTAGGAGCTCTGCTCTCCGGATCCTGCAGGATGGCTCGGCGTTGCCCGAGCTGCCCCCGCAGAAGAAGCAGAAAACTCTCAAGAGAAAGAAAGAGAAGGCTGTGAAGCCTGAGAAAGACGCCGGAACCGAAGAGACCGTCGGTGGAGTGACTGCGACGAAGAGTGAAGGGCAGGAAGTTAAAGAAGCCCAGCCGCTGCCCTCTAAAGTGAAGGGGAAGGGGCGAACCGTTGTCATTGAGCACTGGTGACTCTCTCTTTCCCTCTGTTCGGCGATGAAGCTCTTATTTTAATTATCAGCTACTTTTCGTGTGTCTTCTTCGTCGATTGATCTCTGATCTCACTTAGTCCAGGCATATTTATAAAGCGCTTAGAACTGTTTTCAACTCAAACACCATGACAGGTAAATCTCTCTGATGCAGATGCTAGCATTGCAGCGCATGTTTGTATACAAATATAGATTTGCAGTTTTCGTTTTTGAAGACTAAGGTTATGTTTGGAGGTGAGGTGCAATTAGATTTAGGTTTAGGAGGTGAGGTGCAATTAGGTTTAGGTTTTGGAGGTGAATACTCTAAATCTCTGACTTTTGGAGGGAGGGAATGCAAATCAATATAAGTGTAAATATATTATTATATCTTTAAATTAAACATTTTAAAATAATTTTACATATGTAATTAAATATATCATAAAATTTTATTTATAGTGTATATGTTATTTTATTTTAATTATAAAATAAATTAATGATTATTTAGTTATTGTTATAATTATTATATATACATATATACTTACATTACACATAATTTATAAAATGATAATATAATATGTTTATTTAAAGTATAAAGTTTATATCTATTTTAAATAAAACAAACAATATCTAAAATGACCATACACCAAATACTCTCATTTCACTAGCACATTTTATTTATAACATATAGTAATATATACTTATTTAAAAATAAGTAAACTCTATATTTATAATATTTTATTCTTTTTAATTTATTTTTGTAATTTGAATTTATTTCAGTAACAATACTGTTATACATAGTAGTTGTAAAGGGTAGTCAACTAGATTGCCTATATTATGTTGATTCAATTCAAGAAAGCATCAACACTCCCTTTTACATTATTAGTTATTACTCATTCTTTTTGGCATTAATCTATAACAATATTATTTGTAAATACTATAAAATAGATATACCAATATTAAAAATGTAATAACAATATAATAAATATTCAAATAAATATTTATAAAATTATCAAACTTAGAGTTAATCAAATAATATAATTATTTCATATACTAGCACATAAAACATCTCTAATGATTTCTCCTTTAATGGCATCTTCAACTTAATATGTTTAATTATTGCATTCAACATCAATACTATTCATATTATTAACCTCAAAATTAACTTCAGCAATAAGTTCTTCATTTCTTCACACCCATCAAATAATTATGCAAAATACAAAATGCCTTTATGTATTTCTGAGTTTGGACATCATAGTTAGGCTCTCTTGAACATGCAATGATATGAAATCATTTCCTCAAAATACTAAATGGTTGTTCAATAGATCTGTGCAATGAAGCATGATAAAGGTTAAATAGTTCTCCATTATTTTGTGGTGCATTTTTGTGTATTCTTTCAAATGATATATTGTACCCCTCTATAGGGTGAGATAAGTTACATGAGTAAGTTGAAATATAGTAACATAAAATATATATTATTATTGTTTAACATTAAAATTTTACTTATATATATAGATTACCTTTAGTTAGTTTAAGATTATATTGTATTGTCAATGTATATTTCATAATTCTTGAATACAAAGTTTTTTCCCACCTCAATAGAATATATGTAAATTTCATTTCAAAATCTCCTGTTGACAGAATATTCAAAGTTGGATAATGTTTTCTACCACAATCATTAGATGCATCTCCTATCTATGGATTGGATACAATTTTGAAAGTATAATAAATATTTGTAATATTATTTTTATTTAAAATTTACCTAAGTAGATAAATTTAAATTGCCTTTCAGTATTTTGTGGGAAATCGATTTAAATAAGTTTTTTTTAATTTCAATTATAAATTTTAATACATTGTGAAAATGTTCAGTTGTATTTTTTTCAGTTCTTCGAAATCAAAATTAATATATAGTTATTTTGCAACTAGTCACTCAATTGTTGCTTTTTTGGTAGTACCACACTTTCAACAAATCACACAAATTTAAAAAGTTTTGGTCTGATTAGATTAATTTAAATCATCGTTATTATTAATAATTCTATACAATATATTAATTATAATTTTCTAACTTTATATGTTTAAAATAAGGCAAACACAATTTTAACTAGAATATTTTTTAAGTATGAGACTAGCAATGATAGGCTTATTTATGTGTAATGATAGCCTTATTTAGCAATTTATGTATAAAATATATAATACACATATTATACAAATATGAGTAAATAAATATAAAATATTAAAATTTTAATATATTTAAAAATAATAATTAAATATAAAACCTAAAACTTAAACAAGAACAAAAATGACCATAAACAAGCAAAATGATTAAATCTACCATCCATAAAATAATTAATATAAACAGAAAACAAATTTAGAAAATATTATTTAAAAAGCTGTTAACCATAAATTTCTGTAGATTAAACAATAAAAAATTACAAATATATAGAACAAATGGTTAATTTATAAGCTTATTTAATTATGAATTAAAACTAAACTTGAGATAGGGCAACCGCTTGAAAAAGAAGAAAATAGAGAGTAAATAGGAAGAAAAAAAACAAAATGAACTTTTCAATTCTATATAGAAAAAAGATAATAATATTATTTTTATTTAATGTTATTTTAATTAAAAAGATTACAACTTCTCCAAAACCCAAAATTGGAGTTTTATTTTTTAGTGTAATAAAGAAGTTTGTAGGTGTTTTTCAAGATTATGCCAAAGGTGGGATTGGTTCACCTTCAAATCCTTCATCTACAAACCCCTTAATCCAAACGTATACTAAAGGGTGATACTAAGAATGTGCGATATTTTCCAGCTACATAAGATGTTGCATTTCTGTATTTGGTTTTTTACATAAAGTTTTGATCTTCTGAGGTTTCAGCAACCTGAATTTTTTTGCCTTGAACGCACCATAAGCCCATGGGAGATGGATTATTCAGCACAAGCACATGGGTATTAGCTATGTTCTACAGAAAAGAATCAAATTCTCATGTTTAGAGTTATTCTGGAAAAAGTTTTGGCTAGGGTTGAATCATTGTAACTTGTTATGACACAAGTATTTAACGGTCAATTGTGTTCAAGGCGTTATTTTTCTCTCTGTGCCTTAATTTCCTTATCCATGCTGTAGTGATTGATCTTTGCAGCGCTGACAAATGAAAGATTTTTGTTTTCCACCAGAAATGCCATCTTCTGATAAATGTTTGTTTTCTACTTCAGCAAGCAGTGCAATTCATTCAAGACAAGGGCTCTTCAGGTGAAGAATGGACTGGAGAGCGGTGTTTCTGGCATCACTGTGCTGGTCAACCCAGATAAGGTCAGTCTCCATGTATATAACAGATAGAATGCTACCTCACTTGTGCAATTAATGTGGTCAATGGTCATCCTTTCAGAGAGTAGTAACATTTTGATTCTCACTGAAAATGCTCAGTCATACTTTTGCATTATTTCTTCTTTAAGAAGCTTTGATGTATGATGTGTGAAACTTCAAATTTGAACAATCATTTGGTAACATCTGGGGGGATCTTGTTAGCTGTCTAAATACTGCACCCATGTCTACATGTAGGCCTGGAATAATGTAGATCAGATTAAATGTGTGACAGATTTTGGGGGCAACTTAAACCCAAGTTCTAAATAATCATCTCCAGTTTAGTGCCTTTCATTAAAAGGGGATCAAGGGATGGTTCCCAAAGCTGGTCCATGTGATCTAGTTGTTTTGCCTTCTGATGCATACGAGAGCTTAGTATCTATAAATTGCAATGCCTGTTTTGTGTCTTCATATGTCCGGTAACTTCTGCAAATTTGGTGATGCAGCCAAGAAGGGGTTGTTTTGAGGTGCGTGAGGAAGCTGGCGAGAAGTTTGTCAGCCTACTGGTTAGTAGTAGTGCTATTGCAGTTGCTCTTGTTATGTGCACTATGTCATGTTCTGCCCTTGTTTTTCAGCTAATGGAAATGGAAGCTCGTTCTTATTCATTTGTTAAGTATGATTTCGCTGCTGCTATTTTTTTTTCATTTTTTTCCTTTTGGTAGCTCGGGCATAACTGTATTGATTTTCTGCAGGGAATGAAGCGGCCTTTCACACCCATGAAAGCACTTGATATGGAGAAGGTTGTACTGCAGATCATTGAGAAGCTCAACGGTGTCCAGTGACGATTCAGTGAAATTATAGGCACATGTTGTAGCTTCTTCTGATATAGCGATATGTCCATTTTGCTCCACTCTTGACACCCCCCATCCTGACATTTGATTTATGATGTGGCCAAATGCATCTTCCTCCAGCCTAACATTCTAGCCCAAGATTGGTTTATGATTCTAGGTGGGATATGAGGTTGACATCTCCTATTACTTTATGGACTTTCTTTTATGAGCGGTGCCTCAACTTGCCAAATGGTCATCCAATTCTAAAAAAATTGGCTTTGTTGTTGATATCATAAATTTTATTTTATTTAAGCTAATTAAGATATAATTTTATTAGTTAATATTATATTATAAATTTTATTTATATTATTGTGATCGTATAAATATGTACGTGTATCTTGGAGTTTTTTTGTTTCTTATATCTATAGCTTATCTATTAATATATTATCTTTTTTTAATATAATTTTTTAACATGATATTAAACCTAAGATTTTTTTAGCTATTTTCAAGTTTTTGTTTGATATACAGTGAGGCTTGATGGATATGCGATTTAGTTTGATAATGCGATCTTAGATATTATTACATATTTGTTAAATCATTTACGTGATAGAAAAATTACGTATATATAATAATATTTCAATCGATTAGGAATTTTGCTCGATTAAATGTATTTTATCAATTATATTATTATTTTTTTTATAAGTTTTATTATTTTCTATTAATTTATTATTAATTAGTGTAATTAGTAATTAAAACTGTCAAGTAATCTTTTATAAAAAAGAATAACAAAAGAATAGTGGGGACTATAAAGAGACTTGATAGACTGTGATATCTTGTAAAATAAGGTTCTAACGCGAACTGTAATTAATAAAATTATATTAGAGTATTGTTATGGTTGGATAATCTATATTTTGTGAATTTTAAGAGTATAAAACCTGACAAAGTTTCGTAAGAAAATATTTTTATAGAGAAAATTTTGATTTTTTACTGAAAAGAACACGATTGTGGTAGCTCTTGATATGGGAAGCTACAAGAATCTTCTCAAGATTAAATTTTATCTCAATTAATAGCATGAGTAAGAAAAATTCGATTAACAAATTTTGCACAGTTTTCTCTATAAATTCACTATTTCGAGAATGGGTAACAGTAATTACTTACCTTAAAGGCTTATGAAGGACAAGGCTCAGTTGTAGAGAGTTGTAGGAGGCTCAGCCTTATCTCAAAAGGTCCGAATGTGGCCCGAATTTAGCTAAAAAATTCTGGTCGAGAGGATCTTTCAGATACATTGAAACAGAGAGTAGCAAGCTTGTACGTGATTTTTGTGAGTTTGAAAAGCACACAATAATAAGTTATTCTTTAATAGTTTAAGAAATATTTCACCTTTTTCATTAATATATTATGATATTTGGGGAATATATCCAGTTATTTCCATTGGTGTATTCAGATGATTTATTACGTTCATTGATTATTATTAAAGGATAACATGAGTGTATTTAATGAAAAATAAATTTGAGATATTAGTTTATTTTGGTACAAACACATTATAATGTCAAAATATGTTAATACTTAGTACCATTATTTATAAATGGAATTCTGCATCACAGTCCAAATACAATAGAACAAAATTTGGTGGCTAAAGGGAAGAATCGACATTTGTTAGAGTTAGTTCCACTATTCTATTTACAATAAATATTCCAAAATATCTATGAACTGAAGTAATATTGATAACAGCATATTTAATTAACCAGATGCATTCTCAGATATTGAACTTTCAATTTACTTGTAAACTTTTGATAGCACGCAATATACATTTAGTTTGTACTCTTGTATTTGATTGAATGTATTTTATGATAGATCATCATCCCACATGAACCAAATTTGAACCATATGCATTGAAATATATTTATGTAGGTTATTCTAACACTCATAAATTTTACAAATGTTGGTGTCCATGCAAGAGAAGACGTTCTGTGAGTATGGATGTGATATTTCGTGAGAATAAACCCTTTTATGGTGAATCAACAACGTTATCCATAATGCTAAATGATTTGCCTAAAGTACAATATGGAAATAAAGAGAAAATCAATGATAAGACAATTGAAAATGTTATTGTAGGTATAATTCTGTATTCTAAGAGATCGAGTAGTAATAAAGAAGGGACCAATGAACCAAAATTGAAGACTTATAGTAGAATGAACAATAGTTGTGCTCAGGAGAGGAAGATAAACAAGATGATAGAGAGAGACAAGAACAAATACTTATACCACAACTATTGCCACCATATGTCCCAAATACCCATCGACCTTCTAACGATTCTTTGTTATCACCAGATTATAATAAATCTTTATCCACTGCTATTCTTAAAGAACCTAAAGCCAATACATGAAAACCTCCAATTAAATATACTTATAAACATAATATATCTAACTATTTCTTATATATATTTGTTCCATGTGCATACATAACTTTTATTATATCATTATAGCTAGTGCATATATCAAAAAATTAGCAAGAGGTCAACAATGATCCAAAGTGGCTTGCAGCAATACATGAGGAGATACATATAATAGAGAAAAATAACACTTCAGAATTAAATTTACTTCAAAACGGAAACAATGTTGTTGGATGCAAATACGTATTCACTATTAAGCAAAATACTGAAGTAAATGTTTAAAGGTATAAAATAATATTAGTATAAAAAGAGTACAGTCATATATATAGAATAAATTATGATGAGACGATGAGTACTATTAGAATGTTTATATCATGTGATGCCAACTTTGAATGAAAATTAAATCAATTAGAGGTAAAAAATGTATTTTTGCATGTAAACTTATAAGAGAATGTGTATATGAAGATTACACCTAGATTTGATACGGTGAGTACTATTCGAATGGTATATAAACTTAAGATATTTTTGTATGTACTTAAGCAATCACCAATAGCTTGGTTTGATCGATTACAACATACAATCGTTAGAATGGGGTATCAAAAGTGTAATGTATATCACACAGTTTTCTATCGACACTCAAATAATTAAGTTGCTATTCTCGAAATATATTTAGATGATATTATTATAACTAGAGATAATAATGATGAGATATTACAATTAAAGCAAAGATTTAGCAAAGAATTTAAACTTAAAGATTTGGGTTCACTTAAATATTTTCTCGGTATTGAGATATTCAGATGTAGTACATATATAATACTTTATTAGAAAAAATATGTATTGGATCTAATTACTGAAACAAGTATATTGGGTTGTGGAAGTGCTTTTAACTCCAATTAAATCAAATTATAAGTTGTGTGTTCAATTAGGAGACCCAATGGATAAAAAATAATACTAAAAAATTGTGAGACAACTTATTTAATTGTGTGACACTAGACATCACAAATATTGTAAGTACCTCTATGAATAATTCTAGTAAAAAACATTAAGAATCAGTTATTTGAATATTGAGATATCTAAATAGTAGTCGGAAAAATAAATTTAATTCAAGTATCAAGTTCATACTAGATTGTAAGGATTTTATAACTTTATTTAGCTTAGTTGTGTAAATAATAAAAAATCAATATCGGACTACTTTGTATTTATTAGAGCTAATCTTGTATATTGGAAAAGGAAGAAAACATAATATGATTGCAAGATTAAAGTATAGGTAGAATAAATAGGTATAATTAAAAGTATATTTAAAATAATATGAATAAAATATTTATTAATTTAGTTATAATTATTCAAAAAACAATCAATAAAGTTATGATCTATAACAAATAAGGGAGCATTACTAACAATATACTTAAACATAATAGAATCAAATATATTAAAAATTTACCAATTTTTAATAAAAGAAAAACTTAAGAACGAAATAGTAAAAATACACTAGGAAGACACGGTAACAATTAGCTAAATAATTATAACCTAAATAGTAAATTAAGATTTATAAAAAAAATATAAATAATAGATATTTACGGAGGGTTTAAATATTCTAATATATTATTATGATAATATATAAAATAATTAATATATAATATTATTTAATTAAAATTATATTATAAATTCTATTTATATCATCTAAGCATATAAATTCTATCATTTAGTGAGAAAAAAAATTGTTTCTGTTTCTTATCCCTATCTATCCCCATATTATTTTTCCCCAATTTAATTTTCTAAAGTAAGGGGTGACAAATCAAACGGTTCAACAAGCATAATGCACAATAGCATCAGTCATTTGGTAGGGCAGCCTTGTGACTAGATGCTGCCAAGTGATAAGTACACTAAAAAGGCTCTAGAAGATAGTTCAAAAACATCCACTAAATTTCAAAAACCTCGAAAACTCATCTTAGGATCAACCATCTTGCCCGTGCCTCTTCCCCTTCCTGAACCTCTCCCCCTCCCGTGTGCTCCCCGCCTGGAGAACATCCTCCCATGTTTCACCAAGACAAGTGAGTGCAATAAATCATCGCACAGAATGCAGCCTGAATGTAGAGTGGCTCCATCAGCTAGAGGAGTGGTCTTCTTGTTGAAGTCAACTTCTATAATTTTGGAATCACAGTCCGGGCACTGGTCTTGGGTCGTGGATATCCGGTGGGCCCCCTGAGGGAGGAGGACTAGGCAGTTGCACATGTTGCATAAGAGCTTCCAGTTTGGAGCACTTACAGGATCCAACACAAGGGTCCCGCTGCATTCAGGGCAGGCACATACTCCTTGTGTTATAAGGGAGTGCCGGCAGGATGGATGTGGGCATAAGAAACATGGCATTCCTGATCCTTTCTGGGGATTATCATGGGCTTTTGTAGAGAAGAGCCTATCCACACCTTCAAACGGGGGACTGTTGTAGCAGTACGGGCAGAGAGGAAATGACTTGGTTTCTTGGCCAGGCATAGATAAGATAAGAAGTTCAAAGTTGTCCAGAGGACATGTAAGTTCCTTGTAAAGCTGCAGCAGATTTGAGGAATGAGATGGATACTGTATGTAAAAGCAGTTGGCTGCCAATAATTCATTAAAAAGAAAGATCCAAACAAAAGGATATCCTAGATTAGAAGCAATGTGTACAACTAAAGATGATGAGGGCGTTCAAATCAATCATGCAAAGCTCGTAAAGGTGAGGATTTCATAATGCTGGAAAAAAATATAATAGGATTTTTGTGACATCACCTTAATGACTCCTTTCTGAGGAAGATCATAGACCTCTTCACAGGTATTACAATACAATCGTGGTGGCTTGGTAGAGATGTACTTCATGTATCTCAGGCACTTTCCGCATTTACTGAAGGGTCGTCCTGAGTCAGCCAGGGAGGAAAATTGTGCTTCAAACAGCGTATCCATGTTACCTATCTGAGTGAGAATTTGATATCAGAGAAACTAAGTATAGAGATGTCACAATGATGAGAAAATTGAACTTCAAATGGGAGTTTCAATTGGAGTCCACCACATGGCTATATAATGAGCCTGTTTGTTCAAGATATGTTCATGAGATTTCAACTAAGTAACTAACCTTTCCAATTGAGATGATACTCATGTCATCATGAAAAAGTTCTTGCATATCGAGATCAAATGGGAAGGGCCAACAATAAAAGTTATGAAAATTCAATCCCATCCATGGAATAGAGGTTTGCGAAATATCATTTTGAATCATGCCTCTGGAAAAAAAATGCTCCCATCTACTTGTGCCAGAAACTTCGAGCCATATCTACTTGAGCATCACAGTGCCTGAGAAAAATGAGGAAATTTATTACCTGCTGGACAAAATAGATGAACTTTTGTTTGAACTGCTGCAGGACATGCTGGACAACTCGAGAATGCTCCACTTGACCTTTAGCTACCAAAGTAATCTGTTGCTCAATGAAGCTGCGAATGTCAGGCAGACATAGGTCCGGATCAATGCATTGATAACCTCTGATTAAGCTGATGCCTAAGGCAGTTGGAACCAGTTTCCGTCCTGGCTGTACCTGCAATTGAATTGAGGAGGGAAAACTAAGCATTACATGGTCATCAGTCTTACTGTATATTATCCACTTCTCACATGACCAGTGAAATAAATACTAGTCGGTCACTTTAAATAGGTATCATTTATATATTAAATTAAATTTTACAAACAAATTCAGAAAATCTAGGATATTCAATGTCTTGATTGAGAAATCAATAAAAAAAAATCAGCGAACATTTCCCCTAGAGCAAGAGAAGTTTTCAGTTCAAAGATACATCATTAAAAAAAGAAGGATTTTCCAACCTGAACATAGTTGCGTTCACAAATATTGTTGATATGAACTGGGATTGAGGCATCTGTGCCTATTCCATTCTTCTCCATCAGGGAAATCAGCTCACTTTCACTAAGATAATCTGGTGCACTGGTAGAACCCTGCATAAGCAAATCTGACGAGTGATGAGATGTCACAAGATAAAGCTGTAAATTTGCAGCTGTTTTTCTATTTGGTCCTTCAAGTTTTATCATGTTATTTGCTAATATATCAAGTCACATTGCAATATCCAGTGCATTTGATTATTATAATATTCAGATGAACTTCAAACAATTTAAGAAGGTATAATGGTTGGAACATAATAAAAAATGAAATGAAGAGACAAGCATGTATGGACATTAAGCATGGAAATGTGTTTATTGCAGTAGACTATTTCATCTTTAACAAACCTCATAAAGCTCAACTTTCGAAACTTCCAATTTCTCCCCTTTCATGAACTGTGGTAGATTTTTCTCACTTATACCTAGCCATGGCATAATATATGTGAATCCTTCAACTACAGTTCGCTGTCCAGTACAATGGAATGATTCTCCACCGATTGTAAATTCAACCCTTGTCCTATAAAAGATAATTAAAAAACAGCAGCCTTAACTCCCCAATTTATACTTTAAAATGCCAATAGGAAAAGGAAATGGGAAATCCAGCTCAGAAGTTACCGGAACTCCTTGCAAACAAGTTCATATTATAAACTAAGATCTTGAAGAATTTGTAACTAATCTAGATACTTGAATGGTATAATAAAGAAGAGATTCCCGTTCATATATGTGCTCCACAGAAGGCAAAGTCACAAGTGAAGTCATGGGCTTTTGATACATGGGAAGGATTTAAGATCAAATAGAATGTTTGGCCATTTTTATAGTGCATGCTCACAATGAGAAGTTCAGTACCTCATAGGAAAAACAAGCCCACAATTTTATATGTAGACTTTGCAAGTCAATTATAATAAATGGATTACTCCATAACTTTCTAGCTGCAGTGAAACCTCTGATGATACCAATTTAAAAGTGAAGAATAAAAAAGAGCTTTCCCATTTACTTTAGAATATTAACCTAGCAGTTTTTTAAATAAAAAATGAACCAAAAAAGTGCTTTTAGATTCATAATACGAAGGATAAGTAAATTGCACGACGACAAGAAAATCAAAGAGTAGAATGAAATAGCAATGAAGGACTGCAGAACATATACCCAGTTAATCATTATCTTAGAGGGATCAAAAGTATGGCACTGTAAAGAAAAAACATTAACCAACACAATCTCTTTCTTCATTAACAACGAAGATCCTATACTTGAAAATGGTTCTTTCTCCATTTTGTCAGCATATATGCGCACGAAAATTGTACTTTAATCATTGTACTAGGTATTCTAAGATCCTCCAGGCGTAGAGCATGCAGAGCTTTACCAGGCAGCAAACAGGTTTGTGTAAGCTACTAATTCAGAGTTAAAAATAGAAGACTACTAGACAGATTAGCCTGAACAAAAATTGAGTCACTTTTTGACCAGAAAAACATTGCCATTCAGAATGAATCATGTGAGAATGCAAATGTTTCGTGCACAGCAGAAAGGAAGAGAGGGCAGTTATAGGGTATGACAGTAACCAGCCATACAAATAAAGGAAATGCAAAACATACAAGTGGAATTGAGTAAGGTTGTCTTACCTAATGTACTTGCAATCAGGAGATACACTACCCAAAAAGTGTTGGCAAACATACTGATAGAGTCTCCAAGCATCAATTCCAAGCATATCCTCCTTTGCAGACTTGACGGGAGTAATAGGAGGATGATCTCCCACATCAACTCCCCCTCGCGGCTTCTGAAAACCCTCAGAAAGCAGTTTTTCCGCATAACTTCCGGTTGTTGGATTGTTTACAAGTGCAGCAAGAGTACCTCTAAAGTCGAATGAAGAAGGATAGGCTGTACTCTCTGTACGTGGATAACTAACCGTGCATGAAATAGATGGAAACATGCAAAGCTTTAGACATGATATAAGGGGAAAAAGGAACTAATCTAAGATGCAATTGCAGAACTAATAGGAATCTCAAGCAAATTAGATACAGGTAAGATCCAAAGTCCTAATGATTCAGAAGAGAAGAAAAGAAAGGCAAATAGATGGGAAAATTACTTTAAAATTCACAATAACTAATGTCTGGGAGTATATACCAGAAATAAAATTGAAACCTATTCAGCAGCAACATAGATTGAACTGATAAGCCAAGAATCCAATAGAAATGTAGCCTTTGAAACAAATTGAAATCCTTGGATTTTTACTCAGGGGCCAATACTATAGAATTGAATAACAGGTAAATAAGACTTAATAATGGGAAAATCATGTTTAAGCAAAAGTAGGAAATACCTGATAAAGCCTTGGGTATACAAGCGTTCAGCCAGTTGCATGGCCATTTGAGGCCCAAAGCCTAAAGCACTTG
This sequence comes from Trapa bicornis, assembly GCA_030064425.1. Taxonomy (NCBI): domain Eukaryota; kingdom Viridiplantae; phylum Streptophyta; class Magnoliopsida; order Myrtales; family Lythraceae; genus Trapa; species Trapa bicornis. The sequence goes on along the minus strand of CM057760.1, from coordinate 16,438,898 downwards.
ATGCAACCTAAAAAGAACTACTTATAAGTCAAATCTAAAATAAGAAGGCTCATATTCAGATTTGCTTCCCAGAAAAGGAATAAAAATAACATACATATATATATATATATGCATGGTAGGTATTCCTTACAAAGAAGGTGAAGAAAACAAACATATGCTGTACCAACCAAGACATTAATAAATCAATATATCCCATTACCTTCAAGAGATTAACTGTATTAAGACCAACAGGGCGACCTTTACTCTCCTGCTTTTCAGATATTTCAGTTACATCTAAAATTCCATCCTCTAAAACCAGCTTTTGAAACATCATGCCCACCTGCATGGACAAGAGCCTAATGTAAACCCAGAAGTTTTCCTTAAAAAATGAAACTAAGTAGGAATAATAATTAGTGACAGAGCTGGAAGACAAATGTACCACCTAAACCTGGAATTCCCATTATTAAAAACACACATTAATGCAATAAAGAGTTAGGAGAAAGCAACTCACATTGACGTCAAATAGCTTTTGTCGTTCCCATTCAAGCTTAACCTCATGACCATTTTGGAAAATGTAAGGGTGCAAGGTCCAAAACTTTTCTGGCTTAAAAGTAGAAATTTGTAGGTAGCGTTGTACACAAAATCCTAGCGTTGGAGTTTGGCAGGGTCCATAGCTGAAACAAGCAACTGAAAAGGATGAGTTGATTAAAAGATAGTAGCATAGGTATGACAAATTATAACATGACCTGAAAAAAATCCATTTTCAAGAGAAAGTAAAATTTATCATTCACCCTCAAAAAGAGGAATGTGAATCAACATATGTGACAACAGTATATATTTTGCAGCAGAAAAGTACATGAGTTTAGATTTGGGTTAATAACCTAGAAAATCTCAACTTTTGGGGGTATTCCCAAATTTAATCTGATGTTTTTGCTTTCGCATATCAGGTCCCAATCTTTCACATCAGTGTTAATTTTAACCGGCCAGTCATTTTTAGTGCAAGTGCCCACTGATTACGCGAGACTTGTCCTTTTTATGCCATTAGTCACTTTTTTATTCATCTGGGTCAAAATTGACACAAATATCAAAGATCAGGACCCGCTATGCAAAGGCAAAAAGATTGGGCTAAGTTTGAGAATGCCCCCGAAGGTCAGGCTTTATAGGTTATTAATCCATTCAGATTTAAAAGGTACCATTTCAGCAACAAAAATGCACAAGTATTATCATAAAACAAAGGGGCACCAGAATGTGAAATAGAATGCCAATATTAAGAAAAAAAACCAGTTCATCAAGAAGTTGATTGAGGGAGGATGAGATACTGACGAGATAACTCTAGCATCAAGATTCCCATATTTTCCCTGGAAATAATTGGTCTGAAAACGCGTAAATGCAACACCCACTTTCAAATCTATCTCTTGACGTGCATCCACAGCTAATGCCTCATTTCTATTGGGCTCAACAAGGTTATCCATAGCCTTTAATATGTCTTTCTCAGAAATTGATGAAAACCGTGCACGATAAACCCTCCCGTTTCTGCTGTTCATGGTGAAGCCACTGCATTCAATAACTGGGAGAAGAAAAAAAGACAATCAGCTGAACTGCATGAATTGTGAGCTATATTGCATGAAAACCTAATATAAGAACATTCAATGGAATTGCTCACTGAGAGAACATACCATTACTTTTCTTTAGCCATAGAAGCTCCAATAACACTACATGTATCTTATTGAGGAAAAAATCAATGCATGCATCTTACAAGTTACTGGCATTCTTTCTCAATTTGAAATTCATACCCAGTGATTCTTTCCATTATAAATGATCTTTGATGTAAAACATTACTAGAAATGGGAGAAACACACTCTGGGGTTTTTTCCCAACAAGTGTAAGCATGACATCAACAGAAAATGGATGTCTTTGCAACGCATTCTGTAAAATTGGGAATGACACGACATTCATAAAACATGTGTAGCATAGTTTCTCGTGTATTCCCCTGGTCAACTTTTGTATCAATGCACATGTGAGTGTCCTATAACCTATTGTGACAGGATATCACTTTTCCTATAGCTGTTGGTGATCCTCAACCATATAAGATTATTAAGCAATAGAGTGTATAGATGCAGATGCATGTCTATGAATAAGATGGCAGACTACCTTCAAAACATATATTCTCCCCTTCACGATCACAATCTAGCCACAACACCAAATGAGTGCATCCCCGTGCTTCTTGACTTAAGTGCCTTGGGATATGAGCCTGGATATAAGATTAAGAAAATAAATAGTCATCTTACAATATCTTAATTCCAAATTGTTTATCACCACATGCATTTGTTCCAGTAATTAGAAGCTTTCTCCATTCTCAAGAGAAAGGAAATGAAATGTTTCTTCTGATATGAGGAAAATGAAGAATATATATATATATATTGTGGTAACTACCCTCTGATCAAACAAATATATGGACAAGATTTTTCAAGACTTTGAAGCAAGTGAAATGGTTCATCCATTAGACAATATTGATTTTAAAGATTGTCATCACCAAAACCTTCTCCATTTTCAAAAGAAAGGAAATGAAATGGTTCTTCTGATAGGATGAAAAGGAATAATATATATATTGTGGTAACTACCCTCTGATCAAACAAATATATGGACGAGATTTTTCAAGATTTTCAAGCAAGTGAAATGGATCATCCATTAGCCAATACTGATTTGAAAGGTTGTCATCAACAAAAATGTAATATAACTGAAGTTTCACTAATGATAAGGTAAAAATGCACCAATATGATTAGATTTAGAAAGTCATGAAATATGCACCATCTCATGGATTTCATCAAAGAAAAAATCCTCTAGTACTTTTAAAAGTAAAAGAATTAGTGCTTCCTCTTCCTTTTTGCATTTTTTTTCCAAATTGACCATGATGTTGTTCGCACCACATCGATAGTGAACAAGAAAAAAATTATAAGGGAAAAAAGGAACCCTGGAACCAAATAAAATCCTAATATTACTGAGACATGGAAAGGTTTTCTCCCTCACATATGTAGAACAAAATTTGAAAAGGTTTTCCCCCTCACATATGTAGAACAAAATTTGAAAAGCTTTTGCTCCCTGAGTCTGTACTAGATTATAAATCCAATAAAAAACATCAGAACTTCATGGGCTCTTGCCATTCAGCTTGCTAGCTACAATAGCCTCTCAGCCACCCTATCGGTCTATATATCCAACAATCATCGAATGGCACAATATCTGCCTTGAGAGCCCAAGATCACGTTCTTACGCACACCAAAGTGCAAAAGCACCATCTCACTTCTTTGGTTTTTATTGCAGGATGACTATGTTTCAGGGAATCAAAATATAAAGAAACAAATTAAACAGTGGGATAAAGAAATATCAAGAGAATTACAATGATGATACCTTTGGATTTGCCGCACTTTTAACAACTTGAGCTTGAAAGAGATCCAAAGGATCTGTTGCAGTACGATCTTGATAAGCTGCTGGAAAATCTACACTAGATAAGAAAGAAAAAAAGAAAGAAATTAAATTTGATGGCCAATCTGGAAAACATCACAAACACAACAACCCATAGCAACATCATTACCCAACAATTAGAGTCATAGACCCGTTCTAGCAAAAGAGCATGTGTCAAGTATGCATATGAGGCAGTGGATGTAGTGTAGTAATCAACATTCATAAACGTTAATATAACAATAGCTACGCATCTTAGGATTTTTTTCCACGTTTTCTTATCCTATTCATCCTCTCTGAAAAACAAGCAAACTCTGCAAGAATCATAGACACTTTGAAAATGACATAATATATTGTCATTTCTAATTTCAAGTACCAAAATCATTAAACTATTAGTAAGGTCATCAAGATCTATAAATTTAAAAGAATAAATTGAACTTGCTGATAGCAGCTTCTTTTGGATATAGAACACTCAACACTCTGATGTTGTCAGAGATATGCCAACTAATATGAGAATGGAACATACCTGAAAACATGTCCAATGACCGAGGTTACTTTGTATTGTGCACGAAATCCGAGAAACATTGCATTGAATTCATGGACATCAGTAGCACCTTTTCTAGTAGACATCTGCAGATTCACATAAATTATAGGAAAGGTTACATGACCATTCAAATTTAATTATGCACTTTTATGAAATCATGCACTTTTATGGAATCGAGATAAATTCTGCAATTGACCAAAATAAAACGCCATAAATTTTGTGTGTAAATCACGATACAAAGAATTTACCAGTACATTAAGAAGTTGGTCTTTGGAAAGGGCAAAAATGCAAATACAAAAGACACAGTTATACTCAATGTCAAATTACCCCAATGCTTGAGATCCAAAATTTCTTAGGGAGTTAAAAATGCAGATAGTTTCTGCCTAAAGTGCCACTTACAGGAACTACACATTGACAACATAAAAGATGTTATATGTCTTCGTACAAATGAACAAGTACGTCAAGAGTGTCTCAGAAAGCCAAAAGAGAGTGAGAACTTTATTCTCACAAACTCAAATTTCCTGATAAACTTAATCAGTTGATATGAAAGAAACGCCCTCTGGTATTCATTTTGATGTTCCCCACATTAGCAACTGATAGGAAAAAATCGAACTGTGTTATGTTCATCCACAAAATACCCAGCTGGACAAATTTTGCAATCAAGAAGCAATTACTGCGAATCCAAACAAGCGCAAACCAAAGAAGGGCATGATAGGAGCAGAAACTACTTGGCCTCGTGAGAGCACGGACGCAATGGAGACAGCGATGCTGGGCTTCTCGGCCACCTGGAGAGGAAAGGCGGCCATCGAATAAGAAAGACCAATATAAAACCCTATGTGAGTAAAACCTGACGAAAATGGTGGTTCTCCCACTCACCATGAGAACCTTCTGAGATGTCATGGAAGCAAAGGATGAAAAGGGACTGTCGATTCTCCTCAGAGTTACACAGTTGAAGTAGAAGAGGAAGGATTCTCCCCGCGTTTTTTGCAGCAAACTAGTAAATTCATTAATGAATATGAAGGTCACGTACATAGTTTATATGTGTATTAACCATACATACTACTTTAGATATGACATGCCCAAGCCCAATTGTACTAAAATTAATTATACCATTCACTAATGTCTTGTAATATTTGAATTTATTTTATACTCTCATAAAATCCATTTTATTATCGAATGTGATGTGTAGAGAAGAGAATGATTCGAATAGTAAAAGATTTGATAATAGTACTGAAAATATAATTATAGTCGACACCTGTTAGTTGATAGAATTAATTGGCGACAATACAAGTTTTATAGTAAGCAATAGAGCTATCGGGGTGTTACTTAATACGATATATCTATGGTTGAAATTTTTGCAATTATGACATCAACTCAATGAGGGTGACGAAGAAGAGCATGTGAGAAAAACTAATGGGTTAATAACAAAGTGCTGAGTAGGTAGAGACCCATCTTGAGAGCAAGTGATTATGCGAGTAGTAAGGGTCGGTAGGGCGGACCTAAGGGGCGTGAAAAGAGCAAATCATCAGGAGGAGAGCCAAGAGCCAGTTTACCTAGGTCAGCCGATGATAAGGAATTCGTAGGAGTATCCAGAGAAAAAGGCATACCTGAGTCTACTGGGGAGGAAGGAACAAGAACCGGTAAGGGAAGAGAAGGTGGTGCTGCTATTGCGGGTGAAGCGCGAGTTGTATTGCTTATAGGAGAGAAAAATGGAAAGACAGATTCGTTAAAGTGGAGTGCGACATAAAAAGGTACTTTCAGTCCTATAATCAAGACATTGATATCCAAGATAGTCAATAGGGTACCCAAGAAAGACACAAAGAGTAGAGCGAAGTTGGAGCTTATGAGTTCAATAGAGAAAACAAAAACACCAAAAAACACGAAGTGTTTGATAGTCAGGAGAGTTATGATAGAGAAGTTGGTAAGGAGTTTTGAGACCCAAAGAATATGTGAGAAGACGATTGATGAGGAAAACAACAGTTTCAAATGCGAAATCTCAAAACTTGTGTGGGAGACGAGAGTGAGGCCCATGTCAACAATATGATGGTGTTTGCATTCGACGAACCAATTTTGTTGAGGGGTATGAGGACAGTAGATTCGATGAGTGATGCCATTAGATTGAAGTTCTGTTTGAAATGTGTTTGAGAGAAATTCTTGTACACCATCAAACTGTAATATTTTAATTTTATAGTCGAAGGTGTTTTCAACACAAAGATGAAAAACTTGAAAGACAGCTAGAACATCTAATCGATTTTTTAAGACAAAGAACTAAGAAAATTTAATTTAGTCATCAAGAAAATGAATGTAATAAGTGTGCCCTATGTGAGATACAATGGGTGCAGGTCCCCAAATATCGGTAAGAATTAGTTGGAGAGGAGAAGTGCTTCTATGGTGAGTTGAGGGAATGGACGTTTAGTAATTTTGCCACAAGAATAAGAATCACAAAAAGATAAAGGGGTATTCTTTTCATTGATAAGTTTTTGGACATAATATGATTGACAATAGGAAAAGAAGGATGACCTAGACGTTGGTGCCACACAGAGCTAGATTTAAAAGAGCTAACATAAGTAGTAGGTAAAGCATGAGAAATATTACGTCTTATGCAGAAGCAGTACAATCCTTCTTTACGACTTTCGCATAGCAGACCCCGATGAGAATGAAGATCTTTAATGAGAAATAAGGTGGAGTGGAATTCAAAATAACACAAGTTGTCTCGTGTGAATTGAGAGACAGATAATAAGTTGAGTGAAATTTGAGGAACATAATAAATATTAGATAGAAGGAAACGTGAAGTGGATGTAGTGAGATGAGCAAAGCCAAAAGAAATGATAGGTAAACGTAAACCTGTTCCATGCCCAATCAACACATGCTTAGGAAGTGTCTGATTTTCCTAAATAGACAAATGAGAGACATCATTAGTGATGTGAGTACTGGCCCTTGAGTCAACATACTAGTCAAGTTAGTGTTCTGAAGATCCAACACATGCAGAGTGAGCATGAGGAAGCTGAAAATGTTGGGAGTTGGGGACACATTGGTGTTGTATGCCCATATTGACCACATAATTGACAAGGAAGGCGAAGTGGGCTGTGAGCACAGGCTCCATTAAAATTGGAATTAGGCTAAGATGGACGCAAGCCAGTAGAATTGACCCCAACATATCCAACAGAAGAGCTTCTGCGAAAAGGCCCAGTAGATGCAACCTTCTAGATTGGGGTACGATAATTAAAGTGATGTGGGCTACTGTTTGGGCAAACCCCTCCCATACGACGACCAACATGTACTTGTCCACTGTGTGAAATATTAAGGTTGGGGGCATTGGACGGACGAGAGAAACTTGTATAGTGGCGTTGAGGAGGAGGTGGCATTGGTGAGGGAACGAGTCCCCGGTGATGTCCGACAATAGCAAGAGATGTAGAAGGCAAGGGAACGTTGCTAGGAGAACTAACTAGAAGGCCATATAGTGGGGTAGCATCATCCGTGGAGTATTGGAATGCTCGACGAGCCTCTTAAGCTATAAGCAAAGCTTTTAGAGCATCCATAGTTATCATATCTAGAGTGGATGAAAGAGCCAAGGTAAGAGGTACCCAGTCATACCCGAGTCCATTGATCATCTTTTTTTTTAATATTAGATTATGACTTGGGTAATATGATTTGAGTGTAGCTCGTGATGAGAGAGGATAGAGAGGCTAGATAAGATGCCATGGGACGATCCCTTTTCTTGAGTTTACACCATTGCTGATCAAGCAAGTCTTCTTGAGCATAGATTTGCGAACTATAAAGAATCTTCAAATGTTCCCATGCTTCAGATGCAGAGGTACACCCGATTACTTGTAAGTTCACTTATGTAGTTAGGGATAATAAGATAGCTGTTAGAGTGAAGCTGTCATGAATGTCCCAACTTTTGTACTCTGGATTGATTTGCTCAGATTCTGCATCTCCTTCTTTGATGCATATTGTAGCAGGTGGTCTGGGAATGATCCCATTAGCATAGACAATAGGTAACTCATGTTGTTTTTTCCATTAGTAATAATTGGAATTAGTCAGCTTAATGGGTAGAGTAGAAAGTGAACTGGGTAGAGTGACACTTATTGATCCTATCCATGAACTTGTGATTTCCATATGCAGGAGAAATTGCAGGAGGGTAGAGAGTGGGAGGAAAGTGGCCAATAGCAGTAGCTAAGTGTCTAGAGTACCTTAAGTTGTAATTTTTAACAGCAACAACAACTAAGTTCTTGAGCAAGAGAGGTGTCTTCAATAGTATGGAAAGATATCAACTAAGTTCTTGAGCAAGAGAGGTGTCTTCAATAGTATGGAAAGATAGCAACTAAGTTCTTGAGCAAGAGAGATGCCTTCAGCACTCAGGAAGGATTAGCTCTAATACCATAAAGAACCAAGTGATGAAGAGAAGGAAGAATGAGAGAGTAAGGTATTTCAATATTGTAAAGAACCAAGTGATGAAGAGAAGGAAGAATAAGAGAGTAAGGTATTTCAATATTGTGCTGTGTGCCTTCTATTGCTGATTTGTTTACATATTTATACAATTAATATGATAATAAAACACACATACTAAAGACAAATTTACAATTTGCAGTGTATAACCACCAATGTATAGGGTGAGATGATGGAGTAACCAGGTGATGTTGATGTGGTTCTAAGGGCTGAGATAGCTGGGGATGAGCTGAAAAGTGATTTGGTCCCCTGAGTTATTGTCACTTTGTTATTACATTACATAGAAGCCCCTTCTACTAAAATTAATTATACCATTGAGGAGCTATATTGACATTCCAATAATTTATACTTACAAAATTCATAATCTTGTGTAGAAAAATTTAGGTTTCATTTATGAGTCCACATCTTCTTGAATTATTAAGAGAAGCAAAGGAGTCTCAAATCCCCTCACTTTATCCAAAACAAAAGAATAGGTAGATTTATGTGATGATGCACTAAACTTCTCCTAAAGTGAGACTATGAAGATTATCCTATCACATAATAGGTGACCTTTAATGTGACCTAATTACCACTTACCAATCCCTTAGAGAATATAACTTAAGATGCATGATGTCTTCAATTGGAGGGGTTATTACATACTTATCATAGTACATTCCCTTAATAACTCTAGCTCACAATCAATTAGGTCCCTTCACTCTTCTTTAACATGACTTTGTTAAAAAAATTCTTTAGATTACTCTTAGTCCAAACTACCCCATTAGCCACATAAATTTATAAAATTCCTCACTAGCCTCCAATCATAATAGAGTATAGTAAAATGGGATTTGCGGGCAACTCCGACCTCTATTTAAGGTGATTCAAGAGTACACGAACTCTTACGGGAGTCAACTTTCCAGTATACACTAGTGCCACCGGTCATGTAACACCTTAACATGATCCTTTGAGTCGGACTACCGTTACAATTGCCATATCCTCCTGATACTACAATAGTGAGATTCTTACTGTAGAACTAACGAACTGTAAGACACAAATAATATAAAACAAATCTCATTTTCAATAAGAATTTAAAACATTTCCAAATACTAGTATACAAAATTCTTCATATCAAAATCCATAACCCAAAACTTTTACCATTGCTTGGAAGACTCCTACAATTTTTATTAAGGTCATCTGCCTTAAAAAGCTTTGCTTCATTTTTGGGCTTTCATTGTATGCTTTGATTATGCCTAAAATGGGTTAGAGAGAGGGGTGATATGCGAAGCCTAGTGAGTAGTACACTAACACTATAACATCATGTTCATGAACACGTCCCCTAACAAGCATGAAGTTTAAAGTTTTTTTAAATAAAATTTCTCTTTTAAAACTTGCAAAGTTTTCTCATTAGAATTTTATAAGGAGAACTAGTCACCATCCATAAAACATATAATAACACATGAAAATAACTCATGCATTGCCTTACAAATTATATTGTGTCCGCTCACACAATACATACGTGTTAGGGTCACACCCTCGCAGTGGGGTCACACCACTCTCTGCTGGAGTCCAGTGGCATGTCAAGCAAGTCTCCACTAGTCCTCACTAAACCATGTCAAGAAAGGAAAATCCCATCATATCCACTAAGGTTCGGACCATTAATGCCTTAGAAAGATACTATGACCATCTCCACCAATCGCTCGGTCAATCAATGGACTCACTTGTACTGGATATTTGGGATTAAGCATCTCCTTATTATTTCATCTCTCAGTTATCTCTTAGTACTTGATACTACCACTTTGTATAGATGTCTACTGGTAACTTCTCACGTCCATCTTAATCATAAACAATTCAACAAAACACACACACAACCATGATAGGGGCTCACATTGCTATCTCACTAGATCCCCTCCAATGTGATATTTCATGTCGGATCCCCGTGAACAACCCGCCGCTCTCTTAGTTCAAGAGAGGTTTCTCCATTATTTAACTCAAGAGAAGCCATGCATAATTTCAACCTTGTTCCCTGAAATAACATATATCAAATAAAATGCAAGCTTAAGAAAAATTAAGCATACTTGATAGAGGGTAAGGCTTGGTGTTATCCCTAATCATTTCTCTATTTCTTCAAAAGGGATAAAAAGGGTGGGTGAGTTTTTACAACTCATTGAATGAGTATTTTAAAAAATGAAGTTTCACAAAAATCATTTTTAAATTGGAGTGTGCCAGACTCCTTAATTTCTTTAAAATTTCTCATATTCAAAATCTCAGTTTTTCATAGCCATTTCTCATCACAATGGTGTGTTTATCAACCAACACACACCCTTCATCATGAAGGGAACACACATTCGCAAGCCAACACATCCATTGTACCAACTTGTGGCGTCGAAGCGACTTTACTGGCCACCTAGATAGAAGCACGTCAACTTCTACCTTGAGAATGAGTGGATGTACGCGACATTTGACCCTCAATCCCATAATAAAACTCCGTGTCTGTATGAGGACAGAGACCTCATCCCGACCCCACCCTAGTCTCATGTGCATGAAGCTACGTCAAGATTTTAAGACTGCTGGTGCGACAAACTGCCCTTATCTCCACCAAGTTATCTAGTAGTCCTAGGATGCATCACTACCCCTCTTAGGCGTCTTGAAGGTCCCGTACCTCAATGCATGCACAAAACAACAATTTTCCTCATAAGCCATTTAATCTTTGGTGCCACTGGTCCAACGATCTCAACTCTCAACTTGACCTGTTGGTCTCGACTAGTCCGTCGACCTGTCTTGTCGCACTGCCACTAGTCCATAGAGTATGTCAGTCCTGACTCGGTACCATGACCAAACACATCATTTATTTAAAATTTTCATGGCTTAAACTCATGTTTGTTTATGAGCTCCTACTCGTACCAATTAGCCTTGGATCCATTGTGCGAGATTTTCAAAATCGGGCATATTAGCCCCCAAGTTCCAAAACCGAGGCCTCCCGCCTATCTGAGCTATTCAAGCTCCCGTCAAGAAGGTCTTCCTAAAAGTTTAAGCAATGGCACATAGTCAGGGAAGAGCACTTCCGACAAAATTAAACTTTTACCTGTCCATCACACCAACTGGGTATGAGGACATCTCCGCTTATAACTGATGAGCGGGTTTTCTACTTCCTTCTAGGAAGTTCATCATATCAACCGGGTATGATCTACTTACAATCGGTAAGTAGTTTTTCCGCGTAATTTTTACATCACTACTCACATGTATGATGGTTAAAATACCACTTAGTAATGGGTTTTCATTTCTGAGGTGCTTATCATCTTAACCGGGTATGATATAAAAATTCCACTCACCCGATCGTGCAATTAATTCCTCTTATTTGGCTCTTTGCCTCCACATGAGCTTGCACTTGCTGGCATTCTCGATACCTCGTGTTCCTACACAGTATGAACATTTTTGTTCATTATCCCTTAGCTTGATAGCCTTCATTTATTATGAATGAATAAAATTTCTAACTTTTCAAATATTTACAATTTGGTCCCTAAATGTCCTTTTCTTTTACTTCAGGTCCCAAATGCCGAGTTTCTCCCAAATTGAGTCCCGGAAATTCAAAATTATACTTTAAAACCTCAATTTATCAAAAATTACATAAAGGGGTTCAAGTTTCCCAAATTCCCAATTTGGTTCTCAATTTTTCCAAAATTACCATTTTGCCCCTCCTTTACAAAAATGGTAAGTTTTACCCCAAAAATTCCAAAAATTATCTAATTGGTCCTCTAACATCTTTATCATGCCTAATTGGCCCTCAATTTTATGAAATTGTATTTTAGTCCCTCGAATTTTTGAAATCCCCAATTTTCTCTAATTTCCCCCCAATTTCAACTTTACAACACAATTGAATTTGATTTCATCAAATTGACCGATCAAATGAGTTTAATTGTTGAAATTGAAGTTACATTGGAGTTCCTACAGCTTAATATGATTCAATTGAACTTTGACTCACATGATTTGATGTCGGAATGAACTCAAATGGAGCTTCGCTGAAAAATTGAGCATAAAGAGAGAATGCTTCGATTGCTTACTGTCGGAGGTGCGACGATCCGAGCTTTCGATCTGGATAGATAACGCTCAACCTGAGATTCCTCCTAGGATCAAGAATTGCACCAATTGATGTAGAATTGAATGAGAATTTAGTCATTAAAAATATGTCATTTCTCTCTCTAGCACTAATTGAAATTTATAGAGGGGAGCCAAATTGGCTTACCTTTCTATTTTGATTCAGCCTTAGTAGGGCTGAGGAGGTGTTGGGAGAGCTTGGTTTGGCCTGAGTAGGGCTCGAATTGGCTAATTTTAGCTTGACAGAAAAAGGGCAGCTTCAGTCCACCGGAGCTGCTTCACTGTTCGATCACGTTGTCGCTTATCCAACGACCCTCAGAGTAATTGGAGACTACAATAGTGTAGTTTACTTCTCCCTGAGTCTAAGGAATCCGACCACGCCTACTTTGGCTAAAAAAGACCATATATCGGAGCTCTAGTTCGAGCTTCACCGGAAAATTGAGTAGCTGAGAGAGAGTGAGGTTTTCAGGTATGGAGAGGATGAATGGAGAGGGGCTCTTTATATAGGGAGCTCGGGGACTCGTCGGCCATTCGTTTGGCACTTTTATAACAGTCATTGATGGCCTAAAATGTACTAAATGGAAACGTTTTCTCTTCGGTGGCGCTAGTTCAATTTTCTAGCGAGTGAATAGTGCGGTCATATGAAGGAAGAAGATGACACTGTTCCGAACGAGACCGGTCCAAACAAGGTTCATAGCTTAAACCAGCTAGTTCAGGCCCGATTCGACCAAGTTTTTCAAATTTAAAATTTCTAAATTCATTCTCTATCAAATGGTAGCCTCAATTTTCTAATTTGAATTTTCTAAGCCAATTAGAAAAATGAATTTAGCATCCGGTTCAAAAGTGGTTCAAACCAGTTAAATCCGGTTCACCTAAAATAGTTTGGTTTTCATCCCCCATTCATCCCAAAGTCCTTTTTCATGACTTTTGTGATTATTTTGGTCACTTGAAATCCATAAATTTCCCAATTTGCCCTTCCTCTATTGGTTTCGGTTTATAAATCGACTTCATTCATAAACCGGTTCAATCTGGCTTGGGTCCGGTTCACATGAACCAGTCTGGTTTTTCTCTTCCACCTTGTCTTAAGGTTCTTTTACAAGGTTTTATCCTTTGGGTCACTCAGGAGTTGTAAATTTCCCAAATTGCCTGTTCTCTGATGATCGGGTTTGTGAACCAGTTCATTTTTCTCACTTAGTTTGACAAGTTCTTTCCTTGGTTTTCCTTAACTCCAAAGACGGGGGTTTACAATTCTCCCCTCCTTTTAGAAGTTTTATCCCCGAAACTTATTTCACACATTTTACACTAGAATGAACTTTCATTGATATAAATTTCATAGTTTATCGATCTACAATCTTTCTGGTTGTTTCCGTTTATCCCTTATATCACATACTTAAAATTTTATTTTCATTCATATCCTTTTTTCATTCCCTGGAACTTACTTTAGCTAAACATACTTCAATAGAAGGCTTAAGGTCATATCCTTAAATTTACATCCTTCATTTTTCCTAGAGCACTATTTCTCCATTCTAAAATCCTTTACTTAAGATTTTAGGATTAGGAGTTCCGATTATTTTCTTCCACGAGTTTTAGCATTATCACCTTTTCATCTTGCATGGATCCTTTCCTCATTCTTTGGTTATTACTTCTTCGCTCTATATTTTAATGCTTGACCTCATCATGCTTTAATAATTGGCTCTTCCTTACCTAAGTCATATTTCCTTGAGATAGTTGGGTTTACATGTCCCTTACCGCATGACATTCTTCGGAACTTGTCTTTAACTTCACATCCTTATATCCGTATTAGTTTCCTTACTCGCTCGTCTTTTTTCAAACTTCTTTATTCGGTCATTGAACTTTTAAGTCCTTGAGTTTCTCGATAACTTACTGACATGCCAAATCTCTTCCTTTCTTACTTCATTTTTCATTCCCACTAGCGTCCTTCCTTTTTAAGGTCTTTTCTCTTTCTTAATCCATTTTTACTCGTATGACATCTTTTGATGTCGTCTTCCTACTTACTCATTACTTGGGTTTGACTTATCCCTTGGATCCTCCATGATTTCTTTCCCTTTGTACTTGATCCTTTCATCTCTAGGAACTTGTCTTTGAGGAGCTTATTTTCTTTCCAATTCCATTGGTTCCATTTCCTCCTAATTGGTACACCTATGTTTTTCCAAGATTCCCTTCCTTGGTAAGTTCTTCACTACTTTTTTTTTTCTAAAATCTCCTTCTAGTTTTATTGTTGTGAATGTCGAGCCTTAAATGACATTCCTTAATGCCATTCTCTCCTGCTCACCTTTACCCTTGTGACCCTATGGAAACTTCTTGTATATATTGTTCTCATTCTTACTCCTTTTTCAAGTATCTAGTTTATTTCTCTGAGGTGGAGTTCACATTCCCTTACTCCCCTATCTCCCGATTTCCCTTCTTAGTGCATATTTACCTCTTTCATAGTTTTCGGTTAAATTACTCATGTCTTATCCATGGGTGTCTTCATGGCTTTTCTCTGTCCTCATGCCTCAAAGGTTTTTACCTTCCTAGCCTTTCCTTCTTTACTAGGTCTATGACCTTCACAAGGATTAATTTGTTGATTGTCTCGTTTGCTATATCCTCTTCATTATTTATTTTGAGAGAATTATTTCTCGAATTCTCTTGTCTTTGGTATGCATCCCTTCACCTTGTTTTGGGAATGATCCTTATTATTTTCCAATCCTTCTTGGAGTGTAGTTTATTTCCTAGATGAGTTGGTTGCTATGGGTTATTTCTTTCAATCAGGTCCGTTTAAAAATTCCTATTTAGGTGTCAATATCTTCTTGCAAGTAGATCATACTTACCCTCTTCAAATACCCACTTAGCCACTCATACTTCTTACTGAGGGTCAAGACTAGAACGGAACAGTGCCTTTTAGAAAGTGTGCCGGTACACCTCCTGGGAAGTCCTCGTGTTGCACCCCTACCCCAATTTTTTTTCTTTCGTGTACGGGTACCTTGCCCGTCGTTGCCTTTTAGAAAGTGTGCAGGTCAAGACTAGAACGGAACTACAACTGCGCCAAAGTTAGGATTTGAGGAGGAAACGGGCCTGCTATGAGTCACTCGATGGAACGTGCGCCCCATCGTTCGGAGCGGTTTGGGGGCCTCGAGCAACATGCCCCGGCCGCTTGGTCAGGTATGGATAGGGAGCGCGCATAGTGTGACGGGTGCGATCATACGAGCACTAATGCATCGAATCCCATGAGAACTCTAAAGTTAAATGTGCTTGGGCGAGAGTAGTACTAGGATTGGTGACCTCCTCAGAAGTCCTCGTGTTGCACCCCTTCCACCATTTTTTTTCTCTTATGCACGGGTACCTCGCCCGCCGTTGCCTCTTAGAAAGTGTGTTGGTCAAGACCAGAATAGAACCGCTACTGCGCCGAAGTCAGGATTCGAGGAGGAAACGGGCCCGCTATGAGTCGCTTGACGGAATGTGCGCCAAACACACATCGATGATCAGCGCGCCTGCCTTCCCAAGACCAGAAAATCTGACCCGTGATGAGCTGTAGGGGCCATAATATATCGAAACGAAGCTCTTTTAGAGGGCTACCAATTGAACGGGCATCCACGAAGTAGGAAAACAAGTCTAGGCCCCTACGGAGCCCCCGAAGGTCCGGGTGCGTCATTCTTCCTCGTGGTGCAGCGGGATTTTCCGCGAACAAAATCTACACGGGCCAGTTCGATCAGCGGTAGCTAGGCATTTGTGGGCCCCACCGTCTGGAGTGGGGGCCTCGAGCGACGTGCCCTGGCCGCTTGGCCACGTATGGATAGGGAGCGTGCATAGTATGATGGGTGCGATCATACCAACACTAATACACTGGATCCCATCAGAACTCTAAAGTTAAGCATTTTTAGGTGAGAGTACTACTGGGATAGATGACCTCCTGGGAATTCCTTGTGTTGCACCCTCCCCCCATTTTTTTTCCTCTCATGCACGGGTACCTCACCCGTGGTTGCCTTTTAGAAAGTGCGTGAGCCAAGACCAGAATGGAATTGCAACCACGCCGAAGTCAAGATTCGAGGAGGAAACGGGCCCGCTACGAGTCGATCGATGGAACGCGCGTCAAACACACATCGGCGATCGACGCGCCCACCTTCCCAAGGCCACAAAATCTAACTTGTGATGAGCTTCGGGGGCCATAATATATAGAAACAAAACTCTTTCCGAGGGCTACCGATTGAACAAGTGTCCACAGTGAAGGAAAACGGCGTCTAGGGCCCCTACGGAGCCCCCGAATGTCTGGATGCGTCATTCTTCCTCGTGGTGCCACAGGATTTTCCGCAAACAAAATCTACGTGGGCTGGTTCGATCAGCGGTAGGCAGGCATTTGGTGGGCCCCACCATCTAGAGCGGTTCAGGGGCCTCGAGCGACGTGCCCCGACCGCTTGGCCACGTATGGACGGGGAGCGCACATAGTATGACAGGTGTGATCATACCAGCACTAATGCACCGGATCCTATCAGAACTCCGAAGTTAAGCGTGCATGGGCGAGAGTAGTACTAGGATAGGTGATCTCTTGGGAATTCCTCGTGTTGCACATCTCCCCACATTTTTTTTCTCTCGTGCACTGGTACCTTGCCCGCCATTGCCTTTTAGAAAGTGTGTAGGTTAAGACCAGAACGGAATTGCTACCACGTCTAAGTCAGGATTTGAGGAGGAAACGGGCCCGCTATGAGTTGATCGATGGAACGCACGCCAAACACACATTGACAATCGGTGGGCCCACCTTTTCGAGGCCACAAAATCTACCCCTTGATGAGCTGCGGGGGCCATAATATAATGAAATGAAGCTCTTTCGGAGGGCTACCGATTGAACGGGCATTCACGAAACAGGAAAACGGCATCTAGGGCCCCTATGGAGCTCCCGAAGGTCCAGGTGCGTCATTCTTCCTTGCGGTGCGGTGGGATTTTCCACGAACAAAATCTACTTGGGCCGGTTTGATCGGCGGTAGGCAGGCATTTGGTGGGCCCCACCATCAGGAGCAGTTCGGAGGCCTCGAGCGACGTGCCCCAGCCGCTTGGCCACGTATGGGTGGGGAGCGTGCATAGTATGATGGGTGCGATCATACCAGCATTAATGCACTGGATCCTATGAGAACTCTAAAGTTAAGCATGCCTTGAAGTCCTTGTGTTGCACCCCTACCCCCATTTTTTTCTCTCGTGTACGGGTACCTCGCCCGCCGTTGCCTTTTAGAAAGTGTGCGGGTCAAGACCAGAACAGAAATGCTACCATGCCAAAGTCAGGATTCGAGGAGGAAACGGGCTTGCTACGAGTCACTCGACGAAACGCGCGTTGAACACACATCGACGATCGATGGGCCCACTTTCCCGAGGCTAGAAAATCTGACCCGTGATGAGCTGTGGGGGCCATAATATATTGAAACAAAGCTATTTCGGAGGGCTACCAATTGAACGAGCATCCACGATGCATGAAAATGACGTCTAGGTCCCATACGGATCCCCCGAAGGTCTGGGTGCATTATTCTTCCTCGCGGTCCAAACAAAATCTACGTGGGCCAGTTCGATCGGTGGTATGCAGGCATTTGGTGGGCCCCACTATCCGGAGCGGTTCGGGGCCTCGAGCGACGTGCTTCAGCCGCTTGGCCACATTTGGACGGGGAGCACGCATAGTGTGACGGGTGCGAATATATTAGCATTAATGCACCGGATCCCATCCTAGGAAGTCCTCATGTTGCAGCCCTGTCCCCATTTTTTTCTCTCATGCACTCGCCCGCCGTTATCCATGGTGAGTACGCATGTCCTCCAAGGTCTGAATCATCCACTGTGTCCATTAGTCTGATGATGAAACACCGTACTCATGTGGAACTTGGTCCCCAAGGCACTTTGTAAACTTGGCCAGAACCTTGAAGTAAATCTAGGGTCTCTATCCGATACTATACTCACTGGAACGCCATGGAGTCTTACTATCTCCATCGTGTATAAGACAACTAGTTGTTCCACTGTATACGTTACTCTTATAGGGAGTAAATGAGCGGATTTGGTCAATCTATCCACGATGACCCAAATTGCATCTCGACCCTTCCTGGTCACAGGTAGTCTTGTGACACAGTCCATGGTAATGTGCTCCCATTTCCATTCTAGAATTGGCAAGGGTTAGATCAGTCTTGATGATTTTTGATGTTCAGCTTTAATCTCAAGCATCGGGCTATGTATTCTGCATTACCCCTCTTCATTCCCTTTGACCAATAACCTTGTTTGAGGGTGCGGTACATCTTAGTATCGCCCAGATGCATTGCATATACTGAATCGTGTGCCTTTTCCAAAATTAACCTCTTTAGTTCCTTATCTTGAGGCACACATGCTCTACCATTGTAGATTAGTATTATGTCGCCCCACAAGTCGTAGTTCGGTTTTGTCCCTTTGTTAACCGGGTCCAAATAGGATTGGAGCTTCTCACCGACCTTTTGTTGGGCCTTAATCTGCTTGGTTAGACTGGGTTTCACCACCACATTTGCTAACAAGCATTTCTTCTACTTGTCCATCTTCAGGTCTACCTCCATTCTCCCCAACTGTTGCAACAAAGGTATGTAACTTGTCTTTATTTGCGCCAGCTCAGTTTGGTATTTGCGACATAAGGCATCTGCCACCACATTTTCCTTTCAAGGGTTGTCACATCGAGTTTTTAGTAACCCAAAATTTCGGTTGAAAATTTTTCTGGAAATGTATTATAAGTTTAAAATTTAATTGATATAATTGGAATAAATTTGATTTAAAATAAAATGAAAAGTATTGTTTTGACCGAAATAAATAACTCGATGAAATGAATGGGGTAAATACCTAGTAAATTCATTTAGGTGAAAATAATGAGATAATTATGTGAATTTGGTTTAATACGAAACTGTAGTATTAGTCCTACGCCCTTACTACAAATACCTATAAATTAATACCTACATTCAATTATTGAAATTAATATCACAAATACCCATAAATTAATACCTACATTCAATTATTGGAATTAATGCACATAAATATCCATAAATTAATACCTATATTCAATTATTGGAAATAATACCCATAAATACCCATAAATTAATACCTACATTCAATTATTGGAATTAATACCCATAAATACCCATCAATTTCCCAATTTAATAAGAATAACTAATAATATTAATACCATAATGTAGTAATAAATCTTCCCCATTTAACAAACAATTTTACCGCTATATAAGGAGCTTAGAATATGTTCGATCCGAGAACCGCCGGAGAAGCGACGACGGAATCAAATAGTAAAGCAGCTTTGACAGACCGAAGCTGTCCTATTTTAGCCAAGTCGAATTCAGCCAAATTTAGCTCTCCTTTGACCAAACCAAGCTCTCCCAACATTCCCACAGCCTTCATACAACCTCAACAAAGTTGAAAGGTCAATTGTAGGAATTTTTTTTATCCTAGAAGGTATTTTTGGAAGAGAGCTACCTTCCCCGATAGAGAGCTCAGACCGTCGGACCTTCAACGGGACAAGTGTGATCAGAACGACAGTAAGAGAAAACTTGTGTCAACTTAGAAAACCAACCGATGATAAACACGTCACGATTAACGGGTGAGTGAGTTTGTTCACATCATACCCGATTGGAATGATGAGCACCTCAGAAATAAAAAACCACTGATATATGAGATTTTAACATCACACCTAGTTGGAGTGATGTGAGAACTAAATGGAAACCTACTTATTGGTTGTAAGTAGCGAAAAATCATACCCGGTTGGTATGAAGGACTTCCTTAAAAGGAAGAAGAATACCTGCATGCCGGTTGCAAGCGGCGAGATCATCACACCCGGTTGGTGTAATGGATTGAAAGATGATTTTGTTAGAAGTATTCTCCCTTGATTGTGTGCGAATGGTTAAAATTTTTGGGAGGCATTCTTGATGAGTGCTAGAATAGCTTATATAGACCAGAGGCCTCGATTTTTGAAATTGTACGGGGTAAATGCCCTATTTTGGAAAATCACGTACAGTGGGCCAAGGCCAATTGGCACGAGTAGGAGCTCGTAAACAAAAATGTGATATTTATGCCATGGAAATTCTAAATGAATGGATTATGTGATTCTGCTATGGTACCAAGACAGGACCGACATACTCAATGGACTGACGGCAATGCGTCAGGGTCAGGTCGATGGACCGACCTAGACCAACAGCTAAAGGTCGTGTTGAAGGTCGGTCCGTTGGACTAGTGGCACCAAAGATAAATGGGTTTGTGGAAAAAAACTATTGTTTGTGCATGCACTTGAGGTTTGGGACCATTAAGATGCCCAAGAGGGGTAGTGATGCGTCCTAAGGGTTACTAGATGACATTTTGGAGATAAGGGCAGTTTGTCGTGCCAACAGTTAGGGAAACTCGACGTAGCTTCATGTGCATGAGACCAGGGTGGGGTAAGGATGAGGTCTCTGTCCTCATATGGACACGAAGTATTTTGGGTATGAGGGTTGAACATCTGAAATGTTCACTTAGACTCCGGGTAGAAGTCAGGGACTTCTATCAGGTTAGATGGTAAAGACGCTACAATCCACTAGTGGGTGTAGTCGGTGTAATTGCAACTCGCGAATGTGTGTATCCTTCCTTATGAAGGGCGTGTGTTATTTGTGAAACACACCTAATATGGAAATGGGAAAGATGTTTTGAAAACCTTGGAAAGGATTTGAGAATCCTTGGAAAGGAATTGGTAAACCTTGGAAAAATGGTTTTAAAAACCGGTATGTGAGGAAATAATATTCTTAAAGGAAATAAGGAGTTTGGTACACTCTGATTAAAGTTGTTTTGTTTATGTATTAAATGACAATAAGATGGTGGGGCCCACAAAATGCTTACAACCTCGAAGGAGAGATATGATCGCACTAGCCCACGTAGGTTTTGTTCGGGAAAAATCCCGCTGCACTGCGAGGAAAATGCTACCCCGAATGTTCGGCGAGGAAAATGATACCCCTCAGCACCTTCCTGATCCAAATGGTGGGGCCCACAAAATGCCTACAACCTCGAAGGAGAGATACGATTTCACTAGCCCACATGGGTTTTGTTCGGGGAAAATCCCACTGCACTCAAAGGAAAATGATACTCCAGATGTTTGGGGGCTTTGTGCAGGCCCTAGATGCTGCTTTCCTGGGCCGAACACATAGGTATAATTTGTAGCCCTTTGAACGAACTTCGTTTTGATTAGGGATGTCAATAGCTCAGGTCAGGGCAGGTTTTAGCGGACCCGAGCCTCGGGTCCACATGGTGGGTCCAGACCCGACCTGATTTTGGGTCTGCTAGACCCGAGGCTCGAGTCTAGAAATTGGACCCAAACTCGCTGCTCGGGTCTATCTAATTTTTTTAATATATATTTTTTACCAAATATAAAAAATTTAAAATTATTGTAATATGTAAATTTTCTAATATTTGTTTGATAATTTAATTTTTTAAATGTTTATTATCTTTAATTTACATAATAATTTACTGGTATAATTTTTCATTAACTTTAACTTGTAAAGAGTTAAATAATAAGAAACAATCAATAAACAATACAATCAATTAGTAAAACTGTGAATATGAGAGAATTAATTTTATAATACAGTGTGATATTAATTTAATGTAATATGAATTTTATAGTGTAATTCTTACAAGTATTTATAAATTTATTATGGTATAATAAAGAAAAAATAATATATTAGGTTATAAGAAAGGAAAAAAGAATTAATATACAAAATATATTTATAAATTTATTAGAGTATAAAAAAGGAAAAAATAATATAATATAACATAATATATTTATAAATCTATTAGAGTATAAGAAAGGAAAAAAGAATTAATATAGCATGTACAAAATATATTTATAAATCTATTAGAGTATAAAAAAGGAAAAAAAATATAATATAACATAATATATTTATAAATCTATTAGGGTATAAGAAAGGAAAAAAAATAATTAAGGTTTAAGAAAGGAAAAAAATAATATAATATAACAAGGTGATAGAAAAAGATATAGCAATTTTTAAATCATTTATTTATTAAAAATTTTTAATATTTTTTTACTATATTTAATTAAACAATGTGGTTGCATTAAAAAAGGAAAAAATTCAAAACGATTGTGGGCCCATATTTGGGTCCATTTGGACCTGGCTCAGGTCCACTTTTCTAGACCTGAGGCTTGGGTGCAGCCACCGGGACCTGAGCCTGCAGGAATCAAACCAACGGGACTCGAACCCGAGCACGGACCTGAGCAGACCCGAGGCTACTCGAACTCGTCTTAGCTAGTGTTCTCAGTAATTCATGTTCCTACATGATATAAACATTATTGTTTATTATTTTTTGGCCTAATAGCCCTCATTCATCCCAAATGAATGAGAATACCAATTTTTCCTTTATTTGCATTTAGGTTTCTAAAGTTATTTTTTTCTTTAACTATAAGTCCCTAATTTCGATTTTTCCTCAAATTGAGTCCAAAAACTTTTAAAATTTATCTTAGTACCTCAATTTATTCAAATTCACAAAAAGGGGTTTAATTTTCCAAATTTCCAATTTGGCCCCCAACTTTTTCAAAACTACCATTTTGCCCCTACTTTATTAAAAACGGTAAGTTTTGCCCCCAAAAATTCCAAAAATTTTCCAATTGGTCTTCCAACATCTTTGGCATGCCCAATTATCTTCAATTTTATGAAATTGCACTTTAGTCTCTCAAATTTTCGAAATTCCCAAATTTCTCCTAATCCCCCTCCCAATTTCAACCTTCTAACTCTGGCAAATTTGATTTTATCAAATTAACCGATCAAATAAGTTTAATTGTTGAAATTGAAGTTAAATTGGAGTTCCTACACATTCATATAATTCAATTGCACTTTGAATCGCACGATTTGGTGCAGGAATGAGCTCAAATGAAGCTTCGTCAGAAAAATGGATTTAGAGAGAGAAAGCTTCGAAAGCTTACTGTCGAGGGCACGATGGTCCGAGCTTTCGATCTGGGCAAATAGCTTGTGTCCTGTGGTTTCTCCTAGGATCAAGAACTGCATTAATTGATACCAGATTGAGTGAGAATTTCATCATCGAAGTTCTGCCGATTCTCTCTCTAGCACCAGTCAGAAATTATAGAGTGGAGCCGAATTGGCTTACCTTTCAGCTCTAATTCAACTATAGGAGGGCTGTGGAGGTGTTGAGAGGGCTTAGTTTGGCTTGAGAAGGGCTTGAATTGGCCAATTTCAGCTCGGCCAAAACAGGGCAGCTTCGGTTTGCCACAGGTTCACTGTTCAATCATGCCGGCATTTCTCCGATGATTCTCAAATCAAATGGAGACTACAGGCGTGTAGCTAATTTCTCCCTGGTTCTAAAGAACCTGACCTTGCCTTGTTTGGCTTAGAAAAATACCCAAGTCGGAGCTCTGGTTCAAGATTCGCTGAAAATTGGAGTAGTTTAGAGAGAATGGAGTTTTCAAGTATGGAGGGGATGAATGAGGAGAAGCTCTTTATATAGGAAGTTCAGGGACTTCTTGACCATCCAATTGGCAATTTAATGGCGGTCATTCATTGCCTGAGACTCCCTGGTCGAAGACTTTTCAGCTTCGCCAGCGCTGTACAATTTTTCGACGAGTGAACAATGCTATCATCTGAAGGAAGAAGATGAAAATGTTGCAAACCGGACCGCACCAGTCCGAACCGGGTTGAAAGTTTAAACCGATTGGTTCACCCCCAATTCGACCAAAATTTTCATATCTAAAAATTTCTAAATTCATTTTTTATCCAATGATGGCCTCAAATCTCAAATTTGAATTTTTTAAGCCACTTAGAAAAATGAATTTAGCATTCGGTTCAATAGTGGTTTAAACCAGTCCAAATCGGTTCAATCCGGTTCAGATCTGGTTCACCCGAACATGTTTGGTTTTCATCACCCATTCATCCTAAAGTCCTTTTTTCATGGCTTATGTGTAAACCTCGTCCTTTGATAATGAGAAAACCGGGGAAAGAACCGGTCAGTTTCAAATTTTAAAACCGAATCGGTCTACAAGCCCGGTTATTATGAAACGGCTAAATTGAGAATTTACAACTCCCATATGACTCAAAATGGATTATAAATCTTGGAAAAGAACTTAGGATGAATTGGGAAGAAAAACCGGACCGGTTCAAGTGAATCGAGTATGAACCAGATAGAATTGGTTTATGAACCCAATTGACTAATGAACTGGAACTGATAGAGAAAGGTGTAAACTGGGAAAATTATGAATCCCGAGTGACCCAAAGAGTCCCAAAAGTCATGGAAATGAACTTGAGAAGGAATTGGAGATGAAAACCAAACCGGTTCTGGTGAACCAGATCCAAACTGGATTGAACCGGTTTGGACCGGTTTGAACCACTATTGAACCAGATTTAAAATTTATTTTTCTAGGTGGCTTAAATAATTCAAATTTGAGATTTGATGCCACCAATGGATAGAAAATGAATTTAGTAATTTTTAGATTTGAAAATTTTGGTCGAATGGGGGGTGAACCGACAAGTTTAAGCTTTGAACTCGGTTCGGACTGGTCTTGTCCGGTTCAGAACAGTGTTGTCTTCTTCCTTTAGATGACAGCACTGTTCCTCGCCGGAAAATCGTGTAGCGCCGGAGAAATTGAAAAGTCTCTGGCTAGGGAGTTTTAGGCAATGAATGACCGCCATTAAGGCACCAATCGGATGGCCAAGAAGTCCCCGAGCTTCCTATATAATGACTCCCTCCTCATTCACCCTCTTCACACCTAAAAAGCTCACTCTCTCTCAGCTTCTTAGTTTTCCGGCGAAGCTCGAACCAAAGCTCCAATATAGGGTCATTTCTAAGCCAAAGAAGGTGAAGTCAGGTTCCTTAGAACTGAGGAGAAGTTAGATACACGATGGTGACATCCATTCATTTCGAGAGTCTTTAAAGAAGTGCCTGCATGATCAAATAATGAAGCAGCTCCTACGGACCGAAGCTGCCTTGTTTCGATCGAGTTGAGATCGGCCAATTCAAGCCCTCCTCAGGCCAAACCAAGCCCCCCCAACACTTCCTCAGCCCTCCCACGGTCGAATTAGGACCGTAAGGTAAGCCAATTCGGCTCCCCTCTGCAATTTCCGATCAGTGTTAGAGAGAGAGTTGACCGAATTTCAATGATAGAATTCTAATCCAATTCAATACCAATTGATGTCATTCTTGATCCTATGAGAAACCTCCAGAGGAGAGCTACCTGCAGATAGAAAGCTCAGACCGTCGCGCCCTCACCGTTGAGCAATCGAAACTTTCTCTCTCTACAGTTTGTTTTGCGGCGAAGCTTTGTTTGAGCTCGTTTCGACGTTAAAACTTACGATTCAAAGTTCTATGGAATCGTATTAACATGTAGAAACTCAATTTCAACTTCAATTTAAAAAATTAGAGGTGTTTGATAGTCAATTTGATAAAATCAAATTCGATTGTGTTAGTGAGTTGAAATTGGGGGAAAATTTGTGGAAATTGGGGGTTTTCAAAAATTCGAAGGACCAAAATGCAATTTTCTAAAATTGAGGGTCAATTGGGTATGATAAGAATGTTAGAGGACCAATTGAGGAATTTTAGAATTTTTGGGGGTGAAACTTACCATTTTTGTAAAGGAATGGAAAAATGGTAATTATGGAAAAGTTGGGGGACAAAATTGGAAATTTGGGAAATTAAACCCCTTTTTGGGAATTTGAATAAATTGAAATCCTAAGATAAATTTTGAATGTTTCGAGACTCAATTTGAGGAAAAACCGGCATTAGGGACTCAAAGTTAAAGAAAAATAACTTTAGGGATATAATGGCAAATAAATAGAAAGTTTAGTTTTCTCATTCATTTGTATTGAATGAAGGCTATTAGGCCAAAGAATAATGAACAACTATGTTCATTTCATGTAGGAAAATGAGACATAGGGAACCCTAGCTGAAGTTAAGCTTGCTAGGGATGGAAACCGACGAAGTGAAATTTCACTGCACGATCAGGTGAGTGAGATTTTTATATCATACCCGGTTGGGATGATAAGCACCTAAGATATGAAATCCCACTGCTAAGTGGTAGTTTAACCACCACACCTGAGAGGAGTGATGTGAAAATTACACGGAAAAACTACTTAGCAGTTGTAAGTAGATCATACCCGGTTGTTATGATGAACATCCTCAAAGGAATGAGAAAACCCTCTTATTGGTTATAAGCGGAGATGACCTCATACCTGGTTGGTGTTATGGATAAATTAAAAGATTATTTTGTTCGGAAGTGCTCTCCCTTAACTGTGTGCCACTGCTTAAACTTTTTGGGAAACCTTCTTGATGGGGGCTCGAAATGCTCAAATAGGCCGAAGGCCTTGATTTTGAAACTTGGGGGCTAATATGCCCGATTTTGAAAATCTCGTACAGTGGGCCCAGGGCCAGTTGGCACGAGCAGGAGATCGTAATCAAATATGAGATATATGCCATAAAACTTTAAGTAAATGAATTGTTTTCCATGGTACCAATATAGGACCGACATATTTAATCAACTAGTGGCAGTGCGACATGACATATCTCTGGACTAGTCAAGACAAATAGCTACAGGTTGAATTGATGGTCGGGGCCGTTGGACCAGTGGCACCACAGATTATAAGGTATGATGTGAAAATACTGATTGTGCATGCATTGTGTGTACGGGACCTTCAAGACGCCCAAGAGGGGTAGTGATGTGTCCTAGGGCCCTAGACGACCTAGTGGATATAAGGGTAGTTCGTCGGACAAGGTGACCTTGCGAAGCTCGACGTAGTTTTAAGCGCACGAAACCGAGGTGGGGTTAAGATGAGGTCTCTGTCCTCATACGGCCAAGGAGAATTGATTTCAGGATTGAGGGTCGGATGTCACGTACATTCACTCATTCTCAAGGTAGAAGTGGACGTGCTTCTATCTAGGTGGCTGGTAAAGTGGCTCCGACGCCACAAGTGGGTTTAGTGGACGGGTTGACATGCGATTATTTGATTGACCTTCATGATGAAGGATGTGTGTTGGGTGATAACACACCGTGATTAATAAGAAATGGTGATGAAAATAAAGATTTGAAATGGAAGGACTTTTGAAAGAAAATAAGGAGTTTGGCACACTCCAATACAAATCTTTTTCCTAAAAGTTAAATTTTGAAAACCCATTCACTAAGTAGTTGTACTCACCCCATCCCTTATATCCCTTTTAGGTAGACGAAGGAAAATCTACCCAAGACCTCCTATTAGTTACACCTATAAGACAAGTATGATTAATTTAAAATTTTATGAAGTTTTGATTTATGCTATTCCAGGAAAGGTGCGGGTTTAAAAGACGTCTTACTCTTCATGGTTTATAAACAAGGGGAAGCCCTTAATAAATCGGGAGAGAGGCGGGTTGATCATGGGGATTCGACCAAACCAGGTTGGGGCATTACATTATGTGACTCTTTAGATCACTTAGGATCTATATTTTTCCTGGTTTGCCCTCTCTCTATCGGTTCCGGTTCATAAACCAACTTAGTTCATAAATTGGTTCAATCCGGTTCGGATCTGGTTTACCCGAACTGGTCTGGTTTTTCTCTCTCAATTTGTCCTAAGGTTCTTTTCCAAGGTTTATGAACCATTTTGAGTTACTTGGGAGTTGTAAATTCTCCAATTTGCCCATTTCCTGATAATCGGGTTTGTGAATCGGTTTGATTTTCTCACTCAGTTTGACTGGTTCTTTTCTTGGTTTTCCTTAACTCCAAAGAGCGGGGTTTAAAACTCTCCCCTCCTTTTAGGAGATTTGTCCCCAAAACTTAATTAGCAAGCTTTGCGCGAGGAACAATTTCCTTTGATGTCCACTTGATGTTTGCTTATTATCCAAACTCTTATCTTGTTATTTCAATTAGACCTTTTTATATCATTCACTTAAGGAATTTCTTTTCATTTATATTATTTACTCCCTCCATGGAGTTTATCATAACTAAACATACCTTACTCAAGGGTATATCCTTAGATTCACATCTTTCTTTGCTTAAAGCAACATTTTTCCCTTTGAGATCTTGTACTCAGGATTGGGAGTTCCAAGATACCTAACCATTCCCATGTCTAATTAACCTCTTGGTCATTGAAACTCTTAGCTCGATGTTCTTTAGAGCATTACACACTTGTTTTCACAAGTTTCCTTGTTATCACCCTTTTTGTCCTATTTCGACTCTTTCTTCATCCGTTGTTCATTTCAATTTCAGTCCAAATTTTATGTTTGACTTTTTCATGCTTACTGACCGACTCTTTCTTATTTTGAGTCATGTTTTCCTCGGGATTGTTGGGCTTACATGCCCCTTACAACATGACATTTTCTAGATCTTGTCTCTATGTCCATTACATTTCCAGAACACCTCTTTGAGAGTTGTTTGCAACTTATAACTTTTCAGGGATCGTATAACTTCATTCCTCTTTTGTTTAGTAGTATTCATTGACTACCTTTACCATTATCCAATCAACTTACATAACCGTGTTGGTTTTCCTTACCCACTCGTCCTTTCCCAACTTCCTTTTTGGGTCTTTCCGATTCCAATCATTTGGGCATGGACCACAACTGGCCTTGATATCAGTGGTCATTAATTCTAGTCACTTCTTAACTAGGGGACTTACCTCTTCAAGATTTCTTAGATGTATTTTATTCTATTCCCCTTTTTATGGACAGTCCTCCCCTTTCTTACTCGTACATCATCTTTTGATGATATCTTTCGACTTACCCGTTCCTTGGGCTTAATTTACTTCTTAGGCCCTCATGAATACTTTTCCTTGGCACTTGATCTTTCTGTTTCAACCAGCATTTCATTTGTGAGCTTATCTTTCTTTCCATTTCGGTTGGTTCCATTTCCTCTTAGTTGTGATACGTATGCCTTTCCAGGGCTTCCTTCCTTGGTAGGATTCTTTCCCTTTCTCCCGAAATTCCTTTTTCATTCATTCTTTGAAAGTATCTAATCATTAAATGATATCCTTTGATGTTGTCCTTCCCATGCACCCCTTTTGGAAAATCTAGTGGTACTTCCTTATACCATTCCCTTAATTCTACTTGTATCCTGCACAAGTTTTTTTTACTTGGGAAAGGTTCAGACATGGTTTGTTTCAAGACCACTTTGTGCGAGGCATACTTAATCTTCTCTTGGCTTTGAGTTTGGTCGTCAATTTGGTCTTGGCTATTGATCTCTTTAAGTATTTCCTCCATCCTTCTTTTCCAAATGTTTGGCCTTTCCATCTTTCCTTTCTTTACTAGAGTTTAATCTATGACCCTCATGAGGGTTGGTCCATTACCTATCCCGCCCCCACTATTCACCATGTCTAATTATCCTGAGGCAGTTGTCTCTTGAGTCTTCTTGTCCTTAATGACCATTCCATTGCCCTTTTTAGGGTGTAGTCCTTACTACTTCCCAGTCCTCCTTAGGGCATTTTTTATTCTCCCTTGACTGTCTTGTTATTATAGTTTGCTTACTTCTACTATGTTGGTCTGAAACTCCAATTTGACTTCTCTGCTTTTTCCAAAGCAGGTCACGCTTATCATCCCGTGACATCCCATTTGTCGTCAAATGCTCGGTTTATCTTCTCTTGTGGAGGCGCTTCCTTCCTTGCTCCTAGATGATTGAAAATTTAAGGGAGAATTCTCTTCAGCGACCCTTTGTTCTATTTGTTGTTTATCAAGGTCCTACCTTCAGTCTTTTTTTCTTCGTGTCACTACGCTAGGATCTTGAAGAGTTTCCTCCTGGATGTGGTTAAAATAGGAGTCCTATTTCTAGGGATGATATCCTTTTAGATTCCTATAGTTGTGAGGGCATTATCGTTGGAAAGTATTATTCTAAATCCTTGTAGTGTGAGACATTTCTTCACTTCATGTCCTATTTCCCTTACATCCTGTAATAGGTCATTTTCTTCTCTAGTTGTTACTCTTAGTGTTCTCCTAGACTCCTTAATTACCTTGATGGTTTTCTTGTCGAGCTTTCTTCGCCTAATAATTCCCTTGATTCATTTCTTCATTTGGTGTGAGAATCTCTTTGGTCTCCATAGTGTCTAAGGAAATGCGGGTTTGTTTGGTTACCTTCCATGGGAAATCTTCCTATAGCTGAGGTGCAAGGTTATATCATTTGAGAGATATGGTTTTAGGAGCTTGAAATTCTTTATTATTGTAGAGGTAATACAATAGGTTGGGATTTTAGACCTCATTACACATATTTCTGAAACAGATGGGAAGCTACTGGGTTCTTTGACAAGGATTGGTGTTCTTGGCCTTAGGTTTGGCTTCCTTTGTACTAAGGATTGTGACTTCAACAGAACCTCGCACCATCCCTCTGGATACTTCCCACTAATGTTGCTTGGTTCTTTGGGACTTCTTAGATATTTTAGGGTGATTTCCCTATGGGGACAGAGTGTTGGATGGTGTTGGTAATGCTAGTACTAGTTTTCTTGGTTCCTCTCTAGGGAGTCATCTGAAAATTTTAAACCAATCCTATTAGTTACTATATTTTCTAGTCTTAATTATGTATTCGAGGAAATAGGCTCTGATACCACTCAAGTTGTCTTGCCCCAACCTGGTTTGGTCGGATCCCTGTGATCAACCCACCACTCTCCCGTTTATTAAGGGTTGCCCCTTGTTTATAAACCGTGAAGAGTAAGACGTCCTTTAAACTTGTACGTTTCCTGGAATAACATACATCAAAACTGCATAAAATTTTAAACTGATCATACTTGTCTCACAGGTGTATTAGTTGATGGTCCTTGGGGGTAAGCTTTTCGGGATTTTTTGAAAGGGATATAAGAGAGGGGGTGAGTGCAACGACTTAGTGAATGGGTTTCAAAATTTTAATTTTTAGGAAACATATTTATTTTGGAGTGTGCCAGACTCCTTATTTTCTTTTAAAAACCTTTCATTTCAAATTTCGGTTTTTATCTCCATTTCTTATTAACCATGGTGTGTCATCACCCAACACACATCCTTCATCATGAAGGTCAAACACACAATCGTAGGCTAGTACATCCACTGAACCTACTTGTTACGTCGGAGTGACTTTATAGACTGCCTAGATAGAAGCACATCCACATCTATCCTGAGAATGAGTGGATGTTCTTGACATCCGACCCTTAATCCCGTAACAATTCTCCGTATCCATATGAGTACAGAGAACTCATCCCGACCCCACACCGGTCTCATGCGCTCGGAGCTACGTCGAGCTTCGTAAGACTTCTAGTATGACAAACTACCCTTATATCCTCTAGGTCGTCTAGAGCCCTGGGACGCATCACTACCCCTCTTGAGCATCTTTAAGGTCTCGTAAACACAGTGCATGCACAATCAACATTTTTCACATAATGCCATATAATTTGTGGTGCCACTGGTCCAACGGCCCCAACCCTCAACTCGACCTGCAACTATTTGTCTTGACTAGTTTGGAGACCTGTCATGTCACACTGTCACTAGTTGACTTAGTATGTCGGTCCTGTCTTGGTACCATGACCAAACAATTCAATTTCTAAAGTTTTCATGGCATATAAATCATGTTTGTTTACGAGCTAATGCTTGTACCAACTGACATAGGGTCCACTATTCGAGATTTTAAAAATTGGGCATATTAGTCCCCCAGTTCCAAAACAGAGGCCTTCGGCCTAACAATGCTATTTAAGCTCCTGTCAAGAAGGTCTCCCAAATTATTTAAGCAGTGGCACACAGTCATAGGAGAAAACTTCCGATAAAATATGTTTTCAACTGTCCATCATACCAACCGAGTATGAGGACATCTCTGATCATAACCGATGAACGTGTTTTCCACTTCCTTCGAGGAAGTTTCATCATACCAACCGAGTATGATCTACTTACAACCGCTAAGTAGTTTTGCCACATCAATTTCACATCACTCCTCTCAGGTGTATTGTTTAAAATACCACTTAGCATTGGGTTTTCATTTTCGAGGTACTTATCATCCCAATTGAGTATGATATAAAAAATCTCACTCACAACTAGTAAGTAGGTTTTCCTTTCATATAGGTGAACTAATCATCCCAACCGGTATGGTGTATAAAGTTCCCACTCACCCAATAGTGCAATGAAATTGCTCTTAGCCGGTTTGTTGTCCTTACTCAAACTCGTCTTAGTTGACGTTCTCGGTACTTCGTGTTCCTACATGACATGAACATTCTTGTTCATTATTCTTTGGCCTAATAGCCCTCGTTCATCCCAAATGAATGAGAAAACTAACTTTTTCTTTATTTGCATTTAGGTCCCTAAAATTATTTTTTTTAAGTCCCTAATGTCGGTTTTCCCTCAAATTGAGTCTCGAAACTTTTAAAATTTATCTTAGTACCTCAATTTATTCAAATTCACAAAATGGAGTTTATTTTCCCAAATTTCCAATTTGGTCCCCAACTTTTCCAAAATTACCATTTTGCCCCTACTTTGCAAAAATGGTAAGTTTTGCTCCAAAAATTCCAAAAGATGCTCAATTGGTCCTCCAACATCTTTGTCATGCCCAAGTGGTCCTCAATTTTATGAAATTGTACTTTAGTTCCTCAAAATTTTGAAATTCCCAAATTTCCTCCAAAAGTTTCCTAATTTCAATGTTCTAACTCTCTCGAATTTGATTTCATCAAATTGACCGATCAAATGAGGTTAATTGTTGAAATTGAAGTTAAATTGGATTTCCTACACCTTCATATGATTCAATTGCACTTTAAATCGTACGAAAGCTCAAACGGAGCTTCGTTGGAAAATTAGACTTAGAGAGAGAAAGCTTCGAATGCTTACCGTCGAGGGCGCAACGGACCAAGCTTTCGATCTAGGCAGATAGCTTGTGTCCTAAGGTCCCTCTTAGTATCAAGAACTAAATCAATTGATGTTGAATTGAGTGAGAATTTTATCATCGAAGTTTTGTTAGTTCTCTCTCTAGCACCTGTCAGAATTTACAAAGTGGAGTCAAATTGGTTTACCTTTCATCTCTAATTCAATTGTAGGAGGGCTATTGAGGTGTGGAGAGGGCTCGATTTGGCTTGTGGAGGGCTCGAATTGGTCGATTTTAGCTCGACCAAAATAAGGCAGCTTTGGTTCATCAGAGCTGCTTTATTGTTCTATCACGCCGACGTTTCTCTGATGACTCTCGGAGCAAATGGAGACTACAGGCGTGGAGCTGCTTAGAAAGTTGGGCCTGTCGATCGAGGATGTGCTCTGCACCTATTATGTCGAGCGACTTGTAGGCACTCACCCAGCCCCTCAGCCACGACCGTACAATGGAGTGGGTCCATTTTCTCCTTGAATCTTGACTTCGATTGTTGAGTCAGGCAGTTCTGTTTTGTTTTCGAGGTGCGTACTCTCTAAAAGGGAACGGGTCATGATGAAACCCCGAATGTTCGGGGGCTCCGTACGGGCCCTAGACGCCATTTTCCTTGGTCGTACGCAAGTGTATAATCCATAGCCCTCCAAATGAGTTTTGTTTTGACATATTATGGACCCGAAGCTCATTAAAGGTCAAATTTTGTGGCCTTAGAAAGTTGGACCCGTCGATCGAGGATGTGTTACGTGCCTGTTCTGTCGAGGGACTTGTAGGCGCTCACCTAGCCCCTTGACCACGACCGTACAATGGAATGGGTCCATTTTCTCCTTGAATCTTGACTTTGACTATTGAGTCAGACAGTTCTGTTTTATTTTCGAGGCGCACATTCTCTAAAAAGGAATAGGTCACGGCGATGACCAATTTCACAAGCCTACGTCATCGGGTACCCGTGCACAAAAAAAGGGAGGGGTGCAACACGAGTACTTTCGTGGAGGTCACCCATCATCGTACTACTATCGCCCAAGCATGCTTAACTTAGGAGTTCAGATGGGATCTGGTGTGCTAGTGCTGGTATGATCACACCGATCACAAATTGCGCTCTCCCCGTCCATACATGGCCCATTGGCTGGAGCATGTCATTCGAGGCACTCGACTAGCTCTAGACGGTGGGGCCCACAAAATGCCTATAGCTTGCAAGGAAAGATAGGTTTTGTTCCGGGAAAATCCAGCTGCACTACGAGGAAAATGACACCCTATGTAAAACCCATCCTCTAGGACTGAGGAGAATCGGAAAAAGAATTGGTAAACTTTTCGTGTGAAAAACTAAGCCAATTAATGAATGAAAAATAGTAAATAAGGGTTAACACAAAAAATTGGAAGAACTCAAGTGACCAAAAATTCAAAAAAATCGTGACGAAGAACCAGGAAGTGAATAGTATGAGAGAACTAGACCGATTGGGGTGAACTAGACCAGAATCGAAATGAACCATAGTGAATCGGTTCAATGATTCATTTTTCTAAGTGCCTTAAATATATCAATTTGGAAAATTGAGGCCACCATTAGATAGAAAATAAATTTAGATGAATTTAGAAAATTTTAAATTTTAGAAAATCGGTCGAATCGGGTCTGAACTAGTCAATTTTCGAATTCGGGTCAATAAACCTTGTCGGACAAGACCGGTCAACCAACCAGACCGGTCAACAATCTATCTGGTCAATAGACCAGACCAATCAACGGTCAACAATGATAGTTAGCAGCCACACAAACACGTGCAAGCAATGAGAGGCTGCCATGTGTCCAGTCAATGGTCAGCGGATGACCTGTCAGCTTGCCACGCAGACACGAGCAGCCAATGGGAGGCTGCCACGTGTTTGATCAACCAGTCAATGGATGACACGACGGCCAAGTTGGTTCACCATGTTAGA
Organism: Trapa bicornis; assembly: GCA_030064425.1. Lineage (NCBI taxonomy): Eukaryota > Viridiplantae > Streptophyta > Magnoliopsida > Myrtales > Lythraceae > Trapa > Trapa bicornis. The sequence continues at coordinate 16,403,706 of CM057760.1, read as the reverse complement.
AAAACTGGCCAATCATAGAGTGCCACATGGCACACCTGCCACGTCATCGTCTTCAACCTCAGTTCGCTGATAGAAATGAGAGAGAGGCCAAGAAAGAGGGAGTCTCCGGTGACTTAAAAATTCCTTTGGTCAGGTCACCGACGAGCGGGACAGAAGCCGAGTCTCACACCGGCTAGTAGCCTAAATAGTTGTCGAACTCCCTATATAAAAAGCACCCCTCCATTTGCTTTCAACATCCCAAAATCCATCAAAGAAGAAGTGTACTAGTTTCCAGCGAGTAGTGAATCAAAGCTCTGGTAACGAGACTTTTCTCAACCTCCGAAGCCACGTTCAATGCCTTTGGAACTGGGAGGAAGTCCTCTACCTAGCCACACCTTCCTTTCAACCTAAGGACCACCAAGGAGGAGCGAGGGAGCTCGAACAGTGCTGCCGCTCCTCAGCCAGAAAATAACCCGAACTTCTACTGTTCAAGTCGAGCTTTCCCTCGACCAATTCTAACCAAGTCAGACCATCCAAACTCCACCTGGAGGTATCCCAACCTTCCCCCTAGCTAAGAAGGTAAGTCCCCTCCACAGCCTTTTGTCAGAAAATACTACTCATGGCATAATTTTGCAAAAATGTTAGCTAAGAAATTCACACTGCTCAGGTCACCAATTGAGGCGTGGTTTGATCTAGGGAGGAACCCCACAAAGAGAGAAACTTAGTGACAACTAAAGCTCCGATCACTGGACCTCACCAATAAGATATCGAAGCTTTCTCTCTCTCGACTACATTTTCCGGCAAAGCTCCGTTTGAGCTCGTTTCTAAGCCAAATGAAGTGGTTTATCACTTGAAATGATGAGGGAAGCATAGAGAAGGTGATACAAATCATGAATGGGGGCAATTAACAATGTTTTAATGATTAATTTAACAAAATTGTGATTTGGGGACCAAATTGTAATTTTGAGAAATTTGGACAAATTGGGGATTTTTAGAAAGTTAGGGGCCGAATGGTCAATTAACAAAATTAAGGGCATTTTCATGAAATTCACTTCCAATTGAGGTCCAATTGGGCAATTTGGATAAAATGGAAGGCCAATTGGAAATTTTTGAGAAATTAAAGGGCCAATTGGTAATTCTTGGGAAATTGGGGCCAAATGGCAATTTTGAAAAAAAACGAGGGCCAATTGGCTGTTTTGGTGAAATTAAAGACTTGAGAAGGATAAATGGAAATCATAGGAGCTTAATTGAAAAAAAGGGGCAAGTAGGGACCCAAATGAAAAAGGACAAATTTTAGGGACCAAAACGTAGTTAAGGCATAATGTGAGGGTATATGTGCAAATACTAAAAAATATACGTTCTCTTAAGCAAAGCATCCTGATATGGATATTTGTGCCGTGTAGGAGCAAACTTGTGAAACCCGTCCCCTCGGATCAAGGAAACTAGGAGGAAAACTGACACTATTTTTGAAAATTAGGCCAATTTAATCAATAAAAAGTAGTAAAGATGGGTTAAAAAGGGAAATTGGAAAATCCCAAGTGACCAAAAATTCACAAAAATTATGAGGAAAAACTAGGAAGTGGATGGGATGAGAGAACCTGACCGGTCTAGGATGGACGAACCTGAACCGGATTGAATCGGGATGAACGATAATAAACCAGTTCAATAATTCATTTTTCTTGGTGGATTGAAAATGCCAATTTGGGAAATTGAGGCCACCATTAGATAGAAAATGAATTTATAAATTTTTAAAATTTAGAAAATCGATCGAATTGAGTCACCGAACCCTGTTGGATTGGATTAGTCAATGGGCCAGCCAGTCAACAGACCAGACCGGTCAACGGTCAACGGTGCCCTGTCAATAACCATGCAGACACGGGCAGCCAATGAGAGGCTGCCACATGTCCGATCAATGGTTGATGGTGGTCGTCAACATGCCACGCAGACACAAGCAGCCAATGAGAGGCTGCCACGTGTTTGGTCAATTGGTCAACTACTGACACGGCGGCTGAGTTGGACCTCCAAGTCAGAAAAACCGGCCAATCACAGCATGCCATATGGCACACCCACCACATCATCATCTTCAACCTTAGTCTGCTGAGAGAAAGGAGAGAGTGGCTGGGAAAGCTGGAGTCTTCTATGACTAAAAAATCTCTCCGGTCAGGTTGTCGGCGAGCGAGGTGGGGGTCGAGTCTCACGTCGGCCGGTAGCCTGAATAGTTGCCAAGCACCCTATATAAAAAGTGCCCTCCTACTCATCCTCCCCACCTCTAAGGTGCTCTTTGAAGAAAAACAGTCCACTTCCTGACGAAACTCCAATCGAGGCTTTGACGATAGGCAAATTTGCTACCAATGAAGTTGTGAAGCATGGCATTAGAACCGGGGAGGAGTTCCCACGCTCGAGATGCCCTCAAAGCTACTGGAGGACAGCAAGAGAAGTGTCAGAGCAATAGCACAGTGAAGCTGCTCCAGAGCCCCAAAACAGCGAGCTCCCAACCGACACAACCCCAACTCCCTCAGCCCTGCTACCACTAGAATTGACAACCTTTGACTGCCTAAGACCCTCCCCAGCCCCTCACAGGCCCCCGGTAAGCTCAATTTTGCCTTTCCTAGTCATATTTTTTGAGTTTTAGAACTTTACCTCCCCGAAACTTCTCTCTTCAAATTCTCGTAGTGCAGCGGCGAATTGGAGTGGGATTCGATCCTTGTAGGTTCCCCTCGACAAGCACTAGCTGCCCCACCTTAAGCTCTCACCACCGTCCCTCCATCGGTAAGCTATGTAAGCTTTCTCTCTATACTGTAAATTTTCCGACGAAGTTCCGATGGATCTCAAAACTCAACCAAATTCGGAGATTCGAAGTGTAGGATGATCGATGGGAGTTGGAGGAGGCAAATTATAGCATGAAATGAAGAAATCAAGGACTTATAGGCCGTCAATCGGATGAGGTAAGATTCATATGTTCATATGCTCAAATCGGGGGAGAAGAAGAAGGAAAATTTGGGAATTTTGTGCAATTTTTCAAAAATTAGAGGGTCGAATGGCATATTGACCAAATTGAGGGCATTTTCATGAAATTCACTCCCAATTGCGGGCCAATTAGGCAATTTGGGATAAATAGAGGGCTAATTGGAAATTTTGAAAAGTTTAGGACCAAATTAGATTGGGTCTTAGCACCACATTAGCCACCAAGCATTTTTCCTGCTTGTCTATGCTCAGATCCACCTCCATCCTTCCTAATTATTGTAACAAGGTTAAGTAACTTGTCTTTACTTGTACCGCCTCAGTTTGATACTTGCCACTTAAGGCATCTGCTTCCACATTTGCCTTTTTGGTGTGATATTCTATTGCAAGATCATAATCCTTCACCAATTCCATCCATCTCTGACAGAGATTTAACTCCTTCTAAGTTAGGAAGTACTTAAAGCTCTTGTGATCTGTGTATATGCTGCACTTAACCTCGTAAAGGTAGTGTCACCATATCTATAGGGCAAACACTATTGGAGCTAATTTCAAGTCATGAGTTGGGTAATTTATTTCATGTACCTTCAATTGTCGTGAGGCATACGTGATAACCTTTCCTTGTTGCATTAAGACACACCCAAGCCTTGTCTAGAGGCATCACTATAGACTATGTACTCTCCTACATTATGATCAGGTAAGGAGAGTACCGGTGTGGTTATTAGTCAAGTTTTTAACTCTTGAAAAGACTTCTCACAACTCTCATCCCATTTATATTCAACTCCCTTCCTGGTGAGTCGAGTTAGCGGGGCTGCTATTTTAGAAAAGTCTTGCACAAACCGTCTATAGTATCCTACCAATCCTAAGAAACTTCTTATTTCTGTAGGATTCCTTGGAGCCATTGTCATGCCCCAAACCAGTTTGGTCAGATGCCCGTGATCAACCCACTACTCTCCAAGTTTATTAAAGGGTTTCCCCTTATTATAGACCGTAAAGAGTAAGGTGTCTTTTAAACATGCACCTTTTCCTAGAATAACATAAATCAAAACTGCATAACATTTTAAATTTATCATACCTGTCTCATAGGCGTCTTAGTTTATGGTCTTTAAGGGTATGCTTTCCAAAATTTCCTGAAAGTGATATAAGGGAGGGGGTGAGTACAACTACTCAGTAAATGGGTTTTTTCAAAACGTTTAACTTTTAGGAAAAAGACTTGTATTGGAGTGTGCCAAACTCCTTTCTTTCAAAAATCATTTCATATCAAATCTCAGTTTTTACCACCATTTCCTTATTAATCACGGTGTGTCATCACCCAACACACATCATACATCATGAAGGTCAAACACACATTCACAGGCCAGCCCGTCCACTGAACCCACTTGTGGTGTCGGAGCGACTTTACCGGCCACCTAGATAGAAGCACGTCCACTTCTACCCTAACAATGAGTGGATGTACGCAACATCTGACCCTCAATCCCGAAATCAATTCTCCATGTCCGTATGAAGATAGAGACCTCATCCCATCCCCACCCTGGTCTCATGCGCTTCGTGCTACTCCAAATTTCGCACGGTCACCTGGTACGACGAACTACCCTTATACCCACCAGGTTGTCCAGTGCCCTTAGGAGGCATCACTACCCCTCTTGGGCATCTTGATGGTCTCATAATCACAGTGCATGCACAATCAATATTTTCTCATCATGCCATATAATCTGTGGGGCCACTGGTCCAACGGCCCTAACCCTTAACTCAACCAGTAGCTATTTGTCTTGACTGGTCCGTCGACCTGTCATGTCACACTGTCGTTGGTTGACTAAGTATGTCGGTTCTGTCTTGGTACCATGGCTAAACAATTCATTTATTTAAAGTTTTAAGGCATATAACTAATGTTTGTTTACGAGCTCCTGCTCGTGCCAACTGGCCTTAGGCCCACTGTACGAGATTTTCAAAATTGGGCGTATTAGCCCCCAAGATCCAAAACCGAGGCCCCGGCCGATAAGAGCTATTTGAGCTCTCGTCAAGAAGGTCTCCCAAATCATTTAAGCATTGGCACACAGTCAGGGGAGAGCACTTTCGACAAAAATATGTTTTCAACTGTCCGTCATACCAACCGAATATGAGGACATCTCCGCTCATAACCGATGAACGGGTTTTCCACTTTCTTCGAGCAAGTTTCATCATACCAACCGGGTATGATCTACTTACAACTCGCAAGCAGTTTTTCCGCATGATTTTCACATCACTTCTCTAAGTTGTAATGTTTAAAATACCACTAAATAGTGGGGTTTCATTTCAAGGTACTTATCATTCCCAACCGTGTATGATATAAAATCCCACTCACCCGTTAATGCGGTGAATTCCACTAGACCGGTTCGTTGTATTCACACGATCTTGTCCTTGCTGGCGTTCCCGGTACTTTGTGTTCCTACATGATATGAACATCTCGGTTCATTATCCTTCGGCCTATTAGCCTTCATTCATTCCAAATGAATGAGAAAACTAAACTTTTATTTATTTGTAATTAGGTCCCTAAAGTTATTTCACTTTAACTTTAAGTCCCTAATGCTGGTTTTTCCTCAAATAGAGTCCCGAAACTTTTAAAATTTATTATAGGACCTCCATTTATTCCATTTCACAAAAAAGGGTTTAATTTCCCAAATTTCCAATTTGGTCCCCTAACTTTTCCAAAATTACCATTTTGCCGTTCTTTTACAAAAATAGTAAGTTTCACCCCAAAAATTCTAAAATTCCTCAATTGGCCCTTTAACATACTTATCATGCCCAATTGACCCTCAATTTTATAAAATTTCATCTTTGGTCCTTCAAATTTTTGAAAATCCTCAAATTTTACCCCAATTTCAACTCCTTAACACTACCAAATTTGATTTCCTCAAATTGACCGATCAAACACTTCTAATTGTTGAAATTGAGTTTCTACATGTTCATACAATTCCATAGCACTTTGAATCGTAAGTTTTAACGCTGAAACGAGCTCAAACGAATCTTCACCGAAAAACAAACTATAGAGAGAAAGCTTCAAAAGCTTACCGTCGGGGGCACGGCGGTCTGAGCTTTCAGTTTGGGTAGATAGCTCTTGTCCTGAGGTTCATCCTAGAATCAAGAATCGCATCAATTGATTCTGAATTGACTTAGAATTTCATCATTGAAATTCTGCCGGTTCTCTCTCTAGCACCGGTCGGAATTTGCAGAGGGGAGCCGAATTGGCTCATCTTTCGGTCCAATTTCAGCCGTAGAAGGGCTGAGGAAGTGTTGGGAGGGCTTGGTTTGGCCTGAGGAGGGCTTGAAAAGGCTAATTTTAGCTCGGCCGAAACATGACAGCTTCAGTGTTCCATCACGACGGCGCTTCACTGTTCCATCATGTCGGCGCTTCTCAAGCGACCCTCGGAGCAAACGAAGACTACAGGCGTGTAGCAGACTTCTTCCCAGTTCTAAAGAACCTGACCTCACTATCTTTGGCTTAGAAATAACCCTATATCGGAGCTCTGGTTCGAGATTCACTAGAAAACTAAGCAACTAAGAGAGAATGAGCTTTTCAGGTGTGGAGAGGATGAATGGGGAGGGGGTCTTTATATAGGAAGCTCGGGGACTTCTTGGTCGTCCGATTCACACCTTTATAACAAGCATTGATGGTCAGAAATGTATTGAATGAAGAGGTTTCTTCTTCGTTGGCGCTGTTTCGATTTTCCACCGAGTGAACAGTGCTGTCATCTAGAGGAAAAAGATGACACTGTTCCGAACCGAACCAGAGCGGTCCGAACCGGGTTCTAAGCTTAAACCGGCCGGTCCACCCCCCCCCCATTCCACCAAGTTTTTTAAATCTAAAAATTTCTAAATTCATTTTCTATCCATTGGTGGACTCAAATCTCAAATTTGAATTTTTTAAGACACCTAGAAAAATGAATTTAGAATTCGATTCAATAGTGGTTTAAACCCCCAAACCGATTCAATCCGGTTAACCTGAACCGGTTTGGTTTTCATCTCCAATTCACCCTAAAGTCCTTTTTCATGACTTTTATGACTCCTTAGGTCACTTAGGGTCCATAAAATTCTTAGCTTACCATCTCTCTATCGGTTTCGGTTCATAAACCGACTTGATTTTTAAATCGGTTTAATCTGGTTCACCCAAACCGGTCTGGTTTTTCTCTCCAACTTTGTTCTATGGTTCCTTCCCAAGGTTTATAAATCTCTTTGGGTCACAAGGGAGTTGAAATTTCTCTAATTTGCTCATTCCCCAATAAACAGGTTTGTGAACTGGTTCGGTTTTCTTACTCGGTTTCACCGGTTCTTTTCCTGATTTTCCTTAACTCAAAAGGTCGGGGTTTATAGCCTTCCAATCTAATATGGCTTCCAGTTTAGCTACTCTATCTTTAGATACGATTTCCCTTAAGAATCCTACCTCCTACAACCATAACTCACACTTGGAAATCTTGGCATATAATTAGTTTTCCTTCAATATTTCCAATGTAGTTCCCATATGCTCTTCATGTTCTAACCTGGTTCGTGAGTATATAAGGATGTCATCTATGAAAAATATCATGAACCTGTCCAAATGAGATTGGAACATGCGGTTCATTAAGTCCATGAAGGTTGTAGGGGCATTCGTCAATCCAAACAGCATCACTCTGAATTCATAGTGTTCATATCTAGATCAAAATGTCATCATATGGACGTCCTCTTCTCTGATCCTGAGTTGGTGATAGCCCAACCGAAGGTCTATTTTAGAGAAGTAAGCTGCTTCCTTTAGTGGGTATTGATTCTTGATGGTGACCTGGTTTAGCTTTCTATAGTCGATGCACAGTCTTATGCTTCCATCCTTTTTCTTTACAAATAGAACAAGAGCACCCCACGAAAACTAACTTGGACGTATGAAATTCTTTTCCAATAATTCGTCCAGCTGTTCCTTTAATTCTTTTAGCTTTGCTAGAGCCATGCGATATGGGGCCTAGGATATGGGGTTTGTTCCTGGGGTTATTTCTATGGTGAACTCCACTTGTCGACTTGGAGGTAGTCCAAGTAGCTCTTCTGGAAAAACCTTTGGATAATGTCTAACTACTGGAATGTCTTCGAGTTTCTTTTCTTCAAACTTTTCATCCACAACCATGGCCAGAAAAGTTGTACAACCTTTATGTATCATCTTTTGAGCTTTCAGGTGGGACACCAATTGTACTTCATTTTTTCTTCTATCTCCCTGGAAGTATGGAAGGTTATCGTCTTTTTCCTACAGTCCATCTTTGCCTTATGGTTACTTAGCCAGTCCATTCTCAAGATTATTTCAACCTCCTTTAAGGGTAATGGGATCAAGTCAACTTCAAGTTGGATTCCTCTAATTTTTATCTCACATCCCTTTAATTGTTTATTCATGTTTAAACCTTCTCCTAAAGGTGTAAGGATGTTAAAGCTTTGTACTAGTGGGGTGAGTTATAGGGGTACTTTTGAAACCAATTCTTTCTTGATGAATAATCTCTCTGCTCCGGAGTCAAAGAGGGCATAGACTTGTTGTCCCCATAGCTGTATATGCCCTGATTTATGAAACGTATGGTTTAGAAGGAATTCCCTTTATTAGATTAAAAGATGTTTAGTTTACATGATTCTCTTGAACTAATTTGTAGGGTTTTGGGATATACCTGCTACAGTGCTAGGGTCTCCTCTAGCCTCCTCCTGAGTGAGGTTGTATACTCTAGCTGGTACTCTTGCCATAGCCTCTGGCCTGGGGTTTCTGGAAATCCCTTGAGGTGATCCAAAAGTATTCCTTGGACTGTTCTCCCTAAGGGTGGGACAATCCCTCGCAAAGTGCCCCAATTGCCCGCATGCAAAGCAAGTAAGGCATGCTCCCTCATGGTTCCTCTAAAACTTTGAACAACGTGTGTTTCCTTGGGGTAAGGTGGGGACTACTCTAGAAGGTGGTGGCATGTCTCTTCTCTTTTTGAAAGTTGTTCTATTTCCCCATCTTGGAGCATTAGGTTCCTTTTGTCCTCCCTACTAGTTTGGACCCTTATCCACCTTTTTGGTCGTATGTTCTATTCAACGACATCGGGTCTGCACCAGTCGCTCACATTCGTGAGCCATACTAATTAATGTTGCCAAGTCCGTGGGGCATCCTAATACCCCCATAGGGTCTCTAATGTCCATATTGACACCCTTCACGAACCTCAGACATATATCAGTCGGCCCAGCTAGGTCAGGGGCAAAGGGTCTTAACTCGTTGAACTTTGTCTCGTATTCCACTATGGAGTTACGCACTTGTCGAAGCCGGATGAATTCTTACTTCTTCTTATTTATCATATGGGGTGCCAAGTACTCCTCTAAGTACCTCTCCTCAAATTGTTCCCAATTGGGGATGGTGGTATGCATGTTTCAAACATTGTCCCACCATCGTTTTGTGCTTCCTTCTAGGAAAATCTCTATTAGGGTCACCATATCCTCTGATGGTATCTTGACAATCCCCATCAGTTTCTTGATGTTGGCTAGCTAATCCATGGCGGCTCCCGTATCCTTTTCTCCAAGGAAAGGCTTACATCCAAGTTGTTAGAGAGTCTTGAGGTTTCTAGGGATGTCTATTGGAGTGGGATGGTTGACAAGGGGAGGGTGAGATTGCACCTCCTCTAGCTCAACCTGAGAATTGGTGCCTGCCTCGGGGACGAGGTTAGGTTATCAAAATACACGGGTGAACTCCTTGTACAATCTTTGGAGCTCCCTGTTGAGTCCAGGTGAAGTTGTATGGGCCTCTCTGGGAGTTTCTACAGGTAGGAATGGTTGAGCAGTGTTGGAGATGGCAGCCATAGTTCTCTTGGTTCCTTTTTTTGGAGCCATTTCTGAAAATTTTAAATAAATCCTATTAGTTCCTATATTTTCTAGTCTTGATTATGTATTCGAGCAAACATGCTCTGATACCACTCAAATTGCCATGCCCCGACACGGTTTGATCGGATCCTCATGATCAACCCACCACTCTCCTGGTTTATTAAGGGTTGTCCCTTATTTATAAACCTTAAAGAGTAAGGCTTCCTTTAAACCCGCACCCTTCCTGGAATAGCATAAATCAAAATTGTATAAAATTTTAAATTAATCATACTGGTCTTATAGGTGTAACTAACAGGAGGTCTTGGGTAGGTTTTCCTTGGTCTACCTGGAAGGGATACAAGGGAGGGGTGAGTGCAACTACTTAGTGAATGGATGTTCGAAATTTAACTATTAGGAAAAAGATTTGTATTGGAGTGTGCCAGACTCCATATTTTCTTTCAAAAATCCTTTCATTTCAAATCTCTACTTTCATCACCATTTCTTATTAATCACGGTGTGTCATCACCCAACAATCCTAAAATCATTTCTCCGTGTCCATATGAGGACAGAGACCTCATCCCGACCGCACCCCGATCTCGTGCACTTGAAGCTACGTTGAGCTTCACAAGGTCACCTAGTCCAACAAACTACCTTATATCCACCAGGTCGTCTAGGGCCCTAGGACACATCACTACCCCTCTTGAACGTCCCATACACACAGTGCATGCACAATCAATATTTTCACATCATACTATATAATCTGTGATGTCAGTGGTCCAATGGCCCCGACCTTCAATTCAACCTGTAGCTGTTTGTCTTTAATAGTCCGGAGACCTGTCATGTCACACTGCCACTAGTAGACTGAATATGTCGGTTCTATCTTGGTACCATGGCCAAACAATTCATTTATTTAAAGTTTTATGGCACATATCTCATGTTTGTTTACGAGCTCCTGCTCGTGCCAATTGGCCTATGGCCCATTGTTCGTGATTTTTAAAATCGGGCATATTAGCCCCCAAGTTCCAAAATCGAGGCTCCCGACCTAAAGATCTATTTGAGCTCCCGTCAAAAAGGTCTCCCAAATCGTTTAAGAGGGGAGAGCACTTCTGACAAAATATGTTTTCAACTGTCCATAATACCAATCGGGTATAATGATATCTCCACTCATAATCGATGAACGGGTTTTCCACTTAAAGAAAGTTTCATCATACCAACCGGGTATGATCTATTTACAACTGATAAATAGTTTTCCCGCGTGATTTTTTTTTCACATCACTCCTCTAAGTTGTGAAGTTTAAAATTCCACAAAGTAGTGGGTTTTCAATTTGAGGTACTTATCATCCCCAACCTAATATGATATAAAATTCCACTCACCAGATCGTGAAGTGATATTCCACTTAGTTGGTTTCCTACCCTAGCAAGCTTAACTTAAGCTGGCGTTCCCGATGTCTCATTTTCCTACATGAAACGACATTGGTTGTTCATTATTCTTTGGCCTAATAGCCCTCATTCATTCCAAATGAATGAGAAAAACCAACTTTTCCTTTATTTGCATTTAGGTCCCTACAGTTATTTTTTTCTTTTAAGTCCCAAATGCCAGTTTTTCCTCAATTTGAGTCCCAAAAATTTTAAAATTCCTCTTGGGATCTCAATTTACTCTATTTTATAAAAGAAGGCTGAAGTTTCCCAAATTCCCAATTTTGCCCCTAAATTTTCCAAAATTACCATTTTGCCCTTCCATTACAAAAATGGTAAGTTTTACCTAAAAAATTCTAAAATTTCTAAATTGGACCTTTAACATTCTAACCATGCCCAATTGACCCTCAATTTTATAAAAATTACATTTTGGTCCTTCAAATTTTTGAAAATCCCCAATGTTCCCCCAATTTCAACTCTCTAACATAGTCAAATATGATTTCATCAAATTGACCGATCAAACACTTTTAATTGTTGAAATTGAGTTTCTACATGTTCATACTATTCCATGGCACTTTGAATCGTAAGGTTTAATGTCGGAACGAGCTCAAATAGAGCTTCTCCTAAAAAGAGACTATAGAGAGAGAAAGCTTCGATTGCTCATCGGTGAGGGCGCGACAGTCTGAGCATTCTATCTGGGCAGGTAGCTATCCTCCTGAGGTTCTTCCTAGGATCAAGAATGACATCAATTGATGTCGAATTAGATTAGAATTCTATCATTGAAATTCGGCCAACTCTCTCCCTAACACCGGTTAGAAATTGTAGAGAGGAGCTGAATTGGCTTACCTTTCAGCCCTAATTCGGCTCTGGGAGGGATGAGGAAGTGTTAGGAGAGCTTGGTTTGGCCTGAGGGACTCGAATTGGCCGATTTCAGCTCAGCCAAAAATAGGGCAGCTTTGGTCCGTCGGAGCTGCTTCACTATTCTATCATGTCGGCGTTTCTCCAGCGACTATCGAAGCAAACAAAGAATACAAGTGTATAGCTGACTTCTCCCCAGTTCTAAGGAACCCAACCTCACTTTGTTTGGCTTAGAAATGACCCTAGATCAGAGCTCTAGTTCAAGCTTCATTGGAAAACTAAGCAGCTAAGAGAGAGTGAGCATTTCAGGTGTGGAGAGGGTGAATGAGGAGGGGGTCTTTATATAGGAAGCTCGGAGACTTCTTGGTCATCCGATTGGCACCATAATGGCGGTCAATCATTACTTGAAACTCCTTGGCCAGAGAATTTTCAGCTTCACCGACGCTGCGTGATTTTCTGGTGAGTGAACAATGTTGTCATTTGAAGGAAGAAGACGATTGTCACGCCCCTACCCTGTTTGGTCGGATCCCCGTGATCAACCCGCCACTCTCCCAATTTATTAAAGGGTTTCCCCATATTATAAACTGTAAAGAGTAAAGTGTCCTTTAAACCTACACCATTTCCTGGAATAGCATAATCAAAACTGTATGAAATTTTAAACTTCACATACATATCTTACAGACGTCTTAGTTGATGGTCTTTAAGGGTAGACTTTCCAAAATCTCCTGAAAGGGATATAAAAGAGGGGGTGAGTACGACTACTCAGTGAATGGGTTTTTAAAAGTTTAGACTCTTAAGAAAACACTTATTATTGGAGTGTGCCAGACTCCTTTCTTTCAAAACAAATTCATTTGAAATCTTAGGTTTATCACCATTTCTTTTTAAGCACAGTGTGTCATCACCTAACATACATCCTTCATCATGAAGGTTACACACATTTGCAGGTCAGCACGACCAGTGAACCCACTTGTGGCTACGGAGCGACTTTATCGGCCACCCGGATAGAAGTACGTCTACTTCTACCCTAAGAATGAGTGGATGTTTGCAACATTCGACCCTCATTCCCGGAATAAATTCTTCATGTCCGTTATGAGGGCCCACTATACGAGATTTTCACAATCGGGCATATTAGCCCCCAAATTCCAAAACCGAGGCCCCCGGCCTATAAGAGCTATTCGAGCTCCCGTCAAGAAGGTCTTCCAAATAATTTAAGCATTGGCACACAGTCAAGGGAGAGCACTTCCAACAAAAATTATATTTTCAACTATCCATTATACTGACTGGGTATCAAGACATCTCTGCCCATAACTGATGAACAAGTTTTTAACTTCCTTTGAGGTAGTTTCATCATACCAACTGGGTATGATCTACTTACAACCGATAAGTAGTTTTTCCGCAAGGTTTTCACATCACTACTCTAAGTCGTGATATTTAAAATACCATATAGTAGTGGGTTTTCATTACAATATGCTTATCATCCCCAACCGGCTATTATATAAAATCCCACTCACAACCGGTAAGTAGTTTTTAACTTTAAGTTGTGCTCATCATCCTAACCGAATATGACATTAGTAAACCCACTCACCCGTTAATGTCATGAATTCCACTAGATCGGTTCTTTGTATTCACGCAAGTTTGTGCTTGCTGGCGTTCCTGGTACTTCATGTTCCTATATGATATGAACATCTCGGTTCATTATCCTTTGGCCTAATAGCCTTCATTCATTCCAAATGAATGAGAAAGTCAAACTTTCATTTATTTACAATTAGGTCCCTAAAGTTATTTCTCTTTAACTTTAAGCCCCTAATGCCGATTTTTCCTCAGATTGAGTCCCAAGACTTTTAAAATTTATCATAGGACCTCAATTTATTCCATTTCACAAAAAGGGGATTAATTTCCCAAATTTCCAATTTGGTCCCCCAACTATTCCAAAATTATCATTTTGCCCTTCCTTTACAAAAATGGTAAGTTTCACCCCAAATTTTCTAAAATTCCTCAATTGGCCCTCTAACATTTTTATCATGCCTAATTGACCCACAATTTTAGGAAATTGCATTTTGGTTCCTCGAATTTTCAAAATCCCCAATTTCAACTCTTTAACACAGCCGAATTTGATTTCATCAAATTGACCAATCAAACACCTTTAATTGTTGAAATTGAAGTTGAAATTGTGTTTTTCCATGTTCATACGATTCCATAGAACTTTGAATCGCGATTTTTAACGCCAGAACGAGCTCAAATGGAACTTTGCCAAAAAATAGACTGTAGAGAGAGAAAGCTTTGATTACTCACTGGTGAAGGCACGACGATCCGAGCTTTCGATCTGGGCAGATGGCTCTCATCCTGAGGTTTATCCTAGAATCAAGAATCGCATCAATTGAAGTCGAATTGAGTTAGAATTTCATCATTGAAATTATGCCGATCCTCTCTCTAACACCGACCGGAAATTGTAGAGGGAGTCGAATTGGCTTACCTTTCAATCCTAGTTCGGCCATGGGAGGGTTTGGTTTAGCCTGAGTAGGGCTCAAATTGGCTGATTTTAGCTTGGCCAAAATAGGGCAGCTTTGGTCCGCTGGAGCTGCTTCAGCACTACTCTCAGACAAGCACACTTAACTTCAAAGTTCTTATGGAATCTCGTTCACCTGAACCAATTTAGTTTTTCTCTTCTAATTTGTCTTAAGTTTCTTTTCCAAGGTTTAATGAAACCTTTCAATCACTCGAAAGTTGTCAATTTCCAAATTGCTTGTTCCCAAATGATCAGATTTGTAAATCGACTCGATTTTCTTACTTGTTCCCAAAACTGATAATCTTTTAAATAGTCATACTTGTCTTTACAGTTCCCATACATGGAGGTCTTTAAGTTTGGTTTTCTCTTGTTTACCTGAAAGGGGTAAAAGGGAGGGGTGAGTTCTACAACTCAGTGAGCGGGTGTTGGGAGTGATTTTTCATAAACAAAACAACTTTAATCGGAGTGTGCCAAACTCTTTATTTCCCTTAAGAATATTCTTTCCTCAAACACCAGATTTTAAAACCCATTTTTCAAGGTTTACCAATTCTTTTCCAAAGATTTTCATATCGTTTCCAAGATTTTCAAAACCTCTTTCCCATTTCTATATTAGGTGTGTTTTACAAACAACACATGCCCTTCATCAGGAAGGGTACACACATTCATGAGATGCAGTTACGCCGACTGCATCCACTTATGGATCGGAGCGTCTTTACCATCCACCCTTATAGAAGTCACTCACTTCTACCTGGAGTCTAAGTGAACATTTCAGATGTTCAACCATTAGACCCAAAATACTTCGTGTCCGTATGAGGATGGAGACCTCATCCCGACCCCACCCCAGTCTCATGCGCATGGAGCTACGACAAGCTTTCCTGACTGCTGGCACGACAAACTGCCCTTATCTTCACCAGGATGTCCAGTAGCCCTCAGGATGCATCACTACCCCTCTTGGGCGTAATAATGGTCCTGAACCTCAAGCTCACACACAAACAATAGTTTTTTTCTACAAAGCTATTTATCTTTGGTGCCACTGGTTCAATGACCCCGACCCTCAACTCGACCTATAGTTGTTGGTCTAGGTCAGTCTGTCGACCTAGCCCTGACGCACTGCCGCCAGTCCATCAAGTATGTCGGTCTTGTCTTTGTACCATGGAGAAATCATATAATCCATTCATTTTGAATTTCCATGGCATAAATATCACATGTTTGTTTACGAGCTCCTGTTCGTGCCAATTGGCCTTGGGCCCACTATACGTGATTTTCCAAAATAGGGCATTTAGCCCCATAATTTCTAAAATTGAGGCCTCTAGCCTATCTAAGCTATTATGGCTCTCGTCAAGAAGGCCTCCCAAAAATTTTAAGCATTTGCACACAGTTAGGGGAGAACACTTTTGACAAAATCATCTTTTAATCCATCACACAAACCAGGTGTGATGATATCTTAGCTTGCAATCGGCATGCAAGTTTTCTTCTTCCTTCAAGGAAGTCCTTCATACCAACTAGGTATGATTTTTCTCTACTTACAACTAGTAAGTAGGTTTCCATTTAGTTCTCACATCAATCCAACTAGGTGTGATGTTAAAATCCTATATATCAATGGTTTTTCATTTCAGAGGTGTTCATCATACCAACCGGGTATAATGTGAATATACTCACTCACCCGTTAATCATGACGTGTTCATCCTCGATTGGTTTTCTAAGTTGACACGATCTTTCTCTTATTGTCGTTTTGATCACACTTGTCTTGTCGGTGATGCAACAATCCGAGTTCTCTATCGGGAGGTAGCTCTCTTCCTAAAATACCTTCTAGGATCAAGAATTCCTAGAATCAATATTTTAGCATCGTTGAGGTCATATGAGGGATGTGGGGATGTTGGAAGAGTTTGGTTTGGCTGGAGGAGGGCTCAATTTGGCCGAATTCAACTTGGTCGAAATAGGCAGCTTCGGTCCATCGGAGCTACTTCACTATTTGATTCTATCGGCGCTTCTCCAACAATCCTCAAATTGAACGAAGGTTTCTATCAGATAGCTGACTTCCCTCGGTGTCTAAAGAACTTGACATCATCTTCTGAGGTTGAGAAAACTAACCAAGTCGGAGCTCTAGTTCGAGCTTCACCGAAAAATGGAGCATTTGAGAGAGAATGGAGTTTTCATGTGTCGCTCTAATAAATAGTTCTAATCTCCTTATATAGCAGTAAAATTGTTTGTTAAATGGGGAAGAATTATTACTACATTATGGGTATTTATATGTATTAATGTTGTTAGTTATTCTCATTAAATTGGGAAATGGATGGGCATTTATGGGTATTAATTCCAATAATTGAATGTAGGTATTAATTTATGGGTATTTATGGGTATTAATTCCAATAAATGAATATAGATATAAATTTATGGGTATAAATTCCAATAATTGAATGTAGGTATTAATTTATGGGTATTTATGATATTAATTTCAATAATTGGATTTAGGTATTAATTTATGGGTATCTAAACCAAATTTAGATAATTATCTCATTATTTTTACCTAAAGTAATTTACTAGATATTTACCCTATCCATTACATCGAGTTATTTATTTCAGTTAAAACAACACTTTTTATTTTATTTTAAATCAAATTTATTCCAATTATATCAATTAAATTTTAAACTTATAATACAATTCCAAAAAAAATTTCGACCAAAATTCCGGGTTACTAAAAACACAATGTGACAACTACTCCCCACATTTTTAGAAGTTTTGTCCCCAAAACTGATGCAACATTAGTCTCTACTTCTTACCCTTTTTTGTGCACTTATATGGTTTTATTTTCAATAACTTTCTATAAAGACATTTGTTTACTTTACCACAATAACTTCTCAATATAATGTTATATTTTCTCAAGACTATTTATTTTATCAGTGGACAATTTTACTCAAGTTCTCTTATCGAATTCATCCAAAGCAAATTAGGTATTCAACAATACATTCTAATCGGTTAAAATTTCTGATGGGGGCTTCCTTATAAGGTTGAATTGCATACCAAGTTAATGGTATCTTCGGATCTTAATCGATCACTTAGTGTTTACATAAAAGTTTTGCCATCTTTAGCGAGTACTATTTATACAATTCAAAAGGAAATATCACTTTCAGTGTATTTTCAAATACCTATCTATCATTAGAGAATTGATGTTCTATGATCACATGGTTTTTATATTTACTAGTTGTTCATTTGCTTTAGGAGGTTCGTCTGACACCTTTTAATCCAACGAATGTTCTAAAAATCTTTAACATTTTTTCCTCCATTGGTTCATGCATCCATCATTTGACTATATCCTCCCAGTTCAACATCCTTTTTCCATAAATATTGTAGCAACTTATTGGGTCTACGATACCAAGTACTTTTTTATTTACTCCATCTTTCATCATCATGCCCTTCCTCATGGCAAGACATGTTGGTATATTATTCTCAAAAATTTTCCATTCTTCACATACTTTTGTATTGAGGTATTTGTTTATAACCATTTCATTGTTATCTATTACGACTTATTATTTTATAAGTCGTTCTTTTCTTTAAAACTTTCATCTCATTGGACTTCTATTTTTTACGTTTGAATCTATTACTTTAGAAAATTTTATCTTGGTCATATGTGACCGCCTTTCCTTTAATGCCCTCTCGAGGAATTTCTTACTTTAGGAACTAATTTCATTGGTATTTAAGGATTTCACTCTCGTTCAAATTTGTCATTGGTTGCATCCATTAATCCAAATCAATGTACTCTATGCGTATTGCATGAGTGTTTAGTTTATTAAACCTTTGTCTCACATTTCTTAGAACCTCTTATTTTAGACTCATGCTTCAAATCGATTACATCTCATCAACTGGGTTAGGCTCTTATAAGTTTTCCACAACATCCCTGTGGTTATCATTGATATACAAGCAAGTTTCTTATTACTTGCAATAAAATTTCCCTTCATGGGTTTCATTTAGTGCAAAATTTTGGTACTTCAATGAAAGTACTTATATTTATGGCGTTCCATATGTAAAGGTTTAAGGTAAGGAAATTACATATTCCTTTCTATTTCCTTCAGCACCTTTGTCAAGTATTATTCATAAGGTTTCTTGTATATCTTTTCATCTTTCCAAACTTTTGATGAATCCATTATAAGGATATTTTCCGATTTCTCCCTGAAATCCACATATCATATTGTTAATAACACTCATGTTACTCTTGTGGATGTTTTCCCACTATAGGTGTTGAAATAGTATAAGATATTTAAGGTAATTATGATATAATCTTGGATATTAAGATTATATCATATATTCTATTTAAGGTAGTTAATAAATAGACATGTATATAATTGAGTTAGGGTTTGGAGAAAATAAGGAGGTTTCAATTTCTCATCCCCAATGCCTCTCTATCAATATATTCATTTTCTCTTTCTCGAATCCAGTTTTGTAACATGGTATCAGAGCTAAGGTTTTCTGCTATTTTCAAGGTTTTTTTATCTGAAGGCTCAAGACACTGCATAACTGAATTGTCGTAGAAGATGGAGAAAACAGATGCAACATTAACAGGAAGGGAGTTAAAGGAAATTTTAGAAGGCATGATCAAATTGCTTGTAGGAAGAGACGATGTATCGCCTCAACATAACAATACTCTCAATCGAGATTTGAAGTTGGAATTACTCCCAATAGAGTAGAGACTTGAAGGAACGAAAAACTATTTGAGTTGGTCGAGAAAGATGAAACTCATACTAGAGTCAAAATATTTGGAAGATTATATTGACAACTCGTATGAAGAACCCACTGATACTACTAGCACATCATGGAAGGTGTGGAGGGCGACTAATTCTCTGGTGGTTGCATGGATAATAGGATCACTTTCTCCTTCTATCGCGGGGTTGGTAGAAGGTATTAATAAAGCATCTGATATATGGAAGATTTTGGCTACTCAATTCTCTGGTATTGGGAATATGATGACTATGATTGAGATTGAAGATAAGTTGGACGCACTAAAGCAGGGGGAGCAAAGTATAATAGAATACAGTACTGAGCTGAAAAGGTATGGTCTGAACTTGATTATTATGATCCATTAATTACATCTGATCCTTCAGATACAGCTTCTATTAGAGCATGGATGGAGCGACGACGTGTCATTCGCCTCCTGAGGGGACTAAATCTAGAATATGAATACAAGAGAGCAATGATATGTCATCAGTCTCCAATTCCTCCGATGGAAGATGTTATTGCTGCACTAATTCATGAGGAGTCAAGACAAAAGGTTATGAACACTTCTAAGATATCAGCAATACCAGTTCGCTCTACTTTAGCAAAACAGATTATTGACAACCGACAATGCTATAATTGTGGGAAGAATGGACATATTAGCTGGAATTGTTCCTCGACACGTATTCCTGCATGGGGTGGAACAAGTCATAGCATCAGAGGACGTGGAGCCCGAGGTCAAGGTCGAGGTTGTGGGCGATTTGGGGGACAAACCTATCGTGGTAAAGGTGCTGACATTTTAAACAACGACATGTGTTATGCTAATGCTGACTCAGGTACTATTGCACATGCATTTTCTTATAAACCATCTTCCACAAAATGGATTATTGATTCAAGCGCATCTAGACACGTGATAGGAACATCAGTAGAGTTTATTACATATACTGGTTCTCCACCTTTTTCCCATAATAGAGTTCAAACTGCTGATGGCACATTTCAACCGGTTATGGGATTCGGCTCGATTAAATGCACTTCATCAATTACATTATCATCAGTTCTACATGTCCCATCATTTCCGGTTAATCTATTATCAGTTAGTGCAATTAGTGATCAATTGAACTGTCAAGTAATCTTTGATCAAGATTCATGTGTCATTCAAGAAAGGAATACCAAGAGAACAATTGGGACTGGACAGAGGCTTGATGGATTGTGGTATCTTATGAAAGATGAGTCTAGCACAGCTTTAACCACTACTTTGTCTGAACGAGCAATGAATGAAGTCATATTGGAGCATCGTCGTCTTGGTCATCTATCGTTTGAGAATCTTAAGAGGGTAAGACCTGACTTGATGAATAATGTAGAATGTAGCAAGCTTGTATGTGATGCTTGTGAGTTTGGAAAACATACAATAACACGTTATTCTCCTACTGTTTTAAAAAGTATTTCACCATTTTCGTTGATACATTCTGATGTTTAGGGACCATGTCCAGTTACTTCGATTGGCGGATTCAGATGGTTTATTACATTTATTGATTGTTACTCAAGGATGACATGGGTATATTTGATGAAAAATAAATCTGAGACACTGGTTTGCTTTAAAGATTTTTTAGCTTTGGTGCAAATATAATATAATGTCAAAGTGAGTACTCTCCATACAGATAATGGTACTGAATATGTTAATAGAGAATTCTCATCGTATTTATCTACAAAGGGGATTCTACATCAGACCACATGTCTAGATACACCAGAACATAATAGAGTGGCAGAACGGAAGAATCGACATTTGTTAAAGGTAGCTCGCACACTTCTATTTACAATGAACATTCCAAAATATCTATGGAGTGAAGCAGTATTGACGGTAACATATTTAATTAATCTGATGCCTTCTCAGATATTAAACTTTCAATCTCCTTGTGAACTTTTGATGGGACGCAATATATATGCAGTCTGTCCTCGTGTATTTGGTTGTGTATGTTTTGTGAGAGATCATCGTCCCACAGTAACTAAACTTGATCCACGTGCATTGAAGGTTACAAGTGTTGGTGTCCAAGAGAGAGAAGACTTTTTGTGAGTATGGATGTAACATTTCGTGAGAATGAACCCTTTTATGGTGAATCAACAACGTCATCCATAGTGCTAGATGATTTGACTGAAGCACAACATGGAAATGAAGAGAGAATTAGTGATAATGAAGAAGATGATGTCATTGTAGGTATAATCCCATGTCCTAAGAGATTGAGTAGCAATGAAGGAGGGACTAATGAACCAGAATTGAAGGTTTATAGTAGAAGGAACAAGAGTTGTGCTCAGGGGGAGGAAGATAAAGAAGATGATGGAGAGCGACAAGAACAGATACTTATACCACACTCATTGCCCACATATGTCCCACATACCCATCAATCTTCTGATGATTCCTCATCATCACCGAATGTCCCAGATACCCATCAATCTTCTGACGATTCCTCATCATCACCGAATGTCCCAGATACCCATCAATCTTCTGACGATTCCTCATCATCACTAGATGTCCTAGATATTCATCAATCTCCTAACGATTCCTCATCATCACCAGATGGTAATGAATCTCTGCCCATTGCTATTCGTAAAGAATCTAGAGCTAATGCAGGAAAACCTCCAATTAGATATGGTTATGAATATGATATATCTAATTATGTCTCATATGAATCTGTCCCATCTACATACAAGACCTTTATTGTATCATTATAGTTAGTGCACATAACAAGAAATTGGCAAGAGGCTAAAAATGATCCAAAGTGGCTTGCAGCAATGCATGAGGAGATGCGTGCATTAGAGAAAAATAAGACATGGGAACTGGCATTACTTCCAAGCGGAAAAAAGGTTGTTGGATGCAAATGGGTATTCACTGTTAAGTAAAATACTAAAGGAAAGGTTGAAAGGTATAAAGCAAGATTGGTAGCAAAAGGCTACAGCCAGCCGTATAGAATAGATTATGATGAGACATTTGCACCAGTTGCTAAAATGAGTACCGTCAGAATACTTATATTATGTGCTGCCAACTTTGTATGGAAATTATATCAATTAGATGTAAAGAATGCATTTTTGCATGGAGACTTACAAGAAGAGGTATATATGGAGATTCCACCTGGATTTGATACAATGAAGACCACTAGGAGGGTATGTAAACTTAAGAAGTCTTTGTATGGACTCAAGCAATCACCAAGAGCTTAGTTTGACCGATTTCGACATGCAATAGTTAGAATGGGATATCAACAATGCAATGGAGATCACACAGTTTTCTATCGACACTCAAATAGTCAAGTTGCTATCCTTGCAGTATATGTAGATGATATTATTATAACTGGAGATGATAGCGATGAGATATTGCGACTAAAGCAAAGATTGAGCAAAGAATTTGAAGTGAAAGATTTGGGTGCACTTAAGTATTTTCTCGGTATTGAGATAGTCAGGTCTAGGACAGGCATAGTGCTTTCTCAGAGAAAATATCTATTGGATCTACTTACTGAAACAAGGATGCTGGGTTGTTGAACTACTGCTACTCCAATTGAACCAAATCATAAGCTATGTGCTCAGTTAGAAGACCTAGTGGATAAAGAACAATACCAAAGAATTGTGGGACGACTTATCTATTTGTGGCACACACGACCGGACATAACATATGTGGTTAGTATTGTAAGTAGATATATGCATGATCCTAGGACAGAACATTGGGAGGCAGTTATGCGAATATTGAGATATCTAAAGAGTAGCCCGGGAAAAGGCCTTTGGTTCAAGTCTCGAGTTCATACTAAAGTTGAAGGATTTTGTGACTCTAATTGGGCTAGTTGTGTAGATGATAGAAGATCGACATCAGGTTATTACGTGTTTATTGGAGGTAATCTTGTATCTTGGAGAAGTAAGAAATAGGAGGTGGTCGCAAGATCAACGGCAGAGGCAGAATACAGAGCTATGACTCAAGGCATATGTGAGATAATATGGATAAAGAACTTATTGATGGAGTTATGTTTATTCAGGAAAAAACCCATTAAGTTATGGTGTAATAATAAATCAGCGATCAGCATTGCTAACAATCCAGTTCAACATGATAGAACCAAACATATTGAAATTGATCGATTCTTCATCGAAGAGAAACTTGAGAGCAAGATCATGGAGCTACACTACATGAAAACTGGCGAACAATTAGCAGATTGTTTAACTAAAGGATTAGGACCTAAAGAGTGGATTAATATTTGTAACAAAATGGGAATGATAGATATTTATCGCCCATCTTGAGTGGGAGTGTTGAAATAGTATAAGATATTTAAGGTAATTATGATATAATCTTGGATATTAAGATTATATCATATATTCTATTTAAGGTAGTTAATAAATAGACATGTATATAATTGAGTTAGGGTTTGGAGAAAATAAGGAGGTATCAATTTCCCATCCCCAATGCCTCTCTATCAATATATTCATTTTCTCTTTCTCGAATCCAGTTTTGTAACAATAGGTTTCCTGATACCCCTTTTCAATCGCCCTTGAGGACATCCAACCTTAAATGATATATTTTAATGCCATCCTCTCTTACTTTTACTCTTGAAGCCTTGTGGGCATGTCTTTTGTACCCCATGCTCATTCCCACTTGTACCCTAGTACACGTCTATTTCTTTTAAGGGGAGCACAAATTCTCCTTTTTTCAAGATTTCTTGATCATCTTGCGAGAGGCTTACTTAACCTTCTCATGGCTTGAGTTTGTTCATTAATCCGGTCTTGGCCATTGATCTCTTTAAGGATTTCCT
This sequence comes from Trapa bicornis, assembly GCA_030064425.1. NCBI lineage: Eukaryota > Viridiplantae > Streptophyta > Magnoliopsida > Myrtales > Lythraceae > Trapa > Trapa bicornis. The sequence goes on along the minus strand of CM057760.1, from coordinate 16,379,700 downwards.
TCATCCTTATTTACTAAATGTTTGGCCTTTCCGTCTCTCCATTATTTATTAGAGTTTAAATTTATGATCTTCTCGAGGGTTAGTTCGTTAATTTTCTCGTCCTCACTATTCTCCTTGCCTAATTATCTTGAGACAATTATCTCTCGAGTCTACTTGTTCTTAATGTCAATCTTATTGCCCTTTAGGGTGTAGTCCTTGTTACTTCTCGATCCTTCTTAGGGCATCGTTTATTCTCCTTGACCATCCTGTTGTTACTAGTTGCTTCCTTCCTCTAGGTTCGCCTGAAGTCTCTATTTGACTCGTCTGCTTTTCGAAAGTTGGTTACACTTGGCCATCCCGATACATCCTTAACCACTTATGCCCCTTTATGAGATTCCTTATTTTGGGTTAAACCTCTTATGATCCATCTATCGGTTCCTTAGCTTGAGAATTCCCCCGCCCCCCCCTTTTTTATGGTCTCACTTCCTACCTTTATCCTTCTACCTAGGGACTTCCATCCTATGAGTTTCACATTCAACCTCCCTAACATTCCTTGAAGGTTTTTTCTTCTTTCCATTCTTACACTCATCGATCATCCGCCCTTAATCCTTCACTATCCTCCAATTCCCTTTTTGTTCCTTATCCTTCCTTCGAGGAGTTCCTAATTATGGGTTGGTTCCTTACACTCCACGTTATGTCCAGCCACCCATCAATGGTCCCTTCAAGGGGTACTTAGTCGTATACATCCCCCTAGAGTTCCCTTTCCTAGAACATTTTTTCCCTCTTCACTCTTTCCGTTTCCTACCCTAAAGTTGTCGGAGGATGTTTTTCGTGTTTACCCTTTCTGAGAGTGTTTTAGGTGTATTTCCCATGTAACTTACCTCAATTCTTATGGTATTCCTCTCTGGTTTAACCTTTTTAAAAAGAAGCTATAATATTTTTGTTATAAAACTGAATTCGAGTAAGGGAAAACGAATATATTGATAGAGAGGCATTGGGGATGAGAAATTGAAAAACCCCTTTATTTTCTCCAAACCCTAACTTAATATATATACATGTCTATTTATTAACTACCTTAAATATAATATATGATATAATCTTAATATCCAAGATTATATCATAATTACCTTAAATAACTTATACTATTTCAACACTCCCCCTCAAGATGGGCGATAAATATCTATCATTCCCATCTTGTTACAAATATTAATCCACTCTTTAGATCCTAATCCTTTAGTTAAACAATCTGCTAATTGTTCGCCAGTCTTCATGTAGTGTAGCTCCACGATCTTGCTCTCAAGTTTCTCTTTGATGAAGAATCGATCAATTTCAATATGTTTGGTTCTATCATGTTGAACTGGATTGTTAGCAATGCTGATCGCTGATTTATTATCACACCATAACTTAATGGGTTCTTTCCTGAATAAACATAACTCCATCAATAAGTTCTTTATCCATATTATCTCACATATGCCTTGAGTCATAGCTCTGTATTCTGCCTCTGCCGTTGATCTTGCGACCACCTCCTGTTTCTTACTTCTCCAAGATACAAGATTACCTCCAACAAACACGCAATAACCTGATGTCGATCTTCTATCATCTACACAACTAGCCCAATCAGAGTCACAAAATCCTTCAACTTTAGTATGACCTTGAGACTTGAACCAAAGGCTTTTTCCCGGGCTACTCTTTAGATATCTCAATATTCGCATAACTGCCTCCCAATGTTCTGTCCTAGGATCATGCATATATCTACTTACAATACTAACCGCATATGTTATATCCGGTCGTGTGTGACACAAGTAGATAAGTCGTCCCACAATTCTTTGGTATTGTTCTTTATCCACTGGGTCCCCTGACTGAGCACATAGCTTATGATTTGGTTCAATTGGAGTAGCAGCAGTTCGACAACCCAACATCCTTGTTTCAGTAAGTAGATCCAATAGATATTTTCTCTGAGAAAGCACTATGCCTGTCCTAGACCTGACTATCTCAATACCAAGAAAATACTTAAGTGCACCCAAATCTTTCACTTCAAATTCTTTGCTCAATCTTTGCTTTAGTCGTATTATCTCATCGCTATCATCTCCAGTTATAATAATATCATCTACATATACTGCAAGGATAGCAACTTGACTATTTGAGTGTCGATAGAAAACTGTGTGATCTCCATTGCATTGTTGATATCCCATTCTAACTATTGCATGTCGAAATCGGTCAAACCAAGCTCTTGGTGATTGCTTAAGTCCATACAAAGACTTCTTAAGTTTACATACCCTCCCAGTGGTCTTCATTGTATCAAATCCAGGTGGAATTTCCATATATACCTCTTCTTGTAAGTCTCCATGCAAAAATGCATTCTTTACATCTAATTGATGTAATTTCCATCCATAGTTGGCAGCACATGATATAAGTATTCTGACGGTACTCATTTTAGCAACTGGTGCAAATGTCTCATCATAATCTATTCCATACGTCTGGCTGTAGCCTTTTGCTACCAATCTTGCTTTATACCTTTCAATCTTTCCTTCAGCATTTTGCTTAACAGTGAATACCCATTTGCATCCAACAACCTTTTTTCCGCTTGGAAGTAATGCCAATTCCCATGTCTTATTTTTCTCTAATGCACGCATCTCCTCATGCATCGCTGCAAGCCACTTTGGATCATTTTTAGCCTCTTGCCAATTTCTTGGTATGTGCACTAACTGTAATGATACAATAAAGGTCTTGTATGTAGATGGGATAGATTCATATGAGACATAATTAGATATATCATATTCATAACCATATCTAATTGGAGGTTTTCCTGCATTAGCTCTAGATTTTTTACGAATAGCAATGGGCAGAGATTCATTACCATCTGGTGATGACGAGGAATCGTCAGGAGATTGATGGGTATCTAGGACATTTGGTGATGATGAGGAATCGTCAGAAGATTGATGGGTATCTGGGACATCCGGTGATGATAAGGAATCGTCAGAAGATTGATGGGTATCTGGGACATATGTGGGCAATGAGTGTGGTATAAGTATCTGTTCTTGTTGCTCTCCATCATCTTCTTTATCTTCCTCCCCCTGAGCACAACTCTTGTTCCTTTTACTATAAACCTTCAATTTTGGTTCATTGGTCCCTCCTTCATTGCTACTCAATCTCTTAGGACATGGGATTATACCTACAATGACATCATCTTCTTTATTATTACTAATTCTCTCTTCATTTCCATGTTGTGCTTCAGTCAAATCATCTAGCACTGTGGATGACGTTGTTGATTCACCATAAAAGGGTTCATTCTCACGAAATGTTACATCCATACTCACAAAAAGTCTTCTCTCGCTTGGACACCAGCACTTGTAACCTTTCTGAGTGCTAGAATAGCCCACATAAATACACTTCAATGCACGTGGATCAAGTTTAGTTACTGTGGGACGATGATCTCTCACAAAACATACGCAACCAAATACACGAGGACGGATTGCATATATATTATGTCCCATCAAAAGTTCACAAGGAGATTGAAAGTTTAATATCTGAGAAGGCATCCGGTTAATTAAATATGTTGCTGTCAATACTGCTTCACTCCATAGATATTTTGGAACATTCATTGTAAATAGAAGTGTGCGAGCTACCTCTAACAAGTGTCGATTCTTCCGTTCTGCCACTCCATTCTGTTCTGGTGTATCTGGACATGTGGTCTGATGCAAAATCCCCTTTGTAGATAAATACGATGAGAATTCTCTATTAACATATTCAGTACCATTATCTGTACGGAGAGTACTCACTTTGGCATTATATTGTGTCTGCACCAAAGCTAAAAAATCTTTAAAGCAAACCAGTGTCTCAGATTTATTTTTCATCAAATATACCCATGTCATCCTTGAGTAACAATCAATAAATGTAATAAACCATCTGAATCCGCCAATCGAAGTAACTGGACATGGTCCCCAAACATCAGAATGTATCAACGAAAATGGTGAAATACTTCTTAAACCAGTAGGAGAATAACGTGTTCTTGTATGTTTTCCAAACTCACAAGCATCACATACAAGCTTGCTACGTTCTACATTATTCATCAAGTCAGGCCTTACCCTCTTAAGATTCTCAAACGATAGATGACCAAGACGACGATGCTCCAATATGACTTCATTCATTGCTCGTTTAGACAAAGTAGTGGTTAAAGCTGTGCTAGACTCATCTCTCATAAGATACCACAATCCATCAAGCCTCCGTCCAGTCCCAATTATTCTCTTGGTATTCCTTTCCTGAATGACACATGAATCTCGATCAAAGATTACTTGACAGTTCAATTGATCACTAATTGCACTAACTGATAATAGATTAACTGGAAATGATGGGACATGTAGAACTGATGATAATGTAATTGATGAAGTGCATTTAATCGAGCCGAATCCCATAACCGGTTGAAATGTGCCATCAGCAGTTTGAACTCTATTATGGGAAAAAGGTGGAGAACCAGTATATGTAATAAACTCTACTGATGTTCCTGTCACATGTCTAGATGCGCCTGAATCAATAATCCATTCTGTGAAAGATGGTTTAGAAGAAAATGCATGTGCAATAATACCTGAGTCAGCATTAGCATAACACATGTCGTTGTTTGAAATGTCAGCACCTTTAGCATGATAGGTTTGTCCCCCAAATCGTCCATAACCTCGAGCTTGACCTCGGGCTCCACGTCCTCTAATGCTATGACTTGTTCCACCCCATGCAGGAATACGTGTCGAGGAACAATTCCAGCTAATATGTCCATTCTTCCCACAATTATAGCATTGTCGGTTATCAATAATCGGTTTTGCTAGAGTAGAGCGAACTGGTATTGCTGATATCTTAGAAGTGTTCATAACCTTTTATCTTGACTCCTCATGAATTAGTGCAGCAATAACATCTTCCATCGGAGGAATTGGAGACTGATGACATATCATTGCTCTCTTGTTTTCATATTCTAGATTTAGTCCCCTCAGGAGGTGAATCACACGTCGTCGCTCCATCCATGCTCTAATAGAAGCTGTATCTGAAGGATCAGATGTAATTAATGGATCATAATAATCAAGTTCGAACCATAACCTTTTCAGCTCAGTACTGTATTCTATTATGCTTCGCTCCCCCTGCTTTAGTGCATCCAATTTATCTTCAATCTCAATCACAGTCATCATATTCCCAATACCAGAGAATTGAGTAGCCAAAATCTTCCATATATCAGATGCTTTATTAATACCTTCTACCAACCCCGCGATAGAAGGAGAAAGTGATCCTATTATCCATGCAACCACCAGAGAATTAGTCGCCCTCCACACCTTCCATGATGTGCTGGTAGTATCAGTGGGTTCTTCATACGAGTCGTTAATGTAATCTTCCAAATATTTTGACTCTAGTATGAGTCTCATCTTTCTCGACCAACTCAAATAGTTTTTCGTTCCTTCAAGTCTCTGCTCTATTGGGAGTAATTCCAACTTCAAATCTCGATTGAGAGTATTGTTATGTTGAGACAATACATCTTCTCTTCCTACAAGCAATTTGGCCATACCTTCTAAAATTTCCTTCAACTCCCTTCCTGTTAATGCTGCATCCGTTTTCTCCATCTTCTACGACAATTCAGTTATGCCTTTTTTTGAGCCTTCAAATAAAAAAACCTTAAAAATAGAAGAAAACCTTAGCTCTGATACCATGTTATAAAACTGAATTCGAGTAAGGGAAAACGAATATATTGATAGAGAGGCATTGGGGATGAGAAATTGAAAAACCCCTTTATTTTCTCCAAACCCTAACTTAATATATATACATGTCTATTTATTAACTACCTTAAATAGAATATATGATATAATCTTAATATCCAAGATTATATCATAATTACCTTAAATAACTTATACTATTTCAACAATTTTTTTCTTTATATTACTATTTCTTGACCTCCTTGCGAATATCTTACTTAACCCGCTCCATGGTTTTGGTTAGCGGTCCTTCCTTGAACCTTGCATTTCTCATCCAAGACATTACTCCTACTTCTCTTTTCCTTTTATCTATATTCTACTTCATTGTATTTCCTGTAGTCCTTCATATCTTCTGTGACCCCTCCTCATATAGCTGAGGCATGGAACGCAACTTTGTTTGAGGGACAAAGTTTTGGAAAAATTAGAATTTTTATTAATAAGGAATACAATACATTTTGGGTGTTATCCCTATTACAAGAAGTAGTTTTAGCTTGTGGAGCTACTATACTAGGTTCTTAGTAATCGTCCTTCTTGGTTATAAGTCCCTTACGGTGTCCTTGGTGTTAGGTTGGCTCTCCTCTTACTCATGGATGTTACTTGTTTCAGAATACGGTTAACCAACATGTTAACTAATTGATTACGATAAATTGGATCGGATTTTACAGTTTTTTCTTCTGCAGTACCTCGATGTGACATGAGCGTGAAAGGGATTAAAGAATCAGTTTTCTTTTTATAAGGGCTAAAATCATTTATTTTGGCTTTTTGACCCATATTGTAGGGTGGATCTCGAAAGATATGAAAGAAAGATCTCCCTCCAAGCCGTCTATACGACTTTCATCGAATACGGCTTCATCTACTATTCATATTTTCTATCTCTATTAAATCCCTTACAGCTTTTGGGTTTCCACGTCACGATACTCTCGCTGTCAACAAATTTTAGAGATATATTTTCGTCTATTTTGATAATTCATCAATTTCGCATCATCAGCCGTATCAAGCTCACCTGGTCTTTTAAATTCTCCAAAACTTAAAAATACCATAAATCTAACTCTGATACCATATTAAATATTTAAAATAGAATATAGTAAATAATAAATTAAATTAAGAATATATATAAGATATATTTGTATTATTTACAAATATATCTCTAACTTATTAATATTGCGTAATTAATGTGTGATATAATTTGTCTGTTATCTTTTTCTAATAATTAATAATTTTATTGTTTCAAAAGATATATTAGTTTTTTATCAAATGACAAAACCACTCTTCCCATTCCCATTTTATCCATAAGTTTTCTCTCTTTCTTTTTTCTTTTTCCTCAATGAAAAAAATTATTTCAACCCCTTAACATTTACACTTCTCACTCTCACTTGAATTATCTTGGTCATCTCATTCCATTAATACAAAAGAAAATAATTTCATTTTCCATATTTCTGATGATGCAGGCTTAGTGGCAGGTAATTTATGTGCATTTGATCAGCAAATATATGTGCTTGTAAAATTAAAGTAATATTTGGTAGATTATTCATGTCCAGTACATTTTTTTAATTGCATCTATTTAGCTTCCAACTCCTATGAACTAATGAGAAGACTAAGGTGTTGATGTTTCCTTCATCCTCATGTATATGCTTTATAATTATTACTAGCTTGGGTGGATGTGATAACATCAATTGGATTTCATAATTTTGAAATTTGCAACTGAATTGTTTTTTGCACATAAAACTTGGAGCTGATTTTTTTTAGATCAATTGTAGCTGATTTAAATATGATATAAATGCGTCCTCATTATAGTGGAATGTCATTGCTAAGATTACATTCAAGATAGCAAATGGCCACTATTTTTCCAAGATGCTAATTGAGAGGTTTGCTATAAAGATGTATGCTTCCTTATCAGAAAGTTGCATGTGGCAACAAGATGTTCCCATGGTGATGGAATAATGAGCATCACATCAATACCTACTCTTAAGCCAAAAGAAATGGCCTTTAAGTTTATCTATTCTTGATGCTAGTGATGGACCTCCTACTATGAAAAAGATTTCTTCCATTGTATTGTGCTTCTAATTTGTTAGTCGCAGCCATATTTTTTAACTCATCAAAATTTTCATAATGTCTGCATTCACTCTTTCTCCAACATATCACATCAAAAGTAATACTCTGCAGCTAATTGAAGTCCAATTCAACAGTTTCTGATAGAGTGCTCAAGAGTAAGTTGTGCACAATTAGTTGTGTGTTTTTTTTTCTTTGATTATCTGATTCAGTACCTTGTTCTAACTAAACTTAAAGGTAATCTTTCACTATTATTTTTCTTTTCTGAAAGAGCCAAAGAGCCAGAGAACTGAGAAGGACATTGTTCTTTTTTATTTGTAGGTTGGCTAACAATTATATTAATATATATTGTACTTTTAAGATATCACAAACAGAAAATAGAAGGCAGTAAATGAGATGCCCAGTCAAGTCTGTCACTTGAAACCTAGCACTTTGCCTCAGTGGAGAAGTTCAGATTACCTCCCCAAACAGAAATTTTTGTGGGTCAAATCAACTGGTATGAACCATGAATTCTTATTGTGGTTTCTTTGTGTAAGTATTGATATGCTGCTTCATATATCGATTACTTCGTTTCTAGCATTTCCCTATCTTGATAAATGTCATTACATAACAATATCATGCCACAAATCTCAAGGAAGACCGAAGCCCCTTAAAGAATTATTTCTAATCTCACGTACTTTTTTTGTTCAACAAATAATTTCTAGTCTGATTTCATGCAATATTAAATCCTTCTCTTTTAGATGCGCTTGTAGGTTTATACAGGAATCTCTGGGGTTCAATTACACACTGTTGTAGCAGAGTTTATTTTGAACATATTAGATAGGGAAAGGATACAATCATAACTTAGAAGGTTGGATCCTTAGTAACTTAATTGAGGTTATAAATGAATATGTTGAGCAAAAAAAAATCCTTCTCTTTATTTTATTGAACAAGAGATGGCCAATACCCTAGTTGGGGGAGGTTTTTGGTGACCAGCCATAACCTATGCAACACGAAACGCATGGTATTGACATTATTTTAGTTATAATTCTTCTAGTTATAGGTAGCAGCCACTGCTATTAGAGTAGAAATCCAACATCTTCTGTGGCTTCTTGTTTACTTGCAACTGGAAAAAAGGGATTTTCTTAAGTTGATGCACTCACCAAATTGATGCCTATGTATGTGCCTGATATGGAGATTAAACTAGAAGTGACTTAACAAAAGTAGGTGAGACTGGTGAACATAGATGCACAATAACGATCGGGTAAAAGTTTATTTTCCATTCCATCTTGTGAAAAAGTAATGGCAATGGTATATCTCATCTGTGACATTGATTTTATCCATTACCAACTGGAGTTCAGGCCCCACCATTACGGGGACAGCCTTGCATCAAAGGTTCAGGGGTATCACTGTCTGTCATCACTCATCCTCTGTGATCCACAAAGGAATAAAAATTCTGATGGTGGGAAGGGGTGAGCTTTGAAGGAATGGGCCCATCCTTCCCTTTCTTCCCATTTATGGGCACGTAGGATAGAATGTTTTGATGTCCTCTGAAGCTAATGGACTTCTGGTCCCTCCATGACATCATTCTTCCAAAGGGATTGTTCATCAGCTGCAGCGGTTTTTGCTTGTAGAGAGAGGTATGGTTTGTTTACAGTTAAGAAACGGTTGGGAGACCAATTTGTTAAGAGATGAAGGAAAAACTGTTGATGGAAGTAGCTGACAGTTGCGCGGTATCTATGACAGGGGGAGGAAGGATAGGAAGGACATTTTTGCATTGTAGGTGTTTTTTTTTTTGGCACAATGCATTGTAGGTGGCTGAGGGAGAGGAAAATGAAGCGACGGACTACATCGGCAGTGTTAGTAACTGCAGACTTTCTAAATAAGCAAAGCTTTCTCTCTCCTTTATATTCCCCAACTTAGACAGTGGTAGACCACCAACGGCCTCAAGCTCTAGCAAGGGAAAGGCTAATGCAATCTGCTTGCGACTCCCTCTCTCTCATTTTCCGATTATAAGGGGGTGTCTGCAATGTCCGGTAACGGTAAAATGACTATTATACCCCTGCTCATCACGGAGGTGATGGGCATGGACCATGGAGGTAGTTTGGAAGAAGGGGGAAGAGGGGATAGGGATAGTCATGTTGGTAGGAACTGGATTTAGAGCAATTTATTTCTAAACATTGTACTTAGAACTCTTCTTTGGCCAAGTGTCACGTTAATTAGCATTATTTGTCTATCTAACTAGGAACCGTGTGGGGTTGGGTTTGATGTCCAAAGTATCATTTTGAAGATAAATACGTCCTTATCAGACATACCATTTTATCTTCTCTCAGTTTTCCGTAAATGAAAGGGTACTCTCACCTTACCTTAGGTACCTCTGGAGTGATTGTGGGCACAAGGCAGTGAAATAATTCTTCTCTTGTTGCATAGCATAGCCAATTGATTTTCCATTGAAACGTGGAAGAAAAATTGCCATTTAATTGAGGGTATAGATGCATAACCTTAGCTAAGTGATGAGAAAAAATTAAAATCATGTCCATAGTATGCCAAAAAAATTGAGTTGGTCCTCTGCAGGGTGACGCACTAAGCCGATCTAACCGAGTTCTGTTAATGTTAGGTCTGAAAAGACAGAAACCCCTTCCGAACAAACGAGCATCCAACCGAACAAGCCAAACTTCTATACCTCTCTGCACGGAGAAAATGTAAAATATCACATTGACTAATGGACTTTTATGTCTACATAGTTCGGTTTTGACGATATATAGAGTTTTTAGCTTGAATTCCACTCATCCTCCTTGGAAACTTTTCTTGAATCGGTTTATATCACGATTAGTCATAATTACAAACTTTCTCGATACCAGTTAGCGTAGATGGAAGAGAAACCATGGCCCACATGCTAATTTATTTTCTAATAATGGGGGATTCATATATATATATATATATAGGTTTAGAGAAACCCTACTTGGAATATATTTGATGGGGCTCGGTATTGTGAATGAATGAGAACTCATGATTGGGAGAGTTTATTCAATTGATCGAAAACCCACTTGGTTGATCATGAAAACCATTTAAGCTTCGAACTTGAGGTAAAAAAAGAAAAGATAAAAGGGTGAAAAGAAAGGTGCAAAGAAGGTAGTGTTGAGCAAATGGGAGAAAATAACATGAGACTATAAATTAGATGGGAGATCGTTATATGAAAAAGGTGAACATTAGTTGTGGGGATTGGGAAACCATGGAAGGAGGGACGTTGAGAGGGGAACAACAAATTTCACCCTACTAAGCAACTCCTTCACATCCTTCCCCCACCCTTCGTTCCTACACAATCTCATCCGATATTCCCATTTGCCTTACTTGTGCTAAAAGTCAATAATCAAGAAGAATTGATCATATAAAAACATCTTACCCAAAAATAGATAGAAGAATTCGACCCATTTTTGCTTGTACACATAGAAATAATTTTACACTCAGAAAGACGTGATGGATGACTATTCCCACGGTATTAAAAGTATGTGAATCAAAACACTTCTACAATTAAGAGTCAGATACCCAGAATTTATTGTTCTTGGCCATTGGTCAACAATAATAATTCCATGGTTTCCTCTAGGCATAACAGGCCTATATTTGTTATTTTTTATATTCTAATTATATATAATTAAAATTTATTATTACAATATTGCAATTTATTAATTTTAATAATGGAGTGCATCAATTTTTTTGAAATTTCTATTTCAACCATATAATTATACTGATGGATCAAATATATATGATGGAAATAGCCATTTACAATACATAGGATTCAAGTAAAAAGTGATAATTAAATAAGGCTGAAAGGATAGTTTTACAGCAAATGCAATTTAAGCACAAAAACAGTGGTATAGAATAATTAAAAATATACTCTTATATATTTTTTTTCAATTTTTGACGCGTGGTCTTCAAAAATCGTTTATTTTTTTAATTATATATATAAATGTGACTTTCAGTTATATATTTTAAAAATAATATTTACAATTATTTATGTAAAAATTTGTTATTTTTATTAAATATATAAAATTTAAAATTAATTTTAAAAATATAAACTGAAAATGTCATTTTTTAAATATATAAGATAAAATAATTTAAAAAATAAAGAATTAAAATACAAAAAAATTCAAAAATATATGATGAACCGTGACATTATCCTAATAATATATAATATTCCTACTGGAATTTATCTGTTCATAATATTTGGCATGTTCACGCCTCAATCTTGAGCTAAGGATTTTATATAAAAGGGGATGTGTTAGACAGTACGTTTGCATCAGTCGCTGGTAAAGGTCAGTCCAAACCCTCCAAACTCCTCCCTCTAACATAAAACACTCTCCCACCCATCTACATTTAATTTTCTTTATATCATATTTCAGTCTAGCTATATATATATATATATATATATATATACACGCCTTTTATTGTTATTAAAAAAACTATTTAAAATGTGAAAATTTATAAAAATAATTTGGAAATTTTTATCTATAAAAATGGAATTTTAAAAATTATTCATCTTCCAGATGTCGTTGTACTTGTAAGTATCATTCTCACGACACCAATTACATCGTATATATGCTTACCCACCTTCAAGCTATATATATACATGTATACCATCCTCGTTCTACCTTTGTCTTCCTCAATTGCATCCACCCGTTTTTCTTCTCTCCAAGAACTCACCTATCAAGCTAGCTAGGGTTTCCCAACGCTCTGCCATCCTGATCATCTTCAAACGATCGTCTCCTTTATTTGTTACTACGTTATCTTCTAAGTGGCCTTGGGGGCTCAGCTCTGTTCTTTCTTCTCTCCGAGGTGTCGATTGAGCCTTGAGCAAGTGGCAGCAAATGTGCTCGAGGGGCCATTGGAGGCCGTCGGAGGATGAGAAGCTCCGGGAGTTGGTGGAGCAGTACGGTCCCCATAACTGGAACGCCATAGCCGAGATGCTCCCCGGAAGATCAGGTGTTTATACATATGTAAATATATATCTATTCATCTTCACATATATATATGTGTGCGCCTGTAGTATTCTGACTATGGTATAGAAAAAACACCACATATAAGTTATATTATATATATTTTTTTTCTCAATCCGTTTTTGATATATAAAACTCGAGAGCCAACAATGATTTGTCTGTTTTATGTTTCTAGGTGGTAACCCGATTGGAAAATCATACAAAACATAGAAAAATTATCTTGATCATTTTACTAACTTCTTAGTATTATATGCCGATGGGAGACGAATATATGGAAGTGTGTGATAATTGAATTTATAATCTTTGTTATGATCTCTAGGGAAGAGCTGCAGGTTAAGATGGTTCAATCAGCTCGACCCGAGGATTAACCGGAGCCCCTTCACCCAGGAGGAAGAAGAGAGGCTCCTGGCATCTCATCGGATCCACGGCAACAAGTGGTCGATGATAGCCCGGGCTTTCCCAGGCCGGACCGACAACGCGGTGAAGAACCACTGGCACGTGGTCATGGCCCGGAGAAGCCGGGAGAGGTCAAGACTCTACGCAAGGAGGGCTACCACCCACTCGCTGGTTAATAACGATCGGAAGTCCTCCTCCTCCTCCACCTCGATCGCCGCTACTCCGGCCTCAGTGGTACCACCGCCGACCAGCGGTTACGGTAGCTTGTTCTGCCAGCAAATGGTGATGAACTGCCTGGCTCGGAATCGGTTGGATTCCCCGATCGTCCGCTTCACGGCTTATGGGGGCAGTGGCAGCCTCCCCGTGTTCCGGAAGGAGTTGATCTACTATAATAACAGGACGGCCAACAACTTGGCCCCTGTGAACAAAGGTAAATGTGACTAATATCTTATAAATCTTTATAAATTCAGTAAAATTCATAACCAGGACTATAAGATCTCAAGGCTATATGGTTACGTGTGCCTATGTAACATGATATTCAGTTATCATTAGGAGTTGACACATCACTAATTCTTACCATATGAACTCATCCATTAACACTCACCAAATTTATATTCATACAGTAGTCTATAAAATAATGAAGTATTCGTAGGGTATGATACATCTTCCAGTCCCACAAAATTCTATCAACAAGTGGATACTACAATGGCCTCAGGTCACATTAGTCACTTACTTTGCTAATGTGTTAGATTTTTTTTCTAAATGATTTATCTGGACAATTTTTTTAAAACTTTAATGTGGGATTGTGAAATCTCAAAATCGTTCATTTTTATAAATGCGTACCATTAATTATTAGGTTCTGGTTTTCTTCATGCATGGTTCATGCAATTAATCGATGGATTCATGTCGATGTATGACGGACCACTGATGAACTAACCGTTTACTTCAGGTGGAAGTCTTCCCACGACGGAGTTCTACGATTTCCTCAATATCAACTCCGACTCCACCACAACTATCGCCAGCGAGGTCACCGATCCAACGATCAGGAAATTAGAAGAGCACCTCGAGCCTCAGGAAGCTCAGGAGGAAGGGGAGGTCGATCAGTCGTCGGAAACCAGTGGGGACCAGCCGGTAGATTCATCGTCGCTTCCATTCATCGATTTCTTATGATCGATCATCGCAGGTGATGCTACAGATGATTAAAGAAGAAGTACACCACAACCCAAGATTTTTTCTAATGATTCAGTGTACTAGTGATGATCGGATAACACCTCCACATTATGTGCCCTATCTAACTCTTCGTGCTCTCTCTAGCTACTAGTTTTTTTTTTTGCACTTTAAAATACACTTTATTCAATTAAAAATGTTCTAAAGATAATAATATATCTCAATTGTTTGCCCCAATCCAAACAATTATGATATAATCAATCAAAATGTTTCAAATGGTAAGGTATACTCGTGAATCTACTATTGAAAACTTCACCATCCCTACGTAAACGTGCTAAATCATTTGAACAAATGTTTGTCGTGCTAATTAATTGGATCTTATTAAATTTTAAAATAAAAAGCAAATGAATGTATCAGATGGGGATGTAATATCCATGATTTTATATGGAATTATTGAAAAATTAGTCCCCATACAACCAAAGAATCCGTATCAACAATTAATTCTAACATGCAAAGTTGAACTCCCAATTATAATCTTGGATCAATTATTCTGCTTCCACTTCCACAACTTGTCCGTATTGGTTATGTTTCCCACCACCAGCAATAACTCCCCTCATAATCTCGAATGAATCAGCGCTCTCATACCCATAGAGTATGTAACTAGATCAAAAACCTCACTTAGATGAGGGGCTTCCATCTAGGTATAGGCTTTTCGACTCTGTAATCTTCAATTGCAAGACATTGAATAAACACTTCCGTCAGCTGCTTCAACTATTTTTTAAGCAAGTGGGCTAAATTGTTGGTAAGTCTCCAAACCATTAAAAAATTGGACAATATATCCTTTATATTTTGAGTTCCATAAAATATAACCATATAATTTTTTGTCCATTTATAATCAAATAATATATATATACTCATAAAAAATGAGCAAATATTTTGCTTATATAAGAATTACTTTACAACAATACTATTATAAAAAGTTGTCCAAACAAAATTTCTATTTTTTAGAGGATAATTAACATTACCATTGGCAAACAAAATTTCTAATTTTTAGAGAACAATTAAGATTACAATTAGCCGTATAAACTAAAAGAACTGATAAAAAGAAAATATATAATAATAATTTTATTTCATATATTCAAGATAAATGGTATATAATATATATATATATATAGAAAATTAAATACGATATATTAATAATATTTTAACCATTATTCATCAATTTTCTCCATTATAATTACTATCTTTTCATTTTCTATTTTGTTTTCAATATTATCTCTGTTATTCTCGTTCAAGATAGGTAGCGATATTGAGATTAAATCTTAATATAAAGTCAGAAAATAGTTTGATACCAATTGAATTTGATCACTTGCTCTTGCTCGAATGAGCAAAAATGAAAAGTGTCAAGGTTTTGACATAATAGTAATTTCTTGCATATTGAATTGTACAAAAAAATACAAGAAAAAGAGAAATTCGAAAGTGCACTAATTAATACAATGATAGATTGATGTGTATACTGAATTTGTGGGTTATATCTGCAATAACACCATCATAAACTTTTGAAAAAAGTTTGATTTACAAAATAAAGGTAAGCATATTGCTAGTTGTTTGGTAAATGTGCCAAATATAATTTGTGATTAATAAACATATGGGATGAAAGTATCATAGAGAATGAGTAGTCTTTGTTGAAATGAGTGAAGTACAACCTAAATGAAGAGAGAGACAAGGGAAAACTAAGAAATTCACTTTAGCGGGGACAAGATCTCAAGGGTAGAAAATGGATCTTGGAGGAATGAGAAATGCTAGTTTGATCAAACAAAACTTGATGAATAATATCGAGAACTAATGATGGTTAGGAATAAACTAATGATCAATTTAGGAGGAGAGGTCGATTAAGGTGACTCAATTATAGAAATGATATCTTTTGGATAAAGATGCACAAAATATAGAAATGGTAATGGAGAAGTTGTTGTCAAAAAACTAAGATCTCAATATTCGACTAATTCGAGAAGACAATAATTTTTTATTGTAGAAGATATGAGATGTTATTGACTAAGAAAAATAAATTTGGAAGAGATAAAATTGATGGTGAAGTCAAAATTTTGCTATGGGATCAAGCGAAAGAGAGTAAAACTATAAGGGTGATGGTGCATCAAGTGTACTAGAACATGAATTATCAATTGAAAATGAGTATAATGGGGAAGACCATTAGAGTGGAACAACAATAGAAAATTCTAATTCTGAAGGGCAATTAGAGTAGAAGGAGAAAGATGAAGTTGGGCAAGAGAATAAAATATTTGATTATGAATTTATTGATACTAGTGAGGAAAAATATGATTCCAATGACAAATAGAGTGATAACTCTAACTCTAAGTAAAGTTAGAAATCTAGTAAAAAAATAGAAATTAATATTAGAAATCTTAAAGCAGGAGCATTGCAGAATGGTACACAGATTCATTTAGTGTAGTTCTGATGCAAAATGATGTATAAGACAACGAATCGACCAAAGAAAATGTTGATCTACCTGACCCCTCAAAGATCCTATTACTTGGAGTTTACTCAAAAAGGCTCTGAAACCATAAATGAACCGATAGAAAAATATATAATAATAATTTTATTTTATACATTCAAGATATATGATATACAATATATATATATATATATAGAAAATTAAATACGACAAATTAATGATATTGTAATCATTATTGCTTCATTTTCTCCATTGTAACTGTTATCTCTTCATTTTCTATTTTGTTTTCAATATTGGAAAAATAATACTCCTATATAGTTGTTGAATGCAGGTTTAAAAATTGCACATGACAAGTGTATTCACGTTGCACGTGAGGGCGTGTATTGAAAATATAATCTTATATTGGGTAAAATAGGGAAATATTATGGGTTTATAAGATTGAAAATATTACATTACTTAAAAGTTATAACTTTTAAGTATATATGAGTTCGAACTCTTATCGGTACACAATACCTTCTTACATGGTATCAAAGCAGTAGGCTCACACTCAGTAACCCGAGACTAGAAACCCGGCTCGTGCCCTGTCCGAGTATGGAAGAAAAATCCAGCTCGTGGTCTGCCCGAGTATGGAAGAAAAATACCCAACTCGATGCTATTGTTACCCCTCGTTAGAGATCGAAAAAATAATACCTGACTTGTAGATAGTTGTTGAGTACGGGTTTAAAAATTGAATGTGAGGGCGGGTGTTGAGAATATGATCCCAAATTAAATAAAATAGAGAAATGTTGTGGGTTTATAAGTTTAGAAATGTTATACTACTTAAAAATTATAACTTTTAAGTAAATATGGGCATAACCCATTATCTATCTGCAATACCTTCTCTTACACAAACAAATCATTATAGACTAGCACTTCCGCCATTAAGCATTTTTAGAGGACAATTAAGATTACAATTATCTATTTTATTTATTTATTTAAGTATTTTTTATATTAAAAAAATTCAAGTACAACTAAATTTGATATCATCTCTCATTATAGACAAGTACTTCCGCCATTTAAAATCATCTGAACCTGTAACCTCCTATATCCCCTACCTCAAAAATTGTTTGTTCCCCTCCATAGTTTAGAACTGGTCTAATGAGTGGGTGTGTGAAATCCCCTACTTAATAGCCCTTATTACTTCATATAGTTGGCTGATACTTCAAGAGGTAAACGTACTGTTATAGTGAACATAAAAGCCTATCCTCTTTTTTGGTCTCTCGCCTTTATAATGGTGATATAGTGGAAATATTTTGTATTCTTATCTCACTAACTAAGCTATAAATTGAGTGCCCTTTGTCTTCAAGTTTCCCTCCCTCCAACACCACTTTTATGAAGTTTGAAGAAGTGTGGTTGTAATTGATGAAGCTGGCAGTTGAATTTGCACTTGAATTTGTTTAATTCGTACCTCCAGCTACTGGTTGAAGATAGAATTAATGCAGTGGGCCAATAAGACATATACATTAACTACCTACGTATTTCTCGTAGTCTTTCAACGTCTCAATAGTTGATCTTCACCGGCCACAATGTACGTATTTGGACGCATACAATCCTCGTACATCATACTCATGACAACTTATAAGAGATCATACACGTGCAATTTCTCTCTCTCTCTCTTTTTTTCTTTTCTGGATCGAATAATTGTGCAATTTAGATGGTTCTCATCAATTGCCTCTTCTATGTCTAGGCCGATATCAGCATATGGGTGCTTCCATTAATTGTATAGTTAATGATTCCATCATAAAGTTACAACTCCAAACTTTGAAAGATTGGTTTTGATATTAGCTATCTATGGCAGTATTTATATTTTAAGGCTATTGAAAAATTTTATTCAAATAATTTATAATTTTTTTAATGACTTAACATTGTGGCCGAGTGATACCCACAAAAAAATTATTCTATTTCATGGTGACTTATATACCATTTTATCGTTTATTTATTAAATTTATACGCTCATTTATTAAAAAATAAAACTATATTAACTCTTCAAAATATTTATTTTTTAATTCAAATTACTAAATCGACAATTTATGTGGCATAACAACCTTGTATCAAATAAGATTATGAAAAAAAGTGGAAAATTTTATTCTTCCAATTTTAAAATTTTTATATTTTATAATTGAGTTTTAAATCTTTTATAATATTTTTTTTGTCTAATGATTAGTATTGGAAAGTTGCTAAGGGGATAAATCTATCTCATAGGTAGATTTTTTTTCCATTACTATAACCTAAACTGATATATTTAGTTAAGATGAATTAATGTTAAATCTACAAAATATACTCGTATTTATTCAAATTCAACTTTTGAGTATTGAACATAAACACTTTTACTTGGATGGACCTATTTAATATTAAAATATAAGCGTTGAGCGCCTTATTGACTACACCTTATCATTTTTTCTTTTTTAAAATAGTCATAATCATTAAAATATGTTGCACTAATAAAAAAGCGAATTGAATTAAATTTTATTATAAAATTTTAAGGATAAATTATTATGTTAATAAAAAATATTTTAATAAAATTACGATTTTGTACGAAAATATTTTAAAAAGTATTTGACAGTACCAAAATTAAAAAAATATTTTATATAGATATAAACTGTTAAATTTAATCTAGTTGCACTACTTTTTAATTTTTAATGATATATTAACTCAAACTTTAATTAATATTATATATAATATAATATTTTAAAAAATCAGAATCCGAAATTCGAGGCGTGTAATATTCAAATTTAATCCAATTTCAAATTTGGGTTCGTGTATACGGGCGAATTTAAGCTCAGGTCCATTAATATTGATTTAAATTCGTATTGGTTAGTACAAAACTAACATTAATTATGTTAAAGTTCGAGTATAGCTATAAATAAAATGAAATTTAATATATGCCATTTGTTAATATTATAATCTCGAAGGCCAATAAAATCTTACCCAAATAAAGGGATAGATAAGGTTAGCCAAGTTCTCCACCACTCATGGGCGTGTAGGGCAAGCTCAGTTAAATTTTGTTTATATTAGTTTTTACTGATATATTATAATTATTTGATTGAGTCCGGACAGTTATGATGGGAAGTCAACCATATTAAATGCAATGTGATGTTCTTTGTTAAAATGGACATATGCAATTAGTTTGATTTGGGCATTTACGAATACATCAATTTGTAACAAGCTACATCAATCAATTTTCATTTTGGTACGAGTACTTCTCAAATTACATATTCATTGGACAATATCCAACTTATGATCACCTCATAACGGGTGATCCACCCATTTTACTTTTACTAAAAATATTATTTTCATTAAAAGCTAATATAAATTATTACCAATATATGTGATATTGCATTTTAATTACAAAATTACTTGAAATCCAAAATATGACATTTAACTAAATTAAATATTAACCCAAAATGATGGATTTTATATAATTAGAAATATTTACTTTATTTCAATGAAATAATTGATGTGAAACAATGAAAATACATGAGAGATAACTAATTGACGACTATTTATTTCTTAATAAATGTATAATGAATAAAATAAGTATATTTAAAAATTAAAAAATATATATATATATATATAAAAATATAAGTTAAACTTTTATTAAATCTTTGTTAAATGGCAATATATATCAAATATTTAGTGAAGGGGATATTCAATGCACTTGCGTCCTCCATTCATTATTTGCCACCACCCATTTTAGGGAGATCAACCCTATCATTAGGGTCAGTTCAAGGCACACGTGTGTCCATAATCGACCAATGCCAATAGGCAACAAATAAGTATCCACATTCATATAATCAATTGGCCGTCACTTATCAAAATTTCAACTAAGAATATTTTATTCCTTTATAACATAACACTGACAATATTATTGTTTTGAATATTATTCATTTCACTTAAAATTTTAAATAAAAATATAAATTTCAAGATAAATGGAACAAGATAAAATTAATTTGTAATCTCAAATATGAGACTAAAATTTTAAAGTTAAAAAAATGCCATCATTTTTTATTCAAGATCTTAATATTTTATATCTAATATAAATTACATCCTAATATTTTTAAATTAACCATAACTATTCTATTTTGTTGAGTACACAATAATAATAATGGTAAGAAAAATAGTGATATAAGAATAGAGAGAGTGGTACATTAGAAATATAAAACCTGAGAAAGTTTTGTGGAAATTGTGTGTAAAATAAGTAAAATTTTGAAAAATAATCAATAATGAAAATAAATCAATAAATTAAAATCCATAAAATAAGAGTAAAAAGTAAGGAATAGTGATTACAAATATTAATTTACCATATTCCAGAAATAAAGTATAACTTTTGATCCTATAAGAAAGTTAATAAGATTAAGCTCAACAAAATACTAACAAATAATTTTCAATATCACGAGAATAAAGTTTCAGAAGTACATTAGAGGAATGACCAATTAGGTTTAAGAATACTATCGGAATACAATACTCATAGAAAACCCAAAAAAATACTGTATGAAAATTTTAGGGTAAATTTCACTTAAATAGGAAGTCAAGGGATAAGATTTACAACAAAAATATCTCAATTGAAGATGTAGTATAGTGTATAGTACCAAATCTGCAAAAATTTCTATAGAGTAATTTATAGTGCAAATGTTTTGATATCGTGTTAGGCGTGCAAGTTGAAACAATTTTCAACAAATAGTTATGATATAAGGAAATAGTTCCTTACATGTTTTATTAGATTGCAACCGAATTAGAAATTTAAAACGGAGTTGTATCAAGAAAGAAACCAAACGATGTCATATACTGATACAACGTGGACGGCATTGTATGAATCCGAAAAAAATTGTGTGAACAAAATAACAAACGATTAAAATTGTTGAAAGTCAATTAAATTTGTTTGTAACCTCATATCATTTTAACTCATTATAAGCAAGAAAATGTCCAATCCCATAAAAGGAAGTTCAAGAAAGTGTGCATCTTACACGAGTCTCCAACACTAGTATTACATTCAAGTTTTTTGCATACGTCCAGTTGAACCACACATTTCTATAGTAGTTAATAGAAATAAATATTGAACTAGATATCACTTTCCAAGTAATAGTTCTAAAATTTTATGGTCATTTTGACCATTGGAGCTCAATGATGATGATAGAAATACTAAGAATAAAATAGAGAAGAGATTAGAGAATAAAATGATTTTGTTATGTCTCTGTACTATTGTTACAATCAATATTTATAAGCTACAATTATAGCAGTTAATTATAGTTTTGATATTAGATTGTGGCTAGAATTTCATCCTCCATGATAATGTAGTTGAGAAATAGGTGAGAGATTATCTCCACCATTTTGTAGTTGTGCAGTTGAGCATTTGCAGTTGAGAAATAGGTGGGGGCTTATCTCCACATGATAGAATAATATTTGTGCTAACACTCCCCCGCAAGCTAATGGGAGTAGGCCGAACGTTGAGCTTGTATCGCAATTCCTCAAATCAGTTACAACTGAGACCCTTGGTGAGTAACAAGTTGCAATTAATATGTTCACAGACAAAATGATAATCAACCTCAATATGTTTAGTCTGTGCATGAAAAATCGGATTGCATGTTAGGTAGATTACAGATAGATTGTCACACCAGAGAACGGGTTTTTGAAGAGTGTAAATACCCAAATTAGATAGTAAAGATTCAATCCAAATAAGCTCGATAGTTGCATTTCCCAAACTTTTATATTCCGCCTTCGTATTTGAACGGGCCACAGTACGTTGCTTTTTCGAGCTCCAAGAAATAAGATTAGGATCAAGAAAAATAGCATAACCACTTACGGAGCGTTGATCATCCGAATTTTCTGCCCAATCTACGTCGGAAAAACAATGAAGATGCATGGAGGAGTGATGACAGATATTTAATCCTATGGAGGAAGTGTCACGCAAATAATGAAGAATCCGCTTCATAGCTATCCAATGGGTATCAGTCGGACGATGTAGAAACTGACAAACTTGATTGACAGCATAAGTAATATCAAGTCATGTTAATGTCAAGTATTGGAGTGAGCCAACCACTTGACGATATACTTGTGGCGTTGCTAGCAAAGTACCACTAGTTGAGGATAAGTGACGACCAGAAGCAATTGGAGTTATTAGAGCTTTACATGTGAGCATATTAATCATATGGAGCAAGTTATGAACATATTTTGATTGAGTCAGAGTAAGACCTTGATCATGTCTGTTGATCTCAAGACCCAAAAGTTTTGAAGGAGACCGAGGTCACGGATAGAGAATTCCTCCTTGAGTGCCCGAATAACACGTTCAATTGGGGCTGATGGAGATCCTGTAATAATGATGTCATCAACATAAACTAACAAAAAACTGACATGCTCATGTTGTCGGTAGAGAAACAAAGAGGTGTCTGCAATGGAACCCTGAAAACCCAGTCCTTGAAGAAAATTGCTCAGGCGAAGAAACTATGCGTGTAGTGCTTGCTTAAGTCCATATAGTGACCGGCGTAGAAGACAAACATGATCTAGAGTTGCCTGGCTAATAAATCCTAGAGGTTGTTCCATGTAAATCTCTTCATTAAGATGACCATGAAGAAATGCGTTATTAACATCCAACTGATGTAAGGGCCACCCATAGTTGATAGAGATAGAAAAAAATAAGGTGAATAGTGACCGGTTTGATAATCGGACTAAAAGTAGCATCATAGTCGAGACCCTCTTCTTGACTATATCCTTTGGCAACCAGGCGTGCTTTGTATCGGGAAATACTACAATCAGAATTTTGCTTGATCTTATATATCCATTTGCATCGATGATCTTCTGACTAGGTGGTGGGGGCACTAATTCCCATGTGTGATTTTTCATAAGAGTAGAATACTCCAAGAACATAGCATCCCACCAATGAGCATGATGACTTGCATGTAAAAAGGTGCGAGGTGTTTGTGGAGATGATACTTGATAAGCCAAAGGTTTGTCAGAGATATTGAACCGATGTGGAGGTAAGGTGCCATCTCGTGAACGAGTTGTCATCCGATGTTGTGAAGGAGACAATGTAGGTGTAACCGAAGTACCATCAATGGAGTTTCTGAGGTCAACTCCAAATTGACGCCCCTCTTGACCTGTAGAATGAAGCAAAACATCCGAACTAGAGTCTCGAGATGGATTTGGAAGTGGTAGTGGGAAGTTAGCCGGGGTCGGTGGTGATGGAGATGGGTCAGACGAAGCAACTGAATGACACATAGAAAATGAAAATGTGCACTCATCGAAATGAACTGTAGGACAAATGAAAATTCGATTAGTGACAGGATCAAAATAACGATAACCTTAATATTTTGGTGGGTAACCGAGGAAGATACATGTCGTGGATTGATTTTGTAACTTTGACATCCGATAGGGTTTGAGATAAGGATAACAAATACAATCAAAGACATGCAATAAAGAGTAGTTGAGCAATTTTTCATGAATAATAAAATAAGGACTATTATAATTAAGGGAACGTCTAGGCAATCAATTTATGAGAAAAACAACTGTTTCAAAAGCAAAGTCCCAGAACTTGAATGGTAAATGACTTTGAGTAAGAAGAGTAATACCCATATCAACGATGTGACGTTGCTTACGTTCAGCGGACCCGTTTTATTGATGAGTATGAGGGCAAGAGATTCGATGACGAATGCCATAGGACAAGAACTCTTTGGCCCCATCAGTCTGAATACTTTTGATGTGATGATCAAATTAATTCTCCACTTGAAGATGAGAGGTACAAAAAACATGAATAATATCAGAACGGGTACGCATGACGTAGTACCAAGAATATTTACTGTGATCATCAAGAAAATGTATATAGTATAGATAACCAGTATGCAATGTGACAGATGCGAGACCCCATATATCTGTATGAATAAGGTTCAATGGGGAAAGACTCTTATGAGTAGTGGGGCGAAATGATTTTTGCTGAATTTTTCCAAGAGAGCATGCATCACAGAAAGTGAAATAATTTTTGCACTGTACAGATAACTGAGACATAACACAAGCAACAACATCATGGGCAGGATGACCAAGACATCTATGGAATAAAAGCTGAGATAGAGAAATGCCAACATTAATACTAGGACGTGGACGACGGAGCTTGAGGAGGTAAAGTCTGCCGTTATGGTGCCCTCGAAGAAGTTCTCAATGAGTGTCTAATTCCTTAATAATAAAAAAATCAGGATAAAATTCGAAGTAACATGCATTGTCCTTAGTGAAGTGAGACACAAATAAAAGATTGAGGGAAATAGTGGGCACAAAGAAGACATGACGTAAATGAAATGTATAGGTGTGAGTTGAGATGCTAGTATGACCATAATTGAGTATTGGTAAACCTGATCCATCACCGAGAAGTAACTAGTCGGGAGTGTTTGGCCCATCCTGCAAAGTCAAGTTAGTCATTGAATTTGTAACATGATTAGTAGCACCAGAGTCGATGTACCAATCGACTCCATGTCCATCAGACAGATCACCCATTCCGACGTTGATTTGATACACTTGATAGTTTGAAGGCAAGGTTGGACATGCTGGAGCAGAATGACCAATATCTTGACATAATTGGCAAGTGGAGTTTAGACCATGAAGTGCTACTGGGTGGCGTTGGGTTGCAAAGCTCAAATTAAAATTGTCTGGAGTGGGTCATTGCACTTGGCGAATGGGTGGTTGTCTTCGTCCTTGGACTGCATCGAAACCCATCTGTCCAACATGACGGGAAGGGCCATGACGTGCAGTGCCTCGACCAGTAAGAAATCGTGTGGAGCTTCCCCGTCCATAGAAGCGAGGAGGTGCAGTAGGATGATGACGAGGCGACCTACGGAGTGGTGGACAGAATTCTGCAAAGTCTCGGTGCTACGGTGAAGAGGCTATGCAAGCAGCGACATTTGAAGGTCCTGCTCCAAGTATCCCAGAAAGAGGTGCAGTAGTGGAGGCACCCAATAGAGATCTCTTGTAGGTGCGTTTGGCCTCCTGTGCGAGTAAGAGGCTGCGGAGCTCATCAATCGATGTGACGGGTAGGATTGGGGCCAGTGCCAAACATAGAGGATCCCAATCTTCACTCAGTCCTGACAAGATTCGGTCCTTCACGTCGGAATCAGACTTCGGATGACCAATTTGGCTGAATTCAGTTACAATGGTGGTGACTGTAGTTAGGTACTCGTTCATGGAACTATTGTCCTTTTTGATATCACTCCATTTTTGTTCTAGTAGATCTTTTCTTGCATGAATTCGTGCGGTGAAGGTTGTTTCAAGTCATTGCCATGCCTCAGTAGCAGATTGGACTCCGATGATCTACAAATTAACAGAGGTAGATAGTGTAGCTAGAATTGTAGTCAAGGTAAACCTATCATATGTTTTCCAGTTCTCGTATTCTAGATTGGATTTTATGCTGAGAGTCGTGTCTTCATGATTAGTGTCGTCTACATCAGTTTTTGTCGGGATCATGAGAGGCAGAGCAGGAATTGAACTGTCTGCATAGCCTAGTAGCTTGTATGCATCAAGGAGAGGAATAATGTTATTCCTCGAGAGGTAGTAATTTCCTTCATCTAGCTTGATTTCCAACGTAGGGAGACTAGTGGGCAATTGAGGAATATTGTTCATTACTGTATGCTGCTAGGAGAGAGAGAAGTAACTTGTAGAAGAGAGAAATAGGATCGCACTATGCTGTTAAGCAGTACAACTCTGATACCATTATAGAAATACTAAGAATAAAATAGAGAATAAAATGATTTTGTTATGTCTTTGTACTGTTGTTACAATCAATATTTATATGCTACAATTATAGTAGTTAATTACAGTTTTGATATGAGATCGTGGCTAGAATTTCATCCTCCATGATATTGCAGTTGAGAAATTGGTGGGAGGTTATCTCCACTATTTTGTAGTTGTGCAGTTGAGCATTTGTAGTTGATGGCTTATCTCCACATGATAGAATAATATTTGTGCTAACAGATGGAAAAGTACCTCTGCGTCAAAGAATATTAGGAAGTCATTGAGCTAGAATTGCTTGAAAATATCGAGGAACTAGATGAGAAGACCAATTATGATCTTAAAGTGAAAGACATTAGGGTAAAACATTACTTCTACCTTGGAATTGATAGAGGTATCATGTAGAAGATATTGAACAACAACACATCAAAACAAATATGCGAAGCTCTCAAACAAAAGTTTCAAGGAAGCAGTAGAGTAAATAAAGCTCAACTACATGCATTAGGCAGAGAATACAAGATAATAACTATGAGGAATGAAGAGAAGATTGAAGACTACTTTACAAGAGTTCTCAAGATAGTATCCAGAATGAAGATTTAAGGCAAGCACCTAAGTTAAGAGATTGTTATTGAAAAAATCTTGGAATCTATAGTACTTGCATATAATCATGTGGTACACACCATTGAAGAAACTCATACTATGAAAAAATGACCATTGAAGCACTAAAAAGTAGCTTAATGGTCTAAGAGAGAAGACTAATCATTGAGCAGACGAAAGAGCAAGTCCTGAGTATAACCAATAAAAGACCTAAATATCCATTGAATGAAACATATAGATGAATGTATCAACACATAATATGAAACATAAGTAGAGGTAGAAAACTAAGAAAACCATATACACACAAATGATGCATATGACTTGTTTCAAATTCTAGAAGCTAGGACAATGCCAAATTGAGTGTCCCATGTGGACAAACCAGAACGCCAATTTCATCAACACTGTATAACCACGCAAAATCAACCTAATAGCTAAAGATAAGGTAACATCCACTAAAAATAAAATATATTGGGCATTAGACTCGAGGTGTAGTAATCACATGAGCAAAAATAGATAAAACGTTTTCAAATTCAATGAAAACTTTAGGTAATATGTTAAGCCAAGTGATAACTCAATACTAAAAGTACTAGGAAATGGAGACATATTAATTCAAATAAAAAAATTTAACCTGATAGTCATTGACATATACTATGTACCTAAACTAAAAAAATGATTTTCTAAGTATTGGAGAACTACAAGAACATAAAGTGAACATCAGTATATAAATAATATGCGTAGATTAAATCATTCTAAAAAGGGAACATTAATAGAAGTCAGCATACTATGTAACATAATGTTCATTGTGGAATACATAATCAAAATACCTAGACAAGGAAATTGTTATCAACTAGATATAAATCAACAATCAGAATTGTGGCATAAAAGATATGTTCACTTAAGTATGAGTGGGATACAACTATTAAAATCTAAGAACATGGTAAGGGAATTGCCAAATGTGCAGTTATTTTCTTAATTGTGTGTACAAGTTGTTTGTTAGGGAAACAACCAAGAACAAAAATTTGATGATAAGCACACCAGATAGAGAGCATGCCAACCTCTTCAGCCGATTCATTCAGATATATGTGGACCCATAACACCAATATCAAGAGAAGTAATGAGGTACATCCTTACCTTTATTAATAATTATAGTAGAAAAACCTGGAAAAGTTTGTTACATGAAAAATTACAAGGATTAGAAATGTTTAAACAATTCAACAGGAGAGTAGAAAAGGAATTTCGATTAAATATAACATGTTTGAGAATATATAGAGGAGGTGAATTTACATAAAATAAGTTTATCGGATATTATAAAAAAAATAAGATTACAAGACAATTAACAACATCCTACACACCTCAGTGAAATGAAGTTGCTAAAAGGAAAAATAGAATTTTAATGAACATGGTAAGAACTATAAGAAGCAAGATTACCTAAAGATTTTTGGGTTGAAGTAGTAAAATGGGCAATGCACGTTAAATCATAGTTCTACAAAATCAGTTAAAGATAAAACTCCCGATGAAGCATGGAGTAGTATAAAACCTTCAGTTGAATACTTTCAAAATTTGAATATATAACATATGTACATGTAAACAATATTAATATAAAAAAACTAGATGATAGGGG
Organism: Trapa bicornis; assembly: GCA_030064425.1. Taxonomy (NCBI): domain Eukaryota; kingdom Viridiplantae; phylum Streptophyta; class Magnoliopsida; order Myrtales; family Lythraceae; genus Trapa; species Trapa bicornis. Next base: position 16,350,981 of record CM057760.1, on the reverse strand, counting down.
CAAAAAATGTATTTTAATAGGATATAGCAAGGAATCTAAGGGTTAGATTATATGATTCAATAAAAAATGCTATAATAATGAGAGATGTGGTATTTATAGAAAATGAAAACTAGAAATGAGATCATTCAAATATAATGAATCAACTTTACCAGTGTATGAAAACTTTGAAATAACAAATAATGTAAAAACTAATTATCAATATACAAACAAAATAATGAAGAACAAAATGAAATAATTGAAAATTCATAGGATCATGAAATTGAAGAAGACATAGAAGTTCAATTAAGATAATCGAAAAAAATAAGTGGTCCACCAAGGTGGACAACAACTATATAATGAGTATTGAACTAGGTGATCAGCAAAAAAAAAATTAGGTGATCCTATTGATTGTAGTGAAGTGCATACAAAGAAATGTTGAAGAGATGCAATTGAGACATAAATAAATTTAGTTACTAAAAACGAAACCTGAGAGCTCACTAAATTACCCAAAGGAGTAAAATGAATATATAAAATAAAATTAAATAAAAAATGGAGGGATTGACAAATATAAGGCTAGACTAGTGGCTAAGGGATACAAACACTAATACAAAGTAGATTACACTAAAGTATTTGCACATGTTGCAAAAATAAACACCATACAATTATTGTTAGCATTATCAGCAATAAACAATTGAATTATTCATCAATTAGATGTCAAAAGTTGGAAGAGACTGTATACATAGAACAACCCGAGTGATATATTAACAAAGGTAAAAAATATAAATTATATATTTTGAAAAATACATTATATATACTAAAAGAATCCCCAAGAACATGGTACAATATAATTAAAAATTTCTTTGTAAATGAAGGTTTTAAAAAATGTTATTGTCACTATTGGTTAAGAGATTTGAAAAAGGACATAATTTGATTGTGAGTCTCTAGGTAGATAATCTAATAATTATGAGTGAAAATGATGCTAAATTATAGAATTTTAATGAAACCACGAAGAAAGAATTTGAATAATGAAGAAAATTACATTATTTTTCGGAAATTAAAATTATACAAGGTGACAAAGGTCTCTATAAATAAAATAAAGTATATAAATGAAATACTGAATAGATTTGATGTGACTTAATAAAAACCTGTAGGAACTCCTATATCTACTAATACAAAGCCTTGTAAAGATAATAGCAACACCAACATAGATAAGACATATTTCAAATAGATATTAGGAGATCTATTTTATTTAACTGATGCTTATCGAGACATCATATATGCTGTAAGTCTCATCAACAAATTCATGGAAAACCCAAATGAACAATATATTTCGAATAGATATTCGGAGATCTACTTTATGTAACCGTTACTTGGCCAGACATTAAGTCTCATCAACAAATTCATGAAAAACCCAAATGAACAATTTATGCAAGCAGACAAATGAATATTCACGTGCTTGAAAGGAACTTGTGACATGTGGTTACTATATACAAAAGAAGATACACCTTTACTCTTCGCTTATACTGACAATGATTTTGCAGAAGATTTATGAGGAGAGAAAGAGTATCTTAGGTTATTTTTTTCTGTTTAAAAATAACTGCATTTCATATCTTTCAAGAAACAACCTATAGTCACACTTTCATCTATTGAAGTAGAATATGTAGCAATTAATAAATGTGCATGTCAAACAATATGGTTAATACACATGCTAGAATAGCTAAATTAAAAACAAATTTAGGCTACTACAATATTATGTGATAATACATCCACTATTAAGCTTTCTAAGAATCCAGTATTACATGGTATGTCAAAACACATAGAGGTTAGGTATAACTATATTAGGGAGCTAGTTCAAAATAAAGTTATTTACAACATTGCTATACAACCAATTATATTGCAAACATTATGAATAACCATTTATCAAATGAAACATTTATAAAATCTAGAAACATACTAGGACATGCATACTAGGAAGAATTTTATGAGCTGAATTTGAGTATTATTAAGCTCACGAGAGGGTATGTAAGCGTAAATCTTTTGCATGCAATGGACATATTGGAAATAGGATAAGAACAAGCACTAACTAATATATTTTGTTGAGTATAAAAATAAAAGCAATATAACAATAACGATAAGAAAAATAGTTTGATAAGAATACAAAGAGGAGCGTCTAAGAAATATAGCGAGATGAAGTTTTCTATAAAAATATCGGGTGGAGAATAAGGAGATCTTCGAAGCTGTAGTTGATCATGGAAAGAAATCAAGAAACTGAGACTGATAAAATAAGAGCAGAAAGGAAAGAATAGTTATTACTACGAGTATGAACTTACCATATTCTAGAACTGAAGCTAAACTTCTCAGATCCTCTAAGAAATCTGTTATACCGATAATATTAAGATTAATCTCAACATAATACTAACCTGAAAGTGGTACTCAAAGTCAGAAGAATAAAGTTTCAAAAGTTCCTTGGGGGAACTACAAGGGAGGCTCGAGAACACTACCTGAAAATTGCATGTAGAGGAAACCCAAGAGAAGACCGAATGAAAATCTCAAGGAAGTCTTCACTTAAATAAGGAAGCCAAAGGGGACAAGATCTGCAGCAGAAATGTCCCAATTAGAGTTATAGGACATTGTACAATACCAAATCTAGAGAAAACTCTACAAAAGGATTTATTGTGCACATTTTTTGATATTGTGTTGTAGAAGGTGGCATGGAGGTAGAAGCATTATCCAATAAAATAGTTATGATAAAATAAAATAGTTCCTTCCACGTTTCATTTAGTTGCAACCAAACTAAAAACCCAAGGCATCATATCAAGAAAGGAACCAAACCGCGTCAGATGCTAATACATTGTGAACAACATCGTATGATATTCTGAATTTGAAAATAGTTTGTGTAATAAGAACAAAACATAAAACAAATAAAATTATTGAATGTTAGTTAAATTTATTTGTAGCACAAGATTATTTTAACTCATCACGCATTGAATCCCCTAGAAGGCAGTTTGATGAAGTGTTTAACGTACACAAATCTCCAACATTTATTTAGTCAACCCTTCATTTTACTAAAAATGAACCACTATTTCTCTCCAACTAAATTCGTTGTGAGAGCACCCGAGACATGTACCCTATCGCACGACAACCACCTTTAGACCAAGGAACAAAGTTCTCCCTTGATTGAAGTGGAAGGTCAACTCAATTTCTTTGACATGAGGCAAGGGTAGTGATACTAAAGTGACTAATAGTATCCCCAATATCATTGCGTATCAATCACCAAGTGAGGAGCCTCTAACACTTGGCAAAACCTCTAGTAGGAGATTTTTAGGGTGGGGAATCAGAACTCTCTACCTGACCAAACCCCCGACTTGACGAGAATATGTTGGTCGCGTTCCCATTCTCCCCGAAATCCATGTAATAAGGATTGTGTCCCCTTCCACAAAGGTAACGATGCTGCCCTATAGGATCGTTAAACTTCTCCCATGCAAATTCATGCACTCAATATCAGAAAAACACTTGTCACCTTCCTTGCATTGTCACTTAGGGGTAGCCCTCACATCGTAGTCTAGCCTTGATTGCTTGATCACTTAGCGGAGTTCATTCCTCCTTAGTCCGACCCTGACGGTGGCTGGCGAGATCATTCATAGCACCTTAGTAGTTTGCTGACGTTCTTCATATGTGAGGAACTTTGGTTGTTAAGTTTTATTACAAGATGGAGAAAAGTCATCTATAATATAACCAAAGGTGGCAATGACAATATCAAGGCATCCAACAACTAAAAATGTAAGCATAAAAGGTACCAAGCTTATCCATCTCTAGAAAAATTGGGTGATAATGTGACATTGTTCGGAAGAATAACCCTTGATAGAAAACTTAGTTGGGGCATGATTATAGGGATTCTAAACAAGGTATAGATTGATAAGTTAAAATCAAAAGTTTAGGTGAGACTATTTATATTTGAAGTGGGGAGCCACATATTGCTTATAAGCTCATCGAGAATATGTGATGGATAATTTATGGATATAATATGTATATTACATAATGGAGTGAAAGTAAAAAGACTAGAGGATATTGATGTAAACTTAGGGGCTATGTTAATCCAAAGCCACAATCTATATCAAAATCAAATTGTAAAAAGTAAATGATGGTAGTATGGATAGCTAGAAAAATTCTTAAAGTGGATGACCTAAATACTCTAGAGGGAATGGGGTATTTTTGAGAGTTCAAGTGCAATGAACCATTGATAGCGGTGGCTTGAATTTCTTCACCCACTAGAGAAGAAATATGGATTCCTTTTGAGTATGAAAGATTGACATTGCTTTACCTTCAACGTGGAAAGATTAATAACGCAACAAGGAAGTGTTGGTATGTCGGAGGGTAGAGAATCATGGGACTTGGATGTGGGCACAATCCTTATGGTTACCAACTACATTTATTAATGGACAAAGTATGTGTCATACCCCTACTCAATTTCGTGATCAATATTGCAATCTACCAATTACATTTTATTGATATTATAATAGTTGGTGCCACACCAATGTATACTCAAAATGATATAAAACTCGTAATATAAAAATATAAAACTTTTTACAAAAATGACAATTTCAGAAAATATAAAAATAATTTATAAACAATACTAAAAAAATGTGTACTGAATATTTATAAAAAAATTGTACCTTTAATTAGCAAGTCTCAACTTCCCTTATTATGGCCAAACTTCTTCTACTTCTTGAAAGGGATATTAGAGGGGTGAACTTTGAATCTCAGGTAAGAGTAACTGACATCAATGTACTCGATTCTACACATACAAAAATATATACAATGGATATTCTTATTTTACTTTGTAAAATAAATTCATGTTCTATTCTCATATTTTATAAAGTTTTAGATTTTCAATCATTTTAACTTTAGTTTAAGTTTTTCAAAAACCTAAATTGAAGACCTCATGTTTTTTTATTCAGGCTTAGATGTTTAACTTTTAAAATTTTGAAACCTTATAAAAGTTTTCATGACAAAAAACACATAAGCGAGTGATGAAATTACGTTATCATCCACTCGTGTTGTTGAGGTACGCTACCAACCACTTGTCTATATGGAATTATGCAATCCATCATAGACATATCCGTTCACTCATGGATGGATATCACACATGCATAAGATGGAGTTACATTTCCATTCCACTTGTGCTTTAGAGCAACTTTACCAACCATCCGTGGTTTGTAGTTAAATTATCGATCACTCGTCTGTATGGAACATAAAAACTTATTTTAACCACCACATACAAATTTGTTCCATCATGTAATGATAATAACTATGAAACATTAGTAGGTCAATACACATGAATGGATATCACACATGCATAAGATGGAGTTACATTTCCATTCCACTTGCGCTTTAGAGCAACTTTACCAACCATACGTGGTTTGAGCTTTTCCTGGGAGTATGGCATGGGTTACTTTAGCGCCGTAGCGCTTGGTACTCAAACATTGGCTTGAGGCATTTTCTCTACCCCTTCTTTAGTTAAATTAACTTTCTATTTGTTCACTCTCATCTATTGATATTATTTCCAAATTATGTTTTATGGGGCGTGGTCCATTTCAAAACTTTCAAAATATTAGGGGGTGTCACAATATTCATATTTTGAATTACAATTCTTTCTTTAAAATATATTGGGGTTATTACTCATTTCTTTCAAAATCATGACCTTAGGCCCATTTCTTAGTAATTATGACCTTATGCTCATTTCCTTCATAAAAATGTGGGTATGGACTCGTTTTCTTAGATTATGGGACTTGACCCATTTCTCCTCAACTATTAGCTTGACCCATTTATTATGATGAGTTCGGTACTAGACTTGTATTTTTAGAAAAAAAATTTGAAAACATATCTTCGTATAGTTTTCATCTTTTTCAAAATATTTTATAAAGAAATACTTGAATTCTAGGAAAATTGTGAGTTATAACACGTCATCGGTCCAATCGGATGTGATGCTAGAATTCTCACTCACTAGTTATCTAAGACTTGTTTGTCTAATGTGAATTTTCAAATCTTCGTGCTCCTCTATGCATGATCAGTTAGGAGTAAGCCATACAATAATATATGTATATTGTAATTTTTCAATAATTATTGTTTCACCCCTAAGAGTGAGTTTTTTGAATCAAATTCACGATTTGTTATAACTAAGTAAGGGAAATCCAAAATTAATAAATCTAAAAAACCCATAACTCACAAGTTCGAGTATGGCATTTGAAAATGTGAGTTCCATTGGAATTGGGCATCCCAACCCATCTCCTTGATGTAGCCCCAATGTCCCTCTCTCTCTATATACACTTTTTTTAGGCCAAATGAGCTTAGGTCAATAAGGTTCACCTGAAAATAATTTTATCTTGGCCCGACTCAATCAGTCATATTTCAAAATCCTAAGATCGGGTTAATTCAACCCAATTTCAACACAACCACTTATTCATCCAACCAACCTAGTTAAACAAACTATCAAACAAATACATTTTTCTTTTCAATTTATTTATTCTCAGCTTGCTCTTTTCCCAATTTCAAACTTTATTGTCACACCCGACCCGGTTTGGTCAGAACCCTATAAACAACCCACCACTCCTCCCAGTACTATAATTAATGTTACATCCGTTATCATAGTATTTGTAGGAGCAAAGCGTAAAACAACGAAAAGAAGTGCATCAAATTATATTTTCTAAAAGATGCCAGAAAATGTAATGCTTTACATAAACTTGTAAGGATAAATAATGTACCGATATGGTAATTCGACTCATAATGTCCTCGAGATATTTTAGACCTGAAAGGGATGGAGGGAGGGGAGAGTATATAACTTAGTGAGTAGGGTTAATTAACATCGTGACTTACTGTCCTTGATTTAGCACATACTCAAAAGTAGAACTTTTATTTTTCTTTTAAAACAAAGGGTTTATAAGATGTGATAAACAAGCTACAACTTGTCCTGCCTTTTTAGAAAATGATTCACATTTAAGTTCACTACTTTTTCCCTTAAGCTTATGGTATGTTCCTTCCTAGTTGGAAGAGTTTTCATAATTTGTTTATGATAGACCTACCATAGTTTTGTATCACACAAACACACAAACACTATTCTCAATAAATGGAACAAACAGTCACAAAATAGACCCTCATAGGCAACAACCTCAATCTATTCCACTAGTGGCCTGAAGCGAATTTACCGTCCACCTTGATGATAGGCTACAAACCTCCACCACATGGTTTGTGTGAGCACCATCGCCCAACCCCCATACCTTATTGCTTCTTTTGTCTTCTATTGACTGATGAGACCTCTACCCCCTTCTTCCTCGGTCTCAATGCGCACAATGCTCCCAGAGCTCGACGACATAATATAACAACACAACTGCCCTTGTGCCAACCTTTTTTTTCCAACAACCCTTAGAACCAACTCTTCTCCGTACCGTACATCTCTTTTTTTTTTGCACGATTGCTATCACATACAAGAGTATTTTGATTCAAGACCTTTATATTTGCGCTGCTAGCCCAACATGCTATGACATGACTTGGGCTTAGCAACTTCAACAAGCATTATCAAGTTGTGATAATTTTAATAGACTCTTAAAATTATATCTTATTTATGGGATTGAACCTATTTCCATTGGCCTTGGGCCCACTTGTATGAGTTTTCAAAACATGGCATTGGGCCCACTTCACTTTAAAAAACTATGGCCTTAGGCCCACTTGCACAGAACTAGATCTAGCCACCGTTGTCGACCATGAGTCTTGCCCATTTCCTACATCGACGGTCGGACTTGACCATCTCCCTTGAAGTGTATCTATACACTATAAAAGGGTTATCCTATTAACATATTTCATTCTTTCTTCAAAAATATAATCCCAAAAAGTTTAAGCAGTTTCGCATAATCAAGGGATTATACTTCTAGAAATTTGTTTTCAAATTAAAGCATATTTATGTGTATGCGTCATCAGTCCAATCGGATTCAATGTCTGTGATCCCACTCACCATATCTTGAGTCTTATTTGTCCTGGAAGATTTCCTTGCTTGATGTGCCTTTCCTTTGCACGAACTTGTAGGTGATTCGTTTTTACAATAAATTGGGCAATTAAGTCCCTTGTAATAAGGTAATTACACTTAAAACCCATAACTTTCTAATATTTACGTTTTGGTCCTTAAGTTATACCTTAACTCCAATTAAGTTCCTAAGATTCTCAAATATTCCATTTGGGTCCCTATTTTCTCAAATTTCCAATTGGGTACATAATTTTTCACTAATTATAGAAAATCTCCCAATATTTCAAAAATTGCAATTAAGTCCCCAAACTTTAAAAAATTACAATTTAGTCCTCCAACTTGAATATCATCAATTCAATCTTAATCCTTCCCAATTGAGTCCTAACATGATTCTAGTCGTCATGCATAATTTAAACCTTGTTCATTAGAATAACATAAATTAATAAAATGCAAGCTTAAAAGAACTTTTAAGCATACCTGACAGATGGTAGATCTTAGTGTTTTCTTTAGTCATGTTTTCCCCTACTCCTAAAAAGGGATATAAAAGAGGGGGTGCGTCACGCCCTGACCCGGTTTGGTCGGATCCCCGTGAAACAACCCACCACTCTCCCGGTTTATTAAGAGATTTCCCGTTCTCTAAACCGTGAGGAGTAAGACATCCTTTTCACCTATATCTTTCTTGGAATTACATTAATCAAAACTAAATACATTAACCTTACATACTTGTCTTACAGGTTTAGCTATCGAAAAGTATTTAAGTGGGTTTTCCCTTAGTTACCTAAAAAGGGGGAAAGGGAGTGGGGTGAGTTCAACAACTCCGTAAATGGGTATTGGGAGAGAGTTTTCACAATTTAAAACATCTTTAATCGGAGTGTGCCGAACTCCTTATTTTCTTTAAAAATATTATTTCCTCAAAATTTGCATTTTTTCAAACCATTTTCATCATTTCCACATCAGGTGTGTTTAACAATCAACACTCGCCCTTCATCAGGAAGGGAATCACACATTCGCTGGGTAGCCCATCCACTGCACCCACTTGTGGCATCGGAGCGACTTTATCGGCTACCTATATAGAAGCCCGTTCACTTCTATCCTAGGTATGAGTGGATGTTTGCGACATCCAACCCTTAAACCCGAAATTAACTCCATGTCCATATGAGGACAAGGACCTCTTCCCGACCCGACCCCAGTCTCATGCAGATGAAGCTATGTCGAGCTTGCCTGACTGCTGGCATGACAAACTGCCCTTATCTCCATCATGTTGTCCAGTAGCCCCTATGATGCATCACTACCCCTCTTGGGCGTCTCGATAGTCTTGAACCTCAAGTGTATGTATAAACAAAAGTTTTCCACAAAGCCATTTATCATTGGTGCCACTAGTCCAACGACCCCGACCCTCAACTCGGCCTGTAGCTATTTATCTAGATCGATCCGTCGACCTGGTCCTGTCGCACTACCGCCATTTCATTGTGTATTGTCGCTCATGTCTTGGTACCATGGTAAAATCACATAATTCATTCATTAAGAATTTTCATGGCTTAAACATCATGTTTGTTTACGAGCTCCTGCTCATGCCAACTGGCCTTGGGCCCACTGCACGTGATTTTCCAAAACTGGGCATTTAGCCCCACAAGTTCCAAAACTGAGACCTCTGGCCTATCTAAGTTGTTCTAGCTCTCATCATGAAGGTCTCTCAAACATTTTTAAGCATTGGCACATAGTCAGGAGAGAACACTTTTGACAAAAATAACCTTTCAACTCATCACACCAACTGGGTATGATGACCTCTTCACTTACAAAGGGTAAGCGTGTTTTCTCCTTCCTTCCAGGAAGTCCATCATACCAACTGAGTATGATCTCTCTACTTAAAATCGGTAAGTAGTTTTTTCGCTTAGTTCTCACATCACTCCAATTGAGTGTGATGTTAAAATCCCACATAGAAGTGGTTTTTCGTTTACAAAGTGCTCGTCATCCCAACCGGGTATGATGTGAATAAACCCACTCACCCGATAATCGTAGTGTATTCCTTCTTAGTCGATTTTTGCCTCCATGCTAGCTTATCCTTGCTGGCATTCCAGTCCTTCGTGTTCCTACACTATGTGGACATTCTTTTCTATTAATATTTGGCGTAACAGCCTTTGTTTCTCCCAAATGAATGTCTAAACTCAAAGTTTTTAGTTAATTGCATTTAGGTCCCTAAAGTTCTTTTTCCTTTACTTTAGGTCCCTAATGCTAACATTTCCCAAATTGAGTCCCGAAGCTTCCAAAAATTCACTTTGGGTGCTCAATTTACTCAAAATCATTTATGGGGTTCAAGTTTTCCAAATTTCCAATTGGGTCCCCAACTTTTCAAAAATTACCATTTTACCCTTACATTACAAAAATGACAATTTGACCCCAATTATTTTAAAAAAATTGACCAATTGGTCCTTCAACATCCTTTTCATGGCTAATTGACACTCAATTTTGGAAAATTACAATTTGGTCCCTCAATTTTAGAAACCTCCAAATTTTCCCAAAGTTTTCTCCCTTTCAAACTAGCCAAATTTGATTTCATCATATTGACCATCCAATTGGGGTTAATTGCTCCATTGAAGGTATGGATCTGTTCCTACACTTCCATATGATTCAATTGAGCTTTGAACCGCATCATTTGGGTTCGAATTGAGCTCATACGGAGCTTCGCTTGAAAATAGAGCGTAGAGAGAGAAAGCTTCGAAAGCTTAGCATCGGAGGTGCAGCGGTCTAATCTCTCTATCAGGAAAGATAGCTCTCTTCTTGAAGTATATTCTAGGATAAAGAATTCCTAGAATTGACCTCAAATTGAGGGAGAATTTAGTATGTGAAATTCTATAGTTTCTCTCTCTAACTCCAACTTGTAACAACTGAGGAGGGCTAAATTGGCTAACCTTGCAGCTAAGTTGAGCTCATCGAAAGGCTATGGGGATGTTGGAAGAGCTTGGTTGGCATGAGAAGGGCTGAATTCGGCTGTTTTCATCTCGACTGAAACATGGCAACTTTGGTCCATCGGAGCTGATTCATTGTTTGATTACGTCGGTGCTTCTCCAGCGATCCTCAAATCGAATGGAGGTTGCTATTAGATAGCTGACTTCCCCTGTAGTCTAAAGAATCCAACCTCACCTTCTGAGGTTGAGAAAAATGCCCAAGTCGGAGCTCTGGTTCGAGCTTCATTGGAAATTGGAGCAATTGAGAGAGAATTGAGTTTTCAAGTGTGAGGAGAGTAAATGAAGATGAGCTCTTTATATAGGGAGCTCAAGGACTCTATGGCCATCTGTTTGGCACCATTATGGTGCTCATTCATGGCCCGAAATGCCCTGAACGAAGGCGATTCAACTTCACTGGCACTGTCTGTTCTTCCGGTGAGTGAACAGTGTTGTCATCTGAAGGAAGAAGATGATATTGTTATGAACCGGACCAGACCGGTCTAAACTAGGTTCAATGCTTAAGTTGGCTGGTTCAGGCCCAATTCGACCGAGTTTTTCAAAATTAAAAATTTCTAAATTCATCTAAATTTATTCTCTATGCAATGGGCTTCAATTCCCCAATTTGAATATTTTAAGCCACCTAGAAAAATGAATTTAGAAACTGATTCAATGATCGTTCAAACAAGTTCAGGTCTGGTTTTCTTTTCCAAATTTTCCTCAAGTCCTTTTCCATGATTTTTATTCGCCTTTAGGTCAGTCAGGATTTGGAAATTTCCCAAATTTCCCTTTCTCTAATGGTTGGGGTTTGTGAACCATCTCAGTTTTATTTTGATAAATGACCGGTTCTTTCCCTGGTTTTCTTATTATAAATGGACGGGATTTAGAGGGTGAGTTCTACAAATCAGTTAGTGGGGGTTGGAAATATATTTTCAAAATAAATCGTTTTAACTAATTTGTGCCAGGGTTATTGTTTTCTTTCAAAGAAAGTTTTTCTCACATTCCGGTTATCAAAACCTTTTTCCTCATTTTCACATTAGGTGCGTTTAATAGATAACACACGCCCTTCATCAGGAAGGGAACACACATTCGCAAGTGCAGCCCATCCACTACACCCACTTGTGGCTCGGAGCGTCTTTACCGGCCACCAAGATAGAAGCTCATCCACTTGTACATTGGGTCTGAGTGGACATTTGTGACATCCAACCCTCAAACCCGAAATCAACTCCGTGTCCGTATGAGGACAGAGACCTCATCTCGACCCCACCCTGGTCTCATGCGCAAGAAGCTACTCCGAGCTTCGTGACTACTGGCACGACGAACTGCCCTTATGTCCACCATGTCGTCCAGTAGCCCTTTGGATGCATCACTACCCCTCTTAGGCATCTTGATGGTCTTGTACCTCAAACGCATGCACAGAACAATAGTTTTCACATAGCCATTTATCTTTGGTGCTATTGGTCCAACGACCCTGACCCTTAACCCGACCTACAGCTATTTGTCTAGGCCAGTCCGTTGACCTACCCCTAACGCATTTCTGCTAGTCCATCTAGTATTGTCGGTCCTAACTTAGTTCCATGGCAAAATCACACATCAATTCCATTAGAGTTTTCACATCTTTCTCAATTCAAGTTTGTTTATGAACTCCTGCTCATGCCCATCCACTACACCCACTTGTGGCTCGGAGCGTCTTTACCGGCCACCAAGATAGAAGCTCATCCACTTGTACATTGGGTCTGAGTGGACCTTTGTGACATCCAACCCTCAAACCCGAAATCAACTCCGTGTCCGTATGAGGACAGAGACCTCATCTCGACCCCACCCTGGTCTCATGCGCAAGAAGCTACTCCGAGCTTCGTGACTACTGGCACGACGAACTGCCCTTATGTCCACCATGTCGTCCAGTAGCCCTTTGGATGCATCACTACCCCTCTTAGGCATCTTGATGGTCTTGTACCTCAAACGCATGCACAGAACAATAGTTTTCACATAGCCATTTATCTTTGGTGCTATTGGTCCAACGACCCTGACCCTTAACCCGACCTACAGCTATTTGTCTAGGCCAGTCCGTTGACCTACCCCTAACGCATTTCTGCTAGTCCATCTAGTATTGTCGGTCCTAACTTAGTTCCATGGCAAAATCACACATCAATTCCATTAGAGTTTTCACATCTTTCTCAATTCAAGTTTGTTTATGAACTCCTGCTCATGCCCACTGGTCTTGGGTCCATTGCACGTGATTTTTCCAAAATCGGGCATATAGCCCCACAAGTTCAAAAACTGAGGCCTCTGGCCTATCTGAGTCGTTCTAGCACCGGTCAAGAAGGTATCCCAAAGAGTTTAAGCATTGGCACATAGTCAGGAGAGAACACTTTTGACAAAAATGGCAATTTGGCCCCAAATCTTCAAAAAATCAACTAATTGGTCCTCCAACATCTTTTTCATGGCCAATGGGCCCTCAATTTTACGAAATCCCTAATTTCCCCCTTTCAAACTGGCCAAATTTGATTTCTACAAGTTGACCATTCAATCGAGGTTAATTGCTTCATTTGGAAGTGTAAATCAGTTCCTACACTTCCATACGATCCAATTGAGCTTTGAATTGCATGAATTGAGGCAGCAATGAGCATAAACGGTGCTTTGCCGAAAAACTATGCGTAGAGAGAGAATGCTTCAAAAGCTTATCGTCAGAGGTGCGGTGGTTCAAGCTCTCTATGTAGGCAAGTAGCTCTCATCTTGAGGTTTCTACTAGGATCAATAATTTCTACAATTGACCTCGAATCGAAGGATAATTTAGTTAGTGAATTTTCACCATTTCTCTCTCTAATGCCGACTGTAAATGACAGAGGGGGCCAAAGTGGCTTACCTTTCAGCTTTGTTACAGTTGTGTGAGGGCCATGTGAGTATTGGGAGGGCTTGGTTTGGTTGGAGGAGGGCTGAATTTAGCCGATTTCAGCTCATACTAAATAGGGCAGCTTCGGTCCTTCAAACCTGCTTCACTATTTGATTTCGCTGGTGCTTCTCCAATGGTCCTCGGATCGAACGAAGTTGCTAGCAGGTAGTTGACTTCCCCCGGAGTTTAAAGAATCCAACATCACCTTTTGAGGCTAAAAATACTACCCAAGTTGGAGCTCTGGTTTGAGCTTCATTGGAAAATGGAGCAGTTGAGAGAGAATAGAGATTTCAGGTGTGAGGAGGATGAATGGAGAGGAGCTCTTCATATAGGGAGCTCGGGGACTCTTTGCCCGTTTCACATCTTTTTCAATCTTATCCATGCCCTAAAATGGTCTGAACGAAGACATTTTTCCTTCATTGGTGCTGTCCGTTTTCTGCATTGAATGAACAGTACTGTCATCTGAAGGATGAAGACAACACTATTTCGAACCGGTCCGACTGGGTTCAATGCTTAAACCGACTGGTTCAGGCTTGATTTGACTTATTTTCTCAAAATTAAAAATTTCTAAATTTATCTAAATTCATTCTCTATCCAATGATTGCTTCAATTCCCTAATTTGAATATTTTAAGCCACTTAGAAAAATGAATTTAGCAACCGGTTCAATGATGGTTCAAACTGGTTCACCTAAACCGGTCTGGTTTTCTCTTCCAATTTGTCCCAAGGTCCTTTTCCTTCATTTTTATGACTCTTTGAGTCACTTGGAGTTTTTTGATTACCCATTTTTCCCTTTCTCTATCGGTTAAGGTTCATGAACCAATTTAGTTTTCTCTCTTGTGTTGACTGGTTCTTTCCCCGATTTTCTTATCTTTAAGGGACGGGGTTTACAACTCTCCCCTTCTTTTAGGGTTTTTGTCCCCAAAACTAAGTCATTCGTCATTTGCGTTAGAAGTGACTTTCCTTGTTATTCTCCTAGGGTTTGCTCGGTGTGCTATCTCTTTGGCTACTCCTTTCATCTAGTCCTTTAGCCACGTACGTGAGAAGTCTTTCTTCCTTTATATCTTCCATTCACTCCACGGAGTGTATCATGATTAGTCACGTTCAAATTACCCATCCCCAAGTATCTCTTTAAGTCTCCTTCTTACTCCACTCAGGGTATGACTCTTCTCCTTAAGGGTATTATTCGTGTCATTTTGGTTGGATGTTCTATATACATTTGATCGTCCCTATTTTCCCTTCATTTTCCTATATTGTTGATGCTCTTAGTTTAGTACCCTTTTTTACTCTTTGTCCTTACTCCTATGGGTTTTGATATACTTTCTTCCTTATCTTGTTTGGTCCTTCCTCCATATTTGGTTTACCACGATTCTAGTTCTAATTCTTAAGTTTGACCATCGGACTCAGTCCTACTTGGATCACTCTACTTGGAACTATTGTCACCACATGTTCCTCACAGTATGATCTTTTTTTGGAATTATCTTTACCCCTTATGGTTTCTAGAATGTGTATCATAGACAATGGTTTATGCCCTTCCATCCGTTCAGGAGCCGTAGGGCTTCGCTCCTTCCTACTACTCAGTAGCGGTTCCCATCTACTTCCTATGTAATTCCAACTATCCTTTAACTTTCCTGATAATAGAATCATGTCGATTCTTTTTTTTTTTCTACTCATTCCTTACCAACTTTCCTATGGCTTTTCCCTTGGTTCCAACCGTCCATTTCTAGCTTACTGACACATTGGGATCCTTTCTCACTCACGTCCTTCCTCATTTACTCTGGCATATTTTTCTCAATGGATTTCCTTACCTCCATCCTTTCTTGCTTGCTTGTGACCATTCACCATTCCTCATTTCGGGTTGACCCCTTTTTCAGTCTACGTATTGATTCATTTCTCTACAATGTCCTTCTAGGTAAGGCCTTCCCCTTTAAGGTTATACCTTCGATCTTCTTACTTATTGCTTGAAAGTCTCTTCCCTTTACTTCTCTACAATTTCTTTATTTTGGGACATGTGCCCATTTTTAATCCTCCGTTGTCTTAAGATTTCATTTCATCCCTTATCCCTTATCCAATGCACCTCGGGTTTTCGGGTCTTATTTCGTGTATTCCCCACTATACCTAACTGTCATTCTTTAGGCTCCATTAAGTGAACGTGGACCACGACAAGTCTTGATGTCTATGGTCATTTCAGCACCCACTTCTTAATTTGAGGCTTATTTCTCCCAAGATTTCTCAGTTAATCCTTCCTCTATATCCTTATTATGGGCAATGCACCCCTTTCTTACCTATACGTCATCTTTTGATGCTATATTCTCATTTACCCATTCCTTGGGTTTTACCTTACTCCTTGAGTTCTGGGTAAACTTCCCTTGTAAATGGTCCTTTATTACCAACTTGCATTCCATTTGAAATTTACCTTCTATTCCACATTAGTTGGATACATTACTTCTCCGCTGGAATATATATGCCTCTTTAGGGCTCCTTTCTTTGGTAGTCTTCCTCCTCTTTCCCCTAGATTTCCTCTTTCCTTCATCTTCTTGATTATCTATCTTAAGTTTACCTCTTGACATCCTTGATGTCATTCCATCCGACTTATTCTTACATTGGGAGTTTCGCTAGCACATCCCTTATCCTTGTCTTTTATCCCAACTTGTTATTCACTACAATTTTTATTCCTATAGGTGAAGGGTTCTCAGTCTTTTTCCCTCTCAAGGTTGTTCCATCCCCTTCTGAGAGTTTACTTAATCCTTTCCATGGTTTGGGTTTGGTCATCGATTAGTTCTCGGCTATTTATCTCTCCAAGGATTTCTACATCCTTCTTTTTCCAATGTTTTGGCCTTTCCACTTTTCCCTTCCTTGCTGAAATTTAAATTTATGGCCGTCTCGAGGGTCAGTTCATTAACTTCCTCGCTCCCACTATTCTCCTGTTCCATTTGTCTTAACACCATTGTTCTTTCTCTTGTCCTCAAGGCCTATCCCGTTGTCCTTTCTAGGGTGTAATCCTTACTATATTTTTTTTTCCTTCATAGGACATCATTTATTCTCTTTGATCATTTCATTATTTCTAGTTGTCTCCCACTTGACTCCTCTCCTTTTTCCAAAGAAAGTCGCACCTATCATTGATAGGCATCCTTACCTACTTATGCTCCTTCTTGGTTCTCTTATTTCGGGTTATGCCTCTTATGATCCACTCTTCAGTTCTTTAGCTTGGGATTTTCTTCTCATGGTCTCACTTCCCACCTTCATCCTTGTCCTTAAGAACTTCCATCGTAGAATTTCCACGTCCAACCTTGTTAACGCTTTTTGAATGTTTTTCCTTCTTTCCTTTCTTACACCCTTCTAACATCGGTATAGTTATCCGCCCTTAATCCTTCTTCATTCTCAAATTCCCTTCTTGTTCCTTATCCTTCCTTTGAGGAGTTCATGATTGGAGAGGGTTTCTAGCACTCTTTGTTTTGTCCATCTGCCTATTAATAGCTCTATTGAGGGCACTTGTGCATTTCCTTAGAGTTCTCTTCCTAGGACACTTCTTTCCCTCTTCCTGCTTATCGTTTCTTATCCTAGAGTTACCTGAAGAGGTTTTCCACGTTCTTCCTTTATGAGGGGGTTCTTGCACCTTACCTCTCATCTTGGTTATCTCTCATACTCTTGGTTCTTCTTAGAGGTAATCCTCTTGATTTCCTAACTCTCGTATGAGGACTCTTTCTCCATCCCTTATGGTCCTTAGGTTTTCCTCTACTACTCCTGCACCTTTTGATGCTTACTTCCTTTACACGGGACCTCACACTTTTTCTTCCTCCTACTCTTTGATTAGGGTATGTCCTTTTTGGTGATTCTAGGTAGACTCTTGGTCCTTCTCTTAGAAACTCCTTTCCCAGTCTTGTTGCATTGTTACTCCACGTTCCTAGCTCTTGTGTGGGAACTTATTTAGGTTGACTACCTTATTGTTTAACTAGAGGTGGCCTTTAGTCTTCTTCCTTAGATGGTCTTATCTCTATCTACTACCCCGATCATGTTTGGTATACTTCCAATCTGCAGTTGTACTTGTCATTATCAAGAGATTAACTTTTAATTAAGAAAAACTGAGCTTTTATTCATTCAAAGAGGTATTTTCTTGCCGTACTTGGCTTATTATAGGAATTCACTACTTTCTAGTCCCTTGGAGTCATAGGCCAGGAGTTAGCTTATGAAGGTTTCAGGATTCATGGTCCAAAGGCTCTGATGAACTAGTTGAAGTCCATCCATACTCCCGTTGGACTTCCCTAATAGGACGAACTTGATGAATCACCTCGTGTCCGTACCTTCTTAACACCTCAGCCTCATACTCGTAGGTCCACTTCATCCATTGGGAGGGGTCGAAGTTGGATTGAACTGGTGGGGGTACTTGGTGGACTTTCATAAAGGTGGCGTGGGCATCCCAATAATTGTTAGAGACCTCCTTCTTGGTTGGAGTCCTTTTTGGATGTCGTGGGGCTAGAGGGGGTGTCAGGCTCCTTGGAGGAAGGATAAGTTCTTCCTGTCTTTGAGGAGGATATATGATGCCTTCTGGCTCTAATAGGGCTCCAACAAGTTTCCTATACTCTTCAACCATATCCTTGAGCACCCTCTTTTCACCCCAAAGAATTGTTGAATGACTACCTCTCTGGGGGTAGGCATCTTTTTCACTATCTCATGTGGGGTATGGTTCGCCCGACGAACTTCCTAGGAACTCTTCTTCCTACAGAGTAGTTAAGTTTTCGTTAGTGTCTGGGCTTAGTATTGACAATGCTTTGAAGGGAACCAATATCTGATACCACTCAAGTTGTCATACCCTGACCCAGATTGGTCGGATCCCCATGATTAACCCACCGCTCCCTTGGTTTAAGAGGGGTTTCCCCTTCCTTTAATCAAGTGGAGCCATGTCATGCCCCGACCCGGTTTAGTTGGATCCCTATGAACAACCCGCCACTCTCCCAGTTTATTAAGTGTTTCCCCCTTCTCTAAACTGTGAGGAGTAAGGCGTCCTTTCCACCTATATCTTTCTTGGAATAACATTAATCAAAACTAAATACATAAACCTTACATACCTGTCTTGCAGGTTCAGCTATCAGAAAATCTTTAAGTGGGTTTTCCCTTGTTTACCTGAAAAGGGGTAAAGGGAGGGGGTGAGTTCAACCATTTTCCTCATTTCCATATCAGGTGTGTTTAATAATCAACACATGCCCTTTATCAAGAAATGAATCACACATTCGCAAGGTAGCCCGCCCGTCCACTGCACCCACTTGTGGTGTCGTAGTGACTTTACCGGCCACCTAGATAGAAGCCCGTCCACTTCTACCCTGGGTATGAGTGGATGTTTGTGACATCTAACCGTCAAACCCGAAATCAACTCCGTGTTCATATGAGGACAGAGACCTCATCCTGACCCCACCCTAGTTGTCACGCCCCAACCCAGTTTGGTTGGATCCCCGTGAACAACCCGCCGCTCTCTCGGTTCAAGAGGAGTTTCCTCCTTGCTTAACTCTCAATGAGCTAGGCGTAATTTCAACCTTGTTCCTTGGAAAGACATATCAAACAAAATGCAAGCTTAAGGAAAATTAAGCATACCTAACAGAGGGTAAGACACGGTGTTATTCCTAGTCATTTTCTCTTTTCCTAAAAAAGAAATAGAAAATAGGGGTGAGTTTCTACAACTCAGTGAATGGGTTTTCGAAAATTAACTTTTAGGAAAAAGATTTGTATTGGAGTGTGCCAAACTCCTTATTTTCTTTCAAGAATACTTTCATTTCAAATTTATGTTTTTATCACTATTTCTTATTAATCACGATATGTTATTACCCAACACACATCATTCATCATGAAGGTCAATCACACAATCGCAGGATAGCCCGTACATTGAACCCACTTATGGCGTCGGAGCGACTTTACCAGCCATCTAGACAGAAACACGTCCACTTCTACCCTGAGAATGAGTGGATGTACGCAACGTCCAACCCTCAACCCCAAAATCAATTCTCCATGTTTGTATGAGGATAGAGACCTCATCCCGACCCCACCCCGGTCTCGTGTGCAATGAAGCTACATCGAGCTTTGCAAGGTCACTTGGTCTAATGAACTGCCCTTATATCCACTAGGTCGTCCAGGGCCCTAGGACACATCACTACCCCTCTTGGGCATCTTGAAGGTGCTATACACATCGTGCATGCACAATCAGTATTTTCATCTCATGCATTATAATCTATGGTGCCACTGGTCCAACGGCCCCGACCATCAACTCAACCTGCAGCCATATGTCTTGACTAGTCTGGAGACCTATCTTGTCGCACTGCCACTAGTTGACTAAATATGTCGGTCTTGTCTTGGTACCATGGCCAAACAATTCATTTCCTTAAATTTTTATGGCATATATCTCATCTTTGTTTATGAGCTCATGCTTGTGCCAATTAGCATATGGCCCACTGTTTGAGATTTTCAAAATCGGGCATATTAGCTCCCAAGTTTCAAAACCGAGGCCCCCAACCTATAAGAGCAATTCAAGCTCCTATCAAGAAGGTCTCCCAAATCATTTAAGCAGTGGCACACAGTTAAGGGAGAGCACTTTTGACAAAAATATGTTTTTAGCTGTCCATCATACCGACTGGGTATAATGACATCTCCGTTCATAATTGATGAATGGGTTTTCCACTTCCTTCGAGTAAGTTTCATCATACCAACAGGGTATGATCTACTTACAACCGATAAATAGTTTTTTCGCGTGATTTTCACATCACACCTCTAAGTTGTGATGTTTGAAATACCACTAAGTAATGTGTTTTCATTTCGAGGTACTTATCATCCCCAACCGGGTATAATATAAAATCCCACTCACCTGATCATGCAGTGAAATTCCACTTAGTCGGTTTCCGTCCCTAGCAAGTTTAACTTCAGCTGGCGTTCCTGATGTCTCATTTTCCTACACAAAATGAACATAGTTGTTTATTATTCTTTGGCCTAATAGCCTTCATTCATTCCAAATAAATGAGAACCAACTTTTTATTTATCTACAATTAGGTTCCAAAAGTTATTTTTCTTTAACTTTGAGTCCCTAATGCCGATTTTTCCTCAAATTGAGTCTCGAACTTTTAAAATTTATCTTAGAACCTCAATCTATTCAAATTCGCAAAAGGGGTTTAACTTCTCACATTTCCAATTTGGTCCCCCAACTTTTCCAAAATTACCATTTTGCCCTTCCTTTACAAAAATGGTAAGTTTCACCCCAAAAATTCTAAAATTCCTCAATTGGCCCTCTAACATTCTTATCATGCCCAATTGACCCTCAATTTTAGAAAATTGCATTTTATTCCTTCAAAATTTTGAAAATCTCTAATTGCTCCAAAATTTCCCCCAATTTCAATTGACTAACACAGCTGAATTTGATTTCGTCAAATTGACCAAGCAAATACCACTAATTGTTGAAATTGAAGTTAAAATTAAGTTTCTACATGTTCGTACGATTCCATAGAACTTTGAATCGCAAGTTTTAATGCCAAAATGCGCTCAAATAGAGCTTCGCCGAAAAACAAACTATAGAGAGAGAAAGCTTTGATTGCTCACCGGTAAGGGCACGACAGTCTTAGCTTTCTATTTAGGCAAGTAGCTCACCTCCTGAGGTTACTCCTAGGATCAAGAATGACATCAATTGATGTCGAATTGGATTAGAATTCTATCATTGAAATTCGGCCGACTCTCTCTTTAACACTAATAGAAAATTGTAGAGGGGAGCCGAATTGGCTTACCTTTCGGTCCTAATTCGGCCGTGAGAGGGTTGAGAAAGTGTTGGGAGGGCTTGGTTTGGCCTGAGGAGGGCTCAAATTGGCCGATTTCAACTTGGCCAAAACAGGGCAGCTTCTGTCCACCTGGAGGTGCTTCACTATTCGATCACGCTAATGCTTCTCCGGCGACTCCCAAAATGAATGGATGTTACCATCGTGTAGCTGACATCTCCCTGATTCTGAGCCCAACCTCACCTTCTTTGACTCAGAAATGACCCTATATCAGAGCTCTGGATTGAGCTTCACCGGAAAACTACGCAGCTGAGAGAGAGTGAGCTTTTCAGGTGTGGAGAGGATTAATGGAGAGGGGCTTTTTATATAGGGAGCATGGGGACTCGTCGACCGTTCGTTTGGCACCTTTATGACAGACATTGATTGCCTGAAACGTATTGAACGGCGATGTTTATTGTTCATCGGTGCTAATTTGATTTTCCGGCGAGTGAACAGTGCTGTCATTTGAAGGAAGAAGATGACACTGTTCCGAACCGGACCGGACCTGTCCAAACCGGGTTCTAAGCTTAAACCGGCCGGTTCACCCCCGATTTGACCGAATTTTTCAAATCTAAAAATTTTTAAATCCATCTAAATTTATTTTCTATCCAATGGTGGCCTCAAATCTCAAATTTGAATTTTTTAGGCCACCTAGAAAAATGAATTTAGCATCTGGTTCAATAGTGGTTCAAACTGATTCAATCCGGTTCACCTGAACCGGTTCGATTTTCATCTTTGAATAATCCTAAAGTCCTTTTTCATGACTTTTGTTCCTAAATTTCCTGGTTTGCCTCCTCTCTATAAGCTTCGGTTCATAAACCAGCTTGGTTTCTTAAGCTGGTTCATTCTAGTTCGGGTATGGTTCAACCAAACCGGTTTGGTTTCTCTCTCTCAATTTGTCCTAACTTTCCTTTACAAGGTTTAGGAACCTCTTTGGGTCACTTTGGAGTTAAAATTCCTCCAACTTGCCCATTCCCCAATAATGGACTTATGAACCAGTTCAGTTTTCTCACTTAGTCAGACCGGTTCTTTTCTTGGTTTTCCTTAACTCCAAGGAGCGAGGTTTACACTGGTCATGCACATGAAGCTATATCGAGCTTTCTAGACTAATCGCATGACAAACTTCCCTTATCTCCACCATGTCGTCTAGTAGCCCCTATGACGCATCACTACCCCTCTTGGGCATCTTGATGGTCCCGAACCTCAAGTGCATGCACAAACAAAAGTTTTCACAGAGCCATTTATCTTTGGTGCCACTGGTCCAATGCCCCCGACCCTTAACTTGACTTGCAACTATTTGTCTATAACGGTCCGTCGACCTCGTCCTGTCACACTGCTGCTAATCCATCAAGTTTGTCGGTCTTGTCTTGGTACCATGGAAAAATCACATAATTCATTCATTAATAATTTTCATGGCTTAAACATTATGTTTTCATGACTTAAACATCATGTTTGTTTACATGATTTTCCAAAACCAGACATTTTAGCCCTCAAGTTCCAAAACCGAGGCCTCTGGAATATCTAAACTATTCTAGCTCTCGTCAAGAAGGTCTCCCAAAATTTTTAAGCATGGGCACACAATCATGGGAGAACACTTCTGACAAAATAATTTTACATTCATCACACGAACTGGGTGTGATGACATCTACGCTTACAACCGGCAAGCGGGTTTTTTCCTTCCTTCCCAGAAGTCGATCTTACCAACCGGGTATGATCTCTCTACTTACAACCAGTAAGTAGTTTTTTCGCATAGTTCTCGTATCACTCCAACCAGGTGTAATGTTAAAAATTCCACATATAAGTGGTTTTACATTTTTGAGGTGCTCATCATTCCAACTGTGTATAATGTGAATAAACCAACTCACCCGATAACTGAAGTGCACTCTTCTTCAGTAGGTTTCCACGTCCATGCTAGTTCATCCTTGCTGTTGTTTTGGTCCCTCATGAACCTACACGATTTGGACATCCTTATCTATTAATATATGGCACAACAACCTTCGTTCTCTCATGTATAAACGACTAGACTCAAAATTTCTAGTTAATTGTACATAGGTCCCTAAAGTTCTTTTTCCTTGACTTTAGGCCCCTAATGCTAACTTTTCTCCAAATTGAGTCCCAAAACTTTCAAAAATTCACTTTGGGTCCTCAATCTACTCAAAATTGTTTGAGGTCGTTCAAGTTTCCCAAATTTCCAATTTGGTCCCCAACTTTTCAAAAATTATCATTTTGTCCGTACTTTACAAAAATGGCAATTTGACACCAATTATTTTAAAAAATTGACCAATTGGTCCTCCAATATCTTTCTCATGGCCAATTGGCCCTCAATTTTTGGAAATTACAATTTGGTCCCTCAATTTTACGAAATCCCCAAATTTCCCCTTTTCAAACTAATCGAATTTGATTTTATCAAATTGCTCCAATTGATGGTATGGATCAGTTTCTACACTTCCATACAATTCAATTTAGCTTTGAACCATGTCATTGGTGTCTGAATTTAGCTCAAATGGAACTTCACCAGAAAATAGAGTGTAGAGAGAGAAAGCTTCGAAAGCTTACCATCGGAGGTGCAACGGTCCAATCTCTCTATCAGGAAAGATTACTCTCTTCCTAAGGTATCTTCTATGATCAAGAATTCTTATGATTGACCTCGAATTGTGGGAGAATTTTGTTAGTGAAATTCTATAGTTTCTCTCTCTAACTTTGTCCTACAATGACTAAGAAGGGACAAATTGGCTTACCTTTCAGCTCAATTGAGGTCGTCTAAGGGCAGTGGGGATGTTGGGAGGGCTTGGCTTGGCCGGAGGAAATTCGACCAATTTCAGCTCGGCCTAAATAGGGCAGCTTCAGTTCGTGGGAGCTGCTTCACTATTTGATTACACCGGTGCTTCTTTGGCGGTCCTTGGATCAAACGAAGGTTTTTATTAGATTGTTGACTTCCCCTAGAGTCTAAAGAACCCGACCTCACTTTTTGAGGTTGAGAAAAATGCCCAAGTTGGAGCTCTGGTTTGAGCTTCACTAGAAAGTGGAGCAGTTGAGAGAGAATGAAGTTTTTAGGTGTCAGGAGGATGAATGGGGAGTAGCTCGGGGACTCTTTAGTCATCCGTTTGGCACATTTATGGTGCTCATTCATAGCATGAAACGCCCTGAACGGAGGTGATTCAACTTCATCGGTGCTGTCCGTTCTTCCGACGATTGAATAATGTTGTCATCTGAAGGAAGAAGGCGAAATTGTTTCAAACTAGATCAGACCGGTCCGAACCGAGTTCAATGCTTTTACCGGCAGGTTCAGGCTCGATTCAACCAAGTTTTTCAAAATTAAAAATTTCTAAATTAATCTAAATTCATTCTCTATCCAGTGATGGCTTTAATTCCCCACTTTGAATATTTTATGCCACCTAGAAAAATGAATTTAGAAACCAATTCAATGTTGGTTCAAACAGGTTCAATCCAATTCAGGTCCGGTTCACCTGAACTGGTTTGGTTTTCTTTTTCCAATTCATCCCAAAGTCCTTTTCCATGACTTTTATGACTATTTAGGTCACTTGAGATTTGTTAATTTCCCTTTTTGCCCTTTCTCTATCGGTTAAGATTCATGAACCAACTCAGTTTTCTCTTTAGAAATGACAAGTTCTTTTCCAAGTTTTATTATTTATAAAAGGACGGGGTTTACAACTCTCCTCTCCTTTTAGGGGTTTTGTCCCCAAAACAATTATATGTCAAACAAATGAAGGTACCCATCCCTCATCACACTCTTGGTCTCCCATGTCTCTTCTTGCACGGGGCCGTTCTGGTAAAGAACCTTGACCATAGGAATTCTCTTATTCCTCAAGTTCTTGTCCCTCCTGTAGATTATTTGTATTGGTTCTGCTTGATAGGTCAAGTTCTCTTCTAGCTTCTGTGGAGGTTGGTCCAACACATGGCTAGGATCATGCTGATACTTCCGAAGTACCGAGATATGGAATACATCATGTATTCTTTGTAAGTCTGGAGGTAGTTCCAATTTATATGCCATCGGTCCTATCCTTCGAACTATTGTGTAGGGACTGATGTACCTTGGTTTCAACTTCCCTCATTGTTGAAACCTAAGTATTCCCCTCTATGGAGATACTTTTAGGAATACTTGGTCTCCCACATCAAACTCTAGATCTCTCCTCCAATGATCAGTGTAGCTCTTTTGCCTGTTCTGAGCAGCCTTAAGTCGACTCCTGATTATCTTGATCTTTTTCTGTTGCATCCTTGATAAATTCAACCCTTTCTAGCTTTCCTTCCCCCACTTCTTCCCAAAATAAGGGGGTACGACATGGTCATCCATAGAGGGCCTCATAAGGGGCCATTTAAATACTAGCCTAATAACTATATTTGTACGCAAATTCTATCAAGCATAAGTATTCCTCCAAACCCTTATCCATAGTTGTACACAGGTGTTAGCATGTCCTCTAGGGTTTGGATCGTTCGCTCAAACTATCCATCGGTTAGAGTACTCATGTGGAGCTTAGTTCCCAAGGCACTTTGCAAACTTGGCCAGAACCTTGAGGTAAACTGAGGGTCTCAATCCGACACTATGCTCACTAGGATGCCATGGGTCTCACTATTTCCCTCATATATAGGGTGGCTAGTTGTTCCATTGAATCCGTCACTCTTATAGGTAGGAAATGGGCGAACTTGGTCAATCTATCCACAATGACCCAAATTGCATCTCGTCCCTTCCTAGTCACAAGTAGTCCCATGACAAAGTAAATGGTGATGTGCTCTCATTTCCATTCAAAGATTGGCAAGGGTTGTAGTAGTCCTGATGGTTTTTGATGCCCAACTTTAATCTGCTAACAGGACAAGTATCAGGCTATGTATTCCGCAATATCCCTCTTCATTCCCTTCCACCAATAACCTTGTTTGAGGGTGCGATATATCTTAGTACTACCCAAATGCATCGCATATACATAATCGTGTGCCTCTTCTAGAATTAACCTCTTTAGTTCCTTATCTTGAGGCACACACACTCTACCCTTGTAGGTTAATACTTCATCACCTCGAATGTCGTAGCCCGGTTTCGTTCCTCTGTTAACCTGATCCAAATAAGATTGGAGTTCTTTATCCACATTTTGCTGGACCTTAATTTTCTCTGTTAGGTTGGGTCTCACCACTACGTCAGCCATCAAGCATTTCTCTCTCTTGTCCATCTTAAGGTCCACCTCCATTCTTCCCAAGTGTTGCAATAAGGGTAAGTAACTTGTCTTTATTTGCGCTGCCTCAGTTTGGTATTTGTGAATTAGGGCATCTTCCACTATGTTGGCCTTCGTAGGGTGATTATCACAAGGTCATAGTCCTTAACCAATTCCAGCCATCTCATCTAGTGGAGGTTCAACTCCTTCTAAGTTAAGAAGTATTTAAGACTCTTGTGATTAGCGTATATCCTATACTTAACCCCATATAGGTTGTGTCGCCAAATCTTTAGGGCGAACACTATTGCAGCTAATTTCAAGTCATGGGTAGGGTAATTTTGCTCATGTACCTTAAGTTGTCATGAGGCGTAGGCGATAACATTTCCTTGTTGCATCAGTACACATCCGAGTCCTTGTCTGGATGCGTCACTATAAATGGTGTACTCCCTTGCACTTGGGTCAGGAAGGGAGAGTACAAGTGCCATTGTCAAACAGGTCTTTAACTCTAAGAAAGATGTCTCACAGCTTTCATCCTAGTTATACTCCACTCCTTTCTTGGTGAGACGAGTTAAAGGGGTAGCTATTTTAGAAATATTCTGCACAAACCATCTATAGTATCCCACCAAGCTAAGAAACTTCGTATCTCCGAGGGATTCATGGGTGCCTTCCAATCGGATATGGCTTCCACCTTTGCCGGGTCTACTTTGACTCTATCATTGGACACTATGTGTCCTAAGAACCATACCTCCTACAACCAGAACTCACACTTGGAGAATTTTGCATATAAGTGGTTTTCCCGTAGTATTTCCAAGGTGATCGCAAGATGGTCTTCGTGCTCCAACCTAGTTCGTGAGTATATAAGAATGTCATCTATAAATACTATCATGAACCTATCCAAGTATGGTTGGCACACTCCAACCCCCATAGAATGGAGTATTAGAGAGAGAGGAGTTTTTAGGTTAAGAATAATGAATGGGGATGAGTGTAGAATTGTTTATTAAATGGGGAAGATTTATTAATACGGTATTAATGTTGCCATTATTCTTGGGAAATTGATGGACATTTATTAGTATTAATTCCTATAATTAAATATAGGTATTAATTCCAATAATTAAATATATGTATTAATTTATGATATTATAGGGACTTAGGATTAATACTAATTATACCAAATATATATATAAATATATATATATCTCATTATTTTCACCTAAAGTAATTTACTAATGGTTTATGTATTTCGATCAAAACAACACTTTTCATTTTATTTATTCTAATTATATCAATTCAATTTTAAACTTATAATGTAATTTTATAAAATATTTTTGACCAAAATTTCGGGTTACTAAAAAAAAATACATTCCTAGGAGGTCACCCATCCTAGCATTACTCTCACCCAAACACACTTAACTTCAGAGTTTTGATAGGATTCGATGCATTAGTGCTGGTATATTATTTATTTTGGGTTAGTAAAAAAATATGGTTTGACAACTATTGAGGGGATGGCACAAGAATACTTCCTAGAAGGTCACCCATCCTAACCCTGTAGTTTTGATAGAATTTGGTGCATTAGTGCTGGTATGTTATTTAATTTTGGGTTACTAAAAAACTGTTATTTGACAACGATGGGGATACAACCTGAATACTTCCAAGCACGCTTAACCTTGGAGTTTTGATAGGATTCAGTGCATTAGTGCTAGTATGTTATTTAATTTTGGGTTACTAAAATAATATGGTTTGAAAACTATTGAACTTTATAGGAGGTCACCCATTCTAATACTACTCTAGCCCAATCACACTTAACCTTGGAGTTTTTATAGGATCCGATGCATTAGTGCTGATATATTATTTAATTTTGGGTTACTAAAATAAATACGATTTGATAACTATTGACGGGGTGCAACATGAATACTTTCCAAGAGGTAACCCATCTTGCCTAAGTACGCTTAACTTTGGAATTCTAATGGAATCTAGTTCATCTGATCTGGTCTTTTTTTTCTGGTTACTAAAAACACGGTGTTACAATTACTCCCCACCTTTTTAGGAGTCTTGTCCCCAAAACTCATGCAACATTAGTCTCTACTTCTTACCTTTTTTTTGTGCACTTATGTGGTTTCATTTTCAATAACTTTCTACCTTATGCATTGGAGAACTTTTAGGGTGGTCTTCCTACGTGAACAGATTGTTGGGTAAGGTTAGCAACATCAGCCCTAATTTTCTTGGTTACTCTCTTGGAGCAATCTGAAAATTTTAAAACTTTCTCCTAGTTACTATGTTATATAGTTTTGATAATGTATTTAAGGAAACATGCTCTGATACCATTCTAGTTGTCACATCCCGACCTGGTTTGGTCGGATCCCCGTGATCAACCCGCCACTCTTCTCGGTTTACTAAGGGTTTTTCCCTCTTTTAAACCTGGGAGGAGTAAGGCATCCCTTAAACCTGTACCTTTCCCAGAATAACATTATACAAAACTAAAAAATAGACATACCTGATTTTATAGTTCATATACAGGGAAGTCTTTAAGATTAGTTTTCCCTTGGTTTCCTAAAATGGGCAAAAGGGAGGGATGAGTTCTACAACTCAATGAGCAGGGGTTGGGAGTGAGTTTTCATAAACAATACAACTTTAATCGGAGTGTGCCAAACTCCTTATTTCCTTTAAGAATATTCTTTCCTTAAATACTAGTTTTTAAAACCTTTACCCTACCGAAGGTGACATTTTCAAGTTGGAGTGTGCTAGACTCCTTAATTTCCTTTAGATTTTCTCCACATTAAAAATCTTAGTTTTTCACAATTTCTTATGAATCACGGTATGTTATCACCTAACACACATCCTTCATCATGAAGGTGAATCACACACACATTCGCAAGATGAAGTTACGCTGACGGCATCCACTTGTTGATTGGAGCATCTTTACCATCCACCCTAATAGAAGTCTCTGACTTCTACCTGAAGTCTGAGTGAACGTCCCTGACGTCCTACCCTCAGAACAAAAATACTCCTTGTCCATATGAGGACAGAGACCTCATCCCGTCCCCACTCCAGTCTCATGCGCTTGATGCTACTCCAAATTTTGCATGGTCACCTGGTACGACGAACTGCCCTTATACCTACCAGGTTGTCGAGGGCCCTTAATCACAGTGCATGCACAATCAGTATTTTCTTATCATACCATATTATTTGTGGTGCCACTGGTCCAACAGCTCCGACCCTCAAGTCAACCTACATCTGTTTGTCTTGACTAGTCCGTCGACCTATCATGTCGCATTGTCGCTAGTTGACTGAGCATGTCGGTCATATTTTGGTTCCATGGCCAACCAATTCATTTATTAAAGTTTTATGGCATATATCTCATGTTTGTTTATGAGCTTCTGCTTGTGCCCACTAGCCTATGGCCTACTGTTCGAGATGTTCAAAACCGGGCATAATTGCCCCCATGTTCTAAAACCGAGGCCCCCGGCCAATAAGTGTTATTCGAGCTCTCGTCAAGAAGGTCTCCCAAATCATTTAAGCATTGACACACAGTCAGGGGAGAGCACTTCCGACAAAAATATGTTTTCAATTGTCCATCATACCAACCGGGTATGAGGACATCTTCACTCATAACCGATGAATGAGTTTTCCACTTCCTTCAAGGAAGTTTCATCATACCAACCGAGTATGATCTACTTACAATCGCTAAGTAGTTTTTTCGTGTGATTTTCCCATCACTTCTCTAAGTTGTGATGTTTAAAATTCCACTAAATAGTGGGTTTTCATTTCGAGGTACTTATCATTCCCAACCGGGTATGATATAAAATCACACTCACAACCGGTAAGTAGTTTTTAACTTTAAACTATGCTTATCATCCCAACTGGGTGTGACATTAATAGGCCCACTCACCACCGGTAAGTAGGTTTTCCTTAAATGAAAGTGCTCATCATCCCAACTAAGTATGAAGTGTAATTTAGCCCACTCACCCATTAACCGTGACGTGTTCATCCACAGTTGGTTTTCCAAGTTGACGCGAGCTTTCTCTTGCTTACGTTCCAATCACACTTGTCCCGTCGGAGGTGTGACGGTTAGAGCTTTCTATCGGGAAAGGTAGCTGTCTTACTAAAGTTTTTTCTAGGATCAAGAATTCCTATTATTGACTTTTCAGCATCGTTGAGGTCGTATAAGGGTTATGGGGATGTTGGGAGAGGTTGGTTTGGCTAGAGGAGGGCTGAATTCGACCAATTTTAGCTAGGTCAAAACAGAGTAGCTTCTTAGGAAATCCTCAGATGGAATGGATATTGCTATTACATAGTTGACTTCCCCAGAGTCTAAAGAGCACGACCTCTCCTTCTTAGGTTGAGAAAAATGCCCAAGTCGAAGCTATGGTTCAAGCTTCACCGGGAAATGGAGTATTAGAGAGAGAGAATAGTTTTCAGGTGTGAGGAGAATGAATGAGGATGAGTTCTTTATATAGGAGTAGAATTGTGTATTAAATGGGGAAGATTTATTACTACGGTATTAATGTTGCCATTACTCTTGGGAAATTGATGGACATTTATTAGTATTAATTCCAATAATTAAATATAGGTATTAATTTATGATATTAAAGGGATGTAGGATTAATACAAATTAAACCAAATATATATATATATATATTTATCTCATTATTTTCACTTAAAGTAATTTACTAATTATTTATTTATTTCGATTAAAACAATACTTTTAATTTCATA
The DNA here is from genome assembly GCA_030064425.1 of Trapa bicornis. Lineage (NCBI taxonomy): Eukaryota > Viridiplantae > Streptophyta > Magnoliopsida > Myrtales > Lythraceae > Trapa > Trapa bicornis. The sequence continues at coordinate 16,319,502 of CM057760.1, read as the reverse complement.
AAATATTTTTGACCAAAATTTCGAGTTACAAAAAAAACAAATTCCTAGAAGGTCACACTTAACTTCGAAGTTTTGATAGGATCCAATGCATTAGTGCTAGTATGTTATTTAATTTTGGGTTACTAAAAAACTGTTATTTGACAACTTTTGAGTGGATACAATATGAATACTTCCCAAGAGGTCACCCATCCTAACACTACTCTCGCCCAAGTACGCTTATTGAGGGAATGCAAAATAAATACTTTCCAAGAGGTCACCCATTCTAACACTACTCTAGCCCAAGCATGCTTAACCTTAAGTTTTGATAGGATCCGATGCATTAGTGCTAGTATGTTATTTAATTTTAGGTTACTAAAATAAATATGATTTGATAACTATTGAGGGGGGTGCAACATGAATACTTCCCGAGAGGTAACCCATCTCGCCCAAGTATGCTTAACTTTGGAGTTCTAATGGGATCTAGTTCATCTGAACCAAGGTCAAAAAAATTTAATTTTTTTAGTAACCAAAAGTTAAGTGTGACCTCCTTGCTGGCGTTCCTAGTACTTCGTGTGTTCCTACACGATATAAACATCTCGGTTCTTTATCTCTCGGCCTAATAGCCTTCATTCATTTTAAATGAATGAGAAAAAACTAAACTTTTATTTATTTACAATTAGGTCCCTAAAGTTATTTTTCTTTAACTTTAAGTCCCAAATGCCGATTTTTCCTCAAATTGAGTCCCAAAACTTTTAAAATTCCCCTTGGGAGTCAATTTATCCAATTTCACAAAATGGGGTTTGAATTTCCCAAATTTCCAATTTGGTCCACAAACTTTTCCAAAATTACCATTTTGCCCTCCCTTTACAAAAATGGTAAATTTTACCCCAAAAATTCTAAAATTCCTCAATTGGCCCTCTAACATTTTTATCATGCCCAATTGACCCTCAATTCTAGTAAATTGCATTTCAGTCCTTTGAATTTTTGAAAATCCCCAAGCTTCTCCAATTTTCCCCCAATTCCTACTTCTTAACCCAACCGAATTTGATTTCATCAAATTGACCAATCAAACGGAGCTTCGTTGAAAAATGAACTGTAGAGAGAGAAAGCTTCGATTACTCACCGGTGAGGGCGTGGCGGTTCGAGCTTTCTATTTGGGAAGGTAGTTCTCCTCCTAACGTTATTCTTAGGATCAAGAATGACATCAATTGATGTAGAATTGGAATAGAATTTCATCATTCAAATTCGACTGACTCTCTCTCTAACACCGACCGAAAATTGTATAGGGGAGCCGAATTGGCTTACCTTTCCATCCTAATTCGGCCGTGGGAGGGCTGAGGAAGTGTTGAAGGGGGAGGGGGCTTGGTTTAGCCTGAGAAGGGCTCGAATTGGTCGATTTCAACTCGGCCAAAATAGGGCAGCTTTGGTTTGTCGGAGCTGTTTCACTGTTCGATCACGCCGGCACTTCTCCGACGACTCTCGGAATGAAGGTATGTCACCACCGTGTGGTTTTCATCTCCAATTCCATCTCAAGTCCATTTCCATGACTTTTAGGGGTCTTTGGGTCACTTGTGGTCCATAAATTTCCCGGTCTACCCTTTCTCTATCGATTTCGATTCATGAATCAATTCGGTTCATAAACCGGTTCTATCCGGTTTTATTTATTCTAATTATATCAATTGAATTTTAAACTTATAATATAATTTCATAAAATATTTTTGACCGAAATTTCAGGTTACTAAAAAAAACAAATTCCCAGGAGATCATGCTTAACTTCGAAGTTTTGATAGGATCCAATGCATTAGTGCTGGTATGTTATTTATTTTGGGTTAGTAAAAAAATATGGTTTGACAACTATTGAGGGGATACCACATGAATACTTCCCAAGAGGTCACCCATCCTAACACTACTCTCGCCCAAGCACGTAGTGCATTAGTGCTAGTATGTTATTTAATTTTGGATTACTAAAAAACTGTTATTTGACAACTATTAAGGGCATACAACATAAATACTTCCCAAGAGGTCACCCATCCTAATATTACTCTCTCCCAAGCACACTTAACCTTATAGTTTTGATAGGATCCGATGAATTAGTGCTAGTATGTTATTTAATTTTGGGTTGCTAAAACAATATGGTTTGACAACTATTGAGGGAATGCAAAATGAATACTTTCCAAGAAGTCACCCATTTTAATACTACTCTAGCCCAAGCACGCTTAACCTTGAAGTTTTGATGGGATCCAATACATTAGTGCTGGTATGTTATTTAATATTGGATTACTAAAATAAATATGATTTGATAACTATTGAGGGGGTTCAACATGAATAATTCCCAAGAGGTAACCCATCTCGCCCAAGTATGCTTAACTTTGGAGTTCTAATGGGATCTAGTTCATCTAAACTGGTCTGTTTTTTTTTTCTGGTTACTAAAAACACGGTGTTACTACGGTACTTCTTAGTATTGCCCGGATGCACCACATACACAAAATCGTGTGCCTCTTCCAGAATTAACCTCTTCAATTCCTTGTCTTGAGGCACACCACATACCCTTGTAGCTTAGTATTCTGTCGCCTCGCAAGTCGTAGTCCGGTTCCGTCTCTCTTTTAATCGGGTCCAAATAGGATTAGAACTCCTTATTCGCTTTTTGTTGGACTTTAATTTGCTCTGTTAGGCTGGGTCTCACCACCACATCAGCCAGCGAGCATTTCTCCCCCTTGTCTACCTTCAAGTCTACCTTCATTCTTCCTAGCTATTGCAACAAAGGTAAGTAACTTGTCTTTATTTGCACCGCCTCGGTTTGGTATTTGTGACTTAGGGCATCCACCACCACATTTGCATTCCCGGAGGTGATACTCTATCACAAGGTCATTCATAGTCCTTAACTGAATCCAGCCATCTCCTCTAGCGGAGGTTCAACTCATTATGAGTTAGAAAGTATTTAAAACTTTTGTGATTAGTGTATATCCCACACTTAACCCAGTAGATGTAGCATCACCAAATCTTTAAGGCGAACACTATCGCAGCTAAATTCAAGTCATGGGTAGGGTAATTCCTCTCGTGTACCTTAAGTTGTCACGAGGAGTAGGTGATAACCTTTCCTTGTTGAATCAGTACACATATGAGTCCTTCCCTAGATGCATCACTATAGATGGTGTACTCCCTCACACTTGGGTCAGGAAGAGAGAGTACATGTGCAGTAGTCAAACGAGTCTTCAACTCCAAGAAAGATTTCTCACTTTCGGAATAGTGTCATCTTCTTCTTTTAGATAACAACAATGTTCACTCACCGAAAAATCAAAGCAACGCCAGTGAAGAAGAATCATCTCTGTTCAATACATTTCTGGCCACTAATGGTTGTCATAAAAATGCCAAACGAACGACTGATGAGTCTCCGAGATCCCTATATAAAGAGCCCCTCTCCATTCATTCTCTCCACACCTGAAAAGCTCACACTCTCTCAGTTGCTTAGTTTTTTGGTGAAGCTCGAACCAGAGCTCTGATATAGGGTTATTTCTAAGCCAAAGAAGGTGAGGTTGGGTTCATTAGAACCAGGGAGAAGTCAGCTACACCATAGAGACATCCGTTCGTTTCGAGAGTCGCTGGAGAAGCGCCAGCGTGATCGAGCAGTGAAGCAACTCCGATAGACCGAAGCTGCCCTATTTTGGCCAAATTGAAATCGGCCAATTCGAGCCCACCTCAGGCCAAACCAAGCCCTCCTAACACTTCGTCAGCCCTCACACAGCTGAATTAGGACGGAAAGGTAAGCCAATTCGGCTCCCCTCTGCAATTTCCAATCGGTGTTAGAGAGAGAGTCGACCGAATTTGAATGATGAAATTCTAATCCAATTCTACATCAATTGATGTCATTGTTAATCCTAAGAATAACCTCAGGAGGAGAACTACCTGCCCAGATAGAAAGTTTGGATCGTCGAGCTCTCACCGGTGAGTAATCGAAGCTTTCTCTCTCTATAGTTCATTTTTCGACGAAGCTCCATTTGAGCTCGTCCCAACGTTAAAACTTGTGATTCAAATTGCTAAAGAATCATATAAACATTTAGAAACTCAATCTCAAATTCAATTTCAACAATGGGAAATATTTGATCGGTCAATTTGATGAAATCAAACTTGGCTAGGTTAAGAAGTTGGAATTGGGGGAAAATTGGGGGAGTTTGGGGATTTTAAAAAATTTGAAGGACCGAAATGCAATTTACTAAAATTGAGGGTCAATTGGGCATGATAAAAATGTTAGAGGGCCAATTGAGAAATTTTAGAATTTTTGGGGTAAATTTTACCATTTTTGTAATGGAAGGTCAAAATGGTAATTTTGGAAAAGTTTGGGGACCAAATTGGAAATTTGGGAAATTTAAACCCCTTTTTGTGAAATTGAATAAATTGAGGTCCCAAGGGAAATTTTAACAGTTTTGGGACTTAATTTGAGGAAAAACCAGCATTTGGGACTTAAAGTTAAAGAAAAATAACTTTAGGGACCTAATTACAAATAAATAACAGTTTGGTTTTTCTCATTCATTTAGAATGAATGAAGGCTATTAGGCTGAGAGATAATGAATTGAGATGTTCATATCGTGTAGGAACACGAAATACCGGGAGTGCCAGCAAGGATAAGCTCACATGAATACAAGGAACCGGTCTAGTGGAATTCACTACATTTACAGTCAAGACAAACAGTTACATGTTTAGTTGAGGGTTGGGGCTCTTGTACTAGTGGCACCACAGATTATATGGCATGATAATAAAATACTGCTTGTGCATGCATTATGATTACGGGATCATCAAGATGCCCATGAGGGGTAGTTATGCATCCTAAGGGCCCTAGACGACCTGGTGAGTATAAGAGCAGTTCGTTGTACCAGGTGACCGTGCGAAATTTGGAGTAGCACTAAGCGCATGAGATCGGGGTGGGGACAGGATGAGGTCTCTATCCTCATATGGATATGGAGAATTGATTTCGGGATTGAGGGTCGAATGTTACGTACATCCACTCATTTTCAGGGTAGAAGTGGACGTGCTTCTATCCAGTTGACCGGTAAAGTCGCTCCAAAGCCACAAGTGGGTTCAGTGGACGTGCTAGCCTGTGAATGTGTGTTTAACCTTCATGATGAAGGTTGTGTGTTGGATGATGAAATACCGTGATTAAATAAGGAAATGGTGGTAAAACCCGAGATTTTAAATAAAATAATTTTTGAAAGAAAGGAGTCTAGTACACTCCAATACAATCCTTTTTCCTCAAAGTTATTTATTGAAAACCCTTTCACTGAGTAGTCGTACTCACCCCCTCCCTTATATCCCTTTGAGAAAATTCTGGAAAGTGTACGCTTAAAGGCCACTAACCCAGACGCCTACAAGACAGTTATGATAAAATTTAAATTATTATGCAGATTTGATCTATGTTATTCTAGAAAAAGTGCAGGTTTAAAGGATGACTTACTCTTTACGGTTTATAACGAGGGGAAACCCTTTAATAAACTGGGAGAGTGGCAGGTTGATCACGGGGATCCGATCAAACTAGGTCGAGGCGTGACAACTTTAGTGGTATCAGAGCTTGTTTCCTTGAATACATAATCAAGACTAGAAAATATAGTAACTAATAGAATTCATTTTAAAAAAAATTACAAAAATGGCTCCAAAGAAGGGAACTAAGAGAACTAGGGCTACCGTCTCCATCACCGCTCAACCACCCCTACCTGTAGAAACTCCCAGAGTAGCCCAAACAACCCCTTCTAGACTTAGTAGGGAGCATCAAAGATTGTATGAGGAATTCACCCGTGTATTAGGCCAACCTAACCTCACTACTGAGGCGGGCACCAACTTGCAGGTTGAACCAGAAAAAGTACAATTCCACCCTCCTCCTGCTAATCCAACCGCTCCAACAGACATTCCTAAGAATCTCAAAACCCTCTGACAACTAGGATGTAAACCTTTCCTCGGAGAAAAGGATGCTGGAATTGCCATTGATTGGTTGTCAAATACCAAGAAGTTGATGGGAATTGTCCGGATACCACTAATGGATAGGGTGATCCTGATGGAGTTCTTCCTGGAAGAAAGCACTAGACGGTCGTGGGACAATGTCTGAAACCTACATACCACCACCCCCACTTAGGAACAATTTGAAGAGAGGTATTTGGAGGAATACTTGGCACCCCACCTAATAAATGAGGAGAAGCAAGATTTCATCCGTCTTAGACAAGGGCTTAACTCCATATCAGAGTATGAAACAAAATTCAACGAGTTAAGACCCTTTGCTCCCGACCTAGCTGGGCCAGCTGACATATGCTAGAGATTTGTGGACGGTCTCAACATGGACATTAGAGACCGTGTGGGAGTACTAGGATGCCCCATAGACCTGGCAGCCGTAATCAGTATGGCTCATGAATGTGAGTGATTGATACAAACCCGACGTTGTCGAGTGGAGCAAACAACCAGAAAGGGGGATAAGGATCCAAACCGTCAAGGAGGACGAAAAGAATATACCGACCCAAAAGGAGGAAACAAAATGGTATTCCAATGAAGAAGGGGCATGCCACCACCTCCTCCCAGAATAGTCCCTACCTCACCCCAAGGAAACCCTCGCTGCCCAAAGTGCCAAAGGAACCATGAGGGAGCATACCATACCTGTTTCGCATGCAAACAAGTGGGACACTTCGTAAGGATTGCCCCACCCTTAGGGAGAACAGATAGAGGAATACTCTTGGACCACCTCAAGGGAATCCCAGAAACCTCAGACCAGAAGCTACAACAAGAGTACTAGCTAGAGTATACAACCTCACTTAGGAGGAGGCTAGAGGAGACCCTAGCACTGTAGCGAGTACATCCCAGAACCCTACAAATTTGTCCAAAGAAGTCATGTAAACTAAACATCTTTTGATTTAATAAAAGAGAATTCCTTCTAAACCATACATTTCTTAAATTAGGGTATATGTAGCTATGGGGACAACAAGTCTATGCCCTCTTTGACTCTGAAGCAGAGTGATCATTTATCAAGAAAGAGTTGGTTTCGAAAGTACCCCTGGAGCTCACTACACTAGTACAAAGTCTTAACATCCTTACCCCTTTAGGAGAAGGTTTATACAGGAATAAACAATTAAAAGAATGTGAGAAAAGGATTGGAGGAATCAAACTTGAAGCTGACTTGATCCAGTTACCCCTAAGGGAGGTTGAAGTAATTTTATGAATGGACTGGCTGAGTAATCATCAAGCAAGGATGGACTGTAGAAGGAAAACAGTAACTTTCCACACTTCCAAAATGAAAGAACTAAATTTCCAAGGAGATAGGAGGAAAGGGGAAGTACAATTGGTGTCTCACCTAAAAGCTCAAAGGATGATACAAAAAGGATGTACAGCCTTTCTGGCCATGGTTATAGGTGAGAAGTCTGAAGAAAAAGAACTGGAAGACATTTCGGTAGTCAGACATTATCCAGAGGTTTTTCCAGAAGAGCTACCCGAACTACCTCCCAACCGACAAGTGGAGTTCACTATAGAAATAACCCCAGGAACAAACCTCATATGCCATGCCCCATATTGCATGGCTCCAGCAAAGCTAAAAGAATCAAAGGAACAGCTAGACGAATTATTAGAAAAGAATTTCATATGTCCAAGTCAGTCTCCATGGGGGGCTCCTGTTCTATTTGTAAAGAAAAAGGATGGAAGCATGAGATTGTGCATCGACTATAGAAAGTTGTACGAGGTCACCATCAAGAATCGATACCCACTCCCAAGGATAGACGATTTGTTTAACCAATTAAAGGTAGTAGCTTACTTCTCTAAAATAGACCTTTGGTCAGGTTATCACCAACTCAGGATTAGAGAAGAGGACATCCTTAAGATGGCATTTAGATCCAGATATGGACACTATGAGCTCAAAGTGATGCCATTTGGATTGACAAATGCCCCTGCAGCCTTCATGGACTTAATGAACTGCATGTTCCAACCTCTTTTGGACAAGTTCATGATAGTATTCATAGATGACATCCTTATATACTCATGAACCATGTCAGAACATAAAGAGCATTTGGCAACTACATTGGAAATATTGAAGGAAAACCAATTATATGAAAAATTTTCCAAGTGTGAGTTCTAGCTGCAGGAGGTAGGGTTCTTAGGGCACATCGTATCTAAGGATAGAGTTAAAGTGGATCCAGCTAAGGTGGAAGCCATATCATATTGGAAAGCTCCAAGGAATCCTACAGAAATAAGAAGTTTCTTAGGATTGGTAGGATACTATAGGCGGTTTGAGCAAGATTTTTCTAAAATAGCAGCTACGCTAACTCGACTCACCAAGAAGGGAGTTGAGTATAAATAGGATGAGTGTTGTGAGAAGTCTTTCCAAGAGTTAAAGACTTGACTAACAACTGCGCCCATACTCTCCTTACCTGATCCTAATGCAGGAGAGTACATAGTCTATAGTGATGCCTCTAGACAAAGGCTTGGTTGTGTCCTAATGCAACAGAGGAAGGTTATTGCATATGCCTCATGACAACTGAAGGTACATGAGAGAAATTACCTGACTCATGACTTGGAATTAGCTGCAATAGTGTTTGACCTAAAGATATGGCAACACTACCTCTATGGGGTTAAGTGCAAGATATACACAGATCACAAGAGCCTTAAGTACTTTCTGACTCAAAAAGAGTTAAATCTCCGTCAGAGGAGATGGTTGAAATTGGTGAAGGACTATGATCTTACGAGAGAATATCACCCTGGAAAGGCTAATGTGATAGCAGATGCTTTAAGTCACAAGTATCAAACTAAGGTGGCACAAGTAAAGACAAGTTATCTACCCTTGTTACAACAATTGGGAAGGATGGAGGTGAATCTAAGGATAGACAAGCAGGAAAAATGCATGGTGAATGTAGCAGTAAGACCTAGTCTAACCGAGCATATTAAGGCTCAACAAGGGACCGATAAAGAATTCTAGCCTTATTTGGATCTAGTAAATAGAGAAAGGAAACCAGACTACGATGTATGAGGTGAGTACTAACCTATAAGGGTAGGGTATGTGTGCCTCAAGATAAGGAGATGAAAAGATTAATTCTAGAAGAGGCACACGATTCGATGTTTGTTATGCATCCAGGCAGTACTAAGATGTATCGCACCCTCAAGCAAGGATACTAGTGGAAGGGTATGAAGAGGGACATTGTGGAATATGTAGCCCGATGTTTGTCTTGTCAACAGATAAAAGCAGAATATTAGAAACCGTCAAGGCTACTACAACCCTTACCAATTATGGAGTGGAAATGGGATCACATCACCATGGACTTCGTCACGGGCTTACCGGTGACCAAAAGGGACCGAGACACGATTTGGGTCATAGCGGATAGATTGACCAAATCAACACATTTCCATCCAATAAAAGTGAGGGACATGGTAGAACAGCAGGCCGTCCTATACATGAAGGAAATTATAAGACTCCATGGTATCCCGATAAGTATAGTATCAGATAGAGATATGAGATTTACCTCCAGGTTTTGGCCAAGTTTACAAAATGCCATGGGGGCTAAACTTCATACGAGCACGGCATTTCACCCACAGATAGATGGTCAGTCAGAGCGAACCATCCAAACCTTAGAAGACATGCTGAGAGCGTGTGTACTCACCATGAATAAAAACTGGGAGGAATACTTGTGTATGATGGAATTTGCTTACAACAATAGTTATCAGGACAGTATTCAGATGACTCCATATGAAGTCCTTTCTGGATGACCATGTCGTACCCCTTTATTTTGGGAAGAAGTGGGAGAAAGAAAAATAGAAAGGAAAGAATTAATTGAGGATGCCACCGAGAAGATAAAATTAATAAGGAGTCGTCTTAAGACCGCTTAGGACAGACAAAAGAGTTATGCAGACAATCGAAGGAAAGATTTGGAGTTCGAGGTAGGCGATCAAGTGTTCCTCAAAGTGTCCCCCTAGAGGGGAATACTTAGGTTCTAGCAAAGAGAAAGTTGAAACCAAGGTATATCGGTCTATATCCCATCATTAACACCAGTAGCTTATAAATTGGGACTACCTCCTGACCTGCAGAGAATACATGATGTATTCCATATCTCAGTACTTCAGAAATATCGACCTTATCCTAGTCATTTATTGAATCGACCTCCATTGGAACTAGAAGAGAACTTGAGCTATTAGGTAGAGCCGGTACGAATCATCGACCGAAGAGACAAGAACTTGAGGAATATGGTCAAGGTATTATGGCAGAATGGACCCGTGCAGGAAGAGACATGGAAAACTGAGTCTATGATGAGGGATAGTTACCCTCAATTATTTAACGTGTAACTGTTTTGGGGACAAAACCCTTAAAAGGAGGGGAGAGATGCAAACCCCGTCCTTTGATAATGAGAAGACCGGGGAAAGAATCGGTCACTTTTGAATTTTTAAACCAAATCGGTCTACAAGATCGATTAATAGGAAATTGAGCAAATTGAGAATTTACAACTTCCATGTGTGATGCGAACCCCGCCAATATGCTGACGACACCCTACACCAAATATGGCAAAGACCCCAAGACTTTCACGATGCAAGTGCAAAAAGATGGAATATACCTTGTTTATGTGAGAAACAAGGTATGGGATATGTAGACGCCACACCCAAATCCTCTAAGAAGAACTCTTAGAAAACCCCGGGTGATAAGTCTTTATTGCTTGAACGCCACAGGTAAAAACCTTATAAATTCAAAAAGCCCTTTCAGGATAGAAAGAAGATAAAACTCAACAAATTTAAATTCCAAAGTGTCTGTCCTCCAATGCTATGGAAAATATATCTTATGGTTACATGCCAACCATATCTAATCTAAATATCTAGAATACTTTTATAACCAATTTAAAAATCTGAATTTAACTAATTAAATATCTAATATTATCATCTAATATCGTAGAAGATTTATTATATTAATAAATCTCTACTCATTAATTAAATCTAGACCTTCTCGTGGGCTTTTCTTGGGCTCTTCAATTGGGCTTCCACTTGGATTTTTTTCGGCAATCTCTTTAATCAACCCATATAAAGCTTGTTTGAATCTTTTAGCCCCTTAACCTTGTGATTGGGCCCTCTTGAAGTCTCAAATAATCATTTTTCCCATTTGATGACAAAGTGTTCAAATCCATTGCAGGTTCGTTTGATTGGACTTGTGAATTTGTAGACTCATTTGGTGAAGAATCGTCCCCGTTCAATACATTTCCATCCATCAATGTCTGTCATAAAGATGCTAAACGGGCGGCCGATGAGTCCCCGAGCTCCCTATATAAAGAGCCCCTCTCCACACTTGAAAAGCTCACTCTCTCTCAGTTGCTTAGTTTTCCAGTGAAGCTTGAACAAGAGCTCTGATCTAGGGTTATTTCTGAGCCAAAGAAGATGAGGTCGGGTTCATTAGAATTAGGGAGAAGTCAGCAACATGGTGGTGACATCCGTTCGTTCTGGGAGTCGTCGAAGAAGTGCTGGCGTGATCGAATAATGAAGCAGCTCTAGCGGACTAAAGCTGCCCTATTTTGGCCGAGTTGAAATCGGCCAATTCGAGCCCTCATAAGGCCAAAACAAGCCCTTCCAACACTTCCTCGGCCCTCCCACAACCGAATTAGGATGGAAAGGTAAGCCAATTTGGCTCCCCTCTACAATTTTTTATCGGTGTTAGAGAGAGAGTTGACCGAATTTGAATGATAAAATTATAATCTAATTCGACATCAATAGATGTTATTCTTGATCCTAGGAAGAACCTCAAGAGGAGAACTACCTACCCAGATAGAAATCTCGAACCGTCGCGCCCTCATTGGTGAGTGATAAAAGCTTTCTCTCTCAACAGTTCATTTTTCGGCAAAGCTCCATTTGAGCTCATCCCAGCTTTAAAACTTGCAATTCAAATTGCTAAAAAATCATATGAACATGTAGAAACACAATTTCAACTTCAATTTCAACAATGGGAAACATTTGATCGGTCAATTTGATGAAATCAAATTCGGCTAGGTTAAGAAGTTGGAATTGGAGGGAAAATTAGGGAAGATTGGGGATTTTCGAAAATTTGATGGACCGAAATGCAATTTACTAAAATTGAGGGTCAATTGGGCATGAAAAAAATGTTAGAGGGCCATTTGAGGGATTTTAGAATTTTTGGGGTAAAATTTACCATTTTTGTAAAGGAAGAGAAAAATGGTAATTTTCGAAAAGTTTAGGGACCAAATTGAAAATTTGGGAAATTTAAACCCCTTTTTGTGAAATTGAATAAATTGAGGTCCCAAGGGGAATTTTAAAAGTTTTGGGACTCAATTTGAGAAAAAACTGACATTTGGGACTTAAAGTTAAAGAAAAATAACTTTAGGGACTTAATTACAAATTAATAAAAGTTTGGTTTTTCTCTTTCATTTAGAATGAATGAAGGCTATTAGGTCGAGAGATAATGAACCAAGATGTTCATATCGTGTACCGGGAACACTAACAAGGACAAGCTCGCATGAATACAAGGAATCGGTTTAGTGGAATTCATTGCATTTACGGATGAGTGAAATTTCATATCATACCCGATTGGGGATGATAATTACCTCGAAATGAAAACCCACGACCAAGTGGTATTTTAAACATCACAACTTAGATGAGTGGTGTGAAAATCATGTGGAAAATCTACTTACCAGTTGTAAGTATATTATACCTAGTTGGTATGATGAAACTACCTCGAAGGAAGTTGAAAACCCATTCATTGGTTATGAGCGGAGATCTCCTTATACCCGGTCGGTATAATGGACAGTTGAAAATATATTTTTGTCAGAAGTGCTCTCCCTTGACTATGTGCCAATGCTTAAACGATTTGGGAGAGCTTCTTGATGGGAGCTCAAATAGCTCTTATAGGTCGGGGACCTCGGTTTTGGAACTTGTGGGCTATTATGCTCGGTTTTGAATATCTCGAACAAGTGGGCCATAGGCTGTGGTGTGCTGCCTGGGATTCCTAGGGTTCCCTTGGGGTGGTCCAAGTGTATTATGTTGCTTGTTCTCCCTTAGAGTGGGACATTCTTTTGCGAAGTGCCCTACTTGTTCACATGCAAAACATGACAAGAATGCTCCCTCATGGTACCTTTGACACTTAGGACAATGGGGGTTTCCTTGTGGCAGGGTAGGGATTATTCTCTAGGGAGGTGGTGGCATATCCTTCCTCTTTTGAAATCCCACTCTATTTCCCCATCTTGGACCATTATGCTCCTTCCATCCTCCATGACGGTTTTGGCTCTTGTCCTCTTTCCGGGTTGTTTGCTCCATTCGGCGGCGTCGGGTCTACACTAGTCGCTCACATTCGTGAGCCATACTGATCACTCCCGCTAGATTCGTGGGGTATCCTAGCACTCACATACGGTGTCGTAAGTCCATATTGAGACCGTCTACGAATCGTTGGCATATGTTTTTCGGTCTAGCCAAGTCAGGAACAAAGGGTCTTAACTCATTGAATTTGATCTCATACTCTAATATTGAGTTAAGCCCTTGCCGAAGTCGGAGGAAATCCTGCTTCTTCTTGTTAATCAAATGAGGAGCCAGGTACTCCCCCACCTACCTCACCTTAAACTGCTCTCAAGTAGGTGTGGAGGTATGTAGGCTTCAGACATTGTCCCACCATCTTTTGGCACTACCCTCCAGGAAGAATTCTGTCAGGATCACCCTGTCCTCTGGTGATATCCTGACTATGCTCATCAACTTTTTGATGTTAGCCAGCTAGTCCATGGCGGCACCAGCATTTTTCTCTCCGAGGAAAGGCTTACGCCTCAATTGACGGAGAGTGTTGAGATTTTTGGGAATGTCAATTGGAAGAGGATGGTTAACATGAGGAGGATGAGATTGTAATTCCTCTAGTTCATCCCAAGAATTGGTGTCTACCTTAGGAATGAGGTTAGGTTGTCCAAATACTCGGGTGAACTCCTCATACAACCTCTGGTGCTCTAAGCTTAGTCTAGCTGGGGTTGTTTGGACTCCTCGGGGAGTTTCCATAGGGAGAGGTGGTTGGGTGGTGTCAGAGACTACAACTCTAGTTCTCTTGGTTCCTCTCTTGGGAGCCATTTGAAATTTTAAAATTATCTCTATTAGTTACTAGGTTTTCTAGTTTTAATAATGTATTCAAAGAGACATGCTCTGATACCACTCAAGTTGTCATGCCCCGACTCGGTTTGGTCGGATCCCCATGAGCAACCCGCCACTCTCTTTGGTTCCTAAAGGGTTTCACCATTTTTCTAAACTGCAAGGAGCAAGACATCCTTTTTCCTGTCTTTCCTAGAATAATATTAATCAAAACTAAATAAATTTAACCTTACATACCTGTCTTGCATGTTCAGCTACATGTAGGTCCTTAAGTGAGTTCAACAACTTTAATTGGAGTGTGCCAGACTCCTTATTTCTTTCAAAAATATTCTTTCATTTAATTCTTGGTTCATCAAAACATTGTCGTCTTTTCCATATTATGTGTGTTTAACAATCAACACACGCCATTCATCATAAAGGGAATCACACATTCGCAAGGCAACCCGTCCACTGCACCTACTTGTGGTGTCATAGCGACCTTATCGGCCACCTAGTTAGAAGTCTGTCCACTTCTACCCTGGGTATGAGTGGATGTTCGTAACACTCGACCCTCAAACCCAAAATCAACTTCATGTCCGTATGAGAATAGAGACCTCATCCTGACCCCACCCTAGTCTCACGCGCATCAAGCTACATTGAGCTTCCCTAACTGCTAGCATGACAAACTACCCTTATCTCCACCATGTCGACCAATAGCCCTTAGGACGCATCACTACCCCTCTTGGGTGTCTTAATGGTACCGAACCTCAAGTGCATGCACAAATACATATTTTCCACAAAGCCATTTACTTTGGTGCCACTAGTCCAATGACCTCGACCCTCAACTCGACCTACAGCTAATTGTCTAGACTGATTCGTTGACCTGGTCCTGTCATACTGCTGCCAGTCTAACGAGTATGTTAGTTGTCATGCCCCGGCCCAGTTTGGTCGGATCCCTGTGATCAACTTATCTCTCCCTTGGTTCAAGAAGGGTTTACCCCTTTTTTTAATCAAGGGGAGCCAAGCGAAATTTCAATTGTGTTCCCTGGAATAACATATATTAATAAAAATGTAAACTTAAAAAAAATAAGCATACTTGACAGAGGGTAAATCCTAGTGTTATCCCAAGTCATTTATCTATTTCAAAAAAGGGATAAAATAAGGTGGGTGAGTTTCTACAACTCGGTGAATGGGTGTTTGAAAAGAGTTTCAATAAAATAGTTTGGAGTGTGCTAGACTCCTTAATTCCTTTAAGATTATTTCATCCTCAAATTCTCGGTTTTCAAAAACATTTTCACATTATCCACAATCGGTGTGTTTAACAATCAACACATACCCATCATCATGAAGGGATCACACATTCGCAGGGCCGCCCGTCCACTACACCCACTTGTGGTGTCGGAGCAAATTTACTGGCCACCTAGATAGAAGCCCGTCCACTTCTACCTTGGGAATGAATGGATGTTCGCGACATCCGATCCTCAAACCCGGAAAACAACTTTGTGTCTGTATGAGGACAGAGACCTTATCCCGACCCCACCCTAGTCTCATGAGCATGAAGCTACGTCGAGCTTCCCTGACTACTGGCACGACAATCTACCCTTATCTCCACCATGTCATCTAGTAGCCCTAAGGACGCATCACTACTCCTCTTGGGCGTCTTGATGGTCCCGAACCTTAGTGCATGCAGAAACAAAGTTTTTCCTTAAGCCATTAATCGGTGGTGCCACTGGTCCAACGACCCCGACCCTCAACTCCACCTGCAGTTATTTGTCTAGACCAGTCCGTCAACTGAGTCTTGTCGCACTGCTACCAGTCCATCGAGTATATCGGTCCTGTCTTTGTACCATGGCCAAATCACATCATTCATTAATTAAAAGTTTTCATGACTTATCATCATGTTTGTTTACGAGCTCCTGTCGTGCCAACTTTCCTCGGGCCCATTGTACGAGATTTTCAAAATCGAGCATTTTAGCTTCCAAGTTCCAAAACCTGGGCCTTTAGCCTATTTGAGCTCTTCGAGCTCTCATCAAGAAGATCTCCCAAAATTTTTAAGCATTGGCACACATTTAGGGGAGAGCACTTCTGACAAAATAACTTTTTCACTTGTCCATCACACCAATTAGGTGTGATGACATCTTCGCTTATAACCGATAAGCAGGTTTTCTACTTCCTTCCAGGAAGTTCATCATA
Organism: Trapa bicornis; assembly: GCA_030064425.1. NCBI lineage: Eukaryota > Viridiplantae > Streptophyta > Magnoliopsida > Myrtales > Lythraceae > Trapa > Trapa bicornis. The sequence continues at coordinate 16,303,293 of CM057760.1, read as the reverse complement.
GCAACCGAGTATGATCTACTTACAACCGGTAAGTAGTTTTTTCGTGTATTTCTCACATCACTCCAACCAGATGTGATGTTAAAATTTTTACTTAATAGTGGTTTTTTCTTTCTGAGGTTCTCATCATCCAAACTAGGTATGATGTGAAAAATTCCACTCACTCGATAAGTGCAGTGTATACCTCTTATTCGGCTCTTTGCCTCCACATGAGCTTATCCTTGCTGGTGTTACCAGTCCCTCATGTTTCTACACGATTTGAACATCCTTGTTCATTATCATTTGGCCTAATAGCCTTCATTACTCACGAATGAACAAAATGCCCAAACTTTTAATTATTTGCATTTAGGTCCCTAAAGATCTTTTCCTTTAACTTTAGGTCCCTAATGCCAATTTTTTCCCAAATTGAGTCCCGAAACTTCACTTTGGTTCTTCAATTTATCCAAAATCCCAAAAATGGTTTAAGTTTCCCAAATTTCCAATATGGTCACCAACTTTTCAAAAATTACCATTTTGCCCCTACTTTACAAAAATGGCAATTTAACCCCAATAAATTTCAAAAATTGACCAATTGGTTCTCCAACATCTTTTTCATGGCTAATTGGCCACCAATTTTGGGAAATTGCACTTTGGTCCCTCAATTTTACGAAATCCCCAATTTCCCCCTTTCAAATTGGACGAACTTGATTTCATCAAATTTACCGATCAATCGAGGTTAATTATTGTAATTAAAGGTAAAATTGAGTTCCAACACATCCATATGATTCAACCGAGCTTTGAATTTCATGAACTAACGTCGGGATGAGCTCAAACGAATCTTCGCCAGAAAATTGAACTTAGAGAGAGAAAGCTTCGAAAGCTTACCGTTGGGAGTGCGGCGATCTGAGGTTTTGATCGGGACAGTCTCATCCTGAGGTTACTCATAGGATCAAGAATCACATCAATTCATGACGAATTGAAGGAGAATTCAGTTAGTGAAGTTTCGCTGGTTCTCTCTCTAACACTGATCAGAATTTATAGAGGGGAGCCAAATTGTCTTACAATTCCATTCTAATTCAGTTGTATGAGGGCTGAGGCAATGTTGGGAGAGCTTACTTTGGCTTGAGGAGGGCTCAAATCGGCTGGTTTCAGCTCGACAGAAACAGGGCAGCTTCAGTCCGCCGAAGCTGCTTCACTATTTGATTACGTTGGCGCTTCTTCCACAATCCTCGGATCAAATGGTGACCACCATCGGGTAGCCAACTTCTCCCTAAGTCTAAGGAACCCGACCTTACCTTCTTTGGCTCAGAAAAACCCCTATGTAAACCTCGCTCTTTGAAGTTAAGGAAAATCGGGAAAGAACCGGTCAAATTGAGTTAGAAAACTAAACTGGTTCATGAGTCCGATTATTGAGGAATAGACAAATTTGGAGAAATTACAACTTCCAAGTGACCCAAAAAGGTTCATAAACCTTGGAAAAGATCTCTAGAACCAATTGGGAGAGAAAAAAACCAGATTGGTTTGGGTGAACTGGATACAATCCAGATTGAACCGATTTATGAACCGAGCCAATTTATGAATCGGAACAGATAGAGAGAGTGCAAAACAGAAAAATTATGAATCCCAAGTGATCTAAAGAGTCACATAAGTTAGGAAAAAGGGCTTTAGGATGAATGGGGGATGAAAACCAAACTGGTTCAGGTGAACTAGATCGGAACCAAATTGAACTATTTTGGACCGGTTTGAACCACTATTGAAACGAATGCTAAATTCATTTTTCTAGGTGGCTTAGAAAATTCCAATTTGAGAATTGAGGCCACCATTTGATAGATAATGAATTTAGAAATTTTAATTTTGAAAAACTTGGTCGAATCGGGACTAAACCGACTGGTTCAAGCTTTGAACCCAGTTCAGACCGGTCCGGTCCAGTTCGGAACACTGTCGTCTTCTTCCTTCAGATGACAGCACTGTTCACTCACTGAAAAATTGTTGTAGCACCAGCGAAGAGGAAACATTTCCATTCAGTATGTTTTAGGCTAGGGATTCCCGGTGTTCCCTTGGGGTGGTCCAAGTGTATTTTGTTGCTTGTTCTCCCAAAGAGTGGGTCATTCCTTGGCAAAGTGCCCCACTTGTCCTCATACAAAACATGACAAGTAAGCTCCCTCGTGGTACTTTTGTCACCTAGGACAATGAGGGTTTCCTTGTGGCAGGGTGGGGATTACTCTCTAGGGAGGTTGTGGCACATCCTTCCTCTTTTGAAATCCCACTTTATTTCCCCATATGATCTCTTTACTTACAACCGATAAGTAGTTTTTCTGCATAGTTCTCACATCACTACAACCGGTTGTGATGTTAAAAATTCTACATATAAGTGGTTTTTCATTTCCGATATGCTCATCATCCCAACCGGCTATGATATCAATAAACCCACTCACCTGATAACTGAAGTGCATTCTTCATTAGTCGATTTCAACATCCACTCTAGTTCGTCATTGCTGGCGTTCTGGTCCTTCGTGTTCCTACACAATTTGGACATCCTTATCTATTAATATTTGGCATAATAGCCTTTGTTTGCTCATGTATGAACGACTCTCCTCAAAATTTCTAGTTAATTGTACTTAGGTCCCTAATGTTATTTTTCCTTGAGTTTAGGTCCCTAATGCTAACTTTTCTCCAAATTGAGTCCAAAAACATCCAAAATTTCACTTTGTGTCCACAATTTACTCAAAATTATTTGAGTGGTTCAAGTTTCTCAAATTTCCAATTTAGTCCCTAACTTTTCAAAAATTACCATTTTGCCCTTACTTTACAAAAATGGAAATATGACCCCAATTATTTTAAAAAATAAACCAATTGGCCCTCAATTTTACAAAATCCCCAAATTTCCCCAAAATTTTCCCTAATTTTCCCTTTTCAAATTGCCCGAATTTGATTTCATCAAATTGACCATTCAATCGGGGTTATTGATCAGTTTCTACACTTCCATATGATTCAATTGAGCTTTGAACCGCATCATTTGGGTATGAATTGAGCTCAAACGGAGCTTCACCGGAAAATAGAGTGTAGAGAGAGAAAGCTTCAAAAGCTTACTGTCACAGGTGCGGCTGTCCGATCTCTATATCAAGGAAGATAGCTCTCTTCTTGAGTTATCTTTTAGAATCAAGAATTCCTACAATTGACCTTGAATTGCAGAAGAATTTCGTCAATGAAATTCTATATTTTCTCTCTCTAACTCTGACCTGCAACGAAAGACCAAGGTTCAATTGCCTTATCTTTCAGCTCAGTTGGTTTAGCCGGAGGAGGGCTGAATTCATCCGATTTCAGCTCGGCCGAAATAGGGAAGCTTTGATTCACCAAAACTACTTCACTGTTTGATTACGCCGACACTTCTCTACTGAGCTTGGGATCGAACGGAGGTTGCTATCAAATAGTTTACTTCCCCTAGTGTCTAAAGAAATCGACCTCGCCTTCTAAGGTTGAGAAAAATTCCCAAGTCGGGGCTATGGTTTGAGCTTCATCGGAAATTGAAGCAGTTGAGAGAGAATGGAGTTTTCAGGTGTGAGGAGGATGAATGGGGAAGGGCTTTTTATATACAGAGCTTATGGACTCTCTGGCTGATCATTTGGCACCTTTATGACGCTCATTCATAGTCTGAAACACCCTGAACAGAGATGATTCAACTTCATCGGTGATGTCCATTCTTCCAGCGAGTGAACGGTGTTGTCACCTGAAGGAAGAAGACGATACTATTCCGAACCAGGTTCAATGCTTAAATCAGTCGGTTCATGCTTGATTCAACTGAGTTTTTCAAAATTAAAAATTTCTAAATTCATTCTTTATCCAATGTTGGTTTCAATTTTCCAATTTGAATTTTTTAAGCCACCTAGAAAAATAAATTTAGAAATTGGTTCAATCTGGTTCACGTCCAGTTCACCTAAATCGGTTTGGTTTTCTTTTTCCAATTCATCCCAAAGTCCTTTTTCATAATTTTTATGACTATTTAGGTCACTCGGGAATTGTTAATTTCCCTTTTTTTCCATTTTCCTATTTGTTAAGGTTTATGAACCAACTCAGTTTTCTCTTTGGAAATGACCAGTTATTTTCCCAATTTTATTATTTATAAAAGGACGGGGTTTATAGGCCATATGTAATTTTGAACCTTGTTCCCTAGAATAGCATAAATCAATAAAATGCAAGCTTAAAAGAACTTTTAAGCATACTTGATAGAGGGTAGATACTGGTGTTTTCTTTAGTCATATTTCCCCTACTACTGAAAATGGATATAAAAGAAGGGTTGAGTTCTACAACTCAGTTAGTGGGGGTTGAAAATAAATTTTTAAAATAAATAATTTTAACTAATTTGTGTCAGGGTTGTTGTTTTCTTTCAAAGAAAGTTTTTCTTATGTTCCGATTTTCAAAATATTTTTCCTCATTTCCACATTAGGTGTGTTTAACAGACAACACATGCCCTTCATCCGGAAGGGAACACACATTCGCAAATGCAGCCCGTCCACTACACCCACTTGTAGCTCAGAACGTCTTTATCACACCCCAACCTGGTTTGGTCAGATTCCCATGAACAACCCACCACTCTCACGGCTTATCAAGGGTTTCCCCTTTTCTAAACCGTGAGGAGTAAGGCGTTCTTTTTACCTATATCTTTCCTGGAATAGAATTAAACAAAATCGAGTAATTTAAAGCAGACATACCTGTCTTGTTTTGAATTAGTAGGGTCATTTAGGAAGGATCTTTCCTTGGTTACCTGAAAGGGGTAAAAAGGGAGGTTGAGTTCTACAACTTAGTGAGCGGGTGTTGGGAGTGAGTTTTCAAAAATAACTTTGTTTAAAGTCTACCAATATCATCATTTCCTTTAAGAAAGATCTTTTCTCAAGTTTTGGTTCTCAAAAATTTCTTTTCCCATTTCCACATTAGGTGTGTTTAGCAGACAACACACACCCTTCATTAGGAAGGGTACACACATTCGCAGGTGCAACCCATCCACTAAAGAGCACCCCTCCCCTCACATTCCTCATCTCACGAGACATCGAAGAACCTGAAGAGGTCCATTTTTCGATGAGACTTAAACTAGAGCTTTGGTAAGGGCCCTTTTTCTAGTCTCAGAAGGCGCATTCGGGCTTTGTGAAAATGGGAAGAAGTCCCATACCTCGCCCTCATCTCCTTTTGGATCGAGGATCATCGAATAAGCACCAGGAAGTCAGTACAATACCGTCACCCTAGCGACCCCGATACAACTGAAAAGCTCAAGCTAAATTTTGGCCGCCTTCAACCTTAGGTGACCGAGCCAAGCCTCCCCCAACTCCCCACGACCAACCCTTGACCTCCAAGCACCTTCGAGGTATGTCAATTCTGCCCATTTTGCCGGAATAGTGAAGTTGCAAAGAATGACACACTGAAATTCTCTCTATGAATTCTTCGTGATGAGGCAACCAATTGACTCGAGGTTCATCATGGGAGATTCTCCTCAACAAGCACTAGCCACCCTTGCCTAGAGCTCGGATCACCGTCCCCTCATTGGTAAGAAAATCAAGCTCTCTCTCTAGAAAACTTTTCTAATGAAGCTTCATTTAAGCTCATTTTTTAGCCAAATGAAGCGTCTCAAAGCTTGAAATGATGAGGCGAACCTGGAGAAGGTGGTTCCGATCATGAATGGGGGAAATTGCCCAAGTTTGGGTGCTTAATTGAAGTAAACAAGTTTTCGAGGTCAAATGGCAATTTTCAGGAAAGTTGAGAAAATTGGGAATTTTGAGAAAATTGGGGGCCGAATTGTAATTTTGGAAAAATTAAGGACCCTTGAGGGATAGTTGCAAACCCTAGGCACTTAATTAAAAAATTGAACGTTCGAGAGGCCTTCATGTCAAAACATCCCTCATGAGCATATTCAAACCCTATAGGGACATATTGAACCAGAACGTGTGCGAGAAGACACGACCAAGACTAGAAGACCCGCTAGAACAAACTAGCCTCATTTATCGGGTGAGTGGGTTTAACATCACGCTCGGTTTGGTTGATGATTACATCATTCCCAAATTAAAAAGGCTTTTTTAGGACTACCCTCCCTTGATAGATAGAATAAGCTTAAAACTTTTGGGAGGCTATCCTGATATTGCATGAGACATGTAAAGGTCAGATGATGTCATTCAAGTGAGCCTAAGGCCAATGGGCACGAGCATAGGCCCATAGACAAGATGCATTAGATGTGTTTGAAAAACTCTCATAAGAATCATTGAATTGTGTGTGTACTGGTTATAGTGTCGAACCCGGACAAACGAACTCATTGGGTCAGTAGCTACTGAGCCGAAGTTAGGTCATCGAACTCTTTAGGCTAGTAGTTATGAGATTGAAGCCCGGTTGCCGAGTCTATTAGGCTAGTAACACCAAAGATGATGGCCATAATAAATGAAAACTATTGATTTTTGCATACATGAGATGCAGAGCCATTGAGACACCCGGTATGGGGTAGTGGTGATTCCAAGGGCTGCTGGATGACCTAGGGAGCATAAGAGCGGATCATCATCCAGTATGTCAAGAAGCTTTGGGAGCTTCATGCGTACAGAGACCGAGGCGGGAGGGGGGGGGGGGGGAAGAGGTCACGTCTCACAAAGCGGACATGTGATATCCACTCAAACTCAGGGTAGATGTTGCAAACCTTTATCGGGGTGGACAATAAAGGTGCTCCAGTCTACAAGTGGAACAGTTGAGGACTGTTCTGCGAACGTATGATCCCTTTCTATGATAGAAAGGGTGTGTGATTGTATGTGCCAACCCAAGAAGGGGTAGAAAATGGAATACCACAAATATGACAAACACATAAATAAGTACGTCCCTAAGATTTTTTCCCACTCATTGAGTCATGAAATCCATTCCCCTCTCCTTAACATTTTTCAGGAAGGAAAAGACTACCCAAGTGATTTTTTGCAAAGCCTCAAACCCAGGTACAAATTACACTTTCAACTTTGTATAATGTTATTCCAGGAGACATGACAGGCAGTGCACCTAACTCTTCACGACTTAGGGGAGGAACCGCTCATCGAGGTCTAGGAGAGTGGCGGGTTGATCACAGGGTTTCGACCAAACTGGGTCGGGGCGTGACAAGCCGACTCCCCATAATCATGGAAAACAAATAACGGGAGTTTGACCCACGATCCATCATGGGACCATCTCACCATATCACACAATTGGGTCATCCAGCCTTAGACTCGGGTCTCATGGCATGTTTCAGAACCCGGTCATTAAAATAGCATATTTAGCATACTAGGAGCCCGACTTTTAATGGTCATCACTGCAATTCATACAAAGGCTTTAAGCCACATCTTTTCCCATTTTTTCAGAACCGATTTTCACATCACATGCTTTGGTCCAAAGATTGGTTCTTATTTATCCTTTTCAAAATCACATTTGATTTAGTGTGCATGACCATATTCATTTGCACTGCTTATATGAGTTCCAAGGCCACCTTGCTATTTAAAATCACACAATCACACAAGTATGTTAATTAAAGTCTTGGTCGGTCCAATAGAACTAGTCATAAAAATCCACTCACCCTTTCCACAGAACGTATTCATCTCGTGACATGTCCCGGAATCCCGCGCTTGATTCCGCTCAATATCTCTTGAGTTATCTATAAGGTTTTGCAATAATAAGTTTAGGTTCACTTCTAACCATTTCACAACTCAACCTACCATTTTACGTTTTAGCACTTACGACCCTGGTTCCCCGATTCATTAGTTGGGTTTGGTCAAATCTACATGAACAACCCGCCACTCTCCCGATTCATTAAAGGTTCTCCCCTTCTCTAAATTGTGAGGAGTAAGGCATCCTTTTTTTTACCTGTACCTTTCTTGTAATAACATTAATCAAAACTAAATATATTAACTATACACACCAATCTTGCAGGTTCAGCTATCGGAAGGTCTATAAGTAAGTTTTCCCTCGGTAACCTAAAAAGGGGTAAAGGGAGGGGGTGAGTTCAACGACTTAGTGAATGGGTGTTGGGATAGAGTATTCAAAACATCTTTAATTGGAATGTGACAGATTCCTTATTTTTTTTCAAAATATTCTTTCCTTAATTTTCTGGTTTTTCAAACCATTTTCCTCATTTCCACATCAAATATATTTAACAATCAACACACGCCCTTCAAGAGGAAGGGAATCAAACATTCGCAGGGCAGCCCATCCACTACACCCACCTGTGGCATCAGAGCGACTTTACCGGCCACCTAGATAGAAGTTCGTCCACTTCTACCTTGGGAATGAGTGGATGTTCGCGACATCTGACCCTCAAACCCAAAATCAACTCCGTGTCCATATGAGGATAGAGACTTCATCCCGACCCCACCCCAGCCTCATGCGCATGAAGCTACATCGAGCTTCACTGACGGCTGGCATGACAAACTGCCCTTATCTCCACCATGTCGTCAAATAGCCCTTAGGATGTATCACTACCCCTCTTGGGCATCTTAATGGTCTCAAACCTCAAGTGCATGCACAAACAAAAGTTTTCCACAAAACCATTTATCTTTGGTGCCACTAGTCCAACGGCCCTGACCCTCAACTAGACCTGCAACTATTTGTCTAGACCGGTCTGTTGACCAAGTCCTGTCGCCAATCATGTCTTGGTACCATGGCCAAATCACATAATTCATTCATTAAGAATTTTTCATGGCTTAAACATCATGTTTGTTTCCGAGCTCCTACTCATGCCAACTAGCTTTGGTCCCACTATACGTGATTTTCCAAAATCGGGCAATTTAGCCCCAAAGTTCCAAAATTGAGGCCTCTGGCCTATCTGAGCTATTACAGCTCTCATCAAGGTCTCCCAAAATTTTTAAGCATTGGTACACATTCAATGAAGAACACTTCTACAAAAATAAACTTTCCATCCATCACCCCAACCGGTGTGATGACATCTCTGCTTACAACCAGTAAGCGAGTTTTCTACTTTCTTCCATGAAGTCCATCATACCAATGGGTATGATCTACTTACAACCGGTAATTAATTTTTTTTCCGCGTAGTTCTTACATCACTCCAACCAGTGTGATGTTAAAATTCCACATAGAAGTGGTTTTTCATTTTCGAAGTACTCATCATCCCAACTGAGTATGATTTGAATAATCTCACTCACCCGATATTCGCATTGTATTCTTTCTTAATCGACTTTTTGCCTCCACGCGAGCTTATCCTTGCTGGCATTCCGGTCCTTCATGTTCCTACATGATTTGGACATCCTTGTTTATTAAAATTTGGCATAATAGCCTTCATTCCTCAAGTATGAATAAAAAGGCCCATACTTTTCAATTATTTACATTTAGGTCCCTAAAGTTCTTTTTTCTTGACTTTAGGTCCCTAATGCTAAATTTTCCCCAAATTGAGTCCCGAAACTTCTAAAATTCACTTTGGGTCCTTAATTTATTTAAAAACACTTAAGGGGTTCAAGTTTCCCAAATTTCCAATTTGGTCCCCAACTTTTCAAAAATTACTATTTTGCTCCTATTTTACAAAAATGGCAATTTGATCCCAATTATTTTCAAAAATCGACTAGTTTGTCCTCCAACATCCTTTTTATGGCCAATTGACCCTCAATTTTGGAAAATTGCAATTTAGTCCCTCAATTTTATGAAATTCCCAAATTTCCCCAAAAATTTCCCCAATTTTTCCCCTCTCAAATTGGTCGAATTTGTTTTCATCAAATTAACCATTCAATCACGGTTAATTGATCAAATTGAAGATATGGATCACTTCCTACATTCCATACAATTCAATTGAGCTTTGAATCGCGTCATTTGGATTCGAATTGAGCTCAAATGGAACTTCGTCAGAAAATTGAACTTAGAGAGAGAAAGCTTCGAAAGATTATCGTCAGAGGTGCGGTAGTCCGAGCTTTCGATCGGGGTAGGTAACTCTCATCCTGAGGATCCTCCTAGGACCAAGAATTGCAACAATTCATGTCGAATTGAGTGAGAATTTGGTCAGTGAAGTTTCACTATTTCTCTCTCTAACACTGATCGGAATTTATAGAGTGGAGCCAAATTGGCTTACTTTCATCTCTAATTTGGTCGTATGAGGGCTGTGAGAGTGTTGGGAGAGCTTGGTTTGGCTTGAGGAGGGCTCAATTTGGCCGTTTTCAGCTCGGCCGAAACAAGGCAGCTTCAGTCTACCGAAGTTGCTTCACTGTTTGATTACGTCCGTGCTTCTCTGGCGATGCTCGAAGCAAATGGAGACAACCATCGATTAGCTAACTTTTCCCCGAATCTAAGGAACCTGACCTCATCTTCTAAGGCTCAGAAAAATGCCAAAGTTGGAGCTCGGGTTAGAGCTTCACCAAAAATTAGAGCAGTAGAGAGAGGAGCTTTCAGGTGTGAGGAAGAGGAATCAAGAGGAGCTCTTTATATAGGGAGCTTAGGGACTACTTTGCCGTCCAATTGGCACCTTTATGGTGCTCATTCATGGCCTGGAACACCCTGAACGGAGACTTTTCACCTTTACCAGCATTGTTAAATTTTTCGGTGAGTGAACAGTGCTGTTATCTGAATGAAGAAGATGACACTATTCCGGACCGGTCTGAACCGGGTTCAATGCTTAAACCGAACGATTCAAGCCCGATTCGAGTGAGTTTTTCAAAATTAAAAATTTCTAAATTTATTCTCTATCCAATGGTGGCTTCAATTCCTCAATTTGAATATTTTAAGCCTTCTAGAAAAATAAATTTAGAAACTGGTTCAATAGTGGTTCAAACTGGTTCAGGTCTAGTTCACCTAAAACAGTTTGGTTTTCTCTTACAATTCATCGCAAAGTCTTTTTCCATGACTTTTATGACTCTTTGAGTCACTCAGGACTTGTAAATTTCTCAAACTGCTCTTTTTCTATCGATTTGAGTTTATGAACTAACTCGGTTTTCTCTTTGGAAATGACTGGTTCTTTTCTCGATTTTTCTTATTATCAAAGAACAAGGTTTACAAGTTGGTACCTTGGGTCTTGAACTAACCTTCTCTAAGGTTAACCTCTTATGCCTAAACTTCTTCTCTTTCCTCTTAGCACTTATTGAAGTGCCTATATCTGATTGACTGACATCTAGGGGTTCAACTTTCCCAATTTACTATTTGATCCCCTAACTTGAGCAAAATTACTATTTTGCCCATATACTATAAATTCCCACTTTTTGGACCTTACATTTCCCCAAGTCCTTCAATTTGGTCCCTCAAGTTTCTTTCGGTCCTATTTTGGCCCCCAATAGGTATTGAAACATTCGAAGCCTTATCACTTACAAATTACCAAAAAGCCCATAAATTTTTATAAAATTACCATTTTGCCCCTCTTCTTGAGGACTTAGGTTTCGAGTTCATTTAACCCCCCAAATTTCTCGTTTAGGTCCCTAAACTTATTCAAATTAAGTTTAAGTCCTTGGATTTCCCAAAGGTTACCTTTTGGCCATGAAAAATCACACTCTTACACTTTGGTCCCTACCTTTGCATTTATTGCAAATAGGTCCCTAGACCTTTCATAATAGACAACCTCGATCCCCAAACTTTACCAAATTTCCCTATTAGCCCCAAATTTATTTTGCCCCTTAGGAAGATCACACAGAAAGCTTAATTATATTTGGATCACCTAACTTTCAAATCTTTGCATTTTAGCCCCTGACTGTTGACCCATAACAAAAGTATTTCCAAAAATTACCAAACTAAGTGGAGAGGTCCCCTTAACCTCCATCTAGGCCTTTGTAAACTTAGTTTGGTTGAGGTCGACTAGAGGTACTCTGATCGGGCTTGATCAGAGACATGCATGGAGATGAGTTAAAGTTGGGTCGAAGCTGGGAACTTACTGGTAATGGCATGTCGGTCGTCGAGGCTGGTGGGGTTAGAAAGTTGATAACAATGGTCCAATCGAATGTGAAGTTAGAAATCCCACTCACTGTTGTAGTCAAAACTTGTTCGTTCTGACAATATTTCCATCTGTAGAGGAAGGCATGATTCCGACACTACTTGCAACCTAGTTCCTCTACCTATTCCAAAGAACATATAAGGTCAATTTCACCATTAACTCAGTATTTATATACTATATCGTAATTTTCCACAAATTATGGTTCTTGCCCCTCGGGCTTGGTTCTCTCGTCCAACGTGTCGATAAACCATCAGAGTCACTAACCCCCATCTATGAGTTCATTCCACATATCATAGGTTAAAGCCACATTTGGTCTTATTTACCAAAATGACCAAAAGTTTCTAATTTCCCTACTTAGATAACTTAATTTTTTTGAAGTTCTCATTTTGGTCCTTAAGTTAGGCAAAATTACCATTTTGCCACTACTAATCAAAATATCATTATTTTGGACCCAAAACTTTCCAAGTTTCTCATTTAGGTCTCAAAACTCCTTTAAACTCATTTGTGTCTAAAAAATGCATTAATTGCACTCTGGTCCCTACAATGGGCAAAATTATCAATTTGCTGCTCACTTACAAAAAAACTCATTTTTACATATTTCATTTGGCAAAATTACCATTTTACCCTCCATAGTTTAAAATAACATTGTCAAAGGTCAATCTTAGCCATGGAGGGGTGGAGGAGAAGCAAATAGTCACTTTGGCACTGGTGGTCGCCGGAGTGGTGGCCGAGGACGGAGAATTTGGCCTTGAAAGGGTCGTCAGCAGCAGCCGATCTTGCTGCCCACAATCGGAGTCGGCCAAAATGGCCTTTTTTAGGCATTTTATAGCCACTACCAAGTCAGGGCCTCACCATGTCTAGAGGACTCAATTAGCTACATTTTGACACCAAGATTACCTCATTTTGTGATTAAACGAGAGAGAAGATGTCATGCCCCAGCCCGGTTTGGTTGGATCCCCGTGAACAACCCGCCGCTCTCTCGGTTCAAGAGGAGTTTCCTCACTCGAGATGAGCCAGGCATAATTTCTACCTTGTTCCTTGGAAAGACATATATCAAATAAAATGCAAGCTTAAGGAAAATATAAGCATACCTGATAGATGGTAAGGCTCGGTATTATTCCTAGTCATTTTCTCTTTTCCTGAAAGGGATATAAGGGAGGGGGTGAGTATGACTACTTAGTGAATGGGTTTTCAAAAATTAACTTTTGATGAAAAGAGTTGTATTGGAGTGTGTCAATCTCCTTTCTTTCAAAAATACTTTCATTTAAAATCCTAGGTTATATCACCATTTCCTTATATAATCACGATGTGTCATCACCCAACACACATCCTTCATCATGAAGGTTAAACACACATTCGTAGGCCAGCACGTCCACTGAACCCACTTGTGGTGTCAGAGCAACTTTACCGACCACCTAGATAGAAGTACGTCCACTTCTACCTGAGAATGAGTGGATGTACATGACATCCGATCCTCAATCCCGAAATCAATTCTCCGTGTCCGTATGAGGACAGAGACATCAACCCGTCCCCACCCCAATCTCATGCGCTTAGTGCTACTCCAAATTTCGCACGATCACCTGGTACAATGAAATGCCCTTATAATCACTAGGTCGTCTAGGACCCTTAGGATGCATCACTACCCCTCATGGGCGTCTTGATGATCTTGTAATCATAGTGCATGCACAAATAGTATTTTCTTATCATGCCATGTAATTTGTGGTGCCATTAGTCTAATGGCCCTGACCTTCAACTCAACATGCAGCTGTTTGTCTTGACTGGTCCGAAGACCGGTCATGTCGCACTGCCATTAGTTGACTGAATATGTCGGTCCTGTTTTGGTATAATAGCCAAATTATTCATTTATTAAAGTTTTATGGCACATATCTCATGTTTGTTTACGAGCTCCTGCTCGTGCCCACTTGCCTATGGCCCACTTGTTTGAGATTTTCAAAACTGGGCATAATAGCCCCCAAGTTCCAAAACCGAAGCCCCTGGCCTATAAGAGCTATTCGAGCTCCCATCAAGAATGTCTCCCGAATTGTTTAAGCATTGGCACACAGTTAGGGGAGAGCACTTCCAACAAAAATATGTTTTCAACTGTCCATTATACCGACCGTGTATAAGGACATCTCCGCTCATAACCGATGAATGAGTTTTCAACTTCCATCGAGAAAGTTTCATCATACCAACTAGGTATGATCTACTTACAACCAGTAAGTAGTTTTTCTGCATGATTTTCATATCACTCCTCTAAGTTGTGATGTTTAAAATACCAATTGGTAGTAGGTTTTCATTTCGAGGTATTTATCATCCCCAACCGAGTATGATATAAAATCCCACTCACCCGTCAATGTAGTGAATTCCACTAGATCGGTCCCTTGTATTCACGCAAGCTTGTCCTTGTTGGCATTCCCGGTACTTCGTGATCCTACACGATATCAACATCTCGGTTCATTATCTCTCGGCCTAATAGCCTTTATTCATTCCAAATGAATGAGAAAAACTAAACTTTTTATTTATTTACAATTAGGTCCCTAAAGTTATTTTTCTTTAACTTTAAGTCCCAAATGTCAGTTTTTTCCTCAAATTGAGTCCCAAAACTTTTAAAATGCCCCTTGGGGCCTCAATTTATTCAATTTCACAAAAAGGGGTTTAATTTCTCAAATTTCTAATTTGGTCCCCCAACTTTTCCAAAATTACCATTTTGCCATTCCTTTATAAAAATGGTAAATTTTACCCCAAAAATTCTAAAATTCCTCAATTGGCCCTCTAACATTTTTATCATGCTCAATTAACCCTCAATTTTAGAAAATTGCATTTTGGTCCTTCGAATTTTTGAAATTCCCCAATTTTCCCCACAATTCCATCTTCTTAACACAGCCGAATTTGATTTCATCAAATTGACCGATCAAACATTTCCAATTGTTGAAATTGAAGTTGAAATTGAGTTTTGACATGTTCATACAATTCTTTAGCAATTTGAATTGCAAGTTTTAAAGCTGGAACGAGCTCAAATGGAGTTTTGCCGGAAAATGGACTATAGAGAGAGAAAGCTTCTATTACTCACCGGTGACAGCACGGTAGTCCGAGCTTTCTATCTGGGCAGGTAGTTCTCCTCCTGTGGTTCTTCCTAGGATCAAGAATGACATCAATTGATATCGAATTGGATTAGAATTTTGTTATTGAAATTCGGCCGACTCTCTCTCTAACACCTATTGGAAATTGTAGAAAGGAGCTGAATTGGCTTACCTTTCCATCCTAATTCGACCGTGGAAGGGTTGAGGAAGTGTTGGGAGGGCTTGGTTTGGCCTGAGGAGGGCTCAAATTGGCTGATTTCAACTCGGCCAAAATAGGGCAGCTTCGATCCGCCAGAGCTGCTTCATTGTTTGATCACGTCGTCGCTTCTCTGGCGACTCTCGGAACGAATGGATGTCACCACCATGTAGCTAACTTCTCCCCAGTTCTAATGAACCCGACCTCACCTTCTTTGGCTAAAAAATGACCATATATCGGAGCTCTAGTTCGAGCTTTGCCGGAAAACTAAGTAACTGAGAGAGAGAGTGAGCTTTTCAAGTGTAGAGAGGATGAATGGAGAGGGGCTCTTTATATAGGGAGCTCGAGGACTCGTCGATCGTCCATTTGGCACCTTCATGATAGGCATTGATGGCTTGAAACATATTGAACGGAGACGTTTCTTCTTCACTGGCGCTGCTTCGATTTTCCGGCGAGTGAACGGTGTTGTCATCTGAAGGAAGAAAACGACACTGGTCCGAACTGGGTTCAAAGCTTAAACCGGCTAGTTCACCCCTCATTTTACCAAATTTTTTAAATCTAAAAATTTCTAAATTCATTTTCTATCCAATGGTGGCTTCAAATCTCGAAATTGAATTCTTTAAGCCACCTAGAAAAATAAATTTAGAATCCAGTTCAATAGTAGTTCAAACCGGTCCAAATCAGTTTGGATCCGGTTCACCTGAACCGGTTTGGTTTTCATCTCCAATTCCTTCTCAAGTCCATTTCCATGATTTTTAAGACTCTTTGGGTCACTTGGGATCCATAAATTTCCCGGTCTACTCTCTCTCTATCAATTTCAGTTCATGAGTTGATTCGGTTCATAAACCGGTTCTATCCGGTTCGAATCCAGTTCACTTGAACTGGTCCAGTTTTTCTTCCCCAATTCATCCTAAGATTCTTTTCCAAGATTTATGAACCATTTTGAGTCACATGGAAATTGTAAATTCTCAATTTGTCTGTTTCCTAATAATTAAGCTTGTTGACCGATTCAGTTTAAAATTCAAAACTGACCGATTTTTTCCCCGATCTTCTCATTATCAAAGGACGAGGTTTACAGAAGACTAGAGGTTAGGGAGCTATCCGAGAATGGGAATTTTGACTTTAAGCTCCAAATTTGTTCAATCTATGTGGAGATAATATAGTTAACTTCATAGGAAGACCACTAGATTGGTTATCTATTGATCTCTACAATTTGTTATGTACAATTTGTTTAAAATTTGATGAATTGCAATGGTATTTACTATGGTGTGTGGTCGCAATTTCGATTAGGGGGCCCACACTAAGTCATACAAGTCAGGTCGATTTGACTCAAGTTGAATTAACCTGACTTCCTTTTTTTTGTTATTTTTGTAATTTTTTTTGCTTTTTGGGTCCATTCAGTATTTTAATCCAAATTTTTGGTATCGTTCGGGTGAAAACTAATTTTTTCCAAAAACATCGGTTTTTGTACTCGTGAGTCTGGTTCTTAATCCATTCGAATCTCCCTTCCCGGTATTGGGTTTCATTTCTCATTTCCAATATTGAGTTATGATTCGATTGACTTTCTAAATCCCAACTTAGATTTCATTCCTATTTCGGTATTTTATTGTCTATTTAAGTTTTTGTCATATGTTTGGGATCTCATTCTTGATTTTAGATTTCATATTCGTTTGAGATTTTATTCTCGTTTTCAATTTTCATTCTTAATTCAAGATCTCATTTTCCGATTCAGCATTATTTTCTCGGTCCAATTGATATGAGTCTATTCTAGTATTACATATAACCTCAATTTAATATTAATTTATGGGTTTATTTGATCTTTGGGATCATTATGTTACATTAGGGTCATTGACTCGCCTCTAACCCTGGATAAGTCAAGGGAGGGCCCATACATGAACCAATGTCTTTAAATGAGAGTCTAAAAATTTATATTATTAAAAAAATTTTAATACTAATTTGACAAAAAATAAAATTATGAAATATGGGTACGAGCAAAACTATCTCACAACTCAAATGAGATTGGGAGATTGTGAAGTGAACTTCACATAGTTAGGAGGTCTATTAATCCTTATTTATGAAGGAAAAAATATGAAAAGCAAGTTGACATAACAAAGAGGGCATGAATTATGATTGTTTATGTGTGCCATAACTCAGGTTTGCTTAGGTCGTTATAATATTTTTTTTAATTATTGATTTATTTTTTCATTTAACTTAAAAATATATAAATATATCTAATTTTAGTCAATTTATAACAAATATTCTAATTTGTCCCTTCTAACCCACAAAATGTTTTATTAGTGAGATCTTACTGTTAATGAATAAACATATTCTGAGTAATTATTTTTCTAATATATCTATTTACCTTAAAATCACTCATTCTTATACATCTCAACCTATAGCTATAATGGATTGTAGTAGATGAACTTAATGAATAAAAGACATAGTCGACTCTTACATTTGAAATATTTTGTATTAAAGTGTTAGTTACAATAATTTTGCGCTTTTGTTGTAATCTCTTATGACTACATGTATATTTTTAGATTAGATATAATGATTATTGATAAATATATAATAATTATTAAAATCCTTTAGTTGATGTGTATAGTTATTTTTGTTAAGTTGGATGCCTGATAACTTAACTGATGTGTAATTTTAGATTGATTTGATATAAACTAAATTAATGCCTAGAATATTCTAATTAATATGGAAAAATTATGAATTTGATGCTTAAAATAGTTAAGAATCCATAACACAATTTCTTAATCATTTTCAAAACAAAATCTCATATATCTGAAGATGCGACAATGTAATATCGTATTAGTTGTAGTTGATGGTGTTAGTATGCCCAGTGAGATCTCCAACTTGATTGCAATGGGATTCACGACGGGACTGTCTCTCTCTCCTATGTTCCTCTGGTGTCCCAGTGTTCTCACTTCGATCTGTAAATCTTTTCTCTTTTCTCATTTTCAATTCAATTTCATTTTCTCTTTGGCAGAATAATCGTTGATTGGTTGTTGATTCATCCATTGCTGCTCATGACCAAATCATAATGGGTCCCGGGTTCAATGGGTTCTTTTGCTTATGCATTTTTTCCATCATTTTTGTTTTCTGGATGTTCAGAAATTAGGGTTCTTTGAAAGGATCTCCGCAGTTGGGACATCCTCGACTATTTGAAAATTTACTGTCGTTGTTGGGATGCAAACATTGACTTGTATTGAGCTTTCAGCATTGAAAATGATGGTTCGAAAATGCAAACTTCCATTGATTCTGGGTATATTTTTTTTTGCCCAACAGGTATCCTGAAATTGAGTTCGAAATTGAGTTCGGTGCTTTGGTAGCTTAAGAGGAAGGAATACTCTTATAATTAACTAATGTGAATAGCTTTGGTTTTTCTATTCTAGGTTTTGAAATGTTGAAACTTGTCTCTCTCTCTCTCTCTCTCTCGAAGTTGAGAGGTCATGCCAAAAGTTTCCAAAATTGACACTTTGTTTCCCATAATTTTTAGGACAAAATGGGCATATTTTTTGAAGAATTCTGTAATTCACACTACCAAATGTTTTTTTATTATGCTGAAGATTGGAACTAGAATACATTGTATTTAAGTGACACTTTCTCTTTTTAATCTGTCTGCCCTTTCAGGTATGGAAAATTCTATTTGCTAGCAGGGTATTGCCTGCCTGGTTACGGGACTGATCTGCTTGAATATGGCCTATGAGGGCTCTCTTGATGAAATTTTAGAATTTTTGAGAATAAACAAATTCATCAAAGCAGAGGCTGCCCTTCACAATGAGCTCAGGAGTCGTCCTGATTTAAATGGCTTCCCCAAATCAATTACTCATGAAGTGAATGGCCCAGGTAAAGTAATTCATCAAGAAAACACAAATAATTATGGTGAAAAGAGTGTGTTAGATCACCAGAATGGTAGCGGCACATTCACAGAACTTGTAATAAGAGAAATAGACTGTGGGCCTGAAAAAGAATGGAAAAGCTTGCCTGCTAGAGAATTGAAGAGACACAATGATACAGATGGAGAAAGTTTCACCTTCTCAAAAGGCTTAGAAGAGACATTGCTCGATCCAATTTCATGGAAGACAAGTAGTAGTAATAATTTCCCAGAAGTTACTATGTATGAACATCCTCTGTACTCTTTAACAGATGTTTGTGAAGGCCATAAGATCAATTGTAAATCAGGAGAAGGGATTGCTCATCTGGGTGAGAGAAGGATGAATCAAGTCAATATCCGAACGAAGGTTGATAAGATTCAGGATGGTGAATATAAGGATGTGAAAGATCACTCATTCAAGACTGTATTACCATTCTCCTTAGCCGAAGTCTCGACCAGCTACAGCAGTTTTGATAAGGCTTTTGAGAGAAAAGATGGTAAGAAGAAAGAAGAGAAAATTGATGTGCGGGCAACAATTAAAGAGCAAGTTGATGAGGTTGGTAGAGCTCTATATCTGCAAAAGTTAAAGCAGAATATAGACTTTGAGGGTTCTCAAACCTCAGTTTTTGTGCCATTTTCGGATACTCGAAAGGAAGACCTACCCAGGCTACCACCGGTAAAACTCAAGTCAGAGGATAAGCTTTTGACTGTTCATTGGGAAGAGAAGTATGATCAGGATGGAATTGGAAATGATTTTAGTGGTCCAGAAAATAACTTTCTGATTGGGTCATATCTTGATGTTCCTGTTGGACAAGATGTCAACTCTACAGGTTGGTATGTTATGGACAAGTATTCTGTTGGCTATAATGATTTTAATTGTATCACAAATTGTGTTATGTTGTTAGTACATGCTGTTCATATTTAAACATTTAGTTTTCCTTTTACTCTGTTCATTTTCTGGTATTTGTTGAATAATTCAGTAACAAATGAAAACATGGTAGATACACTTTAGAACACAGCTGAATTTATTAGAGTTTTTGCAATCAAATGAATATTTTCCTTTTTCCTTTTTCCTTTTACCTCTTCTTTTCAATGAAAAATATTTGAAAAACTTTAAATTTATAGAATCTTATTAGTCCCCAATATTGACTTGCTATATTGTTTATCCATAATGATCTAAGCAGGTGGAAAACGGGGTGGAGGCAATTGGCTCTCTGTGAGTCAGGGTATTTCAGAAGACAATTCTGATTTTATTTCTGGTTTTGCCACTATTGGTGATGAGTTGAGTGAGTCCATTGCTTATCCGAATGAGTACTGGGATTCTGATGAATATGATGATGATGATGATATTGGTTACATGAGACAGCCAATTGAAGATGAAGCCTGGTTTATGGCCCATGAAGTTGATTATCCGAGTGATAGTGAGAAGAGAATTGGGCATGGAAGTGGCACAAATCCTCCAGGGAACGACCTGATAATTGACAATGAAGAAGATGATGATGCTGATAAATCACGATCATCCTTGTCCAGTGGGCAATATAACGGACGACTGATTGGTGAAGAAGAACTGAATTTGATATGTGGTGAGCCTGTGTGGCATGGCCTTGTTACAGAGTCAAATGAACTTATTACTTTAGTCGATGGAAATGTGCCAGATAACATCCATGGAAGACTAAGGTTAGACGACTTTTGCATTGAACATGGTCAAAGAGGATCAGTTCGTTCAATAGGAGTAGGAATCACAGCTGATGTTCCTCAAATTGTTTGTGAAAATCAGCATCCAAACACTTTGAAAGGTAACGATATTGGTGATGATCTCATCAAGTGTAAGCGGAGAAGCAGTGATCCTTTGCGTAATAAAGGCTTGAAAGGCGAGGACCTTTCTGTCGCTGAAAGATCAATTAATTCTTCTCCTTCTTCATTAGCGAGTTTTGAGTGCCCTGATAGAGAACTTATTGAAAGGGAAGCAGATGAAGTTGATAACAATGGAAGAGAAGAAGTTCCATTCGAGTTGGTTGAGGATGAAGAAGCAGCAGCTGTACAAGAGCAAGTGAGACAGATCAAAACTCAGGAGGAAGAATTTGAAACTTTTGATCTTAAAATCATCCATAGGAAGAATAGGTAAGAAATAATCTATAGCCCTTTTTTATTGGCTTGCTATCCTTCATATGTTTTTGTCATCCAGATTTGATGTTATACTATAATCTCGAGATCTTTGAGAAAACATGAATTTTGCTTGCCTAATAAATCTTTCATGCTGTGATTAAAGTTTCCATTGGGATTATGATAGAAGTGCTGCTTTTTCCCTTTAACACTTTTTTATGTGCTGTGTCTGACCCTTTCTCTAGTTTTTTTTTATCTTACCATCTTGTCAATTTCTTGACAATGTTCTTGAGGTTCACATTTGTAGGTTTCCATTTTAGATGATGGGATACTGAGATTATACTTAAGTCTCCATTTTCCGATTGTAGGTATCTTTTATTGATTATAGAATTAGGGAAATTTGTGCTCAGTATTCTCTTTGCTTCTGGTGATTGGTTGAGAACTTGCAGACATTCCAGTGTAAAAAAATTATGTAAAATGCAAATTTAATTTGGTTTTCCTGGTTTTATTAATTTCTCAAGAAGAAAACAGAAAGAAAACTGCAAAAGCTGTTCAGATTCAACAATATGGAAATACATCCTTTTCTCAATCTTGCCAAATTTAAGGCCTCTTAAATTGATTTACCATCTGTTTTATATAATTTTTCATTCTGTAGTTGCTTCTAAGGCCTTGTTTCTTGGTCATTTGCTTTTTTCTATCAGGACTGGCTTTGAAGAAGATAAGAATTTCCAGGTTGTGTTAAATTCTGTAATTGCTGGGAGGTATCATGTGACTGAGTATCTTGGATCAGCTGCATTTAGTAAAGCTGTTCAGGCCCATGATCTCCAAACTGGGATGGATGTTTGTGTGAAGATTATAAAGAACAACAAGGACTTTTTTGATCAGAGCCTAGATGAGATAAAGCTTCTCAAGTACATTAACAAGCATGACCCAGCTGATCAATTCCACATTCTGCGGCTATATGATTACTTTTACTACCAAGTAAGTGAATCTGTTTAACTACGTGCACATAGATTTCCTGATGCAAATATATTCTAGTATCAGTTTATTTTTATCCCAAATTTTAATGTGAACCATTTGAGTGGAATATTTGTCAATTCTTTTCCTAGTTCTATGCAGTTTTATACCTACCACTTTCATCTGAAAGCAATGAGAATATATTTTTCATTTTGGATAATGGTTTCAGTTAGTTGTTTTATCGCATGAACACATGCAACTTCCTTGGGAAACAAATACCAATTTTCATTGAACTCTCAAGGGAAAATATTTTGAAACCTGACTTGTGGCTTCTCAGCTGTCTTTTATGCATTTGCTGTACAAATAGAGCAGCAGGAAACAGAATTTGTTTTTTTTTTTTTTTTGCAGTTAGGGCATTGTAGATATTCTGCAGTTTGTGAACAATAGTTGAAATTCTTTCTAGATAATGTTTCTCTTATCTGGGGTAGTACTTTTCTTTTAGTTATATCCATTTCATAGGTTGTATTGAGACATCAGTTATAACACGTGTTCTGCAGGAACATTTGATGATAGTATGTGAACTTCTCAAGGCAAATTTATACGAATTTCACAAGTTCAACAGAGAATCAGGTGGAGAAGTTTACTTCACAATGCCAAGATTGCAGGTTTTTGTTTCCGGGCTTTCTACCTGCTACTGCTTACTCTCAAATTCTTTTACTATTAAGGAACTTTCAATCTATTTTGCTGTTGATAATGCTAAAGTTATATCTTTGCAGTCGATAACTATTCAGTGTTTGGAGGCTCTTCAGTTCCTGCATGGTCTTGGTCTTATTCATTGTGATCTAAAGCCTGAGAATATTTTGATAAAGAGCTACAGTAGGTGTGAGATCAAAGTCATTGATTTAGGGAGCAGTTGTTTTGAAACAGATCATCTGTGCTCCTATGTTCAGTCTCGATCTTATCGAGCCCCTGAAGTAATTCTTGGGCTTCCATACAATCAGAAGATCGATATTTGGTCCCTTGGGTGTATACTCTCAGAACTTTGTACAGGCAATGTAAGCATTCTTCCCTATTGGTACATGGTTGTTAAATATTGGGAAATCAGGTATGGAAGTTGAAAATTTGGGGGAAATTGTTGTGACACCCTCCTAGCTTAGTGAAATGGCAGGGGTTCCCATGCACTATTTTCTTCAACCTACTTTTTATTTTTCAAATTTTATGCCTATTTCTCAGAAGTTCTATTCTTATATGTGTCTCTGTCATCATTTGGAAATATAGGTTTCCATAAATGCTTTGACATTTGCATTGCTTCTACTCATCTGCATTTACACGCATGATACTTTGCTAAGTATGCATGCAAGGTACTTACAAGTTTCTTGGGTTTAAGTAATGATTTTTGCAACCCTTTTTATTAATAGGTTCTCTTTCAAAATGATTCTCTCGCAACATTACTAGCTCGGGTTATTGGAATTATTGGCCCGATTGATCAAGCTATGCTAGCTAGTGGGAAAGATTCACACAAATACTTCACCAAGAATCACATGCTCTATGAAAAGAATCAAGTAAGAAATTTGTACCTTTTGTCCATCCTCCTCTTCTTGGAGGGAAAAGAAAGGGTTTATGCTATCCTTTAAACTGGTGAATGAGTTTTGCTTCCATTTCTTTCAGGAAAGCAGCAGACTGGAATATCTCATACCAAAGAGGAGCTCCCTAAGGCACCGATTACCAATGGGGGATCAAGGTTTTGTGGATTTTGTCTCTCATCTCCTTGAGATTAACCCTGAGAAACGGCCAACCGCATTAGAGGCTCTGAAACACCCTTGGCTGTCTTTTCCATATGAGCCCATATCATCATGACTCAGCAACAAAGGATGATTCTCAAGGGGAAAAAAGGTAATTTTTTTTTCTGCAGAATATCTGCTGCACATCCTTTGGTCATATCAACAAGAGAGCCTAAATGCTACTCAAAAGCTTAGGCTTCGAAAGAGTTGCATGGTGACCACTTTGCCTGGCCTCTCTGTGGAGTAATGTCTCCTACTGTCAATTGTTGTACCTAACTATTGGAAACTGTTTTCGTGCTCTCTTTTGCATGTAATTGCATGGCTATGAGAAGTGCAGGTGATATCCATCTTTGTTTCTCGGTCGGAACATGGGGCTGGAAGGAAATTTTGTTGTACATGGTATTGCTGTGATTCTTTCCTAGGATTGTTTGGTAATAGCTTGTGGGTCAAGTAGCTCTTCCCCTGAAACATTTTCTTCTGAACTCCCATGTAACATTCTTGCAAGTTTTCTTGTGATTTTGCTGCCTGCCTTGCACCACATGTTACTACTCAGAGCTGGAAATTCTTTTTTTTTTTTCTCTTGAATTTTCCCATGTAACTGTATATATATGCCGGGTAAAACTTGTATTCATAAATAAATGAACTCGGATAATTCCCGTTAATAAGAAAGAGTATCAAACCACTCGGTACTACTCTATATTTCCGAATATAAATGATTATATTTATTTTTACTTAAAATATATAATATTAAATTTTATATAATCTAATTGTTAAAAAAAAACTCAATTTCATTTGAAATTGACGCCTCGTCCTTCTACCTTCTCTTCAACGAGTCCATTTTTTTTTTCTGTTTTGGTCATACTATATCTCCAAATTCTTTCCCTTATTACCGTCTGCATGTGTTTATCCGTTGCATTTTCCTGTGCTGGTTGAGACCAATGGAGAAGGCTGTGGCGGTGGGGGTGTTGTTCTCGGTCGCTTGTCTGTGCTCGACACGTCCCGCGATATCTGACGAGTTGGATCATCGGTATAAGGTTGGAAATGATATCCCTCTCTACGCTAACAAGATCGGGCCGTTTCACAATCCGAGGTGAGCTGCAGAGCTGATAATGACTTCTGAACTGAATCCTGTGCCTGACTGAGTTTGAATCTCCATCTCGTTTGAACTTTGGTTGTATCTTCATGGTAAATAATGGATTAGATGTTTGATTAGGTGACTGCTGTATGATCAGTGTACATTAAGCAGAATGAATTTTCGCTTCTTGTACGAGATGCGAAGGCTAGAAGATAGAAATAGAATATCCAAACCTCGTGTTATTTACAAAGAAAAAGGAAAGTAACGTATCAACTCGAATTTGGATGGATGTTCTATTTCCCGCTTGATTCATGATTGTATAATGATGAATGTTCATCGCCCTTGTTTGTTCAATTTTGTACTCAATAAATGACAACCATCACTATTTTAGGTAAACTTTCTGACAGGCTAATATTATTTTTCATGGATTTGACTATGTGGAACGTTCAAGTTATCCTTAAGCCAGAGAACTCTTGCTAGTGTATTATGTGTTTTCTATTGACGTCAAATGCGTGTTTTTCAAATTATACTCGTGGTGGAAGGTGAATGCAATGGCACTCTGGATAACTAGCTTATGTTCATATTAGGAAGCATAGGAGAAAGTTGATTTGTGAAAATTTCTGTTTGCAACAATTATTCCTACTTAGAGATGGCTTGTTTTTTGTCCTGCTATATGAAGTGATTTGATGAGGTTGAACTCTTCTTTATGCAGTGAAACATACCGCTACTATGATTTTCCTTTCTGCCTTCCAGGTTCACTTATGTATCCTCCATTTACCAGCATGTACATACTTTAATATGTAAGCAAGACTTTACCCTAACTTATAACCAATTCCACCTACAGATGATATGAAGGAAAAAATGGAGCCTTTTGGTGAATTACTAAATGGGGACCGTTTAGTTAGGACCCCCTACGTACTGGAGTTTCTGGAGGACAAGGGGCCTGAATTGTGGCAAAACACAGACTATTGAACAAGTTGCACGATTCAGATCTGCAGTTGCGATGGACTACTACTTTCAGATGTACTATGATGACTTACCAATTTGGGGTTTCATAGGGAAGGTTGATAAGGAAGGCAAAGATCCACGTGACTATAAGTATTATCTGTTTGAGTACATCCATTTTAATGTCTTATACAACAAGGACCGTGTAATCGAAATAAATGCCCCAATAGATCCAGATTATCTTGTCGATATTACAGAGGACGAGGAAGTAAATGCTGTGTTCAAATACGATGTGAAATGGGAGGAAACTTCTACTCCTTTTGAGAAGAGGACGGATAAATACTCTCAGTCATCTTCTGTCCCACATCATCAAGAGATCCTTTCATGCGTCATGGTTCTTTTATTAATTGGACTGCTGGCCACAGTACTCATGCGTGTTCTCAGGAATGATTTTCTCAAGTTAGAATCCCATACTCTCTATTATGATTAGGTGTATTTTACGAAGAGTTTGTAGTAGCTTGTTTGACCATCTTGTTTTGTGTCCAAAGGTATGCATATGATGAGGAATCAGGTGAAAATTTAGTGGAGACTGGATGGAAATACATTCATGGAGATGTGTTTAGGTACCCTAGGTTCAAGTCACTGTTAGCTGCTGCTTTGGGTTCTGGTGCACAACTGTTTACTCTGAGTACTGGCTTTCTTCAGTTATTCTTTGAAGTTTCTGCGACATTTTATGAAGTCCTACAAGATTAGTTAACATGGATTATGTTTTCATACCGCGGGCTTTAACATTTTGCAGTACAGTATTCATCTCTATAATAGAGTGGCGCATTTTACTGCATTGGTGACAATTTATGCACTCACATCAGGAATTGCTGGCTATACTTCTACATCATTTTATTGTCAATTAGAAGGAACTAACTGTGTATGTAACTCTTGACCATTCTCAGAGCCATAATCTTTCATCTTTGTGGTATTTCATCTCAATTAACGACCTAGATTTTTTACATTCTGACATGACAGATTGAAAATCTACTATTGGTTGGATGCCTCTTCTATGGACCTTTATTTCTGACCTTCTGCTTCTTGAACACTGTGGCCATCCTTTACAATGTAACTGCTGCTCTTCCTTCTGGCACAATCCTATTGGTAGTTTTGATTTGGGCGCTTGTCACTTCTCCTTTTATTGGTATTTGGTGGGATTTCTGGGATGGATAGCAAGGCCCAGTTTCAAGCACCTTGCCCCACCAACAGGTATCCAAGAGAAATTCCACCAATGCCATGGTACAGAGGGACTGTTCCTCAGATGACACTGGCAGGGTTCCTTCCATTCAGCGCCATATACGTATAACTCCACTACATATTCGCCAATGTTTGGGGCCACGGGATCCATTCCATATATAGCATTCTATTTGTTGTTTTCATCACTCTCTTGATTGTCACAGCTTTCATCTCGGTGGCACTGACCTACTTTCAACTTACTGCAGAAGATTATCAATGGTGGTGGAGGTATGTGCCTGAATCATGGTTTATGTTTTCTGCTGATGTTAGTATTTAATGTCAATTGAATTGCACTGACACTCGTCTCTACATCTGGTAGTTGAAATTATAGCTTCACTTTAGATTTCATTTTCTGGTTCTGCCTTAGCATCAATCTTCCAAAGTCGCAGATGAGGTTATAGGTTATCTTGATGATAGCAGGTCCAACATTTATGACAGGACCCCCGTGTAATATATATAGTTTTTGCATTATCATTATGAATTATTTCCCTTTGATTTTTTAGTTGCGTTAACTAAAACAAAGAACATTCTTCCTGGAGCCTCAAGTCTCAGAGAATGAATTATACTAATAATGGCAGCCTTCTTTTACATCATATACTTTTCTCAACCATGCTAATTAAATTTTCTCGTCTTGCTTCATGTTCAATCATCACTGCTAATGGCAACTATAATTCCCTTTTTTTTTCTCTAGATCTTTCCTCTACGGTGGATCAACTGGCTTATTCATCTACGCCTATTGTTTCTACTACTATGTGTGCTCCAACATGTCCGGGTTCATGCAGACCTCGTTCTTCTTTGGCTATAATGCATGCATTTGCTATGGACTCTTCCTCATTCTTGGAACAGTCAGTTTCCACACATCTCTTCTCTTTGTCCGCCACATACCGGTCAGTCAAGTGCGAGTAAAGAGTTGGTCATTAGATCGAGCTGCACCTTTACCCCCTTCTTGGCATCTCAATTGTGCAATCTCTAGGCATCGAGCAAAAACGAGCTTTCCTTTCACCGCTTCCTGCCCCATCTAGAATGCCACCCGACTGTTCAAAGAGCAGGATAAACTGTATAAATGTTCATTCAGTTACATTCACAATGTTCCTTTCATATCATCTTTTGTCATATTTTTTTCTACGAAAATCTGAATAGGTGCGCCTTGAGTTGTGATAATTGCAGAATTTCTGCTTACAGCTAGCGATACTACTATTTTCTTTCATATTTTTTTGATTCATTGGACTAACTATTATATCACTAACTTGATTGTGAGTTTACCTTGTTTTTTAGAATTGTACAAGTGAAAGTACCTTATAATTTGTGGTACGCTAACCGATTTCTATATATTAGAATCAAACTCTACCGTGTTGACATACGTGAGTATATATCCTACTCGAAATTGGTTGCATACCATAAATTACATGTGACCCATCGAAACTTGTAAAATTAAAATGAAAGTTCCAAGTTTCTAATTCTAGATATCTAGTACTAAGAAATGTGAACTGAAATATGTTTTATAAAGTTCTTAAATCATTATTCAAGATTTACCCATTAGCAACACCTTCCTAGTCATAACATATTGTTTTCTATCCCATATACTGGCCCGCCTATCAGCAGAATGAAGCGAATGATGGGCCGTGGGCATATCAGCCCATTTCTTAAATGGGTGGTATATACGGGTAGGTCCATATATGGATGGCACCGCGAATTCCATGCGATCCCATAAGATAAAACTTGGTTTTCTTTTCTTTATTTGAAAGTTGACCACGATTTCGAGGGATTAATTTGGATGAATAAACGAATTTTTCATTTATTAAACTTTTGATTATAGAGCTTGATGTATTAATGATCACAATCTCACCGCTAAAAGTGAGATGAGTTTGGTGAAATTATGACTTTTTATTTATATAAAAATAATAATAAGACTTCTTAATGTATCTTTTATTTATTAAGAATCAAAATATTATTTTATCAAAATTCATCTTATGATATTATTATATATATGTAATTTTTTGCTAAAATATATAAAATAAAGATATATTAAAATATAAATACTATTGTATCATAAAATATAATTTTATAAAATATATTATATATAACACAAATATGTTGAATAAAATATATTGTATTAACATACATTAATAGAAATATATTTATATTATTTCAAACATGTTTAAAAGATTCTGCTCAGTATGTAATATCATTTTAAAGATATAAATATTTTGATAAAGTTTTAAAATAAAATTAAATCCCTTAAGTGAAGAGGTAAAAAGGGCTAATTGAAAGAAAAAGAGAAGAGTTTGCATGTTAAGCAAACAACAAATGGACAGCAAAGAAAATGGTTACTCATACAAGGTTGCTAATTAAGTTTTGGGGACAAAACTCCTAAAAGGAGGGGAGAGTTGTAAACCCCGCACTTTTGAGTTAAGGAAAATCGAGAAAGAATCGGTCAAATCGATTAAGAAAATCAAGCCAATTTACAAACCCGATCATTTGGGAACAAGCAATTTAGAAATTTACAACTTCCGGATGATCCAAAGGGTTCATTAAACTTTGGAAAAGAAACTTAAGACAAATTAAAAGAGAAAAACCAAATTGGTTTAGGTGAACGAGATTTCATAAGAACTTTGAAGTTAAGTGTGCTTGACCAAGAGTAGTGTGAGGATGGGTGACCTCCTTGGAAGTATGATATTTTTTTTGTAACTCGAAATTTCGGTAAAAATTTTTTTATGCTTATGCCTTATAATAAATAGCCATAAATTAATATATATTTAATTATTATAATTAATACCAATAATTTAATACCAAAATTAAATTATTGTAATTAATACCAATAATTTAATACCAAAATTAAATTATTGTAATTAATACCAATAATTTAATACCAAAATTAAATTATTGGAATTAATACCGAAATTAAATTATTGGAATTAATACCAATAATTTATGGCAATATTAATACTAGTAATAAATCTCTCCCATTTAATACACGATTTTATATAGAGTACATCCCCATTCATTCTCCTCAAACCTAAACACTTCTCTCTCTCTACTGCTCCATTTCCCTGATAAAGCTCGAACCAGAGCTTCGACTTGAACATTTTTCTTAACCTTGGAAGGAGAGGTTAGGTCTTTAGAATCGGGGAGAAGACAGCTATCTAATAGCAAACTCCAGTCAATTCGAGAATCGCTGGAAAAGCCAGCATGATGGAACAGTGAAGCAACTCTGGCAGACCGAAGGTGCCCTATTTTGACCAAGCTAAAATCGACCATTTTGAGCCCTCCTCAGACCAAACCATGCCCTCCCAACACTTCCTCAGCTCTCCCACGGTCGAATTAGGACTGAAAGGTAAGCCAATTTGGCTCCTCTCTAATATTTTCGGTTTGTGCTAGAGAGAGAACTGATAGAATTTTAATGATGAAATTCTAACTCAATTCGGCATCAATTGATGCGATTATTACTTCTAGGATGAACCTTAGGAAGAGAGTTATCTGCCCAAATTAAAAGCTCGGACCGTCGTGCCCTCATCGATGAGTAATCGAAGCTTTCTCTCTCTACAGTTCGTTTTCCAGCGAAGCTCTGTTTGAACTTGTTCGGGCATCAAAACTTACGATTCAAAGTGCTATTGATTCTTAAGAAGATGGAAGAACTCAATTTTAACTTCAATTTCAACAATTAGATGTGTTTGATCAGTCAATTTGATGAAATCAAATTTGACTGTGCTAAGGAGTTGAAATTGGGGGAAAATTGGGGATTTTCGAAATTCAAAGGACCAAAATACAATTTTATGAAATTGAGGGTCAATTGGGCAAGGAAATAATGTTGGAGGATCAATTGAGGAATTTTGGAATTTTTGGGGCAAAACTTACCATTTTTGTAAAGGAAGGGAAAAATGGTAATTTTTGAAAAATTGGGGGACCGAATTGGAAATTTGGGAAATTAAGTCCCTTTTTGGTGAAATTGAATAAACTGAGGTCCCAAGATAAATGTTAAAAGTTACGGGACTTAATTTGAGGAAAAACCAACATTAGGGACTTAAAGTTAAAGAGAAATAACTTTAGGTACCTAATTGCAAATAACTAAAAGTTTGGGTTTTCTCGTTCTTTGGAAATAAATTAAGGCTATTATGTCAAGTAATAATGAATAAGGATGTTTATATCATGTAGGAACACGAAATACCGGGAACGCCAGCATGGATGAGCTCGCGTGAATACAAAGAACCGGTCTAGTGGAATTCACTACGTTAATGGGTGAGTGGGTTTACTAACATCATACCCGGTTGGGATGATTAGCACAACTTAAAAAAAATTAAAAACCACTTACCGGTTGTGAGTGTGATTATATATCATACCCGGTTGGGGATGATAAGTACCTCCGTATAAAAACCCATTGTTTAGTGGAATGTTAATCATCACAACTTAGAGAATGTGATGTGAAAACCATGCGAAAAAACTACTTACCGATTGTAAGTAGATCATACCCGGTTGGTATGATGAGACTTTCTCGAAGGAAGTTGAAAACTCGTTTGTCGATCATGAATGGAGATGTCCTTATACTGGTCGGTATAATGGACAGTGAAAACCCATTTTATCGGTAGTCTTCTCCCCTGACTGTGTGCCAATGCTTAAAAAATTTGGGAGACCTTCTCGACGGGGGCTCGAATAGCTCTGATTGGCCAGGGGCCTCGGTTTTTAAACTTGGAGGCTAAATGCCCGATTTTGAAAATCTTGTACAGTGGGCCCAAGGCTAGTTGGCACGAGCAAGAGCTCGTAAACGACATGATATATGTGTCATAAAACTTAATAAGTGAATTGTTTGGCCATGGTACCAAGATAGGACCGACATGCTCAGTTAACTAGCGGCAATGCGACATGACAGGTTGACGGTCTAGTCAAGACAAACAACTGCGGGTTGAGTTGAGAATTGGGGTCGTTGGACCAGTGGCACCAAAGATTACATGACAATATGAGAAAACATTGTTTGTGCATGCACTATGAGTACAGGATCATCAAGACGCCCATGAGGGGTAGTGATGTGTCCTAAGGGCCTTGGACGACCCGGTGAGTATAAGGATAGATCATCGTTCCAGGTGTCTGTGCGAAATTTGGAGTAGCACCAAGCGCATGAGACTAGGGTGGGGATAGGATGAGGTCTCTATCCTCATATGGACACAAAGAAGCAATTTCAGGATTGAGGGTCGGATGTGATGTACATCCACTCCTTCCCAGGGTAGAAGTGGTAGTACTTCTATCCGAGTGGCCAGTAAAGTCGCTCCGAAGCTACTACTTGGTTCAGTAGTCATACTGACCTGTGAATGTGTGTAACCTTCATTATCAAGGATGTGTGTTGGGTGATGATACACTGTGGTAACTAAGAAATGATGGAAAAATCTGAATTTTTAAATGAAGTGATTTTTTAAAAGAAAGGAGTATGACACACTTCATATAAATGTTTTTCTTAAAAATTAAAAGTAGACCTTTGAAAACCCATTCACTAAATCGGGAGAGTGGCGGGTTGATCATAGGGATTCGACCAAACTGGGTCGGGGCGTGATACTGAGGAAGTGTTGGGAGAGCATGGTTTGGCCTGAGAAGGGCGCGAATTGGCCGATTTCAACTCGGCCAAAATAGGACAGCTTCAGTTCGCCAGAGCTACTTCACTGTTCCATCGCGCTGGTGCTTCTCTGATGACCATCGAAACAAATGGAGACTATAGGCATGTAGCTGACTTCTCCCTAGTTCTAAAGAACCTGATCTTGCCTTATTTGGCTAAAAAAAGTGCCCAAGTTAGAGTTCTGGTTCGAGCTTCACCGAAAAATGTAGCAGTTGAGAGAGAATGGAGTTTTTATGTGTGGAGAGGATGAATGGAGAGGGGCTATTTATATAGGAAGCTCGGGGACTTCTTGGCCGTCCGATTGGTGCCTTAATGGTAGTCATTCATTGTCTGAAACTCCCTGGCCAAAGACTTTTTAGCTTCGCCAGCGCTGCGTGATTTTCTAGCAAGTGAACAGTGTTGTCATATGAAGAAAGAAGACGACACTGTTCCGAACCAGATCGGACCGGTCCGAACCGGATTCAAAGCTTAAACTAGCTGGTTCAGCCCCCATTCGACTGAATTTTTCAAATCTAAAAATTTATAAATTCATTTATAATCATTTTCTATCCAATGGTGGCCTCAAATCTCAAATTTGAATTTTTAAGCCACCTAGAAAAATGAATTAATAATACAGTTCGATAGTGGTTCAAACTGGTTCAATTCGGTTCGGATCTGGTTCACTGAACCAGTTTGGTTTTCATGTCCAATTCATTTTTAAGTCCATTTCCATGACTTTTGGGACTCTTTGGGTCATTCAGGATCCATAAATTTCCTAGTTTGCCCTTTCTTTATTGATTCTAGTTCATGAAATAACTTGGTTCATAAACCTATTCAATCCAGTTGGATCCAATTAATCAAAATCGATCTAGTTTTTCTCTTCCAATTTGTCCTAAGGTTCTTTTCCAAGGTTTTATGAACCCTTTGGATCACCCGGGAGTTGTAAATTTCCAAATTGCCCGTTCCCAAATGATCAGGTTTGTGAACAGGTTCGGTTTTCTTACTTGGTTTAATCAATTTTTTTCCTGGTTTTCCTTAACTCAAAAGGGCGGGGTTTACAAGACCATTCCTAGAAAATGGTTTTCAAAATTGAAAATGGCACTTATCACCCCAACCGTTTATGACGTTGAAAATCTCACTCACTCGTTAATAGTGATGTGGCCATCTCGGTGAGATCTCGATTCGTGATGCACTCCTTTGCACAGGTACTCGGACAACCTGCTCCTACATTGTTCGAGTATCCTATTAGGAGAATTGACATAAGAGACCTTATAGTTTCGTGTATTTTTAAATAGGTCCTCGCATTATGCCTTTGGTTCCCTAAGGCTCAATTTATCTTTAATTAGGTCCCTAAATATTCAAAATTCTCTTAGGTCCATAATTTTTCCCAAATTATCAATTTCTCCTTAATTTCTTCTATTACCATTTTATCACCATTTTTTCTCAAATTCACCAATTGACCCTCAATTTCTTTCAAATTTCTAATTGACACTCAATTGGGAGTCAATTTCATAAAATTTCCCTCAATTGCAATCCTGCCCTTAATCTTCCAAAAATTCACAATTTGCCCAATTTTGCCAAAAATTGCAATTTGACCCCCGAAATCTTATTTCATTCAATTGACCTTCTAAACTTGGCCAATTGCCCCCTAACATGATCTGAATGATCTTCCCTTTGTCCACGACTACATTTCAAGCTTTAAAACACTTAATATGGCTTAGAAATGAGCTCAAACAGAGCTTTGCGAGAAAAAATTTCTAGAGAGAGAAAGCTTGGTTTTCTTACCTGTGGAGGGGCGATGATTGTAGCTCTGGATAGTGACAGCTAGTGCTTGTCCAGGGGATCCTCCTAAGATCAAAAGGCGAGTCAATTATTGGTCAAAGCATGGTCAATTTGATGAGTGAAGTTTTAGTCCTCTAGTTTATGCAACTTTATTGTTCCGATGAAATGAGCCAAAATTGGTATACCTCGACAATCCCTCAAGGTTGAGGGTTGGTCAAGTAGAGTAGTTGGAGGTTGGGCTTGGTCACGGGAGGGCAGAGGTGGCCGAAGATCAGCTCAAAATTGTCAGCAGTTTTGGGACCGTCAGAGCAATTGTGTTGTGTGAGCTTTCCAGCTCTTCTCCAGTGGTCCTCGGACTAAAAGAAGGGTGCAGTTGGATAGAGAACTTCCTCTTAGTTCCAGAGACACCAATTACAACTTCAGAGGTTGAAGAAAACTCCGCTGTTAGAGCCCTGGTTTACTGCTTGCCAAAAAATGAAGCACTTCTTCTTCTTCGCTCGGTTGTGGGATGAGGAAGTCAAGTGGAGGGGTGATCTTTATATAGGGAGCTCGACAATTGTCTGGGCTACCAGTCGGCATAAAACTTGGATGCCGGCGGTCATACCGGAGTTTTTCTTGGGTCGCTGGAGACCAACCCCTATTCCCCTTCCTCCAATATGTTAGCTACCTAAGGAAGAAGATGATATTGTACCACGCGTGCGAGCTTTGCATGTGCGGTCGTGCCACATGGCACTTTGTGATTGGCTAGCTTTGCTGACACGGCTTCCTACTCAGCAGCAAAGTCAGCATTTGACTCATTGACCAAACACGTGGTAGACTCCCATTGGCTCCTCATTCCTACTTGGCTGCTTACTATATTTTTGTTGACTGTTGACCGTGACACATGGCGTCCTCTGATTGGCTGGGGTCATCTGACGTGGCACTGCCACATGTCGACCTTTGATTTGTCAGTTATTTCTCTAACATCCTTGTCGGATGCTGATGTGGTGTAAACCCTGTCCTTTGATAATAAGAAAAACTGAGCAAAGAATCGATCATTTCCAAAGAGAAAACCGATTCGGTTTATGAACTATAACTGATAGAGAAAGGGCAAACTGAGAAATTTATAAATTTTGAGTGACCTAAAGAGTCACCAAAGTCATGAGAAAGGACTTTAGGATGAATTGGATGTGAAAACCAAACCAGTTCAGGTGAACCGAACCTGGACCGCATTGAACTGGTTTGAACCACTATTAAACTAGTTTCTAAATTCAATTTTCTAGATGGCTTAGAAAATTCAATTTGAAGAATTGAGGCCACCATTTGATAGAGAATGAATTTAGATAAATTAAAAAATTTTAATTTTGAAAAACTCGGTCGAATCAGGTTTGAATCATTCGATTTAAGCATTGAACCCGGTTGAGACCGGTCTGGTTTGGTTTGGAACAATGTCATCTTCTTCCTTCAGATGACAACACTGTTCACTGGCCAGAAAATCAAGTAGCGTTGGCGAAAATGAAAAAGTCTCTGCCCAGGGAGTTTCAGGCAATGAATGACCGCCATTAAGGCACCAATCGAATGACCAAAAAATCTCCAAGCTTCCTATATAAAGAGCTACTCCTCATTCGTCCTCCTCACAACTAAAAACTCCTCTCTCTATTGCTCCATTTTCTAGTGAAGCTTGAACCACAACTCCGTCTTAGGCATTTTTTTGAGCCAAAGAAGGCAAGGTTGGGTTCATTAGATTTGGGGAGAAGTCAACTACCCAACGATAGTCTCTGTTTGCTCCGAGGGTCGTTAGAGAGATGCTAGTGTGATAGAATAGTGAAGTAGCTCCGGCAGACCAAAGTTGCCCTATTTCGGCCAAGCTGAAAACAGCCAATTCAAGCCCTTCTCAGGCCAAACCAAACTCTCCCAATACTTCCATTGCCCTCATATGACTGGATTATAGCTAAAAAGTAAGCCAATTTGGCTCTCCTCTATAAATTCTGGTCAATGTTAGAGAGAGAACCAATGAAACTTCACTGACCAAATTCTCCCTCAATTCGGCATGAATTGATGTGATCTATCTGCCCATATCAAAAGCTCAGACTACCGCACCCTCGACGGTAAGCTTTCAAAGCTTTCTCTCTCTAAGTCTAGTTTTCCAACGAAGCTCTATTTGAGCTCAAATCAGATCCAAATGATGCGATTCAAAGTTCCATTGAATCATGTAGAAGTGTAGGAACTCAATTTTATCTTCAGTTTCAATAATTAATCGCGATTGATTAGTCAATTTAATGAAATCAAATTCGTCCAGTGTGAAAGGGGGAATTGCGGATTTAAAAAATTTAAGGGACTAAAGTGCAATTTTCCAAAATTTAGGGCCAATTGGGTATGAAAAAGATGGTGGAGGACCAATTGGTCGATTTTTGGAATTATTGGGGTCAAAATTGCCATTTTTTTAAAATAGGGGCAAAATGGTAATTTTTGAAAGGTTAGGGACCAAATTGGGAATTTGGGAAACTTGAAACCCCTTTTGTAATTTTGAATAAATTGAGGCCCCAAAGTAAAATTTTGAAGTTCTGGACTCAATTTGGGGAAATTTTGGCATTAGGGACCTAAAGTTAAAGAAAAAGAACTTTAGGGATCTAATTGCAATTAATTGAAAAGTTTGGATATTTTATTCATTCTTGGTGAGGCCAAAGGATAATGAACAAAGATGTTCATACAGTGTAGGAACACAAAGTACCGGGAACGCCAGCCAAGATAAGCTCGCGTGGAGGCAAAAAGCTTGTTAAGAGGAATTCACTACATTCACGGATGAATTGGAATTTTCACATCATACCCGGTTGGGATGATTAGTACCTCAGAATGAAAAACCACTCCTAAGTAAAATTTTAAACATTACACCTGGATTAATGTGGAAAATACGTGAAAAAAACTACTTAACGGTTGTATGTAGATCATACCCGGTTGGTATGATGAACTTCCTAGAAGGAAGAAGAAAACTTGCTTATTGGTTATGAGCGGAGATGTCCTCACACTCGGTTGGTGTGATGGACCACGAAAAAATTATTTTTGTTAGAAGTGCTCTCCCCTAACTATTTGCCACTGCTTAAACTTTTTGGGAGACCGTCTTGACGGGAGTTCAAATAGCTTAGATAGGCTGAATGCCTCGGTTTTGGAACTTGGTGGCTAAAATGCTCGATTTTGAAAATCTCATACAATGGGCCCAAGGCTAGTTGGCACGAATAGGAGCTCATAAACAAACATGAGATTAAGCCATGAAAACTTTAATGAATGATGTGTTTGGCCATGCTACCAAGATAGAACTGACATACTCGATGGACTAGCGGTAGTGCGACAAGATAGGTTAATAGACCAGTCAAGACAAATAGCTACAAGTCGAGTTAAGGGTCGGGGCCGTTGTACCAGTGACACCAAAGATTAAATGGCTTATGAGGAAAACTATTGTTTTGTATATGCACTGAGATTTGGGACCATCAAGACGCCCAAGAGGGGTAGTGATATGTCCTAGGGGCTATTGTATGACATGGTTGAGATAAGGGCAATTTGTCGTGCCAGCATTTAGGGATGCTCAATGTAGCATCATGCGCATGAGACCATGGTGGAGTCAGGATGAGGTATATGTCCTCATACGGACACAGAGTTTTCTTTTTGGGTTTGAGGGTCGGATGTCGCATACATCCACTCATTCCCAGGGTAGAAGTGGACGGGCTTCTATCTAGGTGGCCGGTAAAGTGGCTTCAACGCCGCAAGTGGATGCAGTGGATAGGCGGCCCCACAAATGTGTGATCCCTTCATGATGAAGGCGTGTGTTGATTGTTAAACGCCCCACAACCACTTGTTAGTGAGGAATAAGGGTTTTGAAAATCGAGAAATTGAGGAAATGGTTTTAAGGAAAATAAGTAGTCTGACACATTCCAATTCAAACTATTTTTCTAAAAATCATGTTTCAAACACCCATTCAGTGAGTTGTCAAACTCACCCTCCTCCCTTTACCCCTTTTCAAGTAACTAAGGGAGAACCTATCTAAAGACCTTGAGATAGCTAAACTTGTAAAACAGGTATGTAAGTTTAATTTTTTTTACAGTTTTGATTAATGTTATTCCAGGAAAGGTACATGTTTAAAGGACGCCTTACTACTCACAGTTTAAAGAAAGGGATGTCGCTCTCCTATTGGTCAGTCATCGCTGAGGTGGATTTTTTTACTGAGGACACATATCTCCTTTTGATTGTCCAATGCTTCTAGGCACTGTCTGTGTGACTAACTAGGCGTGCTTCACCACATTTTGCATGCTGATTGGTTGCGCCTGTTGATTGGGCGCTGACTTGGAAGCGGTCTGTTGACCGGCTAGACTATTGACCGGTCCATTCCAATTAGGTTTGCTGACCCGAAATCGAAAATCGATCGGTTTAGGCCCAATTCGACTGATTTTCTTAAAATTCATCCTCTTGAACTATGGAATGAATATTCGAACCAATTCATTATGGTTCGATTCGATTCAGGTCTGATTCACCCTAAACTAGGCCGATTTTCACATCTAATCTACTTTATGGTTATTTTCCATTATTTTTAGGTTCTTCTTATCCACTTGGTATTTTCCAAATTCCAGTTTTGACCATTCTTTACCAAATTCCAATTCACTTAGATCGTCAATTTTTCTTTTGAAATTTTTTTGTTTCCCTAGTTCGAGAGGATGGGGTTTACAATCTATATGTAAATACTTGGAAATAAAAGGTCATTTATGCCAAACTTTCCTTATGAGAATACTGGAACCATGTAGAAACTAGTTGTATGAGTATTTGTGCAGAGGAACACAATTGCAATCGAAATTCAGCTGGGACGAATACGTCACAATATCTGGTGAGTGGGAATTTTCTAACATCATACCCGGTTGGGATGATAAGCACTGTTTTCAATTTTAAAAACCATTTTCGATAATGTTCTCTGGTGACTACATGTAACTGCTTAAACATTTTGGAAGACGTTTCTAATGAGAACTAGAATCGCTCTAGTAGACCTGAGGCCTCGTTTTTTAAACTAATAGGGCCCAAGGCCCAATTTTGGAAAACTCGTGAAGTGGGCACAAGGCCAATGGGCATGGGCCGAAGCCCATATACATATAAGCTAATGAGCCATGAAAAGTTTTTCATAACCAGATAATTGTGTGAACCGCCACTATGCCGAAGTCGGGTCATCAAACTCGATGAGTTAGTAGTTATTGAGCCGAAGCTAGGTTGTCGAATCTGTTGGGCTAACATGTTATAGAGCTAAAGCAAAGTTGTTAGGCTCGTTGGCCCGGTCTTACCAAAGATGATGGGCATAATTTTTAAAAAGCTACTGTTTATGCATGCTATGAGTTCGGAACCATCGAGACTCCAAGTATGGGGTAGTGTTGGTTCCAAGGATAGCTGGATGACCCATGGAGTATAAGGGAAGTATGTCGTCTAACATGTTTCTAATGAAAAGGGAGAGATCTCGTCCCACGATAGTGGACACGGAGGATATTGAGGTCTAACGAATGGGCGGTAAGACTCACTTAGACCTATGGTAGAAGGTGAGACCTTCTACCATGGTGGTCGGTAAAGACGCTCCGGACCACAAGTGGAGTAGTCAGAGACTGCTCTAAGAATGTGTGAACCCTTTTTAAAAAATGGTGTGTAGTTGAATTGCTAAACCAATCACGAGCAAGGAGGAGATTTGAAATATTTTTTCTAAAAAAACTCTACAAACCTATGATCAAGGACAATGTTATAAACTTTGATTTGAAAATTCACCCTAACACCTGCTCACTGAGTTGTAGAAACTCACCCCTCCCTTTAAACCTTTTTCAAGAAAGAAGACGATATTTAAAGAAACCGCCGCTAAGCCTCCAAACCTAGGTAATTTGCTTTTAAGTTATTAGGTTTTGCATAATATTATTTGAGTGAATAATGATAGAAGGTATGCCTGACTACTCGCGGTCTTGGGAGTGTAAACTATTTCTAGACCTACAGGAGTGTCGGGTTGCTAATAGGGATCCCGACCAAAACAGGTCGGGACGTGACAATATATGACAAAAGTTTGAGATTCTCTCATATTTTAATGTGATCCATACTTCTTCTCCTTTATTGCATCTACACAAACTCTTTATATAATAACCTCTTATATGTTCATGCATACATTGACCCGTAAGAAAGCATGCATCTCACTCCCTTTCCAGTCATCTTCTATAATGACATCCCACATATTTGACTTGTTTCTATCTATGCTTACCATCAATTAGTTTTATGAGAACCCATGTATCTACACCCAAGATAAATACTTTGGACAAATGCAGTTATTCTAGTATATTATTAGTCGGTCACTTTGTTAAGAAAATGTTACGCCTCTATAGACCATGTGTTCTCCTATACTATTCTCTCAATATCAGCTAAACTATTAAACTTAAATAAAAATATAATATGCATGACATTATTAAGTATTCACATTATGCACTCATCTATGTAAAAACTTCAATGAGAATCCTCCAATTCACTATCTTATCAACAATAACATTCCTAAGTATGATTGGTTCAATTCACTATCTTATCAACAATAATCTTCTTACTCTTTCACTATTAGAGTAAAATCTACATGGACTGTTTGGTGCCTTTCTTTGAGAACATGTGAATCTATTTATATGACTTAATATCCATTAATGTGGTGAGTATTGAATCTATTCATATGCATTGATGATCCATCAATGTGGTGTGGTGAGTAGTGAAAAGTCTATTTCTCACGAGTCCCTACAAACCAAACTAGAGCAACTCCAACTTATTGATGTAAAAAAATCTTTGAAATTTTTTCTTACAAGGCAACCATATCCCAAGGCTTGGTTGCTATTGCCATGAGGGTTATGCCATGTTTAGTCTTCAATATTTCATGTATTGTCAAAATAGGTTAAATAGACTATAACACTAAACTTGAGGAGATAAGAGTTGACTACCAATTACGAGAGGTGATAGTTAATAAATGAATTATTTTACGCCCAAATGCTAGGTTCAAGATTTAAAGAAGTGGAAAATAATAGATTGTTAAATGTCTAGGATTATTTGCCTCGTTCAGAACTAGGGTCTGCAATGTCCCGCAGCAATTTAACTAATAACAAAACTAGGATACTCGGTTCAAATTTGTTAAAATAGGATGTATAATTCTATAATAATATGGGGTATTATAGAGTAGTCTAATTTTGTTTAAAATCATATAGAATAATATAAAGTTATTGATAATAATTTAAAATAGTATATAATGATCCATTATAAATTAGTTTATTAAAAAAATCTAGATATAAAAATAATATATTATAATAAAAAGAAATAACTCCACTATAAATATATAGTATTTACCAATAACTGTAATTATAAAATAAGTAATACTAATGAGTCTAACTTTAAAACATTTTTTAATTATAATAAGTATATTATACTAACTCCTTATTTCTATTAATTTTATTACTTTTTTTTCGTTTCTATATAAAACAAACGTTAGCCTATTTTTGTATGCTAACCTATTTCTCAATATCAAATTTATATTCTTTTAGTATCAAAACCAATAGACTTGCCAAAATTGTGAGTTGGTAGCAATTGGCACCACATGGTCGAAATGAGTGTAGTGGGACGAAAATTAGGATACAAGTGACATTAGCCATAAATTAAGTAGATTTGATGTCGTATATTGAACC
The DNA here is from genome assembly GCA_030064425.1 of Trapa bicornis. Taxonomy (NCBI): domain Eukaryota; kingdom Viridiplantae; phylum Streptophyta; class Magnoliopsida; order Myrtales; family Lythraceae; genus Trapa; species Trapa bicornis. The sequence goes on along the minus strand of CM057760.1, from coordinate 16,261,069 downwards.
CAACCATTCTCCCCCAAGGGAAAAGCATTGATGAGATGGTAGCTCAAAACCGATAGAGGTCTCTCGGTAAGGATCGATGAAGGGCTTTGGGAGATGGTTAATTCTCATAAGGGATAGAGAATTTTCACGGGGGTACGTGGGGATACAATAGGCAAGGCCTCACGAGGGGTATAGCACATACTCTCGTGGGAGGCGGAAAAAAGGAAATAAGTTACCGGTGAGGCCCTCATCACACCTTTCCAAATGATGATGGTCTATATCCATGTGCCCCAATTAAGAATTTTCATATGTACTAGTAGCAGCAAGTGAATCAAAGATGCAGCCAAGCCGCGCTGAAAAGAGTGGTTACGGGGCATAAAATACATATACCTTGCTCATGGGGCTCGCAGCCCTAAAATAGGATCATCAAAATTGTTATTAATTTTTTTTATTTTTATTAGTATTTTGTTACCACATAATCTAAATTATTAATTTGAGCATTCTCATATTAGTATCTATTAATGAATTTATTATGAATTTAAAGGTTTGGATGAGACAGTTATATTTTGTTAATATATTGTGTATTAAATTATTATATTTTAAAAAATTGTAAAAAATATTACAAGTTTGTAGGATTTTGTATAAATAACACTCTAAAAGATTACAATTAGGCTTTAATATATTTAAATTTAATATATAAGACTAAAAAAAATAATTTTTTATATGTATAATTGAAGTATGAAAAATAATAAACATAAAAATTCCCATTATAGTTATTGCACATTAATTATCGCAATCACTACTGATTTGAACAACCCAATAATATGAGTGGTGGGGGCAAGCACACGTGCTTGTTTGCTTGCTATCCACAAGACATGCATGAGGTTCTCACGGCATTAGGATTGGTTATATTTAAGGTGTCCCCCAATAATTTATAATTAAGCTTATAAATAAATGCATACATGTCCGCGAAATATAATTGTACATGTTTTTTTTTTTGCCGGGAATGTCTACGACAAACACACGTCCAAGTGAGGTAGAATCATGTTGACCGAAAAGAATATAGTTCAATTAGGTCATTGCCTCTAGTAGACTAAACGATTTCCACAATACTTGCGCCTCATAACCAACCTATAAATGCTGCGAATAAGGGGAGAAACTTAAAAATTACAAGCTGCTATTCCAAAAGGTGGAAATAAAGCTTTGGGAAAATGGAAGAGTATGCACTCGTTTGTTTTTTTTTTCTTTTTTAAATATCTCTATTAATAATTGGAAGAGTGGCAGATATTATCCTGCTTTACCTTGTCAAAATGTCATCATGTATTAGGCAGATGTCTCTTGTATAAACAAATATAAAGTGCAATAAAAATGCACACACTTTTCTCATTTTCTTCACTTTTCAACAAAAAGTTTCCCTTATCTGGTTACCACCATTTTTTTTTATTTTGTATAATGTTTAGCATGACTTTTATATTAAATTTTTATACCAATAATAATTTTACTTGTTTACTAGATTGATATGGCACAATGATATATCATCGTTACTTCTTTTGTTAAAATAATTTATATACAAATTGAGAATTTTTTAAAGAATTTGATTAAATTGTGAATTTTTTCATAGGTGCACAAGATTCTAATTAGTGAAGGTAACAATTCAATATCATCATCCTTATGATATATAATGTTTTATTTGCCAAACTTATAATAATGGTTAAAATGTAAATGTCAAAAATATAATTTATATTTTAATAAAAAATAAAATTTTTATGTCAAATGTGACATAAAACTAAAAATTTAGTACTGATTCCATCAACAAAGGAAATTTGTGTCAAAATGAAAAGAATAAGCAAATTTAGTATTTTTAGTTAATTTTTTCTTTTATTTTCATAGAGGAGAGTGATACCGACAATTTGACACCGGTGGGGGTCGGAGTGGTGGCTAGATGACGGAGAATTGGCCCTCGAAAGGATTGTTGTCGGCGACCGATTCTCCTGTCCAAAATCATGGTCTGCAAAAATGACTATTTTTTTACATTTTCTGGCCTCTGCTATGTCAAGGCCTAGTCATGGATCTCTAGAGTACTCAATTACCGTCAATTTGATACTATTAGCACCTCATTTGGTGATTAGAAAGGAGAGATATGGAGTTCAGGAATGGGATTTCTCATTTTGAATGATAAATTTTTGCTATTCATGAGGAATTAATGCAATTAAGATGTTGTTAGCTCTTTTCCTGACTGATTTGTCTAATTTGTAGCACTCAATTTATTAAAAAATTGAGTCAATTAGAATGACATCTTGATGTGGTGGAGTAGAAACTGTTGGTCGGTGGTGATCGGTGGCTCGAGGTGAGTTGGGTCGATCTAACTCATTCCATTCATCTTTTCTTTCCATTTTTGAACTTTTAAATTACTAGTTTTCCATTTTGGGTCATTTTGATAATTAAATTATAAATCCCGACCATGTTTGGGTGAAAATAGGCTTTTTCCAAAAATCTCAGTTTTCATGTCGTAAAATCCGATCCCAAATCCGATTCGATCCTTAGTCCCAGCATCGAGTTTCCTATCCCATTTCCATCATGGGGTTATGATCCAAATCCCGACTCGGGTTTTGTTCTAGGCTCGGGGTCCCGTTCCCGGTTTTGGCTATTGTCCTTGAATCGAGACTTCCATTCCTGACTTCCAATCCCATCCCGAATCTAGAATTTCATTCCCAGTTTTTGCTCTTATTTTGACTTTGGGAACTCATTTTCCCACTTAGGGTTTTATTCCTAGTTTGAGATTCTATTCCCGGTTCACACTTGGTTTCCGTTCCACTTAGCCTTAACTCAGGTTCTAGAACTTTCGGTGTTAGAACAACTCCCCTCCTTTTAGGAGTTTTATCCTTAAAACTTAATAATTTTCTAAGAATTCTCATCTCTTATCTCACTCGGTCTTTCCATAACTCTAATACCTCAACTTGGTGGTACTTATAGAGTTTCTCACTCGTGTCGTGCCACCTAAGGTAGCTACCCCTTTTTTACCCTCTTTGAGGATTAAGAAATATACTCCTTACTCCTTCATCGAACCTTGTCGAGAATTTTTATTTGGATTCCCTAGTTTCCAGTATTAAACTTTACATACTTTAATAAAGCATGGGTCATGGTCCATTCTTATGACCATAGTTGTCACGCCCCAACCCGGTTTGGTCGGAACCCTGTGAGCAACCCGCCACTCCATTTAGTCTAGGAAGAGTCAACACTTCCCAAGACCGTGAGTAGTCAGCCGTATCTTATGACCTTGTTCCCTGGAATAGCATTATACAAAACTTAATAGCTTAAAATAATTTTAAGATACCTGACTTAAAGGCCTGTCCTTGAGATTTCTTTAAGGGTTGTCTCCTTTCCTGAAAAAGATTTAAAGGGAGGGTGAGTTTCTACAACTCATTGAGTGGGTGTTAGGGTGAGTTTTAAAATGCAACTTTCAAATCATCATTTTAGTTTACTATTATGCGAGTTAAGCTCTTTTAACACTTCACCTGGCTCGGTAGGTGTTTAGCAAATAATCAAACACTATTTATCATAAAGGGTCTAAACGTTCACCATTGTAGTATGCCGACTGCACCCACTTGTGAATCAGAGCGTGTCATGCCCTGACCAGGTTTGGTCGGATCCCCATGATCAACTTGTCACTCTCTTGGTTCAAGAGGGGTTTTCACTTCTTTTAATCAAGCGGAGTTGGGCATAATTTCAAACCTTGTTCCCTAGAATAGCATAAATCATTCAAAATACAAAATTAAAAGCATACCTGATGGAGGGTACATCTTCACGGTTTATTTGGTTAAATCTCCTTAATCATGAAAGGGGTAAAAGAGAGAAGGTGAGTTCTACAACTCACTGAGAGGGTGCTGGGAGTGAGTTTTCAAGACAAATAGCTTCATGTAAATTGTGTCAAGGTTATCATTTCCTTTAAAAGAAAGTTCCCTCAAAGTTTGATTTTCAAAACCTTTTTCCCATTACCATAGTAGGTGTGTTTAGCAAATAATACATGCCCTTCATCAGGAAGGGTACACACATTCACAGGTGGAGTCCGTCTACTACACCTACTTGTGGATTGAAGCGTCTTTACAGTTCACCAAGATAGAAGCTTGTCCACTTCTACCCTGTGTCACGCCCCGACCAGGTTTGGTCGGATCCCCGTGAACAACCTACCAGTCTTCCCAATTTACTAAGGGTTTTCCCCTCTTTTAAACCCGAAAGGAGTAAGGCGTCCTTTAAACCTGTACCTTTCCTGGAATAACATTATACAAAACTAAAAAATAGACATACCTGATTTTATAGTTCCTATACAGGGGAGACTTTAAGATTGGTTTTCCCTTAGTTTCCTAAAAGGGGTAAAAGTGAGGGAGTGAGTTCTACAACTTAGTGAGCAGGGGTTGGGAGTGAGTTTTCATAAACAAAACAACTTTAATCAGAGTGTTCCAAACTCCTTATTTTCTTTCAAAATATCATTTCCTCAAATATTGGTTTTTAAAACCTTTACCCTACCAAGGGTGACATTTTGGAGTGTGATGTACTCCTTAATTTCCTTTAGATTTTCTCCGCTTTAAAAATCTCGGTTTTATCACCATTTCTTATTAATCACTGTGTGTCATCACCCAACACACATCCTTCATCATGAAGGCCAATCACACACACATTCGTGAGATGTAGTTATGCCGACTGCACCCACTTATGGATCAGAGCGTCTTCACCATCCATCCTAATAGAAGTCTCTGACTTCTACCCGAAGTCTGAGTGAACATCCCTAACGTCCTACCCTTAGACCAAAAATACTCCTTGTCTGTATGAGGACAGAGACCTCATCTCGTCCCCACCCCAGTCTCATGCGCTTGATGCTACTCCAAATTTCGCATGGTCACTTGGTCCGACGAATTGCCCTTATACCCACTAGGTCGTCCAGGGCCCTTAGGACACATCACTACACCTCTTGGGCGTCTTGATGGTTCCGTAATCACAGTGCATGCACAATCAGTATTTTTACATCATGCCTTACAATCTGTGGTGCCACTGGTCCAACGGCCCCAACCCTTAACTCAACCTGCAACTATTTGTCTTAAATGGTTCGTCGACCTGTCATGTCGCACTGCCACTAGTTGATTGAATATGTCGGTCATGTCTTGGTACCATGGCCAAAGAATTCATTTATTTAAAGTTATATTGCATATACCTCATGTTTGTTTACGAGCTTCTACTCGTGCCAACTGGCCTTGGGCCCACAGTACGTGATTTTCCAAAACCGAGCATTTTGCCCCACAAGTTCCAAAACCGAGGCCTCCGGCCTAATAGAGCTATCCGAGCTCCTGTCAAGAAGGTCTCCCAAATTCTTTAAGCAGTGGCACACAATCAGGGGAGAGCACTTCCGACAAAAATAAAATTTTAATTATCCATCATACCAACCGCGTATGAGGATATCTCCACTCATAACCGATTAATGGGTTTTCCACTTCTTTCAAGGAAGTTTCATCATACCAATCGGGTATGATCTACTTACAATCTGTAAGTAGTTTTTTCGTGTCATTTTCACATCACTACTCTAAGTTGTGATGTTTAAAATACCACTAAGTAGTGGGTTTTCATTTTAAGGTACTTATCATTCCCAATCAGGTATGATATAAAATCCTACTTACAACTGGTATGACATTAGTAAGCCCACTCACAACTGGTAAGTAGGTTTTCATTAAATAAAAGTGCTCATTATCCCAACGGGGTATGAAGTGTAAATTAGCCCACTCACCTATTAACCGTGACGTGTTCATCCTCGGTTGGTTTTCCATGTTGACGCGAACTTTCTCTTGATGGCGTTCCGATCACACTTGTTCCGTTGGAGGTGTGATGGTTCGAGCTTTCTATCGGGAAAGGTAGCTCTCTTCCTAAGGTATCTTCTAGGATCAAGAATTCCTACTATTGACCTTTCAGCATTGTTGAGGTTGTATAATGGTTGTGGGGATGTTGGGAGAGCTTGGTTTGGTTAGAGGAGGGCTAAATTCGACCAATTTTAGCTAGGTCGAAACAGGGCAGCTTTAGTTTGTCAGAGCTGTTTCATTGTTTGATTATGTCGGTGCTTCTTTGGCGATCCTCAGATCAAATGGAGGTTGCTATTAGATAGTTGACTTCCTCTAGAATCTAAAGAGACCGACCTCTCCTTTTTGATGTTAAGAAAAATTCCTAAGTCGAAGCTCTGGTTCGAGCTTCATCGGGAAAATGGAGCAGTAGAGAGAAAGAGGGGAGTTTTCAATTGTGAGGAGAATAAATGGGGATGAGCTCTTTATATAGGTGTAGAATTGGGGAAGATTTATTACTAGGCTATTAATGTTGCCATTATTCTCATTAAATTGGAAATTAATGGGTATTTATTAATATTAATTCCAATAATTAAATTTAGGTATTAAATTATGGGTATTAATTATAATAATTAAATGTTGGTATATATGGGCAATACTAATTAAACCAAATATATATATATATATATCTCATTATTTCCACCTAAAGGAATTTACTAATTATTTATTTATTTCGGTCAAAACAAAACTTTTCATTTTATTTATTCCAATTATATCAATTGAATTTTAATAATATAATTCTATAAAATATTTTTGATCGAAATTTCAGGTTACTAAAAAAATTAACTTCCTAGGAGGTCACCAGTTCAAATGGGACCTCGAGCATTAGTCTTGGTATGTTATTTAATTTTTGGGTTACTAAAAAATGCAATTTGAGAACTATTGAAAGGGTGCAACATAAATACTTGTCAGGAGGTTACCCATCCTAGCACTACTCTCGCCTAAGCAGGCTTAACTTTGGAGTTCTAATCGGATCTAGTACATTAATGCTAATATATTTTTTTAATTACTAAAATCACGGTTTTACCCCCTGGGTCTGAGTGGATATTCTCGACATCCGAACCTTAGACCCGAATGCTACTCTATGTTCGTATGAGGACAAATACCTCATCCCGACCCCACCCGAGTCTCATGCACAAGAAGCTACTCCGAGCTTCCTAACTAACTAACACGACGAACTACCCTTATCTCTACCATGTCGTCTAGTAGCACTCAAGACCCATCACTACCCCTCTTGGGCATCTTGATGGTCCTATACCACAAGTGAATGCACAAACAATAATTTTCACATATGGCCATTATCTTTGGTGCCAATGGTCCAACGGCCCCAACCCTCAACCCGACCTGCAACTGTTTGTCTATGTGGGTTCGTCGACCTAGCCCTAACGCACTACCGCCAGTCCATCGAGTATTGTCAGTCCTAACTTAGTACCATGGCAAAATTACACAACCATTTCATTAGAAATTTCATGTCTTTCTTAACTCAAGTTTGTTTATGAGCTCCTGCTCATGCCCACTGGCCTTGGGCCCACTATACGTCATTTTCCAAAACTGGGCATTTAACCCCATCAGTTCAAAAATTGAGGCCTCTAGCCTATCTGTGCTATTCTAGCTCCCGTCAAGAAGGTCTCCCAAATCTTTTAAGCATTGGCACATAGTCATGGGAGAACACTTCTGACAAAAAGTATGTTTTCAACTTTATCACACTAACCAGGTGTAATGATATCCCTCCTTACAATCTATAGGGAGGTTTCTCCTTTCCTCAAGAAATTTCCTCATACCAATTGGGTATGATTAACTCTACTTATGACCCATAAGTAAGTTTTAGCTTAAATCACTCATCACACCAAATGGGTATGATGTTAAAAGTCCCACTCACAAGTGGTTTTTCGTTTCTAAAGTGTTAATCATCCCAACCGGGTATGATGTAATTAAGCCCACTCACAACCAGTAAGTAGGTTTTTAACATTAAAATGATACTCATCATTCCAAATAGGTATGAAGTGTAAATAAACCCACTCACAACCAGTAAGTAAGTTTTTAACATTAAAATGGTATACATCATCCCATCCGGGTATGAAGTGTAAATAAGCCCACTCACCTGATGATTGTGATGTGTTTGTCCCTAGTCGGTTTGTCAAGCCTACACGAGCTTTCTCTTCCTTGTGTTCCCGTCATATGTGTTCCTACACGATTTGGGTAGTCTTATCAATTACAGTTTGGCATAAAAGTCTAGGCTCACAAATTTCTTAAATAATTGCACTTAGGTCCTTAAAGTTCTTTTTCCTTAACTTTAGGTTCCTAATGCCAACTTTTCCCCAAATTGAGTCCCAAGGTTTCCAAAATTCCCTTTGAGTCCTCAATTTACTCAAAATTGTATAAGGGGCTCAAGTTCTCCAAATTTCCAATTTGGCCCCTAAATTTTCAAAAATTACAATTTTGCCCCTACTTTACAAAAATGGAAATTTAGCCCCAAATGTTCCAAAAATTGACCAATTGGACCTCCAACATCTTTCTCATGAATAATTGGCCTTCAATTTTGGGAAGTTTAAAGAAGTCCCTCAACTTTTCAAAATCCCCAATTCTCCCCTTCAAACTGACCAAATTTGATTTCTTCAACTTGACCATTCATTCGAGGTTAATTGCTCAAATTAAAGGTATGGATCAGTTACCACACTTCCATACGATTCAATTGAGCTTTGAATCGCATGATTTGAGTCTGAAATGAGCTCAAACGAAGCTTCGTCGGAAAATCATTCATAGAGATAGAAAGTGTAAACCCCGCCCTTTTTAGTCAAGGAAAACCAGGAAAAGAACCAGTCAAACCGAGTAAGAAAACCAAACAGGTTTACAAACCCGATCATTTGGGAACAAGCAATTTGGAAATTTACAACTTCCGAGTGATCCAAAGGGTTCATAAAACCTTGGAAAAGAAACTTAAGACAAATTAGAAGAGAAAAACTTGATCGGTTCAAATGAATTAGACCCCATTAGAACAATGAAGTTAAGCGTGCTTGTGTGAGAATAGTGCGAGGACCTCCTAGGAAGTATGTTTTTTTTGTAACCCAAAATTTCGGTCAAAACTTTTTATGCGAACGTACGTATATCATAAATAGCCATAATTTAATACCTAAATTAAATTATTAGAATTAATACTAATAAATTTTATGGCAACATTAATACTAGTAATAAATCTCCCCCATTTAATGCACAACTTTACACATATATAAATAGTTCATCCCCATTCATTCTCCTCACACTTGAACACTTCTCTCTCTCTATTGCTCCATTTCCCGATGAAGCTCGAACTAGAGCTTTGACTTGAGTATTTTTCTTAAACTCAAAAGAAGAGGTCAGGCTCTTTAGAATTGGGCAGAAGTCAACTACACGCCTGTAGTCTCCATTTGCTCTGAGGGTCGCCGGAGAAGCACCGACATGATGGAACAGTGAAGCAGCTCTGGCGGACTGAAGCTGCCCTATTTTTTCCAAGCTGAAATTCGAGTCCTCCTCAAACCAAACTAAGCCATCCCAACACTTCCTTAGCCCTCCCACAGCCAAATTAGAATAGAAAGGTAAGCCAATTCGGCTCCCCTTTGTAATTTCTGTCTGGTGTTAGAGAGAGAACCGATAGAATTTGGATGAGGAAATTCTAACTCAATTTGGCATCAATTGATGCAATTCTTAATTCTAGGATGAACCTCAGGACAAGAGCTATCTGTCCAGATTAAAAGCACCTTCGTGCCTCGGACGGTAAGCTTTCAAAGCTTTCTCTCTCTATAGTCTATTTTTCGACAAAGCTTCATTTGAGCTCATTCTGGCATCAAAACTTGCAATTACAAGTGCTATTGAATAATATGAAGATGTGGGAACTCAATTTTAACTTCAATTTAAACAATTAGAAGTGTTTGATTGGTTAATAATATGAATGAAGGCTATTAGGCTGAGGGATATTGAACATGGATGTTCATATCATGTAGGAACACGAGGTACTGGGAACGCCAGCAAGGACAAGCTCGCGTGAATATAAAGAACTGGTCTAGTGGAATTCACTACATTAACAGGTTAGTGGGCTTATTAACGTCATACCCGGTTGAGATGATGATCACAGTTAAAGTTAAAAACCTCTTACCGGTTGTGAGTGGGAATTTTATATCATAACCGGTTGGGGATAATAAATACCTCAAAATGAAAACCCAATACTTAGTGGTATTTTAAACATCACAACTTAGAGGAGTGATGTGAAAATGAGGCAGAAAAACTACTTACATATTGTAAGAAGATCATACCCGATTGGTATGATGAAACTTCTTTGGAGGAAGTGGAAAACCCGTTCATCGATTATGAGTGGAGATATCCTCATACTCCGTTAGAATGATGGATAGTTGAAAATTTATTTTATCGGAAGTGCTCTCCCTTGACTGTGTGCCACTGCTTAAACGATTTGGGAGACCTTTACGGGAGCTGTGATAGCTCTGTTAGGCCGGAGGCCTCGATTTTGGAACTTGGGGGCTAATATGCCCGATTTTGAAAATCTCATACAGTGGGCCCAAGGCCAGTTGGCACGAGTAGGAGCCCGTAAACAAAACATGAGTTATATATCATATAACTTAAATAAATGAATTGTTTGGCCATGGTACCAAGATAGGACCGACATACTCAGTCAACTAGCGGCAGTGCGACATGACAGGTTGATAGACCAATCAAGACAAACAACTGCAAGTAGAGTTGAGGGTTGGGGCCATTGGACCAGTGGCACCATAGATTATATGGCAAGATGTGAAAATACTAATTGTGCATGCACTGTGATTACGCGACCTTCAAGATGCCTAAGAGGGGTAGTGATGTGTCCTAGGGCCATGGATGACTTGGTGGGTATAAGGGCAGATCATCGAACTAGGTGACCTTGAGAAGCTCGACATAGCTTCAAGCACATGAGATCGGGGTGGGGTCGGGATGAGGTCGCTATCCTCATACGGACACCGATAATTGATTTTGGGATTGAGGGTCGGATGTCATGTACATCCACTCATTCTCAAGGTAGAAGTGGATGGGCTTCTATCTAGGTGGCTGGTAAAGTCGCTCCGATGCCACAAGTGGGTTCAGTGGACATGTTGACTTGCGATTGTGTGTTTTGACCTTCATGATGAAGGATGTGTGCTGGGTGATGACACACCGTGATTAATAAGAAATGGTGAAAATTGAGATTTTTAAAGTGGAGAAAATCTAAAGAAAATTAAGGAGTCTGGCACACTCCAACTTGAAAATGTCACCCTCGGTAGGGTAAAGGCTTTAAAAACCAGTATTAGAGGAAAGGATATTTTAAAAGAAAATAAGGAGTTTGGCACACAATGATTAAAGTTGTTTTGTTTATGAAAGCTCACTCCCAACCCCTACTCATTGAGTTGTAGAACTCACCCCCTCCCTTATATCCCTTTCAGGAAACCAAGGGAAAACCAATCTTAAAGACTTCTCTATATAGGAACTATAAAATCAGATATGTCTGTTTTTCAGTTTTATATAATGTTATTCCAGGAAAGGTACAGGTTTAAAGGACGCCTTACTCCTCCGGAGATTAAAAGAGGGGATAACCCTTAGTAAACGGGGAAGAGTGGTGGGTTGCTCATGGGGATCCGACAAAACCGGGTCGGGGCGTGACAGAAAGCTTTGAAAGCTTTCCACTGGAGGTGCGGCGGTCCGAGCTCTCTATCGGGGAAGGTAGCTCTCATCATGAGGTTTCTTCTAGGATCAAGAATTGCTACAATTGATATCGAACCAAATGAGAATTTCACCAGTAAAGTTTTAGCACTTCTCTCTCTAACTCTGACCGACAATGACAGAGTAAGGCCGAATTGGCTTACCTTTAAGCTCTATTGCAGCCGTGTAAGGGCTGTGGGGGGTGTCGAGGAGGCTTGGTTTGACCGGAGGAGGGCTGTATTTGGCCGAATTCAGCTCGGGCAAAATAGGGTAGCTTCGGACTTTTAGGTGTGTGGAGGATGAATGGAGAGGACCTCTTTATATAAGGAGCTCGAGGACCCTCTACCCGACCACTCTCCATTTTGGTCGAGCTATTCCTCACCTTGAAACGGCTTGAACGGAGGAATTTTAGCTCATCGTCATTATTCATTTTCTGCATTAATGAAGAGTGTTTCATCTTAAGGAAGAAGATGACACTATTCCGAACTGGACCGGTCCGACCGGGTTCAATGCATAAATCGGGCGGTTCAGGCTCGATTTGATTGGTTTTCTCAAAATTAAAATTTTTTAAATTCATCTAAATTCTTTCTCTATCTAATGGTGGCTTCAATTCTCCAATTTGATCATTTTAAGCCACCAAGAAAAATGAATTTAGAAACTGATTCAAGTATGGTTCAAACAGGTTCAATCCGGTTCCAAACCGGACCAAAATGGTCTGACCGGTTTCAATGCGTAAATCGACCGGTTTAGTCCCAATTCGGCCAGTTTTCTCAAAATTAAAATTTTCTAAATTCATTCTCTATATAATGGTGGCTTCAATTCCCTAATTTGATAATTTTAAGCACCAAGAAAAATGAATTTAGAAACTGATTCAAGTATGGTTCAAACCAGTTCAATCCGATTCAGGTCTAGTTTGCCCTAATCAGGTCTAGTTTTCTCTTCCCATTAGTTCTTTTCCATGATTTTTATGACTATTTGAGTCACTTGGGATTTGTTGATTTTCCATTTTACCTTTTCTCTATCAGAAGGTTCATGAATCAACTTAGTTTTCTCATTTTGAATTGACCGATTCTTTTCCCGATTTTTCTTACCTTTAAAGGACGTGGTTTACAACTCTCCCCTCATTTTAGGCATTTTGTCCCCAAAACTAAGTCAGCAATCATTTGCACTAGGAGTGACTTTCCTTGTTGTCCTCTTGGTTTTGCTCGGTATGTTATCACTTTAGCTATTCCTTTCATTTAGTCCTTTAGCCACAAATTTGAGAAGTCTTTCTTCCTTTGTATTTTCCACTGACTCCATGTAGTGTATCATGATCAGTCATATTCAAACTATCCATCCCAGGGTACCTGTTAGGTCTCCTTCTTACTCCACTCATGGTAAGACTATTCTTCTAAGGGTTCTTATTCGTGTTATTGGGTTGTATGTTCCATATACATCCGACCATCCCTATTTCCCATCATTTCTTAGGTTGTTGATGCTCTTACTTTAGCATCCTTTAGGACTTTTTGCCCTTAACCCCTTGGGTTTGATATACTTTCTTCCTTATCTTATTTTGGTCCTTCATTTTTGATTTACCATGATTCTGGTTCCATTTCTTAGGTTTGACTAACGGACTCGGTCTTACTTTGGTCACCTTTCTTGGGACTGTTGGTACTACATGTTCTTTACTACATGATCTGTTATGGAATTATCTTTGCCCATTATGGTTCCATAATGTGTATCCTTGATAACAATTTATGTCGTTCCATCTGTTTAGGAGTCGTATGGCTTCGTTCCTTCCTACTACTTGATAGTGTTTCTCAACTATCTTTTCTGTTGTCCAACTGTCCTTTAAATTTTTTAATATCATAATTGTGTCGGTTCCCTTTATCTACTCATTCTTTACCAACTTTTCTATGGGTTTTCCCCCAGTTCCAACCGTCAATTTTTTTCTGATAGCTTACCGACACATTGAGATCTTTTCTCACTTATGTCCTTCCTCATTTACATTGGCATCTTTCACTCAAGTGCTTCCCTATCCTCCATCCTTTCTTTCCTGCTTGTGACCATTCACCATTCCTCATTTTGAGTTGACCCTTTTTCGGTCTATGTATTGATTCTTGGTTTGGAGGGTCTCCCCTTTATTGTTTTCATTTTCTACTATTTCCTTCCATGTAGAGACTTCCATTTTAGGGTTATACCTTCAATCTTCTTACTATTCCTTGAAATTTCCTTCCCTTTACCTCCCTACACTCTCTTTATTTTGGGACATTTGCCCTCTTTTAATTCTCCGTTGTCTTAAATTTCCCATTTTAACCCTTATTTCCTAATAAACTTCTGATTTACGGGTCTAATTTCGTGTATCCTACACTATGCCCAGCCATCATCCTTTAGGCTCACATAAGTAAGTGTGGACCATGACAAGTTTTGATGATAGTGACCGTTTCCACTATCTTTTTCTTAACTGGAGGGCTTATGTCACGCCCCGACCCGGTTTGGTCGGATCCTCGTGATCAACCCGCCACTCTCTCGATTTATTAAAGGGTTTCCCCTTATTATAGACCATAAAGAGTAAGTTGTCCTTTAAACCTGTACCTTATCTAGGAATAACATAAACAAAACTGCATAAGAATTTAGATTTATCATACCTATATCACAGGCATCTTAGTTGATGGTCCTTAAGGGTAGGCTTTTCCAGTATTTCCTGAAAAGGGATATAGGGGAGGGGTGAGTACAATTACTCAGTGAATGGGTTTTTCAAAAGTTTTGACTTTTAAGAAAAACATTTATCATTGGAGTGTGTCAGACTCCTTTCTTTCAAAAATCCCTTGATTAAAAACTTTCGGCTTTTCCACCACTTCATATTTAACCACGGTGTGTCATCACCCAACACACATCCTTCATCATGAAGGTTACACACATTCGTAGGTCAGCACGATCACTGAACCCACTAGTGGCTTCGGAGTGACTTTATCGGCCACCTAGATAGAAGCACGACCACTTCTACCCTGGGAATGAGTGGATGTATGTGACATCCAACCCTCAATCCCGAAATTGCTTCTTCATGTCCATATGAGGACAGAGACCTCATCACGTTCCCACCCGGTCTCATGCGCTTAGTGCTACTCCAAATTTCACACAGACACCTTGAACGACGATTTGCCCTTATACTCATCTGGTCGTCCAAGGTCCTTGGGACGCATCGCTACCCCTCATGGGCGTCTTGATGATCCCGTACTCATAGTGCATGCACAAATAGAGTTTTCTTAAATTGCCATGTAATATGTGGTGCCATTTGTCCCAACGGCCCTGACTCTCAACTCAACCCGTAGTTGTTTGTCTTGACTGGTCCGTCGACCTATCATGTCGTACTACCGCTAGTTGACTGAGCATGTCAGTCCTATATTGGTGCCATGGCCAAACAATTCACTTATTAAGTTTTATGGCACATATATCATGTTCGTTTATGAGCTCTTGCTTGTGCCAACTAGCCTTGGGCCCACTATACGAGATTTTCAAAATCGGGCATTTAGCCCCCAAGTTCCAAAACCGAGGCCCCTAGACTATCAGACCTATTCGAGCTCACATTAAGAAGGTCTCCCAAATTGTTTAAGCATTGGCACACAGTTAGGGAAGAGCACTTCCGACAAAACATATGTTTTCTCTATCAATTATACCGCCCAGGTATAAGGACACCTCTGTTCATAACCGATGAACAGGTTTTCAACTTCCTTCGAGAAAGTCTCATCATACCAACCGGGTAAGATCTACTTACAACCGGTAAGTAGTTTTTCCGTATGATTTTCACATCACTTCCTTTAAGTTGTGATGTTTAAAAGTACCACTAAATAGTGGATTTTCATATCGAGGTACTTATCATCCCCAACCGGGTATGATATAAAATTTCCACTCACCCGATAGTGTAGTGAAATTCCACTTAGTCGGGTTCTGTCCTTAGTAAGCTGGACCTCGACTGGCGTTCCCGATGTCTCGTTCTCCTACATGAAATGAACATAATTGTTCATTATTCTTTGGCCTAATAGCCCTCATTCGTTCCAAATGAATGAGAAAACCCAATTTTCATTCCATCTGAAATTTTACCTTCTATTTCACTTTAGTTAGGTTCACTACTTCTCTGTTGGACTATGTATGCCTTTTCAGGGCTCCCTTCCTTGGTTGACTTCCTCCTCTTTTTCCAGGATTTCCTCTTCCTTCATTTTTCTTGGTTATCTATCTTTGCGTCAACTTCTTGACATCCTTTGATGTCATTCTTTCCTACTTTTCCTTACTTCGAGGAATCTTACTGGCACATCCCTTGTACCTTGTATCTATTCAAACTTGTACTCACTAAAAAAAATTCTATTAGGGAAGGGTTTTCGATCTTTTTCCTTTTGAGGTTTCTTAAATTCCTTTTGAGAACTTACTTCATCCCTTACGTGGCTTGAGTTTGGACGTCGATTCATTTTCTACCATTTATTTATTCAAGAATTCCAGCATTCTTCCTTTCAAATGTTTTGGCCTTTACACATTTCCCTTCCTTGCTGGAGTTTAAATTTATGGTCTTCTCAAGAGTCAGTTCGTTAACTACCTCGTCCCCACTATTCTCCTGGTTGACTTGTCTTGGAACAGTTATCCATCGAGTTTACTCATCCTTAATGCCTATCACGTTGTCCTTTTTAGGGTGTAGTCCTTACTATTTTCCAGTTTTTCATAGGGCGTCATTTATTTTCCTTGATCATTCCATTGTTTCTAGTTGTTTCCTACTTGACTATTCACCTTTTTCCAAAGCAAGCCACACTTATCATCCTAAGACATCTTTAATCACTTATGCCCTTTTTTAAGGTTCCTTATTTTGAGTTAAGCCACTCATGATCCACCTGTTGATTCACTAGCTTGGAAAATTTTGTTTTCTTATGGTCTCACTTCCTACCTTCCTCCTTTTTCTTAGGGACTTCTGTCCTAGGATTTTCATGTTCCACCTCCCTAACGCTTCTTGAAGGATTTTACTTCTTTCCTTTCATACATCATTCCGATATTGGTATGGTTATCCGCCCTTAATTCCTTTCCGTTCTCTAATTCCCTTTTTGTTCCTTATCCTTCCTTCAAGGAGTTCCTAATTGTTGGTGGGTTCCTAGCACTTTACATTATGTCCATTTGCCTAGCAATGGTTCTTTAAAGGGTACTTATACATTCTTCGAGAGTTCTCTGTCCTAGTACATTACTTTCATCTTCACTCTTAATGTATCCTATCCTAGAGTTACCTAAAGAGGTTTTTTGCGTTCACCCTTTTTGAGGGGGTTCTTGTACCTTACCTCTACTCTTGGTTATCTTTCATACAACTGGTTATTCTTAGAGCCAACCCAATTCCTCTTAGTTTCCTAACTCTTGTATGAGGGCTCTCTCAATCCCTTATGGTCCTTAGGCTTTCCTCCATTCTTCCTACATCTTTTAACATTGTCTTCCCTTTTCCCAGATTCATCCTATTCTTTGACTCTGCTTCGCTCATACTAGACCCCTTCTTCCAACCTTTGGTTAAGGTATGTCATTTTTGATGACTTCCTTTCTAGACAAACTCTTTGTTCCTCTCTAGAAACCTCCTTCCTAGTCTTTTTTCTTGCCTTGTTGCCTTGTTACTCTGTGTTTCCTAGTTCTTGTGGAGGAACTATTTAGGTTGGCTATCTTAGGGTTAATGTTAACTAGAGGTGACCTGCAGTCATCCACCTTAGATGACCTTCTCTCCATCCACTACCCCGGGTCCTGATTGGTGTAATCCAATATGTTAGTTGTATTTGTCTTTAACAGGGAAAAACTAACTTTTAAATAAAGAAAATAGTCTTTATTCATTAAAGGGGGTAGTTTATTGCCGTACTCGGCTTATTACAAGAATTTCTCACTACTTCCTAGCCCCTTGGAGTCATAGGTTGAGAGTTAGCCTCTGAATGGTTTTGGGATTCGTGATCTGAGGGCTCTGATGAACTGGTTGATTTTCATCCATACTCCCATCAGGCTTCCCGAATAGGATGAACATTATGGAATACCTCAAGTCCTACCTCCTTAACACCTCAGCCTCGCACTTAGAGGTCTACCTCATCCTTTAGGAAGGGTTATAGTTGAATTGAGCTGGTGGGGGTGCTTGTTAGACTTTCATAAAAGTTGTGTGGGCATCCCAAAAGTTATCACATGCCTCCTTCTTAGTTGGAGTCCTTTTTTTCTATCGCGGGGCTAGAGGGGGTGTCAGGCTCCTTGGAGAAGGGGATAGGTTCTTCCTGCCTTTGAGGAGGATATGTGTAAACTATGTCCTTTGATAATAAGAAAACTGAGAAAAGAACCAGTCATTTCAAAACAAGAAAACCAAGTTGGTTTATAAATCTTAAATGATAGAGAAAGGGCAAATAGGGAAATTTATAAATTTTGAGTGACCTAAAGAGTCACAAAAGTCATGAGAAAAGACTTTAGGATAAATTGAAAGTGAAAAAATAACCGGTTAAAGTGAACCAGACCTTAATCGGATTGAATCGGTTTGAACCACTATTGAATTGATTTCTAAATTCATTTTTCATGGTGGCTTATAAAATTAAAATTGGAGAATTGAAGCCATCATTGGATAGATAATGAATTTAGATGAATTTACAAATTTTTAATTTTGAAAAACTCTATCGAATCGGGTCTGAACTAGGCGGTTTAAGCATTAATCCAGGTTTAGACCGGTTCGGTCTGATCCGGTACGAAATAGTGTCATCTTCTTCCTTCAGATGACAACACTATTCACTCGCCGGAAAATCGAGCAACGCTGACGAAGATGAAAAGTCTCTGTTTAGGGAGTTTCAGGCAATGAATGACTTCCCTAAAGGTGCCAACTAGACATCCAAGGAGTCCCCGAGCTCCCTATATAAATAGCTCCTCCTCATTCATCATCCCCACACAAGAAAACTCTTCTCTCTCTACTTCTCCAATTTCCGGTGAAGCTCGAATCAGAGCTCTGACTTTGGCATTTTTCTGAGCCAAATAAGATGAGGTCAGGTTAATTAGATTCGGGGAGAAATAAGCTACTCGACAGTAGTCTCCATTTCTCTGAGGATCACCAGAGAAGCATCGAGTTGATCGAACAGTGAAGTAGCTCTGACAGATCAAAGCTGCCTTGTTTAGGTCGAGCTAAATACGACCAATTTGAGCCCTTCTCAGGCCAAACCAAACTCTCCTAACACTTCCACAACCCTCATACAACTGTATTAGAGTGGAAAGGTAAGCCAATTTGGCTCCATTATGTAATTTCTTATCAGTATTAGAGAAAGAACTGGCGAACCTTCACTGGCCGAATTCTTCCTCAATTCAATATGAATTGATGTAATTCTTGATCCTAGGAGTAAAATTAGATGAGAGTTATCTGTCCAGATTAAAAGCTCGGACCACCGCACCCCGACGGTAAGCTTTCAAAGCTTTCTTTTTTTAAGTCCAGTTTTCTGACAAAGCTTCATTTGAGCTCAATTCGAATCTAAATGATGTGATTCAAAATTCCATTGAATCATGTGGAAGTGTAGGGACTCAATTTTACCTTCAATTTCAATAATTAAACCCGATTAAATGGTCAATTTGATGAAATCAAGTTCAGACAGTTTGAAAGGGAAAATTAGGGGAAATTTTGGGAAAAATTGGGGATTTCAGAAAATTGAGGGACTAAAGTGCAATTTTCCAAAATTAAGGGTCAATTGGCCATGAAAAAGATGTTGGAGAACCAATTGGTCAATTTTTGAAATTTTTGGGGTCAAATTGCCATTTTTGCAAAGTTGGGGGCAAAATGGTAATTTTTGAAAAGTTGGGGACCAAATTGGAAATTTGGGAAAACTTGAACCCCTTTTTGTGATTTTGAATAAATTGCGGTCCCAAAGTAAATTTTAGAAGTTTCAAGACTCAATTTGGGAAAAATTAGCATTATAGACCTAAAGTTAAAGAAAAAAGAACTTTAGGGACCTAAATGCAAATAATTAAAAGTTTGAGCATTTTATTCATTCTTGATGAATGAAGACTATTAGGCCAAAGGTTAATGAACAATGATGTTCACAACGTGTAGGAACATGAAGTACTAGGAACGCCAGCAAGGATACGCTCGCGTGAGGCAAAGAGCCGATTAATAGGAAAAATACACTACGAATATCAGGTGAGTGAGAATTTTCACATCATACCCGGTTGAGATGATGAGTACCTTGGATTGAAAAACCAATACTAAGTGGAATTTTAACATCACACCTGGATGGGGTGATGTTGAAACTACGCGGAAAAACTACTTACCCGTTGTAATTAGATCGTACACGGTTGGTATGATAAACTTCTTGGAAGGAAGTGGAAAACTCGTTTATCAATTGTAAGTAGAGATGTCATCACACCTGATTGGTGTGATTGACAAGTGAAAACATATTTTGTCAAAAGTGTTCTCCCCTGTCTGTGTGCCACTGCTTAAAGATTTTAGGAGATCTTCTTGATAGGAGCTCAAATATCTCAGTTAGGCCAGAGGCCTCAGTTTTATAACTTGGGGGCTAGAATGCCTGATTTTGAAAATCTCGTACAGTGGGCCCAAGGCCAATTGGCACAAGCAAGAGCTCGTAAACAAACATGATGTAAAGCCATGAAAAAATTTTAATGAATGATGTGATTTAGCCATGGTACCAAAACATGACCGACATACTCGATGAACTAGTGGTAATGCAACAAGATCAGGTCGATGGACCGGTCTACACAAACAGCTGCATGTCGAGTTGGGAGTCGGGGTCGTTGGACCAATGGCACCAATGTTTAATGGCTTATATGGAAAACTTTGTTTATGCATGCACTTGAGGTACAAGACCGTTAAGATGCCGAAGAGGGGTAGTGATAAGGGCAGTTTGTCGTGCCAGCAGTTAGGGAAGCTTGACGTTGCTTCATGCGCATGAGATCAGAGTGGGGTTAGGATGAGGTCTCTGTCTTCATATGGACACAAAGTTTCTTTCCGGGTGTAGGGGTCGGATGTTGTGAACATCCACTCATTTCGAGGGTTGAAGTGGACGAGCTTCTATCTAGGTGGCCGGTAAAGTCACTCTAATGCCACAATTGGGTGTAGTGGACGGGCTGGCTTGTGAATGTGTGATCCCTTCATGATGAAGGGCATGTGTTGATTGTTAAGCACACCGATTGTGAGGAAATTGGTTTTGAATAACTGGGAATTCAAGGAAAGATTGGTTTTAAATAAAATAAGGAGTCTGGCAAACTCCAATTCAAACTATTGTATAGAAACTCTTGTTTCAAACACCCATTCACTGGGTTCTCTAACTCACCCCCTCCCTTTACTCCATTTCAAGTAACCGAGGGAAAAACCTACCTACAGACCTTTCACTGGCTAAACATGCAGGACTGGTATGTAAGTTTAAATTATTCAGTTTTGATTAATATTATTCCAGGAAAGGTACACGTATAAAGGACGCCTTACTCCTCACGGTTTAAAGAAAGGGAAAATCCTTAATAAACCGGGAGAGTGTCAGGTTGCTCATAGGGATCCGACCAAAGTGGGACTCTCTTCTCGACCTCTACAAACATTTGGACGGCTGCCTCTCTCGAGATAGCCATCTTTTTCACGATCTCGTGTGTGGGTTTGGTTCGCAAGACAAATTTTCAAGGAACACTTCTTCCTATAGTGTAGTTAAGTTTTTATTAGTGTTAGGGCATAGTATTGATAATGCTTTCAAAAGAACAATGCTCTGATACCACTCAAGTTGTCATGCCCCGACCTAGTTTGGTCAAACCCCCATGATCAACCCACCACTCCCTTGGTTTAATAGGGGTTTTCCCTTCTTTTAATCAAGAGTAGCCAGGCGTAATTTCAAACCTTATTCCCTAAAATAGCATAAATCAATCAAAATGCAAGCTTAAAAGCATATTTTAAGCATACTTGACGAAGGGTACATCTTCACGATTTCTTTGGTTGATTCTCCTTACTCCTGAAAGAGGTAAAAGAGAAGCGATGAGTTCTATAACTAAGTGAGTGGGTATTGGGAGTGAGTTTTCAAGACAAATAGCTTCATTTAAATTATGCTAAGGTTATTGTTTCCTTGAAAAGAAAGTTTCCTCAAAGTTCGGTTTTCAAAACCTTTTTCCCATTACCATATTAAGTGTGTTTAGCAAACAACACACACCCTTCATTAGAAAGGGCACACACATTCGTAGATGTAGTCCATTCACTACACTCACTTGTGTATTGGAGCGTCTTTATCGTCCACCAAGATAGAAGCCCGTCCACTTCTACCCTAGGTCTGAGTGGATGTTCTCAACATCTGACCCTCGGAACTAAATTCCACTCCATGTCCGTATGAGAATAGAGACCTTTTCCCGACCACACCTTGATCTCATGCGCAAAAAGCTACTCTGAGCTTCCTAACTGACTAGCACAACGAACTGCCCTCATCTCCACCATGTCGTCCAGTAGCCCTTAGGACCCATCACTACCCCTCTTGGGCGTCTTAATGGTCTTGTACCACAAGTGCATGCACAAACAATAATTTTCACATATGACCATTATCTTTGGTGCCAATGGTTCAACGGCCCCAACCCTCAACTCGACCTGCAACTGTTTGCCTAGGCGGGTCCGTCGATCTAGCCATGATGCACTGTCACTAGTCCATCGAGTATTGTCGGTCTTGACTTGGTACCATGGCAAAATCACACAATCATTTCATTAGAAATTTCATGGCTTTCTTAACTTAAGTTTGTTTACGAGCTCTTGCTTTTGCCCACTGGCTTTGGGCCTACTATACATGATTTTCAAAATCCATACATTTAGCCCCATTTGTTAAAAAATCAAGGCCTCTGGCCTAGCTGAGCTGTTCTAGCTCCCGTCAGGAAGGTTTTCCAAATCTTTTAATTATTGGCACATAGTTAGGAGAGAACACTTCTGACAAAAAGTATGTTTTCAACTTAATCACACCAACCAGGTGTGATGATATCCCTACTTACAACCTTAAGCGGGTTTCTCCATTCCTCAAGGAATTTCCTCATACCAACCGGGTATGATTACCTCTACTTACAACTGGTAAGTAAGTTTTAGCTTAAATTGCTCTTCACACCAAACGAGTATGATGTTAAAAGTCCCACTCGCAAGTGGTTTTTCGTTTCTAAAGTGTTCATCATCCCAACCTTGTATGATATAATTAAGCCCACTCACAACCGGTAAGTAGGTTTTTAACATTAAAAAGGTAATAATCATCCCAACCAAGTATGATGTGTAAATAAACCCACTCACAAACGGTAAGTAGGTTTTTAACATTAAAATGGTACTCATCATCCCAATCAGGTATGAAGTGTAAATAACCCCTTTCTATCATGTCGCAACCCGGTTTGGCTGGATCCCCATGAGTAACCCTCCACTGACTCGGTTTATTAATCGTTTTACCCTTCTTTAAACCGTGAGGAGTAAGGCGTCCTTTATACCTATACCATTCCTGGAATGACATTAATCAAAACTGAATAAATTTAAACTTACCTATCTTGCAGGTTTAGCTACGGAAGGTCTTTAGGTAGGCTTTTCCCTTAGTTTCCTAAAAAGGGGTAAAGGGAGGGGATGAGTTCGACAACTCAGTGAATGGGCGTTTGAAACAAGAGTTTATGAAAAATAGTTTGAATTGGAGTGTGACAGACTCCTTATTTTCTTTAAAACCATTCTTTCCTTGAATATCTGGTTATTCAAAACCAATTTCCTCACAATTGGTGTGTTTAACAATCAACACACGCTCTTCATCATGAAGGGATGACACATTTGAAGGGCAGCCCGTCCACTACACCCATTCGTGGCATCGGAGCGACTTTACCGGCCAGCTAGATAAAAGCCCATCCACTTCTACTCTCAGAATGAGTGGATGTACACGACATCTGACCCTCAAACCTGAAAAGAAACTCCATGTCCTTATGAGGATAGAGACCTCATCCTGACCCCACCCCGGTCTCATGGACATGAAGCTACGTCGAGCATATCTAACTGCTTGCACGACAAACTGCCCTTATCTCCACCATGTCGTCCAGTAGCCCCTAGGACGCATCAGTATCCCTCTTGGGTGTCTTGATGGTCTCAAACCTTAGTGCATGCACAAACAAAGTTTTCCATATAAGCCATTAATCTTTAGTGCCACTAGTCCAACAGCCTCAACCCTCAACTCGACCTGCAGCTGTTTATCTAGACCGGTCCGTCGACCTGGTCTTGTCGCACTGCTGTCAATCTGTTGAGTATGTCGGTCCTGTCTTGGTACCATGGCCAAATCACATCATTCATTAAAATTTTCATGGCTTAACATCATGTTTGTTTACAAGCTCCTGCTTGTGCCAACTGGCCTTGGGCCCATTATATGAGATTTTCAAAATCAGGCATTCTAGCCCCCAAGTTCAAAAACCGAGGCCTCTGGCCTAACTGTGCTATTCGAGCTCCCGTCAAGAAAGTCTCCCAAAATCTTTAAGTAGTGGGACATAGTCAGGGGAGAACACTTCTCACAAAAGATGTTTTCACTAGTCGATCACACTAACCAGGTGTGATGACATCTCCGCTTACAACCGATAAACGGGTTTTCCACTTCCTTACAGGAAGTTTATCATACCAACCGGGTATGATCTACTTACAACCGGTACGTAGTTTTTCTGCATAGTTTCCACATCACTCCAAGCAGGTGTGATGTTAAAATTCCACCTAATAGTGGTTTTTCATTTTCGAGGTACTTATCATCCCAACCGGGAATGATGTGAAAAATCCCACTCACCTGATAAGTGCAGTGTATTTTCCTATAAAATGGCCTTTGTCTCCACACGAGCTTATCCTTGCTAGTGTTTCCTAGATTCTTCGTGTTCCTGCACGATATTAACATCCTTCTTCATCAACAGTTGGCCTAATAGCCTTCATTCCTCATGAATGAACAAAATTCCAAACTTTTAATTATTTGTATCTCAGTCCCTAAAATTCTTTTTCCTTAAATTTAGGTCCCTAATGCTAATTTTTCCCTAAATTGAGTCCCAAAACTTCTAAAATTTACTTTGGGATCTCAATTTATTCAAAATTACAAAAAATGGTTCAAGTTTCCCAAATTTCCATTTTGGTCCCCAACTTTACAAACATTAACATTTTGCTCCTACTTTACAAAAATGGAAATTTGACCACAAAAATTGACTAGTTGGTCCTCCAACATCTTTATCATGGCTAATTGGCCCTCAATTTTGGGAAATTGCACTTTGGTATCTCAATTTTACGAAATTCCCAAATTTCCCCCAGTTTCCCCCTTTCAAACTAGTCGAAAATGATTTCATTAAATTGACCAATCAATCATGTTTAATTGTTGAAATTGAAGGTAAAATTAGGTTCCTACACTTTCACACGATTCAATGGAACTTTGAATCACGTCATTTGGATTCGAATTAATCTTAAGCGTAGCTTCGCCATAGAACTGGACTTAGAGAGAGAAAGTTTTGAACGCTTACCATGGGGGGTGCAATGATCTGAGCTTTCGATCTGGGCAGATAACTCTCATCCTGAGGTTTCTCTATGATCAAGAAATGCATCAATTCATGTCGAATTGAGGGAGAATTTGGTAAATGAATTTTTGTTAGTTCTCTCTCTAACATTGATTGGAAATTACAGTGGGGAGCCAAATTTGCATACCTTTCTGCTCTAATTCAGTCGTATGAGGGTTGTGGAAGTGTTGGGAGAGCATGGTTTGGCCTGAGAAGGGCTCAAATTAGTCATTTTTAGCTCAACTAAAATAGGGCATCTTCGATCCGTCGGAGCTACTTCACTGTTCGATCACGCTGGCGCTTCTCTGGTGATCCTCGGAGCAAATGGAGACTACCGTCGGGTAGCTAACTTCTCCCAAATCTAAGGAACCTGACCTCGCCTTCTTTGGCTCAAAAAAACCCCAATGTCAGAGCTCTAGTTCGAGCTTCACTGGAAAAGGGAACAGTAGGGAGAGAGAGGAGTTTTCAGGTGTGAGGAGGATGAATGAAGAGGGGCTCTTTATATAGGGAGCTCGGGGACTCCTTGGCCATCCGATTGGTGCCTTTATGGTGGTCATTCATTCCTTGAAACTCCCTGAACGAAGACTTTTCATCTTCATTGGTGCTGCTCAATTTTCTGGTGAGTGAACAGTGTTGTCATCTAAAGGAAGAAGATGACACTGTTCCGAACCGGACTGGACCGGTCCGAACTAGGTTCAATGATTAAACCGGCTAGTTCAGGCCCAATTCGACTGATTTTTTCAAAATTAAAAATTTTCAAATTGATCTAAATTCATTCTCTATCCAATGGTGGCTTAAATTCTCCAATTTGAATTTTCTAAGCCACCTAGAAAAATGAATTTAAAAATCCATTAAATAGTGGTTCAAACCGGTTCAATTTGGTTTTGGTCCGGTTCACCTAAATCATTTTGGTTTTCACCTCCAATTCATCCTAATGTCCTTTTTCATGACTTTTGTGACTCTTTAGGTCACTTGGGATTTATAATTTTCTGGTTTGCCCTTTCTCGATCGGTTACCATTTATAAACCGACTTGGTTTTCTCTTTGGAAGTGACTGGTTCTTTTCGTGATTTTTCTTATTATCAAAGGACAGGGTTTACAACTCTCCCCTCCTTTTAGGGGTTTTATCCCCAAAATAGCTACATGTCAAATAATTGAGGGTAACCATCCCTCATTACACTATCAGTTTCTCATGTCTCTTCTTGCACGAGTCTGTTCTACCAAAGGACTTTGACCATAGTAATTCCCTTATTTCTCAAGTTCTTATCCCTCCAGTTGATGAGTCGTACCATGTCTATTTGATAGGTCATGTTCTCTTCCCGTTCTGTTGAAGGTTGGTCCAACACATGGATAGGATCAGGATAGTACTTCCAAAGTACCGAAATATGGAATACAACGTGTATTCTCTACAGGTCTGGAGGTAGTTCCAATTTATAAGCCATTGGTCCTATCCTTTGGATGATGGGGTAAGGACCGGTATACCTTGGTTTCAACTTTCCCCATTGTTGAAACCTAAGTATTCACCCCCCTCCCACCCCCATGGGGATACCTTTAGAAACACTTGGTCTCCCACATCAAACTCCAAATCTCTTCTCTGATGATCCGCATTAACTCTTTTATCTGTCCTGAGCGGCCTTAAGGCGACTCCTGATTAACTTGATTTTCTCTGTGGCATCCTTGATTAGCTCAACCCTTTCTAGTTTCCTTTCCCCCACTTCTTCCCAAAATAAAGGGGTACGGCAAGGTCGTCCATAAGGGGCTTCATAAGGAGCCATCTGAATACTGGCCTGATAGTTATTATTGTAAGCAAATTCCAATAGACATAGATATTCCTCCCAACCGTTGTCCATGGTGAGCACGCATGCCCTCAGCATGTCCTTCAAGGTTTGAATCATTCGTTCAGACTATCAATTGGTTAGAGGATGAAATGTCGTACTTATATGGAGCTTGGTTCCCAAGGCACTTTGTAAACTTGGCCAGAACCTTGAAGTAAATCGAGGGTCTCTATCTAAAAATATACTCACTGGACACCATGGAGTCTTACTATCTCCCCATGTATGAGACGACCAATTGTTCCACTGTATCCATCACTCTTATAAGATGGAAATGAGCAGGTTTGGTCAATCTATCCACGATGACCCAAATTGCGTTTTGACCGTTCCTAGTCACAAGTAGTCCTATGAAGAAGTCCATGGTAATGTGCTCCCATTTCCATTCCAGAATTGGCAAGGGTTGGAGCAGTCCTGATGGTTTCTAATGCTCAACCTTTATCTGCTGAAAGGACAAGCATCGAGCTAAGAATTCCGCAATGTCCCTCTTCATTCCCTTCCATCAATATCCTTGTTTAAGTGTTTGATACATCTTAGTATTGCTCAAATGCATTGCATACACCGAATCATGTACCTCTTCTAGAATTAACCTCTTTGGCTCCTTATCTTGAGGCATACATAACCTACCTATAAATCTCGTCCCTTAAAGACAAGGAAACCAAGGAAAGAATTGGTCAAACCGAGTGAGAAAAATTGAATCGGTTTACAACACTGATCATCAAGAGAATGGGCAATATGGAAAATTTACAACTCACGAGTAACCTAAAGGGTTCATAAAACCTTGGAAAAAGACCTTAAGACAATTTGGGAGAGAAAAACTAGACCGGTTCAGGAGAACTAAATCCGAGCTAGATTGAATCGATTTATGAACTGAGTCAGTTCATGAACCGAAACAGATAGAGAAAGGGCAAATCGGGAAATTTATGGATCTCGAGTGACTTAAGGAGTCACAAAAGTCATGAAAAAGTACTTTAGGATGAATTGGAGATGAAAACCAAACTGGTTCAGGTGAACCAGATCTGAACCAGTTTGAACCACTATTTAACTAAATGCTAAATTCATTTTTTTAGGTGGATTAGAAAATTAAAATTAGAGATTTGAGGCCCCCATTGGATAGAGAATGAATTTAGATGAATTTAGAAATTTTTAATTTCAAAAAACTCGGTTGAATCGAGCCTGAACAAATCGGTTTAAGCATTTAACCCAGTTTGATTCGGAACAGTGTCTTCTTCTTCCTTCAGATGACAACATTGTTCACTTGCCATAAAATTGAGCAGTGCCGGCAAAGATAAAAAGTCTCCAGCCAAGGAGTTTCAGGCAATGAATGACTACCATTAAGGCACCAATAAGTCCCCGAGCTTCCTATATAAAGAGCCCCTCCTTATTCATCCCCCTCACACCTGAAAAACTCCACTCTCTCCCTATTACTCCATTTTTCAGTGAAGCTCGAACCAAAGCTCCGATTTTGGCATTTTTCTAAGCCAAAGAAGGTGTGGTTGAGTTCTTTGGATTCGAGGAGAAGTCAGCTACACACCAGTAGTCTCCATTTGCTCCAAGGGTTGTTGGAGAAATGCTAGTGTGATAGAACAATGAAGCACCTCCGGCGGACCGAAGCTGCCCTATTTTGGCCGAGCTGAAAACGGCCAATTCAAGCCCTTCTCAGGCTAAACCAAGCCCTCCCAACACTTCCACAACCTTTCTATAGTTGAATTAGAGCATAAAGGTAAGCCAATTTGGCTCCCCTCTCTGAATTCTGATCAGTGCTAGAGAGAATCGACAGAACTTCGATGACTAAATTCTCACTCAATTTATAATCAATTGATGCAATTCTTGATCCTAGGAAGAACCTCGTGACAAGAGCTATCTACCTAGATTAAAAGCTCGAACTGTCGGGCCCTCCACGGTAAGCTTTTGAAGCTTTCTCTCTCTAATTCCACTTTTCCAGTGAAGCTCTGTTTGAGCTCATTCTGGTGTCAAATCGTGAGATTCAAAGTGCAATTGAATCGTATAAAGGTATAGGAACTCCAATATAACTTCAATTTCAACAATTAAACTCATTTGATTGGTCAATTTGATAAAATCAAATTCGATTGAGTTAGAAGGTTGAAATTGGGGGAAATTTGGGGATTTCAAAAATTCGAGTGACTAAAGTGCAATTTCATAAAATTGAGGGACAATTCGGCATGATAAAGATATTGGAGGACCAATTGAGAAATTTTGGAATTATTGGTGGTAATACTTACCATTTTTGTAAAGTAGGGGCAAAATCGTAATTTTGGAAAAGTTAAGGACCAAATTGTAAATTTGGGAAACTTGAACCCCTTTATGTGATTTTGAATAAATTGAGGTCCCAAGGTGAATTTTAGGAATTTCGAGTCTCAATTTGAGGGAAAAAAAAGCATTAGGGACCTAAAGTTAAAGAAAAAGAACATTAGGGACCTAATTACAATAAATCAAAAAGTTTGAGTATCTCATCCATGCACTATGAAAGAAGGCTATTAGGCCAAGGGATAATGAACAAGGATATTCATATCATGTAGGAACACGAAGTATCGGGAACGCCAATAAGGACAAGCTCGCTTGAAGAAAAAGAATCGATCGAGAGGAATTCGCTGCATTAACGAGTGAGTGGGAGTTTTAACATCATACTTGATTGGGGTGATGAGCGAATCAAGCTAAAAACTACTTATTGATTGTAAGTAGATCATACCCGGTTGGTATGATGAACTTCTTGGAAGGAAGTAGAAAACCAACTTATCAGTTATAAGTGGAGATGTCTTCATACTCGGTTGGTGTCATAGACAGATGAAATTTTATTTTGTCGGAAAGTGCTCTCCTCTTACTATGTGCCACTACTTATAACTTTTGGAAGACTTTCTTGACAGGAGCTTGAATAGCTCAAATAGGCCATAGGCTTCAGTTTTTGAACTTGGGGGCTAATATGCCCGATTTTGAATATCTCGTACAGTGGGCCCAAGGCCAGTTGGCACGAGCAAGAGCTTGTAAACAAACATGAGTTAAGCCATGAAAAATTTAAATGAATGACTTGTTTGGCCATGGTACCAAGATATGACTAACATACTCAATGGACTGGTGGTAGTGCAACAAGACAAGTCGATAAACCAATCGAGACAAACAGCTGCAATTCGAGTTGAGGGTCGAGGTCGTTGAACCATTGGCACCAAAGATTAAATGGCTTTTGAGGAAAAATTTGTTTGTGCATGCACTTGAGGTTCAGAACCATTAAGACGCCCAAGAGGGGTAGTGATGCGTCCTAAGGGCTGCTAGATGACATGGTGGCGATAAGGGAAAGAGAAGCTAATGGGTTTGTGTTTCTCGTCATACCAGTTAGTCATGGAGTTCTATGTTTGTACTCCATGGAGTTACTGTGTTTAGATTCCATGAAGCTACTATGTTTGGGGCTTCCTGAAGCTTCTATGTTTGAGTTTCATGTGCACGAGAGTGGGATATGGCATCTATCCTCATACGGACACAGAGTTTTATTTACAAGATTGAGGGTTAGATGTCACGTACATCCATGCATTCTTAGGGTAGAAGTGGGCATGTTTCTATCTAGGTGGTGCCGGTAAAGTCGTTCCGACACCACAAGTGGGTACGGTGGATGGGTTGGCCTGCGATTGTGTGTTCCCTTCATGATGAAGGGTGTGTGTTGGTTGATAAACACACTGGTTATGATTGAGGATTGAGTAATGGCTATGAAACCAAGATTTTGAAAATGAGAAATTAAAAATATGGAGTCTGGCACACTCCAATTCAAATATTTTCCCTAAAAGTTAAATTTTAATGTTTCTCCTCCGATGGACTTTCCCAAATACCTCAAAACCCTCCAACAATTAGGATGTAAACCATTTCTAAGAGAAAAGGATGTGGGGGCTGCTATGGACTAGCTAGCTAGCATCAAGAAACTCATGGGGATAGTCAGGATTTCACAAGAGGATATGGTGAACCTAGTAGAGCTTTTTTTGGAAGCTAGTGCAAAGAGGTGGTAGGATAATGTCAAAAGTTTGCATACCACCACCCCCACATGGGAGCAATTCGAGGAAAGATATACAGAGAAATATCGAGCTCCACATCCAATCAACGAGAAGAAACAAGACTTCCTCTAACTTTGACAAGGGCTTAACTCTATCTTAGAGTATGAAACCAAGTTTAACAAATTAAGACCCTTTGCCCCCGACCTAGCCGGACCTGTGGATGTTTGCCAACAATTTGTGGATGATCTTAATATGGACATACGAGACCGAATGGGAGCATTAGGACACCCCACGGATTTAGTTGCTGTCATTAGCATGGCCCATGAATGTGAGCATCTGGTACAGACGAGACGCCGCCAGGTAGAACAGACCGGTAGGAAAGAGGAAGGAGGCCAGGACAACCGAGGAAGATAAAAGGAGCCAGGTGGACATAAATGGAGAACAAGAATGGGTTTCCCTAGGACAATGGAAGGTTATCATACATAAATGGAGAAAAATACAACCCCCTCTAAGAAGAAGCCCCTATTGTTCCAAGTGCCAAAAAAACCATGAAGGACCATGTCACATATGCTATGAATGTAGACAACCTGGCCAATTTGCGAAGAACTGCCCAACCCTTCAGGGCAATACACAACGAAGTGCCCACCAAACAATTCAAGGAAACCCAAGGGCACTAGATAGAGGGCAAGACATCGCCACTACATAGAGGGTACCAATCATAGTACACAACCTCACCCAAGAAGAAATATGAGAGGACCCTAGTACCGTAGTTAGTACTTACCAAAATTCCCTTGAATAAATATTGTTAAAAACTATAATTCGTTATAATCATAATGAAAGTTATATTTCCGACAAAGATAAAATTGTGATACAAGTAGGAGAAAATACAAAAGACGTACCCATAAAATTTCAAGGAGGAAACGAGAAAGGATGGCATCTATGTCACTTTGAGGATAGATACACTCAAGGACGTATAGAATTTTGAAAGAAAAGGGAAAAATACTACCAAGAAAGGAAACCCTAGGGAATCATACATATCCCCACTAAGAGGTAGTGGAACCAAGTGACAAGGGATAAGAAAATGAGTTTGCAAAGGAAGTAAATGTTGAGGTGAAAGAATTAAGGGATACATGCTAGGATGACCCAAAGAAGTAAGTTAAACCCAATGGACATGTAAGTAGGAAGATAGCATCAAAAGATGTTGTGACAAGTAAGAATGGATGGACTACCCATAATAAGAGAATAAAGGAAGGAACGTCTAAGAAACCTTGGAGGATTAAACCCTCTAATTAAGAAGTAGCTGATTGGAACAACCACTAACATCAAAACTAGATGTGATCCACACTCCCTTGATGGAGCCTAAGTAAAGGAGGAAGTGAACCTAAGGATATCCCTTTGAACATGTGGGTAAGACATGCCTAGTTATAATCAATGCCCGGAAGTGGGTAAACAACGAAAAGGAAAAGACATTCGTTTAATGTGTGATTTAAAGGGGCTAAGTGAAAGAACAACCAAAGTGATGGCAAGTCAAGCAAATCCCGAGTTAACATTAAGGAAAATTATTCCCGATGCAAAGGTTCTTGGTTTATTTTTGAGGACAAAACTACTAAAACGAGAGAAGAGTTGTAAACCCCATCCCTTAAAGACAAGGAAACCGCGGAAAGAACCAGTCAATCTGGGGGACTAATGTGCAATTTCATAAAATTGAGGGTCAATTGGGCATGATAAAGATGTTGGAAGACCAATTGGGTAATTTTGGAATTTCTGGGGCAAAACTTACCATTGTTGTAAAGTAGGGGCAAAATGGTAATTTTGGAAAAGTTGGGGACCAAATTATAAATTTGGGAAACTTGAACCCCTTTATGTGATTTTAAATAAATAAAGGTCCCAAGGTGAATTTTAGAAATTTCAGGTCTCAATTTGAGGGAAAACGACATTAAGGACCTAAAGTTAAAGAAAAGGAACTTTAGGGACCTAATTGCAATAAATTGAAAAGTTTGAGTATCTCATCCATGCAATGAATGAAGGCTATTAGGCAAATGGATAATGAACAAGGATGTTCATATCATGTTGGAACATGAAGTACCGGGAATGCCAGCAAGGACAAGCTCGCGTGAAGACAAAGAACCGGTCGAGAGGAATTCACATCATTAACGGGTGAGTGGGACTTATAACATCATACCTGATTGGGTTGATGAGCGAATCAAGCTAAAAACTACTTACTGATTGTAATTAGATCATACACGGTTGGTATGATGAACTTCCTAGAAGGAAGTAGAAAACTCGCTTATCACTTATAAGTGGAGATGTCCTCATACCTAGTTGGTGTGATGGACAGATGAAAATAAATTTTGTTGGAAAGTGCTCTCACCTAACTGTGTGCCATAGCTTATAACTTTTGGGAGACCTTCTTGACGGGAGCTCGAATAGCTCAGATAGGCTAGAGGCCTCCGTTTTGGAACTTGGGGGCTAATATGCCCGATTTTGAATATCTCGTATAGTGGGCCCCAGGCCAGTTGGCACGAGCAGGAGCTCATAAACAAACATGAGTTAAGCCTTGAAAACTTTAAATGAATGACTTGTTTGGCCATGATACCAAGACAAAACTGACTTACTCGATAGACTGGTGGCAGTGCGACAAGATAGGTTGACGGACCTGTCAAGACAAATAGATACAGGTCGAGTTGAGGGTCGGGGTCGTTAGACCACTGGCACCAAAGATTAAATGGCTTTTGAGGAAAAATTTGTTTGTGCTTGAACTTGAAGTTCGAGACCATTAAGACGCCCAAGAGGGGTAGTGATGCGTCCTAAGGGCTGTTGGATAACATGGTGGTGATAAGGGAAAGAGAAGCTACTGGGTTTGTGTTTCTCATCATACCAATTAGTTATGGAGTTCTGTGTTTGTACTCCACGGAGTTTCTGTGTTTGGACACCACGAAGCCACTATGTTTGGGGTTTTATGAAGCTTTTGTGTTTTAGTTTCATGTGCACGAGACCGGGATATGGCCTCTGTCCTCATACGGACACGAAGTTTCATTTACGGGATTGAGGGTCGGATGTCGCATACATCCACTCATTCTTAGGGTAAAAATAGACATGCTTCTATCTAAGTGGCTGGTAAATTCTC
Source organism: Trapa bicornis (assembly GCA_030064425.1). Lineage (NCBI taxonomy): Eukaryota > Viridiplantae > Streptophyta > Magnoliopsida > Myrtales > Lythraceae > Trapa > Trapa bicornis. The sequence continues at coordinate 16,227,079 of CM057760.1, read as the reverse complement.
TCCAATGCCACAAGTGGGTATAGTGGATGGGCTGGCCTAAGACTATTTGTTCCCTTCAAGATGAAGGGCGTGCGTTGATTGATAAACACACCAGTTATGATTGAGGATTGAGTAATGGCTATGAAACTGAGATTTTGAAAATGAGAAATTTAAAATAAGGAGTCTCACACACTCCAATTCAAATATTTTCCCTAAAAGTCAAACTTTAAACTCCCATTCACTAAGTTGTTGAACTCACCCCCTCCTTATATCCCTTTTCAAGTAACGAAGGGAAACCTACCCAAAGACCTCCTGTTAGTCACACATGCAAGACAAGTATGTAAAGTTAAAATTTCATGCAATTTTTATTTATGTTATTCCAAGAAAGATATAGGTTTAAAGAACACCTTACTCCTCTCGGGTTAAAGAAGTGAAAACCATTAATAAACTTGGAGAATGGCAGGTTGCTCATAGGGATCCGACCAAACCAAGTCCGGGCATGACACTACCCTTGTAGGTTATCACTCCATCACCTCGCAAGTCATAGTCCAGTTTCGTCTCTCTATTAACTGGATCCAAATAAGATTGAAGTTCCTTATCAGCCTTTTGTTGGGCCTTAATCTGCTCAGTTAGACTAGGTCTCACCACTACATTAGCCAACAAGCATTTCTCCTGCTTTTCCATCTTTAGGTCCACCTCAATTCTCCTCGGTCATTGCAACAAGGGTATGTAACTTGTCTTTATTTGCACTGCCTCAGTTTGGTATTTGCGACTTAAGGCATCTGCCACCACATTTGCCTTTCCGGGGTGATATTCTATCACAAGGTCATAGTCTTTCACCAATTCCAGCCATCTCCTCTGGCGGAGATTTAACTATTTCTGAGTTAAGAAATACTTAAGACTCTTGTGATCAGTGCATATCTTACACTTAACCCTGTAAAGGTAGTGTCACTAAATATTTAAGGCAAAAAATATCGTAGCTAATTCCAAGTCATGGGTAGGGTAGGTCCTCTCATGTACCTTAAGTTGTCATGAGAAATAGGAGATAACCTTTCCTTGTTGCATCAGTACACATCCGAGTCCTTATCTAGATGCATTACTATAGACGATGTACTCTCCCACACTTGGGTCAGGAAGGGAGAGTACCGGTGCGGTTGTCAATAAAATCTTCAACTCTAAGAAAGACTTGTCACAGCTTTCATCCCATTTATACTCTACTCCTTTTCTGGTGAGTTGAGTTAAAGGGGCAGCTATATGTGAGAAATCCTGCACAAACCGTATGTAGAATCCCGCCATTCTTAAGAAACTTCGTATCTCCGAGGGATTCCTAGGAGCCTTCCAATTGGATATGGCTTCCACCTTTGCCAGGTCTACTTTGACTCCATCTTTGGGAATTATGTGTCCTAAGAACCCTACCTCTTGCAGCTAGAACTCACACTTATAGAATTTTGCATATAAGTGGTTTTCTCTCAATATCTCCAAGGTGATTACCAAATGTTCTTCGTGCTCCAACCTAGTTCGTGAGTATATGAGAATATCATCTATAAATACTATCACGAACCTATCCAAGTGTGGTTGGAACACTCGATTTATTAAATCCATCAAGGCTGCAGGGGCATTTGCTAATCCGAATGGCATTACTCTGAACTCATAATGTCCATATCGAGATCGAAATGTCATCTTAGGAATGTCCTCCTCTTAGATCCTAAGGTGGTGATAGCCTGACCGAATGTCTATCTTGGAGAAGTGGGTTGCTCCTTTTAGTTGATCAAATAGGTCATCAATTCATGGAAGTGGGTACTTGTTCTTGATGGTGACCTGATTCAACTTCCTATAATCTATGCACAATCTCATGCTCCCATCCTTTTTCTTCACGAATAGGACTGGTGCACCACATGGAGACTGGCTGGGACGTATAAAGTCCTTCTCCAAAAGCTCGTCCAGTTGCTCCTTCAATTCCTTCAGTTCTACTGGAGCCATGTGATAAGGGGCTTGGGATATGGGGTTTGTTCTTGGGATAATTTGTAAACCCTGCCCTTTTGAGCTAAGGAAAAACCGAGAAAAGAACCGGTCAAACCGAGTGAGGTAACCGAACCAGTTCACAAACCCAATTATCAGGAAATGGGCAATTTAGAAATTTACAACTCTCAGGTGAATCAAAGGGTTCCTAAAACCATGGAAAAGAACCTTAGGACAAATTGGAAGAGAAAAACCAGATCGGTTTAAATGAACCGGATCCAACTAGATAGAACTAGTTTATGAACTAAGTTGATTCATGAACCGGAACCGATAGACAATGGATAAACCAAGAAATTTATGGATCCCTTGTGATCCAAAGAGATTATAAACCTTGGGAAGGAACAATAGAAAAAGTGAGAGAGAAAAACCATATCAGTTCGGGTGAACCGGACCCAAACCGGATTAAATCGGCTTAAGGACCAAACTGGTTTATGAACTGAAAATCAATAAAGAGATGGAAAACCAAGAATTTTATGGACCCTAAGTGACCTAAGGAGTTACAAAATTCATGGAAATAGACTTGTGAAGGAATTGGGGATGAAAACCAAACCGGTTCAGGTGAACCGGATCTGAACCGGTTTGGACTGATTTGAACCACTATTGAACTGGATCCTAATTTCATTTTTAGGTGGCTTAAATAATTCAAATTTGAAATTTGAGGCCACCATTGGATAGAAAATGAATTTAGATGAATTTAGAAATTTTTAGATATGAAAAACTCGGTCGAATGAGAGGTGAACCGGCTAGTTTAAGCTTTGAACCCAATTTGGACCGGTCCAATCCAGTTTGAAACAGTCATCTTCTTCCTCTAGATGACAGCACTGTTCACTCACCGGAAAATTGAAGCAGTACCGGCGAAGAGGAAATGTCTCCCTTCAATACATTTCTGGCCATCAATGCCTGTCATAAAGGTGCCAATCGAACGGACAAGAAGTCCCTAAGCTTCCTATATAAAGAACCCCTCTCCCTTCATCCTCTCCACATTTGAAAAGCTCACTCTCTCTTAGTTGCTTAGTTTTCCAGTAAAACTCAAACTAGAGCTCCGATATAAGGTCTTTTCTGAGCTAAAGAAGGTGAGGTTGGATTCTTTAGAATAGGGGAGAAGTCAGCTACACGCTTGTAGTCTTCGTTTGCTCCGAGGGTCATCGAAGAAGCGCCGGCATGATGGAACAATGAAGCAGCTTCGGCGAACCGAAGCTGCCCTATTTTGGTCGAGTTGAAATTGTCCATTTTGAGCCCTACTCAGTCCAAACCAAGCCCTCCCAACACTTACTCAGCCCTCCCACGACCGAATTAGGACCAAATGGTAAGCCAATTCGGCTCCCCTCTACAATTTCTAGCCGGTGCTAGAGAGAGAACCGACAGAATTTCAATGATGAAATTCTAACTCAATTCGGCATCAATTGATGTGATTCTTGATTCTAGGATAAACCTTAGGATGAGAACTATCTTCCCAAAATGAAAGCTCGGACCGTCGTGCCCTCACCGGTGAGTAATCAAAACTTTCTCACTCTACAATCTATTTTTCGGCGAAGCTCCATTTGAGCTCGTTCCATCGTTCAAACTCACGATTCAAAGTTCTATGGAATTGTAAGAACATGGAGAAACTCAATTTCAACTTCAATTTCAACAATTAGAGGTGTTTGATTGGTCAATTTGATGAAATCAAATTCAGTTGTGTAAAAGAGTTGTAATTTGGGGGGGAAATTGGGGATTTTCAAAAATTCAAGGGACCGAAATACAATTTCCTAAAATTGAGGGTTAATTGGACATGATAAAAATGTTAGAGGGCCAATTGAGAAATTTTAGAATTTTTGGGGTAAAATTTACCATTTTTGTAAAGGAAGGGCAAAATGGTAATTTTGGAAAAGTTGGGGGACCAAATTGGAAATTTGGAAATTTAAACCCCTTTTTGTGAAATGGAATAAATTGAGGTCCTTTGATAAATTTTAAAAGTTTCGGGACTCAATTTGAGGAAAAATCAGCATTAGTGACTTAAAGTTTAGGAAAATAACTTTAGGGACCTAATTGCAAGTAAATGAAAGTTTGACTTTCTCATTCATTTGGAATGAATGAAGGCTATTAGGCCAAAGGATAATGAACCGAGATGTTCATATCGTGTAGGAATATGAAGTACCAGGAACGCCAGCAAGGATAAGCTTGCGTGAATACAAAGAACCGGTCTAGTGGAATTCATGGTATTATCGGGTGAGTGGGTTTACTAACATCATACACTGTTGGGATGATGAGCACAACTTAAAATTAAAAAAAAACCACTTACCGGTTGTGAGTGGGATTTTATATCATACCCGGTTGGGAATGATAAGCATATCGGAATGAAAACCCACTAATATGTGGTATTTTAAACATCACAACTTAGAAGAGTGATGTGAAAACCATACGGAAAAACTACTTATCGGTTGTAAGTAGATCATACCCGGTTGGTATGATAAAACTTTTTCGAAGGAAGTTGAAAACCCGTTCATCAGTTATGAGCGGAGATGTCCTTATACCCGATTGGTGTAATGGACAGTTGAAAATATATTTTGTCAGAAGTGCTCTCCCCTAACTGTGTGTCAATGCTTAAACTATTTGGGAGACCTTCTTCACAGGACCTTCTTCATAGGTCGAGAGCCTCAGTTTTGGAACTTGGGGGCTAATATGCCCGATTTGGAAAATCTCGTATAGTGGGCCCAAGGCCAATTGGCAAGAGTAGGAGCTCGTACACAAACATGAGTTATATGCCATAAAACTTTAAATAAAGGAATTGTTTGGCCATGGTTCCAAGATAGGACCGACATACCCAGTCAAAGAGCAGTAGTGCAACATGATAGGTCGACAGACCAATCAAGACAAACAACTGCGGGTTGAGTTGAGAGTCGGGGCCGTTGGACCAGTGGCACCACATATTATATGGAATAATGAGAAAATATTGATTGTGCATGCACTATGAGTATGGGACCATCAAGACGCCCAAGAGGGGTAGTGTTGCGTCCTAAGGGCACTAGACGACCTGGTGAGTATAAGGACAGTTCGTCGTACCAAGTGACCGTGCAAAATTTGGAGTAGCACCAAGCGCATGAGACTAGGGTGGGCACAGGATGAGGTCTCTGTCCTCATACGAACACAAAGTATTGAATTCGGGATTGAAGGTTGGATGTCGCAAACATCCACTGATTCTTAGGGTAGAAGTGGATGTACTTCTATCTGGTTGGCCAGTAAAGTCACTCCAAAGCCACAAGTGGGTTTAGTGGATGTATTGACCTGCAAATGTGTGTTTAACCTTCATGATGAAGGATGTATGTTAGGTGATGACACACTGTGATTAAATAAGGAAATCGTGATAAAACCTGAGATTTCAAATGAAATGGTTTTGAAAGAAATGAGTCTGGCACACTCCAAAAATCTATCTTTTTCCTAAAGTTAAAAAGTTTTGAAAACCCATTCACTGAGTAGTCGTACTCACCCCCTCCCTTAAATCCCTTTAAAAAAATTTCAGAAAGCCTACTCTTAAAGACTATCAACTAAGACGCCTGTGAGACAGGTATGATAAATCTAAATTATTATGCCGTTTTGATTTATGTTATTCAAAGAAAATGTGCATATTAAAGGAAGCCTTACTCTTTACAATTTATAATAAGGGGAAACCCTTTAATAAACCAAGAGAGTGGCGGGTTGATCATAGGGATCCGACCAAACCGGGTCGGGGCGTGACATAATTTCTATGGTGAATTCCACTTGTCGACAAGGGGGTAGTCTAGGTAATTCTTCCGAAAATACTTATGGATAGTGTTTAATCAATAGAATGTCTTCAAGTCCCTTCTTTTTAGACTTCTCGTCAATGACCATGGCCAAAAAAGCCGTACAACCTTTTTGTATCATCTTTTGGGCCTTCATATGGGATACCATCTATACTTCACCCTTCCTTCAGTCTCCTTGGAATTTTAGTTTGTTTGTCTCGGGAGTGTGGAAGGTTACCGTCTTCTTTCCATAGTCCATCCTAGCCTGATGGTTACTTAACCAATCCATCCCAAGGATTACTTCTATCTCCTTCTGAGGTAACAAAATAAAATCTCCTTTGAATGTGATTGCTCCAATCTTTATCTCACATCACTTAAGCTATTTATTCCTATTTAATCATTCTCCTAAGCGTGTGAGAATGTTGAGAATTTTTCCTAGAGAGGTGAATTCTAGGGGTAAACTTGAAATCAGGTCCTCTTTGATGAAAGATCTTTCAGCTCCTTAGTTGAAGAGGGCGTAGACCTGTTGTCACCATAAATGGACATACCCTGATTGAAGAAATGTATATTTTTAGAGGGAAGACTTTCTTTATTGAATAAAATTTTCAATTACAAGATTTTCTTAAGCTAATTGGGAGGGTTTTGGGATGTACCCGCTATGGTACTAGGGTCTTTCCTGCCTCTTCCTGGATGAGGTTGTATACCCTAGCCGATACTCTAGCGATAGTGTCTGGCCTAGAATTCTTGGGGTTCCCTTGTGGTGGTCTCAGCGTATTCCTTTGCTTGTTCTCCCTAAGAGTGGGGCATTCCTTTACAAAGTGTCCCACTTGTCTGCATGCAAAATAGGACAAGCATGCTCCCTCGTGGTGCCTTTGGCACCTAGGAGAGCGACGATTTCCTTGTGGCAAGGTGGGGATTACTCTCTGGGAAGGTGGTGGCATATCCTTTTTCTTTTGAAATGCCACTCTATTTCCCCATCTTGGACCATTATGCTCCTTTCGTCCTCCCTGACGGTTTTGGCCCTTGTCCTCCTTTTGGGTTATCTGCTCCATCCGACGGCGTCAGGTTTGCACCAATCGCTCACACTCTTGAGCCATACTGATTACTATCGCCAGGTCCATGGGGGCATCCTAGTACTTCCATACAGTCTCGTATGTCCATATTGTGATCGTCCACAAACTGCTCACATATATCTACTTGTCCAACCAGGTCAAGAGAAAAGGGTCTTAACTCGTTGAATTTAGTTTCATACTCTGATATAGAGTTAAGCCCTTCCGAAATCGAAGGAAATCATGCTTCTTCTTGTTAATCAAATGAGGATCTAGGTACTCTTCTACATACCTCTCCTCAAACTGCTCCTAGGTGGGTGTGGAGTTATGCAGGCTTCGGACATTATCCCACCAACTTTTGGCACTTCCCTCCAGGAAGAATTCTACCAGGATCACCATGTCCTCTAGTGATATCCTGACTATCCCCATCAGCATCTTGACAATTGCTAGCCAATCCATGGTGGCACCAACATCTTTCTCTTTGAGGAAAGGCTTACACCCTAGTTGACGGAGTGTCTTGAGATTTTTGGGAATGTCAACTAGAGGTGGTGGCTAATAGGAGGAGGATGGGATTGTACTTCCTCCTTTTTAGCCTGAGAGTTTGTGCATGCCTAAGGGACGAGGTTAGGTTGCCCAAATACACAGGTGAACTCCTCGTACAACCTCTGAGCTAAGTCCAAGTGGGGTTATCTGGCTCCTCGGGGAGTTTCCACAGGGAGGAGTGTAATTTTTGAAAAGTTGGAGACCAAATTGAGCTCAAACGGAGCTTAATTGGAAAACGGGACTTAGAGAGAGAAAGCTTCGAAAGCTTACCATGGGGAGTGCGACAGTCTGAGCTTTCAATCTGGTAGATAGCTCTCATCCTAAGGTTTCTCCTAGGATAAAAAATTGCATCAATTCATGTCGAATTGAAGGAGAATTTGGTCAGTAAAATTTCGTCGGTTCTCTCTCTAATATTGATCGAATATTACAGAGGTAAGCCAAATTGGCTTACCTTTCCGTTCTAATTCAATCGTATGAGGGTTATGGAAGTGTTGGGAGAGCTTGGTTTGGCCTAAGAAGGGCTTAAATTGGTTGTTCTTAGCTCGGCCAAAACAGGGCAGCTTCAGTCCACCAAAGCTGCTTCACTGTTCGATCACGCCGGTGCTTCTCCAGTGATCCTCGGAGCAAATGGAGACTACCATCAGGTAGCTAAATTCTCCTTGAATCTAAGGAACATGACATCGCCTTCTTTGGCTCAAAAAATCCCAATGTTAGAGCTCTAGTTTGAGCTTCACCAAAAAATGGAGCAGTAGGAAGAGAGAGGAGTTTTTAGGTGTGAGGAGGATGAATGAGGAGGGGCTATTTATATAGGGAGCTCAAGGACTCCTTGGTCGCCCAATTGACACCTTTATGGCAGTCATTCATTGCTTGAAACTCCCTGAACAAAGACTTTTCATCTTCATCGGTGCTGCTCAATTTTCCGGTGAGTAAACAGTGATATCATCTGAAGGAAGAAGACGACACTATTCCAAATTGAATTCAATGCTTAAACCGGCTGGTTTAGGCCCAATTCGACCATGTTTTTCAAAATTAAAAATTTGTAAACTCATCTAAATTCATTCTCTATCCAATGGTGGCTTAAATTCTCCAATTTTAATTTTCTAAGCCACCTAAAAAAATTAATTTAGGAATCGATTCAATAGTGGTTCAAACCATTTCATTAGAAATTTCATGGCTTTCTTAATTCCAGTTTGTTTATGAGCTCCTACTCGTGCCCACTTCCCTTGGGCCCACCATACGTGATTTTCCAAATCCTGACATTTATCCCCATGTGTTTAAAAACTGAGGCCTCTGGCCTATCTAAGCTATTATAGCTCCCATCAAGAAGGTCTCCCAAATCTTTTAAGTATTGGCACACAGTTAGGGGAGAACACTTCTAAAAAAAGTATGTTTTCAACTTCATCACACCAACTAGGTGTGATGATATCCCTACTTACTACCTTAAGAGGGTTTCTCCATTTCTCAAGCAATTTCCTCATACCAACCAGGTATGATTACCTCTAATTGTGACCGGTTAGTAGGTTTTAGCTTAAATCACTCATCACACCAAACGGGTATGATGTTAAAAGTCCCATTCACAAGTGGTTTTTCATTTCTAAAGTGCTAATCATCCCAACCGAGTATTACGTGTAAATAAGCCCACTCACAACCGATACGTAGGTTTTTAACATTAAAATGGTACTCATCATCCCAACTGGGTATGAAGTGTAAATAAGCCCACTCTGTCATGCCCCGACCCAGTTTGGTCGGATCATTGTGAGCAACCCACCACTCTCCCGATTTATTAAGGGTTTTCCCCTTCTTTAAACCGTGAGGAGTAAGGCATCCTTTATACATGTACCGTTCTTGGAATGACATTAATCAAAACTGAATAAATTTAAATTTACATACCTATCTTGCAGGTTTAGCTAGCGAAAGGTCTTTACGTAGGCTTTTCCCTTGGTTTCCTGAAAAGGGGTAAAGGAAGGAGGTCAGTTCGACAACTTAGTAAATGGATGTTTGAAACATGAGTCTCTGAAAAATAGTTTGAATTGGAGTGTGTAAGAATACTTATTTTCTTTAAAACCATTCTTTCCTTGAATATCCCGTTATTCAAAACAAATTTCCCCACAATCGGTGTGTTTAACAATCAACACATGCCCTTCATCATGAAGGGATCACACATTTGAAGGGCAACCCATCCACTGCACTCACTTCTGGCGTGGAGCGACTTTACCGGCCACCTAGATAGAAGCCTATCCACTTCTACCCTAGGAATGAGTGGATATACACGACATCTAACCCTCAAACCCGAAAAGAAACTCCACGTTCGTATGAGGACAGAGACCTCATCTCGACCCCACCCCGGTCTCATGCGCATGAAGCTACGTCGAGATTCTCTAACTGCTGGCACGACAAACTACCCTTATCTCCACTATGTCACCCAGTAGCCCCTAGGACGCATCATTACCACTCTTGGGCATCTTGATGATCCCGAACCTTAGTGGATGCACAAATAAAGTTTTCCATATAAGCCATTAATATTTGGTGCCACTGATCCAATGGTCCCGACCCTCAACTCGACCTGTAGTTGTTTGTCTAGACCGGTTTGTCAACCTGGTCTTGTCGCACTACTGCTAGTCTATTGAGTATGTCGGTCTTGTCATGGTACCATGGCCAAACCACATCATTCATTAAAATTTTCATGGCTTAACATCATGTTTCTTTACGAGCTACTGCTCATGCCAACTAGCCTTGGGCCCACTATACAAGATTTTCAAAAATGGACATTTTAGCCCCGAAGTTCCAAATCTGAGGCCTCTGACCTAACTGAGCTATTCAAGCTCCCGTCAAGAAGGTCTCCCATAATCTTTAAGTAGTGACATGCAGTCAGGGGAGAACACTTCTGACAAAATATGTTTTCACTCGTCGATCACACCAATCGGGTGTGATGACATCTTCGCTTACAACCGATAAACAGGTTTTCCACTTCCTTACAAGAAGTTCATCATACCAATCAGGTATAATCTACTTACAATCGATAAGTAGTTTTTACGTGTAGTTTCCACATCACTTCAACCAGGTATGATGTTTAAATTCCACATAATAGTGGTTTTTCATTTCCGAGTCACTCATCATCCCAACCGGGTATGATGTGAAAAGTCTCACTCACCTGATAAGTGCAGTGTATTTTCCTCTAAAATGGCCTTTGTCTCCATGCGAGCTTATCCTTGCTAGCGTTTCCCGGATCCTTCGTGTTTCTACATCATATTAACATCATTGTCCAACAATAGTTAGCCTAATAGCCTTCATTACTCAGGAATGAACAAAATGCCCAAACTTTTAATTATTTGCATTTCAATCCCTAAAGTTCTTTTTCCTTGACTTTAGGTCCCTAATACTAAATTTTCCCCAAATTAAGTCCCAAAACATCTAAAATTTACTTTGGGATCTCAATTGATTCAAAATTACAAAAAAGGGGTTCAAATTTCCCAAATTTCCAATTTGGTCCCCAACTTATCTAAAATTACCATTTTGCCCCTACTTTACAAAAATGGCAATTTGACCCCAAAATTCCAAAAATTGACAAATTGGTCCTCTAACATCTTTTGCATGGCCAATTGGCCCTCAATTTTTGGAAATTCCACTTTGGTCCCTCAACTTTATGAAATTCCCAAATTTCCCCTTTCAAACTTGTTGAATTTGATTTCATCAAATTGACCATTAAATCCAGTTTAATTATTGAAATTAAAGGTAAAATTGGGTTCCTACACTTCCACATGATTCAATGAAACTTTAAATCGCGTCATTTGGATCTGAATTGATCTCAAACAGAGCTTCGACAAAAAACTGGACTTAGAGAGAGAAAGCTTTGAAAGCTTACAGTAGGGGGTGTGACAGTCTGAGCTTATGATCTGGGCGGGTAGCTCCCATCCTGAGGCTCCTCCTAGGATCAAGAATTGCATCAATTCATGCTGAATTGATGGAGAATTTGGTCAGTGAGGTTTCGTCGGTTCTCTCTCTAACACTGATCGGAAATTATAGAGGGAAACCAAATTGTCTTACCTTTCCTCTCTAATTCAATCGTATTTGGGTTGTGAAAGTGTTGGGAGAGCTTGGTTTGGCCTGAGAAGGGCTCAAATTGGCCTTTCTTAGTTCGGCCAAAGTAGGGCAGCTTTTGTCCGTCAGAGCTACTTCATTGTTCGATCATGCCAGCACTTCTCCGGTGATCTTCAGGGCAAATGGGGACTACTGTACGGTAGCTAACTTCTCCATGAATCTAAGGAATCTAACCTTGCCTTCTTTGGCTCAGAAAAACCCAATGTCGGAGCTCTAATTCGAGCTTCACCCGAAAATGGAGTAGTAGGGAGAGAGAGGAGTTTTTATGTGTGAGGAGGATGAATGAGGAGGGGCTCTTTATATAGGGAGCTCGGGGTCTCCTTGGCTGTCCGATTGGCACTTTTATGGCAGTCATTCATTGTCTGAAACACCTTGAACGAAGACTTTTCATATTTGCCGACGCTACCCAATTTTCTAGTGAGTGAATAGTGATGTCATCTAAAGAAAGAAGACGACATTATTCTGAATCGGACCAGACCCATACGAACTGGGTTCAATGCTTAAATCGACCGGTTCATGCCCGATTCGACCAAGTTTTTCAAAATTAAAATTTTCTAAATTCATTTAAATTTATTTCTATCAAATGGTTGCTTAAATTGTCCAATTTGAATTTTTTAAGCCACTTAGAAAAATGAATTTAGGAACCGGTTCAATCCGGTTTAGGACCGGTTCACCTCAAGAGGTTTGATTTTCACCTTCAATTCATCCTAAAGTCCTTTCTCATGACTTTTGTGACTCTTTAGGTCACACAGGATTTGTAATTTCTCAGTTTTTCCTTTCTTGATCGGTTACAGATTATAAATCGATTCAATTTTCTCTTTGGAAGTGACTAGTTCTTTTCCCTATTTTTCTTATTATCAAAGTACGGGGTTTACACACTTACGCGATGACTGTAACATGTTCGTCCCCAGTCAGTTTGCCAAGTCTACGCGAGCTTTCTCTTACTTGCATTCCAATCACACGTGTCCCTACATGATTTGGGCAGCCTTATCAATTACGGTTTGGCATAACAGCCTAGGCTCACAAATTATCGATTAATTGCACTTATGTCCCAAAAGTTCTTTTTCCATAAATTTTGGTCCCTAATGCCAAATTCCCCCAAATTGAGTCCCATGGTTTCCAAAATTCCCTTTGAGTCCTCAATTTACTCAAAATTGTATAAGGGGGTCAAGTTCTCCAAATTTCCAATTTGGCCTCCAACTTTTCAAAAATTACAATTTTGTCCCTACTTTCCAAAAGTGGCAATTTAGCCGCAAATGTTCCAAAAATTGACCAATTGGTCCTTCAGCATCTTTCTCATGGCCAATTGGCCTTCAATTTTGTGAAATTGCATAGAAGTCCCTCAACTTTTTGAAATCACCAAAATTTCCCCAAAATGTTCCCCAATTTCTCCCCTTCAAACTGACCAAATTTGATTTCTTCAAATTGACCATTCATTCCGGGTAAATTACTCAAATTGAAGGTATGGATCAGATCCCACACTTCCATACAATTCAATTAAGCTTTGAATCACATGATTTGAGTCTGAAACGAGTTTAAAGAGAGCTTCGCTGAAAAATCGTTTGTAGAAAGAGAAAGCTTCGAAAGCTTATCGTTAGAGGTGCGACGATCTGAGATCTCTATTGGGGAAGGTAACTCTCGTCCTGAGGTTCCTTCTAGGATGTAACTTACATTCCCCAATTTGATCATTTTAAGCCACCAAGAAAAATGAATTTAGAAACTGGTTCTAGTTTAGTTCAAATCAGTTCAATCTGGTTCAGGTCCGGTTTGCCCTAAATCGGTCAGGTTTTCTCTTCCCATTTGTCCTAAGGCGCTTTTCCATGATTTATAGGACCATTTGAGTCACTTGGAATTCGTTGATTTCCCATTTTACCCTTTCTCTATCTATTAAGTTTCATCAATCTGCTTAGTTTTTTCTTTTGAATTGACCGGGTATTTTCCCGATTTTTCTTACCTTTAAAGGATGGGGTTTACATAGCGTCTTTACCATCCACTCTAATAGAAGTCCTCGTCTTCTATCCTTATTCTGAGTGGATGTTACCCATCCGACCCTCAAACTTGAATGTACTTTGTGTCCGCTATGTGGGATGAGACCTCATCCTAACCCTGCCCCGGTCTTAGTGCGCAGGAAGCTACTCCGATCTTCATAACTCAATGGCATGAAAAAACTGCCCTTATCGCATCCTGGTCATCCAACAACCCTTAGAGCCAACACTACCCGAGTGGGTGTCTCAATAGTCCCGTATCATAGTGTATGCACAAACAATAGTCTTACGATTATGATCCATTACCTTTGGTGCCAATCACCCCAACTCTCAGCTTTGGCTCTATAGTTGTTAGCTCAACCGGTCCATCGACCTAGCCTTAGCTCAACTACTATTTGCCCATCGAGTTTGTCGGTCCAGATTCGACACTATGGAAATTGACACAATTAGCAGATTATGAAAATTTTCACTTCTCTTTAATCATATTTGTCGACGGGTACTGTAAACCCCACCCTTTTAAGTTAAGGAAAAATAGGAAAAGAACCGATCAAACTGATTGAGAAAAATCGAACCAGTTCATAAACCAAATTACAACATAACGGGAAAATTGGGAAATTTTAACTCTCAAGTGACACAAAGGGGTCATAAAAACCTTGGAAGAGAACTTTAAGACAATTTGGGAGAGAAAACCAGATCGGTTGAGGTGAACCAAATCTAAACCAGTCATTTCCAAAGAGAAAATTGAGTCGGTTTACAAATAGGAACCGATAGAGAAAGGGCAAACTAGGAAATTTATGGATCCCGAGTGACCTAAGGAGTCACTAAAGTCATGAAAAAGGACTTTAGGATGAATTGGAGATGAAAATCAAACCGATTTAAGTGAACCGGATCCGAACAGGATTGAACCGGTTAGGACTGGTTTGAACCACTATTGAACCAGATGTTAAATTCATTTTTCTAGGTGGCTTAAAAATTCAAATTTCAGATTTGAGGCCAGCATTGGATAGAAAATGATTTTATATGAATTTAGAAATTTTTAGATTTGAATACTTTGGTCGAATTGGGGCTGAACCGGCCGATTTAATCTTTGAACTCGGTTCGAACCGGTCTGGTCTGGTTCGGAACAGTGTCGTCTTCTTCCTTCAAATGACATCATTGTTCACTCGCCGGAAAATCGAGCAGCACCGGCAAAGATGAAAATTCCCCGGCCATGGAGTTTTTGGCAATGAATGACTGCCATTAAGGGGCCAATCGGACGGCCAAGAAGTCCCTAAGCTTCCTATATAAAGAGCCCCTCCTCATTCATCCTCCCCACACCTAAAAACTCCATTCTATCTCAACTACACTATTTTTCGGTGAAGCTCAAACCAAAGTTCCGACACAGGGTCTTTTCTAAGCCAAAGAAGGCATGGTCAGGTTCTTTAGAACCAGGGAGAAGTCATGAAATCGACGATAGTCTCCATTTGCTTCGAGGGTCGCCGGCGTGATAGAACAGTGATGCAGCTCCGGCGGACTGAAGCTACCCTATTTTGGCTAAGCTGAAAATAGCCAATCTGAGCCCTTCTCAAGCCAAACCAAGCCCTCCCAACACCTCCACAGCCATTCTACAGCTAAATTAGAGTAGAAAGGTAATCCAATTTTATTCCCCTTTGTAAATTCCGATCGATGTTAGAGGGAGAACCGGCAGAATTTTGATGACTAAATTCTCATTCAATTTGGGATCAATTGATACAATTCTTAATCTTAGGAGAAAGCTCAAGATGAGAGTAATCTGCCTAGATCAAAAGCTCGGACTGTCGCACCCCTGACGGTAATCTTTCGAAGCTTTCTCTCTCTAAGTTTACTTTTCCGGCGGAGCTCCGTTTGAGCTCATTTCATCATCAAATCGCATGATTCAAAGTGCAATTGAATTGTAAAAAGATGTAGGAACTCCAATCTAACTTCAATTTCAACAATTAAACTTATTTGATCGATCAATTTGATGAAATCAAATTCGACTAAGTTAGAAGGTTGAAATTGGGGAAAAATTGTGGAAAATTTTGGAATATCAAAAATTAGAGGGACTAAATTGTAATTTCATAAAATTGAGGGCCAACAGGGCATGATAAAGATGTTCGAGAACCAATTGGACAAATTTTGAAATTTCTGGGGTAAAACTTACCATTTTGTAAAGTAGGGGCAAAATGGTAATTTTGGAAAAGTTAGGGACCAAATTAGAAATTTAGAAAATTAAACCCCTTTTTGTGAATTTGAATAAATTGAGGTCCCAAGGTGAATTTTAAAAGTTTTGGCACTCAATTTGAAGAAAGACCAGCATCAGGGACTTAAAGTTAAAGAAAAATAACTTTAGGGACCTAAACGCAAATAAAGAAAAAGTTTAGTTTTCTCATTCATTTGAGACGAATGAGGGCTATCAAGCCGAATGATAATGAACAAAGATGTTCATACCATGTAGGAATATGAGATATCAGAAAAACCAACTGAAGCAAAGCTCGCAAGGGACGAAAGCCAATTTAGAGGAAATACACTACATGATCGAGTGAGTGGGATTTAATATTATACCTGGTTGGGATGATAAGCACCTCGGAAAAGAAAACCCACTGCTAAGTGGTATTTTAATCATCACATCTGAGAAGATTGATGTGGAAATCTCGTGAAAAAACTACTTATCGATTGTAAGTAGATCATACCAATTGGTTTGATGAAACTTCCTTGAAGGAAGTGGAAAACCAACTTGTCATTTATAAGCAGAGATTTCCTCATGCCCGTTCGGTATGATGGACAATTTAAAAGTTTATTTTGTCGGAAATGCTCTCCCTTGACTATGTGCCTCTACTTAAAATTTTTGGGAGACTTTCTTGATAGGAGCTTGAATAGCTAATAAGGCTAGAGGCCACAGTTTTGGAACTTGGGGGCTAATATGCTCGACTTTAAAAATCTCAAACAGTGCCCCCTAGGTCAGTTGTCACAAGCAGGAGCTCATAAACAAACATGATTAATATGCCAAAAACTTAAGTAAATGAGTTGTTTGGCCATGGGACCGAGATAGGACTGACGTACTCGATGGACTAGTGGAGTGCGACATGACAAGTGTTCAAACTAGTCAAGACAAATAGTTACAGGTCGAGTTGAGGGTCAGGGCTATCGCACAAGTGGCACCATAAATTATGTGGCATTATGTGAAAAATTGTTGATTGTGCATGCATTGTGTAACGGGACCTTCAAGATGCCCAAGAGGGGTAGTGATGCGTCCTAGGGCTCTAGATGACCTGGTGGATATAAGGGCAGTTAGTTTGTACTAGAAGTCTTACGAAGCTCACGTAGCTTCAAGCGCATGAGACCAGGATGGGGACGCGATGAGGTCTCTGTCCTCATACGGACACGGAGTTTTGTTACGGAATTGAGGGTCGGATGTCACGAATATCAACTCATTCTCAGGGTAGAAGTGAACGTGCTTCTATCTAGGTGGCTGGTAAAGTCGCTCTGACGTCACAAGTGCGTACAGTGGACAGGCTGGCCTGCGATTGTGTTTTCCTTCACGATGAAGGGCGTGTGTTGGTTGTTAAACACATCGTTATGATGAGAAATGGCTATGGAAACCAAAAACTTGAGAATGAAATGTTTTTAAAAGAGAAATAAGAAGTCCGGCACACTCCAAATTCAAATTATTTTTCTAAAAGTAAATCTTTGAACATCCATTTACTAAGTCGTTGAACTCACCCTCTCCCTTTTACCCCTTTTAGGAAACCAAGGGACCTTAAATATTTATCCGCCGTACCTTAAAGTAGGTATGTAAAATTTATATTTAGTTTTGATTAATGTTATTCCAGGAAAGGTACAAGTAAGAAGGATGCCTTACTCCCCACGGTTTAGAAGAAAACCCTGGATAAACTAGGAGAGTGGCGGGTTATTCACGAGGATCCGACCAAACCGGGTTAGGGAGTGACAGGCTCCATCCTGTGCTCATTGGCCTTGGGCCTAGTTAACGAGTTTTTAAAAACTGGGCCTTAAGCCCTATAAGTTTAAAAAATGAGGTCTCCATCCTATTGAGCTATCTCAGCTCTTCATCAGAAAAGTCTCCCAAATATTTTAAGCAGTTTTAGACGGTGAGTGGAGATCATTTCTAGAAAATAGTTTTTAAAGTTTAAATAGGGAATTCATCACCCCAACCAGGTATGAAGCCGAGAAACCTCAACTCACAATGGCGTTTAATTTAGAAAAATTGTTTATCATCCCAACTGGGTATGACGTTAGTAAGCCCACTCACTCAATAGTTGTGGCGAGTTCATCCCAACCAAATTTCCAAAACTTGGATGTACTCTGCACATATTCTCATTCAATCTATTCCAACACATTTTTAGCATTCTCTTAAGGAAAGGTTCGACATAAAAGGCCTCTAATTTCCATCTATTTGCAAGTAGGCCCCAACTTTTACCATATTACATTTAGGTCCCTAAAGTTCACAATCTTTGACTTTAGGTCCCTGATGCTAAAATATTTTTAATTAAGTCTCTACGATTTCTAATATCTCTTTTTGGGTCCTTAATTTTTCTAAAATTACCAATTGGAGCTTAACTTTTCCAAAATCTCCAATTGGTTCTTTAATTTTCCAAAATTACCGATTGGCCCCAATTTTCCCAAAAATGACAATTGGCCCCAATTTTTCTAAAAATGACCAATTGGCCCTCCAGGTTCCTCTAAATTGCCAATTGACCTTCAATTTTAGAAAAATTACACAAATGTCCCTTAATTTTTAAAATCCCCAAATTTTCCCCTAAAAAAACTCCCCCAATTCATCCTTTCCATTGATCCATAGTTGATTTCATCAAATTGACTTTTCAAATCAGGTTAATTGTCCTCGATCATGGTGTTAATCAGTTTTCTCACTTCCCTACAATCTGACCAAGCTTTGAATCATCGTTTTTGGGTCCTAAACAAGCTTAAACGAAGCTTCGCTGAAAAACTAGACATAGAGAGAGAAAGCTTCAATGGCTTACCGATGGAGCTGCAGCAGTTGGAGATCTTGATTTGGAATGACCGCTCTTGTCTACGAGGTCCTTTAAGGATCAAAAGTAACTCCAATTCTCATCCTTTGCAGTGAAAATTTGATTAGTAAAATCGAGACACTTTCTCTCTTTAAAATTAAGCTATTTTGACGAGGGAGGACCGAACTTACTTACTTGGGTGCTTCGGGAGGTTAGGAGTAGGCTAGAAAGACTTGAGGAGGGCTTGGTTTTGCTGTAGGAGGTCAGGAATGGTCGAATTGGGATGGGGCAGAACAAGGCAGCTTCGAGTCCTATGGAGCAGCTTCACTGTTTGGACCCGCCAACACTTCTTCAGTGGTCCTCAGGTCGAATGGGGAGCGCCATTAGGTAGCTAACTTCCTTCGGAATCTATAAGACCTAAATTCACCTTCTAAGGTGGGAAGAAGTGCCCAAGTTGGAGCTTTGGATCGAGATTCATCAAGAAATCAAGCACTTCTTCTTTTTCGAGTATTTGAGGTGTGAGGAATATGAATGAAGGGGAGCTCTTTATATAGGGAGATTGTGGACCATCGACTCTACTGGTTTCTAAATTGGTCGAGCCTATCTCTATGGAAACTGTCGTTATCGGAGGGAATATTCCATCATTGGAAATGGAAATGGAAATAGTTCCATGAACAGTGTCGTCATCTGAAGGAATGAGACAATACTGTCCCGCAAGTGCGAGCTTCGCACGTGTGGACTTGCCACATAGCAGTTCATGATTGTCTGGCTCTACTGACGTGGCTTCTTACTTAGCCGTCTAGTCAGTCGTTGACCAGACATGTGGCAACCTCCCATTGGCTACTTATGCACACATGGATGTTAGCCGTATATTTGATGACTATTGACCGTGACACATGTCATCCTCTGATTAGCTAATTTAAATATATCAGTTTCTCACCTGATGCACAGAACCACTGCCACGTGTCAACCTATGATTGGCTGAAGCCATCCGATGCAGTGTGCCACGTGTCAACCTATGATTGGTCATTTGTTTCTCTAACATCTTTATCGGATGAAGTGGTGTCCTTGCCACATGTTACCTCCTCATTGGTTAGCCTTGTTGACTAAGCCTTTCCGACATTGACCATAATTAGGACACGTGTCACTCTCCTATTAGTCAATCATTGCTGACGTGGGTTTTCTTCCTTTGACCATTGACCAAGGACACGTGTTCCTTCTTATTGGCCAATACTTCTAGGCATTGACTGAGCGTGCTTCGTCACGCGTCACACACTGTTTGGGTGTGCTTGTTGACTAGGCGTTGACTAGGCAGCGGTCCGTTGACTAGCTGGACCATTGACCGGTCCAATCAAACCAGGTTCGCTGACACAAAATCGAAAATCAGTCGATCCAGGTCTTATTCGACTAGTTTTCCAAAATTTAAAATTTTATAAATTAGTCTAAATACATTTTTTTATCTAATGATGCCTTAAATTTTTCTAATTTGACATTTTTAAATCACCTAGAAAAATGAATTACTAAACTGGTTCTTCATGGTTCAATCCAATTCAATCTGGTTCAAGTATGGTTCATCCTGAACCGGTCCAGTTTTTACATCCACTTCACTTCATGGTTCTTCCCCATGATTTTTGTGGTTTATTGGCTACTTGGGATCTTCCAAATTCTCATTTTAATTCCTTCTTTGCTAATTCCGATTCAGTTGGATCCGCGATTTACTCTTGGAAATTTTTGGTTTCCTTTTTTGGTTTCCTTAGTACAAGAGAACGGGTTTCACAATAGTCCACTCTAGTTCCTTCTTAACCCTTTTTTCTATGCAATGTCTTTATGACTTTTAAGCGCATGGCCCATTATACTCGCTTTTCGGCCATCATATTACATTAACTTTAATATTCCATCATTGACTTTGGTTAGTTTACTTCGTGTTTTGTTAGTTTCCATGATGCATGGGGATCCACTTGCGCTTGTTGCATCGACACACATTCCAGCTAGTTTTGGATGCCTTGCTGTTCACGATGTATTCTCCCCCGTTCATACCCGGGAGATTCCATACGAGCTGATGTGAATCTCTTTTCAGGATCTTGAAATGTTGCCTCGTACTTGACAACCTTGTGTGTCAGTTGTGTCACTAGGCTGCTATAAGGGAGAGATCCTTCTCGAATCTCCCGTAGTATCCTGCAAACCCCAAGAAACTCCTCACCTATGTGGGGTTTTTGGGTGCTTTTTCAATTAAATATTACTTCTACTTTCATGGGATCAACTAGAATCCCTTTCTACCGATATCCTATTCTAGTAATGCCATGCCCTGTCCCGGTTTGGTCGGAACTTTGTCATCAACCCACCACCCTCTCTTATGCCATAAAGATATCTCTATCAAGATAGCCCAAAAAAGGTAAAGGCTTACAAAGTACATATGTTTACCAATACAAATTCATAAATCCTATAGTTACCTTCTAGCGGAAGTTCAATCTCTTCCTTCAAGCTTCCACTCTTCTTGGTGCGAAAGATTCTCTCTGAAAAGGAGTTTAAGGGAGGGTTGAGTTTTATAACTTAGTGAGTGGAGTATCACAAAACATATTTTACCATTTTCCTCTTATTAATCTCCCTTCATTTTTATTTTCTTAAAAAGTTTCAACACATAAACACTTGCCATTTATCATCAAAGGGTTTCACACATTTGCATAGTAGTCCCCGACTACTTCACTTGTGGTATGGAGCGCATTTACCGACCACCCTAGAAGAAGGTCACACCTTCTACCACAAGTCTAAGTGAGCCTTATCGCCCATCACTCATACCATAATTTCCTCCGGGTCTGCTATAGGGGAATGAGACCTCTCGCCCAACTTCCTCGGTCTTAGGGTGGTTGAAGCTCCCGGAGCTTACTGACTCACATGCCGAAAAACTTTCCTTATGCTCCCTAGGTCGTCGAGTAGCCCTTAGAACCATCATTACCCTATACCAGGTACCTCGATGGTTTCCTATCTCAATATACACAAGTCTTTTCAATTAAGACCTATATCTTTGGTTCTACTAGCCCACATGAGCTTGTTAACCTGACTTCAGCTCGGTAACTACCAGCCAAACAAGTTCGACAACCCGGCTTCGGCTCGGTAATCTACCAAGCCAATGTCTTTGAGAGCCCTAGCCTTGGCTCAGTATCTATCTCACACAAGTTACCATTTATATGAGTTTTTCATAAGCTCATTACTCGTCTATTTGTATATGGGCCTAAGCTCGTGCTAATTGACCTTGGGCCTACTAGAGCATCTCTAGCTCTTCTTGGAAATAACTCCCAAAAAGTTTAAACAATTTCACGCAGTCAAGTGAGACTATTTCAAGAAAAATAGTTTTCAAATTGAAAACATACTAATCACCCCAACCGAGCGTGGTGTCAAAAACTCCCACTCACCCAGATGTCATGACTCGTCGGTCCTATGCAGATTTCCGAAGTTTCGGGGCCTTCTAATGGTCGTAGGTTATAGTCATTTGGTACGTACATACATTATCACGATTAATTTAATGAATTATCCGAATATTTTCACTTGGACCCCTTGTTCATATTTTTATTTGCAATTTCACCGCTTATAAAATCCATTAAATTGCAAATAATTCCAAAAAATTACTTCTAATTAAAATTAAATTCATAAAGTTATTTTTAATTGCAATTAAGTCCTTAATTTCACTATAATCATCAATTGGCCATCAATTGAGGTTAATTTCACAAAACTCCCCAAATTCCACAAAATCCCCAAATTTCCACAAAATTGATTATAGCCACCCCCCCCCCCCCGCCCCAATTCCTTAATTCATCAATTGGCCATGCAAACTTCGTTAATTGTTTCCTATCATATTGCTAATCATCTTCCCTACTTTCCCCCTATTCGTTCTTGCTTTTAATCACCCTAATTGGCTAAAAATTAAATTCAAACAGAGCTTCACCAGAAAACTATTCTTAGATAGAGGAAGTTTCGAATTCTTACCGGCCGAGGCACGGTTGCAGGATCTCTTGATTTGAGGAGTTAGTACTCGTCGAGAGGGTCCTTCTAGGATAAAGAATTGCTCCAATTATTGCCCTAAGCAGGAAGAATTTGATCAGTACAATTTAGACACTTTCTCTATCTAAAACTTCACGATTATAACGAGTGGAGAAGGAATTGACTTACCTCGAAGGTTCCCAGGGGTCGAGGGTCGGTCAAGGAGGGTTATGGGAGGGTTGGCTGGTCGTAGGAGGTGAGAGATGGTCGGAGTTCAGCTCGAGAATTTATGTTGTTTTGGGACCGTCGGAGAGACGGTACTGTGTAAGCCTCTAGGTGCTTCTCCGGTGATCCTGGGGATGAAAGGAGGTTATGACAAGGAGGGGAACTCCTTCCTGGTTCAAGAGAACCCGAATGTGCCTTCTCAAGTTACGGAAAAGGCCCTCGTCAAAGCTCTAGTTCGTGCCTCGCCGAAAAATAGAGCACCTTGTCTTATTCGATCATTTGCGGGGTGGAGAGGAAGAATGGGGATGAGCACTTATATAGGGAGCTTGGCAACTAATAGGTCAAACCAAGAATTGGCTTCAAACTCGCATGTTCACGGTCGTTCTAGAGGAATTTTCGGTTGTTAGAGACTTGGCTGCCCTCCATCAAACATATCCCTTTCATCTGCACAAGGTTGAAGACGACTCTATGTGGCACGTGCAAGCTTCACACGTGCGAGATGCCACGTGGCACATTGTGATTGGTTGGTTTTGTTGAAGCGACTTCACACTCAATGTCTGAGTTACCATTTGACTCGTTGACTGGCCACGGAGCGACCTCACATTGGTCGTTCATTCCTATGAGGTTGCTGACTAGACTCAATTAGCTGTTTGACCATGACACATGGCATTCTCTAATTAGCTGATTTAAATAAATCATATTTTCCTCCAAACATGTTGCTCCACTGCCACATGTCAGCCCTTGATTCTGTGAAATAATCTGATGTGGCTCTGCCACATGGCAACCTTTGATTGGTCGGTTGTTTCTCTAACATCCAAGTCGACCATTGATGTGGCACCATTGCCACATGTTAGTTTCTCATTGGCCAATCTAGATGATGGGGCTTCTCCTCAGTTGACTGTTAACTGAGGACACATATCGCTCTTTTATTGATTGGTCGTTGGTGACGTGGTTTTGACCGTTGACCGAATACACATGTTACACTCTGATTGGTCAATGTTTTTTGGCGCTGACTGAGTGGCTAAATAGGTGCGCTTCGCCACGCGTCTCTCACTGATTAGTCGTGCCTGCTGACTAGGTGCTAACCTGGCAGGCGGTTCGTTGATCGGCTAGACAGTTAACTAGTTCGATTGGACCAAGTTCTATCAAACCGTGTTCGGTGACCCAAAATAAAAAATCGGCTGGTTCAAGCCCGATTCTACCAGTTTTCCAAAATCTAAAAAGTTCTAAATTTATTTTCTACCAACTGATGACTTCAATTTCCCAATTTGACATTTTTAAGCCATTTAGAAAAATCAATCTTTGAATTGGTTCTTCACGGTTCAGTCCGGTTCTATCCGGTTCACCCTGAACCGGTCTGGTTTTCCCTCCTATTCCATCCATGGTTCCTATCCATGACCTTTGGGTCCTTATTGGCTAATAGGAATTTTCCAATTTCTTATTTTGGCTATTATATACCAATTCTAGTTCACTTCAATCCCCGATTTTCCTTTGAATTTGTCAAGTTCTCCTCTCAAGTTCCTTTTTCCAAGAGAACAGGGTTTACAACTTCTCCCCACCTTTAAGGAGTTGTGTCCCCAAAACTAATTATGCCTTAATTAAATCGGGGTATCCTTTCCTATCACACTTTTGTTATCCTTCCAAGATTTATCCACTAAGCCGGAATATCCTTTTCCCCTTGGAATTTTCCCACTCTTAGTGTTCTTACTCTGCCGATCCAAAGTTTGAATAGGTTCCATCTTATGAGGTGGACTCTTATCCTCATTCCTCCTTTTGTTTTCCTTCAAACTCTCCACTTTCCTTGGGAATCTTCTTTATCCTCCTCACCCAGGAGCTATTTGATGGCATTATTTTGTGTAGGGTTTCCTTCCAAGGACCCTCTCATACCCTCCTTATTTAAGGGTCACATCAAAACCTTCCTTTAGGCTTGGCAGGCATTTTCCATACAAGCGTCACTTATACATTATGTCCACCTAGAGACACATACTTTCGTTATACTCCCTCATTCCAAACTTTCACGCCTTATCTAAGTCCAAGATTTTGGTTATCCAACTCGAATAACCCATTTGCATATCCTCCTTCTTCAAGGGACCTTCTTTCGAGGCCTTTGAATCCATTACATTGCTTGCTCAAGCCTCTCTACTCAAGGCATCGTGTCTCCTTCAAAAGTGTCCAATTACTTCAAAAGTGTCCAATCTCTCTCAATGGTACATAATAGATTCATTTTTCCAGACATACCAATTCTCCTTGAACCTTTTTCTCCCAACATTCGCCATTCAATCCATTAGGTTCGTGGAACTCGGTCCCTCCTTTACCATTTGGTGGTATTCATTCATCGCCCAGGATATTATTCATACATTCAATACATCTATCCTCATGATTTGTCATTTGGACTTACTTCGTACCGAGTCTTCACCATTTCCTTCCTCAGATGACATTGTCAGGGAATCTTCATCTAACGTGTGTCGCATGTTCTCCTATGTCCTTATTTTTATGGTGGTAGAGTGGTTCATCACTTGATTCCTCATTAGAGCATTCCTTCAGGAATATTAGCTTTATTTCACCTTGTCACCTTATGACCCTAAGCTCACTCTCCATTGAATGATTTTTCCTTGACAATTATCCTCTTCATATTTTTTATCTCCTTCCTAGTCGCACATCATGTGTGCTTATTAATGGTTTCCTCACAACTATTTTAGTTAAGGAGTATGAGTTATCTATCCCCACACCAAATGGACCTACCCCTACTTTGATTCCTCCATAGCTCTTCCTAGACCTTCGGCCTGCCTGCTCCCATGCCTAATGTCATGTTGTAATCGTTTTCCTAAATTTTTTAAATCTTGGTTCACTTGTTCCGTACTACTTCCTTATTGGTCATCCATGATTCCTATTGCCGAGTCTCATGATTCCCTTCACGATGGACCCACTTTGCATCATAGATCTCCACTTGTTTGGGACCCCCTTCCTAAAGGGTGTCTATCCCTCAGTCCATCAACATTCGTTCGTGACCTTTTCACATTCATTCCCTCCGTCTCTCAGGGGAGTCCCCCTTAGGGCGTGTAATTATCCTCTTGGGTTCCTTCATAGGAACTCCCCTTATTTGTCCCCCTTTTTTCTCTTACCTCGAGGTAGAGACATCCATCTCTAGGGCCATGTGCCCCACCTTCATAATGCTCATTGAAAACTTTCTTCCTTCCTATCATTGCACTCCCTTGCATCGGTGCATTTATCTATATTTAATCCTTCATCGTATTTGGGTTGTCCAACTAAAATTTTCTATTCAAAAAATCCATGTTATCGGGGTCTTATTTTGTACACTCCACGCGATGTCCCAACATTCGATTATTTTTTTTGTAGTTGGGGGTGAACGGACACCATCCTTGATGTCCACATGTCCTACATATCGTTCCTCCAGTAATTAGAGCCCTCCCTCCTTGGTTGAAGTATGTACTCTCCAAGACTCCTCTCCTTGATACGTTTAATTTCTCCCTTCATAAGTCTTTTCCCTTAGTTCGTTTGTAAACCCCACTCCTTTAGGATGAGAAAACTGGGGAAAGAACCAGTCAACCTGGGTGAAAAAATAGAACTAGT
Organism: Trapa bicornis; assembly: GCA_030064425.1. Lineage (NCBI taxonomy): Eukaryota > Viridiplantae > Streptophyta > Magnoliopsida > Myrtales > Lythraceae > Trapa > Trapa bicornis. Next base: position 16,200,890 of record CM057760.1, on the reverse strand, counting down.
TCACGAACCCCAACCAATAGAGAAAGGGTAAACTAGGAAATTTATGGATCCTGAGTGACCTAAAGGGTCACAAAAGTCATGAGAAAGGACTTTAAGAAGAATTAGAGGTGAAAACCAAACCGGTTTGAACCACTATTGAACCGATTTCTAAATTTATTTTTCTATGTGGCTTGGAAAATTCAAATTGGAGAATTGAGGCCACCATTTGATAGATAATGAATTTAGATTAATTTCTAAATTTTTAATTTTGAAAAACTCAGTCGAATCGAGCCTGAACCAGTCTGTTTAAACATTAAAACATTGAAGCAGCTCCAGCGGACCAAAGCTGCCCTATTTTGGTCGAGCTAAAAATGGCCAATTCGAGCCCTTCTCATGATAAACTAAGCCCTCACAACACTTCCACAGCCTTGCTACAATTGAATTAGAGCGTAAAGGTAAGCCAATTTGGCTTCCCTCTATGAATTCTGATCGGTGATAGAGGGAGAACCGGTAGATCATTACTGACTGAATTCTCCCTCAATTCGACATGAATTGAGGTTATTCTTGACCTTAGGAATAACCTCAGGATAAGAGCTATCTGCCTAGAATGAAAGCACTAACCGTTGTGGCCCCAACGGTAAGCTTTCGAAGCTTTCGAAGCTTTCTCTCTCTAAGTCCAATTTTTCAGCGAAGCTCCTTTTGAGCTCATTCCGACGTCAATTCATGCGATTCAAAGTGCAATTGAATCGTATGGATGTGTAGGAACTTAAATCTAACTTCAATCTTAACAATTAAACTCGTTTGATCGGTCAATTTAATGAAATCAAATTCAGCCAAGTTGAAAGGTTGAAATTGGGGGATTTCAAAAATTTGAGGGACTAAAATGCAATTTTCCAAAATTGAGGGCCAATTGGGTATGTAAAAAATGTTGGAGGACCAATTCTTCAATTTTTGGAATTATTGGGGTGAAATTTACTATTTTTGTAAAGTAGGGGCAAAATGGTAATTTTGAAAAAGTTGGGGACCAAATTGGAAATTTTGGGAACTTAAACCATTTTTCATGATTTTGAATAAATTGAGGTCCCAAAGCTAATTTTAGAGTTTCGAGACTTGATTTGGGGAAAAATTGACATTAGGGACCTAAAGTTAAAGAAAAAGAACTTTATAGACCTAATTACAAATAATTGAAAAGTTTGGGTATTTTATTCATTCGTGATGAATCAAGGCTATTAGGCCAAGGATAATGAACAAGGATGTTCATATCGTGTAGAAACACGAAGTACCAGAAATGCCAGCCAAGACAAGCTCGCGTGGAGGCAAAAAGCCGGTTAAAAGAAATTTACTACATTAATGGGTGAGTGGGATTTTTACATCATAACTGATGGGGATGATGAGTACCTCAGAAATTAAAACCCACTACTATGTGGAATTTTAAACATCACACCTGGATGGAGTGATGTGGAAATTATGCAGAAAAACTAATTAAAGGTTATAAGTGGATCATACCCGGTTGGTATGGACTTCCTAGAAGGAAGTAGAAAACCCTTTCATCGAATATCAACGAAGATGTCCTCACACCCGGTTGGTGTGACGGACGGCTAAAAGATTATTTTTGTCTGAAGTGCTCTCCCCTGACTGTGTGTCATACTTTTTGGGAGTCATTCTTGACAGAAGCTCGAAATGCTCATATAGGTCGGAGACCTCGGTTTTGGAACTTGGGAGCTAATATGCCCAATTTTGAAAATCTCGTATAGTAGGCCCAAGGCCAGTTGGCACGAGCAGGAGCTCGTAAACAAACATGAGTTTAAGTCATAAAAATTTTAAATGAATGATGTATTTGGCCATGGTACCAAGTCAGGACCGACATACTTGATGGACTAGCTATAGTGCGACAAGATAGGTCAACAGACCAGTCAAGACAAATAGCTACAGGTCGAGTTGAGGGTCGGGGGCATTAGACCAGTGGGGCCAAAGATTAAATGGCTTATGAAGAAAATTTTTACTTTATGCATGCATTGAGGTACGGGACCTTTAAGATGCCCAAGATGGGTAGTGATGCGTCCTAGGGGCTACTGGATGACATGGTGGAGATAAGGGCAGTTTGTCATGCCAGCAATCAGGGAAGTTCGACGTAGCTTCATGCGCATGAGATCGGGGTGGGGTCGAGATGAGGTCTCTATCCTCATACGGACATGGAGTTTTCTTTAAAGGATTGAGGGTTGGATGTCGCGTACATCCACTCATTCTCAGGGTAGAAGTGGATGGTCTTCTATCTAGGTGGTCGGTAATGTAAATCCCATCCTTCTGAGTTAAGGAAAACCGGGAACATAACCGGTTAAACTAGGTGAGAAAACCAAAGCGGTTCACAAACCCGATCATTTGGGAACAAGCAATTTGGAAATTTACAACTCCCAACTGATCCAAAGGGTTCACAAAACCATGGAAAAGAACCTTAGGACAAATTAGAAGAGAAAAACCAGACCGGTTTAGATGAACCGGATCCAACTTGATTGAACCGGTTTATGAACCAAAACCAATAGAGAAAGGGCAAACCAGGAAATTTATGGATTCCGAGTGACCCAAAGAGTCCCAAAAGACATGGAAATGAACTTGAGAATGAATTGGAGGTGAAAACCAAATCAATTCAGGTGAATCGGATCCGAACCGAATTGAAACGGTTTGGACCGGTTTGAACCACTATTGAACTGAATTCTAAATTCATTTTTATAGGTGGCTTAAAATTTTCAAATTTGAAATTTGAGGCTACCATTGGATAGAAAATGAATTTAGAAATTTTTAGATTTAAAAAACTCGGTCGAATGGAGGGGTGAACCGGCCAGTTTAAGCTTTGAACCCGGTTTGGACCGGTCCGATCCGGTTCGAAACAGTGTCGTCTTCTTCCTTCAGATGACAACATTGTTCACTCGCCGAAAAATCGAAGTTGTGCCGGTGAAGAAAAAATGTTTCCATTTAGTATGTTTCATGCCATCAAAGTCTGTCATAAAGATGCCAAATGGACGGCCGACGAGTCCCTAGCTCCCTATATAAAGAGCCCCTCCCCATTCATCCTCTCCACACCTAAAAAATCCATTCTCTCTCAATTGCACCATTTTCCAATGAAACTCAAACTAAAGCTCTGATATAGAGTCATTTCTAAGATAAAGAAGGCGAGGTCGAATTCTTTAGAACTGGGGAGAAGTCAACTACACAATGGTGACATATGTTCGTTCCGAGAGTCGACGGAGAAGCACTGGCGTGATGGAACAGTGAAGTAACTCCAGTGGACCGAAGCTGCCCTATTTCAGCCAAGCTGAAATTGGCCATTTCGAGCCCTCCTCAGGCCAAACCAAGCCTTCCCAACACCACCACAGCCCTCTCATGGCCGAATTAGGACTGAAAGATAAGCTAATTTGGCTACTCTCTGCAATTTTCGGCTAGTACTAGAGAGAGAACGGACAAAATTTTGATGATGAAATTCTAACTCAATTCTACATCAATTGATACAATTCTTGATTCTAGAATGAACCTCAAGACGAGAGCTATCTGCCCAGATCGAAAGCTCGAACCATCGTGCCCCCGATGGTGAGTAATTGAAACTTTCTCTCTCTACAGTCTATTTTTCGGCGAAGCTCCATTTGAGCTCGTTCTGAAGTCAAAACTTGCGATTCAAAGTGCCAGTCAATCATATGAAGATGTAGGAACACAATTTCAACTTCAATTTCAATAATTACAAGTGTTTAATCTGCCAATTTGATGAAATCAAATTCGACTATGTTAGTAAGTTGAAATTGGAGGAAAATTGGGGATTTTCAAAAATTCAAGGACCAAGATGCAATTTTATAAAATTGAGGGTCAATTGGTCATGATAAGAATTTTAAAGGGGCCAACTAAGTTATTTTAGAATTTTTGGGGTGAAACTTACCATTTTTGTAAAGGGTAAAATGGTAATTTTGGAAAAGTTGGGGAACCAAATTGGAAATATGGGAAATTAAACCCCTTTTGTGAATTTGAATAAATTGAGGACCCAAGGTGAATTTTAAAAGTTTCGGGACTCAATTTGAGGAAAAAACCGGCATTAGGGACTTAAAGTTAAAGAAAAATAACTTTAGGAGCCTAATTGCAAATAAATAAAAAGTTTAGTTTTCTCATTCATTTGGAATGAATGAAGGCTATTAGGCCGAGGGATAATTAACAAGGATGTTCATATCGTGTAGGAACACGATGTATTGAGAAAGCTAGCAAAGGACAAGCTCGCATGAATACAAAGAACCAGACTAGTAGAATTCACTGCATTAACGAGTGAGTGGGATTTTATATCATAACCGGTTGGGGATGATAAGTATCTCCCTTGACTGTGTGCCACTACTTAAATGATTTGGGAGACCTTCATGATGGGAGCTCGAATAGCTCTTATAGGCCAGGGGCCTTGATTTTGGAACTTGGGGGCTAATATGCCCGATTTTGAAAATCTCGTATAGTGGGCCCAAGGCCAGTTAGCATGAGCAGGAGCTCGTAAATAAAACATGAGTTATATGCCATAAAACTTTAAATAAATGGATTGTTTGGCCATGGTACCAAGACAGGACCGACATACTCACTCAACTAGCGGCAATGCGACATGACAGGTCGACGGACCAGTCAAGACAAACGGTTGCAAGTTGAGTTGAGGGTCAAGGCCGTTGGACCAATGGCACCACAGATTATATGGCAAGATGTGAAAATATTAATTGTGCATGCACTGTGATTACAGGACCTTCAAGATGCCCAAGAGGGGCAGTTATGTGTCCTAGGGCCCTGGACGACCTGGTGGGTATAAGGGCAGTTCGTTAGACCAGGTGGCCTTGCGAAGCTCGACGTAGCTTCAAGCGCACGAGATTGAGGTGGGGTCGAGATGAGGTCTCTGTCCTCATACGGACAAGGAGAATTGATTTCGGGATTGAGGGTCGGATGTCGTGTACATCCACTCATTCTCAGGGTAGAAGTGGGTGTGTTTCTATCTAGGTGGCCGATAAAGTTGCTCTGACGCCACAAGTGGGTTCAATGGACAGGTTGGCCTATAATTGTGTGATTGACCTTCATGATGAAGGACGTGTGTTGGGTGATAACACACCGTGATTAATAAGAAATAGTGATAAAAACAAAGATTGAAATGAAAGAATTTATGAAAGAAAATAAGGAGTCTGGCACACTCCAATACAAATCTTTTTCCTAAAAGTTAAATTTTCAAAACCCATTCACTGAGTAGTTGTATTCCCCCCTCCCTTATATCCCTTCTAGGTAAACTAAGGAAAACCTACCCAAGACCTCCTGTTAGTTACACCTGTAAGACAGGTATGATTAATTTAAGATTTTATACAGTTTTGATGTATGTTATTCCATGAAAGGTGCAGGTTTAAAGGACGCCTTACTTTTCATGGTTTATAAACAAGGGGCAACCCTTAATAAATTGGGAGAGTGGTGGGTTGATTACGGGGATCCGACTAAACCGGCTCGGGGCGTGATAGGTAAAGTCGCTCTGACGCCACAAGTGGGTGCAGTGGACGTGCTGCCCTGCAAATGTGTGTTCACTTCATGATGAAGGGCGTGTGTTGATTGATAAACACACCGTTTGTGGTTAATGATGAGAAATGGCTATGAAAATCGAGATTTTGAGGATGAAATGTTTTAAAGAAAAGGAGTTTGGCACACTCCAATTCAATCCATTTTATGAAAGTCAAATTTTAAAATACACATTCACTGAGTCGTTGAACTTACCCCCTCCCTTAGACCCCTTGTCAAGTTACCTAAAGACCTCAAGTTAATCACATCTGTAAGACAGGAAAGTTAAGTTTAAATTTCATGCAGTTTTGATTAATGTTATTCTAGAAAAGCTATAGGTTTAAAGGATGCCTTACTACTCACGATTTAAAAGAAGGGGAAACCCTTAATAAATCGGAAGAGTGGCGGGTTGATCACGGGGATCTGACCAAACCAGGTCGGGGCGTAACACTGTCATTATGGGCATTTGAGTCATCCAAAATGTTATGGCCTCACTTGACGCTATTTTTCCTGATTACCCATTCCTTGGGTTTATCTTTCTTCTCAGACTCTTGCTAGTACATCTTCCTTCCCCTTGCACGTGATTCTTTACCTCAACTTGCATTCTACTTACTTGTTAACTCAAGGTTCTAGGTATTCCTTCCTACGCCTCGACTTCCTCGCCAATAATCTTATAGGGTCTTTAAGTGACTTACTCTCTAATCCTAACTCACTGGCAAAATTTTTATCCTTGTTATAAGGAGTTCCCAAATCTCCTGATGCTTGGTATTATTTCTCATGACAATCCCTTATTATGCCTTCATTAAGATTAAGGATCTCTATTATCCTACTCTTTCTTATGCGTTGGCCTTTTTTTACCCCTCTTCCCAAAATGGGGAGTTTTTTTAGAAGGAATTTTGAAAGAAAATTTTATTTATCAACTTTGGTGGCTGGAAGGATGACTTATTACATACTCAAGCAAATACTCAAATTCCCACATATACCCTTCTAACCCCACATATTAACTGACTGAGAGGCCCTCACTAGCAAGTTGCAAGATTCTTCATCAAATGGTGTGGTTCTTTTCTTGGGTGGGCATTAGCCTCCATGGTACCTCCCACACCTAGTACACGGGTTCATACTTGGATATTCATACTCCAACGAAGATGCCTCGCTTCATGCTCCCTTGACTCTAACTTCATGAGTGATCGTGATCCCAAATGTTTCCAAGATCGTGACCTCATACTCATAAGCATGTAACATTTGATTCACCGGATATGGGTTGCTCGGAATTGGGGGTAATCTATGGAATAACCTTACATAATTAGTGTAGGCTTCCCATAAGCTCCTCTCATCTTCTTCTTGGGCTAGGGTTAGTCTTGGATTTTGCGGTAGAGGGGTCTCATCTTCCACAGAGCATTGGGGGGTTCACTTCTTGGAGTTCTTCCAAGGGATATACTCCTCAACCGCATTCCCCTACATGTCCTTGGGGGTTCTTCCAAGGGATGCACTCCTCGCACGTGCTCCTATTCATATTTCTCTCTAAGAGGTTTATGGTTTGTTATGTATCCAAGTTTTTAAACAAATTGTTTTTCCAAAACTAGGCCTTGAGCTCTATGAGTTCAAAAACCAAGGCCCCTAGCCTGTTAAAGTTATTCTAGCTCTCATCAAAAAGGTCTCCCAAATTGTTTAATCAGTTGTCACACAGTCAGGGGAGAACACTTCTAACAAAAATCTATTTTAATTCATCACATCAACCTAATGTGATGATAGATTCAGTTACAACCGGTATGCGGGTTTTTCCTTTCCTTAAGCAAGCTCATCATACCAATCAGGTATAATGTTTATTTAATCATACTAACAACCGGTAAGTAGGTTTTTAGCTTTTAAAAGTGAGTTCATCATCCCAACCGATATAATGTATAAAAGTCTCACTCACCCGATGACTCTATCGCGCTCGTCCCTAGCCGGTTCTCCAAGTCTGAGTTTGGCTTCCTTGTTAGTGTTCTAGTCTCAAGAGTCCCTACAGGGTTTGACCACTGTTATGCATTAGGGTTTGACATAAAAGCTTCTTAGCTTTTTAGTATCGGCTACTAGGCCCAAATTTTCTAGTTTATTACACTTAAATCCCTAAAGTTCATACTTTTTTACTTTAGGTCCCTAGTATTAAATTTCGCTCAAATTAAGTACCAAGGACTTCCAATATCTTCCTTGGGTCCTTAATTTACTTAAAATTGTGTAAGGGGGTCAAGTTTTCCAAATTCCCAATTTGGTCCCCAATGTTTCAAAAATTACAATTTTGCCCCTACTTTCTAAAAATAGCCATTTGGCCCCAAATATTTTGAAAATTGACCAATTGGTCCCCCAACATATTTATTATTTCCAATTAACCTTCAATTTTGAGAAATTGTATGGAAGTCCCTCAATTTTTTGAAAATTCCAATTTTTCCCCAAATTTCTACCCTTTTACTAACCGAATTTGATTTCTTCAAATTGGTCATTCAATTGCACTTTGAATTGCAGGATTTGGGTTTAGAACAAGCTTAAATGGAGCTTCACCAGAAAATTGGACATAGAGAGAGAAAGTTTTGAAAGTTTACCAATGGAAGAGCGGCAATCTGAGTTCTTGATCAGAGCAGACAGCTCTTGTCCTCCTAGGATCAAGAATTGGGGAAATTGCTGTCAAGATTAGTGGTAATTTGATTGAAGAATCCTGTCACTTTCTCTCTCTAAAGCTGAACTGTAACAACGGAGGAAAGCCGAATTGGCTTACTTTTCACCTCTGTAGAGGTCGTGTGGTGGCCAAGAGGGTTCTTGGGGGGGCTCGATTTGGTTGTAGAAGGTCGAAATTGGCTGAATTCTGATCGGCCAAAATAGAGCACCTTCGGTCTGCTAGAGCTGCTTCACTGTTCGAGCTCGACGGCGATCCTCGAGTCAGTTGGAGGTAGGCGTTAGGTAGTTGACTTCCTCCCAAGTCTATATGACTCAAATGCAGCTTTTGAGGCTAGAGAAAGTGTCCAAATTGGAGCTCTAGTTCAAACTTCACTGGAGAATAGAGCACGTAAGAGAGAGGAGTGAATTGTAGTATGTGAAGGATGAACGGAGTGGAGCTCTTTATATAGGGAGCTCGGGGACCCTCTGCCCGACTAGTTTCCATACGGGTCGTGCTCATCCTAATCAAAAATTGCCCAAATCTAAGCAAATTTCATTTCGCTAGAAAAGGAAAGAATTTCTTTTCTTGATGAACAGTGTCATCTAACAGAGGATTAAGATGACACTGTTTCGCACATGCGAAGCTCGCATGTGCGGGTCTACCACGTGGCAGCACGTGATTGGTTAGTCTAGCTGACTTGGCGATCCAACTCAACCACCATGTCAATTGTTGACCAATTGACCAGACACGTGGAAGCCTGTGATTGGTCGGTCCTATTGACATGGCAATCCGACTCAGCCACCATGTCATATGTTGATCGTTGACCGAACACATGGCAACCTCTCATTGGATGGTCGTATCTACGTGGCTGCTAACTCGGCACCCGTTGACCATTGATTGGCTAACAAAGCGTGCCTTGCTATGTGTCGTGCTCTGATTGGTCATGCGTGTGTTGACTGGGCGCTAACTGATCAACGGTCCGACCAAGTTTAGTGACCAGAGAGTGAAAATCGGTCGGTTCAAGCCCAATTTGATCAGTTCTCTCAAAATTAAAAATTTCTAAATTTGTCTAAATTCATTTCCTATTCAATGGTGGCATCAATTTCCCAAATTGATCATTTTAAGCCACCATGAAAAATGAATTTAGAGGTCGGTTCATGTATTGTTCAGACCGGTTCAGGTCCGGTTCATCCCGAACCGATCTAGTTTTCTCATCCAATTTCCTTAATAATCCTTTCCCATGATTTATGTGATATCTTTATTACTTGGGATTTTCCAATTTCTGATTTCAACCCTTATTTATTATTCTCGATTCATCAAGTAGTTCGGTTTTCTCCTTAATTTAACCAGTTCTTTCATGGTTTCCTTGACTTGTGGATGACAAGTTTCACAAATCTACCCAAGATCACAGGGCCGATTCCTTCCTGAAGTAACTAAACAAACAATAAGCCATCTCAGTAAATATATTCATTAAGTTGTGAGTTCACTCACTTCCCCAAATATTTTTTAGGTGTGTGTAAAGGAGTAGAGAGGATCATACACTGACCTCAATATCCAAAACACGCAACCGATGTACAAAACTCGAAAGGTGTGCACGGAATTTATTTTACTTATTAGTTGAATTATTCCGAGTGAAAGTTGTAATTTATTTTTTGACTCATTGTATATTTTATAAAAATTTTAAATTTTCACTAAATTTAGTAAAGTTTTTATTATAAGTATTTGTTTGGTCGATTCTAATTTAATGAAAGTACATACTATAATAATATCGAGTGGATGTTATAGGTTGTAATTGAACCACTAACTGAAAAATTAAGTTAGAAGGTAACAAGTTATTTATTACTCGATTGATCAGTTCTACTACTCTAGTATATGCAATAAAATCTAATATTCGTGCGTCTTTTTGGCAATTCGGTAATCTCGTGTGCCTCCATCTACCTTGTTAGTTGTTCCATATTGGTAGCGGAGACACAATATCCCTGCAATGCCTAGACTTTTTTTACCTTTCTTATTTGCTTTTAATAGTTTGTTTTGTTTTATAGGTTTAACATTTTTTGTTATTCCACTATTCAACCCAACTTTCTCTCCCCTGAGTAAATTGTTTTTACCTCCCATCTACGGGTCACCTCCCCTTCTAGCTTACCTAGTTTTAGATTTATTCAATTCGTCATTTTTCCATATTAGTATTTTTGTGAAGATATTGGAGACCAATGGTCATTACACACTACACACTAGGTTTCTTTACTCTATACTACTCATTATGAGACTATTTTTTATCTATTCATCTACGTTTAGTTCAACTTATCAAACCAAAATTACTGCGATCAACTCCAACAGTTTGCTCTTTCCCATCTTGTATTAATATCAAATGTCAAGAAAATTATATATTTTAATATTGAGAAAATAATATTAAATATAATAATAGTAAAATAAGGTATATCAATTATAATGTAGTAAATAATTCATTTATATTTAAATTTTCATTTATATATTATATAAAATTTATTTTAATTTTATCTCTATTGGTTGTTTCACAATAAATATTCAATGATGCGAGAGTAATCGGTGGTGGAACAGGCCGGCATGATGGGGGACCATCGAAGAACTTGATCTCCAATCCAACGGTCAATGATGCTTGTTACATTTTGCAGTCTAAGTGAGATCACAACAGCGGAATACTCAGGGCCATCACAAAAGGCCTACTAGATGAGATTACTTCTACCACTATTCATTCAATGGGTTGAATTCACTGCTACCAATCCAAATTCTGATTTAAGCATATAGATGTCAAACTTTATCAATTCCTTTTTCCTCTTGAAAGATCTAATTACTTTATTATTTAATTTATTTTCCCGGAATATATGTATAATAATTTGGACATTCATTGATTATAGATTGATAGATCATGCCTCAATAGACATATTAAAATCTGCATTGAATATTGCAAACTGGGTGTGGACCAATATATAGAGCAAAAAAAAAAAGAATGTGGACCAATATAGCTAGAAAATTAAAATGTTAATTAATATATAAATACGTACCGACTAAATTGGTCCCCTTTTTTAATAAGATTTTATTTTAAAATTTTATAAATAAAAATAAATCTATTTAGAAGAATTCTACTATTAATATTAAGGGCTGACTGAGCAAGTCAAGATCCAGGAAGTTTTTTTTATGGCGAATGAGTCAAGATCAACGTATTATATTATCTAATACAAAGTACATATCTATCCTTTTTTTTTGTAATTTTTATAAAAAGGATATATTTCTTTTTATTTTCTAGCTAACGGAACAATTATTTTACAAAATTGGTGTTATAATTTTTTCATCTTTGGTACCATGCTTGGTGATGGTGCATTATTTTTTCATTAATTCCTTAATGATATAATTTGTTTATAAAGTATTATTAAGAAGATACATTACTCTGGAAAATATTTATATTTATTACATTTATTTGGGTAAATTAGGTTAATAATTTCCCATATTGATATTTGCCATATGATATAACAATTTACAAAAATAGTATCATTTATGAATCTAAATTTCCCAAACATTTAATAAGTTAAAAAATTAATAAATTATATGTTTGATTATTGCTACTTCATGTTTTGTATCATCCTTTTTTTTTCAATTTGTATTATGCATATTTTGAATAAATTGTATTATTAAGATATTTAAGAAATACAATATATAGTTTAAAATATATAATATACCATCATAAAAATGATTTAAAATAGTTATATCATCCCGAGATATTTTATAAATAAATTGCACTGTTTCACTAAATATTATTTTATAAAATAATGATGTCATTAAACAAAAAAATGTACCAACGTTGTCTCAAATTAATGAAATATATGTATATAAATTGAGAAAAATTAAAAAACAAATTGTACATAAATTGAGTTATAGTAAAAAAAATTGTACTTCATTTTATCCTAAATGCAATATAGATTAACTAAAACGATTCAAAATTTATTTTAATTAAGACGATTATAAATAAATAAATATAAAATAATATTTCTCATATAATTGAGTGAATTTCAAATGGAGATATCAATTAAATTAAAGGTAAAAGAACTTCTGCAGAGAAATAAAAGGAATGGACCTGCATAATAAATACTTGTTGGGGCTGACTGACATGCCCTTGAGGCTGACCTAACATCCTCACGATAACCTTTTGCGAAAAGCTGCTTTTTACACACATTAAATTAGGTGTCTCCTGAGACATGGAAAAGGGGTATTTTGGTCACCGTTGATTAAAATAATTTAAGGTCGAATAATAAATCATAGAATATTTATGTTTAAATCTTTAATAAATTCATATTTATGTGAATAAATCTAAAAAATATCATGTTTTTCTAATCAAATAATTTTGTAAGCGTTGCTTAATTACATAGATAATTTTCTAATATTTCTATAATATCTCAAATAAAATATACATCATAAATTTAATTTTAATTATTGTACATATTTGTCCACCAATAAGGAGATATTTTATCATATTTAAGATTTTGGGAAGGGAGTTATTGGAGTTGGGAAAATATTTTTCGGTATTTTATTATCAAATATATAAATATGAGTAAAAATGGATTTAACAGTTTAATTAAAGATATTCAATTAAATGAATTAATCAATTTTTATTATTATTATAATTATTGAGATTAAAGTCCTTGAGCAGAATTTTTTAAAAAAAAAAAAAGGTCTGCCAGCAATATATACGTCAGACGGTCTCTAGTTGAGGAGTCAAGTCATATATGCCTACCCGAGGAAACTGGGGATGTATGCATATGTGTGTATATGCAGCACTATACATGTAGACTTGTGATTGATCATGAGTCAGTATACTGTGCTATGACAAAAGCAGAATATTGTGAACATTATTAACTAGGACAGTGGGATTTGTTTTGTTAGAGGAGAAAATGATAAGAAAAAGAGTGTGGCTCCATATATCCAACTTCTTTTGTGTCGGATCTGTATTTGGAAAAAAAATTATTTATAATATTTATTCAATTTTTTTCCATAATGTATTAAATTATATCAATTTTCTTATAAATTTAATATTGGCATACCTTATTTATTAGGTTTTTGAATGAATTTTCTAGATTGGTAGCTGCATGTGCCTATTTATTCATTTTTCCTTGTACTAACATCATATTATACAAGATGTAGATAGCATTTTCTTGGTCAATTATTGTGATATATGAAATGTTCTTAATTTTATAAATTGGTATTTTTTATTCCTCCTCAAAATTTTCTAGACGGCACATTAGTTAATATTGATAAACAACTGAAAAAATAAAATGTGTGCCACTAAAAATAAAATAATTATACATCTCTCTCTTCGTCTTCCACCTCCCTTCTCTCTCCTAGACGCCACTTTCCAAGCTCTTGGCTGCCTCCTCCTTTTCCCCGTGTCTTCTGGTCGAGAACCAGAGAGAGAGAGGGATGCTCATGCGTTGGTGGCATCACTCAGGGAGAGAGGTGCGGAGCTTGAACAAGAGAGAAAGACAAGCATCTCTCTCTCCCATGAGGGAAGGAGGCATTGGGAGCAAGCAGGCGAGATTGGGAACAATCTCCTAATTATGGGATATTGGATAAAATTAGGAGGAAACAAGGAAGAATAAGGATGATGGTAATGATGAAAGACATAAATTTAGGCTAAATTATCGTTTTAATAAAATATTTTAACCCAATTTTATTTTTATAATAAATATTTTAAATATTAAACTTTAGTGTTTATACAAAATACTGGAATATGTTTACTATATTTAAAATACTAATACAATAATTAATTTCTGACAACAAATATAATTTTAAATTTTAATTAACTTTTACTAATAATATAAAATTTCATCTATTAACATAAATTATATTAAAAATAAATTAAGTTTTGTAAATTTTATAATATTTTATTTAACTTAACTTATTTATATATTTAAAATAAATCTAAATTAAATATATATTTTTACTTAATAAAAGTATAAATAAAATTATATATAATTAATATTTTATGTTATTAATTTAAAATAATAAATTAAATATATTAAACAAATAAATAATATAATTTTAATAATAAATTTTATAATGTTTTATTAATAAAATATTTAATTTAAATTATATATTTATATAATATTATAATTTTTATATACTTTTTATTATTTAATTTATATTTAATAAAATATTAAAAATTACATATATTAAAATAATAATAATAAATATATGTAATATAAGTTAAAATATTTTATTAAAGGTAAATTCTATAATAAAATATTTATATATAAACTATGATATTATACAAATAAATAATTTAAAATCAACATTTTAGTAATAATAAAAGTATATAATTTATTATTATAAATAATAAAATTTATATTTAATTTATTATTTTATATTAAAATTAAAAAATATTATTATATATTTTGTAAATATATATATATATTTAATTTGTATTTATTTTAAATATATATTTAATTTAAGTTGAATAAAATATTATAAATTTCATAAAATCTATTTTTAATATATTTTATTTTAAGAGGAAAAACTGTTATATTATTAATAAAAGTTATTAAAAAGTTTAATTACATATTTTAGAATAAATTAGTTATAATATTATTATTTTAAATAAAATTAATTTTGTTTTATAATTATAATGGGTTATAATATTAGTATTTTAAGTGAATTTATTTTTGTTTTATAATTATTATTTTATTTTATATTTAAATTACCGTATAAACATTTAACACGTTAATAAAAATAATAAATTGTAATTTAGCTAATAAATTTATTTCCAATAAACAATATTCTTTTTTTACATTTCCAAAAAAATAATATTCAACCAGATATACTTCAAACAAATTTTGTATTAAGAGGATAAAAGGCTAATTTTTTGGCAAGGGATTAAAATACTTTTTTTTTGCTCAAAATCAATGGATTAAAATACTCAAACATCTTAATTACTATACAACACTCAAACAAGTTAAAAAATCTAATTTACTTTTCAACCATGGACAATACTGAAACAAGTTAAAAATTATGATTTAACTACTAATATAATCTCTTAATGTATAGATAAGTATTTTATTTAATTTAATTATTTATATATAATATAAAATAAATATTATATATAATTTTCACTTAATAAAAAATATATAATTAATATTTTGTTTAATTAATTAGAAATAATAAATTAAAAATGTTTACACAAATATAATATAAAATTTTATATATTGTATAAATTATATATAAATAATAATATCCTACAAATTATATATAAATTATGATAAAATATAAATATTCACTTAAATTTTTATTAAGCAAAAATTATATATATTTTATGTTTTTATATAAAATTGTATATAATTTGATTAATTGAAAGTTATATATAACATTTAAATAAAATTATATTTTTATTCAAATTAAAGTATGTATATTATTTATTAATAACTTGATACATATATTTTTGTATTGTATTATTTCAAATTTCTATAAAAATGTTAATTATATATAATTTTGATTTATAATTTTATTAAGTTAAAAGCATATATAATGTATATTTTAAAATGTATATGATTTATGTTATATATATATATATATTTGTAAGCCATCATAAGTTATATATAATTTTGTATTATATTTATATAATATATTTAATTTATTATTTCAAATGGATTAAAAATATTAATTATATATAATTTAATTAAGTGAAAATTATATATACTATATATTTTTAAAATATATATTTAATTTAAGTTAAATAAAATATTTATATATAAATTAATATATGAAAAGTTGATACCATGAACATTAGGTTATTATGTAAACATGTATAATAAATCACATTTATTAAATTATTTTATTATTATCTCACAGTTAGACTGTTTGAAAATTTACCAAAATTTTAAAACTAAAATGTAAATTTCAAAATTTTGGCATAAAATATCATTCCTCCCAAAGATTTAAGAAAAAGGTTATAATTTAGCCAATAAATAACTATAGCAATTTGAAATATTCATAAACCATGATATACCATCCAAATAATTAACTCCACTCTTCTTTACATGAAAGTTGATGTGTTTGATTTTAGTTTTGGAATATAAAAGGGACTAGTGAACTTAGAAAAAGGCCACATTAAAAAAGATTAATAAAGGGTAAAAATTTTGTAAAGAGGAAAAAAAAGGAAGGGTAGGGGAGGTTCAACCCATGAGTATTTTGCTAGGCATGGAGTTTATTTTCTTGTTACCTGGTTTTGGTATTCTTTTTCCATTTATATATATCTATGGGATGTGTTCCATATATACTCTTGGCCCCAGCAGTTTTATGCATTGAGACATTGAGACTTCCTATCAGTATGATTGGGGTCTCTCTTACCCCTCATCTAGACGAACCTCATCATCATCTTCAACCTCTCTCTCCCTTTCTCTCTCTTTCTCTTCTGAGTACATATTGATGATTATGAATAAGATAGAGGTTTCTCTTCAGATCATGGTAGCCCACAGCTTATGCAAAAAGGCTTAGCCCTCAAAGGATTCCTCTCTCCGAGCTTCTGAAATCTCCAAGACTCTCTCCCCCACTCCCTTTCAAGTTATCATATATAGATCAACAGCACAAAAGCACAAAGCTTGCTCTTGCTTCTTCTAAGATACACAATTTATATCACAGAGAGGTGAGTCTGTCAGTCTGGGTGAGCCATGTTGGAAAACAGCAGCCATGTTCCTTGCACATTCAACCCTCCTCCTGTACAATTCACTTGCCCATTAGAGATTGGATCAAAAACCATTACCCTCAAGAAAAAAAGAAGGCCAGCTGGGACTCCAGGTATACATATATACGACTTATCTGCATTATTCTTTCTATTGTTTGAGGATCTTCTGGCATATGAACAATTAGTGGGTTTGGGCCCTTGTTTTTGGGATTCATAATCTCCGAATTACCGATCAGACCCTGATGCGGAGGTGATCTCCCTATCGCCAAAAACCCTACTCGAGTCGGATCAGTACGTGTGCGAGATCTGCAACCAGGGTTTCCAGAGGGACCAGAACCTGCAGATGCATCGGAGGCGGCACAAGGTCCCATGGAAGCTGCTGAAGAGGGAGTCCAGCAGCGGCAACCCTGCGGCGGTGAAGAAGAGGGTATTCGTCTGTCCTGAGCCGAGCTGTCTCCACCACAGCCCGAGCCACGCCCTTGGGGACCTCGTCGGCATAAAAAAGCATTACCGGCGAAAGCATAGCAACCACAAGCAATGGGTCTGCGCCAAGTGCTCAAAGGGCTACGCCGTCCAGTCCGACTACAAGGCTCATCTCAAGACGTGCGGGACCAGAGGGCATTCCTGTGACTGCGGCCGTGTCTTCTCGAGGTATGTTGTCAGTGTTGTACTTCTTAATACCCATCCAATACCGGCGATGGGTCCATCGTGGTCACATCAGCCGCTTCGTCTCCAGGCTAATTCTGGTATGTCACTGCGACTCCAGAACACCGTCTCATAATGGAGATCCGACACTTTCTTTAGAACAGCCGTGATGAACTATCTAATATTTTGCTCACTCTTTAATGATTCAAGGCATTTGAAATCCATCTTTCAAGGGGAAATGCTCTAATTCAAGTTTCAAATTGGCCCTTTCTCAAGATCACTATACCGTTTTTGGGTTTAAATGCATCATCATGAAGATAACCATTTTTTTTCAATGATAAATGAGAATGGAATAGTAGAATAAGATTATGGAAATACATAGATGATGATGATGATGGAGAAAGGGCAATGACAAAATGGGAAATAAAAACTGAACCTTTAATTCATGATGAAGATATTGCTACTGACACAAAGCTTCCTTCACTAATTTCAACTTTTTTTGGGTTAAATAATTTCAACCCATTTTTGCTCTTCATTTATGCAAAATTTTCTAACTTCATGAAGAGAAAATGGCCAAGTTGGTAAATTTTCAAGGAATCCATCTAGTGCTTCACTCCTCTTCAAACCTTTATAATATATTTATACAATTACTGTCTATAACATATTTTCATGCACATATAAGTTATTTTTCAACATATAATACTGAGAGTAATAATTTTAAATATAGGATTGAAACACTATTTTTAATCATGCATTTCTCCTATTTCATTTTTTGTTTCTCTTTTTATCCATTCATTCTTCACTAAATAGAGAAACCAAGCCCCATAATCTCATTTATACGATTGACTCATCAACTTGATAGGGTGGAGAACTTCATCGAACATCAAGATACGTGCAACATGGGTCAACTGATCAGGCAGGAGATGCCAGCCTTGCAGCCGGCCTGCCTGTCTCGAACCCTCTCCTGCTGCCGTAGCCCCTCCAACGAGACAAACTTCAGCACCGCCCTGCCATCACCATCACCACCTTGTTACCTCAACATATTCCAACACCCAATAGAGTCCGTATTCTTGCCCAGCCCTACAACTGCAATGGACAGTTCCTCCAGCAACAACATCATCTGGAACAACAACATCAACGGGTGGCAGCACCACAATTTGGATCTTCAGCTCTCATCTACCTTGAATAATCATCATATAGGCGTCTCGGCCTCCATGGAGAGAGACTATGACCACTCAGCTCAGTTGCAGCTATCAATCGGATCGACCACCCACATTGGTACGTGAAAAGAACATGATATGTAAAGCATGTCTCTCTCTTTTCCTGAAGCTTGTCAGTGTAGTGTATGGCATTAATTAATCTGACCTATCTTTACAGCACGGGCCATACACTCCCAAAATACCTTTTTACTATACACTATTGTTGTCGGGTAACTTTCTGTCAAATCCTTTTTTTCCTCATTGTCAAAAAGGAAACAAAACCATAAGTTTCTTCCATTAATCCTGACATTATGGCCATTTTATGATATAATTATCATTCCTCCATCAAAAATAAGTCTCGAGTTCGGTTTATACGCACATATCGTGTTGGGCATTGCAATTTCCTGATATCTTGCAGGTAGAAATTCTACCACGAGCAGGGAAAGAATCAAAGAGCAACCACGAGATCAGCTGAGATTTGCAATGGCGGAGAAAGCATTTGCGGAGGAAAAGAGGCAACAGGCTAGGAAGCAGATCGAAGCGGCCGAGCAGGAGTTTGCCAATGCGAAGAGGATAAGGCAGCAGTCACAGGGAGAGCTGGAGAGGGCGATGGCCATGAAAGAGCAGGCGGCAATTCGAGTGAACTCCACCGTTCTCCAAATAACTTGCAATTCATGTAAGCAGCTAAAGGTGGGAGCTCCTCGTCTTCCTCCAGATGAGGACTCGCTTGTCTTCAGCTACAACAATATGTCATTAGCCCCAACCAACATGGAAATAGAGGAGAATGAACAAGGCTACAAAAGATAAAAAGTATGGCATTACTGATTGTTGATCCTTGTGAGCTTTTTGTCCATGTAAATGCTAATTCCCCAATTCTTCCTTGTGTATTTTAGCCTGTAAGAAGTGGCTTACTAAGAATTTTATTGCTCTAATAGAGAAAGTACATTGATTATAAGATGATGCAATGTTTTAAATATATGACTGATTTTTCCTCGTAAAATCAAGGGTCCTTATAAGCCTTGAAAACTGGTCATTACACTACACATCCTAAAATGTTCAGTTCTTATAAATGTTGCAACTATTCAAACTCGATATTTCATTATTATACATTAATTTTAAAATATATTATAGGACAAATTGCTTGAATATTAGGGCAGAACTACAATACAATATTAAAAACTGTTTATGTAAGCCACTTGGTTTTGCATCAGGACTAGAAGTTTGAAAAGGGTGGAAAGTAGGGCTCACGGAAACATGTGAATGTGCTCAAAACTGAATCATTGTCCTTATCTATATTTCTAAAGAGCATAAATGGCATATGCATAATTAGTTGGAATGTTTGCTTTGGCCATGCCCTAATTAGTTGGAATTGGAGTTGTTATTTCAAATGGGGTTTAATTTTTTTTTATCATTGGATAATAATTTCAAATGGGGTTCATGTTATATGCAATATCATACCACTTTATTTGGTGATATGGAGGACTCCATTAGGTGGAAGTCTCCTTAGTGAATGGTTTTAGATAATTACTATTATCATTTCTCTTAATCACTCCTTATGGTAGTTAGCCTAGTCCTTTCACCTCCACAGATCAGCGGAATGAAGATCTTTAATTTACACGTCAAGAGAGTCTAATGTTCTACCCTCACACTCAAAAACCCTAAATCAATCCCCCCTTGTGAAAGCCATCCTTCTCATACAAAAACATGTACTTTTCCACCCTGCATCTAGATGGGCTGACTGAACTAGACACATCCTTTAGTCAGAGCTCATGACTCGTGCTTGATCAAACAAAATGTCTGATTTCAAACCACTCTGCTAGTCATAAGCCTAGATAGCCACAACGACCATTGATCATAATTGACCCATGTTGAAGTTTATGTTAATACACCCGTTACGTACACGGTGAAGATACCAACGGGTTTTGGATCGATTGGTTGTGCTCTGAAGCACGGTCAAAGATACTTGAAAGGAAAGAGAGGGGATTGAAAGCGGCATCACACAGGGGTGTCATAAATACCAGAGAGAGATGGTATGTTTTTCAGTGCCAAAGTTTTCAAGGCTTTAAATGGCTCCTCAGACTGTGAATACCCTGAATTAGAGAGAGAGACAGAGAGAGCATGATGTTTCTTTTGAAAGGCTCCAACTCAAACAACACAGACGCAGACAAAAGAACTCACATTCATCTATACCATCTTTCACTTTCGTGAGAATCAGTGGGACTTTCTTGTTTCTTTCCCCCCTTTTTCTTCTTCACCATTTCAATAAATTTAATTTATCTTCTTATATATATATACACACACACAAACACGCACTAACTCCTAATCAACACATGAGTTGAATTATACTAGCTCAGATTTAAGAGTGCTGATCGGATCTTTTTTACTCATACCTAAATTTGACGTTCCAGTATGGAGAACGGTGGAAACCCGTGATTTTATGAGCTTTACTCTCTAGCAAGCAAGTGGACAAATTTGTATCAAGCTTATATAATAGCATAAATTTCTAAAGCAACAAGCTTTTTGTTTTTATCCTGCAAAATTGACCCTAGAAAAGCCTTGGAAAACTTAAAAGTGAATGAAAAGCTAAAAGAAAGGAAGACAAACCTGATCTGTAAAGTAGTTTTGGCTTCAGCTTTAGGCAACTGGGGCCATGTGAAGCTTCTTCCTTCACTAACTCTCTTGGTGGGTGATGGACTATTCTACGTATTTGTGGAAGTAACAAATTACTTATAAAGATTGGTATTACTAATTTCCTAGTAAACGGCAACCAAAAGTGTTTTCCGTGGGCCAAAAAACTCCAAGTGTTTTTTTTTTGCCCAACTTAATAACTTCATTGAACGGGAAGTACATGGCCAACTAGAAGAAAAGGAATGACTCAAGTGCTTAAATGGTACTAGTTGCTACAACTTATGGGTTGTTTACAAGATTGTGAGACTAATTCTCCTAATTGTGCATTTAATCACTTGTCAAACGTTTAAACGACCCATACATGAAATGATTATGTCAAAAGACGGCATCTAAAGATTTCATAGAATAGCTTGTCTTTGTATTTATGACATAGCCACACAGTGGTTTAAAGTGTGAACATGTAAATTACATTACAATCAATAATTAATTGTCTTGGGGGTTGTAAGTCTTCTCTCGAGAACCGTCTTGGCTATACACTGCTGCTCTCATAAATGGTCGTCCAATATCATTTAGCTGAGACGAATATGTCTAAATTGAGCAATAGGAAAACATTCAATGAGAACCTTTGCAAGTTGATCCAAAGAAGTAATGAGACGGACTTTGGGTTGTTTTTTTTGGGCAACATTTATAATAATTAGCATTTTTAAGTCTTTTTGGACAAAAATGTTTATTTATTATTGACTGAGATAGATAATAGATGAATTCTACAAGAAAATAATTAGTATAGGAAAGATTGAACCTCCATAGACTAAATAGTGACCTTGAGGTGTTTAAGTAGCAATAAGTTACTTTTGGAGCTCTAATAAATAACATTAAACCAAATGAAGATAGTAAATGCACTAACAAATTGTCATTCATGGGAGTTACCTTCCAATCAATCATGAATAGAGGAAATCTCACATTGTTTAACTTGAAGTTCATGAGTAAATGTGCCTTGAATAAAAAGGCTAATGAGAAATATAAGATTGTTGTTTAAATTGATGAACTTGATTTATAAATAGTCAATGTCTTGTTAACTCATAATCATATATAATAAAGAGTTGACAACCTATCAATATAGAGTGGTATCACTTGGATCCTTGATGCAATCCTCTCACACAAAAAATAGTGTAAATAACTGAGATAATATGGATCATGAAAAAGTGAAGCAACATGAGCATAAAAGAGTGCATGAGAAGAATATTATTAATATAGATGATAATATATACCATACTAGAGTAACCATCTTCACGGAAACCATAAAATCAAAATAAACTCTAAAATATTAATGTGTTTGTTTGAGCCTATAAAAATTTGATAAAGAGGAGATATATGATGAGTATAAGTTGGGCCATTTGTGAAAATGAGAAGGTAATAGGCTTAGCTGACCTATTTAAACTCAATTCCATTTACAAAAGAAGATGGAAGAGAAAATGGAGCCACCAATGGAGAATTTATGATCTCTAAAATAAAATCTATTAGAGAAGAAGTCACAACAAAAGTATTGATAGACCCTAGAACAATAAAAAGAAATAAATCTTGAGTAGTCCATACCGAGGAGACAAAATAATAAGGTCAACAGAGAAGGGGAAGAATAAACAATTATGGTAGGGAAGAATAAACAATTATGGTATCTAATACTATCAATACCATTCTTCTATCAAGAAAAAAAGTTCAAAGTTGTTGAGTCATATAAGTGACCAAATTCAGTACTAATTAGAGGGCAAGTAATTCAATTTTTCAACTAAACTTCTTATTTTTATGTTTCACTTGTTGAGTGGGTAAAGGATCACTAAGAACTAGTTTTATGGTGATATATTTTTTCAAGCCAGACATGATTTTTAATTGCTCCCAATTCTACCCTAGAGAGACATACGCTATCGTAGGATCAACACTGCGTAATACTCATCATAAAATAAAATGTAAATATTTATAAATAACATAAAACCCAACATAAAACACAGGAAATAACAATGACTGAAATAAAATATTTTCATGATTTTACTTTAAGGTATATACCACAATGTCCGCTAGGTCGGTAATCTCCTTTCTACTAAATTCTTCTCATAGATTTTCTCTTCCATGAAAGAAGATTAGGGAGAGGGGAGTTAGCATATGCACATTGAGTGAGATAACGAGAGTTATTTCCTTGTTCTCATTCTCTACTCAATTCAATGCATATGATTTTCTTTTATCTATTAAAAAATATATACTATATCATATCTCCGACCCAGTTTTTGGTTAGACCTACAAATAACGTGCCACATCCTTCCGGTTTTACAATGATGAAAGCCTTATAATTGTAAGTCCGACGTGACTTAATACTTAAAATAAAGTCCGATCGAATATCTTTTTAAAATATTAATTTAAAATAGAAAAACAAGTTCAATAAATAATAACAAATCTAAGTATTGAACGAAAAACATAACTTTGGTTTATTATGACTTTCCATAACTTCGGTATGTCTCTTTATACTTTAGTTACTAGAAAGGGATATTGGATGGGGTGAGCTATAAAATCTAGTGAATAGGATTAGCTAATACCATGACATCATGTTCATGATTCAACACATGCTCTAAAATATGGGTGTAAATATAATTTATTTTAGACATATTTCAATAAGGTTTCAACTATAGGAAAGGTTGAGGTTTTAGGTGTTTTCAATATACCTGAATCATGTATGGATAAGCATGCATCACATCACAATCCATCATGGAAGGATCACATGGTCGCAAAACAGAGTTCCCCTCTATTCCACTTATGGTTTGGAGTAACTTTATCAACCACCCTTGTACAAGGACACATCCCCGACCACACATCCGTATGGATTATAGTGTCCATGTCAGATTATCCGTGTGAGCATCGTTGCTCAACCCCAAACATATAAAATAATATGTCCACTATTAAGGGACTAAAAGTTTCTCCTTCACCTAGTCTAATGCCCACATGACACCTAGAATCCTTGACATACTAGACTAGCGTACACTTCCCTTATTTTTGCTTTGATGTCGAGTAGTCCTTGTAATTATCACTACCCCATACCAAGCATCTCTTGATCTCACTCACAGTAAACACATGCAAGGTGTTTTATCATTTATTTATCATCTTTGTTCTATTATCTCTTATGGGGTGATAACTGCTTTTAGCTTGACATAATTTACCGGGCATGACCCACTTCACATAAAACCACTTGTTAAATATTTTATTATCGAGACTTGGCTTGTTAATACACAACTAGAGTTATTTACGAGACAATGCCTGTTCAAATTTCAAAACATTGCCTTGGACCCATTATCACAAGAGTTTTTAAAATATGGACTTGGGCCCAATTATTTTGAAAATGATGGCATTAGGCCCACTTTTAGTAGACATGGATATATCCCATTTTCATCAATCATGGGCTTGGCCCATTTCATGCACCGATGATGGATTTAGAACCAAAATTTAGAAATGCATTTTCATAAACATCTATTTTCAAAAGAAAGATTTTAGGAATGGTTCATTCTATCATCAGGAATATATTCTAAAAATAGTTTTCAACAAAGTTCATGCTATCATGAGGAATATATTCCATAAAAAGGTTTTCAAGTGGTTCATGCTATCAAGAGGTACGAGTAATAACACGTTATTAGTCCAATCTGACTCAATGCCAAAAATCTCACTCACTGTTATATGAGGGCATGTTCGTCCTGGAAGGGTTCCCAAGTCTTTGTACTCATATTGCACCATCATGTATGAATTGTTCTCGGCACATCATACATGTTTTTTTTATAAATATGCTTTGGGTAAAAAAATTGGATATTCGATATACCATACCATAATATTTCCAAAATTACAATTTTACCCCCATACCCTACTTTCATAATTAAACCTGAAAGGAAATCCAATAATTTCCAAATTCTTTACCTCACAGTCTGAATCGAGTATTTAGAAGATCTGAGATCAATCGTTATGGCTGCCCACTATCCAAACGTGACCTTATGAGGAGTCATTTTCTACTTGCCCAAACGCGACTTTATTCATGTATTTTCTCGTCTGCCGAACATGCCCTTAGTGACATTTTGGTAATTTTTTTTCACTGTGTTGAGGGTATTATTGCCATTTTGATAGAACATAAGCTCATTCAGTCTTCCATTCGGGGTTTAGCTGAAATTTGAAAAATGCTCATTTTAGAAGCTTTAGCTCATTCGTAATGAAAAATGCTTTAATCTCCTAGCACTTTTGAAACCCTCATCTGAAATTTGAGCTTCCCTATGCTTAGTCATCCTTCGATTCTTCGTCACTGAGACCATCTAAAGATAGAGTTTGTGGATCAACTTTTCCTCAGGTAGGCTTGAGCTTCATTCTCCTTTTTCAACTACACTTCTCCCTTATCTCGTAGACACCCCTATCATTCCTAATGTGTAGAATATGAAGCTCATTTTCTTCACAATATTCTCTTGGCCTCGACGATTCACAACAACGCCTTAGCATGAACTTGTAACACCTACTCACCCGAGAAGCCACCTGGAGGTCGTCAACTCCCCTTTCTGGTGACGAATGTAAACACCGTTTCCAATAATAAGAAAACTGAAATTGGGAATCGGAAAATTTCGAGTGAAAACCAATGTTAAAGTGAACCAAAATGATATTTAGAAGCTAAAACGGGGATTTGAAAAATTCCAAGTGGTCAATAAAGATAAAAAAAATATGGAAAAGAACTATGAATGGAATTGAATGAGGAAACCAGACCGATTTAGGGTGAACCAGACTTGAATCAAATTAAACCATCAAGAACCGGTTCAAAGATTTATTTTTCTATGTGGCATTAGAATATCAATTTTAGAAATTGAAGCCACCATTGGATAAAAAATAAATTTAGAAAATTTTAAATTTTAGAAAACCTATCGAATTAGGCCTAAATTGACCAATTTTTTATTTTTGGTCACCGAACCCGTTCCGACCAAACCGGTCAATGGTCCAACCATTCAACGGACCGCCTGCTAGGTTAGTGTCCAGTAAGTGCCCACAACCAATTAGCGTGTGACACGTGGCGAACTGTGTCCAGTCAGTCACTCGATCAGTGCTGGCCCATTAGAGCGTGACACATGTCCTCAATCAACGGTCAAAGGAATAAAATCCACGTCACCAACGATCGGCTAATAGGAGAGCGACACGTGTCCTTAGTCAATGGTCAACTAAGGAGAAGCCTCATCAGCCAAGCTAGCCAATGAGGAGCTGACACATAGCAAAGATGCCATGTCAGCTATCGACTAGGATTTCAGAGAAACGATTAACTAATTAGAGGTCGACACGTGGGAGAGCCACGTCGGATGGTCCCAACCAATAAGAGGCTGACACGTAGCAGTGACATAGTACGTCAAGAGGGAAACCTAACTTATTTAAATTATCCAATCAGAGTATGCCACATGTCATAGTCAATGACTGGTCGAATATGGTCAGCAGCCATGTTGGAATGAGCAACCAATGGGAGGTTGCCACGTGGCCGGCCAACGAGTCAAAGAATGACTCGGACACTAAGTGGGAAGCCATGTCAGTGAAGCCAACCAATCATAGTGCACCATGTGGTAGCTCACACATGCGTGCATAATGTCATCTTCAACTTCTGAACTAGGCAGATAAGGATGATTGGCTAGCTTCATTTACTCCGGTGGCCGAAAAATCCTCCCAATATGACTGTAAATGAGAGAGATTGGGACTGAGTGAACGAACAAATACCACTGTGATTTACCGAGCTCCCTATATAAAGAGCTACTCCCCATTCATCCTCCCCACCCCTCAAACAACTAAAGAAGAACAACTCCATTTCCCGATGAGGCATAAACTAGAGCTCCAACTTGGGCATTTTCCTCAACCTCCGAAGGCGAATTTAGGTTCCCTTGAATCGGGAAGAAGTCCCCTACCTTGCTGCAACATCCCTTTAGCTTGAGGATCACCGATGAGCTCACATAGTACCGTCACTCCGGCTGTTGTAAAGTAGAATAATACTTCGAGCTGAATTTCGGTTACCCCTGACCTTCTACAACTAGGCCGACCCTCCCCCAACTCTCTTCGACTAACCCTCGACCTCCTTAAACCCTTATGGTAAACCAATTCCGCCTCCTTTCATCGGAACAGTGGAGTTACATAACATAGAACGTGAAAACTTCTCTCATAAAATTCCCATTACTCAGGGTACCAATTGATGTGTAATTTGATCCTAGGAGGTTCCTACGACGAGCACTATCCGCCCATATTCAGAGTTACGATAATCGCCCATTTGCAGGTAAGTAAACAAACCTTTTTCTCTCTAGATAATTTTTCTAGTAAAGTTCTATTTGAGCTCAATTTTGAGCCAATTGAGGCCATTCAAAGCTTAGGATGCTCGTAGGAAGATGATGGAGATAATTAGTAGCATTCTAGGGGAAATTAACACGAATTCAACTCTCAATTTGATGAATAAAGAATTTGGCGCTAATATACAAGTTAGGATAAAATTGGGCAATTTGGGCATTTTTGAAAATTTGAGGATTTTTGAAAATTTGGGAATTTTATGAAATTAACATAAATTGTGGGTAAATTGGTGATTAAGAAGAAATTAAGGACTTAATTACAATTAAAAATAATTATGAGGAATTTAATTGTAATAAAAAGTATTTTTTAGGATTTATTTACAATTCAAATAATTTTATTTTGATAAAATTATGTAATGGGTGGAATTGCAAATAAAGTAAACTTAGGAATTTTGATAATTAGATTGGAAGTAAATTGTCAATAAAATAAACCTAGGAGGATCCCACGACGAGCACTATCCGCCCATACTCAAAGTTACGATAATCGTCCCTCCGCCGGTAAGTAAACGAACCTTTTTCTCTCTAGATAATTTTTCTGGCAAAATTCTGTTTGAGCTCAATTTTGAGCCAATTGAGGCCATTAAAAGCTTAGGATGCTCGTAGGAAGATGAGGGAGACAATTAGTAGCATGTTAGGGAGAAATTAACATGAGTTCAACTCTCAATTTGATGAATCAAGAATTCGGGGCCAATATGCAAGTTTGGATAAAATTGAGCAATTTAGGCATTTTTGAAAATTTGAGGATTTTCAAAAATTTGGGGATTTTTATGAAATTAACATCATTTGAGGGTAAATTGGTGATTAAGAAGAAATTAAGGACTTAATTATAATTAAAAATAATTTTGAGGAATTTAATTGTAATAAAAAGTATTTTTAGGATTTATTTGCAATTCAAATAATTTTATTTTGATAAAATTATGTAATGGGTGGAATTGAAAATAAAGTAAACTTATGAATTTTGGTAATTAGATTGGTAGTTAATTGTCAATAAAATAAACCTAGGAGGATCCTACGACGAGCACTATCCGCCCATAATCAGAGTTATAATAACCGTCCCTCTACCGATAAGTAAACGAGCCTTTTTCTCTCTAGATAATTTTTCGGGAAAGTTCCGTTTGAGCTTAATTTTGAGCCAATTGAGGCCATTCAAAGCTTAGGATGCTTGTAGGAAGATGAAGGAGACAATTAGTAGCATGCTAGGGGAAATTAACATGAGTTCAACTTTCAATTTGATGAATCAAGAATTTGGGACCAATATGTAAGTTTTGATAAAATTGACCAATTTGGGAATTTTTTAAAATTTGGGGATTTTTACGAAATGAATATCAATTGAGGGTAAATTGATGATTAAGAAGAAATTAAGGACTTAATTATAATTAAAAATAATTTTGAGGGATTTAATTATAATAAAAAGTATTTTTCAAGATTCATTTGCAATTCAAATAATTTTATTTTGATAAAATTATGTAATGGGTGGAATTGTAAATAAAGTAAACTTAGGAAGTTTGGTAATTAGATTGAAAGTTAATTGTCAATAAAATAAACCTAGAGACTTCTATGCAATTAGGATGAAACCTAGGGATGTAAGTGAAAATATTCATATAATTTAATAATTTATTATCTGTGATAATATATGTACATACAAAGAGAACTCTACCTATAACTGCAAAACTACCTAGGAACATCATTAATTCACCAGGGACGAACGAATCGCGAAATATGGGTGCGTGGAATTTTCGACATCGGGACCGATTGGACAGATCATGCACATAAGTAAGATCATGCTTTACTTTGGAAATAGTTTTCTAGAAATATAATCCCTTTACTGTGTGAAACTACTTAAATATTTTGGGATTATATTTTTTATGAAAGCATAAAGTATGTTATTAGGACACCCTAGGGAAGGTGTATGGATATACCTCAAGGGTATGGCTTGGTACGATCGTCGATGCATTATATGGGTGAGGCCCATGATTGACAATGGTGGACTAGATCTAGTCAAGTGGAAAGTGGGCCCAAGGCCACAATTTTGAAAATAAATTTTGCCCAATTCCACATTTTGAAAAACTCGTATGAGTGAGCCCAAAGTCAATGAGTACGTGCTTAAACCCATAGACAAATTAAGATTTATAAGCCTATGGAAAACCTTTCATAAATGGTTAATTTGTGTGATTTAGCTACCGAGCCAAGGCCGGGTCGTCAAACATGTTCGGATGGTAGCACTAAAGATAAAGGTTTTAATTAAAAAGAGTTTTGATTGTGCATGTTGAGATACATAACCAAGAGATGCCCCTATGGGGTAGTATTGGTTCTAAGTGTTATTGGACATCAAGGTTTTTACAAGGGCAGAAACATTGTTCCAATATGTTTTGAAACTCTGGTAGTTTCATGTGCATTGAGACCAAAGGGATAGAAGAGTGAGGTCTCACCCCTACAATTTGGGCTTTAGAGTATCGATAAGTGTGAGGGATGGGCATTTGTGCTCACTCAGATAATTGGTCGAGGTTATAGCCTCGCACCAACGTGGTAGAGGTTGTAGCCTCTCACCAAGGTGGACAATAAAGTCGTTCAGACCACAAGTGGAACAATCAGGGACTGTTATGTGAACGTATGATTCCTTTGATGATAAATAGCGTGTGCTTGATTGTTAAACCAAATACATGAACGAGAAATGTAGAATTAACCCTTTTAATGATAAAAGGAGTGTAGGGGTTTAATTACCCAAAAATGAGCATGAAGATATAATATGAAAATTGAAAAAAATCACTTACCCTTATTCCCTTTATTACCCCACTCACTAAGTTATGGAACTCACCACTCTTCCTTAAACCCCTTTCAGGAAAATATGAAGAGTAATGCGAGTGAAGAGTATGACCCTTGGTAGGCCTCATGCAATAATCATGTTTCCGTATGTTTTGTGAAAACACATATTCCCATAAACTAATTTTTTTAGGTTACGCCTGACTTCTGTTGCTACCACAATGGTTGTTATTTTGTAATGGAAGGAATGATGGGTTGATCACGCAGTTTCAACCAAACCAGGTTAGGGTGCGACAACTTAAGTGGTATTAGAGCCAAAGATTTTCGAACTTGAGTTTGGGATATAAACTATTTTCGAAAATCAAACGGTTGGGAAAATATTTTTGAAATAATATTGGACGTAATTAATGCATGAAACTAAAACTTTTCGTAGAACTTACAAAAATATTCGAATTATAGGATTTCTAAGGGGAGAAGAACCTCTCAAATATCGGTGGAAGATGAGACACCTCTACCAAGACTTCAAAAGCCAGAGCTAGCCCAAGCCCAAATAGAAGCCAAAAATAATTTCTAGGAAGCCTATGCTAACTATGTGCAACTCTTCAACAAATTACCACTTATCCGAACCAATACAAAGTCGGTAAATTGGATGCGATAAGCCTATGAGTATGAAGCATTAGTACTGGAAAAGTATGGGATCTCCATAATTAGATTGGAAGTTAATTGTCAATAAAATAACCCTAGGAGGATCCCACGACGAGCACTATCCACCCATACTCAGAGTTACGATAATCGTCCCTCCGCCGGTAAGTAAACGAACCTTTTTCTCTCTAGATAATTTTTCTGGCAAAGTCCTATTTGAGCTTAATTTTGAGCCAATTGAGGTCATTAAAAGCTTAGGATGCTCGTAGGAAGATGAGGGAGACAATTAGTAGCGTGCTAGGGAGAAATTAACACAAGTTCAACTATCAATTTGATGAATCAAGAATTCGGGGCCAATATGCAAGTTTGGATAAAATTGAGCAATTTGGGCATTTTTAAAAATTTGGGGATTTTTATGAAATTAAAATCATTTGAGGGTAAATTGGTGATTAAGAAGAAATTAAGGACTTAATTATAATTAAAAATAATTTTGAGGAATTTAATTGTAATAAAAAGTATTTTTAGGATTTATTTGCAATTCAAATAATTTTATTTTGATAAAATTATGTAATGGGTGGAATTGAAAATAAAGTAAACTTATGAATTTTGGTAATTAGATTGGTAGTTAATTGTCAATAAAATAAACCTAGGAGGATCCTACGACGAGCACTATCCGCCCATAATCAGAGTTATAATAACCGTCCCTCTACCGATAAGTAAACGAGCCTTTTTCTCTCTAGATAATTTTCCGGCAAAGTTCTGTTTGAGCTCAATTTTGAGCCAATTGAGGCCATTCAAAGCTTAGGATGCTCGTAGGAAGATGAGGGAGACAATTAGTAGCATGCTAGGGGAAATTAACATGAGTTCAACTTTCAATTTGATGAATCAAGAATTTGGGGCCAATATGTATGTTTTGATAAAATTGACCAATTTGGGCATTTTTGAAAATTTGGGGATTTTTACGAAATTAACATCAATTGAGGGTAAATTGATGATTAAGAAGAAATTAAGGACTTAATTATAATTAAAATAATTTTGAGGAATTTAATTGTAATAAAAAGTATTTTTCAAGATTTATTTGCAATTCATATAATTTTATTTTGATAAAATTATGTAATGGGTAGAATTGTAAATAAAGTAAACTTAGGAATTTTGGTAATTAGATTGAAAGTTAATTGTCAATAAAATAAACTTATGGACTTCTATGCAATTAGGATGAAACCTAGAGATATAAGTGAAAATATTCATATAATTTAATAATTTATTATCTGTGATAATATATATACATACAAAGAGAACTCTACCTATAATCGTAAAACTACCCAGGAACATCAGTAATTCACCAGGGACAAACGAATCGCGAAAGACAAGTGCGTGAACTTTTCGACATCGAGACCGATTGGATAGATCATGCACATAAGTTGGATCATGCTTTACTTAGATAATAGATTTCTAAAAATATAATCCCGTTACCATGTGAAACTACTTAAATATTTTGGGATTATATTTTTTATGAAAGTATGAAGTATGTTATTAGGACACCCCATGGATGGTGTATGGATACACCTAAAGGGTATGGTTTGGTTCGACCGTCGATGCATTATATGGGTGAGGCCCATGATTGACAGTGGTGGACTAGATCTAGTCATGTGCAAAGTGGGCCCAAGGCCACGATTTTAAAAATAAAATTTTTCCAATTCCACATTTTGAAAACTCGTACGAGTGGGCCCAAAGTCAATGGGTACGTGCTTAAACCCATAGACAAATTAAGATTTATAAGCTTATGGAAAAACTTTCATAAATGGTTAATTTGTGTGATTTAGCTATCGAGCCAAGGTCGGGTTGTCAAACATGTTCGGATAGTTGCACCAAAAGATAAAGGTTTTAATTAAAAAGAGTTTTGATTGTGCATGCTGAGATACATAACCAAGAGATGTCCCTATGGGGTAGTATTGGTTCTAAGGGCTATTGGACATCAAGGTTGTTACAAGGGTAGAAACATTGTTCCAATATGTTTTGAAACTTTGGTAGTTTCATATGCATTGAGACCAAGGGGATAGAAGAGTGAGGTCTCGCCCTTACAATTTGGGCTTCGGAGTATCGATAAGTGTGAGGGATGGGCATTTGTGCTCACTCAGACAATTGGTCGAGGTTATAGCCTCGCACCAACGTGGTAGAGGTTGTAGCCTCTCACCAAGGTGGACAATAAAGTCGTTCGGACCACAAGTGGAACAATCAGGGATTGTTATACGAACATATGATTCCTTTGATGATAAATGACATGTGCTTGATTGTTAAACCAAATACATGAAGGAGAAATGTAGAATTAACCCTTTTAATGATAAAAGTAGTGTGGGGGGTTTAATTACCCAAAAATGAGCATGGAGATATAATGTGAAAATTGAAAAAATCACTTACCCTTATTCCCTTTATTACCCACTCACTAAGTTATGGAACTCACCATTGTTCCTTAAACCCCTTTCAGGAAAATATGAAGAGTAATGCGAGTGAAGAGTATAACCCTTGGTAGGCCTCATGCAATAATCATATTTCCGTATATTTTATGAAAACACATATTCCCATAAACTATTTATTTTTATTTTCAGGTTACGCCTGACTTCTGTTGCTACCATAGTGGTTGTTATTTTGTAATGGGAGGAGTGACGGGTTGATCACGTGGTTCCAACCAAACCAGGTTAGGGTGAGACAACTGAAGTGGTATTAGAGCTAAAGATTTTCGAACTTGAGTTTGGGATATAAACTATTTTCGAAAATCAAATGGTTGGGAAAATATTTTTGAAATAATATTGGAAGTAATTAATGCATGAAACTAAAACTATTCGTAGAACTTACAAAAATATTGAATTATAATATTTCTATGGGGAGAAGAACCTCTCGAATATCGGTGGAAGATGAGACACCTCTACCAAGACTCCAAAAGCCAGAGCTAGCCCAAGCCCAAATAGAAGCCAAAAATAATTTCTAGGAAGCTTATGATAACTATGTGCAAGTCTTCAACAAATTACCACTTATCCGGACCAATACAAAGTCGGTAAATTGGATGCGATAAGCCTATGAGTATGAAGCATTAGTATTGGAAAAGTATGGGATCTCCATAACTCAAAGGGGCAAATTCAAGGAGTTATGGAGGGATGCGTCTTCATTAGTGTAGGAAGAACCTAGTATGAACAAATGTTCTATGTGTGGGAAGTACCATGAAGGCCCTTGTTGACCAGAAAAAATAGCGACTTCTGAACCTTCGAATGAAGAATCCCACAACCAACCAATAGTGAACTCCAAGTCAATTAACATGTGGAACTAGAGTGATAGTTTATGGAAATGCTGGTGTATTCGTTTGGTTTATGTAATAAGCCATATTCTTGGCTAAAGAAATAAATGAATAAAAACTTTTATGCGAAAAGTTTTACGATCTCATACTATTAACAGAAAGACTAAAAAAATTTTCGAGTAAAGAAAAAAAATAAACCCTTTAAGAAAGAGGGGAAATCCTTGGTCTTAATAAAACCAATGTAAGGGATCGAGAAGGAAGAAGCCAATTGACCTAAGAGATAGCAAGTCTTGGGGAGATTGGGAAGTCATTAGTACAAAGATCAAAATCTGGCCTATAAGGAATAACTCAAGAAAGGGTCATTTAAAAACCTTATAATATTTATGACAGGGAAGCTGAGAAGTAAAGAAATAAGAAGGAATTCCTAAAATCCTTAGTTTAACGAATAAACTTTTAAATGAAATACAAGTAGAGAAAAGGAATGAGTACAAGGGGAAGGAATGTGTACTCACGAGATTTCAAATAAGAAGGTAAAATCCAAAGAATGAGTAAATGAGAAGATGACATCAAAGGATGTCATAAAATTATCTATAGGTCGGATACCCATAATGATGGATTGAAGGAAGAGTGTAAACCCCGCCCTTTGGAGTTAAGGAAAATCAGGAAAAGAACTGGTCAAACTGAGTGAGAAATAACGAACCGATTCACAAACCCGATCATCATTAAAGAACTAGAAATTTGGGAAATTTACAACTCCCGAGTGATTCAAAGGGTTTATAAAACCTTGGAAAATGGCCTTAGGACAATTTGGGAGAGAAAACCAGATCGGTTCAGGAGAATCGGATCCGAGCTGGATTGAACCAGTTTATGAATCGAGTCGGTTCATGAACCAGAACCGATAGAGAAAGGGTAAACTATGAAATTTATGAATCCCGAGGGACTTAAAGAGTCACAAAAGTCATGAAAAAGGACTTTAGAATGAATTGGAGATGAAATCCAAACCGGTTCAGCTGAACCGGATCCGAACTAGATTGAACTGGTTTGGACTAGTTTGAACCACTATTGAACCGGATGCTAAATTCATTTTTCTAGCCAGTTTAGAAAATTCAAAATGGAGAATTGAGGCCACCATTTGATAGATAATAAATTTAGAAATTTTTAATTTTGAAAAACTCGGTCGAATCGGGCCTGAACCGGCCGGTTTAAGCTTTGAACCCAGTTCGGATGGGTCCAGTACAGTTCGAAACAATGCCGTCTTCTTCCTTCAAATGATAGCACTGTTCATTCGTCGGAAAATTGAGCAGCGCTGGTGAAGATGAGAAGTCTCCGGCCAGGGAGTTCCAAGCAATGAATGACTACCATTAAGATGCCAATCAGATGACCAAGAAGTCCTTAAGCTTCCTATATAAAGAGCTCCTCCTCATTTATGCTCCTTATACATAAAAACTCCACTCTCTCCCCACTACTCCATTTTTCGGTGAAGCTCAAACTTGAGCTTCGACTTGGTTATTTTTGTGAGCCAAAGAAAGCATGGCCAGGTTCTTTGAATTTGGGGAGAAGTCAGCTACACGCCTTTAGTCTCCATTTGCTCCGAGGGTCGTCGGAGAAATGCCGATGTGATAGAACAGTGAAGCAGCTCTGACGGATCAAAGCTGTTGAGCAAAAATCAGTCAATTCGAGCCCTTCTCAGGCCAAACCAAGCCCTTCCAACACTTCCACAACCCTTCTACAGCTGAATTAGAATGTAAAGGTAAGCTAATTTGGCTACCCTTCGTAATTTCCAATCAGTGCTGGAGAGAGAACCGATAGAACTTCACTGACCAAATTCTCCCTCAATTCGGCATCAATTGATGTGATTCTTGATCCTAGGAGAAATTTTGAACATGAGCTATCTGCTCAGATCGAAAGCTCTGACCGCCGCGCCCCCGACGGTAAGCTTTTGAAGCTTTCTCTCTCTACGTTCAGTTTTTCGGTGAAGCTCCGTTTGAGCTCGTTCCAACGTCAAATTGCACAATTCAAAGTGCAATTGAATCGTATGAAGGTGTAGAAACTCCAATCTAACTTCAATTCCAACAATTAAACTTATTTGATTGGCCAATTTGATAAAATCAAATTAAGCTAATTTGGAAGGTTGAAATTAGGGGAAAAATTGGGGATTTCAAAAATTCAAGGGATTAAAGTGCAATTTCATAAAATTGGGGGTCAATTGGGCATGATAAAGATGTTGGAGGACCAATTGGCCAATTTTTGGGGTAAAATTTACCATTTTTGTAAAGTAGGGGAAAAATGGTAATTTTGGAAAAGTCGGAGACCAAATTGGAAATTTGGAAAACTTGAACCCCTTTTTGTGATTTTGAATAAATTGTGGTCCTAAGTGAAATTTAGAAGTTTTGAGACTCAATTTGGGGGAAATCGGCATTAGGGACCTAAAGTTAAAGAAAAAGAACTTTAGGGACCTAATTGCAATAAATCGAAAAGTTTGAGTATTTTATTCATTTGTGGTGAATGAAGGCTAATAGGCCAAATGATAATGAATAAAGTTGTTCATATCGTTTAGGAACATGAAGTACATAGAACGCTAGTAAGTACAAGCTCACGTGGAGGCAAAAAGCCAAATAAGAGAAATTTACTGTACGATCAGGTGAGTGGGATATTTTATATCATACCCAGTTGGAATGATAAACACATTGGAAATGAAAATCCATTGATAAGTGGTATTTTAACCATCACACCTAAAAAGAGTGATGTGGAAGTTACACGAAAAAACTATTTACCTGTTGTAAGTAGATCATACATGGTTGGTATGATGAAACTTCTTGTAAGGAAGTAGAAAACCCGCTTATCGGTTATAAGCGGAGGTGTTCTCATACCCATTGGTGTGATGGACAAATAAATATTTATTTTTGTTGAAAGTACCCCCCTCCCCTGACTATGTGCCATTGCTTAAACTTTTTGGGAGACTTTCTTGATGGGAGCTTGAATAGCTTAGATAGGTTGGAGGCCTCGGTTTTGGAACTTGAGGACCAATATGCTCGATTTTGAAAATCTCATACGGTGGGCCCAAGGTCGGTTGGCACGAGCAAGAGCTCGTAAACAAACATGAGTTAAGCCCCAAAAACTTTAAATGAATGATTTGTTTGGCCATGGTACCAAGACAAGACCGACATACTCGATGGACTGATGATAGTGCGACATGATAGGTCAATGGACTAGTCGAGACAAACAGCTGTAAGTCGAGTTGAGGGTCAGGGCCGTTGGACCAGTGGCACCACAAATTAAATGGCTTATATGGAAAATTGTTGTTTTGTGCATGCACTAAGTCACGGGACCTTCAAGATGCCCAAGAGGGGTAGTGATGCATCCTAGGGATATTGGACGACATGGTGGAGATAAGGGCAGTTAGTCATGCCAACAGTCTTGGAAGCTTGACGTAGCTTCATGCGCATGAGACCGGGATGGAGATGGGATGAGGTCTCTATCCTTATATGGACATAGAGTTTTGTTTACGGGATTGAGGATCGGATGTCGCGTACATCCACTCATTCTTAGGGTAGAAGTGGACATACAACCGAGTCGGGGCATGACAAAGAGACTCTTGAAGAAGAGGAATGAAACGTACCCAGGAAAGAAGTCCTCGAGAATTACGTACTTCGACAAAGGAATGATGGATCCAATTAAAGGAATAATAATGATAAGGACATGTGGACATCAAGGATAATGGGTTCAACTCACCCCCACTTAATGGAAATTTAATTTCAAATGGATAACACAAATACGACAAAGGATTTGATACAGACAAATGCAATAATGCTAAGTGGTGTAAGGATAAGAAGGTAGGATGTATGGTTCCAAAGATGGAGGTCTCTACTTCGAAGTACGAGAGTAGAGAATGGGACAAACAAAAGGAACTCCTTAAGATGAGTCTAATGAGTTAATAAGTATACCATAAGGGACCAAATAGGAGTAAATAGAGAATAATTGTGAAATGGTCACGAAGTAGTAAGGATGGACTAAGGAATGAAAATCCTTAGGTAAGGATGCCATCAAACATAAGGATGTTCATAATGGAGGAAAATCATGAGTATGTCGATAGACAAGTCGTGAAGTGATCGGGAAATCCGATAGTTGGAAACAAGAATGACCAATAAGGAGGTTGGTAAAGGAAAAGTAAATAATAAAAAACCCAAACGGTCATGAAAGGCATGACGTCTAAGTAGAGAAAAAATATGTAAGGATCGTTGTATTAACGTGTTGACATGATATATAAGGATGGACTCAAGGACTAACACAAGTCCAAAGGGGTGAAGTTAATAACACAAAGACAAGGAGGGACAAGAACGAAAAGCTCAGAAGGGTACCTTGCTAAGAATTTCTACAATTTAGAGAAACAATCGAATAATAACATAGTTAAGCATATCAGGACTCCCAATCCTATGATTTGGATTAGCGGTTGGATGAAAACCATTTGAGTAGATGGGTGAGACATGCCAATCATAATAAATTCCATAGAGTAAGTGAATACTTGAAGGGAAGGAAAAACCCTCAAGGATGTTACATAAGGGACAAAGTGAGATTTGCCATAGTGACTTGTTGCCCTGGGTAATCGTATGAGCAAGGGAGCACTCAAGGAAAAGGGAAATGTGAGGTGAGATTGCTAGGAGATTTTCACCTCGAGTTAGAAGGCCAAATCATGCCATTAAGAATGATGGCAAAATAAAGGATTAAAAAAATGGACACACCCATGACATGGAGGGGATGGGTTTAAATGTCCAAAGAGAGTAATGGCACGGATGATGCTCCCAAAAGAGATAGCAAAGATGTGGAGTATGGTAAGATTGGTTCCAAATTGGGAAGGGGATGATGTAGCCAAAATATTCTAACCAACATGGTTACAAGAAGTAGTTACTAACCACCTAGAACGTGTGGTTATGTAATGGGAGCAAGGAAGTAATAAGAAGAAGTCATAAAGGAACTTTTTCATTTCAACATAATTGGTCACCTCACAGGAGGTTAAATTTATGAACAAGAGATGGCAAGGTGAAAAGAAATTGACGTGGTTGGAAGGAATGCTCGAACAAGAAACGAGTGGTGGAATGCTCTAACAACGTAAGAGGAAGATCTTGGGAATACAAACCTGAAACATTGGATAAAGTTCCATGGAAATACCATCTAATGAAGGAAAGTTGCAGATTCAATACTGAGAAAGTTTGAATTACAAGAAATGGAGATTTACAAGGAAAGTAAGAGATGGTAAATAATGGAGGTGCATACATTGAATATTTGGATAACGTTCAAGGTAGTTGAGGAATACTACCAAATGGTGAGAAGGGATGGAGTCCCATGATCTCTAAAGGACTAGAAAATTATGAACATTTGTCAAGAGAATGTTTTGAAAGCATACTATACTAAAAGATTTTGAAATATATCACGCTACTATGCTAAGGACACGTAGGTCCAAAATTACAAAAAAAAAGGGGTATGACCCATGGAGAGAAGAGTCATTTATCAATGCAGGATGATGGCAAAAGGAAGGATTGGGTAAACTCGTGTTATAAGAAAGATAGGATGCCTCTAAGCAAGGAAGCTATAAATGAGCCAAGTTGTGATTTTGAGTTCCCGAAAGAAGGATCTTCGAATAAAAAGGGATTATGACAATGGACTATTCTAATTCAATGACCAAGTCTTAAGAATGGATAAGGCATTAAGACCAATAGTAAACAAGATTGTACTCACACCAAGAGAGTGAAAAATGGAAGGGATGGAATCCCGAATACTTGTTAAGGATCACATGATCATGATGATGGTGCAAACTAAGGGGATGCGACTCAAATGGAATTGAGTACGCAGATTACCCCATATGGAAACGTGGGTCAAATCGAGAGGTAGTACCCCAAGACGACTTAGAAATGAAGAAGGTATGGAAGATTCTAGGAAGGATCTCACGAACTTGGAAATTTTAAATCTAGTTCTAAGGAAAAAGGGGGTAGAAAAAAAATCCCAAAAGAAATCATTTCAAATGGAAAAGGTATGCTAACATGGTGACTAGAATGGAATGGAAAATGAGAAAACACGAATGGGGGGGAGGGGGGAAAAACCTCTTCCCTATTTATTTTTTATGACATGTAACAAGTTTTGGGGACAAAACTTCTTAAAAGGAGGGGAGAAGTTATAAACCTCATTTCCAATAATAAGGAAGTTGGAATTGGGAACTGGAAAATTCCGAGTGAAAACTAAGCTTAAAATGAACCGAAATGGTATTTGGAAGCCAAAATGTGGATTTGAAAATTTTCAAGTGGTCAATAAAGACCCAAAAAAAATCATGGAAAGGAACCATGAATGGAATTGAATGAGAAAACCAGACTGGTTCAGGGTGAACCGGATCTAGACTAGATTAAACTAGATTGAACTGTGAAAAACTAGTTTAAAGATTTATTTTTCTAGGTGGCATAAAAACACTAGTTTGGGAAATTGAAGCCACCATTGGATAGAAAATGAATTTAAACAAATTTATAAAATTTTAAAATTTAGAAATCCAGTCGAATATGCCTGAATCGACTGATTTTCAATTTCGGGTCATTGAACCTGGTTAGATCGAACCAGTCAACGATCCAGCCGGTCAATAGACCACCTACCAGATCAATGCCTTGAAGCGCTAACCAATTAGAGCATGATGTGTGTTCTCTATTAATGGTCAAAGAAAGAAAATCCATCTCACCAACAATTGACCAATAGGAGAGCGACACTTGTCCTCAGTCAACAGAGGAGACGCCTTGTTTGTCGGGTTGGCCATTAAGGATCTGACACGTGGCAAATATGCCACATCAGTGGTTGACTAGGATATTAGAGAAATGGTCGACCAATTAGAGGTCAACACATAGTAGAGCCACGTCGGATGGTCCCAACCATTCGGAGGCTGACACGTTGTAGTGGCACATTGCATCAGAAGGGAAACCAGACTTATTTAAATCAACCAATTAGAGAACACCATGTGTAACGGTCAACGACTAGTTGAATATGTTCATTGACCACATTGTAAATGTAAGAAAAACAACTTACGAAATTTTCCTTTCCATCAACCTTTTTATCCGCGCCCAATCTATGAAAAACAAATTCCATTTTTTCAATCTATACTTTTTTTATTTTTTTAATCGTAGATTTATTTAGGATGATGAAATGTGATTCTTAGGAAAACTTTATTCAAATAGTGTCATATTCAACCTTTGAACTGGGCGGATAAGGATGATGGGCTAGCTCCATTCACTCCAGATATGACCGTAAATGGAAGATACCGGGGGCGAGTGATGGACGATCTGGGTCCTGTCTGTCACGCCCCGACCCGGTTTGGTCGGATCCCCATGAACGACTCGCCGCTCTCTTAGTTCAAGAGGGATATCCCCCTTCTTTAATTCAAGAGGAGACATGCGTAATCTCAACCTTGTTCCCTAGAATAATATATATAAAATAAAATGCAAGCTTAAGAAAAATTAAGCATACCTAATAGAGGGTAAGGCTTAGTGTTATCCCTAGTCATTTCTCTATTTCCTAAAAAGGGATATAAAGGGTGGGTGAGTTCAATGACTCAATGAATGGGTGTTTAAAGTACGGCTGTCAAAAAATAGTTTGAATTGGAGTGTGCTAGACTTCTTATTTTCCTTTAAAACATTTCATCCTCAAATATCGATTTTCATAGCCATTTCTTATCACAATGGTGTGTTTATCACTCAACACATGCCCTTCGTCATGAAGGGAACACACATTTGCAGGGTAACACATCCACTGCACCCACTTGTGGCGTCGGAGCGACTTTACTGGCCACCTAAATAGAAGCGCGTCCACTTCTACCCTAAGAATGAGTGGATGTACATGAGATCCAACCCTCAATCCTGTAAATAAAACTCCGTGTTCATATGAGGACAATGACCTCATCCCGACCCCACCCCGGTCTCATGCGCATGAAGCTACGTCGAGCTTCCAAGACTGCTGGCACAACTAACTACCCTTGTCTCCACCCTGTCATCCAATAGCCCTAGTACGCATCACTACCCCTCTTAAGTGTTTTGAAGGTCCTATAACTCAGTGCATGAACAAAACAACAAATTTTCACATAAGCCATTTAATCTATGGAGCCACTGGTCCAACGGCCCCGACCCTAAACTCGACTTGTAGCTGTTTGCCTCGACTGGTCCATCGACCTGTCATGTTGCACAGTCGTTAGTCCATTGAGTATGTCGGTCCTGTCTTGGTACCATGGCCAAACAAATCATTCATTTCAAGTTTTCAAGGCTTAACTAATGTTTGTTTATGAGCACCTTCTTGTGCAAACTGGCATTGGGCCCACTGTACAAGATTTTCAAAATCGGGAAGATTAGCCCCCAAGTTCCAAAACTGAGGCCTCCGGCCTATCTGAGCTATTCGAGCTCCCGTCAAGAAGGACTCCCAAAAAGTTTAAGCAGTGACACATAGTTAGGAGAGAGCATTTCCGACAAAAATAAACTTTTAGCCGTCCATCACACCAAACGGGTGTGAGAACATCTCCGCTCATAATCGATAAACGGGTTTTCTACTTCCTTCTAGGAAGTTCATCATACCAACCGGGTATGATCTACTTACAATCGGTATGTGGTTTTTCCGCATAATTTCCACATCACTCCATTGAGGTGTGATGGTTAAAATACCACTTAGTAGTGGGTTTTCAATTTCGAGGTGCTTATTATCCCAACCGGGTATGATATAAAATCCCACTCACCCGATTGTGCAGTGAAGTCCTATTATTTGGCTTTTTGCCTCCACGCGAGCTTGTACTTGCTGGTGTTCTCGGTAATTTGTGTTCCTACACGATATG
Organism: Trapa bicornis; assembly: GCA_030064425.1. Classification (NCBI taxonomy): domain Eukaryota; kingdom Viridiplantae; phylum Streptophyta; class Magnoliopsida; order Myrtales; family Lythraceae; genus Trapa; species Trapa bicornis. The sequence continues at coordinate 16,157,661 of CM057760.1, read as the reverse complement.
AACATCCTTGTTCATTATCATTTGGCCTATTAGCCTTCATTCACCACGAATGAATAAAATACTCAAACTTTTCGATTCATTGCAATTAGGTCCCTAAACTTCTTTTTCTTTAACTTTTAGGTCCCTAATGTCGATTTTCCCTCAAATTGAGTCCCAAAACTTCAAATTTTAACCTTAGGACCTCAATTTATTAAAAATCACAAAAAGGGGTTTAAGTTTCCCAGATTTCCAATTTGGTCCCCAACTTTTCCAAAATCACCATTTTGCCCCTACTTTACAAAAATGGTAAATTTTACCCCAAAAATTCCAAAAATTGTCCAATTGGTCCTCCAACATCTTTATCATGCCCAATTGGCCCTCAATTTTATGAAATTGTACTTTAGTCCCTCGAATTTCCGAAATCCCCAAATTTCCCCCAATTTCAACCTTTCAACTCATTCGAATTTGATTTCATCAAATTGACTGATCAAATGAGTTTAATTGTTGAAATTGAAATTAGATTGGAGTTCCTACATCTTCATACTATTCAATTGCTCTTTGAACCGCACGATTTGACGCCAGAACGAGCTCAAACGGAGCTTCTCCTGAAAATTGAACATAGAGAGAGAAAGCTTCCAAAGCTTACCATCGGAGGTACGCGGTCCAAGCTTTCAATCTGGGCAGATAGCTCTTTTCCTGAGGTTCCTCCTAGTATCAAGAATCACATCAATTTATGCTAAATTGAGGGAGAATTTGGTCAGTGAAGTTCTATCGGTTCTCTCTCTAGCACTGATCGGAAATTACAGAGGAACCAAATTAGCTAACCTTTCCACTCTAATTCAGTTGTAGGAGGGCTGTGGAAGTGTTAGAAGGGCTTGGTTTGGCCTGAGAAGGGTTCGAATTGGCCGATTTCGGCTCGGCTGAAATAGGGCAACTTTAGTCCACTAGAGCTGCTTCACTGTTCTATCACGCCGGCATTTCTCTAGCAACCCTCAAAGCAAATGGAGACTACAGGCGTGTAGCTAACTTCTCACAAAATCCAAAAAACCTGACCATGCCCTCTTTGGCTCAGAAAAATGGCCAAGTTGGAGCTCTGGTTCGAGCTTCACCAGAAAATGCAGCAGTAGGGAGAGAGTGGAGTTTTCAGGTGTGGGGAGGAGGAATGAGGAGGGGCTCTTTATATAGGAAGCTCGGGGACATCATAGCCATCCGATTGATGCCTTAATGGTGGTCAATCATTGCCTGAAACTCCCTGGCCAGAGACTTTCCGGTGTGTCATCTGAAGGTAGTAGATGACACTGTTCCGAACCAGACTGGACCGGTCCGAACCGAGTTCAAAGCTTAAACTGAACAGTTCATGCCTGATTCGAATGAATTTTTCAAAATTAAAATTTTCTAAATTCATTCTTTATCCAATGGTGGCCTCAATTCTCCAATTTGAATTTTTTAAGCCACCTAAAAAAATGAATTTAGCATCTGGTTCAATAGTGGTTCAAAATGGTTCAATCCGGTTCACCTGAACTGGTTTGGTTTTCATCTCCAATTTATCCTAAAGTCTTTTGTCATGACTTTTGTGACTATTTTGGTCACTCGGGATCCATAAATTTCTCGGTTTTCCTTTTCTCTATTGGTTATGGTTCATATACTGATTCAATTCATAATCTGGTTCAATCCGGTTCACCTAAACCGGCCTGGTTTTCTCTCCCAAATTGTCCTAAGGTCCTTTTCCAAGGTTTTATGAACCCTTTGGATTACTCGGGAGTTGTAAATTTTCCAAATTGTTTGTTCTCTGATGTTTGGGTTTCCAAATTATCCCTTGTACCTTCACGGTTACTTTTCCTTTGCACTAGATCATTTCATCTCCCGCAGCTTGTCCTTGAGGCTTATCTTCTTCTCAATTTCATTGATTCCATTTCCTCTTAATTGGTACACATGTGTACTTCCAAGGTTCCCTTCCTTAGTAAGTTTTTCACTTATTTTCTCTCGGAATTTCCTTCTAGTTTTACCATTGCGAATATTTAATCTTGAATGTCCTTCCTTGACACTATCTTCTCCTACTTACCTTCAATCTTGAGATCCTACGAGTACCTTTCGTCTATCTCACCTCATTCTCACTTGCTCCCAGTACTCGTTTATTCCTTTGAGGTGAATCTCACATCCATCTTGTATCAAAATCTCTTGTATCTTCGTGTCCTTGGTATTCCTCCCTTTGCCTCATAGAAGGTGTAGTCCTTACTATTCCCTAATTCTTATTAGAGCTTAGTTTATTCTTCCAGATGATTTGATCAATAGGAGTGATTTCCTTCCCTCGAATCTGTCGAAAATCCCCATTCGGTTCCTTGCTCTCCTATAATCAGATCATGTTTGGTCTTCCAGGTATTTACTTGGTCACCTATGTCCTTTAATGAGGTCTTGGTTCTTGTCCCGGTTTATGACATCTCATCTATTGATTGAACTTTTTCTATGATTCCACTTCCCTATTGAAATTTTCACACTCATTTTCCTTACTGCTCGTTGAAAGTTCTCTCTTCATTCTTTCTTATGCTTCTCTACCTTTGCACGGTGATCCACTCTAGCTTTTCTCCCCTATCTTCTATTACTTTTGTTTTCACATCCTTATCCCCAAACAAGTCCTTTATTACTAGTGGTTCCTAAGGGTGTGTATCCTAGATCTTTCCAATTGTTGGTATTATCCCTAGAGTTTTCTTTCTATCGTAGTTCTTTTCTCTTCTCTTTTCCTTGTCCTGTCTTACTCATCTTAACATCCTCTGTGCTTTCTTTAACATTCTTCCTTTCTTTCCCCTCGACTTCCATTCCTTTGGTTTTCTTTAGAATAGTCTATTTGTTTTCTTTACCCTTATTCTTTGAACTCTTCCTTAACTCCTTAACCCTCCGCTCTTAGATGCTTACTTCTTTTTTGTTCTAACTTTCTTCTTCTTTCCTATAATTAGAATTCGTCTTCCTTGTGTGAACTCTGATAGTTCCTTCTTTTCCAAATTTCATTATACTTTGTGTAAAATTTTAAAGGTTAAGGTTAACTAGAAATAACCCGTTTTCCTTCTTTGGGTGATATTCTATCCTTTTATGTTGACCTTTATTAGCATACTCTTATTGTTTGAATTTGTCAAGGAACTCAGAAATTTTATCAAGAAAGATTTCACTTCATTCATTCAAGAAGTTTTCTTGCCATACTTGTCTTATTACAAAATTTTATCCCCCATAATCCCTTGGAGTCATAGTCCGAGAGTTAGCCCTAAAGCGGTTGTGGGATTCTTGATCAAAAGGCTCTAAGTAACTAGTCGGGGTCCACTCATATTCTCTTATAGGGCGACTCTCATGTATGGCCTCCAGTCCGTATCACCTTAGTACCTCAACATCACACTCGTAAGTCCACTTCATCCATTGGGAGGGATTGAAGCCGGGTTGAGTAGGTGGAGGAACTTGGTGGACCTTCATGAAGGTGGCATACACATCCCAGTAGTTATCCCATGCCTCATTCTTGGTGGGATTGCTCTCCGATTGTTGTGCGGTTGGAGGAGGGGTTGGGCTCCTAGGAGGAGGTACAGGTTCCTCTTGCCTTGGAGGATGGTAGGTGATGTTTTCTGGTAGTCTTCCACCATGTCCTTGGGTACTCTTTTCACGCCCTTTAATAATCTTTGAACGGCCTCCTCCCTTGGGTTGGGTGTCTTTTTCAAGGTTATGGGTGGAGGGTTGGATTTCACCGTGAATTTCCTATGGATTCTCCTTCCTACACGATAGTTAAAGTTTGATTAATGTCAGGGCATAATATTGATAATGTTTCAAGTGAACTTAGCTCTGATACCACGCAATTTGTCACGCCCCCACCCAGTTTGGTCGGATCCTCATGAACAACCCGCCGCTCTCTTGGTTCAAGAGGGATTTCCCCATTCTTTAATTCAAGAGAATCCAGGTGTAATCTCAACCTTGTTCCCTAGAATAATATATATCAAATAAAATGTAAGCTTAAGAAAAATTAAGCATACCTAATAGAGGGTAAGGCTTAGTGTTATCCCTAGTCATTTCTCTATTTCCTAAAAAGACATAAAAAGGGTGGGTTAGTTCAATGACTCAGTGAATGGGTGTTTAAAGTATGACTTTTAGAAAATATTTTGAATTGGAGTCTTCTAGACTCCTTATTTTACTTTAAAATATTTAATCCTTAAATCTCAATTTTCATAGCCATTTCTTATCACAATGGTGTGTGTATCACTCAACACACACCCTTCGTCATGAAGGGAACACACATTCATAGGGCAGTATGTCCATTGCACCCACTTGTGGTGTCATAGAGACTTTACTGGCCACCTAGATAGAAGCACGTCTACTTCTACCCTGAGAATGAGTGGATGTACATGACATCCGACCCTCAATCCCATAAATAAAACTCTGTGTCCATATGAGAATAGAGACCTCATCCTGACCCCACCCCGGTCTCATGCACATGAAGCTACGTCGAGCTTCCAAGACCGTTGGTATGACTAACTGCCCTTATCTCCACCATGTTGTCTAGTAGCCCTAGGATGCATCAATACCCCTCTTGGACGTCTTGAAGGTCCTGTAACTCAATGCATGCACAAAACAATAGTTTTTCACATAAGTCATTTAATCTCTGGTGCCACTGGTCCAACGACCCCGACCCTCAACTCGATTTGCAGTTGTTTGTCTCGATTGGTTCACCGACCTGTCATGTCGTACTGTTATCAATCCATCGAGTATGTCGGTCCTATCTTGGTACCATGGCCAAACAAATCATTCATTTAAAGTTTTCATCTCCAATTCATCCTAAAGTCCTCTTTCATGACTTTTTTGACTCTTTAGGTCACTCGGGATCCATAAAGTTCTCGGTTTTCCCTTTCTATATCGGTTCTAGTTCATAAACCGATTTGGTTCATAAACCGGTTCAATCCAGCTCGGATCTGGTTCACCTGAACCGGTCTGGTTTTCTCTCTCAAATTGTCCTATGGTCCTTTTTCAAGTTTTTATGAATCCTTTGGATCACTCCCGAGTTGTAAATTTCCCAAATTGTTCGTTCTCTAATGATCGGGTTTGTGTATCAGTTCGGTTTTTCTCACTCGATTTGACCGATTCTTTTCCCGGTTTACCTTAACTCCAAATGGCGGGGTTTACACTGTTAGTTACAGAGATCCCTATATAAAGAGCTCCTCCCCATTCATCTTCCTCACCCCTCAAATGAGTGAAGAAGAAGAAGAATAACTCCATTTCCTAGTGAGGTACAAATCAGAGCTCCGACTTGAGCATTTTCCTCAACCTTCGAGGGTGAATTTGGGTTCCCTGAAATCGAGAAGAAGTCTTGTACGTTGCTGCGACCTCTCTTCACCTCAAGGATCACCAGAGGAGCATCAATGAGCTCACACAGTATCGTCACTCCGACGGTCGCAAAGTAGCCGAATCCTTCGAGCTGAATTCTAGTCACCCCCGATCTCATACAACTTGGTTGTCCCTCCCCCAACTCTCCTCAACCAACCCTCAACCTCCTTGAACCCTTGAGGTAAGCCAATTCAGCCTCCTTTCGCCAAAATATTGGAGTTACAGGACATATAATGTGAAATATTCTCTCATAAAATTCTCATTGCTCAGGCTACCAATTGACACGCAATTTGATCCTAAGATGATCTCACGATGAGCACTAGCCACTCATACTCAGAGTTGCGACAATCGTCCATCTGCCGGTAAGTAAACGAAGCTTTCTCTCTCTAGAAACGTTTTTCGGTGAAGCTCTATTTGAGCTCAATTTTGAGCAAATTGAGGTCATTCAAAGCTTAGTATCCTTGTAATTAGATGGGCGAGATGATTATAATCATGCTATGGGGAAATTAACACGAGTTAAGCTCTCAATTTGATGAATCAAGAATTCGAGGCCAATATACAAGTTTTGATAAAATTGGGAAATTTGGGGATTTTAAAAAATTTGGGGGATTTTTTTTCCAAATTAAGATCAATTGAGGGTCAATTGGTGATTAAGAAGAAATTAAGGACTTAGTTATAATTAAAAATAATTTTGAGGAATTTAATTGTAATCTAAAGTATTTATTAGGATTTATTTGCAATTCAAATAATTTTATTTTGATAAAATTATATAATTGGTGTAATTGTAAATAAAGTAAATTTATGAATTTTGGTAATTAGATTGGAAGTTAATTGCCAATAGAATAAGCCTAGAGATTTCTATGCAATTAGGATGAAACATAAGGATTTAAGTTAAAATATTTTGATAATTAAATAATTTATTATCCGTGATAATATAGGTACGTACCAAGAGACCTCTACCTACAATTGTAACACTACACATGAACATCGGAAATTCACATGGGACGAATGAGACGTGAAATATGGGTGAGTGAGATTTTTGACATTGGGACCAGTTGGACCGATCATACACATAAGTAGGATCATACGTTACTTTGAAAATGGATTTCTAGAAATATAATTCCCTCACTATGTGAAACTACTTAAATATTTTGGGATTATAATTCTGATTAAAGCATGAAGCATGTTATTAGGACACCCCGGGACGGTGTATGGATATACCTCAGGGGTATGATCTAGTCTGACCGTCGATGCAGGATATAGGTGAGGCCTATGATCGATAGTGGTGGGCTAGATCTAGTCGTGTACAAAGTGGCCCCAAGACCATGGTTTTGAAAATGAAATGGGCCCAATGCCACATTTTGAAAATTCGTACGAGTGGGCCTAATGCCAATGGGAACGTGCTTAAACCCATAGACAAATTAAGATTTATAAGCCTATGAAAAAACTTTCATAAATGGTTAATTTGTGTGATTTAGCCATCGAGCCGAGGTTGGGTCATCGAATTCGTTGGGTTTGTAACACTAAAGATAAAGGTCTTAATTAAAATGACTTTTGATTGTGTATGCTGAGATATGGAACCAAGAGATGCATGTATAGGGTAGTGTTGGTTATAAGGGCTATTGGACAACAAATGTATTACAAGGGCAGAAACAATATTCCAGTATGTATCAAAACTCTAGGAGTTTCATGTAGATTGAGACCGGGTGGATAGAAGAGTGAGATCTCACCCCTACAATTGGGGATTTAGAGTATCAATAAGTTTGAGGGGATTGGCATTTGTGCTCATTCTGAGAATTGGTCAAGGTTGTATGCTTGCACCAATGTGGTAGAGGTTGTAGCCTCTCACTAAGGTGGACGACAAAGTCGTCCGGGCCACAATTGGAACAGTTGGGGACTGTTCTGTGAACGTATGATCCCTTTGATGATAAATGGTGTGTGCTTGATTGTTAAACCAAATACATGAAGGAGAAATGTAGAATTAACCCTTTTAATGATAAAAGGAGTGTGGGGGATTAATTACCCAAAAATGTGCATGGAGATATAATGTGAAAATTGAAAAAAAATCCCTTACCCTTATTCCCTTTACTACCCACTCACTATGTTATGGAACTCCCCCTCTCTCCCTTAAACCCCTTTTAGGAAAATATGAAGAGGAATGCAAGAGAAGAGTATGTCCCTTGGTAAGCCTCATACAATAATCATGTTCTGGTATGTTTTATGAAAACACAAATTCCCATAAACTATTTAAAATATTTTTTAGGTTATGTCTGACTTATGCGGGTACCACAGTGGTTGTTATTTTGTATCGGGAGAAGTGACAAGTTGATCACGGGGTTCCAACAAAACTAGGTTGGGGCATGACAATGAAGTTGACATCTTCATATGTCCAGGGCTTCCAGATGGTGTGATAGTAGGCACCGGTGACGACCCCTACATTCGGAAATATTGAACGTATGCCTTCTTCAATTACATGGTTCTTTTCTTTCTCTTCTCCCTAACTAAGCTCACAATCCATAGTTTAAATGGATATCTAATCTTTCAATTTGCTTACTAACATACACGGAGGAACCCATTCCATCATATAACACTAATGTAAATCATGAATTCAATAAATAATAAAACTAGATAAGAGAACCAGAAAATTTTGAACAAAACTAAGGTTCAAACTAAATTGAAACTAAAAAGAGAAATTAAATAAAATCCAAAGTGAACCAAGTGAGATTTAAATTATCACAAATTTTAAGAGAATTAATCTAATTGGAAAATGAAAATGAGAACTGAGCCGTAAAATAGTGAACTAGAATTGAACCCGATTAATCCAGATTGAACCAATTGGAACCAATTCAAAGATAACTTTTTGGGGTGACCCAAAAATGGAAAATTGGTATATTAAGGTCACCGCCATATAGAAAATGAATTTATGAACTTATAATTTTTATAAAACAGGTCGAATTATGTTTGGACCGATCGATTTTTTATTTTGGGTCACCGAACCTGGTCTAATTGAACCGGTCAATAGTCCAGCCAAGTCAATGGATTGCTTGCCAAGTTAGCACCTCAGCACATGTGACCAATCCACGCATGACGCGTGGCGAGCACACTCAGTTAGCTGATAGATCAATGCTTGGAAGTGCTAACCAATCAGAGCGCAACATGTGCCTCCAATCAACGGTTAGTTGGACTGACCAATCAGAGAGTGACATGTGTCTAAAGTCAATGGTCGACTTACAGAATTCTACGTTAGTGGGATTGACCAATTAGAAGGTGACTTGTTGCAAGTAGGCCAAGTCAATAACTAACTCGGACATTAGAGAAATACTAACTAATCAATGAATGACACGTGACAATGCCACATTAGAAATCCCTAGCCAATCTTGAGAGGACATGTGGCATTTGATGGGGAATTTAACTTAATTAAATTAGCTAATTAGAGGATGCCATGTGGCAAAGTCTTAACGGTCGTTTGATGGTCAAATTCGGTCAACTACTAGGATGGATTAAATGACTAATGAGAGGTTGCCACGTGTCATGTGAGGCAGTCAATGAATCACATTTACACATAATCATGCACCACACTTGTAATTCCAACCAATCATAGTGTGTCATATGGTAGCTCACACGTGCAAACTAGAGCGTTGACAATAACCCTTTTCTTAACCTCATATCACCAATTATGCTTCCTTGGAATCATGAGGAAGTCCTTTATCCACTGACATACTCCGTTTAGCTCGAGAGTTACTAGAGAAGCACCGACAAGCTTGCACAGTAACCTTTCTCTAATGCTCGAACACTCACTGGAAAATTCAACCCCAATTGACCTATTGCGGCCGAGCCAACCTTCCCCCGACTATAATGTAAATAACGGTTCTAGAAAGCCACCTTCATGATCTCTTATTCTTTTATTCATAGTTGATGATATCTCAAATATAGGTCAATAGTGGAGAAGTAGAAGGCTCCCAACAATTGGTCAAATAGATAATCTATTCTAGGAATGGGATATTTGTTCCTTGTAGTTGTCGAATTTAGTTATTGGTAGTCCACACAAAATCTCATGCTTTCATCTTTCTTCTTTACAAATAAAATAGGGGCACCCTAGGGAGAGTGACTTGGGTTTATAAAAACCTTCTCCAATAATTCATCCAATTGCTCCTTCAACTCTCTAAGCTCAATAGGTGTCACCCGGTATGGAGCCTGTAAAATCGGATGTGTCCCTAGAATGATATCGATCACGAAGTTAAACTATAGGTTCGATAGAAGTCTAGTAGCTCTTCTATAAATATATCAGGTAATTTGCCCCCCCCCCCCCCCAACTTGTACATCCTTTTATGAGCGGTCCTCCATTTGTGTACTGGTGACACGCGCCAAGAATGACATGCACCCTTTTCTAATCATCTCTTGCTCTTTGATACTTGAGATTATATGTGGTCGACTTTTGCCCCTCTCCTCAAAATATGTTCACGATTGTGTTCGAGATCTGGAATGTCACTTCTTTCCTTTGACAATCCACCTTGGCATGGTTCCTTGCCAGCCAGTGCATCTATAGAATAATGTCTACATCCTCCAAGTGTAAGGGTATCAAGTCTACTTTGAGTGTATTTTCCCATATCTACACATGCTCGTAGTAAGACATTTCTTGTCAGCCCTTCATCGAAGAATGTGTGGATTATGATTTATGTCCTCAATGGGGATATGGTTAATGGTGTCCTACTTGTCATTTCTTCTCTTAAGTAAGATCGATCCACTACGAAATTGATAAGCATGAAGGCTTCTATTCAACCTATTTTTAAACATCCTGTATTTACAAAGAATTTTTTTTCATATTAACTCCTTGTTAAAAACAACCTTTCTATATAACTATCATGGCATATATATCTTAAATAGAGTCCAACTCTATTTTACAAATAAAAAGGGTGATATCACTTCGCCATTTTCCAAAAGTAGACAAATGAAGTTCTAAGTCAAGGGTTTTAGGATGTACCCGCTACAACATTAGTGTCTGCCTAAGTGGCCCCTTGAGGTAGGTTGTAGACACGAGTTGGAATCATGGATGGGACTGAGGAAGCTCCGGGTCCATCGTTTCTCACCCTACTACTTGCTACTATGTTGCTCCCTCCATCGAACCCTTGACTCAATGGGTGTCAGGCCGCAGATGCCATTGTCGGAATTGTCTAATGGTTATCATTAGGGCAATTGCAAATCATAAGTACTGGTTATTTACACTTATAGAAAATAATGCCCCAATAGGGTCCTCGATGTGCTACTCTACATGTCTTATAGTGTGTCGGTGCAAATTGTGTGTTGGCATTACTCTTGGTGCTGCTCAGACAAGAAGGCCCTACACTGCTCGTTGATCATCTGCCTAGATAGGGTTTCTTCCCCATTGTCATGAAAATATGGCTAAATTGATTCTCGTACTCGATCATCGATCTTATACCCTATGAGAACTACAAGAATTGCTACTTCTTTTCATTCATCATGTATGTAGAGGGGCACTACTTAGTAAATCAGTTCTCAAATTCAACCCAGTTTGATGGAGAGGGAGACATGGCTCGAATGTTCAGCCACTACATATTTGTGTTCTCCTCCAAGAAGAATTCCACCATGGTCACCTATTCTACCATGGGTACCTTTACTATGTTCATCATCATTTTAGCATTCCACAACTAGTCCATGGCCACCACCATGTCCTTCTCGCCCAAGAACATCTTACACCCCACTTGTCTGAGGGCTTTTAGATACTTCGGGATGTCAAAGTCATGTGTATCCTTCTAGGGCGGTGGCACTCCTTGGGGTGGGGTAACCTCATGTTCCCTTGTCTCATCTAGTTTGGCAAGGACAAATTCTCTTTCTAACCTAGAATTCATCCCTAGGGCCCTCATGATGTCCAAATAAGCTCGTATGTAGTTTGGGATCATGGCAAGTGCACGGAAGCCTTTAGTAGAAGCTCCCCTTATCTCACTTCCCATGTCTCTACGTACTAGTCCCTCAACCAACTCATCGATGTGTTCCTCTAGGGGCTCTTGATTTATCTCAAAAGAGTAAATCTGTAGTCTCCTCGCAATCATATCAACACAAGAATGAATTACCACCCGTTAGAATACACCGAACTCTTGTCACTTTAATATTATAAATGAAGAACTTGTCGCTTCTAATCTCATTTTATCCAACCATCCCAAAATCGCTTGTTTCCAAAATACCATGTTTTGAAAATTTGTGCCCTAATACCACTAAATTTGTCCCGCCCTGATCTGATTTCCAATGTTGGGGTCCAGTGACAACCCGCCACGTTCCCTTAATTCTACAATGGCAGGTACTTTCACCAAAATAGTATCGACAAGACCAAAACTCAAAATAAAATATTTACAAATTTTAAAAAATTTTAAAATTATTCTTTCATAAAGTAGTGCACCCAAAAGTTCATACAAAATTCCAGGAAATATAGGAACTGATAAGTATAAACTTAAGCAATTGTGTGTCCCCTTCGAGATTCATACCTCAATTTACGTGTGCGATAGAGTGATGTTTTGGATTTGTGCATTCACCTATAAAGGTTTTGGGGAGGAGGTGAGCTCACAGGTAAATGATTGAGTTTGTCGACGCTAGGTTACTACATGTCTTACAACCCTGACCTTTACTCAAAATATCTAACATGTATGTTCTTAATATTATCAACTTACTATCAGTAAAATTTTCATAGTGATAATTTCATCTTTTAACATTTAGACTTATCAATTTCTATAGGGAAACACAGTTCCCATTTCTTATGTCAACCAAGCAACCATGCATAGCATCATCATATACTCAATCATGGTTGCATATGCATAGTCATGTTCCTTATGATTTCACACATGAGAACTCAAGGCTACTAGGGGTATGTGCACTATTTTTCGCAATCCCAAAGCACATCCTATGATTATCCTCCCTCAAATAGTGATGTTGATAATGTGTAATTGAATATCTTTCAAACTTATGACCATTTCAATCTAACATAATCAAAAGTACACCTAGACTCCATCATACATCTCCATGTGGGTCCATGGAAAGATATGAAAGTTATTACTCTCCCCCTTATAACTCCACTTTCAGTCTTCCCTATAGGCTGACACCACCTCCTCCTGTACTAGGTGTCATATCGATGCACTAACACATCCACCCAATCATACAAATCAGAAGAACTTTATCAAGCATGCATACGCTCAACATGCACCCTTGCTTCTAGTTTCCTGAACATCATGTATAAAACATGTGGGACTTAGCCCCCTTTTCATTTAACAACAATTATGGCCCTCAACCCTATTCTCTTCTTCTTATTAAGTTTGGCTTAAGCCTCTTTCCTATTGTGCAAAGCAATGTGGATCTTAGCCATGTTTTCTCTAATAACCCTAAATGTGAGTTCTTAATCAATTTCTTCACAGGAGTATATTTCCATTTGGATCACCTTTATGGCCTCTTCATTAAGATTTTTAGTCATGCTCTTATATATGTATATTCATGTAAAACTTGTAAAGAACCATGATTGGTCCAACAGGACTCGCTGTCTATGAACTCACTCATCGTTTTATCTAGGTTTTCTTCGCCCCCCGGGGGTTTTTCAACTATCTCGTATTGAGTAAATCTCTCGTATAACTTGCATCAGTTTTCATTACAATTACCAAATAATATTTAAGAGATTAGAATTGGTTCTAATTCTAGTACCATTCCGTAATTTTCTAAAAATTATGGTTTTGTCCCTCAGGTCGGGTTCACTCGATTCATGTATCGACTAATCCATTTATATGACCTATCTCCACATTATTCAATATTTCTATACATTTCCCCCACTATTTGGTCATATTTATTCTTACGCTCCATAGTATTTCAAGTTTTTTACTAGAAACTTAAATTTAATTTCTTTTCATTTTAATCTTTAAACTTTCTAAAATTATCATATTGTCTTGACACTTTTCTTTTATCCTTTTTGAAGACCCCAACTCTTCAATAACTTCATTTCAGCCCCCCTAGCCTCCTATGTTATCATTTGTGTACTCAAATTATTAGAAATTTCCTTTTTGGCCCAAACATTACAATATTTACTATTTTGCCCATAAACTTTTCCAAAAGCTTCATTTAGGTCCCTAGCCTCTTTCATGCTACTATTTTGGATCCCTAGGTTTCCTCAACCTTCATTTTAGGTTCTTATATTTCTATTAATTCTCATTTGGTGCCCATTCATCAGAAATTTTATTTAGACTACCATACTTTTCAAAATTTACATTTTAGACCTCTAAATTTATTTTCCTTAAAACACATCCATAATATTTTCAAAAATCCTTTATAAGCCCCACATCTAATTTTCTAGGTCCCCATGGTTACTTTCTAGTTAGACTCGGTCGAAATAGTGTCGTTTTGGCTGTGATCATGCCTTCGCCAAAAAACTTACTCATTTCGGAAAAATGATGGGAACTCACTGGCGACGGCAAGCCAGTTGTAAGCGTGAGTGGGGTTGGAAAGCTAACTTCCTTTAATGTTTGTGGCATCTTAAACCACCCCTAAATTATGAAATGAGTCTCCTAAAAATGTGATTTATAGAGGATATTTAAGACAGGGATGCCACCAGAGGTTCTAAGACTTTTTACAACCACGAGGCTTACCTTTAGCTCAAATGGTTAGTGGTGTTAACTAAAGGGGAATAGGTGTAGTCCTTAGAATTAATTTGTTCCATGATTTGCATCTGAAATATTGGGGTAAGCTCGAAAAGTTATTACTATATTTTTAGTCGAGGGATCAGTATTACTATTTGATCTACCGGACGTCAATAGGAGGCACATCAGTATTGGGGAGGTGGAATTTGAAAGTTGGCTTCCACATATCTCAAATGCCATCAAAATCACTGATTTTGGTGGTCTAAATCGAAAGTTATCTCTTCTCAAATTGAGGATGTCGAAAAACTAAGTGAGATGGCTTTCATAGAGAATTATAGTGGTCAGTTGATAGGAGTGGGGTCAAGACTTATATAGCCAGCTCGGGGGACCAACGGTCTATCACCCCATGTCCATAGCTCGTCGAATTGGACACCATAGGCCTCACTTTCTATTTAATTATCCTTGTGGGCAGGATGTTGGAAATCGTACAAAAATTGAGTCACTATGCGGGTTTCAAGTCGAATCTTAGTTCTAAGTCAAGCAAAGAAGACAACACGCACATGTGAGTGTGGCGCATATCGTGTGATCAGCGTGCATGTCGACCGGTTCACACTGTAGTAAACCAGTTTTCATCGAATAAATCAATCGGTTTGGCCTATTTCAGTCATTTCTTGGCCCGTTCACATCAAATATGGTCGATTTTGGATGTAATTTATTTTTCTAAAATTTTCTTATTCAACTTCCTACGAATGGAGCTCAAGAATTTCTATTTTCAGATTTATATAACCCCTTCTGAAAATTTGGGGTTTTTATGCTCTGAGCCAATTTGATTGATTTTGGTCATTATCTAGTTGGTTCGATTGATTTTAGTTGATGTCTAGTCGGTTCACCTCCAATTTATCTAGTTCTTGGCCCAATTTATTTTTTCTAAAAATTCTTTTTTCAATTCTATATTAATTGGGCTAAGAAGTATTATTTTCTAAAAAAACATGGGATAAACAAGTACTGGATAAAATGGTTAGTGGGATTTTCTAATGGCGAGTCCTATTGTACCTATAGTAGTTCTTTATAGTTTTCTATAAATGAGTATGTGTGCATTTTTTAAGATTACTATGAAAATGTCATGGAGTCAAAGTACATGAAATTTATATGGTATTAAGAAAATGGACTAAGAACCCATCATTAAGACCTGCGTGTAATGTAAAGAAGGTTGAGACCTAAATCGAAAGTAGAAGTAGGGTTGAGGCCATGACTACTAAAATGAAAATGAGGATAGGCTCACACATGCTTTACCAAGCAAGTGTTTAAGAATAGAGTAACGAGGGGTCGATCGATTAGTAAATCAAACACCATGATTTCTTAATTTATGCACATATCGATTTGAAAAGGCATTTTAAGAACCGAGATAGAGAGGTCCAAATAGAAAACTGAGCACCGGGAATTAAGAATGAGAAATATGTTGTATTGTGAAATGTGTTTAAGAACACGAGTAGCGGGGTTGATTGGATAACAAATCGAACCCCTAAATATTAATGTTTAAGATGCATATAACATGAGGGTTTGAAGCTCTATATGACATGACAAGTGGAGGTGGTCAGGTGAGAACCATGCTCCAAGGAAATTAACACATGTTATGTGCAATGCATCCATAATTAGCATTATGTAGTGGGGTCGGCCAGTATAGGGTTGGACCTCATGAAAAAAAACTTGTCATACTTATGAAGTAATGCATATATAGTTGTGTTAAATGTATAATATTATGTTATGGGGAGACGGTCGAGTAAGAATCGGGCTTTGAGGAAATCATTGTGTTTATGTTTAATAAATGATAACATGAGAAGTAGAGACGATCGTGCTCCAAGAACAAACATTGTTTTGTATTTTCTATAAGTTAATGAGTATTGATTGGTATATACCTATGATTATGGGATTGACGGAGATCATACTGTATCAAGTTTCATCGATTACGGGGAATTTCCAGTATACCACGAACCTTTGCATGGATGGTGAGAAATGTAGGTATGATGATGCCCTTGCATGGATGGTGGGGATGCAGGATATAGACTATACCAAGTTACATGGATGGTGGAGAATATCAATATAAACATACTTTTCATGTAGGACAAAAATGTAAGTATGTGGATATGCTAGGTTACAACCTCAATATCCTTATTGGTGCACAAACTGTATAGTAATGGGTGACCGCGGGCACACGGCTCACATAAGCTCATATCATCATGTATAGCATTCTGGCATGATATGATAATGTGAATTGTAATATATGCATTTATGTCATTAATTGATTGATGAATGATGGGTGGTGCCCCCACAAAGATACAAATGTTTGTAAAAACCCTAAAGCATTAGCCATAAGGGTCGAAAAACCTTGGAAATAACCAACTATAAAATTGTATAAAGAAAATATCCATGTACACATATTTTAGTAAAGTTTGTGATCATGAGCCATGTAGTGGCTAGATGTTAGTAAAATTATTCACTAAGTTGTTATCTCACCCCATTCCCAAAATAATTTAAAGTGAGAGAAGGAGCATGTGAAATTACAAGTTCGGGATGTCGCCTCCAATGCTAGCATATCTCAAGGTATTGAACTCAGAGTGTGCACACGAATATTAATATTTTGATTATTAGTTACTATATTTCCATGATTATTTTGTAAGATTTTGGGCACACCTTTATATTTAAATAAAGTTTAAATTCTTACTAAAATATATATATATTTTTTATTTTTAGTATTGGTAATGTCAGTATAATTTTGGTGAAAATACCCATAATAATAGTATCGAATGAACATGAAGTTTGGAGAAGCATCTTTTGTCAGCAATGATCCCGTATCAAATGGTTAATAGAGGGAGCGAAATACCAAGTTTTCAATCATATTGAAAGAATTATGAATAATGATGGAGTGTGGTTAATGGAAAAAGCTCACATCACACATTATTTTTACAAGTTCTTTGGAACATTGTATATGGTTGGCAGCCATGGTAATATGGATTTAAGCTTGCAGGTTATGCAAAGAATAGTTACCGAAGAAATGGATTCCAGCCTTATTGGTGGAGATTGATACGAAGAAATTAAGGCGGTGACTTTCTAATTAGGGACACAAAAGGCAACAGGCTTGATGGATTCAATGGGATCTTTTATCAATATTAATGGTTCTCCTTTTGAAGGTAACAATTCATATCTCATTTTCGTCTCATTTTCCTAATTTATTATGCAAAGTCATAGCAAAAGTCTTAATCAATCGACTTAAATCGTACATGGACATGTTAATGTCTACTAACAGAGTCTTTGTTCCATGTAGGGTAGGTAATCCACCACTATCTCTATGGCACATAAGTATTTTTTGTTCCATGTAGGGTAGATAATCCACGACATCTCTATGGCGCATAAGTATTTTCATTTTCTAGATTCTAAAAAAAAGGAAAGAGGGGCTGGTGTGGTATCAAACTAAATATGTGGAGGGTATATAATAGAGTGGAGTGAAAGTATATAAAGAGATTACTACAAAATATTGAGTTTCATACAAATTTTATTGTTTTGATCATGTTTTGTGTCTCATCAGTTTCTTACAGGCTAATAATAAATGAATTCATATTAGTAACTATCCAGCCACAAGGACTACGACAGGGATATCATCTCTATCTCCATTTATTTTTGTATTATTAGCAAATTCACTATCTAGGAATATCATGGATGCATGTTAGTCCAACAAGTTAGTTGGTCTTAAGATGGCTAAAGCATGTTGTGTAACATTTTTTTCTTTGGGGACGATGCACTATTTTTCATATAGCTATTGTCTCTAATAATCAAAGATTTAAATTATTGTTGCAGCAATATTGCATTGCCTGAGGCCAAGAAATTAATATTGGAAAATCTTCTGTTTACTTTAGTAACAATGTTAACAATCATATTAAGAATGCTATTATGTCTTCTTTGCAGATAGCTAGAGGGAGATCAAACAAATATTTAGGCCTTTATGCTCAATCGGGAAGAAATAAGACACACAATACAAAGTCTAACGGAGAAGATAAAGCGAAAACTATAAGGGTAAAAAACATCATATTTGACTCATAGTGGGAGTTATAAATTTCATTTCATTCTACTTCTCTTGTAGGGTTGGTGCAACAACATTTCTAGTTTGGTAGCAAGATTTTGGTTGAGGTAGCAATGGGAGGCAAAGAAGTATTTGCTATGGAGGGACCTTTTCAACAAAGGCATGTTAGGCACGTTCAAGATGGAGTAATAAGGGTGTGGGAAGATAAGTGTATACCCTCTCTAGAGGGGCATTCTCTTAGCCTCCCAAAGAAGCACACTAGTCATTAGCACTTGTGTGTCTACTTTCTCATTAACAACAGAACTAGAGCGTGGAACCTTGAGAATATACAACACCACATTTCCGAAGATGAGATAGAAGCGATTAAACTCATCCCTATTACTCAGATATCAACGGAAAACATATTAATTTGGTCGGGAGAATGAAATGGTAATGTAACAGTTAAATTAGCTTATGATTTCTTAAGATCTAAAAGAGGCGGTCCCTCTATGTATGTTCCTCCTCTTTTAGTATTGTTAGGAAAGTATGGACTAGTATTTGAAAGATTAGTATGAATCAAAGGTTGGGAACTTTATTTAACGTGTTTGTTCAAATACTCTATCAGTTAGTGGTAACTTAAGTAGAATATGCATAGTCAATGGTGTTGAATATTTTTTATGAACTACTGATCTTATTTTATTGCATTGTTCTTGGACATACTTAATTTGGTTTGCTAGTTGTGGACTAAAAATAGATGATAGTTTTGTCTTGTCATTTACTAAGTAGAATAGCATATACTAATTGAAATATTTGGAACGTCAAGAACAAAGCCAAGCCCTTTTTGAAGCTGTTAATCCTGATTTAGAAGATACTATTAATAAAATACGCATATTTTGCTCTGAGTATGAACTGTGAGTCAAACAATGTTTAAGATGAATGCATCACCTAGTATACCATAGTATATTTTGTCACCAAAAGACAACATTTATATTAGTTGTGATGGTGCTTTTAAAGGATCTTCTAGTTGTGTAGGGGTGAGCTTTTTCGCACGTTGTAGGACACGAACTAGGAAGGGGAGGAGCTTAATTCAGGTGTAGCTCGCTTTGGAAGATTAAGAATATATAAAGAGATGAAGTATGCTCCTACGTAAGGATGAACACTATGAGCACTTCAATTTTTTATTTAAACTCTGGACAATCCAAAATTACTTAAAATCTCTACCTGAATTTACTTCTTTTCATGTTTGTATGCGCAATCAAAAGAATTGCATTTTGTAACTTTTAGTTTTACTTCTGAAATAGAGTTTGGGCTATTATTGATTAGTACCAATAATTCAATATTTATAAAATACCCCCCCAATAACATCTAATTTATTAAAATTAATCAAATTATAATAAAAATAACATAACTTCTAATATTATAGCTAAAATACTTTTATTAATTTATATGACAACTTAAAAGGAATAGATTCATTAATATATCGATCTTCCCACTTTGGTACGATAAAGATAAGAAGAAATAAGCAACATTAAAATTATTTTTGGAGAGAGAGATTTAGGGTAATAGTTTGAAGATTTTGAATAATCACTCGTTTAATGATATAAAATAAAACGAAGCAATTTAAATGGTGGAGAATTACACTATACTTCTCCAAACTTCATTTACACTATTATTTAATATCTCTAATTTTGGGACTATTTAGAGAAGTTGTTTAATTTATTAAATAAATCGATTTAATACTCTTATTTATTTATTTTTATTTATATATAATTTAAATGAATTTATATATTAATAATATTTAATATAAAATTATATAGTAAAAATATTATAAATAAAAAATTAACTTGTAAAAAAAATATAATATAATTTATTATATATTTTTTATTATAATTAAAATATATATTAATTATTATATAATAATTATTAATTTTTTATTATGATAAGTTAATTATTTTATATAATATGGTATTTTAGTATATAGTATATTTAATATAATTTAATTATATATAATAAGTAATAAATTATTTAATTTAATTAAAATTATAATATTTTTAATTTTTTAATTAATAAATTAATAAATTTTCACCTTATTATATCTCAATTTAAATTATAAATTATTAAAAAATTTTAAAATATTAAAATCAATCAAATTTCACTCCAAATAACTGAGAGTTCAAATTTTTACAAACTATTTAATACAAAAATAGCCTAATAGGTAATAGTATAACCTAATAGAATTGATTACGTAAGTTGCCCGCTCACATATTGTATAACAGGGATCAATTATAATCTACATAGCCGTCTTTGTAATAAAAAGAATATTCAGGAGCCAAGAGCCAAAACCGAATTGCCCTCGCCTATAATGTGCATGCGTCAATTGCGCATTTCGTTGGGACAACTCACACCGATTTTATGGAGCCCTTTAAGATCGGACTGTGCATCATGGGTCCGTACCCATTACAAGCAGGCCCAACTATGGGCCCACTACTACTAAAAGGATAAACAATTTATGGGAGTGGAAAAAATAATTTAAATTTCCTTTCGTGGATTGACCATGGCGAAAGTATTGCTATAGCCACAGCCTACTTTCAGATAGATTAAGCATAACGAGTAAGATCGAAAATGGATCGTGACATATAAGTACACATTCGTGAAAGCTGAACATAAAAATCTTTCTACTGGTTCTTTGGGTACATTTCTCAGCATTTATATAGGAGAAAATAGCCGATTTGCTTACCACCCAACCACAACAGTTGGGAGAATTTTCAAAGTTTGAAGCAAAATGGGTGCAGTATAGGGAGAAGAAAAAAACAGCTGTACCCTCTAACTCTGACTGGAACTTCGGGATAGAAAATTTATTAGACAAAACCTGTTGTGGAAGAGGAGACAGGGATTCATGGGTCTTGGGATCTGTCCTTTACAGCCAATGCCGCAGCTCTGTACCATGAGGCTGCAGCCATAGCACCAGGGTCTGGGACTGAAATGAGGTTCTCAACCAATATATAAGATGCACGACCCGCCTGCATAAAATGAGTCATTTGAGGTACAGTGTTGTAACCCATATATGGGAACTTCAGCTGTTTGGAATAAGATATGAGTCTTGTTTGTGGATTATAAATTAGAGGGAAATGAAGATAACGCGAATGAACAATTCCAGCAATAGAATGTTACAACCTCTGAAATCTAATGTATTTTACAAATGAGGGAATAAAGTATTACCAGTGCCTGCATCTTCTTGGTTGCCTCAGCCCCTGCCAATGCTGCTTCAGATGAGAGGACGAATGCAGTAACAGGATCGACCCCACCATCTAATCGCTGTTCAAGTGCAAACCTTTATTTGAGGACCATGTCACAGACAACAAAGGAGATGCCAACAGAACAAATGTCATTAGCTATTAACCTCCTTAAGCACTGAGCATGCTGGAATCAGAGAATCTAACATTGTTCTGTAACCAGCACTTGCTCCTCCATATTTACTAACAGCAGAAATTGCAGATTCAAGAGCTTCAGCCCCTGCACAAAAAATGTTCTATGTGGTCGTTTATTTCTATGACAGTAGAGATGCAACTTTTGACTGCCAAAGGACATATGGGTAGATTTTTATCATGTTTCTTTATTTATTAATGAAACATACAGAGACATCCTGAAAGAAATTAAGTAGAGAAAGCAGCCCTGACATTGTCTAGCTGTGATCACGGTCTCGTTGTCGGTCTTCAGGCTTGAGTAGGCAGCCTTGCACAGTATATTGTATCTATTCACAGAAAGAACTGTCAATATACAATACTTTCACCACAATTTGAAGAAAATGTGTACAGATAAATTTTAGAAAAAAAAAGCACCGGAAAAAAGAAAGTTGCTATATTGTACATGATTCCACTAGTTCCACCCATGGCACGTCGAATAGAATTTCCAATTTCATTCACTGTTTCAGCAGCACTGTTAAGAGGATAACTGGAAGAAGAAAATGGAGAATATCAATAGTTAAGTTAAAATGCAGTATATTAAATCCTACCAAATGTTAGACTACATTGTTTGTCCTGCTGAAGATGCATAAATCATCCAATATAAAATGGCAACAAAAAAGAATTTTCAAGAGCTTCCTAGCATTGCACTCACTTTGTTTTCAGGTCCTCAAGAATAGCAGTTGCACCTTTATACATCTACAGAACAAGGATAAATTGTGAAATAAAATATTCTCCAGCAATGCTATGATTGATATGAACAAAGAAAAACAAAGGAGATTTTTTTCTTATGTTCATCCCAATGCAGCACACAAAGAAACTCACCGTCGAACCACAATCCCCATCACCAGCCTTGGAATCCCATTCATTCAAACTATCTTTGAGATTGATGATCTCACGGGCAGCTGCTTCAATTGCAGCCTCGAGGACAAGGCCACGTTGGCTCAACTTTGGTGGCCGACCAAGTAACTGGTCAGCATAAGTAGTTGATCAATGAGGATGATGCGTACCAGAATACAAAGCTAAATTTCCTCAGAAGAAAAAAATCTATAGCGGAAAGAAACTTAATTATGAAGAAAATGAACTTTAATACATTTTGACATTGAGAAACTCAGATTTGATAGAGATAAATAAAATCAGGATAATCTTTAAAACTGCTGCAGTTTTCTTGTAGGCATATAATTTTGACGAAGAAATATGAAGTAAAGTATACCTCATGGCTCTCTTTTAGGCACGAGGAAGGTAATGGAATAGGAACCTTAGGAGAGATATGATTACCTGCAAATTAAATTTCATTTTAGTTATACAACTATATTCACACTCACGATCTATTTCCCTTCTAGAACAGAAAAAGCTATGAAATGAAACTGGACTAAATTTGTGTTGCTGCTACTGTTTATGAGATAAAAGGATTAACTTGACCACGAACATTACAAAATACCATGTTATTCACTTTTCATATGAGAATAAATAATTGAATAGTATGCAATGATATCATCTGCAGTAAGTGCAGCTGAAGTTCTTATGAGATTGATCTTTCTTTCTTCACTTGAGCAGAAGGTTAACATTCAGATGAAGAATTGCACCAAAATACAGCTATCTGGTTTTCCTTGGTCTTTTTTACTTGGCAAACTCAGTAGCAGTAATTAAAGGAGCTTAACAGACAGGACAACAAACCATCAGCTCCAACAGGCCATGCAGGTGCCTTAGTTGTAGCATCTAACCGTTGCAATACTGACTGCTCTGTTTTCATGAGGGAGATTGAAAAACCTGAAAGGCAAATAATCAATGAAAAAGATTGAAGATAGTATAACTGGCAATGTATAATTGATGCCAATGTTATAATAATGGACCTGCCATATCAAGAGAGGTCATGAAGGACCCAGTGTATACTCTATCTATAGCAAGACCGTGTTCCAGCTGCAACTTCGCTACTGTGCTTCTGCATGCAATCATTAACTCCATGTTGGGAGTCCCACCTAACCTAAATCGTGATGTAAAAACAAAAATTACATAAA
The DNA here is from genome assembly GCA_030064425.1 of Trapa bicornis. Classification (NCBI taxonomy): domain Eukaryota; kingdom Viridiplantae; phylum Streptophyta; class Magnoliopsida; order Myrtales; family Lythraceae; genus Trapa; species Trapa bicornis. The sequence goes on along the minus strand of CM057760.1, from coordinate 16,134,176 downwards.
CACTGCTTCTAGTTATCCATGTATGAATGTCATAGACAACAGAAATTCTGACATACCCATTTATCATAACTGCCACTCTATCACCTCTGGTGATTGGAACATATTTTGTGTCCTGGAGATAAGCCATGCAATGAAGGGACAATTTTTAGATGACAAGAAAATCCTTCAAATGAGCCCAAGGGATATTTATCAGATGTTTGCTTGATAAGAAGAAGAATCACAAAGACACCAAAGGAGTAGGTAAACTCTTACTGATGATAGGATCTGGTTCAGAACATGAGAAACCACAATGTCCACAGGCTGAAGATCAGCCACAACAGCTCCAGGTTCACCATGCTTAAAAAACGAATGAAAGAAGTAAAAAAATGCAGTTCTGGGAATAAAACATGGCAAATATTTAATTAGATACAAAAGACTGAAATAAAAGCATATGATGGATGGATGGTTTTCCTAACAAACTGGGTAAATGAAACATGCAGTCAACACCAAGGGTCGTGGTGACAGACAAAACCATGAATAATTAAAAGAGAAGAAGAATGAATGAACAAAACTGTTGCATTGGTATTGCAATTGATGCCCCTGTATATTCTAAATACTTGTGTTTGTCCATGGAGATTAATGGCCAATTAATGTCCCAATGGTTACACAAAATAATATATATGTCATCACTTACTATTCCAAGACCAAGTTCCATTTTTCCTGGGCCCAACCTATCAGATGTGACCTGACCAGGTAGAGTGCACACAGATAGGGCAACACCCATGGTACCAATCATTTCAGAGGCATGTGTAGCTTCTGCTGCAACAGCAGCAAGAGAAAGCCCAGCTTCCGCAGCTGCTCCAGCAACCTTATAATAATTTACATGGATAGCTTAGTCTAGGAGCATTAGCAATTTGGATCTAGGGGCAAGAAGTATGAAAGAAGAAAATGAAGAATGCCTGAAAAATATCAACCTGCAGAAAAATGAATCTAGAAACTTCTGATTGCTTGACACATCTAGAAGATAAAATGTTCCCTTGGGAAAAATCTACTTCTGTTTACAAGAATTAAAATCCACGAACTTGTGCCATTCTTTAATCTCTAGGAAATGCAAAGTGTAAGGAGATGACAGATCCCCCAGAAAATGAGAATACAGAAACCACAAGACACAGTCAAAAGTAGAATAAGTTACGCATGCCACATTGACACCACAAGCTACAAAAACAGAGACTTGGGGACTGAGAGACCTTGTGAACAAAGATGGTCCCTGCCAAACCTCTCCTTCCAGCAATGCCTCGACGAGGAGGTAAAGCACAATCATCTCCAACGATGACAGTCTGCAGAGGGACATGAAATGGCTCAACTTCATATGCAATTAAGTTCAAGAAGCTTCCTTGAGCAACAAAGTGAGATACAAATACCTCAACCATGTAGCCTTCAGACTTTGCTTGCTCAGCAGCAAGACCAAAATTCAAGCGGTCACCAGTATAGTTCTGCAATCAATCCACTTATTCAGTTATCAAACTCCCATGTTGTAGTGCTTATGATATATCAAAAATTAGAAGAAACCGTTCTAGTACAAAAGCCATTACTGACTAATGCAAATTCCACAAGTAAAAATAAACAAGCCATCTACTATTTTTCCCATTGTTTTGCTTATTATTATGGAAAGAAAATAACATGCCAAGCAATTTAAGCTGTGAAGCACCCACCTTGATGATGAGGAGACATCCCATGGGCCCAGTGACAGCACGGATGCCCTAAAATAAGAATATGAACGAGCAATAGACAAAAATTATTATTTCAGAAAATGATCATTTACAATGACAACTCAATTATAAGGCATGTCCTAAGAGAACACACAGCTAAGATTGCATCAACAGTAGGTGAGGCAAAAACATCTCCACATATTGCAGCTGTAAGCATTCCTTCTCCAACAAAACCTGCATGAGTAGGCTCATGTCCACTGCCCCCACCTAAGACAAAAGGGGCATAAGTAAACATAGGTCACTGCAATTATCTTACAGTTCGTCAAATTGAGACACAAGATGTTCATGAAGCAGCAAACAGTTTAGAGTTTTATATTCTTTTCAAAACCAAAATCAAAGATATTGGCATGGAACATGAATAAAACTACATTTTATTTGGTTGAGAACCTGATATAACAGCAACTTTGTTATAAGTAGGACCTGAAGCATCAGAACGCAGCACAACCTTCACCTGAATTATCATTGACAAATAGAACATGAGCACACTACCTTTTCTTTTTTTCCCCCTTCATAATACTAATTAGATAACCACTTCCTATAACAAAAGGGTCATTCCTTACCTCGGGGAAGCCATCCAAATACTGAAGCCCAGGATAAGTTTCAACAAGACCCTCGATGAACTCAGTCACAACCGCTACAAAGGAACCAAAGAAAACTATGCATAATTCAGAAATGAAAGTAATGCGTTAATAATTTTCAGGCGCTCCCAATTACTAGAAGAATCTCCCAATGTAAACTCGCCAATCCGCCACTTGATTACAGAATAAGAATCCGATTATCATATTGACAACCACAAATGCACACGATTACACAAGGAGATTGAGAAACAAAAAAACTCAATAAACGGACTCCCCAAAGTTCAACGGAAGTAACAAAAAGTTATGGGGATGGGAGCGGAGAAGAAAGGGAAAAAAAGAGTGAACCATCTGGGCTGTTGATTAGCTTCTTTCCATGAGAAAGCATGACGGACGCAATTCGAGCTTCTTCCACCTAGAGAGAGAGAGAATTTTAGGGAAGCAAATGGGGATGACATACAATTTACAAAAGGTTCAAGGTCGGGCCGACAATTACTGGACCTTACTAGGTCCATACGCCTATGGGAAACAAAATTGACATGAAATAATATCATGTTAAATATATGGTCTCTTGCAGATGAAGTTAAATTTTTTAGTATATCTAAGAATAGAAAAAAGGGCTTCTCAAAATTATGAGTGAAACTATTGTATTAATATCGTGTAATAATACATTATATCTAGTTTAAATATAATATATTTAAAAAAATATAATTTTGGGATAAAAAATGAATAATACTTATGAGAAAGTCATTAATTATAAGATTTATTTAGCCTAAACACACTGAAGTTTAAAGTTTTAATGAGATATGTTGCATTTAAATTATCTTTAATTTATTTAAATATTTAATTTTTATTCCATAAAAATACAATAAATATATTTAAAAAAATTTAAAAAAATCACATAAGTCTTCCCAATAAACTATTTATGAAAAATGCACAATCCTATTATGTTCGAAAATTTTTTATCATTAAAAGTGTAATGCTTATACCTCATAGAACTACAAATAAATAATAACTTGTATTTTAACCTCATTTTTTTTCCATAAATTATATTGAAGACTTGATGTAATAATTTTTTAATCAAATTAGTTGATTTTTAATATGTTAGAATTGGAATGAATGATATTTCTAGTGATCCTTTAATGTATGGACCCGATCATAATCGTCATTTTTTTCTAATATTATGTTCATATGGCAAATCTAAAAAATCACGATTTAAAATAATTTTTGCATGTAATTTAACATAAAATTTATTTTTAAAATTAAATAGTCAAATCCACATAATTAAAACATATCTTGCACTTTAAAATACTATTCTTTTAAAAATTAATGTGATTATAGTCAAATTAACTTATCGCGAACTTATCATAGAGTACTCTATCAAATCCTTCTAGTGCAAGTAATATAGTGCCGAAAATAGGTTAGATAGAGTGATTAGTTATGAGGTTAAATAAATGAGACACTGATAAAGTTTCTAAAATAATTTTTAATTATAAAAATTATATAATTTTCTCATTTGAGTTTATTAATATAAATAAATCTCCATCCACACAAATAATTTATCATATCATAATAATAACTCATGCATTATTTTACAAATTTTATTGTTTTCACCAACACAATACACAGTGTTAGGATCACACTCTCATAATGGGTAACACCCCCTCTCTATAGTCATCTAGTGGAGTGTCAAACAAAGCTCCACTAGTACTCACTAAACCAAGTAGGAGGAGGAAACCCATTCGTATTTCCTAAGAAATGCATCACCGACACCTTAGATAAATACTATAACTATCTCCAATCACCACCTAGTCAAGAATAATGGACATCGTCATATAACTCACATGTCTTTTATATATATATATATATATATATATATAATAACAGCATACCTCTACATTATTTCACATCTCAGACATTATTTAGTACCTGACACTAATTTTTTGTATAGATATTTATCGATATCGTACTACATCCACCGCAAACACAAATAATACAAACTCGTCATAGAGGTTGACTTGCTATATCGTCAACCCCCAATATCATAATCACAAGATTGGGTGTAAGGATTGGTGTAAACCCCGTTTTCTTTTAATAAGAAATCCGAAATGGTGAATAGGAAATTTTTTTTTAAAAAATATGGTTCATAGTGATCCAAAATTAGTAAAAATAAATCAAAATGAGAAATTAAGTGATACCTAGGGATCAATAAAGATCCAAAAATCAAGAAAACTGAGCAAATTGTAAATTTGATATGAGAATCAAACGAGTTCAGGGCGAACTAGATCCAAAACAGGTTGAACCGAAATGAACTAGAAAAAATTGGTTCAAAGATTAATTTTTAGAGATTACTTAAAAATGTCAAATTGGCGAATTGAAGTCACCACTATGTAAAAAAATGAATTTAGAAAATTTTAACTTTTAGAAAACTAGTCGAATTAGACCTAAACCGGTCGATTTTCGATTTCGGGTTACCGAGCCCGATCCAACCGAACCGGTCAACGGTCCAACTAGTCAATGGACCACCTACCAAGTCAGTGCCCCATTAGTGTGCGCAACCAATCTATAAAACCCGCCCTTTAGGACTGAAGAAAACCAAGAAAAGAACTGGTATAAGTTTATACATGAAGAACCGAGCTGTTTTGTCACGCCCCGACCCGGTTTGGGCGGATCCCCGTGATCAACCCGCCACTCTCCCAGTTTATTAAAGGGTTTCCCCTCATTATAAACTGTAAAGAGTAAGACGCCCTTTGAACATGCACCTTTTCCTTGAATAACATAAATCAAAACTGCATAATATCTTAAATTTATCATACCTGTCTCACAGGCATCTTAGTTGATGGTATTTAAGGGTAGGCTTTTTGGGATTTCCTAAAATGGGTTATAAGGGAGGGGGTGAGTACAACTACTTAGCGAATGGATTTTCAAAATTTTAACTTTTAGGAAAAAGATTTGTATTGGAGTGTGTCAGACTCCTTATTTTCTTTAAAAAATCCTTTCATTTTAAATCTCTGTTTTTATCACCATTTCTTATTAATCATAGTGTGTCATCACCCAATACACATCCTTCATCATGAAGGTAAAAATACACAATCGTAGGCCAGCCCATCCACTGAACCCACTTGTGGCGTCGGAGCGACTTTATTGGCCACCTAGATAGAAGCACGTCCACTTCTACCCTAAGAATGAGTGGATGTACACGACATCCGACCCTTAATCCCGAAATCAATTCTGCGTATCCATATGAGGACAGAGACCTCATCCCAAATCCACCCCAGTCTCGTGCGCATGAAGCTACGTTGAGCTTCGCAAGGTCACCTAGTCTGACGATCTGCCCTTATACCCACTAGGTCGTCCAGGGCCCTAGGACACATCACTACCCCTCTTGGGCGTCTTAAAGGTCCCGTAATCACAGTGCATGCACAATCAGTATTTTCACATCTTGCCATATAATCTATGATGCCACTGGTCCAACGACCCCGACCCTCAACTCAACCTGCAGCTGTTTGTCTTGACTGGTCCGTCGACCTATTATGTCACACTGCTGCTAGTTGACTGAGTATGTCGGTCCTGTCTTGGTGCCATGGCCAAACAATTCCTTTATTTAAAGTTTTATGGCATATAACTCATGTTTGTTTACGAGCTCCTACTCGTGCCAACTGGCCTTGGGCCCACTGTATGAAATTTTCAAAATTGGGCATATTAGCCCCCATTTTTCAAAACCGAGGCTCCCAACCTATCAGAGCTATTTGAGCTCCTGTCAAGAAGGTCTCCCAAATTGTTTAAGCAATGGCACACAGTCAGGAGAGAGCACTTCCGACAAAACTAAAATTTCAACTATCCATCATACCAACTGGGTATAAGGATATCTCCACTCATAACCGATGAACGAGTTTTCCACTTCCTCCGAGTAAGTTTCATCATACCAATTGGGTATGATCTACTTACAATTGATAAGTAGTTTTTCCATGTCATTTTCACATCACTCTTCTAAGTTGTGACATTTAAAAATACCACTTAATAGTGGGTTTTCATTTCAAGGTACTTATCATCTCCAACCAGGTATGATATAAAATCTCACTCACAACCGGTAATTAGTTTTTAACTTTAAACTATGCTAATCATCCCAACCGGGTATGATGTTAGTAAGCCCACTCACAAATGGTAAGTAGGTTTTTAGCTTAATTTGCTCATCACCCCAATTGGGTATGATGTTAAAAGTCCCACTCACCCGTTAATGTAGTGAATTCCACTAAACTGGTTCTTTGTTTTCACGTAAGCTTGTCCTTGCTGGCGTTCCTGGTACCTCATGTTCCTACACGATATGAACATCTCAGTTCATTATCCCTCAGCCTAATAGCCTTCATTCATTACAAATGAATGAGAAAACCAAACTTTTTATTTATTTGCAATTAGGTATCTAAAGTTATTTTTCTTTAACTTTTAGTCCCTAATGTCGGTTTTTCCTCAAATTGAGTTCTGAAACTTTAAAAATTTATCTTAGGACCTCAATTTATTCAAATTTTCCCAAAAGGGTTAAATTTCCAAATTTCCAATTTGGTCCCCCAACTTTTCTAAAATTACCATTTTGCCCTTCATTTACAAAAATGGCAAGTTTCACCCCAAAATTTCTAAAATTCCTCAATTGGCCCTTTAACATTCTTATCATGCCCAATTGATACTCAATTTTATAAAATTGCATCTTGGTCCTTCGAATTTTTGAAAATCCCCAAAATTTCCCCCAATTTCAACTTACTAACACAGCCGAATTTGATTTTATCAAATTGAAGTTGAGATTGAGTTTCTACATTTTCATACGATTCAATAGCACTTTAAATCACAAGTTTTGATGCTGGAACGAGCTCAAACAGAGATTCACCGGAAAACAAACTATAGAGAGAGAAAGCTTCAATTACTCACCGTCGGGGGCACGACGATCCGAGCTTTCGATCTAGATAGATAGCTCTCGTACTAAGGTTCATCATATAATCAAGAATTGCATCAATTGATGCTGAATTGAGTTTGAATTTCATCATCGAAATTCTGTTGGTTCTCTCTCTAGCACCGACCATAAATTGCAGAGGGGAGTCGAATTGGCTTACCTTTCAGTCCTAATTCGGCCATGGGAGGACTATGGAGGTGTTGAGAGGGCTTGGTTTGGCATGAGGAGGGCTCGAATTGGCCGATTTAAGCTCGGCCGAAACAGGGCAACTTCGGTCCAACGGAGCTGCTTCACTATTCCATCACGTTGGCGCTTCTCCGATGACCCTCGAAGCAAATGGAGACTACAAGCGTGTAGCTGACTTCTCCCCGGTTCTAAAGAACCCGACCTCACCTTCCTTGGCTTAGAAATGACTCTATATCGGAGCTTTGGTTTAAGCTTCACCGAAAAACTAAGTAGCTGAGAAAGAGTGGGCTTTTCAGGTGTGGAGAGGATGAATGGAGAGGGGGTCTTTATATAGGAAGCCCGATGACTTCTTGACCGTCCGATTGGTGCCTTAATGGCGATCATTCATTGTCTGAAACTCCCTAGCCGGAGATTTTTCAACTTCGCTGGCGCTGCGCAATTTTTCGGCGAGTGAACAGTGCGGTCATCTGAAGGAAGAAGAAAACATTATTCCAAACCGGACCAGATCGGTCCAAACCGGTTTCAAAGCTTAAACCGGCCGGTTCACCCCCCATTTAACCGAATTTTTCAAATCTAAAAATTTTTAAATTCATCTAAATTCATTTTCTATCCAATGGTAGCCTCAAATCTCAAATTTGAATTTTTTAAGCCACCTGGAAAACTGGATTTAGAATCTGGTTCAATAGTGGTTCAAATTGGTTCAATTCGGTTCAGATCTAGTTCATATGTTTGGTTTTCATCTCCAATTCATTTTCAAGTTCATTTCCATGACTTTTGGGACTCTTTGGGTCACTCGAGATCCATCAATTTCCCGGTTTGCCCTTTCTCTATCTGTTCCGGTTCATGAACCGACTTGGTTTATAAATTGGTTCAATCTAGTTGGATCTGGTTCATCTAAACCGGTCTGGTTTTTCTCTTCCAATTTGTCATAAGGTTCTTTTCCAAGGTTTTATGAACCCTTTGGATCACCCAGGAGTTGTAAATTTCCAAAATTACCCGTTCTCAAATGATCGGGTCAGTGAACTGGTTCGATTTTCTTACTCAGTTTGACAGGTTATTTTCCCGGTTTTCCTTAACTAAAAAGGGTGGGGTTTACATGTTTAATGAACGAAAAATAACTAACGTGGAAAATTGGAAAATCCAAGTGATAAAAAATTCACAAAAATTACAACGAAGTACTAGGACGTGGAATTAAAGAGAGAGCCGAACCGGTTCAGGATGAACCAGATCCGAACCAGACCAAATCGGCATGAACCATAGTGAACTAGTTCACAAATTCATTTTTCTAGGTGGCTTAAAAATGTCAAATTGGAAAATTGAGACCACCATTAGATAGAAAATGAATTTATATGAATATAGTAATTTTTAAATTTGAGAAAACCGGTCGAACCAGGTCCGAATTGACCGATTTTTGAATTTTGGACAACGAACTTGGTCAGACTAGACCGGTTAACAGTCAACAATCAACGGTCAACAGCCAGCTGGCGCAACATTAGCTACCATGCAGACACGGTTAGCCAATGGGAGGCTGCTGCATGTTTGGTCAAGGGACAGTTGGCACCATCAGCATGCCACACAGACACGAGCAGCCAATGAGAGGCTGCCACATGTCCTATCAACGACTAACGCAATGACTGAGCTAGCATTCCACGTTAGAAAAACTGACTAATCACAGCGCACCACGTGGCACGACCACCACATAATCATCTTCAACCTTCAGACACTAACAAAGAAGAGAGAGAGGGGGAGTCGCCAGAAAAGTTGGAGTCTCCGGCGACTCAAAAAATGCTACGGTGAGGTCTTAGGCGGTCGAGTCGGAGGCCGAGTCTTACATCGACAGGTAGCCTGGATAGTTGCCGAGCTCCCTATATAAAGAGCACCCTCTCATTCGTTCTTAGCATTCCATAATCGAGTGAAGAAGAAGAGTGAGTTTTCCAGCGAGCTACGAACCAGAGCTCTAGCAATGGGACTTTTCTCAACCTTAAAAGCCACATTGGGTGTCTTTGGAATTAGGAGGAAGTCATCTACACAACCACACATTTCATTCAACTTGAGAGCTACCGAGGAGGAACGAGGAAGCTCAAGTTGTTGGAATTAATACCGAAAATAAATTATTGGAATTAATACCAATAATTTATGGCAATATTAATACTAGTAATAAATCTCGCCCATTTAATACACGGGTTTTACGCCTATATAAAGAGGTCATCCCCATTTCATTCTCCTCACACCTGAACACTTCTCTCTCTCTCTCTACTGCTCCATTTCCCGGTAAAGCTCGAATGAGAGCTTCGACTTGAACAAAGGTCGGGCTCTTTAGAACCAGGGAGAAGACAACTATCTGATAGCAAACTACAATCAATCCGAGAATCGTTGGAGAAGCGCCGACATGATGGAATAGTGAAGCAACTCCGGTGGACCGAAGCTGCCCTATTTCGGCCAAGCTGAAATCGGCCATTTCAAGCCCTCCTCAGGCCAAACCAAGCCCTCCCAACACTTTCTCATCCTTTCCGCGGCCGAATTAGGATCGAAAGGTAAGCCAATTCGGCTCCCCTTTACAATTTTCGATCGGTGCTAGAGAGAGAGTCGACCAAATTTCAATAACGAAATTCTAATCCAATTCCGCATCAATTGATGTAATTCTTGATTCTAGGATGAACCTCAGGATGAGACCTATCTGCCCAGATCGAAAGCTCGGACCACTGTGCCTTCACCGGTGAGAAATCGAAGCTTTCTCTCTACAGTCTATTTTTCGGCGAAGCTCCGTTTGAGCTCGTTCCGGCGTTAAAATCTGTGATTCAAAGTTTCTTAGAATCGTATGAACATGCAGGAACTCAATTTCAACTCCAATTTCAATAATTAGAAGTGTTTGATCAGTTAATTTGATAAAATCAAATTTGGTAGTGTTGACGAGTTGAAATTGGGGAAAATTGGAGATTTTCAAAATTCATACAATTTTATGAAATTGAGGGTCAATTGGGCATGAAAATAATGTTGGAGGACCAATTGAGGAATTTTGGAAATTTTGGGGCAGAACTTACTATTTTTGTAAAAGAAAGGGCAAAATGGTAATTTTGGAAAAATTGGGGGACCAAATTAGAAATTTGGGAAATTAAACCCCTTTTTTGTGAAATTGAATAAATTGAGGTCCCAGGATAAATTTTAAAAGTTACAGGACTCAATTTGAGGAAAAACCGACATTAGGGACTTAAAGTTAAAGAGAAATAACTTTAGGGACCTAATTGCAAATAACTAAAAGTTTGGGTTTTTTCATTCATTGGAAATGAATGAAGGCTGTTATGCCGAGTAATAATGAATAAGGTTGTTCATATCGTGTAGGAACACGAAGTACTGGGAATGCCAGCAAGGACAAGCTCGCGTGAATACCAAGAACCGGTCTAGTGGAATTCACGGCATTAACGGGTGAGTGGGTTTACTAACATCATACCCGGTTGGGATGATGAGCACAACTTAAAGATAAAAACCACTTACCAGTTGTGAGTGGAAATTTTATATCATACCCGGTAGGGGATGATAAGTACCTCGGTATAAAAACCCACTGTTTAGTGGTATTTTAATCATCACCACTTAGAGAAAGTGATGTGAAAGTTATGCGAAAAAAAACTACTTACGGGTTGTAAGTAGATCATACCCGGTTGATATGATGAGACTTCCTCGAAGGAAGTTGAAAACCCGTTCATCGGTTATGAACGGAGATGTCCTTATACCGGTCGGTATGATGGACAGTAAAAACCTATTTTTGTCGGAAGTGCTCTCTCCTGACTGTGTGCCAATGCTTAAACAATTTGGGAGACCTTCTCGACGGGAGCTCGAATAGCTCTAATAGGCCCGGGGCCTCGATTTTGGAACTTGGGGGCTAAATGCCCAATTTTGAAAATCTCATACAGTGGGCCCAAGGCCAGTTGGCACGAGCAGGAGCTCGTAAACGAACATGATATATGTGCCATAAAACTTAATAAGTGAATTGTTTGGCCATGGTACCAACATAGGACCGACATGCTCAGTCAACTAGCGGCAGTGCGACATGACAGGTCGACGGACTAGTCAAGACAAACAGCTGCGGGTTGAGTTGAGAGTTGGGGTCGTTGGACTAGTGGCACCACAGATTACATGGCAATATAAGAAAACATTGTTTGTGCATGCACTGTGAGTACGGGATAATCAAGACGCCCATGAGGGGTAGTGATGCGTCCTAAGGGCACTGGACGACCTGGTGGCTATAAGGGCAGTTTGTCGTTCCAGGTGTCTGTGCGAAATCTGGAGTAGCACGAAGCGCATGAGACCGGGGTGGGGACAGGATGAGGTCTCTGTCCTCATACGGACATGAAGAAGTGATTTCGGGATTGTGGGTATGATGTCACGTACATCCACTCATTCCCAGGGTAGAAGTGGTCATACTTCTATCCGGGTGGCAGGAAAAGTCGCTCCGAAGCCACTAGCGGGTTCAGTAGTGATACTGACTTGCGAATGTGTGTAACCTTCATGATGAAGGATGTGTGTTGGGTGATGACACACCGTGGTAACTAAGAAATAATGGAAAAATCCAAAATTTTAAATGATGGGATTTTTTTAAAACAATGGAGTCTAGCACACTCCATATAAATATTTTTCTTAAAAGTCAAAAGCTTTTAAAAAAAAAAACCCATTCACTGAGTAGTCGTACTCATCCCCTCCCTTATATCCCTTTCAGGAAATCCCGGAAAGCCTCCCCTTAAAGACCGTCAACTAAGATGCCTGTAAGACAGGTATGTAAAGTTTTAAATTTCATGCAGTTTTGATTATGCTATTCCAGGAAAAAGGTGCAGGTTAAAGGACGCCTTACTCTTTACGGTTTACAATATGGGGAAAACCCTTTAATAAACCGGGAGAGTGGCGGGTTGATCACGGGGATCCGAACAAACCGGGTCGGGGCGTGACAATGTATGACTAAATTCTACAAAAAAGTTTAACACTAAAATTCGCACTGCTTAGGTCATCAATTAAAGAGTGATTTGATTTAGGAAGGATCCCTGCGACGAGAGCAACACAGTGGTAGCCAAAGCTTCGACCAGTGGACCCTCAATGGTAAGATATCAAAGCTTTCTCTCTCTAGATTGTATTTTCCAGCGAAGCTCTGTTTAAGCTCATTTATGAGCCAAATCGAGCGATTCATAGCTTGAAATAATGATAAAAATATAGAGGAGATGATTTAAATCAAGAATGAGGATAATTAACCAAGTTTCAAGGGTCAATTGAATGAAATTGTGATTTAGGACCAAAATGTAAAATTTGAAAAGTTTGGGCAAATTGGGGATTTTTCGAAAATTGGGGACTAAATGTCAAATTGATAAAATTGAGGGTCTTTTTATGCAATCCCCTTCCAATTAAGGGTCAATTGGACAAATTAGATCAAATGGAGGACCAATTTGCAAAATTTGAGAAGTTGGGGTAAAATTGTAATTTGGGAAAGTTTGGGGATACATGCCAGTTTCAGAAAATAGAGGGAACCAAGGATAGTGTTCGTAAAATTAAGGACCAGAAAGGATAATTGGAAAATCTGGTGGCCGAATTATAGAAAAATGGGCAATTGAGGACGTAAAAGATAAACACACAAACATTAGGGACTAAAGTGCAATTAATTCCAACTATGAAGGCCTATATGCAAATATGCAAATAAGTGTGATTCCTTAGTTCAATATCCTAACGAGGACATTTGTACCATATAGGGATAGACTACTCGAGCACTTGCTTCTGAAAAAAAACCGTGAGGCCAGACTTTGCCGGCGCTACCCCGCCAAATCACCGGGTGAGTGGGAACTTCTATGACATTCATTTTGGTTGGAAGGACGGTTTAAGGTTTGAAAACTGTTTTCTCAGAATTAGCATCCCTTGACTGGGTGACTCTACTTAAAACATTTGGGAGCTAATTTTGTGCTTAGGCTTGAGATGCCAGTGGGCCTAAGGTCGATGGATACGGGCATGGACCCGTCCAAAATAGGCATGTGATATATGAGTCTAAAAGACCTGAATAATGGGAACTTTGTGTGATACCCATTAAGCCAAGCTGAGTTGTCAAGCTTGTTGGGCCGAACCGCTGCTCTGTCGAAGGTAGTTCATCGAACCTGTTGGGCTAGTACACGTGGTGGGCCAAAACCAAGCTGACAAACTGTTATGCGAGAGGGCCAAAGATAATGGATATAATTAAAAAAGATTATTGATTGTGCTTGCACCGCGATGTTCAGGCCATCAGGACACCTGGCATGAGGTAGTGATGGAGCCCTAGGATTGCTGGACAACCTAAGGAGTATAAGGGTGATTTTGTCATTCAGTAGATCATGAAGTCGAGGAGTTTCTTGTGCTTGGAGACCGAGGCAGTAGGGGTAATGAGGTCTCATCCCATTAAGCGGACATGGTGGAGAAATTTGGGGGTTTGATGTGTTAGACTATTGATGTCCATTCAACCCCGAGTAGGGGCGATATCCCTCTATCAGGGTGGACGGTAAAGGCGATTCGGTCCACAAGTGGTACGATCGAGGACCGTTTTGTGAATGTGTGATCCCTCCTATGATCGGAGAGTGGTTGTTGATTTGAAGATACTAAGAAGAAATTGCCAAATCATCAAATAATTGAAATTGCTAAACTAAGATTTAATAAAAGAGTTTTCTCTCACTCACTGAGTTGTCAAACTCACCTCCCTAAATATTTTCAGGAAGGAACGCAACTGCACCAGCTCTTCCTCCCCAGACACGAAACCAAGTACATAAATTTAAAAGTTTCAATTTTTTCTAATGTAATCTAGGGAAAACATGACAAGAAATACGCCTGACTCTCTTGAACCCCTAAGGAGCCCCTTCTAGAGGCTTGAGAGAGTGGCAGGTTGTTCATCCAATCCTGGCCAAACCGGTTTGGGCATGACAACTTCGGTGGTATCAGAGCCTGTGTTTTCCTAGATAAATTGTCAAAACTTTATAACCTAAATACTAATTGAAGAAATCTTTAAACCAGCTATGGCACTTAAACAAGGAGTCAAGAGAATGAGGGCGGCAACTATTGACCGCCGGAAACCCCGTCCCGGAGGCAGAATTCTTAGGAGCTACCTCAGTCCTGCAGGGCATCAGCTCCAAACACCAATGACTGTATGAGGAATTCACCAAGGTGTTCGGGGAACCCCACCTTAGCGACAAACCCCACCTGGACTCCAAGTCCCAGACCCACCAGGAGGAGGTACAATCCCAACCCCCTTCCGCACCTATTCCAGCCCTCCTCAACATCCCCAGATACTTGAAGACGCTCCGACAATTGGGGTGTAAAGCCCTTTTATGGTGAGAAGGAGGTCGGGGCCGCCATGGACTAGTTAGTGAGCCTCAAAAAGTTTATGGGAATCATTAGGATACCTCCGAAGGAGATGGTCACGCTGGCCAAATTCTTCCTGGAGTCCAGCGTGAAGAGATGGTGGGACAACGCAAAGAGCCTCTTCCCGACCCCACCTACTTGAGAAGAATTTGAAAGAAGGTACTTGGAAGAGTATCTGACTCCCTACCTCATCAACGAAAAGAAAGTGGAATTCTTCTAACTTTGCTCCGTAGCTTGCATAGTCTCGAAATATGAGACCAGATTCAACGAGTTGCGACCCTTCGCCCCTGACCTAGTGGAACTAGCCGGCCTTTGCCAGAAGTTTATTGACAGTCTCAATATGGATGTAAGAGACCGAATGGGGGTTTTCGGATGCCCCACTGACCTAGCCGCCATAGTGGGCATGGCACATGAATGTGAGCAGTTAGTCCAAATGAGGCGCCATCAGATGGAAATGGGGGGACGTAGGGAGGATAGGGGACATGGCAACCGAGGAGGCCCAAGGAAGTTGGGTCAGTCCCGATGGAGGAACCCACCAAGATTTCCCTGAAAGGAGGAGGGCCATCGTGGCCACAAGGAGATGGACGCACTTCCTCTGAAGAGAAACCCTTATTTCCCCAGGTGCCAGAGAAACCATGAAGGAGCATGTATAACATGCTACAGGTGCAGACAGTTCGAGCACTACATTAGGAGTTGCCCAAGGGTACAAGAAAATTCCCCACGAAACACCCCGCCACCACCGCCTAGAAATCCAAGGCCAAACAATGGGGGACAGGAAGCACCTACAAGAGTTACAACCATGGTCTACAATTTGACCCTAGAAGAAGCTCGGAAGGACCCCAGCATGGTGGCTAGTACATCTTAACCCTCCTCCTCATAAGTCGAGTATGTAGCCAAAGTCCTATAATTTCCTTTTTGGAATTAATAAAATGCATTCCCTGAAAAGTTTCATTAATTTCCCACTCAGGCTTTGTCCAAGTATTCGGAAAGGAGAGATACGCCCTCTTTGACTCAGGAGCTAAACGATCTTTCATCAAGGAAACCCTAGTCTCAGAACTTCCAAAGGAAACCATCCCTCTCCTGCCACCCCTCCGCATCCTCACCCCTCTAGGTGAAACACTAGAAAGGCACACATACATTAAGGCTTGTGAAGTACAGATAGGAAGGACCACCCTAGCAGCCGACCTGATCCCTCTTGCACTATAAGAAGTAGAAGTGGGGATGGACTGGTTAAGCACGCATCAAGCCCAGGTAGACTATGGGAATAAGAGGATAACCTTTCACGCCCCTGGAAAGGAGGAGGCTGGATTTGAAGGGGACAAAGGAAGGACCAGAACACACTTGGTGTCCTGTATGAAAGCTTAGTACTTACTACGAAAAAGATGTAAGGTATTCCTCGCACAGGGCACTTGCAAGGACTCACTAGAGAAGGGTCTAAAAGAAATTCCAGTGGTCAATCGTTATTTGGAAGTTTTCCTGGAGGAATTACCTGGCTTACCCCTAGATCGCTAACTAGAATTCGTAATTGAGGTAGTGCAAGGCACTCACCCTATATCCCAAGCACCCTACCATATGGCACCCGCAGAACTCGAGGAGTTGAAAGACCAGTTAGATGGAATTTTAGAGAAACGATTCATATGCCCAAGTTAGTCCCCATGGGGTGCACCGGTGTTATTCGTTAAGAAGAAAGATGGAAGTATGTGACTTTGCATTGATTACCGAAAATTGAACTAGGTAACAATTAAGAATAAGTACCCTCTCCCCAGGATATATGACTTATTTGATCAATTCCGAGGGGCTGCCTACTTATCCAAGAATGACCTTCGGTCAGGATATCACCAATTGAATATTCGTGAAGAGGATATACAGAAAACGACTTTCTGATCATGATACGAGCATTACGAGTTTAGAGTAACCTGATGAACCAGGTGTTCCAGCCATATCTAGACAAGTTCATAATCGTATTTATAGATGACATCCTTATATATTCCCGAATCGAAGAGGAGCACCGGGCACACCTAGAGATAACCCTAAGTACCCTATGAGAAAACTGGTTGTATGCAAAATTCTCTAAGAGCAAGTTTTGGCTTCAAGAAGTGGGCTTCCTAGGACATATAGTGTCTAAAGAAGGAGTAAAGGTAGATCCGGCCAAAATAGAGAACATACCAAATTGGAAAGCCCCCACCAACCTAACCGAGATCCGTAGCTTCCTCGGCCTCACTGGATACTACCGAAAATTCATGGAGAATTTCTCTAGAATAGCAGCTCCCTTAACTCACCTCACGAGGAAAGGAATGGACTACAAGTGGGACACCAAGTGCAAAGAGTCCTTCCAAGAACTCAAGACCCAACTCACGACGGCTCCGGTACTGGCCTTACTCGATGCAGATATTGGGGAATACATGGTGTATAGCGATGCGTTCGGACAAGGATTAAGATGTGTCCTGATACAACAAGGAAAGGTTATTGCCTATGCATTGCGACAACTGAAGCCCCACAAGAAGAATTACCCCACCCACGACCTCGAACTAGCCACAATAGTGTTCGCCCTCAAAATATAGCGCCACTATTTGTACGAAGTAAAGTGCCCTATCTACACTAATAATAAGGGCCTCAAATACTTCCTAACCCAGAAGGAGCTCAACCTGCGACGGAGAAGGTGGCTAGAGCTAGTGAAAGACTACAATCTTACAATCGAGTACCACCCTAGTAAGGCCAATGTGATGGCAGATGCACTCAGTCACAAGTACTACACGGGTGTGACCTTTGTTAGTACTAGCTATCTACCCTTACTAAGCCAACTGCAAAATTTAAGGGGAGGATCTCCACGTGGACTAGGAACAAGGTAACCTAGTAGCCAACCTGGTAGTACGACCCGGTCTAGTGGACCAAATATAGGCTTTACAAAAAAAACACGAGGAACTCCATCCCCATTTGGAGCAAAACAAGAATAGCTCAGCGCCATACACCACAGGCAAGAATGATGGGGTAATGACCTTCAAAGGGAGGATCTAGGTACCAAATAACTAGGAATTAAAAAGGGGAATACTGGAAGAAGCTCATCACTCGATGTACACTATGCATCCGGGCAGTACGAAAATGTATCGTACCCTAAAACAAGGATATTGGTGAAATGGAATGAAGAGGGAAATCGTAGAGTATGTGGCCAGATGCCTATTATGTCAGCAAATTAAGGCCGAACATTAGAAACCCTCTTGGCTGTAGCAACCTCTCCCGATCCCAAAATGGAAATGGGAGCACATCACCATGGATTTCGTGACCGAACTGCCTGCAACAAGGAGAGGTCGGGATACCATATGGGTTATCATGGATCGACTGACCAAGTCCTCACATTTCCTACCCATCCGAGTAAGACTCGATAGAGAAGTTCGCCGCCCTATACGTGGGAGAAATTGTACGACTCCACAGAGTCCCGGTAAGCATAGTATTGGACCGAGACTCGAGTTTCACCTCTCGATTATGGCCCAACCTGCAAGTAGCACTAGGGACCCGAATCCACATGAGCACCACTTTTCACCCTCAGACAGAAGGGCAGTCTGAATGAACTATCCAAACTCTAGAGGACATGCTACGAACATGTGTTCTGATGATGAAACAAAATTGGGAGGACCACCTGTGCCTCATGTAATTTTCATATAACAACTATTACCAGCCCAACATTCAGATGGCACCCTACGAGGCGCTTTACGGACGACCTTGTCACACTCCCTTGTTTTGGGAGGAAGTAGGAGAAAGAAAACTTGAGAAAGTCGAGTTGATAGAGGATGCATTGGAGAATATTTGGATCATAAGGAAGCGACTTAAGGCAGCCCAAGATAGGAAGAAAAGTTATGCCGACAACTTTGAGGTTGGGTACAGAGTATTCCTGAAGGTGTCACCTTGGAAAGGGATACTCATGTTCTAACAAAGAGGGAAGTTGAAACCTAAATACATTGGCCTATACATCATTATTCTTAGGGTCGAACCTGTAGCCTACCAATTGAAATTGCCTCCAAACCTACAAAGGATCCATGACATCTTCCACGTATCCCTGCTGCGGAAGTACGAGCCCAACCCCAACCACTACTAAATGAGCCACCACCAAAAATTGAGGAAGTCCTAACTTATGAAGTAGAACCCGTCCGGATCCTCGACCAGCATGAGAAGAACCTCCAAAAAAAAGAATATTCCCATGGTGAGGATACTCTGGCAAAATGTCCAAGTAGAGGAAGAGACATGGGAGGTCGAGTCAACAATAAGGGGTAGATATCCACAATTATTTGATATGTAACAATTTTGAGGACAAAACTCCTAAAAGAAGGGGAGAGTTGTAAAACTCTCCCTTTGGAACCAAAGAAAACTGGGAAAAGAACCGCTACATGTTTATACATGAAGAACCGAGCCGTTTAATGAATGAAAGCTAACATGGGAAATTGAAAAATCTCAAGTGACTAAAAATTCACCAAAATTACAAGGAAGAACCGAGAAGTGGAATTAAAGAGAGAGTCAAACCAGTTTGGGGTGAAACAAACCCAAACCGACATGAATCATAGTGAATCGATTCACAAATTCATTTTTTTAGGTGGCTTAAAAGTGTCAAATTGGAAAATTGAGACCACCATTAAATATAAAAATGAATTTTTAAAATTTTAAATATGAGAAAACTGGTCAAACTGGTCAAACTGGGTCCGAACTGACCAATTTTTTAATTTTGGACAGCGAACCCGGTCGAACCAAACCAGTCAACAGTAAATAATCAATAGCTAGCTAGCATCACATCAACTTCCACGCAGACACGGTCTGCCAATGGGAGGCTGCCAAGTGTCTGGTCAACGGACGGTTGGCGCCCTGTCAGCATGCCACACAGACACGAGCAACCAATAAGAGGCTCTCATGTGTCCTTTCAATGGGTCAACGGCTGACGCGACGGCCGAGCTGACATTCCAGGTCAGAAAAACTGACCGGTCATAGTGTGCCACATGGCACGACCGCCACATCATCATCTTCAACCTTTAGATGCTAACACAGAAGAGAGAGAGAGAGAGAGAGAGAGAGAGAGAGAGAGAGAGAGAGAGAGAGAGAGAGAGAGAGAGAGAGAGAGAGAGAGGGAGGGAGTTGCTGGAAAAGCTGAATTCTCCAGCAACTCAAAAAATGCTTCGGTCAGGTCTTGACAGCCGAGTTGGAGGCCGAGTCTTATGCAGGCAGGTAGCCTGAATAGTTGCTGAGATCCCAATAAAAATAGTACCCCCTCATTCATTTTTAGCATCCCACAATCAAGCCAAGAAAAAGAAGAGTGAGTTTTCCGGTGAGCTGCGAATTAGAGGTTCGACAATGAGACTTTTCTCAACCTCTGAAGCCAAATTAGGTGTCTTTGGAATCAAGAGGAAGTCCTCTACCCAACCATACCTTTCATTTAGTTTGAGAGCCACCTAGGAGGAACGAGGAAGCTCAAACAGTACTGGCCACCTAGCCAGCCCCTTGCCACCCACTTCGAGCCTACCCTCGGGCAATTACGGCCAAGCCATACCCCTATGCCCCACCTGGAGGTGTCCCGACCTCCCACTGAGCTAAAAAGGTAAGCTCCCTCTGTCGCCCTTCGCTGGAAAACACTTTGCATGACCAAATTCTACAAAAAACTTTAACACTAAAATTCGCATTGCTCAGGTCATCAATTGAAGCGTGGTTTGATCCATGAAGGATTCCCGCGATGAGAGTAACACAGTGGTAGCCAAAGCTTCAACCACAGGACCCTTACTGGTAAGATATCGAAGCTTTCTCTCTTTAGACTATATTTTTCGACGAAGCTCCGTTTCAGCTCATTTTCGAGCAAAATCAAGTGATTCAAAGCTTGAAATGATGAGAAAAACACAGAGGAGATTATTTAAATCAAGAATGAGGATAATTAACCAAGTTTCTAGGGTCAATTGAATGAAATTGTCAGTAAGGGTGAAACCAAAATGCAAATTTTGAAAAGTTTTGGCAAATTGGGGATGTTTCGAAAATTGGGGACCAAATGGCAAATTGACAAAAATGAGGGTCTTTTTATGCAATTCCCTTCCAATTAAGGGTCAATTGGACAAATTAGATCAAATGGAGGACCAATTTGCAAAATTTGAGAAGTTGGGGTCAAATTGCAATTTTGATAAAGTTTGGGGCTAAATGGTAGTTTCGAAAATCTGGACCAGAAATGATAATTGGAAAATCTAGGGGCCAAATTATAGAAAAAGGGACAATTAAGAATGTAAAAGATAAACACACAAACCTTAGAGAATAAAGTGCAATTAATGCCAACTATGAAGGCCTATATGCAAATATGTAAATAAGTGTGATTCCTTAGTTCAATACCCAAACAAGGAGATTTGTGCCATGGGGTTAATAAGGATTCCACTAGAGGATAAGGTGATTATGATGAAATTATTCTTAGAAGGGAATGCCAAGAAATGGTGGGAAAACATGAGGAATCACACCACCACTTTACCAACATGGGAGGAATTTGAAGGGACATTCTCGGAGGAATACTTGGCTCTCCACTTGATAAATGAAAAGAAACAAGAATTATTCTGACTTCGTCAAGGCTCTTGTACTATCTCCAAGTACGAAACTCGTTTTAACGTGTTACAACCATTTGCACATGTCCTAGGAGGACTAACAGATATATGCCAAAGATTTGTGGATGGTCTTAGTTTGGACATTTGAGACCGGATGGGAGTACTTGAGAGACCCACTAATTTAGTAGCCCAATATGGCACATGAGTGTGAATGATTAGTACAATCGAGGCGCCCTAGAATGAAGAGCATCGATAGTAAGATAGGAATAACCATCCTCATGAAAGTCAAAATCATTCCAAGATCCATAAGAATCTCCAAGGAGGAAAGAGGTCGAGGACAAAAGAAAGACTAGGAGCTCTCGGTCTAAACAAAGAAGGAGGCAATAATGCATCACAAAAGAAAACTCCCAACTATCTCAGGTGTCAAAACAACCATGAAAGAGCATTTAAGCAAATAACATGATTTGGATGCAGAAAATTGGGACATTATGCAAATAATTGTTCGATATTATGGGGGAATGTGGCAATACCTTTCGAAAACAACTATAGTCCAACTAGCAGAGCTCAAGAGGTTAGAGGATGAGGAGCTACCATAACACCTAAGATTCCAGCAAGAGTATACAATCTCACACAAGAGTAGACTCAAAGGGACCCTAGTGTAGTAGTGGGTACTTCCCGACTATCTACCTAAGAATTTTTGTTTTCTTCTAGATGGGACAAAATCCCAAAAGTTGTACTCTTTCGAGCTATAATAAAAGTAGTTACCAAATTTCCAATTATTAAACCTCTATCTCTTAAATTAGGATATGTCAAGTTATTCAATAGAAGGACCTTTGCACTCATTGACTATGGATCTCAAAAATCTTTTATTAAGGAGTCACTAATTCGAGAAATTCCAAAGGGATCAACTCTACTTGTAAACCCGTCCCTTTGAAGTAAAGATATAAATCGGGGGAAAACCCCCAATATTTTTGAAAGAAACCCAAGTATCCATCGGGACCAAAAATGGTAAATAAAAATTTAATATGGGAATTTGGACATCACAAGTGACAAATAAACCACAAAGGTCATGAAGGTGAAACACGAAGTGGATTGGATGTGAAAACTAGACTAGTTCAAGGTGAACCAGATCTGAATTGGATTGAACTGGGTTGAACCATGAAGAACCAATTCAAAGATTCATTTTTTTGGGTGGCTTAAAAATATAAAATTGGAAAATTGAAGCCATCATCAGGTAGAAAATGAATTTTGAAATTTTTATCTTTTGGAAAACCAATCGAATAGGGCCTGAACCGGCTGATTTACAATTTCGGGTCACCGGACCCAATCAGACTGGATCGGTCAACGGACCGCTGCCAGGTCAGTGCCCAATCAGCAAGCACAACCAATTAGCATGCGACGCATGACGAAGTGTGCCCAGTCAGTCACTCAGTCAGCGCCTGGAAGTGCCAATCAATCAATGAGTGACATGTGTGTTTGATCAACAATTAGAGTAGGAAAATCCACATTAGCGATGACTAACCAATAGGGAAGTGACATGTGTCCTGGTCAACGGTCAATGTTAGAAAGGCCCGTCAGCAAAGACTAACTAATGAGATGCTAACACGTGGCAAAAGTGCCATGTCAGCATCACATTAGGACATTTGAGAAATCAATCGAACAATTAGAGGTCAACACATGGCAATGCCATGTCGAACAACCAGTCGCGAACATCCACTCATTCCCAGGGTAGAAGTGGACGTACTTCTATCTAGGTGGCTAGTAAAGTCGCTCCAAAGCCACAAGTGGCTTTAGTGGACCTATTGACCTGCGAATGTGTGTTTACCCTTCATGATGAAAGATGTGTGTTGGGTGATGACACACTGTGATTAAATAAGGAAATGGTGAAAAACACTGAATTTCTAAATGAAGGGATTTTTGAAAGAAAGGAGTCTGGCACAATCCAATACAATTCTTTTTCATAAGTAAAAGTATTGAAAACCCATTCACTAAGTAGTCATACTCACCCCTCCCTTATATACCTTTCAGGAAATCCCAAAAAGCCTACCCTTAAAGACTATCAACTAAGACGCCTATGAAATAGGTATGGTGAAGGTAAAATGTTATGCAGTTTTGATTATGCTATTCCAGGAAAAGGTGTAAGTTTAAAGGACGCCTTACTCTTTACTGTTTATAATAAGGGGAAGCCCTTTAATAAATCAGGAGAGTGGTAGGTTGATCACGGGGATCTGATCAAATAGGGTCGGGACATGATAACTAGAGTGGTATCAAAGCATGTTTTCTTAAATACATAATCAAGACTAGAAAATATAGTAACTGATAGGATTTATCTTAAAATTTTTAGATGGCTCCCAGGAGAGGAACCAAGAAAACTAGGAATGACTCTGCTTAGCACCCTGTCATCGTAGGAAGACAACTCTAGAAGCTTCCCAAATGCTTGGGGCATGGTAGAAATCCCCAAGGACCAAATGACAAAGTATCCAAGAGGATGATGCTTGGACCTGTTGAGGTCATACCCCCGAGTACAAAGGGAGCCAAGCCTGAAACTAGGAACACCAACTAGGGCTTATAACCTTACCATGGAGGATGCTTATCAAACACCCCGTAGCCCTCTATCTATTTCATAACCACCTCTTTGTAATATGGTTAAGACCCTAAGATATTGTACTCCTTCTCCATTAATGAAGAATTCAAAGTTCCTGAAACCATGTCTCTAAAAAAGAATGTAAGCTTATGCCTCAATTGTAGGAAGATTACCTCAAGAAAAGTAACCACACAAATCACGGGGACCGAGGAGAATCCCATCCCAAATAAGGAAATGAACCAAAAGACTAAAAGAGTCTAAGAGATCTCTTAGGTGAAAACTAGTAGGCAAAGAAGGCTTGATAAGAAAACTAACAAGAAGACTAAGGAGTGAGAACTCTGGTAGTAACTACTGGCAAGGAAATGACCTATTACAAGGTGAGGACAATAGGAACACTACTTGAGAAAGTGCTCAACACTACTAAGGACAAGTATCAAGATAACCTTTTATAGGTGTAAGGGAAATGGGGCATGAAGTGAAGGATTGCCCTACATCGCAAGGATTTAGAACAATACCTTCCAAGAACAACGCCTCTATAGCTACATGAATCCGAAAGTTTTCCACCCCATGAAATATGACTCATGCTCGAAACTTGAACCATACCAGGAGGAAGCTCTTCAAAGATCCTAGCATAGTGGCGGGTACTTCCCAACCCAATCTCCTTTAAGAAAAGCTAAAGCCCCAAGTTGGTACTCATATTTCGAAAGAAAATTTTGAGTTCCTAAAACTTTTTATCCCTCAATGATGGTGTAATGGTGTGCCTCAACTAGATGAGGGAGGAAAAGGACTGAAGGTAGGACCTCGATCAACCGCAAATAAAATAAAGGGTAGATGAAGAGAATTCTTCCTTAAGAAGAAATTTCCAGCCATCTGGGAGCAAGGAAGGAAGCACCTCTACAAGAGAAGACAAGCCGAACATTTGACGACAAATGGGATGTTTTAGGATGATAAGTACGACTTGCTTTGGAAAAAGCAGAGAAGTCATGTTTCAGACCAATATAGCAAAAAGAAGCAAATCCTAACAACAAGATAGTTAAAGAGAATAAATGATGCCCTAAGGAGTACTGGGAAGTAGTAACGACTACACCCTAAAAAGGGCAATGTGATGGGAATTAAGGACAAGAAGACTCAAGAGACAACTATCTCAAGGTAATTAGACAAGGAGAATAGTAGGGACGAGTCAGTTAATGAAATAACCCTCATGAATGTCATAAATTTAATCTCTAGTAAGAAGGGAGAGGTGGAAAGGCCAAATATTTAGAAAAAAAGGGGATGGAGAAAATCCTTAAAGAGATCAATGGCCAAGAATGGATTGACGACCAAACTCAAAGCCAGGAGGAGATTAAGTAAGCCTCTCATAGGATGATTAAGAGATTTGGAAACAAGGAGGATTTGAGCTTTACTTAAAGGAAATAGACGTGTACAGGGGTACAAAGGATGTACCCGCAAGATTTCAAGAGTAAAGGTAAACGGAAGGGGATGGCATCAAAGGATGTCATTCAAGGATATATACATACGAAAATGAATGAAGAAGGAATTCCGGGAGAAAGGAAAAGAACCTCACCAAGGAAGGAAACCTTGAGGAGGGATACATGTCCCAACTAAGAGATAATGGGACCAAGTGACAAGGGATGAGGAGATGAACTTACAAATGAAATGCATGGTGTGGTGAAAGAACCAAGGGAAACATACTAAGAGAATCTAAAGAGTAAGTTAAACCCAAGGAACGAGTAGGTAGAAAGATAACATCAATAGATACCGTAACAAGTAAGAATGGGTAGACTACCCGTAATAAAATAAAGGAAAGAACATCTGAAAAACCTTGGGAAAGTAAGCTTCCTAAATAAGAAGTGGCTAAGGGGAACAACCATTAATGTCAAGATGGATTGTGGTCCACACTCGCATAATAGAGCCTAAAGAGTGGATGGCTGGGCATAGAGTGGAGTACACGAAATAAGACCAATAATCGGAAGCTACTCAAATAAAGAATAAGGGATGGAATAAAAAATTTAAGACAATGGAGGACTAAAAGCGGGGAAATGCCCCAATATAGAAAGGGTGTAAGGAGATGAAGAAAGAAAACCTTCAAGAAATGGTAAGAAGGTTGAACATGTAAGTCCTAAGGTGAAAGTCTCTACTTTGAAGGAAATAGTGGAGAATGAAACCGTAAAAAGGGAAACTCTCCAAACCAAGCAAATCGACATGTAGACTGAAAGGAATCAAGTTGGTATAAAGAATTGTGAAATGATTACAAACAAGTAAGAGTGGATTAAGGCCAAAGTAAAATCCTTGAGTAAAGGATATCATTGGGAACGAGGATGGACCTAAGAAAGGATGCATCACATCTTGTCGGTATAGTATTAGAAAACCCAATCAATTGGAACCAAAAAGACCCAATAACGAAGTTGAGGAAAGATGAGTAGGTAAGAGGAATCCATGCGGTTATGTGAGACATAACTTCAAAGGCATGATGGAGGTGAGAATAATAGTAAAAAGGATAGTTGAGGAATGCTATCAAAAGAAAAGAGGGATGAATTTATATGATCCCTAAAAGGTTGAAAAGCTAAGAGAGACCCTCAAGGAAATGTTCTAGAAATATAATGGATAGAGATAGGTCCTAGAAAATTCCATGCTGTAAGGGGCATGTAAGCCCAACAATCTCGAGGAGAATATGACTCAAAGTAAGGAAGAGTCGGCTAATAAGCATGATAAGGTCAAATATAAAAAAAAAAAATTGGACCAAAGTTATAATAGACAATGAATGAAGGAAGGGTCAAAATAGGACAAAAAAGTTATAATAAAGAAAAACCGCGGAAATAAGTATGTAATGCTCGAAAGAACATCGAGCTAAAGGTTTCAACTACCAAAAGGATAACTAGACACGAAAATTATTAGTTATCTTTGAATTCCTAATCGAGTACAGAATCTGAAGGGGAAGAATGTTGCTCTAAGCAAATAAAGATATGAATCTAAGGATATACCCTGGAATAAGGTATGTTTAGTTATGATAAACTCTGTGGAGGGACTAAATAATATAAAGAAAAAAAATTTCTTAAGTGAAGGATGTAAAAAAAAGGGCTGATTGAAAGAACAAGAGAAGACTTTGCATGTTAAGCAAACACCAAAGGGAAATCAAAGGAAATGATTCCTCATGCAAGGTTGATAATCAAGTTTTGAGGACAAAACTCCTAAAATGAGGGGAGAGTTGTAAACCCCACCCTTTTAAGTCAAGGAGAACCTGGAAAAGAACCAGTCAAATCGAGCCGGTTCACATACCCGATCAATTGGGAATAGGCAAATTGGAAATTAACAACTCCTGTGTGATCCAAAGGATTCATAAAAACCTTGGAAAAGAACCATAGGACAAATTGGAAGAGAAAAATCAGACTGATTTAGATGAACTAGATCCAATTGGATTGAACCAGTATAGGAACCGAGTCAGTTCATGAACTGGAACCAATAGAGAAAGGCCAAATAGGGAAATTTATGGATTTCTTGTGACTCGAAGAGATTTATAAACCTTGGGAAGGAACCTTAGAATAAAGTGGGAGAGAAAAACCAGATCGGTTCGGGTGAACCAGACCCAAACTGGGTTGAACCGATTTAGGGACCGAGTCGGTTTATGAATCGGAATCGATAAAGAAATGGTAAACCCAAAATTTTATGGACCTGAAGTGACCCAAGGAGTCACAAAAGACATGGAAATGGACTGTGAAGGAATTGGGGATGAAAATCAAACCGGTTTAGGTGAACCGGATCTGAACCAATTTGGACCGGTTTGAACCACTATTGAACCGAATCCTAAATTAATTTTTCTAGATAGCTTAAATAATTCAAATTTGAGATTTGAGGTAACCATTGGATCGAAAATGAATTTAGATGAATTTAGAAATTTTTAGATCTGAAAAACTCAGTTGAATGAGGGGTGAACCGGCTGGTTTTAAGTTCGAACCTGGTTCGGACCAGTCCGGTCCAGTTTGAAACAATGTCATCTTCATCCTCAGGATGACAGCACTGTTCACTCACCGGAAAATTGAAGCAGCACCGGTGAAGAAGAAATGCTTCTGTTCGGTACGTTTCATGTCTTCAATGCCTATCCTAACGGGTCCCCGATCTCCCTATATAAAGATCCCCTCCCCATTCATCCTATCCACACCTAAAAGCTTCATTCTTTCTCAACTGCTCCATTTTCCAGTGAAGCTTGAACCAGAGCTCTGATATGGGGTTTTTTCAGAGCCAAACAAGGCAAGGTCGGGTTCTTTAGAATCGGAGAGAAGCCAGCTACATGCCTGTAGTCTATGTTTGCTCTGAGGGTCGCCGGAGAAGCGCCAGCATGATGGATTAGTGAAGTAGCTCCGGTGGACCGAAGCTACCCTGTTTCGGCCAAACTTAAATCGGGCATTTCGAGCCCTCCTCAGGCCAAACCAAGCCCTTCCAACACTTCATCAGCCCTCCCACGGCCGAATTAGGAGTGAAAGGTAAGCCAACTCAGCTCACCTCTGCAATTTTCTGCTGGTGCTAGAGAGAGAACCGGTAGAATTTCAATGATGAAATTCTAACTCAATTCGGCATCAATTGATGCGATTCTTGATTCTAGGATGAATCTCAGGATGAGAGCTATCTGCCTAAATTGAAAGCTTGGACTGTCGTGCCCTCATCGGTGAGTAATCGAAGATTTCTCTCCCTATAGTCTGTTTTCCGGCGAAGCTTCGTTTGAGCTCGTTCCGGCATTAAAACTCGCCATTCAAAGTTCTATGGAATCGTATGAACATGGAGAAACTCAATTTTAACTTCAATTTCAACAATTAGAGGAGTTTGATCGGTTTGATGAAATCAAATTAGGCCGTGTGAAAGAGTTGGAATTGGGAGAAAATTGGGGATTTTTAAAAATTCGAAGGACCAAAAATGCAATTTCCTAAAATTGAGGGTTAATTGGGCATGATAAAAATATTAGAAGGCCAAATGAGAAATTTTAGAATTTTTGGGGTAAAAATTACCATTTTTGTAAAGGAAGGTCAAAATGGTAATTTTGGAAAAGTTGGGGGACCAAATTAGAAATTTAAACCCCTTTTTTATGAAATGGAATAAATTGAGGTACTATGATAAATTTTAAAAGTTTTAGGACTTAATTTGAGGAAAAACCAGCATTAGGGACTTAAAGTTTAAGAGAAATAACTTTTGGGACCTAATGACAGATAAATGAAAGATGACTTTCTCATTCATTTGGAATGAATGAAGGCTATTAGGCCGAAGGATAATGAACCGAGATGTTCATATCGTGTAGGAACACGAAGTATCGGGAATGCCAGCAAGGACAAGCTCGCGTGAATACAAAGAACCGGTCTAGTGGAATTCAAGGCATTAACAAGTGAGTGGGTTTAATAACGTCATATTTGGTTGGGATGATGAGCACAACTTAAATTTAAAAATCACTTGCCGGTTGTGAGTGGGATTTTATATCATACCCGGTTGGGGATGATAAGTACATCGAAATAAAAATCCACTA
Organism: Trapa bicornis; assembly: GCA_030064425.1. Taxonomy (NCBI): domain Eukaryota; kingdom Viridiplantae; phylum Streptophyta; class Magnoliopsida; order Myrtales; family Lythraceae; genus Trapa; species Trapa bicornis. The sequence continues at coordinate 16,104,734 of CM057760.1, read as the reverse complement.
CTATGTGGTATTTTAAACATCACGAGTTAGAGTAGTGATGTGAAAACCATGTGGAAAAACTACTTACAAGTGGTAAGTAGATCATACACGGTTGGTATGATGAAACTTACTCGAAGGAAGTTGAAAACCCGTTCATCGGTTATGAATGGAGATGTCCTTATATCGGGTCGGTATAATGGACAGTGAAAACATATTTTTGTCGGAAGTGTTCTCTCCTAACTGTGTGCCAATGCTTAAACAATTTTGCAAACCTTCTCGATCGGAGCTCGAATAGCTCTTATAGGCCGGCGGCCTCGGTTTTGGAACTTAGGGGTTAATATTCTCGGTTTTGAAAATCTCGCACAGTGGGCCATAGGCCAATGGGCATGAGCAGATGCTCATAAACAAACATGATATGTGCCATAAAACTTTAATAAGTAAATTGTATGGTCATGGTACCAAGGCTGGTCCGACATTCTCAGTCAACTGGCAGTAGTGCGACATAACCAGTCTCTGGACCAGTCAAGACAAACAATTGCAGGTTAAGTTGAAAGTCGGGACCGTTGGACTAATGGCACCACATATTACATGACATAATAAGAAAATATTGTTTGTGCATGCACTACGAGTACAGGATCATCAAGATGCCCATGAGGGATAATGATGCATCCTAAGGGCCCTAGACGACCCGGTGAGTATAAGGGCAGTTCATCGTTCCAAGTGACTGTGCAAAATTTAGAATAGCACCAAGTGCATGAGACCGGGGTGGGACAGGATGAAGTCTCTATCCTCATACGGACACAAAGAATTTATTCTAGGAATGAGGGTCAGATGTTGCGAACATCCACTCATTCTCAAGGTAGAAGTGGACGTACTTCTATCTGGGTGGCCGATAAAGTCGCTCTGAAGCCACAGGTGGGTTCAGTGGACGTACTGACCTACGAATGTGTGTTTAACCTTCATGATGAAGGATGTGTGTTGGGTGATGACACACCGTGATTAAATAAGGAAATGGTGAAAAAAATTGAATTTCTAAATGAATGGATTTTTGAAAGAAAGGAGTTTGGTATACTCCAATACAAATCTTTTTTCATAAGTAAAAGTATTGAAAACCCATTCACTGAGTAGTCATACTCACCCCCTCCCTTATATCCCTTTTAAGAAATCCCAAAAAGCCTACCCTTAAAGACCATAAACTAAGACGCTTGTGAAAAAGGTATGGTGAAGTTAAAATGTTATGCAGTTTTAATTATGCTATTCTAGGAAAAGGTGCAAGTTTAAAGGATGCTTTACTTGTTACTATTTATAATAAGGGGAAACCCTTTAATAAACTGAGAGAGTGGAGAGTTCATCAAGGGTATCCGATTAAATAGGGTCGGGGCATGACAAGTGATGTGTCCTAGGGTCCTGGACGACCTGGTGGATATAAGGGCAATTAGTCGTACCATAAGTCTTGTGAAGCTCAACGTAGCTTCAAGTGCATGAGACCGTGGTGGGGTCAATATGAGGTCTCTATCCTCATACGAACATGGAGAAACGTTACAGGATTGAGGGTCGGATGTTACGAACATCCACTCATTCTCAGGGTAGAAGTGGATGTGCTTCTATCTAGGTGGCCAGTAAAGTTGCTCCAATGCCACAAGTGGGTTTAGTGGACGTACTGGCCTACGAATGACATGCCACCACCTCAGTGGAGAGTAATCTACACATTACTACAAGGAAATCCCAACTGTCCTAAATGCCAAAGATACCACGAGGGAGCCTGCTTATCCTGTTTTGGATGTGGGCAGATGGGCACTTTGCAAAGGAATGCCCCACTCGTAAGGAGAATAAGCAACGGAATATGCTTGGACCACCCCAAGGGAACCCAAGGACTCTTAGGTAGGACGCCACGACAAGGGTACTAGCTAGGGTAAACAACCTCCTAGGAAGAGGCTAGAAAAGACCCTAGTACCATAGCAGGTACTTCCCAAAACCTCCCTAACTAAGATTGAGACAAAACTCGTAAATTGATTTTTATTCAATAAATAAATTTTCCTTCTAAAACATGCATTTTTTCAATTAGGGTACATACACTTGTGGAGGAGAAAAGTCTACGCTCTCTTTGACTCGAGAGTAGAGAGATCCTTCAACAGGAAGTCAGAAGAGAAGGGACCAGAAGGCATCCTGATAGTTGAACACTACCTGGACATATTTCCAGAGGAATTACTCAGATTACCCCCAAGCCGACAATTAGAATTTACCATAGAGGTAATCCCCAGAACACATCCCATATCCCAAGCCCTTTATTGCATGGCTCCAATGGAGTTAAAGGAGTTAAAAGAGCAATTGGACGAGTTATTGGAGAAGGGTTTCATATGCCCTAGTCAGTCTCCATGGGGTGCACCAGTCCTATTCGTAAAGAAAAAGGACGGGAGCATGAGGCTATGCATAGATTATCGAAAGTTGAACTAAGTCACCATAAAGAACAAGTATCCACTTCCACGGATCAACGACCTATTTGACAAACTAAAAGGAGCAACCTACTTCTCCAAGAGAGACCTTTAGTCAGGATACCATTAACTTAGGATCTGAAAGAATGATATCCCTAAGACCGCCTTTCAGTCCCGATACGGACACTATGAGTTTAGGGTGATGCCCTTTGGCTTGACGAATGCCCGTGCAACCTTCATGGATTTAATGAACCGAGTGTTCCAGCCACTCTTGGACAAGTTAATGATAGTGTTTATAGATAACATACTTATATACTCACGAACTAGGCTAGAGCACGAAGAACATCTGGCTATCACATTGGAGACACTACGAGATAACCGCTTATATGTGAAATTCTCCGCATGTGAGTTTTGATTGTAGGAGGTAGGGTTCTTAGGGCACATAGTGTCCAAAGATGGAGTCAAGGTGGATCAGGAAAAAGTGGATGCCATATTTGATGGGAAGGCACCCAAGAATCCCTTAGAGATATGAAGTTTCTTGAGATTGGCAGGGTACTACAGACGATTTGTGCAGGACTTCTCAAAAATAGTTGCCCCTTTAACTCGTCTCACAAGGAAAGGAGTGTAGTATAAGTGGGATGAAAGTTGTGAGAAATCCTTCATGGAGTTGAAGAGCCGTTTAACAACGACATCCGTACTCTCTCTGCCTAACCGAAGTACAGGGGAGTGCACCGTCTATGGTGACGCATCCAAACAGGGACTCGGATGTATATTAATTTAGCAAGGAAAGGTTATCTCCTACGCCTCACAACAACTAAAGGTATATGAGCGGAACTACCCTACCCACAACTTAGAGTTTGTCTCAATAGTGTTTGCCCTCAATATTTGGCGACACTACCTATATGGGTTTAAGTGTAGGATATATACCGATCACAAGAGTCTTAAGTACTTCCTAGCTCAGAGGGAGTTGAACCTCCACCAAAGCAGATGGCTGGAGTTGGTCAAGGACTATGACCTTGTGATAGAATATCACCCTAGTAAGGCCAACGTAGTGGTAGACGCTCTAAGTCGCAAGTACCAAATCGAGGCAGCGTAGATAAAGACAAGCGACTTACCCTTGTTGTAGTAGTTGGGAAGATGGAAGTGGACCTTAAATTGGACAAAAGAGAAAAGTGTTTATTGGATGATGTAGTGGTAAGACCCAGCCTAATGGAGCAAATAAAGGTCCAGCAAAAAGGGGATAAGGAACTCCAGCCCTATTTGGACTTGGTCAACAAAGGGACAAGACCGAACTACAACCTTCGAGGCGATGGAGTGCTAACCACTAAGGGTAGAGTGTGTGCCTCAAGATAAGGAATTGAAAATATTAATCTTGGAAGAGGCACATGACTTTGTCTATGCGATGCATCCGGGTAATACTAAGTTGTACCGCATCCTCAAACAAGGTTATTGGTGGAGAGGGATGAAGAGGGATATTGCAGAATATGTAGCTCGATGCATGTCTTGATAGCAAATTAAAGGTAAGCACTACAAACCATCAGGACTACTACAACCCTTACCAATCCTCGAATGGAAATGGGAACACATTACTATGGATTTTGTCATTCGACTACCTATGACTAGGAAGGGACGAGACGCAATTTGGATCATTGTGGATAGATTGACCAAGTCTACCCACTTCTTACCAATAATAGTGACATATTTGGTGGAATAGTTAGCAGTGTTATACATGAGAGAAATTGTAAGACTCAATGGCATCCTGGTAAGCATAGTGTCAGATAGAGACCCTAGATTTACCTTAAGGTTCTAGCCCAGTTTGCAAAATGCCTTGTGGACCAAGCTCCACATGAGTACGACATTTTATCCTCAAACAAATGGATAGTTTGAGCGGATGATCCAAACCCTCAAGAACATGCTACGGGCATGCGTACTCACCATGAATAAGGGTTGGGAGAAATACTTGTGCCTAATGGAATTTTTCAATAATAATAGTTATAATGCATGTATTCAAATGGCTACTTATGAGGCCCTTTATGGACGACCATGTCGTACCCCCCATATTTTGGAAAGAGGTGGGAGAAAGGAGGCTAGAAAGGATCGAACTAATAGAACACGCCACAAAAAAGATTAAGATCATAAGGAGTGTACTTAAGGCTGCCCAAGACAGGCAAAAGAGCTATGCAGACCATCGGAGAAGAGACTTAGAATTTCAAGTAGGAGACCAAGTGTTTCTCAAGGTTTCCCTATCACGCCCCGACCCGGTTTGGTCAGATCCCCGTGATCAACCTGCCACTCTCCCGATTTATAAAAGGGTTTTCCCTCATTATAAACCGTAAAGAGTAAGGAATCCTTTAAACATGCACCTTTTCCTAGAATAACATAAATCAAAACTACATAATATCTAAAATTTATCATACCTATCTCACAGGCGTCTTAGTTGATGCTATTTAAGGGTAGGCTTTCCGAGATTTCCTAAAAGGGGTCATAAGGGAGGGGGTGAGTACAACTACTCAATGAATGGGTTTTCAAAATTTTAACTTTTAGGAAAAAGATTTGTATTTGAGAGTGTCAGACTCCTTATTTTCTTTCAAAAATCCTTTCATTTCAAATCTCTGTTTTTATTTTCTTTCACTACCACTAGTTGACTGAGTATGTCGGTCATGTCTTGGTACCATGGCCAACCTATTCCTTTATTTAAAGTTTTATGGCATATAACTCATGTTTGTTTATGAGCTCCTACTCGTTCCAACTAGCCTTGGGCCTACTGCACAAGATTTTTCAAAATTGGGCATATTAGCCCCCATTTTCCAAAATTGAGGCTCCCGACCTATCAGTGCTATTCGATCTCCCATCAAGAAGGTCTCCCAAATTGTTTAAGTAGTGGCACAAAGTCAGGGAAGAACACTTCCGACAAAACTAAATTTTCAACTATCCATCATACCAACGAGTATAAGGATATCTCCGCTCATAACCGATGAATGAGTTTTCCACTTCCTCTGAATAAGTTTCATCATACCAACTAGGTATGATCGACATACAATCGATAAATAGTTTTTCCATATCATTTTCACATCACTCTTCAAAGTTGTGACGTTTAAAAATACCACTTAATAGTGGGTTTTCAATTCGAGATAATTATCATCCCCAACTAGGTATGATATGAAATCCCACTCACAACTGGTAAGTGGTTTTTAACTTTAAAATGTGCTCGTCATCCCAATTGTGTATGATGTTAGTAAGTCCACTCACAACTGATAAGTAGGTTTTTAGTTTAATTTGCTCATCACCCCAACCGGGTATGATGTTAAAAGTCCCACTCACCCGCTAATGTAGTAAATTCCACTAGACCGGTTCTTTGTATTCACCCGAGCTTGTCCTTGCTGGCGTTCTCGGTACCTCGTGTTCCTACACGATATGAACAACTCAGTTCATTATCCATCGGCCTATTAGCCTTCATTCATCCCAAATGAATGAGAAACCCAAACATTCTACTTATTTACAATTAGGTCCCTCAAGTTATTTTTCTTGAACTTTAAGCCCCTAATGCCGATTTTCCTTACATTAAGTCCCAAAACTTTTAAAATTTATCTTAGGATCTCAATTTATTCAAATTTCACAAAAAGGGATTAAATTTCCAAATTTCTAATTTGGTCCCCCAACTTTTATAAAATTACCATTTTGCCCTTCCTCTACAAAAATGGTAAGTTTCACCCCAAAAATTTTTAAATTCCTCAATTGGCCCTTTAACATTCTTATCATGCCCAATTGACCCTCAATTTTATAAAATTGCATCTTGGTCCTTCGAATTTTCAAAAATCCCTAATTTTCCCCCAATTTCAACATCCTAACTCAACCGAATTTGATTTCATCCAATTGACCGATTAAACCCTTCTAATTGTTGAAATTGAAGTTGAAATGGAGTTTCTACATCTTCATACGATTCAATAGCACTTTGAATCGTAAGTTTTGACACCAGAACGAGCTCAAACAGAGCTTCACCGGAAAACATACTGTAGAGAGAGAAAGCTTCAATTACTCACCATTAGAGGCACGACGGTCCGAGCTTTCAATCTGGGCAGATAGCTCTCGTCCTGAGGTTTATCCTAGAATCAAGAATTGCATTAATTGATGTCGAATTGAGTTAGAATTTCATCATCGATATTCTACCAGTTTTCTCTCTAGCACTGGGTAGAAATTGGAGAGGGGAGCCGAATTGGCTTACCTTTCAGTACTAATTCGGCTGTGGGAGGGCTGTGGAGGTGTTGGGAGGGCTTGGTTTGGCCTGAGGAGTTCTTGAACTGCACAATTTCAACACGGTTGAAATAGGGCAGCTTTGTTCCCTGGAGCTGCTTCACTGTTCCATCACGTCGATGCTTCTCTGATAACCCTCAAAGCAAACGGAGACTACAAGCATGTAACTGACTTCTTCCCAATTCTAAAGAACCCGACCTCACCTTCTTTGGCTAAAAAATGACCCTATATCAGAGCTCTGGTTCGAGCTTCACCGGAAAACTAAGCAACTGAGAGAGAGTGAGCTTTTCAGGTGTGGAGAGGATGAATGGAGAGGGGGTCTTTATATTGGAAGCTTAGGAACTATTTTGCCATCCGATTGATGCCTTAATGACAGTCATTCATTGTCTGAAACAACCTGGCCAAAGGCTTTTCAGCTTCGTCGGTGCTGCGCGATTTCAAGCTAGTGAACAGTGTTGTCATTTGAAAGTAGAAGATGACACTGTTCTGAACTGGGTTCAAAGTTTAAATCGGCCAGTTCACCCACCATTCGATCGAATTTTTCAAATATAAAAATTTATAAATTCATCTAAATTCATTTTCTATCCAATTGTGGCCTCAAATCTCAAATTTGATTTTTTTAAGCCATAAAAAAATAAATTTAGAATCTAGTTCGGATCTGGTTCACCTGGACCGGTTTGGTTTTCATCTCCAATTCATTCTCAATTCCATTTCCATGACTTTAGGGACTCTTTGGGTCACTCGAGATCCATAAATTTCTTGGTTTTCCCTTTCTCTATCGGTTCTAGTTTATGAACCGACTCGGTTCATAAACCGGTTCAATTTAGTTGGATCCAGTTCATCTAAATTGGTCTAGTTTTTCTTTTCCAATTTGTCCTAAGGTTCTTTTCCAAGGTTTTATGAACCCTTTGGATCACGTAGAAGTTGTAAATTTCCAAAGTTGCACATTCACAAATGATCGGGTTTGTGAACTGGTACGGTTTTCTTACTCGATTTAACAGGTTCTTTTCCCGGTTATCCTAAACTAAAAAGGGCGGGGTTTACAACTCTCCCCTCCTTTTAGGAGTTTTTTCCCCAAAACTTAACCAATATATTCCACCTCGGGAATAATTTCCCTTAATGTCAACTTGGCTTTTCTTGACATACTAATACTTTTATTACTCTTGCGCTTAGTCCTCGTAATCATTCATCTAAGGAATTTCTTTTCATTTATCATGCTTACTCCTTCCATGGAGTTACAATGACGAGGCATGTATGGCTCATTAATCCAAATTTATATTCTTAGATTTTCATCTCCCATTATTTAGGGTAAGGTTCTTCCTTTCGGGATTCTTACTCAAGATTTCAAGATTGGGAATTCCAAGGTGCCCAATCGTTCATTTGTCAAGTTATTCTCTTCACCCTTGAAACCTCTAGCTCGACGTTCTTCCGAGCATTACGTAAATGTTTTCACAGGTTTCTGTGTTATTATTCTTTCATCCCAATTTGACCCATCCTTCATCCTTCAATGATAACAACTTCGATCAAATTTATTGACACGCCCTGACCAGGTTTGGGCGGATCCCCATGATCAACTCGCCACTCTCCCGATTTATTAAAGGGTTTCCCCTTATTATAAATCGTAAAGAGTAAGGTGTCCTTGAAACCTACACCTTTTCCTGGAATAACATAAATCAAAATTATATAATATTTCCAAAATTTATTATACCAGTCTCACAGGCATCTTAGTTGATGGTCTTTAAGGGTAGGCTTTTCGGAATTTCCTGAAAGAGATATAAGGGAGGGGTGAGTACAATGACTCAGTGAATGGGTTTTAAAAACATTTAACTTTTAGGAAAAAGACTTGTATTGGAGTGTGCTAGACTCCTTTCTTTCAAAAATCCTTTAATATCAAATCTCAGTTTTTACCACCATTTCCTTATTAATCACGGTGTGTCATCACCCAACACATATCCTTCATCATGAAGGTCAATCACACATTTGCAGGCCAGTACGTTCACTGAAGCCACTTGTGGCGTCGGAGCGACTTTACTAGCCACCTAGATAGAAGTACGTCCACTTCTACCCTAAGAATGATTGGATGTTCGCGAGATCCAACCCTCAATCCTGAAATCAATTCTTCGTGTCCGTTTAAGGATAGAGACCTCATCCCGTCCCCACCCCGGTCTCATGCACTTGGTGCTACTCCAAATTTCATACGGTCACCTAGTACGACTAATTGCCCATATACCCACCAAGTCGTCCAGTGCCTTAGGACGCATCACTACCCCTCTTGGGCATCTTGATGGTCTCATAATCACAGTTCATGCACATTCAGTATTTTCTTATCATGCCATATAATCTGTGGTGCCACTGGTCCAATGGTCCCGACCCTCAACTCAACCCGCATTTGTTTGTCTTGACTAGTCTGTCAACCTATCATGTCGACCCCCAATTTGGTCCCCCCAACTTTTCCAAAATTTACATTTTGCCCTTCCTTTACAAAAATGGTAAATTTTACCCCAAAAATTCAAAAATTTCTCAATTGGCCCTCTATCATTTTATCATGCCCAATTGAAACTCAATTTTAGGAAATTGTATTTCGGTCCTTCGAATTTTCGAAAATCCTCAATTTTCTCCCAATTTCAACTCCTTAACACTATCGAATTTGATTTCATCAAATTGACCGATTAAACACTTCTGATTGTTGAAATTGAAGTTGAAATTGAGTTCCTACATGTTCATACGATTCCATAGCACTTTGAATCATGAGTTTTAATGTTGGAACGAGCTCAAACAGAGCTTCGCCGAAAAACGAACTATAGAGAGAGAAAGCTTCGATTACTCACTGTCAGAGGCACGGCGATCCAAGTTTTTGATCTAGGCAGATAGCTTTCATCCTGAGGTTCATCCTAGAATCAAGAATTGCATCAATTGATGTCGAATTGAGTTAGAATTTCATCATCAAAATTCTGTCAGTTCTCTCTCTAGCACCAGGCGGAATTTGCAGAGGGGAGTCGAATTGGCTTAATTTTCAGTCCTAATTCAGCAGTGGAAGGGCTGAGGAAGTGTTGGGAGGGCTTAGTTTTGCCTAAGGAGGGCTCGAAATGGCCGATTTTAACTCGGCCGAAATAGGGCAGCTTCGGTCCACTAGAGCTACTTCACTATTCGATCACGCTGGCGCTTCTCAAGCGACTCTTGGAGCAAACGAAGACTACAGGCGTGTAGCTAACTTCTCCTCGGTTCTAAAGAACTCGACCTCGCCTACTTTGGCTAAAAAATTACCCTATATCGGAGCTCTGGTTAGAGCTTCACCAAAAAACTAAGCAACTGAGAGAGAGTGAGCTTTTTAAGTGTGGAGAGGATGAATGGGGAGGGGGTCTTTATATAGGAAGCTCGGGGACTCCTTGGTCATCTGATTGGTGCCTTTATGATAGGCATTGATGGACAAAAATGTATTGAATAGAGACGTTTCTTCTTTGCCAGCACTACTTCAATTTTTCGGCAAGTGAACAGTGCTGTCATTTGAAGGAAGAAGATGACACTGTTCCAAACCGGACTGCACCGATCCGAACCAGGTTCAAAACTTAAACCGACCAGTTCACCCCTCATTCGACCGAGTTTGTCAAATATAAAAATTTCTAAATTCATTTTCTATCCAATGGTGGCCTCAAATCTCAAATTTGAATTATTTAATCCACATAGAAAAATAAATTTAGGATCCGGTTCAATAGTGGTTCAAATCGGTCCAAACCGATTCAATCCGGTTCGGATCCGGTTCACCTGAACTGGTTTGGTTTTCATCTCCAATTCACCCTAAAGTCCCTTTTCCTGACTTTTATGACTCATCAGGTCACTTAGAGTCCATAAAATTCCCATTTTACCATCACTCTATCGGTTTCGGTTCATAAACTGACTCGGTTCTTAAATCGGTTTAATCTGGTTCGGGTCCGGTTCAACTTAACCGGTTTGGTTTTTCTCCCCCACTTTGTTCTAAGGTTCTTCCCAAGGTTTATAAATCTCTTTCGGTCACAAGGGAGTTGAATTTCTCTAATTTGCTCGTTCCCCAATAAACGGGTTTGTGAACCGATTCGATTTTCTTACTCGTTTTCACCGGTTCTTTTCCCGGTTTTCCTTAACTAAAAAGGGCGAGGGTTACATTTATGTTTGACCTTGTTATGTTTATTAATTGACTTCTTACTCGAGTTACATTTTACTCAAGACTATTGGTGCTTATATGTCCCTTACGACATGACATAGTTCTGAACCTGTCTCTGTCCATCAGACTTCTACAACACCTCTTTTAGGGTTGTTTCCAACTTTCCAGCCTTCCAGGGACTGTATAATTTCGTCCCTCCTTTCATTGGGTAGTATTCCTCATCTACCTTTACTATTATCCAATTATACTTCGTATCTTGACAACATGTCTTACATAACTGTTTCAATTTTCCTTACCCACTTGTCCTTTCCCAACTTCTTTATTGGGTCTTTCTGGTGCCAATTATTTGGTTTCCCAATAGTTTACCAACAAATTGGGATTCTTTCCTTCTTAAGTCCTTGGCATTCCTTATTTAAGGTTTTTTTCCTTTTTCCTTAATCCACTTTTACTTACTCGTAATCACTTCATGATTCTTCATTCTACAATAATCACTTTTGATCTATGTGTCGATTCCTTTGCTTGGGAATGTTCCCTTCTTCCGATTTCGTTCTCTACTATGTTCCTCACAATAAAGACTTCCCTCTTAGGAGCTACATGCTCAACCTTCTTATTATTCCTTGTAGGGTTCTTTTTTCTTTTCTTCGCACCCCTATCTATGTTAAGGCATTTGCTCGTATTGGGTCCTTCTTTGTCCACAACTTATGTTTCATCCCTTATTCCTTACTGTAGATACATTCGATTTTCGGTCTTATTCCATACACTTCACACTATTCTCAGTCATCCACTCTTTAAGCTTCGTATGCGTGTGTGGACTATGACCTGTGTTACCAATTGTGGTTATTCCTCCTTGACCACATATTTATTTAGAGGGCTTACTTTTCTAATGTTTCTCGGTTGTTCTTTCCTTCATTACCTTATTATGGATATTCCACTCATTATTACTTGTCACAACATCTCTTGATGTTAACTTCCTACTTACCCCTTTTTTTAGTTTAACTTACTCCTTAGATTCTCTTAATATGCTTCTCTGGGTTTCTTTCACCTTAGCATGTATTTTATTTGTAAATTCATCTCCTCACCTCTCGTCACCTGGTTCCATTTCTTTTTTATTAGGTCATGTATCCTTTCTCATGATTTCATTATTTGGGAGGATTCTTACCCTTTTCTCCCATAATTTCTTTTTCATTCATCTTGATGACACCTAACTTTAAATGAAGTCCCTTGATGCAATTCTTTCATGCTTACCTTTACTCTTGAGATCCTACGGGTATGTCCTTCGTACTCCATCCTCATTCTCACTCGTACCCCAATATATGTCTATTTCTTTCTAGGAAGAGCTCACATCCACCTAGTTTCAATATCCCATGATCATCCTTCGAGAGGCTCACTTAACCATCTCATGGCTTTTTTTATCGTAAATCCGATCTCGGTCATTGATTTCTTTAAGGATTTCCTTTATCCATTTTTTTTTACATTTTAGCCTTTTCACATCTCCCTTCCTTGTTGTGGTTGAAATCCATGGTTCTCCTGAAGATCAGTTCGTTAACTGCCTCGTTCCTAGTATTTTTATTATCCAACTATCTGGATAGCTGTATCACTTGTCTTTCATGCCCATCCTATTGTTACTAATTACTTCTTTCTACTAGTTTCTCTTAGAATCTTTATTTGGCTCTATTACTCCTCCAAAGCAGGTCAGACTTGGCCTCCGATACATCCTTCCTTTAAGAAATTTCTAATGATGGGTTGGTTCCTTGCACTCCGCGTTATGTCCATCTGCCAACCAATAATCCCTTCAAGAGGGTACTTAATCGTATGTATCCCTCCAGAGTTCATTTTTGTAACTCCTTTCCTCTCTTTTTCATTCTTACTGTATCCTACCCTAACATTTCCAAAGGACATTTTCCGTGTTTGCCCCTTTCTGAGGGGGTTCTAGGCGTACCTCCCATATACCTTACCTCTATTCTTGTGGTATTCCTCTATGGTTGACCTTCTTAAGAAGAAGTTCGAATTTCCTTCCTTTACATCGTTATTTCTTGTCCTCCTTGTGAATAGCCTACTTAACTTGCTCCATAGTTTTTAGCCTTTGGTCCTACAAGTATTATATGTCCTTGGACTTCAATAGTCAGCATGGTCCTTAGGTGGCATTGCCCTCAGTCCACGGGTTGTGGAACTATCCTTGACTACCTGTCTTATTCTCTTATTCCATATTATGTTATTTATTGCATGGACCGATGTGGTTTTTTCTTAACTTCAAGCATTTCTGGGTCTTTCTAGGGTTGCTGATGGTTTGGTGCTTCGCTGTTCTTGGGTTGAACACTTGATAATTTCCCTGCAGAGTCTCCCTTGCTAAGGGTCATTCTAATAGTTCTTCTGGGTTTTCTTAATTCCCTGATTCAATTTCCTTAACTGAAATGGAAAATTTCCCTAGTTTTTATGGTAGTGTGGGTTTGTTTGGTTACTTTCATTGGGGCAATCTTCTTAGCAAGATCACATCATTGAGAGATAGGAATTTAAGACTTTAGTACTTCATTGATAGGGGAATATAAAAGGTTGGGGTTTTAGCCCTATCACAAAAAGTAGTCACAGAATAGATAGGAAGCTACTGTTTTCATGGCAAGTATCCTCCTTGATAAGATTATACGTCCGTACTAGCATTCATGGCTATAGGCTTGACTCTCTTTGTACACAGGACTGTGACCCTAACATGTCCTGGCACTGTACTCCTTGGTGGTACTGGATATTTCCCCATTTGGTCTTTTGGGCTTCTACTATATCTCGGGCATTGGGAAGCATCTAGAGTTGTCTTCCTACGAGAATAGGGCGTTGAGTAGAGTCATTCCTAGTTTTCTTGGTAACTCTCCAGGGATTAATCTGAAAATTTTAACATAAATCCTATTAGTTACTATATTTTCTAGTCTTGATTATGTATTCAAGGAAACAAGCTCTGATACCACTCAAGTTGTCACACCCTGACCCATTTTGGTTGGATCCCCATGATCAACCCGCCACTTTCCCGGTTTATTAAAGGGTTTCCCCTCATTATAAAATATAAAGAGTAAGGCGTCCTTTAAACCTGCACATTTTCCTTAAATAACATAAATCAAAACTGTATAATATCTTAAATTTATCATACCTGTCTCACAGGCATCTTAGTTGATGGTATTTAAGTGTAGGCTTTCTGGGATTTTCTGAAAGGGGCCTTAAGGGAGGGGTGAGTACAACTACTTAGTGAATGGGTTTTCAAAATTTCAACTTTTAGGAAAAAGATTTGTATTGGAGTGTGCGAGACTCCTTATTTTCTTTCAAAAATCCTTTCATTTCAAATATTTATTTTTATCACCATTTCTTATTAATCACGGCGTGTCATCATCCAACACACATCCTTCATCATGAAGGTCAAAACACACAATCGTAGGCCAGCCCGTCCACTGAACCCACTTGTGGCGTCGGAGCGACTTTACCGGTCACCTAGATAGAAGCACGTCCACTTCTACCCTGGGAATGAGTGGATGTACGCAACATCCGACCCTCAATCCCAAAATCAATTCTTTGTGTCCGTATGAGGACAAAGACAACATCCTGACCCCACCCCAGTCTCGTGCACATGAAGCTACGTCAAGCTTTGCAAGGTCACCTAGTCCAACGATCTACCCTTATTTAAGGTCATCCAAGGCCCTAGGACACATCACTACCCCTCTTGGGCATCTTGAAGGTCCTGTAATCATAGTGCATGCACAATTAGTATTTTCACATCTTGCCATATAATCTATGGTGCCACTGGTCCAACGGCCCTGACCCTCAACTCAACCTGTAGTTGTTTGTCTTGATTGGTTCGTCGACCTGTCATTTCGCACTGCCACTAGTTAACTGAGTATGTCAGTCCTGTCTTGGTACCATGGCAAACCAATTCCTTTATTTAAAGTTTTATGGCATATAACTCATGTTTGTTTACGAGCTCCTATTTGTGCCAACTAGCCTTAGGCCCACTGTACGAGATTTTCAAAATTGGGCATATTAGCCCCCATTTTCCAAAACTGAGACTCCCAGCCTATCAGAGCTATTCGAGCTCCCGTAAAAAAAAGTCCCCCAAATTGTTTAAGTAGTGGCATACAGTCAGGGAAGAGCACTTCCGACAAAACTAAATTTTCAACTATCCATCATACCAATCGGGTATAAGGATATCTATGCTCATAGCCGATGAACGGGTTTTCCACTTCCTTCGAGGAAGTTTCATCATACCAACCGGGCATGATCTACTTACAATTGGTCAATAGTTTTTCCGTGTCATTTTCACATCACTGCTCTAAGTTGTGACATTTAAAAATACCACTTAATAGTGGTTTTTCATTTCGATGTACTTATCATCCCCAACCGGGTAGGATATAAAATCCCACTTAAAACGGGTAAGTGGTTTTTAACTTTAAACTGTGCTCATCATCCCAACTAGGTATGATGTTAGTAAGCTCACTCACAACCGGTTAGTAGGTTTTTAGTTTAATTTTCTCATCACCCCAACCGGGTATAATGTTAAAAGTCCCACTCACCTATTAATGTAGTGAATTCCACTAGACCGGTTCTTTGTATTCACTCGAGCTTGTCCTTGCTGGCGTTCCCGGTACCTCGTGTTCCTACACGGTATGAATATCTCAGTTCATTATCTCTCGGCCTAATAACCTTCATTCATTCCAAATGAATGAGAAAACCAAACTTTCTATTTATTTGCAATTAGGTTTTTAAAGTTATTTTTCTTTAACTTGAAGTCCCTAATGCCATTTTTTCTTCAAATTGAGTCTCGAAACTTTTAAAATTTATCTTAGGACCTTAATTTATTCAAATTTCACAAAAAGGGGTTAAATTTCCAAATTTCCAATTTGGTCCCCAACTTTTCTAAATTACCATTTTCCCTTCCTTTACAAAAATGGTAAGTTTCACCCCAAAAATTCTAAAATTCCTCAATTGGCCCTTTAACATTCTTATTATGCCTAATTGACCCTCAATTTTATAAAATTGCATCTTGGTCCTTTGAAATTTGCGAAAATTTTCCAATTTTCCCCAATTTTTCCCCCAATTTCAACTTCCTAACACAGTCGAATTTGATTTTATCAAATTGACCGATTAAACACTTCTAATTGTTGAAATTGAGTTTTTACATCTTCATACGATTCAATAGCACTTTGAATCGCAAGTTTTGATGCTGGAATGAGCTCAAATGGAGCTTCTCCAAAAAAGACTGTAGAGAGAGAAAGCTTCAATTACTCACCGTCGGGGCCACGGCGGTCCGAGCTTTTGATTTGGGCAGATAGCTCTTGTCCTGAGGTCCAGAGGGAAGCCAAATTGGCTTACCTTTCCTTCATAATTCGAGCATGGGAGGGTTGTGGAGGTGTTGGAAGGGCTTGGTTTAGCCTGAGGAGGGCTCGAATTGGCCGATTTCAGCTTAGCCGAAACAGGGTAGCTTTGGTCTGTCAGAGCTGCTTCACTGTTCCATCACGTCGGCGCTTCTCCGGTGACCCTCAGAGCAAACAGAGACTACAGGGGTGTAGCTGACTTCTCCTCAGTTCTAAAGAACCCAACCTCACCTTCTTTGGCTTAGAAATGACCCTATATCGGAGCTCTGGTTCAAGCTTCACCGAAAAACTAAGCAGCTGAGAGAGAGTGAGCTTTTCAGGTGCGGAGAGGATGAATGGAGAGGAGATCTTTATATTGGAAGATCGGGGACTTCTTGGCCATCTGATTAGTGCCTTAATGGCGGTCATTCATTGTATGAAACTCCATGGCCAGAGACTTTTCAGCTTCGTCGACGCTGTGTGATTTTCCGGCAGGTAAAAAGTGCTATCATCTGAAGGAAGAAGATGACACTTTTCTGAACTAGGTTCAAAGCTTAAACTGGCCAATTCACCCCCCATTCGACCGATTTTTTCAAATCTAAGTTCATCTAAATTCAATTTCTATCCAATGGTGGCCTCAAATCTCAAATTTAAATTTTTTAAGCCACCTAGAAAAATGAATTTAGAATCCAGTTCAATAGTGGTTCAAACCAGTCCACACTGGTTCAATCTAGTTCGGATCCAGTTCACCTGAACCGGTTTGGTTTTCATCTCCAATTCATTCTAAAGTCCATTTCCATGCCTTTTGGGACTCTTTAGGTCACTCGGGATCCATAAATTTCTCGGTTTGCCCTTTCTCTATCGGTTCCGGTTCATGAACCGACTCGGTTCATAAACCGGTTCAATCCAATTGGATCTGGTTCATCTAAACTAGTATGGTTTTTCTCTTCCAATTTATCCTAAGGTTCTTTTCCAAGGTTTTATGAACCCTTTGGATCACCCGGGAGTCGTAAATTTCCAACATTGCACGTTCCCAAATGATCAAGTTTGTGAATCGGTTCTGTTTTCTTACTCGGTTTGACTGGTTCTTTTCCGGGTTGTCCTTAACTAAAAAGGGCGGGATTTACATTCCCCATGGAGGGGAATACTTAGGTTTCAGAAACGGGGGAAGATGAAACCTAGGTACATCGGTCCCTCCACCATAGTCCAAAGGATAGGCCCAATGGCCTATAAATTAGAACTGCCTCGAGACTTATAAAGAATACATGATGTATTTCATATCTTGGTACACTAGAAATATCAGTCTGATCCTAGTCATGTGCTGGATCGACCCCTACCTAAGTTAGAAGAGAACCTGACCTATCAAGCAGAACCAGTGCAAATCATCGACTGGAGAGACAAGAACTTGAGGAACAAGAAGATTCCTATGGTTAAGGTTCTTTGGTAGAACAAGCCAGTACAAGAGGAGACGTGGGAAACCGAGAGTGTGATGAGGGATGGGTATCCTTATTTGTTAGAAATGTAAATTGTTTTAGGGACAAAACCACTAAAAGGAGGGCAGAGTTGTAAACCTAGTTCCTTTATAGATAAAAAAAAATTGGGAAAAAAATTGATTTTTTCAAAAGATAAAATTGAGCCGATTCACGAACCACAACCGATAAAGAAATGGCAAAATAGGAAAACTGACAAATTACAAGTGATCAAAGAGTTATAAAAATCATGGAAAAGAACCTTGGGACAAATGGGAATAGGAAACCAGACCGGTTCAGGGTGAACCGGATATGAACTAAATTGAACTGATTTGAACCATACTTGAACTAGTTTCTAAATTCATTTTTTGTGGCTTAAAATGATCAAATTGGGAAATTGAAGTCATCATTAGATAGAGAATGAAGTTGGAAAGAACCTTAGGACAAGAGCTACCTTCCTCGATTGAGAGCTCGGACCGCCGCACCACCGACAGTAATCTTTCGAAACTTTCTCTCTCTACGAGCAATTTTTCGACGAAGCTCTGTTTGAGCTTTGGACCCAAATCATGCAATTCAAAGCTCAATTGAATTGTATGGAAGTGTAGGAACTGATCCATACCTTCAATTGGAGCAATTAACCCTGATTGAATGTCCAATTTGAAGAAATCAAATTCGGTCAGTTTGAAGGGGAGAAATTGGGAATTTCAAAAAATTGAGAGACCACTTTGCAATTTCCCTAAATTGAAGGCTAATTGGCCATTATAAAGATGTTGATGGACCAATTGGTCAATTTCAAGAACATTTGGGATCAAATTTCCATTTTTGGAAAGTATTGGCAAAATTGAAAATTTTTAAAAGTTGGGGACCAAATTGGAAATTTGGAAAACTTGAGCCCCTTATACAATTTTGAGTAACTTGAGGACTCAAAAGAAAATTTGGAAGATTTGGGACTCAATTTGGGGAAAAGTTGGCATTAAGTACCTAAAGTTAAGGAAAATGAATGTTAGGGACCTAAGTGCAAATAATTAATAATTTTGAGCTTAGTCGCTCATACATGAGAAAACGATGGTTGTTATGCCAAACCTTAATTGATAAGGATTCCCAAATCGTGTAGGAACACGAGAGACCAGAATGCCGACAAGGAAAAGCTAGCATGGAGTTGGAAAATAGACTAGAGACAAATACATCACGATCATCAGGTGAGTGGGCATATTTACATCATACCCTGTTGGGATGGTGAGCACTTTATAAATGAAAAACCACTTGTGAGAGGGACTTTTATATAGCAGACCAATTGGGATGGTGAGCTCACTTTTATGAAAAGAAAACCTACTTACGGTCATAAGTAGAGATAATAATACCTGGTTTTTATGATGAACTTCATTAGGAAAAGGAGAAACACATTTACCGGTTGTAAGTGCAGATATTATCACACCCTGTTGGTATGATGAAGTTGAAAATGTACTTTTTGTCAAAAGTGTTATCCCCGGACTGTGTGTCAATGCTTAAAAGATTTGGGAGACCTTCTTGACGGAAGCTAGAATAGCTCAGATAGGCCAGAGGTCTCGGTTTTTTAACCCATGGAACTAAATGCCCAATTTTGGAAAACACGTGTAGTGGGCCCAAGGCTAGTGGGCATGAGCAGGAGCTCGTAAAAAAATTTTAGTAAAGGAAAGCCATGAAAATTTCTAATGAAATTATTGTGTGATTTCACCATGGTACCGAGTCGGGACCAACAATACTCGATGGACTGGCAGCAGTGCGTCAGGGCCAAGCCGACGGACTGGCCTAGACAAATAGCTGTAGGTCGGGTTGAGGGTCAGGGTCATTGGTCCATTGGCACCAAAGATAATGACCATATGTGAAAACTATTATTAGTGCATGCACTTGTGGTATAGGACCATCAAGACACCCAAAAGGGGTAGTGATGGGTCCTAAGAGCTATTGGACGACATGGTGGAGATAAGGCCAGTTTATCGTGTCAGTCAGCCAGAAAGCTTGGAGTAACTTCTTGCACATGAGATCGGGGTGGGGTCGGGATGAGGTTTTTGTTCTCATATGAACATGGAGTGGCATTTGGGTCAGATATCAAGAACATCCACTCAGATCCAGGGTAGAAGTGAACGGGCTTCTATCTTGGTGGATGATAAAGACGCTCTGATCCACAAGTGGGTGCAGTGAATGGGCTGCACATGCGAATGTGTGAACCCTTTCTGATGAAGGGAGTGTGTTGTTTGCTAAATGCCTCTTGAGGCAAGGGGATGAACTAAAAGAGCTAAACACACCTAATGGTAATGGAAAAAGGTTTTGAAAACTGAAATTTGAGGAAAGATCATTTTTAAAGGAAACAATAATCTTGGCATGGTTTGAATAAAGCTCTTTTCTTGAAAACTCACCCCAACACCTGCTCACTAAATTGTAGAACTCAGCCCTTCCTCATCCCCCCCCCCCCCTTTACCCCTTTCAGGTAACCGAGGAAAGACCCTTCTTAAAGACTCTCCTAATTTGGAACAGTAAGAAGACAGGTATGTCTGTTTTAAAATACTCAATTTTGTATAATGCTATTCCATTAAATATATGTAAAAGGACGTCTTACTCCTCGCAGTTTATAAAGGGTGAAACCTTTGATAGACCAAAGGGAGTGGCGGATTGCTCACGGGGATCCGCCCAAAGTGGGTCGGGGCGTAACACTTAAATCTCCAAGCAAAGGCTCGAACCCTAAAGGTATGTTCCCCTTCACAATTTTATATTATATTAAGGGGACAAGCATAGGTACGCCTTTAATTTCTTTAGATCATCAAGCTAGGAACATTAGGATGGTTTGAGGAAGCATGGCAGGTTGATCACAAGTCCCTGGACATACCGGGTTAGGATGTGACAATGTATTTCTCAGAAATCTTTCCAAAGCATTCATACAAGCCTTTTATAAAACATTAAGTATTGACTTCACTTGTCTAATTAGATGTGATGTCATAAATCTCACTCACTTGTTATTCATAACTTGTCCATCTCGAAGGTACTCCAATTTTCGTCCTCCACTTACACGATTGTTTAGTATGTGTATATGATCCTACAAGGAATATACATACATTATTATAATATCCACAACTATTTGGTGTTGGTGTATATCGATATATTATATATCACCTTGTGATTTTCCATAATTATGATTTTTCCCTCAAGGTACAGTTTGTTTGATTTGCGCATCATCCAACTCTTTTACACTACAACTTCCTTGATCTCATCCAAATTATAAAACTTCTCCAAAACTTATCAAAACAACTCTTATGTCTTTATTCTCCAAAAATTACATCAAGACAATCATACTTGTAAAATTACAATTTTGCCCTTTTATTTGAAAATTTACCATTTTGCCCCTTGCTTACAAAATTTCTATTTTATGCCTCTTTACTTTCAAAATTACTATTTTCCTTCTCACCAGCAAAATTACCATTTTATCTTTCCAAAAATTACTATTTTACATTTTTTTTTACTTGCAAAATTATCATTTTTGGCTTCTTACTTGAAAAAAATACAAGTTTGTCTTTTTAATTGAAAAAAATAGCCTATTTATATGCAAAATTACCATTTTACCTTTTTATGTGCAAAAATACTAAATTTTTATTTTTTATGCAAAAATAACCATGTTTCTCATTTTTATGCAAAATTGACCATTTTGCCCCTAAGTTAAAGAAAATAACCATTGTCCCTTATTTTTTAAAATTGACTAATTTTCCCATTATTTATTAAAAAGACTATTTTGCCACAAACTTGTAAAAAATTACCATTTTACCTCTCATTTATCAAAAATGATGATTTTCCCCCGCACTTCATAAAATCATATGTTCAATTTTTTTTCCCAAAATCACCACATATCCCCTTAAGTTTCTTATTATTTCCACAAATTTTCTCATATTTACAAACTAGTCCCAAACTTTTCAAATTTTATAATTTAGTTTTTGAATAATGAAAAATATACTAATCAACTTCAAATTTTACATATCCCTACTAAACACTTACATTTATCTCTTAAGGGCTCGTGGGAAGAGTTTGGGGTCTTACACTAACCAAATTTGGTTGAATTCAGACATTTTCTAAAAGATTACTAAAATTGTGCTATCGAAGGTGTGGTCGAATATACTAATTGAAAATGATATGATTGAGGACTGGAATAGAGGTAAAATGAAGCCAAGATCCATCCGAGTTGATTTATGGTGGTTGTTGATTAGGGGAGGAGGGCATCGCCAGAGCTGGTCAAATTTTGAGCTCGAGTGACTGCGGTCGTGAGTTGGTAAACAGACTCGTCATCGAAAAATGGCTTGGGCGACCAAAAGTCAGTTAATTGGAGCTAGGGTGAGGCTTATGGGAGGTAGAGTGGAGTCATATGGTCCTTTTGGAAATGGTTCCCTCAAAGGTTGTCGACGTCACTCAATGTTTTTTATCCTGGAAATAAATTCAGAAAAACGATACTTGTGCGGTAGTTTCTGACCACTTTCAAACTAGGACTCACCCACATAACTTAAGAGGAGTTTATTAGCGTTATTTTAAGACAAAAATAAAGTTATTTGATAGTTGGGTTAGTGGGAATTTTGAGGTCGATCATCCCATTATTGAAGGTATATCTGAGAAAGATTTTTTTATTTTTGGGAGATAAATTAGATATGATGGGGAGAAGATAAACTCAACTAATCATAAGGTAAAATTAATAAAAGAGTTTTTAACTCAATCATGGTATTTGTTATGTGAAATTTGGTAAAAATTGAGTTAATTTAACCAAAATTTGAGTAAATTTGACGTGATTCCAATTGGTGATATGCTACAAGAAGAGTGGATGGATGGAAAAATAAAGAGAGTCAGACTAGGAAGTTTCAACGGACCAGGTCCATTGTCCCATCCGAGTGATTATTTTATTTTCTTATATAATTTTACATTAGTCCTAAAATTATCTATTTACCCTTCTCAATTCTCCTGGTTAGTTTAAATCATGCTCCTTGTATCCCAATTGACATATGTGGTCTTTTCAAAAAAATTAATTTTTTACTTATGTATTCATTTTTCAATCTTATTCGAGTTTTTATTCTAAATTCAACTTTTATTTTCAATTCAATTAGTTTAAATTTTATTTTAAAAAATTTTAGTGTTACATAGTCAACTTAGATTTTAATAGTAAGGTTAACTTGAAAACCTTGATTTTAAAATGAACATGTGATTGGCTATAATATAAACTTAACTTTAAATTTGTGTATATAATATTAGTGACTGGAGGGAGATAGATGGGATTATGTGATTTGAAGAGGTGGAGTGATCCTAAAAAAGTTTCTAGATAAGGATAAATATATATGCGCATATATTTTTGCTTTCCATAATGTATAAACCCGTGAATTATGGGGTGTATTTCATTATATTTGACCAAGCATAAGATGGATATGACCAACACTTTTCGAGATGGAAAACCTTACACCAATAGTTGTCATTTCAAATAACTTTTTAGTTGAATGGTTGATATTTTAGTAAAAAATCCCAAATAAGAAAACATGTTTTAATAATACAATTTAAAAAAGAGATTTATAAAATGAAACATGACCTTGTTTTAAGAAATTAAATATCCTTTATATAAGTATTTAAAAAAATTAAACCATGATTATTATGTAATAATCATCTTACTCATTAGATTCAATCTCACTCCTCTCGAAAAAATATTCAATAAATTAATTATCTTTTTTTGTATTTAAAATAATAGAAACACAATTTTTATAAGAGTATTTTCGAAAAATCATCAAAATAATAATAAAAAAAATAAAATTAGTCATTACAGGTTGCCTTTATTTATATACCATAATAGTTTTATTTAACAATTCAAAATTCATATGTAAAAATACAATACACATAATAAATATATATAAATATATAATATTAAAATCTCAATATATTTAAAAATAATAATTAAATATAAAATATAAAACTTAACGTATATAAGTATTAAAAAATTATTATAAATATATAAAATAACTAATTTATAATACATAAAAATAATTAATATAAAATTATTAACAAATCTAAAATATATTATATAAAAACTTTTAAATATAAATATTTGTAGATAAAATAAAAAAATTATAAATATATTTCAAAATTAGTTAACTAAATTTATTTAATTAAAAATTAAAACTAAACTTATATAGTGTAACAATAAGAAGAAAATAAGAGTAAATAGGAATAAAAAAAAGGTAAATTTTTGTATTATATATAAAATAAAGAAAAAATTAACATTATTTAATATTATTTTAATTAAAAAATTAAATTCACTTTAAATCTTCAAAATTGGATAAATTACTTTTTAGTGTAAGTGTAAGGTCTAAACCCTCTAAAAAAATTATCAAATTAAGAATTTTTTCATTATTACAAATCACTTCAAAACTGTTCAATTAAAAAATAATGTTAATTTTTATATAAATTATTATATTTTAATTATTTTAAAAATTACAAAATATTATTATTATGATAATTTGTCATTCAGCATAGTAGTATTAAGAATGTGTAACACGTTTGTATATTCAACTTATTACTCGAATTACAATGTTACAATACGAATAGGAATGAGTTGTTTGAATTGGGATTTGAACATGAGCTAGTCAAATTAATCGATACTACTAAAATTTGAATTGAAATGAATTAAAATACAATTTAGGAAATGTGGGTGGATTGGGATATGAACGTGGTGAGTGGATTGGTACGTGAATATAAAATTAATATTGGAGTTGGGATGAGTTGAATGTAAATTGAGTGTAGATGAGATTATTAATATTTGAATTAGAAATAATGTTGGATCAAAATTTTAATTCGTATAATTTAGAATTTGAATCAATTTAAAATCTTTAAATATTTTTAATTTAATTTTTTAATATGTTTTGTTAAGTAAGATCGAGATCTCGACACGGTACCAATACCCAACCTCGACTCGGTGCTGAATGTGACGAGTTAGACCCAAACCCGCGGGTTAGGTCAGGTTCGTTTAGTACTGATATCATTCTATGAAGTGACGTAGGCCATATATTAATAAAAAAAGGCATATTCCATATCAACACCCTTCATTACACTGAACCAAAATATCAGGACACGTTCCATAAACTCCCCGTTGCAGAATCAAACAGGAAAAGCAATTAGCCTGTGCCAGATGTTCTCAAGATCAAGAAGATGACGAATCTCTCTTAGTTGTTCACCATCCTCCTGTTTTCCCGCCTACTTTCAATTCACCCTTCTCAGCTTTTTCTTTTTTACTCAAACCCTTCTCAGCTTTCGATCTGAATTTTTAAGACAACTCCAAATGAATCTTTCCCAGATCAGTGCCACTTCCGCTCTACCCTGGAGTCGAGCCACTGGATTATGTCCGCTGCAATGGCTTCCTTCTCAGGCTCAAAGAGTAGGTCGTGTAGGTACCCGTCGAGCAGCCTTATTGTCTTGTCAGCCGATGGGGCTTCGTTGTAGAGCTTCAAGGAGCCCTTCGGATCGGTCACTGTGTCTGCAGTTCCATGGAGGACTAGGAAGGGGACTCTCAGTTGTGCTACGTTATGCTGCAAGAAGGAGGCAATCCTGAGAATCTCATAGCCTGTTCTGACCCGGATGGAGCCGGTGTAAACAAGAGGGTCGGAGTACTTCGCCACGAGTGCTTCGGGGTCCCTTGACACTGGCATTCCCTTCTTGTTTGAATAGCTGATCTCGTATCTTGGCATGAGGAATGAAACAACTGGAGCAAGTACCTGAAATGTTAAGGGAATGGGAACCAACTTTTAAGGCGTTGATATCTGAAAACTTTCCTTTTCACAGGATGATTCCACTTGGGTGAAAAAAAAAGTACAGCATCTTAGTATACTCCTGTTTAAGAATTGGTATTGTGGTTTTTCATCACTAACCGAAAAAAATGAATTAGATTGTTCAACCCCCACTGCAGGTGAAGTTAGAACAAGACCAGCTATCCCAGCCTCCACTTTTGGATCAAGTGCAGCCTGCATATACATATTAGAACAATTTGTATTAGAGAAATACTATGCCAATATCAGATTTTAAATAGACTTTTACCTTCAGAACAATAGCTGCGCCTGTGGAGTGGCCGAAGCAAAAACAAGGAAGGTCAGGATTGTCTGCTAAGACTTTTTTGAGGAATAGCTTCTACTAGTAAAAAATTGAATGAGAAAAATCAGCAAATTTGTAAATATATATGCATAAAGATCAAACAGATGATTGGTAATGTTTTCATTCCCATGAACTATACCAGATCATTGACCGCCATGTCAAGAGAATGCACATAAGCATGAAGGCCATCACTTCCACCATGTCCTGACCAAAAGATCAGCAAGACAGCATGTAATCAGTCAAACTGGGTGAAGCAATCATTAAATCAAGGAAGATAAAACCTTCAATGTGAGTTCACTGGATGTAAATTCATTAGATGTGAATCCACCATTACATGTGATAAATCAAGTCCCAGATAATCAAATGCATAAAAACAAAGATGACATTAGAAGATAAGGGTGAGTGTTAAATGTTCTTGTCTTGTCTGTTCTACTATAGTTCTCCTGTGTAATGTTGATACAAGCTTACATAATGAGGGAAGCCACCCATATAGCACCAGAAATGGAATATTCAATTATCCTGCAACATCCAACATTGATGCATAGATGAAAATTTTACATATTTTACATGCAGTACTAAGAAATAATATGACTTTCTCTACCAGTGATCATGCTTTTCCTTTCCACAAAGTAGCTTTTGAAGTTAAATTGTGGATTTTTCAACAGCAATAATCTGCATTTCCTTCTGTAAAATCTCCACTGATTCAGATGCTGCTGCACATTCATACCAGGAAAGGAGAGGAAGAATTGCTATCTTATGTCTCAACCCCACTCAAAGATTGGAAGAAACGACTTTGAGGTCAACTGAAGTCACAATACAAGGAAAAAAGTGCGCCAAGTTCTAACCGCTGTATAAGAAAATCAAATTTCATCTACAGTAGGAAAATGTTCATATGGAAAACAGAGATCTTAAATCCAATAGAATAGAGCATTACTGATTGCTCTGGATTAAGGGGGTGAACAAAACTAAGCTTTGCACAAAAAGAGGTATTTCACTCACCAATCCAGTCCATGCCATAGACCTTAAATCCATTTGCATTTAACTTCTTAGCAAAACCACTGTATCTTCCACTGTCATGACATCATCATAGTTATGTTAGTTATGAAAATTAACATAGGTTGAACATCTTAAAAAAATACTCAAATCAGATTAGGACAAAAGGTCAACCTGTGCTCATTCAGTCCATGCATGACAACAACTAATCCCCTGCAAAAGAAAATCAGAGATAAGTTTATTAGCCTCTTAATACTTTTCTAAGAATATATAAGCACTATGTACAACAATAAAGAAAACAAACTGACCAGGTTACATGACACTACCCTCCAGAGGATGTTAAGATGAATCACAATGAGCTTGTAAATGACTCAGTGTTATACTTTATATGATGAAACATTAATGTTCTCCCAGAAACTACAAACTAGACTAACTAACCATACAGTAATGATCTGGTTTGATGAATCTTTAGAGGAAAATGCTAATGAGATTATCCTATCTTCTATTCAGCAGAATGGACAGGGATTATATTTCTCAAGTATTATGGACTCTTGGTATGCTGGCAGCCACAAGAGGTGGGAATGAATATGGGACCACGTTAGAATTCATATTACTCTCTCTGTTGCAGCTAATAGGAGGAGAAATAGACACATAAATAGGTTGACAATTTGTCCCTAGAAGAATGTGCATCAACATCAACAAGAAACAGCACGAGTGCATATCATGGTAAATTTTGCACAGGAACAAGAGACTGTGCCCTTGAATTGCTTCAATTTTGCATAAGCAGTGCCTAAAAAAATCATTTTCCGTGGTGCCAATGAACAAAAAAGAAAAAAAAACAACAAAGACAGATGCATACAAGGAACATCTGATGTCAATATTTCACTCTAATGTAAAGATCATGACCTTGACGATCAACAACCCACCAAAGAAACGGTTTGATTTTTTTTTCAATTTAGACGATAAAACATCATGGAAAAAAACCATCCCATCATTTCTTGTTTTGGCACTATGCTCAACTTGTTCGATTCTCGGTAATTTGAAATTCTCACACCCCTTGTTCCTTTCCTAGTCATGGAGTCCATTGAAGCAAGAGAAACCCAGAAGCGGAAAACTGAAAATTCCTCCATTACCTGATCTTAACATTAATGGGGGTCCATGATTGCGTGAACAGAGTGTGGGAAGTATTGAACAATGAAAATTCTCTTGCACAATTATCATCGTCATCATCCTGTAAAACCCTCCTCTTCGCGAGGGTCCGCCGAGAGGCCACCTCCTGGTCGACCGCCATAGCGACTGCCTTCCACCAAGGCGTCGGAACCCTAAGCAGAGAGCCGCTGCCGATCCGCCGTCCGCACCCTCCACTTCCTTCTCCCTGTTTTTTCTCATCCGACGCATCCGCTGCCTTGTCCACCGCCGCGATGGACGTAGCCACCCGTTTCGGATGACGTCGGAATGGCAGAAGCAGCAGATGGACAAATGCGTGGATTAGCATCCACAGACTCTGCATCATCCGGAGCTAGAACACGGAGTTGATTCTCCCGCTCGCGCCAGAAGTTAGTATCAAGGTCGAGGAGGAAGGAACCGATTTTGCTTCCACAGACATTGGCAATCTTATGGAGAATCTCGACAAGTTAAAAAAGGTTCCATTGCCTCTAGTAATTGTTGCCTCCTGTTTGGTCAGCGGTTACAAATTTTAGCACGAAACAGAGGATAAAATGAGGTTTGTCTGTTGATATGGATTCGAAATTAGAGCTCTTTCTCCTCTTGACGGTGTCACAACGAACATGGAAAGGAAAAGAACAACGACTTGAATATAGATTGCCCCAAAAATGAAAGAAATAGCAAAATTTTATCAGACCCTTCGAGAAAAAAATTCCATTATGTTGGAACGAAGATGTGAAAGGGTAAGACAGGGGAAATCAACAACACCATATAAGATACAAGAAAACAGGCTTCCACTATATTTAAACAGCCAGTAGAAGGGATGCTTCTGGCTCCCTTGCTGAAAATAGAAAAAGTACCGAGCACAATCCAGAAAATTGTGATTATCTGTAGAAAACTGGTAGCTTAGATAGGAAATCTTAGTTGAAGAGAAATGGCGATTACTTTAAGGGTGTGGGTCCATTGATGAGAAAGGTAACTCCTTTCCGTTCCAAATGGGTTTTCATGGGAGGAGTAATTCAATCTGTTTTCGTCTGCTGATTGCATTTCGATTTTCTGCATGTTTTTTTTTTTCTTTTGCTAGAGATCGCCCAAATGGCGTAGGACTAGGAGAGGGGAAGAAGAGGCTGCCCTGCCTTGCCCAGTATGAGCAATGAATCTCTATTTTTGGGGAAGTTATTTTTTCCAGTAATGTTAGGGAAAACCAATAAGCTTTGAAATTAGAAATATTACATTCCTGTCCAACTTTCGGTCTTTGAAGTGTTGGGATCCGAGTGACTGTCGGGTATAATCATAACCGATAATACTGCAGTAAAATTAATTTATATAAATTAAATAATTTAATATAATTATATAAAATATATTAATTTAAAATTTTATAATATATAAATAATTTTATAATATTATATAAAATTGTTATTTTAGTATAATAAATTCATTTATGTGAATTAAATAATTTTAAATAATTATCGAGCATATTATATTTTAACTATTAACAAATTATATACTATATATATTTTTTATAATTAATAAATTATAATTTTGTATATAAATTATTTTATATATGAGTATAATAAATAATTTACTATAATTAAAAATTTTAATATAATTATTTATAGTTAAATAGTTATATTATATATAATTTTATCATATACAATAAATATTTTATATAATTAAAAATTATAAAATTTAGGTATAAAAATATCAATTTATTTAAATAAAATAATTTACTATAATTAAAACTTTGTAATTATATATATAGTAAAATTAATTTATATAAATTAAATAAGTTAATATAATTATATAAAATATATCAATTTACACGAGTAAATATTTTATATAATTTTATTCATAACTTATTTCATATATAATAATAATAATTTATGCAATTTAATTAATTTACTAGAATTATTTCATATGCATAATAATTATTTTAGTGAAATAAAATTAATTTATATAAATTAAATAATTGAAAATAATTATATATTATACTATAATATATTAAATTATATATAGAATATATTTTCTATAATTTAAAAAAATATAATTTTACGTGTAATATATACTATAATTTTATTGCCCACCGTAAAAATTTGTGGGCTCAGATCGTAATTTCCTATTTTAGTGTAAAAAGTAAAAAAAGAAAGGTGGAAAATATGACGTCCTCCATCATCTTATATGATGACAAGTACTCCCATGGATTGACGCATACTGTTGCCAACATTATATTAGAAATAGAAGCTACCTTCTTCTCTGTTGATGTGAATATGAAATCAGATTATATGTATAAAAAAATCAGAACAAGGCCAAACTAAAAAAATCTAATCAAAACCGGTTTAAAATGACGGAATTTTGTATCCTTGAATAAAGTTTGTTGTTATTTTAATCGAATAAAAATTAAAATTTAGATTAAAAAATTAGTGGAGTTAGATATTATTATATATTTAATGTTATTTTTATAATTATAGATTAATATTATCATAAATTATTTTTTAATAATGCAATATAAAATATTTTTTCTTAATTATGAAATATTTATTCATGTATGTATATAAATTTATTTTAAATATTAGAATTTAAAAAAATGAAAAACATATATTTTTTCTTAAATATTTTTTATATTATTATTATTATTTCCTTTAAAGATTGATATTTCCTTTAAAGATTGATATAAAAATCTTCGAGCTTTACTAAAAATCACGTGTCCGTAGTCCCTACCATCTAACAGAAAAATTATGTTAGCGCCTTTCGATGAAAGCCTAAATGGGCCGTCATGAGCCCAAAAGCGACCCAAAAAGGAGAAAAATCTCGAAACCTTTTTCTTGAGTAGTTGTCGGCGGCCAGCGGACTCGTGTGAACAAATTCAAAGAAATAATATGCAGCAGCAGCAATCGTAGATCCCAATTAGCGAAAAAATAAGCACCCTTAGACTTTCAAGATGCTTTGACCCTACCGAGGCAAAGTCCAAGACCTCAACAAAATTCGATGGTGAAGTCACAAATTGGACATATCACCCTGCCGGAATCATTGTCGCCACTAAAAAAATATATGGAAGATGATTTCCGGCCACTTTCGGCAATTTCTATCCTACCCTCATTCGTGATATTCGCAGCTCCGGCGAGAATAAATTCACAAAATTAGTTCCCTCGTTTAATATGTAAATATAAGTCTATAGATAGATCTGTCTAATAAAACCAAAGGAATATTTACAGTGGTTTTCAGCAAGGAAACCGATAAGAAGAAGCAGGGGATTGTAAAAAACCATGGGAAGCACGACTCCCCTGCTTTGTTTCTCTCTGCCCTCGGATGCTCTGTTATGCCCTGTTTCTCCCTTCTCCATGAATGATGATTTTCTCACATGTCTCCAACGGATATGGGCATGCCGGAGAGTCCGAGGGGCGACCTGGAGATCTGTCGGGTGATCTCCCGGATAGCTGGCCGGAGCTCCGGCTGCCCCGGTGTCCAGTCGAAAAGAGACATCTCCTCCCGCTTTATCTTCCTCACCTGGCTATGGATCAGAGACCCCATCATCTGCCGGAAAGCATCGTCCTCCTTCCCGATCCCGCTGCTGCTTTCGTTGCTACTGCCGCTCTTCCTCTGTTCCATCGCTCTCGTCCTCCTCCTTCGTAGACCCGCTTGCTCAGAAGAAAAAGCCACTCGATTTCCTACCGATGTCTCCGGAAGTCGAGTCTCTTGATCTGCTTTTTATTTGGGTGTGTGAGAGTCTTAGATTTTTGGATTGAGCTGTGGCTATACTTATGTGAATATATATATACACATACGAGGAGGCGAAATATAGAGGAGCCGATCTTCGGGGCTAGAATAGGGAACTTCGGTGCGAAGTGGTTGATTCAACTCGGTAGATATATTCGAACAGAATTGGACCAAATAGAATAAATAAAAATATTTAATATTGTTAAAGGCCGAAGGGTCCCAAAAATCAATATTTATAAATTTTATATAATGTAAATATTTACTTTAAATAATAACTGTGAAACATATAGAATAAATAAAAATAATTAATATTCAATTTTATTTTATTTATTTAAAAAACAGAGAAGAGAAGTCTCGGGTATATATGCATGCGGTTATTTAAAAAAATATTTGATATTCAATCTTCTCAAAAGAGGATATACGAATATCTATTACGATATATAAACTATTTACCAATTTTCGTATATTTCCTAATTCCAAAATTGTAATAATTAAATTAATGAATAGATCATTTTTTTCCATATCTTAATTGGTTAAATTTCCTAAAACTGTTATTTAAAAAATACATAGTAAATAAATTATTTTCTATAAATGCATAATATATAATAAAATTTATACAGTGCATTAATTTATGTATATCGAATTATATATATTTTTTTGCTAAAAAGCATCAATATTAGTTACTAACTATTAAAATAAATAATGAACAATTTCTAACATGGTACTGTTCCCATATGATTATTCCACATTTACATGGTACTTGAAGTCGCACACTGCAAATACTAATAACTCATTTTGATAATATTTATGATATTCCCATTTCTCATTTAATAACTTATAATACTAATAAATTATGTTTATCTCAAAAGTATTTAATTTATGTTTTTTCACATCTTATTGATATATATTAAACTAATATAATATATTCATTAATAGTATGTTTGTTCCATGTATAATATAATTCAATGAGAACGTACTTCACTTTTTTTCTATTTATCAATATTTTACTATTATTATTATTATAAATATCCTTATATTAAAGAAAAACTAAAAAATTTAAAAGGACTAAATCTATCTCATAAAAAGATATACACTAAAATTAATAAAAAAGTAAATTGTTGTAGAAACGAATATAAATTTTTATTAAACTTTTCTTTTCTCCTCAGACGAGTAGTATTTTGCCTCAAGTTTTTTGACCAAAACCATAAGGTTTAAGTTTGTTGTTATCCTTCGATTATCACTTGTGCAGTAGTATTTGCCTTGTGATCTCTCTCTTAGCTTTCACAGGTGTAGTGCTTATGATGTGATTCCACGATGTAGGACCGACTGACTAATCCATCTACAATTTTCAACGTTCCTTTACGGAGAGATCATGACTATGTAGGCGGGATAACGTGCACGCTATTTCCTTCCTTAAATACCCCAATAACACACGCCGACCCAGCTTCCACATCGTACTGCAAAATGGACAATTGGTAGTGGAAAGAATTTTTTCGGGCCATTAAGGTGAAAAAATTATCTTATATCGGTAATCAAGTAACCCATTTATAATTGAGCAAAAAAAGGTAACCCATTTATAAATGGATAATAACATTTGAACTAGACAAATTAAGATAAAACTATATATATTTTTTGAATTTTAGGTTGACCGTTGACTCTCTTACATCCCTAAATCTGCATCTTATTAGGTTCTAAGCTTTAGATTTGAAACTTCGATTTTTATTGGGTATATGTTTTTAGTTATTTGATTATCTTATTGGTGAAAATTAAGGAGCAGCCCATGAGTTGGTAGCGCGAGGGGCGTCTACCAAGAAAATGACAATAATCAAAAGGCCAAATTTTCAAATTTGGCTGAACACAGGAAGGTGTGGTCGTTCGGCTGTTCATAGGAAGGTAGGGAGCCATTTTAGCAAGTGGGAGATTGCTCAAAGCTACAAAGTTATTTTTATATTCGTATTGCTTTTGTCTTCTCCTTTCTTCTTCTAGCCAAGGACTTTTCTCCGGCGTTAATATTAGTGCTTGATTTTCGTGACAATCAGGGACCTGTCTACGTGGCAACTAACAAGCACTTCTTTTGATCCAGGTTACTTCTTAATTTGAGAGATTTAATTAAATAAACATACCATAGTTTGATTCACACAAACTACCCTTATCTATAAATGGATTAAATAGTCACAAAACATAATCAACAGTCAATTGGTGTCATGTTAGTTACCACGTACACATTGTCAACCAATGAGAGGCTGCCACATGTCTGATCAACGGTCAATAACTGACGCAGTAATCGAGCTGGCGATTCACGTCAGAAAAACTAATCAATCACAATACGCCACGTGGCTCGACCGCCACGTCATCTTCTTCAACCTTCAGACGCTGACAGATAAGAGAGAGAGAGGGAGTTGCCGGAAAAGCTAGAGTCTCCAACGACTCGAAAAATGCTTCGATCAGGTCTCTGGGCCCGAGTCTTATGCCGACGGGTAGTCTGAACAGTTGCTGGACTCCCAATATAAAGAGCACCCCGTCATCCGTTCTCAGCATCCCACAATCGAGCGAAGAAGAAGAAGAGTGAGTTTTCTGGCGAGTTGCGAGCTAAAGCTTTGGCGACGGGACTTTTCTCGACCTCCGAAGCCACATTGGGTGTCTTTGGAATCAGGAGGAAGTCCTCTACCCACCCACACCTTCCATTCAGCTTGAGAGCCAGTGAGAAAGCTTGAACAATGCTGCCACTCCTTGGCCAGAAACCAGCCAACCCCCTGCTGCCCACTTCGAGCCTTCCCTCGGCCAATTACAGCCAAGCCAGACCCCCTACGCTCCACTTGGAGGTGCCCCAACCTTCCCCCAAGCTAAGAAGGTAAGCTCCCTCCACCACCCTTCGTCGAAAAATATTGTGTACGATCGAATTCTGCAAAAACTTTAACACTAAAATTCACATTGCTCAAGTACTTAAAGTGTGGTTTGATCCAGGAAGGATTCCCGTGATGAGAGCAACACAGTGATAACCCAAGCTCCGACCATTGAACCTTCACCAGTAAGATATCGAAGCTTTCTCTCTCTAGACTGCATTTTTCGACGAAGCTCTGTTTGAGCTCATTTCTAAGCCAAATCGAGCTATTCAAAGATTGAAATGATGAGAAAAATAAAGAGGAGATGATTTAAATCAAGAATGAAGACAATTAACCAAGTTTTGGGGGGTCAATTGAACAAAATTGTGATTTAAGACCAAAATGCAAATTTTGAAAAGTTTTGGCAAATTGGGGATTTTTTGAAAATTGGGAACCAAATGGTAAATTGACAAAATTGAGGGTCTTTTTATGCAATTCCCTTCCAATTGAGGGTCCATTGGATAAATTGGATCAAATGGAAGACCAATTTATAAAATTTAAAAATTTGGGGTCAAATTATAATTTTGGGAAAGTTTGGGGCTAAATGGCAGTTTCAGAACATAGAGAAACCCAAGGGCAGTATTGATAAAATTAAGGACCAGAATGGATAATTAGAAAATTTGGGGGCTGAATTAAGGAAAAAGGGGGCAAATGAGGACATTAAGATAAATGCACAAAACTCGGGGACTAAAGTGCAGTTAAGGCCAAATATGAAGGCCTATACGCAAATATGCCAAGAAGTACAATTTATTAGTTTAATACCATAATGAGGACATCTGTGCCATGTAGGGACCAACTATTCGAGCGCCTACTTCCAGAAGAGAGACCGCAAGGCCAGACTCCATCGGTGCGACCCCGCCAAAATCACCGGGTTGGTGAGAACTGCTATGCTGTCCATTCCGGTTGGAATGACGGTTTAAGTTTTGAAAACTATTTTCTCGGAATTAGCATCCCCTGATTGGGTGACTCTACTTAAAATATTTGGGAGCTAATTCTGGGCTTAGGCTCGAGATGCTAGTGGGCCCAAGGCCGGTGGATATGGGCATGGACTCGTCCAAAACAAAAATGTGATACATGAGGCTAAAAGACCTAAATAATGGGAACTTGTGTGACACAAATCGATCCAAGCTGAGTTGTCGAGCTTGTTGGGCCAAACCACTACTCTGCCACAGCCAAGTTTTTGAACATGTTGGGCTAATACGTGTGGTGGGGCCAAAGCCAAACTGACAGACCGTTGTACAAGAGGGCCAAAGATAATGGCTATAATTCAAAGTTTTTGATTGTGCATGCACCGTGATGTTCGAGCCATCAGGACACCTGGCATTAGGTAGTGATGGAACCCAAGGACTGTTGGACGACCTAGGGAGCATAAGAGCAATGTCGTCGTTTAGTAGGTCGTGAAGCCGAGAAGCTTCCTGCGCACGAAGATCGAGGCAGTAGGGGGAATGAGGTCTCATCCCATTGAGCAGACATGGTGGAGAAACTTGAGTTTGGGGTTGGACTATTAATGTCCGCACAAACTTCGAGTAGAGGCAGCATCCCTCTATTAGGGTGAACAGTAAAGGTGCTTCGATCCACAAGTAGCGCGGCCGAGGATCGTTCTACGAATGTGTGATCCCTTCTATGATAGGCTGGCGGTTGTTGATTTGTGAAACCCAAGAAGAAATAGTTGAATTATCAAATAATTGAAATTGCTAAATTAAGCCTTCAGGAAAAAAATTTCTCCCACTCACTGAGTCATTGAACTCACCCCCTCCATCTAAACATTTTTAGGAAGGAATTCAATTGCACCAGTTTTTCCCCTCGGACCCAAAACTAGGTACACAAATTTAAAAGTTTTAGTTTTGTTAAATGTTATCTAGGGAAAGCATGACAAGTAATATGCTTGACTCTCTCGACCCCCGAGGAGCCCCTCCTTGAGGCTCGAGAGAGTGGCGGGTTGTCTATCAAACCCCGACCAAACTGGGCTAGGGTATGATAACTTTGGTGGTATCAGAGCCTGTGTTTTCCCGAATACATTATCAAAACTTTACAACCTAAATACTAATTAAATAAAACTTTAAAATCAATTATGGCACCCAAACAAGGAGTCAAGAGAACAAGGGTCGCAACTGTTGATTCTGTCGGAAACCTTGTCCTAGAGACAAAATTATGAGGAACTACCTCAGCCCCGCAAGGCATCAGTTTTGAACACTAGTGACTATATGAGGAATTCATCAAGGTGTTCAGAGAGCCCCACCTTAGCGACAAACCCCACATGGACTCCATCTCCCAGACCCACCAGGAGGAGGTATAATCCCAACCCCCTTCAGCACTTATTCCACCCCTCCTCGACATCCCCAGATACTTGAAGACCCTTCGAAAATTGAGATGTAAGCCCTTCTATGGGTAGAAGGAGGTTGGGGCCCCCATGGACTAGTTGGTAACCCTAAAAAGGTTCATGGGTATCATCAGGATACCCCTAGAGGAGAAGGTGACGCTGACCAAAATTTTCCTGGAGTCCAGTGCGAAAAGATGGTGGGACAATGCTAGAAGCCTCTTACCGACCCTGCCTACCTGGGAAGAGTTTGAAGAGAGATACTCGGAAGAATACCTAGCTCCCCACCTCATCAATGAAAATAAGGTGGAATTCTTCCAACTTTACTAGGGAGCCCTCACAGTCTCAGAATATGAGACTTGCTTCAACGAGTTGCGACCCTTCGCTGCCGATCTAGCATGACTAGCCGACCTATCATGCCTCGACCCAGTTTGGTCGGATCCCCGTGAACAACCCAATGCTCGATTGCTTCAAGATGGATTTCCCCCTTTTTTAATTTAAGAGGAGCCAGACGTAATTTCAACATTGTTCCCCAGAATAACATAAATCAATAATAATGCAAGCTTAAGAGTAGATTAAGCATACCTAACAAAGGGTAAATCCTGGTGTTATCCCTAGTTATTCTCTAATCCTGAAAAGGGATAAAAAGGGAGGGTGAGTTTCTACAACTCAGTAAATGGGAAATTTAAAAAGAGTTTTCAATAAAATAATTTGGAGTGTGCTAGACTCCTTAATTTCTTAAAAATCATTTCTTCCTCAATTTTCTTAGTTTTCAAAATCATCATTTCCTCATTAACCATAGTTGGTATGTTTAAGAATCAACACACACCCTTCATCATGAAGGGATCACACATTCGTAAGGCAACCTGACCACTACATCCACTTGTGGCATCGGAGCAACTTTATTGGCCACTTAGATAGAAGCCCGTCCACTTCTAACATGTGAATGAGTGGATGTATGCGACATTCGACCCTCAAACCTGAAAAGAAACTTTGTGTCCATATGAGAATAGAGACCTTATCCCGACCCCACCCCAATCTCATGCGGTTGAAGCTACGTCGAGCTTCCCTAAGTGTTGGCATGACAAACTGTCCTTATCTCCACCATGTCGTCTAGTAGCCCCTAGGACGCATCACTACCCCTCTTGGGCGTCTTGATGGTCCCAAACCTCAGTGCATGCACAAAACAATAGTTTTCCTCATAAGCCATTTAATATTTGGTGCCACTAGTCCAATGGCCTCAACCCTCAAAACACAACCTACAGCTGTTTGTATCGACTGGTCCGTCGACCTGTCTTATCGTACTATTGCCAGTCCATCGAGTATGTCGATCTTGTCTTGGTACCATGGCCAAATACATCATTCATTAAAGTTTTCATGGCTTAACCTCATGTTTGTTTATGAGCTCCTGCTCATGCCAACTAGCCTTGGGCCCATTGTACGAGATTTTCAAAATTGGGTATTTTAGCCCCCAAGTTCCAAAACCGAGGCCTCTAGCCTATCTGAGCTATTATAGCTCTCGTCAAGAAGGTCTCCCAAAAATTTTAAGCATTGACACACAATTAGGGGAGAACACATTTGAAAAAATTATCTTTCAATTCATCAACCCAATTGGGTGTGATAATATCCCCACTTACAATTGGCAAGCGGTTTTCTTCTTTCTTTTAGGAAGTCCAGCATACCAACTGTGTATGATTTCCTCTACTTATAACTGGTAAGTAGCTTTTCGCTCAGTTCACACATCACTCCAATCGGTTGTGATGTTAAAATCCCACATATAAGTTGTTTTTCATTTCCGAGGTGCTCATCATCCCAACCGGATATGATGTGAATAAACCCACTCACAGTGGCTTCTAATTTAGAAAAGGTGCTCATCATCTCAATCGGGTATAAAGTGTAAATTAGCCCACTCACGATGGCTTCAAATTTAGAAAAGGTGTTCACCATCCCAACTAGGTATGAAGTGTAAATTAGCCCACTAATCCGATAGTGTAGTGAATTCCTCTTAAAGCATTTTCTGCCTTCACACAAACTTAGCCTTACTGGCGTTCCTGGTACTTTATGTACCTACATGATATGAACATCCTTGTTCATTATCCTTTGGCTTAATAGGCTTCATTCATCACGAATTAATACAATGCCCAAACTTTTAGTTATTTGGATTTAGGTCCTTGAAGTTCTTTTTCTTTAACTTTAGGTCCATAATGCCAATTTTCCCCCAAATTGAGTCTTGGAACTTCTAAAATTTACTTAGGTTCCTCAATTTATTCAAAATCACAAAAGGGGTTCAAGTTTCCCAAATTCCTAATTTGGTCCCTAACTTTTCAAAAATTACCATTTTGCCTCTACTTTATAAAAATGTTAAATTTCACCCAAAAAATTCCAAAAATTGACCAATTGGTCCTCCAACATCTTTTCCATGGCCATTTGGCACTCAATTTTGGGAAATTGCACTTTAGTCCCTCAAATTTTTGAAATCCCCAAAATTTCCCCCAATTTCATCTTTTCAACTTGACTGGATTTGATTTCATCCAATTGATCGATCAATCGAAGTTAATTGTTGAAATTGAAGGTGAATTTGAGTTCCTATACATCCATATGATTCAACTACACTTTGAATTGCATGAATTGATGTTGGAACGAGCTCAAATGGAGCTTCGCTAGAAAACTGAACGTATAGAGAAGAGAAAGCTTCGAAAGCTTACCGATAGGGGTGCGACAATCCGAGCTTTCGATCTGGGCGGATAGCTCTCATCCTGAGGTTCCTCCTTGAAACAAGAATCACCAAAATTCATGTCGAATTGAGGGAGAATTTGGTTAATAAAGATTCACTGGTTCTCTCTCTAGCACCATTCGCAATTCACAGAGGGGAGCCAAATTAGCTTACCTTTTCGCTCTAATTCAGCCGTATGATGGCTGAGGAAGTGTTAGGAGGGCTTGGTTTGGCTTGAGGAGGGCTTAAATTGGCTGATTTTAGCTCGACAGAAATAGGGCAGCTTGCGTATGTCGTAGCTGCTTCACTATTCGATCATACCGGTGCTTCTCCAGCGATCCTCAAAGCAATTAGAGACTACCATCGAGTAGCTGACTTCTCTCTGAGTCTAAAGAACCTGACCATGCCTTCTTTGGCTAAAAAAAGCTCCTATGTCGGAGCTTTGGTTTGAGCTTCATCGGAAAACTTAGTAGCTGAGAGAGAGTGAGGTTTTTAGGTGTGTGGAGGATGAATGGAGAGGGGCTATTTATATAGAGAGCTCGGGGACTCTTCGGTAGTCCGTTTGGCACCATAATTATAGTAATTGATGGCCTGAAATGTACTGAACGAAAACGTTTACTCTTCGCTGGCACTGTTCGATTTTCTAACAAGTGAACATTGAAGTCATCTAAAGGAAGAAGACAACAATGTTCCAAACCGGACCAGATCGATCCCAACCGGGTTCAACACTTAAATTGGCCGATTTAGACTTGATTCAACCAAGTTTTTCAAAATTAAAAATATCTAAATTCATTCTCTATCCAATGGTGGCCTTAATTCTAAAATTTAAATTTTCTAAACCTTCTAGAAAAATAAATTTAGCATTCAGTTCAATATCGGTTCAAATTGGCTCAATCCGGTTCGAATCCGATTCACCTGAACCGGTCTGGTTTTCTTTCCTAAATTTTCCTAAGGTTCCTTTACAAGGTTTTTATGAGTCTTTGGGTCACTTGGGAGTTGTAAATTTCCCAATTTTCCCATTCTCTGGTGATCGGGGTTTGTGAACCCGTTCAGTTTTTCTCACTCGATTTAATCGGGTCTTTCTCCAATTTTCCTTAACTCCAAAGGGCGGGGTTTACAACTCTCCCCTCCTTTTAGGAGTTTTGTCCCCAAAACTTATTCCACATTCTATGCACTAGAATGAACTTTCCTTGATATCAACTTATAGTTTATCGACATACAACCTTCTCAGTTATTTCTGTTAGTCCCTTATATAACGTACACTTAAGATTTTCTTTTCCTTCCCATCACTTTCTCATTCCATGGAGATTACTTTAGCTAAGCATATCTCACTGTAAGGTTTAAGGTCATATCCTAAATTTTCACATACTTCGTTCCTTAAAGTACACTTTCTCCATCATGAGATTCTTTACTTTAGATTTCAGGATTGGGAGTGCCAAAATACCCCATCATTCATGTATCCAATTATTCTCTTTATTGTTGACCTCCTTAGCTTAGTGTCCATTCAAGCAACATGTACATGCTTCCTCAGGGGTTGGTGTGACCTTTTCATCCTACATTGATCCTTCCTTCATTCATTAGTTATTACAACTTCATTCCAAATTTAATGCCTGACCTTGTCACACTCAATTAATAGACTTATCCTTACTTGAGTCATATTTCACTAAGACAGTTGGGCTTACATGTCCCTTACAACACAACATTCTCTGGAACTTGTGTTTGAACATTTAACATTTTTAAAGCACTCCCACAATGGCTATTCTCAATATTTCTATCTTTTATTGTTAGTATAACGTCGTCCCCCTTTTCATCTAGTGGTATTTCTTGATTATCATAATTGTTATCCAATCATCCATTTTTCCTTTGACGTCAAATCCTTTATAATCATATTGGTTCCCTTACTTACTCATCTTTTCCCAACCTTTTTATTGGGTCTTTCAAATTTCAAGTTTGAGTTTCTTGATACTTACTGACATTCTGAAACTCTTCCTTTCTTACATCATTCCTCATTCCTAGTGGTGTAATTTCCCTTAAGGACTTTTCTTTTCCTTAATCCATTCTTACTCACATGTGATCATTTCACAATTCTCTATTCTAAGTTAGTTTCTTTCTTACTCATACGACATCTTTTGATGTTATCTTCCTACTTACACATTACTTTGGTTTAACTTTCCCCTTGGACCCTTACAATTACTTTTCTTTTGCACTTGATCCTAACATCTACAACCGCTCATCTTTGAGGAGCTTATCTTCCTCCCAATTCTGTTGGTCCCATTTCCTCCTAATTGGAACACATGTTTTTCCAAGGTTCCCTTCCTTGGAAAGTTTTATACTCCTTTTTTTCCCAAAAATTCTCTTCTAGTTTTACCATTGCGAATGTCCAACCTTAAATGACATTCCTTGATGCTATCCTCTCCCGCTCACCTTTACCCTTGAGGCCCTATGGTTACTTCTTGTATACCTCATCATTATTCTCACTTGCTCTTGGTATTCATCTATTTTTTGGTGGTAAAGTTCACATCCTCCTTCTTTTCACAATCCCTTGATCGTCCTATAGAAATGTTATTTAACCTTCTTATAGCTTTTAGGTCATTACTCCTATCTTAGCCATTGATCTCTTTATGGCTTTCCTATATCCTTATTTCTCAAAGGTTTTGGCCTATCCATGTTTTCCTTCTTTACTTGGATTGTGACCTTTACGTGGGCCAATTCGTTAACTGTCTCGCTCATTTTATCCTCTTAGTTTAATTATTTTAAAAGGATTGTCTCTTGAAATGTTATTGTCTTTGGTATCCATCCCTTTGCCCTATTTAGGTTATGATCCTTACTACTCCCCAATCCTTCTTGGAGTGTAGTTTATTTTCTCGGATGAACTGATTGTTATGGATTATTTTCTTCAATTGGGTCTATCTAGAATCCCTATTTGGTTTTCTTGCTTTTTCTTTCAAGTAGATCATACTTAACCTCTCCAAGCACTCAATTAGCCACTTGTACTTTTACTGAGGTTCTTATTTCAACTCTAGTTTTGCGATATTTCCTCTGTTGATTTTCTTAACTTGGAGCTTTCCTTTCCTTGATCCCACTTCCTATTTTGACCCTTCTTATAGGGTCTTCCGTTCGGGGATCCTTACAGTCGATCTCCTTACTGCTCCTTAAAAGTTTCTTCTTTCATTCTTTTCTTATACTTATGGGTCTTTGTATGGCTTATTCACACTGGATTTCTCCCTTCTTGTCCTTAATCCTTGCTTTCAACAAGTCTCCTTATTTTATGGAGTTCCTCAGAAATTGTATCCTAACACTTTTCAGGTGGGTATTATTCCTGGGTGTTTCTTGCCATCATATTTTCTCCTTGTCGTGTAATAATTGTCTTCTCATTGCTCCCCATAACATAACCTTCTTTCTTTCTTCCTGATTAGCTTCCATTCCTTTGGGATAGTCTATTCCTTCTTGTTTTCCTTACACTTATTCTCAGAGCCTTTCCTTAACTCCTTAGATTTTCACTAATCCCACACTCCTTGATACTCACTTCCCTTGTTCCAAACTTATCCTTCCTTCCCTTAGTTAGGATTTGTCTCCCTTGGATGAACTCTAAGAGTCTTTTCCATGCCAAATTTTATTATACCTTTAAGGGATAAATCTTGAATGTTGAGGTTAACTAGAAATAACCTGTTTTTCCTTCATTACGTGATTTTCTACTTTGATCTTTATTAGCATACTCTTATTGCTTGAATTATTTTCAAGGAGACTCAGAAGTTTTATCAAGAAAATTAACTTTCATTCATTCAAGAAATATTTTCTTGCCATACTTGGCTTATTATAGAAAATTTCTACCCCCTAATCCCTTGGGG
The DNA here is from genome assembly GCA_030064425.1 of Trapa bicornis. NCBI lineage: Eukaryota > Viridiplantae > Streptophyta > Magnoliopsida > Myrtales > Lythraceae > Trapa > Trapa bicornis. Next base: position 16,061,380 of record CM057760.1, on the reverse strand, counting down.
TCATAGGCCGAGAGTTAGCCTTAGAACTGTTGTGGGACTCTTGATCAGATGACTCTAAGGAACTTGTTAGGGTCCACTTGTATTCCCTTATAGGATGAGCTTCGTGTATGGCCTCTAGTCTGTACCACCTCAATACCTTCGCCACACACTAATATGTCCACTACATCCATTGGGAGGGATTAAAGCTGGACTAAGTAGGTGGGGGTACTTGGTGGACCTTTATAAAGGTGGCATACGCATCCTAGTAGTTATCCTAGGCCTCCTTCTTCGTTGGATTCCTTTCTAGTTGTTGTGGAACTAGAGGAGGGGTTGGGCTCTAAGGAGGAGGTACTGGTCCCTCTTGTCTTGAGAAGGATATGTGATGCCTTCTAGTTCCAATAAGGCTCCCACAAGTTTCGGATAATCTTCCACCATATCCTTAGGTACTGTTTTCTCGCCCTTTAGGAATCTTTGAATGACTGCCTCCTTTGGGGTAGGTGTCTTTTTCACAGTTATGGGTGGAGAATTGGATTTCACAACGAACTTCCTAGGGATTCTCCTCCTCTCTAATATCACTCAAGTTGTCATGCCCCCACTCGGTTTGGTCGGATCCCCGTGAACATCCCGACGCTCGATTGCTTTGAGATGGGTTTTCCCGTTTTTTAAATCAAGAGGAGCGAGGCGTAATTTCAACATTGTTCCTCGGAATAACATAAATATATAATAATGTAAGTTTAAGAGTAGCTTAAGCATACCTGATAGTGGGTAAATCATGGTGTTATCCCTAGTCATTTTCTAATCCTGAAAAGGGATAAAAAGGGTGGGTGAGTTTTTACAACTCAGTAAATGGGTAATTTAAAAAGTGTTATCAATAAAATAATTTGGAGTGTGCTAGACTCCTTAATTTCTTAAAAATCGTATTTCCTCAATTTTCTTACTTTTCAAAATCATCATTTCCTCATTAACCATAGTTGGTGTGTTTAACAATCAACACACACCCTTCATCATGAAGGGATCACACATTCGTAGGGCAACCCGACCACTACACCCACTAGTGGCGTCGGAGCGACTTTACCGGCCACTTAGACAGAAGCCCGTCCACTTCTAACCTAGGAATGAGTGGATGTACGTGACATTCGACCCTCAAACCTGAAAATAAACTCTATGTCTGTATGAGGATAGAGACCTCATCCTGACCCCACCTCAGTCTCTTGCGCTTGAAGTTACGTCGAGCTTTCGTGACTGTTGGCACAACAAAGTGCCCTTATCTTCACCATGTCGTTTAGTAGCCCCTAGGACACATCACTACCCCTTTTGAACATCTTGATGGTCCCGAACCTCAGTGCATGCACAAAACAATATTTTTCCTCATAAGCCATTTAATCTTTGGTGCCACTGGTCGAACGACCCCGACCCTCAATTTAACCTGCAGCTGTTTGTATCGATTGGTCGATCGACCTATCTTGTCGCACTACCGCCCGTTTATCGAGTATGTCCATCTTGTCTTTGTACCATGGCCAAATACATCATTCATTAAAGTTTTCATGGCTTAACCTCATGTTTGTTTACAAGCTCCTACTTGTGCCAAATGGCCTTGGGCCCATTGTACGAGATTATCAAAATTGGGCATTTTAGCCCCCAAGTTCCAAAACCGAGGACTCTAGCCTATTTGAGCTGTTCTAGCTCTTGTCAAGAAGGTCAACAAAAAATTTTAAGCATTGGCACACAGTCAGAGGAGAACACTTCTAACAAAATTGTCTTTCATTTCATTACACCAACTGGGTGTGATAATATATTGTGCAAAAAAAAAAAACTGGGTGTGATAATATCCCTATTTACAACCGGCAAGCGAGTTTTTTTTTCCTTCCACAAAGTCCATCATACCAACCAAGTATGCTTTCCTCTACTTACAACCAATAAGTAGTTTTTTTGCTCAGTTCACACATCACTCCAACCGGGTGTGATGTTAAAATCCCACATATAAGTTATTTTTCATTTGCGAGGTGCTCATCATCTCAACCGAGTATGATGTGAATAAACCCACTTACGGTGGCTTCCAATTTAGAAAAGGTGCTCATCATCCTAACTGGGTATAAAGTGTAAATTAGCCCACTCACGATGGCTTCAAATTTAGAAAAGATGTTCATCATCCCAACCAAGTATGAAGTGTAAATTAGCCCACTCACCCAATAGTGCAGTGAATTCCTCTTAAAGCGGTTTCTGCCTTCACGCGAGCTTAGCCTTGGTGGCGTTCTTGGTATTTTGTGTTCTTACACGATATGAACTTCCTTATTCATTATCCTTTGGCCTAATAGCCTTCATTCATCATGAATGAATAAAATGCCCGAACGTTTAGTTATTTGCATTTAGGTCCCTAAAGTTCTTTTGTTCAACTTTAGGTCCCTAATGCCAATTTTCCCCCAAATTGAATCCCAAAACTTCTAAAATTTACTTTGGTACCTCAATTTATTCAAAATCACAAAAAAGGTTCAAGTTTTCCAAATTCCTAATTTGGTCCCCAACTTTTCAAAAATTACCATTTTCCTCTATTTTACAAAATTGGTAAATTTCACCCCAAAAATTCCAAAAATTGACCAATTGGTCCTCCAACATCTTCTTCATGACCAACTGGCCCTCAATTTTGGGAAATTGCATTTTAGTCCCTAGATTTTTCAAAATTCCCAAAATTTCCCCCCAATTTCAACCTTTCAACCTAGTCGGATTTGATTTCATCCAATTGATTGATTAATCGAAGTTAATTTTTGAAATTGAAGGTGGATTTGAGTTCCTACACATCCATATTATTCAATTTCACTTTGAATCGCATGAATTGATATTGGAACGAGCTCAAATGGAGCTTCGCTAGAAAATTGAATGTATAGAGAGAAAGCTTCGAAAGCTTATTGTAGGGGGTGCGACTGTCTGAGTTTTCAATCTGGGCAGATAGCTCTCGTCCTGAGGTTCCTCCTAGAAAAAAGAATCACCTCAATTTATGTCAAATTGATGGAGATTTCGGTCAATAAAGATTCACTGGTTCTCTCTCTAGCGCCATTCACAATTCATAGAGAGGAGCCAAATTGGCTTACCTTTCCACTCTAATTCGGTCGTATGAGGGCTGAGGAAGTGTTAGGAGGGCTTGAATCTGCTAATTTTAGCTCGACAGAAATAGGGTAGCTTCGGTCCGCCGTAGCTTCTTCACTATTTGATCATGTAGACGCTTCTCCTGCGATCCTCAGGAGTAATTGGAGACCACCTCGGGTAGCTAACTTCTCCCCGAGTCTAAAGAACCCAACCATGCCTTCTTTAGCTCAAAAAAGCCCCTATGTCGGAGCTCTGGTTTGAGCTTCATCGGAAAACTTAGTAGCTGAGAGAGAGGGAGGTTTTCAGGTGTGTGGAGGATTAATGGAGAGGGGCTATTTATATAGGGAGCTCGGGGACTCTCTGGTAGTCCGTTTGGCACCTTAATGACAAACATTGATGGCCTGAAACGTACTGAACGAAAACGTTTCCTCTTTGTTAGTGCTATTCGATTTTCCAACAAGTGAACAGTGATGACATCTGAAGGAAGAAGATGACAATGTTCCGAACTAAACTGGACCAGTCCCAACCATTTCAATGCTTAAATTGGCTGGTTTAGGCCCAATTCAACCAAGTTTTTGAAAATTAAAAATAAATAAATTCATCTAAATTCATTCTCTATCCAATGGTGGCCTCAATTCTAAAATTTAAATTTTCTAAGCCTTCCAAAAAATTAAATTTAGCATCCAATTCAATAGTGATTCAAACCGGTTCACTTGAACCAGTCTGGTTTTCTTTCCCAAATTTTCCTAAGGTCTCTTTCCAAGGTTTTTATGACTCTTTGGGTCACTCGGGAGTTGTAAATTTCATAATTTGCCCGTTCTCTAGTGATCGAGGTTTGTGAACCGGTTCGATTTTTCTCACTCGGTTTGATCGGTTCTTTCTCCAGTTTTCCATAACTCCAAAGGGTGGGGTTTACAACTCTCCCCTCCTTTTAGGAGTGTTGTCCCCAAAACTTATTCCACATTCTTTGTACTATAATGAACTTCCCTTGATATCAACTTATAGTTTATCGACATACAACCTTCTCAGTTATTTTTTTAGTCCCTTATATAATATACACTTAGATTTTTTTTCATTCCCATCACTTTCTCATTCCACGTTGCTTACTTTAGCTAAGCATATCTCACTAGAAGGTTTAAGGTCATATCCTAAATTTTCATATCCTTCGTTCCTTAAAGTACACTTTCTCCCTCTCGAGATTTTTTACTTAAGATTTCAAGATTGAGAGTTCCAAAATACCCCATCATTCATGTATACAGTTATTCTCTTTATTGTTAACCTCCTTAGCTCAGTGTCCATTCAAGCAACATGTACATGCTTCCACAGGTGTTGGTGTCATCACCTTTTCATTCTACATTGATCCTTCCCTCATTTGTTTGTTATTAAAACTTTGTTCCAATTTTAATGCCTGACCTTGTTACACTCAATTAATAGACCTATCCTTACCTGAGTCATATTTCCATGGGACAGTTGGGCTTACATATCCCTTACAGCACGATGTTCTCTGGAACTTGTGTTTGACCATTTAACATTTTTAAAGTACTTCCATAATGTTTATTCTTAATATTTCTATCTTTCAGTGTTGGTATAATGTCGCCTCCCTTTTCATCTGGTGGTATTTCTTGATTATCATAATTGTTATCCAATCGTCCATTTTTCCTTTAACGTCATATCCTTTATAATCGTATTGGTTCCCTTAGTTACTCATTTTTTCCCAACTTCTTTATTGGGTATTTCAAATTTCAAGCCTTTGAGTTTCTCGACACTTACTGATATTCTGAAACTTTTCCTTTCTTACATCATTCCTCATTCTTAGTGGCGTCCTTTCCCTTAAGGACTTTTATTTTCATTAATCCATTCTTACTCACTCGTGATCATTTCACAATTATCTATTCTGAGTTAGTTTCTTTCTTACTCGTACGTCATCTTTTGATGTTGTCTTCCTACTTACACGTTGCTTGGGTTTAACTAACCCCTTGGACCATTATATTTACTTTTCTTTTGCACTTGATCCTTTCATCTACAACATCTCGTCTTTGAGGAGCTTATCTTCTTCCCAATTCTGTTTGTCCCATTTCCTCCTAATTGGAACACATATGTTTTTCCAAGGTTCCCTTCCTTGGCAAGTTTTATACTCCTTTTTTTTCCCAAAATTCTCTTCTAGTTTTACCATTGCAAATGTCCAACCTTAAATGACATTCCTTGATGCTATCCACTCCTGCTCACCTTTATCCTTGAGACCCTACGGTTACTTCTTGTATACCTTATCTTCATTCTCACTTGCTCTTAGTATTCATCTATTTCTTGGTGGTAAAGTTCACATCCTCCTTCTTTTCACAATCTCTTGATCGTCCTGTAGAAATCTTATTTATCCTTCTTATAGCTTTGAGGTCGTTACTTCTGTCTTAGCCATTGATCTATTTATGGCTTTCCTCTATCCTTATTTCTCAAAGGTTTTGGCCTTTCCATCTTTTCCTTCTTTACACGGATTGTGACCTTCACAAGCGTCAATTCGTTAACTGTCTCGTTCATTTTATCCTCTTAGTTTAATTATTTTAAAAGGATTGTCTCTCGAATTTTCTTGTCTTTGGTATCCATCCCTTTGCCCTATTTAGGTTATGATCCTTACTACTCCCCAATCCTTCTTGGAGTGTAGTTTATTTTCCCGGATGATCTGATTGTTATGGGTTATTGTCTTCAACCAGGTCCATCTAGAATTCCTATTTGGTTTCCCTACTTCCTTGCATGTAGATCATACTTAACCTCTCCAAGTACTCAATTAGCCACTTGTACTTTTGCTGAAGTCCAGTTTTGCAATATTTCCTCTGTTGATTTTCTTAACTTGGAGCTTTCCTTTCCTCGATCCCACTTCCTATTCTCACCCTTCTTCTAGGTTCTTCCGTTCGGGGATCCTTACGTTCGATCTCCCTACTGCTCCTTAAAAATTTATTCTTTCATTCTTTCCTTTTACTTATGGGTCTTTGTTTGGCTTATTCACACTAGATTTCTCCCTTCTTGTCCTTAATCCTTTCTTTCAACAAGTCCCCTTATTTTATGGAGTTCCTAAAAAAATGTATCCTAACTCTTTTCACGTGGGTATTATTCTCGGGGCTTTCTTGCTATCGTATTTTCTCCTTGTCGTGTCTTAATTGTATTCTCAGTGCTCCCCATAACACAACCTTCTTTCTTTCTTCCCGATCAACTTCCATTCCTTTAGGATTGTCTATTCCTTCTTGTTTTCCTTACTCTTATTCTTAGAGCCTTTCCTTAACTCCTTAGACTTTCACTAATCCCACACTCCTTGATACTCACTTCCCTTGTTCCAAACTTATCCTTCCTTCCCTTAGTTAGGATTTGTCTCCCTTGGATGAACTCTAAGAGTCTTTTCCTTGCCAAATTTTATTGTACCTTTGAGGGATAAATCTTGAAGGTTGAGGTTAACTAGAAATAACCCGTTTTTCCTTCATTATGTGATTTTCTACTTTGATCTTTATTAGCATACTCTTATTGCTTGAATTATTTTCAAGGAGACTCATAATTTTTATCAAGAAAATTAACTTTCATTCATTCAAGAAATATTTTCTTTCCATACTTGGCTTATTACATAAATTTTCTACCCCTAATCCCTTGGGGTCATAGGCCAAGAGTTAGCCTTAGAACAGTTATGGGACTCTTGATCAGATGGCTCTGAGGAACGAGTTGGAGTCCACTCGTATTCCCTTATAGGATGAACTTCGTGTATGGCCTCTAGTCCGTACCACCTCAATACCTCCGCCTCACAGTCATATGTCCACTTCATCTATTGGGAGGGATTAAAACTGGACTGAGTAGGTGAGGGTACTTGGTGGACCTTCATAAAGGTGGCATATGCATCCTAGTAGTTGTCCTAGGCCTCCTTCTTGGTTGGATTCCTTTCTAGTTATTGTGGAACTAGAGGAGGGGTTAGGCTCCAAGGAGGATGTACATGTTCCTCTTGTCTTGAGAAGGATATGTGATGCCTTCTGGTTCCAATAAGGCTCCCACAAGTTTCTGATAATCTTCCACCATGTCCTTAGGTACTCTTTTCTCTCCATTTAGGAATCTTTAAATGGCTGCCTCCCTTGGGTAGGTGTCTTTTTCAGGGTTATGGGTGGAGAATTAGATTTGACAGCGAACTTCCTAGGGATTCTCCTCCCTACACAATAGTTAAAGTTTGATTAATGTCAGGGAAAAATATTAATAATGTTTTAAGGGAACTTAGCTCTGGTACCACTCAAGTTGTCACACCCCGACCCGGTTTGGTTGGATCCCTGTGAACAACCCGATGCTCGATTGCTTCAAGATGGGTTTCCCCATTTTTAATTCAAGGGGTGCCAGACGTAATTTCAACATTATTCCCCGGAATAACATAAATTAATAATAATGTAAGTAGTTGTCACAGTAGTTGTCCCAGGCCTCCTTCTTGGTTGGATTCCTTTCTAGTTATTGTGGAACTAGAGGAGGGGTTAGGCTCCAAGGAGGATGTACATGTTCCTCTTGTCTTGAGAAGGATATGTGATGCCTTCTGGTTCCAATAAGGCTCCCACAAGTTTCTGATAATCTTCCACCATGTCCTTAGGTACTCTTTTCTCTCCATTTAGGAATCTTTAAATGGCTGCCTCCCTTGGGTAGGTGTCTTTTTCAGGGTTATGGGTGGAGAATTAGATTTGACAGCGAACTTCCTAGGGATTCTCCTCCCTACACAATAGTTAAAGTTTGATTAATGTCAGGGAAAAATATTAATAATGTTTTAAGGGAACTTAGCTCTGGTACCACTCAAGTTGTCACACCCCGACCCGGTTTGGTTGGATCCCTGTGAACAACCCGATGCTCGATTGCTTCAAGATGGGTTTCCCCATTTTTAATTCAAGGGGTGCCAGACGTAATTTCAACATTATTCCCCGGAATAACATAAATTAATAATAATGTAAGCTTAAGAGTATATTAAGCATACTTGACGGAGGATAAATCCTGGTATTATCCCTAGTCATTCTCTAATCCTGAAAAGGGATAAAAAGGATGGGTGAGTTTCTACAACTTAGTAAATGAGTAATTTAAAAAGAGTTTTCAATAAAATAATTTGGAGTGTGCTAGACTCCTTAATTTCTTAAAAATTGTTTCATCCTCAATTTTCTCTATTTTCAAAATCATCATTTCCTCATTAACCATATTTGGTGTGTTTAACAATCAACACACACCCTTCATCATGAAGGGATCACTCATTCATAGGGCAACCCGACCAATGCACCCACTTATAGCATCGGAGCGACTTTACGAGCCACTTAGATAGAAGCCCATCCACTTCTAACTTGGGAGTGAGTGGATGTACGCGACATTCAACCCTCAAACCCGAAAAGAAACCATGTGTCCATATGAGAATAGAGACCTCATCTCAACCCCACCCCAGTCTCATGCGCTTGAAGTTATGTCGAGCTTCTCTTATTGCTGGCATGACAAACTACCCTTATCTCCACCATGTCGTCCAGTAGCCCCTAGGACGCATCACTACCCCTCTTGGGCGTCTTGATGGTCCCTGTGAACAACCCGATGCTCGATTGCTTCAAGATGGGTTTCCCCATTTTTAATTCAAGGGGTGCCAGACGTAATTTCAACATTATTCCCCGGAATAACATAAATTAATAATAATGTAAGCTTAAGAGTATATTAAGCATACTTGACGGAGGATAAATCCTGGTATTATCCCTAGTCATTCTCTAATCCTGAAAAGGGATAAAAAGGATGGGTGAGTTTCTACAACTTAGTAAATGAGTAATTTAAAAAGAGTTTTCAATAAAATAATTTGGAGTGTGCTAGACTCCTTAATTTCTTAAAAATTGTTTCATCCTCAATTTTCTCTATTTTCAAAATCATCATTTCCTCATTAACCATATTTGGTGTGTTTAACAATCAACACACACCCTTCATCATGAAGGGATCACTCATTCATAGGGCAACCCGACCAATGCACCCACTTATAGCATCGGAGCGACTTTACGAGCCACTTAGATAGAAGCCCATCCACTTCTAACTTGGGAGTGAGTGGATGTACGCGACATTCAACCCTCAAACCCGAAAAGAAACCATGTGTCCATATGAGAATAGAGACCTCATCTCAACCCCACCCCAGTCTCATGCGCTTGAAGTTATGTCGAGCTTCTCTTATTGCTGGCATGACAAACTACCCTTATCTCCACCATGTCGTCCAGTAGCCCCTAGGACGCATCACTACCCCTCTTGGGCGTCTTGATGGTCCCGAACCTCAGTGCATGCACAAAACAATAGTTTTTTTCATAAGCCATTTAATCTTTGATGCCAGTGGTCCAACGACCCCGATCCTCAACTCAACCTGCAGCTGTTTGTATCGACTGGTCCGTCGACTTGTCTTGTCGCACTCCCGCTACTCTATCGAGTATGTCGGTCTTGTCTTGGTACCATAGCCAAATACATCATTCATTTAAGTTTTCATGGCTTAACCTCATGTTCTTTTACGAGCTCTTGCTCGTGCCAACTGGCCATGGGCCCATTGTACAAGATTTTCAAAATCGGGCATTTTAGCCCCCAAGTTCCAAAATCGAGGACTCTGGCCTATTTGAGCTGTTCTAGTTGTCGTCATGAAGATCAACAAAAACTTTTAAGCATTGGTGCAAAATCAGGGGAGAACACTTCTGACAAAATTATCTTTCAATTCATCACACCTACCAGGTGTGATAATATATTGTGCAAAAAAAAAAAACAGGTGTGATAGTATCCTCGCTTACAACCGGCAAGTGGGTTTTCTTCTTCTTTTCAAGAAGTCCATCATACCAACCAAGTATGATTTCCTCTACTTACAACCGATAAGTAGCTTTCCACTCACTTCACACATTACTCCAACCGGGTGTGATGTTAAAATCCCACATATAAGTTATTTTTCATTTCCGAGGTGCTCATCATCCCAACCGAGTATGATGTGAATAAACCCACTCATGGTGGCTTCCAATTTAGAAAAGGTGCTCATCATGCCAACAAGGTATAAAGTGTAAATTAGCCCACTCACGATGGCTTCAAATTTAGAAAAGATGCTCATCATCCTAACCAGATATGAAGTGTAAATTAGACCACTCACCCAATAGTGCAGTAAATTCCTCTTAAAGCAGTTTCTGCCTTCACGCGAGCTTAACCTTGTTAACGTTCCCGATATTTCGTGTTCTTACATGATATGAACATCCTTGTTCATTATTATTTGCCCTAATAACCTTCATTCATCACGAATTAATAAAATGCCCAAACTTTTAGTTATTTGCATTTAGGTTCCTAAAGTTCTTTTTCTTTAACTTTAGGTCCCTAATGCTAATTTTCCCCCAAATTGAGTCTTAGAACTTCTAAAATTTACTTAGGTTCCTCAATTTATTCAAAATCACAAAGGGGTTTAAGTTTCCCAAATTCCCAATTTGGTCTCCAACTTTTTAAAAATTACCATTTTTCCTTTACTTTACAAAAATGGTAAATTTCACCACAAAAATTCCAAAAATTAACCAATTGGTCCTCCAACATCTTTTCCATGGCCAATTAGCCCTCAATTTTGGGAAATTGCACTTTAGTCCCTCGAATTTTCGAAATCCCCAAAATTTTCAATGAATTGATCGATCAATCGAAGTTAATTGTTGATATTGAAGGTGGATTTGAGTTCTTACACATCTATACGATTCAATTGCATGAATTGGCGTCGGAACGAGCTGAAACAGAGCTTCGCCCAAAAACTAAACATAGAGAGAGAAAGCTTCAAAAGCTTACCGTCAGGAGCGTGACGGTCCGAGCTTTCGATTTGGACGGATAGCTCTCGTCTTTAGGTTTCTCTTATAATCAAGAATCGGCTCAATTCATGTTGAATTGAGGGAGAATTCTATCAGTAAAGATTTTACCAGTTCTCTCTCTAGCACCGATCACAATTCATAGAGGGGAGCCAAATTGGCTTACCTTTCCACTCTAATTCAGTTGTATGAGGGTTGAGGAAGTGTTAGGAGAGCTTGGTTTGGCATGAGGAGGGCGTAAATCGGCTGATTTCGGCTCAAGAGAAATAGGTCAGCTTCGGTATGCCGCAGCTGTTTCACTATTCGATCATGTCGACGCTTCTCAGGTGATCCTCAGAGCAATTGGAGATCTCCATCAGGTAGCTGACTTCTCCCTGAGTCAAAAGAACCTGACCACACCTTCTTTGGCTCAGAAAAGCTCCCATGTTGAAGCTCTGGTTCGAGCTTCATCGGAAAATGGAGTAGCTGAGAAAGAGAGTGAGATTTTCAGGTGTGTGGAGGACGAAAGGAGAGGGGCTCTTTATATAGAGAGTTGAGGGACTCTCCGATCGTCTGTTTGGTACATTAATGATAGTCATTGATGGCCTGAAATTTACTGAACGAAAATGTTTCCTCTATGCCAGTGCTGTTCGATTTTTCAGCGAGTGAACAGTGATGTCATCTGATGGAAGAAGATGATACCGTTCCGAACCGGTTTCAACGCTTAAACCGGCCGGTTCAGACCCGATTCGACCAGGTTTTTCTAAATTAAAAATTACTAAATTTATTATTTATCCAAAATGAATTTAGTATACAGTTCAATAGTGGTTCAAATCGGTCAAAACCAGTTCAATTCAGTTCACCTAAATCGGTCTGGTTTTCTTTCCCAAATTATCCTAAGGTCCCTTTCTAGGGGTTTGTTTTTTTACTTTTTTGGTCACTCGAGAGTTGTAAATTTCACAATTGGCCCATTTTCTGGTGATTGGGGTTTGTGAACCAGTTCGGTTTTTCTCACACGATTTTACCGGTTCTTTCCCCAGTTTTCCTTAACTCCAAAGGGTGGGGTTTACACGACCTCTGCTAAATGTTTATTGACAGTCTCAATATGGATATAAGAGACTGAATGGGGGTTTTGGGATGCCCCACTGACCTAACCACCATATTGGGCATGGCCCATGAACGCGAGCGGTTAGTCCAAACAAGGCGCCGTCGGATGAAAATGGAGGGACGAAGGGAGGAGATGAGACAGGGCAGCCGAGGAGGCCAAAGGGAACCGGGTGGACCCCGATGGGGGAATCCACCAAGATTCTTTCAGGGGGAGGAGGGCCATCGTGGCCACAAGGAAATAGACACACTACCTCCAAAAAGAAGCCCCTATTGCCCAAAATGCCAGAGGAACCATGAAGGAGCATGTGCAACATGCTACGAGTGTAGACATCTCGGACACTACATTAGGAGTTGCTCGAGGGCTTGGGAAAATGCCCCACGAAACACCTCACCACCACCACCTAGGAAGCTGAGGCCAAACAACGAGGGAGAGAAACGCCCACAAGAGTTCTAGCCAGGGTCTACAACCTGACCAGTAAGAAGCTCAAAAGGACCCTAGCATGGTGGCTGGTACGTCCCAACCCTCCTCCTCATAAGTCGAGTCTATAGACAGAGTCTTGTAGTCCCCTTTTTGGAATCAATAAAATGCATTTCTTGAAAATTTTCGTTAATTTCCACTTAGGCTTTATCCAAGTATTTAGAATGGCAAGATACGTCCTCTTTGACTCAGGGAAGGAACGCTCTTTAATCAAGGAAACTTCGGTCCCGAAACTTCCAAAGGAAACCTCCCCTCTCCAGCCACCCCTCCACATCCTTACCCCACTAGGCAAAACCATAGAAAGACACACATATGTTAAAGCTTGCGAAGTACAAGTAGGAAGAACAATCTTGGAAGCAACCTGATTCCTCTTCCGCTACAAGAAGTAGAAATTATTTTAGGGATGGACTGGCTAAGCACGCATCAAGCCCAAGTGGACTGTGGGAAAAAGAGGATAACTTTCCATGCCCCGGGAAAAGAAGAAGCTATATTTGAAGGAGATAGAGGAAGGGCTAGAGTACATCTGGTGTCCTATATGGAAGCCCAGGACTTGCTACAAAAAGGATGTAAGGTATTACTGACATAGATCACTTGCAATGACACATTGGAGAAGGGTCTAGCAGAGATTCTAGTGGTCAACCATTATCTAGAAGTTTTCCCGAAGGAATTACCTGGTTTACCTCCGGATTGCCAACTGGAATTCGTAATTGAGGTGGTGCTAGTCACTCACCCTATATCCCAAGCACCCTACCATATGGAGCTCGCGGAACTCGAGTAGCTGAAAGATCGGTTGGAGGAACTTTTAGAGAAAGGATTCATATGCCCAAGCCCCCATGGAGTGTACCCATGCTATTCGTCAGGAAGAAAGATGGAAGTATGCAACTTTGCATCAACTATTGGAAATTGAACCAGGTGACAAATAAGAATAAGTACCCTCTCCCCATGATAGATGACTTATTTGATCAACTTAGAGGGGCCGCCTACTTCTTCAAGATCGACCTAAGGTCGGGATATCACCAACTAAAGATCCGTGAAGAGGACATATAGAAAACTACTTTTTGATCATGATACTGGCTTTACAAGTTCATGGTAATGCCCTTCGGACTAACCAATGCACCCGCAACTTTCATGGACCTGATGAACCGGGTGTTCCAGCCATATTTAGACAAGTTCGTGATCATATTCATATACGATATTCTCATATACTCCCGAATTGAAGAGGAGCATCGGACACACCTGGAGATAACCCTGAGTACCCTGCGAGAAAATTGGTTGTATGCCAAATTCTCTAAGTGCAAGTTCTTGCTTCAAGAAGTGGGCTTCCTAAGGCATATAGTGTCCAAAGAAGGAGTAAAGGTGGCTCCAGCCAAAATAGAGATCATATCAAATTGGAAAGTCCCAACTAATCTGACAGAAATCTGTAGCTTCCTCGGCCTCGCTAGATACTATCAAAATTTTGTGGAGGATTTCTCCATAATTGAAGCTCCCTTGACTTGCCTCATGAGGAAAGGAGTGGAATACAAGTGGGATGCCAAGTGTGAAGAGTCCTTCCAAGAGCTCAAAACTCGATTCACAATGGCTCCAGTACTGGCCTTACCCGACGCGGATACTAGGGAATACACGATGCATAGAGATGCATCCGGACAAGGATTAGGATGTGTCCTGATGCAACAAGGAAAGGTTATCACCTATGCCTCATTACAACTAAAGCCCCACGAGAAGAATTACTCCACCCACGACCTCAAACTGGCTGCAATAGTGTTCACCCTCAAAATATGGTGCCACTATTTGTATGGAGTAAAGTTTCGTATCTACACCGATCATAAGAGACTGAAATACTTCCTAACCAGATGGAGCTTAATCTGTGACAAAGAAGGTGGCTAGAGCTAGTAAAGGACTACGATCTGACCATCGAGTACCACCCTGGTAGGGCCAATGTGGTGGCAAACACACTCAGTCACAAGTACCACACGAGAGTGGCCTCCGTTAGTGCTAGATATCCGCCCTTACTAAGCCAGCTGCGAAATTTAAGGGTGGACCTCCGCATGGACAAGGGCCAAGGTAACATAGTAGTCAGTCTAGTAGTACAACCCGATCTAATGGACCAAATATAGGCTTTACAAAAAGAAGACGAGGAACTTCATCCCCATTGGGAGCCAAACGAGAACAACTCAACGTCATACATCGCAGTCAGGAGTGATGGGGTAATGACATTCAAAGGGAGGGTTTGGGTACCAAATAATTGGGAATTAAAGAGGGGAATACTGGAAGAAGCCCATGACTTGATGTACGCTATGCATCCGGGTAGTACGAAAATGTATCACACCCTAAAACATGGATATTGACGGAAGGGAATGAAGAGGGACATCGCCAAGTACATGGCCAGAAAGTACGAACTCGATCCCAGCCACATACTAGATAAGCCACCACCAAAAATTGTGGAAGACCTGACTTACCAAGTAGAACCTATCTGGATCCTCGACCATCATGCGAAGAACCTCCACAACAAGAATATTCCTATGGTGAGGATACTCCGGCGAAATGGCCAAGAAGTGGAAGAGACATGGGAGGTCGAGTCAACAATAAGGGACAAATATCCGTAATTGTTTGATGTATAATAGTTTTGAGTACAAAACTCATAAAAGGAGGAGAGAGTTGTAAAACTCGTCAAATTGGACCTAAGGAAAACAAAAAAAGAACCGGTATAGGTTTATACATGAAGAACCAAACCGTTTAATGAACAAAAAATAGCTAATGTGGGAAATTAGAAAAATCCCAAGTGACCAAAATTTCATAAAAACTTCAAGGAAGAATCGGGAATGGAATTGAAGAGAGAACCGAATTGGTTCGGGGTGAACTAGACCCGAATCAGCATGAACTATAGTGAATCGGTTCATAAATTCATTTTTCTAGGTGGCTTAAAAATGTCAAATTGGAAAATTGATACCACCATTAGATAGAAAATGAATTCATATGAATTTAGAAATTTTTAAATTTTAGAAAACTGATCGAACCATGTCCGAACCGGTCGATTTTTGAATTTCGGGCGACGAATCCGATCAGATCGGACTGGTCAACGGTCTGACTAGATCGGTCAACGGACCAGTCAACGATCAACAGTCAATGGTCAACGACCAACTGGCCCCATGCCAACTACCACGTAAACACGGTCAGCTAATGGGAGCCTACCACGTGTCTGGTCAACGGATAGATGGTGCCCTGTCAGCGTGCCACATAGACATGAGCAGCCAATTAGAGGCTGCCACGTGTCCGGTCAACGATTGACACGGCGGCCGAGTTGGCAATCCACATCAGAAAAATTGACCAATCATAGCGTGCCACATGGTACAACCGCCAGGAGTCGCCAAAAAAGTTGGAGTCTCCCGCGACTCAAAAAATGCTTTGGTCAGGTTTACAGCAGCCGAGTCGGTGGCCAAGTCTTACGCCGGCGGGTAGCCTGAACAGTTGCCACATTGGGTGTCTTTGGAATTAGGAGGAAGTCCTCTACCAACCCACACATTCCATTCAACTTGAGAGCCGTCGAGGAGGAGTGAGAAAGCTCGAACAGTGCTATCACTCCTCGGTTGGAAACCAGCCAGCCCCCTGCCGCCCACTTCGAGCCTTCCCTCGGCCAATTGTGGCAAAGCCAGACCCCCTACACCCCACTTGGAGGTGCTCTGGCCTTCCCCTGAGCTAAGAAGGTAAGCTCCCTCCGCCACCCTTCACCGAAAAATACTGTGCACTGTCAAATTCTACAAAAAATTTAACACTAAAATTCGCACTGCTTAGGTCATCAATTGAAGTGTGGTTTAATCCATGAAGGATCCCCGCAACAAGAGCAACACGATGGTATCCCAAGCTCCGACCACCAGACCCTCACCGGTAAAATATTGAAGCTTTCTTACTCTAGTCTGCATTTTCTGACGAAACTCCGTTTGAGCACATTTTTGAGTCAAATCAAGCTATTCAAAGCTTGAAATGATGAGAAAACATAGAGCAGTTGTCACACCATATTTTTAGTAACCCGGAATTTTGGTCGAATTTTTTTTTGTTGAATTTAAGCGGAAATTAAATATTATATACATAATTGTTAGTTATATATATATAAATGTTGAAGAGATGTCAACTAAGAAGTAATGGACCAAGTGACGTAGAATGAGGAGATGACGTGCATACTGAGGTGAAAGAATCCAAGGAAGCATACTAGGAAGACCCAAGGAGTAAGCTAAACCTAAGGAACGGGTAAGTAGGAAGATGGCATCAAAGGATGCCGTGACAAGTGGACTACCCATAATAAGAAAATAAAGAAAAAGTCTCCAAGGAGCGTTAGGGAGGTTGAACCGGCACAGGAGTCCCTGGGTAGAAGGATAAAGGTAGGAAGGGAGACCTTAAAGGGGGGAATTCCCAAGCTAAGGAACCTAATAAAGAAGCATAAGTGGATGAGGGTATATCAGGACAACCAATTGTGACCTGTTAAGGAAGAGCAAGGAAGTCAAATAAGGACTTCAGATGAACCTAGTGGAAGAAAGAAGCTAGTAACAATGGGACAATCAAGGATGTCCTAAGAAGGATCTGGGAGTAGTAGAGACTACACTCTAAGAAGGGTAATAGGATGGGCGTAGTGAGGAGTACACGAAATAAGACCCGACGATCGGAGATACCTCAAATAAGAAAGTAAAGGGTGAACCGGGAAATTAAGGTCAATGAATGATTAAAGGACAAAAGCTCTAAAGGGTGTAAGAATGCGTAGGAAGGGAACCTTCAAGAGGGAGTCTTGACTTGAAGGGCATAGTAGAGAAAGAAAACGGTTATAGGAGAACTCTCTAAATAAGGGAATCGTGAAATGGTCATGAACAAACAAGAGTGGGTAAGGAGATGAACATGGTTATGTAAGACATGATGTCAAAGGCAAGATGGATGAGAGGATAACGGTAAAGGTAGTCGAGAAATACTACCAGACGAAGAGAGAGACGAAGCTATACGACCCCCGAAAGGTTAGAAGGTTGAGAACAACCATTATAGAAGTGTTCTAAAATTTAAAATGGCCAAAGACAGGTTCTAGAGTATACCATGGTGTAAGGGACATGTAAGCCTAATAGTCCCAAGGAAAAATGTGACACGAGTAGGGAAGAGTCAGTTGGTAAGCATGATGAAGTTAGACCTAATTTGGATAAAAGTTGAAGAAAATAACGGATGGAGGAAGGGGTAATAACATCAAAACCTGTGAAAATAAGTATGTAATGCTCAGAAGAACATCGAGCTAAGGGTTTCAATGATAAAGAGAATAATTAGACACAGGAACGATTGGCATCTTGAAACTCCCAATCCTGAAATTTTGAGTAAGAACCTAAAGGGGAAGAATCTTTCCCTAAGCAAAGAAAGATATGAACCTAAGGATATACCCTTGAACTCGCAGGTAAGATATGCTTATCTAGGATAAACTTCATGGAATGAGTAAGCAATGGAAAGGAAAAGAAATTCCTTAAGTGTGTGTTATAAAGGGGCTAAGTGAAAATAACCGAATTGTTAGCATGTCAAACAAACCCCAAGTTGACATCAAGGGAAGTTATTTCCTATGTAAAGGATTCTGAATAAGTTTGGAGGAAAGCTCCTAAAAAGGTGGGGAGTAGCTGTCACATCATATTTTTAGTAACTCGAAATTTCGGTCAAAAAATTTTCCCGTTGAATTTAAGCGGAAATTAAATATTATATACATAATTGTTAATTATGTATATATATAAATGTTGAAAAGATGTTTACAAATAATGGTATATATATACATGTACAAAATTAATTTCCAAACAAATATAAAGGGGAAAGTGATTCGAGAGTGTAGGAATTAATACAATTATTAAATAAATACCCATAAATTAATATCTATATTCAATTATTGGAATTAACACCCAAAAATACCCATTAATTTCCCAATTTAATGAGAATAAATACCCATAAATATCGATAATGTAGTAATAAATCTTCCCCATTTAAAAAATAATTTTTACAGCCATATAAAAAGCTACTCACCATTCATGCACCTCACACCTGAAAACTCCTCTCTCTCTCTCTAGCATTTTCTAGTGAAGCTCGAACTAGAGCTCTGACTTGGGCATTTTTCTCAACATTAGAAGGTGTGGTTGGGCTCTTTAGACAACGGGGGAAGTCAGCTATCTAATAGCAACTTCCATTCGATCCGAGGATTGCTGGAGAATTGTCGGCATAATCAAACAGTGAAGCAGCTCCAACAGACCGAAGCTGCCCTGTTTCAGCCGAGCAGAAATCGGCTGAATTCAGCTCTCCTCTAGCAAAACCAAGCTCTGCCAACACTTCCACATCCCTCATACGATCGAATTAGAGCGGAAAGGTAAGCCAATTGGGCTCCCCTCTGCAATTTTCGATTAGTGTTAGAGAGAGGACCGATGAAACTTCATTGACCAAATTCTCCCTCAATTCAACATGAATTGATGTAATTTCTTAATCCTAGAAGGAATCTCAGGACTAGAGCTACCTGTCCCGATCGAAAGCTCGGAGTGCCGCACCCCGACGGTAAACTTTTGAAGCTTTCTCTCTCTAAGTTTAGTTTTTCAACGAAGCTCCGTTTGAACTTAATTCAGACCCAAATGACGTGATTCAAAGCTCCATTGAATTATGTAGAAGTGTAGAAACTGATCCATACCTTCAATTGAATCAATTATCCCCGATTGAGTGGTCAATTTGATAAAATCAAATTCGGCTAGTTTAAAAGGGGAAAATTGGGGATTTCATAAAATTGAGGGACCAAAGTACAATTTCCCAAAATTGAAGGCCAATTAGCCATGAAAAGGATGCTCGAGGACCAGTTGGTCAATCTTTTGTATTTATTGGGGCCAAATTTCCATTTTTGTAAAATAAGGGCAAAATTGTAATTTTTGAAAAGTTGGGGACCGAATTGGAAATTTGGGAAAATTAAACCCCTTAAGTGATTTTGAATAAATTGAGGATCAAAAGTGAATTTTAGAAGTTTCGGGACTCAACTTGGGGAAAATTTTGCATTAGGGACCTAAAGTTAAGGAAAAAGAACTTTAGGGACCTAAATGTAAATAATTGAAAAGTTTGAGCATTTTGTTCATACGTGAAGAATGAAGACTATTATGCCAAATGTTAATAAAAAAGAATGTCCAAATTGTGTAGGAACATGAAGGACCGAGCAAGAATAAACTTGCGTGGAGGCAAAATGTTGATTTAGAAGAAATACCCTACAAATGTCAGGTGAGTGGGATTATTCACATCATACCAGGTTGGGATGATGAGTACTTCAAAAATGAAAAACCACTTCTACGTGAAATTTTAACATCACACATGGTTGGGGTGATGTGAGAAAACACTCGAAAAAACTACTTTTCGGTTGTAAGTAGATCATACCCGAGTGGTACGATGGACTTCTTGGATGAAAGTAGAAAACCCGCTTATCGGTTATGAGTGAAGATGTCCTCACACACGGTTGGTGTGATAGATAGCTGAAAAGTTATTTTTGTCAGAATTGCTCTCCGCTTGTCAGATTTTGGGAGACCTTATTGATGGGAGGTCAAATAGCTCATATAGGCCAGAGGCCTCGGTTTTGGAACTTGGGGGCTAAAATGTCCGATTTTGAAAATCTCGTATAGTGAGCCCAAGGCCAGTGGGCACGAGTAGGAGCTTGTAAATAAAATTCATGTTAAGCCATGATAACTTTAATGAATGATGTGATTTGGCCATGGTACAAATACAGGATCAACATACTCAATGGACTAGCAGTAGTGTAACAAGATAGGTCGACATACCAATTGAGACAAATAGTTGCAGGTAGAGTTAAGGGTTGAGGCTGTTGGACCAGAGGCACCAAAGATTAAATGGATTATGAGGAAAATTATTATTTTGTGCATGCATTTGAGGTTCGAGACCATCAAGATGCCCAAGAGGGGTAGTGATGTGTCCTTGGGGCTACTAGATGACATGGTGGAGATAAGGGCAGCTTGTCGTGCCAGTAGTCAAGGAAGCTCGATGTAGCTTCATGCGCATGAGACAGGGGTGGGGTCTGGATAGGGTCTTTGTCCTCATATGAACACAAAGTATTTTGGGTGTGAGGGTAGGACGTCAGAGATGTTCACTCAGACTTCAGGTATAAGTCAAAGACTTCTATCAAGGTGGATGGAAAAGACGCTCCAATCCACAAGTGAGTGCAGTCAGCTTAACTACATCTCGTGAATGTGTGTGAACCTCTCCTGATGAAGGTCGTGTATTGTTTGTGAAACACACCTAATATGAAAATGGTAAAGAGGTTATGAAAACCATGGAAAGGATTTGAAAATCCTTGTAAATGAATTGGTAAACTTTGGAAAAATGTTTTGATAAACCACAATTTGATGAAAAGCATTTTTAATGAAATGAGGAGTCTGGCAGACTCCAATTAGAATTGATTTTGTGAAAACTCTCACCCAACACTAATTCATTGAGTTGTCGAACTCACCCCCTCCCTTTACCCCATTTTCAAGTAACCAAGGGAAAATCCACCTAAAGTTAAACCTATAAGACAAGTACGTAAGGTTAATATATTTAGTTTTGACTAATGTTATTCCAAGAAAGATATAGGTAAAAAAGTACACCTTACTCCCAACGACTTAGGGAAGGGGAAAATCCTTAATAAACCCAAAGAGTGGTGGGTTGTTCACGGGGATCCGACCAAACTGGGTTGGGATGCGACAAGAGATGATTTAAATCAAGAATGAGGACAATTAACCAAGTTTTGGGGGTCAATTGAATGAAATTGTGATTCAGGACCAAATTGCAATTTTTGAAAGGTTTGGGCAAATTGGGGATTTATCAAAAGTTGGGGACCAAATGGCAAATTGACAAAATTGAGGGTCTTTTTATGCAATTCCCTTCCAATTGAGGGTCCATTGGACAATTTGGATTAAATGGAGGACCAATTAGTAAATTTTGAAAAGTTGGGGTCAAATTACAATTTTGGGAAAGTTTGGGCTAAATGGCAGTTTTGAAAAATAGAGGAACCCATGGGCAGTATTGATAAAATTAAGGACGAGAAGGGATAATTAGAAAATATGGGGGCCAAATTAAGGAAAAGGGGGGCAATTGTGGACGTGAAGATAAACGCAAAAACCTCGGGGACTAAAGTACAATTAAGGCCAAATATGAAGGCCTATACACAAATACACCAAGAAGTGTGATTCCTTAGTTCAATACCCTAATGAGGACATCCATGCCATGTGGGGAACAACTATTCGAGTGCCTAGTTTTGGAAAAGAGAGCACGAGGCTAGACTCCGCCGGCACAACCACAACAAAATCATCGGGTGAGTGGGAACCGCTATGATGTCCATTTAGGTTGGAATGACGGTTTAAGCTTTGAAAACTGTTTTCTCTCAATTAGCATCCCCTGACTAGGTGACTCTGCTTAAAATATTTGGGAGCTAATTTCAAGCTTAGGTTCGAGATGCCAGTGGGCCCAAGGTCGGTGGATACGGGCATGGACTCGTCCAAAATAGAAATTTGATACATGAGGCTAAAAGACCTGAATAATGGGAACTTGTGTGACACCAATTGAGCCAAGCTGAGTTGTTGAGCTTGTTGGGCCAAACCACTACTCTGCCAAAGCCAAGTTGTTGAACCTACTGGGCCAGTACGCTTGGTGGGTCCGAAGCCAAACTAATAGACCATTGTGCGAGAGCGCCAAAGATAATGATTATAATTCAAAAATCTTGTTGATTGTGCATGCACCGTGATGTTTGGGCCATTGGGACACCTGGCATGAGGTAGTGATGGAACCCAAGGACTGTTAGACGACCTAGGGAGCATAAGGGTAGTGTCGTCGTTCAGTGATGGAACCCCATAAGGGTCCCTAATTTCTCAAATTTTCAATTGGGTAAAACATTTCATGCTAGTTAAAAAAATCCCTTAATTTTTCAAAAATTTCAATCAAGTCCCAAAACTTTTAAAAATTGTAATTTAGTCTTCCAACTTGAATATCATCAATTCAAACCGGTTCAAGCCCGGTTCACCCTAAACCGGTCAGATTTTCACATCCAATCCATGTCATGGTTCTTCTCCATGCTTTTTGTGATTTATTGGTTACTTGGGATTTTCCAAATTCTTGCTTTAGCCATTCTTTACCCATTTTGGCTCACTTATATCCTCGATTTTGCTCTTGAGAATTTTTTATTCCCTTTTCTGATTCCTTGGGTCGAGAGTATGGGGTTTACAAGCTAACTCTTGTGCACATCTTTTGGCTTCGGTGGGGCTTCGAATGGAGCTCAGAGTTGCCTGGATATCTAGTTTAATCACACTTATCTAAAACTAGAAACTTGCCAATTTTTTTTTTTGAAAAAGTGGTGTCACGATGCTTACCTTAGGCTTGTGATGTAAACCCCGCATTTTTTAGTTAAGGAAAATCGGAAAAGAACCGGTGAAATCAAGTAAGAAAATCGAGCCTGTTTACAAACCCGATCATTTGGGAATAAGCAATTTGGAAATTTACAACTTCCGGGTGATCCAAAGGGTTTATTAAACGTTGGAAAAGAAACTTAAGAAAAATTAAAAGAGCAAAACCAAATTGGTTTAGGTGAATGGGATTCCATAAGAACTATGAAGTTAAGTGTGCTTACTTGAGGGTAGTGTGATGATGGGTGACGTCTTGGGAAGTATGATTTTTTTTGTAACCCGAAATTTAATACCGAAATTAAATGATTGGAATTAATACCAATAATTTATGGTAATATTAATACTGGTAATAAATCTCTCCCATTCTACACCTATATAAAGAGGTCATCCCCATTCATTCTCCTCACACCCAAACACTTCTCTCTCTCTCTCTACTGCTCCATTTCCCGGTGAAGCTCGAATCAGAACTTTGACTTGAACATTTTTCTTAACCTTGGAAGGAGAGGTCGGGCTCTTTAGAATCGGGGAGAAGTTAGCTATATGATAGCAAACTCCAGTCAATCTGAGAATCGCTGGAGAAGCATCGACATGATGGAATGGTGAAGCAGCTCCGGCGGACTGAAGCTACTCTATTTCGGCCAAGCAGAAATCAACCAATTCAAGCCCTCTTCGAGCCAAACCAAGCCCTTCCAACACTTCCTTAGCCCTTCTACAGCCAAATTAGGACTGAAAGGTAAGCCAATTCGGCTCCGCTCTATAAATTTCCAGTCGGTGCTAGAGAGAGAACTAGCAGAATTTCGATGATGAAATTCTAACTCAATTCAGCATCAATTGATGCAATTCTTAATTCTAGGATGAACCTCAAGATGAGGGCTATATGCCCAGATTGAAAGCTCGGACCGTCGTGCACTCACCGGTGAGTAATCAAAGCTTTCTCTCTCTACAATCTATTTTCTAGCGAAGCTCCGTTTGAGCTCGTTCCGACGTTAAAATCTGCGATTCAAAGTTCCTTAGAATCGTATCAACATGTAGGAACTCAATTTCAACTCCAATTTCAACAATTAGAGGTGTTTGATTAGTCAATTTGATGAAATCAAATTCGGTAGTGTTAAAGAGTTGAAATTGGAGGAATATTTGGGGAAATTTGGGGATTTTCAAAAATTCGAAGGATCAAAATGTAATTTTCTAAAATTGAGGGTCAATTGGTCATTATAAGAATATTAGAGGGCCAATTGAGAAATATTAGAAGTGCGACATGACCGGTCTCCGGACCAGTCAAGACAAACAGCTACATGTTGAGTTGAAGGTCAAGACTGTTGGGACAAATGGCACCACATATTACATGGCAATTTAAGAAAACTTTATTTGTGAATGCACCATGAGTACAGGATCATCAAGATGCCCATGAGGGGTAGTGATGTGTCCTAAGGGCCTTGGACGACCAGGTGAGTATAAGGGCAAATCGTCGTTCTAGGTGTCTGTGCGAAATTTGAAGTAGCACCAAGCGCATGAGACCGATTGGCAAATCGTTGTTCTAGGTGAGTATAAGGGCAAATCTGTCCTCATATGGACACGAAGAAGCGATTTCAGGAATTGAGGGTCGAATGTCATGTACATCCACTCATTCCCAAAATAGAAGTGGTCGTGCTTCTATCCGGGTGGCAGGTAAAGTTGCTCTGAAGCCACTAGTGGGTTCAATAGTCATACTGACCTACGAATGTGTGTAAACTTCATGACGAAGGATGTGTGTTGGGTGATGACACACCAATAACTAAGAATAATGGAAAAATCCGAATTTTTAAATGAAGGAATTTTTGAAAAAAAAAAGAGTCTGACACACTCCGTATAAATGTTTTTTTAAGTCAAAATATTTGAATCCCATTCACTGAATAGTTGTACTCATCCCCTCCCTGATACCCCTTTTAGAAAGTCCCGGAAAGCTGAACCTTAAAAGACTTGTGCAATTAAATGTCTGCAAGACAGGTACAATTAATTTAAATTACTATCCAGTTTTGATTTATGATATTCCTGGAAAAAGGTGCAGGTCTAAAGAACGCCTTACTATTTATGGTTTATAATATAAGGGGAAACCCTTTTGTAAATCGGGAGAATGGTGGGTTGATCACGGCGATCCGACCAAACTGGGTCGAGGCGTGACATGTGAGGTTTGTGATGTTGGCAAGAGGGAGTCGTGGGGAGCCCACGAATATTTACCAGTCTTGTTTGGTTGTCGAGGAAATAAAGTGACTCTAGAAAGTCGAGCTTTCATTTTAGTATTCTAGGTAGTTGTATTGTTTTACCTCATTAGTGCTGGTAGAGTCATTGTTGGTGTTGGGAAAGGGTGGTGAAAGATAGAATAATTCAAGGCAGTTTCAATGCCACCGAGATCATGAAGTTTTCTAGTAGGGAAGGAATACATCAGAGCTTTGTGTGTTCATCGAAAAAGTCAATAGGGGAGCTTGTACAAAGAATTATATTGAATGACTAAAGAGAGGAGTCCCAATTTTTATCGAGGGATCATTGTGAGTTGATGACAGGTTATTGGAAAACGCATTGGGAAGTACAATGAAATCAAGTTTCTTCCGTCAAATTCGAATTAAGAGAGTTGAGTGGAGAAAACATGTGTATGTGCATGCGACATAAATCTACCTCCTCGTTAACCACTAACCGGTTTGCACTGTGTTCAATCGGTTTTTGATGAAATAATCAACTGATTTAGTCGATTTTGGCCTTTTTCTTTGTTGGTTCACCCCAAATTCGCTCGATTCTTGATCTTGTTTATTTTTCTAAAATTTATTAGACTAATTTCCTTGTATTATGGCCAACAATTACCCTTTTACCCTTCTCAAGACCCCTCAAAAAAATATTTCATACCTGGTTTGGCCTCGTTCAATCCAAATTTGATCCGGTTCTTGATCAGGTGTTTCCCGATCCTTGATTCACTATTTTAGAGATCACCCATGATTGGTTCAAGCCATTTTTACCAATGTCTTCCAATTTAACTATGTTTCTTATCTCATATCAACCTTGTTTTCAAATATAACTGGCTCAATTTCTCCTTTAGAATTTACAGTGTTATAACTCCAATCGGGCTTCTATCGACCATAACGATGCCATAATTGTCGTGGTTCAATCTAGGGGTCTCCGAAGACTAGCTTGACCTTCCTTAGCCTCCATTCTAGCCTCTTAGTCATCAAACGTGAATGTTCTCCCATGTTCCAAAGCTGCTATATTTTTTGCATTTTTCGACGCTGAAGGCGATTAATTTCAAAAGAAAGGAGGACTACTAGTGATTTTTCAATATAAGGGATACTAAAAGGTCAAATTGGTCCTCTTTGGCTCTCAACGTTTTCGCACGATCACTCTTTATAAGATTTCTCCTCTGTTTTCGTTGACATGTTATATTTTCGATAATGTCATATTTTTTTTAAGTCTTAGAACACAATTTTAAACCAATAAAAGTAAGGCAAAATGATAAAAATTAATCAAACTTTATTATGGAGATGATGTGAAATCAATGGAGGGGAGTTTTAAGGTTTAAGAACTAATTTGAGAATATTTAAAAGTTTATGGACTAAATAGTAATTTTTTAAAATTTAGAAATTATCATGTAAATTCGAAAAAAAAATACAGGCAGCCCATTTTGAAATGAGCATATTTATGATGTAAAAGTTATAAGGTTTATAGGATTGAAATGGAAGAAATAGTTTAGAAACTAAATTGTTGTTTTTAAAAAATTTAAGGACTAAAAGGAAAATTTTATATTAACCACTTTCAAAATTTTGAGTAAAATGGGATATATTCAAAGTTTTGAGAAAAATAAGAGGTTGATTTGTAAAATATAACTTTGGAAGACTAAAATATAAATAAGAGAAACTTATAAAATAATTAATAAAATTTTAAAAATTTCGGAATCAATCTTTAAATTTTGAAAATTTGACCAATATTTTCAAATACAAGTTTTTGGAAACAAATGAGATAAATGTAAGAGATTAAAAGTATTAAATAGAGGTTTTGTTATTGAGGGAGAAAAATATAACGAGTAGTAAAATTTAGAAAATCGTACCCAACATATTTATTCAAATAATTTATAAATATATATAAATCATGTTGTAGGTCGATTAAGTGAACTCATCGTATATGTAATCTAGAAGAAATACAAATAACTCCCCCAAAAATTTCAATATCAAGTGGAGGTGAATTGATTTACTATTGTGGAGTCTAATTGAACTCCATCGATGTTGTAATTGAAATTAAAACTTACCTATTTGAAAATAGTTTTTGTGGAAAGAGGAAATAATTTTAATAATTATTTAGTTTTAGAAATTTTTTTATTAATTTGAATAATAACTCTGAAAAGAGTGATAAATAGGTGTGATATAATGATTTATATGATAAAGTGGATGGGACTTTTCATTTCAAAAGAATGTATAGGATAATTTTTTATACTCTAAAATAAATGGTTATATAGATATATGATGAATTGAATGATTGATTATATATGAGATTGATGTATTGGCAATGATTCCATACATAATTAAATAATAGTTACAATTATAAGGCTACGTAAAAATGGTTACGATAAAGGAGAGTAGTTAGAATTCCAGATATGCGAGTACCATGAAATGGAATACGATTCATGATTAGGTATTCAGTCAAAAAATGAATTTATAATATTATATGAAAAAAGTTTTATTTTAAAAATTTCTCAATGTAAATTATTTATAAGAAAATTTTTAATAATTTTAGAAAAAATGTTTTAAAGAAAATATAAAAATTAATTTGTTTATCAAGTTATGGAAATTATAATTGTATTTGAATGGCTCAACCGTAAACTAAAAAATTTAGAAGTGAATTTAATATTGGTATATATTTTTGATAAAATAAAATAAATTATGGTAAAAATATTTTTTAAAATACAATATATGAAAATTTAATAGAAACCTTTTAGATATTTATTCATATTTTTTATTATATGAATATGAAACTTTTAATATGAGTTTTACCATCACCAACATAATATATTGTTCTAATATTATCAATATACTAAGATGGTGTGATGTTTAAAATTGTACTTTTGAGAATAATTGGTCTTGATGCCAAAAATGAATTACTAGTCTCACCTCACATTATAAATTAAAATTTTAAAATTAATATATATAATTTAATAATATATATTAAATTATATAATACATTTTCTATTAAATTATTAAATAATTGATATAAAAAATTCACTTAAATTAATACACATTCACTTGTTTTTTTAAATAAGGAAATTTAATGCAATAATTTCCATTAAGTTATGGTATAATCAACCGTTGGATCTAAAGTTGAATAAGCGAGAGTGGCAAATAAATAATCAGAATGTTTGGGTGGCATGTCATGTCTAGGGCGGTCAATACGGTTTGAGGGCCGGCAGCAGACGTTGGTATGAAGCTTCAAGTAAATCCTGCCACGTGGTTGCACAATCCAATCTTCAGTGCATACTTGTGGCATATACGTAAAGATCTAGGCAAATATTCTAGAAGTGGGTGGGTTCGGTGAAACGTGGCATGATTCAATTGGCTTTTAAATGGGCAACCTCCATTTCCCATCATAATATACCTCTCAAGATGAGAATGGACGAGGATGACGTAGCTTATAGCTAAACCCTTAATAAAAAAATGTTTTAAAAAAGTAAATATTATGTGAAAATTGGTAACAACATTTCACATAACCATTGTAAGTCAAAATCGTTGTTGTAGGTGTTATTCTTCTTAATTGATCGTAAGATTGAAAAAATGATTTACAAAATAAAAATATTATAAATTTTAAACATATTAATTTATTCAAAATTTTAATAATTTATTCCTATCTTTTTGCTTTTAAAAAATTCAATCAATAATCCAACTCTCAATTGCTCTTGGTGCAAAAAAAAAAAAACTCCCAATTGCTCACAAAGAAACTTTGTCATCATCTACTAAATATTAAAAATGGGTAGCTGTGGATTAACTAGTAAATACATTATTCTTCCTAAATAATAATGCATATTAGGTGTACATGCATTTCATTTCTTGTTTATGGTACTAAATTATATATTATTGAATATTAATATAATACCTATTATTTCTCCTATCATTCTTATAAGAATTTCTCATAAAACTAAATAATTTATTTAAAAAATATATGAAATTCGACTCATTGTAGTCCAAGTAATAAGAAATTGCTTTGCCCTCATGGTATGTGAGTACCACCCATGCTACAAAACATCATAGTGCTCCACAATCACTTATAGACGTGCAAGTGTAGTATTTATATTGAAAGTTCAATCACTCCATATCATTTGTTGCTATTGAAAATATTTTTTCATGTGTATATATATTATATCTTACCAAGATAGTACCTCGTGTTCACCAATAATACTCAAAACAAATATTTAAGAGATTGAAATCATGCTTCTTTGGTCAAATTCGAGTTAAGGGAGTTAGGTAAAGATAACAAGTGCACGTGCACACGACATATATTTCTTTCTTCATTAACTGCTAATTGATTTGCACTATGTTCAACCAGTTTTTGAAAAAATAATAGATTGATTTAGTCGATTTTGACATTTTTCTTTGTTGGTTCACCCAAAATTTGATCGATTCTTGACCCAGTTTATTTTTCTTAAATTTATTAGACTCATTTCCTTGTATTATGGCCAACAATTACCCTTTTACCCTTCTCGAGACCCCTTGAAAAAATATTTCATACCTGGTTTGGCCTCATTCAATCCAAATTTGATTTGGTTCTTGATAAGGTGTTTCTCGTTCCTTGATTCGCTATTTTAGAGATCACCCTAGATTGGTTCAAGCTATTATTACCAATGTCTTCCAATTTAACTGTGTTTCTTATCATAGATCAACCTTATTTTCCGATGTAAATGACTCAATTTCTCCTTTAGAATTTATAGTGTTATAACTCCAATCGGGCTTTGTCGACCCTAACGTTACCAAAATTGTCATGGGTTCAATTTACGGGACTCAGAAGAACAACTTGACCTTCCTTATCCTCCATTCTGGCCTCTTGGTCACCAAACGTAAGCTTTCTTCCATATCCCTAAGGTGCTCTATTTTTTTGCATTTTTTCAGTGACCAAATCGATTAATTTTGTAAACCCCGTCCTTTGGAATTAAGGAAAACTGAGGAAAAATTGGTCAAACTGAGTGAGAAAATTGAATCGATTCACAAACCCAAACCCTGATCACCAAAGAATGAGCAAATTGGGAAATTTACAACTCCCGAGTGATTCAAAGAGTCATAAAAACCTTGAAAAGGGACCTTAGGATAATTTGGGAGAGAAAACTAAACCGGTTCACGTGAACCGTGTCACGCCTAACCTAGTTTGGTCGGAGTCCGTGTCAACCCGCCATCTTTCCCTATGTCATTCAAGTATATCTACCCGAATGAGGCAAGGAAGGTGAAGGCGTGTCCACGTTCGAACCCTTACTTAAGTTGGGGCTAGGAAGCATAACTTGAGGGTCTCAGCATGTTCGAAACTTCCTGTCGGGGTGGTGTCCTTCAAAGGGGTTGATGGAGGGGGTGAGTACAACACTCACTAAGGGAAACTACTATAACGTTTTATTTGAATTCATCTTATACTTCCTTAGTTTAATCCATTTTTGTTATTTCACACATTCACATATTCTGCTCACATATCATAGGAGGGATCACACATTCATAGAACGGTCCTCGACTGTGCCACTTGTGGATCGGAGTGCCTTTATTGTCCACCTTGATAGAGGGATACTACCTCTACTCGGAGTTTGTGCGAACCTTAATAGTCCAACCCCAAACTCAAGTTTCTCCACCATGTCTGATCAATGGGACGAGATCTCTTTCCCTCTACTGCCTTAGTCTCCGTGCGTAGGAAGCTCCTTGGCTTCACGATCTACTAAACGACGATACTGCCCTTATGCTTCTTGGGTCATCCATTAGTCCTTGGGTTCCATCACTAACTCATGCCAAGTGTCCTGATGGCCCGAACCTCATGGTGCATGCACAATTAATAAGCTTTTTAGTTATAGCAATTATCTTTAACCCTCTCGCACAACGGTTTATCAACTTGGCTTTGGCCCCACCATGCGTACTAGCCCAACAAGTTCAACGACCTGGCTTTGGCAGAGTAGCAGTTCAGCCCAACAAGCTTGACAACTCAACTTAGCTCGATGGGTATCACACAACTTCCCATTATTGAGGTCTTTTAGCCTCAAATATCACATGTCTATTTTGGATGGGTCCATGCTCGTATCCATCAGCCTTGGGCCCACTAGCATCTCAAACATAAACTAGAATTAGCTCCCAAATATTTTAAGCAGAGTCACCTAGTCAAGGGATGCTAATTTCGAGAAAATAAATTTTCAAATCTTAAACTGTCATTCCAACTAGAATGGACGTAATAGCGATTCTCATTCACCTTGTAATTTAGGCGGGGTCGTGCCGGCGGAATTTTCTCTCGTCAGTGCGCTTCTAGGACCGTCGCTCGAGTAATCCGGTCATGTTGGCATTAGGATGTGGTGACAAATGGGTCCCATACTTTCTCATATCTACGCCTAAAGCCCCAGATTTTACTTAAATTGCACATAGGTACTTGCTTTCTCTTTAATCTCTATTGGGTCTCATGGATTCCTAATTATTCTTTTTTTGGGTCCTTAACTCTTTTAATTTCACTAATTTGCCCTTAATTTACCAATTTTGCTATTTTGTCCTTAATTTTTTGAAAATTGTAGTTTGGTCTCCAACTTTTCAAAATTTTCCAATTTGCCCCAAATTTGTCCAATTGACCCTCAATTGGGGTGAATTTCATGAAAAGACCCCTAATTTCATGAAATTTTCGATCAGCCCTCCAATTTTTGAAAATTGCACAAAAGTCCCCCCAAATCCCCAAATCACCCTTCATCTTATTCCCCAATTCGAGCATATGACACTTCAACTCTTACCTCGTCTAATTGGCGGCCTATAAGTCCTTGTTTTATTCAATTCTTGCTTCAAATCGCCTCCTACAGCTCCCCTCGATTGTCTTGCACTTCGAATTTTTTAATTTGGTTGAGCTTTATGCCCTGTCGGAGCTTCACCGAAAAAGTAACAGTAGAGAGAGAAAGCTTGCATTTCTTACAAACGGAGAGGCGGTGGCCGGAGCTTAAGGTGGGAGTAGCTAGAGCTAGTTAAGGGGAACCTAGCAAGATCGAGTTATGCTACAATTTGCTGCTGCCCTGTGGCAATTTAAAGAGAGAAGTTTTGGTCAGTGCAGCTCTGAAATTTGGGAATTCCGACGAGGGGTGGCAAAATTGAGCTTATCGGGGCCTGTAGGGGTGTTGTAGAGGATCCTAGTTGGTAAGTGGAAGGACTAGATGGGGCGAGGTGGCATCGAGCAGGAGCTCACTGCTTGAAGCTTCGAAGCAGCTTTACTATGTGATCTTCCTCATACCTCCTTGAGCACTCTCTTGTTATTTAGAGAAGGTTGCAGCTTGAGGATTCTTTCCTGGTTCAAATGCCACCCTTCGGAGCTCCTTTGGTGGAGGTTTTGCCTATCGTCAGAGTTTTGGTTTGCAGCTCGCCAGAAAACTCACTCTTCTTCTTCTTCGCTAGATTGTGGGATGCTGAGAACGAATGAGGGAGGTGCAGGGATATCGACAACTACTCAGGCTACTGGCCGGCGTAAGACTCGGCCTCTGACTCGGCCGCCGGAGACCTGACCGAAGCATTTTTCGAGTCGCTATAGACTCTAGCTTTTCCAGCGACTCCTTCTCTCTCTCTTCTCTGTCAGCATCTAAAGGTTGAAGAGGATGATGTGGCAGTCGTGCCATGTGGCACACCGTGATTGATTAGTTTTTCTGACATAGAAAGCCAGCTCGGCCGCCGCATCAACCGTTGACCAGACACGTGGCAGCCTCTCATTGGTTGCTTGTGTTTGTGTGGCATGCTGGCGGGGCGCTAGCATCCTATTGGCTGACCATGTCTACTTGGCAGTTGACGTGGTACTAGTTGGCCATTAACCGTTGACAGTTGACCAGTTCGTTAACCATTGATCGGTCCATTCCGACCGGGTTTGCGATCCGAAATTCAAAAATCGGTCGGTTCATACCCAATTCGACCGATTTTCTCAAATTAAAAAAATTTACAAATCCATCAAAATTATTTTCTATCTAATGGTGGTCTTAATTTTCCAATTTGACATTTTTAAGCTATCTAAAAAAATGAATTTGTGAATTGGTTCACTATGGTTCATACCGGTTTGGGTCTGGTTCACCCCGAACCGGTTTGGTTCTCTCCTTAATTCTACTTCCCTATTCTTCCTCGAAGTTTTTGTGAAATTTTGGTCACTTGGGATTTTCCAATTTCCTACGTTAGCTATTTTTGTTCATTAAATGACTCGTTTCCTTCATGTAGAAACCTATACAGGTTCTTTTCTCAATTTTTCTTGCCTTTCAAGGAATAGGTTTTATAGCTCTCTCCTTTTAGGAGTTTTGTCCTCAAAACTTTGTTACCTGACCCCTTTTTCGTGAAGAGGTCATAGCGCCGCTTCTTTAAGGGTAAATCAATACCTTACCGACCTGTGTTACTCTCTTAGCCTCAGTTCCTTTGCCTTCTGAGGTTTGGTCAGTTGACTTATCCCTTTTTCCTCGACGTTTGCGGAGCCTTAACTGTTTGATACTTTCGATAGGGTGGGTCGGACTTACGTCATGGGCATTTATCTGAGTTCAAGGTTTCTATGCGTTCCACCGTGCCTAGGTTCGTCCACTCCGTTGTCGGCTATTGCGTTTGTCTTCTATTACGTTACTTCCCTTTCCTTGGTCCTTTAGTCCCTCCTTTAGTACTTGAGTTCCTAAGTTGAACCTCATTGCCCCTAGCGGTACGATCCCCATATCCTATGGTTCTACCCTAGGCCTTAGGCCCAGTTTGCTTCGTGGTAGGGACTGTGCCCCTTCTGCCCCTGTCCTCAATGTGTATTCTCTTTTAGGCTCATCATTTACGTTGTCTAGGTCAATTCCTTGCTGGACTTCCTTACTCCTTGGGTTATGATTCCATATGTCCCGCCCATGCTTCGATGTCACCGAGAACATAAGTGTCCAACTATTTATGTGAGCTTGGGCTTTCTCGGGTTTATTCGTTCTATCCCATTTTTCCTTATTGCGTCCTCCCATTCCCATTGTTGGGTTTTCGGGCTCGGACGGACCCTGTCGACTCATTGGTCCTCCTATGTTCATCTATTTGTGTAGTTGTTGGTGTTCTTCGGCTAGCGAGGGGTCCCTTCCTTTTTTGGCCCTTTTCTTCTTTCTTGGCCTATGGTTCATTACACTGGCCGATGTGTTGGTTGTAGTCCTTAAGAGTTATCCCTTTCTCATCAAAGTCTATGGCCTACATGGGACTGGTTTTCTAGAGTCTTCCCTTACTTGCTTTGAGGTGGGGTCTCAGGTTCCGTCCTCAAGGACCCGAGGTCCTTCCCTGCGGATCCTTGGTGACTTCGTCTAGGGAGTCACTTTATTTCAACTCGTCCTTTTACTTATTCCTCCCTTGGGTTTGGTGGTTCTATGTATTGATCCTCCCTACTAGGGATTGTGTTCCTCTTCACGTGTTGGGGTTCGTGCCTCTCCTTTGTTTTCATCCTATGATTGGTTTGTCTTTTCCATTCAATGTCCCTTTCTACTTCTAAGTTGCTTGATGTGACTCCTTTATGCAATTGTTTTGTTGATTTATAATTTCCATGCTTGCCGACTCCTACCTTCTACCCTTCTCAAACCTTCGGATCGGGAGGTTTCATCGTGGTCTTGCTTGTCTGTCCCTCACCCCTGGGTAGTATGCAACAATCCTTTGGTTACCTTGGCTATCTCGTGGGGTGGTTAGGTATATTCTTGGTTTGTTCACAGTGTCAGGTCATAGCCTCTGGGTAATTCAACTTAGGTCCAGCCGCCAATCCTGGTCTGGGTCCTTCTTCTCTATTTCCATGGGGTTGCCCTTCTTGATGTGGCTCTCCTTTGGTTCACCTCTTAGGGCCCTTACTAATTTGCTGGTGGTGTTTAGTTTGTATAGTTTCTTACTCTGCTCTCTAGGCTAGTCATGGGTGGATCCGACTTTCCTTTGTCTGGTAAGGCACTTCTTGGGCTCATGGCCTTCGAGCCTTGGACTGTAGAAGATGGTCTAAGGTGGACTTTGTTTTACTCCTTTAGGGTTCTTGGCATTTTAGGGCTTCTATAGCTCCCTTATTTCGGGACATGGGTTTTCTTTTTGAAAGGAAAATATTCTTTATTCGTTGGACAAGAAAACCCTAGCCAAGGTTTATTACAATGGACATTTCTAGAATCTACTACACTTTTTTATCCCAACCAATTAACTGACCTAGAGTTATACCTGTGCAGATTGCAAGACACCGCATTTGGTGTCTGGAGGTGCCCTCTCCTTCTTGGTGGGCATTCGCCCCCATGGTACTTGCCGCAGCGGGGGCACGGATGCGTGCTACGTTCCTCAAATTCTGTTGATGTCGATAGACTAGGGGCCCTCCTAGCCTGTACGGAAGGAGCGATATCTATGCCATATCGGCATAGGACAGTTGCATCGTGGGCGTGTTGGGTGGGGCCTGTGGTACACATAATGCTGTGAATCGGGGAAAGTCAGTGAAAAGCCCTCACATAGTTAGCATAGGCTTCCCATAAATTCCTTTCAATTTCTGCCTGAATCTGGGCTAGGTCTCCTTCACGGAGACACTTCATCCTCTACCAAGTAGGAAGGGGTCCTATCTCGGGGTGCATCCCAAGGAATGGGCTCATCTAGGGCCTCTACTCATTGTTCCATAGCGTCGATCCAGGGAATATATTCTTCAGGGGCGTTTCTGTTCATATTTTCTGCAAGGTCGTCGAGAATCGTGGTTAGGATGGGTTAGGGAAAACTAATCAGGAAAGTTATGCTCTAATACCACTTAAGTTGTCACGCCTCGACCCGGTTTGGTCAGAGTCCGTGATCAACTCGCCATCCTTCCCTGTGTCATTCAAGTATATCTACCCAAATGAGGCAAGGAAGGTGAAGGCATGTCCATGTTCGAACCCTTACTTAAGTTGGGGGTAGGAAACATACCTTGAGGGCCTGAGCGCGTTCGGAACTTCCTGTCAGGGTGGTGTCCTGCAAATGGGTTGAGGGAGGGGGTGAGTACAACACTAAGTGAGGGAAACTACTATAACGTTTTATTTGAATTCATCTTATCCTTCCTTAGTTTAATCCATTTTTGTTATTTCACACATTCACATGTTCAACAACCGCCCTCCTATCATAGAAGGGATCACACATTCACAGAACAATCCTCGACCATGCCACTTGTGGACCAAACCGCTTTTATCGTCCATCGTGATAGAGGGATACTGCCTCTACCCGAAGTTTGTGCAGATTTCAATAGTTCGACTGCAAACTCAAGTTTCTCCACCATTTCCGCTCAATGGGATGAGACCTCATTCTCCATACTCCCTCAGTCTCCGTGTGCAAGAAGCTCATGAGCTTCATGACCTACTAAATGATGATACTGCTCTTATGCTTCCTGGGTCGTCCAACGGTCAATGGGTTCCATCACTACCTCATGCCAGGTGTCCTAATGGCCCAAACCTCACGGTGCACGCACAATTAATAAGCTTTTTGAGTTATAGCTATTATCTTTGGCCCTCTCGCATAATGGTCTATGAGCTTGGCTTTGGCCCCACAACGCATACTGGCCCAACAAATTCGACGACCTAGCTTCAGCAGAGCAGCAGTTTGGCCTAACAAGCTCAACAACTCAACTTGGCTTGATGGGTATCACACAAATTCCCATTATTCAAGTCTTTTAGCCTCATATATCACATGTCTGTTTTGGACGGGTCCATATCCGTATCCACCGACCTTAGGCCCACAAGCATCTCGAGCCTAAGACTAGAATTAGCTCCCAAAAGTTTAAGCAGAGTCACCCAGTCAGGGGATGCTAATTCCGAGAAAATTGTTTTTCAAATCTTAAACCGTCATTCCAACCATAATGGAAGTCATAGTGATTCCTACTCACATGGTGATTTTGGTGGAGTCGCCCAGGTAGAATCTTCTCTCCTCGGTGTGCTTCTAGGACCGATGCTCGAGTAATCCGGTCCTGCAGGGTGTGAGTGTTGGGATTAGGATGTGGTGACAAATGGGTCCCATACTTTCTCATATTTGCACCAAAGACCTCGTATTTTGCTAAAATTGCACTTGGGTCCCTGATTCCTCTAGGTCGTCTATTGGGTCCTATGGGTTCCCAATTATTCTATTTGGTTGTTAACTCTTTTTATTTCACTAATTTGCCCTTGATTTACCAATTTTTCCTTTTTGTCCTTAATTTTATGAAAACTGCAATTTGGTCCCCCCAACTTTTCAAAATTTCCAATTTGCACAATTGACCCTCAATTTTGGTGAATTTCATGAAAACACCCTCAATTTCATGCAATTTCCGTTCAGCCCTCCAATTTTTGAAAATTGCACAAAATTCCCCCAAAATCCCCAAATCACCCTTCATCTTCTTCCCCAATTCGAGCATATGACACTTCGAATCTTACCTCATCCAATTGGTGGACTTTAAGTCCTTATTTTCTTTAATTCTTGCTTCTAATTGCCTCCTACAGCTCTCCTCGATCATCCTGCACTTCAAATTTCTGAGTTTGGTTGAGTTTTAGGCCCTGTCAGAGCTTTACCAGAAAATTTACAGTAGAGAGAGAAAGCTTGCATTTCTTTCTGAGGGGGAGGTGGTGGTAGGAGCTTGAGGTGGGGGAAACTAGACCTAGTTAAGGGGAACCTAGTGGGATCTAGTTTTGCTGCAATTCACTGCTGCCCTGTGGGAATTTGAAGAGAGAAGTTCCAGTCGGTGCATCTCTGAAATTTGGGAATTCCAACGAGTGGAGGCGAAATTGAGCTTACCAGGGCCTGTAGGGGTGTTGTGGAGGGTCCTAGACGGCCAGCGGTGGCCAAGGTGGGTAGTGGAAGGGCTGGATGGGGTGTGGTGGCATCAAGCAAGAGCTCGCTGCTTCGAGCTCCAAAGCAACTTTATTGTGCGATCTTCCTCACACCTCCTTAAGTACTCTTTGGTTGTTCTAAGAAGGTTTGGAGCTAGAGGATTCTTCCCCAATTTTAGTGCCATCATTCGGAGCTCCATTAGTGGAGGTTTCTCTTGTCGTCGCAGCTCTGGTTTGCAACTCCCCGGAAAACTCACTCTTTTTTTTCTTCGCTTGATTGTCGGATGTTGAGAATGAATGAGGGGGTGCTCTTTATATAGG
The DNA here is from genome assembly GCA_030064425.1 of Trapa bicornis. Taxonomy (NCBI): domain Eukaryota; kingdom Viridiplantae; phylum Streptophyta; class Magnoliopsida; order Myrtales; family Lythraceae; genus Trapa; species Trapa bicornis. The sequence continues at coordinate 16,023,268 of CM057760.1, read as the reverse complement.
GAGGTCAGCTACTGCTCAGGCTACCGGCTGACGTAAGACTCGGCCTCCGACTCAGCCGCCAGAGACCTGATTGGAGCATTTTTCCAGTAGCCGGAGACTACAGCTTTTCCGACAACTCCCTCTCTCTCCCTCTTCTCTTTCAGCATGTGAAGGTTGAAGATGATGACATGGTAGTCGTGCCATGTGGCACAATGTGATTGGTCAGTTTTTCTGACGTGGAACGCTAGCTCAGCCATCGCGTTAGCCGTTGACCGGACACGTGGCAACCTCTCATTGTATCCTCGTGTCTATGTGGCATACTGATGGGTGTTAGCCTGCTGTTAACTAGAGACGTGGCAGCCTCCCATTGGCTGACCGTGTCTACGTGGCAACTAACATGACGCTAGCTGGCCGTTGACCGTTGACCGATCTGGTCGGACCGTTGACCAATCCGTTCAAACGAGGTTCGTGATCTGAAATTCAAAAATAGGCTGGTTTGGACTCGATTTGGCTGGTTTTCTCAAATTTAAAATAATTTCTAAATTTATATAAATTTATTTTCTATCTAATGGTGGTCTTAATTTTTCAATTTGACATTTTTAAACCACCTAAAAAAATGAATTTATGAACTGGTTCACTATGGTTCATACCGGTTCTGGTCCGGTTTACCCCAAACTAGTTCGGTTTTCTCCTTAATTCCACTCCCTAGTTCTTCCTCTAAGTTTTGGTGAAACTTTGGTCACTTGGGATTGTCCAATTTCCCATGTTACCTATTTTTTGTTCATTAAACGACTTGTTTCCTTCATATAGAAACCTATATCAGTTCTTTTTTTTTTTTCAGTTTTTCTTGGCTTTCAAGGAATAAGTTTTACAAACCGGATCCGAACTAGATTGGACCGGTTTGAACTATCATTGAACCAGATGCTATTTTTCTAGGCTTAGAAAATTCAAATCGGAGAATTGAGGCACCATTTTTCTTGGCTTCCAAGGAACGAGTTTTACAAACCGGATCCGAACCAGATTGGACCAGTTTGAACTATTATTGAACCGGATGCTAAATTCATTTTTCTAGGCTTAGAAAATTCAAATCGGAGAATTGAGGCCACCATTGAATAGAGAATGAATTTAGATGAATTTAGAAAATTTTAATTTTAAAAAACTCGGTCAAATCGAGCCTAAACTGACCGGTTAAAGCGTTAAACCTGGTTCGGACCTGTCCGGTCCGGTTCAGAATAGTGTCGTCTTCTTCCTTCAGATGACAGCACTATTCACTTGTTGAAAAATCAAACAGCGTCAGTGAAGAGGAAACATTTCCGTTCAATATGTTTTAGGCCATCAATGATTGTCATTAAGGTGCCAAACGAACGGCTAGAGAGTCCACAAGCTCCCTATATACAGAGCCCCTCTCCATTTATCCTCCACACACCTAAAACCTCACTCTCTCTCTACAACTCAATTTTTTGATGAAGTTCGAACTAGAGCCCCGTCATAGGGTCTTTTCTAAGCCAAAGAAGGTGTGGTTGATTTCTTTAGATTCGGGGAGAAGTTAGCAACCCGAGGTAGTCTCCATTTGCTGGCATAATTTAACAGTGAAGCAGCACTCATGAACTAAAGCTGCCCTGTTTCGGCCGAGCTGAAAATGGCCAATTCGAGCCCTTCTTAGACCAAACCAAGCTCTCCAACACTTTCATAGCCCTCATACGACTAAATTAGAGCTGAAAGATAAGCCAATTTGGCTTTCCTCTGTAATTTTCGATCAGTGTTATAGAGAGAATCAACAAAATTTCACTGACCAAATTCTCCCTCAATTCAATATGAATTGATGTGATTCTTGATCCTAGGAGTAACCTTAGGATGAGAGCTATCTACCCAAATCGAAAGCTCGGACTGTCATACCCCTAACGGTAAGCTTTCGAAGCTTTCTCGCTCTAAGTCTAGTTTTACAACAAAGCTCTATTTGAGCTGAATTTGGATCCAAATGACGTGATTCAAAGTTTCATTGAATCGTATGGAAGTGCGGGATCTCAATTTTACCTTCAATTTCAACAATTAACCTCGATTGATCAGCCAATTTGATGAAATCAAATTCGACCATGTTGAAAGAGGGAAATTAGGTGAAAATTTTGGGGAAAATTGGGGATTTAAAAATTTCGAGGGACTAAAGTGCAATTTTCCAAAATTGAGGGCCAATTGGGCATGGAAAAGATGTTAAAGGACCAATTGGTAAATTTTCTAGGTGAAATTTACTATTTTTGTAAAGTAAGGGCAAAATGGTAATTTTGAAAACTTGGGGACCAAATTGGGAATTTGGGAAACTTGAACCCCTTTTTATAATTTTGAATAAATTGATGTCCAAAAGTAAAGTTTTTGAAGTTTCGGGACTCAATTTGGGGGAAAATTGGCATTAGGGACCTAAAGTTGAAGAAAAAGAACTTTAGGGACCTAATTGCAATTAATTAAAAAGTTTGGGTATTCTATTCATTAGTGATGAATGTAGGCTATCAGGCCAAAGGATAATGAACAAGGATGTTCATATCATGTATGAACATGAAATATCAGGAACGCTAGCCAAGACAAACTCGCATAGAGGTAAAAAGTCGGTTAAGAGGAATTCACTACATTCACGGGTGAATGAGAATTTTCACATCATACTCGGTTGGGATGATAAGTACCTTGGAATTTAAAAACCAATACTAAGTGTCATTTTATCATCACACCTGGATGGGCTGATGTGAGAAAATGCGTTGAAAAACTACTTACCTGTTATAAGTAGATCATACCCGTTTGGTATGATGGACTTTCTCGAAGGAAGTGGAAAACCCGTTTACCGGTTGTAAGCGGAGATGTCATCACATCCGGTTGGTGTGATTGATTAATGAAAAGATTATTTTTGTTGGAAGTTCTCTTCCCTAACTGTGTACCACTACTTAAACTTTTTAGGAGACCTTCTTGATGGGAGCTCGAATAGCTCAGATAGGCAGTAGACCTCAATTTTGGAACTTGGGGGCTAAAATGCCTGATTTTTTGAAAATCTCATACAGTGGGCCCAAGGCCAGTTGGCACAAGCAGGAGCTTGTAAACAAACATGAGATTAAGCCATGAAAAATTTAATGAATAATATGTTTGGCCTTGGCACCAAGATAGGACTGACATACTGGATGAACTGGTAGCAGTGCGACAAGATAGGTCGACGGACTAGTCGAGACAAAAAGCTGCAAGTCGAGTTGAGGGTTGGGGCCATTGGACCAATGGCACCAAAGATTAAATGCTTTATGAGGAAAACTATTGTTTTGTGCATGCATTGAGGTTCGGGGCCATAAAGGCACCCAAGAGGGGTAGTGATGCATCCAGGGGGCTACTAGATGACATGGTGGAGATAAGGGCAGTTTGTTGTGCCAGCAGTTATGGAAGCTCGACGTATCTTCATGAGCATGAGACCGGGGTGGGGTCGGGGTGAGGTCTTTATCATCATATGGACCGGGGTGGGTGCAGTGGATGGGCTGCCCTACGAATGTGTGATCCCTTCATGACGGAGGGCGTATGTTGGTTGCTAAACACACCATTTGTGGTTAATGATGAGAAATGGCTTTGAAAATTGAGAAATTAAGGAAGAAAGAATTTTAAAGGAAATAAGGAGTTTGGCACACACTAATTCAAAAACTATTTTATTAAAACCTTATTTTTAAAATACCCATTCACTGAGTTGTATAAACTCTATAAACCCCGCACTTTCAAGTTAAGGAAAATTGGGAAAAGAACCGGTCAAACTGAGTAAGAAAACCGAGTCAGTTTACAAATCCGATCATATGGGAACAAGCAATTTGGAAATTTACAACTTCCGGGTGATCCAAAAGGTTTGTAAAACCTTGGAAAAGGAACTTAAAACAAAATAAAAGAGAAAAACCAAATTGGTTTAGGTGAATGAGATCCCATAAGAATTTTGAAGTTAAGTGTGCTTGCTTGAGAGTAGTGTGAGGATCGGTGACCTCCTGGAAAGTATGATTTTTTTTGTAAACCGAAATTTCAGTTAAAAATTTTTATATATGTCTTATCATAAACGGTCATAAATTAATAAATATTTAATTATTGCAATTAATACCAATAATTTAATACCTAAATTAAATTATTGTAATTAATACCTAAATTAAATTATTAGAATTAATACCTAAATTAAATTATTAGAATTAATACAAATAATTTAACACCAAAATTAAATTATTGGAATTAATACAAATAATTTAATACCAAAATTAAATTATTGGAAGTAATACCAATAATTTATGTCAATATTAATACTAGTAATAAATCTCTCCCATTTAATACACGATTTTACACCTATATAACGAGGCCATCCCCATTCATTCTACTCACACCTGAATACTTCTCTCTCTCTACTGCTCCATTTCCCGGTGAAGCTCGAACCAGAGCTTCGACTTGAACAAAGGTCGGGCTCTTTAGAACCGGGGAGAAGACAGCTATCTGATAACAAACTCCAGTCAATCCAAGAATCGTTGGAGAAGCGCCGACATGATGGAATAGTGAAGCAACTTTGGCGGACTGAAGCTGCCCTATTTTAACCAAGCCGAAATTGGCCATTTCAAGCCCTCCTCAGACCAAACCAAGCCCTCCCAACACTTCCTCAACCCTCCCACGGCCGAATTAGGACTAAAAGGTAATACAATTCGGCTCCCCTCTAAAATTTTCGGCTGGTGTTACAAATAGAATCGACAGAATTTCAATGATAAAATTCTAACTCAATTCGGCATCGATTGATGTGATTCTTGATTCTAGGATGAACCTCAAGATGAGAGATATCAACCAGATCGAAATCTCGAACCGCCATGCCTTCACCGATGAGTAATCGAAGCTTTCTCTCTCTATAGTTCATTTTCTGACAAAGCTCCGTTTGAGCTCGTCCTGGCGTTAAAACTTGCGATTCACATTTCTAAAAAATCGTATGAACATGTAGAAAGTCAATTTCAACTTCAATTTTAACAATTGGAAACGTTTGATAGGTCAATTTAATAAAATCAAATTCGACTGTATTAAGAAGTTGGAATTGGGGATTTTCGAAATTCAAAGGACCAAAATGAAATTTTATGAAATTGAGGGTCAATTGGGCATGAAAATAATGTTGGAGGACCAATTGAGGAATTTTGAAATTTTTGGGGCAAAATTTACCATTTTTGTAAAGGAAGGGCAAAATGGTAATTTTGGAAAAGTTGGGGGACCAAATTGGAAATTTGGGAAATTAAACCCCTTTTTGCGAAATGGAATAAATTGAGGTCCTATGATAAATTTTAGAAGTTTCGGGACTCAATTTGAGGAAAAATCGGCATTTGGGACTTAAAGTTAAAGAGAAATAACTTTAGTAACCTAATTGCAAATAAATAAAAGTTTGACTTTATCATTCATTTGGAATGAATGAAGGTGATTAGGCCGAAGGATAATGAACCAAGATGTTCATATCATGTAGGAACACGAAGTACTGGGAACACTAGCAAGGACAAGCTCGCGTGAATACCAAGAACCGGTCTAGTGGAATTCACGGCATTAATGGGTGAGTGGGTTTACTAACGTCATACCCGATTGGGATGATGAGCACAACTTAAAGTTAAAAACCACTTACCGATTGTGAGTAGGATTTTATATCATACCCGGTTGGGGATGATAAATACCTCGGTATAAAAACCCACTGTTTAGTGGTATTTTAATCATCACCACTTAGAGAAAGTGATGTGAAAATTATGCGGAAAAACTACTTACCGGTTGTAAGTAGATCATACTCGATTGGTATGATGAGACTTTCTCAAAGGAAGTTGAAAACCCGTTCATCGGTTATAAATAGAGATGTCCTTATACCAGTTGGTATAATGGAAAGTGAAAACCTATTTTGTTGGAAGTGTTCTCCCCTGATTGTGTGCAAATGCTTAAACTATTTGGGAGACCTTCTTGACGGGAGCTCGAATAGCTCTTATAGGACGGGGGCCTCGGTTTTGGAACTTGAGGGCTAGAATGCCTAGATTTTTGAAAATTCTCGTACAGTGGGCCCAAGGCTAGTTGGCACAAGTAGGAGCTCGTAAATGAACATGATATATGTGCCATAAAACTTAATAAAGTGAATTTTTTGGCTTTGGTACCAAGATAGGACCGACATGCTCAGTCAACTAGTGACAGTGCGATATGACAGGTCGACAGACCAGTCAAGACAAACAACTACGGGTTGAGTTGAGAGTCAGGGCCGTTGAACCAGTGGCACCACAAATTACATGGCTTGACAAGAAAACATTGTTTGTGCATGCACTATGAGTACGGGATGATCAAGATGCCCATGAGGGGTAGTGATGCATCCTAAGGGCACTGGACGACCTGGTGGCTATAAGGGCAGTTCGTCGTTCTAGGTATCTGTGCGAAATCTGGAGTAGCACCAAGCGCATGAGACCGAGGTGGGGACAGGATGAGGTCTCTGTCCTCATACGAATATGAAGAAGTGATTTCAGGATTGTGGGTTGGATGTCACGTACATCCACTCATTCCATGGTAGAAGTGGTCGTGCTTCTATCCGGGTGGCAGGAAAAGTCGCTCCGAAGCCACTAGTGGGTTTAGTAGTGATACTGACTTGCGAATGTGTGTAACCTTCATGATGAAGGATGTGTGTTGGGTGATGACACACCGTGGTAACTAAGAAATAATGGAAAAACCCAAATTTTGAAATGAAAGGATTTTTTAAAAGAAAGGAGTCTGGCACACTCCATATAAATGTTTTTTTAGTCAAAAGATTTGAATACCATTCACTGAGTAGTCGTACTCAACCCCTCCCTTATATCCCTTTCAGGAAATCCCGGAAATCCTACCCTTAAAGACCGTCAACTAAGATGCCTGTAAGACAGGTATGTAAAGTTTTAAATTTTATGCAGTTTTGATTATGCTATTCCTGGTAAAGGTGCAGGTTAAAGGACGCCTTACTCTTTATGGGTTACAATAAGGGGAAACCCTTTAATAAACCAGGAGAGTGGCAGGTTGATCATAGGGATCCGACCAAACTGGGTCAGGACGTGACAAACTCACCCACCCTTTTTTAATCTTTTTTTTAGGAATAGAGAATGACTAGGGATAACACCAGGATTTACCCTCTGTCAGGTATGCTTAATTTCTCTTAAGCTTGTATTATTGTTGATATATGCTATTATAGAGAACAAGGTTGAGATTTCGCGTGGCTCCTCTTGAATAAAAGAAGGAGGAAACCCCTCTTGAACCAAGGGAACAGCAGGTTGCTCATGAGGATCCGACCAAACTAGGTCACGGCGTGATAACTTGAGTGGTATTAGAGCAAGGTTCCCTTGAAATATTATCAATATTATGCTCTAGCATTAATCAAACTTTAACTATCATGTAGGAAGGAGAATCCCTAGGAAGTTCGCTGTGAAATCCAATCCTCCACCCATAACCCTGAAAAAGATACCTACCCCAAGGGAGGTAGCCATTCAATGGTTCTTAAAGAGCGAGAAAAGAGTACCTAAGGACATAGAAGAAGATTATCGGAAACTTGTGGCAGCCTTATTGGAACCGAAAGGCATCACATACCCATCCTCAAGGCAAGAGGACATGTACCTTCTCTTAGGAGCCTAACCCCTTCTCCAGCCCCACAAAAACCGGAGAGGAATCCAACTAAGAAAGAGGATTAAGACAACTATTGGGATGCATATGCCACTTTCATGAAGGTCCACCAAGTGCCCCTACCTACTTAATCCAACTTTAATCCCTCCCAATGGATGAAGTGGATATATGAGTGTGAGGTAGAGGTATTAAGGTGGTACGGATTGGAGGCCATACATGAAATTCATCCCATAAGGGAATACGAATGGACCCCAACTAGTTCCTCATAGCCATCTAATCAAGAGTCCCATAATCGTTCTAAGGCTAACTCTCGACCTATGACCCCAAGGGATTAGAAGGTAGAAAATTTATATAATAAGACAAGTATGGCAAGAAGATATTTCTTAAATGAATGAAAGTTAATTTCTTGATAAAACTTCTAAGTCTCCTTGATAAATTCAAGCAAAAAGAGTATGCTAATAAAGATCAAAGTAAAATGCAAAAAATCACCTAAGGAAAAATTGGTTATTTCTAGTTAACCTTAACCTTTAAGATTTTCCCTCAGAAGAATAATCAAAATTTGGCAAGGAAGAGACTCTTAGAGTTCACCCAAGGGAGACAAATCCTAACTAAGGAAAGGAAGGAGAAGTTTGGAACAAAGGGAAGTGAGCATCAAAGAGCATGGGATTAGTGAGAGTTTAAGGAGAAAATACGATAACAAGAAAGCCCCGGGAATAATGCTTACTTAGAAAGAGTTAGGATACAATTTCTTAAGAACTCCATAAAATAGGAAGACTTATGGGAAGCAGAGATATAGAACAAAATGGGAGGAATTCAGTGTGAATAAGCCATACAAAGATCCGTAATTATAAGAAAAGGATGAAGGAAGAACTTTTAAGGAGCAGTAGGGAGATCGAACGTAAGAATCCCCAAACGGAAGACCCTAGAAGAAGGGTGGGAATAGGAAGTAGGATCGAGGAAGTGGAGGACCTTAGTAAAAAGTACAAGTGGCTAAGTGAGTGTTTGGAGAGGTTAAGTATGATTTACTTGCAAGAAAGCACGGAAACCAAATAGGGATTCTAGATTGACCCAGTTAAAGGAAATAACCCATAACAACCAGATCATCTGGGAAAATAAACTACACTATAAGAAGGATTAGGGAGTAGTAAGGATCATACACTAAATAGGGCAAAGGGATGGATACCAAAGACAAGAAGATTCGAGAGACAATCCACTCAAAATAATTAAACTAAGAGGATAAAACGAGTGAGACAATTAACGAATTGACACTTGTGAAGGTCACAATCCTAGTAAAGAAGGAAAAAGATGGAAAGGCCAAAACCATTGATAAATAAGTACAGAGGAAAGCCATAATGAGATTAATGGCTAAGATAGGAGTAACGACCTAAAAGATATAAGAAGGTTAAATAAGCTTTCTGCAGGATGATCAAGAGATTGTGATATGAAGGAGGATGTGAACTTCACCTCCAAGAAATAGATGAATACCAGGAGCAAGTGAGAATGAAGATGAGCTATACAAGAATTAATTGTAAGGGTCAAAGGGGTAAGTTAAACCCAAGTAATGGGTAGGTAGGAAGACAACATCAAAAGATGTCGTATGAGTAAGAAATGAACTAACTTAGAATAGAGAATTGTGAAATGATCACGAGTGAGTAAGAATGGATTAAGAAAAAGAAAAGTCCTTAAGGGAAAGGATGCCATTGGGAATGAGGAATGACTTAAGAAAGGAAGAATTTCAACATGTCAGTAAGCATCGGGAAACTCAAAGACTTGAAATTTGAAAGACCCAATAAAGAAGTTGGGAAAAGATGAGTAAGTAAGGAAACCAATACGGTTATAAAGGATAAGACGTCAAAGGCAAAATGGACGATTGGATAACAATGATGATAGTTAAGAAATACCACCAGAAGAAAAGAGGGACAAGGTTATACCATCACTAAAAGATAGAAAGATTGAGAATAACCATTATTGAAGTGCTTTAAAAATGTTAAATGGTCAAAGACAAGTTCTAGAGAATGTCGTGCTGTGAGGGACATGTAAGCCCAACTGTCCTAGGGAAATGTGACTCAGGTAAGGAAGAGTCCATTATTTGAGCATGACAAGGTCAAGCATTAAATTTGGAACGAAGTTGTAATAAACAACGAATGAGGGAATGATCAATGTAGGATGGAAAGGTGATAACACCAACACCTGTGGAAGCATGTACGTGGTGCTTGAACGTACTAAGCTAAGGAGGTAAACAAATAAAGAGAATAACAAAATACAGGAATGATTGGGTATTTTGGAACTTCCAATCCTGAAATCTTAAGTGAAGAATCTTGGAATAGAGAAATAGTGCTTTAAGGAATGAAGGATGTGAATTTAAGGATATGACCTTAAACTTTGCAATGAGATAGGTTTAACTAAAGTAAACTCCATGGAATGAGAAAGTAATTGGAAGGAAAAGAAAAATCTCAAGTATATGTTATATAAGGGATGGATGAGAATAACCAAGAAGGTAGAATGTCCATGAATAATAAATTGACATCAAGGGAAGTTCCATCAAGTGCGAAAAAGGTTGAATAAGTTTTGGGGAAAAAATTCCTAAAAGGAGGGGAGAGTTGTAAACCCCGCCCTTTGGAGTTAAGGAAACCCAAGAAAAAATTGGTCAAAACGAATGAGAAAACTGAATCGGTTCACAAACTCTGATCACTAGAGAATAGGAAAATTGGGAAATTTACAGCTTCCACATGACCCAAAAAGTCATAAAAACCTTAGAAAAGGACCTTAGGACAATTTGGGAGAGAAAACTAGACTGGTTAAGTAGAACAAGATCCGAACTGGATTGAACCATTTTGTTCAGTACGTTTCAGGCCATCAATGACTACCATTAAGGTGCCAAATGGATGGCTGGAGAGTACTCAAGCTCCCTATATAAAGAGCCACTCTTCATTCATCCTCCACATACCTGAAAACTTCACTCTCTCTCAGCTAATCAATTTTCCAACGAAGTTTGAACTAGAGCTCTGACATAGGGTCTTTTTTTAGCCAAAGAAGGCATGGTCAGGTTCTTTAGAATCGTAGAGAAGTCAACTACCCGACGTAGTCTCCATTTGCTCTAAGGATCACTAGAGAAATGCTGGCGTGATCAAATAGTGAAGAAGCTTTGGTGGACTAAAGCTGCCATGTTTTGGCCAAGCTAAAAACTACTAATTCGAGTCCTTTTCAGGCCAAACTAAGCTCTCCCAACACTTTCACAACCCTCATACGACTGAATTATAGTTGAAAGGTAAGCTAATTTGACTCCCCTCTGTAATTTTATATAAGTGTTAGAGAGAGAATCGATGAAACTTCACTAACCAAATTCTCCCTCAATTCGGCATGAATTGATGTGATTCTTAATCCTAGGAGAAACCTCATGATGAGAGCTATCTGCTTGTATTAAAAGCTCAAACCACCGCACCCTTGACGGTAAGCTTTTGAAGCTTTCTCTCTCTAAGTCCAATTTTCTGACGAAACTCCGTTTGATCTCAATTTGGATCCAAATGACATGATTCAAAGTTCCATTGAAACATATGGAAGTGTAGAAACTCAATTTTACCTTCAATTTCAACCTCAATTGATTAGTCAGTTTGATAAAATCAAATTCAGCCAAGTTGAAAGGAGGAAATTTTGGGGAAAATTAGGGATTTTGAAAATTCGAGGGACTAAAGTGCAATTTCCCAAAATTGCCATGGAAAAGATGTTGAAGGACCAATTAGTCAATTTTTGGGGCTAAATTTACCATTTTTGTAATAAAAAATGGTAATTTTGGAAAAGTTGGGGACCAAATTGGGAATTGGGGAAACTTAAACCCCTTTTTATAATTTTAAATAAACTGAGATCCCAAAGTAAATTTTTTGAAATTCCGGGACTCAATTTGGGGGAAAATTGGCATTAGGGACCTAAAGTTAAAGAAAAAGAACTTTAAGGACCTAATTACAATTAATTGAAAAGTTTGGGTATTTTATTTATTCGTGATGAATGATGGCTATCAGGCTAAAGGATAATGAATAAGGATGTTTATATCGTGTAGGAACACGAAGTACCGGGAACGCCAGCCAAGACAAGCTCACGTGGAGGCAAAAAGCCGGTTAAGAGGAATTCACTAAATTCAAGGATGAGTGGGAATTTTTGCATCATACCCAATTGTAATGATGAGTACCTCAGAATTTAAAAACCACTACTAAGTGGCATTTTAACATCACACCTGGATGGGGTGATGTGAGAAAACACACGGAAAAACTATTTACCGATTGTAAGTAGATCATAACCGGCTGGTAGGATGGATATTCTCGAAGGAAGTGGAAAACCCATTTACAGGTTGTAAGCAGAGATGTCATCACACTCGGTTGGTGTGATAGACGAATGAAAAGATTATTTTTGTCGAAAGTGCTCTCCCCTAACTGTGTGCCACTACTTAAACTTTTTGGGAGACCTTCTTGATGGGAGCTCGAATAGCTCAAACAGGCCGAAGGCCTCGATTTTGGAACTTGGGGACTAAAATGCCCGATTTTTTTAAAATCTCGTACAGTGTACCCAAGGCCAATTGGCACGAGCAGGAGCTCGTAAAAAAACATGAGATTAAGCTATGAAAACTTCAATGAATAATATGTTTGGCCATGGTACCAAAATAGGACTGACATACTCAATAGACTCGCGGTAGTGCGACAAAACAAGTCGACGGACCAGCCTAAACAAATAGTTGTAGGTCGAGTTGAGGGTCGGGATCGTTGTACCAGTGACACTAAAGATTAAATGTCTTATGAGAAAAACTATTGTTTTGTGTATGCACTGAGTTTCAGGACCATCAAGACGCCCAAGGGGGATAGTGATACGTTCTAGGGGCTACTGGATGTCGTGGTGGAGATAAGGGCAATTTGTCGTGGCAGCAGTTAGGGAAACTCGACGTAGCTTCATGCGCATGAGACTGGGGTGGGGTCGGGATGAGGTCTCTGTCCACATACATACACGTAGTTTCTTTTCGGGTTTGAGGGTCAGATGTCATGTACATCCACTCATTCCCAGGGTAGAAGTGGATGGGCTTCTATCTAGGTGGCCAATAAAGTCGCTCTGACGCCACAAGTGGGTGCAGTGGATGGGTTGCCCTACGAATGTGTGATCCCTTCATGATGGATGGCATGTGTTGGTTGCTAAACACACCATTTGTGGTTAATGATGAGAAATGGCTTTGAAAACCGAGAAATTAGGGAATAAAAAATTTTAAAAGAAATAAGGAGTCTAACACACTCCAATTCAAAAACTATTTTATTGAAACCTTATTTTTAAAATACTCATTCACTAAGTTGTAGAAACTCACCCACCCTTTTTTATCCTTTTTCAAGAATAGAGAATAACTAGGGATAACACTAGGATTTACTCTCTATCAAGTATGCTTAATTTCTCTTAAGCTTACATTATTGTTAATATATGTTATTCTAGGGAACAAAGTTGAGATTTCGCATGGCTTCTCTTGAATAAAAGAAGGGGGAAACCCCTCTTGAACCAAGGGAGTGGCGGGTTGCTCATGAGGATCCGACAAAACCAGGTCGAGGCGTGACAAATTTCAAGCGAAAGAAGCACTCCACTGATGATATTTCAATCTAAGGGACAGTAAAAGGTCCAATTAATCCTCTTTGGCTCTCAACGTTGTCGCACGACCCCTCTCTATAAGATTTCTCCCATGTTTTCATTGACATACTATGTTTTCGATAATGTCATGTTTTTGTAAGACTTAGAATACAATTTTAAGCTTGAAAAACTAAGGAAAATGATATAAATCAATTGAACTTTATTAGGAAGATGATGTGATATCAATAGAGGGGAGTTCCGAGCTTTAAGGACTAATTTGAGAATATTTTAAAATTTATGGACTAAAGAACAATTTTACAAAGTTTGGAGATTATCTTGTAAATTCAAAAAAAATATTGGTAGCTTAGATTGAAATGTGCATATTTGTGAAGATTAATGTGAAAGTTATAAAGTTTATATGATTGAAATGGATAAAATAAAAGTTTAGGGATTAAAATATTATTTTTGAAAATTTTGGGGACTATAAAGAAAATTTTATATTAACCACTTTCAAAATTTTGAATAAAATGGGGCATATTCGAAATTTTGAGAAAATAAGGAGTTAATTTGTAAAATATGACTTTGGAAGACCAAAATATAAACACAAGAAACTTGAAAACCTAATTTGTAAAATTTTATAAATTTAAAAATAAATCTGTAAATTTTGAAATTTTGAAAATTTGGCCAATATCTAGAATTTTAGGAATAAATGAGATAAATATAAGAGATTAGTGGTATTAAATACATGTTTAGTTATTGATAGAGCAAAATATAACTGTGTAAATTTTAGAAAACCTAGGTGTATTTATCTATAAAACTACATATTTACTCAAATTATTTATAAATATATATAAATCATATTATAAGTATGACAACATATTTATAATCTAGTAGAAATGCAAAAAAGTCTACGATAAATTTCAATATCAAGTCGATTTGACTTGATTTACTATTGTCGAGTTAAATTGAACTCGATTAATCTTGTAACTAAATATATATAAATTCATGTGTGAAAAGGTATTGTTTATTGATATGGGGTCGGTTCCATTTTTATTTAAAATTCATTAATTGTTAGTAGTGGAACTATTTAAAACTTATAAAATAATATTATATTCTCAACACACACCTTTAAGTCATTACTTTTAGTAGTTGAACAATTTCAATTGTATACCGGATATGATCAATAAGGGTCAAACAATTTATATTTAAAATTTATAACTTTTATGTAGTATAGCTATTTCAACATTATAAACTTACAGTATTTTTTCATTTTATTAAATATGTGATTATATTATCAATAATTTGAAATTAAGAGTTATCTATTTAAAAATAACTTTATAAACCCACAACAATTTTTTATTTTAACAAATGTGTAATTATATTCTCAATGTGAAATTAATAGTTACCTATTTAAAAATAGTTTTTAAGAAAAGATAAAATAATTTTAAAAATTATTTAGTTTAAGAAATTTTTTTATCAATTTGAGCAATAACTTCATTATTTTGGTAATAGAGCCATTATGAAATATTATTTTAAATAAAATTTGACAAGAAAAATGAAAAGAGTAATAAATAGGTGTAATGACACAATGTTTTAAAAATGTTCTAATGTTAACAATATACTAAGATGGTATAATGTTTAAAATTGTAGTTTTGGTTGATGCCATACATGAATTACGAGTCTGCACCTCATATTATAAATTAAAATTTTAAAATTAATATATATAATTTAATAATATACGTCAAATTGTATAATATACTTTCCATTAAATTATTAAATAATTTAGCAAAAAAATTTAAATTATTAAATGATCTATATAAAAAGTTCACTTAAATTAACATACATTCACTTGTTTTTTTTTTCAATAAGGAAATTTAAAATGCAATAACTTCCATTAAGTTAGGGTATAATCAACCGTTGGAACTGAAGTTGGATAAGTGGGAGTGGCAAATAAATAATCGAGATGTTTGGGTGGCATATCATGTTTAGGGCGGTCAACACCGTTAGAGGGCCGGCAGCAGTTGGTGGTATGAAGCTTCAAGTAAATCCTGCCACGTGGTTACACAATGGAATATTCAGTGCATACTTGTGGCATATACGTAAAGATCATCCTAGGCAAATATTCTAGAAGTGGGTGGGTTCGGTGAAACGTGGCATGATTCAATTGGCTTTTAAATGGGCTTATAGCAGCCGATTCCTTGATCAACTTCCATTTCTCATTATAATATAATATACCTCTCAAGATCAGAATGGACGAGGATGACGTAGCTTATAGCTAAACCCTTAATGAGAAAATATTTTTAAAAAGTAAATATTATGTGAAAATTGGTAACAACATTTCACATCAAAACCATTCTAAGTCAAAATCGTTGTTGTAGGTGTCATTCTTCTTAATTGGTCGTAAGATTGAAAAAATGATTTACAAATTAAAAATATCAGAAATTTCAAACATATTAATTTATTCAAAATTTCAATAATTTGTTGCTATCTTTTTGCTCTTAAAAAATTCAATCAATCAATAATCCAACTCCCAATTGCTCTTGGTGAAAAAAAAACTCCCAATTGCTCATATCAGATGAAGCAATGAAGCAACTTGATCATTATCTACTAAATAATAAAAATGGGTAGATGTGAATTAAGAGTAAATACATCGTTCTTCCTAGATAAGAATGCATAGTATTTGTACATACATTTCAGTTCTTGTTTATTGTACTAAATTGAATATTAGTGAATAAAGTAAATGAATATTAATATAATACCCATTGTTTCTCCTATCATTCTTTAGAAGAATTTATCATAAAACTAAATAATTTGTCTCAATAACTTTCAATAACTTCATTCAGCCTACCACTTGTTCTAGCTATCACTTGATTGCCTCTTAAAAACATATAATGGTTGTTCTTTCCTTTTCCTTACATTCTTATTGGGCATCTGTTAATTCAATTTTAAAATATGCTTATATATTTAAAAATTAAGATATCAAACATTATTAATAAACTCCAACCCCAGTATTTACTTAAATGAAAAATATATTATTATCAATATTGTATTATATAATTAAAAACTATATTTTTATTATTTTTTAATGTATTATTATATCCCGAGTGCATTTAATATGTCATAATGAGAAAATTTCTAGTCAAAGTGCAAGAAAAACTAATGTAATACGTCTTGATCCCATTGCCTATTGTGCTAGCTCAAAACACCTCTTCATGGAGAAAGTAATTGTGGATCACAATATTATCTTAAGGACACTTGAGTGGACATGTACTAAGATGATAATATTTAAGTTCTAGTTATGACATAAATGGTATTATTAGAGATACGCACATGAAGTTTTAGATAAATATACCTAGGCGAAATAATATGTGCTTAAAAGAAAGAGAATATGACAAAATCTTGAATCAAGTTGATGTTTTAAGCAAAAAAATGTTTAGAGATAGTAGACAATTATTATAAATAGAAGTGAAGTATCACCTAGTTTGGTAGGATGTCCATTATCAATTCATCGCTCACTTGGTTTAAAAGTGATTTCTCCCTTTCTTTAATTAAGAGAAGTGTGACCTAATTTAAATCTTATTCCTTAAAATAACATAAATTAATAAAAATTCAAGTTTAAAATAAATTTTAAATACTTTCTTTAATAATACTTTCTCTACTCTTGTAAAAATAATATAAAAGAGGGGTAAGTTTTTACAACTCAGTGAGTGGGAGTTGAGAGTAAATTTTCAAACATATATTTTTGATTAAGTGTGTCAAGGCTGTTGTTTTCTTTCAAAAAAAATTCTCCTCATAATTCAGTTCTCAAAAACCATTTTTGCTCAATTCCACATTAGGTATGTTTAGCAAATAACACACGCCTTTTATTAGGAAGGGTGAGAATTATATCATCCACATACACTAGCAGTAATATGACACATTAATGTGTATGATAGATAAAAAAAGGGTATCCGCAATAGAAATTTTAAAACCAAGTGTTAACAACAACATACTCGGTCGAATAAACCAAATCTGAGGAGCTTGTTTCAATCTATATAATGAGCGACGAAGAAAATAGATGTGATCAGGATATAATGGATATATTTATCCTGATGGTTGTGTCATATAATCTTTCTTATTGAGATAGCCATGAAAAAATAAATTATCAGCATCAAGTTGTCGAATAAGCCAGTTATAGGAGACGACAATTGACAAATTAACCTGAATGGTGACTAGTTTAATTATCGAACTAAAAAAGAGTAGATAGAAAATATGTATATTATTATTATAATACTTGATTAAATATGTATACAATCTCATGATTTATATAAGTTTAACAAAGTTTTTACATAAATAAATACAATACATTAAAATGATATGAAAAGAATCTAATAATATCTAAATAGAATATAAAGGAAATCTAAAATAGATTAATTTATCTTGCGTCTGTATCTTTTAACTTGTGTGTACTTATGTTTTTTGGCTTCAGTATGATTATCTCTCTTGGTAATGTAAGTTAGGGATTATTTCTCTTGAATGGTATGTATTGATTTCTTGTGTTTTCAATGTAATTTATTGTTTATTACTATTCACCAAACTAAAGTGGAGTAACGAAAGTTGAGTTTAAAAATGAATAAAATAATTAAATAATTAATACATAATACATTATTTAATATACCTACTAAGAAAAGACAAATTTTATTGAAGGTCAAATGAGCCCAATGTAAAAAATGACTTAAGATAACTGATTAAATAATTTATATAGGGATTGACCATTTTTGTTGAAGTATGAAAAGAAATAATTGAGATGGAATTTGATAGAATGATTAGAATTAGGAGGTAGATAATAAGTATCTTTAAAATAAGAGTAATTTTAAATAAAAAATATCTACTAAAAGAAAAAGTATGCTAGTAATATATAAAAAAGAATAAATTCATTAAAAAATAAAAAAAATTAGGTTAATATTCGACTAAATTTAGATTAAATTGAATAAATATTTTTAAAGTAATAATAGTATTTACACTATTTAAATAAAACAAGAATATATACTCAAAATTTTGAAAGAAATAAATTGAAAATTTTCTCATAAATTAAAATTTTATTTCTTAAAATTATAATAAAAGCGATAAAATGAAAAATATTTCAGATTGAGAAGTGATATGCATAATGAAAACGAACATATTTGAGGTCAATGACAATACCAACATCATAGAATCTATTTAAAGAAATTTTTTTAATAAAATTTAGATAACATAAAAAAATAGAAAAAATATATTAAAAAGTATATTACTTTACATGTATCTTATATTTATAAAATTATCCTAAAATTATAATATATGTAAATGTATAAATACATTTCTTTTAATATAAATATATATTTTCATATTTATATATATTTTTATGTGTACGTATTTTTAAGTAATTTTTTTAAATTTAAACATTTTATAAGAAAATGTAAGTGAATACGAAATAATTTAATCTGTAAATATATTAATCTAATCTTTAATATTTTAATGTAATATATAAATTTTTATTAGTTCCATCGAACTTGTTGGATGCATCCAACATAATGCATGATCTACCTATCTTAAACGTGATATTAGCCAAGTGAAGTTTATGGTCATTCTTTTATCTCTTCTTTTGATTATTATCATTAAATGGCTTAATTCATTTTCTTTTATATACTTTATTTATAACACATAAAATATGTTCATTTTAAAGGTTTATCCCTTCATTTCCCTTTTCCAAGTATCAAGATACTCTAGGGACCCATTGATATCCCAACTTGTGAGGTAAGGGAAACCATCACTTGTGGTCCGCCGTTGTATCCGTATATTGTATTGTACATTATCATACGCTAAGATAGATAGTGAAATAGCTAGGGTAACGTATATTCTAAGTAAACCCGTGTCCATAGGATCTAGCCTACCATCTCTATTTGAATTAATATATATTCAAATTGTAATATAATTCATAAAACATCACACTATTCATCAATTCTAACACCACTCTTACTACCTCAAATAACCAAAATGTGAAAGATTATTGTTTTGATTTCCTTGTGCAGTAAATAAAATATAGTCAATAATTAATATTATTTCGTTAATTGTAATTGTAAGATTGGAGACCACTCTTTATTTTATCGGTTTTATTGTCTTGGCTCAGAATGGTATCTTGTAATTTCAATGCAATTACTTGTCTATTATTACTGTTGAATGGAATGAAGTGGTAGATGAGATCTAAATACCAACATGGCCAGGCAAGAGGAGAGGAGAGTGGGTCACTATTAAACTTTTTCCCCAACTTATTCCTCTGAAAATTGGTAACACCATTTGACATTTAAAACCATTCAAAGTCAAAATCTTTGTTGTTGCTGTTGTTATAATTGTTAATTGGTGTATGATTAAAAAACGATTTAAAATTTAAAATTATAGGAGATTTTAAACATATTAATTTATTATAAATCGTTTGATCACATCGCATTAAATCATTGGGTAGAAGCAATTTTTTTCCCACAAATTGCATAGAAGCTATCCATAATGACATTTTCTCCCTTAGATGCACTGATGTAGTACCAAGATAGGAACTAGTGTCCGTTGGTTGCCATGTTTGGCAAATTTTCTTTTCTTATATTTAAATTAAGGATGACTATTTAAAAAATTGAACTCTACCAGGAAGTTTTTTTTATATTAATAAGTCTAAAACCCGAGTATTTAATTAAAAGAACAAGAGGTATTATCATCAAAATCGTCTAATATGTGTAATAATTATATTTTTATTATCATTTTTTCACTTTATTCATATATTTAAATAAGTCATAATCAGGAAGTGGCTCCTGGTAATTAAAATTATAAGTCAACTATTATGTGAATCTTCTCTTATTTCTAATTAAGTTTTTTTAGCATATAACATGTCATAAATGGCAGCAAGCGAGCTTCTGAATATTATTTCCGAAAATCATGTAGAAGTATTTGATTGATTAGAGCTATCACAATCACAATATTTCCTTAAAAATATTAGTAAATTATATTATTGAGCGTTTCAACTATACTTTATAACACATCTTATACGTTCGATAAGATACTCCAACTACCTATTGCGACGTCATTTTTAATAAAGGGTAGCGATGTACATTGCACGGATATCTAAGAATTCAAACATGGCGGCTTTGCCGTAATATATGTTCACCTAATTGTATTTTGTTTCTATGAATAATGTATCGAATCTAATGGCATAAGTAATAGGCTTAAGTCTCCACCAGTAGGTAAAGGTTGGTCGAGTTGCAGCATCATCAATCATCATGAAAATGAAAATTCCACCCATGTATAAGGCCGATTTCACTATTAAAACTCACTTATACACCTATTGATTAATTGATTGCTATTGTAATTTGATACCTTAACATGCAGACGAAACATAAGAAACCCATCAATTTCCAAGGGGATCTCGAAATTAGTAGTTGGTTTCCATGGGGTCTGGATTTGTAAATGGAACATTGATGAAATGTGAATCAGGATCGAGTGGCAAGATCGGAACCCACCTACAGATCAGTCGAGAGGATGACGTGGAGTGAGTTAGGGGAGTAGGAAAGTCAAATAAATGAGACAAATTCACATACCCAACGTTTTAGAGGAACGATCATGTTAGAGTTAGTTTGGTCATTTCTCTAACAAACTTGCACCAAAAAAATAATTCACCAAACTCCAAATCCCGCAGTCTTCGAGGCTTTCCCGTGATCTTCCGCGTAACAATTGGTACCTCGCAGCAACCGCTGCATTCTTAGCAACCTTTTCCGCAAATATCAATTTTGTAGAAGAACTATGCAACATTTGCAATCTACCTCCTCTCATTCATCTTGTTTTTCAACCCACAAACATTTGCAATCTACAAGTCTACACCCTCAATCATTCCTACAATTCACAAAACCTTATCATCAACCATTGACATCACTTTTGCACAAATTCATAAAACTCTCCAACATCAATCATTCACAAAATAGGATTTGGCCCAATAGTATATCACAATTGAACATTATAAATGATATTTTGGTCCAATGGGCTTAATTTTATTGGGTGAACTACCATAAATCAATAAATTTTTTGAGCACGGTTAATTTAAACATATTGGTGTGCTACTTTATTATTACCATAAATTTACTCAATTTTACTATTAAAATTGAATACATATTCATATATTTTATATTATCCAATTTATAACTTTATATTAAGAAAAAAAATATCAAATTTTAAATAAATTTAAAGATAGATATTAGATATTATAAATGAGTAAATATTAATGAGCGGAAACTTTATTCTTGATATAGGATTAAATACAATAATTTATAGGTTATTTACTACATGCTATTGAATTATAAATAGTTATTCATTTAGAAAAAAAATATTTAAGTCTTAATGCACCCATTTGATACATCTACTTGCATCATTTTATTTTTATCTTATAATTAATTTTTTATGATTTACTTTTTATTAATTAAAAAATATTTGACAATATTTTATTAAAAACATATACTTCATTGCAACATGTGATATATCTAATTTATTAAAAAAATATGTTATAAACATGAAGCGTGATTATTTTTTAGCCAAAAAATAATATTTAAGTTCAAGAAAGCAACGTTTTTTTTGCTCCAAAGATAACACGATTAAATAATATGAAAATAAACTTAGTAATATATAATATTATTTTTATAAAATATTTTTTAATTATCACATTATTAATGTAATTTAATTTTAGGATAAGGAGTTGAGTCGGCTAGCACCATAATTTTTTCCGTATGTACTAATATAGCTTAATTTTTTAATGGGCCTCTCCCACCTAACACTTAAAAACAAATTCTTATTGGGCCAAACAAATCCAACATGATAAGACTGGGCCATTCTTACCAATCTTCCCTATTCTCACCTTTTCTCGCATGCTAGTTCTACAAGCCGAACACATTATTCTTTAAGCCTTCACTATCTATTACCTATAAAGCAAGGTATGCATGAATATTTTCGGCAATATTTTCTTTTCCATATTCTTTACTTAATCTACGAATTAACTTGATAAAATAAATTATTACCTTTAGAAAAAAAACAACTCTTCCATGTTATTTACTTTACAAAATAAATTATTACTTTTGGAAAAAAATAATATAATACCTCTTTATATCTTATTATAATTTTGGGCTCGTTATTCATAAATATAATTATTTAGTTAATTAGAGTTATTATAATAGGAGAAACTTCTACCAAATTGAAAATTGAAAAATTTCAAATTTGTGCACAAAAACTATTATGGATCAATTATATAAAAAAATTCTAAAAGAAGACAAATCAACTGTGACTTGTCTAATTGGAGTACTGACCATCATCACGACCAATTTTGCTCAAATAGTTCATACAAAGCATGAGAGTATGATAAAATATTGACTTCTCAATAGACTCAACAAAGAGGAAGATACCATGTGTATGACATTGACCCTTTTACGAGAGTCATTGGTATGATAAAAAATCGACTTCTCAATCGACTTGATAAAGAGTAGGACACCATGTGTATGACATTGACCCTCTTACTAGGCTCACCACTCATCTTTTATTTATTCACCATTATCAGGTATTTCTTGATAGTTTTTCGACTTATCCTTCTCCCATAGATGTATGATACACTTTGTCTCATCGTCACGATGTTCCGTCATTCTCCTCCTAATCACATCTGCCTCATTTACGTCTTAGTCATTCTCCTCCTAATCACATCTGCCTCATTTACGTCTTAGTGAGTTTAACTCGCCAAACCCTAATCGCATGGGAGGAAGGGACATAGAGATAGAGAGTTTTGGTCGATTTTTTTCATCTCTCTGAGCCTATTTAGCTTATTTTCACAACGCATCAGCCTGTTCAATTCAAGTGTTTAATCATTTTGATCAATATTGGTATGCTCAACCCACACACTTAGGAGGGCCAACTTTTCATGTCCCATCACTTGGTTCGTATACACTCGGAGCATGATTCATGCACCAACCTCAACATGCTCCCACATGTCAATTGTGCATTCAAGTCGACATTTGGCAGACATCTTTCAATCATTTATCCCATAATTTTCAACTTCCTTGTGCTAATATGACTTAAGTGTCATATTCAAAGTTAAATAAACTCAACTGTTACAATGATTATGATGCTCAACACTATCCATGACGTCACTAATAATTTATCTGAATTTCACTGTACCCGAACATTTTCTCATTGACAGTAACTTAGGTATATCCATAATTTGCACTAATTATGCTATTTTTCCACTTACACTAATCATTTTCTTCTTCATAATATTTATTATAGTTCTAAAATTTTTATTAACCTTTTTTCTATCTCTCATTTTACTAAAAATAATCCATATTATTTTAAAATTTACTCCTATTTTCTTATCAAGGGCCATCATTCTCATGAGGAGATGTTTCATTAAAGTCATAAATGTGACTTATACTATTTGCAAACGAATTATTCCTCTTCTATTTACAATGATGCCATTGTTAGTACTTTTACATCTAGTTCTTTAATGTATGAAATATTTGATCATTCTGCTAATCATACTGTATGTCACGCTTTGGCCCGATTTCATGGGTCGGAGTACTCGTGCCAACCCACCACATCTCACCGATACTATTATAGTGTGTATATTCACCGAAGTAGTACATGACCTTCCACGCCCCAACCCGATCTGGTCGGAGTCCTATGATCAACCCACCATCTTTTCTCGTACTAATTTAGTATTTCTAGCAAATAGACCGATGAAGGTAAATGTGTCAAAGTACATCTATTTTCCATAACAAAGTTTACAAAATAACTAAATAAAAATTACCTACTCATGGTACCTTTGGCTTTCTCCTCTAGCCTTTCCTCGTCGTGGCGAGTTGTTTCTCTTGAAAAAGGTTTAATGAGAGGGGGTGAGTTTTTACAACTCAATGAGTGGGGGTTGGGAAGTGAGTTTTCAAAACAATCAATTGATTAAAATGTTTTATACTTTTAGTTTGTTGTAATATGAATTCATCTCTTCTTAAGTCCTTCCCCTTGCTCGGGAGGCATTTCAGCAAGAATTCACACGCCCTTTCTATCATAGAAAGTGATCACACATTCATAGAATAGTCCCCGACTATTCCACTTGTGGACGAGAGCGCATTTACTGTCCACCTGAATTTGAGTGGACATCAATAGTTTGACCCTCAAACCCTAATCATGTCCACTTTGTGGGATGAGACCTCATTTCCCCTCCGGTCTTAGTCTCAGTGCTCATGAAGCTATCAAAGCTTCATGACTAACTGGCACGACAAACCCGCTCTTATTA
The DNA here is from genome assembly GCA_030064425.1 of Trapa bicornis. Lineage (NCBI taxonomy): Eukaryota > Viridiplantae > Streptophyta > Magnoliopsida > Myrtales > Lythraceae > Trapa > Trapa bicornis. The sequence goes on along the minus strand of CM057760.1, from coordinate 15,998,766 downwards.
CATCCAGGTCGTCCAGCAGCCCTTAGGACCCATTGTGTAAACCCCGCACTTTTGAGTTAAGGAAAATCGGGAAAAGAACCGGTCAAACCGAATAAGAAAACCGAGCCGGTTTACATTTGTGAACAATCAATATGGAAATTTAGAACTTCCGGGTGATACAAAGGGTTCATTAAACCTTGGAAAAGAAACTTAAGACAAATTATAAAACAAAAACCAAATTGGTTCAAGTGAACTAGATTCCATAAGAACTTTAAAGTTAAGCATGCTTGCCTAAGAGTAGTGTGAGGATGGGTGACCTATTGGGAAGTATGAATTTTTTTATAACCCGAAATTTCGGTAAAAAATTTTTATGCGTACGACTTATCATAAATAGCCATAAATTAATATATATTTAACTATTGTAATTAATACTAATAATTTAATACCTAAATTAAATTATTGAAATTAATACCAATAATTTATGGCAATATTAATACTAGTAATAAATCTCTCCCATTTAATACACAATTTTAGGTCATCCCCATTCATTCTCCTCACATACGAACACTTCTCTCTCTCTCTACTGCTCCATTTCCCGGTGAAGCTCGAACTAGAGCTTCAACTTGAACAAAGGTCGGGCTCTTTAGAACCGGGGAGAAGACAACTATCTGGTAGCAAACTCCAGTCAATCTGAGAATCGTTGGAGAAGCGCTGACATGATGGAATAGTGAAGCAGCTTCAGCGGACCGAAGCTGCCCTATTTCGGCCAAGCTGAAATTGGCCATTTCAAGCCCTCCTCAGGCCAAACCAAGCCTTCCCAACACTTTCTCAGCCCTCTCACGGCCGAATTAGGACTAAAAGGTAAACCAATTCGGCTCCCCTCTACAATTTCCGGCCGGTGCTAGAGAGAGAACCAATAGGATATCAATGATGAAATTCTAACTCAATTCGACATCAATTGATGCGATTCTTGATTCTAGGATGATCCTCAAGATGAGAGATATCTGCCCTGATCGAAATCTCGGACTGCCGTGCCCTCACCGGTGAGAAATTGAAGCTTTCTCTTTCTACAATCTATTTTCCGGCGAAGCTCCGTTTGAGCTCGTTCCGACATTAAAATCTGCAATTCAAAGTTCCTTAGATTCGTATGAACATGTAGTAACTCAATTTCAACTCCAATTTCAACAATTAGAGGTGTTTGATCAGTCAATTTGATGAAATCTAATTCAGCAATGTTGAAGAGTTGAAATTAGGGGAAAAATTTGGAGATTTTTGAAATTCGAAGGTCCAAAATAAAATTTTATGAAATTGAGGGCCAATTGGGAATGAAAATAATGTTGAAGGACCAATTGAGAAATTTTAGAATTTTTGGGGCAAAACTTACCATTTTTGTAAAGGAAGGGCAAAATGGTAATTTTGGAAAAGTTGGAGGACCAAATTAGAAATTTGAGAAATTAATCCCCTTTTTGTGAAATGGAATAAATTGTGGTCCTATAATAAATTTTAGAAGTTTTGGGACTCAATTTGAGGAAAAACCGGCATTAGGGACTTAAAGTTAAAGATAAATGACTTTAGGGACCTAATTGCAAATAAATGAAAGTTTGACTTTCTCGTTCATTTGGAATGAATGAAGGCGATTAGGCCAAAGGATAATGAACCGAGATGTTCATATCATGTAGGAACATGAAGTACTAGGAACGCCAGCAAGGACAAGCTCGCGTGAATAAAAAGAACCGGTCTACTGGAATTCACGACAAGCTCTCCCCTAACTGTGTGCCAATGCTTAAACAATTTGGGAGACCTTCTTAATGGGAGCTTGAATAGCTCTGATAGGCCGGGGGCCTTGGTTTTGGAACTTGGAGGCTAAATGCCCAATTTTGAAAATCTCGTACAGTGGGCCCAAGGCCAGTTGGCATGAGCAGGAGCTCGTAAACGAACATGATATATGTGCCATAAAACTTAATAAGTGAATTGTTTGGCCATGGTACCAAGATAGAACCGACATGCTCAGTCAACTAGCAGTAGTGCGACATGATAGGTCGACGGACTAGTCAAGACAAACAACTACGGGTTGAGTTGAGAGTTGGGGCCGTTGGACCAGTGTCACCACAGATTACATGGCAATATAAGAAAACATTGTTTGTGCATGCACTGTGAGTACGGGATCATCAAGATGCCCATGAGGGGTAGTGATGCGTCCTAAGGGCACTAGACGACCTGGTGGCTATAAGGGTAGTTCGTCGTTCCAGGTGTCTGTGTGAAATCTGGAGTAGCACCAAGCGCATGAGATCGAGGTGGGGATAGGATGAGGTCTCTGTCCTCATACGAACATGAAGAAGTGATTTCAAGATTGTGGGTTGGATGTCACGTACATCCACTCATTCCTAGGGTAGAAGTGGTCGTGCTTCTATCCGGGTGGCAGGAAAAGTCGCTCCGAAGCCACTAGTGGGTTCAGTAGTGATACTGACTTGCGAATGTGTGTAACTTTCATGATAAAGGATGTGTGTTGGGTGATGACACACCGTGGTAAATAAGAAATGGTGGAAAAACTCGAATTTTTAAATGAAGGGATTTTTGAAAACAAAGGAGTCTGGCACACTCCATATAAATATTTTTCTTAAAAGTCAAAAGCTTTTAAAAACCCATTCACTAAGTAGTCGTGCTCACCCCTCCCTTATATCCGTTTAAGGAAATCCGGAAAGCCTCCCCTTAAAGATCGTCAACTAAGATGCCTGTAAGACAAGTATGTAAAGTTTTAAATTTCATGCAGTTTTGATTATGCTATTCCAGGAAAAGGTGCAGGTTAAAGGATGCCTTACTCTTTATAGTTTACAATAAGGGGAAATCCTTTAATAAACCGGGAGAGTGGCGGGTTGATCATGGGGATCCGACCAAACCGGTCACAGCGTGACACATCAACTACCCCTCTAGGGCGTCTAGATGCTCCCAAAATCCTCATGCATGCATACAACAGTTTTGAATCATTAACCATGATCTTTTGTGCCAACAGTCCTGACAATCAACCTGGCTTGCAACTTTTTGCCTTTGATCGGACCATTGACCTAGTATGAGCACATTGCCACTAGCCGATCGAGCCTTGTCAGTCTTGTCTTGGCCCGGTGGCAAAGCACACAACAATTCCAGTTTTTTTGAGATTTTTCATGATTATTATAAATATGTTTGTCCATGAGTTTCAACCCATGCATACATGCCTTGGGCCCACTTCCCCAGTTTTCCAAAATTGGGCCTTCGGCCCTATCATTTTCAAATTCGAGGTTTTGAGCCTATCAAAGTGATTCTAGCTCCCATCAGTAATGTATTCCAAAATGTTTAAGTAGTTTCACACAGTCAGGGGAGACCATTCCTGGAAAAATGAGTTTTTAAACTTAAAAATGGTTATCATCACCCCTAACCGGGTATGATGTTGAAAATCCCACTCACCTCGTAATAGTGATCTGGTCATCCCGGTGAGATCTTGATTTGTGGTACGCTTCCTTGCACTGGTACTTGAACAATTAGTTCCTGCATGGTTCGAGTATCCTTATCAGGAGAATCGACGTAAGGGGCCTTATACTTTCCGGTATTTGTGTATAGGTCCTCACACTATCCCTTAATTGTAGTTAGGTCCCTTAAAGTTTATAACTTTACATTTTAGTCCTTGATCTTCATTAATCTTAGTTAATTCCCTAGAACTTTCAATTATTCCTCATGTGTCCTTAACTTTTCCGAAATTACCAATTAGTTCTCAATTTTCCCAAAATTTCCAATTTGTCCTTAAATTTTCAAAAATTGCCAATTGGCCCTCCATTTCATCCATTTGCTCAATTGGGCCCTAATTGGAAGTTAATTTCATGAGAATGCCCCAATTTTCCTTAAATTGCAATTCGACCCACAATTTTTCAAAAATCCCCAAATTGCCCAATTTCTCAAAAATTACAATTTGGTCCCCGAATCACAATTTCTTTCAATTGACCCAAAACTTAGTTAATTGCCCCATTATTGATTTGAATAATCTTCTTTATGCTTTCCTCATCATTTTAAGCTTTGAACCACTCAATTTAGCTAGAAATGAGCTCAAACAGAGCTTCGCTGGAAAATTCAGTCTAGAGATAGAAAACTTTGATATCTTACCGGTGATGGGTTATCGACCAGAGCTCTTACTTTCTCTGAATTGCTCTCCTCCTGGGGATCCTCCTTGGTTCAAACCGCGCCTCAATTGGTAGCCTGAGCAGTGTGAAATTCTTAGTTTAAATTTCTACAGAAATGCGCCATGAATAATGTTTTCTGGGGAAGGGACGACAGAAGGGCTTACCGTATTAGCTTGGAGGAAGGTCGGGGCACCTCTAGTGGAGTTTGGGTGGCTTGGTTTGGTCGGAAGTGGCCTGGGGATGACTCTACTTGAGCTCGAGCATCTCGACCTGTTGACAACCGAGGAGCGACAACATTGTTTGAGCTTCCTTGCTCATCCACAGTGGTCCTTGGATTGAAGGGAGGGTGCAACTGTGTAGATGACTTCCTTTCAGTTCTAATGTCATCGAATGCAGCTTTAGAGGTGGAGAAAAGCCCCAATGTCAGAGCTCTAGTTTGCTGCTCACTAAAAAACTGAGCACTTCACCTCCTTTGGTCAATTGTGGGATGCAGAGAATGAATGGAGGGGTGCTCTTTATATAGGAGCTTGGCAACTGACCAGGCTACCGGCCAGCATAGGATTCGATCTCTAACTCGGCCGCCGGCGACCTGACCTGAGCGGTTTTCATGTCATTGGAGACTCCCCTTCCTTCACTCTCTCTCTCCTCTTTATTCTCTCTGTTAGTGGTTGGAGGTTGAAGATGATGATGTGGTAGTTGTGCCACATAGCATGCTATGATTAGTTAGTTTTTCTAACGTGGCATTCTAGCTCAGCCGCCGTGTCAGCCGTTGACCGGACTCATGGCAACCTCCCATTGGCTGCTCGTGCTTGCGTGGTTGCTAACTAGGCTCTATTGACCATTGACCGGTTTGGCCTGTTGATCGGTCTAGACCGTTGATTGTTCTGGTCCGACTGGGTTTGGTGACCCGAATTAAAAAATTGGCCGGTTCAAGCTCAATTCAACCGATTTTCTAAAATTTAAAAATTAATAAATTCATCTAAATTCATTTTCTATCTAATGGTGGCCTAAATTTCCCAAATTGACATTTTTAAGCCACCTAGAAAAATGAAATATTGAACCAATTCACTATGGTTCAATTTGGTTTAGTACAGTTCAGGTCCAGTTCACCTCGAACTGATTTGGTTCTCCCATGCAATTCATTTCATGGTTCTTCTCCATGATTTTTGTGAATTTTTGGTCACTTGGGATATTTCAATTTCCCATTTTAACCATTATTTATCATTTTTGGTTCCATTTTCGGCTCGGTTTTCTCAAAACCACTAGTTCTTTCCCCAGTTAACTTGGTAGAAGGGACTGGTTTCACAACTCTCCCCCCCTTTTAGGAGTTTTGTCCTCAAAACTTAGCCGTCCGTCCTTTACATCAGAAATGGATTATCTTGCAGTCAACTTGGGGTTTTATTTGACATCCTATCGCTCTAGTTACCCCTTTTTGTTCATTCATTTACCCCTTGAACTTATTTCCTTTGACTTTTCTTACCCCCGTGTCCATGTTATTTCTTAAGTCCAATGCTCCCCGCTGTTTGGGGCCACACCTTTCCTCTTGAGGGTTTTGTCCGGAATTGGGAGTTCTAGTGTCATGCCCCAACCCGGTTTGGTCGGATCCCCGTGAGCAACCCACCACTCTTCTGGTTTATTAAGGTTTTTCCCCTTCTTTAAACCGTGAGGAGTAAGATATCCTTTGTACCTGTACCTTTCCTGAAATAACATTAATCAAAACTAAAATAAATTAAATTTATATACCTGTCTTGCAGGTTTAGCTAGTGGAATGTCTGTAGGTGGGTTTTTCCCTCGGTTACCTAAAAAGGGGTAAAGGGAGGGGATGAGTTCGACAACTTAGTGAATGGGTGTTTGAAATATGAGTTTCAGAAAAATAGTTTGAATTGGAGTGTGTCAAACTCCTTATTTTCTTTAAAACCATTTCTTCCTCAATTTCTCAGTTTTCAAAACCATTACTCATCATTTATCACAATCGATGTGTTTAACAATTAACACATGCCCTTCATCATGAGGGGATAACACATTCGCAGGGCAGATCAGGATTTATTGTTGGTGACCTTCCTAACATCACACCCAAAATCCTACAACCTCCCCTCCACTCCAACTAACGATTTGCATCAGGCCCTTGGAGAGGAGGTAAGCCCGTAGTTCCTCTCCCTAGAAATGGCCTCTGGAATGCTCTCTTTATTGACCCCTTTGTAAATAAAAAAATACATGCAACTTCGACCACCTTAGAGGATGGTCAAAATACCCTTGAACTTGGGTGGAGAATACTTTCCAATGCCACCCACCATGACTGTCATCGTTCACTCTCGAAGAAAGTATATCCCTTTGAACTGACTCTATACTATTTATGGCTTGTGAGCTTCTAAGTCCAAAACTAGCACGATTCCAGCCATGGTTGGTTGGAGCATGATCGTAGGGCCCTGGTTGGCCTAATGGGGGTCATAATAGGATGGTTGGTTGAAAAAATTGGTAGGTTTGGATAGGGAGAAAAGTTTAGAAACCAATATGCAATGTTAGAAAGGTTGGGGACCGATCGGTCATTTCAAAAACTTTGAGGTCGAAATTGGAAGGTCGGTAACCTTAAGGACCTATAGGAAGAAAGGCATATGAAAGTAGGGGCCCAAAAAGATGGGAAAAGAAGGTTAGGGACCAACATGTAAATTTTTGAAAATATAGGGGGAAATGATAAATTAGGCTAAGTTAGGGCCAAAATAAAATGGCATTCTCGGTCCCTCGTGTTCCTTTACGATTTGAACATCCTTGTTCATTATCATTTGACCTAATAGCCTTCATTCCTCACAAATTGACAAAATGCCAAAACTTTTAATTATTTGGGATTAGGCTGCTAAAGTTCTTTTTCTTTAACTTTAGGTCCCTAATGCCATTTATTGCCTAAATTGATTCCTAAAACTTCTAAAATTCACTTTGAGACCTCTATTTATTCAATATCATAAAAAGGGGTTCAAGTTTCCCAAATTTCCAATTTGGTTCCCAACTTTTTTGAAAATTACTATTTTGCCCCTACTCTACAAAAAATGGTAAATTTGACCCCAATAATTCCAAAAATTGACCAATTGGTCCTCCAACATCTTTTTCATGGCCAATTGGCCATCAATTTTGGGAAATTGCACTTTAGTCCCTTGAATTTTTGAAATCCCCAATTTCCCCCAAGAGTTCCTCCTATTTCTCCCTTTCAAACTGGCTGAATTTGATTTTATCAAATTGACCATTCAATCTGGTTTAATTATTGAAATTGAAGGTAAAATTGAGTTCCTACACTTACATATGATTTAATGGAACTTTGAATCTCGTCATTTGGATATGAATTGAGCTCAAATGAAGTTTTGTCGGAAAACTAGAGTTAGAGAGAGAAAGCTTCGAAAGCTTACTGTCGGGGGTTTAGCGGTCCGAGCTTTCAATCTGGGTAGATAGCTCTCATCCCGATGTTCCTCCTAGGTTAGAAACAAGTTCAATAGTGGTTAAAACAGGTTCAAAATAGTTCAATCCGGTTCAAGTCTAGTTCACCTGAACCGGTTTGGTTTTCTCTTCCAATTCATCCTAAAGTCCTTTTCCATGACTTTTGTGACTATTTAGGTTGCTAGGATTTATAAATTTCCTGATTTTCCCTTTCTTAAACAGTTGGGGTTCGTGAACCGGTTCGGTTTTCTCACCCGGGTTGACCAGTTCTTTCCGTGGTTTCCTTGTCTTTAAGGGATGGGGGTTTACAACTCTCCCCTCCTTTTAGGAGTTTTTTTTCCCTAAAACTTAATTAGCAACCTTTACATCAGAAAAAATTCCCTTTGGTGTCAACTTGGTGTTTGCTTGACATACTAACTCTTCGGTTGTTCTTTCAATTAGCCCTTTTCATATCATTCATTTAATAAATTTCTTTTCCTTTCCATTGTTTACTCTTTCCATAGAGTTTATCATAACTAGACATACCTTACTTAAGGGTATAATCTTAGATTCACATCTTTCTTTGCTTAGAGCAACATTTTTCCCTTTTGAGATCCTATACTCAAGTTTGGGAGTTCCAAGATACCCGACCATTCCCGTGTCTAGTTATTCTCTTAGTCGTTAAAACCCTTAGCCCGATGTTCTTTCGAGCGTTATGTACTTGTTTTCATGGGTTTCTTTGTTATCACCTTTTTGTCCTATTTTGACTCTTCCTTCATTCGTTGTTTATTACAACTTTGGTCCAAATTTGATGTTTGACCTTGTCATTCTTAGTAACGGACTCTTCCTTACCTTGAGTCACATTTCCTTAGGACTGTTGGACTTACTTGTCCCTTACAGCATGACATGTTCCAACATCTATCTCTATCCCTCAAATTTCTATAACACCTTCTTTAAGGTCGTTCTCAACTTTCCAACCTTTAAGGGATCGTATAACTTCATCCCTGTTTTCGTTTGGAAGTATTCCTTGACTACCCTTACAATTATCCAATCATCCTTCATGCCCTTGAGTAATGTCTTTCATAGCCGTATCAGTTTTCTTACCCACTCGTCATTTCCCAACTTCCTTATTGCATTTTTTTCTTAGTTCTCATCATTTGGGTTCTCCAATGACTTACTGATATGCTGAGATTTTTCCCTTCTTATGTCCTTTCTCTTCTCTAATGGCATCCTTTATTTTAGGAATTTCCTTTTCTTAATTCACTTTTATTTACTCATGACCATTTCATGATTCATTATAACGGGTTGATCCCTTTCGATCTATGTGTCTATTGTTTTGTTTGGGGAGTTCCCTTCTTACGGTTTCATTCTCTACTATATCCCTCAAAGAGAGACTTTCATCTTAGGAGCTACATGTTGAACCTTCTTACCATTTCTTAAAGGTTTCTTCCTTTATTTCCTTACACCTCCTTTTATATTAAGGCGTTTGCCTGCTTTGAATCCTTCCTTATCTTAAATTCCATTCCATCCCTTATTCCTTATCTGAGGAACTTTCGATTATTAGTCTTATTTCATCTACTCCACCCTATGCCCAGCTGTCCACTCTTTATGTGAGTGCGGACCACAACCTGTCTAGATATTAGTGGCTGTTCCCCCCTCAACCACTTCTTGTTTGGAGAGCTTACTTCCCCAACGTTTCTCAAACGTTCTTTCCTTTATTTCTTATTATGGGTAGTCTACCCATTCTTACTTGTCATAGCATCTTTTGATATTAACTTCCTACTTACCCATTCCTTGGTCCTCCTAGTAGGCTTCCCTTGGTTCTTCCACGTCAACATGCGCTTCATTTGCAAGTTCATCTCCTTGTCCCTCTTCACTTGGTTCCATTACCTCACAGTTGGGTTACATATGTCGTTCCAAGGTTTCTTTCCTTGGTAGTACTCATTCCTTTTCTCCTGGAATTCCTTTTTCATTTGCTCTAGGGAATATCTACCCTTACACGCCATCCTTTGATGTCGTCATCTCCTATTTAACCTTAGTCTTGAAATCTTGCGGGCACATCTTTTGTACTCTATCCTCATCCTACTTATACCATAGTACATGTCTATTTCTTTTAGGGAGAGCTCAAATCCTCCTTGTTTCAAGATCACTTGATCATGTGATAGGCTTGCCTACTCCTCTCTTGGCTTGAGTTTGGTCGTTAATTTGGCCATTGGTCCTTTTAAGGATTTCCTTCATCCTTCTTTTTCCAAATATTTGGCCTTTCCACCTCTCCCTTCTTTGTTGGAGCTTAAATTATGACCGTCACGAGTATCAGTTTGTTAATTGCCTCATTCCTACCATTCCTTTGGTCTAATTATCTTAGGTAGTTGTTTCTCGAATCTTCTTGTCCTAAATGTCCATCCTACTGTCCTTTTTAGGGTGTAGTCCTTTCTACTTCCTGATCTTCCTTAGGGTGTCATTTATTCTCATTGACAATCTTGTTGTTACGACTTTCTTCCTTCCACTATGTTGGTTCGAAATTTATATTTAGCTTCAGTGTTTTTTCCAAAGTGAGTCATACTTGCCATCCCAAGACATCCCATTTGTCGTCAAATGCTCAACTAGTCTTCTCTTGTGGAGGCGTGCCCTTCTTTGCTCCTAAATGGCTGGAAATTTCTTCTTAAGGGAGAATTTTCTTTAGCTATACTTTGTTTTGTTTGTAGTGTTATCAATGTCCTACCTTTAGTCCTTTTTCCTTCCTGCCGCTATGCTAGGATCTTGAAGAGCTTTTTCCTGGATGTGGTTGAAATTCCGAGCAAGAGTCATGTTTTTAGGGATGGTATCATTTCGGATTTCCTATAGTTGTGGAGGCATTATTTTTGGAAAGTATTGTTCTAAATCCTTGTGTTGGGGAAAGTCCTTCACTCCTTGTCCCATTTCCCTTACACCTTGTAATAGGTATTTTCCTTGCTCAGTTGTTACTCTAAGAGTTCTCCTAAACTCCTTAATTACCTTGACGAATTTTCTTGTCATGCCTTCTTTGCCCAATAATTCCCTTGATTTGTTCATTTATTTGGAGTGTAAATCTCCTTGGTCTTTGTGGTGTTTAGGAAAATACGGGTTTGTTTGGTTATTTTCCTTGGGCAATCTTCCCACAGTTGAGGTGTATGGTCACATCATTTTGAGAGATATGGTTTTAGGAATTTGGAGTTCTTTATTATTGGAGAAGTAGTACAATATATTGGGTTCTTAGCCCCATTACAAAAAGTGTTTACGAAATGGATGGGGAGCTACGGGGTTCTTGACAAGCATCCTCCTTGGTAAGGTTATAAGCCCTTGATGTCATTCCTAGCCTTAGTCTTGGCTCCCTTTGTACTCAAGATTGTGACCTCAATAAGTCCTGGCACCATCCTTCTGGATACTTACCACTAACGTTTTTTGGTTCTTTGGGACTTCTACCGTATTTTAGGGTGATCTTCCTACAGGAACAAAATGTTGGTAATACCAGTCCTAGTTTCTTGGTTCCTCTCTTGGGAGCCATCTAAAAATTTTAAAATTTTCTCTTAGTTACTATGTTATAGTCTTGGTAATATATTCAAGGAAACATGCTCTGATACCACTCAAGTTGTCACGCCCCGACCCGGTTTGGTCGGATCCCCGTGAGCAACCCACCACTCTTTTAGTTTATTAAGAGTTTTCCACTTCTTTAAACTGTGAGGAGTAAGGCGTCCTTTGTATCTGTACCTTTCTTGGAATAACAATAATCAAAACTAAAATAAATTAAATTTTATACATGTCTTGCAGGTTTAGCTAGTGGAATGTCTATAGGTAGGTTTTTCCCTCAGTTACCTAAAAAGGGGTAAAGGGAGGGGGGTGAGTTCGATAACTCAGTGAATGGGTGTTTGAAATATGAGTTTTGGAAAAATAGTTTGAATTGGAGTGTGCTAGACTCCTTATTTTCTTTAAAACCATTTCTTACTCAATTTCTCAGTTTTCAAAACCATTACTCATCATTTATCACAGTTGTTGTGTTTAACAATCAACACACACCCTTCATCATGAAGGGATCACAAATTCGCAGGGCAGCTTGTCCACTGCACCCACTTGTGGCGTTAGAGCCACTTTACCGACCACCTAGATAGAAGCCCGTCCACTTCTACCCTCAGAATGATGGATGTTCGCAACATCCAACCATCAAACCTAAAAAGAAACTCCGTGTCCGTATGAGGACAAAGACTTAATCCCGACCCTACTCCAGTCTCATGCGCATGAAGCTACGTCGAGCTTCCTTGACTGTTGGCATGAAAAAACTGCCCTTATCTCCACCATGTCGTCCAGTAGCCCCTATGACGTATCACTACCCCTCTTGGGCATCTTGATGATCCCAAACCTCAGTGCATACACAAATAAAAATTTTTCATATATGCGATTAATATTTGGTGCCATTGGTCTAACGGCCTCGACACTCAACTTGACCTGCAACTGTTTGTCTAGACTGGTCTGTCGACCTGTCTCATTGCACTACCGCTAGTCCATCGAGCATGTCAGTCCTATCTTGGAACCATGGCCAAATCACATCATTCATTAAAATTTTCATGGCTTAACATCATGTTTGTTTACGAGCTCCTACTCATGCCAACTAGCCTTGGGCCCACTGTACGAGATTTTAAAAATCGGGCATTCTAGCCCCCAAGTTCCAAAAATCGATGAGTCTAGCCTAATTGAGCTATTTGAGCTCCCGTCAATAAGGTCTCCCAAAATGTTTAAGCAGTGGTACACAGTCAGAGGAGAGCACTTCTGAGAATACATCTCCGAGTGTGAATACATCTCCGCTTATAACTGATAAGCGGGTTTTCTACTTCCTTCGAGGAAGTTCATCATACCAATTGGGTATGATCTACTTATAACTGGTAAGTAGTTTTTCACGTATTTTCTCACATCACCCCAACCAGGTGTGATGTTAAAATTCCACATAATAGTGGGTTTTAAATTCCGAGGTACTCATCATCCCAAACTAGGTATGATATAAAAATTCTCACTCACCCGGTAGTGTAGGGTTATTCCTCTTATTTGGCTCTTTGCCTCCACGCGAGCTTGTATTTGCTGGCGTTCCTGGTCCCTCGTGTTCCTACACTATTTTGAACATTCTTGTTCATTATCATTTTTCCTAATAGCCTTCATTCCTGACAAATGAATAAAATGCCTAAACTTTTAGTTATTTGCATTTAGGTCCCTAAATTTCTTTTCTTTTAACTTTAGGCCATAAGTGCCAATTTTCCCCAAATTGAGTCCCGAAACTTCTAAAATTTACCTTGGGACCTCAATTTATTCAAAATCACAAAAATGGGTTCAAGTTTCCCAAATTCCCAATTTGGTCCCCAACTTTTCAAAAATTATCATCTTGCTCTGACTTTACAAAAATGGTAAATTCGATCCCAATAATTCCAAAAATCGACCAATTGGTCCTCCAACATCTTTTTCAAGGCTAATTGGCCCTTAATTTTGGGAAATTGCACTTTAGTCCCTTGAATTTTCAAAATCCCCAATCCTCCCCCCTCTCAATTTGCCCCTTTCAAACTGGCCGAATTTGATTTTATCAAATTGATAATTCAATTGGGTTTAATTATTGAAATTGAAGGTAAAATTGAGTTCCTACACTTCCATATGACCCAATGGAACTTTGAACCACATCATTTGGATCCGAATTGAGCTCAAAGGGAGCTTCGTCAAAAAATTGGACTTAGAGAGAGAAAGCTTCGAAAGCTTTCTGTCGGGGGTGCAACGGTCCAAGCTTTCGATCTGGATAGATAGCTCTCATCCTAAGTTCCTCTTAGGATCAAGAATCACATCAATTCATGTCGAATTGAGGGAGAATTTGGTCAGTGAAGTTTCGCTGGTTCTCTCTCTAGCACTGATCAAAATTTATCGAGTGGAGCCAAATTGGCTTACCTTTCAGCTCTAATTCAGTCGTATGAGGGCTGTGGAAGTGTTGGGAGAGCTTGGTTTGGCCTGAGAAGGGCTCGAATTGGCCATTTTTAGCTCGGTCAAAATAGGGCAGCTTCGGTCCGCCAGAGCTGCTTTATTGTTCGATCACGCAAGCGTTTCTCCAGTGATCCTCAGAGCAAATGGAGACTACCATCGGATAGCTGACTTCTCCCTGATTCTAAAGAACCCGACCTCACCTTCTCTGGCTAAAAAAACCCCCAATGTTGGAGCTCTAGGTCGAGCTTTACCGGAAAATGGAGCAGTAGGGAGAGAGAGGAGTTTTTAGGTGTGAGGAGGATGAATAAGGATGAGCTTTTTATATAGGAAGCTTGAGGAGTTCTTGGCTGCCCGATTGGTACCTTTATGATAGTCATTTATTGCTTGAAACTCCTTGGCCAAAAACTTTTCATGTTCGCTGGCGCTGCTCAATTTTTCGGTGAGTGAACAGTGTTGTCATCTAAAGGAAGAAGATGACACTGTTCCGAATCAAACCAGTACGAACTAGGTTTAATGCTTAAACCGACTAGTTCATGCCTGATTCGACCGTGTTTTGCAAAATTAAAAATTTGTAAATTCATCTAAATTCAGCTTAAATACTCAAATTTGAATTTTTTAAGCCACCTAGAAAAATGAATTTAGAAACCGGTTCAATAGTGGTTCAAACTGGTTCAAGTCCGGTTCACTTGAACGAGTTTGGTTTTCTCTTCCAATTCATCCTAAAGTCATTTCCCATGACTTTTGTGACTCTTAAGGTCACTCGGGATTTATAAATTTCCCGATTTGCCCTTTACCGGTTCGGTTTTCTCACCCGGGTTTACCGGTTCTTTCCCTAGTTTCCTTAACTTTAAGGGACAGGGTTTACATCTAGAATGTTTGATCGTCCCCAGGTCTGTTTGTTTCCTTGATTATTGAAACCCTTAGCTCGGTGTTCGTTTGAGCGTTTCGTACTCGCGTTCCTAGGTTTTGGTGCTATCCCCTTCTTGTCCTATGTTGGTCCTTTATTCCATGTTTATTTCACTTTTTTGTTTGGTTTCTCTATTTCCAATTATTGGATTTCCCATCCACTCCTCAACTTATTGACATACTGGTGGGTTTCTTCCTTTTAGTCCTCCCTCACGTCCAATGGCGTCCTTATTCAAGGACTTCTTTTTCTCAGGTCCATTGTAAACCCTACACTTTTGACTTAAGGAAAACCGAGAAAAAAACCGGTCTAACCGAATAAGAAAATGGAGCCGGTTTACATTTGGGAATAAGCAATATGAAAATTTACAACTTTTGGGTGGTCCAAATGGTTCATTAAACCTTGGAAAAGAAACTTAATACAAACTAGAAAACAAAAACTAAATTAGTTTAGGTGAAATAGATTTCATAAGAATATCAAAGTTAAGCGTGCTTGCCCGAGAGTAAGTGTGAGGATGGGTGACCTCCTGGAAAGTATGATCTTTTTGTAACCATAAATAGCCATAAATTAATATATATTTAATTATTATAATTAATACCAATAATTTAATACCCAAATTAAATTATTGGAATTAATACAAATAATTTAATACCGAAATTAAATTATTGAAATTAATATCAATAATTTATGGTAATATTAATAAATCTCTCCCATTTAATACATGATTTTACACCTATATAAAGAGGTCATCCTATTCATTCTCCTCACACCCGAACACTTCTCTCTCTCTCTCTCTACTGCTCCATTTCTCGGTGAAGCTTAAACCAAAGCTTTGACTTGAACATTTTTCTTAACCTTGGAAGGAGAGGTTTGGCTCTTTAGAACCGGGGAGAAGTCAGCTATCAGATAGCAAACTCCAGTCAATCCGAGAATCAGTAGAGAAGCGCCGACATGATGGAACAGTGAAGCAGCTCTGGCAGACCGAAGCTGCCTTATTTCAGCGAATCTGAAATCGGCTATTTTGAGCCCTCCTTAGACCAAACCAAGCCCTTCCAACACTTCCTCAGCCCTCCCACGGCCGAATTAGGACTGAAAGGTAATCCAATTCGACTCCCCTCTACAATTTCCGGTCGGTGCTAGAGAGAGAACCGACAGAATTTCAATTATGAAATTCTAATTGAATTTGTCATCAATTGATGCGATTCTTGATTCTAGGATGATCCTCAAAATGAGAGCTATCTACCCAAATCGAAAGCTTGGACCACCATGCCCTCACCGGTGAGAAATCGAAGCTTTCTTTCTCTACAGTCTGTTTTCCGGTGAAGCTCCGTTTAAGCTCGTCCTGACGTTAAAATATGCTATTCAAAGTTTCTTAGAATCATATAAACATGTAGGAACTCAATTTAAACTGCAATTTCAATAATTAGCAGTGTTTGATTGGTCAATTTGATGAAATCAAATTCGGTAGTGTTGAAGAGTTGAAATTGGGGGGGAAAATTGGGAATTTTCGATATTCAAAGGGCCAAAATGCTATTTTATGAAATTAAGGGTCAATTGGGCATGAAAATAATGTTGGAGGACCAATTGAGGAATTTTGGAATTTTTGGGGCAAAACTTACCATTTTTGTAAAAGAAGGGCAAAATGGTAATTTTGGAAAAATTGGGGGACCAAATTGGAAATTTCGGAAATTAAACCTCTTTTTGGTGAAATTGAATAAATTGAGGTCCCAAGATAAATTTTAAAAGTTACGGGATTCAATTTGAGGAAAAACCGACATTAGAGACTTAAAGTTAAAGAGAAAGTTTAGGGACCTAATTGCAAATAACTAAAAGTTTGAGTTTTCTCATTCATTGGAAATGAATGAAGGCTGTTATGCCGAGTAATAATGAACAAGGTTGTTCATATCGTGTAGGAACGCGAAATACTGGGAACGCTAGCAAGGACAAGCTCGCGTGAATACAAAGAACCGGTCTAGTGGAATTCACGGCACTAACAGGTGAGTGGGTTAACTAACGTCATTCCCAGTTGGGATGATGAGCATAATTTAATGTTAAAAACCATTTATCGGTTGTGAGTGGGTTTACTATCATCATACCCGGTTGGGATGATGAGCACAACTTAAAATTAAAAACCACTTACCGCTTGTGAGTGGAAATTTTATATCATACCCAGTTGGGAATGATAAGTACCTCGGTATGAAAATCCACTATTAAGTGGTATTTTAAACATCGCTACTTAGAGGAAGTAATGTGAAAATCATGCGGAAAAAGTACTTACCGATTGTAAGTAGATCATACCCGGTTGGTATTATGAGACTTCCTCAAAGGAAGTTGGAAACCCGTTCATCGGTTATGAACGGAGGTGTCCTTATACCTCCCCTGACTGTGTGCCAATGCTTAAACAATTTGGGAGGCGTTCTCGACGGGAGCTTGAATAGCTCTGATAGGCCGGGGGCCTCGGTTTTGGAACTTGGGGGCTAAATACCCAATTTTGAAAATCTCGTACAGTGGGCCCAAGGCCAGTTGGCACGAGTAGGAGCTCGTAAACGAACATGATATATGTGCCATAAAACTTAATAAGTAAATTGTTTGGCCATGGTACCAAGATAGGACAGACATGCTCAGTCAACTAGCGGTAGTGCGACATGACAGGTCGACGGACCAGTCTAGACAAACAACTGCGGGTTGAGTTGAGAGTCGAGGTCGTTGGACCAGTGGCACCACAGATTACATGGCAATATAAGAAAACATTGTTTTTGCATGCACTGTGAGTATGAGATCATCAAGAGCCCATGAGGGGTAGTGATGCGTCCTAAGGGCACTGGACGACCTGGTGGCTATAAGGGCAGTTCGTCGTTCTAGGTGTCTATTCAAAATCTGGAGCAGCACCAAGCACATGAGACCGGGGTGGGGACATGATGAGGTCTCTATCCTCATACGGACACGAAGAAGTGATTTCAGTATTGTGGGTCGGATGTCACGTACATCCACTCATTCCCAGGGTAGGAGTGGTCGTACTTCTATCCGGGTGGCAGGAAAAGTCACTCTGAAGCCACTAGCGGGTCTACAGTGTTAGTGACTTGCGAATGTGTGTAACCTTCATGATAAAGGATGTGTATTGGGTGATGACACACCGTGGTAAATAAGAAATGGTGGAAAAACTTGAATTTTTTTTAAATGAAGTGATTTTTGAAAACAAAGGAGTTTGGCACACTCCATATAAATGTTTTTCTTAAAAGTCAAAAGCTTTTAAAAACCCAGTCACTAAGTAGTTGTACTCACCCCCTCCCTTATATCCCTTTCAGGTAATCCCGGAAAGCCTCCCCTTAAAGACCATCAACTAAGATGCCTGTAAGACAGGTATGTAAAGTTTTAAATTTTATGCAGTTTTGATTATGCTATTCCAGGAAAAGGTGCAGGTTAAATGACGCCTTACTCTTTACGGTTTCAATAAGGGGAAATCCTTTAATAAACCGGGAGAGTGGCAGGTTGATCACGGGGATCCGACGAAACCGTGTTGGGGCATGACAATTAGAGTGGTATCAGAGCCTGTTTCCTCGAATACATAATCAAGACTATAAAATATTGTAAATAATAGAATTTATCCTAAAATTTTCAGATGGCTCCTAGGAGAGGAACCAAGAAAACTAGGAATGGCTCTACTCAACACCTTATCTTCGTAGGAAGACAACCCTAGAAGCTTCCCAAATGCCTAAAGCATGGCAGGAATCTCAAAAGTGCAAATGAGGAAGCATCCCAGAGAATGGTGACAGGAACTATTGAGGTCACAACTCTAAGTATAAAGGAAGCCAAGCGTGAAGCCATAAAAGGGGGCATATAACCTTACATAGTAGGATGCTTATCAAGAATCTCGTAGTTCCCTAGTTATTTTGTGACCATTTTCTATAATAGGGCCAAAACCCCCCAACATACTGTACTACTCTATTAATTAAGTACTCTAAATTTCTAAAAGTCTTGTCCCTTAAATGATGTGATCTTCAAGGATGACTCAAAAAAAAAAAAAAACTCTCACGGTATCCAGACTTAAGGAGAAGGAGCACCAAAACTAACAATTCCCAAGAAAACGCTAGGTAGAACCACTTATGTTCATGTAATTACAAGCATGAATGATAGGGACACTCCGTGGAGAAGTGCCCAACCCTACAAAGGACAGGAATCAAGTTAACCTAGAGGGGAATAGGACACGAAGTGAAAAACTATCCCACATCGCTAGGGGTCAGGACAATATTTTCCAAGAATAAACACCCCACAACTATAGGAAATCCGAAAGGATACCATCCCAAGAAACATGACTCCATTTGCAACCACAGATAAGAGGAAACTCTTCAAAATCTTAGCAAAGTGGTAAGAAGGAAAAAGGGGTAAAGGTAGGACCTCAATAAAACCACAAACATAACAAAGGATAGCTTAAGAGAATTCCCCCTTTAAGAAGAAAATCCAAACAATTTAGGAGCAAAGAAAGGAGTGCATCC
This sequence comes from Trapa bicornis, assembly GCA_030064425.1. Lineage (NCBI taxonomy): Eukaryota > Viridiplantae > Streptophyta > Magnoliopsida > Myrtales > Lythraceae > Trapa > Trapa bicornis. Next base: position 15,979,876 of record CM057760.1, on the reverse strand, counting down.
ACAAGAGAAGACAAGACGAACATTTGATGACAAATGGGACGTATTGGGATTATAGGAATAAATCACATTGGAAAAAGCAACTATGCCAAATAGGAAGTTCGGACCAACAGGACAAGAGAAAGCAAGTCGTTACAACAAGATAGTTAGAGGGAACCAATGACACCCTGAGGAAGACTAGGAAGTAGAAGGGGCTACACCATAAAAAGGTCAGTGAGATGGATGTTAAGGATAAGAGTACTCGAGAAAAAACTGCCCTAAGAAACTTAGACCAAAGGAATGGTGGAGGCAAGACAGTTAACAAACCGATACACGAGAAAATCATAATTTGAGTTCCAACAAAGAAGAGAGGAGCGAAAAGGCCAAATACTCGGGAAAAGAAGGATGAAAGAAATCCTTAATAGGACCAAAGGCCAAATTAACCAAGAAAAAAAATAGGCAAGCCTCTCACATAATTATCAAGAAATCTTGAAACAAGGAAGATTTGAACGCTCCATAAATAAATACATTATGAAAGTAAAATTTAAAGGGATGCATACGACTAACTACCGTTGAAAGAATTTTGATGGGCGGATGGACATAATGTGGAGTGCAAGGAACCAACCCTTAATTGGGAAATGTTTCAAAGGAAGGAAGTATCGTGATGGCCCAGTGTGACCTACTTGGAGAGAGCAGGAGAACCAAACAATAATTTCAAGATGAACAAGAGATTTTGAAACAAGAAGGATGTGAACCCTCCGTAAACGGAAATAAGTTAATGGGTTAGCATCAAAAAGATGTTGTGACAAGTATGAATGAGTGGACAACCCATACTAAGGTAATAAAGTAAAGAATGTTCGAGAAAAATTGGGAAAGTAAGTCCTCCAAAAAAGATGTGGCTAAGGAGGAATAATTGCAATCGGTAAGATGGTCATAGTCCACAAGTGCATATGAAGCTTAAAGAGTGGACGACCGAGCATAGGGTGGAATGCACGGAATAAAACCAATAATCAGAAGTATCCCATATAAGGAATAAGGGATAAAACAAAAGTTGTGGATAGAGAAGGATCCAAAGAAAACAGATGCCCTAACACAGATAAGGGTGCGAAGAAAGGGAGAAAGAACCATACAATGAATGATAAGGAGGTTGAGCATGTAACTCCAAAGATGGAAATCTCTATTGTAAGGGACATAGTAGAGAACAAAACCGGAAGGAGGGAACCTTCCCAAACAAAGTAATAGACACATAGAATGAAAGAAATTATTGTATAATGAAGAATCATGAAGTGATTATGAGTAAGTAAAAAGTGGATTAAGGAAAAAGGAAAAAACCTTGAATAAGGAATGCTAAGGATTTAAGAAGGAAAGTATCCTAGTTTGTTGGTAAACTATTGGGAAACAAAATAATTGGCAGAAAAACCCAATAAAGAAGTTGGAAAAGGACAAGTGGGTAAGAAAAACCGACACGGTTATGTAAGACATGTTGTTAAGATACGAATGATAATTCGGTAACAGTAAAGGTAGTTGAGGAATACTACCCAATTAAAGAAGGGATGAAATTATATAGTACCTGAAAGGCTGGAAAGTTGGAAACAACCCTAAAAGAGGTGTTGTAGGAGTCTGATCAACTAAGACAAGTTCATAACTATGTCTTGTAAGTAAGGGACATATAGGCACCAATAATCTCGAGTAAAATGTAACTCGAGTAAGAAGGAGTCAGTTGGTAAACATAACAAGTTCAAACATAAATTTGACCAAAGTTATAATAGACAACAAATAGAGGAAGAGTTGAAATGGGATGAAAAGGTGGTGATAAAGAAATCCATAGAAATAAGTACGAAATGCTCTATAGGATGACGAGCTAAGGGTTTAATTGATCAAGCGGTTAACTAGACACGGAAATGGTTAGTTATCTTGGAATTCCCAATCTTGAGTACAGGACCTCAAGGGGAAGAATGTTGCTCTAAGCAAAGATAGAGATAAAATCTAAGAACATATCCTGAGGTAAGGTATGTCTTGTTATGACAAACTCCATGGAGGGAGTAAATAATATTAAGCAAAAGGAATTTCTTAAGCTAAGGTTGTAAAAGTGACTAATTTCAAGGACGAGAGAAAAGTTTGTATCTTAAGCAAACACCAAAGGGGCATCAAAGGAAATGATTGCTCATGCAAGGATGTTAACTAAGTTTTGGGGACAAAACTCCTAAAAGGAGGGAAGAGTTGTAAACCCCGCACTTTTGACTTAAGGAAAACCGGGAAAAAAATCAGTCAAATCGAATAAGAAAACTGAGCCGGTTTACATTTGGGAATAAGCAATATGGAAATTTACAACTTTTGAGTGATCCAAAGGGTTCATTAAACCTTGGAAAATAAACTTAAGACAAACTATAAAACAAAAACTAAATTGGTTTAGGTGAACTAGCTTTCATAAGAACATCAAAGTTAAGCGTGCTTGCCCGAGAGTAGTGTGAGGATGGAAGACCTCCTGAGAAGTATGATCTTTTTGTAACTCGAAATTTCGGTAAAAATTTTTTATGCTAACTTACGGGTTATCATAAATAGCCATAAATTAATATAAATTTAATTATTGTAATTAATACCAATAATTTAGTACCCAAATTAAATTATTAGAATTAATACAAATAATTTAATACTAAAATTAAATTATTGAAATTAATACCAATAATTTATGGCAATATTAATACTATTAATAAATCTCTCCCATTTAATACATGGTTTTACACCTATATAAAGAGGTTATCCCCATTCAGTCTCCTCACACCCGAACACTTCTCTCTCTCTCTCTCTACAGCTCCATTTCCCGGTGAATCTTAAACCAGAGCTTTGACTTGAACATTTTTCTTAACCTCGGAAGGAGAGGTCAGGATCTTTAGAACCATGGAGAAGTTAGCTATTGGATAGCAAACTCCAATCAATCCGAAAATCACTAGAGAAGTGCCGACATGATGGAAGAGTGAAGCAGCTCCGGCAGATTGAAGCTGCCCTATTTCGGCGAAGCTGAAATTGGCTATTTTAAGCCCTCCTTAGACCAAACTAAGCCCTCCCAACACTTCCTCAGCCCTCCCACGGCCGAATTAGGACTGAAAGGTAATCCAATTCGACTCCCCTCTGCAATTTTTGATCGGTGCTAGAGAGAGAACTGACGGAATTTCAATTATGAAATTCTAACTGAATTTGGCATCAATTGATGCGATTCTTGATTCTAGGATGATCCTCAAGATGAGAGATATCTACCCAGATCGAAAGCTTGGACCACCATGCCCTCACCGATGAGAAATCGAAGCTTTCTTTCTCTATAGTCTATTTTCCGGCGAAGCTCCGTTTGAGCTCGTTCCGACGTTAAAATATGCTATTCAAAGTCTCTTAGAATCATATGAACATGTAGGAACTCAATTTCAACTCCAATTTCAATAATTAGAAGTGTTTGATCGGTCAATTTGATGAAATCAAATTCGGTAATGTTGAAGAGTTGAAATTGGGGGAAAAATTGGGAATTTTTGAAATTCAAAGGGCCAAAATGCAATTTTATGAAATTGAGGGTCAATTGGGCATGAAAATAATGTTGGAGGAACAATTGAGGAATTTTGGAATTTTGGAATTTTGGAATTTTTGGGGCAAAACTTACCATTTTTGTAAAAGAAGGGCAAAATGGTAATTTTGGAAAAATTGGGGGACCAAATTGGAAATTTGGGAAATTAAACCCCTTTTTGGTGAAATTGAATAAATTGAGGTCTCGGGATAAATTTTAAAAGTTACGGGATTCAATTTGAGGAAAAACTGACATTAGGGACTTAAAGAGAAATAACTTTAGGGACCTAATTGTAAATAACTAAAAGTTTGGGTTTTCTCATTCATTGGAAATGAATGAAGGCTGTTATGCCGAGTAATAATGAACAAGGTTGTTCATATCGTGTAGGAACGCGAAATACCAGGAACCCTAGCAAGGACAAGCTCGCGTGAATGCAAAGAATCGGTTTAGTGGAATTCACGGCAATAACGGGTGAGTGGGTTAACTAATGTCATATCCGGTTGGGATGATGAGCATAATTTAATGTTAAAAACCACTTACTGGTTGTGAGTGGGTTTACTAACATCATACCCGGTTGGGATGATGAGCACAACTTAAAATTAAAAACCACTTACCGGTTGTGAGTAAAAATTTTATATCCTACCCGGTTGGGAATGATAAGTACCTCGGTATGAAAACCCACTATTAAGTGGTATTTTAAACATCACTACTTAGAGGAAGTAATGTGAAAATCATGTGGAAAAACTACTTACCGATTGTAAGTAGATCATACTCGGTTGGTATGATTAGACTTCCTCGAAGGAAGTTGGAAACCCGTTCATCGGTTATGAACGGAGGTGTCCTTATACCCAGGCGGTATAATCGATAGAGAAAACATATGTTTTGTTGGAAGTGCTCTCCCCTGACTGTGTGCCAATGCTTAAACAATTTGGGAGGCATTCTTGATGGGAGCTCGAATAGCTCTGATAGGCCGAGGGCCTCGATTTTGGAACTTGGGGGCTAAATACCCAATTTTGAAAATCTCGTACAGTGGGCCCAAGGCTAGTTGGCACGAGGAGGAGCTCGTAAACGAACATGAGATATGTGCCATAAAACTTAATAAGTAAATTGTTTGGCCATGGTACCAAGATAGGACAGACATGCTCAGTCAACTAGCGGTAGTGTGACATGACAGGTCGACGGACCAGTCAAGACAAACAACTGTGGGTTGAGTTGAGAGTTGGGGTCGTTTGTCCAATGGCACCACATATTACATGGCAACATAAGAAAACATTGTTTGTGCATGCACTGTGAGTACGGGATCATCAAGACGCCCATAAGGGGTAGTGATGCGTCCTAAGGGCACTGGACGACCTGGTGGCTATAAGGGCAGTTCGTCGTTCTAGGTGTCTATTCGAAATCTGGAGCAGCACCAAGCACATGAGACCGGGGTGGGGACATGATGAGGTCTCTGTCCTCATACGAACATGAAGAAGTGATTTCAGGATTGTGGGTCGGATGTCACGTACATCCACTCATTCCCAGGGTAGAAGTGGTCGTACTTCTATCCATGTGGCAGGAAAAGTCGCTCCGAAGCCACTAACGGGATCAGTAGTGATACTGACTTTCGAATGTGTGTAACCTTCATGATGAAGGATGTGTGTTGGGTGATGACACACCGTGGTAAATAAGAAATGGTGGAAAAGCCTGAATTTTTTTTAAATGATGTGATTTTTGAAAACAAAGGAGTCTGGCACACTCCATACAAATGTTTTCCTGAAAAGTCAAATGCTTTTAAAAATCCATTCACTGAGTAGTCGTACTCACCCCTCCCTTATATCCCTTTCAGGAAATCTCGGAAAGCCTCCTCTTAAAGAGCGTCAACTAAGATGCTTGTAAGACAGGTATGTAAAGTTTTAAATTTTATGCAGTTTTGATTATGCTATTCCAGGAAAAGGTGCAGGTTAAAGGACGCCTTACTCTTTACGGTTTACAATAAGGGAAATCCTTTAATAAACCGGGAGAGTGGCGGGTTGATCACGGGGATCTGACCAAACTGGGTTGGGGCGTGACATCCATCCTTACTCGCTCATGACCATTTCACAATTCTTTTATTCCGAATTAATCTCTTATGGCTTACTTGTCCATTCCTTGATTTCACCTGATGGTTTTATCCTCTACTCTCGTCCCTTGAAGTCGATATTTTCCATCCTTTGAGTCTTGCGTTTATCCTTCTCATCATTTCTTGAAGGTTTTCCTTTGATCACTTCCTAATTGAAGGGTGCACTCTCCAATGATTTTTCGGATCTCCCTTCCTAATTTTTCTTTATTATGGGCATTCCACCAATTTTCACTTGTTACGGTATTACCTGAGTGTATTATCCTACTATCTGCTCCTTAGGTTTCACTGCACTCCTTGAGCTTTAGGTATACTTCCCTTTTGCATTTGTCCTTGAGAGTATGAGACCTTTAATCAATTTTGTGACATCCTTTGGTGTCATTCTTTTATGCTTACCTTTTCATTGTACCCTTTCCTTTTTGATACTTGTAATTTTTACAAGTTTCCTATGAAAGTCCAAATCCTCTGTGTCGAGGTCTCTTGATCACCTCATGAAAGGTTTACTTAGTCCTTCTCATGGCTCGAGGGTGGTTGCCAATTCCTTTTGGCCATGGATCATTCTAAGGATTTGCTTCATCCTTCTCTTTCGACGTTTGCTTCTTTTTACTTTTCCCTCCTCGCTGGAGTTTAAATTTGTGATTGTCACGAGGGTCGGTTCATTCAACTGCCCTATTACTATTGTCCACTTTGTCCAATTGTCTCGAGACAGTTCTCTCTCGAGTTTACTTATCCTTAATGCCCATCTTATCACCTTCTTTAGGGTGTGGTTGTCACTACTTCTTCGATCCTTCTTGGGGCATCGTTTAGTACCATTTGATTATCCCATGGTTACTAACTGCCTACATTCGCTAGGTGAGTTTGTAACCCTACTTGGACCCTCTGCTTTTCCAAAGTAGGTTACACTTTGCCATCCCTAACTTCATGTTTCTATCCAAGGAACTTCTGGTTCTCATCCTCGTCTTGTGCACCCCCAATTATGCCTCGTCGTCTGATCCTAGGTTTCCTTAAGTAGGTGGGGTTAGAGACTAGTCTTGATGTTCATCATTTCTTAGTTAGTGGGCGTACTATTCCAAAATCTCTCTCTCCTCAAAAATTCCTTTATTTGTTTCTTGGTTATGGTTAACTTACCTATTCCACTTAGGTTATCATCTTTACTATTGCCTACTCGTTCGCTCGTTCTTTGGATTTGGCTCTATACATGGTCCTACCATCCCTCTTGTATGGCTTGCCACTTCCGGGGAGGTTAGAGTACCTTGACCTCTTTGCCTAGGGGATTCAAAGGCATTATTTGTCCTTATTAGGTTTGTCCTTCTTGTTCCTTATTTGTCTCGGGGCATGAGATTTTTGATTGGGCATATTATGATTCGGGGCGACAGAATTTTATGGGAACTTGAAATCTTATTTATTGGGAATAGAATACAATATATTTGGAGACCTCTTCTCTATAAGGGAGATGGTCAAAAGAAAGGTCGGGAAGCTCTATGCTAAAATTTTGAGGAACTCTCTTTGGGGTGGGATTGAAATCCTCATTTGGAGTTTTGGCTCCTAGGGCGGCCTCCTGTCTTCCATCCCTTTGGACTCCGGTAGTCGGGGAGGTATTTCCATCCATCCTTGTGGTGTGGGACATCTCCTCACCCTGTGTCCTATTCCTCCATGTCGATAGCAGGTTATCCCGACACTGACTCCTACGTGGGTCCTTAAGTATTTACGCGGTGGAGAGGCTTCCTCTACTCTCTTTTCCTTTCTTCATGTCCTTCCCCACTTGTGGAGGTAGTGCTCCTAGGAGTGGGTACCACATTCCTCAGTGGTTTTGGGCACTTTTGTGCATAATGTCCCCTCTGTCCACAATTGTAGTAGGTTACTTCCTTGCATGGACTTTTATAGCTCCATCCTGGACCTTGGGAAAATTTTCTTGGTGGTTGTTGGTGGTTTCTATGTTTCGCCATCCTTAGGTGAGTATATCCTATGAAACAGTCCCCCTTCCTAAGCGAAGCAAGGTTCCCCAAATAACTTGATGAATTCATCGTGAAGTCTTCTTGACTCAAGAGACATCCTTGGTCTTGTGGGTTAGGTTGTCGTAGACTCTTGAGCTCCCAAGCTAATTCCCTCATGCAGGGCAGGATTTCTTCTTGGTTCTGGTTGCGACAGCGTGGGTGTAAACCCCATTCTTTGATAATAAGAAAATCGGGGAAAAAACTTGTTATTTCCAAAGAGAAAATCAAGTTGGTTTACAAAACAGAACCGATAGAGAAAGGGAAAACTGGGAAATTTATGAATCCCAAGTGACCTAAATAGTCACAAAAGTCATGAAAAAGGACTTTAGGATAAATTGGAGATGAAAACCAAACCGGTTTAGGTGAACTGGATCCAAACCAAATTGAATCAGTTTGGACCAGTTTGAACCACTATTGAACCAGATGCTAAATTAATTTTTCTAAACGGATTAGAAAATTTCAAATTGGAGAATTGAGGCCACCATTGGATAGAGAATGAATTTAGAAATTTTTAATTTTAAAAAATTTGATCGAATCGGGCCCAAACCGACCAATTTAATCTTTGAAACCGGTTCGGACCGATTCGGTCTAGTTCGGAATAGTGTCATCTTCTTCCTTCAGATGATCGCACTATTCACTCGTTGGAAAATTGAGCAGCACCGGAGAAGATGAAAAGTCTCCAATCAAGGAGTTTCATGCAATGAATGACTACCATTAAGGTGCTAATCGTACGACCAAGAAGTCCCCGAGCTTCCTATATAAGGAGCCCCTCTTCATTCATCCTCCTCACATCTGAAAACTCCACTCTCTCCCTATCGCTCCATTTTTCGGTGAAGCTCGAACCAGAGCTCCGACTTGGGCATTTTTTTTAGCCAAAGAAGGCATGGTCGGGTTCTTTGGATTTAGGGAGAAGTCAGCTACACGCCTATAGTCTCCATTTGCTCTGAGGGTCACGGAGAAACGCCGATGTGATGGAACAATGAAGCAGCTTCGATGGACCGAAGTTGCCCTATTTCAGCTGAGCTAAAATCAGCCAATTCGAGCCCTTCTCAGGCCAAACCAAGCCTGCCCAACACCTCTACAACCATCCTATAGTTGAATTAGAGAGGAAAGGTAAGCCAATTAGGCTCCCCTCTATAAATTTCAATCGGTGCTAGAGAGAGAACTGATAGATTTTCAATAACTAAATTCTCACTCAATTCAACATCAATCGATGCAATTCTTGATCCTAGGAGTAACCTCAGGACAAGAGCTATCTACCCAGATTAAAAGCTCAGACCACCGTGCCCCCAACGGTAAGCTTTCGAAGCTTTCTCTCTATAAGTCCAATTTTTCAGCGAAGCTTCGTTTGAACTCATTCCTACGTTAAATCATGCGATTCAAAGTGTAATTGAATCATATGAAGATGTATGAACACCAATCTAACTTCAATTTCAACAATTAAACTAATTTAAATGGTCAATTTGATAAAATCAAATTCGATTGTGTTGGAAGGTTGAAATTGGGACTTTAAAAAATTAGAGGGAATAAAGTGCAATTTCATAAAATTGAGGACCAATTGGGCATGATAAAGATGTTAGAGGTCTAATTGGACAAATTTTAGAATTTTGGGGTGAAATTTACCATTTTTGTAAAGTAGGGGCAAAATGGATATTTTGGAAAAGTTGGGGACCAAATTGGAAATTTGGGAAACTTGAACCCCTTTTTGTGATTTTGAATAAATTGAGGTCCTAAGGTGAATTTTAGAGTTTCGAGACTCAATTTGGGGGAAAACCGACATTAGGGACCTAAAGTTAAAGAAAAATTACTTTAGGGACCTAATTGCAAATAAATGAAAAGTTTGGTTATTTCATTCATTCGGGATGAATGAATTCTATTAGGCTAAAGGATATTGAATAAGGATGTTCATATCATGTAGGAACATGAAGTACTGGGAATGTCAGCTAGGACAAGTTCGCATGAAGGCAACAAGCCGGTAAAGAGGAAACTCACTACACGATTGGGTGAGTGGGATTTAATATCATTCCCGGTTGGGATGATAAGCACCTCAGAAATGAAAACCCACTATTAAGTTGTATTTTAACCATCACATCTAAGAAGAGTGATGTGAATATTATGCGAAAAAACTACTTACCGGTTGTAAGTAGATCATACTCGGTTTGTATGATGAATTTCTAGAAGGAAGTAGAAAATCCATTTAGCTGTTATAAGTGGAGATGTCCTCATAACCGGTTGGTATGATGGACTGATGAAATGTTTATTTTGTCAGAAGTGCTCTCCCCTGACTATGTGCCACTACTTAAAACTTTTGGGAGAACTTCTTGATGGGACTTCGAATAGCTTAGATAGGACAAAGGCCTTGGTTTTGGAACTTGAGGGCTAATATGTCCGATTTTGAAAATCTCGTAGAGTGGGCCCTAGGCCAGTTGGCATGAGCAGGAGCTCATAAACAAACATGAGTATAAGCCATGAAAACTTTAAATGAATGAATTGTTTGGCCATGGTACCAAGACATGACCGACATACTCGATGGACTCGCGGTAGTGCAACATGATAGGTCTACGGACTAGTCGAGACAAATTGCTGCAAGTCGAGTTGAGGGTTGGGGCCGTTGGACCAGTGGCACCACAAATTATATGGCTTATGTGAAAAATTGTTGATTTGTGGATGCACTGTGTTTCGGGACCTTCAAGATACCAAGAGGGGTATTGATGTGTACTAGGGCTACTGGACGACATGGTGGAGATAAGGGCAGTTAATCGTGCCAATAGTCTTGGAAAGTTTGACGTAGCTTCATGCGCATGAGACTAGGGTGGGGTTGGGATGAGGTCTTTGTCTTCACACATACACGGAGTTTTGTTACGGGGTTGAGGGTTGGATGTCGCGTACATCCACTCATTCTCAAGGTAGAAGTGGACATGCTTCTATCTATGTGGCCGGTAAAGTCGCTCCGATGCCACAAGTGGGTACAGTAGACATGCTGGCCGAATATGTGTTCCATTCATGATGAAGGGCGTGTGTTGGTTGATAAACACTTTGTTGTGATGAGAAATGGCTATGAAAAACTGAGATTTGAGAATGAAAGGTTTTAAAGAAAAAAAATAAGGAATTAGACACACTTTAATTCAAACTATTTTAGAAAGTCTTACTTTAAACACCCATTCACTGAGTCGTTGAACTCACCCCTCCTTCATACCCCTTTTAGGTAATCCCAGGGAAATCCTACCCAAAGACCACAAGTTAACACACCTGTGAGGCAGGTATGATAAAGTTTAAAATTTTATGCAGTTTTGATTTATTTTATTACAGGAAAAGTGCAAGTTTAAAAGGACGCCTTACTCCTCATGTTTTAAAAGAAGGGACAACCCTTAATTAACTGAGAGAATGGCAGGTTGATCACGAGGATTCAGGGCATGACAACTTGAGTGGTATTAGTGCCTATTTCCTTGAATACATAATCAAGACTAGAAAATATAGCAACTAATAGGATTGATCATAAAATTTCAGAATGGCTCCGAAGAAAGGAAACAAGAGAACTAGGGATGTAGTCTCCAATACTGCCCAACCACCCCTACCTGTGGAAACTCCCAAAGGAGGCCAGACAACTCCTCCTAGGCTTAGCATGGAACACTAGAGGTTTTGCGAGGAGTTCACCCATATATTTGGGCAACCTAACCTTGCCCATGAGGTAGGCACCAATTCTTGTGTTGAACCAGAGGAAGTGCAATCCCATCCTCCCCTTGTTAACCATCCCCCTGCAGTAGACATTCCCAGAAACCTCGAGACTCTCCATCAACTGGGTGTAAACCCTTCCTTGGAGAAAAAGATGCTGGTTCCGCCATGGATTAGCTGAAAAATATTAAGAAACTCATGGGAATTGTTAGGATACCACCAGAGGATATGGTTATTCTAATAGAATTCTTCCTAGAGGTAAGTGCCAAACGGTGGTGGAACAATGTCTGAAACTTGCATACCTCCACCCCCACCTGGGAAAAGTTTGAAGAGAGGTATTCGGAAGAGTACCCGTCGCCTCATTTAATTATTGAGAAGAAGCAGGAGTTCATTAGGCATCGACAAGGGCTTAACTCCATATCGGAATATGAAACAAGATTCAACGAGTTAAGACCCTTTGCTCCCGACCTAGCTGGACCGACAGACATATGCCAGTGGTTCATGGACGGTCTCACTATGGACATACAAGATCGTATGGGAGTACTAGGACACCCCACAGACCTGGTGGTGGTGGTTAGTATGGCTCATGAGTGTGTGTGACTGGTCCAAACCCGACGTCGTCAAATGGAGCAAACGACCCGAAAGGAAGATAAGAGTCAAAACTGTCAGGGAGGACAAAAGGAGCATAATGGTTCAACATGGGGAAATAGAATGACATTTCAAAGGAGAAAGGACATTCCACCACCTGCCCAGAGAGTAGTCCCAACCTTGCCTCAAGGAAACCCCTGATGTCCAAGGTGTCAAAGGAACCATGAGGGAGCATGCTTGACCTACTTTGCATGCAGACAAGTGGGGCACTTTGCAAAGGACAGTCCCACTCTCAAGGAGAACAAGCAGAGGAATACCCTTGGACCACCTCAAGGGAACCCCAGGAATCCTAGGATAGATGCTACAGCACGAGTACCAGCTAGGATATACAACCTCACTGAGAAAGAGGCTAGAAGAGACCCCAGCACTATAGCGTGTACATCCCAAAACCCTCCAAACTAGTTCAAGAGAATCTTGTAAACTGAAAAATTTTAATTAAGAAAGAAAAGATTTCCTCTAAAATACACGTTTCTTCAATTAGGATATATACAATTATGGGGACAACAAGTCTATGCCCTCTTCGACTCAGGAGCTAAGAGATCCTTCATCAAGGAAGAGTTGATTTCAAGTGTACCCCTAGAACTTACTCCCCTAGAACAAAGTCTCAAGATCCTCACACCTTTAGGAGAAGGGTTAAATGAATAAGCAATTAAAATGATATGAGATAAAGATTGGAGGAATCAAACTTGAAGCTACTTGATTCTATTACCCTTGAAGGAGGTTGAAGTAATCCTTGGGATGGATTGGTTAAGTAACCATTAGGCTAGGATGGATTGTGGAAAGAAGACGGGGACCTTCCACACTCCTGAGACAAATGGATTAAAGTTCCAAGGAGATCAAAGGAAAAGTGAAGTATAGATGGTGTCCCATCTAAAAGCCCAAAAGATGATACATAAAGGCTATATGACTTTCCTAGCCATGGTCATCAACGAAGAGTCTAAAGAGAAGAGACTTGAAGACATTCCGGTAGTTAGGCACTATTCAGAAGTATTTCCAGAAGAACTATCCAGACTACCTCCAAGTTGGCAAGTGGAGTTCATTATAGAAATAATCCTAGGAACAAACCCCATATCCCAAGCCCCATGGGCGGCGGGTTGTTCACGGGGATCTGACCAAACCAGGTCGGAGCGTGATAACTTGAGTGGTATCAAAGTTAAGTTCCCTTGAAACTTTATCAATATTATGCCCTGACATTAATTAAACTTTAACTATCATGTAGGAAGGAGAATCCCTAGGAAGTTCACGGTGAAATCCAGCCTTCCACCCATAACCTTGAAAAAGATACCCAACCCAAGGGAGGGGGTCGTACAAAGATTCCGAAAAGGCGAGAAAAGTGTACCCAAAGACATGGTAGAAGACTACCGTAAACTGGTAGGAGCCTTATTGGAACCAGAAGGCATTACATACCCTACTCCTAGAAGTCCAATCACTCCTCTAGTCCCACAACAACTGGAGAGGAATCCAACCAAGAAGGAGGCCTGGGATAACTACTGGGATGCGTATGCCACCATCATGAAGGTCCACCAAGTACGTTCACCTACTCAACCTAGCTTCAATCCCTCCCAATGGATGAAGTGGACCTATGAGTTTGAGGTCGAGGTACTAAGGTGGTACGGATTGGAGGCCATACTTGAGATTCGTCCTATAAGGGAATACGAGTGGACCCCAACTAGTTCCTCAAAACCTTCTAATCACGAATCCCATAATCGCTCTAGGGTTAACTTTCGGCCTATGACCCCAAGGGATTAGGGGGTAGAAAATTCCTGTAATAAGTCAAGTATGGCAAGAAAGTATTTTCTTGAATGAATGAAAGTAAAATTTTTGATAAAGCTTCTAAGTCCCTTGCTAAATTAAAAAAAAAAAAGAGTGTGACAATAAAGATTAAAGTAAAATGGTAGGAAATCACATAAGGAAGAAAAGATGGGTCAACCTCAACCCTTAAGGCTTTCCCTCAGAAGTACAATAAGGAAGAATTCATCCAAGGGAGATCATAACTAAGAAAAGGAAGAAGTTGGAATAAAGGGAAGTGAACATCAAAGAATATGGACTTATGGAGAGTTCAAGGAGTTAAGGAAAGGCTCAAAGAATAAGAGTGGAATATTCCAAAGGGAACCACAAGAATGGGAGCTGATTAGGAAGAAAGGAAGTAAGTTGTGGGGAAACACCAAGGATGTCAAGACCACTAAGGCAGGATGTAAACCCCATCCTTTGATAATAAGAAAATCGGGGAAAGAATAGGTCATTTTCAATTTGAAAATCGAGTCGGTCTACAAACTGGAATGGATAGAGAAAGGGCAAACCAGGAACTTTATGGATCTCGAGTGACCCAAAGAGTCCCAAAATTCATGGAAAAGGACTTAAGGATGAATTGTAGATGAAAACCAAACTGGTTCAGGTGAACTGGATTGAACCAATTTGGACCGGTTTGAACCACTATTGAACCAGATGATAAATTCAATTTTCTAGGTGGCTTAAAAAATTCAAATTTGAGATTTAAGGCCACCATTGGATAGAAAATGAATTTAGAAAATATTTAACTTTGAAAAACTCGGTCGAATTGGGTCTGAACTGGCCGGTTAAAGCTTTGAAACCTATTCAGACCGGTTTGGTCTAGTTCGGAACAATGTCATCTTCATCCTTTAGATGACAACACTGTTCACTCGTTGGAAAATCATGCAGCGCTGGCGAAGCTGAAAAGTCTGAGGCTAGTGAGTTTTAGGCAATGAATGACTGCCATTATGGTGCCAATCGGATGGCCAAGAAGTCCCCAAGCTTCCTATATAAAGAGCCCCTCCTCATTCATCATATCATGCACCCGACCCGGTTTGGTCGGATCCCTGTGATCAACCCGCCACTCTCCCAGTTTATTAATGGGTTTCCCCTTATTATAAATCATAAAGAGTAAGGCGTCCTTTAAACCTGCACATTTTCCTAGAATAACATAAATCAAAACTATATAATATTTTAAATTTATCATACCTGTCTCAAAGTCATCTTAGTTGATGGTCTTTAAGGGTAGACTTTACGGAATTTCCTAAAAAGGATATAAGGGAGTGGGGTGAGTACAACGACTCAGTGAATGGGTTTTTAAAATTTTTAACTTTTAGGAAAAAGAATTGTAATGGAGTGTGCCAGACTCCTTTCTTTCAAAAATCTTGTCATTTCAAATCTCGGTTTTTACCACCATTTCTTATTAATCACGGTGTGTCATTACCCAACACACATCCTTCATCATGAAGGTCAAACATACATTCACAGGCCAGTACGTCCACTGAACCCACTTGTGGCGTCGGAGCGACTTTACCAGCCACCTAGAAAGAAGCACGTCCACTTCTACCTTGAGAATGAGTGGATGTACGCCACATCTGACCCTCAATCCTGAAATCAATTCTCCGTTTCCGTATGAGAATGCATCTAAACCTCATCCTGAACCCACCCTAGCCTCATGCGCTTAATGCTACTCCAAATTTCGCATGGTCACCTGGTACGATGAACTGCCCTTATACCCACCAGGTCGTCCAAGGCCCTTAGGATGAATCACAACCTCTCTTGGGCGTCTTGATGGTCTCGTAATTACAGTGCATGCACAATCAGTATTTTCTTATCATGCCATATAATCTGTGGTGCCACTAGTCCAACGACCCCGACCCTCAACTCAACCTGTAGCTGTTTTCTTGATTAGTATGTCGACCTGTCATGTCGCACTACCGCTAGTTGACTGAGTATGTCGGTCTTGTGTTGGTACCATGGCCAAACAATTCATTTATTAAAGTTTTATGAAACATATCTCATGTTTATTTACGAGCTCCTGCTCGTGCCCACTAGCCTATGGCCCACTGTTCGAGATTTTCAAAACCCGGCATAATAGCCCCCAAGTTCCAAAACCGAAGCCCTCGACCTATAAGAGCTATTCGAGCTCCCGTCAATAAGGTCTCCCAAATTGTTTAAGCATTGGCACACAGTCAGAGGAGAGCACTTCCAACAAAAATAATTTTTCAACTATCCATCATACTAACCAGGTATGAGGATATCTCTCCTCATAACCAATGAACGGGTTTTTCACTTCCTCCGAGAAAGCTTCATCATACCAACTAGGTATGATCTACTCAAGAATTGTAAGTAGTTTTTCCGTGTCATTTTCACATCACTCCTCTATGTTGTGATGTTTAAAATACCACTAAGTAGTGGGTTTTTATTTTGAGATACTTATCATCCCCAACCGGGTATGATATAAAATCCCACTCACCCGTTAATACAGTAAATTCCACTTGACTAGTTCTTTGTATTCACATGAGCTTGTCCTTGCTGGCATTCCAGGTACTTCGTATTCCTACAGGTATAAACATCCTTGTTCATTATCACTCGGCCTAATAGCCTTCTTTCATTCCAAATGTATAAGAAAACCAAACTTTCTATTTATTTGCAATTAGGTCCCTAAAGTTATTTTTCTTTAACTTTAAGCCCCTAATGTCGATTTTTCCTCAAATTAAGTCCCGAAACTTTTAAAATTTACCTTGGGACCTCAATTTATTCAATTTCACAAAAAGGGGTTTAATTTCCCAAATTTCCAATTTGGTCCCCCAACTTTCCCAAAATTATCATTTTGCCCTTCCTTTAGAAAAATGGTAAATTTTTACCCCAAAAATTCTAAAATTCCTCAATTGGCCCTCTAACATTTTTATCATGCCCAATTGACCCTCAATTTTAGAAAATTGCATTTTGGTCCTTTGAATTTTCAAAAATCCCTAATTTCCCCAATTTTTGTCCAATTTCAACTTCTTAACACATCCGAATTTGATTTTATCAAATTGATCGATCAAACACTTCTAATTGTTAAAATTGAAGTTGAAATTGAGTTTCTACATCTTCATACAATTCTATAGCACTTTGAATCATAAGTATTAATGCCGAGATGAGTTCAAACGGAGTTTCGCCGGAAAACAAACATAGAGAGAGAAAGCTTCGATTGTTCACCGGTGAGGGCACGATGGTCTGAACTTTCTATATGGGCAGGTAGCTCTGGTCCTGAGGTTCATCCTAGAATTAAGAATTACATCAATTGATGCCAAATTCAATTAGAATATCATCATCAAATTTCTACCGTTCTCTCTAGCACATGCCGAAAATTGTAGAGGGAAGCTGAATTGGCTTACCTTTCAGTCCTAATTCAGTTGTGGGAGGGTTGAGGAAGTGTTGGGAGGGCTTGGTTTGGCCCGAGGAGGGCTCGAATTGGCTGATTTTAGCTCGGCCAAAATAGGGCAGCTTCGTTCCGCCAGAGTTGCTTCACTATTCCATCACGCCGGCGCTTCTCCGACGACCCTCAGAGCAAAGGGAGACTACAAGCATGTAGCTGACTTCTCCCCGGTTCTAAAGAGCTCGACCTCTCATTTTGAGGTCAAGAAAAATGCTCCAGTCGAAGCTCTAGTTCGAGCT
This sequence comes from Trapa bicornis, assembly GCA_030064425.1. NCBI lineage: Eukaryota > Viridiplantae > Streptophyta > Magnoliopsida > Myrtales > Lythraceae > Trapa > Trapa bicornis. The sequence goes on along the minus strand of CM057760.1, from coordinate 15,962,505 downwards.
TCACTGAGAAATGTGGCAGTAGAGAGAGAGAAGTGTTCCGGTGTGAGGAGGATGAATGGGGATGAGCTCTTTATATAGGTGTAAAATTGTGCATTAAATGGAGGATATTTATTACCCTTTTTACATCATTCACTGAAGGAATTTCTCTTCCTTTGTATTATTTACTCCATCCATGGAGTTTATCACACCTAAACATATCTTACTTAAGGGTATATCCTTAGATTCATGTCTTTCTTTGCTTAGAGCAACATTTTTCCATTTTGGGTCCCGTACTCAGGATTGGGAATTCCAAGATACCTAACCATTCCCGTGTCTAATTAACCTCTTGATCGTTAAAACCCTTAGCTCGATGTCCTTTAGAACATTACATACAGGTTCTCACAAGTTTCCTTATTATCACCTTTTCATCCTATTTTAACTCTTCCTTCACCCGTTGTTCATTACAATTTCAGTCAAAATTTATGTTTGACCTTGTCAGGCTTACTAACTTACTCTTCCTTGTTTTTAAGTCATGTTTTCCTTGGGACTGTTGGATTTACATGCCCCTTACAGCATGACATTTTCTTGTTTCTATGTCCATTAGATTTCCAGAACACTTCCTTTAGGGTTATTCCTAACTTTCCAAACTATTAGAGATTGTATAACTCCATCCCTCTTTTCTTTTGGTAGTATTTCTCAACTACCTTTACTGTAATCCAATCAACTTACAAAACTGTGTTAGTTCTCCTTACCCACTCGTCCTTTCTCCACTTCCTTATTGAGTCTTTCCAGTTCCAATGATTTGATTTCCCAATCATTTATAAACGAGTTGGGATTCCTTCCTTCTTAAGTCATTGACTTTCTTTATCCAAGGATTTTTCCTTATTCCTTAGTCCACTTTTACTTGTAATCATTTCATGATTATTCATTCTAGAATAATCACTTTTGATCTATGTATCGATTCCTTTCCTTGGGAAGGTTCCCTTCTTCCGGTTCCGTTCTCTATTATGTCCCTCACAATAGAGACTTCCCACTTAGGAGATATATGCTCAACCTTCTTATTATTCCTTGTAGGGTTCTTTCTTCCTTTCTTCACACCCGTATCTATGTTAGGGCATTTGCCCTATTGGATCATTCTTTATCCACAACTTTGTTTCATCCCTTATTCCTTACTGGAGATACTTTCGATTCTCGGTCTTATTCCGTGCATTCCACACTATGCTCCGTCGTCCACTCTTTAGGCTTCATATGCGCATGTGGACTATGACCCGTCTTACCAATTGTGGTTATTCTTCCTTAGCCACATCTTATTTGGAGGACTTACTTTCCCAATGTTTTTCGAATGTTCTTTTCTTTATTACCTTAGCATGGGTAGTCCACTCATTCTTACTTGTCACAACATCTTTTGATGCTAACCTGTTAACTTATTTCCTTTTTTTTAAGGAGGGTTCACATCGTTCTTGTTTCAAAATCTCTTGATCGTGCTTTGTGAGGCTCACTTAACTGTCTCAAGACTTTTAATTATAAATCTGGTTTTGGCCATTGATTTCTTTAAGGATTTTCCTTCGTTCTTCTTTTCCAATGTTTTGGCCTTTTCACTTCTCCCTTCTTTGTCATGGTTTAAATCCATGGTTTAATTAAAGACTAGTTCTTTAATTGCCTTCTTCTCACTATTTTTCTGGTCCAATCGTCTGGGCAGCTATATTACTTGTCCTTCATGCCCATCCTATTGTCCTTCATAGAGTGTAGTCTTTACTACATCTCAACCTTTCTTATGGTTTTTTTATTCTCTTTGGTCATCCCGTTTTATACTAGATTCTTCTTTCTACTTGGTTCTTCTGGAATTATTATTTAGTTCTTCTTCTCTCTCCAAACAGATCACACTGGGCCATCATGATACCTCCTTCCTTTGAAACGTTTCCTAATTAAGGGTTGGTTCCTTGCACTCCACATTATGTCCATCTACCCATCAATGATTCCTTCAAGGGTACTTAGTCGTATGCATCTTTTCAAAGTTTACTTTCATAGTGTATTTCTTCTCCTCTTCACTCTAACTATGTCATACCCATAGAGTTTCCGGAGAACATTTTTTCGCGTTTGCCCCTTATGAGAGGGTCCTAGGTATACTTTCTTACCTCCATTCTTGTGGTATCCTTCTCGACTTGACCTTCTTAAGAAGAAGTTTAAATTTGTTTTTTTTACCTCATCATTTCTTGACCTCTTTGTGAACTACTTAGTTAACCTGCTCCATGGTTTTGGTCACCAGTCCTTCCTGTCTTTCATAACCTTTGAGGAGGTATTGCCCAAAATCTATGAGGTGTGGAACAATCCTTCTTTACATGTCCTATTCCCTTGCACTTATGACAGGTTTGGTACTTGCCCTTAGTAGGGTTGGGTACTTCTTCACGTAGTGTCCCTATTGTTCACACTTTTAATAGGTTATTCCCTTGCATGGACCGTTATTGTTCCTCCTTTCCTTCGGGTATTGTGGGGCCTTTATAGGGGTTACTGGTAGTTTGGTGCTTCGCCATTCTTGAGTGTGATCACCTTGAGAGTTTTCTTTTTATGTATTCTTTGCCAAATTGTAATTCTAGGAGTCCTCCTATATTCCTTGATTCCCTCATTCAGCTTACTTAACTAGGATGGGATTCTCCCTAATTTTAATGGTGAAGGGGTTTGTTTGTTTACTATTCTTGGGACCATCTTCCTAGCAAGATCACTTCATCGAGAGATAGGATTTCAGGAATTTTGAGTACTTTATTAATCAAGGAGTACTGTATGTTGGGGGTTTTAGCCCTATTACAGAAAGCGGTCACAAAATAAATAGGGAGCTACGGGATTCTTGATAAGCATCCTCCTAAGTAAGGTTATATGCCATTTGCTGGTGTTTATAGCTTCACACTTGGCTTCCTTTATACTTACAGTTGTGCCCTCAATAGGTCGTAGCACCATTCTCTAGGATACTTCCCCATTTGTTCTTTTGAGATTCCTACCATGCCTCAGGCATTTGGGAAGCTTCTAGGGTTGTATTCCTACGAGGATAGGGTGTTGAGTAGAGTTATTCCTAGTTTTCTTGGTTTCTCTCCTAGGAGCCATCTGAAAATTTTAAGATAAATCCTATTAGTTACTTATATTTTTTAGTCTTGATTATGCATTCAAGGAAATAGACTCTGATACCACTCAAGTTGTCACGCCCTGACCTGGTTTGGTCGGATCCCCGTGATCAACCCACCACTCTCTCGGTTTATTAAAGTGTTTCCCCTTGTTATAAACCGTAAAGAGTAAGACATCCTTTAAACCTGTAACTTTTCTTGGAATAACATAAATCAAAACTGTATAATATTTTAAATTTATCATACTTGTCTCACATGCGTCTTAGTTGATAGTCTTTAAGGGTAGACCTTACGAAATTTCCTGAAAGGGATACAAGGGAGGGGGTGAGTACAACGCAAAGAATGGGTTTTCAAAATTTTTAACTTTTAGGAAAAAAAATTGTTTTGGAGTGTGCCAGAGTCCTTTCTTAAAAAATCCTTTCATTTCAAATCTCGGTATTTACTAGCATTTCTTATTAATCATGGTGTGTTATCACCCAACACACATCATTCATTATGAAGGTCAAACACACATTCGCAGGCCAGTATGTCCACTCAACCCACTTGTGGCGTTGGAGCGACTTTATCGGCCACCTAGATAGAAGCACGTCCACTTCTATCTTGAGAATGAGTGGATCTACGCGACATCTCACGTCAATCCTGAAATCAATTCTCCATGTCCATATGAGGATAAAGATCCCATCCCATCCCCACCCTAGTCTAATGCGCTTGATGCTACTCCAAATTTCGCATGGTCACCTGGTACGACAAACTGCCCTTATATCCACCAGGTCGTCCAGGGCCCTTAGGATGTATCACTACCCTTCTTGGGTGTCTTGATGTTCCTGTAATCATAGTGCATGCACAATTAGTATTTTCTTATCATGCCATATAATATGTGGTGCCATTGGTCCAACGGCCCCGACCCTCAACTCAACCTGCAGTTGTTTGTCTTGACTGGTCCGTCGACCTGTCATGTCACACTGTCGCTAATTGACTGAGTATGTCGGTCCGTCTTAGTACAATGGCCAAACAATTCATTTATTAAAGTTTTATGGCACATATCTCATGTTTGTTTACGAGCTCCTGCTCGTGCCCACTTGCCTATGGCCCATTGTTCGAGATTTTCAAAACCCGGCATAATAGCCCCCAAGTTCCAAAACTGAGGCCCCTGTCCTATAAGAGCCATCCGAGCTCCCCTCAAGAAGGTCTCCCAATTTGTTTAAGCATTGGCACACGGTCAGGGGAGAGCACTTCCGACAAAAATAAGTTTTCAACTATCAATCGTACCAACTAGGTATGAGGATATCTCTGCTCATTACCGATGAATAGTTTTTCCACTTCCTCCGAGGAAGCTTCTTCATACCAACCGAGTATGATCTACTCACGATTTGTAAGTAGTTTTTTTGTGTCATTTTTACATCACTCCTCTATGTTGTGATGTTTAAAATACCACTAAGTAGTGGGTTTTCATTTCGAGGTACTTATCATCCCCAACCGGGTATGATATAAAATCCCACTCACCCGTTAACTTTGTGAATTCCACTTGATCGGTTCTTTGTATTCACGCGAGCTTGTCCTTGCTTTCATTCCCGATACTTCATATTCCTACATGATATAAACATCATTGTTCATTATCCCTTGGCCTAATAGCCTTCATTCATTCCAAATGAATAAGAAAACCAAACTTTCTATTTATTTGCAATTAGGTCCCTAAAGGTAGTTTTCTTTAACTTTAAGCCCCTAATGCCAGTTTTTCCTCAAATTGAGTCCCAAAACTTTTAAAATTTACCTTGGGACCTCAACTTATTCAATTTCACAAAAAGAGGTTTAATTTCCCAAATTTCCAATTTGGTCCCCCCAACTTTCCCAAAATTACCAGGTTGCCCTTCCTTTACAAAAATGGTAAATTTTTACCCCAAAAATTCTAAAATTCCTCAATTGGCCCTCTAACATTCTTATCATGCCCAATTGACCCTCAATTTTAGAAAATTGCATTTTGGTCCTTCGAATTTTTTAAAATCCCCAATTTCCCCAATTTTCCCCAATTTCAACTCCTTAACACAATCGAATTTGATTTTATCAAATTGACCGATCAAACAATTCTAATTGTTGAAATTGAAGTTGAAATTGAGTTTATACATCTTCATACGATTCTATAACACTTTGAATCGTAAGTTTTAATGCCGGGACAAGCTCAAATGGAGCTTCGTCGGAAAAAAGAATGTAGAGAGAGAAAGCTTCGATTGCTCACCAGTGAGGGCGCAACAGTATGAGCTTTCTATATGGGCAGGTATCTCTCATCTTGAGTTCATCCTAGAATCAAGAATTGCATTAGTTGATGCCGAATTGAGTTAGAATTTCATCATCAAAATTCTATCGGTTCTCTCTTTAGCATTGGCCAAAAATTGTAGAGGGAAGCCAAATGGGCTTACCTTTCAGTTCTAATTCGGTTGTGGGAGGGCGGAGTAAGTGTTGGGAAGGCTTGGTTTGGCATGAGGAGGACTCAAATTGGCCGATTTCAGCTCGATCAAAATAGGGTAGCTTCGGTCTGTCGGAGTTACTTTACTGTTCCATTGCGTCGGCACTTCTTCGGCGACCCTTGGAGCAAACGGAGGTACAGGCGTGTAGCTGACTTCTACCCAATTCTAAAGAGCCCGACCTCTCCTTCCGAGGTTAAGAAAAATGCTTAAGTTGAAGCTCTGGTTCGAGCTTCACCGTGAAATGGAGCAGTAGAGAGAGAGAAGTGTTTAGGTGTGAGGAGGATGAATGGGATTACTCTCACGCAAGCACACTTAACTTTAGTATTTTGATAGTATCTAGTTCATCTGAACAAATCTGGTTTTTCTCTTCTAATTTGTCTCAAGTTTCTTTTCTAAGGTTTTATGAACCCTCAAATGGTCGAGTTTATGAACCAGTCCAATATTTCTCACTCGATTTGACCGGTTCTTTTCCCGGTTTTCCTTAACTCAAAAGAGCAGGGTTTACACATCATCTCCACACCTGAAAACTCCATTCTCTCTCAATTGCTCCAATTTTTGGTGAAGCTTGAACCAGAGCTCCGATATAAGGTCTTTTCTGAGCCAAAGAAGGTGTGGTCAGGTTCTTTAGAACTGGGGGGAAGTCAGCTACCCGACGGTAGTCTCCATTTGCTAAGAGGGTCACCGGAGAGACGTCGGCGTGATCGAACAGTGAATCAACTCCGGCGAACCGAAGCTACCATATTTCGATCGAGCTAAAATTGGCCAATTCAAGCCCTTCTCAAGCAAAACCAAGCCCTCCCAACACCTCCACAGTGCTCCTAGAGCTGAAAGTTAAGCCAATTTGGTTACCCTCTATAATTTTCGGCTGGTGCTAGAGAGAGAACCGACATAACTTCGATGATAAAATTCTCACTCAAATCGACATCAATTGATGCAATTCTTAATCCTAGGAGTAACCTCATGATGAGAGCTATCTGCCCAGATCGAAAGCTCGGACCGTCGTGTCCCTAAGTGTAAGCTTTCGAATCTTTCTCTCTTTAAGTATAGTGTTTTGGCGAAGCTCCATTTGAGCTCATTCCGACATCAAATCATTTGATTCAAAGTGCAATTGAATCATATGAAGGTGTAAGAACTTCAATCTAATTTAATTTCAACAATTAAACTCATTTGATCGGTCAATTTAATGAAATCAAATTCGACTAAGTTAGAAGGTTGAAATTGGGGGAAAATTGGGAATTTCAAAATTTTGAGGTACTAAAGTGCAATTTCATAAAATTGAGGGCTAATTGAGCATGATAAAGCTGTTTGAGGATCAATTGGGCAAATTTTGGAATTTTTGGGGTAAAATTTACCATTTTTGTAAAGGAGGGACAAATTGGAAATTTGGGAAATTAGACCCCTTTTTGTGAATTTGAATAAATTGAGGTCTCAAGGTGAATTTTAAAAGTTTCGGGACTCAATTTGACTAAAAACCGTCATTAGGGACTTAATGTTTAATAAAAATAACTTTTGGAACCTAATTGCAAATAAAAAAAGTTCGATTTTCTCATTCATTTGGGATGAATGAGTGCTATTATGCCAAAAGATAATGAACAAGAGTGTTCATATCGTGAAGGAACACGAAGTACTGAGAACGCTAGCTAAGACAAGTTCAAGTAAGGACAACAAGTCGGCTAAGAGGATATTCACTTCACTATCGGGTGAGTAAGAAATTAATATCATACACGATTGGGATGATAAGCACATCGAATATGAAAACCCACTGCTAAGTGATATTTTAATCATTACATCTAAGAAGAGTGATGTGGAAAACTTGCGGAAAAACTACATACTAGTTGTAAGTAGATCATACCCAGTTGGTATGATGAAACTTCCTTGAAGGAAGTGGAAAACCTGCTTATTAGTTATAGGCGGAGATGTCCTCATGCCCAGTTAGTATGATAGACAATTGAAAAGTTTATTTTGTCAGAAATACTCTCCCTTGACTGTGTGCCACTGCTGAAAATTTTTGGGAGACTTTCTTGACAAGAGCTCAAATAGCTCATATAGGCTAGAGGCCTCGGTTTTGGAACTACGGGGCTAATATGCCCGATTTTGAAAATCTTGAACAGTGGGCCCTAGGCTAGTTGGCACGAGCAGGAGCTCGTAAATAAATATGATTATTAAGCCATGAAAACTTAAGTAAATGAGTTGTTTGGCCATGGTACCGAGACTGAAACGACATACTCGATGGACTAGCAGTAGTGAGACATGACCGATCTTCAGACTAGTCAAGATAAATAGTTGCAGGTCAAGTTGAGGGTCGGGGCCGTTGAACCAGTGGCACCACAGATTATATGGCTTATGTGAAAACTGTCTATTTGTGCATGCACTATTTTACGGGACCTTCAAGACACCCAAGAGGGGTAGTGATGCGTCCCAAGGCTTTGGACGACCTAGTGGATATAATGGCAGTTTGTCGTACCAAAAGTTTTGCGAAGCTTGATGTAGCTTTAAGCACATGAGACCGGGGTGAGGATGGGATGAGGTCTATATCCTCATACAGACACGAAGTTTTGTTACGGGATTGAGGGTTGGATGTCACAAACATCCACCCATTCTCAGGGTAGAAGTGGATGTGCTTCTATCTAGGTGGCCGGTAAAGTCGCTCCGATGCCACAAGTGGGCTGAGTGGATGGGCTGGCCTACGATTGTGTGTTCCTTCATGATGAAGGATGTGTATTGAGTGATCAACACACCATTATGATGAGAAATGGTTATGGCAACCAAGAATTAAGAATGAAATATTTTTAAAAGAAAATAAGGAGTCTAGCACACTCCAAATTCAAACTATTTTTCTAAAAGTAAATCTTTTAACACTCATTCACTGAGTTGTTGAACTCACCCCCTCCCAATCAAAATTGCCTTACTTCTCACGGTTTATAAAGAAGGGGCAACCCTTAGTAAGCTGGGAGAGTGGCGGTTGATCACGGGGATTCGACCAAACTGGGTTGGAGCGTGACAACTTGAGTGGTATTAGAGCCTGTTTTCTTCAATACATAATTAAGAATAGAAAATAAAGTAACTACTATGATTGATTTAAAAATTTTCAGAATTGCTCCGAAGAAAGGAACCAAGAGAACTTGGATAGCAGTCTCCAACACTGCCCAACTAGCCCTACCTGTAGAAACTCCTAGAGAAGCTCAAACAACTCCTCCTGGACTTAGTGCGGAGCACCGGAGATTGTGCGAGGAGTTCACCCATGTATTTGGGCAACTTAACCTCGTTCCTGAGGCAGGCACCAATTCTCGGGTTGAACCAAAGGAATTGCAATCCCATCCTCCCCCTGTTAACCACCCCCCTCTAATAGACATTCCCAGAAACCTCAAGACTCTCCCGCAACTAGGGTGTAAACCCTTCCTCAGAGAAAAGGATGCTGGTGCCGCCATGGATTGGCTGGCAAACATTAAGAAGCTGATGGGAATCGTCAGGATACCACCAGAGGATATGGTGATCCTGAAAGAATTCTTCCTGGAGGGAAGCGCCAAACGATGGTGGGACAATGTCCGAAACCTACATACCACTATCCTCACTAAGGAACAATTCGAGGAGAGGTACTCGAAGGAGTACTTGGCGCCCCATCTAATAAATGAGAAGAAGGAGGAGTTCATCCGGCTTCGATAAGGGCTTAACTCCATATTGGAGTACGAGGTAAAATTCAACAAGTTAAGACCCTTTGCTCCCGGCTTAGTTGGGCTGGCAGACATATGCCAGAGGTTCATGGACGGTCTCAATATGGACATTGGAGACCATATGGGAGTACTAGGACGCCCCAAGGACCTGACAGCAGTAATCAATATGGCTCATGAGTGTGAGCAACTGGTGCAGATCCAACACTATTGGAATGGATTGGTTAAGTAACCATCAAGTTAGGATGTTCTATGGAAAGAAGACACTGACCTTCCATACTCTCGAGATGAATGGATTGAAGTTCCAAGGAGATAGAAGGAAAAGCGAAGTATAGATGGTGTCCCATGTGAAAGGTCAAAAGATGATACAGAAAGGTTGTACGGCTTTCCTGGCCATGGTTGTCGACAAAAAGTTCAAAGAGAAGAGACTTGAAGACATCCCGGTAGTTAGTTACTATCCATAAGTATTTCTAGAAGAACTACCTAGACTACCTCCAAGTCGACAAGTAGAGTTTACCAAAGAAATAATTTCGGGAATAAACCCCATATCCCAAGCCCCATATCGTATGGCTCTGGCGAAATTGAAGGAGCAATTGGACGAATTACTGGAGAAGGATTTCATACATCCTAGCTAGTCTTTGTGGGGTGCACTTGTCCTATTCGTAAAGAAAAAGGATGGAAGTATGAGACTGTGCATAGACTATAGGAAGCTGAATCAGGTCACCATCAAGAACCAATACCCACTTCTGCGGATAGACGACCTATTTGATCAATTAAAAGGAGAAGCCTACTTATCCAAAATAGACCTTCAGTCAGGCTATCATCAACTTAGGATTCGAGAGGAGGACATCCCTAAAACAACATTTTGTTCTAGATATGGACATTACGAATTCAGAGTAATGCCGTTCGGATTGACGAATGCCCCTGCAACCTTCATAGACCTGATGAAATGTATGTTACAACCATATTTGGAGAGGTTCGTGATAGTATTCATAGATGACATCCTTATATACTCCAGAACCAGGTTGGAACATGAAGAGCATTTGGCAATCACCTTGGAGATATTAAAGGAAAATCAATTATATGAAAAATTCTCCAAGTGTGAGATATGGCTGTAGGAGGTGGGATTCTTTGGGCATATTATATCCAAGGATGGAGTTAAAGTAGATCCAACCAAGGTGGAAGCCATATCAGATTGGAAGTCTCCAAGTAATCCTACAGAAAGAAGAAGTTTCTTAGATCTGGCAGGATACTATAGATGGTTCGTGCAAGACTTTTTTAAGATAGTTGCCCCTCTAACTCGACTCACCATGAAAGCAGTTGAGTATAAGTGGGATCAAAGCTGTGAGAAGTCTTTCTTGGAGTTAAAGACTCAATTGACAACCACACTGGTACTCTCCTTACCTGACCCTAATGCGGGAGAGTACACCATCTATAGTGATGCATCCGAACAAGGAGTTGGATGTGTCTTGATGCAACAAGGGAAGGTTATTGCTTATGCCTCACGACAACTTAAGGTAAATGAAAGAAACTACCCAACTAATTATCTGGAATTAGCTGCAATAGTGTTTGCCCTAAAGATAAGGCGACACTACCTTTACGGGTTAAGTGTAGGATATACACATATCACAAGAGCCTTAAGTACTTCCTAACTCAGAAAGAGTTGAATCTCCACCAGAGGAGATGGCTGGAATTGGTTAAGGACTATGACCTTATAATAGAATATCACCATAGAAAGGCAAATGTAGAGGAAGATTCCATGAGTCGCAAGTACCAAACTGAGGCAAATCAAGTAAAGACGAGTTACATACCCCTGTTACAACAATTGGTAAGAATGGTGATAGACCTGAAAATGGACACGCAAAAAAGGTGCCTGGTGGCTAATGTGGTAATGAGGCCCAGTCTAACTGAGCAGATCCAGACTCAACAAAAAGTAGATAAGGAACTTCAACCTTACCTGGATCCAGTTAATAGAGAAACTAAACTGGACTATGACCTGCGCATTGATGGGGTGTTGACCTACAAGGGTAGGATATGTGTGCCTCAATTTAAGGAACTAAAGAGGTTAATTCTAGAAGAGGCATACGATTCGATGTATGCTATCCATCCTGGCAGTACCAAAATGTACCACACCCTTAAACAAGGATATTGGTGGAAGGGTATGAAGAGGGACATTGCGGAATATGTAGCCCGATACTTGTCCTGTCAGTAGATAAAAGCAGAGCATCAAAAACTTTCAAGACTGCTGCAACCCTTACCAATTTCGGAATGGAAATGAGAGCACATCACCATGGACTTTGTCACGGGACTACCAGTGACAAGAAAGGGTCGAGATGCAATTTGGGTCATCATGGATAGATTGACCAAATCAGCTCATTTCCTTCCTATAAGAGTGAGTGGAACAACTAGTCGTCTTATACATGAGGGAAATAATGAGATTCCATGGTGTTCCGATGAGTATAGTATTAGACAGAGACCCAAGATTTACTTCAAGGTTCTGGCCAAGGTTACCAAGAGATATGGGAACCAAGCTCCACATGAGCACGATGTTTCATACTCAAACAGATGGGCAGTCTGAGCGAACCATCCAAACCTTGGAGGACATGCTAAGAACGTGCATACTCACCATGAACAAAGGCTGGGAAGAATACTTGTGCCTGATGGAATTTGCTTACAATAATTGTTATCAGGCTAGTATTCAGATGGCTCCCATATGAAGCCCTTTATGGATGAACCATGTCATACCCCTCTATTTTGGGAAGAAGTGGGGGAAAGAAGGCTAGAAAATGCAGAACTAATCAAGGATTCTACATAGAAGATAAAACTAATCAGGAGACGCCTTAATACTGCACAGGACATGCAAAAGAGTTATGCGGATAATCGAAGGAAAGATTTGGAGTTTGAGGTGGGAGATCAAGTGTTTCTCAAAGTGTCCCCATGGAGGGGAATACTTAGGTTTCACAAAAGAGGAAAGTTGAAACCAAGGTATATTGGTCCATATCCCATCATTCAAAGGATAGGACCGGTGGCATATAAATTGGAACTACCTCCAGACCTGCAGAGAATAAACGATGTATTCCACATCTCTGTGCTTTGGAAATATCAGCCTGATCCTAGCCATGTATTAGACCGACCTCCATTAGAGCTAGAAGAGAACTTGACCTATCAAACGAAACCAGTACAAATCATCGACAGGAGGGACAAGAATTTAGGAATAAGAGTATTGCTATGGTCAAGGTTCTATGGCAAAACGGACCCATCCAGGAAGAGACATGAGAAACCGAAAGTGTGATGAGGAATAATTACCCTCAATTATTTTAGCATGTAACTGTTTTAGGGACAAAACACCTAAAAGGAGGGGAGAGTTGTAAACCCCGTCCTTTGATAATAAAAAAATTGGGGAAAGAACCAGTCATTTTCAATTTGAAAATCGTGTTCGTCTACAAACCAGAATTGTTAGAGAAAGGGCAAACCGGGAAATTTATGGATCCCGAGTGACCCAAAGAGTCCCAAAAGTCATGGAAAGGGACTTAAGAATGAATTGGAGATGAAAACCAAACCGTTTCAGGTGAACCAGATCTGAGCCAAATTGAACTGGTTTGCATCGGTTTGAACCACTATTGAACCAGTTGCTAAATTCATTTTTCTAGGTGGCTTAAAAAATTAAAATTTGAGATTTGAGGCCACCATTGGATAGAAAATGAATTTAGAAATTTTTAATTTTAAAAAATTCGATCAAATCGGGCCTGAACAAGCCAGTTTAAGCTTTGAATCCTGTTCGGACCGGTCTGGTCTAGTTCAGAACAGTGTTGTCTTCTTCCTTCAGATGATATCACTGTTCATTCATCGAAAAATCAAGCAGCACCAGCGAAGTTGAAAAGTCTTCGACCAGGAAGTTTCAGCAATGAATGACCACAAGTCCCATAGCTTCCTATATAAAGAGCCCCCTCTCATTCATCCTCTACACACCTGAAAACTCAATTCTCTCTCAATTGCTCCAATTTCTGGCAAAGCTTGAACTAGAGCTCTAATATAGGGTCTGAGCTAAAGAAGGCATGGCTGGGTTCTTTAGAACCAGGGAGAAATTAGCTACCCGACGATAGACTCCATTTGCTCTAAGGGTCACTGGAGAGACGCTAGTGTGATCAAACAATGAATCAGCTCCAGTGAACCGAAGCTGCCCTGTTTCGGCCAAGCTGAAATCAGCCAATTCGAGCCCTTCTCAGACCAAACCAAGCCCTCCCAACACCTCCACAGTCCCCCTATAGCTGAATTAGAGCTGAAAGGTAAGTCAATTTGGCTACCCTCTGTAATTTTCGACTGGTGCTAGAGAGAACCGGCAAAACTTTGATGATAAAATTTTGATTCAATTCGGCATCAATTGATTCAATTCTTGATCCTAGGAGGAACCTCAAGACGAGAGTTATCTGCCCAGATTGAAAGCTTTAACCATCGAGCCCCCGATAGTAAGTACAGTTTTTCGGTGAATCTCCGTTTGAGCTCATTTAGGCATCAAATCGTGCGATTCAAAGTGAAATTGTATCGTATGAAGATGTAGGAACTCCAATCTAACTTTAATTTCAACTATTAAACTCATTTGATCGGTTAGAAGGTTGAGTTAGAAGGTTGAAATTAGGGGAAAATTTGGGAATTTCAAAATTTTGAGGGACCAAAGTGCAATTTCATAAAATTGAGGGCCAATTGGGCATGATAAAGATGTTGGAGGACCAATCGGGCAATTTTGTTTGGAATTTTGTGGTAAAATTTACCATTTTTGTAAAGTAGGGCCAAAAGGGTAATTTTGGAAAATTTGGTGACCAAATTGGAAATTTGGGAAATTAAACCCCTTTTGTGAATTTGAATAAATTGATGTCCCAAGGTGAATTTTAAAAGTTTCGGGGCTCAATTTGAGGAAAAATCATCATTAGGGACTTAAAGTTAAATAAAAATAACTTTAGGGACCTAATTGCAAATAAACGAAAAGTTTGGTTTTCTCATTCATTTGGGATGAATGAGTGCTATTAGGCTAAAGGATAATGAACAAGAGTGTTCATATCATGTAGGAACATGAAGTACCGAGAACGCTAGCTAAGACAAGTTTGAGTAAGGACAACAAGCCGGCTAAGAGGATATTCACTACATTATCGGATTAGTGGGAAAATAATATCATACCCGGTTGGGATGATAAGTACCTCAAATATGAAAACCCACTTCTAAGTGGTATTTTAATCATTACATCTGAGAATAGTGGTGTGGAAAACTCACGGAAAAAACACTTACCGGTTGTAAGTAGATCATATTGGTTGGTATGATGAAACTTTCTTTAAGGAAGTGGAAAACCCGCTTATCGGTAATAAGTGGAGATGTTCTCATGCCTAGTTGGTATGATGGACAATTGAAAAGTTTATTTTTTTTAAATGCTCTCCCTTGACTTTGTGCCACTGCTTAAAATTTTTGGCAGACTTTCTTGACGTGAGCTCAAATATCTCATATAGGTCGGAGGCCTTGGTTTTGGAACTTGAGGGCTAATATGCCTGATTTTGAAAATCTCGAATAGTGGGCCCTAGACCAGTTGGCATGAGCAGGAACTTGTAAACAAACATCATTATTTAGCAATGAAACTTAAGTAAATGAGTTGTTTGGCCATGGTATCGAGACAGGACTAACATACTTGATGGACTAGTTGTAGTGCGACATGACCGGTCTTCGGACTAGTGAAGACAAACAACTACATGTCGAGTTGAGGGTCAGGGCCATTGGACTAGTGGCACCACGGATTATATGGAGTATGTGAAAACTGTTGATTTGTGCATGCACTGTGTTACGAGATCTTCAAGATGCCCAAGAGGGGTAGTGATGCGTCCTAGGGCTTTGTACGACCTGGTGGATATAAGGGCAATTTGTCATACTAGAAGTCTTGTGAAGCTCGACGTAGCTTCAAGCTATGAGACAAGGGTGGGGATGGGATGAGGTCTCTGTCCTCATATGGACATGAAGTTTTATTATGGGATTAAGGGTCAGATGTCATGAACATCCACTCATTCTTAGGGTAGAAGTGGACGTGCTTCTATCTAGGTGGCTAGTAAAGTCACTCCGATGCCACAAGTGGGTTCAGTGGACGGGCTGGCCTGCGATTTTGTGTTCCTTCATGATGAATGATGTGTGTTGAGTGATAAACACATTGTTATGATGAGAAATGGTTATGACAACTAAGAATTGAGAATGAAATGTTTTTAAAAGAAAATAAGGAGTCTAGCACACTCCAAATTCAAACTATTTTTCTAAAAGTAAATCTTTGAACACCCATTCACTAAGTCGTTGAACTCACCCCTTCCTTATATCACTTTCAGGTAACCCGGAAAACTTACCTCAAAGACCACCGGCTAATGTATCTGTAAGACAGGTATAATAAGTTTAAAATTTTGTGTAGTTTTGATTTATGTTATTCCAACAAAGATTCAGATTTAAAGAACGCCTTACTTCTCACGGTTTATAAAGAAGGGGTAACCCTTAGTAAGCCAGGAGAGTGGTGGGTTGATCACGGGGATCCAACCTAACTAGGTCGGGGCATGACATAGGATGAGAAGAAGATCTAATAACAAGAAAGTTCAAGTATAACACCTACTCGTAAAAGAACTAAGACACAATTTCTTAAGAACTCCATAAAATAAGGAGACGTGTGAAAAGTAGAGGTATGGAACCCCAAAAGGGAGAAAAACCAAAGTGAATGAACCATACAAAACCCTTAGGTAGAAGTGAAGATTAGAAAGGGAGAACTTCTAAGGATCAATAAGGAGATCAAACGTAAGAATCCCATACGGTAGACATTAGAAGAAGGATGAGAATGGGAAGTTGGATTGAGGAAGGAGAAAGCTCCATGTTAAGAAAATCAATTGAGGAAAGGTCACAAAACCAAAGCCAAAATAAGGACCTCAGTAAGAAGTACGAATGGCTAAGTAAGTGTTTGGGGAGGTTAAGTATGATCTACTTGCAAGAAGACATGGAAACCCAAATAGGAATTTTAGATGGATCCGATTGAAGGAAATAACTCCTATTGACTAAATCATTTGGAGAAGTAAACGAAACTCTAATAAAAACTGAGGAGTAGTAAGGAATACACCCTAAATGAGGCAAAGGGAGGAATACCAAGGACATGAAGATACGAAAGATTTTGACACAAGAGGGATACATGGTCCACCTCAAAGGAATAAACAAATGCTGGAGCTAGTAAGAATGAGGTAAGATAAACGAAAAATACTCATAGGATCTCAAGAGTAAAAGTAAGCTGGTGAAGATAATGTCAAAGAAGGATATTCTAGATTGAATATTTGCGATGATAAAACTAGAAGGAAGAGGTTTAGTATGTCGTTAAGCTATTGGTAAGCTCAAGGAATTGAAAGTTGAATGACCGAATAAAGAAGTCTAAAAAAGACAAATAAGTAAAGAAACCAATACGATTATAGTGATGTGAAGTCAAAGATAAGTTCTGAAGAATGTCATGCGGTAAGGGACATGTAAGCCCAATTGTCCCAAGGAAATATGACTTATGTAAGGAAGAATCCATGATTTAAGCATGACAAGGTTAAGCGTAAAATGTGGAATGAAGAAGTAACAACCAAAGAATGAGGAAAGGATCCATGCAGGATGAAAAGGTGATAACGCCAAAACCTATGGAAGAAAATAACCAAAACTCCTAGTCCTAAAATCTTAGGTAAAGGAGTTTGGAATGGAGAAATGGTGCCTTGGGAAAAGAGGGATGTAAACTTAAGGATATGATTCTAAGTTTTCCAAGGATATATGCATAGCTAAATAAGCTCCATGGAATGAGAAAGGGATGTGAATGAAACGAAAATCTTAGGTATGTGATGTAAGGGATAAGCAGAAACAACTGAGAAGGTTGTAGGTTGATAAACTACAAAACTTATATCATCGAAGGTTCATTCTAGTACAAAAGGTGTGAAAAAATTTTTGAGGATAAAACTCCTAAAAGGAAGGGAGAGTTGTAAACCCTGCTCTTTGGAGCTAAGGAAAACCAGAAAAAAAACCAGTCAAACCAAATGAGAAAACCGAACCGATTCACAAACCCGATCATCAGAGATGGAGCAATTTGGGAAATTTACAACTCCTGGGTGACCCAAAGAGTTCATAAAACCTTGGAATTTAACCTTAGGACAAATTGGAGGAGAAAAACCAGACTAGTTCGGATGAACTGGATCCAAGCCGGACTGAACCGGTTTATGAACCGGAACCGATAGATAAAGGGTAAACTGGGGAATTTACGGATTCCAAGTGACCTAAAGATTCATAAAAGTCATGAAAAAGGACTTTAGGATGAATGGGGGATGAAAACCAAACTGGTTCAGGTGAATTGGATCCGAACTGGATTGAACCAGTTTGGATCGGTTTGAACCACTATTGAACTGGATGCTAAATTCATTTTTCTAGGTAGCTTAAAATTTTTAAATTGGAGAATTGAGGCCACCATTTGATAGAGAATTAATTTAGATGAATTTAGAAATTTTTAATTTTGAAAAACTCGGTCAAATCGGTCCTAAACTGGCCGGTTTAAGCTTTGAACCTAGTTCGGAACGGTCCGGTCTGATTCAAAATAGTGATGTCTTCTTCCTTCAGATGACAGAATTGTTCACTCATCGGAAAATTGAACCGACACTGATGAAGAAGAAACACGTTCAGTACGTTTCAGGCCATAAATGACTATGATAAAGGTGCCAAACGAACGACCGACGAGTCCCTGAGCTCCCTATATAAAGATCCCCTCTCCATTCATCCTCCACACTTGAAAACCTCGCTCTCTCTTAGCTACCCAGTTTTCTAGTGAAGCTAGAACCAGAGCTTTGATATAGGGTCTTTTTTGAGCCAAAGAAGGCATGGCCAGGTTCCTTAGAATCGGGGAGATGTCAGCTACACAGTGGTTGTCTCCAGTTGCTCTGAGGGTCGTCGAAAAAGTGCCGGCATGATCGAACAATGAAGCAGCTCCGGCGGACCGAAGCTGCCATATTTCTGTTAGGCTAAAATCAACCAATTTGAGCCCTCCTCAGGCCAAACCAAGCTCCCCCAACACCTCCTCAGCCCTCCTACGACCGAATTAGAATTGAAAGGTAAGCCAAATTGGCTCTCCACTGTAAATTTCAATCAGTGTTAGAGAGAGAATCAATAGATTTTCCATTACTAAACTCTCACTCAATTTGGCATCAATTGATGCAATTCTTGATCCTAGGAGGAACCTCAAGATGAGAGTTATCTGCCCAGATTGAAAACTCAGACCGTCGCACTCTCGACGGTTAGCATACGAAGCTTTCTCTCTTTAAGTCTAGTTTTTTGACGAAGCTCCGTTTGAGCTTGTTCCGACGTCAAATCGTGCGATTCAAAGTGCATTTTAATCATATGAAGATGTAGGAACTCCAATTTAACTTCAATTTCAAATATTAAACTCGTTTGGTCATTTAATTTGATGAAATCAAATTCAGTTGTGCTGGAAAGTTGAAATTGGGGGAAATTTTGGGGAAAAATTAGGAATTTCAAAATTTTGAGAGTTTGAAATGCAATTTCATATAATAAGGGTCAATTGGGCATAATTAGGGTATTGGAGGACCAATTGAGCAATTTTTGGGGTAAAACTTACCATTTTTGTTAAGGAGGGACAAAATGGTATTTTTGGAAAAATTGAGGACCAAATTGGGAATTTGGGAAACTTGAACCCCTTTTTGCGTATTTGAATAAATTGAGGTCCCAAGGTGAATTTTAAAAGTTTCATGACTCAATTTCGGGAAAACCTGACATTTAGGGCCAAAAACAAAAGAAAAAGAGCTTTAGGGACCAAATTGCAAACATTTGAAATGTTAGACATGTTTAGTCATTTATAATGAATGAAGGCTATCAAGCCAAATGATAATGAACAAGAATGTTCATATCATGTAGGAACATGAGATATCGGGAATGCTAGTTGAGACAAAGCTCGCAAGGGACGAAAGCCGATTTAGAGGAAATACACTACATGATCAGGAGAGTGAGATTTTTATATCGTACTCGGTTGGGACAATAAGCATCTCGGAAATGAAAACACACTATTAAGTGGCATTTTAACCATCACACCTAAGAGGAGTGATGTGGAAATTAGGCGAAAAAACTATTTACCTGTTGTAAGTAGATCATACCCGATTGGTATGATGAACTTCTTGGAAGGAAGTAGAAAACCTGCTTATCGAGTATAAGCAGAGATGTCTTCATACCTGTTTGGTATGATAGATAGATGAAAAATATATTTTGTCGGAAGTGCTGTGTGCCACTGCTTAAAACTTTTGGGAGACCTTCTTGACAGGAGCTCGAATAGCTCAGATAGGTCGGAGACCTCAGTTTTGGAAAGTGAGAGCTAATATGCCTGATTTTGAAAATCTTGAACAGTGGGCCCTAGGCTAGTTGGCACGAGGAGGAGCTCGTAAATAAACATGATTTTAAGCCATCAAAATTTAAGTGAATGAATTGTTTGGCCATGGTACTGAGACAAGACCGACATACTCGATGGACTGGCGGTAGTGCGACATGATAGGTCTATGGACCAGTCGAGACAAATAGTTATAGGTCGAGTTGAGGGTTAAAGCCATTGGACTAGTGGCACCACAATTTATATGGCTTACGTAGGAAAATTATTGATTTGTGCATGCACTGTGTTACAGGACCTTCAAGATGCCCAAGAGGGGTAATGATGCGTCCTAGGGCTCTAGAAGACATGGTGGAGATAAGGGCAGTTAGTCGTGCCAGCAGTCTTTGAAGCTGGACGTAGCTTCATGTGCATGAGACCGGGGTGGGGATGGGATGAGGTCTCTATCCTCATACGGACATAGTGTTTTGCTATGGGATTAAGGGTCAGATGTCACGTACCTCCACTCATTCTAAGGGTCGAAGTGGACGTTCTTCTATTTAGGTCATCGGTAAAGTCGCTCAGACGCCACAAGTGGGTGCAGTGGACGTACTGGCCTGCGAATGTGTGTTATGTTCATGATGAAGGGCATGTGTTGGTTGATAAACACATTGTTGTGATGAGAAATAGCTATGAAAAATCAAGATTTTAAGAATGAGATATTTTAAAGAAACTAAGAAGTCTGTCACACTCCAATTTAAAAACTATTTTATCGAAACTTCATTTTTTTTAAAATACTCATTCACTAGGTTGTAGAAACTCGCCCACCTCTTTTTATCCATTTTAAAGAAATAAAAAAGATGACTAGGGATAACACCAAGCCTTACCCTTTGTTAGGTATGCTTAATTTTTCTTAAACTTGCATTTTATTTGATATATGTTATTCTAGGGAACAAAGTTAAGATTACGTATGACTGCTCTTGACTAAAAGAAGGGGGAAACCCCTCTTGAACCAAGAGAGCGGCGGGTTGTTCATGGGGATCTGACCAAACCGGCTCAAGGCGTGACAATACTCAAAATCATTTAAGGGGTTCAAGTTTTCCAAATTTCTAATTTGGTCCCCAACCTTTCAAAAATCACCATTTTGCCCCTACTTTACAAAAATGACAATTTGACTCCAATACATTTCATAAATTGACCAATTGTTCCTCCAACATCCTTTCCATAGCCAATTGACCATCAATTTTGGGAAATTGCAATTTGGTCCCTCAATTTTACGAAATCCCCAAATTTCCCCAATTTTCCCCCTTTCAACTTGGCCAAATTTGATTTCATCAAATTGACCATTCAATCAAGGTTAATTGCTCCAATTGAAGGTATAGATCAGTTCCTACAATTCCATACGATTAAATTGAGCTTTGAACTGCATCATTTGGGTCTAGATTGAGCTCAAACGGATCTTAGTTGGAAAATTGGACTTCGAGAGAGAAAGCTTTGAAAGCTTACCATCCGATGTGCAGCGGTCCGATCTCTCTATCGGGGAAGATAACTCTCTTCCTGAGCTATGTTCTAGGATCAAGAATTCCTACAATTGACCCTGAATTGAGGGAGAATTTCGTCAGTGAAATTCTATAGTTTCTCTATCTATCTCCAACTTGCAACGACTGAGAAGGGCTGAATTGGCTTACCTTTAAGCTCAATTGAGTTCATCTAAAGGTTGTAGGGATGTTGGGAGAGCTTGGTTTGGCCAGAGGAGGGCTGATTTCAACTCGGTTGAAATAAGGCAGCTTTGGTTTGCCAGAGTTGCTTCACTATTTGATTACGTCGACGCTTCTCCGGCGATCCTCAGATCAAATGGAGGTTGCTCTTAGTTAGATGACTTCCATCAAAGTCTAAAGAGCCCGACCTCACCTTCTGAGGTTGAGAAAAATGCCCAAGTCGGAGCTCTGGTTTGAGCTTCACCGAAAAATGAAGCAGTAGAGAGAGAGTAGTTTTTAGGTGTGAGGAGAATGAATGGGGGGGAGCTCTTTATATAGGGACTCTCTGACCGTTCATTTGCACCTTTATGATGATCATTTGTGGCTTGAAATGCCCTAACTAGAGAGTTTTCACCTTCGCTGGCGCTGTTCATTTTTTCGGCGAGTGAACACTACTATCATCTCAAGGAAAAAGATGATAGTGTTTCGAACTAGACCGAACCGGATTCAATACTTAAACCAACCGATTTAGGCTCGATTCGATCGAGTTTTTCAAAATTAAAATTTTCTAAATTCATTCTCTATCCAATGATGGCTTCAATTCTCCAATTTGAAATTTTTAAGCCACCTAGAAAAATGAATTTAGAAACCGGTTCAATGTTGGTTCAAACCGATTCATACAAGTTCAATTCAGTTCAAATCTGGTTTACATGAACCGGTCTAGTGTTCACTTCCAATTCATCCCAAAGTCCTTTTCCATGGCTTTTATGACTCTTTAGGTCACCCAAGATTTGTAAATTTCTTGTTTTGCCCTTTCTCTAACAGTTGGGGTTCATAAACCGGTTGGATTTTCTCACTCGGGTTGACCGGTTCTTTCCCTAGTTTCCTTGTCTTTAAGGGACGGGGTTTACAACGCATCACTATCCCCTAGAGCATCTTGATGGTCCTATACCACAAGTGCATGCACAAACAACAATTTTCACATATGGACATTATCTTTGGTGCCAATGGTCCAACGGCCTTGACCCTCAACCCAACCTACAGTTGTTTGTCTAGATAGGTCCGTCAACCTAGTCTTGTCGCACTAGCGCTAGTCCATCGAGTATGTCGGTCTTGTCTTGGTACCATGGACAAATCATGTCATTTATTAAAATTTTCATGGCTTAACATCATGTTTGTTTATGAGCTTTTGCTCGTTCCAACTAACCTTGGGCCCATTGTATGAGATTTTCAAAATCGGACATTCTAGCCCCCAAGTTCCAAAACCAAGGCCTCTAGCCTAACTGAGCTATTAGAGCTCACATCAAGAAGGTCTCCCAACATCTTTAAACAGTGGCACATAATTAGGGGAGAACACTTCTAACAAAAATATCTTTTCACTTGTCGATCACACCAACTAGGTGTGATGACATCTCTGCTTACAACCGGTAAATGGGTTTTCCACTTCCTTCGAGAAAGTTCATCATACCAACCGAGTATGATCTACTTATAACCAATAAGTAGTTTTTTCACGTAGTTTCCACATCACCCCATCTAGGTGTGATGTTAAAATTCCACTTATTAGTGGTTTTTCATGCCAAGGTACTCATCACCCCAACCGGGTATGATGTGAAAATTCTCACTCACATGATAGTTTAGTGTATGCCTCTTATTTGGCTCTTTGCCTCCACGTGAGCTTGTCTTTACTGGCATTCCCCATCCCTCGTGTTCCTACACGATTTGAACATCCTTGTTCATTATCATTTGGCCTAATAGACTTTATTCCTCACGAATGAACAAAATGCCCAAACTTTTAATTATTTGCAATTAGGTCCCTAAAGTTCTTTTCTTTAACTTTAGGTCACTAATGCCAATTTTCCCCAAATTGTGTCCTGAAACTTTCAAAAATTCATATGGGTCCTCAATTTATATAAAATCCCAATAAGGGTTCAAGTTTCCCAAATTTCCAATTTGGTCCCCAATTTTTCAAAAATTACCATTTTGCCCCTTCTTTACAAAAATGGCAATTTGGACCCAAAAATTCGACCAATTGGTCCTCTAACATCTTTTTCATGGCCAATTGGCCCTCAATTTTGGGAAATTGCACTTTGGTCCCTCAATTTTTTGAAATCCCCAATTTCCCACAAAATTTTCTCCCAATTTTCCCTTTCAAACTGGATGAATTTGATTTCCTCAAATTGGCTGATCAATCGAGGTTAATTATTGAAATTGAAGGTAAATTTGGGTTCCTACACATCCATACAATTCAATTGAGCTTTGAATCGTATGAATTGACACCAGAACGAGCTCAAACGGAGCTTTGCCAAAAAACTGGACTTAGAGAGAGAGAGCTTCAAAAGCTTACCATCGGGGGTGTGACGGTTCGAGCTTTCAATCGGAACAAGTAGCTCTCATCCTGAGGTTCCTCCTAGGATCAAGAATCACCTTGATTCATGTCGAATTGAGGGAGAATTTGAAAAGTGAAAATTCATCGATTCTCTCTCTAACATTGATCGGAAATTATACAAGGGATCCAAATTGGCTTACTTTTCTACTCTAATTTGGTTGTATGAGGGCTGAGGGAGTGTTGGGAGAGCTTGATTTGGCTTGAGGAGGGCTCAAATGGGCCAATTTCAGCTAAAAAAAATAGGGCATCTTCGATCCACCAGAGCTGCTTCACTATTTGATCACGTCAGCGCTTCTTCGGCAATCCTCAGAACAAATGGAGACTATCGTCAGGTAGCTGACTTCTCCCTAAGTATAAGGAACCCAACCATGCCTTCTTTGGATAAAAAAACCCCTATGTTGGAGCTTTGGTTTGAATTCATCAGAAAATTGAGTAGCTGAGAGAGAGTGAAGTTTTCAAGTGTGTGGAGGATGAAAGGAGAGGGGCTCTTTATATATGAAGATTGGGGACTCTCCTACCGTACGTTTGGCACCTTAATGACAGTCATTGATGACCTGAAACGTCCTGAACAAAAATGTTTCCTTTCCTCAGCGCTGTTTGATTTTTCAGCGAGTGAACAGTGTTGTCATCTGAAGGAAGAAGATGACACTGTTCCGAACTGGACTTAACTGGTCCGAATCGGGTTCAACGCTTAAACCGGCCGATTCAAGCTCGATTTGATCGAGATTTTCAAAATTAAAAATTTCTAATTTTATATAAATGCATTCTCTATCCAATGGTGGCCTCAATTCTCTAATTTGAATTTTATAAGCCATCTAGAAAAATGAATTTAGCATCATGTTCAATGATGGTTCAAACCAGTTCAAACTGGTTCAATTAGATTTAGATCTGGTTCACCTAAACTGGTCTAGTTCTCTTTCCCAAATGGTCCTAAAGTTCCTTTCCATGATTTTTATGACTTCTTGGGTCACTCGGGAGTTGTAAATTTCCCAATTTGCCAATTCTCTAGTGGTTGGGGTTCGTGAATCAGTTCGATTTTCTCACTCGGGTTGACCAGTGCTTTCTCGGTTTTCCTTAACTCCAAAGGGCAAGGTTTACAACTCCCCCCTCCTTTTAGGAGTTTTGTCCCCAAAACTTATTCAACATCCTTCATACTGGAAAGAACTTCCCTTGATATCAATTTGTTGTTTATTAACATACAACCTTCTCGGTTATTTCCATTTAACCCTGGTACAACACACTCTTATAGATTTCTTTTCCTTTCCATTATCCATTCCATGGAGCTTACTTTAGTTAAGTATACCTTACTTGAAAGTTTAAGGTTAATTCCTTAAATTCACATCCTCCATTCCTTAAAGCATAATTCTTCATCTTGAGGGTCTTTACTTAGGGTTCCAGGATTAATAGTTCCAAGATAACCACTCATTCCTGTGTGTAATTACTTCCTTTGTCATTAATACACTTAGTTCGAGGTCCTCTCGAGCACCATCTACTCATTTCAAAGATTTTGGTGTTAACTCTTTTTATTCTGTTTGGACCCTTCCTATGTCCTTCCTCAGTTTCAGTGGCGTCCTTTTCTCAAGAACTTTTTCCTCTTTTAGTCAACCCTTATTCTTTCATGATCACTTCAAAATTCTTATAAGAGTTAATCTCCTTCGATTTTATGTATCAATTGCTTACTTGTAATCACTTCTTTATTTTGGTTTTTGCTCCTTACTATGTCCCTTACATCAGTGACGTTTACCTTGGGAACTACACGTTCAACCTCCTCTTCATTTCATTGAAATTTTCATTCCTTTCATTTCTTCACACCCCTTCCTATAATAGGGCTTTCGTCCTTTTAAATCCTTCTCTATTTGAAATTTCAGTCTCTTTCTTATTCTTTACCCATGACATTTTCAACTCTTGATCACATTCCGGGTACTCCACACAATGTCTAGTCGTTCTATACTTAGGCTCTATCAACTTGAGCGTTGATCACTACCGGTCCTAACGTCAGTGATCCCTTACTTAAATTCCTTCCTAACCGAGGGGTTAACTTTGCCAAGGGTTCTCAGATGTGTTTTCCTCTGTTCCTCTTTTATGGGCAATCCACCCCTTCCTTACTTGCACAACCTCCTTTGATGTATTTTTCCTACTTTTACATTACTTGGACTTATCTTTCTCCTCAGGTCATCCCGAGTACCTTTCCTTTGTACTTGATCTTTCCATTTTGACCAGCATATCTTGGACAAATTTATCTAGTCTCCATTTCTGTTGATCCCATTTCCTTTTAATTGGGACACTTTTGAATTTCCAAGGTTTCCTTCCTTGGTAGTTTATGTTCTTTTCTCTCAGGTTCTCTTCCCGTCTTGCTATTTAGAATATTTAACTTAAAAAGGTATTCCCTCATGCCATCCTTTCCTGATTAATCTACTCTTGAGAACTTATATGTACTTTGTCTTCATTCTCATTTCTTTCTTGTATCCATCCTTTTCTTTTAGATGTGATTTACGTCTTCCTTATTTTGAGATCTCACGATCATCCTATGAGAGGCTTACTTAATCTTCTCCTGTCTTGAGTCTGGTTGTCAATCTGGTCTTGGTAGTTGGTCTCTTTAAAGATTTTGCCTTCATCTTATATTCCCAAATGTTTGACTTTCTATCTCTCACTTCTTTATTGGAATTTAAATTTATAATCATCCCGAGAGTTAGTTCATTAACTATCTCGATCTTATCATTCTCCTTGCCATATGATCTTGAGACCGTTGTGTCTTGAGTCGTATTATCCTTAATACCCATCTCTTTCCCTTTCTAGGGTGTATTCCTCACTACGTTCCGGTCCATCCTAGAGCTTCGTTTATTCTCCTGGATGATCCAGTTGTTATGAATTGTTTCCCTCAACTAGATATGTCTAAAATCCCTATTTGGTTTCTCTGCTCTCTTGTAAGTAGCTCACACTTAGCCATCCAGGTATATCTTTAGTCACCCATGTCTTTTTAATAAGGTCCTTATTCTAACTTTAGTTTTTTATGATGATTTATTTGTTGGTTACCTGATTTTGGGACCTCCTCCTTCCCCGGTTCTACTTCCTATCCTTATCCTTCTTCTAGGGACTCCCATTCTGGGATTTTTCACGTTCATTCTCCCTACTGCTCCTTGAAAGTTCTTTTTTTTATTCCTTTCTTATACTTACTGACCTTTGTATGGTTATTCACTCTGGATTTCTCCCTTTTTGTTTCATATCCTTGCTTTCAACAAGTCCCCTTATTTTCATTGAGTTCCTAAGAACTTGTATCCTAACTCTTTCCATATAGGTATTATTGCTGGGGTTTTCTTCCTATCGCACTTCTTTCCTTTCTCCTTCCTCCTTGTTTTATCTCATTCAACTTAACCTCTTCAGTGCTCCCATTTCGTTCTTACTTCTTTCTGGTCAACTTCCATTCCTTTGGTTTTCCTTGGGGTAGTCTAATCCCTCATGTTTCCTTACTTTTATAGTCTTTCCTTAACTCTTTATACTTTCACCAGTCCCATAATTTTTAACTCTCACTGCCCTTGTTCTTGACTTCCTCTTCCTTTCTTTAGTTAGGATTTGTCTCCCCTTGGTTGAGCTCTCGTAGTCTCATCTTTGCCAAGTCATATGTTTTGTTTTTCCCTTTCTTTGTATGGTAAATTTTACTTTCAAGGTTTGGGTTAACTAGAAATGGCCCTTTTGTTTTTCCTTCCTTAGGTGATTTCTACCCTTATCCATATTAGCATACTTTTATTGCCTAAATTCATCAAGGAGACCCAAAATTTTATTAGGAAATTTTAGACTTCCATTCATTCAAGAAATACTTTCTTGCCATATTTGGCTTATTACAACAATTTTCTAGCCCCAAATCCCTTAGGGTCATAGGCCGAGAGTTAGCCTTGGAACGGTTGTGGGATTTTTGATCAGATGGCTCTAAGGAACTAATTGGAGTCCATCCATATTCCCTTATGGGATGAACTTTATGTATGGTCTCCAGTCCGTACTGCCTCAATACCTCAGCCTCACAATCATACATCCACTTCAACCATTGAGAGGGATTGAAGTTGGACTAGGTAAGTGGGGGTCATAGGTCGAGAGTAGTTTATTCCTCTTATTTGGCTCTTTGCCTCCATGCGAGCTTGTCTTTGCTGGCGTTCTTGGTCCCTCGTGTTCCTACACAATTTGAACATCCTTGTTCATTATCATTTGGCCTAATATCCTTCATTACTTACGAATTAACAAAATGCCCAAACTTTTAATTATTTTCAATTAGGTCCCCTAAAGTTCTTTTCTTTTAACTTTAGGTCCCTAATGTCAATTTTCCCCAAATTGAGTCCTAAAACTTTCAAAAATTCACTATGGGTCCTCAATATATCCAAAATCCCAAAAAGAGTTCAAGTTTCCCAAATTTCCAATTTGGTCCCCAATTTTTCAAAAATTACCATTTTGCCCCTACTTTACAAAAATGGCAATTTAAACCAAAAAATTCCAAAAATTTGACCAATTGGCCCTCAATTTTGGGAAATTTCCCCCTGGTCCCTCAATTTTTTAGATCCCCAATTTCCCCTTTCAAACTAGATGAATTTGATTTTCTCAAATTGACCAATCAATCGATGTTAATTGTTGAAATTGAAGGTAAAATTGAGTTCCTACACATCCATACAATTCAATTGAGCTTTAAATTGCATGAATTGTCGCCGAAATGAGCTCAAATGGAGTTTCTCCGGAAAACTAGACTTAGAGAGAGAGCTTCGAAAGCTTACTGTTGGAGGTTCGGCGGTCTGAGCTTTCGATTGGAACAGGTAGCACTCATCCTGAGGTTCCTCTTAGGATTAAGAATCACCTCAATTCATGTTGAATTGAGGGAGAATTCGGTCAGTGAAAATTCATCGATTCTCTCTCTAACACTAATTGGCTTACCATTCTGCTCTAATTTAGTCGTATGAGGGATGAGGAAGTGTTGGGAGAGCTTGGTTTAGCTTGAGGATGGCTCTAATTCTGTCTGTCGGAGCTACTTCACTATTCGATCACGCAGGCACTTCTTCGGCGATCCTCAGAGCAAATGGAGACTACCGTCGGGTAACTAACTTCTCCTCGAGTCTAACCTAACCACGCCTTCTTTGGCTCAAAAAAACTCCTATGTCAGAGCACTATTTCGAGTTTTATCGAAAAACTGAGTAGCTGAGAGAGAGTGAAGTTTTCAGGTATGTGGAGGATGAATGGAGAGGGGCTCTTTATATAAGGAGCTCAGGGACTCTCCGGCCATCCATTTGACACCTTAATGACCATCATTAATGGCCTGAAACGTCCAGAACCAAAACGTTTCCTTTCCGCTAGCGTTGTTCAATTTTTCGGTGAGTGAAAAGTGCTATAATCTGAAGGAAGAAGATGACATTGTTCCAAACTGGACCAGATCGGTTTGAATTGGGTTCATCGCTTAAACCGGCCGGTTCAGGCTTGATTCGACCGAGTTTTGCAAAATTAAAATTTTCTAAATTCATCTAAATTCATTCTCTTTCCAATGATAGCCTTAATTCTCCAATTTGAATTTTCTAAGCTACCTAGAAAAATGAATTTAGCACCTAGTTCAATTGAACATGTCCAAACTAATTCAATCCGATTCGGATCCGGTTCACCTGAATCGATCTGGTTTTCTTTTCCAAATGGTCCTAATGTCCCTTTTGAAGGTTTTTATGACTCCTTGGGTTACTCGGGAGTTGTAAATTTCCCAATTGGCCAGTTCTCTAGTGGTTGGGGTTTGTGAACCGGTTCGATTTTCTCACTCAGGTTGACCGATTCTTTCCCAGTTTTCCTTAACTCCAAAGGGCGGGGTTTACAACTCTCCCCTCCTTTTAGGAGTTTTGTCCCCAAAACTTATTCAACATCCTTTATATTGGAAAGAACTTCCCTTGATATCAACTTGTTGTTTCTTGACATACAACCTTCTCGGTTATTTGGCCGAATTCAGCTTGGCCAAAATAGTGCAGCTTCATTCCTTCGAAACTGCTTCACTGTTTGATTTTGCCAGCACTTCTCTGGTAGTTCTCGGGTTGAAAGGAGGTTGCTGTTAGGTATCTAACTTTCCCAAAGACTATAGGACCCAACCTTTCCTACTAAGGTCGAGAAAAAGGCCTATGTTAGAGCTCTAGTTTGTGCTTCACCGAAAAATGGAGTAGTTGAGAGAGAATGGAGATTTGAGGTGTGTGGAGGATGAATGAAAGGGAGCTCTTTATATAGGAGCTCAGGGACCCTCTACCTAACCACTTTTCATTTTGGTTGAGCTTATCCTCGCATTGAAATGGCTTGAACAGAGTGGTTTCATCTTCGTTAGAGATATATATTTTCTACATTAATGAACAATGTTGTCATCTTGAGGAAGAGGATGACACTATTCCGAACCGGACCGGATCGGTCCGACTGGGTTCAATGGTGAAAATCGGCCGGTTCAGGCCCAATTCGACCGGTTTTCTCAAAATTAAAAATCTGTAAATTCATTTTATATCTAATGGTGGCTTCAATTTCCCAATTGGAACATTTTAAGCCATCAAGAAAAATGAATTTAGAAACTGGTTCAAGTATGGTTCAAACCGGTTCAGGTATGGTTCACTTTAATCGATCTAGTTTTCTCTTCCCATTTGTCCAAGGTTCTTTTCCATGATTTTTATGACACTTTGAGTCACTTGGGATTTTTTTTATTTCCTCTTTTACCCTTTCTTTATCAGTTATGATTTGTGAACCGCTTCAATTTTCTTTTCTGAAAAGACTAATTCTTTTCCCGGTTTTCTTATCTTTAAAGGACGTGGTTTACAACTCTCCCCTCTTCTTAGGGGTTTTGTCCACAAAACTAAGTCAGCAATCATTTGTACCTGGAGTGACTTTCCTTGATGTCCTCCTAGGGTTTGCTCGGCATGTTATCACTTTGGTTATTCCTTTCACTTAGTCCTTAAGCCACATACTTGGGAAGTCTTTCTCCCTTTCTATTTTCCACTCACTCCACGGAGTGTATCATGATCAGTCATGTCCAAACTACCCATCCCAAGGTACCTTCTTAGGTCTACTTCTTGCTCTTCTTAGGGTAAAACTCTTCTTCTTAAGGGTTCTTATAAATGTCATTCGGTTGTACGTTCCATATATATTTGATCGTTCCCATTTCCAATCATTTCCTAGATTGTTGATGCTTTTAGTTTAGCATCCCCTAGGACGTTTTTGTCCTTAACCTCGTGGGTTTTTATATAATTTCTTCCTTATCTTATTTTAGATCTTCCTCCATTTTTGGTTTACTACAACTCTGGTTCCATTTTCTTAGGTTTAACAAAAGGACTCGGTCCTACTTGGGTCACCTTTCCTAGAGACTGTTGGAACTATATGTCCTCTATAGCATGACATATTCTAGAGATGTTTGTATCCATTATAGTTCTAGAATGTGTGTCCTTGATAACGGTTCATACCTTTCCATTTGTTTAGGAGTCATATAGCTTCGTTCCCTTCTATTACCCGATAATATTCCTAACTACCTGCGGTGTTGTCTAATTGTCTTTGAAATTTTGACATCAAGATCATGTCGGTTTTTCCTTATCAACTCATTCCTTACCAACTTCTCTATGGGTTTTTCCCATTAACTAACTATCACTTTGGGATATTTTCTCACTTATGCCCTTCCTCATTTATAATGGCATCTTTTACTTGAGAGCTTTCCATTCACACCCCGACCCGGTTTGATCAGATCCCCGTGAACAACCCATCGCTCTCTTGGTTCAAGAGCGATTTCCTCCTTCTTTAATTCAAGAGGAGCCAGACGTAATCTCAACCTTGTTCCCTGGAATAACATATATCAAATAAAATGCAAGTTTAAGAAAGTTAAGCATACCAGACAAAGGGTAAGGCCTGATGTTATCCCTAGTCATTTCTCTATTTCTTGAAAAGGGATAAAAAGGGTGGGTGAGTTTCTACAAATTAGTGAATGGATATTTTCAAAAAAAAACTTTCAATAAAATGGTTTTTAAATTGGAGTTTGCCAGACTTCTTATTTTCTTTAGGCAGCACGTCCATTGCACCCACTTCTGGCGTTAGAGGGACTTTATCGGTGAACTAGATAGAAACATGTCCACTTCTACCCTAAGAATGAGTGGATGTATGTGAAATTCGACCCTCAATACCGTAAAGAAGTTTTGTGTTCGTATGAGGACAAAGACCTCATCCCGACCCCACCCCGGTCTCATGCGCATGAAGCTACGCCGAGCTTCCCTGACTGTTGGCACGACAAACCGAGAAATTTAGAAACTGGTTCAATAATGGTTTAAATTGGTTCAATCTAGTTTAGGTTTGGTTCACATGAACCGGTTTGGTTTTCACCTCCAATTCATCCTAAAGTCCTTTTTCATAACTTTTGTGACTCTTTAGGTCACTTGGGATCCATAAATTTCCTGGTTTGCCCTTTCTCTATCGGTTCCAGTTTATAAATCGACTCAGTTTTCTCTTTGAAAATGACCGGTTCAATCTGGTTCGGATTTGGTTCACCTAAACCGGTCTGGTTTTTCTCTCCCAATTTGTCCTAAGGCCCTCTTCCAAGGTTTTATGACCCCTTTGGGTAACTCGGTAGTTTGAAATTTCCCAAATTGCCCATTCTTTGACCCCCACCAGCTCAATACAACTTTAACCCTTCCCAATGGATGAAGTGGACCTATCAGTGCGAGGTTGAGGTGCTAAGGAGGTACGAACTCGAGGTATTCCATGAAGTTCATCCTAGGATGGAAGCCCGATGGGAGTATGTATGGACATCAACCAATGCCATCAGAGCCCGATGGGAGTACGACTAAGGACCCCTTGAAGGGACCATTGATGGGCGGCTAGACATAACATGGAGTGCAAGGAACCAACCCTTAAGTAGGAACTCCTCGAAGGGAGGATAAGGAACAAAAGGGAAATTCCCAAGCTAAGGATCCACCAAGTGGATCATAGGAGGCATAACCCGAAATAAGGGAACCTCAAAAACGGGCATAAGAGGTTAAGGATGTCATGGAATGACAAGTGTGACTTGCTTTGGAAAAAGGAGAGTGGCCAAGTAGGAAACAACTAGTAACAACCGAATAATGAAGGAGAATAAAAATATGCAATATGAAGGACCGAGAAATAGTATTGACTACACCCTATAAAGGACGACAGGATGGAAATCAAGGATGAGTGAATCCTAGAAATAGCTACCCCAGATAGTTGGACAAGAAAATAGTAGGAACAAAGAAGTTAACAAATTGACCATCGGAAGAAACATGGATTTAAACCCCGATAAAGAAGGGAGAAGTGAATAAGTTCAACTTTGGAAAGAAGGATGAAGGAAATCCTTAAAAGAATAAATGGCTGGAAATGGGTAAACAACCAAACTCAAACCATGAGAAGAATAAGGTGAGCCTCTAGTAAGGCGATCAAGGGACATTGAAACATAATGGTTATGAATACCTCCCAAAAAGAGATAAAATTGGTACTGGGATGCAAGCCGAAATAATGATAGGGTACAAATCACGTGTCGCAAGATTTCTCAAAGCAAGGGTAAGTAGAAGAGGATGACATCAAAGGATGTCATAAGGTTAACCTAAAGGTAGATACCCAAGAAGACAAAGAAAAGAGGAAATCCGAGAAAAGAGGAGGTAGACTACCAAGAAAGCATACATACCCAACAAAGACAAAAAAAACCTATTAATATGGAATAGAAGGAAAAATTGCAAAGGGGTGCAAGTTGGGATAAAGGACCAATATCAAGGGAAGTATACCCCAAAACTTAAAGAGTAAGTTAAATCCAAGGAATGGGGACGTGGGAAGATAACATCAAAAGATGTCGTACAAGAGAAGGGTGGACTACCTATAATAAGGAAATAAAGGAAAGCACCATGAAGAAACCATGGAGAAGTAAGCCCTCCAGTTAAGAATGGGGTAAAGGAAATGACCGCTAACATCAACATTGGTCGTGGTCCGCATTCACTTAATGAAGCCTATAGAGTGGATGGCTAGGCAAAGGGTGGAGTACATGGAATAAGACGAATAATCAGAAGTTGCTAAAATAAGGAATAAGGGATGAAATAGAAATTTCAAGACAATGAAAGATTTAAAAGTGGGCAAACACCCCAAGATAGAGAAGAGCGTAGGAAGATAAAGGGAAGGAAACTTCAGGGAATGGTAAAGGATAGCCTTAAGATGAAAGTCTCTACCTTGAAGGACATAGTAGAAAATGAAAACCAAAAAAGGGAGACTTCCCCAAACAAGGAATCAATAAGTAGACCGAAAAGGGGTCAACCCGGAATAAGGAATTGTGCAATGGTCGCAAGCGAGCAAGAATGGATGGAAGAAAGGAAATGTAAACCCCGTCCTTTGGAGTTAAGGAAAACTGGCAAAAGAACCAGTCAAGCCTCATGCGGATGAAGCTATGTTGAGCTTCCCTAACTATTGGACGACAAACTGCCCTTATCTCCACCATGTTATCCAGTAGCCCCTAGGACGCATCACTACCCCTCTTAGGAGTCTTTAAGATCCCGTACCTTAGTGCATGCAAAAAACAACAATATTCCACATAAGGCATTTAAACTGTGGTGCCACTGGTCCAACGGCCCCGACCCTTAACTTGACCTACAGCTATTTGTCTCGACTAGTTCGTCGACCTATCATGTCGCACTGCCACTAGTCCATCGAGTATGTCGGTCCTATCTTGGTACCATGGCCAAACATATCATTCATTTAAAGTTTTCATGGCTAAAACTCATGTTTGTTTACGAGCTTCTGCTCATGCCAACTGGTCTTGGGCCCACTGTACGAGATTTTCAAAATTGGGTATATTAGCCCCCAAGTTCCAAAAATGAGGCCTCCGGCCTATTTGAGCTATTTGCGCAACTATCAAGAAGGTTTCCCAAAAAGTTTAAGCAGTGGTACATAGTCAGAGGAGAGCACTTCAGACAAAATAATCTTTCAGTCATCCACCACACCAATTAGGTGTGATGACATCTCCGCTTATAACCGATAAATGGGTTTTCCAATTCCTTCGAGGAATTTCATCATACCAACCAGGTATGATCTAGTTACAATTGGTATGTGATTTTTTTGCATAATTTCCACATCACTCCATTCTAAAGTGATGGTTAAAAATTACATTTAGTAGTGGATTTTCATTTCTGAGGTACTTATCATCCCCAATCGGGTATGATATAAAATCTCACTCACTCGTTAATGTAGTAAATTCGTCTTGACCTATTATTTATCTTAACACAAGCTTATCCTTGTTGGCATTCCCGGTACTTCATGTTCCTACATGATATGAACATCCTTGTTCATTATCCCTTGGCCTAATAGCCTTGATTCATCGTGAATGGATGAAATACTCAAACTTTTTTATTTATTACCTAAAGTTCCTTTTATTTAACTTTAGGTCCCTAATGTCGATTTTCCCCCTAAATTGAGTCCCGAAACTTCTAAAATTTACCTTAGGACCTCAATTTATTCAAAATCACAAAAAGGGGTTCAAGTTTCCCAAATTTCCAATTTGGTCCCCAACTTTTCCAAAATTACCATTTTGCCCCTACTTTACAAAAATGGCAAGTTTCACCCCAAAATTTCTGAAAATTGGCCAATTAGTCCTCCAACATCTTTATCATGCCCAATTGACCCTCAATTTTAGGAAATTTCACTTTAGTCCCTTAAATTTTATAAATCCCTAAATTTTTACCTAATTTCAACCTTCCAACTCAGTCGAATTTGATTTCATCAAATTGACTGATTAAATGAGTTTAATTATTGAAATTGAAGTTAGATTGGAGTTCCTACATCTTCATATGATTCAATTGCACTTTGAATCGCACGATTTGATGCTGAAACGAGCTCAAATGAAGCTTCGCCAGAAAACTGAACATAGAGAGAGAAAGCTTCAAAAGCTTACCGTTGGAGGCACGGCGATCTGAGCCTTCAATCTAGGCAGATAGCTCTTGTCATGAGGTTCTTCCTAGGATCAAGAATCACCTCAATTATGTCAAATTGAGGGGGAATTTGGTCAGTAAAGATCTACCGGTTCTCTCTCTAGCACCGATCAGAATTTACAGAGGGCAGCCAAATTGGCTTACATTTTCGCTCTAATTAAGTTGTAGGAGAGGGTTGTGGAGGTGTTGGGAGGGCTTGGTTTGGCCTGAGAAGGGCTCAAATTGGCTATTTTCAGTTTGGCCAAAATAGGGCAGCTTCGGTCCGCCGGAGCTGCTTCATTGTTCTATCACGCTGACATTTCTCCGATGATCCTCGGAGCAAATGGAGACTACATGTGTGTAGCTGACTTCTCCCAGAATCTAAAGAACCCGACCACACCTTCTTTATCACAGAAAAATGCCCAAGTTGGAGCTCTAGTTTGAGATTCACCAAACAATGGAGCAATAGGAAAAGAGTGGAGTTTTCAGGTGTGAGGAGGTTGAATGAGAAGGGACTCTTTATATAAGAAGCTCAGGGACTTCTTGGATGCCCGATTGGCACCTTAATGGAAGTCATTCATTGCTTGAAACTCCATGGCCAGAGACTTTTCATCTTCACTGGCACTGCTCGATTTTTCGGTGAGTGAACAGTGCTAACATCTGAAGGAAGAAGATGACACACTTTCGAACCAGACCGAACGAGTCCAAACCGGATTCAAAGATTAAACCGATCAGTTGAGGCCCAATTTGACCGAGTTTTTCAAAATTAAAAATTTCTAAATTTATTATCTATTTAATGGTGGCCTCAATTCTCCAATTTAAATTTTCTAAGCCACCTAGAAAAAATGAATTTAGCATATGGTTCTATACTTGTTAAAACTGGTCCAAACCGGTTCAGATTTGGTTTACCTGAACCGGTCTGGTTTTATTCCCCAAATTGTCGTAAGGTCACTTTCCAACGTTTTTATATCTCTTTGATCACTTGGGAGTTGTAAATTGTTCAATTTGCCCATTCTCAAATGGTCGGGGTTTGTGAACCAGTTCAATTTTCTCACCCGGGTTGACCGGTTCTTTCCCCAGTTTTCCATAACTCCAAAGGGTGGGGTTTACAACTCTCCCCTCCTTTTAAGAGTTTTTTTCCCTAATACTTATTCAATGTTCTTTGCACTAGAAAGAACTTTCCTTCGATATCAACTTGTAGTTTATCGACATGCAACCTTATCGGTTATTTCCATTTATACCTTATATTACATACACTTAAGGTTTTCTTTTCCTTCCTATTACTTTCTCATTCCATGTAGCTTACTTTGGCTAAGCATATCTCACTGGAAGATTTATGGTTATATCCTTAAATTCACATCCTTCCTTAATGACTTTCCTTTTTTCTTAATACATTCTTACTTACTCGTGATCATTTTCATGATTCTTTATTCTGAGTTATTCTTTTTTGGTCTATGTGTCAATTACTTTGTTTGGAAAAGTTCCATTCATACGGATTTTGTTATTTATTATGTCCCTCATAGTGGAGGCTTTCACTCTGGGAGCTACTTGCTACACCTTCTTACGATTCCTTGAAAGTTTCTTTCTTCCTTTCCTCACTCTCTTTTTTATACTGGGTATTTGCCCACCTTTAATCCTCCATTGTATTAAGATTCCCACTCATTCCCTCATTCCTTATTTGAGGGACTTCTAATTATTGGTCTTATTTAGTGTACTCCACCTTATGCTTGTATTCTTTTTATGCTACATCAAGTGAGCATAGACCACAACTAGTCTTGATGTCAGTAATCATTTACTTTAGTCACTTCTTAACTGAAGGACTTACCCCTCCAAGATTTCTTAGATGTACTTTATTATATTCCCTTTTTATGGCCAGTCCACCCCTTTCTTACTCGTACAACATCTTTTGATGATATCTTTCGACTCACCCATTCTTTGGATTTAAATTACTCCTTGGATTCTTCCTAGTATGCTTCCCTAGGTTCCTTTCATCTTAACATGCATTTTATTTGAAATTTGTCTCCAAATCCCTCGTCACCAGGTTTCATTTCCTTTTAGTTGGGACATGTATCCCTTCCTAGGGTTTCCTTCTTTAGGAGGATTCTTACCTTTTTCTCCCGAAATTCCTTTTTCATTCATCTTTGAAGGCACCTAACTTTAAATGTCATCCTTTGATTCCATTCTTTCATGCTTATCTTTACTCTTGAAATCTTACGGCACGTCCTTCGTACTCCATCCTCATTTTCACTCATACCCCAGTACATGTCTATTTCCTTTTAAGGAGAGCTCACATCCTTCTGGTTTCAAAATCTCTTGATCATCCTCCGAGAGGCTCACTTAACCATCTCATTTCTTTTAATTGTAAATCTGGTCTTGGCCCTTAATCTCTTTAAGGATTTTCCTTCGTCCTTCTTTTCCAATGATTTGGCCTTTTCGCTTCTCCCTTATTTGTTGTGGTTTAAATTCATGGTTCTTTCGAAGGCCAGTTCGTTAACTGCCTTTCTACTAGGTTCTCCTAGAGTTGTTATTTGGCTCTTCTATTTTTCCAAGCAAGTCACACTGGATCATCTTGATACATCCTTCCTTGGAAAATTTCTTAATTAAGGATAGGTTCCTTGCACTCCACGTCATGTCCATCCACCCATCAATGATCCCTTAAAGGAGTACTTAGTTGTATGCATCCCTCCAGAGTTCTATCCGTAGTGTATTTCTTCTCTTCTTCACTCTTATTGTGTCCTACCCTAAAATTTCCAAAGGACGTTTTCCACATTTGCCCTCCCGAGGGGGTTCTAGGTGTACTTACCATGTACCTTACCTTTATTCTTGTAGTGTCCCTCTCTGTTTGACCTTCTTAAGAAGAGGTTTAAATTTCACTTTACCTCACCATTTCTTGACTTCTTTGCGAACCGTTTACTTAACCTGCTCTATAATTTTGGTCACCAATCCTTCCTGTCTTTCATGACTTTTGATGAGTTATTTCCCTAATTCTTAAGAGGTGTGGTACAGCCCTTCTTTTACCTGTCATATTCTCCTACACCTTATAACATGTTATCTTGGTATTTTTCCCTTAGTAGGATTGGGCACTTCTTCTTGTGGTGTCACCATCATTCATGCTTGTAATAAGTTATTCCTTTGTGAGTACTGTTGTGGTTCCTCCTTTCCTTTGATTATTGTGGGGCCTTTCTAGGGGGTTACTGGTGGTTTGGTGCTTCACCATCAATAAGTCTGAACACCTAGAGAGTTTTCTTGTTGAGTCTTCTTTTCCAAAACATTAATCAAAACTGCATGAAATTTTAAACTTTACATACCTGTCTTGCAATTGTGACTAACTGGAGGTCTTTGGGTAGGTTTCCCTTAGTTACCTGAAAAGGGGTATAAGGGAGGGGTGAGTTCAACGACTCAGTGAATGTGTGTTTAAAGTTTGACTTTTAGAAAATAGTTTGTATTGGAGTGTGCTAGACTCCTTATTTTCTTTTAAAATAATTCATTCTCAATATCTCGATTTCATAGCCATTTCTCATTCCTTAATCATAACTGGTGTGTTTATCAACCAACACATGCCCTTCATCATGAAGGGAACACACATTCGCGGGGCAACACGTCCATTGCACCCACTTGTGGCATCAGAGTGACTTTACCGACCACCTAGATAGAAGCACGTCCACTTCTACCGTGAGAATTAGTGGATGTACGTGACATCCAACCCTCAATCTTGTAAAGAAAACTTCGTGTCCGTATGAGGCCAGAGACCTCATCCCGACCCCACACTGGTCTCATGTGCAAGAAGCTACATCAAGCTTCCCTAACTGCTGGCACGACAAACTACCCTTATCCCCACCATGTCGTCCAGTAGCCCCTAGGACGCATCACTACCCCTCTTGGGCATCTTGAAGGTCCCGTACTTTCGTGCATCCACAAAATAACAGTTTTTCACAAAAGACATTTAATCTATGGTGCCACTGATCCAACGGCCCCGACCCTCAACTTGACTTGTAGCTGTTTGTCTCGACTAGTCCGTCAACCTGTCATGTCACACTACCGCCAGTCCATCAAGTATGTCGGTCCTGTCTTGGTACCATGGCCAAAAATATCATTCATTTAAAGTTTTCATGGCTTAAACTCATGTTTATTTACGAGCTCCTGCTCATGCCAACTGGCCTTGGTCCCACTGTATGAGATTTTCAAAATCGGGCATATTAGCCCCCAAGTTCGTAAACGCCTTCTTTTTTCTTCTAATCAGAGTTATTTCACAAAGGCTTGCCATGGTAAGGAAGAAGGGGGAAACAAGCACACTCGGAGAGCGCAATACAACGGAGAGTTGTATGTTGCATTCGGGAAGGATGAATCACTCCCGAAAAGGAATCTATTGATTCTCTCCCAATTGGTTGGACCATAGGTGTGATGATTTACTTCACAGGTGAGGTCTTTGGTTCAAGTCCAAGATGACCTAGCTACGTCAAGGAAAAGAATAGGCCTTCGGTCTATCTGAGCTATTTGAGCTCCCATCAAGAAGGTCTCCCAAAAGGTTTATGCAGTGGCACACAGTCAGGAGAGAGCACTTCCAACAAAATAATCTTTTAGTCATCCACCACACTAAACAGGTGTGAGGACATCTCTGCTTATAACTGATAAGTGGGTTTTCTACTTCTTTCCAGGAAGTTTATCATACCAATCGGGTATGATCTACTTCTAATCGATAAGTAGTTTTTCTGTGTAATTTTCACATCACTCCATTCTAGTGTGATGGTTAAAAATTCCACTTAGTAGTGGGTTTTCATTTTCGAGGTGCTTATCATCCCCAATTGGGTATGCTATAAAATCTCACTCACCCGTTAATGTAGTGAATTCCTCTTCACCAGTTCTTTGTCTTCACGCGAGCTTGTCCTTACTAGCATTCCTGATACTTCATGTTCCTACACAATATAAACATCCTTGTTCATTATCGCTTGGCCTAATAGCCTTCATTCATCATAAATGGATGGAATACTCAAACTTTTTGATTTATTGCAATTAGGTCCCTAAAGATCTTTTTCTTTAACTTTAGGTCCCCTAATGTCGATTTTCCCCCAAAATGAGTCATGAAACTTCTAAAATTCACCTTAGGACCTCAATTTATTCAAAATCACAAAAAGGGGTTCAAGTTTCCCAAATTTCCAATTTGGTCCCCAAGTTTTCCAAAATTACCATTTTGCCCCTACATTACAAAAATGATAAGTTTCACCCCAAAAATTGGCTAATTGGTCCTCCAACATCTTTATCATGCCCAATTTTCCCTCAATTTTATGAAATTGCACTTTAGTCCCTCGAATTTTCAAAATCCCTAATTTTCCCCGAATTTCAACCTTCCAACTCAGCTGAATTTGATTTTATCAAATTGACCAATCAAATGAGTTTAATTGTTGAAATTAAAGTTAAATTGGACTTCCTACACCTCCATACAATTTAATTGCACTTTGAATCGCACGATTTAATGATGGAACGAGCTCAAATGGAACATCGCTAGAAAACTGAACATAGAGAGAGAAAGCTTCAAACGGAGCTTCGCTGAAAAAATGGCCTCGACCCTCAACTTGACCTGCAGCTGTTTGTCTAGACCGGTCTATCTACCTAGTCCTAACGTCGCCAACCCATCGAATATGTCGGTCATGTCTTGGTATCATAGAGAAATCAGATATACCATTTATTAGTAATTTTCATTGCTTATACATCATGTTTGTTTACGAGTTCCTGCTCGTGCCAACTAGCCTTGGGTCCACTATATGTGATTTTCCAAAACTGGCCATTTAGCCCCATGAGTTCCAAAACCGAGGCCTCTAGCCTATCTGAGCTATTCGAGCTCTCGCCAAGAAGGTCTCCCAAAGTTTTTAAGCATTGAAACACAATTAGGGGAGAGCACTTCTGACAAAATAACCTTTCAACTTGTCCATCACACCCATTGGGTGTGATGACATCTCCGCTTACAATCAGAAAGCAGGTTTTCTA
This sequence comes from Trapa bicornis, assembly GCA_030064425.1. NCBI lineage: Eukaryota > Viridiplantae > Streptophyta > Magnoliopsida > Myrtales > Lythraceae > Trapa > Trapa bicornis. The sequence goes on along the minus strand of CM057760.1, from coordinate 15,920,919 downwards.
CTTCCTTCCAAGAAGTTCATCATACCAACTAGGTATGATCTACTTACAACTATTAAGTAGTTTTTCCGCATATTTTCCACATCACTCCAACCAGGTGTGATGTTAAAATTCAACATAGAAGTGGTTTTTCATTTCCGAAGTACTCATCATCCCAACTGGGTATGATGTGAATAATCTCACTCACCCGATATTTGTAGTGTATTTCCTCTAAATCGGTTTATTGCCTCCACGCAAGCTTATTCTTGCTGGCATTTTGGTCCTTTATGTTCCTACACAATTTGAACATTCTTATTTATTAACATTTGGCATAATAGGCTTCATTCTTCACGTATGAACAAAATGCCCAAACTTTTCAATTATTTACATTTAGGTCCCTAAAGTTCTTTTTCCTCAACTTTAGGTCCATAATGCAAATTTTTCCCCAAATTGAGTCCCAAAACTTCTAAAATTCACTTTGGGTCCTCAATTTATTCAAAATCACCTAAGGGGTTCAAGTTTCCCAAATTTCCAATTTGGTCCCCAACATTTCAAAAATTACCATTTTGCCTTTACTTTTAAAAAATGGCAATTTGACCCCAATAAATACCAAAAATTGACCAATTGGTCCTCCAACATCCTTTTCATGGCCAATTGGACCTCAATTTTGGGAAATTGCACTTTGGTCCTTCAATTTTATGAAATCCCCAATTTCCCCCTTTTTAAACTGGTCGAATTTGATTTCATCAACTTGACCATTTAATCTAGGTTAATTGATCTGATTGAAGGTATGGATCAATTCTTACACTTCCATACGATTCAATGAAGCTTTGAATCACGTCATTTGGGTCCGAATTGAGCTCAAATGGAGCTTCGTCAAAAAACTGAACTTAGAGAGAGAAAGCTTACCTATCATCCTGAGGTTCTTCCTAGGATCAAGAATTACATCAATTCATGTTGAATTGAGGAAGAATTTGGTTAGTGAAGTTTCACCAGTTCTCTATCTAACACTGATTAGAAATTGTAGATGGGGGCCAAATTGGCTTACCTTTCCAATCTACATCGCTCATATGAGGATTTTGGAAGTGTTGGGAGAGCTTGGTTTAGGCGGAGGAGGGCTTAATTCGGCCGATTTCAGCTTCGGTCCGCCGAAACTGCTTCACTATTTGATTATGTCGGCCCTTCTCCTACGATCCCCAGATCGAATGGATGTTGCTTTCAGATAGCTGACTTCCCCCGGAGTCTAAAGTACCCAACCTTGCCTTTTGAGGTTGAGAAAAATGCCCAAATCGGAGCTCTGGTTCGAGCTTCACCGGAAAATAGAGCAAATGATAGAGAGGAGTTTTCAGGTGTGGGGAGGATGAATGGGGAGAAGCTTTTTATATAGTTGTAAAAATTGTTTTTTTTTAAATAGGGAAGATTTATTAATACATTATGGGTATTTTTGGATATTTATTCTTATTAAATTACAAAATTGATGGGTATTAATTTCGATAATTGAATGTAGGTCTTAATTTATAAGTATTTATTTAATAATGGTATTAATTCCTCAAAATCTCTTTCTCCTTTATATTTGTTTGGAAATTAATTTTGTACAAGTATGTATATATACCCTTATATGTAAACATATCTTTAATATTTATATATAGATATACAAGTAGTTAACAATTACGTATATAATATTTAATTTCTGCTTAAATTCAATGGGAAAATTTTTTTGACCAAAATTTCGGGTTACAAAAAACACTGTGTGACAAATACTCCCCACATTTTTAGGAGTTTTATCCCCAAAACTTATTAAGCATCATGTGCATAGGAAATAACTTCCCTTGATATCAACTTGAAGTTTTTTTGACATGCTAACACTTCAATTATTTTCACTTAGCCCCTTTATAACACGCACTTAAGGAATTTCTTTTCATTTCCATTTATTACTTATTCTGTGGAGTTTATTCTAGATAAGCATGTCTTACCTACGAGTTCAAGGTTATATCCTTAGGTTCACATCTTCCTTTGCTTTGGGAAAGATTCCTCCCCTTTAGGTTCTTACTCAAAATTTCAGAATTGGGAGTTTTAAGATGCCCAATTGTTCCTGTGTCTAGTTATTATCTTTATCATTGAAACACTTAGTTCGGTGTTCTTCCAAGTGTACTTGTTTTCACAGGTTTTGGTGTTATTACCCCTTCATCCTATTTTGACCCTTCCTCCATCCATTATTTATTTTAACTTTGATCCAAATAAGGTCTGACCTCATCATGCTTACCAATCGACTCTTCCCTACTTGATTAACATTTTTCCTTGGTACTATTGGGCTTACATGTCCCTTACATCATGATATACTCTAGAACCTGTCTTTGATCATTTTAAATTTTAGAACACTTCTATAATGGTTGTTTTCAACCTGCCATTCTTTCGAGGGTTGTATAGCTTCGTCTCTCTCTTTGTCGAACAATATTTCTCGACTACCTTTACCGTTATCTTCTCATCCATCTTGCCTTTGATGTCATGTCTTACATAACTGTGTCAATTTCCTTACCCACTCTTGTTTGAACATGACCATTTCACGATTCCCTTATTTGGAGAGTTCTCCTTTAACGATTTTCCTTCTCTACTATGTCCTTCAAGTCAAGACTCCCCCTTGAAGGTTCCCTTCCTATGCATTCTTACACCCTTTAGAGCTTTTGTGCACCTTCAATCATTCACCGACCTTAATTTCCCAGTTCACCCTTTACCTTCTTATCTGAGGTATCTCTAATCATCGGGTCTTATTTTGTGTACTCCTCATCATGCCCATTCTATTGCCCTTCTTAGAGTGTAGTCTCTACTACTCCCAAATCCTTCTTAGGACATCCTTGATCGTCCCATTATTACTAGCTTTTCCCTTCCGCTAGGTTCATCTAAAGTCCTTATTTGGCTTCTTTGCTCTTCATAAACAGATCACAATTGGTCATCCCGGTATACCCTCATCCACTTAAGCTTCTTTATTAGGTTCCTTAACTTGGGAATTCCCATTTTTAAGGTCTCCCTTCCTACCTTTATCATTCTACCCAGGGACTCCTATCCTGGTTCAACCTCCCTAATGCTCCTTGGATGCTTTTCTTTATTTACTTATTATGGTTGGTCCACTTGTCACAACATCCTTTGATGTCATCTTCCTACATACCCATTCCTTGGGTTTAGCTTACTCCTTGGGTCTTCCTAGTATGCTTCCTTTGATTCTTTCACCTCGATATACACATCATCTCCTCATCCTACGTCACTTGGTCCATTACTTCTTAGTTGAGATATGTATGCATCCTCAGGGTTTTCTTCTTTAGGAGAATCCTTTCCCTTCTATCCCATAATTCCCTTTTATTTGTCCTTAAGGGTATCTAACCTTAACTTTCTTGATATCCTCAAATGCCATCCTTCCGGCTTCACCTTTCTTTGGAGGTTTGGTGGATAGGTCCTTAGGATTTTCTTTTACTTGTATTTCATCACAAGTTTTATAAGAAATGGAACTTTTATTATAATGATAACGAATTAAAGTGTTTTTGGTTATATTGGTCTAGTGGAGCTATGGTAAGTACTAGCTATAGTACTAGGTTTGTCATGCCCCGACCCGGTTTGGTCGGATCCCCGTGATCAACCCGCCACTCTCCTGATTTATTAAAGGGTTTCTCCTTATTGTAAACCATAAAGAGTAAGGAGTCCTTTAACCTGCACCTTTTTCTTGGAATAGCATAATCAAAACTGCATGAAATTTAAAACTTTACATACCTGTCTTACAGGCATTTTTGTTGACGGTCTTTAAGGGTAGTCTTTTCGAAATTTCCTGAAAGGGATATAAGGGAGGGGGTGAGTACGACTACTCAGTGAATGGGTTTTTAAAGGTCTACTTTTAACTTATAAGAAAAAACATTTATATGGAGTGTGCCAGACTCCTTTCTTTTCAAAAATCCCTTCATTTAAAAATTTGGGTTTTTCCATTGTTTCTTAGTTACCAGTGTGTTATCACCCAACACACATCCTTCATTATGAAGGTTACACACATTCGCAAGTCAATATCACTACTGAACCCGCTAGTGGCTTCGGAGCGACTTTTCCTGCCACCTAGATAGAAGTACGACCACTTCTACCCTGGGAATGAGTGGATGTATGCGACATCCGACCCACAATCCCGAAATCACTTCTTCGTGTCCATATGAGGACAAAGACCTCATCCCGTCCCCACCCCAGTCTCATGCGCTTGGTGCTACTCCAAATTTTGCACAGACACCTGGAACGGCGATATACCCTTATACTCACCCGGTCGTCTAGGGCCCTTACGACACATCACTACCCCTTATGGGCGTCTTGATGATCCCGTACTCAAAGTGCATGCACAAACAATGTTTTCTTATCAAGCCATGTAATATGTGGTGCCACTAGTCCAATGGCCCCGACTCTCAACTCAACTCGTAGTTGTTTGTCTTGACTAGTCCGTTGACCTGACATGTCGCACTACTGCTAGTTAACTGAGCATGTCAGTCCTATCTTGGTACCATGGCCAAACAATTCACTTTATTAAGTTTTATAGCACATATATCATGTTCATTTACGAGCTCCTGCTCGTGCCAACTGGCCTTGGGCCCACTGTACGATATTTTCAAAAACCGGGTATGACATAAAATTTCCACTCACAACCGGTAAGTGGTTTTTATCATTAAGTTGTGCTCATCATCCCAACTGGGTATGAAGTTAGTAAACCCACTCACCCGTTCATGCCGTGAATTCCACTAGACTGGTTCTTTGTATTCACACGAGATTGTCCTTGCTGGCATTCCTGGTATTTCGCGTTCCGGTGAAGGCACGGCGGTTCGAGCTTTCGATCTGGGCAGATACCTCTCGTCCTGAGTTTCATCCTAGAATCAAGAATCGCGTCAATTGATGCAAAATTGGATTAGAATTTTGTCATTGAAATTTGGTTGACTCTCTCTCTAGCACCGATCGAAAATTGTAAAGGGGAGTCGAATTGGCTTACCTTTCGGTCCTAATTCGGCCGTGGAAAGGCTGAGGAAGTGTTGGGAGGGCTTGGTTTGGCTTGAGGAGGGCTTCAAATGGCCAATTTTTGCTTGGCCGAAATAGGGCAGCTTCGGTCCGCCGGAGCTACTTCACTATTCCATAATGTCGGCGCTTCTCCAACGATTCTCGGATTGACTAGAGCTTGCTATCAGATAGTTGTCTTCTCCTCGGTTCTAAAAAGCCCGACCTCTCCTTTCGAGGTTAAGAAAAATGTTGAAGTCGAAGCTCTGGTTTAAGCTTCACCCAGAAATGGAGCAGTAGAGAGAGAGAGAGAAAAGTGTTGGGGGTGTGAGGAGAATGAATGGGGATGACCCGTGTATTAAATGGGAGAGATTTATTACTAGTATTAATATTACCATAAATTATTAGTATTAATTCCAATAATTTAATTTTGGTATTAATTCCAATAATTTAATTTTAGTATTAAATTATTTGTATTAATTCCAATTGTTTAATTTAGGTATTAAATTATTGGTATTAATTACAATAATTCCAATAATCAAAGTTTTTATGGAATCTCGTTCACCTGAACCAATTTGATTTTTGTCTTTTATTTTGTCTTAAGTTTCTTTTCCATGGTTTAATGAACTCTTTGGATCACCCGAGAGTTGTAAATTCCCAAATTGCCCGTTCAGAAATGATCGGGTTTGTGAACCAGTTTTGAATCCTCACTTGGTTTGATCGGTTCTTTTCCCTGTTTTCCTTAGCTCAAAAGGGAGGAAATCTTGCTTCTTCTAATTAATTAGATGAGGGGCCAGGTACTCTTCCACGTACCTCCCCTCAAACTGCTCCCAGAAGGGTGTGGACGTATGCAGGCTCCATACATTGTCCCACCATCTTTTGGCATTACCCTCAAGGAAAACTTATGTCAAGATCACCATATCCTCTAGTGATATCTTGACTGTCCCCATCAGCTTCTTTATGTTAGCCAGCCAATTCATGACGGCTCACACATCTTTCTCTCTAAGAAAAGGCTTACACCCTAGTGGATGAAGAGTCTTGAGATACTTTGGAATATCAACTTGAGAGGGATGATTAACAGGAGGAGGATGAGATTGTACTTCCTCTGGTTCATCCCGAGAGTTGGTGCCTACCTCAAGGACGATGTTAGGTTGCCCAAATACACGAGTGAACTCTTCGTACAACCTTTAGTGTTCTGTTCTTACTCCAGGTGGAACTGTTTGGGTTTCTCGGGGGTTGTTACTAGAAGGGGTTGTTGGGCAATGTTAGAAATTGTGGCTCTTGTTCTCTTGGTTCCTCTCTTGGGAGCCATCTAAAATTTTAAGATTTATTACTCTTAGTTACTATGATATATAGTCTTGATTTAAAGTGGGAAATTGCCTCAACATAAAAGAAGGTGTAAGGAAATACAGGAAGGAATCTCTAAAGGATGGTAAGAAGGTTGAACATGTAACTCTTACATTTAAAACCTCTACTTTGAGGAATATAGTAGAGAATGAAATCGTAAGAAGGGAATTCCTCAAAAAAAATAATCAATACATCGACCAAAAAGAGATCAACTCGAAATAATGAATCGTGAAATGGTCACGAGCAAGTAAGAGTGGATTAAGAAAAAAAAAAGAACTCCGTGAATAAAGGATGCCACTAAAGAAGAGAAAGGACAAAAGAAGTGAAAAATCCTCGTATTTCAATAATCATCAGGAAACCCAATTTTTAGAATCGAAAGGACCCAATAAAGAAATTGGGAAAGGAGGAGTAAGTAAAAGAAATCCATGTGGTTATGTGAGACATAACTTCAAAGGCATGATGGATGAGAGGATAATGGTAAAAAAAATATAGTTGAGGAATGCTATCAAAAGAAAAGAGGGATGAAGTTATACGATTCTAGAAAGGTCGAAAAGCTAAGAGAGACCCTCAAGGAGATGTTCTAGAAATCTAATGGACAAAGACAGGTCCGAGAAAATACCATGCTATGAGGGGCATGTAAGCTCAACCATCCCGAGGAGAATATGACTCAAAGTAAAGATGAGTTGGCTAATAAGCATGACGAGGTCGAATATAAAAAATTGGACCGAAGTTATAATAGACAATGAATGGAGGAAGGGTCCAAATAGGATGAAAAAGTGATCATAAAGAAAACCGTGGAAACAAGTACGTAATACTCAAAAGAACATCAAGCTAGAGGTTTCGACGATCAATGGGTTAACTAGACATGGGAATGGTTAGGTATCTTGGAATTCCCAATCTTAAGTACAGAACCTCAAAGGCAAGAATGTGCTCTAAGCAAAGAAAGATATGAATCTAAGAATATACCCTGAAGTAAGGTATGTTGAGTTGTGATAAACTCCATGGAGGGAGTAAATAATATAAAGGAAAAGAAATTCCTTAGGTGAAGGATGTAAAAATGGCTAATTGAAAGAACAAGAGAAGAGTTTGCATGTTAAGCAAACACCAAAGGGACATCAAAAGAAATGATTCCTCATGGAAGGTTGATAATTAAGTTTTGGGGACAAAACTCCTAAAAAGAGGGGAGAGATGTAAACCCCACCCTTTTGAGCTAGGGAAAAATCAGGAAAGGAACTGGTCAAACTGAGTGAGAAAACTGAACCGGTTCATAAACCCAATTATCAGGAAATGGGAAATTTAGAAATTTACAACTCTCAGGTGAATCAAAGGTTCATAAAACCTTGGAAAAGAATCTTAGGACAAATTAGAAGAGAAAAAGCGGACCAGTTTAGATGAACCAAATCCAATTGGATTGAATCGATTTATGAACCGAGTCAGTTTATGAACCGGAACTGATAGAGAAAGGTCAAACAGGGAAATTTATGGATCCCTTGTGACCCAAAGAGATTTATAAACCTTGGGAAGGAACCTTGGCACAAAGTGGAAGAGAAAAACCAGACTGGTTTGGGTGAACCGAACCCAAACCGGATTAAATCGGTTTAAGAACCAAGCTGGTTTATAAACCGAAACTGATAGAGAGATGGTAAACCGGGAAATTTGTGCACCCTATGTGACCTAAAGAGTCACAAAAGTCATGGAAATGGACTTCATTCAACCACTATTAAACCGAATCATAAATTCATTTTTCCAGGTGAATTAAATAATTCAAATTCAAGATTTGAGGCCACCATTGGATAGAAGATGAGTTTAGATGAATTTAGAAATTTTTAGATTTGAAAAACTTGATCGACTGAGGGGTGAACCGGCCGATTTAAGCTTCGAACCCAGTTCGGAACAATGTCATCTTCTTCCTCCAGATGACAACATTGTTTACTCGCTAGAAAATCAAAGCAGTGCTGGCGGAGAAGAAATGTTTCCGTTTGATACATTTCAGGCCATCAATGTCTATCATAAAGGTGCCAAACGGACGGCCAACGAGTCCCCAAGCTCTCTATATAAAGAGCCCCTCTCCATTCATCCTCTCCACAGCTGAAAAGCTCACTCTCTCTCAGTTGCTTAGTTTTCCGGTGAAGCTCGAACCAGAGCTCTGATATAGGGTCTTTTCTAAGTAAAGAAGGTGAGGTTGGGTTCTTTAGAACCGGGGAGAAGTCAGCTACACACTTGTTGTCTCTGTTTGCTCTGAGGGTCGTCGGAGAAACGCCGACGTGATAAAACAGTGAAGCAGCTCTGACGGACCGAAGCTGCCCTGTTTCGGCTGAGTTGAAATTGGCCATTTTGAGCCCTTCTCAGGCCAAACCAAGCCCTCCCAACACTTCCTCAGCCCTCCCACATCTAAATTAGGACCGAAAGTTAAGCAAATTTGGCTTCCCTTTGCAATTTTCGACCGGTGCTAGAGAGAGAACTGACAGAATTTCAATGATGAAATTCTAACTCAATTCGGCATCAATTGATGCGACTCTTAATTCTAGGATGAACCTTAGGACAAGAGCTATCTGCATAGATCGAAAGCTCAGACCGTCGTGCCCTCACCGATGTGTAATCGAAGTTTTCTCTCTCTACAATTAATTTTCCAGCGAAGCTTCATTTGAGCTCATTCCAACATTAAAACTTACAATTCAAATTGCTAAAGAATTGTATGAATATGTAGAAACTCGATTTCAACTTCAATTTTAATGATTGGAAATGTTTGATCGGTCAATTTGATAAAATCAAATTTGGTTGTGTTAAGAAGTAGGAATTGGGGGGGGTGGGGGGGGGGATTAGTTAAAATTGGTGATTTTCAAAAATTTGAAGGACCCAAATGTAATTTACTAAAATTGAGGGTCAATTGGGCATGATAAAAATCTTAGAGGGCCAATTGAGGAATTTTATAATTTTTGGGGTGAAATTTACCATTTTTGTAAAGGAAGTGCAAAATGGTAATTTTGGAAAAGTTGGGGGACCAAATTGGAAATTTGGGAAATTAATCCCCTTTTTGTGAAATGGAATATATTGAGGTCCTTTGATAAATTTTAAAAGTTTTGGGACTCAATTTGTGGAAAAACTGACATTTGGGACTGAAAGTTTAAAAGAAATAACTTTAGGGACCTAATTACAAATAAATGAAAGTTTGACTTTCTCATTCATTTAGAATGAATGAAGGCTATTAGGCCAAAGGATAATGAACCGAGATGTTCATATCATGTAGGAACACGAAGTACCAGGAACGCCAGCAAGGACAAACTCTTGTGAATACAAAGAACCAGTCTGGTTCAATTCACGACATTAACGGGTGAGTGGGTTTACTAACGTCATACCCGGTTGGGATGATGAGCACAACTTAAAGTTAAAAACCACTTAACGGTTGTGAGTGGGATTTTATATCATACCCGGTTGGGGATGATAAGTACCTCGAAATGAAAATCCACTAACAAGTGGTATGTTAAACATCACAACTTAGAGGAGTGATGTGAAAATCATGCGAAAAAACTACTTACCGGTTGTAAGTAGATCATACCCGGTTGATATGATGAAACTTTCTCGAAGGAAGTTGAAAACTCGTTCATCGGTTTTGAGCGGAGATGTCCTTATGCCCGGTCGGTATAATGGATAGTTGAAAATATAATTATGTCGGAAGTGCTCTCCCTTTACTATGTGCCAATTCTTAAACTATTTGGGAGACCTTCTTGACGGGAGCTCGAATAGCTCTTGTAGGCCGGGGGCCTCGATTTTGGAAATTGGGGGCTATTATGCCCGGTTTTGAAAATTTCGAACAAGTGGGCCATATGCCAGTGGGCACAAGCAGGAGCTCGTAAACAAACATGAAATATGTGTCATAAAACTTTAATAAGTGAATTGTTTTACCATGCTACTAAGATAGGACCGACAAATTCAGTCAACTAGCGGCAGTACGATATGACAGGTCTCTGGACCAGTCAAGACAAATAGCTGTAGGTTAAGTTGAAAGTCGGGGCTATTGGACCAGTAGTGTAAATCCCGCCCTTTTGAGCTAAGGAAAACCAGGAAAAGAACCGGTCAAACCAAGTGAGGATTCAGAACCGGTTCACAAACCCGATTATTTTTAAACGGGCAAGTTGGGAATTTACAACTCTCGGGTGATCCAAAGGGTTAATTAAACCATGCAAAAGAAACTTAAGATAAATTAGAAAACAAAAACCAAAGTGGTTCAGGTGAACTAGATTCCATAAGAACTTTAAAATTAATTGTGTTTGTCCAAGAGTAGTGTGAGGATGGGTGACCTCTTGGGAAGTATGAATTTTTTTGTAACCCAGAATTTTGGTCAAAAATTTGTATGTACGCCTTATCATAAATATCATAAATATTGGAATTAATACAAATAATTTAATTTATTGGAATTAATATCGAAATTAAATTATTGGAATTAATACCAATAATTTATGGCAATATTAATACTAGTAATAAATCTCGCCCATTTAATACACGGGTTTTACACCTATATAAAGAGGTCATCCCCATTTCATTCTCCTCACACCTGAACACTTCTCTCTCTCTCACTACTGCTCCATTTCCCGGTAAAGCTCGAACCAGAGCTTCGACTTGAACAAAGGTCGGGCTCTTTAGAACCGAGGAGAAGACAGCTATCTGATAGCAAACTACAGTCAATTCGAGAATCGTTGGAGAAGCGTCGGCGTGATAGAATAGTGAAGCAGCTCCGATGGACCAAAGCTGCCCTATTTCAACCAAGCTGAAATCAGCCATTTCAAGCCCTGCTCAGGCCAATCCAAGCCCTCCCAACACTTACTCAGCCTTTCCACGGCCGAATTAGGACCGAAAGGTAAGCCAATTCGGCTCCCCTTTATAATTTTCGATTGGTGCTAGAGAGAGAGTCAACCGAATTTCAATGACAAAATTCTAATCCAATTACACATCAATTGATGCGATTCTTGATTCTAGGATGAACCTCAGGATGAGAGCTATCTGTCTAGATCGAAAGCTCGAACCGGCGTGCCTTCACCGATGAGTAATCGAAGCTTTCTCTCTCTATAGTTCATTTTCCGGCGAAGCTCCGTTTGAGCTCATCCCGGCATTAAAACTTACAATTCACATTTCTAAAGAATCGTATGAACATGTAGAAACTCAATTTCAACTTCAATTTCAACAATTGGAAACGTTTGATGGGTCAAGTTGATGAAATCAAATTCGACTATGTTAAGAAGTTGGAATTGGGGGAAAATTGGGGATTTTCGAAATTCAAAGGACCAAAATGAAATTTCATGAAATTGAGGGTCAATTGGGCATGAAAATAATGTTGGAGGACCAATTGAGGAATTTTGAAATTTTTGGGGTGAAATTTACCATTTTTGTAAAGGAAGGGCAAAATGGTAATTTTGATAAAGTTGGGGGACCAAATTGGAAATTTGGGAAATTAAACCCCTTTTTGTGAAATGGAATAAATTGAGGTCCTATGATAAATTTTAGAAGTTTCAGGACTCAATTTGAGGAAAAACCGGTATTTGGGACTTAAAGTTAAAAAGAAATGACTTTAGGGACCAAATTGCAAATAAATGAAAGTTTGACTTTCTCATTCATTTGGAATGAATGAAGGTGATTAGGCCGAAGGATAATGAACCAAGATGTTCATATCGTGTAGGAACGCGAAATACCGGGAATGCCAGCAAGGACAAGCTCGTGTGAATACAAAGAACGAGTCTAGTGGAATTCACGGTATTAACGGGTGAGTGGGTTTACTAACATCATACTTGGTTAGGATGATGAGCACAACTTAAAGATAAAAACCACTTACCGGTTGTGAGTGAAAATTTTATATCATACCCGGTAGGGGATGATAAGTACCTCGGTATAAAAACCCACTATTTAGTGGTATTTTAATCATCACCACTTAGAGAAAGTGATATGAAAATTATGCGAAAAAAACTACTTACCGGTTGTAAGTACATCATACCCGGTTGGTATGATGAGACTTCCTTGAAGGAAGTTGAAAACCTGTTCATCGGTTATAAACGGAGATGTCCTTGTACCGGTTGGTATAATGGACAGTGAAAACCTATTTTGTCGGAAGTGTTCTCCCCTTACTGTGTGCCAATGCTTAAACTATTTGGGAGACCTTCTCAACGGGAGCTCGAATAGCTCTAATAGGCTAGGGGCCTCAGTTTTGGAACTTGGGGGCTAAATGCCCAATTTTGAAAATCTCGTACAGTGGGCCCAAGGCTAGTTGGCACGAGCAGGAGCTCGTAAACAAACATGATATATGTGCCATAAAACTTAATAAGTCAATTGTTTGGCCATGGTACCAAGATAGGACCGACATGCTCAGTCAACTAGCGGCAGTGCAACATGACAAGTCGACGGACTAGTCAAGACAAACAGCTACGAGTTGGGTTGAGTGTCGGGGCCGTTGCACTAGTGGCACCACAGATTACATGACAATATAAGAAAACATTATTTGTGCATGCACTATGAGTACGGGATCATCAAGACGCCCATGAGGGGTAGTGATGCGTTCTAAGGGCACTGGACGACCTGGTGGCTATAAGGGCAGTTCGTCGTTCCAAGTGTCTGTGCGAAATCTGGAGTAGCACCAAGCGCATGAGACCGGGGTGGGGACAGGATGAGGTCTCTATCCTCATACGGACACGAAGAAGTGATTTCGGGATTGTGGGTCGGATGTCATGTACATCCACTCATTCCTAGGGTAGAAGTGGTGGTACTTCTATCCGGGTGGCAGGAAAAGTCGCTCCGAAGCCACTAGCGGGTTCAGTAGTGATACTGACTTACGAATGTGTGTAACCTTCATGATGAAGGATGTGTGTTGAGTGATGACACACCAGTAACTAAGAAATAATGGAAAAACCCAAATTTTTAATGAAGTGATTTTTTGAAAAGAAAGGAGTTTGGCACACTCCATATAAATGTTTTTCTTAAAAGTTAAAAGTAGACCTTTGAAAACCCATTCACTGGGTAGTCATACTCACCCCCTCCCTTATATCCCTTTCAGAAAATCCTGGAAAGCCTATCTTGAAAGACCATCAACTAAGATGCCTATACGATAGGTATGTAAAGTTTAAAATTTCATGCAGTTTTGATTATACTATTCCAAGCGAAATTTGGAGTAGCACCAAGCGCATGAGACCGGGGTGGGGACGGGATGAGGTCTCTATTCTCATACGGACACAGGGAATTGATTTTGGGATTGAGGGTCGGATGTCGCATACATCCACTCATTCTCAGGGTAGAAGTGGACGTGATTCTATCTAGGTGGTCGGTAAAGTCGCTTCGACGCCATAAGTGGGTTCGTGGACGTACTGGCCTGCGAATGTGTGTTTGACCATCATGATATAGGATGTGTGTTGGGTGATGACACACCGTGATTAATAAGAAATTTTAGTAAAAATCAAGATTTAAAATGAAATGATTTTTTTGAAAAAAAGGAGTCTGGCACACTCTAGTACAAATCTTGTTCCTAAAAGTTAAAAGTTTTAAAAACTCATTTACTGAGATGTAGAAACTCACCCCTCTTTTCTATCTTTTTTTCAGGGAAGGAGGAAATGACTAGGAGTAACACCGAGCCTTACCCTATGTCAAGTATGCTTAATTTTCCTTAAGCTCACATTTTATTTGATACATGTCTTTCTAGGGAACAAGGTTGAAATTACGCCTGGCTCATCTCGAGTAAAAAAAGGAGGAAAATCCTCTTAAACCAAGAGAGCGAAGGGTTATTCACAGGGATCCAACTAAACCGAGTTAGGGCATGACAACTAGAGTGGTATCAGAGCCTAGTTCCCTTAAAACATTATTAATATTATGCCTTGATATTAAACCAACTCTAAACTATTGTGTAGGAAGGAGAGTCCCTAGAAAATTCACAGAAAAATCCAATCCTCCCCCAATAATCATGAAAAATACATCTAACCAAAGGGAGGAAGTCGTCCAAAGGTTTCTAATGGGCAAAAAAAGGGTGCCCAAGGACATGGTGGAAGACAACCAGAAACTAGTCGGAGCCTTATAAGAACCAGAAAGCATCATATACCCTCCTCCCAGACAAGAAGAACCAGCATCACCTCCTAAAAGTCCAACCCCTCCTCCTTCAATGCCACAACGACCAAAAGGGAATCCCACCAAGAAGGAGGCCTAGGATAACTATTGGGATGCATATGCCACCTTCATGAAGGTCCACCAAGTACCTCCACCCACTCAAACTTGCTTCAATCCATCTCAATGGGTGAAGTGGACTTTTCAGTGGGAACAACCCGGTTTGGGTGAAGTACTAAGGCAGTACATGTCACGCCCCAACCCGGTTTGGTTGGATTCACGTGAACAACCCGCCGCTCTTTCGATTCAAGAGGAGTTTCTTCCTTCTTTAACTCGAGATGAGCCAAGCGTAATTCGACCTTGTTCCTCAAAAAGACATGTATCAAATAAAATACAAGCTTAAGGAAAATTAAGCATACCTGACAAAGAGTAAGGCTCGGTGTTATTCTTAGTCATTTTCTCTTGTCCTAAAAAATGGATAGAAAAGATGGGTGAGTTTCTACAACTCAATGAATGGATTTTTTAAAATTAACTTTTATGAAAAATATTTATATTAGAGTGTGTCAGACTCCTCATTTTCTTTCAAAAATACTTTAATTTCAAATCTCTGTTTTTATCACCATTTCTTATTAATCACAATGTGTTATCACCCAACACACTTCCTTCATCATGAAGGTTAATCATACAATCGCAGGCCAGCCCATCCGCTGAACCCACTTGTGGCATTGGAGCAACTTTACCATCCACCTATATAGAAGCACGTCCACTTCTACCCTTAGAATGAGTGGATGTACGCGACATCCGACCCTCAATCCCGAAATCAATTCTCCGTCTCCATATGAGGACAGAGACCTCATCCCGACCCCACCCCGGTCTCGCGCACAATGAAGCTATAATGCAATGGTTGTTCATGGGGATCAAACCAAACCGGGTTGGGGCGTGACATGAAGTGTTATGGGTTGAGGGAGCTCAGAAGCACAACCATAATAATAGGAAAATTGCACCTCTAGAGGGAGAGCTTCAGGAGCAATTATGCCTATAATGCATATGACGATTCACAAGGGGGCTAAAGGAGTTGTGGGTTAAATGACCCAAATGCCCCCGTGGATTAACAGAATTAAAAAAATAATAATAATAAATGGACGATCGTACAATTGGAATTAAAAACTCAGGAATCCCTATGGGACAAACATGTGTCTAGATAAAAGATGAGTGGGATTTCTAGGATTGTGTTTGATTGGACAGATGATGCACACTTGAAAGCATGCTTTATTTGGAAAATTAAATTTTCCAAAAATATAATCACTAGACTTTGTGAAACCGCTCAAACCTTTTAGGAATATATTTTTGAAGAAAGCATGAAGTATAATAATAGGACTACCCATGAATAGTGTATGAATACACTTCAAGGGAAATGGTCTATTTTTTGTTATTGATGCAAGAAATGGTTGAGGCCCATGGTCAACAAAAGGTTGGCTAAATCTAGTTCTGTGAAAGTGGGCCTAAGGCCATGATTTTGACAAGCGAAGTGGACCCAATGCTGTGTTTTGAAAACTCGTATGAGTGGGCCTAAGGATAATAGAAATGGGCATTGTTCCGTCAATAATAGTTGAGCTATGAGTTGGATAAACAGTGATCAAAGATTGATAATTGGGTCAGTAACACAAAGAGAAAGGTCTAAATAAAAAAAAACCCCTTGTTTTGTGATTGCAATCGTACGGAACCAAAGAGATGCTTGGTACGGAGTAGTGTGAGTTCGAAGGGCTACTGAACAACAAAGTTGGTATAAGAGAAATTACGCTCGTCTGGTATGTCTTGAAGCTCTAGGAGCTTCGTGCGCACGGAGATCGAAGAGATGGAAGAGTGAGGTCTCATCCAACTCTATGGGTACCAAAGTATCAATAATGTTTGGGGGTTGTGCCATGGTGCTCACATAGATGACAAAGATGCTACGGACCAATAGTGAAATAGATCGAGGTTGTAGATTATGAGGGTCTGTTTTACGACTATTTGATCCATTTATTGAGAAATGATGTATGATTGTGTGTCATATACAAATGCATGTGAATGTTACTTTGAATAAAATTATTAATGTTCCTCCAGGTAGGAAGAAACTCAATTTTCGATTGTTGGATACAAGTAGAGTAATTTAACTAAAAATCATGAGAAAAGTTTTTCATTGATAAAATAAGTACTAGCTTGTTAAGTTAATTTGTCAACCTATTGAGATTAAAGGAAAGGAATCTTTATGCATATCCATTTGGGTGAAATATACTTATCAAATACAAGTAACTTTTTAAACACTTGTCATGTTCACGATGTCAGCTACCTTGCTCACTGAGTTGTCAAACTCATTACCCTCCAAATACCCCTTTCAAGCAACAAAGATGATAAAGTACACATGTAAAATGGAGAATTCATCCAAAAACCAAAGGTACACCTTACATACAGTGCTTGGTCCTCTTGTGGTTTATAAAGTTTATTTTCCAAATTTTTAATTGAATATTTTGGAAAATAATTTTAGTTATTATATTTTACACCTTACACCATGCCGGGATTACAATGATGAGGTGTCCATTGTTGTAAGATCAGGGGGATATGGTGGGTTGTCTGTAGGTTTGGGGAAAACCATGTTAGGGTGTGATAGGGTGGGTGGCCGGAGGCGATGTCGCACAGTTTGTTAGTCCTAAAACTAGTGTCGAACGACCCTCATATAGTGGTTTTTGGTCACTTTCAAGTCGGGACCCATCCACAGAACTTAAGAGTAGTACATTATAATTATTTTGAGAAAAAAATCGGCTCATTTGGTCATTAGGTGAGGGAGAATTTGTTGATCAATGATCTAGTGATCAGAGGTATTTTTTAGAATGGTTTTTCATACTTTGATAGAGAAATTTGATCTAATGAGAAAGATGTAACTCATATTAATCTTAAGGGGAGGTCGATAAGAGAGTTATGAGCTCAATCAAGATCTTTTTTTCATGTATTTTTTTCCATAAATCGAGTCAATTTTGCACAATTGGTGAATTCAACATGAAAGTGGATGAATGGGAGGACCTATGTGCAAATACATAAAACTATAAGGTCACTTATGCCAAGTTTTTCCTAATGAGAATACTCAAACTATGTAGGAACCGGTTGTCTGAGTATCTGTGCAGAAGAACACATCACGGATCGAAATCTCATCGGGAAGATCACGTTTCTATTACCGAGTGAGTGGGATTTTCTAATATCATATCCGGTTGGGATGATGCATATCATTTTAAGTTTGAAAATCATTTCTAGAAACGTTCTCCCATGACTGCGTGAAACTACTTAAACATTTTAGGAGATGTTTCTGATTAGAGCTGGAATAGCTCCGACTTTGAATAATACTAGATCTCATTCCCAACTTGTTCATCATTGTCTCCTCATAAGCCTTGATCTCAATCTTTGTGGCATTTTCAAAGGAATTGCAAATTTCTCTGAGAAGAAACAAAAAAATACAGAAAAGAGTGAATCTTTTTTTCTTGTGTAGCCTAATAATTACTATAATGACTCCACTCCAAGTAAGAGATTTTGGGATGCACAACTTGCCTCATAATGTATTACGTGTCAATGGTGGAGCTAAAATTTGATGCTATGTTGGAGCAATGAAGTAGCACATGTCCACTCGGGATTGCGGATGATCAGGGATATGTGTCATAGATATGTGTTAGGGAAATATCTCAAAATTCACTTAACGTCAACCCAATAAATTATACTAATTTATTGTATAAATTGATATATTCGATTAACTATATAATAGATATCATATTTGGATAGAGTAAAATACTAAAAAAATCCAACATTATGATGATAGAGTTATGGGTTCTCCCGTAGAGATTCATCATAAACCAATAAACATGAACCAACAATTAATGGAGTCAAGAGAGACTTGCAATAAACCATGGATGACCACATAATATCATAATGTACTTTTTTCAAGTTTGTAACATCCCGATATGAGTTACTATGTAATGTCTTGAGAATGAAGACCACTCTATATGGGACTATTAGGTTGATAAGTCATTTGGAGATAACCATCTTTTTAAGGTGGCGCATGAGTTGATGGCCCATAATCATCTCAATTCACTACATTAAGTCCAACCACTGACCTAGGTTAGATTGTCGAGTTAGGGAAGGGTAAAGTTAGCAATTTCACATGCAATTTAATCAGGAGGAAAATGCGGATCTCATGGGGGAAAGTACAAACAAACAACGAGCTAAATATAATAATGATAGAAGTCGAACTCCGGTGAAGCTAAGGAGAACCAAAGAATTGGAACTTGGGAAGACACTAGAGCTCCGCTAGGCCCTCATTTGAAGGAATAGAAGGCAACGATAAAAAGAAACTGAAAGAAGGGACTTACTTGAAGAACAAACAATGGAGTTGAGGAGGATAAATGCATAACTAGGGATCTTTAGATAACCTACAAGATAGAAATTTAAAGACTAGCGATATGAGAAAGCATCAAAGGATGGAAGACAAGTTGAACTTACCTCGGGGACTCCTGAGTAGAAACCTACAGGGCGAGCGAATGTGGAATCCTGAAACTCGACGATCGGTGGTGGAGGAATGATTAAGAATTGTAGCTTGGATCATTGAGCGGGTAGGAGGAATGAAGTGTTGTACGTTGAGGGACCTCGAAAGCACAACCATGATAACAAGAAAATTACATCTGCAAAGGGAGAGCTTCAGGAGGAATTATGCCTATGATGCATATGAGGATTCAGGAGGGGGCTAAAGGAGTTGTGGGTCAAATGACCCAACTGTCCCCATGGATTAATGGAATTAAATAATAATAATAATAATAATAATAATAATAATAATAATAATTTTTATTATGAAGGACATAATTGCCCTCGTACTAGGAATAAAATTAAAAGTGGGCCCTAATCCTAGGAAATGACCGAAATTACCTTGATGAGTTGATAAAATTACAAAAATGCCATTAAGGCCATATTTGTGAATGTAAATAAAGTCATGATGCCACAATTATGAAAATTCCCCGAAAGACATAGTCGAAGTACTGAAAAATCCAGGGTTTTACAGATCAACCCCAAAATTCTTCAAGTACGAGATCACAAATAGAAGGGATCAATTTATGGACGATCGTACAATTGGAGCATGAAAGCTCGGGAATCCCTTCGAGATGAACATGTCTCTAGATAAAAGGTGAGTGGGATTTCTAGCATCGAGTACGATTGAATAAATGATGCATACTTGAAAGCACGCTTTATTTAGAAAATCAAATTTCTAGAAATATAAACACTTAACTATGTGAAACCGCCCAAACATTTTAGGATTATATTTTTGAAGAAAGTATGAAGTATGATAATAGGACTACCCACAAACGATGTATGAATACACTTCAAGGGAAATGGTCTATTTTCAGTTATCGATGTAAGAAATGGGCGATGCCCATGGTCGATAGAAGGTTGGCTAGATCTAGTTCTCTGAAAGTAGGCATGAGACCATGATTTTGAAAAGTAAATTTGGCCCAATGTCATATTTTGAAAACTCATATGAGTGGACCTAAGGACAATGGAAACGGGCACTATCCCGTCAATAATTGTTGAGCTATGAGCTGGATAAGAAGTGATCACAATTTGATAATTATGTGTTTAAGCTTATGAGTCAAAGTTAGGTTGTAGCTCATTAGGCCAGCAACACAAAGAGAATGGTCTAAATAAGAAAAACACTTATTTTGTGATTGCAATCGTACGGAACCAAAGAGATGCTTGGTACAGAGTAGTGTGAGTTCTAAGGGCTACTAGACAATAAGGTTGGTATAAGGGAAATTGTGCTCGTTTGTTATGTCTTTAAGCTCTAGGAGCTTCGTGCACACTAAGACTGAGGAGATAGAAGAGTGAGGTCTCATCCCTCTCTATGGGGACCAAAGTATCAACAATGTTTTGGGGTTGGGCCATGGTGCTCACATAGATGATGTGGTAGAGGTTGTAGCCTTTCAACAGGGAGGACGATAAAGACGCTTCAAGCCACTAGTGAAATAGATCATGGTTGTAGCCTCTGAGGGTCTGTTCTACAACTATTTGATCCATTTATTGATAAATGGTGTATGATTGTGTGTCATATACAAATTCATGTGGAAGTTACTTTGAATAAAATTATGAATGTTCTTAGGAGTTGAAAGAAACTCAATTTTAAATTGTCCGATACAAGTAGAGAAATTTAACTGAAAATCATGAGAAAGGTTTTTCATTGATGAAACTTGTTAAGTTAATCTCTTAACCTATGGAAATTAAAGAAAAGAACCTCTATGCATATCCATGTGGGTGAAATATACTTATTCAAATAAAAGTAACTTTTTAAATGCTTGTCATGAATGAACCAAATGATAGGACAAAATTGTCATATACAAGTTTATTTATTTAATCTCAAAGCTTAATTAAAGTAAACTTTTTATTTACTGAATTTTATATGGTAGAAATCTATTTTACTTTAAATAGAACATGTGTTGAATCGTGGACTTGATGTTACGATGTCAGCTACCCTGCTCACTGAGTTGTCAAACTCATTACCCTCCAAATACTCCTTTCACGCAACAAAGATGAAAAAGTATACATAGAAATGGAGAATTCATCCAAAAACCAAAGTTATGCCTTACACCTAGTGCTTTGTCCTGGTGTGGTTTATAAATATTATTTTCCAAATTTTTAATTGAATATTTTAGAAAATAATTTGAGTTATTTTATTTTATGCCTTACACCCTGTCGGGATTACAATGATGAGGCACCCATTATTGTGAGGTTGGGAGGATGTGGTGAGTTGTCTATAGGTTCGACTGGGGAAAATTAGGTCGGGGTGTGATCGGACGGGTGACCGTAGGGGACGAAATTTGGCCCCAAAAGGAGGCGACGACGCACAGTTTATTAGTGTTAAAAATAGTATCGAACGACCTTCATATAGTGGTTTTCAGTCACTTCCAAGTCGGGACCCATCCACAAAACTTAAGAGTAGTACATTATAATTATTTTGAGATACAAATTGGCTCATTTGGTGGTTATGTGAGGGAGAATTTCCAGATCAATGATCTAGTTGTCAAAGATGTATTTGAGAATGATTTTTCATACTTTGATAGAGAAGTTTGATATAATGAGTAGGATGTAACTCAAATTAATCTTAAGTGGAGGTTGGTAAGAGAGTTATGAGCTCAATCAAGATCTTTTTTCATGTATTTTGCCCATAAATCGAGTTAATTTTGTGTGATTCCGATTGGTGGCATTCAACAGGGAAAGTGGATGAATGGGAGGACCTATGTGCAAATACACAAAAATATAAGGTCTCCTTTGTCAAGTTTCTCCTAATGAGAATACTCAAATTTTGTAGGAGCTTGTTGTCCGAATATCTGTGCAGAAGAACACATCAAGGATCGAAATCTCATCATGAAGATCACATTACTATTACTGGGTGAGTGGAATTTTCTAACATCATACCTAGTTGGGGTGATGCGTATCGTTTTTAGTTTGAAAACCATTTCCAGAAACGTTCTCCCATGACTACGTGAAGCTGCTTAAACGTTTTGGGAGATTTTTCTAATGAGAGCTGGAATAGCTCCAACTTTGAATAATACAAGATCTCATTCTCAACTTGTTCATCATATTCTCCCCATAAGCCTTGATCTCAATCTTTGTGGTATTTACAAAGGAATTGCAAATTTCTCTGAGAATAAACAAAAAAAATGTAGAAAAGAGTGAATCTTTTTTTCTTGTGGAACCTAATAATTATTATAATGACTCCAGCCCAAGTGAGAGACTTTGGGATGCACAACTTGCCCCATAATGTATTATGTGTCAATGGCGGAGGTAAAATGTCATGCTATGTTGGAGCAACGAAGTAGCACATGTCCACTCGAGATCAAGGATAATCACGGATATGTGTTAGGGAAATATCTCAAAATTCTCTTAACGTCCACCCAATAAATTATACTAATTTGTTGTATAAATTGATATACTCGATTAACTGTATAAAAGATATCATATTTGGAAAGAGTAAAATACTAAAAAAATCATACATTATGATGATAGAGTGTAGGTTCTCCCGTAGAGATCCATCATAAACCGATAAACATGAACCAACAATTAATGGAGTCGAGAGAGACTTGCAATTAACCATGGATGACGACATAAGATCATAATGTACTTTTTTCAAGTTTGTAACGTCCCGACATGAGTTACTAATTCAATGGATATTACAACCGGTTACTAGTTCGACATCAATTACTACGTAATGTATTGAGAATGAAGATCACTCTATATGGGACTATTAGGTTGATAAGTCACTTGGGGTTAACCATCTTTTTGAGGTGGTGCATGAGTTGATGACCTATAATCAGCTCAATTCCCTACATTAAGTCCAGCCATTGACCTAGGTCAGATTGTCCAAGGTGATTATTTTTCAAAATTCAGAAAAATACAATAAGTTTGTTATGATATTAAAGACTTATCCATTCAATAAATGATCAATGATTAGTTTCTTTTCTCCAAATGGATGGGACCAAAGTTAAAGGGTCATATTATTGATGAGAGGCTACTAAATGAGATGCATTTAAAGAAATTAAAATTTATAAGTAATTAAGCACTCATGGTCATATAAATAGGATAGAATTGGACCTGCAAAAATCATAGGAAAAACATTAGGAAACAAGCAATACAAATAATAAGAGAGGGAATAGAGGTTACCTATGGAATAGAGGGATAAGGAAACAAGTGGTCAAAAGAAGAGACTATGAGTGATGGGGCAATGAGAATGACATCCCCCATACAAAGGACACACCGTACAAGTGTAAGCAAACCGGAAATTAACCTCAATATTCCTCGTCGAATGCCTATAATTTGATTGACTAAAGAGTGACCCTGGAGTTCAAGAATACAAACACTTGCCAAAGATGAGATTGTCGAGTTGGGGAAGGGTAAAGTCAGAAATTTCACATGCAATTTAACCAGGAGGCAAAATGCGGATCTCCTAGGGGAAAGCACAAAAGAACGGCGAGCAAAATATCATAATGATAGAAGTCGAACTCCAACGAAGCTAAGGAGAACCAAAGAATTGGAACTTGGGAAGACATTGGAGCTTCACTGGGCCCTCATATGAAGGAATAGAAGGCAACGATAAAAAGAAACTAAAAGAATGGACTTACTTGAGGAACAAATGATGGAGTTGAGGAGAAAAAATGCATAATTAGGGATCTTAAGATAACCTACAAGACAGAAATTTAAAGACTAGTGATATGAGAAAGCATCAAAGGATGGAAGAGAAGTTGAACTTACCTCGGGGACTCCTGAGTAGAAACCTACAGGGCGAGCAAATGTGGAATCCTAGAACTCCACGATGGATTGTGGAGGAACAATCGAGAATTGAAGTTTGGATCACTAAGCATGTAGGAGGAATGAAGTATTGCACCTACAGAGGAGAGCTTCAGGAGTAATTATGCCTATGATGCAGATGAGGATTCAAGAGGGGGTTGAAGAAGTTGTGGGTCAAATGACCCAACTGACCCCGTGGATTAACATAATTAAAAATAATAATAATAAAATAAAAATTATGAAGGAGATAATTTCCCTCGTACTTGGAATAAAATTACAAGTGGGTCCATCTCAGGAAATGATCGAAATGCCCTTGATGAGTTGATAAAATTACAATAACACCATTAAGGCCATATTTGGGAGGGTAAATAAAGTTATGATTCCATAATTATGAAAATACCTCTTAAGGTATAATCGGAGTTCGGGAAAATCCTGGGCTTTACGGATCAACCCCAAAATTCTTCAAGTGCCAGATCACAAGTAGAAGGGAGCAATTTATGGACGATCATACAATTGGAGGACAAAAACTCGGGAATCCCTCCAGGACGAACATGTCTCTAGATAAAAGGTGAGTGGGATTTTCAACATTATCCAATTGGACAGATGATGCATACATGAAAGCATGCTTTATTTAGAAAATCAAATTTCCAGAAATATAATCACTTGATTATGTGAAACCGCTCAAACCTTTTGGGATTATATTTTTGAAGAATGTATGAAGTATGATAATAGGACTACCTATGAACAGTGTATGAATACATTTCAAGGGAAATGGTATATTTTTTGTTGTCGATGCAAGAAATGGGTGAGGCCCATGGTCGATAGAAGGTTGGCCAGATCTAGTTCTGTGAAAGTGGGTCTAAGGCCATGATTTTGAAAAGTGAAGTGGACCCAATCCCATGTTTTGAAAACTCATATGATTGGGCCTAGGGACAATGGTAACGGGCACTATCTCATCAATAATTGTTGAGCTATGAGCTAGATAAAAAGTGATCACAATTTGATAATTGTGTGTTTAAGCTTGAGTCAAAGTTAGGTTGTAGCTCATTGGGCCAGTAACACAAAGAGAATGGTCTAAATAAAAAAAGCACTTGTTTTGTGATTGCAATCGTACGGAACCAAAGAGACGCTTGGTATAGAGTAGTGTGAGTTCTAAGGGCTACTGGACAACAAGGATGGTATAAGGGAAATTATGCTCGTCTAGTATGTCTTGAAGCTCTAGGAGCTTCGTGTGCATTGAGACCAAGGAGATAGAAGAGTGAAGTCTCATCCCTCTCTGTGGGGACCGAAATATCAATAATGTTTGGGGGTTGGGCCATAGTGCTCACACAAATAATGTGGTAGAGGTTGTAGCCTCTCAACAAAAAGGACTATAAAGATGCTCTGAGCCACTAATGAAACGGATCAAGGTTGTAGCATATGAGTGTCTGTTCTACGACTATTTGATCCATTTATTGAGAAATGGTGTATGATTGTATGTCATATACAAATGCATGTGGAAGTTACTTTGAATAAAATTATGTATGTTCTTTTGGGTAGGAATAAACTCAATTTTAAATTGTCGGATACAAGCAGAAAAATTTAACTAAAAATCATGATAAAGGTTTTTTTATTGATAAAATAAGTATTAGTTTATTAAGTTAATCTCTCAACCTATCAACATTAAAGGAAATGAATCATTATGCATATCCATGTGGGTGAAATATACTTATTCAAATACAAGTAACTTTTTAAACGCTTGTCGTGAATGAATCAAATGATAGGATCTTTTTGATGGATTGAATATTTTTCAAAATTATCATATACAAGTTTATTTATTTAATCTCAAAGCTTAATTATAGTAAACTCTTGTTTTACCAAACCTTATATGGTAGAAATCTATTTTACTTTAAATAAAATATGTGTTGAATCGTGTACTTGACATCACGATGTTAGCTACTCCGCTCACTGAGTTATCAAACTCATTATCCTCTAAATACCCCTTTCAGACAACAAAGATGATAAAGTACACATAGAAAATGGATAAATTATCCAAACACCAAAGGTACGCTTTACATCCAGTGCTTGGTCCTGTTGTGGTTTATAAAGTTTTTTTTTTAATTTTTAATTGAATATTTTTGGAAAATAATTTGAGTTATTTTATTTTATGCCTTACACCATGTCGGGATTACAATAATTAGGCGCCCATTGTTGTAAGGTCGAGAGAATGTGGTGGGTTGTTTACAGGATCAACCGAGGAAAACCAAGTCGGGGTGTGATAGGACGGGTGGTCAGAGGCGACGAAATTTGGCCCCAAAATGAGGCGACAACGCACAGTTTGTTAGTCCTAAAAATAGCGTTGAACGACCCTCATATAGTGGTTTTCGGTCACTTTCAAGTCGGGACCCTTCCACAAAATTTAAGAGTAATATATTATAATTATTTTGAGACAAAAAATGGCTCATTTGGTGTTCAGGTGAGGGAGAATTTGGAAATCAATGATTTAGTGGTCAGAGGTGTATTTGAGAATGGTTTTTTATACTTTGATAAAGAAATTTGATCTAATGAGTATGATATAACTCAAATTAATTTTAAGGGGAGGTTGGTAACAGAGTTATCAGCTCAATCAAGATCTTTTTTTCATGTATTTTGTCTATAAATCGAGTCAATTTTGCGAGTTTCCAATTGGTGGCATTCAATAGGGAAAGTGGATGAATGGGAGTTTGCTCGATCAGGTAAGGAAGATGGACTCAGAGTTGGGAAAACAGATTTGTGTCTGTTAACCTACCTAAGTGATTATTTAAAATTATTTTTATATTAGTCCCAAAATTACCTATTTACCCTTTTTCGAATACTCTGGGTAAGTTAAATCATGTCCTCGCATATATGAATTGGTTTATATCGATTTTTCCAAAAATTCTAATTTTTTTTGTTCGGGTAATTGATTTTCAATCCAATTTGATTTTGTCTCCCAATTCGGATTTTATTCCCTATTCAATTTTGATTTCCATTTGAATTGGGTTAAATTTCATTTTCAAAAATTGTTATTAAATGGGATCTTAGTAAGATTTGAGGTAAGTTATCTCCCTTTAAAGTAGTGACTATTATTATTATTATCTCGTTAATATAGTCTAATAGCATTGATAGACTTATTTTACATTGGGAAAAGAGCGAATATATACATGCGAGGTCTTTTTATGCCTTTATCCGTGATAGGTTGAAATTCATTGTTATGACTATTTTTTTTCATCGTTGCAACGAAACATGTATGGAAGGAACTATAAAAAATTAATTATCTCTCTATGGTAAGTTTTTGTATGGTATACTTGTTCTAATTTTATTGTTGTTAGATAAAATCTTCTTGGGAGATTTATAAGTAATTATTAGTTATAGTATGTGTGGGGAAATTAAAATTATTAAGAATGTGTTAATCCATTGTACTGTCTTTGGTATGATGATATATTTACTATGTACCAATAAAATAATAACTTGGATACATTAATCTTTTAGGATAAATGAACATAATTGTATTATTGACTTTATCTCAATGTATGATTGTGATCACATATTTGAGTTTGGATCTACATCATAGGACAAAAGGATAGAAGATATCTAGAGAATTATGCATGAGTGACACAATTGGTAGAACTTATAATCCTAATTTTAGAGTCTAAATCCAAGTAAAAAAAATATAAATATGGATGAAAATTTAACAACCGATTATTAACCTATATTGTGAGATTAATTTGAGAGCAATTTATAAAGAGAGGAGAGGGTGAAACTTCACTTATAGTCATCCCTTGAATCCTAAGCAACAATATTAGTTATATACATCCATCTAGTAATGAATTACAAGGAGATAGTTGATTTACTTCCATCCAAGGTGCCACAACTTCAGTCTTACATAGAAGAGATCAAAGAGCATTAATAGTTAAAAGTGAGCTAATTCGGATAAAAAAAAATCAGATTTCATTTTCAATATAGGGTGATTTGTGCCCTATATAACATATGAGGCTTCCTAATGATACCGATCGAAGGGTGATTATAGGGAGGCCCCTGCCGAAAAGTAATAGTAGCCTAATATAACTTTTATCTAGGTGGAGATTTAATTCATGCATAGATGGGTTGATGCGGTCTGAAGCTAGTGGGCTTTTTCTATGACCTTATGGGGCTTGCTGGTGGATCCAGGTGACCAACAACAGTGTGATCCTTAGAGGTTGCTAGCTGGGTTGTCTCTCAACATTATCGTTCCTAATGACTATTTGAATGACTTTATTTTGAGGATGTGAGTTTGGTGTAGTAATACTCTTCTCGGCCAAACAATAGTAGTAAGGATGGAATGTTTAATTGTCGTTGTGAAACTTTATATATATCATTATTTCTTATCCATTTATTCATTTCGATCCTCATATCTCTTCAATAACCAAAATATAGTCCCTAATTATAACTTTTATATCCCTTATTAAGGAATAAAAAACTGACTATATATCACATATAACTAAAAAAATCTTGAGTACGATTGATTGACGTGATGCATAACCTTTCTATTTTTTTAAAATTAAATGTGAGATAATCTTGAGTCTCGATCTTTGGATGCCTCTATCCAAAGTCACCACAAAAGTCTTCTTCCTGTGATGAAATTTCTCCATTTACATTATTCCAGCCGAAAATCTGCAACAAGCAATTAGAAGACATCAAGTTATGAGGAGATCGTGACATCTCAACCGATACACACCGCATAACAGATTTACAACGATCGAAATTCCCAGTCACTTGTGTACCGTGGGATTCTCAATTTTGGAACCGATCAAACTTGTTTTCATCGATATGCGCTCTTGAGGAATGAGGCTCTAGCGGTCCCCCTACAAACGCCCCGCGACCACAGAAATGGGAAGCCCCGACATTTTTTAAAATAATTGTTGATGCCGATAATTGAGGGAAATAAATGGCCCTTTTCATTAAATGTATGCATGTGGCGCTTTTGAAAGGTAAATGCCAAAGAGATTTAAGTGCACGTCATTTCATCCCTTTTCATTTGTTTTTTTATGTGCAATGGCTTCTTCAACCGTAAAAGCATGTTTAGTGTTAAGATGTAATATCCCAAATCGGATCACTTATTGAAATGAATATTCAATATCTCATGCGCATATACTAAGGATTGAATGATTGATTCATGGCCTCTCTCGTGTCACGGTGAAGTGAACTTGGGGTTTTGAGCCGATCTAGCTACTAGTCCAGAGAAATAGCTCGAACGACCAGATGCCGACATAGAATACAAGAGTTCATGAGAGGCAACACAACGAGAATGTATACACATGTGGACGCTTCCAGCCGTATCTTTGCAGCACAAAAATATCCCGTGATCAATTTTGTCCAAAAGCCAAGGGTTTCTCTTTAAAAGAAGGTGCAAATTGGCTGAATGATTGATTCTCTCTTAGATTAGATTAGCTTGAGTAGGGGAAGAGAGCATAAAATAAGCATGAAGTGAAGCATATAAAGTCTTGAGTTGAAATTTTGTGGAAAGATGAAATGAGAATAAGAAATGGGTGGCTACAAGGAATTGGATTCCCTCTCAGTCCCAACTCCTAGAGGCACTGGATAAGTTTGCATGTGACATGCTATTCACTTGTGGCGCCCAAGCTTTTGTCCAAAAGTGCAAATAACGGTTGAAAAAATAGTCATTTTTAAAGTTTTATAATATAACTTCAATAAACGAAATTCAAGAACATGCACTTTAGCAATTTAACTAAACAAAAAGTGATCCAATATTAAGAAATATTACTCGCCAGAAGGGTTCGCAGCAGCAGTAGCCATCCATCCGTGAAGCACCTGCTGGTGTTATTAAGGAAATAATTATTATAAAGAGAATTCGGAGAAATTAAGTAAAAAGGTTGTCGTGTCGTATGAAGCACCTGCTGGTGTTTTTAGCAATGCTGACTCTTTATTCTAATCCACCCATAGGATTGTGGACAATAACCAATGCGTGTAAAATACCCTCAACATTTCCCCTTTGCTTTCCACTGTGTGAAATATACAACGCTTTTTTGGTTGAGCAAACGATTCTCGTATCTGTGGGCGGGAGACAGTGTTCTCCATTGTTTTGGATAATCTCTAGCCTCTGCTCATACCGTGTGATGGTTTTCGGTTTGGATGAGACCCTGTCGAGTCCCTACGTGGGACCCGACCACTGTGGTGCGTCTGGTCTCTAATAGATGTCGTCTGTGTATGTTTTCTCCGTATATACCCTGAATCCGTGTTTGGAGTTGAGGGCTCGGAAAGTTTTTACTAACGATTAACTTATTAATTATGTAAGTGTGCCACGTATAAATTCATAATAATACTAACATGTAAATATAATAATTTTAAAATATCACGATATAATATTAAAAATTAATATTATATAAAATATGTTAATTAAATAAAATAATATTTTAAAATAATAGGACAATATTTTAATAATATATCAATTCCCGATAGTTGAGTATGTCCAGTAACACATACGATTTTGGTGAAGATATCATCTATTTAAAAAATAGGCATATTGAAGAAAGAAGAAAATAGAGAATAATAGGGTTTCTTTGGCTATTTTAGAGATATTAGTGGATGAAGATTTGAGAAGAACTAATATGTGACGATGACGTCCTGTGTATGGGCGTGGCAAGGGAGAAGAGCATAGATAGGCACGACGACGGCTCAAAGATATGCGGACAAGAGGAGTTGATTGATCTAGAGATGAAGCGAGATGAAAGGTGGTCGACTGAATAATGGATAAGATGATGTGGATGACTGAGGAGAAGGACGAGATGCCGCAAGTGGATACGTCGGAGAGGCATACCATTCCCCATAACATTTTTCATTGTCTAATATCATTCCAATCTAGAATTTACCCATACTTGAATTACGTTTTATTCAAGAATTTTTATTTATTTAGGATATTACTTTAACTTTAACTATTTTTCCATATATATTATTTAACTAATTTATATCTTGATATTTTGAACATTACTCTAAAAATTCTCTTATGCCCATGGGATATCAAATTTTCTTCTATTTCCCCTATAACTATAGTTTATTCTATATTATTTCAAAAATCACATTTTTAGTCTTCAATTCTTTTAAAATTACATTTTCACCCTTAATAAAAAAATTATATATTACTCCTAAACTTTTAAAATTTTTATATTTACCCCTAAATTTTTAAAAATTCCATCTTTACCCCTATATTTTCAAAAATCACATCTTTATCTTACAAAATTCTCTATTTGAATACCAAAATTTCAAAAATCTCATTGTAGTTCTCAATATTTCATTTGAAAATATCTTCATCTAAATTTCACCATTATTACAAATTAGTTTTACAACTTTTAAAATTTTCATTTTAGCCCCCATTCTTTAAAAACGTCATAACTCGATTCTTAGTCCATCAAATTCATACTAAACACTTATAATCATAAGCTCATAACTCTTATGATGGATGGGTGATCTTAGCCAAGCATTTTTTCGCGATTTTGGGTTGTTTTTTAAAGTTGTAAGAATAGTAAAAATAAGGAAAATAGTTGAAAAACTTACGGGAATAAGGGAGGTATCCCTGCGTGCAAAGAAAGGTGGTTGAGCACCTTAGGAGCTTGCCTATGCCATTCAATGATCGTGGTATCACACTACATTATTGAAATAGAGTTAAAACAAGTCACACAAAAGTCTAAAACTAAACTGAGAGCGGAAAATAAGAGAAATTGAGAAATTAGTTTGAATTAGGATCTTAGGAATTGATTTGGACCAAATTGAGAAATTAGTTTGAATTATGTATTAATTATTTAAAATAAACCAATTAAAATTGGAAGAAAAGTCTTATTGAACTGAACAGTACTAATATGACTTTAATTTTTCGAGTAGACTTGAAAATGACAAAATAGTAATTTTAGATTTAAAATATAAGAAATAGTTTTGGAAAATTTTAAAAAATAAAATAAATTAAAAAATTAGTCAAATTGAGCTTGAATATGCTGAAAAACAACTTAGATTGTCGAAATTTGATCTAATTGAACTGTTCAACAAATTCAAATCGGGTAAATAGGAATTAAACCATGTGCACCGTGTAGAGAATATGATCTCATATTGGATAAAATAAAGAAGTATTATGGATTTATAAGATTTGAAAGGTTCCACTACTTACAAGTCATAACTTTTAAGTATACATGGGCCCGACCCCTTATCGATCTATAATACATTCTCATTACTTAAAGTGTTGTGGGTTTATAAGGTTGAAAATGTTACACTACTTAAAAGTAGACATGAGCTCGACCCCTTATGGGTCCACAATACCTTCTCACATGGTATCAGAGTCAGTGGGCTCGCACTCGTACATGACCCGAGATTAGCAACCTGGCTTGTGGTTTACCCCAAGTATGGAGGAAAAATACCCAACTCAAAGCCATTGTTGTTCCCCTATTCGAGACCGAAAGAATAATATCCAACTTGTAGATAATTGTTAAGGGCTGATTTAAATATTGCATATGGCAAGTGTATCCACATTGCACGTGAAGACAAATGTTGAGAATATGATCTCATATTGGATAAAATAGAGAAGTGTTGTCATAACCCAACCTTGTTTGGTCGGATCCCCGTAAGCAACCCGCCACTCTCCCGGTTTATTAATGGTTTTCCCCTTAATAAACCCTTAATAATACCCAGCTTGTAGATAGTTGTTGAGGGCGAATTTAAAAATTGCATGTGCCAAGTGTTGTCACGACCCGACCTTGTTTGGTCGGATCCCCATAAGCAACCCGCCACTCTTCCGATTTATTAAGGATTTTTCCCTTTTTTTTAACCCGAGAGGAGTAAGGCGTTCTTTAAACATATATCTTTCTTGGAATAACATAAATAAAAAACTGCATGAAATTTTAATTTTGCATACCTGTCTTGCAGGTGTGACTAACAGGAGGTTTTTGGGCAGGTTTCCCTTGATTACCTGAAAAGGAATATAAGGAGAGATGGTGAGTTCAACGACTTAGTGAATGAGTGTTTAAAGTTTGACTTTCAGAGAAAATATTTAAATTGGAGTGTACTAGACTCCTTATTTTCTTTTAAAATAATTAATCCTCAAAATCTTAGTTTTCATGGCCATTTCTCAATTCTTGATCATAACCAGTGTGTTTATCAACCAACACATGTCATTCATCATGAAGGGAATACACATTCATAGGACAGCACGTCTACTGCAACCACTTGTCGCGTCGGAGCGACTTTACCGGCCACCTAGATAGAAACACGTCTACCTCTACCCTAAGAATGAGTAGATGTATGCGACATCCGACCATCAATCCCGTAAAGAAAACTCCGTGTCCATATGAGAATAGAGACCTCATCCCGACCACACACCGGTCTCATGCACATGAAGCTACATCGAGCTTCTGTGACTGTTGGCACGACAATCTATCCTTATCTCCACCATGTCATCTAGTAGCCCCTAGGACGCATCACTACCCCTCTTGGGCATCTTGAAGGTCTCGTACCTTAGTGCATGCACAAAACAATAGTTTTTCACATAAACCATTTAATCTATGGTGCCACTAGTCTAATGGCCCCAATCCTCAACTTGACCTGTAGCTGTTTGTTTGGACTGGTCCGTCGACCTCTCATGTCGCACTGCCTCCAGTCCATCAAGTATGTCGGTCTTGTCTTGGTACCATGGCCAAACAAATCATTCATTTTAAATTTTCATGGTTTAAACTCATATTTTTTATGAGCTCCTGTTCGTGCCAACTGGACATGGGCCCACTGTATGAAATTTTTAAAATCGGGCATATTAGCCCCAAGTTCCAAAACCGATGCCTCCGACCTATATGAGCTATTCGAGCTCTCGTCAAGAAGGTCTCCCAAAAATTTTAAGCAGTGGCACACAGTCAGGGGAGAGTACTTCCGACAAAATAAATCTTTTATTTGTCTATCATACCAATCGGGTATGAGCATGTCTCCGCTTATAACCGATAAGCGGGTTTTCCACTTCCTTATAGGAAGTTTCATCATACCAACCGGGTATGATCTACTTACAACCGGTATTTAGTTTTTTCGCATAATTTCCACATTACTCCTCTCAGGTGTGATGGTTAAAATATCACTTAATAGTGGGTTTTTATTTCTGAGGTCCTTATCATCCCAACCGAGTATGATATTAAATTTCCACTCACCCGTTAATGCAGTGAATTACTCTCGACCGATTCTTTGTATTCACGCAAAGTTGTCCTTGCTGGTGTTCCCATTACTTCGTGTTCCTACACGATATGAACATCCTTGTTCATTATCTTTCAGCATAATAACCTTCATTCATTCCAAATGTACGAGAAAATCAAACTTTTCATTTATTTGCAATTAGGTCCTTAATATTATTTTTCTTTAACTTTAGGTCCCTAATGCCTATTTTCCCTCAAATTGAGTTCCAAAACTTCTAAAATTCACCTTGGGACCTCAATTTATTCAAAATCACATAAAATGGTTTAAGTTTCCCAAATTTCCAATTGGGTCCCCAATTTTTCCAAAATTACCATTTTGCCCCAACTTTACAAAATTGTAAGATTTGCCCAAAATTTCCAAAAATTGCCCAATTGGTCCTCCAACATCTTTATCATGCCCAATTGGCCCTCAATTTTATGAAATTGCACTTTAGTCCCTCAAAATTTTGAAATCCCCAATTTCAACCCTCCAACTTAGCCGAATTTGATTCCATCAAATTGACCGATCAAATGAGTTTAATTGTTGAAATTGAAGTTAAATTGGAGTTCCTACACCTTTATACAATTTAATTGCACATTTAATCGCATGATTTGATGCTAGAATGAGCTCAAATGCCTTATCGATCTACAATACCTTCTCTCACATCGTATTGAAATTACATAGAGTCAGTCGAGAGCGAATCCACTCAAGTGGAACCAATCAATCACCGCACACAATGTAGCAAGTTCAAATGAACAACTTGAACTTTAATCGAGTCACTCAACCATGTTAGGTTACATGGTCAATCCTCACACGCTACATGGTATTCTCTAAGGTAATCATAGAGTGAAGTCTTGTTAGAAAAACTTGTTAGAGGACACGACTAATCATTGTGTACCACATGAAAATTCACATGTGTAAGTCGCACACACGCACACAGTATTATTTTCCCAAAATTTCATTGTTGTTATAGCATATCAAATAAGAGGGAGGAGTAGGTCATGGCACATGCAAGGGAAGGTAGTTGAGGTCCTTAGGAGTTTGTTTGGATCGTTCAAAGGTAGTGAGGTCATCGAAGGAGGCAAAGGAAGACAAGGAAGGAAGTCGATTTTCTGTCCAAAAAATATAATATTACTTTGGGGGTTTTCAGAGATTTGGAGATCACCTTCTTGTTCGTCCAAGATCATCATATTGTAGAGTAGGTTGAGATGGTTCTATAGAGCCCAAGAACGTGTCATTTAGTGATTAGTAGAATAAGAATCACATATTTGAATCTCGATTGTTGGAAATCGAGCGTATAAACTAAACCCAAATTTCAAAGTCGATTCCGACCAAACACTAGGGATATAATCCAATTACTCTTATGGGAAGCTCTAGATGGAAGTTGCAAGTTTGCCCATATTTTTTTTCTTGAAAATGACTATAAATTGGGCATTCCAACAAGGTTTTTATGATAGGTGCAAGTCAGAGATAATACAATTCATTTTTCTAGTGGTCCGACTTTTAGAACTATTTATCACTCATCGATGGCGAGTTGATCGTAGGTATTTTTAGAAGAAATGTTGGGAAGAAAGTTGAAGTTTAACCATATATTTTGTGGATGAGAATAGGTTAAAATATCATATTTCATGAATTTGTTTCTTCGTAGTGCCTCTTCGAGAGCACTAACTCGCAACCACAACATCTTAAACTTAGTTCTGTCAAATGACGTGAAGATTACTCAATTACTTTTAATGGAAGCTTATGAATATAGTTGTCTTGTCACATCTTCGTGTTGTATATAATTTGGTTCAAAATTGGGTTATTTAGAGTGATTTTACCCACGCTGTGTTTTAATATGCAAATAGAGTAAATAACTAAATTAAATATTAAACGGAAAATAAAGAGTTGACAATAATTCGTTAACTCCGGTAGGCTAACATGATCTAACTCTATTTTTTTTTCAATTTTTTTTATTTTTAATTAGTTATTTATTATTTTATTATTTAAATTTTTTATTTATTTACGCATTTATTCTTAAATTACATTTTTTATTATTTTGGAATAATTTTGGTAATTAAATCATAATTTTGTTCATTGACCATGTGCATGCATACAATCATGGGCGGAAATTTTTGTTAATTTATTCACTAAAATTATATAAATCTTGAGTTTATATTTTAGTTGTAGACAAAATTTTTGTATATTTTCCATTATTTTATTTGAATTCATCTCTATAATTTTTGCATCTATTTTTATTGATGTACCAAAAGTTGAATACTTTTAACTAATTTTAAGCTGCACCATAGGTGAGTGCTTTTGCATCTAATTAGTGGATCACACTTCATTTTTCTTCCATCTCCTCGTAATATTATCTTCTTTCATTTTATTGTTGTAATATGGTTAAATTATCTATCACATATTATTTTATCTTATGTGAGTATTTGTTTTCGTATTTTATCTACTTCTTATGTCATCTTTTATTGCATGTGTCAATTTTTCGTCCAAGTTATCACATATATGCTTGTCTTATTATTTATCCTTCACCTAGTATCATTTGTCAACTATCCATTATATCCTTAATAAATGGATATTATAAGTTAACTCTAAATAATTAATAAGTTTAATTAAATTTATTTTAATAACAATTAAACTCATAAAAAAAATCTAGACTCCCCGACATGATTCCACATGAAAATTTGATATGTACCGTACTTAAATTCAATATTATTACATATAACTTTAATGGAACTTGTAGGAATAAATTCAAATTTTTTATAAATTTAATTATTTTTTTAAATAAATTTGATTAAAATTATGTATTATCTAAATTGAACTAATAACATCAATTAATATGTAGTTGTCAAATATCACACTAGATATAAATTAGTTAAAAATAAAAGAAAATCTCTAAAATAAATAAATTGTCAAAAGGTGGAGCAGGGTAGGGTTGGGTCCAACCAATAAGATGGAGACTCCACCCAACTTGTGTACGAGTCTTGAAAGGTGGGTTCGGACCCGCCATGTGGAATAACGAGTATAGATGTGGTCCGAGATAATTTTTTTTATCGTCCTTAGTTGGATAGACTATACTTATTGTACGACCATAAAATAAACATTATCAGTTAATAAAAATTTTATTAAATTCATATTTTTCTACGAGAAGCTTAAAAAATTATCATTGTAAACTTTTTATACGGACAATCTCTCACATGTTTTTTTGAATTCTAGAAAATTGAAACATTAATGAGCCAACCAAATATGGTCATAGGCTCGGTAACAAAAATACTTTATTCACATGAAATTATGCTCGATATTTAATTTAATAATTTTTTAAATAATTTAGTTTTTTCAATTTATAATTTCTTTAATAATATAAACAATTTGTCTTTTTAATTCAACATAAAATATTTATAGTAATATTTTAAAAGTATACACTATAAAAATAATTATGAATATTTTGTATTAACGTATAAAATTATAATTGATTAATACATATATAAGTGAAAGAACATTTTCTTATGAATCTATTTGAGCTATGATATAAGACAAAATTGTATAATGATATATTACATATTGAATTAGACGAACATATTAACTAATTTTTTTAGATAAACTAAAGATTTAGGGATTAAATATTATTATAAAATAATATTATTAATGGACTAAATCGTTGATTATTTTCATATTTAATGATTAAACGGCTAGTATACTCTTTTTTATTTTCTATTATAGGCATGAGAATATTTTTAACGCAATTTTATCCAAACAATTACATTTTTTATTAATTTTCTTTTGCGTATACATTTTTATTAATTAATATAATATTAATATTATAGAAATGTAAAAATAACACCAACTTACCCCTCCCCATTGTCCCCACTCTCTCTCTATCTTTGCTTAAAATATAGATTTATAAAATCAAAATATAATATTAATCTAAGTAGGATTCAGTAGAAATCCATTCTTTCCATGTTGGTGGCGTAATCTGGCCAAAAGAAATGTTGGTGGAGTAGTACTTCTAAGACATGAAAAGGGTAATCTCAGAGACCGGCTGACCCGCTCACGAACCATGTGGGCTGGTACGTACGAGGAAGCAGCAGAGAAGTTCGTGGGCCATCCGCCTCAAGTTTCAACCTCCGGTCTACCAACCACCCTTTTGTTCTAACCATGTGAAATTTATAAAAATATATATCCTCAATATTTTAAATTAGTACGAAAATATGTATACATTTTTTATTGATAGAAATTTTTTAAGATATTTTATTTTGTTATCCGTTTGTACAAATATTTTAATATTATTCATCATTAGTATAAAGTATATATATTAATTAATCGTCAAAATTATATTAGCATACTAAGTCATTTATTTGGGATTATATTAATCATGAGTTTTTTAATAATAAAAAATATTTGTCTAGCCACGTGAGCATAAATTAGATATACTATCTTTATTGAATTTTTTAAAGAATGACCCAAATAGGAGAAGATAGAGAAAAAGAAGAAGGGGGACACTGTCAAACAGTCGAGCCACCAGGGGAACTGGGCAGGAAGGGAGATTGTGGAACCATCATGAACCGCGTGACTCCACCAAATACCGAGTGCGGACTCCACCTAGTCTCCTCTTCTTCACGGAAGAAGAAATTTCTTACTCATTGGTCAAATACCGGCTTTCAAACTCAAATGCTGGTGTTGAACTCTTTACTATTAGAGAGTGGATGCTGAATCATGACTACTATTGGTGGGTCGGTTCATCTCAAACAAATTGATCTAATTCTTATCTAAAAAATAATAATACGTAAGATAAATAATATTTTGTGTCAATTATTTATTGGAGCTTGGCTGCTCATTTGGAATTGATTAATTATTGTGTATTTAAGCATAAATTTTATTGTGTATTTTAAATAAATGCAAGCTTTAATTTTTTTAATGAAATATAGTATGACTATGACATTCCATTTTTTTTTACCGTAACTGCATACCATATATTATATGTAGAAAAATAAGAGTATAAAGTGACATTACATTCACTTTATGGTTATAAAATAAATTTTGTGATAATAAAATTAAATTATTAAATATATTAAACATGCTTTTTCAGATAATTATAAGATTTATATTTGTTAATATAATAAAATTAATATTATATTGTATTAATTAGATATCAAATTACTTAATATTTATCATAATAATTTTTTGGTGTAACAAGTTCAATTTTTATAGAAAGAGACATATGGTCTAAAATGTGGCATACCTTAGAATATCTATCAATTAGTTCAATATTTAGTCTCCTATATAGGAGGAATTTTCCATCTTGCCAACTCAAGGTGAAGAGGTCAATGGCAAAGCAAAGGGCATAAAAGGTATTATACATCAAACATCATGGACGCGTGCGTGCACTTACTGTGTTCTAACTGCGATTTTCACGCGTTTTAATTCAAAGATGTTTGGTCATATAAAGATCAAAACAAAAGGTACCACAGATTAGAAACGAACCGCTAAAGTGTTTCTTAGACTTTGTCTACTCTCCCAATATGGTGCGCCAACACACGCGCCTTCTACTCGTAGGTCAACTTCCTAACTGGGTCCTGATGGCTTGAAATTTAAATTTTATATTTCATTAGTCTACTCCCCAATTTAGTATATGCAATATCGCGACACGTCTTTTCTTTTTTTTTTCCCTATAAAAGCTTGATTGATAAATGCCAATCACATCAGTATCATATCAATTTTTTAATAAAATACTTTGAATATAATTATCGATAAATTTTAAAATTAAAAATATCATTAGGTTATTATATTTTTTAATTATAATATGAGATATACTATAAGAATGATATAATAAAAATAGATGATTAAGGATATATGAAATTATATAGGATAAATTTAAATTATATATAACTGTATTATATACTTTTTAATTTTAAACAATAATTAGTGATAATTTTCACCTTTAATTCATCTATGTTCTTGATATTGTATCAAATTAGATCTATTATTAATCCATGGTCAATTATTTTTGGGCATATACATTTAGGATGGTCGAAATATGATCCGTGTGTATGGAAGGATGGTGACCTTTATTTAGGTCACTTGGGAAAATCATCAAATTAATTGAATTGGTTTTTGTTTTAAAAAAAATGGAGGGTCACAACAAGTTAAAATGACCACAAATAATTCACTTATTTAAACCATAAAGTCAGTTGTCAAATCCTCTAGGGCAAATCTTTATATAGTGGCTCCATTTATATATATAATTTACTTTATATTCATTTTTTTATGTACCACCCAATTTAAATAACTTTTATCTATAAATTGAGTTATTATTGAAATTTTTACTTATGATTGTAGTAAAAAAAATTGTATTTAAATTGAGTCAAATAAAATATGTGCACTTAAATTGAATTATCTCACCTAAATTAGCACCTTAATTTAAAATTTTAGTCATTTGAAAGAGTTATTATCTTAGTTCAACAAGTAGAAATCAAGAATATAATCATTATACAATAGACCAACAACAAAAAGAGTGATACCTTATAATTGTTTACAAGTAATAAGTCTATTAGGTCAATATTTGATGCTAATAACACATATCATATTATTTAACACATTACTCAAATATTTGAGTAATACCAAATTAAAATAAGGCCCAATAAAATTTCTAAATTTGTTAAGAGAATGCTAAGGTTGAATCAATATATTTTTAAATATAATAATATTAAAATATAAAATAAATATAAAAAATGCTAATGGAAAATGCTCATTCATAGTTTAAAAAAGAAATTAAAACCCTAATTTTTCTTTATATTGAAAGATGTAGGGCGTAAAAAAGCTTGATATATATAGGTTAACCATACATATTATTATTTGTAAGAAATTATTAAGAGATAATATTCTTTCTTTTTTCTTTCCGTATAAATTCATAAATTCTATTAACCATTTATTGATCCAATACCTTATATTTTTACTTTGTAATCAATACATTAAAATAATTTTTATTTTATATTAAAAACCAGGAAATTTTTATATGTCTCAATGGGTGAAATTTTATTTATTAATTATCTAATATATATTGTTTTTCTATGCAACTAAAATACAACATTTTTGCGTATACTATTTTTATTTTTATAGGTTATTTGATCATTCCAATGCAATAAGTTAATAAACTTTGAGGAAAAATATATGTGTTAGATAATTAAAAATAATTTAATTTAATTATATTATGTCATATGTAATATCATATTAAATTTTAAATTATATAATAAAAACTAGATTTATGGTGACTACTAAACAAAAATTTAAATATGTGTGATAATTAAAAAAAATTTGAACTAAATAGTGAATTATCTAAAAAAATATGGAATGAAATGGATGATTTATTGAAACATTCCAACATAATGATCTTTTTATCATTATATAAGTAGTAAAATCAAAACTCAAATATGATGGCATGCATTAGAAAAATACTTAAAATTGGTTTGTTATAAGTGTTTTTCTGTTTTATGTGAGAAAATAATTAAGAAAACTCATCAGAAGCATTAATAATTTGACTACTTCAATTCTGATCATGAATGCATTAACTGGCTAAATATTAACACAATGGTTTGTTGATCAATGAATTTTGATTATTTAACCCTAATTAAAATATGCAAGATACACTTTACATTTGTTAATATAACTTACGACTTGTCATATATTTTATTGAAATTCTGTAGGGCTACACTTAGTTGATCAATCTCGAGTATAATACTATTTATTTGGAGTTTTGTAGCTAGGAGTATGCCTTATTTTAGGGCACACACATTAGCTTTCAACAATATTCCTAATATTTGGTAACATATTAAGAATTGTAGCCAGTAGTATGCCTTATTTTAGGGGGCACACATTAGCTTTCAACAATATTCCTAATATTTGGTAACATATTATGAAAAGCATCTATGCACATTTTCTTCCATATAACCCAACATGTTAGAGTTATCCTACTCAAGTGCATATCCCTAGTATTCCTATTCAGTATAGGTCGCCTAATGTTGGCTTCTAACCAGTCGACGATGTTAGTAATTGTGAGAATAAGATCCCTTAGTAGGTATTATTATTCCGGTCTCAAATGAGTGGGAAAGTAGAGGAAGGTCTCATGCTTTCATTGGAGAGACTTGGAAAGGGAGAAGAATCAAAGATAAAAGGGAGAAGAATCAGATCATGAGTCAGGTTTCTAGTCTTGGGTCAGGTACAGGTGCGAGCCCACTGGCTCTAATACCATGTGAGAAGGTATTGTGGACCGATAAGGGGTCGAGCCCATGTCTACTTAAAAGTCATGACTTGTAAGTAGTTGAACCTTTCCAACCTTATAAACCCACAATACTTCTTTATTTTATCTAATGTGTGATCTTATTCTCAACAGTAATTGAATGTTCAACACGTAAATTACACACGTCATATCATACCACTCTAGTCTATGTGCATCTAAATAACATGTGTTCAATTAATTCTATATTAGCACATAAAGGGCATATAGTAGTATGTCAACATTGTTTCCTAAATAGATTTTTCTTAACAACCAAGCCATTAGAAAAAACACGCAATATGAAGTTTCATACTCTAGGTAGACAGTTTAGTTGCCATATAGTAGTTTAGATTATCCTAATAGGTGTGGTGGAAGGGTAAGGTAGTACATATCTTTTACTTCTCTTGGTTTATGTGATGGGTGATGTAAGGCTAATTTAAAAAACATCATATTTGTATTTTCCTTCGACAAAACTATCTTGTCTTCATAGTTTATTAAGGGCATAGGAATTGCTAGTATAACATTCTCTTCTTATGTTGTGATATTTTCCTTTATTAGGTTGAGTTCCTATCCATTTTGATTATGGTTGTATGAGGGAGCTGACTTTTAATACCAGAATTTTTCCCGACCCCGAACTCTAAACTCAAGAATCTGAACCGAGAGTCAAATGGAG
Organism: Trapa bicornis; assembly: GCA_030064425.1. NCBI lineage: Eukaryota > Viridiplantae > Streptophyta > Magnoliopsida > Myrtales > Lythraceae > Trapa > Trapa bicornis. The sequence goes on along the minus strand of CM057760.1, from coordinate 15,878,050 downwards.
ATTAAAGATAATACTCAGACTAAATCCCAACCTCGAATGGGACTAAAGAACTCTTGGATGAGGTGTGTGAATCAAGAAACAAAGATTGAGGGAAGATCAGTGCAAGAATTGGTCCGAATTGAAATCGGACTAGCTCAGACCAAGAACTTTGGTATTTTTTGAAGGGTCTTAAAAATTGAGAAATGGGGAATGTTTTGCCCTAATTTATAAGAAATTGATCAATAAATTTTTAGATAAATAAATTAGGATAAGAATCATTCAAATTTGGGGTAAATCGACTAAAATAAGGTTGAAATTGGCTAAATCGAACAGTTTAATTGTTGGAAACTGGTCCAACACATTGAAGACCAGTGTCTGGATGCAGGCATCTCGCCCACGCTCGGGCGGTGGAACGCACACGTGCATTGCACACACATCGTCTCCCCCACCCGATAGAGCAGACCTCGATCCACTAGCCAACTTGATTCATACTTCATCATTTTTCTACATTGACTGCAACACTAGAAAAAATCACTAAAACTATGTCATCCGATCGATTCTCATGCTATAAAAATTAATGTGAGATGACAAATCGACCTTCTTTTGATTCATATGCTTTAATCAAACTCTCATGGCTTCATATGATATAATTTTTCCATAAAATTTCATAGAGAGGTCCTCCGATGAGTTTTCGATATCGATCAATTTTGAAAATGAACTCTCCCTCCCCCAACCACCAAACAAAGTGCATTTTGTGTCCATGTACTCATGATGAATTGAACTTTCATTAGCATTGAAGACTTGCACCGAAAACCTCTCTACTAATGTTGTTAAGGTGGAACAGTAACCTTCCCTATTCTGCCCAACTAAGGCCGACATTTTTTGACCAGAAATTCACTATTGACGACCCTCCTCAAATCCCACAAAAAATCCTGCTACCTCTTCTCCACCCTAGCTAATGATCTACATAGGCCCCTCAACTAGAAGGTAAGCCTTGTGGACTCCTTCGGTAGAAACAACTCAAAAAATGATTTATTTTCTAATCCCCTTTGTAAATCATCAATTATAGGTAGCTTTGACCACCTTAGAGGGTGATTAATATACTCCCAAACTTGGGAGTAGGTCTAAATTCCATCATCATCGACCTCGACTGTGGTCGTTCACTCTCTGGAAAGGTATGCCCCTCTGAACTAACTCTGTACCTTTTCTGACAAGTGAGTTTGTGAGGACAATATTGGCACTGTTATGTCCATGACTGACTAGAACGGGACCATGGGGCATCGAACTTAGTGTGGTCAGAATAGGATGAGATGTTGAAGGAATTGGTAGGTTTAGATATGGAGAAAAGTTAGGGGCCAAAATGTAATATTTAAAAAGTTGAGGACCGATCAATAAATTATAGAAACTTTGGGGACAAAAAATGAAATGCCAGAAACCTTAGGGACCTAGAGGAAGAAAGATTTGAAAGTTTAGGTACCCAAATGAATAGTAAAAGAAGATTATGGACGAAATTATAAAATTTGAAAAGTATAGGAGCAAAATGGTAAATTAGATAAAGTTAGGACCAAAAATAGAATATTGGGAACTTAAGGGACCCAATGCTGATATTAGGAAACTTGGGGCCCAAAGTGATAATAAAGAGGTGTATAGGGACTAAAATGTAAATTATTATAAAGTTAAAGGACTAAATGATAATAAAGAAAAAAACTTGAGGAAATTTATGTGAGTAAGGAAATTAGGGGATTAAATAATAAATAAAAGAAACCTATGACTCAAATGGAGAAAAATGAAGACTTAGGTGTTGAAATGAAAGATAGGGGTGAAAATGAGTCTCGAAAAGATAAAGAGGGAGAGTGAGAGAGAGTCGCAACTTTATATTTGAAATATATAATGTATGGGCTAACCAAACAAATTTTAATATCATAGTTGCTAAGCCGCATTAGAAAACAAGTCCTCCTCCAACTTCGAAAACCCAATTGAGACAAACAAGTCTCGATCTCGAGGTGAGTGGGATTACAGACAGCGAGTCAGATTTTACCGTCCGCTGTTATTTATGTAAATAAACTAAGTTATATGAAATAAATTAGCATAAAATTGGTAGATAATTATTCATGTAGGCAATATAGAATAATGTCATGTGTTGCTTGATTTTAAGTAGAAATTGATATCATGTCAAGATATAGATTTAGAAGTGTTGTGTTATGCATGAATCTTGATGATAGTATAAGCTTGGGCATCTTACATGAATCATGAAACATCTTGAGAATAATACATGTGTGATATAATCATGACAAATGATATTACTTAGGAATGAGTAAGATTGGTATGCACCCATTTCATATAGATGTGAGAAGATGCTGTGATGACCTCGATAGGACACCCATGAGTGGTAGTGTCGTGAGCCGAGGTTAACTTGAAATGGGGAGGTAAGTTGGATGAGTTTCAATGATTACTAGGTCACCCACAAATACATGAGTGGTCCTTTGTGCCAAAATGTGAGGAGTTGGTGCACTACCATGACACATGTATACTGTGTTACAAGGCGAACGGTGAGGCGTTCTAGTAAACAAATACTTGGAGGTCATAATCTCTACACCCCGATAAGAATACTAACCTATGTGATAACTTGCATGTAATACTGCATTTTTGGAAACAAAAAATTTCAAATGAGAATTTAAACTAGAAAAGAAAAAGAATGACAATGTAAAATATTCATTGTAAAAATTGAAATGATAATTCAATTATTTTGTAGTTGAAGTGAATATATTTGATTTAGAATCAAGTAAATACGTTCCATTAGATCCTACTTAACCATTTGGTTAAGACTTAAGTAAGGTTAAGTAATACTAAGATGACTGATTAAATCATAAAATTATAGGCATAATGAAATAAATAAATGTAAATGTAAATATGCATATAAATTAAAAAGTAACACAAATATCCATATACAATTCACATACGAAATAAAATGGTAGTGGATTAACCCATTCAAACTTACAAGTCCAGCTAGATTTGAGAATCTAGGTTGAACCTATGTATATTTTTTTTATATACGATCCTTATAAAATAGGAGATTGAGCTAAAAGTTTTAAAAGAGTAGTGAGCTTACTAAATTTTTAAAAGATGAGTGGGTCATATTACAAAAAAAAAGAGGAACGACCTAAATTCCAACCTAAAACCAATAATATTAAAAGGGGAGAGGGGATGCGTAACTAAGCCTTTAGAATGCCCACATCTTGGGCCAAGCAAGCATGGGTAGTGCATTAACAGACATGTAAACAACATGAACCCTTAAATGGTTAGGAGTTGGCTATTGATAGAGACTCATATCATGGGTGTTAAGCAGGGGTCTTAGACTTCCGCATCCACGAAAACCTACATATTGAATTAACAAAATTTGTATGAGTTGACCAAGTTTCCTAAAATATTTTGATGAATTAAGATTATCACATTATAATAACTCTACATAAGTCTAACATGCTAATACAAGGCTTTAAATGAAAATTACCAAATCAATCAATTCAAATAAACCATATGCTAGGAGTTGATGTTTAAACCCCATAGGGTGCATGATCTAATGACATAAAGTTAAGTTGTCCTCACTTGTAATTGGATTCAACATGAATTGGTGCAATTCTTGATCTTAGGAGAAATCTTAGGACGAGAGCTATCTGCCCAGATCGAAAGCTCGGACCGCCACACCCCCAACGGTAAGCTTTCGAAGCTTTCTCTCTCTAAGTCTAATTTTTCGACGAAGCTTCGTTTGAGCTCAATTCGGATCCAAATGACGTGATTCAAAGCTCCATTGAATCGTATGGAAGTGTAGAAACTCAATTATACCTCTAACAATTAACCTTGATTGATCGGTCAATTTGATGAAATCAAATTTGACCAGTTTGAAAGGGAGAAATTGGGGATTTTGAAAAATTGAGGGACTAAAGTGCAATTTTCAAAAATTGAGGGCCAATCGTCCATGAAAAAGATGTTGGAGGACCAATTGGTCAATTTTTGGAATTATTGGGGTCAAATTGCCATTTTTGTAAAGTAGGGGCAAAATGGTAATTTTTAAAAAGTTTGGGGACCAAATTGAAAATTTGGGAAACTTGAACCCCTTAAGTGATTTTTAATAAATTGAGGTCCCAAAGTGAATTTTAGAAGTTTCAAGACTCAATTTGGGGAAATTTTTGCATTAGGGACCTAAAGTTGAGGAAAAAGAACTTTGGGGACCTAAATGTAAATAATTAAAAAGTTTGGGCATTTTGCTCATACTTGAGGAATTAGGGCTATTATGCCAAATGTTGATAAAAAAGGATGTCCAAATCATGTAGGAGCATGAAGGATCGGAAACGTCAGCAAGGATAAGCTCGCGTGGAGGCAAAAAGCCGATCAAGAGGAATACACTGCACTTAACGGGTGAGTGAAAATTTTCATATCATACCCGATTGGGATGATGAGTACCTCGAAATGAAAGATCACTACTAAGTGGAATTTTAACATCACACCTAGATGGGGTGATGTCAAAACTACGCGAAAAAACTATTTACAGGTTGTAAGTAGATCATACCTGGTTGGTATGATGAACTTCCTAAAAGGAAGTGGAAAATCCGTTTACCGATTGTAAGCGCAGATGTCATCACACCCGATTGGTGTAATTGACGAGTGAAAAGATATTTTTGTCAGAAGTGTTCTCCCCTAACTGTGTGCCATTCCTTAAAAATTTTGGGATTCCTTCTTGACGGAAGATCGAATAGCTCATATAGATCGAAGGCCTCGATTTTTGAAAATCTCGTATAGTGAGCCCAATGCCAGTTGGCACGACTAGGCTCATAAACAAACATGATGCTATGTCATGAAAACTTTAATGATTGATGTTATTTGGCCATTGTACCAAGACAGGACCGACATACTTGATGGATTGGCGGCAATGCGACAAGACAGGTCGACGGACTAGTCGAGACAAACATCTGCAGGTGGAGTTGAGGGTCGGGACCGTTGAACCAGTGGAACCAAAGATTAATGGCTTATATGGAAAAATTATTGTTTGTGCTTGCACTGAGGTTTGGGACCATCAAGACGTTCAAGAGTGGTAGTGATGTGTCATAGGGGCTACTAGACGACATGGTTGGGATAAGGGCAGTTTGTCGTGCCAGCAGTTAGGGAAGCTTGACATAGCTTCATGCGCATAAGACTGGAGTGGGGTTGGGATGTGATCTCCATCCTCATATGGACACGAAGTATTTTTGGGTCTATGGGTTGAACATCGAAGATGTTCACTCAAACTCTAGGTAGAAGTTAGGGACTTCTATTAGGGTGGATGGTAAATACGCTCCGATCCACAAGTGGGTGTAGTTGGCGTAACTGCATCTCGCGAATATGTGTGTACCCTTCCTGATGAAGGGTGTGCGTTTTTTGTGAAACACACCTAATATGGAAATTGGAAAAATGTTATGAAAATCTTGGAAAAGATTTGAGAATCCTTGGAAAAGAATTGGTAAACCTTGGGAAAATGTTTTGAAAACCAAAACTCGAGAAAATAATATTTTTAAAGAAAATAAGGAGTTTGGCACACTTCAATTCAAACTATTTTATAAGAAACTCATGCTTCAAACACCCATTCACCGAGTTGTCGAACTCACCCCCTTCCTTTACTCCTTTTCAAGTAACCGAGGGAAAAACCTACGTATAGACATTCCGCTAGCTAAACCTACAAGACATGTATGTAAGTTTAAATTATTCAGTTTTGATTAATATTATTTTAGGAAAGGTGCGGGTATAAAGGATGTCTTACTCCTCACGATTTAAAGAAGGGGAAAACCCTTAATAAATTCTTGAGAGTGGCAGGTTGCTCACGGGGATCCGACCAAACCGGGTTGGGGCGTGACACAATATGTATCTATAATGTCTAATAATTGTATAATGTTTGATATCTTAGCCTCTATAAAATAAAGCATCATCTATAAAAACAAATGTATGTAATGATCGAACAAGCTTTTATAATGGCTAGTACTCGAATTATTTTACTAGAGAAAGTCTCATTTAATTTCATGAAAAGAGTTTCAGCTATTAATATGAATAGGTAGGGAGATAGTGGATCTCTTTATCTTAACCCTTGTTCCGACATAAAAGCTTATGTCCTATCACCATTCATCCAGATCCTATACTGCACAGAGGTAACACACATCATAATCCAATACACAAATTTTGATTGAAATTCCATTTTTAGGACAGTTTTTAGAAAGGCCATTCAAGTTTATCATACGCCTTCAATATGTCAATATTAATTACAAACCACTCTTTGTTTCCTCCCTTTTGTTTCTAAGAAGATGAAAAGACTCACGCTCCACCATAATATTATCATGAATGTTCCTATCCAGTATAAGGGAACTTTGTTGGAAGGAGACTATGTCATTCATAAGAGGCTTTAACCTATTTACTAAGATTTTTCATATGATCTAATAACTAAAGTTACATAAGGATATATGACGATATTAGGCCACATTTTCATGTGTTGTAACTTTGGGGATTAGCAATATATCCGTTTCTTTTAGGCATACTAAGTTGGAACACGTGAAAAATAAATTAAGGATAGTTGAAATTATGTCCAGACTAATAATTTCCCAATAACCTTAATAAAATATCCCATTAAAACCATATGGGCATAGCACCCTTATGGCCACTAGGCCATATACTGTTTGCTCGACTTCATCCCATGTAACCATTTTGGATAGTGGCATATTCATCTCTGGCGTGACATTGTGTTTAACTACACTTAGGACTTCTGCTTCATGATTGATACTATCAGCCATAAAGAGTTTTTGGATGTAGTTATTGAAACACTATTTTATTTCTTCCTCTTGATCCACCTACTAATTAGTCTCACCTTTAATCAATGTGATTCGGTTATAGGATCGAGGTGATTGGTTGTTTGATGAAAGAATTTGGTGTTCATGTCCCCTCTCCTAACTATACAGTGAGTGCCCTTTATTTTTAAAATAGATCTTCCTCTTGCTATGCTTTGTTCAACCTACCGAGGAGATTCCTTCTTTCTACCATCGCTCAAGGTATGAATGGGTTAAGTTGGGTGAGTATCTTCTCAAGGTGATTAATTTATGCCATGGCATTCGTTGAATTACTTTATTGCCATCTATGAAATGTTTGTTCAATGCATGTTAATTATTTTTTGAGTGTTTCCATGCTAGTTGTTTGTATGGTGCCCTATATTTGTGTGATATCTTATTTGAAATCCATGTTGAGGATTTATTGGCTTTTAAATCTGAAACTTTTTTGCTTTCTACTAGGGAGCTTTGATGTGTCTATAACTAGGGTGTCATGATTTGATCCATGCCAAGGATCACGCTCCACCATAGTGAAGGGTAAAAATTTCCACCAAAGAGATGAACATCATACTTTATTCGCTCTTTCCCATGTATATGGATATTCTCATTTTTTCATGTATATAGGACTCCCTTAAATCCGTGATCCTGGAGTTGGATGTCTGATAGGAAGTTTAGGAAGTTTGTAATGCTTGTAGCATCCCTTAAGCCCCCTCTCAACTTCTCATAGTGTCCATATATGGTATTAAAGTTCCTACCATTAGTTAGAGTTTTAGAGCATGTCTGGTTTCTACTTAATGATGTACCATTGTTTTAGATTCTTCCAAAAATCATAAGTATTGTATATCCATGTGATTTGGGTTCACACACTAGTTATTGGAAATCAAATCTATGTATCAATTATGAAAGAGTGGCTAGTCATGACTTGGATCTCTAGCATATTCCATCAAAGAGTAAGCCTCCCAATGCCTTCTAGTATACAATTATGCCTATGTGAGTATTTTAGCAGGTTCCTGACTCGGTTAGTTGTTATCAATCAAATTATTCCTAATGAGGTCCTAGATAGTTTGAATTGTCAGGTCGTACCCAAGACCTTGACAATTCCAAAATAAAAACTCATGGATTCCTTGTGTCCATCTTAAGCTATCAAGCACTGCCATTTCTTTGTAACACTTGAGAATCTATAATTTCTATCATAGATAGCAATTCTAGCTCATCAACATTAATATACTCATGCTTTGGATATTTTCGGGATTGAGACATCCTCTATTTATTTTTTCTGATTTGCTTGGACGATGTTCCCACTTATAGTATGATGGCTGGAAGAGTAAAGAATCACGATCGATCCAATAGTACTCGTCGTCTATAAACTCCCTCACCCGTGTATCAGAACATGTTTGTTCCTATGTGTTTCCAAGTATCTCTAGTCGAGAAATTTGCTCGTATCCCTTGTATTAAATGGTAATTTTAATATCGTCCTATAACTTCCCAAAAGTTATGGTTTTCCCCTTGGGCACAATTTACTTGACTCATGCGTTGATGAATCCACTTTAACTAAACCCCTTATATGGTTTCATTTCACCTATCGAAGGTATATCCATATTTGGTTATGTTAGTCAAAATGCCTAAATTCTCCAATATTCTCACTTGGATACTTCAATTTTCCAAAGTTGCATTTAAGTCCATAGGAATGGTAAAATTACAATTTTGCCCTTACTCATTCGAACTCCCTTATTTTGGACCCTAGACTTTTCAAGTCTCTCATTTGGGTCTTCAAATTTCCTTTACACTTATTTGGTTCTCTAAGTTGATAAAGATTACTTTTGGATCCCTAAAATTCATGACTTTACACTTGGGTCCCTAAATTGGGCAAAATTACCATTCTGCCCCTCACTTGTAAAAATCCCATTTTTGCATCCTTTACTTTCAAAATTTCCACTTTTGCCCTTCATGGATGAAAATAAACTATTTTAACCTACAATGGACATAAATATCTATTTCGACCCTTTTTGAGCAAAATTACACTTTACCCCTAATTTAGTAGAAATTAGGGTTTGACCCACAAACTTACGAAAATAACTTTAAACTTCACTGTTTGTTCCAAAATTACTTCCTAGCCCCTTAGGCTACCCTTGGGAGACTATTTCTATAAGTTTTCCCTTTTTTCCAATTGGTCCCCATACTTTTTTAAATATGAACTTTAGTCCCCGAACTTTAAAAAGATCAACTAAACCATATCACATTTTCACTAATACCTCCCAAATACCTTCATTATACTCTTAATGTCTTATCGGTGGAGTGGGGGTCTCACCCTAGGCGAATTTGGCTGAAATCATCTAAGTACCAAAATTGTCTAAAATAGAGATACCTAGAGAGTTGTAAAAAATTCTCAGAGGAGGTGGTTGGAGCTAAAGCGTTTTGTGGTGATGGCTAGCTAAGTGGTCACAAGAGTTGGGAGAATTTGGTCTTCAACTAGCCACAATCGAGTGGAAACAGAGAGATCCACCGGTGGAAATTGGCTCGTCACAATTGATTTTACCCTTGTCGGAGGTCGGACCATGCTATGGAGAGGTAGAGGGGAGGCATGCAGTCACATTGACACTGCAAGGCCATCGGTTGCAGGCATATTTTCTGTCCTGGATCTGGGTCGGCTAAGACAACCCTTGTGCGGTATTTTCTAGCCACCAATAGGCCGGGACCCAACCATAGAACTCAATAGGAGTCCCTTAGAGGCATTTTGACATCAAAATCAATTAATTTGGTGGTTGAGTGGGGGATAATTTTGAGTGGGAACAATGAGGTGTTGGGAGAGTTTCAAATATTGAGCTTTTGAATTTCTCTAATCAAATTCGATCTCATGGAGTGGTAGAAATGTAATTAACTTCACCTGCATGCCACTCAAGGAGTTATCATTGCATTGTTAGGTTTAATTGCATGCAATTTGATGAAAAATGGGTTAATTAGGTGTGTTTCCATAATATATCATCTACAAAAACCATGCGGATGTCGGTAGTGGGGTGAATTTGTGTGTATGTCCACAAGTTGGGTCGGATGGGACAAAGTTGGGTTGAATACGACCCGACTTGGTTCCACATCATTATCAAACTTACCAAAATTTCCAAAATAACATTTTTGCCCTCTTCAGGTCCCTTCGGTAACTTAACCTAAAATCTCGACCCTCGGTTCGTCAAAAATTGACTTTTCCCCAAATCTAGATTTCTTGCTCGTAAAACATATCTCTAACTTGATTGGAACTCCATTCTTGACTTGGGCTCTCATTCTCGTTTCCAACCTCTATTTCCCGATCTAGTTCGACTCTCAGTCTCATTTTAGGGTTCTCAGTTCTTGTTGGAATTCATAGTTTAGGATTCCATTTCTGGTTCGATCTCTGTTTCCCGTCCAAGCGACATAAATTCCTTTTTAAAAAATCCTTGTGTTACAATTACTACCTCACTGATGATTTGGCATATTGGATTTTTTTTTGTAACACCATGTCCTAAGAACCCATATTAGACCAGAAATTTAAATCGGAAAGGATTATGAATCAAATATGGAATTGGTTCATGGTGAAATTATAAATAACAATCCATTTATTTTTGGAACAAAAAATTCTTGATTTAGAAATCAAGTTATAGATTCAATCGGGAATTAAATATTAAAATTGATTTAAATTGGATTAAGTCGAATGAGGCCTAATTCATTTGGGTGAATCCAAAAAGATCGAATTTGTTCTAAATTGTTCGAGTGAACCAAAAATAGGAAATTTTGTCATTGATGATGCAAAAAATAAAATAAAAAATGGTTCGATCCGACTTGGGTCAACTGTGAAGTCCATTAGGATAAGACCCAACTAAACATGTAGGGTATGATCAAACAATTGACCTAAACTTTTTCCTCTAATTAAAGATTTGGGGTGGTGAATATGATGTTACGAGTTATATTTGTGGGAATTTTGGAAATGAGCATATGAGATTTGGTGAAGGTAGGGCATCTAACCCACCTCTCCCTAGATGGAATATGCAATCAATACATTCCATTTAGAGAGAAAAATTAATCATTAGTTTCAAAATGAAGAATGCTAATAAACCGCAAGCATTTCTGTCCAATAAACTGACCAAATTACTTTCAACAATCAAATATAGGAAAATTCAATTACTTTTCTCAAATTTTCATGGGATAATTGAGTGTTTATATTCTCAATTAATAAGAAAATTGAAAGTTATCAAAAGGAATGAGAAGTACCTGAAACCCAAGCAATTGTTTCAAAAATATTGTCATAGAATATTTCCTTGAAGAACAAAGCGAGATGCCTCACTGGTAGACTTCAACTACTGAAAGAACCCGGGGAGAAAATCCTTGTGGAAGTTGAGCAAAACTATTGTCCAAGCTGCTTTCCTAAGAAAGATTAATTTTCCTTCAAGGATGAATTCCTCATGATAGGAAAATCCTAAGCAAATTATCCATGAATCAAGTGTTTTCTCCAAAACCAAATGTCTCTTGTGTTTGAAGAGAGAAGAGATTCAGTGAAATGTTCTACACCTCCTTTTCTTCTAGGACCCACCTGCCTCAATCATTCCCAAATAATTATATTATGCTTGTCATGCCCTAACCTGGTTTGGTTGGAACACCGCCATCAACCTGCCACTCCTTCTGGTATAAAATAACAGCCATTGTGGTACTAGGAGGAGTGAGGCATAACCTAAAAACAATTACAAAATAATTTATGGAAATATGTTTTTCCATAAAACATATCGGAACATGATTATTGCATAAGGTTTACCAAGGGATAAACTCTTCACCCACATTCCTATTCATATTTTCTTAAAAGGGTTTAAGGGAGAGGGTGAGTTCTATGACTCAGTGAGTAGGGCATCAAGACTTCATAATTTAGTATACACTTTAGATAGATTTCATTTCTTGAAAATGGTGTGCTAAGCAAGTCACCACTTGTCATAAAGCTCTTCACTCGTTTAATCAACTTAGATTAGGCACCTTCCTATTTAGAGGGATTTAATTTAATAAACCTACTAGAGTTTGTTTTAAATAAACATACAAATGCCCTTTATCCATAAAGAGATCAAGCACTCACGGAACAGACCCTCAGAGGATAACAACCTCAATTTGTTCACTAGTCGCCCGAAGCAACTTTACCGTGCACCTTGGTGAGAGCCCACAACCTCCACCACATTGTTTATGTGAGGACCATTTTCCATCCCACAGTCTTATCGATACTTTGATCCCCAAATTTGTAGGGGGTGAGACCTCACTCTTCTATCTCCTCGGTCTCAATCTGTATAAAGTTCCCAAAGCTTCAAGACATATTGGAATAATGTTTCTGCCCTTGTAACACTCTTGCTGACTAGTAGCCCTTGGAACCAATACTACCTAATACCGGACGTCTCTTTGGTTCCGTATGATTGCAATCACATACAAATATATTTTGATTTAAGAATCTTTATGATACTAGCCCAACATGATGTGACCTAGCTTCAAAATAGTAGCTTCAACAAGCATTATACAATTGTGGTAATTATTGATAGGCTCTTAAATCAAACTTATTTACGGGACTGAATTCATTTCCATTGGCCTTGTTTTCACTTGTACTAGTTTTCAAAATAAGGCCTTAGGCCCACTTCACTTTCAGTAACTGTGGCCATGAGCCCACTCGCATAACACTAGATCTAGCCTACCATTGACGATCATGGGCCTCACCCATATCCTACATTAATAGTCGTACTGGACCATAACCCTTTAGGTGTATCTATACATTCATGGGTAGTCCTAATATCATACTTCATGCAATCACTAAAAATATAATCACAAATAGTATAAGCATTTTCATACAGTCAGGGGATTATATTTATGGAAAATCAGATTTTCTAAATGAAGCATGATATTTAAATACTTGTAATCAGTCTTGATATAAAAAATTCCACTTACCCGATATTCGTGACTTGTTCATCTTCGACGATATTCCAAAAATTCGAATGGGATTCTCATTATAGGTTTGTACCTTCCCTTCGCACCTACATAATCATGAATAACCAATCCATCGATTATCCGACATTCATCATTAGGTCCCTATGTTTTCTTAACAAATAAGCTCCAACTATTTGCCACAATTTCCTCACTTTGTTTCATTTGACATTTTATACTAAAATAATTTTTTTTATCTAAGATAAAATTTACTTAAAAATTATAGTATATCATTTTAATTACTTTTAATTGGAAATAAATTTTCCAAAAATCATTTTACTTGTAATTGGGTTCCAATTTCTTTTAAATCCTCAACTGATCCTCAATTTATGTCATTTTGTATAAAAATCACCAAATTTCTACAAACACCTAAATCGCCCAATTTTCCAAAATATTACTCTTTGACCCTCAAAATTTTATTTCATCAAATTGACTGCATAAACTTGATTAATTGCTTCTTATCATGTTGCTAATCATCTTTCTACCTCTCCACAATCATTTCATGCTTTGAAGTAATCCATTTGGCCTAGAATTAGGCTTAAACAGAGCTTTGCTTAAAAATATTCTTAGAGAGAGAACTTCAAATTCTTATTGGTAGGCATACTATTGTCAGAACTCTTGATTTGGGGAGTTAGTGCTTGTCGAGAGGATCCTTCTAGGATCAATAATTGTCTCAATTGATGCCCTGAATAAGGAGAATTCAATTAGTAACTTTTGAAAAGTTTCTCTCACTAAAATTCCTTATTCCGACGAAGGTGACAATAATTTCTTATATTAACAGCTCAAAAAGGACTAGGCTCAGTCGTGGAGAGTTGTGGAAGGGTCAGCCTAGTTTGAGGAGGTCCAAGGTGGTTGGATTTCAGCTTAAGGCATTTTGCTATTTCACAACTATCGGAGTGACTATACTATGTGACCTCACCATCACTTCTCTGGTGATCCTCAAGTCGAAATGAGTATGCAGTAAGGTAGGGGGACTTCTTATGGGTTCTAGGGAACCCGAATTTGTCTTCGGAGGTGGAGGAAAGTGCCTAAGTGGGACTCTAGTGCACGCTTGGCTGAAAAGAGCAACTCTTCTTTTTTTTTTTTCAATTGTTTGAGAGATGAGGAGGATGAATGGGGAGAAGCTCTTTATATAGGGAGCTCGGAGACCTTGGCTCTACCGGTTTCCAAATTGGTCGAGCCTATCTTCTCTAAAATTGCCATTGTCGGAGCGGATATTTTCTCGCTAATAATGAAAAATGGAATTATTCCATTTTTCATCCATGGATAGTACTATCATCTCAAGGTTGAAGATGACACTATTCATGTACATGTGAGCTTAACATGTGTGAGTTGCCATATGGCACACTATGATTGGCTGTCTTTACTGACACGACTTGTAAACCCCATCCTTGGACAATAAGAAAATCGAGGAAAGAATCAGTCATTTTCAAAGAGAAAACCGAGTCAGTTTATAAACCAAAACCAATAGAAAAAAGGGCAAACCGGGAAATTTATAGATTTCGAGTGACCTGAAGAGTCACAAAAGTCATGAGAAATGACTTTAGGGTGAATTGGAGGTGAAAACCAAATCGGTTCAGGTGAACCAGACCTGAACTGGATTGAACCAATTTCTAAATTCAGTTTTCTAGGTGGCTTAAAATATTCAAATTTGTGAATTGAGGCCACCATTTGATAGATAATAAAATTATATGAATTTACAAATTTTTAATTTTGAAAAACTCGGTCGAATTGAGCTTGAACCGACTAGTTCAATCTTTGAACCTAGTTCGGACCAGCTCGGTTCGTAGTAGTGTCGTCTTCTTCTTCAGATGACAACACTGTTCACTCGCCGGAAAATTGAGCAGCACTGGTGAAGAAGAAAAGTCTCCGGCCAGAGAGTTTTGGGCAATCAATGACCACCATTAATGCCCCAATCGAATGACCAAGAAGTCCTCGAGCTTCCTATATAAAGAGCCCCTCCTCATTCATCCTCCTCACACCTAAAAACTCCACTCTCTCCCTATTGCTCCATTTTCCAGTGAAGTTCGAACCATTGCTCTAAATTAGGCATTTTTTTGAGCCAAAGAAGGCGTGGTCTAGTTCTTTTGATTTGGGTGAGAAGTCAGCTATACCACGGTAGTCTCCATTTGCTCCGAGGGTCGCCGGAGAAACGCCTGCGTGATAGAATAGTGAAGCAGCTCCGGCGGACTGAAGCTGCCCGATTTCGGCCGATCTGAAAATGGCCAAATCGAGCCCTTCTCAGGCCAAACCAAGCCATCCCAACACTTCCATAGTCGTCATACAACTGAATTAGAGTGGAAAGGTAAGCCAATTTGGCTTCACTCTAAAATTTCTGATTAGTGTTAGAGAGAGAATAGACAAAACTTCATTGATGAAATTCTCCATCAATTTGACATAAATTGATGTGATTATTAATTCTAGGAGAAACCATAGGACAAGAACTATCTTTCCAGATTGAAAGCTCGGACCGCCACGCCTCCGATAGTAAGCTTTCGAAGCTTTCTCTCTCTATGTCTAGTTTTCTGGCGAAGCCCCATTTGAGCTCATTCCGACGTCAAATTATGCGATTCGAAGTGCAATTGAATTGTATGGATGTGTAGGAACTCAAATACATCTTCAATTTCAACAATTAACATCGATTGATTGGTCAATTTGATTAAATCAAATCTAGTGTGGTTGAAAGGTTGAAATTGGGGGAAAATTGGGCAAAATTTGAGGATTTTGAAAATTTGAGGGACTAAGTGCAATTTTCCAAAATTGAGGGCCAATTGGCCATGGAAAAGATGTTGGAGGACCAACTGATGAATTTTTTGAATTTTTGGTGTGAAATTTACCATTTTTGTAAATTAGGGTCAAGATGGTAATTTTGGAAAAGTTGGGGACCAAATTGGGAATTTGGGAAAATTGAACCCATTTTCGTAATTTTGAATAAATTGAGGTCCTAAAGTAAAATTTCGAAGTTTCGGGACTCAAATAGATGAAAATTGGCATTTAGGGACCTAAAGTTAAAGTAAAAGAATTTTAGGGACCTAATTGCAAATAATTAAAAAGTTCATGCATTTTATCCATTTGTGATGAATGAAGGCTACTAGGCCAAAGGATAATGAAAAAGGATGTTCATATCATGTAGGAACACAAAGTATCAGGAATCCTAGCCAAGACAAGCTCGTCTGAAGGCCAAAAGTCAGTTAAGAGGATTTCATAGCATTAATGGGTGTGTGGAAATTTTTACATCATACCTCGTTGGGATGATGAGCACATTGATAATGAAAACCCATTACTAAGTAAAATTTTAAACATCACACCTGGATGGAGCGACGTGGAAATTACGCGGAAAAAACTACTTACTAGTTGTAAGTAGATCATACCCGGTTGGTATGATGAACTACTTGGAAGGATGTACAAAACCCGCTTATCGGTTATGAGCGGAGATGTTCTCACACCCGGTTGGTGTGATGGACAGGTGAAAAGATTATTTTGTTGGAAGTGCTCTCCCCTGACTGTGTGCCATTGGTTAAACTTTTTGGGAGACCTTCTTGATGGGAGTTCGAATAGCTTAGATAGGCTAGAGGCTTCGATTTTCGAACTTGGGGGCTAAAATTCCCAATCTTGAAAATCTAGTACAGTGGGCACAATGCCAGTTGGCACAAGTAGGAGCTCTTAAACAAACATGAGTTTAAGCCATGAAAAAATTTAATGAATGAGGTGTTTGCCCATGGTACCAAGATAGGACCGACACACTCAATGGATTGAAGGCAGTGCGACAAGACAGGTCGACATACCAGTCGATACAAATATCTGCAGGTCAAGTTGAGGGTCGAGACCATCATGACGCCAAAGATTAAATGGCTTATGAGGAAAATTATTATTTTATGCATCCACTGAGGTTCGAGACCATCTAGACACCCAAGAGGGGCTATTAGATGACATGGTGGAGATAAGGGCAGTTTGTCGTGCTAGCAGTAAGGGAAGCTCGACATAGCTTCATGTGCACGAGACCGGGATGGGGTCGGGATGACGTCTCTATCTTCATACGGACATGAAGTTTCTTTTCGGGAATGAGGGTCAGATGTCACGTACATCCATTCATTCTCAAGGTAGAAGTGGACGGGCTTCTATCTAGGTGGCTGGTAAAGTCACTCTGATGCCACAAGTGGGTGTAATGGATAGAGTGCCCTACGAATGGGTGACCCCTTCATGATGTAGGGTGTGTGTTGATTGTTAAACACATCGACTGTGGTAAATGAGAAATATTGATTTTGAAAACCAAGAAATTGAGGAAATGATTTTAAGAAAATAAGGAGTATAGTACACTCCAATTCAAACTATTTTTCTGAAAGTCAAGTTTTTAACACCCATTCACTGAGTCGAACTCACCCCCTCCCTTATACCCCTTTTCAGGAACTAAAGGAAAAGCCTACCTAAAGATCTCCAGTTAGCTACACTTGCAAGATAGGTATGAAATTTTAAAATTTTATGTAGTTTTGATTGATGTTATTCTAGGAAAGGTACATGTTTAAAGAACATCTTACTCCTCATGGTTTAAAGAAGGGGAAAACCCTTAATAAGTTGGGAGAGTGGTGGGTTGATCACAAGGATCCTACCAAACTGGGTCGAGGCATGACACGACTTCCTACTCAGCATCTGAGTCGTCCGTTGACTAGTTGACCTGCCACGTGGTGACCTCCCATTGGTCACTCGTTCCAACATGGCTAGTGACCATATTTGACTATCTACTGACCGTTACATGTGGCATCCTCTAATTGGCAAATTAAAATAAGTAAGTTTTCCCTCCTGACACACTATGCCATAGCCACATGTCAGCCTCTGATTGGATGTAGCCATCTAACATGGACATGTCACGTGTTGACCTCACATTGGTCGACCGTTTCTCTGACATCCTAGTTGGCTACTAACGTGACACCTTTGCCTCATGTTAGCTTCTCATTGGCCAGCCCTGCTGACCAAACTTATCCTCAGTTGACCGTTGAATGAGGACATGTGTCGCTCTTCCATTGGTCGATCATCAGTGACACGTGTCACACTCTGATTGGTCAGCATTTCCGAGCAGTTAACTAGACACGCTTCGCCATGCATCGTGTGCTGACTGGGTGCTGACCTTGCAGGCGGTCCGTTGACCGGCTAGATCATTGTCCAGTTTAGTCAAACCGAGTTCGGTGACCTGTAATCGAAAATATATCGGTTCAGGCCAGATCCGACCGATTTTCTAAAATCTAAAAATTTTTAAATTCAATTAAATTCATTTTCTATACAATAGTGACTTCAATTTCCCAAATTGATGTTTTTAAGTCACCTAGAAAAATGAATCTTTGAATCAGTTCTTCACGGTTCAATTAGGTTTAGGTCTAGTTTGAACAAATTACACACCATAGCATAGATTTTCATCCAAATTGCATCTCATCAACTCCAGGTCTTCATTAAACTCCTCATATTTACCCTAGGAATTTTCTCTATCCCCTCTTTCTTTGGGGTTTACTTAAAGATTTTGAAATTTATGATATTTGTCCTATGATCTTTTCATATCTTCCTTATCTCCTAATCACTTTGTCATCCTACCTTTCGACTTGATCGGTGTTCTCATATTTGTGTAATTCACGTACTTAAATCCATCTGAGTCGCATCCCATTTACTTGTACCATCATCCTAATGACGGGATCCTTAAGAAATGCATAGTATTCTTTCCCTTCTATTTTTTCACTCACTTGATGTGAGTAAGATTTTTTTTCTATTGATCTTAATGCCTTATCACTCTTAAAGCTTTGGTTATTCACTAGAATAATCCATTTTAAAACTTTATCCTTCCTTCAGGAAACCAAATTTACAACTTTATCCATTTTTGGCTTCCTAGATTAGAGGCATCTTTTCTTCCTTATAAATCATGTCTACCCAAGCCTTCCATTTAACATTATTATGCCTCAGTAAATGACTCTTCCTTCCATGAGTCATACTGTAAGCCCCGCCCTTTGGAGTTAAGGAAAATCAGGGAAATAACCGATCAACCCGAGTGAGAAAACTAAACTAGTTCACGAACCCCAACCATTTAAAAATAGGCAAATTGGAAATTTGCAATTCCTGAGTGACCCAAATAGTCATAAAAACCATGAAAAGGGATTTTAGAACAATTTGGGAAACAAAACCAGACCGATTTAGGTGAACCAGATCCAAACCAGATTGAACCGATTTGTATCACAATTAAACCGGTTGCTAAATTCATTTTTCTAGGTGGCTTAGAAAATTCAAATTGGAGAATTGTGGCCACCATTGGATAGATAATGAATTTAGAAAATTTTAATTTTAAAAAACTCGGTCAAATCGAGCCTAAACCGGCCGGTTTAGGCGTTGAACCCGATTCAGACTAGTTCAAACTGGTCCGGATCGGTTTGGAACAGTGTCGTCTTCTTCCTTTAGATGATGGCACCGTTTACTCCCTGGAAAATTGAACAACGCCAATGATAAGGAAACATTTCCATTCAGGATGTTTCAGGCCATCAATGACTGTTATTAAAGTGCCAAACGGATGGCCAGAGAGTCCCCAAGCTTCCTATAGAAAGAGCTCCTCTCCATTCATCTTTCACACACCTTAAAACTTCACTTTCCCTCAACTACTCAATTTTCTGACAAATCTCGAACCAGAGCTCCGACATAGGGGTTTTTCTAAACCAAAGAAGGTGTGGTCGGGTTCCTTAGACACAAGGAGAAGTTAGCTACCCGACGGTAGTCTCCAATTGCTCCGAAGATTGTCGGATAAGCTCCGGCATGATCGAACATTGAAGCAGCTTTGGTGAACCGAAGCTGCCCTGTTTCTGTCGAGCCGAAATCGGCTGATTCGAGCCCTCCTAAGGCCAAACAAAGCTCTCCCAACACTTCCCCAGTCCTCATACGACTGAATTAGAGTAGAAATGTAAGCCAATTTGACTCACCTCTGTAAATTCTGATCGGTGTTATAGAGAGAACCGGTGAAAGTTTACTGATCGAATTCTCCCTCAATTCAACATGAATTGAGGTGATTCATGATTCTAGGAGAAACCTCAGGATGAGAGCTATCTACCCAAATTGAAAGCTCAGACTATCGCACCTTCGATGGTAAGCTTTCGAAACTTTCTCTCTCTAAGTCCAACTTTCTGGCGAAGCTCCGTTTGAGCTCGTTCCGACGTCAATTCATGTGATTAAAAGTTCAATTGAATCATATGGATGTGTAGAAACTCAATTTTACCTTCTATTTGAACAATGAACCTCGATTGATCTGTCAATTTGATGAAATCAAATCTGACCAGGTTGAAAAGGAGAAATTGGGGGAAAACTTTTGGAAAAAATTGGGTATTTCAAAAATTCGAGGGACTATAGTGCAATTTCCCAAAATTGAGAGCCAATTGGCCATGGAAAAGATGTTGGAGGACCAATTGGTCAATTTTTTGAATTTTTAGGGGGTCAAATTGCCATTTTTGTAAAGTTGGGGCAAAATGATAATTTTTGAAAAGTTAGTGACTAAATTGGAAATTTTTTTGAAACATGAACCCTTTTTGGGATTTTGGATAAATTGAGGACCCACAATGAATTTTTGAATGTTTTGGGACTCAATTTTGGGAAAAATTGGCATTAGGGATCTAAAGTTAATGGAAAAGAACTTTAGGGACCTAAATGCAAATAATTAAAAAGTTTGGGTATTTTTTTTCATTTGTGAGGAATGAAGGATATTAGGCCAAATGATAATGAACAAGGATGTTCATATCATGTAGGAACACGAGGGATCGATAATGTCCGTAGAGACAAGCTCGTGAGAAGGCAAAGAGCCAAATAAGAGGAATACACTGCACTATCGGGTGAGTGGGAATTTTTACATCATACTCGGTTGGGATGATGTGTACCTCGGAATGAAAAACCACTACTAAGTGAAATTTTAACATCACACCTGGATGGGGTGATGTGGAAACTACACGAAAAAACTACTTACTAGTTGTTAGTAGATAATACCAATTGGTATGATGAACTTCCTGGAAGGAAGTGGAAAACCCGTTTACCGGTTGTAAGCGAAGATGTCATCACACCCAGTTGGTGTGATCGACGAGTGAAAAGATATTTTTATCAGAAGTGTTCTCCCCTAACTATGTGCCACTACTTAAAATTTTTGGGAGACCTTCTTGATGGGAGCTGGAATAGCTCAGATATGCCAGAGGCCTCGATTTTGGAACTTGGGATTTAGAATGCCCGATTTTGAAAATCTCGTACAATGGGCCTAAGGCCAGTTGGCACGAGCAAGAGATCCTAAACAAACATTATGTTAATCCATGAAAACTTTAATGAATGACGTGTTTGGCCATGGTACCAAGATAGGACCGACATACTCGATGGACTGGTGGTAGTGCGACAAGACCGATCGACACACTAGTCTAGACAAATAGCTGAAGGTCGAGTTGAGGGTTGGGGCCGTTGGACCTGTTGCACAAAAGATTAATGGATTATATGGAAAATTATTATTTGTGCATGCATTGAGGTTCAGGACCATCAAGATGCCCAAGAGGGAAAGTGATGAATCCTAGGGGCTATTAGACGACATGGTGGAGATAAGGGCAGTTTGTCATACCAGCAGTCAGGGAAGCTCAACTAGCTTCATGCGCATGAGACTAGGGTGGGGTCGGGTCGGGTTGAGGTCTCTATTCTCAAACGGACATGGAGTTTCTTTTTGGTTTTGATGGTCGGATGTCGTGAACATCCACTCATTGCCAGGGTAGAAGTGAACGTGCTTCTATCTAGATGGCCGGTAAAGTCACTCCGACGGCACAAGTGGGTGTAGTGGACGGGCTGCCCTGCAAATGTGTGATCCCTTCATGATGAAGGGCATGTGTTAGTTGCTAAACACACCGTTTGTAATTAATGATGAGTAATGGTTTTGAAAACTGAGAAATTGAGGAAGAAATTAATTTTAAACGAAATAAGGAGTTTGACATACTCCAATTAATGGGAATGAGTGGATGTACGTGACATCCAACCCACAATCCCGAAATCACTTTTTCGTGTCTGTGTGAGGATAAAGACCTCATCCTGTCCCCACCCCGGCCTCATGCGCTTGGTGCTACTCTAAATTTCGCGCAGACACCTGGAACGACGAACTGCCCTTATAGCCACCGGGTCGTCCAGTGCCCTTAGGACGCATCATTACCCCTCATGGGCGTCTTGATGATCCCGTACTCACAGTGCATGCACAAACAATGTTTTCTCATATTTCCATGTAATATGTGGTGCCACTGGTCCAACGGCCCCGACTCTCAACTAAACCCGCAGTTGTTTGTCTTGACTGGTCCGTCGACCTGTCATGTCGCACTACCGCTAGTTGATTAAGCATGTCGGTCCTATTTTGGTACCATGGCCAAACAATTCACTTATTAATTTTTATGGCACATATATCATGTTCGTTTACGAGCTCCTACTCATGCCAACTGGCCTTGGGCCCACTGTACGAGATTTTCAAAATTGGGCATTTAGCCCCCAAGTTCCAAAATCGAGGCCCCTGGCCTATCAGAGCTATTTGAGCTTCCGTCGAGAAGGTCTCCCAAATTGTTTAAGCATTGGCACACAGTTAGGGGAGAGCACTTCCGACAAAATAGGTTTTCACTGTCTATTATACCGACTAGTATAAGGACATCTCTGTTCATAACCGATGAACGGGCTTTCAACTTCCTTCGAGGAAGTCTCATCATACCAACCGGGTATGATCTACTTACAATCGATAAGTAGTTTTTCCACAATATTTTCACATCACTTTCTCTAAGTGGTGATGATTAAAATACCACTAAACAGTGGATTTTTATACCGAGGTACTTATCATCCCCAACTGGGTATAATATATATAATCCCACTCACAACCGGTAAGTGGTTTTTAATTTTAAGTTGTGCTCATCATCCCAACCAGGTATGATGTTAGTAAACCCACTCACCCGTTAATACCGTGAATTCCAATAGACTGGTTCTTTGTATTCACAGGAGCTTGTCCTTGTTGGCGTTCTCGGTACTTCGTGTTCCTACACAATATGAACATCTTGGTTCATTATCCTTCGGCCTAATCACCTTCATTCATTCCAAATGAATGACAAAGTCAAACTTTCATTTATTTGCAATTAGTTCCCTAAAGTTATTTCTCTTTAACTTTAAGTCCCAAATGCTGGTTTTTTCCTCAAATTGAGTCCCGAAACTTCTAAAATTTATCATAGGACCTCAATTTATTCCATTTCACAAAAAGGGGATTAATTTCTCAAATTTTCAATTTGGTCCTCTAACTTTTCCAAAATTACCATTTTGCCCTTCCTTTACAAAAATGGTAAGATTTGCCCCAAAAATTCTAAAATTTCTCTATTCGTCCTCCAACATTATTTTCATGCCCAATTGGCCCTCAATTTCATAAAATTTCATTTTAGTACTTTGAATTTTGAAAATCCCCAATTTTGCCCCAATTCCAACTTCTTAACAAAGCCAAATTTGATTTCATCAAATTTACCCAACAAACATTTCCAATTGTTGAAATTGAAGTTGAAATTGAGTTTCTACATGTTTATACGATTCTTTAGAAATGTGAATCGCAAGTTTTAAAGTCGGGATGAGCTCAAATGTAGCTTCCCCGGAAAGTGAACTATTGAGGCACGGCGGTCTAAGCTTTCGATCTGGGCAGATAGGTCTTGTCCTGAGGTTCATCCTAGAATCATGAATCACATCAATTGATGCGGAATTGGATTAGAATTTCGTCATTGAAATTCGGTCAACTCTCTCTCTAGCACCGATAAAAAATTGTAAAGGGGAGCCAAATTAGCTTACCTTTCGGTCCTAATTTGGCCGTGGAAAGGGTGAGGAAGTGTTGGGAGGGCTTGGTTTAGCCTGAGGAGGGCTTGAAATGGCCGATTTCAGCTTGGCCAAAATAGGCCAGCTTCAATCCGCCGTAGTTGCTTCAATATTCCATCATGTCGACACTTCTCCAACAATTCTCGAATTGACTGTAGTTTGCTATCAGATAGCTGTCTTCTCCCAGATTCTAAAGAGCCCAACCTTTGTTCAAGTTGAAGCTCTGGTTCAAGCTTCACCGGGAAATGGAGCAGTAGAGAGAGAGAGAAGTATTCAAGTGTGAAGAGAATGAATGGGGATGACCTCTTTATATAGGTGTAAAAATCGTGTATTAAATGTGAGAGATTTATTACTAGTATTAATATTGCCATAAATTATTGGTATTAATTCCTATAATTTAATTTCGTTATTAAATTATTTGTATTAATTACAATAATTAAATATATATTAATTTATTGCTATTTATGATAAGGGTATAAAAATTTTTGACTGAAATTTCTGGTTACAAAAAAATCATACTTCCTAGGAAGTCACCCATCCTCACACTACTTTCAACCAAGTACACTTAACTTTAGAATTCTCATGGATTCTCATTCACCTGAACCAATTTGGTTTTTTTGTTCTAATTTGTGCTAAGTTTCTTTTCCAAGGATTAATAAACCCTTTGGATCACTCGGAAGTTGTAAATTTCCAAATTGCTTGTTCCCAAATGATCGGGTTTGTAAACCGTCTCGGTTTTCTTACTCGGTTTGACCGATTCTTTTCTCGATTTTCCTTAACTCAAAAGTGTGGGGTTTACAAGAGATATCCTCATACTCAGTTGGTATGATGGATAGTTGAAAATATATTTGTCGGAAGTGCTCTCCCATAACTGTGTACCACTGCTTAAACAATTTGGGAGACCTTCTTAACGGGAGCTTGAATAGCTCTGATAAGCCAGAGGCCTCGGTTTTGGAACTTGGGGGCTAATATGCCCAATTTTGAAAATCTCGAACAGTGGGTCATAGGCCAGTTGTCACAAGCAGAAACTCATAAACAAACATGAGTTATATGCCATAAAACTTTAAATAAATGAATTTTTTGGCCTTTGTACCAAGACAAGGCCGACATATTCAGTCAACTAGTGGTAGTGCAACATGAGAGGATTCCGAACTAGTCAATACAAACAGTTACAAGTTGAGTTGAAGGTCAAAGCTATTGGACCAGTGGCACAACAAATTATATGGCATGATGTGAAAATACTAATTGTGCATGCATTGTGTTTACGGAACCATCAAGAAGACCAAGAGGGGTAGTGATGTGTCCTAGGGCCCTAGATGACCTGGTGGATATAGAGACAGTTCATTGTACCAAGTGACCTTACGAAGCTCAACGTAGCTTCAAGCGCACGAGACCGGAGTGGAGACGGGATGAGGTCTCTGTCCTCATACGGACACAGAGTATTGATTACAGGATTGAGGGTCGGATGTACTTCTATCTAGGTGGCTGGTAAAGTCGCTCTGACAACACAAGAGGGTTTAGTGGACGTACTGGCCTGCGATTGTGTGATTGACCTTTATGATGAAGGATGTGTGTTAGGTGATGATACACTGTGATTAATAAGAAATGGTGATAAAAACTGAACTTTATAATGAAAGGTTTTTAAAGGAAAATAAGGAGTCTTGCACACTCCAAAATCAACATTTTTCCTAAAACTTAAATTTTTGAAAAAAACTCATTCACTGAGTTGTTGTGCTCAGCCCCTCCCTTATCTCCCTTTCAGGAAATCCCGAAAAGCCTACCCCAAAGGACCTTCAACTAATACGCCTGTGAGACAGGTATGGATTGTTTAAAATTTTATGCAGTTTTGATTTATGTATTCTAGGAAAAGTATAGATTTAAAGGATGCTTTACTATTCACGGTTTATAAATAAGGGGAAACACTCAGTAAACCGGGAAGGTGGCGGGTTGATTACGGGGATCCGACCAAATCGGGTCGGGGCTTGACAACTTGAGTGGTATTAGAGCCAGTTTCCTCAAATACATAATCAAAACTAGAAAATATAGTAACTAATAGGATTGATTTTAAAATTTTCATTATGGCTTCGAAGAAAGGGACCAAGAGAACTAGGGTTGCAGTCTCAAACACTGCCCAACTACCTCTACCGATAGAAACTCCCAGAGAAGCCCACACAACTCGTCCTGGACTCAGTAGGGAGCACCAAAGATTGAAAAAAGAGCTCACTCGTGTATTTGGGCAACCTAACCTCGTTCCTGAGGCAGGCACCAAATCTCGGGTTGAACTAGAGGAAGTATAATCTCACCCTCCCCTTGTTACCCATCCCACTCCAATGGACATCCCTAGAAACCTTAAGACTCTCCAGCAACTAGGATGTAAACCTTTCCTTGGAGAAAAGGATGCTTGAGCCGCCATGGATTGGCTGGCAAACATAAAGAAGCTGATGGGAATCGTTAGGATACCACCAGAGGATATGGTGATCCTGACAGAATATTTCCTAGAGGGAAGCGTTAATCGATGGTGGGACAATGTCCAAAACCTACATACCACCATCCCCACCTGAGAACAGTTTGAAGAAAGGTACTCGGAGGAGTACTTGGCGCCCCATCTGATAAACTAGAAGAAGCAAGAGTTCATCCGGCTTCGATAGGGGCTTAACTCCATATTAGAGTATGAGACAAAATTCAGCAAGTTAAGACCCTTTGCTACTGACCTCGCTGGGCCGGCAAACATATGCTAGAGATTCGTGGACGGTCTCAATATGGACATTCGAGCCCATGTGGGACTATTGGGATACCCCACAGACCTAGCAGCTGTAATCAGTATGGCTCATGAAGGTACTTTGGGAGTACTGGGATGCCCCACTCACCCCCTCCCTTATCTCCCTTTTAGGAAATACCGGAAAGCCTACCCCAAAGGACCTTTAAGTAATATGCATGTGAGACATGTATGAATTGTTTAAAATTTTATGCAGTTTTGATTTATTTATTCCAAGAAAGGTATAGGTTTAAAGGATGCCTTACTCTTCACGATTTATAAATAAGGGGAAACCCTTAATAAATCGGGAGGGTGGCGGGTTGATCACGGGGATCCGACCAAACCGGGTCGAGGCGTGACAACTTGAGTGGTATTAGAGTCTGTTTCCTTGAATACATAAGCAAGAATAGAAAATATAGTAACTAATATGATTGATTTTAAAATTTTTAGAATGGCTCCGAAGAAAGGAACCAAGAGAACTAGGGTTGCAGTCTCAAACACTACCCAACCACCTTTACCGGTAGAAACTCCCAGAGAAGCCTAGATAACTCCTCTTAGACTCAGCAGAGAGCACCAAAGATTGTGCGAGGAGTTCACCCATGTGTTTGGGCAACCTAACCTCGGCCCTGAGGTAGGCACCAATTCCCGTGTTGAACCAGAGGAAGTACAATCCCACCCTCCCCCCACCCACCCACCCATTACCCATTCCACTCCAATGGACATTCCTAGAAACCTTTAGACTCTTTGGAAACTAGGATGTAAACCTTTCCTCGAAGAAAAGGATGTTTGTGCCACCATGGATTGGCTAGCAAACATAAAGAAGCTGACAATAATCTTCAGGATACCACCAAAGGATATGGTGATCCTGACAGAATTTTTCCTAGAGGGAAGCACTAAACAATGGTGGGACAATGTCTGAAACCTACATACCACCATCCCTACCTGGGAACAATTCGAAGAGAGGTACTCGGAGGAGTACTTAGTGCCCCATCTAATAAACAAGAAGAAGCAAGAGTTCATCCGACTTCAACAAGGGCTTAACTCCATATCAGAGTATGAGACAAAATTTAACGAGTTAAGACCCTTTGCTCCTAACCTCACTAGGCCGGCAGACATAAGCTAGAGGTTTGTGGATGGTCACAATATGGACATTCGAGACCGTATGGGAGTATTGGGATGCCCCACGGACCTAGTAGCCATAATCAGGATGGCTCACGAATGTGAGCGACTAGTGTAGACTCGACATCATTGATTGGAGCAGACGACCAGAAAAGAGGATAAGGGTCCAAACTGTGAGGGAGGTCGGAAGGAGCATAATGGTCCAAGGTTGGGAAACATAATGGCATTCCAAAGGAGAAGGGACATGCCACCACCTCCTCCCAGAGTAATCCCCACCTTACCCCACGGAAACCCTCATTGTCCAAAGTGCCAAAGGAACCATGAGGAAGCATGCCTTACCTGCTTTGCATGCGGGCAAGTGGACACTTTGCAAAGGATTGTCCCACCCATAGGGAGAACATGCAGAGGAATACTCTTGGACCACCTCAAGGGAATCCTAGAAACACTAGGCCAGACTCTACAACAAGAATACTAGCTAGGGTATACAACCTCACCTAGGAGAAGGCTAGAAGAGACCCTAGCACTGTAGTGGGTTTATCCCAAAACCCTCCAAAGTTGTTCAAGAGATTCATATAAACAAAACATCTTTTAATCCAATAAAGGAAATTTTCTTCTAAACAATATTTTTCTTCAATCAGGGTATACACAACCATGGGGACAACAAGTCTATGCCCTCTTTGACTCCGGAGCTGAGAGATCCTTCATCAAGGAAGAATTGGTTTCAAGAGTACCCATAGAGCTCACTCCACTAGAACAGAGCCTTAATATCCTTACCCCTTTAGGAGAAGGTTTAAATAGGAATGAACAATTGAAGGGATGTGAGATAAGGATTGGAGGAATCCAACTCGAAGCTAACTTGATTCCATTCCCTTAAAGGAGGTTGAAGTAATCCTGGGGATGGACTGGCTGAGTAACCATCAAGCGAGGATGGACTATGGAAAGAAGACAGTAACCTTCCACACTTTCAAGACGAAAGGATTAAAGTTCTAGGGAGATAGAAAGAAAAATGAGGTACAAATGGTGTCCCATCTTAAAGCTCAAAGGCTAATACAAAAAGGTTGTACAACTTTCATGGCCATGGTCATAGATGAAAAGTATGAAGAGAAGAGGCTGGAAGACATTCCGGTAGTGAGACGCTACCTAGAGGTATTTCCAAAAGAACTATCCAAACTACCTCCAAGTCAGCAAGTGGAGTTCACCATAGAAATAATCCCAAGAACAAACCCTATATCTCAAGCCCCATATCACATGGCTCCAACGGAGTTGAAGGAATTAAAGGAACAACTGGATGAATTATTGGAGAAGGATTTCATACGTCCAAGTCAGTCTCCGTGGGGTGCTCATGTTCTATTCGTAAAGAAAAAGGACAAATGCATGAGACTATGCATCGACTACAGAAAGCTAAACCAGGTCAACATCAAGAATCGATACCCACTCCCAAGGATAGATGATTTGTTTGACCAGTTAAAAGGAGAAGCTTATTTCTCCAAAATAGACGTTCGGTTAGGCTATAACCAACTCAGGATTCGAGAAGAGTACATCCCTAAGACGGCATTTCGATCCAGATATGGTCATTATCAGTTCAGAGTGATGTTGTTCGGATTGACGAATGCCCTTACAGCCTTCATGAACTTGATGAACCATATGTTCCAACCTCATTTGGATAGGTTCGTGATAGTATTCATAGATGACATCCTTATATACTTACGAACCAGGTCGGAACATGAAGAGCATTTGGCAACCACCTTGGAAATATTAAAGGAAAATCAATTATATGCAAAATTTTCTAAGTGTGAGTTATGGTTACAGGAAGTAGAATTTTTAGGGCATATCGTATCCAAGGACGGAGTCAAAATAGATCCAGTTAAGATGGAAGCCATATCAGATTGGAAGGCTCCAAGGGATACTACAAAAATAAGAAGTTTCTTAGGATTGGCAAGATACTATAAACTGTTTGTGCAAGGCTTTTCTAAGATAGCAGCTTCTCTAACTCGACTCACCAGGAAGGGAGCTTAGTATAAATGGGATGAGAGCTGTGAGAATTCTTTTCAAGAGTTAAAGACTCAACTAATAACCGCATCGATACTCTCCTTACTCGATCCTAATGTAGGATAGTACACAGTCTATAGTGATACATCCGAACAAGGGCTTGGATGTGTCTTAATGTAACAAGGGAAGCTTTACGCTTATGCCTCGCGACAACTAAAGATACATGAAAGAAATTACTCGACTCATGACTTGGAATTAGCTACAATAGTGTTTTCCCTAAAGATATGGCGACACTATCCTGACGGGGCTAAGTGTAGGATATACACAGATTACAAGAGTTTTAAGTACTTCCTAACTAAGAAGGAGTTAAATCTTCGCTAGAGGAGATGGTTGAAATTGGTGAAGGATCATCACCTTGTGATAGAGTATCACCCCAAAAAGGCAAATGTGGTAGCAGATGCCTTAAGTCGCAAGTACCAAACTGAGACGGCACAAGTAAAGACAAGTTACCAATCCTTATTGCAACAATTAGGAATGATGGAGGTGGACCTGATGATAGACAAGAAGGAAAAATGCTTGGTGGCTAATGTGGCGGTGAGGCCTAGTCTAACCAAGCATATTAAGGCTCAACAAAAGACTGATAAAGAACTCCAATATTATTTGGACCCGGTTAACAAAGAAAGGAAACCGGACTATGACTTGTGAGGTGATGGAGTACTAACCTACAAGGGTAGGGTATGTGTGCCTTAAGATAAGGAGTTGAAGAGGTTAATTCTGGAAGAGGCACATGATTTGGTGTATGCAATGCATCCGAGCAGTACCAAGATGTACCGCACCCTCAAACAAGGATACTAATGGAAAAGCATGAAAAGGGAAATTGCGGAATATGTAGCCCAATGTTTGTCATGTCAATAGATAAAAGCAGAGCATTAGAAACCGTTAGGACTGCTACAACCCTTACCTATTATGGAGTGGAAATGAAAGAACATCACCATGGAC
Source organism: Trapa bicornis (assembly GCA_030064425.1). Lineage (NCBI taxonomy): Eukaryota > Viridiplantae > Streptophyta > Magnoliopsida > Myrtales > Lythraceae > Trapa > Trapa bicornis. The sequence goes on along the minus strand of CM057760.1, from coordinate 15,847,549 downwards.
TTCGTCACGGGCCTACCGGTGACAAGAAAGGGTCAAGATGTGATTTTGATCATTGTAGATAGATTGACCAAATCAGCTCATTTTCTTCCTATAAGAGTGACGAACACAGTAGAATAGCTGGCCGTCTTATACATGAGGGAAATTGTAAGACTTCATGGTGTTCTAGTGAGTATATAATTGGATAGAGATCCGAGATTTACTTCAATGTTTTGGCCAAGTTTACAAAATGCCATAGGAACCAAGCTTCACTTGAGCACGATATTCCACCCTCGGACAAATGGATAGTCTGAGCGAACCATCCAAACCTTGGAAAACATGCTGAGAGTGATCATACTCACCATGAATAAAAGTTGGGAGGAATACTTATGCCTGATCGAATTTGCTTACAATAATAGTTATCAGGCCAGTATTCAGATGGCTCCCTATGAAGCCCTTTATGGACGACCATGTCGTACCCCTCTATTTTGGGAAGAAGTGGGAGAAAGGAAGTTAGAAAGGGCAGAACTAATTGAGGATGCCATGGAAAAGGTAAAATTAATAAGGAGTCATCTTAAGACCACACAGGATAGACAAAAGAGTTATGTGGACAATCGAAGGAAAGATCAGGATTTCGAGGTGGGAGATCAAGTATTCCTCAAAGTATCCCCATGGAAGGGAATACTTAGGTTTCAACAAAGAGGTAAAGAACGCCTTACTCTTTATGGTTTATAATATAAGGGGAAACCTTTTTGTAAATCGGGAGAGTGGCGGGTTGATCACGGGGATCGAACCAAACTGGGTCGGGGCGTGACATGGAACATTCACGGCGCCCGGTATGGGGTAGTGCTGGTTCTAAGGGTTGTTAGACGACCCAGGTAGCATAAGGGAAATTTGTTGTCTAATAAGTCAGAAAGCTCAGGGAGATTCATGCACATTGAGACCGAAAAAGTAGGGGGAGAGGTCTTGTCCCACTATTGCGAACATAGAGGAAATTAAAGTCTAAAGGATTGGTGGAAAGGCTCACTCAAACTATGGGTAGAAGATGTGACCTTCTATTAGGTTTGTCGGTAAAGGTGCTTCGGACTACAAGTGGAGCAGTGGAGGACTATTTTGCAAATGTGTGAACCCTTTAATGATAAATGGCGATTGTTATGTATTGAAACTCCTTAAGAAAAATGGAGGAAAATGCTAAAAAAAAAACCCAGTAAAGCATTTTTTTTCTTCATTCCCAATACTCCCACTCAATGAGCTATAGAACTCACCCCTACCCTTTTCCCTTTTTAGGAAGAAAATGTTCAAACTCGCAACAAGGCATCACCCATTGCCTAACATAAGATATAATCAACATAACATCTTTCTTCAAGCTAGTTTTGATAATATTGTTCCAAGGAAACCAAGTAGAGTTGAATCACTTCTAATTCTAAACGATGACTAGAAAGAGGGTATCCTTCTATACTGGGAAAAGTGGTGGGTTGCTCACGAGGATCCAACCAAACCAGATTGGGTCGTGATAACTACCATGTTGAATTAAGTGAACAATGGGAGGTCAACATGTGGCAGCTCAGAGAGTCAAAGGGTGACATAAACCCTGAGTAAGATTTCACATCAGCAACCCCATAAAATCAAGTGTGTCATGTAGCAACTCACACATGCAATATTCACACGTGTGCACATAGTGTCGTATTCAATCTCGGACAACTTGCACTGAAGAAAAGAGGGAAAGGAAATATAAACTTTCATTTCTCGATGAGCGAATATTCGCTCCAATGATTGGATTTCGGAATAAGATAACTGTTGGCCAGATTGAAAATTGGTAGCATCGAGGGTACATGGACTCCCTCTATAAAAAGCTACTCCTCTCTTATTCTCCTCACAACTCCAATTCTCGAATTCACTCCACTACTCACTTCTCGGCGACCTCCACACAAGAGCTTTAACAAGTATTTTTTTTCTCAACAAAAATGGTTAAGACAAGGTTCTACAAACTCCCGAGGAACTCCACCACTTGACTGCAACTTCAACTGGACTTGAGGACAACGGAAGAAGCTTTCGTGGGGTCATATATTACTTCAACTTCAACTCCAACGTCAAGCCAACATAGTCTGAGTCGAGCAAATTCGAATCCTTCCACAAGCACCCACGGATGAACCTAGACTCTCACATCATACCTAGTTGAGCCCACATCTTCCCTCACCACGGTGATAATTTTCCACCACCGTCATTCACCAAAATTTCCTATTTATAGTCCATTCTTACTGAATTCTTTCCAACCGAAATTCTGACATCTCAAGCCACAAGTGGAATAAAAGAGAACTATGTTATGCGACTGTGTGATACTTCTAAAACGGAATGGATATTATGGATGCTTGATTAAATCCAAGATGCCGAAGAACTCAATCCTAAATTTAATTCCATTGAAATAATCTTTCAAAATATTTCCTATTTTAATATAAATCAATTAAGAGTAGGTGTTAAATCTAAACGTGGAGTATCGATGCTAACTTGCCCTACTCACTTGCGAATTCACTAATCTCCCTTGAACTATTTCATATTGGTATGTTACGTCCTTTATCCATTATTTTATAAATTTATATTTAGCATAATATTATATTCTAATATTTTTTCTATAAATATTTTGAAAATATTATGGTAACGAATGTTACTCTATTTTAAATTTTACTCATCTTGATATTATAATAATAAATTTATCTATTGTTGTAATATTAAGATTAATGACAGTTTGCTCACTGATTTTGATTAAATAAACTAGTTTGGAACATGCTACCAACCGTGTATTTTTTCCTTAGCGATATCCTATATGAATTAGTCTAAGTCAATTACTACCGACAAAATAAAACTTAATTGAGTGACTCAAATGGCCACACCTTAATATAAAGATAATAAACTTTGAATTTATACTCCATATTATTCAACTTTTATCTTAACCCTTATTTTTAGTTTCCTTGGATGAACATCATCCACTTATAATAACTCTATAATATTCCTCCCTATCTTCCGGCCATAATTTTGGACAACTTGGTTTCGTGCAAGTTAATAAACACTCACCCACATTGGCATTACAGAAATATTAAGTTGAGTAATTGTTCCCATACTTTTTATACAAGAACACTCTAAATCCATTCAAATAGGAGGGCTTGCATCAAGTATTCCTCAAAGTATCCCCATGGAAGGGAATACTTAGGTTTCAACAAAGAGGAAAGTTGAAACCAAGATATATCGATCCATATCCCATCATTCAAATTATAGGACCTGTAGCTTATAAATTGGAACTACATCCAAACCTGCAGAGAATACATGATGTATTCCACTTTTCGGTGCATCAGAAATATCAGCCTGATCCTAGTCATGTATTGGACCAACCTCCATTAAAACTGGAAGAGAACCCGGCCTATTAGACAGAACTGGTATGAATCATCGACCGGAGGGAAAAGAATTTAAGGAACAAGAGAATCCCTATGGTCAAGGTTTTGTGACAGAACGGACCCATGAAAGAAGAGACATGGGAAATTAAGAGTATGATGAGGGATAGTTATCCTCAAGTATTTAACATATAACTATTTTGGGGAAAAACCCCTAAAAGGAGGGGAGAGTTGTAAACCTCGTCCTTTGATAATAAGAAAACTGGGGAAAGAACCGGTCATTTTCAAATTGAAAATCGAGTTGGTCTACAAACCAGTGCCGATAGAGAAAGGGTACACCGTAAAATTTATTGATCCTGAGTGACCCAAAAAGTCCCAAAAGTCATGGAAATGGACTTAAGAATGAATTGGAAATGAAAACCAAACTGGTTTAGGGGAATCGGATTCGAATCGAATTTTACCATTTTGGAGCGGTTTCAACCACTATTAAACTAGATTCTAAACTCATTTTTCTAGATGGCTTAAAAAATTGAAATTTGAGATTTTAGGACACAATTGATAGAAGATTTATTTAGAAATTTTTAGATTTGAAAAATTCGGTCAAATTGGGGGTGAACCGGACTATTTAAGATTTAAACCCGGTTAGGACCGGTCTGGTCCAGTTCGGAACAATGTCATTTTCTTCCTTCAGATGTCAGCATTGTTCACTCGTCCTAAAATTGTGCAACACCGGTGAAGCTGAAAAGTCTCTAGCCATGGAGTTTCAGACAATGAATGACTACCATTAAGGTGCCGATCGAACGGCCAAGAAGTCCCTGAACTTGCTATATAAAGAGCTTCTTCTCATTCATCATCTCCATACTTGGAAACTCCATTCTCTCTTAGCTGCTTAGTTTTCCTGTGAAGCTCGAACCATTGCTCTGATATAGGGTCTTGTTTGAGCTAAAGAAGGCATGGTTAGGTTCTTTAGAACTAGGGAAAAGTCAGCTACACGTCTGTAGTCTCCATTTGCTCCAAGAGTCACCGGAGAAACACCGGTGAGATCGAAGTTGTCCTGTTTTGGCGAAGCTGAAATTGGCCAATTCAAGCCCTCCTCAGGCCAAACCAAGCTCTCCCAACACCTCCTCAGCTCTCCCACGGTTGAATTAGGAATGAAAGGTAAGCCAATTCGGCTCCCCTCTATAATTTCCGACCGGTGCTAGAGATATAATCGATAGAATTTTGATGAAGGAATTCTAATCTAATTTGGCATCAATTTATGCAATTCTTAATCCTATGAGAAACCTCAAAACACAAGCTATCCGCCCAAATCGAAAGCTCGGACTGCCGCACCCTTGACGGTGAGCAATTGAAGCTTTCTTTCTCTACGTTCTATTTTCACGCGAAGCTCCGTTTGAGCTCATTCTAACGTCAAAACTTATGATTCAAAGCGCTATTTAATCATATAAAGATGTAGAAACTCAATTTTAACTTCAATTTCAACAATTAGAAGTCTTTGATCGGTCAATCTGATTAAATCAAATTTGGCTGTGTTAGGAAGTTGAAATTAGGGGAAAATGGAAGAAAATTGGTGATTTTCAAAAATTTGAGGGACCAAAATACAATTTTGTAAAATTGAAAGTCAATTGGGCATGATAAGAGTGTTAGAGGACTAATTGAGCAAATTCTAGAATCTTTGGGGTAAAACATACCATTTTTGTAAAGGAAGGGCAAAATGGTAATTTTGAAAATTTTGAGGGCCAAATTGGAAATTTAGGAAACTTGAACCCCTTTTTATGAAATTGAGTAAATTGAGGTACCAAGTGGAATTTTAAAACTTTCGGGAGTTAATTTGGGAAAAAACTAGCAATTGGGGCCTAAAGTAAAAAAGGAAAAATAACTTTAGGGGCCAATTTACAAATATTGGAAAGGTTGTGAATTAAGTCATTCATACTGAATGAGGTGACCAAGTTAGAGGATAATGAACAACGATGTTTATTTCGTGTAGGAACACGAGACATCGAGAACGCCAGCTGAGGTTAAGCTCGCAAGGGACAAAAACCTACTTAGTGGAATTTCACTACACGATCGGGTGACTGAGATTTTTATATCATACTCGGTTGGAATGATAAGTACCTTGGAAATAAAAACCCACAATTAAGTGGTATTTTAAATGTCACAACTTAGAGGAGTGATATGAAAATGACATGGAAAAAAACTTTTTACCAATTGTAAGTAGATCATACCTGGTTGATATGATGAAACTTCTTCGGAGGATGTGAAAAACCCATTCATTGGTTATGAGCAAAGATATCCTCATACTCGGTTGGTATGATGGATAGTTGAAAATATATTTTTGTTAGAAGTGCTCTCCCCTGACTGTGTGCAACTGCTTAAACGATTTGGGAGACCTTCTTGATGGGAGCTCGAATAGCTCTAATAGGTCGAAGGCCTCGGTTTTGGAACTTGGGGGATAATATGCCCAATTTTGAAAATTTCGAACAGTGGGCCATAAGCCAGTTAGCACGAGCAGAAGCTAATAAACAAACATGAGTTATATGCCATAAAAATTTAAATAAATGAATTGTTTGGCCATGGTAATAAGACAGGACTGACATATTCAATCAACTAGTGGCAATGTGACATAACAGGTCTCCGAACTAGTCAAGACAAACAAGTGTAGGTTGAGTTGAAGGTCTGGGCCATTGGACTAGTGGCACCATAGATTATATGGCATGATGTGAAAATATTGATTATGCATGCATTGTATTTATAGGACCTTCAAGACACCTAAGAGAGTTAGTAATGTGTTTTAGGGCCCTAGACGACCTTATGGATATATGGGCTACTAGGTGACCTTGTGAAGCTTGACGTAGCTTCAAGCGCACGAGACCGTGGTGGGGACAGGATGAGGTATCTGTCTTCATACGGACACAGAGTATTGATTATGGGATGGAGGATCGAATGTCGCAAACATTCACTCATTCTCAGGGTAGAAGTAGACGTACTTCTATCTATGTGGCTGATATAGTCACTCCGATTCCACAAGTGGGTTCATTGGACGTATTGGCCTACGATTGTGTGATTGACCTTCATGATGAAGGATGTGAAACATGCTTTGATATCACTCAAGTTGTCACGCCCCAATCCAATTTGGTCGGATCCTCATGATCAACCCGCCACTCTCCCGTTTACTAAGGGTTGCACCTTGTTTATAAATCGTGAAGAGTAAGACATCCTTTAAACCTGTACCATTCCTGGAATAACATAATGCAAAACTACATAAAATTTTAAACTGATGATACCTGTTTTACAGGCATATTAGGTGGTGGTGATTGGGGTAGGCTTTCTGAGGTTTCCTAAAAGGGATATAAAGGAGGGGTGATGACAACGACTCAGTGAATGGGTTTTTAAAATTTATATTTTAGGAAAAATGTTTGATTCGGAGTGTACAATGACTTCTTATTCTCCTTTAAAAACCTTTTATTTCAAATTCTAGTTTTTATCCAACACACATCCTTCATCATGAAGGTAAAACACACAATCACAGGCCAACCCATCCATTAAAGCCACTTGTGGCATCGGAACGACTTTACCGGCCACCTATATAGAAGTACATCCACTTCTACCCTGAGAATGAGTGGATGTTCGCGACAATTCGATCCTCAATCCCATAACAAATCTTTGTGTCTATATGAGGACAGAGACCTCATCCTGTCACCACCTTGGTCTCATGGGCTTGAAGCTACTCTGAGCTTCGCAAGACTTTTGGAACGACAAACTACCCTTATATCCACTAGGTCGTCCAGAGCCCTAGGACGCATCACTACCCCTCTTAGGCGTCTTGAAGGTCCCGTAAACACAGTGCGTGCCTAATAAACATTTTTCACATAATGCCATATAATCTGCAGTGCACTAGTCCAATGGCCCCGACCCTCAACTCGACCTACAGTTGTTTGTCTTGACTAGTCCGGAGACCTGTCATGTCGCAATGCCGCTAGTTGATTAAGTATATCGGTCCTATCTTGGTACCATGGCCAAACAATTCATTAACTTAAGTTTTTATGGCAAATAAATCATGTTTATTTACGAACTCTTGCTCATTCCAACCGGCCTAGGGCCCACTGTTTGAGATTTTCAAAATTGGGCATATTAGCCCCCAAGTTCCACAACCGGGGCCTCCCGCCTAACACAACTATTCGAGCTCCCGTCAAGAAGGTCTCCCAAAATATTTAAGTAGTGGAACAAAGTCAGGGAAGAGCACTTCCAACAAAAAATATTTTTCCATGGTCCATCATACAAACTGAGTGTGAGGACATCTACGCTTATAACTGATAAGTGGGTTTTCCACTTCCTTCGAGAAAGTTTCATCATACCAACCAGGTATGATCTACTTACACTAGTAAGCAGTTTTTTCGTGTGATTTTCACGACTCTCCTCTCAGGTGTGATGTTTAAAATACCACTTAGCAGTGGGTTTTTATTTCCAAAGTGCTCATCATCCCAGTCGGGCATTATATAAAAATCCCACTCACACGTTAATGTAGTGAAATTACTCTTAGCCAGCTTGTTGTCCTTACTTGAACTTGTCTTAGCTAGCGTTCTTGGTACTTCCTATTCCTACATGATATGAACATTCTTGTTTATTATTTTTTAGTCTAATAGCCTTCATTCATCTTAAATGAACGAGAAAACCAAACTATTCCTTTATTTGCAATTAGCTCTCTAAATTAATTTTACTTTAACTTTAAGTTCCTAATATCAGTTTTTCCTCAAATTGAGTCCCAAAACTTTTAAAATTTATCTTAGGATCTCGATTTATTCAAATTCACAAAAAGGGGTTTAATTTCCAAAATTTCCAATTTGGTCCCTCAACTTTTCCAAAATTACTATTTTGCCCCTACTTTACAAAAATGGTAATTTTTGACCCAAAAATTCCAAAAATTGCCCAATTGGTCCTCCATCATCTTTATCATCATTCCCAATTGGTCCTCAATTTTATGAAATTGCACTTTAGTCCCTCTAATTTTCGAAATATCCAAATTTGCCCCAATTTTAACCTTCTAACTCTACCGAATTTTATTTCATCAAATTGACTGGTCAAATAAGTTTAATTGTTAAAATTGAAGTTAAATTAGAGTTCCTGCACCTTCATAAGATTTAATTGCACTTTGAATCGCACGATTTGGTGCCAGAATGAGCTCAAACGGAGCTTCGTCGCAAAACTAAACTTAGAGAGAGAAAGCTTCGAAAGCTAACTGTCGGGGGCGTGACAGTCTGAGCTTTCGACCTGGGCAGATAGCTCGTATCCTCAAGCTTCTCCTAGGATCAAGAATTGCATCAATTGATGCTGAATTGAATGAGAATTTCATCATCAAAGTTCTGTCAATTCTCTCTCTAGCACCGGTCGAAAATTACAGAGGGGAGTCGAATTGGTTTACATTTCATCTCTAATTCAGCTGCAGGGGCTATGAAGGTATTGGGAGGGCTCAGTTTGGCCTAAGAATGGCTTAAATTGGCCGATTTCAGCTCTGCCGAAACAGGGCAGCTTCGTTCCGCCGAAGCTACTTCACTGTTTGATCATGCTGGCGCTTCTCCAGCAACCCTCAGAGCAAATAGAGACTACATGCATGTATCTAACCTCTCCTCGGTTCTAAAGAACCCGACTTTGCCTTATTTGGCTTATAAAAGTGCCTAAGTCGGAGCTCTGGTTCGAGCTTCGCTGGAAATTGGAGTAGTTGAGAGAGAATGGAGTTTTCAGGTGTAGAGAGGATGAATGAGGAGTGGCTCTTTATATAGGAAGCTCGGGGACTTCTTGGCCGTCCGATTGGTGCCTTAATGGCGGTCATTAATTGCCTGAAACTCACTGGCTGGAGACTTTTCAGCTTAGTTGGCACTGCGCGCATCTAAAGGAAAAAGACGATAATGTTCTGAACCGGACCGTAACCGGTCCGAACTGGGTTTAAAGCTTAAACTGACCGGTTCACCCCTAATTCGATCAAAATTTTCAAATATAAAAATTTCTAAATTCATTTAAATTTATTTTCTATCCAATGGTGGCCTCAAATCTCAAATTTGAATTTTCTAAGCCACCTAGAAAGATAAATTTAGTATCCGGTTCAATAGTGGTTCAAACTGGTTTGGTTTTCATCTCCAATTCATTCTTAAGTTAATTTTCATGACTTTTGGGACTCTTTGGGTCACTTGGGATCCATAAATTTCCCGATATTCCCTTTCTCTATCGATTCCAGTTTGTAGACCAACTTGGTTTTCAAATTGAAAATAACTAGTTATTTCCCTGATTTTCTTATTATTAAAGGATGGGGTTTATATTATTGATATATGTTATTCTTGGGAACAAGGTTGAGATTTCGCCTGACTCCTCTTGAATTAAGGAAGGGGGAAACCCTATTGAACCAAGGGAGCGGCGGGTTGCTCACGGAAATCCGACCAAACCAGGTCGGGGCGTGACACGTATCCTTTTAGTCATTTTGGATTTATGTGTACTCTACACAGTAGGATGCTTTAGCTTGATATATTTTAGAAATATTTTCATATTGTATACTTCCAGAACATTCCTCTGACCAATGTTCATAAATTTCTCCTCATTTAGGGATCAAGGGACTCTATCCTTTCTTACCATTTGGTAGTGTTCCTCAACTACCTTGAACGTTATCTAAACATTCAATGTATACACTTCCATTATTCGGTCATTTGTCCCTCACCTTGTAACTCTCCATTTCTTGTAATTCAGACTTTCTCAGTAATGAATCTTCACTGTTTCCTTCATCAAATGGTATTCCCATGGAACTTGATCCAATGTTTCTGTCTTGTACTGCCAAGCTCTTCTTCTTATGCAGTTAGAGTGTTCTACTACTCATTTCCTATTCAGTTATTCCTTCCACTCATAAATTTTATTTCTCCTTTCCATCTTTTGTTCATAAATCTAACCTCATGGGAGGTAACCGATTGCATTGAATGGAAGAAATTCATTTATAACTCCTTTTTACTACCTCCTTGCTCCCATTACATAACCACACATCCTAGGTGGTTGTTAATGGTTTCCTTATAACCATTTTGGTTGAGGTGTTATGAGTGTTTCTTGCCATTACCAAATGACACCACTATTTCCATTCTTCATACCCCGACACCTCTTTTGGGAACATAACATATCCTTTTGGACTTTAGATCCTTCGTTCTCCCATCTTGGGGTGTCCATTCTCCATTATTTTGCCATCTTTCTTAATGGCATGTTTAGGTGGTCAAACTCAAGGAGAAGATCTCTTAGTGATCTTGCCTCCCATTTTCTTTCCCTTGAGTGCTCCCTCACCCATATGATTATCTTGGGCAAAATATTACCATGGACACTCTTTTATTTCGTCCCTTGAGACCTCTAATTGGTCAATTGTTTTCTAACATTCTAGTTGGTTGCTAACATGGCATCTTTACCACGTGTCAGCTCCTCATTGGTCAACCCTGCTAATGAGGTTTCTCCTTCATTTATCATTGACTGATGACACATGTCATTCTTACATTGGTCATTCATCGGTGATGTGGATTTTCTTCATCTCACCGTTGAGCAGGAACACATGTCACAATCAGATTGATCAGTGCTTTGAGGCATTGACCGAGTGGCTGACTAGGCACGCTTCGCCACGTGTCGTGCACTGATTGGTTGCGCGCGTTGACTAGGCTTTAACCTAGCATGTGGTCCATTGACTGACTGGACCGTTGATCGGCTCGATTAGACCGGGTTTGGTAACTCGAAATCGAAAATCGGTCGATTCGACCTATTTTATAAAAATTAAAATGTTCTAATTTGATCTAAATTCATTTTCTAAACTTTGGTGACTTCAATTTCCCAAATTGATGTTTTAAGTCACCTAGAAAAATTATTATTTGAACCGGTTTTTCCTAGTTTAATCCGGTTCAGGTCTAGTTCACCTTGAACTAATCCAATTTTCTCATCAATTTCACTGCATGGTTATTTTTCATTATTTTTGGATCTTCGTTTACCACTTGGAAATTTTAAAATTCCCATTTTGTTTCTCTGTACAAATTTTCTAGTTCACTAAAACAACAGTTTTCTCAAGAAATTTTTTCGGTTCTATTTTTCAGTTTTCTTATTATGAGAAAACATGGTTTACATTAAGTTTCCCACTTAGATACTTACTTTTCCAAAGTTTGCATTTTGCTCCTCAAGTTGGTTGCCCTTGCTTTATCATTTTGGATCATAGACTTCTCAATTCTCTCATTTGGTCCTCAAATTTCATTTAGACACATTTGGGTCCCTAAGTTCCCAAGAATTACTTATGGGTCCCCAAAATCCATTAATTACACTTTGGTCCTTAAAATGAGAAAATTACCATTTTGCCCCTTGCAAAAGTCCCATTTTTTCCATTTCACTTTACAAAATTACCATTTTGACCTTTATATTTCAAATGAACAATTTTACTCTCCATTAGACTTAAATGACTATTTTACCCATATTTGAGTAAAATTACCATTTTACCCATATTTTACCAAAAATTACAATTTTGCTCCAAACTTTTAAAAATAACTCTAGACATCTTTATTTGTCCCAAAATCACTTCCTAACCAATATGATACCCTTGGAGATTATTTGCACAAGTTTTTCATTTTTGTAAATTAGCCCCAAACTTTTTAAAGTTTGCACTTTAGTCCCTAATCTTTGAAAATCAACCAAACCAAGTTTCATTTTCACAAATCTCTCTCAAATATTTTCATTATACTCCTAATGGATCGTAGAAGGAGTGGGGGTCTTACCTTGACCAACCTTGGCTATTTTCCAAAATTGGCCGAAACAGGGGTACTAGAGAGTGTGTCAGAAATACTTACTATAGAGGGCACCACCAATGGTAAGAGGTAGGCATTTTGAATTTAAAGCACATACGAATTGTTCTATGACAGTGGTTGACCAAATGGTCATTAGAGCTGAGTGAATTTTAGCATAGAACGACCACAACCCAAAGTTCTAAAACAGACCCGTCGAAGGGAACCAACTCGTAGCGGTCGAAACTCCCCTTGTTGGAGGTTGAACAAGGCTTGTGGGAGGTAGAGAATAGACAAGGGGTTCTTTTTACATCGGTGTTAGTTGGAGTGGTGGCCAGAGGTGGCCAAATTTGGCCCCAAAAGGGTGGCGATAAGGCACAAAATTTTTTATCCTAAATCAAAGTCGGCAAAAACAACCTCTGTGCAGTATTTTCTGGCCACTTTTAGGTTGGAACCCTACTACAAAACTCAAAATTCGTCCATTAGTAGATTTTGACACAAAAATAACCTCATTTGGCGAGTGAAAGAGAATTTTGGAGTCAATCACTTGAGTGTCAAGAGTGTATTGGAGAACGAGTTTTCCAACTTTAGGAGTAAACTTCTATATGATGGGGATGAGATAACTCAATTAATTTTATAAATAAACCACTATTGTAGTTTTAAACTCAATCGTAGGTTTAGTGGCATGAAATTTGACTAAAAATCATATTAATTTGGTCGATTTCCTTGTTAGGGATAATGGGATCCATGGGTAGATAGGTCATATTCGACCTAACCCATAGCCCTTCATTATTATTATTTCAAAGTTTTCCAAAATTAACTTTTTGTACTCTTCGGACCCCTCGGTAATTTAACTCGAAATCCCAGCTTTGATCAGTCGAAAACTAGTTTTTTTTTTTAAAACCTCAATTTCTTGCTAAGGAAATTAATCTATAATTCGATTGGATACCTATTCCCTTTTCAAGCTTGTAGAAGTCAGGCCTAGGTAATTAAATATTTGGGACTACTAAGTTAAACATTCATGGAGTTTGGATATTAGGTTATATGAAGATGAGTCATGGAATCTCCTCAAGGAAATGGGTTCACACCCATGATGATGGAACTCATGTTTGCAAGTACCAAATTCAGAATTTGGAGGAATTAACTCATATTCAAATTTTCAAGAGGAGCGCAAACATTTAGAAATTTATTTGGGATAGACACATAATTAGATTACTTGTGAGTGAGATATATGGAATCGTGTCCAATTTTATAAATGACGCGTTATCACTTGTAATTTATTAAATTCTAATATCACTTTATACATTATTAAAAAAGATGAAAATTATATGATATTATTTTTTTTAAGTATTTTATAAAATAAAAATAGATCCAGTCCTATACTCTAAATGAAAAATGAGTCATATCCATAATCAATGAAATGGGTCGTGCTTGCATTTTCATAAAGAGTGAACACAATGCTATAGTCCATATTTTGAAATCAACCAGCCATAATCCCAAACATTTTCAAAAGTAAAAAGAAATGATTCAAAATAAGAAACGAGACTCACCTTTAATATTCTGAAAGCTGGTAAATGCCCTTAATAAACAATAGTATATGAAATTGGTTAGATAATATATTAAATTTTAATAATAAACTATTCAACTATTTATTACGTAGAATGAGAACATACTATTAATTACGACCCAACTTAGATATAGGTCGAGTCTTAATATCAATATATGAGATTTTTTAAATAGTAACATAATTCTCAATGATAAAGCTATTAAATTATTATTTGTGTAATTGTGGAATGAGATCATACTCGATAATTACTATAAATCATAAAAACGAATCACGTCCTATAAAATTAAAGGTACATAATATAAATAAATATTATTGATCAAATAATACACCATGTCTCTATTATAAACACTATTGTTTATATTTGAGGTATGAGATTATAATACGCTCAATAAAGAATAGTGATGATCAAATAATACACCAAGTCTCTATTATAAACACTATTATTCATATTTAAAGTGTGAAATTATAATACGTCCAATAAAAGATAGTGATGATCAAATAATACACCAAATCTCTATTATAAAGACTATTGTTTATATTTAAGGTGTGAGATTATAATACACCCAATAAAAGATAGTGATGATTTCAAATAACTAATAGAATCTAATGGAAAATAAAAAGAGTTTTATTTAAGTAGATTAGATAATTTGTTGGATCCGATGCAGATAGATTTGTTATAGGGTGTTTGTTCTATGAAAGGATTAGTATAGGTCATTGTCCATGAAGATTGTGGTCGGGAATCGGTCTACATATTAGAATATTTGGTAAAACTGTTGTAAACTATTAAGTGATGATAGATTTACTTAATTTTTCGTAAATGTGATATTCTTTATATAAACTTGTATGTCTTATGATTATCAATAGAATAAATACGTTTGAGATATGTAACATATTACATCTATTTCATAATTATAAAAACTTTTTAAAGTAAATTGATTTCATCCTTATCCAAGTGTCTCCGTCTAATATTTTCACAAATAGAGTGAAACTCTAGAATAATATATTCTTCTCTATTACAATAACTAAAAATTATATAGCCCGTTCACAATACCTCAAATAGTGCCAATCAACCTCCCTCTTGAGCAAGCAATATTTTGTATAGTAAGGGTAAGGTATTACATGGAAACTTTTGGAGGGACAATAGGGGTTTGGATCTTGGCCTATCCTCTTTCACCAGCACAAAACTATGAAGTGTTAATTCATTTTAAAAAAGAGATTGGGAGAGTTGGAATTAAGACTTATGATATAGAGAGGGAGAAATTGAAGGTTGTGGCAATGTACTTAACCCTTGCGTTGGTACATAATTATTTAATAAAGTTATGATTTTAGTGTAAAACATTAAAATTGATCATTAGAATAAAACTTTTGAAATGGATTATAATTCACTAAAATTATTTTTTTGACTAACATGCTAATTTACACGATATTTAAATTAATTGAAATTATTAACTTGGTATTAAAATAATAATTAAAAATTTTAAAAAGAAAAGAAAATTTATGTGGAGGGCTAAGATGACCATATGAGGACCCCTTATGGTCATCCATCATCTCCTTATGACAATTTATCTCTTGGTCGACAATGAGGCCACTTGAAGGAGGTGCTCGCAATGAGCCGTGACAAGTAGCTAAAAAATATTATCATTAATTCAAAAATGATAATTTATAATACAAACTTACTCAATTCTAATTTGTATGTAGAGAAGTAATTTAGGAAAAAAATGATATTCAATTATAAATTTATTAAATGATTTTACATTAATTATGTAATTTCCCCAAAAGTTTAGCTCTCATCCTATGTGGCCCTTTTAAAAAGGAAGCTATACCATAAAACAATTGCAAGTAAGGACGATAAGCCCCCAAACAAGAAAACGGCTTTACTTCTATTGTCATAGGGGGCCTGGGACGCCTTGGACCACACTAGTCTATGTCTGTCTCCCAGTGTGTCCTTCGTGTCTCCTTCTGTATTCCCCCTTCCCCTCCCTCTCCCTTCACTCTATTAAAGGCGCCCGAGTGACTCATTTGCTACAATTCGGACAATAGGAATCCCTTCTCTTCCTTCCCTTATCCTCCATGCCCATAGTAGTTAATCCGGTTAACGAAGCTCGGTTGTAAACTGAGTCATACAGAGATCAATTTGCCCACGGAGCTCGTCTCTGGTCGATTGATTGCTCGTTCGACATCGCCCCTCGGTAAAACGCAGGAATAATTCGAGAAAAACATGGCCCTCTTTCAGCCTCGGTATCCTGATCTAATCATCCCCTTCTCCTCGGGGAAGGTTAAGCTGCCCGGTTCCATCCTCCCGGTCGAAATCGGAGAGATGGTCTCCCTCGTTTCCCGCACTGGCCGGCATTTGCAGCGCTACGAAAAGGGCTGCCGGCAAGTCGTCGGGTGGGTTTTGCTACTCTTTTCTTCGCCCATGCCTATCCTGTCCGAAAAAAAAAATTTACTTTGAAGTTTTGTTCTATTGGTGGTTAATTGAGCTAGGTTTTTGTCAATTTGCCCGACTGATCAATGATTGTCCGTTGAAAGCCATATTCGCCACTCTCTCGGGTTTCCATGGACTTTTTTGCTGTTTGTAGAATTAGAGTTATTATCAATAGTTGAAACCCTCTGTCCACTTTTTCTCCTGGTGTTGAAAAAAGGGAGCAAAATTTGATCCGCTGATTCAACTTCTGTTTCCCTTGAACAGATGCATACCGTACAGATACAGAAGAAACAGTGAATCTGTGAGCGAGACCGACAAAGGAGAATTGGAGGTTCTTCTTATCAGTTCACAGAAGGGGAATGCCATGATGTTCCCAAAGGTAACATCTACTTTTACTTTTTTTTTACGTCTTGCTCATTTACTATCGTGAATTGGACCGCCTCTTGAACTGGAAATCTCATTTCATTCTATAAAATGACTTCAGGGCGGCTGGGAGACCGATGAGTCAATGGAAGAGGCAGCCCTTCGGGAGACCATGGAGGAGGCTGGCGTAAAGGGTGAAGTTCAAGTAAGTGATTACCTAACGCTAATTGTCTGATCGGTTTGCCATACTACTGTATCTAGTGGCCTGAAACTGATGGGTTAAAATTTGCAATTACTGCAGAAAAAATTGGGTAAATGGCAGTACAAGAGCAATAGCCAAGGGATATACCATGATGGCTACATGTTCCCCTTGCTTGTCAAGGAGCAGCTCGAGTATTGGCCCGAGAAGAACGTTAGGCAAAGAAGATGGGTAAGTATCTTCAAGTGTTCTCCGTTTCTGCCTTTGAATTGCTCATACTTTGTGGAGATGGGGATTGTCTATTTGCTGAACAAAGAGTTCTGATTCTCTGGCGTTTCTCCGGCATCCTGCAGGTTTCTGCATCTGAGGCTAGAGATATTTGCCAGCACGGGTGGATGAAGGAAGCACTAGATGTGCTAGTCTCTAGGGTAAAGCCGCAACAGTAGAAGCAGAAGAATGATAACTGCGACCAGTTTCTGCACCATTAGGCACGAAATCCATTATCCAGATGGGTTCGGAGAAACTAGATGGACATATTGGAGAAGTATTTCATTGGCTTCAGCCTAGAATAGAGTGAAGTCCGATGTAATGTTGCTGGTCCGCCCAATTTTCGCACCTCTAGCGATAGTTTTAAACGATAGATCCAGTTACTCATATCAGGCAACGCTCTCTCTGTACATGTAAAGAATTGCTCCTATTATTCTTTAATTCATTGAATCAATTGATTGTTCTCACAACGACAGATGTTCCAACTCTCTATGTTCCTCCTGTCGGCCTTCTGGGAACAATTGTCTGGAAAGAAACCAGAGCTAATTACAGTTTCTGTTTCTGGGCACGATCTTTCCTGACGTACAAAACAAACAGTATTCTGAAATTCTCATTGCAGAAGAAGATAGACAATCCAACATGTGCGGCCAAAAGGGATAACGAAGGCCAGAAAACAATGAACAAATTGTAGACATGTGCGGCCAAGCAATCATGTTTGGCTCATCAGATTTCAATCACACAAACGGGCTTACAAACACGAGAAAGGAGAGATAGATTCCTACATAAGATCAGACTCTCTCTGCATTATTTCTGGCCTAAGTCAAATCTTTATCTAGAAACAATGTGTTAAAATAATATAAATTCAGGATCCGTGAAAAGCAGCTTCTCCAATTATTATCGAGCCAGTTGGTTTAGTTTAATGCCATATTGACAAAAGTCGGAAGTTGATAACTGCACGTCGGTTTCACTTTGAAAAAAGGGTACACTGCCAGGGGATGTAGAGGCTATGATGATGCATCTCCAGTACGGCTCTACTGATTGCAGGAAGACTTTTAGAGCTCATAAGGGCACTCTCATCGGGCATGGACTCTTCCGGGGCATCGCTCTCACAACTGATGTGCTCTCGATTGTAGATCATCATAACATATGAGTTAAATAAAAATGTAGAAATATTATAGATTTATAAGTAAATTAAATATTACCACTTATTAATTTTAATTTAAAAATAAATATTGATCATTTATAAAATCATAATTGTCAAAGCAAATCATGACAAGTTCAGATTCATATTATATCTCATTTGCGTTTTTCCCAATAAAGAATTAAATTTCAAAAGGTAGCAACTTTGGTTTTTAATGGCAGGTAGGATTGAGCAAGATATTAAGCTCACGTCAGATCTCACCTGTTTTCTCTTTGTGATCCCTAGAGTTCTTCCCTGTTTGGGCCAACACTTTCCTTTGTGCTGAACGACGTTTAAGGCCACCGGACTGTTCTTGTGAGAGGGTGGCGGGAGGGCCGAGTATAGAGAATCGAAAGCCTTTCCAAGCCTCCGACAATCGACGATGGGGTTTCCTTTAGGCTATAATTAATATGAAATACATCGAGCAATCCTCTTGATTTCTTTTGATTCACTGTCCTCTCCTCATCGATTGGGTCCATCTGGTGCAATTCTCGATTTGTAGTCCTAGTCCGTCCCATTTAGATACTTCTCAGTTCTAAATTACAAACAAAAAGTTGTAATTCTTCTCAGTTTGTTTCCTATTTGGGCATTTTGATGTTTCTCTGAATTCTGTGGTGACTCTTTTGACTTAGGTTGATTATGGGTTTCGGGTAGATGAAATGGCAAGGAGGAATAGGCCACCATTAATAGCTGAACTACCCATGCAATCTCAGTATTTATGATAGGACTCATGTGCTTGATCTGCTCTCTATACCTAATATTCTTAGTGGAAAAGATGTCTTAGCTCTATAATATGTGGATGCAAAGTTAACTGGGTCATGCTTGATTAATGGTATCCTGAAATGGTTTCACGGAGATGTAGAATGATTGAAGATTGAACCAATTGCCGACAATGTATTTCCATTTGGTTTTGAGGATATGAAAACAACAAACATAATTCTTGATGCAAGCCCTCCTATTTGAATGGATTTAGAGTGTTCTTGTATAAAAAGTATGGGAACAATTACTCAACTTAATATTTCTGTAATGCCAATGTGGGTGAGTGTTTATTAACTTGCACGAAACCAAGTTGTCCAAAATTATGGCCGGAAGATAGGGAGGAATATTATAGAGTTATTATAAGTGGATGATGTTCATCCAAGGAAACTAAAAATAAGGGTTAAGATAAAAGTTGAATAATATGGAGTATAAATTCAAAGTTTATTATCTTTATATTAAGGTGTGGCCATTTGAGTCACTCAATTAAGTTTTATTTTGTCGGTAGTAATTGACTTAGACTAATTCATATAGGATATCGCTAAGGAAAAAATACACGGTTGGTAGCATGTTCCAAACTAGTTTATTTAATCAAAATCAGTGAGCAAACTGTCATTAATCTTAATATTACAACAATAGATAAATTTATTATTATAATATCAAGATGAGTAAAATTTAAAATAGAGTAACATTCGTTACCATAATATTTTCAAAATATTTATAGAAAAAATATTAGAATATAATATTATGCTAAATATAAATTTATAAAATAATGGATAAAGGACGTAACATACCAATATGAAATAGTTCAAGGGAGATTAGTGAATTCGCAAGTGAGTAGGGCAAGTTAGCATCGATACTCCACGTTTAGATTTAACACCTACTCTTAATTGATTTATATTAAAATAGGAAATATTTTGAAAGATTATTTCAATGGAATTAAATTTAGGATTGAGTTCTTCGGCATCTTGGATTTAATCAAGCATCCATAATATCCATTCCGTTTTAGAAGTATCACACAGTCGCATAACATAGTTCTCTTTTATTCCACTTGTGGCTTGAGATGTCAGAATTTCGGTTGGAAAGAATTCAGTAAGAATGGACTATAAACAGGAAATTTTGGTGAATGACGGTGGTGGAAAATTATCACCGTGGTGAGGGAAGATGTGGGCTCAACTAGGTATGATGTGAGAGTCTAGGTTCATCCGTGGGTGCTTGTGGAAGGATTCGAATTTGCTCGACTCAGACTATGTTGGCTTGACGTTGGAGTTGAAGTTGAAGTAATATATGACCCCACGAAAGCTTCTTCCGTTGTCCTCAAGTCCAGTTGAAGTTGCAGTCAAGTGGTGGAGTTCCTCGGGAGTTTGTAGAACCTTGTCTTAACCATTTTTGTTGAGAAAAAAAATACTTGTTAAAGCTCTTGTGTGGAGGTCGCCGAGAAGTGAGTAGTGGAGTGAATTCGAGAATTGGAGTTGTGAGGAGAATAAGAGAGGAGTAGCTCTTTATAGAGGGAGTCCATGTACCCTCGATGCTACCAATTTTCAATCTGGCCAACAGTTATCTTATTCCGAAATCCAATCATTGGAGCGAATATTCGCTCATCGAGAAATGAAAGTTTATATTTCCTTTCCCTCTTTTCTTCAGTGCAAGTTGTCCGAGATTGAATACGACACTATGTGCACACGTGTGAATATTGCATGTGTGAGTTGCTACATGACACACTTGATTTTATGGGGGTGCTGATGTGAAATCTTACTTAGGGTTTATGTCACCCTTTGACTCTCTGAGCTGCCACATGTTGACCTCCCATTGTTCACTTAATTCAACATGGTAGTTATCACGACCCAATCTGGTTTGGTTGGATCCTCGTGAGCAACCCACCACTTTTCTCAGTATAGAAGGATACCCTCTTTCTAGTCATCGTTCAGAATTAGAAGTGATTCAGCTCTACTTGGTTTCCTTGGAACAATATTATCAAAACTAGCTTGAAGAAAGATGTTATGTTGATTATATCTTATGTTAGGCAATGGGTGATGCCTTGTTGCGAGTTTGAACATTTTCTTCCTAAAAAGGGAAAAGGGGAGGGGTGAGTTCTATAACTCATTGAGTGGGAGTATTGGGAATGAAGAAAAAAATGCTTTACTGGGGTTTTTTTTTTAGCATTTTCCTCCATTTTTCTTAAGGAGTTTCAATACATAACAATCGCCATTTATCATTAAAGGGTTCACACATTTGCAAAATAGTCCTCCACTGCTCCACTTGTAGTCCGAAGTACCTTTACCGACAAACCTAATAGAAGGTCACATCTTCTACCCATAGTTTGAGTGAGCCTTTCCACCAATCCCTTAGACTTTAATTTCCTCTATGTTCGCTATAGTGGGACAAGACCTCTCCCCCTACTTTTTCGGTCTCAATGTGCATGAATCTCCCTGAGCTTTCTGACTTATTAGACAACAAATTTCCCTTATGCTACCTGGGTCGTCTAACAGCCCTTAGAACCAGCACTACCCCATACCGGGCGCCGTGAATGTTCCATGTCACGCCCCGACCCAGTTTGGTTGGATCCCCGTGATCAACCCGCCACTCTCCCGATTTACAAAAAGGTTTCCCCTTATATTATAAACCGTAAAGAGTAAGGCGTTCTTTAGACCTGCACCTTTTTCCAAGAATATCATAAATCAAAACTGTATATTAATTTAGTTTAATCGTACCTATTTTATAGGCATTTAATTGTGCTTATCTTTTAAGGTTCGGCTTCCTGAAAGGGGTATAAGAGAGGGGGGTGAGTACAACTACTTAGTGAATGAGATTCAAATCTTTTGACTTTCAAGAAAAGCATTTATATGGAGTGTGCCAGACTCTTTTCTTTTCAAAAACCCCTTCATTTAAAAATTTAGGTTTTTCTATTATTTTTTAGTTACTGGTGTGTCATCACCCAACACACATCCTTCATCATGAATGTTACACACGTTCGCAAGTCAGTATCACTACTGAACCCGCTAGTGGCTTCGGAGTGACTTTTCCTGCCACCTGGATAGAAGTACAACCACTTCTACCTTGGGAATGAGTGGATGTACGCGACATCCGACCCACAATCACGAAATCACTTCTTTGTGTCCGTATGAGGATAGAGACCTCATCCCGTCCCCATCCCGGTCTCATGCACTTGGTGCTACTCCAAATTTTGCACAGACACCTGGAACGATGATTTGCCCTTATACTTACAGGTCGTCCAGGGCCCTTAGACATCACTACCCCTCATGGGAGTCTTGATGATCCCGTACTCATGGTGTATGCACAAGCAAAGTTTTCTTAAATTTGCCATCTAATATGTGGTGCCATTTGTCCCAACAGTCCTGACCTTCAAGTCAACATGTAGCTATTTGTCTCGACTGGTTCAGAGACCTGTCATGTCGCACTGCTACTAGTTAACTGAGTATGTCGGACCTGCCTTGGTACCATGACCAAACAGTTCACTTATTAAGTTTTAATGACGTGCACACACACACGCACACACACATATATATATCATGTTCTTTTACGAGCTCCTGCTCGTGTCCATTGGCCTATAGCCCACTATTTGAGTTTTTCAAAAAATGGCATTTTAGCCCTCAAGTTCCAAAACCGAGGCCTCCGACCTATAAGAGCTATTCGAGCTCCCGTCAAGAAGGTCTCCCAAATAGTTTAAGCATTGGCACACAATCAGGGGAGAACACTTCCAACAAAAATAGGTTTTTACTATCCATTATACCGACCGGTATAAGGACATCTCTGTTCATAACCGATGAACGGGTATTCAACTTCCTTTGAGAAAGTCTCATCATACCAACCGGGTATGATCTACTTACAACCCGTAAGTACTTTTTTCCGCATAACTTTCACATCACTTTCTCTAAGTAGTGATAATTAAAATATACCACTAAGCAGTGGGTTTTTATATCGAGGTACTTATCATCCCCAACCGGGTATGATACATAATCACACTCACTCGATAGTGTAGTGAAATTCCACTTAGTCGAGTTCCGTCCTTAGCAAGCTGGACCTCAACTGGCGCTCTCGATGTCTCATTCTCCTACACGAAATGAACATAATTGTTTATTATTCTTTGGCCTAATAGCCCTCATTCATTCCAAATAAATGAGAAAACCCAACTTTACATATATTTGGAATTAAGTCCCTAAAGTTATTTTTCTTTAATTTTAAGTCCCTATTGTCGGGTTTTTCCTAAATTCGAGTCCCGAAACTTTTAAAATTTATCTTAGTACCTCAAACCATTTGATTTCACACAAAGGGGTTTAATTTCCCAAATTTCCAATTTGGTTCTTCAATTCTCCCAAAATTACCATTTTGCCCCTTCTTTAGAAAAATGGTAAATTTTGCCCCAAAAATTCCAAAATTCCTCAATTGGCCCTCTAATATTCTTATCATGACCAATTAACTCTCAATTTTAAAAAATTATATTTTAGTCCTTCGAATTTTTGAAAATACCCAAATTTCCCCAATTTTTTCCCCAATTCCAACTCTTCAACACTGCCAAATTTGATTTCATCAAATTGACCAATCAAACACCTCTAATTGTTGAAATTGGAGTTGGAATTGAGTTCCTACATGTTCATAAAATTCTAAGGAACTTTGAATCGTAGATTTTAACGCCGGAACGAGCTCAAACGGAGTTTTGTCGGAAAACAGACTGTAGAGAGAGAAAGCTTCGATTTCTCACCGGTGAGGGCGCGGCGGTTGGAGCTCTCTATCTGGGCAGGTAGATCTCCTACAGAGGTTATTCCTAGGATCAAGAATGACATCAATTGATACCAAATTGGATTAGAATTTCTCCATCGAAATTCGGCCAACTCTCTATCTAACAATGATCTAAAATTGTAAAGGGGAGCCGAATTGGCTTACCTTTTGGTCCTAATTCGGCCGTGGAAGGGCTGAGGTGGTGTCAGAAGAGCTTGGTTTGGCTTGAGGAGGGCTCGAATTGGCCGATTTCAACTCGGCCGAAACAGGGCAGCTTCGGTCCGCCGGAGCTACTTCACTGTTTGATCACGCTGGCGCTTCTCTGGAAACTCTCGGGACGAACGGATGCTACCATCGTGTAGCTGACTTCTTCCCTATTTTAATGAACCCTACCTCACCTTCTTTGGCTCAGAATTGACCCTATATCGGAGCTCTAGTTCAAACTTCACCGAAAAACTAAGAAACAGAGAGAGAGAGAGAGCTTTTCAGGTGTGGAGAGGATGAATGGAGAGGGTCTCTTTATATAGGGAGCTTGGGGACCCGTTGGCCGTCCGTTTGGCACTGTTATGACAGGAATTGATGACCTGAAACGTACCCAACAGAGGCATTTCTTCTTCGCTGGCATTTTTTCAGTTTCCCGGTGAGTGAACAGTGCTGTCATCCCGAGGAAGAAGATGGCACTATTCCGAACCGGTCCGAACCAGGTTCTAAGTTTAAACTGGCCGGTTCATCACTCATTCGATCGAGTTTTTCAAATCTAAAAATTTTTAAATTCATCTAAATTCATTCTCTATCCAATGGTGGCCTCAAATCTCCAATTTGAATTATTTAAGCCACCTAAAAAAATGAATTTAGGGTTCAGTTCATTAGTGGTTCAAACCGGTCCGAACCGGTTCGGATCCGATTCACCTGAACTAGATTGGTTTTCATCCTCCAATTTCTTCACAAGTCTATTTCCATGACTTTTGTGACTCCTTGGGTCACTTAGGGTCCATAAGATTCCCGGTTTACCATCTCTTTATCAATTCCGGTTCATAAACTAGCTTGGTCCTTAAACCGGTTTGATTCAGTTCAGGTCCGGTTCACCCGAACCGATTTGGCTTTTCTCTCCCACTTGGTTCCAAGGTTTCTTCCCAAGGTTTATAAATTT
Source organism: Trapa bicornis (assembly GCA_030064425.1). Taxonomy (NCBI): domain Eukaryota; kingdom Viridiplantae; phylum Streptophyta; class Magnoliopsida; order Myrtales; family Lythraceae; genus Trapa; species Trapa bicornis. The sequence continues at coordinate 15,822,775 of CM057760.1, read as the reverse complement.
CTTTGGGCACAAGGGAGTTTAATTTCTCTATTTTGCCCATTCTCTATCGGTTCCGGTTCATGAACCAAATTGGTTCATAAACCGATTCTATCTAGTTCGGACCTGGTTCTCTTGAACTACTTTGGCCTTTCTTCCTCATATCATCCTAGGGTTCTTTTTACAAGTTTATAATTATTTTTTAGTCACATGGGAGTTAGAAATTTTTGAATTCACTCATCCCCAATTAGTTGGGTTTACAGACCAATTCGGTTTAAAGATCACATTGACCGGTTCTTTCCCAGTTTTTCTCATTACTAAAGGATGAGATTTACAACTCTCCTATCCTTTTAGAAGTTTTATCCTCAAAACAGTTACACATTAAACAACTGAGGATAATTATCCCTCACCATAGACTCGGTTTCCCATGTCTCTTCCTGCACGGGTCCGTTCTACTACAACACCTTGACCATAGGAATTTTCTTATTCCTCAAATTCTAGTCTCTTCGGTCGATAATTCATACTGGCTCTGTCTGATAAGTCAGGTTCTCTTCTAGTTCCATTGGAGGTCGGTCTAATAAGTAACTAGGATCAGGTTGATATTTTCGAAGTACTGAAATGTGGAATACATCATGTATTCTCTACAGATCAAGAGGCAGTTCTAATTTATAAACTATTGATCCTATCCTTTGAATAATGGGATATGGACCAATATATCTGGGTTTCAACTTTCCTCTTTACTGAAACCTAAGTATTCCCCTCCATGGAGATACTTTGAGGAATACCTGATCGCCCACTTCAAACTCCAAATCCTTCCTTCGATTTTCTGCATAACTCTTCTACCTATCCTGTGTAGTCTTAAGACGACTCCTTATTAATTTTATCTTCTCTGTGGCATTTTCTATTATCTCAGTTTTCTCTAATTTCCTTTCGCCCACATCTTCCCAAAATAAAGGGCTTCATAGAGAGCCATCTGGATGTTGGCCTGGTAACTATTATTATACGCAAATTCCATCTGACATAAGTATTCCTCCCAGCATTTATTCATGGCGAGTACACATGCCTTTAGCATGTCTTCTAAAGTTTGAATGGTTCACTCAGACTGACCATCTGTCTGAGGGTGAAATGCCGTACTCATATGGAGTTTGGTTCCCATGGCGTTTTGTAGATTTGGCCAAAACCTGGAAGTAAATCACGTATCTCTATCCGATACTATACTCACTCGGACACCGTGGAGTTTTATTATTTCCTTCATGTATAGGATGGCCAGCTGTTCTATTGTGTCTGTTACTCTTATAGGAAGGAAATGAGCTGATTTGGTCAATCTATCTACAATTACCCAAATTGCATCTCGACCTTTTCTGGTCACCGGCAGGCCCGTAATGAAATCCATGGTGATGTGTTCCCATTTTCACTTCGGAATAGGTAAGGGTTGTAATAGCCTTGACGACTTCTGATGTTCTGCTTTTATTCTGCAATGTCCCTCTTCATACCCTTCCACCAGTATCCTTGTTTGAGGGTGCGGTACATTTTAGTACTGTCCGGATGCATAGCATACACAGAATCGTGTGCCTCTTCCAATATTAATCTTCGCAACTCCTTGTCTTGAGGCACACATACCCTACCTTTATAAGTCAGTACTCCGTCATCCCAACTAGGTATACTGTCAGAAATTCCCACTCACCCATATTCCAAGACTTGATCGTCCCATGGATTTCCAAGTGTGCGTGTTTTACCTCAACACGAACTTGTAGGTGATTCGTTCCTACAGAGAATGTGGTAATAAGGTCCCACACAATAAGGTATTTACACTTAAGACCCATAACTTTCCTTAATTATGTTTTAGTCTCTAATTGTATCTTATTTCCAATTAGGTAACTAAGATTATCAAATCTTTAATTAGGACCCTTAATTTCCTTAAATTTCCATTTGGGACACCATAATTCCTTTAAGTATAGAAAATTCCCAATTTTTCAAATTTGCAATTAAGTCCCAATCTTTTCAAAAATTGCAATTTAGTCCTTAAACTTGAAATTCATCAATTTGACCTGAATTCCTTCCAATTGAGTTCTAACATGGTAATAATCATTTCCCCCATGCCCCCTGGTTCATTTCAAGCTTTAAAACACCTATTTTGGCAGAGAAATGAGCTCAAATGGAGTTTTATTGGAAAATGATCCTAGAGAGGGAAAGCTTCGATTACTCATTGGTGAGGACTCGACAATCAGAGCTTCTGATTCTACTAAATGCCTCTATTCGAGGGGATCCTTCCTAGATCAAACCTTGCCTCAATTGGTGTCATGAGTAGTGAGGATTTCTAAGTTAAATTCTCGGGCAAAGTACATTGTGAACAATGAATTCCGGTGAAGGATGACATAGGGGATGTACCGAGATGGCTCAAGGAAGGTCATAGCTCCAGTAGGGGAGATTTGGGATGCTTGGTTTGGCCGTGGTTGGTTCGGGAGTGGCTCGAATGAAGCTCAACCGATTCTGGTCGTAGAAGGCCGAGGGAGCAAGTTCACTATGCGAGCTCTCTGGTGTTTCTCTGACGACCCTCGAACTAAAAGGAGGCTACATTGAGGTAGACGACTTCCTCCCAGTTTTAGGGAACCTGAATTTTGCTTCTAAGGTTGTAGGAAAGACCCACATCAGAGCTCTGGTTCATACCTTGCCGAGAAATGGAGCACGTCATCTTCTTCGATTGTTTGTGGGATGGAAAGGACGAATGGGGACGAGCTCTTTATATAGGGAGCTCGACAACTAACAAGGCTACCGGTCTGCCCAATACTTGACCTTAGACTCACCTGTTCACGATTGTCCCAGAGGAGTTTTCGGTCATCGAAGACTCGACTGCTCTTCATCAACCTTATCTTCCCATCTGCCCAAGGTTGAAGATGACACTATGCTCATGTGTGCGAGCTGCCACGTGGCGATCTCTAATTGGTCACTCGTTCCAACGTGGTTGTTGACTTCCTCAACTAGCCGTTTGACCATGACACATGGAATCCTCTAATTGGTTGATTTAAATAAATCGGATTTCCCTTCTTACATACTATAACACTACCATGTGTCAGCCCTTGATTGGATGAAATCGTCCGACGTGGCTTTGCCACATGTCGGCTTCTAATTAGTCGACTATTTTTCTGATGTCTTACTAGGCCATTGATGTGGCATCCTTACCACATGTCAGCTCCTCATTGGCCAGCCTGGCTAACGAGCTCTTCATCCTACCTTTGCTAAGCCCCGATTTGTTCCATCAAGTAGGGCCTAACGACTATGTTGGCCGTTAAACATTTCCTCTCCTTATCCACACCTAGATCTATTCTTAACTTGCCCATATACTCCAATAATGGTAAGTAAGTCACCCTCACATAGGTCACCTTAGTGCAATACTTGCGGCTAAGTGCATTTGCTACTACGTTGGCCTTACTATGATGGTATTCTATCATCAAGCCATAGTCTTTCACCAGCTCTTGCCACCTCCTTTGCCTGTGATTGAATTCCTTTTGGGTTAGGAATTACTTTAAACTTTTATGGATCGTGAATATCCCATACTTGACTCCATATAAATAGTGTCACCAAATCTTAAGGATGAATATTATTACAACTAGTTATAGATCATGGGTGGGGTAATTCCATTTGTGTCCTTCAACTGTCGCGATACATACGCTATAACCCTTGCTTGATGCATTAAGACATATCTTAAGCCTTGTCTGGAAGCGTCACTATACACTGTATATTCCTCCGCGTTTGGGTCGGGTAAGGCTAGTATTGGGGTTGTGGTTAGTTGGGTCTTAATGTCTTAGAAAGAGTTTTCACACTTATCATCCCATTTGTAATCCACTCCCTTCCTTGTTAGTCAGGTCAATGGGGTCATAATTCTTGAGAAATCCTCCACGAACTTTCGATAATACCCATGCGAGTATGAGGAAGTTGCGTATCTCCATTGGATTGGTGGAGGCTTTCCAATTGGATATCATTTCTATATTCGTGGGATCTACCTTAATTCCATCCTTCGTGACAATATGCCTTAAGAAGCTCACCTACTACAACCAAAATTCACACTTCGAGAATTTTGCGTAGAGTTAGTTCTCCCTTAAGATCCCTAGGGCAATCCTTAAGTGCTCTTTGTGTTCTACCTTGGTTTGGGAGTATATCAATATGTCATTTATGAATACTATCATGAATCTATCAAAGTAGGGCTAAAATACCCAATTCATCAAATCCATGAAGGTTGAAGGAGCATTTGTTAAACCCAAGGGCATTACCCTGAATTCTTAATGTCCATAGTGCAACCGAAATGCCATCTTATGTATATCTTCCTCTTGTATTTTATGTTGAAGGTACCCAGACTGTAGGTCAATCTTAGAAAAATAGGCTGCTCCTCTTAACTAGTCAAACATATCATTAAACCTTGGTAAGGGGTACCGGTTTTTAATGGTTACCTGGTTCAATTTTTGGAAATCAATGCGCAACCTCATACATACATCCTTATTTTTCATGAATAAGATTGGGGCACCCCACTGGGATTGACTGGGGCATATAAAACCATTTCCAGTAATTTGTCCAATTATTTCTTCAGCTCCTTTAGCTCTACAGGGGCCAATCAATAGGGTGTTTAGGAGATGGGTTGCATCCCAGGTATCACTTCTATAGTTAATTCTAACTGACGATCTAGGGATAGTCCTAGCAATTTCTCAAGAAATACTTTAGGGTAGTGTTTAACTACTGGGATTTCCTCCAGCCCCTTCTTCTCCTGGCTTGCATTCATAATCATAGCAAGGAATGACCTACCTCCTTTTTGTAGTATGTGTTGAGCCTTCACACATAATACCAAGTGTATCCCTTTCTTCTTCATGTCCCCTTCAAACACTACCTATGCACCTTTGGGGCATGAAACGTTGCTTTCTTGTTTTTACCGTCTAACTTGGCTTGATGTGCGAATAGCCAATCCATTCCCAAAATCATTTCCTCTTCCTTTAGAGGTAAGGGGATTAAGTAGGCCTTCAAGTTTATCCCCATGATCTTCACTTTGGATCCTTTAAGGATTTGTTCCATAGCTAGTTCCTCTCACAATGGCGTGAGGATATTAATATTGGGTTCGAGAGGCATGAGTTTTCAAGGGAGAGTGGGGACCGAAATTTCCTTGATGAACGACCGTTCTGCTCTAGAATGTAAGAGGGTGTAGATTTATCCTTTAAATAATTGCACATATCATGGGAAGGAAAATTTCTAATTTCTCTTAGTGAGGATAGTATTTTGTTAAAACAAATTTACATTATTCGAAGAGTACATTTCCCTTTTTAGGGGAGGGTTCAGGAGGTACCAACCACTAAATTAGGATCCCTTTTTGCCTTTTCTTGCATAATGTTATGCACCCTTAGCTGGGATCCTAGATGTTGTCGGTACTTCCCTTCCTCCGATTGGTGTCTTCAGGGTTTAGAGAGGTGGCTGTAGGATGTTCCTTTGGATGCTCCCTTGAAGGTCTGGGCAATTCCTAGCAAAGTGTCTTAATTGCCCACAACCAAAACATGTTGAGCATGTGCATTTATGATTCCTACAACACCTAGGGTAGTAAGGAGCCTTCCTCTAGGGTGATGCATCCACTTCCTTGCTTGCCATATAGAATTCCCCTTTCATACTGCGACTTGCTCGGTCCCTTCTGATTTGCTTGGCTGTTGTATCCCCCTTCCTCTCTCTTGTTGGCATGTTCCACCTTTCGACGTTGCGTTTGCACGAGATGTTCACATTATGTGCCATGCTGATGATATCTGCCAAATCCGTGGGTCATCCTAGTACCCCCATTCAGTCTCATATGACTATATTGAGACCGCCCACAAACTTTTGGCAGATGTTTGTAGGTCCTACTATATCCGGGGTGAAGGGCCTCCACTCATTACACTTGGTCTCATATTCCGAGATGGTACTTGAGCCTTAATAGAGCTGGAAGAATTGTTATTTCTTCTCGTTGATAAGGTGGGGGGCTAAGTACTCCTTCGAGTATCTTTCCTCAAATTCCTCCCAATTAGGTACCACTAATGAGATGTTCCTCATATTGTCCCACCACCTTTGGGCACTTGCTTCCAAGAAGAATTCTGCCAGTGTCACCATCTCTTCTAGTAGGGTTCTTATGATTCCCATAAACTTCTAGATGCTTGCAAGCTAGTCCATGTGTAAACCCTGCTCTTTGGAGTTAAGAAAAATCGGGAAAACGAACCGGTCAAACAGAGTGAGAAAACCAAATCGGTTCACAAACATATCATCAAAGAGAGGACAATTTGGGAAATTTCAACTCCCGTGTGACCCAAAGGATTCATAAAACCTTGGAAAAGAACCTTATAACAAATTTGTCATGCCTCGACCTAGTTTGGTCAGATCCCCATGATCAACTCGCCACTCTCCTAGTTTACCAAGGGTTTCCCCTTGTTTATAAACTATGAAGAGTAAAGGTCATAGTCTTTAACCAACTTTAGCCATCTCCTCTGGCATAGGTTCAACTCTTTCTGAGTTAAGAAGTACTTAAGAATCTTGTAATCCGTATATATCTTACACTAAACCCTGTATAAGTAGTGTCGCCAAGTCTTGAAGGTGAACACTATAGCAGCTAACTCCAAGTAATGGGTAGGGTAGTTCTGCTCATGTATCTTTAGTTGTCGCGAGGTATATGTGACAACTTTTTTTTGTCCTTGTCTGGATGTGTCACTATAAATGGTATACTCCACTGTACTTGGGTCAGGCGGGGAGAGTATAGGTGATGTTGTTAGACGGGTCTTCAACTCCTAAAAGGATTTATCATAGCTTTCATCCCACTTATAATCTATTCCTTCCTAGTGAGACGAGTCAAAGGAGTAGCTATCTTAGAGAAATCTTGCACAAACCATCTATAATATCAGGCTAAGCCCAAGAAACTGTGTATCTCCGAGGGATTCCTGGGTGCCTTCCAATTGGATATGGCCTCCACCTTTGCTAGATCTACCTTGACTCCATCTTTGGACACTATGTGCCCTAAGAATCTAACCTCCTACAACCAGAACTCACACTTGGAGAATTTTGCATATAGGTTGTTCTCTCGTAGTATCTCCAAGGTGATCGCTAGATGCTATTCATGCTCTAGTATAGTTCATGAGTATATAAGAATGTCACCTATAAATACTATCACGAACTTGTCCACGTGTGGCTAGAACACCCGGTTCATTAAATCCATGAAGGCTGCAAGGGCATTTGTCAAGCCAAAAGACATCACCCTAAACTCATAATGTCCGTATTGGGACCGAAATGCGGTCTTAGGAATATCTTCTTCTCGGATCCTAAGTTGGTGGTATCTTGACTGGAGGTCTATCTTGGAGAAGTAGGCTACTCCTTTTAGTTGGTGGAACAAGTAATCAATCAGTGGAAGTGGACACTTGTTCTTTATGGTGACCTAGTTCAACTTCCGAAAATCTATGAACAGTCTCATGCTCCCATCCTTTTTCATTACGAATAGTACTGGTGCATCTCATGGAGACTGGCTAGGGCGTATGAAGTCTTTCTCCAACAACTTGTCCAGTTGCTCCTTCAATTCCTTTAGTTCTGCTGGAGCCATGCGATAAGGGGCTTGGGATATTGGATGTGTTCCTTGGATAACTTCTATGGTGAACTCCAATTGTTGGTTTGGGGGTAGTCCGGGTAATTTCTCTAGGAATATATCTAGGTAGTGTCCAACTACTGGAATGCCTTCAGGTCCCTTCTCCTCAAACTTCTAATTTTTTATCTGTAAACCCTGCCCTTTTAAGTTAAGGAAAATCGGGAAAAGAACCGGTCAAACCAAGTGAGAAACACTGAACCGATTCACAAACTCGATCATCGAAGAACGAACAATTTGGGAAATTTACAACACCCGAGTGATTCAAAGGGTTCATAAAACCTTAGAAAAAAACCTTATGACAAATTGGAAGAGAAAAACCAAACCGGTTCAGATGAACCAAATCCAACTGAATTGAACCAATTTATGAATTGAATCGGTTCATGAACCGGAACTGATAGAGAAAGGGCAAACCAGGAAAAGTTATGGATCCCGAGTGACCCAAAGAGTCTCAAAAGTCATGGAAATGGACTTCAGAATGAATTGGAGATGAAAACCAAACTAGTTCAGGTGAACCATATACGAACCGGATTGAACCGGTTTGAAACACTATTGAACCGAATTCTAAATTCATTTTTCTAGGTGGCTTAAAAAATTCAAATTTGAGATTTGAGACCACCATTGGATAGAAAATGAATTTAGATGAATTTAGAAATTTTTAGATTTGAAAAATTCAGTCGAATTGGGGGTGAACCGGCTGGTTTAAGCTTTGAACCTGATTCGGATCGGTCCGGTTCGGAACATTGTAGTCTCATTCCTTCATATTACAGTACTGTTCACTCGCCGGAAAATTGCACAGTGCCGGCAAAGCTGAAAAGTCTCTGGCTAGGGAGTTTTATTCAATGAATGACCACCATTAAGGTGCCAATCGGATGACCAAGAAGTCCCTGAGCTTCCTATATAAAGAGCCCTCCCCATTCATCCTCTCCACATTTGAAAACTCCATTCTCTCTTAAGTGCTCCATTTTCCAGTGAAGCTCAAACTAGAGCTTCGACTTGGGCACTTTTTTAAGCCAAACAAGGCGAGGTCAGGTTTTTTATAACTGGGGAAAAGTCAGCTACACACCTGTAGTCCTCATTTGCTTTGACGATTGTCAGAGAAGTGCCGACGTGATGGAACAGTGAAGCAGCTTCAGCGAACCGAAGCTGCCCTCTTTCGAGCGAGCTAAAATTGGCCGATTCAAGCCCTCCTTAGGACAAACCAAGATCTCCCAACACTTCCTCAGCCCTCCTACAGCCGAATTAGAACTGAAAGGTAAGCCAATATGGCTCCCCTAGGCAAATTCTGACGGGTGCTAGAGAGAGAACCGATAAAATTTTGATGATAAAATTCTCATTCAATTCAACATCAGTTGATGCAATTCTTGATTCTAAGATGAACCTCAGGATGAGAGCTATCTGCCCAGATCGAAAGCCTAGACCGTCGTGCCCCCTACGGTAAGCTTTCGAAGCTTTCTCTATCTAAGTTAAGTTTTCTGGTGGAGCTCTGTTTGAGCTCATTTCAGCACCAAATCATGCGATTCAAAGTGCAAATGAATTGTATGAAGGTGTAGAAACACCAATGTAACTTCAATTTCAACAATTAAACTCATTTGGTTGGTTAATTTGATGAAATCAAATTCGTTAGGATTAGAATGTTGAAATTGGGGGAAATTTTGGGGGAAATTTGGCAATTTAAAAAATTTAAAGGACTAAAGTGTAATTTCATAAAATTAAGGAGATGTTAGAGGACCAATTGGGAAATCTTTGGAATTTTTGGGGCAAAATTTACCATTTTTGTAAATAATAGGCAAAATGGTAATTTTGGAAAAGTTTGGGGACCAAATTGGAAATTTGGAAAATTAAACCCCTTTTTATAAAATTGAATAAATTGAGGTCCTAAGGTAAATTTTAAAAAATTTAGGACTCAATTTGAGGAAAAACTGGTATTAGGGACCTAAAGTTAAAGAAAAATAACTTTAGGGACCTAATTGCAAATAAATAAAATGTTTGATTTTTCTCATTCATTTGGAATGAATAAAGGCTATTCGGCCGAGAGATAATGAACATGGATGTTGATATTGTGTAGGAACATGATGTACCAAGAACGTCAGCAAGGACAAACTTGCGTGAATACAAAGAACCGGTCAAGAGGAATTCACTATATTAACGGGTGAATGAGACTTTTAACATCATACCCAGTTGGGGTGATGAACAAATTAAGCTAAAAACCACTTATCGATTGTGAGTGAGATTTTTATCGATTGGGATGATAAGCACCTCGAAATGAAAACTCACTACTTAGTGGTATTTTAAACATCACAACTTAGAGGAGTGATGTGAAATAACGCGGAAAAACTTCTCACTGGTTGTAAGTAGATCATACCCAATTGGTATGATGAAACTTACTTAGAGGAAGTGGAAAACCCGTTCATCGATTATGAGTGGAGATATCCTCATACTCGGTTAGTATGAAGGATAGATAAAAAAATATTTTTGTCAGAGGTACTCTTCCCTGACTGTGTACCACTACTTAAACGATTTGGGAGACCTTCTTGACGGGAGCTCGAATAGCTTTATTCGGCCGGAGGCCTCAGTTTTAGAACTTAGGTGCTAATATGCCCAATTTTGAAAATCTCGAACGACCATAGGCCAGTTTGCACAAGCAGGAGCTCGTAAACAAACTTGAATTATATGCATAAAACTTTAAATAAATGAATTGTTTGGACATGGTACCAAGACAGGAATGACATATTCAATCAACTAGTGTCAATGCAACATGAAAGGTCGACGGACCAATTGAGACAAATAGCTACTGGTTGAGGTGAGGGTTGGGACCGTTGGACCAGTGGCACCACATATTATATGTCATGATGTGAAAATACTGATTGTGCATGCATTGTGATTATGGGACCTTCAAGACGCCAAAGATGGGTAGTGATGTGTCCTAGGGCCTTAGACGACCTGGTGGGTATAAGGGCAGTTCGTCGGACAAGGTGACCTTGCGAAGCTCAATGTAGAGATGAGGTTTCTGTCCTCATACGAACACAGAGAATTGATTACGGGATTGAGGGTCAAATGTCGCGAACATCCACTCATTCTTAGGGTAGAAGTGGACGTGCTTCTATCTAGGTGGCCGGTAATGTCGCTCTGATGCCATAAGTGGGTACAGTGGATGAGCTTGTCATGCCCCGACCCGATTTGGTCGAATCCCTATGATCAACTTACCACTCTCCCGGTTTATTAACGGTTGCCCCTTGTTTATAAACCATGAAGAGTAAGGCGTCCTTTAAACCTACATCTTTCTTGGAATAGCATAAATCAAAACTACATAAAATTTTAAATTAATCATACCTGTCTTACATGTGTAACTAATAGGAGGTCTTGGGTAGGTTTTCCTTAGTCTACCTGAAAGGGATATAAGGGGGTGGGGGTGAGTACAACTACTCAGTGAATGGGTTTTCGAAATTTAACTTTTAGGAAAAAGATTTGTATTGGAGTGTGTCAGACTCCTTATTTTCTTTCAAAAATCCTTTCATTTCAAATATCTATTTTCATCACCATTTCTTATTAATCATGGTGTGTCATCACCCAACACACATCCTTCATCATGAAGGTCAATCACACAATCGCAGGCTAGCCCGTCCACTGAACCCACTTGTGGCGTCGGAGCGACTTTACCAGCCACCTAGATAGAAGCACGTCCACTTCTACCCTGTGAATTAGTGGATATACGCGACATCCAACCCTCAATCCCAAAATCATTTCTCCATGTCCATATGAGGACAGAGACCTCATCCCGACCCCATCCCAGTCTCGTGCGCTTGAAGCTACATCGAGCTTCGCAAGGTCACCTGGTCTGACGAACTACCCTTATATCCACCAGGTCGTCGAGGGCCCTAGGACACATCACTACCCCTCTTGGACATCTTGATGGTCCCGTACACATAGTGCATGCACAATATCATGCCTTATAATCTGTTGTGCCACTAGTCTAATGGCTCTGACCATCAACTCAACCTACAGCTATTTGTCTTGACTAGTCCGGAGACCTGTCATGTCGCACTGCCACTAGTTGACTGATTACGTCAGTCCTGTCTTGGTACCATGGCCAAACAATTCATTTACTTAAAGTTTTATGGCATATATCTCATGTTTGTTTACGAGCTCCTGCTCGTGCCAATTGGCCTATGGCCCACTGTTCAAAATATTCAAAATCGGGCATATTAGCCCTCAAGTTTCAAAACTGAGGCCCCCAGCCTATAAGAGATATTTAAGCTCCCATCAAGAAGGTTTTCAAAATCATTTAAGCAGTGTCACATAGTCAGAGGAGAGCACTTCTGATAAAAATAAGTTTTGAGCTGTCCATCATATCGACCGAGTATAATGACATCTCCGCTCATAACCGATGAACAGGTTTTCCACTTCCTTCGAGGAAGTTTCATCATACCAATCGGCTATAATATACTAACAACCGGTAAGTAGTTTTTCCGCGTAATTTTTACATCACTCCTCTAAGTTGTGATGTTTAAAATACCACTAAGTAGTGGGCTTTCATTTTAAGGTACTTATCATCCCCAACCGGGTATGTTATAAAATTTCACTCACAACCGGTAAGTGGTTTTTAGCTTAATTTGCTCATCACCCCAACCACGTATGATGTTAAAAGTCCCACTCACCTATTAATGCAATGAATTCCACTCGACCGGTTCTTTGTATTCACGTGAGCTTGTCCTTATTGGCGTTCCTGGTACTTCGTATTCCTACATGATATGAACATCCTTGTTCATTATCCCTCGACCTAATAGCTTTTATTCATTCCAAATGAATGAGAAAACCAAACTTTCTATTTATTTGTAATTAGGTCCCTAAAGTTATTTTTCTTTAACTATAAGTCCCTAATGCCGATTTTTCCTCAAATTGAGCCCCAAAACTTTTAAAATTTATTTTAGGTCCTCAATTTATTTAAATTCACAAAAGGGGTTTAATTTATGAAATATCCAATTTGGTCCCCCAACTTTTCCAAAATTACCAATTTGCCCTTCCTTTACAAAAATGGTAAGTTTCACCCCCAAAATTCTAAAATTCCTCAATTGGCCCTCTAACATTCTTATCATGTCCATTGACCCTCAATTTTATAAAATTGCATCTTGGTCCTTCGAATTTTCAAAAATCCCCAAAATTTCCCCCAATTTCGACTTCCTAACACAACCGAATTTGATTTCATCAAATTGATCAATTAAACACTTCTAATTGTTGAAATTGAAGTTAAAACTGAGTTGCTACATTTTCATAAGATTCAATAGCACTTTGAATCACAAGTTTTGATGTCGGAATAAACTCAAACGGAGCTTCGCTGAAAAACAGACTATAGAGAGAGAGCTTCAATTACTCACCGTCGGGGCACGACGGTTCCTGCTTTCAATCTAGTTAGATAGTTCTCGTCCTGAGGTTCATCCTAGCATCAAGAATTGCATCAATTCATGCTCAGTTGAAACAGAGCAGATTCGGTCTGTCGGAGCTACTTCACTGTTCCATCATGTCGGCGCTTCTTCGGCGACCCTCGGAGCAAACGGAGACTACAGGCGTGTAGCTGACTTCTCCCAGTTCTAAAAAACCCAACCTCATCTTCATTGGCTTAGAAATAACCCTATATCAGAGCTCTGGTTCGAGCTTCACCAGAAAGCTAAGCAGCTAAGAGAGAGTGAGTTTTTTGGTGCAGAAAGGATGAATGGGGAGGGGCTCTTTATATAGGAAGATCGGGGACTTCTTGGCCGTCCGATTGGCGCCTTAATGGTGGTCATTCGTTGCCTGAAACTCCATGACCAGAGACTTTTCAGCTTCACTGGCGCTGCGCGATTTTCTAACGAATGAACAGTGCTATCATCTAAAGGAAGAAGATGACACTGTTCCGAACCAGACCTAATTGGGTTCAAAGCTTAAACCGGCCGATTAACCCCCCATTCCACCAAAATTTTCAAATATAAAAATTTATAAATTCATCTAAATTTATTTTCTATCCAATGGTGGCCTCAAATCTCAAAGTTGAATTTTTTAAGCCACCTAGAAAAATTAATTTAGAATCTGGTTCAAACTGGTTCAATTCGGTTTGGATTTGGTTCACCTAAACTGGTTTGGTTTTCATCTCCAATTCATTCTCAAGTCCATTTCCATGACTTTTGGGACTCTTTGGGTCACTCAGGATCTATAAATTTCCCGATTTTCCCTTTCTCTATCGGTTTCGGTTCATGAACCGACTCGATCCATAAACCGGTTCGATCCAGTTAGGTCCGGTTCATCTAAACTAGTTTGGTTTTTCTCTTCCAATTTGTCCTAAGGTTCTTTTCCAAGGTTTTATGAACCATTTGGATCACCTGGGAGTTGTAAATTTCCAAAATTGCTCGTTCCCAAATGACTAGGTTTGTGAACCAGTTCGATTTTCTTACTCAGTTTGACCGGTTCTATTCCCAATTGTCCTTAACTCAAACGGGCAGGGTTTACAGAGCTGGCCTATGATTGTGTGTCCTTCATGATGAAGGGCGTTTGTTGGTTGATTAATACACCGTTGTGATGAGAAATGATTATGAAAACCGAGATTTGAAAATGGAAAAGTTTAAAGAAATTAAGGAGTCTAGCACACTCCAAATAAACCTTTCTCCTAAAAGTCAAATTTTGAAAACCCATTCACTGAGTCTTTGTACTCATCCCCTCCCTCATATCCCTTTTCAAGAAATCCCGGAAAGCCTACCCTCAAGGACCACCAACTAATACGCAGGTGAGACTAGTATGATAAATTTAAAATTCTATACAGTTTTAATTTATGTTATTCCAGGAAAGGTGCAGGTTAAAGGATGCCTTACTCTTTACGGGTTATAACAAGGGGAAACCCTTAAATAAATCGGGATAGTGGCGGGTTGATCATGGTGGTCCGACCAAACCGGGTCGAGACGTGACAACTTGAGTGGTATGAGAGCCTATTTCCTCGAATATATAATCAAGACTAGAAAATATAGTAACTAATAGGATTGATCTTTAAATTTTTAGATGGCTCCATGGAGAGGAACCAAGAAAACTAGGAATGATTCTATTCAACACTTTGTCCTCGTAGGAAGATAGCCCTAGAAGCTTCCTAATGCCCGAGATATAGTAGAAGCCCAAAGGACCAAATGGGGAAGTATCCAGTACCACCAAGGAGTATGGTGCCAAGACATAATAGGATCACAATTTTGTGTACAAAGGGAGCCAAGCCTAAAGCCAGGAATGCTAGTGCAGACGTATACTCTTGCCAAGGAGGATACTTACCAAGAAAACCATAGCTTCCTATCTACTCTGTGACTACTTTTTGTAATAGGGCTAAAGCCCCAACATTTTATGTCCCTCTATTAATGAAGTACTCAAAATTCTTAAAATCCTATCTCTCAATGATGTGATCTTGCTAGGAAGATGGCCCCAAGGAAAGTAACCAAACAAACCCACACTACTATAGAAACTAGGGAAGAATGCCATTTTAGTTAAGGAAATTGAATCAAGGAATTAAGAAATGTAGGAGGACTCTTAGAATGACCCTTTAGCAAAGGTGACCTAGCAAGAAAACTATCAAGGTGTTCAAACTCAAGGACAGCGAAGCACCAAACCATCAGCAACCCTAGAAAGGCCCCACAATACTCAAAGTAAAGGAGGAACCACAATGATTCATGCTCGGGAATAAGCATTTCATATGTGAAAGACGGGGACACGACGTGAAGAATTGCCCAACCCTACTGAAGACAAACACCAAGACAATATGTTATATGTGTAGGGAAGATAGGACATGTAAAGAAGAACTGTCCCACACTCATAGATTTAGGGCAATACTTTCTGGAAAGTCACGAAAGACAGGAAGGACTGGTGACTATAACCATGAGGCAAGTTAACATTTCGCACAGAGGTCAAGAAATGTTGAGGTACAACAAAATTTAAACTCCTTAAGAAGATCAAATAGAGAGGGATATCACAAGAATATAAGTAAGGTACGTTGAAAGTACACCTAGAAGCCCCTCAGGAGGGACAAACACGAAAAATATCCACTAGAAACTCCAAGGTAGGACATAGTGAAGAAGAGAATAAATACACTATGAAAAGGGAACTTTGGAAGGATGCATACGATTTGAAGGGATCATTGATGGGTGGATGGTAATGACATGGAGCACAAGGAACCCACCCTTAATTAAGAAATTTTCCAAGGAAGTATGCATCAGGATGACTGAGCGTGAGCCATGGAATTGGCCTTAACGAATTGTCCAAACAGAAGAGCCAAATAGCAATTCCAGGAGAACCTAGTAGAAAGGAGGCAGTTAATGAATTAGCCTTTGGGAGAACCATGGAATTAAACCACAACAAAGAAGAGAGAAGTGAAAAGGCCAAAACATTGGAAAAGAAGGACGAAGAAAAATCCTCAAAGAAATCAATGGCCAAGACCAGATTTACAATTTAAAAGTCTTGAAATGGTTAAGTGAGCCTCACGAAGGATGATCAAGAGATTTTGAAAATTAGGTGGATGTGAGCCCTCCCTAGAAAGAAATAGACATGTACTAGGGTACGAGTGATAATGAGGATGGAGTACGAAGGACGTACCCGTATGATCTCAAGAGTAAAGGTAAGCATGAAAGAATGGCATCAATGAACATCATTTAAAGTTAGGTGCCTTCAAAGATGAATTACAGGAGAAAAGGATAAGAATCCTCCCAAATGAGGAAACGCCGAGAAAGGATACATGACCTAATGAAGAGGAAATGGAACCAAATGACGAGATATGAGGATATAGTATATAATGAATCCGTAAGAAGGGAACTCCCCAAACAAAGCAATTGACACATAGACTAAAAGTGATCAACTCGAAATAAAGAATCGTAAAATGGTCACGAACAAGTAAGAGTGGATTAAGAAAAAAGGAAAGTCCTTGAATAAATGATGCCACTAAAGATGAGAAAGGACATAAGATGGGAAAAATCCTCGTATGTTAATAAGTCATCAGGAAACCCAATGATTGGAATCGAAAATACCTAATAAAGAAGTTGGGAAAGGATGAGTAGGTAAGAAAAATCAATGCAGTTATGTAAGACATGTTGTCAAGGCACGGAGGATAATTGGATAACAGTAAAGGTAGACGAGGAATACTACCCTATGAAATGAGGGATGAAATTATACAGTTCCTGAAAGGTTGGAAAGTTGGAAATAACCCTAAAGGAAGTATTGTAGAAATCTGATGGACAGAGACAAGTTCATAACTATGTCATGTCGTAAGGGACATATAAGCACCAACAGTTCCGAGTAAAATGTGACTCGAGTAAGAAGGAGTCAATTATTAAGCATAACAAGGTCAAACATAAATTTTGACCGAAGCTGTAATCAATGACGGATGAAGGATGGGTCAAATTGGGACAAAGGAATAATAACACCGAAACCTATGAAAACAAGTACATAATGCTCGAAAAAATGTCGAGCTAAGGGTTTCAACGGTGAAGAGAATAACTAGATAAAGGAACGATTGGGCACCTTGTAACTCCCAATCCTAAAATCTTGAGTAAGAGCCCCGAAGGGAAGAACCTTACCCTAGATAAAGGGAGATGTGAACCTAAGGATATATATTTGGATTAATGAGCGAAACATGCCTCGTTATTAAACTCTATGGAAGGAGTAAGCAGTATAAATGAAAAGAAATTCCTTAGATGAATGATTACGGGGAATAAGTGAAAGAGTAATCGAAGTGTTAGAATGTCAAGCAAAGCTAAGTTGACATTTAGGGAAATTATTCCCAATGTGGAATATATTGGTTACGTTTTGGGGATAAAACTCCTAAATGGAGGGGAGAATTGTAAACCCCGCCCTTCTGAGTTAAGGAAAACCAGGAAAAGAACCAATCAAACCGAGCGAGAAACACTAAACGGTTCACAAACCTGATCATTAGAGAATAGGCAATTTGGGAAATTTTCTACTCCTGAGTGATTCAAATGGTTCACAAAACCTTGGTAAAGAACCTTAGGCCAAATTGGAAGAGAAAAACTAGACTGGTTCAGATGAACCAGAACTGATAGAGAAAGGGCAAACTAGGAAAATTTAAAGATCACAAGTGACCCAAAGAGTTCCAAAAGTCATGGAAATGGACTTGAGAAAGAATTGGAGATGAAAACCAAAACAGTTCAGGTGAACCAAATCCGAACCGGATTGAACCGATTTGGATTGGTTTGAACCACTATTGAACCAAATTCTAAATTCATTTTTCTAGGTGGCTTAAAATTTTCAAATTTGAGATTTGAGACCACCATTGGATAGAAAATGAATTTAGAAATTTTTATATTTTAAAAATTCGGTGGTATTGTGGGTGAACCGATTGGTTTATGTTTTGAACCCGGATTGGACCGGTCTGGTCCGTTTCGGAATAGTCTCGTCTCCTTCCTTCAAATGACATCACTGTTCACTCGCCGAAAAATCGCACAGCTCTGGCAAAGCAGAAAAGTCTTCGGCCAAGGAATTTCAGGCAATGAATGATCACCATTGAGGTGCCAATCAGACAGCCAAGAAGTCCCCGAGCTTCCTATATAAAGATGTCACGCCCCAACCTGGTTTGGTTGGATCCCCATGATCAACTCGCCACTCTCCTGGTTTATTAAAGGGTTTCCCCTTATTGTAAACCGTAAAGAGTAAGGCGTCCTTTAACCTGCACCTTTTTCTTGGAATAGCATAATCAAAACTGCATGAAATTTAAAACTTTACATACCTGTCTTACATGCATCTTAGTTGACGGTCTTTAAGGGTAGGCTTTCCGGGATTTCCTAAAAGGGATATAAGGGAGGGGGTGAGTACAACTACTCAGTGAATGGGTTTCTAAAGGTCTACTTTTAACTTTTAAGAAAAAAAACATTTATATGGAGTGTGCTAGACTCCTTTCTTTTCAAAATTCCCTTCATTTAAAAATTTGGGTTTTTCCATTATTTCTTAGTTACCGGTGTGTTATCACCCAACACACATCCTTTATCATGAAGGTTACACACATTCGCAAGTCAGTATCACTACTGAACCCGCTAGTGGCTTCGGAGCAACTTTTCCTGCCACCCGGATAGAAGTACAACCACTTCTACCCTGGGAATGAGTGGATGTACGTGACATCTGACGCCCACAATCCCGAAATCACTTCTTCGTGTCCGTATGAGGACAGAGACCTCATCCTGTCCCCACCCCGGTCTCATGCGCTTAGTGCTACTCCAAATTTTGCACAGACACCTGGAACGACGAAATGCCCTTATAGCCACCAGGTCGTCTAGTGCGCTTAGGACGCATCACTACCCCTCATGGGCGTCTTGATGATCCCGTACTCACAGTGCATGCACAAATAATGTTTTCTTATATTGCCATGTAATCTGTGGTGCCACTAGTTCAACGGCCCCGACTCTCAACTCAACCTGCAGCTGTTTGTCTTGACTAGTCCGTCAACTTGTCATGTCGCACTTCCGCTAGTTGTCTGAGCATGTCGATCCTATCTTGGTACCATGGCCAAACAATTCACTTATTAAGTTTTATAGCACATATATCATGTTCGTTTACGAGCTCCAGCTCATGCCAACTAGCTTTGGGCCCACTATACGAGATTTTCAAAATCGGGCATTTAGCCCCCAAGTTCCAAAACTGAGGCCCCTGGCCTATTAGAGCTATTCGAGCTCCCGTCGAGAAGGTCTCCCAAATAGTTTAAGCATTGGAACACAGTCAGGGGAGAACACTTCCGACAAAATAGGTTTTCACTGTCCATTATACCAACCAGTATAAGGAGATCTTCGTTCATAACCGATGAATGGGTTTTCAACTTCCTTCGAGGAAGTCTCATCATACCAACCGTGTATGATCTATTTACAACCGGTAAGTAGTTTTTTTTTTTTCGCATAATTTTCACATCACTTTCTCTAAGTGGTGATGATTAAAATACCACTAAACAGTGGGTTTTTATACCGAGCTACTTATCATCCCCTACCGGGTATGATATAAAATTTTCACTCACAACCGGTAAGTGGTTTTTATCTTTAAGTTGTGCTCATCATCCCAACTGGGTATGATGTTAGTAAACCCACTCACCCGTTAATGTCGTGAATTCCACTAGACTGGTTCTTTGTATTCACGCAAGGTTGTCCTTACTGGTGTTCCCTATATTTCGTGTTCCTACATGATATGAACAACCTTGTTCATTATTACTCGGCATAACAGCCTTCATTCATTTCCAATGAATGAGAAAACCCAACCTTTTAGTTATTTGCAATTAGGTCCCTAAAGTTATTTCTCTTTAACTTTAAGTCTCTAATGTCGGTTTTTCCTCAAATTGAGTCCCGCAACTTTTAAAATTTATCCTGGCACCTCAATTTATTCAATTTCACCAAAAAGGGGTTTAATTTCCCAAATTTCCAATTTGGTCCCCCAATTTTTCCAAAATTACCATTTTGCCCTTCTTTTACAAAAATCGTAAGTTCTGCCCCAAAAATTCCAAAATTCCTCAATTGGTCCTCCAACATTATTTTCATGCCCAATTGACCCTCAATTTCATAAAATTGTATTTTGGCCCTTTGAACTTTGAAAATCCCCAAATTTTCCCCCAATTTCAACTCTTCAACACTACCGAATTTGATTTCATCAAATTGACCGATCAAACACTTCTAATTATTGAAATTGGAGTTGAAATTGAGTTTCTGCATGTTCATACGATTCTAAGAAACTTTGAATCACAGATTTTAATTCCGGAACGAGCTCAAACAGAGCTTCACCAGAAAACAGACTGTAGAGAGAGAAAGCTTCAATTACTCACCGGTGAAGGCACGGTGGTCCGAGCTTTCGATCTGGGCAGATAGGTCTCGTCCTGAGGTTCATCCTAGAATCAAGAATTGCATCAATTGATGCGGAATTGGATTAGAATTTCATCATTGAAATTCGGTCGACTCTCTCTCTAGCACCGATCAAAAATTGTAAAGGGGAGCCAAATTGGCTTACCTTTCGGTCCTAATTCGGCCGTGGAAAGGCTGAGTAAGTGTTAGGAGGGTTTGGTTTGGCCTGAGGAGGGCTTGAAATGGCCGATTTCAGCTTGGCCAAAATAGGGCAGCTTCGGTCCGCTGGAGTTGCTTCACTATTCCATCATGTCGGCGATTCTCCAACGATTCTCGTATTGACTGGAGTTTGCTATCAGATAGCTGTCTTCTCCTCGGTTCTAAAGAGCCCGACCTTTGTTCAAGTCGAAGCTCTGGTTCGAGCTTTACCGAGAAATGGAGTAGTAGAGAGAGAAAGAAGTGTTCGGGTGTGAGAAGAATGAAATGGGGATGACCTATTTATATAGGCATAAAACCCATGTATAAAATGGGCAAGATTTATTATTAGTATTAATATTGCCATAAATTATTGGTATTAATTCCAATAATTTAATTTCAGTATTAATTCCAATAATTTAATTTCAGTATTAATTCCAATAATTTAATTTCAGTATTAATTCCAATAATTTAATTTCAGTATTAATTCTAATAATTTAATTTAGGTATTAAATTATTGGTATTAATTACAATAATTAAATATATATTAATTTATGGTTATTTATGATAAGGCGTACATAAAAATTTTTTACCGAAATTTCGGGTTACAAAAAAAATTCATACTTCCTAGGAGGTCACCCATCCTCACACTACTCTCGAGCTTGACTTTGAAATTCTTATAAAATCTAGTTCACCTGAACCAATTTGGTTTTTATTTTCTAAAGTTTCTTAAATTTCTTTTCCAAGGTTTAATGAACCCTTTGGATCACTCGGACATTGTTAATTTCCATGTTACATGTTCTCAAATGTAAATCGACTTGATTTTCTTACTCGATTTGACCGGTTCATTTCCTAGTTTTTCTTAACTAAAAAATGCGGGGTTTAAAAAAGAGCCCCTCCCCATTCATCCTCTCCACACCTGAAAACTCCATTCTCTCTCAACTGCTCCATTTTTTGGTGAATCTTGAACCAGAGCTCTCACTTGACACTTTTCTAAGTCAAACAAAGCGAGGTTGGGTTCTTTAGAATTGAGAAGAAGTCAGCTACATCCCTGTAGTCTCCGTTTGCTCCGAGGGTCACCGAAGAAGTGCCAGCGTTATGGAATAGTGAAGCAGCTCCGGCGGACCGAAGTTGCCCTATTTCAGCCGAGATGAAATTGGCCAATTCAAGCCCTCATCAGGCCAAACCAAGCTCTCCCAACACTTTCTCAGCCCTCCCATGGCCGAATTAGAACCGAAAGGTAAGCTAATTTGATCCCCTTTATAAATTCTGATCGGTGCTAGAGTGAGAACATGCAGAACTTTGATGATAAAATTTTCATTCAATTCGACATCAATTGAATGCAATTCTTGATTCCAGGATGAACCTCAGGATGAGAGCTATTTGTCCAGTTCCAAAGCTCGGTTCATCGTGCCCCCAAAGGTAAGCTTTCCAAGCTTTCTCTCTCTAAGAGCAGTTTTCTGACGGAGTTCCGTTTGAGCTCATTCTGGCACTAAATCATGCAATTCAAAGTGCAAATAAATCATATGAAGGTGTATGAACTCCAATGTAACTTTAATTTCAACAATTAAACTCATTTGGTTAGCAATTTGATGAAATCAAATTCGACAGTGTTAGAACGTTGAAATTGGAGGGAAATTTGGGAATTTCAAAATTTTGAGGGACTAAAGTGTAATTTCATAAAATTGAGGACCAATGGGGCATGATAAAGATGTTGGAGGACCAATTGGGCAATATTTGGAATTTTTGGGGCAACTTACCATTTTTTGTAAACAAGGGGCAAAATGGTAATTTTGGAAAAATTGGGGGACCAAATTGGAAATTTGGGAAATTAAACCCCCTTTTGTGAAATTGAATAAATTTAGATCCCAAGGTGAATTTTAAAAGGTTAGAGACTCAATTTGAGGAAAAACCGGCATTACGGACCTAAAGTTAAAAATATAACTTTAGGCACCTAATTGTAAATAAATAAAAAGTTTGGTTTTTCTCATTCATTTGGAATGAATGAAGGCTATTTGGCCAAGAGATAATGAACAGGAATGTTCATATCTTGTCAGAACATGATGTACTGGGACCACCAGCAAGGACAAACTCGCGTGAATACAAAGAACCGATCGATAGGAATTCACTACATTAACGGGTGAGTGGGACTTTTAACATCATATCCGGATGGGGTGATGAGCGAATTAAGCTAAAAACCACTTACCGGTTGTGAGTGGGATTTTTATATCATACCCGGTTAGGATGATATGCACCTCGAAATGAAAACCTACTACTTAGTGGTATTTTAAACATCACAACTTAGAGGAGTGATGTGAAAATAATGCGGAAAAACTACTTACTGGTTGTAAGTAGATCATACCCGGTTGGTATGATGAAACTTTCTCGGAGGAAGTGGAAAACCCGTTCATCGATTGTAAGTGGAGATATCCTCAAACTCGGTTAGTATGAAGGATAGTTAAATTATATTTTTATCAGAAGTACTCTCCCTTGATTGTGTGCCATTACTTAAACGATTTGGAAGACCTTATTGACGAGAACTCGAATAGCTCTGTTAGGTCGAAGGCCTCAGTTTTTTAACTTGGGGGCTAATATGCCCAATTTTGAAAATCTCGAACAGTGTGTCATATGCAAGTTGGCACAAGCAGGAGCTCGTAAAGACACACGGGTTATATGCCATAAAACTTTAAATAAATGAATTGCTTAGCCATGGTACCAAGACATGACCGACATATTCAATCAACTAGAAGTAGTGCGACATGACAGGTCGACGGACCAGTCAAGACAAATAAATGCAGGTTGAGATGAGGGTCGGGGCCATTGGACTAGTGGCACCACAGATTATATGGCGTGATGTGAAAATAATGATTGTGCATGCATTGTGATTATGGGACCTTCAAGATGCCCAAGTGGGTAGTGATGTGTCCTAGTGCCTTAGACAACTTGGTGGGTATAAGGGTAGTTTATCGGACCAGGTGACCCATGGAAGCTTGACGTAGCTTCTAGCGCATGAGACCGGGGTGGGGTCGAGATGAGGTCTTTTTCCTCATATGAACATGGAGAATTGACTATGGGATTGAGGGTTAGATGTCGTGAACATCCACTCATTCTCAGGGTTGAGGTAGACGTGCTTCTATATAGGTGGCCGGTAAAGTCGCTCCGACGCCATAAGTGGGTTCAGTGGATGGGCTGGCCTGCGATTGTGTGTTTTTGACCTTCGTGATTAAGGATGTGTGTTAGGTGATGACACATTGTGATTAATAAGAAATGGTGATAAAACATAGATTTGAAATGAAGGATTTTTGTAAAGAAATAAGGAGTCTAGCACACTCCAAATAAACCTTTTTCCTAAAAGTCAAATTTTGAAAACCCATTCACTAAGTCGTTATACTCATCCCCTCCCTCATATCCCTTTTTAGGATATCCCGGAAAGCCTACCCTCAAGGGCCACCAACTAATACGCCTATGAGACAAGTATGATAAATTTAAAATTCTATGCAGTTTTGATTTATGTTATTACAGGAAAGATGCAGGTTAAATGACGCCTTACTCTTTACGGGTTATAATAGGGGAAACCCTTAAATAAACTAGGAGGGTGGCAGGTTGACATGATCGTTGCCAGAAAAGCTTTACAATCTTTCTGTATCATCTTTTGGGCTCTTATGTGGGACACCATTTGTACTTCTCCCTTTCTCCTGTCTCCTTGGAATTGTAATCCGAGTGTTTTGGGAGTGTGGAAAGTTACTATTTTCTTTCCACAGTCCATCTTAGCTTGGTGGGTACTTAGCCAATCCATTCCTAATATTACTTCTACCTCTCTTATGGGTAATGGGATCAAATCCACCTTCAGTTTAATTCCTTCAATTGAAATATCACATCCTTTCAAATGTTGGTCCCTATTCAGCCCTTCTCCTAAGGGTGTGAGGATGTTGAGACTTTGTTCTAGAGAGGTAAGTTCTAAGGGAGGACTTGGGATTAGATCTTCTTTGATGAATGATCTTTCTGCTCCCACTAGATCTGTGGGACGTCCTTTTACTCCCATCCGGTCTTGTATGTCCATGTTGAGGCCATCCATGAATCTCTGGCATATATCTATCAGTCCGGCCAAGTCAGGGGAAAAGGGTATTAACTCATTAAACTTTGTTTTATACTCCGAAATAAAGTTATGCCCATGTCAGAGTTGGAGGAAATCCTGCTTCTTTTCATTAATCAGATGAGGAGCCAGGTACTCCTCCGCATACCTCTCCTCAAATTATTCCTAGGTGGGTGTGGAGGTGTGCAGGCTTCGGACATTCTCTCACCATCTTTTGGCACAGCCCTCCAGGAAAGATTATGTTAGGATCAACATATCCTCCGATGATATCCTAACAATCCCCATCAGTTTCTTGATGTTGGTCAGCCAATCTATGGTGCCTCCATCATCCTTTTCTCCGAGGAAAGGCTTAACCCTAGTTGACGAAGAGTCTTGAGGTATTTGGGGATGTCAACTGGAGGAGGATGGTTAACATGAGAAGGATGAGATTGTACTTCCTCCAGTTCAGCTTGAGAGGTGGTGTCTGCCTCAAGGAGGAGGTCAGGTCGTCCAAATACTCTAGTGAATTCCTCGTACAATCTCTGGTGTTTCGAACTTAGTCTAGATGGAGTTGTTTGGGCTCCTCAGGGAGTTTCCATAAGAAGGGGGTGGTTATGCAATGTTAGAGACTACGACTCTTGTTCTCTTGGTTCCTCTCTTGGGAGCCATCTGAAATTTAAAGATTTATTCCTATTAGTTACTATGTTATATAGTCTTGATAATGTATTCGAGAAAACAGACTCTAATACCACACAAGTTGTCATGCTCTGACCCAGTTTGGTTGGATACCCGTGAGCAATCTGCCACTTCTTTTGGTTTATGAAGAGTTTCACCCTTTTCTAACTGCGAGGAGTAAGGCATCATTTTTCTTGATTTTCCTAGAATAACATTATACAAAACTGAATATAAATTTTACATGCCTGCTTAAGGTTTAGCTACATAAACGTCTTTAAGGTTGGTTTCCCTTGGTTACCTGAAAAGGGGTAAAGGGAGGGGTGAGTTCTACAACTCAGTGAATGGGTGTTGGGAGTGAGTTTTCATAAACAACCAATTTTAAACAAAGTGTATTGAAATCCTCATTTTCCTTTAAGAATGATCTTTCCTGAAATTTCAGGTTTTTCAAAACCTTTTTCCTTATTTCCACATTAGATGTGTTTAATAGTCAACACACGCCCTTCATTAGGAAGGGATCACACATTTGCAGGGTAGCCCGTCCACTACACCCACTTGTGGCTCAGAGCGTCTTTACCGGCCACCAAGATAGAAGCCCATCCACTTTTACCCCATGTCTGAGTCAATGTTCATGACCTCCGACACTAAAATCCAAAAACAACTCCATGTTTGTATGAGGACAGAGACCTCATCCCGACCCCACCTCGGCCTCATGTGCAAAAAGCTACATCGAGCTTCCCGACTACTGGCACAACAAACTGCCCTTATCTCTACCATGTCATCCAGTAGCCCATAGGATGCATCACTACCCCTCTTGGGCATCTTGATGGTCCTAAACCTCAAGTGCATGTACAAATAATAGTTTTCCCATAAAGCCATTTATCTTTGGTGTCACTAGTCCAACGGCCCCGACCCTCAACCCGACCTGTAGCTATTTGTCTAAACCGGTCCGTCGACTTGGCCTTAATGCACTGCTGCTAGTTCATTGAGTACTATTGGTCTTGTCTTGTTACCATGGAGAAATCACATAACCATATCATTAAGAGTTTTCATGGCTTTCATATCTCGTGTTTGTTTAAGAGCTCTTGCTCGTGCCTACTAGCCTTGGGCCCACTGCACGTGATTTTCCAAAACCGGGCATTTAGCCCCACAAGTTTAAAAACCAAGGCCTCTAGCTTCTTTGAGCTAATCTAGCTCACGTTAAGAAGGTGCATTGGCACACAGTCAGGGGAGAACACTTCTGACAAAAGTGTATTCTCACTTCATCACACCAATTGGGTGTGATGATATCTTTGCTTACAACTAGCAAGCGGGTTTCTCCTTCCTTCAAGGAAGTCCATCATACCAACCGGGCATGATTTCCTCTACTTACAACCGGTAAGTGGTTTTTTGCTTAGTTCTCACATCACTCCAACGGGGTGTGATGTTAAAATCCCACATATGAGTAGTTTTTCATTTCTAAATTGCTCACCATCCCAACCGGGTATGATGTGAATAAACCCACTCACCCGTTAACTGTGACGTGTTCATCCTTGGTCGGTTTTCCAATTCTACACGAGCTTTCTCTTGCTTGCATTCTCGTTACACGTGTCCCTACACAATTTGGGCAGCCTTATCATTCATGGGTTGGCATAAAATCCTAGGCTCACAATTTTTTATTACTTGCACTTAGGTCGTCAAAGTTTATTTCTTTTCACTTTAGGTCCCTAATACCAATGTTTGCCCAATTTGAGCCCAAGGTTTCCAAAATTTCTTTTTGAGTCTTCATTTTACTCAAAATTATATAAGGGCCTTATGTTTTCCAAATTTCCATATTGGTCCTTAACTTTTCAAATATTACCATTTTTCCCCTACTTTCTAAAAATGGTAATTTGGCCCCAATTATTCCAAAAATCAACTAATTGGTCCTCCAATATCTTTTCCATGGCCAATTGGCCCGTAATTTTATGAAATTCCCAAATTTCCCCAAAATTTCCCTCAATTTCCCCATTTTAAACTAGCCAAATTTGATTTCTTTAAATTGACCATTCATTCGGGGTTAATTGCTACAACTGGAGGTGTAAATCAGTTCATACACTTCCATACGATTCAATGGAGCTTTGAATCGCAAGAATTGAGGCCGAAATGAGCTCAAATGGAGCTTCACTGTAAAACTATACATAGAGAGAGAAAGCTTCAAAAGCTTACCGTCGGAGGTGCGACGGTCCGAGCTCTCTTCCTGAGGTACCTTTTAGGATCCAGAATTTCTACAATTAACCTCGAATCGATGGAAAATTTTGTCAGTGAAATTTCATAGTTTCACCCTCTAACTCCGACCTACAATGATTGAGGAAGATCGAATTGGCTTACCTTTCAGCTTAGTCGTGGTCGTATGAGAGCCATGGAGGTGTCGGGAGGGCTTGGTTTGGCCGGAGGAGGGTTGAGTTTGGCCGATTTCAGCTCGGCCGAAATAGGGCAGCTTCAGGTCTTCGGAGCTGCTTCACTGTTTGATTCTACCTGTGCTTCTTCGACGGTCCTCGAATCAAACGGAGGTTGCTATCAGATAGTTGACTTCCCCCAGAGTCTAAAGAATTTGACCTTGTCTTCTGAGGTTAAGAAAACTACCCAAGTCAGAGCTCTAATTCGAGCTTCACTAGAAAATGGAGTAGTTGAGAGAGGATGGAGATTCTAAGTGTGAGGAGGATGGATGGAGAGTAGCTCTTTATATTGGGAGCTCAAGGACTCTCTGCCCGACCATTTGACATCTTGGTCAAGCTCATTCATAACCTAAAACAGCCTGAACGGAGATGATTCCTCTTTGTCAATGTTGTTTGTTCAATATTCAATGAACAGTGTCATCCTCTGAAGGAAGAAGACGACACTGTTCTAAACCAAACCAGACAGACCGGGTTCATTGTTTAAACTAACCAGTTCAGGACTGATTCGACCGATTTTCTCAAAATTAAAATTTACTAAATTCCTCTAAATTCATTATCTATCCAATGGTGGCTTTAATTCCCTAATTTGAATATTTTAAGCCACCTAGAAAAATGAATTGAGAAACTAGTTCAATGATGGTGCAAACCGGTTCAAATCGGTTTAATCCTGTTCAGATCCGTTTCACTTAAACCGGTATGGTTTTCTCTTTCAATTTGTCCCAAAGTCCTTTTCTATGGTTTTTATGACTCTTTGGGTCACTCGGGATTTGTAAATTTCCCAATTTTCCGTTTCTCTATCGGTTGTGGTTCGTGAACCATCTCGGTATTCTTTTTGGAAACGGCCGGTTCTTTTTCCAGTTTTCTTATATATAAAGGGATGGGGTTTACATTCAGCGTCAAATCTTAAGCTTCATTAAGTGGGGGTAGACTGAACCCATTGTCCTTGATGCTCGCACGTCCTTATCGTTACTATTCCCTTAATTGGGTCCATCATGCCTTTGTTAGAGTACGTATTTCTCTCAAACTTCCTTTCCTCGGGGAGTTTCTCCCATTAATTCATTCTTATGGGTATCCAACCCCTAGTAGGTTTTTCAACATCCTTTGATGTCACCTTCCTTGGTTACCCATTCTTTGGGGTATGCTCCCCTTTGGAATCTCATGAGCACACTTTCGTACTCGACCCTTGTTTCACCTCGCATCCCACTTACTCGTTCATTCATTAAACCTAAGATTTCGGGTATTCTTTCTCATGTCTCTATTCCTTGACTTCCCTACCAAGAAGGGTTTACTTTACCCGGAATCACTCGTAGACCAGGGTTTTAACCCTTGCTCTTGAGAGTCTCCATTTCTCTCAAACTTAGTTTTCATCAAGGACACCTCCACCCCTACAGAAGTTCAAAGGGATAACATTACTAGAACCACAATTGTGGCTAGGGAACCCAATCTCATCAGGAAGAAATCCCTCTAGACCATAGTTTAGTAATGAGTACTCCCCAACCCATCATTGTAACAATCTCTCTCAAGAGATGTTAAAATCCCAAAACTATATTCTTACTTCAATAAATAAGATTCTGAGTTTTTGAGAATTTCTCTGTTCCTTAATAATATGAAAGCATTTCTCAATTGCCCGAGAAAGAATCACGGAAAGAAGATCAAGAATAGGACCTTAAGAAAACCTAGATATAGTAGAATTTTCCCTTAAGGAGCACTACAAACCACTTAGGAACAAAGAAGGGAGTGCCTCTACAAGAAAAGACTAGTTGAGTAATTGATGATAAATGAAATGTCTCGAGATGGAAAATTTGACTCACTTTGGGAAAAAAGCAATGAAGCCAAATAGAAGTTTCGGACAAACATAGTGGAGGGAAGCAAGTAGTTACAACTAGATAGTCAACGAGTATAAATGATGTTCTCAAGAAGATCCTACAATAGAAAGGACTACACCCTAAAAAGGGTGGTGGGATAGATGTTAAGAACAAGAGGACTCGAGAAACAACTACCCTAAGGAAATTAGACCAAAGGAATGGTAGAGACGAGACAGATAACGAACGGATACTCAAGAAAGGCATAATTTAAGCTCCAACAAAGAAAAGAGAGGTGGAAAGGCCAAATAATTGGAAAAAGAAGGATGAAGAAAATCCTTGAAAAGACCAATGTCCAAATTAACGACCAAACTCAAGCCAAGAGAGGAAGAGTAAGCAAGCCTCTCACATGATCCAGAGATCTTGAAATAAGGAGGATTTGAGCTCTCCCTAAAAGAAATAGACAGGTATTGGGGTACAAATGAAGATGAGGATGTAGTACAAAAGATGTGCCGCAATATTTAAAGAGTAAAAGTAAACAGGAAAAGACAACATCAAAAGATGTCATTTAAGGGTAAATATTATTCCCTAGAGCAAATGAAAAAGGAATTTCAGAAGAAAGGGAAGGAGTCCTATCGAGGAAGGAAACCCTGGAAAGGCATATGTATCTCAACTAAGAGATAATGGAACTAAGTGAAAGGGACAAAGAGATAAACTTGCAAATGAAGCACAAACTGAGGTGAAAGAACCAAGGAAGCATACTAGGAGGACCAAAGAAAATAAGTTAACGGGTAAATAGGAAGTTAGCATCAAAAGATGTTGTAATAAGTAAGAATGAGTGGACTACCCATAATAAGGTAACAAAGGAAAGAATGTTCGAGAAACATTGGGAAAGTAAGCCCTCCAAATAAGATGTGGCTAAAGAGGAATAACCACAACTGATAAGATGGGTCATAGTCCACAAGCGCATATGAAGCCTAAAGAGTAGACAACTAAGCATAGTGTGGAATGCATGGAATAAAACCGATAATCGAAAGTATCTCAAGTAAGGAATAAGGGATGAAATAGAAGTTGTGTTTAGAGAAGGATCCAAAGTGGGTAAATGTCCTAAAATAGATAGGGGTGCGAAGAAAGGAAGAAAGAACCCTCCAAGGAATGATAAGAAGGTTGAGCATGTAGCTCCTAAGATGGAAGTCTCTATTGTGAGGGACATAATAGAGAATCCTAAGATGGAAGTCTCTATTGTGAGGGACATAATAGAGAACGAAACTGGAAGAAGTGAACCTTCCCAAGCAAAGGAATCAACACATAGACCGAAAGTGATTAATTTAGAATGAAGAATCATGAAATGATCACGAGTGAGTAAAAGTGGATTAAGGAAAAAAGGAAAATTTCTTGAATAAAGAATGTCAAGGACTTAAGAACGAAAGAATCCCAGCTTGTCAGTAAACCATTGGGAAACCAAATCATTGGAACTGGAAAGACTCAACAAGGAAGTTGAGAAAGGACGAGTGGGTAAGGAGAATTGACACGATTATGTCAGTTGATTGGATAACGGTAAAGGTAGTCAAGGAATATTACCGAACAAAAAGAGGGATGAAGTTATACAATTCCTGAGAGATTGGGAGCAACCCTAAAGGAGGTGTTCTAGAAATCTAATGGACGTAGAGACAAGATAAAAAAATTGTGTCATGCTGCAAGGGGCATGTAAGCCCAACAGTCCCGAGGAAAAGATGACTCAAAATAAGGAAGAGTCAGATAGTAAGCATGACAAGGTCAAACATAAAATTTGGATTGAAATGTTAATGAACAACGGATGAAGGAAGAGTCGAAAAAGGACAAAAAGGTGATAACAAAGAAACCCGTGAAAAAAATATGTAACGCTCTAAGGAACATCGATCTAAGGGTTTCAACAACCAAGAGGCTAACTAGACACAGGAATGGTTAGGTATCTTGGAATTCCCAATCCTGAGTACAAAACCTCAAAGGGAAAAATGTTGCTCTAAGCCCTTAAGTAAGGTATGTCTAGTTATGATAAACTCCATGGAGGGAGTAAAGAATATAAAGGAAAAGAAATTTCTTAAGTGAATGATATAAAAAGGGCTAATTGAAAGAACAAAAAAAGAGTTTGCATGTTAAGTAAACACCAAGTTGACATCAAAGCAAATTGTTCCTCATGCAAAGGTTTCTAATTAAGTTTTGGGGACAAAACTCCTAATAGGAGGGGAGAGTTGTAAACCCTGCCCTTTTGAATTAAGGAAAAAGCGGGAAAAGAACCGGTCAAACCGAGTGAGAAACACCAAACCGGTTCACAAACCGATCACCAGAGAACGTGCAATTTGAGAAATTTCAACTCCCAAGTGACCTAAAGGATTCATAAAACCTTGGAAAAGAACCTTAGAACAAATTGGAAGAGAAAAACCAGACCGGTTCAGATGAACCGGATCCAACAGTATTGAACCGGTTCATGAATTGGAATCGATAGAAAAAGGGCAAACCAAGAAATTTATGGATCCTGAGTGATCTAAAGAGTCACAAAAATCATGAAAAAGGACTTTAGGGTGAATTGGAGATGAAAACCAAACCAATTCAAGTGAACCGGATCTGAACTGGATTGAACCAACTTGGACTGGTTTGAACCACTATTGAACCGGATGCTAAATTCAATTTTATAGGTGGCTTAAAAAATGCAAATTTGAGATTTGCAGCCACCATTGGATAGAAAATGAATTTCAATGAATTTAGAAATTTTTAATTTTAAAAATTCGGTTGAATCAGGGGTGAACCAATCAGTTTAAGCTTTGAACCCAGTTCGGACCAATATAGTCCTGTTTGGAACAGTGTCGTCTTCTTCCTTCAGATGACTACACTGTTCACTCGTTGGAAAATCACGAAGTGCCAGTGAAGCTGAAAAGTCTTTGGCCAGGGAGTTTCAGGCAATGAATGACCACTATTAAGGCATCAATCGGACGGCCAAGAAGTCTTAGAGCTTCCTATATAAAGAGCCTCTCCTCATTCAGTGTCTCCACACCTGAAAACTCCATTCTTTATCAACTACTCCAATTTACGGTGAAGCTCAAACTAGAGCTCAAATATAGGGTCATTTATGAGCCAAAGAAGGTGTGGTCAGGTTCTTTAGAACCGGGGAGAAGTCAGCTACTCGACGGTAGTCTCCATTTGCTTTAAGGGTCGCCGGAGAGACGCCGACGTGATAGAACAGTGAAGCAACTCCAGCAAACCGAAGCTGCCCTATTTCAGCTGAGTTGAAATTGGCTAATTCGAGCCCTTCTTAAGCCAAACCAAGCCCTCCCAACACCTGCACAACCCTTCTACAGCTGAATTAGAGCTGAAAGGTAAGCCAATTTGGCTCCCCTCTATAATTTCCAACCGGTGCTCAAGAGAGAACCGACAAAACTTTGATGATAAAATTCTCACTCAATTCAGCATTAATTGATGCAATTCTTGATCCTATGAGGAACCTCAGGACGAGATCTATCTTCCCATAATGAAAGCTCGGACCACCATGCCCCTGACGGTAAGCTTTCGAAGCTTTCCCTTTTTAAGTCCAGTTTTCCGGAAAAGCTCCATTTGAGCTCATTCTGGCATCAAATTGTGCGATTCAAAGTGCAATTGAATTATATGAAGGTGTAAAAACTCCAATCTAACTTCAATTTCAACAATTAAACTCATTTGATCTATCAATTTGATAAAATCAAATTCGGCTGAGTTAAAAGGTTGAAATTAGGGGAAACATTGGGGCAAGTTTGGGAATTTCAAAAATGCGAGGGTCTAAAGTGCAATTTCATATAATTGAGGACCAATTAGGCATGATAAAGATGTTGGAGGACCAATTGGTCAAATTTGGAATTTTTGTAAAGTAGAGGCAAAATGGTAATTTTGGAAAAGTTGTGGGACCAAATTGGAAATTTGGAAAATTGAACCCCTTTTATGAAATTGAATAAATTGAGGTCCCAAGGTGAATTTTAATGGTTTTGGAACTCAATTTAAGGAAAAACCGACATTAGGAACTTAAAGTTAAAGAAAAATAACTTTAGGGACCTAATTGCAAATAAAGGAAAAGTTTGGTTTTCTCATTCATTTAGAATGAATGAGGGCTATTAGGCCAAAGGATAATAAACAGGAGTGTTCATATCATGTAGGAACATGAAGTACCGAGAAGACCAGCTAAAACAAGTTCAAGTAAGGACAACAAGCCGGCTAAGAGGACATTCACTGCACTTTCGGGTAAGTGGGGATTTAATATCATACCCGATTAGGATGATAAGCACCTCAGAAAAGAAAACTCACTACTAAGTGGTACTTTAAGGATCACATCTAAGAAGAGTAATGTGGAAATCTCACGAAAAAACTACTTACCAGATGTAAGTAGATCATACCCATTTGGTATGATGAAATTCCTGAAAGGAAGTGGAAAACCCACTTATCGGTTATAAGCGGAGATGTCCTCATACTTGGTGGGTATGATGGACAGTTGAAAAGTATATTTTGTCAGAAGTGCACTCCCCTAACTGTGTGCCACTACTTAAACATTTTGGGAGACTTTCTTGACGGGAGCTCGAATACCTCATATAGGACAGAGGCCTCGGTTTTGGAACCTGTGGGCTAATATGCCCGATTTTGAAAATCTCGAATGGTGGGCCCTAGGCTAGTTGGCACAAGCGGGAGCTTGTAAACAAACATGACTAATATGCCATGAAAACTTAAGTAAATAAGTTGTTTGGCCATGGTACTTTGATAGGACCGACATACTCAGTCAACTAGTAGTATTACGACATGGCAGGTCTTCGGACATATCAAGACAAATAGCTGTAGGTCGAGTTGAGGGTCGGAGCCGTTGGAATAGTGGCACCACATATTATATGGCATTATGTGAGAAAATGTTGATTGTGCATGAACAATGTTACAGGACCTTTAAGATGCCCAAAAGGGGTAGTGATGCGTCCCAAGTCTCTGGACGACCTAGTGGATATAAGGACAATTAGTCGTACCAGAAGTTTTGCGAACTTGACGTAGCTTCAAGTGCATGAGACCAAGGTGGGGACATGATGAGGTCTGTGTCCTCATATGGACACAGAGTTTTATTACGGGATTGACAGGTCGGATGTCGCGAACATCCACCCATTCTCAGGGTAGAAGTGGATGTACTTCTTTCTAGGTGGCCAATAAAGTCGCTCCGACACCACAAGTGGGTTCAGTGGACAGGCTGGCCTTCGATTGTGTGTTTTTACCTTCATGATGAAGGATGTGTGTTGGGTGATGACACACCGTGGTAATAAGAAATGGATATAAAAACCAAAGTTGAGAATGGAATATTTTTAAAAGAAAATGAGGAGTTTGGCATACTCCGATTCAAACATTTTTCCTAAAAGTTAAATTTTGAAAACCCATTCACTGAGTCGTTGTACTCACCCCCTCCCTTATACCCCTTTCAGGTAACCCCAGGAAGCTTACCCAAAGACCACCAGCTAACACACCTATAAGGCAGGTATGAAAAGTTTGAAATTTTATGCAGTTTTGATTTATGTTATTCCAGGAAAGGTACAGGTTTAAAGGACGTCTTACTTCTCACAATTTAAAAAGAAGGGGCAACACTTGTAAGCCCAAAGAGTGGCGGGTTGATCATGGGGATCCGACCAAACCAAGTCGGGGCATGACAACCGCTCCCCCGCTGGTAAAAAAACTAAGCTTTCTCTCTCTAGAAAACCTTTCTCATGAAGCTTTGTTTGAGCTTAAAAATGGGTCAATTGAAGTCATTCAAAAACTAGGATGATCATAGAAATATTGGGAAAATGATTAGCAGCATGATAGAGGCAATTAACTGAGTTTAAGCAGCCAATTTGATGAAATGTGATTCGGGGGATCAAAGTGCAATTTTTTGGAAATTGGGCAATTTGGGTATTTTTGGAAAATTGGGGATCGAATTGTAATTAAAGGAAACTTGAGGACTTAAATGGAAATAAGAGAAGATTTGGGACCTAAGAGGAATATTGTAATCCTTGGGGACCTAATTGCAATTTAAGTGTATATTAGAGACCCAATTGTAAGGTTAAAAACCTGAGGGACCTAATTGAAATTAAGGCATAAATTAAGGGCCTAGGTGCGAATACTTGAGAATATGGGGTCCTTTATGCTGATCTCTTATGTGAATACTCAAATCGTATAGAATCGAGCGTTTATCGAAATCCAGTTGGGCAATCAAGTTAGAGTTACCGAGTGAGTGAGATTTCTGACATCATACCCAGTTGAGATGATGAGCACATTTTTGAATTAAAAATTGTTTTTCCAAGAATAGTCTCCCCTAATTGTGTGAACCTACTTAAACCTTTTGGGAGATTTTTCTGATGAGAGTTAGAATTGCTCTAGTGGGCTCAAGGCCTCGACATTGAAACCAATAGAGCCTCAGGGCCAAGTTTTGGAAAATCTCGTGAAGTGGACCCAATGCTAATGAGAACAGGCTTAAACCCATAGATAAAATCTTCATTTTCAGCCTTATGGAAATTTACCAAAAATGGTTATGTTGTGTGATAAAGCCACCCAACCGAAGCTAGATCATAGAACTCGTTGGGCCAGTAGTTATGGTGTCAAATTCGGGTCATTGAATTTGTTGGTTTGATGGCACCAAAATAAAGTTCTTAACTAAAAGACTTTTGTTTGTACATCCTAAGATACAGAACCATCGAGGCGCACGATATTAGGTAGTGCTAGGTCTAAGGGCTACTGGACGACCCAGGGTGCATAATGGAAGTTTTGTCACCCAATTAGTCTCGAAGCTCGGAGAAGCTTCATGCACATTGAGATCAAGGTCAGAAGGGGAGAGGTCTCATCCCACCATAGCAGACATGAAGGAATTCAAGTCTGGGGATTGAGCAATTGATGCTCACACGGACTTGGGGTAGAAGGTATCACCTCATCCCAAGGTAGTCAGTAAAGTTGCTCTAGGCCACAAGCGAAGCAGTCACAAACTACTCTACGAATGTGTGAACCCTTTTATAATAAAGGGTGTGTGTAATTGTATGCTAAACCAAACCCGAGTGGGGGAAAATTTTAAAACATTTTTCTAATGAGGAGTTAAACCCACAAAACCCGTAAACAAGAAGAGTAGTAATTATAAACCTTTTATGTCTTTACAAAAAGTCACCCTAATACCCACTCACTGAGTTGTAAAACTCACCCCTCTTCTAAACCTTTTTCAGGAAAACATCCTATCAAGAAAAGTGGAAGCTAGAAGAGCATGTCAAAGGTACCACAAGAAGGTAAACTCTTATTTAGTTGTTTGTTAAACTTTATTATGGAAAACATTTGTACTCGTGAGCATTTACATTCACCGGCCTATTTTGGTAAAGATACCAATTTAGTACATGGAAGGGTGGCGGGTTGATCATGGGGATCCAATCAAATTGGGTTGGGGCGTGACACTTGGCCTCTCCATTGAACCCTTTCATCTTTTCAGATTGATCTCACTTATCGGTTTAAGTTTTGTCCCTCAGTTCTATCTCATTTTTCTAGCTCAACTTGGAATATTTATTTAGTTGGGATTTCTCAGTCTTACAGCCATCCCCTTCTTTAAGGAGTTTTGTCCTCAAAATTAGTTGTACTTATATCATTTAGTTTACTCTACAAAGATTCTCTTTATATTCTAGGGTCAAGTGAGAGTCTGAATGGCCACAAATACTTTTTCCCTCATCCTTTCCTAGGGTTCCCATGTCTCCTCCCCTACTTGCTTATTTCATCATATGACTTTACCATGAAAGTCTTCTTATTCAAAAGTCTCTTTCACTAGCAGTCGAGTAGGCCCACAAGCTCCACTAGGTAAGACAAGGTTTCTTCCATCTATGGAGGAGGGCAATCGAGCACGTGTCGGGGATCTGGTTCATACTTCCTTAGTACCAACACATGGGAGACATTATGGATTCGGTCCAGTTTTGGCAAAAGCAACTGCTTTTATGCCCTCAGTCCAATCTTCATAGTGATCAGGTAGAGACCATATACCACAAGATCTGCTTACCTCGATTTTGCAATTTGATGACCCCCTTTATTGTGGACTCCTTCAAAAATACATGGGCCCTTACCTCAAAACTCAACTCTTGACTTTGGTTATCGGCATAACACTTTTGCTAATCTGGAGCCACTTTGAGCCAATAGAAAATCATCTGGATCTTGCTCATTGCAAACTTGATCAATTTGACTCTCTCTAACTAGTGTTTCCCCACTTATTCCTGAATCTTAGGAAGCTTGCCCGAAGCATGTCCTCGAACTAATGGAGGTAACCTCTTCATGATGTTCATGGGACTCTTCCCCCATTTTCACTCTGGAATGGGGAGCGGTTGGAGGAACCATGCCATCTTCTGATGCTAGACTTTAATTTGCTGATAGGAGAGACACTGAGCCACATACTCCATGATCTATCTTTTTTTACCCGACCACCAATAACCTTCCTTTAAGGCCCCATAATTTTGGTGCTCCTTGGGTGAATTACATCCTTGGAGTTGTGTGCCTATTCAAGTATAGCATTCTTGAGTTCGATGTGTTTGGGGATCACAGTCATGCCCCGACCTGGTTTGGCCAGATCCCCATGAACAACCTGCCACTCTCTTAGTTTATTTAAGAGTTTTCCCTTGTTATAAACCATAAAGATTAAGGCGTCATTTAAACCTGCACCTTTCCTGGAATAACATAAATCAAAACTTCATAAAATTTTAAATTTATCATACCTATCTCACAGGCGTATCAGTTAGTGGCCCTTGAGGGTAGGCTTTCCGGGATTTCCTGAAAGGGATATGGGGGGGGGGGGGGGGGGAGAGTACAACTACTCAATGAATGGATTTTCAAAATTTTAAATTTTAGGAAAAAGATTGGTATTGGAGTGTGCCAAACTCCTTTAATTTCAAATCTCAGTTTTTATCATTTCCGAGATGAAATTTCCTAAAATTGAGGGTCAATTGAGCATGATAAAAATGTTAGAGGGCCAATTGAGGAATTTTAGAATTTTTGGGGTGAAACTTACCATTTTTGTAAAGGAAGGGCAAAATGGTAATTTTGGAAAAGTTGGGGGACCAAATTGGAAATTTGGGAAATTAAACCCCTTTTTGTGAAATGGAGTAAATTGAGGTCTTATGATAAATTTTAAAAGTTTCAGGACTTAATTTGAGGAAAAATTGACATTAGGGATTTAAAGTTAAAGAGAAATAACTTTAGTTACCTTATTGCAAATAAATGAAAGTTTGATTTCTCATTCATTTGGAATGAATGAAGGCTACTATGCCGAAGGATAATACACCGAGATGCTCATATCGTGTAGGAACACAAATTACTGGGAACGCCAGTAAGGACAAGCTCACGTGAATACAAAGAACTGGCCTAGTGGAATTCACTACATTAACGACTGAGTGGGTTTACTAACGTCATACCTAGTTGGTATGATGAGCACAACTTAAAGTTAAAAACCACTTACCGGTTGTGAGTGTGATTTTATATCATACCCGGTTGGGGATGATAAGTACCTCAAAATGAAAATCCACTACAAAGTGGTATTTTAAATATCACAACTTGGAGGAGTGATGTAAAAAACATGCAAAAAAACTACTTAACGGTTGTAAGTAGATCATACCTGGTTGGAATGATGAAACTTCCTCGAAGGAAGTTGAAAACCCATTCATCGGTTATGAGCGGAGATGTCCTTATACCCAGTCGGTATGATGGACAGTTGAAAACCTATTTTTGTAGGAAGTGCTCTCCCCTAACTATGTGTCAATGCTTAAACGATTTGGGAGTCCTTCTTGACAGGAGCTCGAATAGCTCTTATAGGTCGGGGGCCTTGGTTTTGGAACTAGAGGGCTAATATGCCCGATTTTGAAATTCTCGTACAATGGGCCCAAGGCCAGTTGGCACGAGCAGGAGCTCGTAGACCAATTGGTCAGTTTTCGGAAGATTTGGGGCCAAATTGCTATTTCTAGAAAGTAGGCAAAGACCATATTTTTTGAAAAATTGGGGACCAAATTAGAAATTTTGAAAACTTGCACCCCCCCTACACAATTTTGAATAAATTGAGGATCCGAGGATGATATTGGAAACCTTGGGACTCAATTTGGGGAAAATTTTGCATTAGGGACCTAAAGTTAAGAAAAAATGAACTTTAGGGACCTAAGTGCAATAAACCAACAATTTTGAGCATAGTTGCTCAAAAGTGAGAAAACGATGGCTGTCATGCCCAACCTTAATTGATAAGGATAAAAAAATCGTGTAGGGACATGAGAGACAAGAATTCCAGTAAGGAAAAGCTAGCGTGGACTTGGAAGCTAACTAGGGACAAATGCGTCACGGTCATCGGCTGAGTGGGAACTTTATACATCATACCGCTTGGGATGATGAGCTCACTTTTATAAAAGAAAACCTACTTACCAGTTGTGAGTAGAAATTTTTCAACGTCATACCCAGTTGGGGTGATGAACACTTTATTAAAGGAAAACCTACTTACAAATTGTGAGTAGGAATAAATGAACATCATATCCGGTTGGTATGATGAGTTTCCTTAAGGAAAGGAGAAACTCGCCTACCAGCTATAAGCCGAGTTATCATCACACCCGGTTGGTGTAATGAGTTAAAAAGTGAATTTTGTCAAAAGTGTTCTCCCCTAACTATGTGCTAATGCTTAAAACATTTGGAAGACCTTCTTGATGTGAGCTAGAATAGCTCAAATAGGCCAAGGGCCTCAATTTTGAACTCTTAGGGTTAATGCCCAATTTTGGAAAAGATGTGTAGTGGGTCCAAGGCTAGTAGGCACGAGCAGAAGCTCGTAAACAAAATTGATTAAGAAGTGCCATGAAAATTTCTAATAAAATTGATTATGTGTATGCCATGGTACCGAATCAAGATCGACAGTGCTCGATGAATTGGCGACAGTGCGTCAAGGCTAGGTCGATGGATCGGCCCAGACAAACAGCTTCAGGTCGGGTTGAGCGTCAAGGCCATTGGACCGTTGGCACCAAAGATGGTGGATATTATGTGAAAACTATTATTTGTGCATGCACTTATGGTACGAAACCCTCAGGACGCCCTAGGGACAGCGATGGGTCCCAAGGGCTGTTGGACGACATAGGAGGCGATAAGGGCAGTTTGTCATGCGAGTCAGTCATGAAGCTTTGGGAGCTTCTTGCGCATGAGACCGGGGTCGGGTAAGGATGAGGTCTCCATCCTCACACAAACACGAAATGACATTTGGGTCTAAGGGTCGGACGTCTGGGATGTCCACTCAGATCTAGGGTAGAAGTGGACAGGCTCCTATCTTGGTGGATGGTAAAGATGCTCCAATCTAGAAGTGGGTGCAGTGGATGGGCTGCACCTGCGAATGTGTGTACCCTTCCTCATGAAGGGCATGTGTTTGTTTGCTAAACACCTCTTGAGGAAAGGGGATGGGCTAAGAGAGCTAGACACACCTAATATAAAAATGGGAATAAGGTTTTGGAAACCTGAATTTAAGAGAAAATGATAACCTTGGCATGGTAAACTAAGATGTTTTGAAAAACTCACTACCAACACCCGCTCACTGAGTTCTAGAACTCATCCCCTCTCTTTACCCCTTTTTAGGAGTAAGGAGATAAAATGAAAGAGAGCTTGAAGATTTACCCTTCATCAGGCATGCTTAAAGTTCCTTTTAAGCTTGCTGAGATTGATTTATGCTATTCCAAGGAACAAGTTTTGAATTTACACCTGGCTCCTCTTGAATAAAGAAGGGGAAACCCCTTTTAAAACCAAAGGAGTAGCGGGTTGATCACAAGGATCCGACCAAACCAGTCGGGGCATGACACAAACTTTCTTAATACAGATACTTGGAATACATCGGGTATCCATTGCAAGTCTAGGGATAGTTTGACCTAGTATGTCATGGGTCTGACTCTTTGAATGATGGAGTAAGGACCTATGTACCTTGGCTTCAACTTTCCCTACTGATGAAACCTTAAAATCTCTCTCTAGGGTGATACCTTAAGGAACACTTTATCTCTCACCTCAAACTCCAATTCTCTTTACCTACAGTCTGCATAACTCTTTTATCGGTCTTGAGTAGCTTTAAGTTGATTTCTTATCAACTTAATATTTTTCGTGGCATACATGATGAGCTCGAGTTTCTCGAGCTTC
Organism: Trapa bicornis; assembly: GCA_030064425.1. NCBI lineage: Eukaryota > Viridiplantae > Streptophyta > Magnoliopsida > Myrtales > Lythraceae > Trapa > Trapa bicornis. The sequence continues at coordinate 15,781,049 of CM057760.1, read as the reverse complement.
CTTTCTCCCACATCATCCCAAAATAGAGGTGTACGACATGGCCTCCCATAGAGAGCTCCGTATGGTGCCATTTGTATACTGGACTAATAACTATTGTTATAAGAAAACTCCATATAGCATAAATAGTCATCCCAAATTCGATTTAGACATAAAATACATGCTTTAAGCATGTCCTCCAAGGTCTTAATCATTCATTTTAATTGTCCATTAGTTTGGGGGTTGAATGTTGTGCTCATATGAAATTTTATCGCTAAAGAATTTTGTATAGTAGGCCAGAATCGTGATATAAACCTTGTATCTTGATTGGATTCAATACTCACAAGTATTCCATTTGATCTCACAATTCTCCAATATAGAGGTTTGCTAACCTCTCAATGGAATCAGTCACTCTTACGGGTAAGAAATGAGTTGACTTGGTTAGTCAAACAACAATTACACAAATGGCATCATGTCCTTTCTTTGCTTTGGGTAATTCTGTCATGAAATCCATTGTAATATTTTACCACTTCCATACGGGAATAGGCAAGGGTTGTAGTAACCTTGAGGGCTTCTGGAGTTCCGATTTAATTTGTTGGAAGGATAGACATCTTACCACATAGTCGACTATGTTCCTCTTCATTCCCTTCCACCAATACTCTAGCTTTAGGATACAATAGATTTTAGTACTTTCGGGATGCAACACATACACCAAATCATGGGCTTCTTCTAATATTGACCTCCTTAGCCCTATTGTATTTGGCACACATACCCTTCCTTTAAAAGTCAACAACCCATCGCCTCTCTTGTACTACTCCATTGGCCACTTGATCTATGTAGGGCTTATGTTCCTCATCTATATTTTGTTGAATCTTGATTTGCTCCACTAGACTGGGTCTCACTACCACATTAGCCAATAAGTGTTGTTTCTCGAAATCCATACCGAGCTCAATCTTTAGTTTGCCTATCTATTCCAATAGAGGTATGTAGGCAGTTTTCATGTAGGGTACTCCAGTGTAGTATTTCCAACTCAGTGCATTTGCTACCACATTTACCTTATTGGGATGGTACTATATTATTAGGTCATAGTCCTTCATTAACTCTAACTATCTTCTTTGTCTTAGGTTGAGTTCTTTTGGGGGCATAAAGTACTTCAAACTTTTATGATTCATGAATATCCTACATATGACCCCATATAGATGGTGACATCAAGCCATCAAGATGAACATTATTGCGACCAATTCCAAATAATGAGTAGGATAATTCACCTCATGTGTCTTTAATTATCTTGACACATATGTTATTACCTTCTCATTTTGCATTAGGACACAACCTAACCCTTTTCTGAATGCATCACTTTACATCGTATATTCTCCCATGGCTGGATCCAGTAGGGCTAGTACTCGGGCTGGCGTCAATCGTGACTTTAATTCCTAAAAGGAAGCTTCACACCTTTCTTTCCATTTGTAATGTGCTTCTTTACTTGTTAATCAGGTCAATGGTGTGACAATTTTAGAGAGATATTCTATGAACTTCCTGTAGTACCATGCTAAACCTAAGAAGCAACGGATTTCTGATAGATTTGTGGGAGATTTCCAATTTTATATAGCTTCTATTTTAAGTGGGATCCACCTTAACTCCTTTCTTGGAGACAATTATTCCCTAGAAATCCCACTTCTTGAAACCAAAATTCACATTTAGAGAACTTTGCATAGTGTTCATTCTCCTTAAGAACTCTCAAGGTGCTTTTCAAGTGTTCTTCATGTTCCTCCTTAGTCCGTGAGTATATAAGTACGTCATCGAAGAACACTATCACAAAGTTGTCCAAGTAAGGTCAGAACACTTGGTTCATTAAGTCCATAAACGTTGCGGGAGCATTTTTAATCCAAGGGCATAACTATAAACACATAATTCCCATAACGCGATCATAATGTTGTCTTTTGAATATACTCTTCCTTGATCTTAAGTTGATAATAACTAGAACATAGGTCTATTTTTGAGAAATAGGCAGCTCCTTTTACTTGGTCAAATAATTCATCAATCCTTGGTAGAGGATACTTGTTCTTGATGGTTACTTGGTTCAGCTTTCGATAATTTATACATAATCTCATTCTCATGTGCTTCTTCTTTACAAATGACATCGAAGTGCCCCATAGCGATTGATTGAGTTGTATAAAACCATTTTCCAATAATTCATCTAATTGCCCCTTTAACTCTTGTAGTACCATAGGAGTCATTCGGTAAGGAGCTTGTGAAATAGGGTGGGCTCTAGGAATCACTTCTATAGAGAACTCTAACTGACGATCGGGGGCAATCCAGGTAATTATTTAGAAAAAACTTCAGGATAGTATTTTACTATTGGAATCTGCTCTTGTCTCTTCTTCTCATGGATCTCATTGTTGATCATTGCTAAAAATGTCTTGTATCCCTTTCTTAGCATACTTTTAGCTTTAAAGTAGGATATCAAATTTACTCCCTTTTTGTTCCTAACTCCATTAAACACTACTGCATTAGCTTTTAGGGATTGGAAGGTTACCGTCTTTTCCTAGCAATTCACCCTTAAAAGATGTAAAGATAGCCAATCCATTCCCAGGATTAACTAAACTTCTCTTAAAGACTTTATCTCTAGCCAACTCTTGCCCTAATGGTGTAAGGATATTGATAGTCGGATTGAGTGAAGTTTGTCCTTTGGGAATTTCATAGATGAATGATTCCTTTTTTAAGGATCTTTCTGCTCCAAAGTTGATGAGGACAAATGTTTTTCTACCAAATAATTTGGCGTATACTTATTGAAAGATAAAGATGTGTCAAACGGGAAATTGGTGAACTATTTTATTATAATTTCAAACGAGTACATATCGTTTGGGCTTTCATCCCATCTAAAGGAAATATATCTTTAAGTAAGGGGTTTAGAAGTACCCGCTACAACACTAGGGTCCTTGTGGGCCTCCTCTTATGTAAGGTTGTAAATTCTTGTCAGGACCCTGGTGTGGTGGTGACTCCTCTTCCTCCACTATCTTGACCTCTACTAGTAAAATGAGCATTGTTCCATGGCAGTGTTACCACGGTCCTAGGTGGAAATGGAAAAATCTATGCATAGTATCCCAATTGTCTACACCTATAGCATGTCACTTTTCTACACGCTTCTTCGTGGTTTTTTTGATTTCTTAGATATTTTGTGTAAACTCCGCCCTTCTGAGTTAACGAAAAACTAGAAAAGGACCGGTTAAACCGAGTGAGAAAAACCGAACTGGTTCACAAACCCGATCATCAAAGAATGGGAAATTTGGGGAATTTGCAAATCCTGAGTGACCCAAAGGGTTCACAAAACCTTGGAAAGACATTAGAACAATTTGGGAGAGAAAAACCATCCCGCTTCAGGAGAATCGGATCCGAGTTGGATTGAACCGGTTTATGAACTAAGTCTGTTCATGAAGCGGAACTGATAGAGAAATGGCAAACCAGGAAATTTATTGATCTTGAGTGAACTAAGTAAAAAATTCAAGAAAAAAGGACTTTAGGGTGAATTGAAGATGAAAACCAAACCGGTTCAGGTGAACTATATCCGAACCAAATTGAACTGGTTTGGACCGGTTTGAACCACTATTGAACCGAATGCTCAATTTATTTTTCTAGGTGGCTTAGAAAATTCAAATTTGAGATTTGGGGCCACCATTGGATAGAAAATGAATTCAGAAATTTTTTATTTTGAAAAATTCGGTCAAATCGGGCCTGAACCGGCCAGTTTAATCTTTGAACACGGTTCGGACTGGTCCGGTCCAGTTCGGAGCAGTGTCATCATCATCCTTCAAATGACAGCACTGTTCACTCACTAAAAAGTTGAGCAGCCCCAACGAAGCTGAAAAGTCTCCAACTAGGGAGTTTCAGTCAATAAATGACCGCTATTAAGGCACCAATCAGTCGGCCAAGAAGTCCCCGAGCTTCCTATATAAAGACCCCTACCTCATTCATCCTCTCCACACCTGAAAACTCCATTCTCTCTCAACTGCTCCAATGTCTGGTGAAGCTCGAACCAGAGCTCTGATATAGGGTCTTTTCTGAGCCAAAGAAAGTGTGGTCGGGTTCTTTGGATTTAGGGAGAAGTCAGCTACATGCTAGTAGTCTCCATTTGCTCTGAGAGTTGTCGGAGAAATGTCGGCGTGACCGAACAATGAAGCAGCTCCGACGGACCGAAGCTGCCCTATTTTTGCCAAGTTGAAATCAACCAATTCAAGCCTTTCTCAAGCCAAACCAAGCCCTCCCAACACCTCCACAACCCTCCTACAACTGAATTAGAGCTGAAAGGTAAGCAAATTTGGCTTCCCTCTATAAATTTCGATCGATGCTAGAGAGAGAACTGACAGAACTTTGATGAATAGATTCTCACTCAATTCGGCATCAATTGATGCAATTCTTGATCCTAGAAAGAACCTCAAGACGAGAGCTATCAGCCTAGATGGAAAGCTCGGACCATCGCACCTCCGATAGTAAGCTTTCGAAGCTTTCTCTCTTTAAGTCCAGTTTTTCGACGAAGCTCCGTTTGAGCTCATTCCGACATGAAATCGTGCGATTCAAAGTGCAATTGAATCGTATGAAGGTGTAGGAACTCCAATCTAAATTTAATTTCAACAATTAAACTCATTTGATCGATCAATTTGATTAAATCAAATTCGACTGAGTTAGAAGGTTGAAATTGGGGGAAATTTGGGAATTTCAAAAATTCAAGTGACTAAAGTGCAATTTCATAAAATTGAGGGCCAATTGGACATGATAAAGATGTTGGAGGACCAATTGGACAAATTTTGGAATTTTTGGGACAAAACTTACCATTTTTGTAAATATGGGCAAAATGGTAATTTTGAAAAAGTTGGGGACCAAATTGTAAAAATGCGAAATTAAACCCCTTTTTATGAATTTGAATAAATTGAGGTTCGAAGGTGAATTTTAAAAGTTTCAGGACTCAATTTGAGGAAAATCGGCATTAGGGACTTAAAGTTAAAGAAAAATAACTTTAGGGGCCTAATTGCAAATAAAGGAAAAGTTTAGTTTTTCTCATTTATTTGGGATGAATGAGGGCTATTAGGCCAAATGATAATGAATAATAGTGTTCATATCGTGTAGTAACATGAAGTACCGAGAACGCCGGCTAAGACAAGTTTGAGTAAGGACAACAAGCAGACTAAGAGGATATTCACTGCACTATCGGGTGATTGGGAATTTAACATCATACCCAGTTGGGATGATAAGCACCTCAAAAATAAAAACCCATTGCTAAGTGGTATTTTAAACATCACACCTCATAGGAGTATTGTGAAAATCACGCAAAAAAACTTTTTACCGGTTGTAAGTTGATCATACCCGTTTGGTATGATAAAACTTCCTAGAAGGAAGTGGAAAACCTGCTTATCAGTTATATGTGGAGATGTCCTCATACTTGGTTGGTATGATGGATAGTTGAAAAGTTTATTTTGTCGGAAGTGCTCTCCCTTAATTGTGTGCCACTGCTTAAAATTTTTGGGAGACCTTCTTGATCAAAGCTCGAATAGCTCATAAAGGCCGGAGGCCTCGATTTTGGAACTTGGGGGCTAATATGCCCGATTTTAAAAATCTCAAACAATGGGCCCTAGGCCAGTTGGCACGAGCAGGAGGTTGTAAACAAACATGATTAATATGCCATGAAAACTTAAGTACATGAGTTTTTTGGCCATCGTACCGAGACAGTACTGACATACTTAGTTAACTAGCGGTAGTGCGACATGACAGGTCTTTGGACTAGTCAAGACAAAGAGCTGCAAGTTGAGTTGAGGTTTAGGGTCATCGAACCAATGGCACCACAGATTATATGGCATTATGTTAAAAACTGTTGATTGTGCATGTACTGTGTTACACGACCTTCAAGACACATAAAAGGGGTAGTGATGCATCCCAGGGCTCTGGACGACCTGTTGGATATAAGGGCAGTTAGTCATACCAGAAGTCTTGCGAAGCTCAGAGTAGCTTCAAGCGCATGAGACTAGGGTGGGGATAAGATGAGATCTTTGTCCTCATGCGGATACAAGGTTCGTTGTGGGATTGAGGGTCGGATGTCGCGAACATCCACTCATTCTCAAGGTAGAAGTGGACGTGCTTCTATCTAGGTGTCCGGTAAAGTCGCTCCGATGCCACAAGTGGGTATAGTGGATGAGCTGGCTTGTGATTTTGTGTTCCTTCATGATGAAGGGCATGTGTTGATTGATAAACACACTATGATGATAAGAAATGGTTATGGAAACCAAGAATTGAGAATGAAATATTTTTTAAAAAATAAGGAGTCTGACACACTCCAAATTCAAACTATTTTCTAAAAGTAAATCTTTGAAAACCCATTTACTGAATCGTTGAACTCACTCCCTTCCTTAGTCCCCTTTCAGGTAACCCCGGAAAGCTTACCTCAAAGACCACCAGCTAACGCACTTACAAGATAGGTATGATATGATAAAAAATTTATGTAGTTTTTATTTATGTTATAATAGGAAAAGGTGTAGGTACATGAGTTATATGCCATAAAACATTAAATAAAGGAATTTTTTTGCCATGGTACCAAGATAGGACCGAATACTTAATCAACAAGCGGTAGTGCGACATGACAGGTTGATGAACCAGTAAAGACAAACAACTGCGGGTTGAGTTGAGAGTCAGGGCCGTTGGACAAGTGGCACCACAAATTATATGGCATAATGAGAAAATATTGATTGTCCATGCACTATGATTACAGGACCATCAAGATGCCCAAGAGGGGTAGTGATGCGTCCTAAGGGCACTGGACGACCTAGTGGGTATAAGGGTAGTTCGTTGTACCTGGTGATCGTGCGAAATTTGGAGTAGCACCAACCACATGAGACAAGGGTGGGGACGGGATGAGGTCTCTGTCCTCATACGGACACAAAAAATTGATTTTAGGATTGAGGGTTAAATGTCATGAACATTCACTCATTATCAGGGTAGAAGTGGACGTACTTCTATCTGGGTTGCTGGTAAAGTCGCTCCGAAGCCACAAGTGGGTTCAGTGGACGTACTGACCTGCGAATGTGTGTTTAAAATTCATGATGAAGGATGTATATTGGGTGATGACACACCGTGATTAAATAAAGAAATGGTGGTAAACAAAATTAAGATTTGAAATCAAAGGACTTTTGAAAGAATGGAGTCTGGCACACTCCAAAACAAATATTTTTCCTAAAGTTAAAGGTTTTGAAAACTTATTCACTAAGTAGTCATACTCACCCCCTCCCTTATATCCCTTTTAGGAAATCCCGTAAAGCATACCCTGAAAGACCATCAACTAAGACGCATGTGAGACAGGTATGGTGAATTTAAATTGTTATGCAGTTTTGATTATGCTATTCCAGGAAAAGGTGCAAGTTTAAAGGACGCCTTACCCTTTATGGTTTATAATAAGGGAAACCCTTTAATAAACCGGGAGAGTGACGGGTTGATCATGGGTTGATCACGGGGATCCAACCAAACTGGGTCGGGGTGTAACACTTTCCTTCCTTTGCATTCTTATACTCTTTTCAATTAGGGCTTTTTGCCAACCTTAATCATTTGTCGACCATAATTTCCCATGTCACCCTTTACTTTCCTACCCAACGTATCTCCAATCATCGAGTCTTATTTCATGTACTCAACACTATGCCCACTCTATTACCCTTATTTAGAGTATAGTCTCCGCTACTTTATGGTCCTTCTTAGGGTCTCATTTATTTTCCTTGACCATCCAGTTGCTACTAGTGGCTTCCTTTTTCTAGGTTTATCGGAAATCTCTAATTGGCTTCTTTGCTCTTCCAAATCAGGTAATACTTTGGCCAACCCGATATACCCTTAACCACTTATCATTCTTTATGAGGTTCTTTTTGATGGGTTAAGCCTCTTAGGATCCATTTGGTGGTTCCTTATCTTTGGAACTTCCCTTTTTGAGGTCACACTTCCTACTTTTATCCTTCTAATGCTTCTTGGAGACTTTTCCTTCTTTCCTTTCTTACACCCTTTTGAGATCGGTATTATTGCCCTCTCTTTATCCTTCACTATCATCCATTTCCTTTTTATTCCTTATTCTCTCTTCGAGGAGCTCCTACTAATAGATTGGTTCCTATCACTTTGTTTTATGTCCATCCATCCACTCCTTAGGCTCTATTAAGTGAGTGTGGGTCACGACCAGTCTTGATGTCATTGGTTGTTTTCTCCTTACCCACTTCCGAATTGGAGGGCTTACTTCTCCAAGGTTTTTTAGATGTTCTTTCCTTTATTTCCTTATTATGGGTAGCCCAACCATTCTTACTTGTCATTGCGTCCTTTGATGCTATTTCCTACTTACCCGTTCCTTGGGTTTAACTTTCTCCTTGGATCCTCTTAGTATGCTTCCCTCGATTATTTTACCTCGGCGTGCACTTCATCTCCTCATCCTTCGTCACTTGGTCCATTACTTCTTAGTTGGAATGTGTATGTCTTCCCAGGGTCTCCTTCCCTTGGGAAAGGTTTAGGCATTATTTGCTCCAAGACCTCTTTGTGCGGGACTTACTAAATCCTCCTTATGGCTTGAGTGTGGCCATCATTTCATTTTTGGCCAATTATTTCTTCAAGGATTTCCTTCATCCTTCCTTTCCACTGTTCTAGCCTTTCCACCTCCCCCTTCCTCGCTAGGTTAGTCTACAACCCTACTTGGCTCCTCTATTTTTCCAAAGTAGATCATATCTTGTTGTATCGAGACATCCGAGTTGTCTTTCATCGTTTGGCTTGTCTTTTATGGAGGAGGTGTTTCCTTCTTTGCTCCTAGGTGGCTTGTAGTGCTCCTTTAGGGAAAATTCCCTTTTTATCTATATTCTGCTATTTCTGGGTTTTCTTAAGGTCCTACCCATGATCTTCTTTCCGTGATCCTTCCTTGAGTAATACAGGCATACAATCGTATTATTAAGGGACAGAGAAATTTTCAGGAACTCGGAATCTTATTCATTGAAGTAAGAATACATTTTATGGGTTTTAACATCTCTTGAGCGAGATTGTTACAATGACGGTTTGGCGAATACTCAATACTAAGCTATGGTCTAGAAGGATTTCTTCCTATTAGTTACTATATTATCTAGTCTTGATAATGTATTCAAGGAAATAGGCTCTAATACCACTCAAGTTGTCATGCCCTGACCTGGTTTGGTCGGATCCCCATGAGAAACCCGCCACTCTCTCAGTTTATTAAGGTTTTCCCCATCTTTAAACCGTGAGGAGTAAGGCGTCCTTTAAACCTGTACATTTCCCGGAATAACATTAATCAAAACTGCATAAAATTTGAACTTACATACATGTCTTGCAGGTTTAATTAACTAAAGGTCTTTAGGTCAGTTTTTCCTCAGTTTCCTGAAAAGGGGTAAAAGGGAGGGTGTAAACCCCGCTCTTAGGAGTTAAGGAAAAATAGGAAAAGAACCAATCAAACTTATTGAGAAAATTGAACTAGTTCACAAACCCGATCATCAGAGAACAGGCAATTTGGAAAATTTACAACTCTTGAATGACTCAAAGGATTCATAAAAACCTTGGAAAAGGACCTTAGGACAATTTGGGAGAGAAAACTTGACCGGTTCAGGTGAACCGGATCCGAGCCTAATTGAACCAGTTTATGAATCGAGTCGGTTTATGAACCTGGACATAGAGAAAGGGCAAACTGAGAACTTTATGGATCCCAAGTGACTTGAAGAGTCACAAAACTGATGAAAAATGACTTTAGAATGAATTGGAGATGAAAACCAAACTGGTTTAGGTGAACCGGATCTAAACTAGAATGAACCGGTTTGAACCACTATTGAACCAGATGCTAAATTCATTTTTCTAGTTGGCTTAGAAAATTCAAATTGGAGAATTAAGGCCACCATTGGATAGAGAATGAATTTAAATGAATTTTGAAATTTTTAATTTTGAAACATTTGGTCGAATCAGGCCTGAACCAGCCGGTTCAAGCTTTGAACCCGGTTCGAACCAATTCGGTCTGGTTCGGAACAATGTCGTCTTTTTCCTTCAGATGACAACACTGTTCACTCGCTGAAAAATTGAGCAACGCTGGTGAAGATGAAAAGTCTCCAGTCAAGGAGTTTTAGGCAATGAATGACCGCCATTAAGGCGCCAATCGGACGGCCAAGAAGTCCTCAGGCTTCCTATATAAAGAGTCCCTCCTCACATCTAAAAACTCCATTCTCTCTCAACTGCTCCATTTTTAGTGAAGCTCGAACCAAAGCTCAGACTTGGAAATTTTTCTAAGACAAAGAAGGCATGGCCAGGTTCTTTGGATTCGAGGAGAAGTCAGCTACACACAAGTAGTCTCCATTTGCTCTGAGGGTCTTCGAAGAAGCATCGACGTGATCAAATAGTGAAGCAGCTCCAGCGAACCGAAGTTGCCCTATTTCAGCCGATCTGAAATCGGTCAATTTGAGCCCTTCTCAAGCCAAACCAAGCCCTCCCAACACCTCCCCATCCCTCCTACAATTGAATTAGAGTGGAAAGGTAAGTCAATTAGGCTCCCCTGTATAAATTCTGATCGGTGCTAGAGAGAGAATCAGTAGATTTTCGATTACTAAATTCACACTCAATTCGGCATCAATTGATGTAATTCTTGATCCTTGGGGGAATCTCAGGACAAGAGCTATCTGCCCAGATTGAAAGTTTGGACCGCTGCACCACCCGACGGTAAGCTTTCAAAGCATGCTCTCTCTAAGTCCAGTTATTCAACAAAGCTCCATTTAAGCTCATTCCAGCATCAAATCGTGTGATTCAAAGTGCAATTGAATCATATGAAGGGGTAGGAACTACAATATAACTTCAATTTCAATAATTAAACTCATTTGGTCGGTTAATTTAATGAAATCAAATTTGGCTGTGTTGAAAGGTTGAAATTCGGGAAATTTTAGGAATTCCAAAAATTCGAGGGACAAAAATGCAATTTCATAAAATTAAGGGCCAATTGGCATGATAAAGATGCTGGAGGACTAATTGGCCAATTTTTGGAATTTTGGAGTGAAACTTACCATTTTTGTAAAGTAGGGGTGAAATGGTAATTTTGGAAAATTTGAGGACCAAATTGGAAATTTTGGAAACTCGAACCCCTTTTTATGATTTTGAATAAATTGAGGTCTTAAGGTGAAATTAGAGGTTTCGAGACTCGATTTGGGGGAAAATCGACATTAGGGTCCTAAAGTTAAAGAAAGATAACTTTAGGGACCTAATTGCAATAAATCAAAAAGTTTGAATATTTTATTCATTCGTGGTGGATGAACGCTAAAAGGCCAAAGGAAAATGAACAAGGATGTTCATTTCATGTAGGAACATGAAGTACCGGGAATGCCAACAAGTACAAGCACGCATGGATATAAAGAGCCAAATAAGAGGAATTCACTACACGATCGGGTGAGTAGAGTCATCCTAGTTTTCTTGGTTCCTCCACTGGGAGTTATCTGAAAATTTTAGGATAAATCCTATTAGTTACTATATTTTCTAGTCTTAATTATGTATTTAATGAAATAGGCTCTGATACCACTTTAGTTGTCACGCCCCGACCCGGTTTGATCGAATCCCCATGATCAATCTGCCACTCTCCCGTTTTATTAAAGGGTTTCCCCTTATTATAAACCGTAAAGAGTAAGGCGTCTTTTAACCTGCACCTTTTCTTGGAATAACATAAATCAAAATTGCATAATATTTTAAATTTTCCATACCTGTCTCACAAGTATCTTAGTTGATGATCTTTAGGGGTAGGCTTTCCGAAATTTCCTAAAAGGGATATAAGGGAGGGGCTGAGTACAACGACTCAATGAATGTGTTTTCAAAACTTTTAACTTTTAGGAAAAAGAATTGTATTGGAGTGTGTTAGACTCCTTTCTTTCAAAAATCCTTTCATTTCAAATGTTGGTTTTTACCACCATTTCTTATTAACCACGGTGTGTCATCACCCAACACACATCCTTCATCATTAAGGTCAAACACACATTCGCAGGCCACCATGACTACAGAACCCACTTGTGGCTTCGGAGCGACTTTACCGGCTACCTAGATAGAAGCACGTCCACTTCTACCCTTTTAACTTTAAGTTGTGTTCATCATCCCAACCATGTATGACATTAGAAAACCCACTCACCTGTTAATGTAGTGAATTCCACTTGACCAATTCTTTGTATTCACATGAGCATGTCCTTGCTGGCGTTCCCGGTACTTCGTGTTCCTATATGATATGAACATCTCGGTTCATTATCCTTAAGCTTAATAGCCTTCATTCATTCCAAATGAATGAGAAAGTCAACCTTTCATTTATTTGCAATTAGATTCCTAAAGTTATTTCTCTTAAACATTAAGTCCCTAATGCCGGTTTTTCCTCAAATTGAGTCTCTAAACTTTTAAATTTTATCAAGGGACCATAATTTATTCCATTTCACAAAAAGGGGATTAATTTCCCAAATTTCCAATTTGATCCCCCAACTTTTCCAAAATTACAATTTTGCCCTTCCTTTACAAAAATGGTAAAATTCACCTAAAAAATTCTAAAATTCCTCAATTGGCCCTCTAACATTTTTATCATGCATAATTGACCCTTAATTTTAGGAAATTGCATTTTGGTCATTCAAATTTTTGAAAATCCCCAATTTTCCCCCAATTCCAACTTCTTAACACAACTGAATTTGATTTTATCAAATTGACCGATCAAATGTTTCCAATTGTTGAAATTGAAGTTAAAACTGAGTTTCTACATGTTCATACAATTCTTTAGCAATTTGAATCGCAAGTTTTAATGCTGGGACGAGCTCAAATGGAGCTTTGCCAAAAAATGAACTATACAGAAAGAAAGCTTCGATTACTCACCGGTGAGGGCACAGCGGTCCGAGCTTTTGATTTGGGAAGATAGCTCTCGTTCTGAAGTTCATCCTAGAATCAAGAATCGCATCAATTGATGCCGATTTGAGTTAGAATTTCATCATTGAAATTTTTCCAGTTCCCTCTCTAGCACCAAGTAGAAATTGCAGAGGGGAGCTGCATTGGCTTACCTTTCAGTCCAAATTTGGCCGTGGGAGGGCTGAGGAAGTGTTGGGAGGGCTTCGTTTGGCCTGAGGAGGGCTCAAAATGATTGAATTTCAGCTCGACCAAAAAAAAGGCAGCTTCGGTCTGCCGGAGCTACTTCACTCTTCCATCACGCCAGCGTTCCTCCGACGACCCTCTGAGCAAATGGAGACTACAGGCGTGTAGCTGACTTCTCCCCAGTTCTAAAGAACCTGACCTTGCCTTCTTTGGCTCAGAAAAGATCCTATATCGGAGCTCAGGTTCGAGCTTCACCAAAAACTAAGCAACTGGGAGAGAGTGAGCTTTTCAGGTGTGGAGAGGATGAATGGAGAGGGGCTCTTTATATAGGGAGCTTGGGGACTTGTTGGCCGTTCATTTGGCACCTTTATGATAGACATTGATGGCCTGAAACGTATCAAATAGAAACATTTCTTCTTCGCCGGAGCTGCTTCGATTTTCCAACGAGTGAATAGTGCTGTCATCTGGAGGAAGAAGATGACATTGTTCCAAACTAGACCGGACTGGTCTGAACTGGGTTTGAAGCTTAAACCGGTCGGTTCACTCCTCATTCGACCGAGTTTTTCAAATCTAAAAATTTCTAAATTCATTTTCTATCCAATGGTGGCCTCAAATCTCAAATTTGAATTATTTAAGCCAACTAGAAAATGAATTTAGGATCTAATTCAATAGTTGTTCAAACCGATCCAAATAGGTTTAGATTCGATTCATCAGAACCGGTTTGGTTTTCATCTCCAATTCCTTCACAAGTCCATTTTCATGACTTTTGTGACTCCTTAGGTCACTTAGGGTCCATAAATTTCTTGGTTTACCATCTCTCTATCGATTCCGGTTCATAAATCGACTCGGTTCTTAAACCGGTTTAATCCGATTCGGGTCCGGTTCACCCGAACTAGTTTGGTTTTTCTCTCCCACTTTGTTCTCCATCCCAAGGTTTATAAATCTCTTTGGGTCACAAGAGATCCATAAATTTCCCTGTTTTCCCTTTCTCATTCGGTTCTGGTTCATGAACTGACCCTGTTCATAAATCGGTTCAATCTAATTGGATCCGGATCATCTAAATCGGCCTGGTTTTTCTCTTCCAATTTGTCCTAAGGTTCTTTTCCAAGGTTTTATGAACCCTTTGGATCACCCAGGAGTTGAAATTTCTAAATTTCCCGTTCCCAATTGATCAGGTACATGAATCGGTTCAGTTTTCTTACCCGATTTGACCGGTTCTTTTCCCGGTTTTCCTTAACTCAAAAGTGTGGGGTTTAAAACTCTCCCCTCCTTTTAGGATTTTTGTCCCCAAAACTTAATTATCAACCTTGCATGAGGAATCATTTCCTTTGATGTTCCTTTGGTGTTTTCTTAACATGCAAACTCTTCTCTTGTTCTTTCAATTAGCCCTTTTTACATCCTCCACTTAAGGAATTTCTTTTCCTTTATATTATTTACTCCCACCATAGAGTTTATCATAACTAGAAATACCTTACTTCAGGGTATATTCTTAGATTCATATCTTTTTTTTGCATATAGCACATTCTTACCTTTGAGGTTCTATACTCAAGATTGGGAATTCCAAGATACCCAACCATTCTTGTGTCTAGTTAACCCATTGAACAGGTTTTCCACTTTCTCCGAGAAAGTTTCATCATACCAACTGGGTATGATCTACTTATAATCTGTAATTAGTTTTTTCGCGTCATTTTTAAATTATTCCTCTAAGTTGTGATGATTAAAATACCACTAAGTAGTGGGTTTTCATTTTGAGTTACTTATCATCCCCAACCGAGTATGATATAAAATCCCACTCACCCCTTAATATAGTGAATTTCACTCGACTGGTTCTCGGTACTTCGTGTTCCTACACGATATGAACATCCTTGTTCATTATCCCTCGGCCTAATAGCCTTCTTTCATTCCAAATGAATGAGAAACCAAAATTTTTATTTATTTGCAATTAGGTCCCTAAAGTTACTTTTCTTTAACTTTAAGTCCCTAATGCCAGATTTTCCTCAAATTGAGTCCCAAAACTTTTAAAATTTTATCTTAGGACCTTAATTTATTCAAATTCACAAAAAGGGGTTTAATTTCCCAAATTTCAAATTTGGTCCCCCAACTTTTCCAAAATTAACATTTTGCCCTTCCTTTACAAAAATGGTAAGTTTTATCCCCAAAATTTCTAAAATTGCTCAATTGGCCCTCTAATATTCTTATCATGCCAAATTGACCCTCATTTTAATAAAATTGCATTCCGGTCCTTCGAATTTTTGAAAATCCTCCATTTTCCCCAATTTCAACTTTCTAACTCAGCCGAATTAGATTTCATCAAATTGACCAATCAAACACTTCTAATTGTTGAAATTGAAGTTAGATTGGTATTCCTACACCTTCATACGATTCAATTGCACTTTAAATCGCGCGATTTGGTTTCGAAATGAGCTCAAATAGAGCTACGCCAGAAAACTGGACTTAGAGAGAGAAAGCTTCGAAAGCTTAACGTCGGGGGCACGGCGGTCTGAGCTTTCGATCTGGGCAGATAGCCCTCATCCTGAGTTTCATCCTAGAATTAAGAATTGAATCAATTGATGCTAAATTGAGTTAGAATTTCATCATCAAAATTTTTTCGGTTCTCTCTCTAACACTGGTCAAAAATTGCAGAGGGGAGTCAAATTGGCTTACCTTTCCATTCCTGGTTTAGGCTGAGAAGGGCTTGAAATGGCAAATTTTAGCTAGATCAAAATAGGGCAGCTTTGGTCCACCAGATCTGCTTCACTGTTCCATCACGTTGGCGCTTCTCTAGCAACGCTCAAAGCAAATGGAGACTACGGGCATCTAGCTAACTTCTCCCCGATTCTAAAGAACTCAACCTCACCTTGTTTAGAACCAAAAAGTGTCCAAGTCAGAGCTCTGGTTCGAGCTTCACCGGAAAATGGAGCTGTTGAGAGAGAGTGGAGTTTTTAGGTGTGGAGAGGATGAATGGGGAGGGGTTCTTTATATAGGAAGCTTGGAAACTTCTTGGTCGTCTGATTGGTGACTTAATGGCGGTCATTCATTGCATGAAACTCCCTGGCTGGATACTTTTCAGATTCACCGGTGTTGCACAATTTTCCAGCGAGTGAACAATGCTATCATCTGAAGGAAGAAGACGACATTCTTTCGAACCAGACCAGACAAGTCCGAACCGGGTTCAAAACATAAACTGGTCGGTTCACCCCCCATTCGACCAAATTTTTCAAATATAAAAATTTCTAAATTCATTTTCTATTAAATAGTGGCCTGAAATCTCAAATTTGAATTTTTTAAGCCATCTAGAAAATTGAATTTAGAATTTGGTTCAATAGTGGTTCAAACTGGTTCGAATCTGGTTCACCTTAACTAGTTTGGTTTTCATCTCCAATTCATTCTCAAGTACATTTTCATAACTTTTGGGACTTTTTGGGTCACCTAGGAACCATAAATTTTTCGGTTTTCCCTTTCTCTATTGGTTCCGATTCATGAACCAATTCATTTCATAATCTAGTTCAATCCAGTTGGATCCGGTTCATCTAAACTGGTCTGGTTTTTCTCTTTCAATTTGTCCTAAAGTTCTTTTTCAAGGTTTTATGAATCCTTTGGATCACCCAGGAGTTGTAAATTTCCATATTGCCCGTTCCCAAATGATTGGGTTTGTGAACCTATTCAGTTTTCTTACCCGATTTGACCGGTTCTTTTCCTGGTTTTCCTTAACTCAAAAGGGTGGGGTTTATAGCTCTCCCCTCCTTTTAGGAGTTTTGTCCCTAAAACTTAATTAGAAACCTTGCATGAGGAACTAATTCCTTTGATGTCCATTTGGTATTTGCTTAACATGCAAACTCTTATCTTGTTCTTTCATTTAACCCTTTTTACATCATTCACTAAAGGAATTTCTTTTCCTTTATATTATTTTCTCGTTCCATGGAGTTTACCATACCTAGACATATGTTACTTAAGGCTATATCCTTAGATTTGCATCTTTCTTTTCTTAGAGCAACAATTTTCCCTTTGAGGTCCCGTACTCAGGATTGGGAATTCCAAGATACCTAACCTTTCTCGTGTCTAGTTAACCTCTTGGTTATTGAAACCCTTAACTCAATGTTCTTTAGAATATTACATACCCATTTTCATGGGTTTCCTTGTTATCACTTTTTCATCCTATTTCAACTCTTCCTTTGTTTGTTGTTCATTACAATTCAGTCCAAATTTTATATTTGACCTTGTCATGCTTACTAACTGACTCTTCCTTATTTTGAGTCATGTTCTCCTCAGGAATGTTGGGTTTACATGCCCCTTTACAGTATGACATTTTCTAGATCTTGTCTCTATTTCCATTAGATTTCCAAAACACCTCCTTAAGGGTTATTCCCAATTTTCCAACCTCTCAGGGATTGTATAACTTCATCCCTCTTTTCTTCTAGTAATATTCCTCGACTACCTTCACCGTTATCAAATCAACTTACACAACTGTGTCAGTTTTCCTTACCCACTCATCCTTTCTCAACTTCCTTATTGAGTCTTTCTGGTTCCAATGATTGGGTTTTCCAATAATTTACGAATAAGTTGAGATTCCTTACTTCTTAAGTCCTTGGCCTTATTTATCTAAGGATTTTTCCTTATTCCTTAATCCACTTTTACTTACTCGTAATCATTTCATGATTCTTCGTTCTTATAATAATCGATTTCGATCTATGTGTCAATTCCTTTGCTTGGGAAGGTTCCCTTCTTTCGATTTTGTTCTCTACTATGTCCCTCACAATAGAGATTTCCATCTTAGGAGTTACATGCTCAATCTTCCTATCATTCCTTGTAGGGTTCTTTCTCCCTTTCTTCGCACCCCTATCTATGTTAGGGCATTTGTCTGCTTTGGATCCTTCTTTATCCATAACTTATATTTCATCCCTTATTCCTTACTTGGGATACTTCTGATTATTGGTTTTATGCTGTGCATTCCACACTATGCTCAATCGTCCACTCTTTAGGCTTCATATTCAGGTGTGGACTATGACCTGTCTTACCAATTGTGGTTATTCCTCCTTAGCCACATCTTATTTGGAGGGCTTACTTTCCCAATGTTTCTCGGACATTCTTTCCTTTATTACCTTAGTATGGGTAGTCCCTCATTCTTATTTGTCACAACATCTTTTTTATGCTAACTTCCTATTTACCCGTTAACTTATTTCCTTTTTAAGGAGGGTTCACATCCTCCTTATTTCAAAATCTCATGATTGTCATTCGTGAGGCTCTCTTAACCGTCTCAAGACTTTAAAATTATAAATCTGGTTTTGGCCATTAATTAATTTCTTTAGGGGTTTTCCTTCGTCCTTCTTTTCCAATGTTTTAGTCTTTTTCACTTCTCCCTTCTTTTTCGCAGTTTCAATCCATGGTTCTCTCAAAGTCCAGTTCTTTAACTGTCTCCTTCTTACTATTTTTCTTGTCTAATTGTTCGGGCAGCTGTATCACTCATCCTTCATGCCCATCCTATTGTCCTTCATAGAGTGTAGTCTTTACTACTTCCCAGCCTTTGTTAGGATTTTGTTTATTCTCTTTGTCCATCCCGTTACTACTAGTTTCTTCTTTCTACTTAGTTCTCCTAGAATTGTTATTTGGTTCTTCTGCTCTCTCCAAACAGGTCACACTAGGCCATCATGATACCTCCTTCCATTGAAAAGTTTCCTAATTAAGGGTTGGTTCCTTGCACTCCGCATTATGTCCATTCGCCCATCAATGATTCCTTCAAGGGTACCTAGTCATATGCATCCCTCCAAAGTTTCCTTTCATAGTGTATTTCTTCTCCTCTTCACTCTTACTATGTCATAACCCTAGAGTTTCCAGAGGACGTTTTTCTGTGTTTGCCCCTTATGAGGAGGTTCTAGGTATACTTTCTTACCTCAATTCTTGTGGTATCCTTCTCAACTTGACCTTCTTAAGAAAAAGTTTAAATTTGGTTTTTACCTCACCATTCCTTGACCTCTTTGTGAACTGCTTACTTAACATGTTCCATAGTTTTGGTCACTAGTCCTTCATGTCTTCCGTGACCTTTGAGGAGGTATTGTCCTAAATCTATGAGGTGTGGAATAGTCCTTCTTTACCTGTCTTATTCCCTTACACTTATGACAGGTTTGGTACTTGTCCTTAGTAGGGTTGGGTACTTCACGTAATGTCCCCATTGTTCATACTTATAATACATTATTCCCTTGTGTGGACCATGTAGTTCCTCCTTTCCTTCGAGTATTGTGGGGCCTTTCTAGGGTTTACTGATAGTTTGGTGCTTCGTCGTCCTACCTTGAGAGTTTTCTTGTTAAGTCTTCTTTGCCAATTGGTCCCTCTAGGAGTCCTCCTATATTTCTTCATTCCCTAATTTAGCTTACTTAACTGGGATGGGATTCTCCCTAATTTTTATGGTGAAGGGGGTTTGTTTATTTACTATTCTTGGGACCATCTTCCTAGCATGATCACTTCATCAAGAGATAGGGTTTTAGGAATTTTGAGTACTTTATTAATAGAGGATTACAATATGTTGGGTTTTAGCCCTATTACAGAAAATGGTCACAAAATAAATAGGGACCTATGGGATTCTTGATAAGCATTCTCCTAGGTAAGGTTATACGCCCTTTGTTGGCATTTTGCTTCATGCTCGGCGTCCTTCGTACTTAGAGTTGCCTCAATAGGACCTAGCATCGTCCTCTTGGATACTTCCTCATTTGGTCTTTTGAGACTTCTACCATACCTTAGGCATTGGGAAGCTTCTAGGATTATCTTCCTACGAGGATAGGGTATTGAATAGAGACATTCCTAGTTTTCTCGGTTCCTCTCCTAGGAGCCATCTAAAAATTTTAAGATCAATCCTATTAGTTACTATATTTTTTAGTCTTGATTATGTATTCGAGGAAATAAGCTCTGATACCATTCTAATTGTCACGACCCGACCTAGTTTGTTTGGATGCTTGTGATCAACCCATCACTCTCCTGATTTATTAAGGGTTGCTCCTTATTTATAAACCATGAAGAGTAATACGTCCTTTAAACCTACAACTTTCCTAGAATAACATAAATCAAAACTGCATAAATTTTAAATTAATCATACTTGTCTCATAGGCGTACTAACTAGTGGTCTTTAGGGTAGGCTTTCCAAGGTTACCTGAAAGGGATATAAGGAAGGGGGTGAGTACAACGACTCAGTGAATGGGTTTTCAAAATTTAACTTTTAGGAAAAAGATTTGTTTTGGAGTGTGCTAGACTCCTTATTTTCTTTCAAAAATCCATTCACTTCAAATCTCTGTTTTTATCACCACTTCTTATTAATCATAGTGTGTCATCACCCAACACACATCCTTCATCATGAAGGTCAGTCACACAATCGCAAGCCATCACGTACACTTAACCCACTTGTGGCGTCGAAGCGACTTTACCGGCCACCTAGATAGAAGTAAGTTGACTTCTACCCTGAGAATGAGTGGATGTACGTGACATCCGACCCTCAATCATGAAATCAATTCTCTGTGTCTGTACGAGGACAGAGACCTCACCTGGTCCGACGAACTGCCCTTATACCCACCAAGTCGTCCAGGGCCCTAGGACACATCACTACCCCTCTTGGGCATCTTGAAGGTCTCATAATCATAGTGCATGCACAATCAGTATTTTTACATCATGCCATATAATATGTGGTGCCACTCGTCCAATGGCCCTAACCCTCAACTTAACCTGCAGCTGTTTGTCTTGACTGGTCCATCAACCTATCATATCACACTCCTACTAGTTGATTGAATATGTCGGTCCTGTCTTGGTACCATGGCCAAACAATTCATTTATTTAAAGTTTAATGACATATAAATCATGTTTTTTACCAATCGCTTGCTCGTGATAATTGGCCTATGGCCCACTTTTCGAGATTTTCAAAACCGGGCAAATTAGCCCCCAAGTTCGAAAATCAAGGCCTCCAGCCTAATAGAGCTATCCGAGCTCCCGTCAAGAAGGTCTCCCAAATCATTTAAGTAGTCGCACAGAGTCAAGGGAGAGCACTTTCGACAAAAATAAATTATCAACTATCCATCATACTAACCGAGTATTAGGATATCTCTGCTTAAAATCGATGAACAGGTTTTCCACCTCCCCCGAGGAAGTTTCATCATACCAACCGGGTATGATCTACTTATAATTTGTAAGTAGTTTTTCTGCATCATTTTCACATCACTCCTCTAAGTTGTGATGCTTAAAATACCAATAAGTAGCGGGTTTTCATTTTGAGGTATTTATCATCCCCAACCAAATATGATATAAAATCCCACTCACCCATTAATATAGTGAATTCCACTCAACCGGTTCTTTGTATTCACGCGAGCTTGTCCCTGCTAGCATTTTCGGTACTTTGTGTTTCTACTTGATATGAACATCCTTGTTCATTATACATCGGCCTAACAGCCTTCATTCATTCCAAATGAATGAGAAACCAAACTTTTTATTTATTTACAATTAGGTCCCTAAAGTTATTTTTCTTTAACTTTAAGTCCCTAATGCTGGTTTTTCCTCAAATTGAGTCTTGAAACTTTTAAAATTTTATCTTAGGACCTCAATTTATTCAAATTCACAAAAAGGGGTTTAATTTCCCAAATTTCCAATTTGGTCCCCCCAACTTTTCCAAAATTACCATTTTGCCCTTCCTTTACAAAAAGGGTAAGTTTTACCCCAAAAATTGTATAATTGCTCAATTGGCCCTCTAACATTCTTATCAGGCCTAATTGACCCTCAATTTTATAAAATTACATTTTGGTCCTTCGAATTTTCAAAAATCCCCAATTTCAACTTCCTAACATAGCCAAATTTGATTTCATCAAATTGACCGATCAAACACTTCTAATTGTTGAAATTGAAGTTAGATTGGAGTTCCTACACCTTCATACGATTCAATTGCATTTTGAATCGTGCGATTTGGTGCCAGAATGAGCTCAAACGGAGCTTCGCCGGAAAATTGGACTTAAAGAGAGAAAGTTTTGAAAGCTTACTGTTGGGGGCATGACAATCCGAGCTTTTGATCTGGGCAAATATTTCTCATTCTAAGGTTCATCCTAGAATCAAGAATTGCATCAATTGATGCCGAATTGAGTTAGAATTTCATCATCGAAATTCTATCGGTTCTCTCTCTAACACTGATCGGAAATTGTAGAGGGGAGCCAAATTAGCTTACCTTTTCATTCAAAATCGTCCATGGAAGGGCTAAGGAGGTGTTGGTAGGGCTTGGTTTAGCCTGAGAAGGGCTCGAAATGGTTGATTTCAGCTCGGCCGAAACAGGGCAGCTTCGGTCCACTAGAGCTGCTTCACTATTCCATCACATCGGCGCTTCTCCGGCAACCCTCGGAGTAAACAAAGACTACAGGCGTGTAGTTGACTTCTCCTCGATTCTAAAGAACCTAACCTCACTTTGTTTGGCTCAGAAAAGTGCCCAAGTCGGAGTTCTGGTTCGAGCTTCACTGGAAAATGGAGTTGTTGAGAGAGAGAGTCGTTTTCAAGTGTAGAGAGGATGAATGGGGAGGAGCTCTTTATATAGGAAGCTCGGGGACTTCTTGGTCGTCCGATTGGCACCTTAATGGTGGTCATTCATTATTTGAAACTCCTTGGTCAAAGACTTTTTAGATTCACCGGCGCTGCACAATTTTCCGGTGAGTGAACAGTGTTGTCATCTGAAGGAAGAAGACGACACTGTTTCGAACTAGACCGGACCGGTCCAAACCAGGTTAAAAGCTTAAACTGTCCAGTTCACCCCCAATTCGACCGAATTTTTCAAATCTAAAAATTTCTAAATTCATTTTCTATCCAATGGTGGCCTCAAATCTCAAATTTGATTTTTTTTAAGGCGCCTAGAAAAATGAATTTAGAATCTGTTTCAATAATGGTTCAAACCTGTCCAAACCGGTCCGGTTCACCTGTACCAGTTTGGTTTTCATCTCCAATTCATTCCTCAAGTCCATTTCCATAACTTTTAGGACTCTTTGGTTCACTAGAGATCCATAAATTTCCCAAATTGCCCCTTCTATATCAGTTCCGATTTATGAACCGACTCGGTTCATAAACCGGTTCAATCCAGTTGGATCTGGTTCATCTAAACCGGTCTAGTTTTTCTCTTCCAATTTGTCCTAAGGTTCTTTTCCAAGGTTTTATGAACCCTTTGGATCACCCGAGAGTTGTAAATTTCCAAATTGCACGTTCCCAAATGATCGGGTTGGTGAACTGGTTTAGTTTTCTTACTCGGATTGACCGGTTCTTTTCCCGATTTCCTTAACTCAAAAGGGTGGGGTTTACAATCTTGGTTACTTTGTTACTCGACTATATTTACCCTTGGGTTATGATTCCATATGTTCCTTTCATGTTCTGATGTCCTTGGAATGTAGATGTCAGACTCCTTGTATGAGTTTGGGGTTTTGGGCGTTTATTCATTCTATTTTATCCCCTTATTGAGTCTACCCATCTCCGACCATCGAGTTTCCAGTCCCCTGTTGGTCCCATCGACCCATCGGTTCTCCTTCTTCGGTATGTTATCATTTCTACTGGCGTTCTCCGACTAGCTAGGGGTCCTTCCCTTCCCTTGCTCCTCTATGTTCTCTCGGTCTTGGGGTCATTACGCTTGTCAATTTGTAATGACTGGACTCCTTTGGATTAAGTCATTTATCTGGCTCTAGATGGCAAGGCTTGGTGTTTGTCTCTATGATTGCCTTCTTGCTTAATTCCTCTCAAAGTTGTCCTCGAGGAATTTCTCCTCTCTCTCGACGTTTACCCTTCTCATGGGACTTGGCCCATTTGTTCCAGGGTATGGTCCTAGGTCTCATTCCCAATGGCTTGGGGTGGGAACTCCCCCATTAATCCTCGATCGCTCCTTTTTGGGTCATTGTCCTTTCTAGTTTATTAGGGCCATCCACCCCACATTCAATTATGTTGTGCCTATATGGCGATCCTTCCTTTCCTAGGTTGTGCTCCCCTTTGGGTTCAAGGCCCATGCATGCTTAGTGGCTTGGAGTGTTCCAGACCCGCTCTTGCTTTCATGGATATCTCTCTCGTACTTCCCTAATTCCCTTGAATTTATGGGCTCCACCCTTCGTTATAGCATGGTGGAGTTTCTTCACTACCTTAGGGCTGCCTAGTTATTTATTGCATCTACCTCTACCTTGGACACTTCTCCCTGACCCTATAGGTGTTTGTTCTCTTGTAAATTTCTAGTTCGACTAGAGGGTATCTTCCCGCGCTTTCCTCCTTATAGGGTATAATGCCCTTCCAGCCTTGTGTTCTCCCCGAGTATCAAGTTTCTCCTTATGATTTCCTTACGTAGCCGCCTAACCGACTTTGTGGTCTCCACGCTTGTCCGCCCATCCTCTTTACTTTCCTTGATCCCTAGTGTTGGGGTGTCCCATCCCTTCATCATCGGCTCGTTTCTCATTCTTCTGTTAATGGAATACTTGGTCGTTATCCCCCGATTATCTTGGTTGTTACTCACCAGTGTTCTCTAGGGCTGGTAGATCTTCTCTCGATTCTCCTCAAGGGGTCCTTGATCTACCCTCCGTTTGTTCGTGCTACCGGTCCCGGACTTTCCCTTTCATGATCGGCTTCCACCCTACTGCCCTTCCTATCCAATGTCCTTCCTTTCTATCTTGACATCCTCTTGTGGGGTCACCTTCCTAGTCCTTGATATGGCTCATCGATCTCTCTTTGGTTCATCGAGTCTTTCTTACCTCCCTTAGGGTCCTCGTTTGTTAATATACCATTGGCTCGTTTATGGTGCCTTACCTTAACCTGTTCTGTATGGTTCTCCATTTTGCTCTTTTGGGCTCACTACGGTTTACTCCATTGGGTCTAGACTTCCCTTGTCCCTTGGGTTTCTCCTCAGGGTTCTTTGACTCTTAGCCTCGCTATTCTAGTCCGGGCATCTTATCTTGGGGTATTGGGTACAAATGTTGCACAGGGGGTGGCTAGTCCACCCCGAGTTTGGTTAGCTTCGTGTCTTATCCCAATCTCTTAGGGTTCCTTGGTACCCCATTTTTCCTCTGTATTTCCCTTCTTCGCAAGTACCTTCTTCTATAATCCTAGGGTTTCTCAGCTTGTGGGCATCAGGTCAAGAATCTGCTAGTACCCCTTTTGGGTTCCTTTTTTGGGTTTTCCATGTCGGGGTTATTCACCTCCCTCCTACTTGGCCTTTTACGAGAATGGTTGAAATCTTTTATTTACTGGACCGGAAAAACCCTGGTCTAGGATTATTACAATAACCAATCTCAAGATTTATTACCCCTTTCTCTAACCCCTCCAATTGACTGACCTAGAGTTAAACTTAGGCGGGTTGTGAGATTCAGCATCGGGTGTCCGGACGTGTCTCCTCCTCCTAGGTGGGCAGTCACCTCTCTGGTATCTCCCGCAGTGAGGGCACGGGTTCATACTGGGTTCCTCAAACTCCATGGATGCTAATAAGCTAGGAGCTCTCCTGGCTTGTACTACCAACGCAATATCTACCCCATACTGATTTAAGACTGTAGCATCATGGGCATGTTGTATGGGGTCTGTGGTACATGCACTGTTGTGTATCGGGGGGAGTCAGCAGAAAACCCTCACATAATTAGCGTATGCCTCCTAGAAATTCCTCTCAGCCTCTTCTCAGATCTAGGCCTGATCCAGTTCCTTGGGCGGAGAGTTTTCGTCCTCCATCGAGTAGTGCGAGGTTCTCTCTCGAGGTGCATCCCATAGGATAGGCTCTTCTAGCGCCTCCACCCTTTGCTCCATGGCATGTATCCATGGGATATATTACTCGAGGGCATTTCCGTTCATATTTTCTACAAGGGTTGTTGGGAATCAAGGATTAGGATGGGTAAGGAAACTTATTAGGAAAGTTATGCTCTGATACCACTCAAGTTGCCACGCCTTGACTTGGTTCGGTCGAGGTCTCATGATCAACCTGCCACCCTTCCTACATCATCCGAGCATTCCTACCCTAATGATACAAGGAAGATAAAAGTGTGTCTACGTTCAAACCCTTACTATAAGTTGGGGGTAGGGAACGTACCTTGAGGGCCCAAGCGTGTCTTGGAATTTTTCGTCTTTGTCCTAGACCTGAAAGGGTGAGAGGAGGGGATGGGTATACATATACTCAGTGAGGGAAACTACTATAATGATTAATTTAAATTCATCACTTCACCCATTAATTATCCATTTGTAGTTTTTCACATATTAGCCATGCATCAACCGCCCTCCTATCATAAGAGGGATCACACATTCGCATAATGGTCCCCAACTGTTCCACTTGTGGATCAGAGCACATTTACTGTCCACCCTGATAGAGGTGCACTGCATCTATCCTGAGTTTGAGTGGACATCAATAGTCTGACCCTCAAACCCTAATCACTTCATCATGTCTGCTTTGTGGGACGATACCTCCTTTCCCCTATTGACTCAGTCTCAGTGCGTAGGAAGCTACCCGAGCTTCTCAACCTATTGGATGCCATACCGCCCTTATGCACCCTGGGTCGTCCAACAGTTCTTAGGATCCATCACTACCTCATGCCAGGTGTCCTGATGGCCCGAATAACATAGTGCATGCACAATCAAGAGTCTTTTAAGTTATAACCATTATATTTGGCTCTCTAGCACAACGATCTGTTAGCTTAGCTTCGACCCACGCATACTGGCCCAACAGGTTCGATGACCTAGCTTCGGTAGAGCAGCAATTTCGCCCAACAACACAGACTTGGCTCGGCAGGTATCACACACAATTTCCCATTAATTGGATCTTTTAGCATTACTCATCATATCCTAGTTATGAACGGGTCCATACCTGTGTCCATCGGCCTTAGGCCCACTTGCATAGCGTGCCTAAGCCTCAGAATTAGCTCCCAAATATTTTAAGTAGAGTCACCCAGTTAGAGGAGGCTAATTTGAAGAAAATCATATTCAAAATTTAATTGTCGTTCCAACCAGAATGGACGTTACAACATTCCCACTCACCCGATAATTTTGGCAGGGTCGTCCCGGTGGGGTTTGGCTTATGGAAGTCGAGGCTCGAGCATTCTCCTCCTACACAGCACGAATATTCATATCAGAGCGCGCCAACTGAGATGTGCATATTTCTAGTATTTGCGCATAAGGCCTCATATTCTACCTCAATTGCATTTAGGTCCCTGATTGCCTCTTAGTCATAATTAAGCCCCTATGACTTCCAATCATTCGTTTTGGATCCTTAACTCTTTTAAATTCATCCATTGGCCCTTAATTTTTCCAAAATTTACATTTAGTCCATAATTTTTCAAATTTTGTAATTTGGTCCTCAATCTTTCAAATTTTCCAATTTTCCCCTTATTTTTACCCAATTGGCCATCAATTAGGAGTGAATTTCATGGAAACATCCTCAATTTCATCAATTTACCATTGACCCTCCAATTTTTAAAAATTTCACAAAAGCCCCAAAATTCCCAATATTTGCCCTCTTCTTCTTCCCCAATTTGAGCATATGAACGTACAGATCTTGCTTCGTCTAGTTAACGGCCTATAAGTCCTTAATTTTTTTCGTTTCTTGCTATAATTCGTCTCCTCCCACTCCCCTCGATCGTCCTACACTTCAAATTTCCGAATTTGGTTTAGTTTTAGGTCTCATTGGAGCTTCGTCGGAAAATTTATAGTAGAGAGAGAAAGCTTGCTTAACTCATCGATGGAGGGGCAGTGTCCGAAGCTTGAGGTGGAGGCAGCTAGTGTTCATCGAGGGGAACCTACCGAGATTGGATACCGCTGCAATTCGCCATTGTCCTATGGAAATTTAAAGAGAGAAGTTTTGGGGGTACAACTCTAAAACTTGGAAATTTCGATGAGTAAAGGCGAAATTGAGCTTATCGTGGGTCTAAAAGGGGCTGTGGAGGATCTTAGGCGATCAAAGGTGGCCAATGCTAGCGACGGAAGGGCTGAAGGAGTTGGGGTTGGGTCGGTCAGGAGTTCGCTGTTTCGAGCTCCGAAGTAACTTCATTGTGCTATCATCTCTACACTTCTCTAGTCATTCTTTGATCGCTTTGAGAGTGTCTCGAGCTAGAGCACTCTTCTCTAGTTCCAATGCCACCCTTCGAAGCTTCTCCGGTTGCAAAAATGCTCGTCATCGGAGCCTTGATCGGAGTGTCATCAGAAAAGGAGCTATTTGTCTTCAGAGAGTGCCTGAGAGGTGAGGAGGATGAATTGGAGGGTGCTCTTTATATAGGGAGCTCGGTAACTGTTCAAGCTACTGGTTGGCATGAGACTCAGCTGCCGGTGACCTGACCAGAGAGATTTTCGAGTCGCTACGTGTTAGCCTCTCTCTCTTCTCTATCAGTGGCTGGAGGTTGAAGACGATGACGTTGTGGGTGTGCCACGTGGCGTGCTGTGATTGGCCAGTTTTTCTGATGTAGAGGTCCAACTTGGCCACCACGTCAATCATTGACTCATTGACTAGGCATGTGGCATCCTCTCATTGGCTGCTCTTATTTGTGTGGCATGCTGGCGGGTCGCCCGCTGACCATTGACCAAACACGTGGCAGCCTCCTATTGATTGCCCATGTCCGCATGGCTGCTGATGGGGCGTCATTAACCGGTTTGGTCCGTTGACTCGTCCGGTCCAGGTGGGTTCGGTGACCCGAATTCGAAAATCGGCTGGTTTGGACCTGATTTGACCAGCTTTCTAAAATTTAAAATTTTCTAACTTCATCTAAATTCATTTTCTATCTAATGGTTGCCTCAATTTCTCAAATTGACATTTTTAAGCTACCTAGAAAAATAATATATCAAACCGGTTCACTATGGTTCATCCTGGTTTAGTCCAGTTCGAGTCTGGTTCACCCCGAACTGGTTTGGTTCTCTCCTCAATTCCACTTCTCGGTTCTTCCTCACAATTTTTGTGAATTTTTGGTTACTTAAGATCTCCCAATTTCTCACGTTAACCCTTTTTTACTATTTTCTATTAATTAAATTAGCCCTTTTTTTACAATAGTTTCGGTTTTCCTCTTGGTTTCCTTGGTCCGAGGGGACGAGTTCCACATACAAAACGCACCAGCCTCCCTAGGCTGCCATAAATAGTCCCTGAGCACGGTACCAAGTGGTTCCAGCTGCTACTGTTTTCCTCATCATCCTCATTTTCCTCCTCCTCCTCGACGTCCTCCATGTTGACATATTGTACGTGGTTCAGGGGCGGAGGGTTAGCCACCAGCTGCTCACATTCGTAGGTCATGTCGATAGTGGCCTCAATATCTGTGTGATTCCCAAGCCCATTGAGGATGTAGTGCATGGCTCGGTTCAACCCTTGGATGAATCGTTGGCAAATGGTGTTCGGGTGTATCTAGTGGGAGTGAAGCATTGGAGTCGCATAAACTCTCTGGCATAGGTTGCCACAGTCTTGTTCCCTTGTTCCATCATGACCAGTCGGTGGGTCAGCTCCTCCACTTGGGTCATGGGAAGGTATCTCTCGGTGAACCTCTCCCGGAACACTAGCCGGTGGAGGGATCCCAACCTCAGAAACTCACGTCACACCATCCTCCATTCTCGGGCCTTGCTAGAGAGGAGTTTGTGGCCACGAGTGGTTGATCTAGGTAGTGCATTCGGGGGGTCATCTTCACGTGCAGCGCGTGCATGCATGAGGCATCCAAGGTAATCAATTTAGTACTGCAGCAAACCAATTTTCAGCGAATTTCTCAGTCGGTTAAGCAATTTTTAGCCCGATGCACCCATTTTCCAGCAAGTTCTAGAGAAAATAAAAATACATAAACATTCTACATTTAATTTCATATTGAATGGGCTTAAGAACCACTCCATTTAGACTGGTTTATCACCCTCTAAAAATCAGGGGATTTTGGAACTCCACCTCGATACAGACCCAGTCCAAACTAGTTTTCTCCTGGTTTTCTCCCAATCCGTATTTTCTTATTTCGAGACTCTCCCTAGTGTCTCCCATGAGCCTTTTTTTGGCTCCTCTTAGCCTCCCCATTGATCTATCCTCTCATTTATGGCCTGGTTTCACTTTTCAGTTCATGGTCCTTCTCCCATTTCAATCTCATTCTCCGGTTCATTTCATTTCGGATAGTAAATTAGGATTTTTTTCTCGATGTTACAGAGATTTTCTCTAAAACTCTGCTTGCTAAGTTTTCCGGTGACCTCACTTCTAGAAATGATAACTCCTTGTTTAGACCACCAAACTCGGCCATTCTTGTGGCATTAGAACCATGTAGAAGTCAACTAATGCCAACGTGCCCTCTACTAGTGCCAGCGAGATTAAATAGTAACTTTGCTCCCATGGCCAGAAACAGAGAAGTGTCTTCTCGACCTCGCTTTAACCTCCCCAATCACCATGACCCAAACTAATTATAGAGACTCCTCATGGTTTCATCTTGCCAACACCATTAGTCGTTCAAAGTAAAGGTATGTCTCGTGGCCATGAAAAATCTTAGAAACTCTGGTAATCCCATCTTTGTAACTAAGCTCTATAAATCGGGTATTGTAGGCAACTACAACCACCTTAAAGGATGATTAAGGTGTTAAACGACTCATGAAGAAGTCAACTCTCCCACCCCCACCGGTATAGACCACCACCTCTCTCTATTAAGTGAGCTACCAACCTCAACCCAACTCTATCTCATTTTTTTGGCGAAGGTCAATCGCAACAAAAATGGCATTGTTCCAACCGAGGTTGGTCATACGTGGGGACATGGAGAATAAGATGATATTTTTGGGAAGCTTAAAAAAGGTGTTTTATAGGAGAAGAATGTTGGGGGTCTAAAATCTAATTTTTAAAAAGTTTGGGAGCCAAAAAATAATTTCAGGGAAATGAGAACCCAAATGAGACCGAATAATATGCATATAATTTGAATCGAAATACGAATTTAGAGCCTTCATGTGATGAGAAATTAATTAAGAATGAAAATTGGTGTAGAGTTATGGATGAAGAAATAAAATCTTTGGAAAATAATAAAACATGAGATATAATTTTATTGTCATATGAAAAAAATGTTATATGATGTAAGTGGGTGTTTAAATTAAAGATGAATGAGAATGGTATGATAGATAGATACAATGAAAAATTAGTAGTCAAATAATTCACTCAAATGGATGGATTGGATTACTTAGAAACATTTTTACATGTTATTAATCTTCTTTCTGTAAAATTATTATATGCTTCATTAAATTGGTGTATGCTACAACTTTATACAAGTAATGCAAAGCTTTTCTAAATGGTAAGTTATTTAAAGAAGTGTACATGATTTGGTGGAATGTGTATCATAAAGGGGGGAGACACTTCCTAATAATCTTGTAGGTTGTTTAAATAAATCTATTTATGGTTTAAAACAAGTATGTTGATAATTGAATGAAATTTTTTTAAAAATAATAATAAATGATAGTTTTAATCAATGTTTTTAGGATATGTCAATTTTTATTAAATAAAATGTTTCATATCCCTTCTTTATGAATTAATAGTGTATGTTGATATATTATTTTGTTTGGTCCTATTATAAATTTATTGAATCAGGTTTGTAAATATCTATTTTTTAAGTTCAAATTAAGAATAGGTGATACTGGGTATAGAAATTGTTCCAAACCATGTATATATATTAGTAAAAAGAAGTGTGTTACATATGTTAAAGGAGGCAAGTTTAGTAAATTTAAGAATGGATTGATAAATATAGAAACATTGTTTGTAAGCTAATTTATTTCATTTTTACTAGACAATATTTGTTTAGTGATTCATCATTTATGTTTTATACCCTAGAAAGTGTCATTTTAATGTTGTTAGAGTGTTGCCATATTTAAGGAGTGCAAGCGCAAGCCAAGATATATCTTCTGAACTAAAATTCAATTGGGTGTTTTGTCTCAATACAAGACTTTCCACAAGCAGGGTTTTGTCACAAAAGTGCAAGAAATAATATGTTGTGGGAAGGTACACAAGGGAGCTATACCTTGGTTACTTCTGAAGTGATTTAGATCCTAACTTATGGATATTAATATAAACTTTACTTATCAAACATTCATATTATGTGATAATTAGGCTATCATTCATATGGCAAATAATTTAATGTATTATGATGTTACTAAATATATAAAACTTTATTGTTATTTTGTAAAAAAAATAATGAATTAATAAAACTTATGCTAAAGTATGAGTATTAGTTAGCACGAATATTTTTAAAAATTTTCTAAATTTAGGTAACTTTAAAGCATTATGGGTGTTGTTTGTAATTAAAGAAATCTCAATATTAAGAAGATATTAGGATAAAAAATTGAGAAATGTTGGTATTATAATTTAGATTTATTATTTATATTTTTGAATCAATTAAAAGCACAATACATTTCTAATATTATAAACATATAAAATTTCTCTATTTTATCAAATATTATATATTATTTTCAAAATAATTTAAATATAATAATTTATAATTAATTTTTCACCACTCTAAATTACTATTTTTATTTTACCAAAATATAAATTATTCAATCACTTCAAACTAATATACTCCAAATCCCTTCAAACCCAATTCCTTTAATATTACCAAACCACTCAATCCATTTTATATTACTAAATTAGTAATTCCTCCCCATTAAAACCCGTCTCCTCCAAACCTCTCAATTCAAGGGGAGCAGTTAGTATCTATCCCCTATTGATATTTTCATGGACATCTGCTTAGGCCCAAAATCACCGAGATCTATGAAAGACAAATGCAATAAATAAAATTCACATGCAATTTCATTTCAATTACGAGGGCTATGGTAAAAAAGAATATCGAGCTCAGAAAGGTATGACAAGGCACAGATCATGAATACATCAGACCACAGGGAAAGTGGGCTAGGGACATGCAAGAATGCGAATACCACAATTTCACTATACTGTACAATATCTGTACAAAAAAGCATGTCAACAGGTAAAGGGAAGATAATAAATAATCAAAGAATAATACCTCTCAAAGCACACCTACTCACCAGACAAACAAATCGTACCAACACTAAGCCAACTACAAAAAGAATGAAATAAATGTTTCAAAGCAACAGACTAGAGGTGGAGAGTCAATCATGGAACATATCTTACAAATAAGGGGAATGGTGTCTGGGCGTGCAGAGCTTTCAGCAGCGTCGCAAACTGAAGCCAACTCTTCTCCGAGAACCACTTGAACTTCCATGTGAGAGAGTCAACTGCAACCTTTCTTCCTGCGGCCAAAGCTGCAGGAGGCCATTGAGATGATGCGCGATCCAGCTCTAAAATCACAGAACGATTTTCTCCATCCACTATGATCTGCAATACAAATTCAATATGTATCCTACATTCACTCAAAAAATCCGATTTCCAGAGTCAACACCATAGATTTTGTAAAAGATAGGAAACCCAAACATCAAGTAGTCAACTCCCTCAGAAGTAATGGCATATATACTTCTTCATGGTAACCATTTAATTGCAACATATGAAGCATTCAAGGGAGATGCTGCTCTAGAAGCAAACAATTGGAACTCAGCAGAAAAAAATTACCATCTCAGATACATCGGCTATGTTGCAACACAAGATTAAGGAAAAGTACGGAGGTGAATGTGAGCCTGTGGAGAGAGACCCGAACTGCTTTATCTCTTCAGTGCATATGATCAAGTGGCTTTTAGTCACAAACAGTGATCTCGAGAACCATGATTTCCCTGCCAGGTAATAAGTACAAGAATATCAAAATTGGTGAAGAACAATAAAAACGATTTCCCTGTCAGTTATCATCACAATAATATCAAAATTAGTCTAGACTAAGAAAAATGATCCCCCAGGCAAAATCATCACAAGAATATCAGCTGTAGTGTCTATATATCATACTGAAGTTCCTAGCAATCAACCAAAAGAATTTCTAATTGGGCACATACCTTCCTTGCCACTGTGCCAGAAAAGGATCATTGAGTACTGGTATATGTTCAGTTTGGATCCTCCACAAATATTTGTACTGAACACTTCAAACTGAGTGGGCTCCAAACTGTCACAAGGAAATGAAGCTTATATTCAGCCAAAACATACAATAAGATGTGTTTAGGATATTATACTCTTGTCAAAGCAACTGTTAAAAATGGGGTGGAGAGAGAAGAATAGTTCCTCACCTTCTTAAAGCACACTGTTTCTCCAAGGAGCAAGCATCAGTTACTTGCAATATTTCCATTAGTTGCCTTGCCTTCTCAATGCTCTTTGTAATGAAGACATAAGCCGGTCCACCATCTACATTGACCCTGAATTGAGAAAAGGAATTCAGAGAAGTCTCCATTCATCAATAGTACTTCAATATTGAAGTCACTGACCTCAAAACCTGAAGTCCCATGCCGATAAGAACTTCTTTGACATCATCAATCATGTGGCAACCCAACATGCTTATGATAATGCCTGCAAAATTTGAGCAAACTCCAGTAGTCACTGATCTGAAAAGAAGCATAAAAAAGTTTGAACAGAGGAATCAAGTCTCCGCAGAAGATTAACCTGACCCATCAAATCTGGTTCCGATAAGTAGAATGTATATCCGACCTTCGTTGCTTAACAAAACTGCTACTTCTCTGGACAGGAATGAAAAATCTCAATATAGTAATTTAGAAGATAAAAAATCTCAGTAAGAACTTAATGTTGCATTTCATGATTGTTTAACAAGTATTCACCTTTCTCTGTAGAGGGATTCTTGCTCTAGCACACAGTCACAACGTATATACTGCTTACAAGTCTCATTAGACCAAGCTTTGGCAACAGTAGACTGAAAATAATTATCTATAAATTTATCATTTTGGTTGAATGTGCATTTTCTTCCATAAATGGATGCATCAACTTCCTGAGCAGCAGCTCCATTTGAAGTACCATGTTCTGGTCCGTCTCCAGGTCCATCATAATTAACATCAAAACTAGATTTTCTTGATATTCCCAACTTCCCAGCTACATTGTTTTCATATGGCAAAGATACAACTCTTTTCACTGCCTTCCGCTTATTTCTGATATTCCGTAAAGAGCCATTATCTTGGTTAGCTAAATGTGCAAAGTCAGGAGCATAATCATGAGCAGCAGAATCATCATTTTTGAGTGGCTGCGATTGTTCCATAGCGTTATACATTTGCTTAGGAAAAGAATCTATTGACTGGCCATTTCTTTCTTCATATTGAAGTGAACGTCCCAGATTTTGACACCTCTCTAGGCCAGTGCCATCAAAGATTTGCATATCAACACTCTTAAAGGGAAAGCCTTCATTTAATGGGCTGTTAATATGTGACGATCTACTTTCATTAAGCTCATCATCACTGCAACTGGTATTGCTATCAGATGATACTACTGAATAAGAGTCAGCAGAAAGCTGCAAAATTTCTTCCACCAAGTTATTGCGACGATGCAGAATGTCTTCTTTATAATGAGGAGGGGATCCAGGATAAGCAGATGATGAATGAGACTCCATAATGTCATCAAAAGCAGTAAGAGGAGTTCCACTAGAATTTCCAACCATTTGGATTTTTTCATTGGCCAAGGATTCAGAATGAGTGTGGTTGAAATGTTCAGAGAGTGTACTGACCCCTTCCTGAATATGTGGTTGAAGCTTCCCTTGCTTAAGCTCCTCACCAATTCCAGAACAGTTGACAAGATCAGCATTTTGATGCACATGAAGAGGAAGTGAAAGGCCAGCTAAAGAAGCATCAGATTCTAAATCATTAGAATTGTTCTCATCTACCGTAGTTTGAATAGAATCTGACATGTATCTTGAGCTTTCACCGAAGTGCCTCAGGTTTGTTATATTTTTCAAGCTATTTGGCTGTTGCCTGGAGTTCAATGTACCAACCATGTTCTCAGGGCCCTGGTCCATCCATTGTTTGACCTCTCTCAGCCAAAGTATAGATCGCTCTTTCTTCAAAAGTTCTACCCTATTCATCCAGTCAACAATCCCAGCCTCATCATCTCTGAAATTTTCCTCTTTGTCTGGCATCTCATTGTCACAGGAGACAGACTCTTGGTCAGAGCATATACAGACACTTTCTTCCTCACTCTCAATTGAAGCAAGGCGTGTCTGCCTTTTCTACAAAATATAACTTGGCAGTGTGAGCCAACTAATTGAAACCAAAAATAGCACCAGAAGTCATGGTAGGCATGGCAACAACATTCAGCAAATAAAACTACAAGACAAAAAAACAGCAGACATTATAGGAAACACTCAAAGGCCAACAAAATTGTGTTTAATTTGAATGAACATCTTCCAAGGTCAGGGGAACTTTTAATATTTCAGTAAATTTACAATATGCACAAATATCACTTCCAGACTACATGAATTTAACAAGAAAAGCTGGGAGTACCTTCTTCCTGTTAATGATCCCCTCAGATTCTGCGTCATCCTTTACAGGGAAATAAAATCCAAAACTAGAAGGCCGCTTTTGCCGACGAGCAATAATAATCTGCCGCTTCCAGAACTCCCTAGTACTTATTCCCTTGTCATCTATCATCAACTGCTTAGCCAAAAACGACATGTGAAAAGAGATATTATTTATGTCAAGTAAACAATAAAAATTACAAATAGAAAACAAAGGTGCAGTCCTGACTCCAAATCCTTACTAAATTGAAAGGATGTGAAGAAGTACAGATAAAGAACAAATTTCACATATAGGTTTACATGGCTTACCTTCTCTGGATATGGTACAAAACTAAAAACTTGTGCGCGGTACCAGCGTGCAAAACATATTGGGTTACCTTCCAACCACAAGCTCAGCAACATCGGAAGGCTAGAGAGTATCTCTAGCTCTGAAAAATTGGAAATCATGTTGTTGGAAATATCAAGCCCTTCAAGTGACTTCAATTTCTCAATCCCGTGTAAGGAAGTCAAAGCATTGTTCCTTAAAACAAGTTTCACAATATGGCATGGAACCTGCACATGGAACAACATCATGAATGGACCCAAACCTCAACCCTAAATAGAAATTAAAATACTAAATGGATGGTTCAGATAAGATCCCTCTTTCCAAACAGCAATCAATCTTACTTTATCACACGTCAAAGCAGCTAATCGAACCTGCTAAAATCGCATGCAGTAAAAGCATTTGAAAACTTTGATACTCCAGTGAGAAAAAAATGTTTACTGTGCTTGCAAGCATTACATTAGAAGTCTGACTAACACAAACAGAAACTTCAAGGAGAAATTATAAAATAAACCAACAACTTTAAACATAGGGCAGAACAATTATTTACCAGTTAGTATCTGTTAAAAATATAGGAATTATATCATAAAACAATTATATGTCCATGAAATTAAATCTATATGACAAGCCATATCAGGAATTATAAGTTTATATTCCTATATATAAAAATGTGGTGTATATTATAATGAAAGTGGTTATCTAAGCAACTATGACTTCAAGCATGCCCATATGACTTCACACAAACTTTCTAGCATCTATATCATATTGCAAATGCCATGAATAAATAGATGCTCTTGCAGCAGTACATAACAGAAGTTTAGAATGAAAAAATACATGAGCACAAAGATGCGTGAAGAACTAACACCATAAGTGTGCTAATAAGAAAATGATTGCATATCATTTGAATTATGGATCATTTCCTACCTCATTCAATGATGCAACTGTTCTCAAGTTATTGAACCCGAGATCCAAGTGCTTCAGTTTAATGCATTTGCGAAGATTATCAACCTTGGTGAACTTGTTTCGACTAAGGTCGAGAGTTACAATAGCAGGAAGAAGTTGGAGGGATTCGTCCATCAAAATCAAACTATTGCAAGCACAGGAAACAAAGGATAATCGTGTCCACTGTGGTGACTTCTTAATGTCAGCAATTCTACTGGCAAAAACATGCTGAAGGGCATCCTACAAGGACAATCATCATGGAGAAATATAAGTAATGAGCTCAATCCCATAATACTTTGGCTAACAATATGTGAAAGCATGAGTGTAATATATGAGCATAGACATAAGAAACTTTACAATCTCATCCACACATTCCTTCTACACCTTCAATTGTCATTAAAATATAGAATCATCACTGTAGGTACCAAAAGATTCCAGGCTAATAACGGTAGATTATTACATAATTCAACTAGTACGATTAAATTAAGCCAATATTGACAGAAAATACTGACGAAAGGGAAGGCAGCTACATCTAGTCATGCACCTTCAAACCGAAGATATTTATCCAACTAATAGCAAGATAACCTTCATTTGATTATTGAGCATAGGATATTGACAAAACTGTTCTTTCAACAAGTTTGAGCATCAATGTAGAGACTAGAGTACCAGTGGACTACAGAGTAACAAGATTGTTACTCACCGTAGAATTCTGGCATATGAGCTTTTCCAATGTATGCCTCAGTTCAAGCAACCCTTTCGCAGCAGAAGTGGACAAATCGCAGCCTCTGAGCTCCAGGAACTTCAGGCGCCCAAACGGTAGCAGCGAGAGAGGCGTAGGGTCCCTGGCAGGAGGAGGGAGAACAGAGACCACCTTCAGAGAAGTGAGGAGGCAGAGAATCCGCCGAAGCTGCTCGAGCGCGCGGTGATCGCCGAGGTCAGAAACATACGCCCGGAGGTAGTCCACCGGAGCTCCTGAGAGAAGCCGCTCTAGCTCCTGAAGCGACTCCAACCTCGATTGCACATAGTGAAGGCCCACGGGGTTCAGTTTCAGCACCAGAGTCCCTTCAATCAACGGACCCGCCTGCGCTTCAACGAATTTCACCAGCTTCTCCACGTAGCGATCTCCGGTCACGATCGCCATCTAGGAGGCGAATCTCCGGCCTCCTGTCACCAGTTTACTCTACTCTGCGCGGAAGCGAAGGAACACAGTCGCATATATCTACTCATGTCCTCCAACTTTGTCAGTCGCCACTATACATGTATGTACACGAATCATCTTTACCTATCGCAATCGCCACTGAAGCAACCGGATCAAAACCTAACAAATCAAGCCTACATGTAAATATAGATATTGAAGATAGATGAACTGTTACAGTGAGGATGAAGGATCAATGGGACCCCAGACTTACAAAGGAAGAGCAATTGGGAGGTTACGGGTGAAACGTGGAGGGAGAGAAACGGCCATTGCAGGGAAGGTAATATAGGGAGGGGGAGAGAGAGATGACTCGTACTCGTCGTGCTGTGAGAAAGAACTGTACAAGGGCAGGAGGAGTAAATATTGGATGCTCTTTTTATGATCGGCAAAAATAATATTGAATGCTTTGGTGCAATAAACAATAATAATGTGGGATGCTCTCTCCCTCATTTTAGCAGTTCATACTTATGATTATATTAAAAGGAAAAGTATTAAATAATAAAACTACTCGAATTCAATATGTAAAATGCTTAAATGCATTTTTATATTTTTATTATATTTATTTTATTTCTGATAAATAAAAAATTATTTATATCCTATCTATTTCTATAAAAAATAATTTTAGTTATTTTGTTGCAAAAAATCTAATTAATTCGTACTCATAACAATGAATTTTTATACAAGTAAATGATTATTCAAATAAAGGCATAATTTAGATGGTATAAAAAGTTGTTTAAAAATAGGGAATATAAATTATATATAATTTTAGATAGAAATAATAATGCTAAAACTAATTCAGTTTTATTTAAATACATAGATAGTATATGGTGTACAATGTAGTACTTACTTTAAGGCTCTGTTTTGTATTTATTGATAGAATATTTAGAATGAGTTAATTGTTCAATTTTCAAATTTTGATTTATTATCAATTCTTCCCTTATTTTAATTATTAGGAAATTTATTCTTTTAATTTAATTTTTATCTTATACTTTATTATCTCTACACAAATTTAGCAATTAAATAGAATAACCAAAATATTAGTAAAAGTAAAATTGAATATTAAACTTATTTACGAAGGAAAATATGGAATATGTACATTCAGTAAAACACGTGGTCCGGTCATTTCCTGTGCCCGATGGAGGCGATTTTTGGTCTTTCTCAACTTCGAGATTCACAAAAACTGAGCAAATTTACAGGAAATGCCTTTTATTAATCTTTCTGGAGACACGTGTCGTCGTCAGTGATTGCCGCAATACACCCAACCCACTACTAGGGTGAGATCAGCATCGCTATATGCTCAATCATTAGGCCTTCCGTATCAAATTGGGACGAATTAGGAGGCTAGTGGTATACTTTTTTAAGGGCCACCTTGTTACTCGGCCTACCTATGCTCATCAAAAGTAAGGCGATGATCCAAAAAAATATGGGTAGTACATCTTAATCTTAAGGGAGAAAGACCCATCAATCTTGATGAGAACAACCGTGGTGCCCAATAAAATTTATATTATTTTACTATAATACTAGAAGGTTATTTTTCACACATATTAAGGATGAAGTGTTTAATCCATTAGATTAACATTTATCCTTTAACTATATCCCAGCGTTGTATAATATTCTCTCGGGTGGATTGTTAAATTTTATAACGTTCGAATATTATTCATATAAAAAAATTATTATTGGTTTTTAAAAAATATTAAGGATTAATTATTAGTTAATTTATCAATTAATTTTCAATATTTACCAAATAATGGTTAAGTCATCAATATTTAAAAACTAAGTCTGTTAATTTTTGTTGGACAAACACTTGTTTTTTTTTCCAAAAAAACATCATATTTTAACAAATACTATCCTATTATAGAGAACTTTATAATTAAATATTATAATTCATTAAATACAGAAGATTATTTTCATCCCAATTGGGCTGTCTGGAGACACCTACTGCCTAGTGCCTCCAGATATGGGAATGACAATTTTATCCTATAAGATCCACCTAACTCGCAATCTCCATGCGCCCATCCGAGCGATCCCACGCTCCGCGTTCGTCCCAGCTTGTCGTTCGTTGGTTTTCTTGGCTCGGTCGGGGGAAGAGATGGATCAGAGGATCTCCGTTGAACCTGCAAGTGACGGAATATATAGGGCCGGGTCAGTTTACCATGCCTAGCATGAGGTGGCATTTAATGGAGTTCCTCCTCATTCAGAAATCAAATGGAGTTATCAGGCAGACTTGCCCGTCCACTAATGCTTACGGTCAATTTTTCATGGATTATTCAATTTGTTTTCCCGACCTCCATACGCAAGAAAACGGCGTCGCTTTAAATGCACTGACCATATCATCTGACTCCTATCCAATCGTTGTCTCCCGGAGAATGAGACAAGTTTTATATGGCGACAAGCAAAATAAAAATTATTTTGCTCAAGGACAAGCAAAATAAATGGTCTTACAACTCCAGCAACATGTTATTATGGCAATGGCCACCTACTTCACTATTTACAGACTTCACATTTAAGCTGTTAATTTGAGGCAGTGTTAAAAATATCTTTGTCTACAACCTAATGTTTAAACTTGATTTGACAAACAATTAATGTTCAAAAGCTGTCCAATTATCAATATCCTATGCTCATTAGTTGGTATTGAGCATTAATAATTTATTTCTTATTTCTTTTTGTGTGTATATAAGTAATAACTTCAATTAATTCATCTCATAACATATTATACATCCTAACATATTAATACAAACCCAATGAAATAAACTTGAAGTTCACAACTTGCAACCTTCATCATCCCCTGTGTGCCTATAAGCACGAAGACCTACCTTTAAACGGAAATGGTTCTTTAACGGCAACAGAGGATCATAATAAACCCCAGGACTAATGAGGAGTTAAGACGACATTGTAATGTACATTCATCCCAACAATTGAGAGGATGGAAGCAAATATCTTCATTCTACTTATTGACCATGTATCATCATAAGGCTATTGGGATGGGCCCTCCATGTTAAAGACTTTCTAATTTTTGGTGCTAAGTTGACATTGAATGAGAGAATGAGCCCAAGACCCCACAGATGATAAAAAAAATGAAATTTATAATGGAAAAAGGGAAGGCTTACACTGCTTCAGTACATATCTAGTTGTGCTTAAACTAGATAGCAGTGAGCCAAAAGTTTACCTTGGATTTATGGGGAGTCGCTTTCCTGGTATTCAAGCTTCAGAGGAATTTCAAAACTCTGTATATATATACATTGAGGAATCCACTATGGGCATAAGAAAGTCACAGCAGAGTTGTACATGAGAGAGATTCAGTTGACCTGCTCCCCACTTCCTAGCTGCCTCTTCTCTTCCTCAACCTGTTCCATTAGTGCTTGAAGCTCTGCCTCAGACAGGCTCTCTAGCCGCTTCTGTGAAAGCAATAAAGCGAAAACTGAGATTTTTAGCAAATAATCACAGAGATGAGAGCTTAGAACTGTTTAAATCAATCTTTCATAGAATATGGATTTATATGATTAAATTTCTTGCGCAGAGTTGAGAGCATAAATGTAATGTGCAGAAAGAAAACTAGCACTTCTCTAGCTCAAATGAATCAAAAATGTATGGAATTATCTTTTAGGAGTAAATTGATTTTTTTACAAGACAAGATAAGGAATTAAGAACAAGACCTCCATGACTTTCTTTTCATAATCACGAAGTTGTTGAGCATATGTCATTTCCTTGTTTGAAACTCTAAAGATATAGGTTGATATCCAACCCAAAGTTAGACCCAACACCAAAATCAACTGGACGACATTCCCTGCCTGTAGTGGATCAACTCCAACAAACTGCAAGAAATAGAATCATCATAAAAACTGTAGCATGCAAATATCTATATGGATTGACAATATAGATCACAGATTAAAAATCCATATAAAAGTGTGACTAGAAATTTGTTTTGAATCTATCATGCGCTATTTAACATTCATATCATGCCGTAATGACTCAAGATGAATGGGACATAATGTGGAAATTAAAACATGCATTTTATTTGTTCTTCATGACATCTTACAGTTATCTATTTTGGAAAAACCACAATCAGATTCAAGAAGACCCCATGAAGTCACATGTAGTATAGAATTTCGAGTGATCAATAAATCCACATTAGAAATGCCAACTATATAGTAGGAAGACAGAGAATACCTCTAAACCGCTTTTCAAGCCGATGCCAAGAACAGTGACTCCAAGACCAATCAATAGAACATCCTTTCTAGTGTTCCCAAAAGATATCTAGTGCAGAAATAGGAATAGTGTGAGTCAGAAAATTAGCCAACAAAAGGGAAATGCAAATGCAATAACTAAATCCGCCTCTTTAGTTCATCCACACTCATAGAACAGTAACCCTAGTCCAGTTCAATAAAGAGAAACAATATATGTTGCAGTTGATCCTCATTCTTCTGGCCAGTATTAGACACTAAAGTCATGTTATCCATGGAAGTTTTTCTACCTGTTTGATAGCCAATCACTAATGGTCATTGGAAGGGAATTGAGGAGAAAACATTACATGGAATTAATATTTCTTATTCAGGGGAAAACATTACATGGAATGAAGATTTCTCCCTTGAATTCCTCATGTATCAAGGTAATTTTGAGAAAATTTTCTGAAACTAAAGACACCCTGGTCAACTCTAAGACTTGAAAGTTCATAGGCTAAGCATGCATATTCTCTATTCAAAGAGCAGAATATGAAAGACAGTTAGATTATTCAGATTTCCAATCCATGTCTGTGCAGCATACCTTGTCCTTGTTAGCAGACTCCTCAGTGTTATTCCCAGTGTTTGAAGAACAATTAAAGGTCACTCGCTTCATCATCATGCCTCTTGATCCCCTTCTTGAGCTTCTCAGAGATATGGTTTCTGTACGAGTTCCAAAATCCATGGTTCAGGAAGAGTACCCCCACAGACACAAAACAATAAAACAGAAATTGGTCTTGCACGACCTCTAATGGACTTTCCAAGGAATCTAAGCCTGAATTTAACTGCTACGCCATCTGAGGAGAGTTAATTTTAAACCTATGAGCTTCAAATTGTCAATAATCAATGACTGACCTGTTGCAAAATTTATCCTCGCAGCTTGTCGCAGAGAAAGCGGGAGCGCTGAAACACCGATCATTGAAGTCGCCCCATACTTGCACGATACTATGCAACTCAAATTTCCAAAGGAAACCGTAGCCATCTCTATAGGACTAATTACGACCTATCTGAGAAAACAACAGAGAGTACAATTGAACAACAGCGGAGAACACAAAACAACGCAGTTATGGTACAAGTCAGAGCAAAATGCATACGAACACTTTAATCATGAAGAAGTGTTCTACTGTAAAGGAGTAGGAGGAAACCTAGATGAGAAGCAGAGACCTCGGTTGATTGGCAGTAGCGAGTGGTATTGCCAAGGCCGCGCGCGCTCCAGCTCCACTGTAATCGACTTAGAGGTGATAAGTAGCGCGTGAGCTCACGTGACAAGATTTTTTTCTCCAGAGATTTCAGTGTTTGAATTGGAGCTCTCTTATTGAGCAAAAAAAAAAAAAAAAGAATTGGAGCTCTTAGAGCGAAAAAACTCCCCCACCCACCCCTCTAGTCAGTCACTCCATGGGGACTTATAGAAGTATGGAAAGGTTTTGGGTGGGGGTATGAGATGCTCCACGATCCCCTTCCTATCGCCA
Source organism: Trapa bicornis (assembly GCA_030064425.1). NCBI lineage: Eukaryota > Viridiplantae > Streptophyta > Magnoliopsida > Myrtales > Lythraceae > Trapa > Trapa bicornis. The sequence continues at coordinate 15,736,539 of CM057760.1, read as the reverse complement.
CTCCAAGGAGAGGTCGGCCAAACTCTAGGAAGCCCCCATGTAGTGATGTCAAAAATAACTTGTTATGCAACCCTGATCTAGGTCGGTTCCGCTCTGCATGGACCCGCCCTGTACCCACGGGCCATGTCCCGGTCTGGGTTCAAACTTTCAGAGAAGTTGCGGGTTTCGGTGGTTTGGTAAACTTTCTCATGTATGTAAGGATGACCCCAAATTCATTGTCATTTTTATACATAAAATTGATAAAAAAAAATCTACTCTGGCCACCATGTTTGTACTCATACATGCCTTCCATGCATGTAATGGCCGACAAGTGACCATCCCTAATTAGGAGGGAAGTGTGGCCGTGAGCCTCCCAAGAAATCCAACGGCTACATCATGCAACCCCTCCCTCCCACCTAGGCTTGTCAAAGGGACTCTCCATCCTCCCAATGTACACCAAGGTCATCGTCACAGGTACCAACAGGACGAAGTCGATTCTCGTGGACTTCAAGGTGTTGTTAAGAAGGCTGTCGGACTCGGCGGCTGGCACTGGCTGGTACTTCTCTAATAAACCATAGCCACTGTCCGTTATTCAGCGATGATACTCTGCTGCCGCTCGTCTTCCTCCTTGTCCGATTAATCCTACTGTTTATTTTATGGCCTCATGCAAGGTTCTGAAAAATTGGCTTGAAGTCTAGCTGCAGCGGAATGCGCTGAGTGTGCTGGAGCATCCCTCTGGAAACGGAGATGGCGATCTTGGCTGACTCCAGCAGTGGCTCTGAAGCTGGAGAAAAGGACCATAGCTTCTGTAAGCATCTTGACTTCTGCTTGGCCTCCCTTTGTGTACTTATGCGTTTGAGGCAGTTGCTTAGCAATTCTTCTTGTGAACTGAACAGCGAAATCCATTAACTTCCCGAAAATCAGCAAGCCCCGTGCGCGGTATACTAGGCCATGGTCCGCGTCTGCGTCATATAATAAGCCCATCAGTCGCCGAATGTACCAAGATGCTCAGCCAAACATTCGGTCTCCGCGGCTGGTAAGAAATCCGGCATGCCATCGTTCAGTATATTTTACTGTGCTCATCTGAATAATGGAGTTTATGAAACTGTGGGTTGCAGAGGGTGAACTTGGCGAGACTCGGGGTGGAGTGGCTTTGTAAATACTGCAGGCACTACAAGCTCGTACGTCTTCCAAACTCTTGCAAGTCAAGTCATTCTGAATTCTGATATTGATCTGCAACTCAAACTCTCTATTCTGCTGGCCATGAGCAATGCAAGTGAGTGTTAATTCGAATACTTCAAGGCAAGAGATGCTCAGAGCCGTAGAGCGCCATTTCTCATTACATCAGGCGCTGACTTGTACCCATAAATCAAAACTTCACACGTTAAATATCAGCTGTGGGGCTAAGCTTCGCATGCTCTTGTTTATTGCAGCAGAGGTTGAGTGAGACGCAGGTGATCATCAACTTCGTTCGGGCAGCCAAGAGACTAAAGCCATGCTGATGCTGACCAGTTTCAGGATTCTTACTGATGTGGCTCTGTACAGATCGGACAGCCGCTGACCCTCTTAACATCATCTCCCTTGTCTGACTTTGATTGTAGAAAAGTATAACTCGACTTGCTCGAGAGAACAGCTAATCTATTAGTCGTTCTCAGTCTTTCCTATGCCTTCCAAACTTCTGATTCTATCAATCATCTGCAGAGTGAAAAAAAAAGGTTTTGAAATGAATGATTGCCACATATGATGCCCGTGAAGAGGAAATGCTGGTCATAAAAGTGACAGCTCAAGGTTCAATATCGTGTAGTTAGTAATCCTTTCCTTCCATCAGCCAGCCGGGCTAGGTCGTTGGACCTACATCCTGGCCATGCATTGGACACAGGATGTACATCTCATACTGCCTATAAAATATGCGGTGCCTGCACCATACTAATATGGACATGTCCCTTGATCACTTTGAAGAGAGTGAAGGGATGCTAAGACCCAGATGTTGTGGAGCTTATAAATGCTCTAATACTAATACTATGATAGCAGAGTAAGAAAAAGCTGGGAGGTGTGTAATATCTGAAATGTGCTGCTTGAATTCATTGATTCCGGAGAGTTACATTTATACACAATTGTACTGGAATACTACAAATAACAGAAAATATTGTGCAGGTATAGTACATACAAGATCAGGTGGTGGAGGCTGCACTCCCATCAGTGTTCTCCGCTTGATCTCAGTGGAGTAGTGGTCCACCAGGTCATCGGCTTCATACACAGCAACGCTCAGCTTCTTCAGCCAGCAACACCAATTTTTATGGTCTTATGCTCCCCTTGTCTCCTTTCTGCCTCATCGAGCAAGTCAGTGATCGCAGATACCGTCTTCCCAAGTTTCTTGATCTCAGCCTTGTGCCACTACTGATGTGCCAAGAGATTTGTGTGGAAAATGGTTCGAGATGCTTATCTAGGCTGGCACGAAGCTCGCCTCCCCCACTACGGTTATCCGCCATTGTTGGTGCTCTCAACCTCCTCCACTTCGGTGTATGCAGGCCAGCCGGCCGGCCATCCTCTAACTCTAGGAAAATCATCTCTACCAATGCCCTTTCTAGAATTTTCTTTGTAATTGACTTTCTAGAATTTTCTTTGTACTTTTAGGAATTATTTAATTTTTTATCAGGAAATATTTTTATTAATTTATTTTTAAAATATTTTATTAAATACTTAGGGCAATATATTATATATTTACCATTATGCAAATATTACATAACTTTAAAGAATTTTAAGTGATAATAACATCATTCATTTTATATTTTGAATGACCCGAGCTTCGGGTCCTCTTGGATTCGAGATTGCGGGTTCGGTCCATAGACCCGAATAATAAACCCGAAGTTCGGATACATTCATGCTCGAGTTCAGTAGATCCTCGGATGGGATTTGTACCCGACCCTACTCCCGCCTCGAGACCAACCAACCATTACTATTCTCTCCATTTTTTATTTTTTTATTATTTTAATGCCACACCAAAAAATGTGATGATGTTATCATTATTAAATCAACTTTTATGATTTTAGTACAAATTTAATCATTTATACCATAAGGTATAACACTTTTGGAAACGTTATGTTTTTAGAGTTATCTTTCTTATATCAACTTCTATAGTTTTAGTACGAAAATGTTATATATTTAAAATGTTTTACATAAACAATGTAATATATCGTGAACTTTCCACAAAAAAAAAGGACTCTAAACTTTTTTAATTGCCAATACTATAAAATCATATTGGGCATTGGCTTAATCCACATGGAGTGAGTTGGTCCACTATGTGGCTAAAACTCTATTAATGTGATTTTTTCATTCATACCCATACCCATTTGATGATTCAAATTTTTACATGGTAAAGTTGGTTAGAATCTTAAATATAAATGATTTCCCATAGAAATTTACTCTATCAAATAATTGAGGTCTCCATAATATCCAAAAACATCATAACTTGACCCATCACTTTCACCCTTTATTAGGGGTATGTATGAAGGAGAAGAGATATTGCAAATAATGGAGGCAAGATAGGAAATCATAAACAAAATAAGTCAAAGGTTAGAGAAGGATGACATTAATGTAAAAAATGATTAAATTGATGTAAACATACATAATTGATGTAAAAAATGATGAAAAAAAATGTAAAAAGTGCAAAATTAATACAAGGGATACAATAAATGTAAAAATTGAAAAAAAAATTAAAATTATGTAAAATGTTTTAGTTAAAAATGGAATACTCTATTTACTCTATTATATTTTATCCAAATATGATACTTTGACTCATAACAATATGCAATTATATTATACGTATAATTTTTAATAATATGTTCCAAGTTGTATAATATATTATATTATATATTAGTTAATCATATATTTTATTAATTTAACAATTTTGATCAGATTTTTTTATAATTATATTTATTAAATTCGAGATATTACTTAAAAAGAGAATGGGTATTAACATGCAATGATGATGCATCATGTGTTTTAGATTGACATATCAAAATTAGGCCCTGTTTTATTTCAAAACTAATAAAATGATCAATAGTCAGTCATCACATTATTGATATTCCTCTTTTACTTTCCAGCCTTTTGTTACTACTCGAGCAAACATCACAGGTGAGAAATGATCGAAGTCCTTTTTTGGCAAAAACAAATCGATAAAAAGCCTGTTGATAATGAGAAATGATCGGTAAGTCTCCGTTGGCTTTGATTTTCTCACTGGAAAAAAGTCGGAAAAAGTAAGAGGAAAAAAAAATTTGGTTAGTCATCATTGTAGTTTTATGGAAATGTAACTTCAACTATAAATTATATATAGAGGTCCTATGTTTATTGTTTTCTTAATATAAGTCCAATATATTAGTGAAAGTTTTATATATAATTTAAACTATAATGGGAATATTTATTTGTTAATTGAGCAAAATAAAATTTTGTACTAAAATTGAGTAATTTTTCTAAAAAATCCAATTGATGCAGTTTGGTGGCCATTTGCCTACTGGGTCAATGAGTCCATTCAAGTGATATTGGTCACATCTAATCTTGCTAAACACGAATTGATCCCACTAAGTTGGGTTTAGACAAAGTATCATATAACTCGAAAATAAAAAAATTATAGGAAATATTTTATTTTGTTGAGAATAAAATTTTAAATTAGTTAAAATAGAAAATTATTGTTTGTTTATAAAGTTATAAATATTATACTACTTATAATTTATATATTTTAAGTAAAAATAAATTTAATCCCTTATCACTATATAATACTTTTTTTTATATGGTATCATAATTTGCATTGGTATATGATGGGATATTTAATAAATGTATTTATTAAGTATATATATATCCGACCACTTATCAATTTATTCTTTTAAACATGTAATTTAATGAAGTTTATTATTGAAATTAAATTTGAGATTTTGTTATGCATCAAAACATTCCTTGAACATTGTAGTTTTGCATTGATGAGTTCAAGGCACAAATTATGTGCTTCTTTTGTGCAGTTGTTAGATAACTTTCAAAATATGCTAATGCATATGGTAATCTCTAAATTATCTTTTGATGATATCATAATTGTAATAATATATTTCTCAAAAAATAATTAAACTAGTTAAATTGAAAACTAAAATTATCAATAAAATCAAGTTATGATTCGAGCAAAAAAAATTTTAGAATATGTATGAATTTAAATTTGAACCAAATTTAAATTAATATTTTGAATAATTAATAAAAAATTTAGAATAATCGGATAGAGTTAAATTTAATTAAATGAAATTGGATAATATCGAGATTTATTATTTAAAAATAATAAAAATATAAAAAACAATTTTTGAATAAAAAATAAAAAACAAATTAAAAAAATTGAGTCAGATGAATGGGACAGGGAAGGGCTTCGTGCGTAAATTATTTAGTATTAATTTGATACTTAAATATAATTTTCAAGAATTTAATTAATAATAGAGAATTTAAGATATAATTATAGTTAATAAATAAATAAATATTTTTTTGCTCATCAAATAAATAAAGATTTAATAAAAGTAAATAGATGATCAAAGTATATCTAATAAGGTTTATGGAGTTATTTTTAAATAATGAAAACTTTCGAAATTAAATTGTGAATAATAGAAATTTAATAGTTTGAGTAAACAAAGGAAAAATGAAAGTTTTAATTATTAATAAGGTAAAAAATAAATGGGTAGCTAAATATAGTTAAAATTATAGAAATTTGAAAAAAAAATGAGATATATAAGATAAATCAAAATATAAGAGTAAAATAGTAATAAATATAATTTACTTTATCAAAAATATATTTATGAACCATAGAAGATTTTGAGTTAATAGTAGTGTGGTTAGGGAGGGGCTATTAGATTTATAGGGTAAATAAGTGAAGTGTATTTTAGTCATAGTGTACTCACTCTATTGAGTTATAGTAGTAGATTATATATATATATATGTGTGTAAAATCAAAATTTTGAAATTGAGATTTAAGTCAAATTGAAGTATAAGTAAATGTTGAACTAGAAATATAAACTTGAAAATTAAAATTTAAAATCAAATTGAATTAGAAATAAATTAAGTTTATAAACTTAAAAAATAAAAAAGTATATGAATTTTACTCTAAGAAACCTCCTTCACTGTAAATCAAGAATTGAAAAAATCTCGATCGAAATTCGGTTTGATTCGAATCGAACTAAATTGGGCACAAAATATTTAATTTTTAGATAGTATAATATAAATAAAAAATAATAATCATTGAGCACAATTAATATGAAATTGGATGAACAATTTTATAACAATAAATTGGGTTAATAATCAGTCGAATATGAAGTAAACCGACCAAAAGACAATAAAAATTGATCGAATTAGATTATAGCAGTAAAACCCACAATTTTTATAAGGGTCTATGCAATTAAAAAAATGGATGTTTTCTAGCCTAATTTATAGGAAATTGGATAAAAATTTTTTACAAAAATAAATCGAGCCAAGAATCAACCAAGAAACTATCAAAATCGACCAATCAAATTGATAATGCTATTAATAGAGGGGATGATTAGTTAGCAAGCCATTCTCCATACACGACAGCTTGTATAAATGTGAGTTGGTTCAGATGATAGTTCCCCTCCAAACTCCCTAATTCGGTTCCCATTATAAATAAGGAAGATTGTGCTAAGTGAATACCCTAGCATAATATTGAGTGTACATTGATAGATATCGATCATATAGTTCGGACGATAGTTCCCGTCCAATGTCCTCAATTAGTTTCCATTATAAATATGAGAGATTGTGCTAAGTGAATACCATACCATAATATTGATTGTGCATAGATAGATGTCGCTCCGATAGTTGATTTCCGCCAATTTTCTCAATTAGTTCCCATTATAAATATGAAAGATTAGGCTAAGAGAATACCCTAGCACAATATTGAGTGTACATCGATAAATGTTATTTAGATGGTTGGTTCAGATGATGATTTCCATCTAATGTTCTCAATTATATCGAGTGTACATTAATAAATGTCACTAAATTAGTTGGTTAATATGATAGTTCCTATCCAAAGATTGATGCATAGTGTATGCTCTTAACTTGCAGCAATATGTAAACGGTGGGATCAATGATGAGCCACCATAGAACACATAAGTGTCATGATTTAAGACCCGCAATAGAAATTAATACAACTCTTAAAATTATTTTAAATTGGTTTTCATCATGAGTATGGAAGATTGTGCTAGGGGATGAGAGGTACCCAAGCACAATACTGTGTGTACATCTAGGAATGTCACTCAATTAGTTGGTTCGTACGATGGTTCCTGTCCAATGAGTTTAAATTTTGTTCCCATTAGGGATATGGATTATTATGGTAAGGAATATCCTAGCACAATATTGAGTGTACATCAATAGGCATCGCTTGGTTAGTTGGTTCAGATGATAATTTTCATTAAATGTTTGGTGCATAGTATAGGCCAATGAACTACCATAGAAAATGAAAAAATAAACTTTGTATAGCCTATTTTGAGTTGCGATAACATCGAGGCCATGATGACCTGATGAGCTCTAAACCCGGTCCTTTGATAATAAGAAAACCGGGGAAAAAACCGGTCATTTTCAAATTTAAAAATCGAGTTGGTATACAAACCCAATTATTAGAAAACAGGCAAATTGAATAATTTACAACTCCCAAGTGACTCAAATGGTTCATAAACCTTGGAAAAGAACCTGAGGACAAATTGAGAGAGAAAAACTAGACTAGTTCGGGTGAACCAGATTGAAACAGTTTATGAACCGTAACCGATAGAGAGAGGGTAAACTGAGGAATTTATGGATACCAAGTGACCTAAAGAGTTACATAAGCCATAAAAAAGGACTTTAGGATGAATGGGGGATGAAAACCAAACCAGTTTAGGTGAACCGGACCCAAACTGGATTGAACTGATTTAAACCAGATTCTAAATTCATTTTTTTTTGTGGCTTAAAATAAATCCAAATTTGAGATTTGAGGCCACCATTGGATAGAAAATGAATTTAGAAATTTTTAGATTTGAAAAATTCGGTCGAATTGGGGGTGAACTGGCTGGTTTAAGGTTTGAACCTGGTTCGTACCTGTTCGGAACAATGTCGTCTTCTTCCTTCAGATGACAACACTGTTCACTCGCCGAAAAATCGCGCAGCGCTGGCGAAGTTGAAAAGTCTCCAGCTAGGGAGTTTCATGCAATGAATAACAGCCATTAAGGCGCTAATCGGACAACCAAGAAGTCCCCAAGCTTCCTATATAAAGAGCCCCTCCTCATTAATCCTCTCCACACCTAAAAAGCTCACACTCTCTCAGCTGCTTAGTTTTCCGGTGAAGCTCAAACCAAAGCTCCGATATAGGGTCATTTCTGAGCCAAAGAAGGTGAGGTTGGGTTCTTTAGAACTGGGGAGAAGTCAGCTACACGCCAGTAGTCTTCATTTGCTCTGAGAGTCAATTGAGAAATACCAGCATGATCGAATAGTGAAGCAACTTTGGTGGACCGAAGCTACCCTATTTTGGCAGAGCTAAAATCGGCCAATTTGAGCCCTACTCAGGCCAAACCAAGCTCTCCCAATACCTCTTCAGCCCTCCCATGGCCGAATTAGGACAAAAAGGTAAGCCAATTAGGATCCCCTCTGCAATTTTCGACCAGTGCTAGAGAGAGAATCGACATAATTTCAATGACAAAATTCTAATCCAATTCGACATCAATTGATGCCATTCTTGATCCTAGGAGGAACCTTAGAAGGAGAGCTATCTACTAGATAGAAAGCCTAGACCGTCGCACCCTCACTGGTGAGCAATTGAAGCTTTCTCTCTCTACAAACTATTTTTCGGTGAAGCTTTGTTTGAGCTCGTTCCGGTGTTAAAACATGCGATTGAAAGTGCTATGTAATCATATGAACATGTAGAAACTCAATTTCAATAATTAAAAGTGTTTGATTGATCAATTTGATGAAATTAAATTTGACTGTGCTAGAGAGTTAAAATTTGGGGAAATTGGGGATTTTTGAAAATTTTCAAGGACCAAAATGTAATTTTATAAAATTGATGGTCAATTGGGCATGGTAAGAATGTTAGAGGGCTAATTGAGCAATTTTAGAATTTTTGGGGTAAAACTTACCATTCTTGTAAAGGAAGGGCAAAATGGTAATTTTGGAAAATTTGGGGGCCAAATTAGGAATTTGGAAAACTTGAACCCCTTTTCATGAAATTGAGTAAATTGAGATCCCAAGAGGAATTTTAAAAGTTTTGGGTCTCAATTTGAGGAAAAATCGGTATTAGAGATTTAAAGTTGAAGAAAAATAACTTTAGGGACCTAAATGCAAATAAAGGAAAGGTTGGTTTTCTCATTCATTTGGAACGAATGAGGGCTATTAGGTCAAAGAATAATGAACAACTATGTTCATTTCGTGTAGAAAAATGAGACATCAGGAACGCCAGCTGAAGTTAAGCTTGCTGGGGACGAAAATCGACTAAGTGGAATTTCACTGCACGATCGGGTGAGTGGGATTTTATATCATACCCAGTTGGGGATGATAAGTACCTCAGAATGAAAACCCACTACTTAGTGATATTTTAAACTTAACAACTTAGAGGAGTAATGTGAAAATGACACAGAAAAACTACTTATATATTGTAAGTAGATCATACCAATACCCGGTCGGTATGATGAAAATTTCTTGGAGGAAGTGGAAAACCCGTTCATTGATTATTAGCGGAGATATCCTCATACTCGGTTGGTATGATGGATAGTTGAAAATTTATTTTTGTCGAAAGTGCTCTCCCTTGACTGTTTCATTGCTTAAACAATTTAGGAGACTTTTTTGAGCTCTTATAGGCCGAGGCCTCAGTTTTGGAACATGGGGGCTAATATGCCCGATTTTAAAAATCTTGAACAATGGGCCATAGGCCAGTTGGCATGGGCAGGAGCTCATAAACAAACATGAGTTATATGCCATAAAACTTTAAATAAATGAATTGTTTAGCCATGGTACCAAAACAGGACTAACATATTCAATTAACTAGTGGCAGTGCGACATGATAGGTCTCCGGACTAGTCAAGATAAACAACTACAGGTTGAGTTGGGGGTCGTTGGACTAGTGGCACCACAAATTATATGGCATGATGTGAAAATACTGATTGTGCATGCACTATGCTTACGAGACTTTCAAGATACCCAAGATGGGTAGTGATGTGTCCTAGGGCCCTAGACGACCTGGTGGGTATAAGGGTAGCTTATCGAACCAGGTGACCTTGCGAAGCTCGGAGTAGCTTCAAGCGCACGACATCGGGGTGGGGACGGGATGAGGTCTCTGTACTCATACGGACACGAAGAATTTTTATGGGATTGAGGGTCGGTTGTTGCGAACATTCACTCATTTTCAAGGTAGAAGTAGACATGCTTCTATCTAGGTGGCTGGTAAAATCGCTCCGACGCCACAAGTGGGTTTAGTGGACGGGCTGGCCTACGATTGTGTGTTTTGACCTTTATGATGAAGGATGTGTGTTGAGTGATGACACACCGTGATTAATAAGAAATGGTGATAAAACAAAAAGATTTAAAATGATAGGATTTTTGAAAGGAAATAAGGAGTTTGGCACACTCTGAACAAATCTTTTTCCTAAAAAATCAAATTTAGAAAACCCATTCACTGAGTCGTTGTACTCACCCCCTCCCTTATATCCCTTTTCAAGTAACCAAGAGAAACCTACCCAAAGACCTCCTATTAGTCACACCTACAAGACAGGCATGTAAGTTAAAATTTTTTTATGTAGTTTTGATTTATATATTCTAGGAAAAGTACATGTTTAAATGCCACCTTATTCTTTATGGTTTATAAACAAAGGGAAACCCTTAATAAACTGTGAGAATGATGGTTTGATCATGAAGATTTAACCAAACCGGGTCGGGGCGTGACAACTTGAGTGCTATTAGAGCATGTTTCCTTAAATACACAATCAAAACTAGAAAATATAGTAACTAATAGGATTTATTTAAAAATATCAGAAATGGCTCCAAAGAAAGGAAACAAAAGAACTAGGGCTGCCGTCTCCAACATTGCCCAACCACCCCTACATGTAGAAACTCCCATAGTAGCCCAGATAACTCCTCCTTGACTCAACTGGAGCATCAAAGATTATACGAGGAGTTCACCTGTGTATTTGGGCAACCTAACCTCATTCCTGAGGCAGACACCAACTCTCGGATTGAACTAGAGAAAGTGCAATCCCATCCTCCCCCTGCTAATCCACCCGCTCCAAAAGGAAATTCCTAGAAACAAAACTCCTCGACAACTAGGATGTAAACCTTTCCTCGGAGAAAAGGATGCTAGAGCTGCCATGGATTGGAAGTTGATGGGAATCATTAGGATACCACTAGAGGATATGGTGATCCTGACGAAATTCTTCCTGGAGGGAAGCACTAAACGGTGGTGGGACAATGTCTGAAACCTACATACCACCATCCCCACTTGGGAACAATTCGAGGAGAGTTACTCGAAAGAGTACCTGACACCCCATCTGATAAATGAGAAGAAGCAAGTGTTCATCTAGCTTCGATAAGGGCTTAACTCCATATTGGAGTATGAAACAAAATTCAACGAGTTAATACCCTTTGCTCCCGACCTAGCTGGGCCAGCAAACATATGCCATAGGTTTGTGGACGGTCTCAATATGGATTTTTGAGACTGTATGGGGGTTCTCGAACACCCCACAGACCTGGCAGCTGTAATCCATATGGCTCATGAATGTGAGCGACTGGTGCAGACCCAACGCTGTCGAATGGAGCAGACGACCAGAAAGGAGGATAAGGGTCCAAACCATTTGGGAGGACGGAAAGAGCATAACAACCCAAGAGGAGGAAATAGAATGGAATTCCAAAGGAGAAGGGACATGCCACCACCTCCTCCCAAAATAGTCCCTACCTTAACCTAGGGAAATCCTCGCTGCCTGAAGTATCAAAGGAACCACAAGGGAGCCATACCTGCTTCGCATGTGGACAAATGGGACACTTCATAAATGATTGTCCCACCCTTAGGGAGAACATGCAGATGAATACTCTTGGACCACCTCAAGGGAATCCCAATAACCCTAGGTTAGATGCTACAGCAAGAGTACTAGCTAGAGTATACAACCTCACTTAGGAGGAGGCTAGAAGAGACCCTAGCACTGTAGCGGGTACATCCCAAAACCCCCCAAATTAGTTAAGAGAGTCATGTAAACTGAAGGTTTTTTTGATTTAATGAAAAGAAAATTTCTTCTAAACAATAAATTTCTTTAATCAAGGTATATACAACTATAGGAACAACAAGTCTATGCCATCTTTGATTTCAGAGTTGAGAGATCCTTCATCAAGGAAGAATTGGTTTCAAGAGTACCCCTATAGCTCACTCCACTAGAAAAAAACCTTAATATCCTTACACCTTTAGGAGAAGGTCTAAACAAGAATGAACAATTGAAGAGATGTGAGATAAGGATTGGAGGAATCTAACTCGAAGCTGACTTGATTTTATTACCCTTAAAGGAGGTTGAAGTAATCTTGGGGATGGACTGGCTGAGTAACTACCAGGCGAGGATAGACTGTTGAAAGAAGACGATTACCTTCCAACTCCCAAGACGAAAGGATGAAAGTTCCTAGGTGATAAAAAGAAAAATGAGGTAAAATGGTGTCATATCTGAAAGCTCAAAAGTTGATACAGAAAGGTTGTACAACTTTCCTGGCCATGGTCATAGATAAAAAGTCCGAAGAGAAGAGGATAGAAGACATTTCGGTAGCGAGATGCTACCTAGAGGTATTTCCAGAAGAACTACTTGGACTACCTCCAAATTGGCAAGTGGAGTTCACCATAGAAATAATCCCAGGAACAAATCCCATATCCCAAGCCCCATATCGCATGGCTTTGGCAGAGTTGAAGGAATTAAAGGAAGAACATGACAAATTGTTGGAGAAGAATTTCATATGTACAAGTCAATCTCCGTGGAGTGCTCCTGTTCTATTCGTAAAGAAAAAGGACAGAAGCATGAGACTTTGCATCGACTATAGAAAGCTGAACCAGGTCACTATCAAGAATCGATACCCACTCCCATGGATAGATGATTTGTTTGACCAATTAAAAGTAGCAGCTTACTTCTTCATAATAGACCTTCAGTCGGGCTATCACTAACTTAGGATTCGAGAAGAAGATATCCCAAAAACGATATTTCGATCTAGATATGGACGTTATGAGTTCAGAGTGATGTTGTTCGGATTGACGAATACCCCTGCAACCTTCATAGACTTGATGAACCGTATGTTCTAACCTCATTTGGATAGGTTTGTGATACTCTTCATAGATGACATCCTTATATACTCATGAACCAGGTGGGAACATGAAGAACATTTAGCAACAACCTCGGAAATATTAAAGGAAAATCAATTATATGCAAAATTTTCCATGTGTGAGTTATGGTTGCAGGAGGTAGGATTCTTAGGGCATATTGTATGCAAGGATGGAGTTAAAGTAGATCTAGCTAAGGTGGAGGCCATATTAGATTGGAAGGATCAAAGGAATCCTATAGAAATAATTAGGATGAGAGCTGTGATAAGTGTTTTCAAGAGTTAAAGACTCGATTAACCACAACACCGGTACTCTCCTTACCCAATCCTTATGCAGAAGAGTACACAATCTATAATGATGCATCTGGACAAGGGCTTGGATGTGTCTTAATGAAATAAGGGAAGGTTATCGCGTATGCCTCGTGACTACTGAAGGCACATGAAAGAAATTACCCGACTCATGACTTGGAATTAGCTACAATAGTGTTTGCCCTAAAGATATGGTGACACTACCTTTACGGGGTTAAGTGCAAGATATACACAAATCACAAGAGTCTTAAGTACTTCCTAACTCAGAAGGAGTTAAATCTTTGCCAAAGGAGATGGCTAGAATTGGTGAGGGATTATGATCTTGTGATAGAGTATCACCCCGGAAAAGCAAATGTAGTAGCAGATGCCTTAAGTCGCAAGTATCAAACTGAGGCGGCACAAGTAAATACACGTTATCTACCCTTTTTGCAACAATTGGGAAGGATGGAGGTGGACCTAAGGATGGACAAGTAGGAAAAATGCTTGGTGGCTAATGTGGCGGTGAGGCCTAGTCTAACCGAGCATATTAAGGCTCAACAGAAGACTAATAAAGAACTCCAATCTTATTTGGACTTGGTTAACAGAGAAAGGAAACCTGACTATGACTTGCGCGGTCATGGAGAACAAACATACAAGGGTAGGGTATGTGTGCCTCAAGATATGGAGTTGAAGAGGTTAATTTTGGAAGAGGCACACTATTCGGTGTATGCAATGCATCCGGGCAGTACCAAGATGTACCGCACCATCAAACAAGGATACTGGTGGAAAGGCATGAAGAAGGACATTTCGGAATACGTAGGCCAATGTTTGTCATGTCAACAGATAAAAGTAGAGCATCAGAAACCGTCAAGACTACTTCAACCTTTACCAATTTCGGAGTGGAAATGGGAGCACATCACCATGGACTTCATCACGGGTCTACCGGTGACAAGAAAGGGTCGAGATGCGATTTTGGTCATTGTGGATAGATTGACCAAATCAGTTCATTTCCTTCCTATAAGAGTGACGTGCATAGTAAAACAGCTAGCCGTCTTATACATCAGGGAAATTATAAGACTTTATGGTGTTCTGGTGAGTATAGTATCAGATAGAGATTTGAGATTTACCTCAAGGTTTTGGCCAAGTTTACAAAATACCATGGGAACCAAGCTTCACATGAGCATGACATTCCACCCTCAAACAGATGGATAGTTTGAGCGAACCATCCAAACCTTGGAAGACATGCTGAAAGCATGCGTACTCACCATGAATAAAAGCTGGGAGGAATACTTGTGCCTGATGGAATTTGCTTACAATAATAGTTATTAGGACAACATTCAGATGGCTCCCTATGAAGCCCTTTATGGACGACCATGTTGCACCCCTTTATTTTGGGAAGAAGTGGGGGAAATGAAGTTGGAAAGGGCTGAACTAATTGAGGATGCCACAGAGAAGATAAAATTAATCAAGAGTCATCTTAAGTCCGCACAGGACATGCAAAAGAGTTATGCGGATAATCGAAGGAAGGATTTGGAGTTCAAGGTGGGAGATCAAGTATTCCTCAAAGTATCCCCATGGAGGGGAATACTTAAGTTTCAGCATAGAGGAAAGTTGAAACCAAGATATATCGGTCCATATCCCATCATTCAAAGGGTAGGACCGGTAGCTTATAAATTGGAACTACTTCCTGACCTACAAAGAATACATGTTGTATTCCACA
Source organism: Trapa bicornis (assembly GCA_030064425.1). Classification (NCBI taxonomy): domain Eukaryota; kingdom Viridiplantae; phylum Streptophyta; class Magnoliopsida; order Myrtales; family Lythraceae; genus Trapa; species Trapa bicornis. The sequence continues at coordinate 15,721,217 of CM057760.1, read as the reverse complement.
ACTTAGTGCTTCGGAAATATCAGTCTGATCCTATTCATGTATTAGACCGACCTCCATTAGAACTAGAAGAGAACCTGATCTATCACACAAAACTTATATGAATCATCTACCGGAGGGACAAGAACTTAAGGAACAAGAGAATTCCTATCATCAAGGTTTTGTGGTAGAATGGACCCGTACAAGAAGAGACATGGGAAATTGAGAGTATGATGAGGGATAGTTACCCTTAATTATTTAACATGTAACTATTTTGGGGGACAAAACCCCTAAAAGGAGGGGAGAGTTGTAAACCCCGTCCTTTGATAATAAGAAAACTAGGGAAAGAACCAGTCATTTTCAAATTTAAAAACCAAGTTAGTCTACAAACCTGACTATTCAGAAATAGGAAAATTGAAGAATTTACAACTCCCAAGTGAATAAAATGGTTCATAAACCTTGGAAAAGAACCCGAGGAAAAATTGGGAGAGAAAAACCAAACCGGTTCGGGTGAACCAAATCTGAACCGGATTAAACTAGTTTATGAGTCGAGCTGTTTTATTAACCAGAACCATTAGAGAGAGGGAAAACCGGGGAATTTATGGATACCAAGTGACCTAAAGAGTCACATAAGCCATGAAAAAGGACTTTAGGATGAATGGGTGATGAAAACCAAACTGGTGGTGAACCGGACCCGAACCGGATTGAACCGGTTTGAACCACTATTGAACCAGATTCTAAACTCATTTTTTTGTGGCTTAAAAAAAATTCAAATTTGAGATTTGAAGCCACCATTGGATAGAAAATGAATTTAGAAATTTTTACATTTGAAAAATTTGGTTGAATTAGGGGTGAACCAGCCAGTTTAAGCTTTGAACCCGGTTCGTACTAGTTTGGTTCGGTTCGTTAATAGTGTCGTATTCATCTTTCAGATGACAGCACTGTTCACTCGCTGGAAAATCGCGCAGCACCAGCGAAGCTGAAAAGTATTCGGCTAGGAAGTTTCAAGCCATGAATGACCACCATTAAGGCACCAATCGGATACCAAGAAGTCCCCGAGCTTCTTATACAAAGAGCCCCTCATCATTCATCCTCCCCACACTTGAAAATATCACTCTCTCTTAGCTGCTTAGTTTTCTGGTGAAGCTCGAACCAGAGCTCTGATATAGGGTCATTTCTTAGCCAAAGAATGTGAGGTTGGGTTCTTTAGAACTGAGAAGAAGTAAGCTACACGCCAGTAGTCTTCATTTGCTCTGAGAGTCATCGGAGAAACGCTGACGTGATTGAACAGTGAAGCAACTCCGGTGGACCGAAGCTGCCCTGTTTCGGCCGAGCTAAAATCGACCAATTCGAGCCCTCCTCAGGACAAAATAAGCTCTCCCAACACCTCCTTAGCCCTCCCACGACTGAATTAGGACAAAAAGGTAAGCCAATTCGTATCCCCTCTGTAATTTTTGACATGTGCTAGAGAGAGAACCAATAGAATTTCAATGACAAAATTCTAATCCAATTTGGCATCAATTGATGCCATTCTTGATCCTAGGAGAAACCCTAGGAGGAGAGCTATCTGCCCAGATAGAAAGCTTAGACTACCGCGCCCTGACCAGTGAGCAATTGAAGCTTTCTCTCTCTATAGACTATTTTCTGGTGAAGCTCCATTTGAGCTTATTCCAGTGTTAAAACTTGTAATTAAGAGTGCTATGGAATTGTATGAACATGTAGAAGCTCAATTTCAACTTCAATTTAAAAATTAAAAGTGTTTGATCGATCAATTTGATGAAATCAAATTCTGTTGTGCTAGTTAGTTGAAATTGGGGGAAAATTTGGGGAAATTGAGAATTTTCAAAAAATTCGAAGGACCAAAATGCATTTTTATAAAATTAGCATCAATTGGGCATGATAAGAATGTTAGAGGTCCAATTGAGAAATTTTGTAATTCTTGGGGGTAAAAGTTACCATTTTTGTAAATAAAGGGCAAAATGGTAATTTTGGAAAATTTGGGGGCCAAATTGGGAATTTGGGAAACTTGAACCCATTTTCATGAAATTGAGTAAATTGAGATCCAAAGAGAAAATTTAAAAGTGTCAGGGTTCAATTTGAGGAAAAACCGGTATTAGGGATTTAAAGTTATAGAAAAATAACTTTAGGGACCTAAATGCAAATAAAGGAAAAGTTAGTTCTGTCATTCATTTGGAACGAATGAGAGCTATTAGGCCAAAGAATAAAGAACAAGTTTGTTCATTTTGTATAGGAAAATAAGAGATCGGGAACGCCAACTAAAGTTAAGCTTGCTTGGGACGGAAACCGACTAAGTGGAATTTCACTACACGATCGGGTGAGTGGGATTTTATATCATACCCCGTTGGGGATGATAACTACCTCGAAATAAAAACCCACTACTTAGTGGTATTTTAAGCATCACAACTTAGAGGAGTGATGTGAAAATGATGCGAAAAAACTACTCACAGATTATAAGTAGATCATATCTAGTTGGTGTGATAAAATTTCTAACAAGGAAGTGGAAAACCCGTTCATCGGTTATGAGCGGAGATATCCTCATACTCGGTTGGTATGATGGATAGTTGAAAATATATTTTTGTTGGAAGTGCTCTCCCCTGATTGTGTGCTGCTACTTAAACGATTTGAGAGACCTTTTTGACAGGAGCACGGATAGCGCTTATAGGTCGGTGGCCTCACTTTTGGAACTTGCGGGCTAATATGCCTATTTTTAAGAATCTCGAACAGTGGGCCATAGGCCAGTTGGTACGAGAGGGAGCTCATAAACAAACATGAGTTATATGCCATAAAACTTTAAATAAATTAATATTTTGGCCATGGTACCAAGACATGACCAACATATTCAATCAACTAGTGGCAATGTAACATGATAGGTCTCCGGACTAGTCAAGACAAATAGATGCAGGCTTAGTTGGGGGTCGGGGCCATTGGACATGTGGCACCACAAATTATATGGAATGATGTGAAAATACTGATTGTGCATACACTTTGTTTACGGGACCTTTAAGACACACCAGAGTGGTAGTGATGTGTCCTTGGGCCTTGGACAACCTGGTGGGTATAAGGTAGTTCGTCGGACCAGGTGACCCTGCAAAGCTCGGAGTAGCTTCAAGCGCACGAGACAGGGTATGGATGGGATGAGGTCTCTATCCTCATACGTACATGGAGAATTTTTACGGGATTGAGGGATGGATATCGCGAACATCCACTTATTCTCAGGGTAGAAGTGGACGTGCTTCTATCTAGGTGGCCGATAAAGTCGCTCCGACATCACAAATTGGTTCAGTGGACGGGCAGGCCTATGATTGTGTGTTTTGAACTTTATGATGAAGGATGTGTGTTGGGTGATGACACACCATGATTAATAAGAAATGGTCATAAAATAAATTGATTTGAAATAAAAGGATTTTTGAAAGGAAATAAGGAGTTTGACACATTCCAAACAAATCTTTTTCCTAAAAAGTCAAATTTAGAAAACCCATTCACTGAGTTATTGTACTCACCCCCTCCCTTATATCCATTTTTAGGTAACCAAGGGAAACCTAACCAAAGACCTCCTATTAGTCACACATGCAAGATAGGTATGTAAGTTAAAATATTTTTTTATGCTATTTTGATTTATTTGTTCCCGAAAAAGTACAGGTTTAAGGACGCCTTATTCTTTATAGTTTATAAACAAAGGACAACCCTTAATAAAACGTGAGAATGGCAAGTTAATCATGGGGATCCGACCAAACCGGGTCGGGGCGTGACATGAACGGTCTTCGCACTTACATAGTGTTGCTCACCCCCTCCCCCTAACACATTTCGGGGATATATGAAGGAGAGGAGCACAAGTGAAGATGACCCTTGCGAAGAAAGAAACCCAAGGCAAGGAACTTGGGTTACTAAGAGGTGGTCCAATGCAACGACTCAATTCCCAAGCTTGTTTTATTTATCTATTGTGCAAAATGGAAAGATACTTTGTAAAAGTTTTAATTATGAGTGAATTTTGATATGCCATACTTAATATGATTATTTTGGCCTATCAGTTATGCTATAGTGTGGTACTCACCATCGTAACATTGAGAGGACATAATAGTTGTTACGTCGGTTTGACCTGTGAATTGGGCCGGTGCATGACAAATTTAATAGTATTAGAAACTTTCAAAAGAAAGAGATTTTTGAAAATCATTCGTTGGGAAGTGGAATAATCCGAGAAGGATGCTTCTTGGATCATCTAATAAACACCAAAAGTAATTTTCCACAAGTGAAGTGGTAAGCAAAATACTAAGTATAAACATGATAAATATGACCCTAGTAGAGAACTAGGTGTGCCATACCGGACGAGGGGCAAAACCCTCTAGAGAGCCGAGAGTGGAGTCCATCAAATTTATGACTCATACTGTGGAGGGGCTTTCTATTAAGCCCCACAGGGGAATAACTCTGTAGGAATACCCGTATGAGTCACAACTGTTAAGGATATTCTATCACTTTATATATGACAACGAGGATAGGGAAATTCTCTATAATTGAACCTAACTCAAATTGGAGATCCGGTGAAGAAGGGGAATTCCATGCAGGGGAATCTCCCTGACTACAAATGAAACCAAAACACCCCAAGACCTATTAGGATTTTGGTGATGGTGTTCAGCATATCTTCCATGAATGATGGATTAGTACCTCCCACGAAGGTTACCATTGAGGAACTTTTAGAGACACTTTATCAGAGAGAGCACCCATAATAATAGAAGTGTATCAACATTATTTCAATACTCCAAGGTATCTAAACGATTAGAGACAGGTTGGTTGATAAATCTTAAGGATGAGAGGAATGCCATGATAGCCATGAATTGGCTTAAGGAAGTGAAGATACATATAACTGATCTCAATGTGCCAGAGACCCCAAAGAGTCATATTAGTCAAGTATTTACTCTAGGCACAAGCACACCATTGGTGGGTGTACATAATAACCACCTCTTCAGTTATGCCTTCTTGGTCTTAATTGGGATTACATGTATCCTCATCTTACAAATGAGAAGAAACAAGAAATTCTTTCGGCTTGGACAAGGTTTGCACACCGTCACAAAAATATGATAGTAACCTTAGTTGATTCTGAATGGGTTGCCCTCAATTTGTCTAGTCCGACATACATGTGACATAGGTTATGGAAGAGCTAACTATGGACATTCACAATAGAATGGGAAGCTTGGGACGCACTACCGACTTGGAAGTAGTGATAGACGTGACCTACAAGTGTGACCTTATTGTCTATATTAGGCAATGATGCATTGGGAAAAGAAAAGGATAGCAAGTTACCATTGCTTACTACATGAGAGTGTAGTAGATGGGCAGGGAAAACCATGGAAGGGTAAATCCTCTCATGTTTCCAGTTATCTCTCTAGGGGAAAGGGAAAGAAACCCTATAGAAGATAGAGTGGACCAAATAATGTGAAACCCTCTCGAACCAGTAGTATTGGGAAATAAACCTAGCGCACGAAATGGACCCTTAGGTGGGCAGAGTATGGCAGTTGGAAGTGGTCCATGTATGTTTCCACACCAGACTAGAGTCACGACTAAGATTTATCACCTACGATAGGTCGATGCCTTAGAAGATCTAAGTGTTAGAATGGGTACCTCTCAAAATATTTGACTTGTCATGCTTTCGTTCCCACCTTTGAAAAAGGGTAATGTGATGACACCTATTATAATAAAGCATAGAGACTCTAGTTCAATTCATACATTTTGGAAAAAAAGTTAATGCATGTTTTTTACTTAAATGATGTAATTACTGAATGATTATTTTTGGAAAAAAATTCGTTTAAAATGGATTGGAATGGAAGCCTACACTCAAATAGTTTCTAGGGTAGATCAATGATATCTATAGGAAGAGCTAATATCATGCCCCAACCCGATTTGGTCAAATCCACGTGAACAACCCGCCACTCTCCCAGTTTACTAAGGGTTGCCCCTCATTTATAATCGTGAAGAGTAAGGCGTCCTTTAACCATGTACTTTTCCTGGAATAACATAAATAAAAAATATATAAAATTTTAAACTTATCATAACTGTCTTTACAGACGAATTTGCAATTGGTCTTGGGGTAGGCTTTCTAGGGTTACCTGAAAGGGATATAAGGGAGGGGTGAGTACAATGACTCAGTGAATGAGTTTGCAAAATTTATCTTTTTAGGAAAAATGTTTGATTCGGAGTGTGTCAGACTCCTTATTCTTTTTGAAAACCTTTCTTTTCAAATTTTCAATTTTTATCACCACTTCTTATTAATTACGGTGTGTCATCACCCAACACACATCCTACATCATTAAGGTCAATCACATAATCGCATGCCAGTATGTCCACTGGACCCACTTGTGGCGTTAGAGCAATTTTACCGGCAACCTAGATAGAAGTACGTCCACTTGAGAATGAGTGGATGTTCACGACATCCGACCCTCAATCCCATAACAATTCTTCGTGTCTGTATGAGGTTAGAGACCTCATCTCGACCCCACCCCGGTCTCGTGCACTTGAAGCTACATCAAGCATCACAAGGCCTCCTGGTACGACTAACTGCCCTTATATCCACTAGGTCGTCCAGAGCCCTAGGACACATCACTACCCCTCCCGGGCTTCTTGAAGGTCTGGTAAACACAGTGAATGCACAATCAATATTTTCACATCATTCCATATAATATGTGGTGCCACTGGTCCAACGGCCTCGACCCTCAAGTCAACCTGTAGCTATTTGTCTTGACTAATTCGGAGATTTGTCATGTTGCATAGCCACTAGTTGACTGAGTATGTCGGTCCTATCTTGGTACTAGGGCCAAACAATTCAATTACTTAAGTTTTCATGGCATATAATTCATTTTTGTTTACGAGCTCCTACTCGTGGCAACCGGCCTAGTGCCCACTGTTCGAGATTTTCAAAATTGGGCCAAATAGCCCCCAAGTTCCAATACTGAGGCCTCCGGCCTAACAGAGCTATTTGAGCTCCCGTCTAGAAGGTCTCCCAAATGGTTTAAGCAGCGGTACACAATTGGGGGAGAACACTTCTGACAAAATATATTTTCAATTGTCCATCATACCGACAGAGTATGAGGATATCTCCGATCATAACCGATGAACGGGTTTTCCACTTCCACCGAGTAAGTTTTCATCATACCAACTGGGTATGATCTACTTACAACCGGTAAGTAGTTTTTTCGCATCATTTTGACATCACTCCTCTAAATTGTGATGTTTAAAATACCACTTAGTAGAGGGTTTTTATTTCCAAGTTACTTATCATCTCAACCGGGTATGAAATAAAAATCCCACTTACCCAATCGTACAGTGAAATTCCACTTAGTCAATTTTCATCCATTGCAAGCTTAACCTCAGCTGACGTTCCCGATGTCTCGTGTTCCTACACGAAATGAACATCTTATTCATTATCATCTTGCTTGATCACCTCATTCAGTATAAATGACTAAATTCACAACTTTTCCAATATTTGCATATTGATCCCTAAAGTTATTTTTCCTTTTACTTTAGACCCTAATTGTCGATTTTCCCCCAATTTGAGTCCCAAAACTTTTAAAATTCCTATTGGAACCTCAATTTACTCAATTTCATAAAAATGGGTCCTAATTTCCCAAATTCTCATTTTGGCCGCCAAATTTTCCAAAATTACCATTTTGCCCTTCCTTTACAAAAATGGTAAATTTTACCCCAAAAATTCTAAAATTGCTCAATTGGCCCTGTAAAAATTCTTATCATGCCCAATTGGCCCTCAATTTTATAAAATTGCATTTTGGTCCATCGAATTTTTGAAAATCCCCAATTTTCCCCCAATTTCAACTTTCTAACACAGCTGAATTTGATTTTATCAAATTGACTAATCAAATACTTCTAATTGTCAAAATTGAAGTTAAAATTGAGTTTCTACATCTTCATACAATTCAATAGCACTTTGAATTGTAAGTTTTGACGCTAGAACTAGCTCAAATGGAGCTTCGCCGGAAAATAGAATGTAGATAGAGAAAATTTCAATTTCTCACCGGTGGGGATGCGGTGGTCTAAGCTTTCAATTGGGGCAGATAGCTCTCCTTTTGAGGTTGCTCCTAGGATCAAGAATTGCATCAATTGATTCCCAATTGGACTAGAATTCTGTCGGCTCTCTCTAGGACCAGTCAGAAATTACAAAGGGGAGTCGAATTGGCTTACCTTTCAGTCTAATTCAGCCATGGAGGGGCTGAGGAGGTTTTGGGAGAGCTTGGTTTGGTTTGAGGAGGGCTCAAATTGGCCAATTTCAGGTCAGTCGAAATAGGGCAACTTTGGTCTGCCAAAGTTGCTTCACTGTTCGATCACGTCAACGTTTCTCCAACAACCCTTAGAGCGAATGGATGTTACCACCGTGTAGCTGACTTCTCCCCAGTTCTATGGAACCCGACCACGCCTTCTTTGGCTTAGAAATAACCCTATATCAGAGCTCTGGTCCGAGCTTCGTTGAAAATTGGAGCAGTTGAGAGAGAATGGAATTTTCAGGTGTGGAGAGGATGAATGAGGAGGGGCTCTTTATATAAGAAGGTTGGGGACTTCTTGGTGGTCCGATTGGCACCTTAATGGCGATCATTCATTGCCTAAAACTCCCTAGCTAGAGACTTTTCAGCTTCTCCTTCACTGTGCGATTTTCTAGCAAGTCAACAGTGTTGTCATCTGAAGGAAGAAGACAACAGTGTTTTGAACCGGATCGGACTGGTTCGAACCAGGTTCAAAGCTTAAATTGGCCGGTTTATCCCCAATTTGACCAAAATTTTCAAATGTAAAAGTTTGTAAATTCATTTTATATCCAATGGTGGCCTCAAATATCAAATTTGAATTTTTTAAGCCACATATAAAAATGAATTTAGCGTTTGGTTCAATAGTGGTTCAAACTGGTTCAATTCGGTTCGGATCCGGTTCACTTGAACCAGTTTGGTTTTCATCTCCAATTCATCCTAAAGTCATTTTTCATGAGTTTTGTAACTCTTTAGGTCACTCGGGATCCATAAATTTCCCGGTTTGCCCTTTCTCTATCAATTCTGGTTCATAAATTGGCTCGGTTCATAAACTGGTTCAATCATTTTGGTTCCGGTTCATCTGAACCAGTCTGGTTTTTCTCTTCCAATTTGTTCTAAGGTTCTTTTCCATGGTTTTATGAATCCTTTGGGTCACTCGGTTGTTTAAATTTTCCCAAATTGTTCATTCTCTAATGATCGGTTTGTGAACCGATTCAGTTTTCTCACTCAGTTTGACCGGTTCTTTTCCCTATTTTCCTTAACTCCAAAGGGCGGGGTTTACAGCTGATATGCAAGGTACCACGAGCCCTATCCCCGTTATGCCCATAAAAATTCAATTTTTATGCCATGTGGTGAGAAAGCACTAGAGGACACAATACTTAGATCTTGTGTAAGGCGAGTAAGGGGAAAGGAAACCTAAGACAAATCTCATTTGCCTACCCTTGAAGGATGCATACATCATCTTAGAAATGATGGACAAATAATTGCAACTCTTGTGGTAGAGAAGAGAATATATCACAATAGTGATATGGGTACACAAGAGACACATTGGTGTAGACCGATATGATGAGGAAACTCTTGGAGGGAGTATGCAGATAATGTCCACCAATTCTTATGATAAAAGTTTGAGGTAACTTACTACATGAAAGAATGGATGTAGTAAATTATTTGGAATAAGGTGCGTAAGGATCAAAGTATGAATAATGGAAATAGGGTTCCAAGTTAACTTTTTCCGATGTAAAGAAGAACCGTATGAATAATTTGATATGTGAAAAGAAGGTGTATTGTCACACCTAACCCAGTTTGGTTGGAGTTTTGTGATCAACCCACCATCCTTCCTCCTACCAATCTAGTATCTTTACCAAATAGTCCAAGGAAGGTAAAAGCATTGGAGGACCTGTTTTCCATAACAAAGTTTACAAAACATAAAAGTTACCTTATGGTGGTACTCTTGGCTTCATCTTCCAGCCTAGGCTCATTGTGGCAAGGTGTTTCTCCTGAAAAAGTTTAATGGAAGGGAGTGAGTTTCTACAACTCAATAAGTGGGGGTTTGGAAGCGAGTTTTCAAAATAATCAGTCTCTCAAAAGGTTTTATGCTTTAAAGTTTTTATAATATGGGTTCATCTCTTCTTAACATTTCCCCTTACTTGGGAGGTGCCTCAACAAACAATCACATGCCCTTTCTATCATAGAAAGGGATCACACGTTCACAGAAGAGTTCTCGACCATTCCATTTGTAGTTTGATGTGTCTTTACCGTCCAGCCGGATAGAGGTGCACTGCCTCTACCCCAATTTTTGAATGGACATCAATAGTATGACCCTCAAACCCTCATTATGTCTGCTTGGTGGGACGAGACCTCGTTTCCCCTCCAACCTCGATCTCGAGACCTCATTTCCCCTATGGCCTCGGTCTTAGTGCTTCATCATGTCCGCTTTGTGGGATGAGACCTCATTTCCCCTCCGACCTCGGCCTCAGTGTGCAGGAAGCTATTAGAGCTTCGTGACTGACTGGCATGACATACCCGTCCTTATTGCATCTAGGTTGTCTAACCGCCCTTGGGATCCATCGACTACCCCTCTTAGGCATCTAGATGCTCCCAGATTCCTTATGCATGCATACAATAGTTTTGATCAATTAACCATGTTCTTTGGTGCCAACGGTCCAATGGCCCCGACACTTGACCTAGCCTAGAGCTATTTGCCTAGACTGGTCCGTCGACCTGGTCTAGGTGCACTGCCACTAGCTCATCGAGCCTTATTAGTCCTATCTTGGCCTTAGGTAAATCACACAACAATTCTAGTTTTTTTGAGAGTTTTTATGGTTCTTATGATTCGCGTTTGTCTACGGGTCCAACCGGTGCACACTGGCCTTGGGCCCACTTCATGTGTTTTCCAAAACTGGGCCTTCAACTCTATCATTTTAAATTTGAGGCCTTAAGCCTGTTAGAGCAATTAGGCTCCCATCAGGAATGTCTCCCAAAATGTTTAAGTAGTTTCACATAGCGAGGGGAGACCATTCATGGAAAGATGATTTTCAAATGTAAAAACGGTTCTCATCACTCCCAACCGGGTATGATGCTGAAAATCCCACTCACTAGGTACTATGACTGATTTGTCCCAGTTGGATTTCCAATCTTCAATGTGCTTCTTGGCACCCGTACTCGTATGACTCGTGGCTACATGGTTCGAGCATCTATATCAAGAGAATTGACATAAGAGACCTTATACTTTCTAGTATTTGCGCATAGGTCCTTAACCTATGCCTTAATTACAGCTAGGTCCCTTAAAGTTTATAACTTTACATTTTAGTCCTGATCTTCATTAATCTTAGTTAAGTCCCTAGGACTTCCAATTTTCCTCACGGGTCCTTAACTTTTCTAGAATTATCAATTGATACTCAATTTTTCCAAAATTTCCAATTGGTCCATAATTTTCCAAAAATTACCAATTGGTCCTTGAACTTATAAAATTGCCAATCTGTCCTCCATTTCATCCAATTGCCCAATTGGGCCCCAATTGGAAGTTAATTTCATGAAAATGCCCCTAATTTCCCTAAATTGTAATTTGGACCCCAATTTTCCAAAAATCCCCAAATTACCAATTTTCTCAAAATTGCAAATTTGTTCCCAAATCTTAATTTTATTCAATTGACCCTCAAAACATGGTTAATTGTTCAATTGGTGATCTGGATCGTCTTCCCTATGTCTCCCTCATCATTTTGAGCATTAAACCGCTCGATTTGGCTCTGAAATGAGCTAAAACGGAGCTTCACCGAAAAATTTAGTCTAGAAAGAGAAAGCTTTGATATATTATCGATGAGGGTTCGACGACCTGAGCTTTTGCTATCTCTAGATTGCTCTTCTCTAGGGGTTCCTCGCTGGATCAAACCGCACCTCAATTTGTGTCCTGAGCAACGTGAATTTCTTAGTTTCAGTTCTTACAAAAATGCACTGTGAACAATGATTTCCGGCGAAGGGGTGGCGGAGGGGCTTACCGTGCTAGCTCAGGAGAAGGTCAAGGCACCTCTAGGTGGCGTTTGGGGGACTTGGTTTGGTTGGAATTGGCCTTGGGATGACTCGATTTGAGCTTGAGCCACTCAGGCTATTGACAGCGGAGGAGTGGTGTTACTGTTTGAGCTTCCTTGCTCCTTTACGTGGTCCTCAGGCTGAAGGGAGGGTGTAGTTGTGTAGAGGACTTCCTCCTGGTTCTAACGACACCAAATACTACTTAGGAGGTGTAAAAAAAGGCCCAATGTCGGAGCTCTGGTTCGCTGCTCGCCGGAAAACTGAGCAATTCATCTTCTTTGGTCGATTGTGGGATGTTGAGATCGAATGGAGGAGTGCTCTTTATATAGGGAGCTCAACAACTGTTAAGGCTACCGACAGGCGTGAGACTCGGCCTCCGACTCGACCACCGACGACCTCACTAGAGAGATTTTTAAGTCACCGGAGACTCCAGCTTTTTCAGCCTCTCTCTCTCTTCTCTCTTCTATCTGTTAGCAGTTGGAGGTTGAAGATGATGACATGGCAAGCGTGCCACGGGGCGTGCTTTGATTGGTCGGTTTTTCTGACGTAGAGGTCCAGCTTGGCCACCACGTGAGCCATTGACCTATTGACTGGACACGTAACAGCCTCCCATTGGCTGCTTGTGTCTGCGTGGCATGTTGACCGATCATCCATTGACCATTGGCTGAACATGTGGCAGCCTCTCATTGGCTGGCCGTGCTTGTGTGGCAGCTGATTGGGCACCATTGACTATTGACCAATCCGGTCTGACCGGGTTCGGTGACTCGAATTCAAAATTTGGCTGATTTAGACTCGATTCGATCGGGTTTCTGAAATTTAAAATTTTAAAAATTTATCTAAATTTATTTTATGTCTAATGGTAGCCGCAATTTCCAAAATTGAAAATTTTAAACTTTCTAGAAAAATAAATTAGTGAATCGGTTCATTATGGTCCATCCCAGTTCAATCTAGTTCAGGTCTGGTTCACCCCGAACCGGTCCGATTCACTTATTAATTCTAGTTCCTAGTTCTTTCTCATGATTTTTATGAATTTTTGGTCACATGAGATTTTTCAATTTCCCATTTTAACCATTCTTTATCATTTTTGTTCATTTTTGGCTCGATTTTCTCAAAACTGCCGATTCTTTCTCCGATTTGCTTGGTCCGAGGGTCGAGTTTCACACGTATGATCCCAAGAAGGAAAAGCTCGACATAAAACAAGCAAGACCTTGCCAAGATCAATGAAAGGTCAAACACCCTAGTGTAAGAGAGGTAGAGAAAGAACAATTCTAAAAAGATAAAATAAAGGCATATGTAAAGGAAGGCCAATGGTTGCAATGAACATATGACTATTTGGGTCGATGGGGGCACTACTCTTATTAGTGAGTGCACGACACAACAAGATATGAATCAAAACACCACATATAAGAGGATTATGCTACCAACAGCTGAAATGAGCAATGAGGAATGCTGACAAATACATACCAACCCATTTTTTTTGGGTAAATAGGAAAATATTATGTATGAAGTGAATGCAGCAAGGAAATTCAAGGAATGGAAGTTTAGGGCCTCGAGGGTCTAGAAAGCATGTCCAAGTATGATATCTAAAATAAATGACCCTCATATTTCCATGGATGATCCAGTCATGGTACTTATGCGAGGTTTCAAGCATCCAATAATCATAGAAGGAACAAACTAGAACTATGATGACCAAGATGGATCATAGTCCATATTGGAAACAAATGGTGTAAGTTATCATCCACTAATGAATCACACCCAAAGTTCTATGGATAATAATAAGGTGGTAGGTTATGAATCATTACACACTTGAGAAAGGTAAGTGCTTAAATGTAGCAATGCAAGTGTAAACCCAATAATACCCTGAGTTAAATGTACCAATCCCTACATATGGGTGTATGGGGCATGATAGGAAATGAGGTATTAGAATTAGACCTCATGTTTCAATTATCCTTATGGAAAATTGACCACTAATAAGTGGTAGGTGGAGGGAAAGGTTCCACCCGTGGATGACTACTAGTAAATAATGTTAATTTTCTTTTTGGTATTAGAAGGACTTATACAAATTCTATCGATAAAACAATGCCTTAAAGAGACATCAAGATGTGTCAAGCATAAGACTTGATAATCACCCATAGATGATGGAAGGCATACAAACTTAAACAAAATGTTACATTGGAGAACATAATAAGTGTTGGTGCAATTTGAAATTAGAATAAAGTTTAAAAATTAATTTAGATTATTGGACCGTGAGAAAACAAAGATGTCAAATGGAGACAAGTTTGAATATCTTAGATGTCAACATGTATTGTAGTTTTAAAAAATTCATACGAGGGATTAGGCTCTAAAGGAGCATCACGAATAGTGGAGATGATATATAAGGAAAATTAATTGGATAAAAGAGGAAATTATGGGGAAGGATCTCATACGTCATTGAATCAGATTCGGGTGACATCCATAAGCCATGATGTAGACGCTTTGATGCAAAGATGATTAAATTGGGGATGGTGATTGCGGTTTGAGCTATGTAGGGTAAAGTAAACCCCTATTAAGTGTGAAGAATAGAGCATGGTCACTCACCCAAAAGAACTTCAATTAATGACCCTAGTGATAAAAAATCCTAGGATTGAAACACTAATCCCAATTCTCACTCAGGAGGGTGACTAAGGATATTTGAATTGAAGGTCATGTTTTATTTGAATGGAATGGAAATATGCTCGAATAGAATGGAAATATGCTCCAATAGAATAGAATAGTACCCTATTTGACCTAGAGAGATAATGCTCATTTGAGATCTAGTTAAATCTTAGTTAGAAACTAATGATTGGCCATGCATTTAATATTTACCATATTAATTGATATGACATTTTTTTTTAGTATAGTTGAGTTTTATTAAACCCCTACTCAATCCGAATATAGGTCCAGTGGACTCGAATCCCTATGGACTCGATAATTAGGTTTGGATGATCAGACCCGAATTTAATATTAAAGTTCATGAAATGGGATTCGAACTCGGATATGATCAAGTTTTGGTCCATTTAGCCCCTAACCTAACTTGGGTTGAGTTGGATTTGAAAAATTATAACTATATTTTGGACCAAATTTTAAATATAATCATATATATAATTGTATACCTAATTTGGGTGGTATACTTTGGCTTGAATTGTGTCTAAATTTGAAATGCAATTCTTATAAACCAATTAAACCCAAATTTACCAAAATCAAGTTCTAATGATTAGATTTTAAATAGTAGTTGTATTGAGTTGATAAAGTATTTGTTTTCAGTCAAATTTCGTCAATATTCTTTTTAAATTGAGTCAATTGTGATTATTGCTCATACTTTAGTTGAATTGTTGAATTATTTATTAAATCGGGTTACTTTAATTAGAACATTGGAAAGAATTCGATAATTTTTTAAAAATTTTTGACAATAACTCTACCATTCATGCCAGGTCATGGAATGAGTGTGAACATAGTCGAGACTCAGGCTCAACGTCGATGGAGAAGAGGAATTAGGGTTTTCCTTTTAATAGAATTTACTATTAAACAAAATGACTTCGCTTTATTTTTTATGATGTCATTTCAACTTATTTCCAAATGACTTCCTTTAATATAAGAGTAAAATAAAAAAAAATAGGTTTGAGTCTGGGTCCACTTTTATCTGTCGTGCATTTCATGTGGTCGACCACTCCGGTGTCTTTTTGTCGTTGAATTTAAAACAAAATAGGGAATGGCGAAGTGATGATGGTTATGGCTTGATTTCTCAAAATAATTAAAAAAATAACTAAATATTTAGGACAAAATTGACAAAAGTGGAAAAGACTTGCTACTAAAAGTGTGTTTTCGGTAAATATTTCTTAACCTAGCTAAATTTTCTATCAATACTCAAAGTCCAAAAACTTATTTTGGATATCGAATTCTAATGTAACATAGCATTTTTCATCTCCCACAATTTTACTTTAGGGCGCAGGGAGAGTCGACCAATACTGCGGATAGGAAAAATTAGTATTTCTCTTCCTTTTGCGGACAAAAACCAAACAATTCAAAGTTAATTAGCTACTTTGTCTATAATGGTCTCATATTCTTTAGTACTTAAGTTGCTTTCACATAATAAATATCTAAAAGAAAGCAAATGGCAACCCTTAACTATATAATCAACATCATCTGGTCGACCACTCCGGTGCCTCTTTCCTCTACCAATATATCACATGTTCCAATTGAGATGGTAGTTAATCAATCAGGACATCTTGCACTTTATGCATAAAACAAATTGCATGTTGATTCAACATGCAATTTGACTCAACATTCAATACATGGTAATAATAGTTGATTCCCCATAAATGGTGATTAATCAAATATTTTTGGAAATTTTAATATTTAAGTCATATATCATTTAATTAGTTTTTCAAATCTAATATGTTTGAAAATTTTATATATTTAATTATATATCTTTTGACTTTTTTTTTAATTTTATATGTTTGAGAAAATAATATTTAAAAGTTTTATTGTAATATTTTCTTAGAATTGAACGTAACACTTTTTTTCAAACATATATAATTTAAAATTTTATTTTAAAAAATATATGATTGAAAGTGTTATTTTTTAAATATATAAAAATGAAAAATGTTTTAAAAATTATATATGAAAAATACCTAAATATTTATATATATATATATATATATATAAAATACAAATTCTACCATTGTTACATTTGATTTACATTGCAGGCCTTCTTATATTAATTGATTCCAACCTTGAGTTTTTTACCTAACCATATAAAAAAGGCAATTCATTATGGACTTTTGTTTCCCATTAGTTTGTATATTAAGTGCCCAAAGTTTTATAAATTGCATAAAATCATCTTTTTGGTTGCACATCCATATAGTCCCCCTTGCTTCCTTAACTGCTTTTTGCCTTCAGGCTAGAGAGAAATAACTCTTTCTAGATGCCAAAGAATCCATAGATCAGACTCAGGACTTCGATATATATGCTTTGGCGACTGCTCATGTCTGGCTTCCATTTCTTGTTGATCCCTCTTGCATTATATTGTTCGTACCTCTACATATATACTTTTGTTCATGCGATTAGATTTAATGACAGGAGTGAAATGGTATACCCAGCTATACGACATGTTCTGCGTGGACAGTAACTTATTGCCCCCCACAAGTGGAAATTGATTCCTTGCAATTAAAGAATGGAAGAAAACAGGTGCATGGAGCCAATCGCGGGAGCAAAAAGGTGAAACCGGACGATTAAAAAGGGCACAGCCAGAGAAGCAAAAGCTTCACAATGGCAGTGCAGAAAGTTAAAGTTGCAGAGCCTCAAAAGCAAAAAACTGAAAGCCCTCTCTTCATTGTGATGATGAATCCTCATATTGTAAATAGAAAATATGGTGAAATTACATTCAATATTGTTATAACCTGTCAAAAGTTTCAAAACATCACATTCATCTATAATTAGTTATAGCTACAACCTTAGTCATTTCTCAAATTGCCCTTAATGATGCACGTATGCCATCAACTATAATAGAATGATTTGATTTGGTTTCTAATGAGTGGCTTGATGATGTGGTAAGTCAACTTTTTTTGCACATAAAAATAATTCATTCACTTAACAATGTCATTCTAAACTAAATTTGAAAACTGATTAGTTAAGTTAGTAAAACAACTGCTTGAGTATTGACATTCCCTGTAACATCTGCATATAAATTAAAAATCCTATCTATCCAAAGTGACTTTTAGTAGAAAAGGTTTATCTTTGAGGAATATTCTCAACATATGGTCTAGCATACCATGAAGCCTCGTCACAACTTCTCATGGCTTCAAAAAGTTCTTTAGAATCCACTTTCTTAATCGTCTCTATCGTCATATGTATGCAGATGAGCCTCCTTCAGTGCATATATCACTGCATAGGCTTCCGCCTCCAATGAACTGTTGCACCTGATTCTAGCACCACCTCCAAAGATGCAACCCCAATCATTCCATTACTCCTTGCAATGAAATCTACACCTGCAACACAAATAATTTTGAATATACCTGGGTGCGATCTCTTCCATCTCCCATATAATCGGTGACTGGACATCTGGCTTTCGGAACTTGGGGTTGTTGGCACCATTTGTCGAGCTGCAACCAACTCCATCTTCATGCCTACACTTCTTTTGATTACTCGAGGCCCACCCAGATCATCAATGTTGAAAGTTGTTTTGTTTCGTTCTTACCATAGTGGACAACCCATTGTAGCTATATTAGATAGCATGCTTGTCACATGTATTTTCTAATATTTTGACCCTCCAGACAATCCTCTACCAAACGTATAGTTCAGCAATAGAAGTTACAAGCATCGCTATCACTCAAAGATATTCTATACATATTGTTCTTGAGAGCTACTGCATTACTACAAACATGCCACGTAAAGTTCATAATTTTAGGTTGCCAATTTAGGTTCCAAATAGTTTTCCACATCTAAGTAACTTAGATGTATGAAAATATGATGAAGCATTCATAGGTCTACTACTAGCCATCCTATCTAGGACAAAAAGTATAGAGATACTTTCACATATACATTACCATCACTAGTACAAGGTCATACTAACATATCTTACTTTTTTTAATCTAAGCAAAAGTAATCCAAGTCAAAACATCTAGCTCTATACTTGTCAATCTATCATTCCCCGTAAATAATTTAATATTTTCCTAATTTGTATCCTTACATTAACTAAATCTGAAATTCACCTTAAAAAAATGTTTATATTATAAGTTTTTTCATTATTTTAAGAGTTTTATACTTGAAACTATAAAATATTCAAAGAGTTTTCATGATTAATATGATCTTTCATACTTTCTATTCTTCACGATCTATGCATTGAGATATAATGCCTCAATCGAGTTATAGGGTTTGTGTCAAATAACAAAATAACAACATGAAACATTTATTCGATATTACAATAATGGATACATTAACTAATTTAGTACTAATATAATCAATTCTCATAATAAAAATAATTTATAATTTATAATGAGAATTTAAAAAGTAGTATGACTGAAAAGCTCATACAAAATTATCGAAAATATAATAACTGATAAAAATATAATTTAAATATTTGTCTGTCTAGTTCAAAATTTATAACTCAACTTCCATAATTTATGTAGGAGATGTCTCAATTAACAAGTTTTCAAATACCTCTCACTTCACTTGGAATTTGTTGGGTGAGGTGAAATCATATCTTAGTCAATATGATTACTAATGTTAAACAACTTCATGACTCCAATCTTAAATGAGAATTCTTATATAACTTTTTATCATTTTAATTTATTAACGGGTATAATATTCTGAACCAAATGTTCAAAATCATTAGAGGGTACTGATTGTTCACACCAAAGTCACCTTTCATTGCATGGGTATTTCCTATAGACTATAGACAAGTACACTTCTCTAAATCAAACGCTCGAGATTTGTTGAACGGGTACAATTATTCGAACCAACTATTATTCTAACAATAAATCGAGTATTGAAGATGACACATTACTTGTCATTTCCAAAATAATTTCTTATTGAGTTAACCCATGTGGTGGATCATTATATATACTCAAGAAATATTTATATATATTATGCTAGGGTCATACCCTCCATTTCAAAATCACTTACCTTCGATTTTCTCCCTAAAATTGTATACAATTGATTCATTATTTCAAATGCATAAGTAAGCATTGATGACATCGATACAATCAGATTCGAGGTTGGTAATCCCATTTACCGATATTGTTGGGACTCATTCATCACAAATCTAATTTTCTTTTTCTCGTAACTCTAGATTCCCGTATGATTTGTCTTAGTAGTTTCTCTACATAATCAAATCTTATCATCCAAATTTAGTTTATATTTTAACTTGATAATTATATACCATGTAGTAACTTTTCACAATTACGGTTCTCATCCACAGGATTGGTTTTTTCGACCACTATGTTAGTGAACCATAAGAGAGGTTAATGACACATTAGTCTTATTTACTAAAATGTGATAAGTTTTTAAGTTTCTTCCACTAAGAAGACTCGACCTTTCCAAAATTTACATTTTAGTCCTTAAGTTGGGCAAAATTACTATTTTGCCCCTAATCACCAAGAGTATCATTTTGGACCATAAACTTTTCAACTTTCTCATTTAGGTCCAAAAACTCCTATAAACACATTTAGGCCCCAAAAATATATTTATTACACTTTGGTCCCTAAAATGGAAAAAATTACCATTTTGCCCATCACTTGCAAAAATACTCAATTTTGCATATTTATTTTGGTAAAATTACCGTTTTGCCCTTCATAGTACAAAATTAATTAGTGACATCTATTTAAGCATAAATAACCATTTTACCATTATTTGGGTAAAATACCATTTTTCACTCGTTTACAAAAATTTATCGTTTTGCCCCCAAACTTTTGAAAATGACTTTACACATTTTCATTTATCTTAAAATCATCCCGAAGCCCCTTATGCTACTCACATTTCCCACAATTTTCTCATATCTTTAATTTGGTCTCCAAACTTTCCATAATTACAATTTATTCCTTAATCTTTAGAACTTTCATCAAATGAAATTATAAATTCACAATCTACCCTTAATGATCTCATTATATTCCTAATGTCATGTGGTCGGGGGGAGGGGGGACTTGCCCCCACCGACCATGACCAAGTTTGGCCATTTTTCAAAACTGGTCGAAATAGAGCTAACTATGGAGTTTTTAGAAATTTTCATTGGAGGTTGTCAGAGCTATGGCATTTTGTAGCCAAGGTACAGGCAAAACTTTCTGTGGTGGTGGCCAACCAAGTGGTCATTAGAGTGGTAGAATTTGGTCATCGATTAGCCGTGATTGGGCTGAACCTGACTGACCCGACAGTGGTTATATGCTCCTATTGACCAATTTCTCCCTTGTTGGATGTCGACCCTTGCTATGGAACGGTAGAGGGGAGGCATGCAGTCACTTTGGCACCAGTGGCTAGAGAATTTAGCCACGCTAGGCCACAGACGGCGAGCATAAAGTTTATCAAGGATCGGGGTCGATATAAATGGCCTTCGTGTGGCATTTTTCGGCCACTGACAAATCGGGACCCGACCATAGGCTTCAAGAGGAGTTAATTAGTGACATTGTGACACCAAAATCACTTCATTTGGTGATTAGATGATAGATAATTACTAGTTTTCCCAATTGGAGGTCGGGCTAGAATCCTAGAATCGAATAGCTCGGTAATCTATTGACCTCTGCATTTTGTTGTGTGCAATTTGATTAAGAGTTGATGAATTGTAGTGGCATTTCTGATGTTGTGTAGCCACAATTTCAATTATAGGGGAGGAGGGCCTTACGGGCAAGTCATCCGAGTCGTGTTGACCTGACTCAAGTCTAATTAACTCGACTTCCCTTCTTTTTTGTTGTTTTTTGCAAATTAAATTACCCTTTTGCCCTTGATAGCACTTTTGTAAACCCCGTCCTTTTGAGTTAAGGAAAATTGGGAAAAGAACCGGTCAAATTGAGTGAGAAAATCGAACCAATTCACAAACCTGATTAACAAGAAAAAAACAATTTGGAAATTTACAACTCCTGGGTGATCCAAATGGTTCATAAAACCTTGCAAAAGAAACTTAGGACAAATTGGAAGAGGAAAACTAGACCGGTTTAGATGAACCAGATCCAACTCGATTGAACCGATTTATGAACCGAGTTAGTTCATGAATCGGAACCGATAGAGAAAGGGCAAACCAGGAAATTTATGGATACCGAGTGACCCAGAGTGTCTCAAAAGTCATGGAAATGGACTGGAGAATGGATTGGAGATGAAAACTAAACTAGGTCAGATGAACCGGATCTGAACCAGATTGAACCGAATTGAACCACTATTAAACCAGATTCTAAATTCATTTTTCTAATGGCTTAAAAAATTCAAATTTGAGATTTAAGGCTGCCATTGGATAGAAAATGAATTTATAAATTTTTAGATTTGAAAAATTTGATCGAATGGGGGGTGAACCGGCCGATTTAAGATTTGAACCCGGTTCAGACCGATCTAGTCTGGTTCGAAACAGTGTCGTCTTCTTCCTTTAGATGACAGCACTGTTCACTCATCGGAAAATTGCGCAGCACCGATGAAGCTGAAAAGTCTCTTACTAGGGAGTTTCATGCAATGAATGACCGCCATTAAGGTGTCAATCGGATGACCAAAAAGTCCCCGAGCTTCCTATATAAAGACCCCTCCCCATTCATCCTCTCCACACCTGAAAACTCCATTCTCTCTCAACTGCTCCATTTTTCGGTGAAGCTCGAACAAGAGCTCCAACTTGGGCACTTTTCTGAGCTAAAAAAGGTGAGTTCTAGTTCTTTAGAACTGGGGAGAAGTCAACTACATGCCTGTAGTCTCCATTTGCTTCGAGGGTCACCAAAAAAGCGCCAGCGTGATGGAACAGTAAAGCAGCTGCGGTGGACCGAAGTTGCCTTGTTTCGATCGAGATGAAATTAGCCATTTCAATCCCTTTTCAGGCCAAACCAAGCAAGCCCTCCCAACACCTTCACAACCCTCCTACGAATGAATTAGAGCGGAAAAGTAAGCCAATTCGACTCCACTTTGCAACTTCCCACTGGTGTTTGAGAGAGAACCAACAAAATTTTGATGATGAAATTCTAACTCAATTTGGTATCAATTGATGCAATTCTTGATTGTAGGATGAACCTCAGGACGAGAGCTATCTGCCCAGATCGAAAGCTCGGACCGCCGGGCCTTCAATAGTAAGCTTTCGAAGCTTTCTCTCTCTATAGTCTATTTTTCGGTGAAGCTTTGTTCGAGCTCGTTCTGACATTAAAATATATGATTCAAAGTGCTATTGAATCGTATGAAGATGTAGAATCTCAATTTTAACTTCAATTTCAACAATTAGAAGTTTTTGGTCAGTCATTTTGATAAAATAAAATAAAGTTGTGTTAAGGAGTTGAAATTGTGGAAAAATTGGGGATTTTTGAAATTTGAAGGACCAAAATGCAATTTTAAAAAATTGAGGGTCAATTGGGCATGATAAAAAGGTAAGAGGGCCAATTGAGAAATTTTAGAATTTTTGGGGGTAAAACTTACCATTTTTGTAAAGGAAGGGCAAAATGGTAATTTCAAAAAATTTTGGGGCCAAATTGGAAATTTGGGAAATTAAACCCCTTTTTGTGAATTTGAATAAATTAAGGTCCTAAGATAAATTTTAAAAGTTTCGGAACTCAATTTGGGGAAAAATCGACATTAGGGACTTAATGTTAAAGAAAAATTACTTTAGGGACCTAATTACAAATAAATAAAAAGTTTTATTTTCTTATTCATTTGGAATGAATGAAGGCTATTAGGCCAAGGGATAATGAACAAGGATGTTCATATCATGTAGGAACACGAAGTACTGGAAATGCCAGTAAGGACAAGCTCGCGTGAATATAAAGAACCGGTGGAGTGGAATTCACTGCATTAACGGGTGAGTGAAATTTTATATCATACCTGGTTGGGGATGATAAGTACCTCGAAATAAAAACCCACTACTTAATGGGATTTTAAACATTAAAACTTAGAGGAGTAATGTGAAAATCATGCGAAAAAACTATTTACCGATTGTAAGTATATCATACTTGATTGGTATGATGAAACTTTCTCGAAGGAAGTGGAAAACCCGTTTATCGGTTATAAGCAGAGATGTCCTCATATTCGGTAGGTATGATTAATAATTGAAAACATATTTTTGTCGGAAGTGCTCTCCCCTGACTATGTGCCACTGCTTAAATGATTTGGAAGACCTTCTTGACGGGAGCTCGAATAGCTGTTATAGGTCGGGGGCCTCGGTTTTGGAACTTGAGGGCAATTATGCCCAGCAGGAGCTCGTATACAAACATGAGATATATGCCGAAGCTATGGAATTCTTGATAAATGTCTTCCTCCATACTTAGAGTTGTGCCACCAATAGGTCCTAGTACCATTCTCCAGGATACTTCCCCATTTGGTCTTTTGACATTTCAGCCCGGTCTTAAGCATTTGGGAAGCTTCTAAGGTTGTCTCCTTACGGAGGTAGGGTGTTAAGTAGAGCCATTCCAAGTCTTCTTGGTTCCTCTCCTTGGAGCCATCTAAAAATTTTAGGATAAATCATATTAGTTACTATATTTTCTAGTCTTGATTATGTATTCGAGGAAACAGGCTCTGATACCACTATAGTTGTCACGCCCCGACCCGGTTTGGTTGAATCCCTGTGAACAACCCGCCACTCTCCCGGTTTATTAAAGGGTTTCCCCTTATTATAATCCATAAAGATTAAGGCGTCCTTTAAACCTACACCATTTCCTGGAATAGCATAATCAAAACTGCATGAAATTTTAAACTTTACATACCTGTCTTACAGGCATCTTAGTTGAATGTCTTTCAAGGTAGACTTTCCGGGATTTCCTGAAAGGGATATAATGGAGGGAGTGAGTACGACTACTCAGTGAATGGGTTTTCAAAGGTCTACTTTTATCTTTTAAGAAAAATATTTATATGGAGTGTGCCAGACTCCTTTCTTTTAAAAAATCCCTTCATTTAAAAATTTGAGTTTTTCCATTATTTCTTAGTAAACGATGTGTCATCACCCAACACACATCCTTCATCATGAAGGTTACACACATTTGCAAGTCAGTATCACTACTGAACCCGCTAGTGGCTTCATAGCGACTTTTCCTGCCACCTAGATAGAAGTACGACCATTTCAACCCTAGGAATGAGTGGATGTACGCGACATTCGACCCACAATCCTGAAATAACTTCTTGTGTCCATATGAGGACAGAGACCTCATCCCGTCCCCACCCCGGTCTCATGCGCTTGGTGCTACTCCAAATTTCTCACAGACACCTGGAACGACGAACTGCCCTTATATCCACCAGGTCGTCCAGTGCCCTTAGGACGCATCACTACCCCTCATGGGCGTCATGATGATCCCGTACTCACAATGCATGCACAAACAATGTTCTCTCATATTGCCATGTAATTTGTGGTGCCACTGGTCCAACGGTCCCGACTCTCAACTCAACCCGTAGTTGTTTGTCTTAACTGGTCCGTCGACCTGTCATGTCGCACTGCTGCTAGTTGACTGAGCATGTCAGTCCTATCTTGGTATCACGGATAAACAATTCACTTATTAAGTTTTATGGCACATATATCATGTTTGTTTACGAGCTCCTGCTCGTACCAACTGGCCTTGGGCCCACTGTACGAGATTTTCAAAATCGGGCATTTAGCCCCCAACTTCCAAAACTGAGGCCCCGGCCTATAAGAGCTATTCGAGCTCCCGTCAAGAAGGTCTCCCAAATAGTTTAAGCATTGGCACACAGTCAAGGGAGAACACTTCCGACAAAAATAGGTTTTCACTATCCATTATACCAACCGGTATAAGGACATCTCCACTCATAACCGATGAACGGGTTTTCAACTTCCTTCGAGGAAGTCTCATCATACCAACCGGGTATGATCTACTTACAACCGGTAAGTAGTTTTTTCACATAATTTTCACATCACTTTCTCTAAGTGGTGATGATTAAAATACCACTAAATAGTGGGTTTTTATACCGAGGTACTTATCATCCCCTACTGGGTATGATATAAAATTTTCACTCACAACCGTTAAGTGGTTTTTATCTTTAAGTTGTGCTCATCATCCCAACCGGGTATGATGTTAGTAAACCCTCTCACCCGTTAACGTAGTGAATTCCACTTGACCAGTTCTTTGTATTCACGGGACCTCGTCCATGCTGGCGTTCCCGGTATTTCGCGTTCCTACACGATATGAACATCCTTGTTCATTATTACTCGGCATAACAGCCTTCATTCATTTCCAATGAATGAGAAAACCCAAACTTTTAGTTATTTGATATTAGGTCCCTAAAGTTGTTTCTCTTTAAGTCCCAAATGTCGGTTTTTCCTCAAATTGATTCCCGTAACCTTTAAAATTTATATTGGGACCTCAATTTATTCAATTTCACCAAAAAGGGGTTTAATTTCCCAAGTTTCCAATTTGGTCCCCCAATTTTTCCAAAATTACCATTTTGCCCTTCCATTACAAAAATGGTAAGTTTTGCCCCAAAAATTCCAAAATTCTTCAATTGGTCCTCCAACATTATTTTCATGCCCAATTGATCCTCCATTTTATAAAATTACATTTTGGCCCTTTGAATTTCGAAAATCCCCAATTTTCCCCCAATTTCAGCTCTTCAACACTACTGAATTTGATTTCATCAAATTGACTGATCAAACACTTCTAATTGTTGAAATTGGAGTTGAAATTGAGTTCCTGCATGTTCATACGATTCTAAGAAACTTTAAATCGAAGATTTTAATGCTGGAACTAGCTCAAACGGAGCTTTGCTGGAAAACAAACTATAGAGAGAGAAAGCTTCGATTTCTCACCGGTGAGGGTACGACGGTCCGATCTTTCGATCTAGGTGGATAGCTCTCATCTTGACGTTCATCCTAGAATCAAGAATCGCACCAATTGATGCGAATTGAGTTAGAATTTCATTATTGAAATTTTTTTGGTTCTCTCTCTAGCACCGATGAGAAATTGCAGAGGGGAGCCGAATTGGCTTACCTTTCAGTCGTAATTCGGTCGTGTTTGATTGGTCAATTTGATGAAATCAAATTCAGCAGTGTTGATGAGTTGAAATTGGGGGAAAATTGGAGGAAATTTGGGGATTTTTGAAATTTGAAGGACCAAAATAAAATTTTATGAAATTGAGGGCCAATTGGGCATGAAAATAATGTTGGAAGACCAATTGATAAATTTTGGAATTTTTGGGGCAAAACTTACCATTTTTGTAAATGAAGGGCAAAATGGTAATTTTGGAAAAGTTAGAGGACCAAATTGGAAATTTGGGAAATTAATCCCCTTTTTGTGAAATGGAATAAATTTTAGAAGTTTCAGGACTAAATTTGAGGAAAAACCGGCATTAGGGACTTAAAGTTAAAGCGAAATAACTTTAGGGAACTAATTACAAATAAATGAAAGTTTGACTTTCTCATTCAATTGGAATGAATGAAGGCGATTAGGCCGAAGGATAATGAACCAAGATGTTCATATCTCGGGATTGTGGGTCAAATGTTGCGTACATCCACTCATTCCCATGGTAGAAGTGGTCGTACTTCTATCCGGGTGGCAGGAAAAGTCGCTCCGAAGCCACTAGCGAGTTCAGTAGTGATACTGACTTGTGAATTTGTGTAACCTTCATGATGAAGGATGTGTGTTTGGTGATGACACACCACTAACTAAGAAATGGTGGAAAAACCCGAATTGTTTTTTAATGATGGGATTTTTGAAAAGAAAGGAGTCTGGCACACTCCAATAATAATTATTTTCTTAAAAGTCAAAAGATTTTAAAAACTCATTCAATGAGTAGTCGTACTCACCCCCTCCCTTATATCCCTTTCAGGAAATTCTGGAAAGCCTACCCTTAAAGACCATCAACTAAGATGCCTGTAAGAGAGGTATGTAAAGTTTTAAATTTCATACAGTTTTGATTATGCTATTCCAGGAAAAGGTGCAGGTTAAAGGACGCCTTACTCTTTACAATTTACAATAAGGGGAAATTCTTTAATAAACCGGAAGAGTGGCAGGTTGTTCACGGGGATCTGACCAAACCAGGTTGGGGCGTAACACGTCCCTTGTCATCTTCCAAGTCCACACTAGCTTTTCTTTACTGGCATTCCGACTCATGTGTCCCTACACGATTTGTGGACCGGTTCACTATGGTTCATCTTGGTTCAGTCCGGTTTGGGTCTAGTTCACCTCGAACCGGTCCGATTCTATCCTCAATTCCACTTCCCAGTTCTTCCTTGTAATTTTTGTGAATTTTTTTGGTCACTTGGGATTTTCCAATTTCCCACGTTAACTATTTTTCGTTCAGTAATCGACTCATCTCTTTATGTATAAATCTATACTGGTTCTTTTCCTAGTTTTCTTTGATTCCAAAGGACGGATTTTAAAAACTGGTATACGTTTAAAATGTCTCACTCACAAGTGGATTTTCAATTTTAAAGGGTGCTCATCATCCCAACCGATATAATGTGTTAATTAGCCCACTCACCCGATGACCATGACATATTCATCCCTAGTCAGTTTCCGAAGTCCACGATAGCTTCTCCTTGTCGGCGTCCCAATTTCTTAGGTCCCTACATGATTGGTACATCCTTATCAATTAAAGTTTGGCATGATAGCCATCATTTTCTCACATATGAGTGACTAAGCTCAAAATTATTGGTTTATTGCACTTAGGTTCCTAAAGTTCATTTTCTTTAACTTTAGGTCCCTAATGCTAAATTTTGCCCAAATTGAGTCCCAAGGCATCCAAAATTCCCTTTGGGTCCTCAATTTACTCAAAATTGTGCAAGGGGCTCAAGTTTTAAAAATTTCCAATCTAGTCCCCAACTTTTCAAAAATTACAATTTTGCACCTACTTTCCAAAAATGAAAATTTGATCCCAAATGGTCCAAAAATTGACCAATTGGTCCCCCAACATCTTTCTTATGGCCATTTGACCTTCAATTTTGGGAAATTGCAAAGAGGTTCCTTAGTTTCGTGTCTAGTTAACCGCTTGATCATTGAAACCCTTAGCTCATCGTCCTATAGAGCATTTCGTACTTATTTCCACAGATTTCTTTATCACCACCTTTTCATTCCATTTCGACTCTTTCTCCATTCGTTGTCTATTATAACTTCGGTCCAAATTGTTATATTTGACCTCATCATGCTTATTAGCCGACTCTTCTTTACTTTGAGTCATATTCTCCTCGGGTTGTTGGGCTTACATACCCTTATAGCATGGCATTTTCTAGGACCCATCTCTATCCATTTGGTTTTTAGAACTTCTCCTGAAGTGTCTCTCTTAGCTTCTAGACCTTTCAGGGATCGTATAACTTCATTCCTCTTTTCTTTTGATAGTATTCCTCGACTATCCTTTTTTTTTTACCATTATTAACTCCACTTACTCAATTATGTGGGTTCTCCTTACCCACTCATTCCTTTTCGACTTCCTTATTGAGTATTTTCAGTTTCCAATTAATTAAATTCCCAGATGTTTTAACGACATGCTAGGTTTCGTCCTTTCTTAGATCTATCATCATTCCCAATGATATTCTCTACTCAAGGGTTTTCCTTTGGCCTTAATCCCCTCTGATATTTTCGCAACCATTTTACAATTCTTTATTTTTCTGGTCCAATCGTCTGGGCAGCTGTATCACTCGTTCTTCATGCCCATGCTATTGTCCATTATAGAGTGTAGTCTTTACTACATCTCATTCCTTCTTAGGGTTTTGTTTATTCTATTTGGCTGTCTGTCATTATTAGTTTTCCTCTTTCTACTTGGTTCTCCTGTTCCCTCCAAACAGGTCAACCTGGGCCATTATGATACTTCCTTCCTTGGAAACATTTCCTAAATAAGGGTTAGTTCCTTTCACTCCACATTGTGTCCATCCGCCCATCAATAATTCCTTTAGTTTAATTTCCTTCTTAGGACCTCATTTTTCCTTGGTACTCGGCTTTTCCATCTCAACCAATATTTCATCTGTGAGCTTACCGTTCCTTCTATTTCGATTGGTTCCATTTCCTCTCAATTGGGATACACATGTCTTTTCGGGCTTCCTTCCTTTGTAGAATTCTTTCCTTTTCTCCGGACATTCCTTTTTACATTTGCTCTAGGGGATTTCTACTCTTGATGTTGTCTTCTCCTGTTTACCTTTACTCCTCAAGTCTTGCAGGACATCTTTTATACTCTATCTGCATCCTCATTCATACATAATACCTACCTATTTCCTTAGGGAGCGTACAAATCTTCCTTATTTCAAGATTTCTTGATCATTATGTGAGAAGCTTGCCTATTTCTTTCTTGGCTTGAGTTTGGTTGTTAATTTGGCCTTTTGGTCCCTTTAAGGTTTTCTTTCATCCTTCTCTTTCAGAGTATTTGACCTTTCCGCCTCTCTTCCTTGTCGGAACTTACATAATGGTTCTTCTGCGTATTAGCTGGTTAACTACCCGCCTCCACCAGTCCCTTGGTTTAGGTCTTCTTATGGCAGTTGTCTTCTCGAGTAATCCTGTCCTTAACGTCATCTCACTAACCTTTTTAGGGTGTAGTCCTTTCTACTTCCCAGTCTTCCTTAGGTATGTTGGTTAGAGACTTCGATTTTTTACTTTTCTGCTTTTTCCAAAAGAGGTAGTACTTTAAAATTATATCACTTTTCCAAAGTAGGTTAGTCTTGACCTTTGATACTTCGTTCCTTCAAGTAGTTTCTAATGAGGGGTTGGCTCCTTGCACATCCGCCAACCAATAATCCCTTTTCATAGTGTATTCCTTCTCTTCTTCACTCTCACTGTGTCATTCCCTAGAGTTTCGAGGGACATTTTTCTGTGTTTGCCCCTTATGAGAGAGTTCTAAGTATGCTTCTCATGTACCTTATCCCTATTCATGAGGTATCCTTCTCGGTTTGACCTTCTTAAGAAGTTTTTGTATTCACCTCGTCTTTTCTTGACCTCTTTTTGAATCATTTATGTAACCCGCTCCATGGTATCGGTCTCCAATCCTTCATGTCCTTTGTGACCTTTGAGGAGGTATTGCCCTGAATCTATGAGGTGTGGAACACCCCTACTTTCCTTACACCTATAATAGTTCAACTTGGTACTTGTCCTTTAGTAGGGTTAGGCATCTCTTCAGGTAATGTCCCATCGTTATTCCCTTACATGGATTGATGTGGTTCTTTCTTTCCTTCGAGTGGGGCTTTTTCCTAGGGTTACTATTGGTTTGGTGCTTTACCGTTCTTGAGTCTGATCACTTTGACAGTTTTCTAGCTGAATCACCTTTGGTTAAGGGTAATGGTAAGAGTACTCCTAGGTTTTCTAATTCATCTTCCATCATTGGGATGCGACTCTTCCTTAGTTTCTAGGATAGTGTGAGTTTGTTCTATTTTCCTTGGGCCATATTCCTAGTAAGATCACATCCTTAGAAGATAGAGTTTGAGAGAATTTGAATCTTTTATTAACATGGGGATACAAAAATGTAAACCCCGCACTTTTGAGTTAAGGAAAATCGGGAAAAGAACCAATCAAACCGAATAAGAAAACCGAGCCGTTTTACATTTGGGAATAAGCAACATGAAAATTTACAACTTTCGGGTGATCCAAAGGGTTCATTAAACCTTGGAAAAGAAACTTAAGACAAACTAGAAAATAAAAACTAAATTGGTTTAGGTGAACTTGATTCCATAAGAACTTTAAAGTTAAGTGTGCTTGCTCGAGAGTAGTGTGAGGAAGGGTGAGCTCCTGGGAAGTATTATCTTTTTGTAACCCGAAATTTCGATCAAAAATTTTTTATGCGGTTTATCATAAATAGCCATAAATTAATATATATTTAATTATTATAATTAATACGAATAATTTAATACCCAAATTAAATTATTGGAATTAATACAAATAATTTAATACCAAAATTAAATTATTGAAATTAATACAATTAATTTATGTCAATATTAATACTAGTAATAAATCTCTCCCATTTAATACACGGTTTTACACCAATATAAAGAGGTCATCCCCATTCATTCTCCTCACACCCGAACACTTCTCTCTCTCTCTACTGCTCCATTTCCCGGTGAAGCTTAAACCAGAGCTTCGACTTGAACATTTTTCTAAACCTCGGAAGGAGAGGTTAGCCTCTTTAGAACCGGGGAGAAGTCAGCTATCGGATAGCAAACTCCAGTCAATCCGAGAATCACAGAGAAGCGCCGACATGATGGAATAGTGAAGTAGCTCTGGTGGACCGAAGCTGCTCTATTTCAGCGAAGTTGAAATCGGTCATTTTGACCCCTCCTCAGACCAAACCAAGCCCTCCCAACACTTTCTCAGCCCTCCCACGGTCGAATTAGGACTGAAAGGTAAGCCAATTCGACTCCCCTCTGCAATTTCCAGTCGGTGCTAGAGAGAGAACCGACGGAATTTCAATAATGAAATTCTAACTTAATTCAGCATCAATTGATGCGATTCTTGATTCTAGGATGATCCTTAAGGTGAGAGCTATCTGCCCAAATCGAAAGCTCGGACCACCATGCCCTCACCGGTGAAAAATCGAAGCTTTCTCTCTCTACAGTCTATCTTCCGGTGAAGCTCTGTTTGAGCTCGTTCCGGCGTTAAAATCTGCGATTCAAAGTTTCTTAGAATCGTATGAACATGCAGGAACTCAATTTCAATTCCAATTTCAATAATTAGAAGTGTTTGATCAGACAATTTGATGAAATCAAATTCGGTAGTGTTGAAGAGTTGAAATTGGGGTAAAAATTGGGGATTTTCGAAATTCAAAGGGCCAAAATGCAATTTTATGAAATTGAGGGTCAATTGGGCATGAAAATAATGTTGGAGGACCAATTGAGGAATTTTGGAATTTTTGGGGCAAAACTTACTATTTTTGTAAAAGATGGGCAAAATGGTAATTTTTGAAAAATTGGTGGACCAAATTGGAAATTTGGGAAATTAAACCCCTTTTGGTGAAATTGAATAAATTGAGGTCCCATGATAAATTTTAAAAGTTACGAGACTCAATTTGAGGAAAAACCGACATTAGGGACTTCAAGAGAAACAACTTTAGGGACCTAATTGCAAATAACTAAAAGTTTGGGTTTTCTCATTCATTGGAAATGAATGAAGGCTGTTATGTCGAATAATAATGAACAAGGTTGTTCATATCATGTAGGAACGCGAAATACCGGGAACACTAGCAAGGACAAGCTCGTGTGAATACAAAGAACTGGTCTAATGGAATTCACGGCATTAACGGGTGAGTGAGTTTACTAACATCATACCCGGTTGGGATGATAAGTACAACTTAAAATTTTAAAACCACTTACCGGTTGTGAGTGGAAATTTTATATCATACCCAGTTGGGAATGATAAGTACCTTAGTATGAAAACCCACTATTAAATGGTATTTTAAACATCACTACTTAGAGGAAGTGATGTGAATACCATGCGAAAAAATTACTTACGATTGTAAGTAGATTATACCCAGTTGGTATGATTAGACTTCCTCGAAGGAAGTTGAAAACCCGTTCATCGGTTATGAACGGAGATGGGCCGTTGGACCAGTGGCACCATAGATTACATGACAATATAAGAAAACATTGTTTGTGCATGTACTTTGAGTACGGGATTATCAAGACACCCATGAGGGGTAGTGATCAGTCCTAAGGGCACTGGACGACCTGGTGGCTATAATGGCAGTTCACGTTCCAGGTGTCTGTGCGAAATCTGGAGTAGCACCAAGCGCATAAGACCGTGGTGGGGACAGGATGAGGTCTCTGTCCTCATACAGACACGAAGAAGTTATTTCGGGATTGTGGATCGAATGTCGCATACATTCACTCATTCCCAGGGTAGAAGTGGTCGTACTTCTATCCGGGTGGCAGGAAAAGTCGCTTCGAAGCCACTAGCGGGTTCAGTAGTGATACTGACTTGCGAATGTGTGTAACCTTCATGATGAAGGATGTGTGTTGGGTGATGACACACCGTGGTAAATAAGAAATGGTGGAAAAACCCGAATTTTTAAATGAAGGGATAAGGAGTCCAACACACTCCATATAAATGTTTTTCTTAAAAGTCAAAAGTTTTTAAAAACCCATTCACTGAGTAGTCGTACTCACCCCCTCCCTTATACCCCTTTTAGGAAATCCCGGAACCCCTTAAAGACCGTCAACTAAGATGCCTGTAAGAGAGGTATGTAAAGTTTTAAATTTTATGCAGTTTTGATTATACTATTCCAGGAAAAGGTGCAGGTTAAAGGACGCCTTACTCTATACGGTTTACAATAAGGGGAAATTCTTTAATAAACCGGGTGAGTGGCGGGTTGATGATGAGGATTTGACTAAACCGGGTCGGGGCGTGACATCTGACCCACAATCCCAAAATCACTTCTTCGTGTCCGTATGAGGATAGACAC
The DNA here is from genome assembly GCA_030064425.1 of Trapa bicornis. NCBI lineage: Eukaryota > Viridiplantae > Streptophyta > Magnoliopsida > Myrtales > Lythraceae > Trapa > Trapa bicornis. The sequence continues at coordinate 15,687,183 of CM057760.1, read as the reverse complement.
CTCATCCTGTCCCCATCCCGGTCTCATGTGCTTGGTGCTACTCCAAATTTTGCATAGACACTTGGAACGACGAACTGCCCTTATAGCCACTAGGTCGTCCAGTGCCCTTAGGACGCATCACTACCTCTCATGGGTGTCTTGATAATCTCGTACTCACAGTGCATGCACAAACAATGTTTTCTCATATTGCCATGTAATATGTGGTGTCACTGGTGCAACGGCCCTAACACTCAACTCAACCTGCAATTATTTGTCTTGATTGGTCCGTCGACCTGTCATGTCGCACTGCCGCTAGTTGACTGAGCATGTCGATCCTATCTTGGTATCATGGCCAAACAATTCACTTATTAAGTTTTATGGCACATATATCATGTTCGTTTATGAGCTCCTACTCGTGCCAACTGGCCTTGGGCCCATTGTACGAGATTTTCAAAATCGGGCATTTAGCCCCTAAGTTCCAAAACCGAGGCCCCCAGCCTATCAGAGCTATTCAAGCTCCCATCGAAAAGGTCTCCCAAATTGTTTAAGTATTGGCACATAGTCAAGGGAGAGCAGTTTCAACAAAACATATGTTTTCTCTATCCATTATATCACCCGGGTATAAGGGCACCTTCGTTCATAACCGATGAACGGCTTTTCAACTTCCTTCGGGGAAGTCTCATCATACCAACCGGGTGTGATCTACTTACAACCGGTAAGTAGTTTTTTTGCATGATTTTCACATCACTTCCTCTAAGTAGTGATGTTTAAAATACCACTTAATAGTGGGTTTTCATACCGAGGTACTTATCATTGCCCAACCGGGTATGATATAAAATTTCCATTCACAACCAGTAAGTGGTTTTTAATTTTAAGTTGTGCTCATCATCCCAACCGGGTATGATGTTAGTAAACCCACTCACCCGTTAATGACGTGAATTCCACTAGACCGGTTCTTGGTATTCACGGTACTTTGTGTTCCTACACGATATGAACATCTTGGTTCATTATCCTTTAGCCTAATCGCCTTCATTCATTCCAAATGAATGAGAAAGTCAAACTTTCATTTATTTGCAATTAGGTCCCTAAAGTTATTTCTCTTTAACTTCACGTCCCAAATGCCGGTTTTCCCTCAAATTGAGTCCCAAAACTTCTAAAATTTATCATAGGACCTCAATTTATTCCATTTCACAAAAAATGGTTTAATTTCCTAAATTTCCAATTTGGTTCCCCAACTTTTCCAAAATTACCATTTTGCCCTTCCTTTACAAAAATGGTAAATTTTTCCCCAAAAATTTCAAAATTTCTCAATTGGTCCTCCAACATTATTTTCATGCCCAATTGACCCTCAATTTCATAAAATTTTATTTTGGCCCTTTGAATTTCGAAAATCCCCAAATTTCCCTCAATTCCAACTTCTTAACACAGCCGAATTTGATTTCATCAAATTAACCCATCAAACATTTCCAATTGTTGAAATTAAAGTTGAAATTGAGTTTTTACATGTTCATACGATTATTTAGAAATGTGAATCGCAAGTTTTAACGCCGGGACGAGCTCAAACGGAGCTTTGCCGAAAAATGAACTATAGAGAGAGAAAGCTTCGATTACTCACCGGTGATGGCACGGCAGTCCGAGCTTTCGATCTAAGCAGATAGCTCTCGTCCTAAGGTTCATCCTAGAATCAAGAATCGCATCAATTGATGCGGAATTGGATTAGAATTTAGTCATTGAAATTCGGTTGACTCTCTCTCTAGCACCGATCAAAAATTGTAAAGGGGAGCCGAATTAGCTTACCTTTTGGACCTAATTCGGCCGTGGAAAGGCTGAGGAAGTGTTGGGAGGGCTTGAAATGGCCGATTTCAGCTTGGCTGAAATAGGGCTTGAAATGGCCGATTTCACTACTCCATCATGCCGGCGCTTCTCCAACAATTCTTGGATTGGATGGAGTTTGCTATCAGATAGTTGTCTTCTCCCCGGTTCTAAAGAGCTCGACCTCTCCTTCCGAGGCTAAGAAAAATGTTTAAGTCAAAACTCTGGTTTGAGTTTCACCAGGAAATGGAGTAGTAGGGAGAGAAGTGTTCAGCTGTGAGGAGAATGAATGGGGATGACCTCTTTATATAGGTGTAAAATCGTATATTAAATGGGAGAGATTTATTACTAGTATTAATATTGACATAAATTATTGGTATTAATTTCAATAATTTAATTTTGGTATTAAATTATTTGTATTAATTCCAATAATTAAATATATATTATGGCCATTCCCAAGAGGTCACCCATCCTCACACTACTCTCGAGTAAGTACGCTTAGCTTTAAAGTTCTTATGGAATCTCGTTCACCTGAACCAATTTGGTTTTTAACTTTTATTTTGTCTTAAGTTTCTTTTACAAGGTTTAATAAACTCTTTGGATCGGCCGAAAGTTGTAAATTCCCAAATTGCCCGTTCAGAAATGATCGGATTTGTGAACTGGTTCTAAATTCTCACTTGGTTTGACCGGTTCTTTTCCCTGTTTTCCTTAGCTCAAAAGGGTGGGTTTTATAGTGTGAACCCTTTTTGATAAATGGTGGTTGAATTGTGTGCAAAGCTGAAATAATACCTTAAATAATATTACAAAATAATAGTGTGCATCGATAGCTTAGCCCCTCACTTAGTTAGAAAAACTTACCCCCTCCCTTACTCCTTTTCATTAAGGCACACACATTGAAGGGGAGAAGAATGATGAGCGGGAAGCCTTCACACTCTAAGGTACGAACCCCACTTGAGTTGTTTTGATTACTTTGCTTTGGAAAACCAGATAATGGTACGCCTTTACTTTTCTTGTCCTAACCCAGTAGTGCTACATAGATAGTACAAGGAAAGGTGGTGGGTTGTTCATAGGTTTCTGGCCAAACTGGGTCGAGGCGTAACAACTTTGGTGGTATTAGAACCCGAGTTTTTCAAAGCAAGTATCAAACTGAGCCCTGAAAATACCGGCTAACGAACACCCTCCACCTTGTAGGAACAATGGGCCCAAGAAAGGTAGTCAAACGAACCCACCCATCCTTAGGACCAGTAGGGATTGCTACCCCGAGCAAGAGGAGTAGCAAGGGAACCTCCGAACTCAAAAGAGCTTGAATTGAGGAAATGGCTACGGATCGAAGGGCACTCCACAAACAACTGATGAAAATGTTCAACATGACAAACCCTCCCCAGGAAGGAGGTGAACCCCTAGCAAAAAATTCCCCTCCTCAGAGGGACCAAGCACCTCCCCTGGCATCCCAACTGTCACGCCCCGACCCGGTTTGGTCGGATCCCCGTGATCAACCCGCCACTCTCCCGATTTATTAAAGGGTTTTCCCCTTATTGTAAACCGTAAAGAGTAAAGCGTCCTTTAACCTGCACCTTTTTCCTGGAATAGCATAATTAAAACTGCATGAAATTTAAAACTTTACATACTTGTCTTACAGGCATCTTAGTTGACGGTCTTTAAGGGGAGGCTTTCCGGGATTTCCTGAAAGGGATATAAGGGAGGGGGTGAGTACGACTACTCAGTGAATGGATTTTTTTAAAGCTTTTGACTTTTAAGAAAAACATTTATATGGAGTGTGCCAAACTCCTTTATTTTCAAAAATCCCGTCATTTAAAAATTTGGATTTTTCCATTATTTCTTAGTTACCACGGTGTGTCATCACCCAACACACATCCTTCATCATGAAGGTTACACACATTCGCAAGTCAGTATCACTACTGAACCCACTAGTGGCTTCGGAGCGACTTTTCCTGCCACCCGGATAGAAGTATGACCACTTCTACCCTGGGAATGAGTGGATGTACGTGACATCCTACCCACAATCCCGAAATCACTTCTTCATGTCCGTATGAGGACAGAGACCTCATCCTGTCCCCACCCCGGTCTCATGCGCTTCGTGCTACTCCAGATTTCGCACAGACACCTGGAACGACGAACTGCCCTTATAGCCACCAGGTCGTCCAGTGCCCTTAGGACGCATCACTACCCCTCATGGGCGTCTTGATGATCCCGTACTCACAGTGCATGCACAAACAATGTTTTCTTATATTGCCATGTAATCTGTGGTGCCATTAGTCCAACGGCCCCGACTCTCAACTCAACCCGCAGCTGTTTGTCTTGACTAGTCCGTCGACTTGTCATGTCGCACTGCCGCTAGTTGACTGAGCATGTCGGTCCTATCTTGGTACCATGGCCAAACAATGCACTCATTAAGTTTTATGGCACATATATCATGTTCGTTTACGAGCTCCTGCTCATGCCAACTGGCCTTGGGCCCACTGTACGAGATTTTTAAAATCGGGCATTTAGCCCCCAAGTTCCAAAACCGAGGCCCCTAGCTTATCGAGCTCCTATCGAGAAGGTCTCCCAAATTGTTTAAGCATTGGCACACAGTCAGGGGAGAACACTTCCGACAAAATAGGTTTTCACTGTCCATTATACCAACCGGTATAAGGACATCTCCGTTCATAACCGATGAACGGGTTTTCAACTTCCATCGAGGAAGTCTCATCATACCAACCGGGTATGATCTACTTACAACTGGTAAGTAGTTTTTTTTCGCATAATTTTCACATCACTTTCTCTAAGTGGTGATGATTAAAATACCACTAAATAGTGGGTTTTTATACCGAGGTACTTATCATCCCCTACCGGGTATGATATAAAATTTCCACTCACAACAGGTAAGTGGTTTTTATCTTTAAGTTGTGCTCATCATCCCAACCGGGTATGATGTTAGTAAACCCACTCACAACCGGTAAGTGGTTTTTAACTTTAAGTTGTACTCATCATCCCAACTGGGCATGATGTTAGTAAACCCATTCATAACCGGTAAGTGGTTTTTAATTTTAAGTTGTGCTCATCATCCCAACCGGGTATGATATTAGTAAACCCACTCACAACCGGTAAGTGGTTTTTAACTTTAATTTGTGCTCATCATCCCAACCGGGTATGACGTTAGTAAACCCACTCACAACCGGTAAGTGGTTTTTAACTTTAATTTGTGCTCATCATCCCAATCGGGTATGACGTTAGTAAACCCACTCACAACCGGTAAGTGGTTTTTAACTTTAAACTATGCTCGTCATCCCAACTGGGTATGATGTGAATAACCCACTCACAACCGGTAAGTGGTTTTTAACTTTACTTTGTGCTCATCATCCCAACCGGGTATGACGTTAGTAAACCCACTCACCCGTTAATGCCGTGAATTCCACTAGACTGGTTCTTTGTATTCACGCGAGCTTGTCCTTGCTGGCGTTCCCGGTATTTCACGTTCCTACACGATATGAACATATTGGTTCATTATCCTTCGACCTAATCGCCTTCATTCATTCTAAATGAATGAGAAAGTCGAACTTTCATTTATTTGCAATTAGGTCCATAAAGTTATTTCTCTTTAACTTTAAGTCCCAAATACCAGTTTTTCCTCAAATTGAGTCCCGAAACTTCTAAAATTTATCATAGGATCTCAATTTATTCCATTTCACAAAAAGGGGTTTAATTTCCCAAATTTCCAATTTGGTCCTCCAACTTTTCCAAAATTACCATTTTTCCCTTCTTTTACAAAAATGGTAAATTTTGCCCCAAAAATTTCAAAATTCCTCAATTGGTCCTCTAACATTATTTTCATGCCCAATTGACCCTCAATTTCATAAAATTTCAGTTTGGTCCTTTGAATTTCGAAAATCCCCAATTTTCCCCCAATTCCAACTTCTTAACACAGCCGAATTTTATTTTATCAAATTGACCCATCAAACGTTTCTAATTGTTGAAATTGAAGTTGAAATTGAGTTTCTACATGTTCATACGATTCTTCAGAAATGTGAATCGCAAGTTTTAATGCTGGGACAAGCTCAAACGGAGCTTCGCCAGAAAATGAACTATTGAGAGAGAAAGCTTCGCTTACTCACCGGTGAAGGCACGACAGTTCGAGCTTTCAATCTGGACAGATAACTCTCATCCTGAGGTTCATCCTAGAATCAAGAATCGCATCAATTGATGCGGAATTGGATTAGAATTTCATCATTGAAATTCGGTCGAATCTCTCTCTAGCACCAATAGAAAATTATAAAGGGGAGTCGAATTGGCTTACCTTTCGGTCCTAATTCGGCCGTGAAAAGGCTGAGGAAGTGTTGCGAGGGCTTGGATTAGCCTGATCAAGGCTTTAAATGGCTGATTTCAGCTTGGCTGAAATAGGGCAGTTTCGGTCCGTTGGAGCTGCTTCACTATTCTATCACGCCGACGCTTCTCCAACCAATTTAGTTTTTGTTTTCTATTTTGTTTTAAGTTTTTTTTCCAATGTTTAATGAACCCTTTGGATCACCCGAAAGTTGTAAATTTCGATATTGCTTATTCCCAAATGTAAACCAGTTTGGTTTTCTTATTCAGTTTGACCGGTTCTTTTCCCGGTTTTCCTTAACTCAAATGTGCGAGGTTTACACCAACAACCAGAAAGAACCTTGGCCCAAGAGGAGGCATGGAAGAACTAATGGGAGGCATATGCTAACTATGTAAGGGTCTTCCATAAGCTTCCACCAATCCAGGTGAGCCCTGAACCCATAAACATGATGCGACAAGCATACAAGTATGAAGTCGTAGTGCTGTAGAGGTACGGTATTGAGGTGACTCACGAAGTTAGAGCCCGATGAACAGCCAACGACGCGGTCCCAGACCAATCCAAGGAACCCAGTCTAAACTTGTATAAGGGATGCGAGGAGCACTACGTGGACACAAGCTCCACATCCTCGGAGCTGTCAGATAAGGCATCCCGTAATTCCACAAAGGTGGATTCCCAATCTGTTAACATGTGGGATTAGTGAGAAAGTATAATGAGTCTATGTAATAAGCCTATTCTGGAAAACCTCTTGGAATAAATAAAAAAAGTTCTTTATGTCAATTTGTGAGCTCAAATAAAGGACAGGGAAAATAAATAATCACCTTCAGCAAAAGGAAAAAGGATAAAGGGGCCTCAAATCTATAAAACCTAAGGAAAGGAGATAGATCACCTTAGGACGAATAATAAGCCGGGAATTAGGAACCTATGAATGAGAAGGCTAAAGTCTAGCTGAGAGTAACTATAAGTACAATAACTCCCTAGATAAGGGGAGTCAAGCAACCGAGACCTAGGGAGGACTCAAAACTCGACAGGATGATGGGCACAAAGGGAACCAAATACCAAGGGTACACTTAGGGTAGCACACCCAAAAGGGACAAGTAACCTAGGAAAGGGTAGCAATCTAGGATACCACAAGACTCAAGATGGGTAGAGTATCTAGGCCGGAGAAAGAGGAAGAGATAGGAAAAGTACGTACCCCAAAGGGAGTGACAAGCACGACAAAAGGAGTAGGGACAGTAGAGAAACTGACACGAAGTATAGTGGTTTCGAAGCAACAACCCCACTACACTACCAAGGGTGAAATGTGTGGCGAACAAATGGGAAAGATTGGACATTGGCCATGCTAGAGCAGGGAAAGTAATTGTGATAAGGAACCAACCAGTGCTAAGGAGAAATTTCGCTTGAGGTCGGGCTCGAAATCGAATTTAAGGGCCATAGTGAACCTGCTAAGAGGATTGTGATAAGTTGATGTTGGGGAAGGTCAAGACATGCCATGAACAGTGAACCGAAGGGGAGCATAATAAGAAAAAGGTCAAGAATGCCAAAGGTAAGAACTCGTTCACCGTGCATGGTGATGGTAGTGAGATCGAAGCGACGCAGCCAACCAACTGCCCGAAACATCAACAATTATAGGGATCACAAGAGGACCCTAAGGAAGGTATGACCCTAAGGTGCACACAAACAAAGCAAGAATGTGGGTACAAGGAGACATGTGAATGAAGAGACAATTCTACCCTTGGTGAGTACGAACCATGTGGATGAGAAGAGGGAAGCACCCTTGTAAGAGAATGCAGCTTCCAAGTGTCGAACGCGATATCGGATGTCTTAGGAGGAGTATGACAGTCCACATTGAAAAAAATGTAAGAGGAGCAAAGTGGGCATACTAACGAACATGGCAATAGGCAATGACTACGAATCGGTGGGATGACCAAGAAGTCTGAATGATGTTCTAAGGAAGGACGTGGAGGTAGTAAGTATTATGCACATGCTAAACAGTGACAAGGATCGCACCAAGGTTGAATGGAAGCAGCGAGAGATAACTGCCCAAAGCCACTTGAAAAGGAGGAGGGAAGAAGGCATAGAATGGGCAGCGCCTAGAGGAAAGTTAGATAGGTCCCCGTGGTACAATGACCAGGGGCGATCAAAGAACAAGGAAGAACCCCAAAGAGCAAAAGTGGATGTGGGCAAAGAGGGTAGTAAGGACGAGACAGTGATGAACCGATCCTCATGAGAGCTAAGGATATGAGCTCAGGTGAAGAAGTGAGAGAGGATGATCAATTTCGAATGCGAGACTTGGGGGATTTTAAACTAGAGCTTGAGTAGGGTGAAGATGAGTATGGATGAATGCGTGGAGGTGAATGGATATGAAGAAACAAACGTGGGGTCTGAATCAGGAGCCAAGCATTTGGAGCTATCGGAATGTTCCCCGTCATTAAGGGGGGTAACAAACAAAATGAAGGTGTGAAACCCTGATGACCGAGGGAAGCCTCTATACTATTGGGAAGGAATTAAGGACCGTGTGTAACCAAAGGACCAATCTGGGCAAGTAAGTGCTCACCGAGGGGTTTTAAATTGTGAGACAAAGTGGGGACACACCAGAGTACCAGGAAATGTGAGGAGAACGAAGTGCCCTATAAGTTTAGAAGGGACTAGACCAGCTCAGGGCAAGAACGATGGATTAATATCCCAGAGGATGGGGAGGAAAGCCAGCAGACGTCGTAGAAAATTGTAAACCCCTAAGAAGCCCTGACGGATTTGGACGGGTAATCCAGAGGGATGACTTCCTAGTCCGAAGGCTAACACCAAGAAGAATGACCTCAACTGAGTGGGTGCAGGACCCATGGAATGGGTGGGAAAGAAATGCGCCCCATGGGAAGATAAGACATGATAAGGAAAGGAAACAACATGGTAGGCCCTAGAAATTTCATTGTCCTCATGGGTGTAGGACCCCAACAAATACTAAAATAATCCATGGATCCCTGTATAGAGAGTCGTATCACATTCCATACCCCGAAAGAGGTTAAAAAAAAAAGGAGAGGCTTGAAAGGAATCGAGCTTATGAATGAATAAATGAAAAAGGGGCAAGACACCACAGAGTCGAGGATAAGGCACAGAATTTCGTAGTACCCCAAAGTTGTAAAGAATACATAACATGGATGCGTACCGGTACTCGAGAAGTGTGAACTGGACTCACATAGAGAATCGGGTAAGCAAATGCTAGAACTAGGGAAAGGAGAACTCCATCATTGTCAAATTCATGAAAATTTTTGGGGACAAAACTCCCTAAAGGAGGGGAAAAATTGTAAACCCCATCACTGCACCACAAGAATGCTAGGTTAGTGAATCGGAAAAATTTGAAGGAAACTGAGATGGAAATGAACTGGAATCGGTAAATTTGGGTCAAAACAAGAAATCGGGAGATCCCGAGTGGTCGATGAATACCCAAAAACCATGGAAAGTAACCGTGGGAGAAAGTGGGTGTGAGAACTAGACCAGTTCAGTCCGAACCAGACCTAAACCAAATTGAATCAGGATGAACCATATGGAACTAGTTCAAAGATTCATTTTTCTAGGTGGCATAAAAACATCAATTTGGGAAATTGAAGCCACCATTGGATAGAAAATGAATTTACAAAAATTTAGTAATTTTTAAATTTTAGAAAATCGATCGAATCGGGACTGAACCGACCGATTTTCAATTTTGGGTCACCGAACCCGGTCAGACTAGAGCGATAAACTGTACAACTAGTCAACGAACTGTTGCTAGGTCAGCGCCTAGTCAGTGCACAGTCAATGTCTAGAAGTGCTGACCAATCGGGGAACGACATGTGTTTCCAGTCAATGGTCAATGGCAGAGAAGTCTAGTCAGCCAAGTCGATCAATGAGAAGTAGACACATGGCAAAAGTGCCACATCAATGTCCAACTAGGATACTTGAGGAATGGTCAACCAATTAGAGGTTGACATGTGGTAGAGCCACATCAGATAGCCTCAGCCAATTAGAGGCTGACATGTGGTGGTCACACTATGCGTCAGGGGGAAATTTGACGTATTTAAATGGGTGAATCAGAGGACGCTACATGTCATAGTCAACGGTCGAGCAGCCACGTTGAAACAAGCGACCAATAGGAGGCCACCACGTGTCCTGTTAGTGAGTCAAAAGCTTACTAGGCTGTTGAGTAGGATGTTGTATTAGCATAGCCAGCCAATCATGGCACACCATGTGGCAAGCCTGCATGTGTGACACGATGTCATCTTCCTTAAGAAAGCTGACAGAGATGGATAAGGGAGAAGGGGGTCAGTCTCCATTATTACTGCCAACGGCCGAGTCCAAGGTCGAGTCCTACATCGGCCAATAGCCTGGATAGTTGCCGAGCTCCTTATATAAAGAGCACCCCTCCCCTCGTATTCCTCATCCCACCAATGAGTGAAGAAGGAGAGTATGTCAGTTTTCCAGCGAGGCTTAAAATAGAGCTTCGGCATCGAGTTTTCTCATCACCTCTAAAGCTCCAATCGGTGCCATTAGAACAAGAAGGAAGTCCTTCACCTAACTGTACCCGCCACTCAACCCGAGGATCACTGGAAGAATGTCAGATGGGTCAAACAGTGATGCTACTCCAAAGCACTCGAAGTAGCACGTTTCGATTGAGCCCAAGTCTGACCACTTTCGACCTTCTATGGCCGAACCAAGCCTCCGACGAGTCCTCCTGGGCGACCACCGACACCCTTGAAGCTTTCACGTAAGTTAAATTAGTCTCTACTCATCGGAACACCTTAGTTCTAGAGATAGAAAATGCTCGATTTCACTGACCAAATTCCCATTGCCCAAGACATGAATTGGGTTCACCATTGATCCTGGAAGAACCACCCCGACGAGAGCAAGCTTCCCAAGTCAAGAGCTCCAACCACTGCACCCCGCTGGTAATCTTTCAAAGCTTTCTCTTTAAGTCCAATTTTTTGGTGAAGCTCCATTTGAGCTCGTTTTGAGATCAAACTCAGTGATTTAAAGCTTGATTTGATCATAGGAAGATAGGGAAAATGATTAGAACCAACTAGGATCAAAGAATTTTGACTTAAATTAATGAAAACTATTGATTGTGCATGCCATGAGTTTGGAACTATTGAGGTGTCCGGTATGGGGTAGTGATGGTTCTAAGGGCTACTGGACAACCCAGGGAGCATAAGTGTAGTTTGTTATCTAGCATGTCAGGAAGCTCGAAGAGCTTCATACGCACTGTTATAAAACTGAATTCGAGTAAGGGAAAACGAATATATTGATAGAGAGGCATTGGGGATGAGAAATTGAAAAACCCCCTTTTTATTTTCTCCAAACCCTAACTTAATATATATACATGTCTATTTATTAACTACCTTAAATAGAATATATGATATAATCTTAATATCCAAGATTATATCATAATTACCTTAAATAACTTATACTATTTCAACACTCCCCCTCAAGATGGGCGATAAATATCTATCATTCCCATCTTGTTACAAATATTAATCCACTCTTTAGATCCTAATCCTTTAGTTAAACAATCTGCTAATTGTTCGCCAGTCTTCATGTAGTGTAGCTCCACGATCTTGCTCTCAAGTTTCTCTTTGATGAAGAATCGATCAATTTCAATATGTTTGGTTCTATCATGTTGAACTGGATTGTTAGCAATGCTGATCGCTGATTTATTATCACACCATAACTTAATGGGTTCTTTCCTGAATAAACATAACTCCATCAATAAGTTCTTTATCCATATTATCTCACATATGCCTTGAGTCATAGCTCTGTATTCTGCCTCTGCCGTTGATCTTGCGACCACCTCCTGTTTCTTACTTCTCCAAGATACAAGATTACCTCCAACAAACACGCAATAACCTGATGTCGATCTTCTATCATCTACACAACTAGCCCAATCAGAGTCACAAAATCCTTCAACTTTAGTATGACCTTGAGACTTGAACCAAAGGCCTTTTCCCGGGCTACTCTTTAAATATCTCAATATTCGCATAACTGCCTCCCAATGTTCTGTCCTAGGATCATGCATATATCTACTTACAATACTAACCGCATATGTTATATCCGGTCGTGTGTGACACAAGTAGATAAGTCGTCCCACAATTCTTTGGTATTGTTCTTTATCCACTGGGTCCCCTGACTGAGCACATAGCTTATGATTTGGTTCAATTGGAGTAGCAGCAGTTCGACAACCCAACATCCTTGTTTCAGTAAGTAGATCCAATAGATATTTTCTCTGAGAAAGCACTATGCCTGTCCTAGACCTGACTATCTCAATACCAAGAAAATACTTAAGTGCACCCAAATCTTTCACTTCAAATTCTTTGCTCAATCTTTGCTTTAGTCGTATTATCTCATCGCTATCATCTCCAGTTATAATAATATCATCTACATATACTGCAAGGATAGCAACTTGACTATTTGAGTGTCGATAGAAAACTGTGTGATCTCCATTGCATTGTTGATATCCCATTCTAACTATTGCATGTCGAAATCGGTCAAACCAAGCTCTTGGTGATTGCTTAAGTCCATACAAAGACTTCTTAAGTTTACATACCCTCCCAGTGGTCTTCATTGTATCAAATCCAGGTGGAATTTCCATATATACCTCTTCTTGTAAGTCTCCATGCAAAAATGCATTCTTTACATCTAATTGATGTAATTTCCATCCATAGTTGGCAGCACATGATATAAGTATTCTGACGGTACTCATTTTAGCAACTGGTGCAAATGTCTCATCATAATCTATTCCATACGTCTGGCTGTAGCCTTTTGCTACCAATCTTGCTTTATACCTTTCAACCTTTCCTTCAGCATTTTGCTTAACAGTGAATACCCATTTGCATCCAACAACCTTTTTTCCGCTTGGAAGTAATGCCAGTTCCCATGTCTTATTTTTCTCTAATGCACGCATCTCCTCATGCATCGCTGCAAGCCACTTTGGATCATTTTTAGCCTCTTGCCAATTTCTTGGTATGTGCACTAACTGTAATGATACAATAAAGGTCTTGTATGTAGATGGGATAGATTCATATGAGACATAATTAGATATATCATATTCATAACCATATCTAATTGGAGGTTTTCCTGCATTAGCTCTAGATTCTTTACGAATAGCAATGGGCAGAGATTCATTACCATCTGGTGATGACGAGGAATCGTCAGGAGATTGATGGGTATCTAGGACATTTGGTGATGATGAGGAATCGTCAGAAGATTGATGGGTATCTGGGACATCCGGTGATGATAAGGAATCGTCAGAAGATTGATGGGTATCTGGGACATATGTGGGCAATGAGTGTGGTATAAGTATCTGTTCTTGTTGCTCTCCATCATCTTCTTTATCTTCCTCCCCCTGAGCACAACTCTTGTTCCTTCTACTATAAACCTTCAATTCTGGTTCATTGGTCCCTCCTTCATTGCTACTCAATCTCTTAGGACAAGGGATTATACCTACAATGACATCATCTTCTTTATTATCACTAATTCTCTCTTCATTTCCATGTTGTGCTTCAATCAAATCATCTAGCACTGTGGATGACGTTGTTGATTCACCATAAAAGGGTTCATTCTCACGAAATGTTACATCCATACTCACAAAAAGTCTTCTCTCGCTTGGACACCAGCACTTGTAACCTTTCTGAGTGCTAGAATAGCCCACATAAATACACTTCAATGCACGTGGATCAAGTTTAGTTACTGTGGGACGATGATCTCTCACAAAACATACGCAACCAAATACACGAGGACGGATTGCATATATATTACGTCCCATCAAAAGTTCACAAGGAGATTGAAAGTTTAATATCTGAGAAGGCATCCGGTTAATTAAATATGTTGCCGTCAATACTGCTTCACTCCATAGATATTTTGGAACATTCATTGTAAATAGAAGTGTGCGAGCTACCTCTAACAAGTGTCGATTCTTCCGTTCTGCCACTCCATTCTGTTCTGGTGTATCTGGACATGTGGTCTGATGCAGAATCCCCTTTGTAGATAAATACGATGAGAATTCTCTATTAACATATTCAGTACCATTATCTGTACGGAGAGTACTCACTTTGGCATTATATTGTGTCTGCACCAAAGCTAAAAAATCTTTAAAGCAAACCAGTGTCTCAGATTTATTTTTCATCAAATATACCCATGTCATCCTTGAGTAACAATCAATAAATGTAATAAACCATCTGAATCCGCCAATCGAAGTAACTGGACATGGTCCCCAAACATCAGAATGTATCAACAAAAATGGTGAAATACTTCTTAAACCAGTAGGAGAATAACGTGTTCTTGTATGTTTTCCAAACTCACAAGCATCACATACAAGCTTGCTACGTTCTACATTATTCATCAAGTCAGGCCTTACCCTCTTAAGATTCTCAAACGATAGATGACCAAGACGACGATGCTCCAATATGACTTCATTCATTGCTCGTTCAGACAAGGTAGTGGTTAAAGCTGTGCTAGACTCATCTCTCATAAGATACCACAATCCATCAAGCCTCCGTCCAATCCCAATTATTCTCTTGGTATTCCTTTCCTGAATGACACATGAATCTCGATCAAAGATTACTTTATAGTTCAATTGATCACTAATTGCACTAACTGATAATAGATTAACTGGAAATGATGGGACATGTAGAACTGATGATAATGTAATTGATGAAGTGCATTTAATCGAGCCGAATCCCATAACCGGTTGAAATGTGCCATCAGCAGTTTGAACTCTATTATGGGAAAAAGGTGGAGAACCAGTATATGTAATAAACTCTACTGATGTTCCTGTCACATGTCTAGATGCGCCTGAATCAATAATCCATTCTGTGAAAGATGGTTTAGAAGAAAATGCATGTGTAATAATACCTGAGTCAGCATTAGCATAACACATGTCGTTGTTTGAAATGTCAGCACCTTTAGCACGATAGGTTTGTCCCCCAAATCGTCCATAACCTCGAGCTTGACCTCGGGCTCCACGTCCTCTGATGCTATGACTTGTTCCACCCCATGCAGGAATACGTGTCGAGGAACAATTCCAGCTAATATGTCCATTCTTCCCACAATTATAGCATTGTCGGTTGTCAATAATCGGTTTTGCTAGAGTAGAGCGAACTGGTATTGCTGATATCTTAGAAGTGTTCATAACCTTTTGTCTTGACTCCTCATTAATTAGTGCAGCAATAACATCTTCCATCGGAGGAATTGGAGACTGATGACATATCATTGCTCTCTTGTTTTCATATTCTAGATTTAGTCCCCTCAGGAGGTGAATCACACGTCGTCGCTCCATCCATGCTCTAATAGAAGCTGTATCTGAAGGATCAGATGTAATTAATGGATCATAATAATCAAGTTCGGACCATAACCTTTTCAGCTCAGTACTGTATTCTATTATGCTTCGCTCCCCCTGCTTTAGTGCATCCAATTTATCTTCAATCTCAATTACAGTCATCATATTCCCAATACCAGAGAATTGAGTAGCCAAAATCTTCCATATATCAGATGCTTTATTAATACCTTCTACCAACCCCGCGATAGAAGGAGAAAGTGATCCTATTATCCATGCAACCACCAGAGAATTAGTCGCCCTCCACACCTTCCATGATGTGCTGGTAGTATCAGTGGGTTCTTCATACGAGTCGTCAATGTAATCTTCCAAATATTTTGACTCTAGTATGAGTCTCATCTTTCTCGACCAACTCAAATAGTTTTTCGTTCCTTCAAGTCTCTGCTCTATTGGGAGTAATTCCAACTTCAAATCTCGATTGAGAGTATTGTTATGTTGAGACAATACATTTTCTCTTCCTATAAGCAATTTGGTCATACCTTCTAAAATTTCCTTCAACTCCCTTCCTGTTAATGCTGCATCCGTTTTCTCCATCTTCTACGACAATTCAGTTATGCCGTGTCTTAAGCCTTCAAATCAAAAAACCTTAAAAATAGAAGAAAACCTTAGCTCTGATACCATGTTATAAAACTGAATTCGAGTAAGGGAAAACGAATATATTGATAGAGAGGCATTGGGGATGAGAAATTGAAAAACCCCCTTTTTATTTTCTCCAAACCCTAACTTAATATATATACATGTCTATTTATTAACTACCTTAAATAGAATATATGATATAATCTTAATATCCAAGATTATATCATAATTACCTTAAATAACTTATACTATTTCAACACGCACTAAGACCGAGATCGGAGGAAGATAGATCTCATCCCACATATGTGAACACAAAGAATGATGTGGGTCTAAGGGTCGGGTAATAGATGTCCACTCAAACTCTTGGTAGGAGTCACAAACTTCTACTAAGGTGGATAATAAATGCGCTCTAGTCTACAAGTAGAATGGTCAGAGACTGCAAACATGTGAACACTTTTTAATAAAGGGCATATGAATTGTATGCAAAGATGAACTAATACCTAAAATAATACTACGAAATAATAGTGTGTGTCGATAGCTTAGCCACACATTGAGTTAGAGAAACTTATCCCCTCCCTTGCTCCTTTTTAGGTAGGCACACAGGTTGGAGGGGAGAAGAACGATGAGAAGGAAGCTTTCACACTCTAATGTACAAACCCTACTTAAAGTTGTTTTGATTACTTTGCTATGGGAAACCAGATAACGATACACTTTTAAATTTCTTGTCCTAACTCGGTAGTGATACATGGATAGTACAAGGAAAGGTGGCGGGTTGTTCACGGGATTTCGATCAAACTGGGTCGGGGCATGACATGACACCTATATATGCCTCGAGTCGAATCAAACCCAAATCCAGTCAACTTGACTTGGATTCGTCAACCCGACATGTTGACTTTTTAAATTAAATTAAATTACATTTTCTATCTTAGATTCCTTTGATAATTTAAGTCAAAATTCTTTGATCGTTGTTGGTTCAAACTAGTTTTTCCAAAAATGTCGATTTGTTGCTCAATAAATCGATTTCTAATCCAATTGGATCTTGGTTTATAGTTCATGTTCCCATTTAGGATTCAACCTTGATTTATAGTCATTTTTAATTTTAAATCCCGATTCAAGTTTTCATTAGTAGTTTGACATTAATTTTTTATCCAAATAGTTTTGAAGTTTTTATATCCTCTTTTATAGCATTGATCTTATATGTGAATAACATTATTATATTTGATTATTCAGTAAAACTACTAGAACAAATTTGTGAATGTTCATATACAAGGATTATATTAAGATTGCTTGGTGAATTGAAATACTTTCTTGTTATAAATTCTACTAGTGTATATATATACGTGTGTTTTAGATATATTTTGGGATGTAGGCTATTAGGTATACCATCCTACCCAATTTGAAATTTTTTAATGTGACCGTTTATATGAATGGTTTTATCAATATAGGAATATTATTGGTAAGTTGATATATTTAATTATTACTAGGCCAAATATATTAGAAGGTTTAATATATATTATATAGTTTATTCTTTATTTCAGAAAGTACTAAAGGGAATAGTTAGTTAAGGTATACTACTTTCATCATCTTCATAATAGAATATTAATACATTTTATGATTGAGATTGGTAATGCACCTACATCATTCGAGAATATTCAATAGTATTTTTTGTGTTTTTATTGGATTTTCTTTAGTTTAGTGGAAAACAAAGAAACAATCAATGATAACACGATCGACAACAGAAACAGAATATTGTGCAATAGGATCGAAGTTGCTATTGAATATCTGTATTGATGTCGCATTTCTTGTATTGATATTTTATTATAATCAAGTAGATTTTATATATGTATTAAATATATTAAAATTAATTATTATTTTATGCGGGATATAATTAATGCATATAAGGAGGGAGTTGCAATTAGCGGACCTTTTAAGGATGAATTTGAGTAATTGAAGACTTAATATTATAATCAAAGATGAATGTAGATAATTTGTATAAAGGGTATTGGAAATCAATGTTTAAATTTGGTAATATAAATGATTGAGGAATTAGGTGGATGATACGAGTTTTTCTCATTCTCCATTCATTAATCAAAAGCCATTTTTGTGCGAAAACCCTATGGACCAATCCGACCATTTATTTAGGGTTCCCAATCATCAATCCTCTTCTCAATTGTTTGATTACACACCCAAATTCATAGATCTTTCCTTAAATTCCTCTAACACTAATTATTTATTACCATAAATAGCCTCTTGTTGGTTCGACCAGTTAAACTGCAAACAAGCTGTTATCTTTCACGGAAATTGAAGTCCAAGAGATGAACTTTCTCCAACTCCTGTTGAAATGATTAAGCTTCCTAGAAGGTTTTAATACTTACTGCATCATTACTGTGCCGATCATCTTGTTGTTGATCTGTTTCCTGTAAATATCAAAGAGTCAGCTGACTGTGGCATAGATTTGTGAAGGTAAACAACGGGAGTATGTGCATGAGCATCATCCAGAGGTGTACCTTATCTACTCAATGAAAATGGACCTTGACCATGGGATAGTCTGGAGACCCATCTAGACCTGATTATTGGAACATATTTCATCGTAATTTTGGAAGATAATTGAACAAAATGCTGCCACTATCCTTCTCTTGCCTCTTCTCCATGGTAGGTGCCAAAGGGGCCCGTACCCTCCCATCAAAGTATGGTGGGGCTTCCATTTGATATGGACCGATCTCGAATAATGGGAGACAACGTTCACATCTAAAAGCTTCTTTATTTTTTTCTTCTTCCATTCTTTATCTCCCTGTCTTTCCTGCAGCCATCTCCTTTTTACTTTTCCGGTTGCCACATTCCCCTTTCTGAATATTCTTCACAGTGCTTTTTACCCACCAATTTCTGGCTCACACAGGCTGGTAATGCATGCTTTCTTATTCCTCTATCCTATCCGCTCAGCAGTAGACGACAAATTATTTGGAAACTAACAGAAATATCCATATGGTATCATCTGCAATATATCCATAGGGAGGTTTGTGAACATTTTGCTCATGCATGGCAATGGTGAGGGAAAGGGAGGGGTGCACATGTCAATGTTGAATCCCAATATATTTGTTTAATAGGGTGTGATTGGGAAAGGGGGGAGAGAGAGAGAGTGGGATCTCTCTTGATGACAAGGAAACCCAATGGAACAGTAGCATTAGCATTTAATGTGCTTTATTTTCCTTAGCCCAAAATATAAGTCACCATCCAGAGTTGTGTATTGTGCAAAAAAAACATCCAGAGTTGTGCAGATCCTGTCAGTGAACATTATTGTCTCCTGCTGCAGACAAAACATGCCCTGGGGTGGTGTCCTCTTCCTCATGGAAATACACGTATGGAGAAGTCAGATGGAGTCAAGATTCCTCTCAATTGCACACTTAGCTAAAGATTCTTCTTGGCTACGAAATTGGGTTTTTGTGGGGGCAAAAAAAGATGAAAAATTGAGAAGACAGCAAATTATGGTAGGCTCCATCACAACTCATCTCTTCTTGCTTAACCTTGCTTGAATGATCCACCCCAAGTGGGACTCAGCTTAGGATCTGATGCAACTTGAAAATAGACATATGGCTGATGAATTGAAGCAAGTTCTACTGGAAATTTCACCAGCAAATGAGTGGATTTGCTGATTTACAGTGATCAAGCATAAAAGACTTCAATCATCGGACCAAATTGTATGTTGTGCTTTTAATCTCGGGATCTTATGAATTATTTAGTCATTTTCAGCATGCAGTTAATCATCTCGACAAAACTGTACAGAATAGAGGCAGAATTTCAACTTCAGAGTTAATCACCAGGTCTTCCTCCTAACCCAAACATTAAAGGGAAATTCAAACTACAGTAAAAGTGAAGCAGGAGGAAGCACCCTTTTTCTTTTTTTCCTAATTGACTGCAGAATACATGCCATGATTTTACAGATTCTTCACCAAAGAAATCTAACAGTGAAAAGATACTCATCCTGTCAAGCTTGTTCTTTTTTTCCACTCATCTCTCCCTTTTTTTCCTACTGTTGTTCCATCTTCATTTCAGATTTGTTTTCACCATTCTCATATGCCCAGTAAGATATAGTAGAGGAGGGTTATGGGCAGAGCTATCAGCATCCCAAATATGACTCTGCAATTATTTTCCAGTCCAAAAAGAAAGAAAAAAAAAACAGAAATCAATCTCATTAGCTCAACTAACACAGGACCATATAAATAAGAGAGATATGAACACTTACGCTGTGCTTAGAATGTCGGGGTGCACGCCGTACTCTTTGGCGAAGACGAACGGGACGATTCCTTGTGGAAGAGCTGCCTGTTGTTATCAGAAATTGCCAAAAAAAATGAATAGAAAGGCTAGTGAAAGACCTATATGGGCTATTGGCATACTCTTCAGTGATAAAAAGAATTTGTTTTGAAAAAGTGAAAGACATGAAACAGGAGAGGAACCTGAACAATGGCAACATGCAAGAGGACACCCCTGAGGCCGATGATGATTGAGGCAGCGGCCATGACAGCCGGGCCGGTGATGAATCTGACGGCCATGGCAAAAGCTGCTGTGGAGTTCCCGCACGCTATTATCCTCGGCTGCAATGCCATGAATAATCCTGTCCCACAAGTAACCCCACAAAGAAATTCACAATCAATCTTAGTTTCGTTTCGTCTTTGCCAAAGATCTGGGATTTCTTAGCCATTGCATAGGAAATATTGAGCTCACTCACTGAAGAACCATTAAAGAGTTAAAGAAAGGTTTCAACTTTCAAGAAGACAAAGTAAATGGGCAAAAGTTAGGATCCTGATCGTATGAGCTACATCAATTACTGAACGTTTGAGACATAAACTCCTCGTCTCTGCTACGGCAACAGATGAATGCTCTGCCATGAACAGAGCACAACCACATAGAGGAAACTTTTTTTACACCATTTTCTCTTGTTCTTCCCTACTGTTTGTCTGTCTATCAGAGAAGAATAATAATCATTAAAAAAAGATATGTTTTTCCCCTTTAGAAAATAGATTTAAACCCGACAAGAAGCCATGCGCAGAGAGCATGCCTTGTAAAAGGAGAATGCAACACTATCATGACCTCAACTCACTCATCGCTTATAGTACCATCTTTTTCTTATAACAAATAATCAGAGGATTTCTATTTTATACTATTAAGACAGAATTTAATTAAAAATAAATCAAACCCACCAAATATTCTAATATAAGTAAATAAAAAATATTCTTCAAATTTAATTTTAATTCATCCATTTTCCGTGTAATAATAAATTGAAAGTTTTGCTGGTCAAACTATGGGTGACCACTCATTCCTTGTATTCTGCTCATTATGGGGTGGCAGACTTTAATTTAACGGGAAGAATCTGAAGCTGACCGAGGCTGAACATAGCCATGCCAAGGCCTGCGTCTGATAGGATAGAGATGGACTTTGCTATAATTGCAGGCATCTCCACATTCCACCTGCAATAACATCATTCATTCATTTGAGCTATCTGCAATTTAATATATGCTGCAAATATCAAGGGAAGCTAGAATCTAAAATGGTTTGATCATATCAAAGTGGGCGAATTTTGTTTACCGAAACGAGACTAACGACCACGTTAGGCCGAATAAGCTCGAGTAAGTGTTGGGGTTGCGGATGAGCTTCCTCCACACCATTATCAAGATGAGCTTGGTCATCACGCCTGTGGGTGGCATGGCTGCGGGATTCCTGCAGCCGCCGTCTGCTGCCGCCACCTTCTGTGCTTCAGTCAGGACACTGCTGTCGCCATTGCCGAGGTTGTTGCTCTCCCTGTTGGCGAAGCTCAGCTCGCTCTTCTCCATGTAATGGCTGCTACTGTCCCTCTGGTTCTCCACTGCATTAATAGGCACGGACACACACACATACAAGCAGAATCAACTTGTCAGCCTTCGCCAAATGTAGTTCTAATTTTTTTTCTAAAAGGAAGACGACAATATTGACATTTTTGTCGCTTAGGAGGACTAATTAGCGTCCAAAAAGACCCTATTGGGAAAATCTCTATTAGCATATGTGACAAATACAAGTTTATTGGCCAAGTTACATTGTTAGTTTTGAACTGAAATTCCTGTTTTTTATTTGGCCTTACCTTTTGCAGGAGAAACAGCTGCGAATTCATGGTTTCCGACCATGTCGGAAACTGGTGAAGCGCTCGAGCTCCAGACGAACATGTGAAGGTCCCTTCTTGCGATACCGTTAGCACCGACGCCACCAACGCTCTTCGGGGAGAACATACCAGGGTTGGGAGTAGGGTAGTGGTGGCCGCCGCAGCCGCCTTGGAACCTCGGTGGCTTATTCTCCTCGTCGTAGTTGGACGGCCTCGGCGTGGGGCCTCTGGAGTAGACGTCGGAGGGGCCGAAGTTGGAGCCCCTCCCGCCGGCGGCGGAGAAGAAATCAGCGTGGTTAAAGCTGGAGCCCCGTGGCGTCGGGTTCCTTGAGCTCCGGAGGGAGTAGATCTCGGCATTAGTCAGGTTCGACGGCCGTGGCGTGGCACCCGAACGGTACACGTCGGAGCGGGAGGCGTTGGACCGTCGCACGGTTACGTGGACCTTTCCGTCCGGGCGGACCTCTGCGTCGGCCTCAAGCGGCTGCCGCCCGTCGAGGGACACGACGTCGGAATCAACGCGAATGGAGACAATGGAGGCGGCGGCAGCCGCGTCGGGGAACTGCTCGGAGATGAGGATCCGGGCGCCTCTGTACTCGAACATGAAGAGCATCAGAGTGTACCAGATGATGCACTGGAGGACGACGATCTGGACCATGAGGCTGCCGGAGAAGGCGCCGTACATCCCTTTGAGGAGAGGGATGCCCATGACGAGGGTGTTGGGGAGGGTGGAGAGGGAGAAAACGGTGATGGTCCAGTCGAGGGAGCCACGGCGGGTGATGGCGGACCAGAGGAAGAGGGCAGCCAGGACGATCAGCTTCTGGAGGGTGTCTGCGGCCAGGAAGCGGAAGTTCATCTTGTAAGGGTCGTTGGATGCGATGAAGTGGAAGGAGAGGAGAGGGACGGCAAAGAGGGCCACGAAGCGGTTGATGCCGGAGCACTGATCCGGCGTGAAGATTTTCCACCACCGGACGGAGCCATACGCAAGTGTCATCGCCACGTAGAGCGGCACCATGGCCGTCATCACGTGGTAGAAGTCTGCACCAGTTATCATCTTCTTCTTGTCTCTCTAACTTCTTCTTCCTCCCGTGTGTTCTTCAGCTGCTGGAGGAGGAGAAAAGTATTGTGTGTATATATATATATATGCAAAAGTTGCTCTCTGGGGAAGTGGAGAGGAGAGTGAAGGAATGCAGGCTTTTGCAAATATTCATGTACTTTTATTACAAAGTGTAATCTTGCCGATAAAAAATATGAAGAAAAAGAGAATTTAATTCTTCCCACGATTTGTTAAATAGGTTATATTATAAGCCGAATGCCAGATCTATTTCCAGATTTTTATTGGTATTTAATATTCCTATAGTTTATTTTACATGATATTCATATTCTCCCATTATAATATAAAAATAGACAATCCTAGTATAACAATCATGAATAATACTATTAATTTAAATTTCTTTTTTACATAAATGTATAATTTTTGCATGACCATATAACATTTTGATTAGACTAAAATTTTAAATAATTTAATTATAAATATTATTTTTTAATAATTGAAATTATTTATAAACTAATAGTTCAAATTTCAGACAAAATTTTCATACTGTATTAATGGACTTATATCAAGTTTGCAGCCCCAATATTTGAGTGCTTGATATCTATATGTATATTCAAAATATCACTTTAGTTAATAAACACTCTTTTAAAGTCAATATCTATTATAAGTCAATATCTATTATAAGTCTCATAGTGTTAGTAATTATTGTACCTATTTTGAGCTTACCACCCAACAAAATACGATAAATCCATATTCATTCAAGGTCCGCTATGATGCTAAAGAACTCTTCCCAATTTTTTTTGGCCAAACTATGACTAAGATTTTAAAAGTTTGGTCGATATTAAAAGTAAGTGTCTAAAGATTTAAATGATAGTTAAATGTAATGATATGACTTAGAAGATCAATAAATTTTATGCTACATTCAAAGCCACATCAATCAACTTTTTACCTAATCAAATTACCATGTTATCACCAATGTGTATTTATTTACTTTTGTGACAAAAGGGTGCTCCTCATCTCAAAGATATAAAAAAGTGCCAATGGAGAAGCGATGGTAAAATCATATTATTTTTTAAATTAAATGGTGAATGACTATCTCATAATAGAGTGGAGGAGGTAGGATATGGATGCTGATAAAATATATATTGTACAAATTAATTAGTTTATATCAACGGTGGCATCCATTTGTCTCGAGTTTTGATCATATCAAGACGCTGGAAAGATGTATTTTAGGGCACATGAGAATGAGAATGGCATGCTTTTTTTTGGCAAGGAAAAAACATCATTAGATAGATAAAAGCTTGTTCATTACATAGATAAAAGCTTGGTATAATATGTATGTATGAAACTTGCTCCAGTACAATAGATACAACAAAGAATGCTAATTACACTCCTTGTATCTCTTTTGTGTAGTGCATGTATGAAACCATTCTGGAGTTCATGGTCGGGCTCTTAGGGCAAGCTTTATGAGTGACTTTTCCCTCTTGTAGGAAGAGGCATGTACTTTATCTATTTCTCTTTGAAGGACTCACAATGTTCAAGAGCATACTTCTCTATTCATTGATGTTCATGGCATCCTAGGAACGAAATACGATGAAACTCGTGGTTCATCCAAATTTTCTCATTTAATAGCATAAGAGTGTCAAATCTTTGAGTTTATTCAAAAGTTACCAATCCTTTAAAATTCACGTACAAAAAATTAAACGTGTGTCAATTTTGGCATGTTGTCATTGGGATGACCCCTCTAATTAGATATGATATATTACTTTTATCTCACATATGCGACTTTTTTTATTACAAATATCAAAATATTTGGGTGTCGGCTTTCATATTATTAAATATAAATGTTTTGCTACATGTTAAGTGAGGTCTCCAAAGACATTAAAAGTAAGATTTAAAAATTTTAAAATGTCATATTTAATACTAAATAAATTGTTCTTATTACTATGTTAAGCACATTTGTTTAAATATCATTAAATAGGCTTACACTCTCACGAAAAAGAATGTAATCATGTATATTAGATTGTGTAAGAGGCATGCATATATATTGGAAATCCATATTTTTGCTCTATCGTATGGACACATCCTAAAATTCATGATACATTTCACCAGCTAATTGTCATACCTTTGTACTCTTACCAAAATATCTCGTTCACTCGGGATCATAAAGGTGTACTTTGTACTCACCCGTACATATTTGTAGGGTTATGGATGAACTGAAAGTATAATACGATTCTTCCATTATTCAATA
Organism: Trapa bicornis; assembly: GCA_030064425.1. Classification (NCBI taxonomy): domain Eukaryota; kingdom Viridiplantae; phylum Streptophyta; class Magnoliopsida; order Myrtales; family Lythraceae; genus Trapa; species Trapa bicornis. The sequence goes on along the minus strand of CM057760.1, from coordinate 15,661,708 downwards.
CTAGTCATCTACATTTAGCATTAGCACTACTTAGTTAGTTGTATTCACCACGTTCCGCCCTTTCCCAACCTTTCGATATATATCAGGCACACAATATTACATATAATAATGTATTTAAAGTATAAAACTTTGTACATCAAAGTTTGATTTTTTACCTATCAACTCCTCTACTCATATTTCTTATACTTCTTAAATTCATTTCACATGTTATTATTAACATTATTTTCAAGGGTTCTTTTAATCTTTAATTTTAATAAATAATTTCATTTTAGGGCTATATGTCATAAATTTATATAATAATATCACGTTGTTATTATTATTTTCACGGTTTCTCAACATTATTTTTATTTGACAAGATTATATGTCATATTTTTTACCTAAACGTGTATTTATGTATTTTTTTTCATTTTTTATAATATTTTCTAAAATATACAAAATGCACATTTATGGATTACATGAAAATTGTAAAGTGTGATATCAGTTCAATCGAAATCGTTATCAATATTCCCACTCACTAATATAATAAAAAGTTATTTGTCTAAAAAATTTTATTTTATTTTAGAATGTGTGATCCTTGTATAATTGTTATGGAGCATGAATTAGATCATATTAATTTGAGTTTTTCAATATGTCGGTTGTATAGTAACGATGTCTGACTATGTTAGTATCGAAAGAACATGACAGTTGTTATAAAGTCCCAACTAGGGAGATTGGAGTGATAGCAAGACTCCAAATATAATACATATAATATTTTAAATCAAAATTTAAAACTATCATAAATAACTTTTAACATTTATAAGTAATCCAAATATTTCAAAAAAAATAAATAATTACAAGGATATACTCGTTCTATATTTGAGGGTTTATTCCAGGATATCTTATCCATGGAAATTTCTCTAAATGAATGTTGGAGGTGGGTGAGCTTACGCTCTATGAGTGCACTCAAATACTTTCATCAATCCCATATTCACAAAATACGTACAAATATTTTATAAATGCATATAAATAAATGTGGTTGGAAGGTAAATTATCGACTACTACTCTACTATGAGAATAATGATAATCATATATGCTTTTCCATCTAAGATAATTGTGACTATACACATCATCTCGTTACCATAAGTTGGATCACACTATAACTTCCTAGGTCTCAATGTACTAAAAATAATATAACTCCAACTTATTTACTCGAATGAATTTAGTTGCCCTCAATAATCATACTAGCTCTAATCTAGTGATCCCATATGCACCATTCTAAAACATAATTAATGTTGTAAATTACACATCATGCATAACAATAAAAGTTAGCTTCTTAGCTAGTCACAATTTCGTAGTGTCTTAACCCATCTTTTAGAAAACTTCAGGACTTCCTTATTTATAAATATTGGCTCTCAACCCATTCTTTCATAAACATATGGGCGATAACCCACATTTTGTACATCATGGCTTCTATAAAATATTGAGTTGTAACCATATTTCTTAAAGGTTGGGTCTTAACCATCTTCATTAAATGTTAGGTCTTATCCCTCTTTCTTAAATATTGGGTCTGAACCCTCTTACTTAAATGTTGAGTCTTAGTACTCTTTCTTAAACTTTAGGTTGTAGCTCTCTTTCTTAAAAGTCATGCCTAAGCACTATTTCTTAAAGGTTGGGTTTTAATTCTTTTTCTTAATTGATTGGGTTATTCCACGATTTTAGACAAATTTCCTCCATAGTGGTTTTATATATTTTATGTGATCTTTTGCAAGCACATACACATATAGAGTTTATAAAACTAGCAAGTATCAAATTTACCGGTCTAATTAGACTCTATGTTAGAAATCACACTCACCTTGACTTTGACTCATTTATCTTGATGAGTGTTTATTCAACGTATCGTTTTGTATGAATGCATAACTCTTCGACCTACATATATTTCATGTACTTAATTATATCTTTCTCGGGTATTTTAGGTTAGTTGAATCAATATTTATTGTATTGTTTCTTAACTTTTCCAGTATTTACAATGTTTCCTTTTATGACTTAGGTTACTCAATTCAATTCTCCACTAATCATATTTTAGCACTCTACCCATAACTTTCTCGAATTACAAAGTTATCCAATCTTTACCCTATTTACACTTAGACCCTAAGCTTTCCAATATTTGTATTTAGATCCCTAAATATTCCAATATTTCTATTTAGGTTCCTAAACTTTATATTCTTTACTTTTTAAACCCAAATCTTTCTAAAACTTTCCTTTAGGTTCTTAGACTTTCATTATTTGAATTTCAATCCCTAACTTTTCCAAAATTATAATTTAGTCCCCAACCTTTTAATTTCTTCATAACACGAGCTTTAAGTTTCTAAATAAGCCCTAACATGATCCTAATCTATTTTCCCATGTTACCAACATCAATTTGAGTCCTTAAATGATCAATTTGATCCATTTTTAGCTTGGTTTTAAGCTTCATCAGAAAATAGAGCACCTAATGAAAAGTGATGGGAAACTCATTATTGGCGACATAGTGACTAGAGTTAAGGACGTGAGAAGGTAGTTAGGCTCCTTGGGGTTCTTCTAGGATCACTTGGTACTCCAATTGGTCACTAGAGGTTCCTACATCCACTACCAATTGAAGTTCGATTAAAAATGAATGAAATTTACAATTCACGATGATCGAGGGTGAGGTTGACTTACCAAGGTCGCGTGAAAGCAACGAGGAAGGATTAGTTACATATAGGGGGTTCTTAGGGAGCTTTCCCAATCATTTTTGGCCATTGAAGAATGTTAAAGAGGTTCAGGAGTGGGATGCTATGTTTTCGATGTTTTAGGCAACAACACTATTTGATCTCGCCAACGCTCATTTGGTCACCATTGAGCTTAGAAAAGACCATGTCGTGTAGAATTCTATAGGGTCCCAAAACAACTTTTCTCATGGTCAAAATGGGGCTCGTTGGAGCTTTTAAAGTTGCCTCATTAGAAAATTGACCACCTTGGTTTCCGAGGAGAATTTCATTCTAATACCAAAGGGAGAAGGACTACCCATTTATATAGAGGTTTGAGAGGTCTAGGGGTACTTAGTCAACCCATTGGTAGACATTTAATCGGTCGAATTTACATCTTTGTATTAAATTTTCTTCTTGTTGGAGTTAAGTCATTGAAACATATCCTTATCCGAAGTTCAGACCGACGAATATGGGTTAAGGGAAATGATCACATGCCAACATGAGATCAGTAGCTCAATGCATCATTGGACGGTCCGACTGATTCTGTCATATCCCAACCCGATTCATGGCCAGCGGTTCCATGCAACTCGTAAATCTCCTTGATGTTACAATGATGAATACTATCACCAAGATAAAACTAAAGGGACTAAGGCTTAGAATAAATAGGCTAACTCGAATTTTAGCGAAAGCTTGAATTTTTCATTCATACGTAATGAACCCAAAAACTTTACAAGATAACCCTAGAATACAACAACTAATAAGAATAACTTAAAAACCTATGTACACGAATCTTGAGATCCATAACTCAAATCGCGTAAGTTCTGTATGTGACGTCCCAATTTGTACCACATAGAACTTGCCTTTCACTTGTAATTATTTGGGGGAGAGGTGAGCTCACAACTCAATGAATGAGGTACTGTCGTCAGGCCACTAGATGGCTTATGACTTCTATTATACCGTTCATGCACTAGAATGAGTTATACTCATATCCTAACACACAATGTTGGATGGGTACATTCATATGAACCAATAATGAGATTGTTGGATGGGTACTTGTCATCTGAACTAATGTCCCCTTCCATCTAATGGGTACACCCTTTGGACGATGGACATCTATAATCATTTGCACCAAACCCCCAAGATCATTGGACGAATACTATCATCCGAACCAAAGCTCCCTTCCATTTATATGGGTACACTCTTTGGACGATGGACAAGTACAATCATCCAAACTAAATGCCCGAGATCATTGGATGGGCACTATCAACTGAACCAAACACCCCCTTCCATTTATAATGGATACACCTTATGGATAATGGATGGGTACAATCACCCGAACCAAACGTCCTAATCGTTGGACATGTACTATCATCCGAACCAACGTCCCCTTTACACAATCAATCGGGTATTGAGGATGGCATGCTAAGTAACACCAAGAAAACTCTTAAGGCACAAATCAAGAAGAGATTAACTAGGGTAAATGATTGAACCGATAGACAAAATATCGATCAGGGAACCAAACTGAGCCATAACGGAAGAGAGGGATCAATGGAGGGGCCAATAGGGGTAAAGTGGAGCTTGAGAGATACTTGGGAGTGCCCTAGAACATAGGGATAAGGATTGGAAAGAATCTGGAAGGAAACTAATTTAGACCAGGTTTGGGCTCGAAGGAGTCACAACACCTCCCACCCCCATCTCTCTTGACTCTTGACTCTCGACTCTTCCTCTATTGTCACCAACAAGATCACAAAGTACCCGATCTCCAATCCCTCGAAACATGATAGTTTTTTCGGGGTTAATTCTGATGACCACGATGACCCTTACAGGTTGAGAAATATTATGTGAGTCCCTTGAGCCTCCAACTTTCCATAGCCTCTGATTTTGCCCGATTTGAGTCAGATTTGAGGATGAATTAAATCATCCAAGTTTTGAATCATGGGTCTAGGAGCCAAGCTGATTAAAACATGGATTGTAGGAGCTACAAACTACCATTTAAGGTCATTCAAGTTGCTAGATGTTCCTGGAAGAGTGACCTTTCCAACTCCACCAGCCTCGATGGTTAACGTGCCACCTTCAGTAAGATCCCAGCTCTGACCCAACTCCAATACGTCTGCATGCAAGTTTTTTATCATGTTTGATTGGAGTACCTCTAACCAACCCCAGCCAAACTTGTCTTACAATAACCTAGATGGAGGCTAGGGGGACCTCCCCACTTAGTCTGGTATTTTTTGGAGTTAGTTTAAGTATGGGTTAATGGTCAGGGTCCAAAATACAAATATTTGGAAGTTAGGTTACCCTAATGCAATTCAGGTTTTTATGGGGTCTTCCTAAGGGGAAAAATAAAGTTTTGAGGATGATGGGCAAAGTTTAGGGAAGGTTGGGGACCAGGGGTTGCATATTTTTGAAAGATAAGGGACTTATTTGCGAATAATACAAAGTTAGGGACCTAAATGCAAAAACATAGTTTTACATGGCTAAAAGGCAACCTTTGGGAAACCTAAGGACTTAAACGTGGTTTAAAAGAGTTTGGGGGCCAAAATGAAAAATTTGGAGGTTCGAGAAACCCTGAACCCGAAGTTTTAAGGAAGAAGGGCAAACGTGTAATTTTGCTAAAACTTAGGGGCATTTTGGTAATTTTAAGAAAGTATGGCTTGAAATGTTTAAATTGGTCATCAAGGACCTGAATGGGTTTCAAGGGAGCTTGGGGGACCCAAATGGAAGACTTAGAAAATGTATAAGGTCCAAAGTGGAAAAGTTTTAAGAGAAAAAGGGCAAAATAGTAATTTTTTACAAAAGGAGAGGACCAAATGACAATTTGGTAAAATGAAGCCCCTAGATGGTTAGTAAAGGAGGTAATAATTCTTAATGAGGTGCTCAATGGAATAAGCTTGGGTATGAGCCAAAGAGTTTCCGTAGAGAACTCTCGGTCAAGAGGCGGGTCACTAGGTATCAAGCTAGTCGACCAGGACCCCGGGGAATGACCTATACCAAAGACCGTAGAAATGAGTATGGTAGATTAAGTATTGTGGTCAGAAGTGGATTTGACCTTATTATACTACTGTTACAAATAAAGCAAAGGTTTTCAAGCAACATCTAGAGCAGGATTCCGAGATATCCCATAGGACGAACACGTTCCGTGAAACAGGTGAGTGGGTTTAGTTCCTTCGTTGACGGAGCATCCTATTAGACATGCCAAGCTGATTATTTGATTTTGTGTGACTTGTGTGCCAAGTAGTAAGCTACACTTTGAGATCTTATATAAGAACTGTTAACTGGTAAAAGAATGCCCACTAAATCAATGATTTTTATGAAAATGTATGAAATAACTAGTCATGAGAATCAAGAGGTTAGATGAATGCCAATTTTTGAGAAGTCAAGGAAAGTGCGTGTGTTTGGCTTCGAGCCTTGCGTGAATTTGGGGAGAGGGTCGTGGACGACTAGACTCTCGATATATATATGCTTTGATTTGCTATGATAGTGACCAAGCTAGGTTTATGCGATCAAACTTGAGCCCGGGGCCATTGGGTCAGTTGCTTGAAAAAGGGAAGTCGACTCATGTAGAGCCAATGTCACACCCCGACCCAGTTTAGTCGGATCCCCATGAGCAACCCACCATGCCTTTTGGTTCATGAAGGGCTTCACCCTTTTCTAAACTAAAGGAGCAAGGCATCTTTTTTTTCCTATCTTTTCCAGAATAACATTAATCAAAACTAAATAAATTTAACCTTACATACTTGTCTTGCAGGTTTAGCTACTGCAAGGTCTTTATGTAGGTTTTCCCTTGGTTACCTAAAAATGGATAAAGGGAGGGGATGAGTTCGACAACTTAGTGAATGGGTGTTGGGATAGAGTATTCAAAACATCTTTAATCGGAGTGTGCCATACTCCTTATTTCTTTTCAAAAATATTATTTCCCTTAATTTCCTGGTTATTCAAAACCGGTTTAGGTGAATCGGATCCGAATCGGTTCGGATCGGTTTGAACCACTATTGAACCGGATCCACCATTAGATAGATAATGAATTTAGATGAATTTAAAAATTTTTAGATTTAAAAAACTCGGTCGAATGAGGGGTGAATCGGTCAGTTTAAGTTTTGAACCCGGTTCGGATCGGTCCGTTCCGGTTCGGAACAGTGTCATCTTCTTCCTCAAGATGACAACACTATTCACTCGCTGGAAAATCGAACCAGCATCGATGAAAAAGAAATGTTTCTATTTGGTACATTTCAAGTCTTCAATGCCTGTCATAACTGTGCCAAACAGACAGCCAACGGGTCCCCGAGCTCCCTATATAAAGAGCCCCTCTCCATTCATTTTCTCCACACTTGAAAAGCTTACTCTCTCTCAGTTGCTTAGTTTTTTGGCGAAGCTCAAACTAGAGCTCTGATATAGGATCAATTCTGAGCCAAAGAAGGAGAGGTCGGGTTCATTAGAACCGGGGAGAAGTCAGCTACACGGTGGTGATATCCATTCGTTCCGAGAGTCGCCGGAGAAGCACTGGCGTGATTGAACAGTGAAGCAGCTCTGACGAGCCAAAGCTGCCCTGTTTCGGCCGAGTTGAAATCGACCAATTGAAGACTTCCTTAGGCCAAACCAAGCTCTTTCGACACCTCCTCATCCCTTCCACAGCCGAATTAGGATCGAAAGGTAAGCCAATTCGGCTCCCCTTTACAATTTTCGATCAGTGTTAGAGAGAGAGTCAGCCAAATTTCAATGACGAAATTCTAATCTAATTCGACATCAATTGATGTCATTCTTGATCCTAGGAAGAACCTCTAAAAGAGAGCTTCCTGGCCAGATAGAAAGCTTAGTCCGTCGCGCCCTCACGGGTGAGAAATCAAAGCTTTCTCTCTATATAGTTTGTTTTCCGACGAAGTTCCGTTTGAGCTCGTTCCAACGTTAAAACCTATGATTCAAAGTTCCTTAGAATCGTATGAACATGTAGAAACTCGATTTCAACTTCAATTTCAATTAATAGAGGTGTTTGATCGGTCAATTTGATAAAATTAAATTCGGCTGTGTTAAAAAGTTGTAATTAGGGGAAATTTTGGGGATTTTCGAAAATTCCAAGGACCAAAATGTAAGTTTCTAAAATTGAGGGTCAATTGGTCATGATAAGAATATTAGAGGGTCAATTGAGAACATTTAGAATTTTTGGGGAAAAATTTACTAATTTTGTAAAGGAAGGGCAAAATGGTAATTTTGGGTAAATTGAGGGACCAAATTCAAAATTTGGGAAATTAAAACCCTTTTTGCATAATTTAAAAATTGAGGTACTAAGATAAATTTTAAATGTTTCAGGACTCAATTTGAGGAAAAATCCGGCAATAGGGACTTAAAGTTAAAGAAAAATAACTTTAGGAACCTAATTGCAAATATATATAAAGTTGGGTTTTCTTATTCATTGGAACGAATGGGTGCTTTTAGGCCAAAAATAATGAACAACTATGTTCATTTCGTGTAGGAGAACGAGACATCGAGAACGCCAGTTGAGGTCTAGCATGCAAGGGACGGAACTCGACTAAGTGGTATTTCACTGCACGATCGGGTGAGTGGGATTTTATATCATAACCGCTTGGGGATGATAAGCACATTGAAATAAAAACCCTCTACTATGTGGTATTTTAAACATCACGACTTAGAGTAATGATGTAAAAACCATGCAGAAAAACTACTTATTGGTGGTAAGTAGATCATACCCAGTTGGTGCGATGAAACTTCCTCGAAGGAAGTTGAAAATACGTTCATCGGTTATTAACGGAGATGTCCTTATATCGGGTCGGTATAATGGACAGTGAAAACATATTTTTGTTGGAAGTGTTCTCCCCTAATTGTGTGCTAATGCTTAAACAATTTGAGAGACCTTCTCGATGGGAGCTCGAATAGCTCTTATAGGCCAGGGGCCTCGGTTTTGGAACTTGGGGGCTAATATGCCCGGTTTTCAAAAATCTCGAACAGTGGGCCATAGGCCAATGGGCACAAGCAGGAGCTCGTAAATGAACATAATATATGTGCCATAAAACTTTAATAAGTAAATTGTATGGTCATGGTACCAAGGCTGGTCTGACATTCTCAGTCAACTAGCAGTAGTACGACATGATCGGTCTCCGGACCAGTCAAGACAAACAGCTGCAGGTTGAGTTCAAAGTCAGGACCGTTGGACTAATGACACCACAAATTACATGGCATAATAAGAAAACATTGTTTGTGCATGAACTATGAGTACGGGATCATCAAGACGCTCATGAGGGGTAGTGATGCGTTCTAAGGGCCCTAGATGACCCGGTGAGTATAAGGGCAGTTCGTCGTTCTAGGTGACCGTGCGAAATTTGGAGTAGCACCAAGCGCATGAGACCAATTTCGGGATTGAAACCAATTCCAGGTGGGGACGGGATGAGGTCCCTGTCCTCATATGGATACGAAGAATCAATTTCGGGATTGAGGGTCGGATGTCATGTACATCCACTCATTCCCAGGATGGAAGTGGTCATACTTATATCTAGGTGGCCAGTAAAGTCACTCCGAAGCCACAAGTGGGTTCAGCGGTCGTGCTGGCCAGCGAATGTGTGTAATCTTCATGATGAAGGATGTGTGTTGGATGATGACACACCGTGATAATAAGAAATGGTGGAAAAATCTAAATTTTTAAATGAATGGATTTTTGAAAAGTGAGAAGTCTGACACACTCCAATATAAATATTTTTCCTAAAAATTACAAGTAGACTTTTAAAAAAAAACTCGTTTACTGAGTTGTAGAATCTCACCCTTCTTTTCTATCACTTTTCAGGAAAAGAGAAAATGACTAGGAGTAACACCGAGCCTTACCCTTTATCAGGTATGATTAATTTTTTCTTAAGCTTATATTTTAATTGATATATGTCTTTCATAGAACAAGGTTGAAATTTCGCCTAGCTCCTCTCGAGTAAACGGAGGAAACTCCTCTTGAACGAAGAAAGAGTGGCGGGTTGTTCACGGGAATCCAACTAAACTAGGTTGGGGCGTGACAACTAGAGTGGTATCAGAGCCTAGTTCCCTTGAAATATTATCAATAATATGCCATGTTATTAATCCAACTCTAAACTATCTTGTAGGAATGAGAATCCCTAGGAAATTTGCAAGAAAATCTAGTCCTTCCCCTATAAGCGTGAAAATGACATCCAACCCAAGGGAGGAAGCCGTTTAGAGGTTCCTTAGGGGAAAAAAATGAGTACCCAAAGAAATGGTGGAGTACTACCGAAAACTAGTTGGAGCCTTGCTGGAACCAGAAGGCATCATATACCCTCTCCCTAGACAAGAGGAACCATCATTACCTCCTAGAAGTCCAACCCCTCCTCCAATACCACAACAACAAAAGAGGAACCCCACCAAGAAGGAGGCGTGGGATAATTATTGGGATGCTTATGCCACCTTCATAAAGGTCCACCAAGTACCTCCACCCACTCAACTTGACTTCAATCCGTCTTGATGGATGCAATGGACATATGAGTGTGAGGCAGAAGTACTAAGGTGGTACGGGTTGGAGGCCATACATGAAAGTCGTCCTATTGAGGAGCACGAATGGACCTTAATCAATTACTTAGAACCTTCTTACCAAGAGTCCCATAAATTGTTTTAGGATTAACTCTAGCCCAATGACCCTAAGGGATTGGGGGGACGGGGGGAGGGGAAGGTAGACAAGTCATGTAATAAGCCAAATTTTTTTTGGCAAGAGAATATTTCCCGAATGAATTGGAAGTTTATTAAAACTCCTGAGTTCCTTGAGAAAAATTTAAGTAGATGAAAGTTTAAGAAAAAAAATTTCCTCCTAAGGGAGAATGGCTTATGGATAGTTAAACTCAAACCTTTAGACTTAGAAAAACGATAAGGAGAAATTCATCTGGTGGAGATCCTAAGGAAAGGAAAAAGGGAGTTGGAGGAGCAACCATCCAAGAGCACATAGCTTTCGAGAGACCCAGGAGGAAGTATAACCACAAGAATAGAAGCTGATCGATAGGGAAAAGAGATTAAGATTCCACCTGGCAAAGATGAAGAGAAAGTGCAACAACAGGAAGCCCCAAGTGTAACAAATTCCTTAGAAATTTCAGAGGATAAGAAACATATGGAAAGTAAAGTGGGAGTCGAAAAGAGATAAAAATGTAGATGAAGCATACCAAGTCTATTTCCAAAGAATAAGGCAATAAAATACCAAAAAGTACGAGTGGTTAGGTAAGAGTATTAGGGGGTTGAGCATGATCTACTAAATAAGGCCTGGGAAACTCAAATTAGGAACGTCAACTACAAGAAGGCCTGGAAAACTCAAATTAAGAACGTCAAAGAAATACTATATAAGGAAATAACTTATTTGGACCAAGCAATTTGGGGGAGTAAACGAAGCCTAGCTAGAGATGGGGAATAGTGGGAGAATACACCCCAACCAAGACAAAGAGGGAAACACTAGGGATATAAAGGTACAAAAAGGTTTGGAAACGATAAGGATAAGAGACCCACCTCAAAGGAGTAGGCAAATATGGAAGTGAGTGAAAATAAAGCAAGGTCAACTGAAGGTACTACTAGATCTAAAGAGCAAGAATAAATTGGTAAAGATATTGATAGAATACACTCCCAAAATTTAAGGGGTTCAAAGGTAGAATTAGAAGGAAATGCGGAGGGAGAGAGAATAGAAAACTCATCAGAGAAAGGAATTACCTGACTTACGACTTGGAACTAGCTGCAATAGTGTTTGCCCTAAAGATATGGTGACACTACCTTTACGAGGTTAAGTGCAGGATATACACAGATCACAAGAGCCTTAAGTACTTCCTAACTCAGAAGGAGTTAAATCTTCGTCAGAGGAGATGGCTAGAATTGGTGAATGATTATGATCTTGTAATTGAATACCACCCCGAAAAGGCAAATGTGGTAGCAAATGCCTTAAGTCGCAAGTATCAAACTGAGGTGACACAAGTCAAAACAAGCTATTTACCTTTGTTGCAACAATTGGGACGAATGAAAGTGAGCCTAAGGATGGATAAACAGGAAAAGTGCTTGGTGGCGAATGTAGCAATAAGGCCCAATCTAACTGAGCATATAAAGGTACAACAAATCTCGATTTTAAAATCATTTCTTATCACAATAGTGTGTTTATCAACCAACACATGCCCTTCATCATGAAGGAAACACACATTCACTGGTCGACCCGTCCACTGTACCCACTTGTGGCGTACGAGCGACTTTATCAGCCACCTAGATAGAAGCACGCCCACTTCTACCATGAGAATGAGTGGATGTACGCGACATCTGACCCTCAATCTCGTAAAGAAACTTTGTTCCCGTATGAGGATAGAAACCTCATCCCGTCCCCACCCCAGTCTCATGCGCAATCATCGAGCTTCTCAAGATTTCTAGTACGACTAACTGTCTTTATCTCCACCAGGTCGTCCAGAGCCCTAGGACGCATCACTACCCCTCTTGGGCATCTTGAAGGTCCCATAACACAGTGCATGCATGTAAACCCTGCCCTTTTAAGACAAGAAAAATAGGGAAAAAGAACTAGTCAAACCGAGTGAGAGAAATCAAACTAGTTCACAAACCCAATCGTTTGAGAACAAGCGATATGGAAATTTACAACTCCGGGGTGATCCAAAAGGGTTCCTAAAATCTTGGAAAAGAACGTTAGGACAAATTTGAAGAGAAAAACCAGGTCGGTTTAGATGAACCGAATCCAATTGGATTGAACCGGTTTATGAACCAAGTTGGTTCATGAACTAGAACCGATAGGACTTTAGGATGAATTGGAGATGAAAACCAAATCGGTTCAAGTGAACTGGATCTAAACCGGATTGAACCGATTTGGATCGATTTGAACCACTATTGAATCGGATGCTAAATTCATTTTTCTAGGTGGCTTAAAATTTTCAAATTTGAGATTTGAGGCCACCATTGGATAGGAAATGAATTTAGAAATTTTTATATTTGAAATTTTTGGTCGAATTAGGGGTGAACCGGCCGGTTTAAGCTTTGGACCCGATTTGGACCGGTCTGGTCTGGTTCGGAACAGTGTCGTCTTCTTCCTTTAGATGACAGCACTGTTTACTTGCCAGAAAATTGAGCAGACGGTGGAGAAGCTAAAAAGTCTCAGGTCCAAGCAATGAATGACCGCCATTAAGGCACCAATCGGACGGCCAAGAAGTCCCCGAGCTTTCTATATAAAGAGCCCCTTCTCATTCATCGTCTCTACACCTGAAAACTCAATTCTCTCTCAACTGCTCAAATTTCTAGCAAAGCTCAAACCAAAGCTCTGACTTGGGGACTTTTCTAAGTCAAACAAGGTAAGGTCAAGTTCTATGGATTCAAGGATAAATCAGCTACACACCTGTAGTCTCCATTTTCTCCAAGGGTCGTCGAAGAACCGCCGGCGTGATCGAACAGTGAAGCAGCTCTAGCGGACTGAAGGTACTCTATTTTGGCTGAGTTGAAATTGGCCAATTCGATCCCTTCTTAGTCCAAACCAAGCCCTCCCAACACCTCCACAGCCCTCCTACAGCTAAATTAGGACTGAAAGGTAAGCCAATTCGGCTCCCCTCTGCAATTTCTGACTGGTGCTAGGGAGAGAATCGACAGAATTTCAATGAAAGAATTCTAATCCAAATAGACATCAATTGATGCAATTCTTGATCCTAGAAGGAACCTCAAAACACAAGCTATCTGCCCAGATCAAAAGCTCGGATCGTCGCACCCCTACAGTGAGTAATTGAAGCTTTCTCTCTCCACGTTCTATTTTTTGGCGAAGCTCCGTTTGAGCTAGTTTCGGCGTTAAAGCTTACATTGAATCGTATGAAGATATAGAAACTCAATTTTAACTTCAATTTCAATAATTAGAAGTGTTTGATGGATCAATTTGATAAAATCAAATTCGACTGTGTTAGAAAGTTGAAATTGGGGGGAAATTGAGGAAAATTGGGGATTTATGAAAATTCGAAGGACCAAAATGCAATTTTATAAAATTGAGGGTCAATTAGGCATGATAAGAATGTTAGAGGGTCAATTGAGCAATTTTACAATTTTTGGGGTGAAACTTACCATTTTTGAAAAGGAAGAGCAAAATGGTAATTTTAGAAAATTTGGGAGCCAAATTGGGAATTTGGGAAACTTGAACCCCTTTTAAGTAAATTGAGGTCTCAAGAGGAATTTTAAAAGTTTCAGGATTCAATTTGGGGAAGAACCAACAATTGGGACATAAAGTAAAAGAAAAATAACTTTAGGGACCAATTTGCAAATATTGGAAAAGTTGTGAATTTAACCAATTTGAGGTGATCAACCTGATTGTGTGTCAATGCTTAAACTATTTGGGAGACCTTCTTGACAGGAGCTCGATTAGCTCTTATAGGTCGGGTGTCATGCCCCAACCCGGTTTGATCGGATCCCCGTGATCAACCCACCACTCTCCTGGTTTATTAAAGGGTTTCCCCCTATTGTAAACTGTAAAGAGTAAGGCGTCCTTTAACCCGCATCATTTTCTAGAATAGCATAATCAAAACTGCATGACATTTAAAACTTTACATGTCTTACAGGCATCTTAGTTGAGGGTCTTTATGTGTAGGCTTTTCGGGATTTACTGAAAGGGATATAAGGGAGTGGGTGAGTACGACTACTCAGTGAATGGGTTTTCAAAGGTCTACTTTTAACTTTTAAGAAAAAAATATTTATATGGAGTGTGCTAGACTCCTTTGTTTTTCAAAAATCCCTTCATTTAAAAATTCGGGTTTTTCCATCATTTCTTAGTTACCACAGTGTGTTATCACCCAACACACATCCTTCATTATGAAGGTTACACACGTTCGCAAGTCAGTATCACTACTAAACCTGCTAGTGGCTTTAGAGCGACTTTCCTGCCACCCGGATAGAAGCACGACCACTTCTACCCTGGGAATGAGTGGATGTATGCGACATCCGACCCACAATCCCGAAATCACTTCTTCGTGTCCGTATGAGGACAGAGACTTCATCATGTCCCCACCCTAGTCTCATGCGCTTGGTGCTACTCCAAATTTCGCATAGACACTTGGAACGACGATCTGCCCTTATACTCACCGGGTCGTCCAGGGCTCTTAGGACATATCACTACCCCTCATGGGCGTCTTGATGATCCTGTACTCATAGTGCATGCACAAACAATGTTTTCTTATCAAGCCATGTAATCTGTGGTGCCACTGATCCAATGGCCCCGACTCTCAACTCAACCCGCAGTTTTTTGTCTTGATTGGTCCGTCGACCTATCATGTCGCACTACCACTAGTTGACTGAACATGTCGGTCCTATCTTGGTACCATGGCCAAACAATTCACTTATTAAGTTTTATGGCACATATATCATGTTCGTTTACGTGCTCCTGCTCGTGCCAACTGGCCTTGGGCCCACTGTACGAGATTTTCAAAATTGGGCATTTAACCCCCGAGTTCCAAAACCGAGCCCCTTGGTCTATCAGAGCTATTCGAGCTCCCGTTGAGAAGGTCTCCCAAAATGTTTAAGCATTGGCACACAGTTAGGGGAGAGCACTTTCGACAAAACATATGTTTTCTCTATCCATTATACCGCCCGGGTATAAGGACACCTCCGTTCATAACCGATGAACGGGTTTTCAACTTCCTTCGAGGAAGTCTCATCATACTAATCGGGTATGATCTACTTAAAACCGGTAAGTAGTCTTTTCGCATGATTTTCACATTACTTCCTTTAAGTTGTGATGTTTAAAATACCACTTAATAGTGGGTTTTCATAACGAGGTACTTATCATCCCCAATCGAGTATGATATAAAATTCCCACTCACAACCGGTAAGTGGTTTTTAATTTTAAGTTGTGCTCATCATCCTAACCAGGTATGATGTTATTAAACCCACTCACCCGTTAACGCAGTGAATTCCACTAGACTGGTTGTTTATATTCACGCGAGCTTGTCCTTGCTGGCGTTCCCGGTACTTCGTGTTCCTACATGATATAAACATCTTGGTTCATTATCTTTCGACCTAATAGCTTTCATTCATTCCAAATGAATGAGAAAGTCAAACTTTGATTTATTTGCAATTAGGTCCCCAAAGTTACTTCTCTTAAACTTTAAGTCCCTAATACCGGTTTTTCCTCAAATTGAGTCTAGAAACTTTTAAAATTTATCAAGGGACCTCAATTTATTCCATTTCACAAAAAGGGGGTTAATTTCCCAAATTTCCAATTTGGTCCCCCAAGTTTTCCAAAATTACCATTTTGACCTTCCTTTACAAAAATGGTAAGTTTTGCCCCAAAAATTCCAAAATTCCTCAATTGGTCCTCCAACATTATTTTCATGCCCAATTGACCCTCAATTTCATAAAATTTCATTTTGGTCCTTTGAATTTCAAAAATCCCCAATTTCCCCCAATTTTCCCCCAATTCCAACTCTTTAACACAACCAAATTTGATTTTATCAAATTGACCGATCAAACCCCTCTAATTGTTGAAATTGAAGTTGAAATTGAGTTTCTCCATGTTCATATGATTCCATAGAACTTTAAATCGCGAGTTTTAACACCGAAACGAGCTCAAACGGAGCTTCGCCGGAAAACAGACTCTAGAGAGAGAAAGATTTGATTACTCACCGGTGAGGGCAAGACAGAACGAGCTTTTGATCTGGGCAGATAGCTCTTGTCCTAAGGTTCATCCTATAATCAAGAATCGCATCAAATTGATGCCGAATTGGATTAGAATTTCATCATGGAAATTCGATTAACTCTCTCTCTAACACCGATCGGAAATTGAAAAGGAGAGCAGAATTGGCTTACCTTTCGGTCCTAATTCAGTCGTGGAAGGGCTGAAGAAGTGTTGGGAGGGCTTGGTTTGGCCTGAGGAGGGCTCGAAATGGCTGATTTTAGCTTAGCCGAAATAAGGCAGCTTCGGTCTGTCGGAGCTGCTTCATTGTTCCATCATGCCGATGCTTCTCCAGCGATTCTCAGATTGACTAGAGTTTGCTATCAGATAGTTGTCTTCTTCCCAGTTCTAAAGAGCCTAACCTCTCCTTCCGAGGTTAAGAAAAATGTTCAAGTTGAAGCTTTTGTTCGAGCTTTACCAGGAAATGGAGCAGTAGAGAGAGAGAGAGAGAGAGAGAGAGAGAGAAGTGTTAAGGTGTGAGGAGAATGAATGGGGATGACCTCTTTATACACGAGGTCACCCATCCTCACACTACTCTCGTGCAAGCACGCTTAACTTCAAAGTTCTTATGGGAAATCATTCACCTAAACCAATTTGGTTTTTCTCTTCTATTTTGTCTTAAGTTTCTTTTCCAAGGTTTAATAAACCCTTTGGATCACCCGAAAGTTGTAAATTTCCAAATTGCTTGTTCCCATATGATCGGGTTTGTAAACCAGCTCGATTTTCTTACTCGGTTTGACCTGTTCTTTTCCCGGATTTCCTTACCTCAAAATTGCGAGGTTTACAACTCTCCCCTCCTTTTAGGAGTTTTGTCCCCAAAACTAAATTAGCAACCTTGCATGAGGAACCATTTTCTTTGATGTCCATTTGTTGTTTGCTTAACATGTAAACTCTTCTCTTGTTCTTTCAATTAGCCCTTTTTACCTCCTTCACTTAAGGGATTTCTTTTCCTTTATATTATTTACTCCCTCCATAGAGTTTATCATAACTAGACATACCATATTCCAGGGTATATCCTTAAATTCATATCTTTCTTTGCTTAGAGAAACATTCTTCCCTTTGAGATTCCGTACTCAAGATTTGTGAACTCCAAGATAAGTAATCATTCTCGTGTCTAGTTATCCTTTTGGTAGTTGAAACCTTTAGGTCGATGTTCTTTCGAGCGTTACATACTTGTTTCAATGGTTTTTCTTTATTATCATTTTTTGTCCTATTTTGATCCTTCATTCATTCGTTGTCTATTATAACTTTGGTCCAAATTTTTTTTTATATTTGACCTTGTCATGCTTATTTGCCGACTCTTCCTTACTTTGAGTCATATTCTCCTCGGGATTGTTGGGCTTACATGCCCCTTACAGCATGGTATTTTCTAGGACCTATCTCTGTACATTAAATTCTTAGAACATCTCCTTGAGGGTCTCTCTTAGCTTTTTGACCTTTTAGGTATCGTATAACTTCATCCCTCTTTTCTTTTGATAGCATTCCTTAACTATCCTTATTACCATTATCATCTCCTCCATCATGCCTTTGAAGTTCTGTCTCACATAATCGCATGGATTCCTCTTACCAACTTCTTTATAGGATCTTTTCGGTTCTAATTGATTGGATTTCCCAATACTATATCGACAAGCTGGGATTCATCCTTTCTTAGGTCCATCCTCGTTCCCAATGACATCCTTTACTCAAGGATTTTACTTTGGCCTTAATCCACTCTTACTTGTTCGTAATCAATTCACAATTCTTTATACTAAGTTGATTCCTTTCGGTCTACATTTTGATTTGCTTGGTTTGGGGAGTTTCCCTTTTTATGGTTTCATTCTCTACTATTTCCTTCAAAGTAGAGATTTTTACCTTAGGAGTTACATGTTCAACCTTCTTACCATTTCTTTAAGGTTTCCTTTCTTCATCTCCTTACACCCTTTCTATATTGGGGAATTTTCCCGCTTTTAGTCCTTCATTGTCTTAAATTTTCCATTCCATCCCTTATTCCTTATTTGAGTAGCTTCCGATTATTGGTCTTATTCCGTCCTGAGGTTCATCCTAGAATCAAGAATCGTATCAAATTGATGCCAAATTGGATTACAATTTTATCATTGAAATTCAGTCGACTCTCTCTCTAACACTGATTAGAAATTGTAAAGGGGAGCGGAATTGGCTTACCTTTTGGTCCTAATTCGGCCGTGGAAGGGCTGAGAAAGTGTTGGGAGGGCTTGGTTTGGCCTGAGGAGGGCTCGAAATGGCTAATTTCAGCTTGGCCAAAATAGGGCAGCTTCGGTCCGTTGGAGCTGCTTCACTGTTCCATCATGCCAATGCTTCTACAGCGATTCTCGGATTGATTGAAGTTTGCTATCAGATAGTTGTCTTCTTCCCGGTTCTAAAGAGCCCGACCTCTCCTTCCGAGGTTAAGAAAAATGTTCAAGTCGAAGCTTTGGTTCAAGCCTTACCGAGAAATGGAGCAGTAGAGAGAGAGAGAGAAGTATTCAGGTGTGAGGAGAATGAATGGGGATGACCTCTTTATACAGGAGGTCACTCATCCTCACACTACTCTCGTGCAAGCACGCTTAACTTCAACGTTCTTATGGGAAATCATTCACCTAAACCAATTTGGTTTTTCTCTTCTATTTTGTTTTAAGTTTCTTTTCCAAGGTTTAATGAACCCTTTGGATCACCTGGAAGTTGTAAATTTCCAAATTGCTTGTTCCCATATGATCGGGTTTGTAAACCGGCTCGATTTTCTTACTCAGTTTGACCGGTTCTTTTCCCGATTTTCCTTAACTCAAAATTGCGGGGTTTACACCGGGGGCCTTAGTTTTCAAACTTGGGGGCTAATAGGCCCGATTTTGAAAATCGCATACAGTGGGCCCAAGGCCAGTTGGCACGAGCAGGAGCTCGTAAACAAACATGAGTTATATGCCATAAAACTTTAAATAAAGGAATTGTTTGGCAAGGGTACCAAGATAGGACCGACATACTCAGACAACTAGCGGCAGTGCGACATGTCAGGTCGACAGACCGGTCAAGACAAACAACTATGGGTTGAGTTGAGAGTCGGGGCCGTTGGACCTGTGGCACCATAGATTATATGGCATAATTAAAAAATATTGATTGTGTATGCACTATGATTACGGGATCATCAAGACCCCATGAGGAGTAGTGATGCATCCTAAGGGCCATGGGCGACCCGGTGAGTATAAGGGCAGTTCGTCGTACCAGGTGACCTTGAAAAATTTGGAGTAGCACTAAGCGCATGAGACCGTTGTGGGGATGGGATGAGGTCTTTGTCCTCATACGGACACGAAGAATTGATTTTGGCATTGAGGGTCGGATGTCACGAACATCCACTCATTCTGAGGGTAGAAGTGGACGTACTTCTATCTAGGTGAGCGGTAAAGTCGCTCTGAAGCCATAAGTGGGTTCAATGGACGTACTAACCTACGAATGTGTGTTTA
The DNA here is from genome assembly GCA_030064425.1 of Trapa bicornis. NCBI lineage: Eukaryota > Viridiplantae > Streptophyta > Magnoliopsida > Myrtales > Lythraceae > Trapa > Trapa bicornis. The sequence continues at coordinate 15,641,897 of CM057760.1, read as the reverse complement.
AACTTTATGATGAAGGATGTGTGTTGGGTGATGACACACCATGTTTAAATAAAGAAATGATGGTAAAAATCGAGATTTGAAATCAAAGAACTTTTGAAAGAAAGGAGTCTAGCACACTCCAAAAACAAATATTTTTCCTAAAGTTAAAGGTTTTGAAAAAATCCATTCTCTGAGTAGTAATACTCACCCCCTCCCTTAATTCCTTTCCGGAAATTTCGGAAAGCCTACCCTTAAAGACCATCAATTAAGACGCTTGTGAGATAGGTATGATAAAATTTAAGTTATTATGCAGTTTTGATTTATGTTATTCCAGGAAAAAGTGCAGGTTTAAAGGACGCCTTACTCTTTAATAAACCGGGACAGTGACGGGTTTCTCACGGGGATCCGACCAAACCGGGTTGGGACGTGACAATTTGGCTGCTCTACAATCATTAGTAAATGAAAAGAGTTGCTCTAAAATCATTAGTAAATGAAATGAGATAAAAAGGAAGAACCTAGTGCATAGTTGTCTTCAAATTTACTACAAAGGTTCATATACCATGGTGCATTATTATTTGTTGATTTTCTATGAATATTTATGGTAGCACATCGTCATCAAACATAAGATCTAACCTTGAGATCAACTTGTGTTCACATAATGGGAATTGTGATGATTTATATTGTAAATCTACAACGTTTTTGTTTTATAGGATATGTTTGTGGTTAATTAGAAGGGAAAACATTTCATTAACTCGTTATGCACTTAATCCATATATTCTAGATGTTATAGAAGTATTAACCTCATAATCAATAGCCTAGACTCTGCATTTCCTCTATCCCCTAATGAGAAATATAATTACATGTTTTGGAACTAAAATTAGATCCCTTATCTACAATAAGAGCATATGGTTGATTACCTCTACCTTTTCCTTTATTGATCAATTCAAATTGTTATCTAGGCACCTCCTTAACCCTAAACACCATCTAGTTGTAAACCCCGCACTTTTGAGTTAAGGAAAACCAGGAAAAGAACCGGTCAAACCGAGTAAGAAAATTGAGCCGGATTACAAACCCGATCATTTGGGAACAAACAATGTGGAAATTTACAACTTTCGGGTGATCTAAAAGGTTCATTAAACCTTGGAAAAGAAATATAAGATAAATTAGAAGAGAAAAATCAAATTGGTTCAGGTGAACGAGTTACCATAAGAACTCTGAAGTTAAGCATGCTTGCCCAAGAGTAACCCGAAATTTCAGTCAAAATTTTTTATGAGAACGAATGTCTTATCATAAATAGCCATAAATTAATATATATTTAATTATTATAATTAATACCAATAATTTAATTTCTAAATTAAATTATTAAAATTAATACAAATAATTTAATAACTAAATTAAATTATTAAAATTAATACCAATAATTTATGGCAATATTAATACTTGTAATAAATCTCTCCTATTTAATACACGATTTTATACCTATATAAAGAGGTCATCCCCATTCATTCTCCTCACACCCGAACACTTCTCTCTCTCTCTACTGCTCCATTTCCCGGTGAAGCTCAAACCAAAGCTTCGACTTGAACATTTTTCTTAACCTCGAAAGGAGAGGTCGGGCTCTTTATTACGGAGGAGAAGTCAGCTATCTGATAGCAAACTCTAGTCAATACGAGAATCGCTCAAGAAGCGTCGGCATGAAAGAACAGTGAAGCAGCTCCGACGGACCAAAGTTGCCCTATTTCAGCCAAGCTAAAATCGACCATTTTGAGCCCTCCCAACACTTCCTCAGCACTTCCACAGCGAATTAGGTACGAAAGGTAAGCCAATTCGACTCCCCTTTATAATTTTCGATCGGTGTTAGAGAGAGAGTCGACTGAATTTCAATGACAAAATTCTAATCTAATTCTGCATCAATTGATGAAATTCTTAATTCTATGATTAACCTTAGAACGAGAGCTATTTGCCCAGATTGAAAGCTTGGACTATCGTGCCCTCACTGGTGAGTAATCGAAGCTTTCTCTCTCTATAGTTTATTTTCCAGTGAAGCTCTATTTGAGCTCGTTCCGACGTTAAAAATCGTGATTCAAAGTTCTATGGAATCGTATGAACATGGAGAAACTCAATTTCAACTTCAATTTCAACAATTTGAGGTGTTTGATTGGTCAATTTGATGAAACCAAATTCAGTTGTGCTAAGGAGTTGAAATTGGGGGGAAAATTGGGGATTTTCAAAATTGAAAGGACCAAAATGCAATTTTATGAAATTGAGGGTCAATTGGGCATGAGAATAATGTTAGAGGACCAATTGAGGAATTTTAGAATTTTTGGGGCAAAACTTACCATTTTTGTAAAGGAAGGGTAAAATGGTAATTTTGGAAAAGTTGGGTGACCAAATTGGAAATTTGGGAAATTAAACCCCCTTTTGTGAAATTGAATAAATTGAGGTCCCAAAATAAAATTTAAAAGTTGTGGGACTCAATTTGAGGAAAAATCGGCATTAGGGACTTAAAGTTAAAGAGAAATAACTTTAGGGACCTAATTGCAAATAATTAAAAAGTTAGGGTTATCTCATTCATTTGAAATGAATGAAGTTTGATAAGCCGAGTAATAATGAACAAGGATGTTCATATCGTGTAGGAACACGAAGTACCGGGAACGCCAGCATGGACAAGCTCGCGTGAATACAAAGAACCGGTTTAGTGGAATTCACTGCATTAATGGGTGAGTGGGTTTACTAACATCATACCTGATTGAGATGATGAGCACAACTTAAAATTAAAATCCACTTACCGATTGTGAGTGGGATTATATATCATACCCGGTTGGGGATGATAAGTAACTCTGTATAAAAACTCACTGTTTAGTGGTATTTTAATCATCACCACTTAGGGAAGTGATGTGAAAATTTTGCGGAAAAACTACTTACCGGTTGTAAGTAGATCATACTTGGTTGGTATGATAAGACTTCCTCGAAGGAAGTTGAAAACCTGTTCATCAGTTATGAACGGAGATGTCCTTATATCGGTCGGTATAATGGACAGTGAAAATCTATTTGTTGGAAGTGTTCTCCCCTGACTATGTGCCAATGCTTAAACTATTTGGGAGACCTTCTTGACGGGAGCTCTAATAGCTCTTATAAGCTGGGAGCCTCGGTTTTGGAACTTGGGGGCTAATATGCCCGATTTTGAAAAATCTCGTACAATGGGCCCAAGGTCAGTTGGCACGAGCAGGAGCTCGTAAACGAACATGATATATGTGCCATAAAACTTAATAAGTGAATTGTTTGGCCATGGTACTAAGATAGGACCGACATGCTCAGTCAACTAGTGGTAGTGCGACATGACAGATCGACGGACTAGTCAAGACAAACAACTGCGAGTTGAGTTGAGAGTCAGGGCCGTTGGACCAGTGGCACCAAAGATTACATGGAAATATGAGAAAAAATTGTTTATGCATGCACTATGAGTACGGAATCATCAAGACACCCATGAGGGGTAGCGATGCGTCCTAAGGGCACTGAATGACCCGGTGAGTATAAGGGCAGATTGTCGTTCCAAGTGTTTGTGTGAAATTTGGAGTAGCACCAAGCGCATGAGACCGGGGTGGGGACAAGATGAGGTCTCTATCCTCATATGGACACAAAGAAGTGATTTCGGGATTGAGGGTCGGATGTCGCGTCCATCCACTCATTCCTAGGGTAGAAGTGGTCGTGTTTCTATTCGGGTGGCCGATAAAGTCACTCTGAAGCCACTAATGGGTTCAGTAGTCATACTGACCTACGAATATGTGTAACCTTCATGATGAAGGATGTGTGTTGGGTGATGACACGCCGTGGTAACTAAGAAATGATAGGAAAACCCGAATTTTTAAAGGAAGGGATTTTTTAAAAGAAAGGAGTCTAGCAAACTCCATATAAATGTTTTTCTTAAAAGTTAAAAGTAGACTTTTGAAAACCCATTCATTGAGTAGTCGTACTCACCCCCTCCCTTATATTCCTTTTAGGAAATCCCGAAAAGCCTACCCTCAAATACCATCAACTAAGATACCTGTAAGATAGGTATGTAATGTTTAAAATTTTATGCAGTTTTGATTATGCTATTCCAAAAAATGGTGCAGGTTTAAAGGACGCCTTACTCTTTGCAGTTTATAATAAAGGGAAACCATTTAATAAATCGGGAGAGTGGCGGGTTGATCACGGGGATCCGACCAAACTGAGTCAGGGCATGACACATCATGTGTAAATTATTTTATTAACCAATGAATGCTCTTCTTAAGTGTGTGCTACCAATGTAAAGTTGTTGATAAAATTGGCAAATGATCCATTAGTATAATTTGGGTCTGAATATGAGAAAATATATTCAGCCCTATAAGAAATATCATCACAAGTTCATGATGGGTATAATCAATTTTTTGTTGATATATTTGAACCTCCTCCAAAAGATTATTTATCTTTATAAAAATGTTAGTAATACTAAGAACCCTTGAAGCCAAAAATCACAAACTATATTTTAGCCTAAAGATTCTTATCCCATTACTATGTAGAAAATTTTATTTATAGTTCTTCCCATACTTTTGTTCCCAAAACTCATTTTTTTAATGAATAATGACTCGTTGCAATCTCTTTTGAAACTGAGTTTATAATCTAATAAATAAGCATGTTGTTATTTCTTATCAAATAATTAAAAAGAGTATTAGAAGGAAGTGGATATTTATGTAGTCATTCATAAATCCAAGCTTATTTAAGGCAATGTTATCATCATGGCTTGACACTAGATGTAGTAATTAGAACCCGAGTTATTTAGGAGGAGGGCAACGAGTATTGCCCCTACTTCTCCAATTGTCTCTACTCTAGGTCGAGACCATGTTGTGTCGCATCCTCCTACTCGTATGGTCACTCACTCAAAGAATGGTTCTCTGTAACCATGACATTTTACTATTGTCCCTTCTATGTTTCTTACAACTCCACAAGAACCTCACACCTACGCATAGGCATGTCATCATGCCCCCTAAATCCATGCTATGCAAGTATAATTCCCTACCCTTCTCCACAATCACACATGGGATTTGGTGCATGCATCGCTTGGTCAACTCATTATCGGTTGTAAGTGGGTCTACAAAATCAAAGAAATCTTGATAGTTCTATTGCTCGATACAAGGCTAATCTCATTGCCAAAAGATTCTCTCATCAACCTAGGCTTGATTATGTTGAGTCATTTAGTCCTTTTATTAAGTCAATTATCATTCAAGTAGTTATTTTTATTGTTATTCCACTTCATTAGCCTATTCATCAGTTGGATGTCAATAATGCATTTTTTTCATGGCTATCTTGATGAAGAAGTCTACATGCAACAACCACCAAGTCTTGTTGACTTTCTTTTTTCCCATTATATATGTCGGCTTTGTAAATCACTTTATGGTCTCAACCAAGCACCTCACACTTAGTTTATGTGCTTCAGCTCTTTTCTCATTCAACTAGTCTTTCATGGTTCAGATACAGATAGTTGTCTCTTCATTTGTCGTACATCCACATTTATCATGTTTCTTCTCATCTATGTTGATAATCTCATCATTATTGGATCTCCCATTAACACCCTCAACTTCACTCTTCATGCTCTACAAGGTGAATTATCTATAAAAGATTTGGGGACTCTCCATCATTTCCTTATCATTAAAGTCCATAATTATCCTCATGGTATTTATCTCACTCAATCTAAGTACATTCAAGATTTATTATCTAAAGATACCATGTATGTAAACTCTGTCCTTTAAAGATATGAAAATTGGGAAAAGAACCAATCAATTCAAAATAGAAAACCGAGCCGGTTCATGAACCATAACCGGTAAAGAAAGGGTAAAATAGGAAATTGACAAATCCCAAGTGACTCAAAGAGTCATAAAAATCATGGAAAAGAATCTTGGGACAAATGGGAAGAGAAAAGCAGACCGGTTCAGGATGAACCGAACCTGAACTGGATTGAACTAGTTTGAACCATACTTGAATTGGTTTATAAATTTATTTTTCTTGGTAGCTTAAAATATTCAAATTGGGAAATTGAAACCACCATTTGATAGAGAATGAATTTAGATTAATTTAGAAATTTTTAATTTTGAGAAAACTGGTTGAATCGGGCCTGAACCAGCCACTTTTCATCATTGAACTCGGTCGGATTGATCTAGTCCGGTTCAGAAAAATGTCATCTTCTTCCTCGGGATGATAATAGTATTCATTAATGTAGAAAACTTCCTTCTCCGGTGAAGGTGTAACCGCTTCGATCAGGCTGTTTTCAGGCGAAGATAAGCTCGACCAAAATGGAAAGTGGTCGAACAGAGGATCCCTGAGCTCCTCTCCATTCAACCTCCACACACCTCAAATCGCCATTCTCTCTCAACTGCTCCATTTTCCGGGGAAGCTCGAACTAGAGCTCCGACTTAGGCCATTTTCTCAGCCTCAGAAGGCAAGGTCAGGTCCTATAGACTCTAGGGAAGTCAGCTTCCTCGGGATGATAACAATGTTCATTAATGTAGAAAACATCCTTCTCTGATGAAGGTGTAACTGCTTCAATCAGGCTATTTTCAGGCGAAGATAAGCTCGACCAAAATGAAAAGTGGTCGGGCAGAGGGTCCCCGAGCTCCTCTCCATTCAACCTCCACACACCTCAAATTGCCATTCTCTCTCAACTGCTCCATTTTCCGGTGAAGCTCAAACTAGAGCTCCGACTTAGGCCATTTTCTCAGCCTTAGAAGGCAAGGTCAAGTCCTATAGACTCTGGGGAAGTCAGCTACCTGATAGCAACCTCCTTTCGACCCGAGGACCGTCGAAGAAGTGCTCACGGAATCAAATAGTGAAGCAGCTTCGACGGACTGAAGCTGCCCTGTTTTGATTGAGCTGAATTCGGCCAAATTTAGCCCTCCTCCAGTCAAACCAAGCCTCCCCGACACCCTCACATGGCCTCAACAGAGCTGAAAGGTAAGCCAATTCGGCCCTTCTCCGTCATTATAGATCAGTGTTAGAGAGAGAAAGTGTCAAATTTCACTAACCAAATTCACCCTCATTTGGACATTAATTCTAGCAATTTTTGATCCTAGAAGAAACCTCACGACGAGAGCTACCTCCCTAAATCGAGAGTTCGAATCGTCGCACCTCCGACGGTAAGCTTTCGAAGTTTTCTCTCTACGAACAGTTTTTCGGCGAAGCTCCGTTTGAGCTCGCTTCAAACTCAAATCATGTAATTTAAAGCTCAATTGAATCGTATGGAAGTGTAGGAGCTGATCCATACCTTTAATTGGAATAATTAACCCCGATTGAAAGGCCAATTTGAAGAAATCAAATTCTCAATTTGAAGGGGAGAAATTAGGGAAACTTTTGGGAAAAATTGGGGATTTTGAAAAATTCAACGACCTCTTTGCAATTTCCCAAAATTGAAGGTCAATTAGCCATGAGAAAGATGTTGAGGGACCAATTGGTCAATTTCCAGAACATTTGGGGACAAATGGCCATTTTTGGAAAGTAGGGGCAAAATTGGGGACCAAATTGGAAATTTGGAAAACTTGAACCCCTTACACAATTTTGAGTAAATTGAGGATCCAAAGGGAAGTTTGGAATCCTTGGGACTCAATTTGGGGAAAAGTTAGCATTAGGGACCTAAAGTTAAAGAAAATGAACTTTATGGATCTAAGTGCAATGAACCAACATTTTTTAGCCTAGTAGCTCATACGTGAGAAAACGATGGCTGTCATGCCAAATATTAATTGATGAGGATGCCAAAATCATATAGGGACATGAGAGACCGAAATGGCAACAAGAAAAAAAAAGCTAGCGTAGAAGTGGAAAACCGACTGGGGACGAACACGTCACGGTCATCGGGTGAGTGGGATTATCGAACTTCATACCTAGTTAGGATGAGGTTTACTATCATTAAATGATAAAACCTACTTACTAATTGTAAGTAGAGATAATCATACCTGATTGGTATGTTGAATTTCCTTGAGGAAAGGAGAAACTCGCCTACCAGTTGTAAGCGGAGATATCATCACACCCAGTTGGTGTAATGAAATTGAAAAATGAATTTTGTCAGAAGTGTTCTCCCTTGACTATGTGTCAATGCTTAAACTATTTGGGAGACCTTTTTGGCGAGAGCTAAAATAGCTCAGATAGGCCAAGTACCTCGATTTTTGAACTCATGGGGCTAAATGACTGGTTTTAGAAAAACGCATGTTGTGGGCCCAAGGCTAGTGGGCATGAGCAGAAGCTTATAAACAAATTTGATTATGAAAAGCCATAAAAATTTTCTAATGAAATTGATTGTGTGATTTTGCCACGGTACCAAGTCAGGATCGACAATACTCGATGGACTGGCAGCAGTGCGTCAGGGCCAGGTTGACGGACCGGCCTAGATAAATAACTATAGGTCGGGTTAAGCGTCGGGGTCGTTGGACCGTTGGCACCAAAGATAATGGCTATATGTGAAAAAAAAAATTTTGTGCATGCACTTATGGTACATGACCATCAAGAAGCCCTAGGGGGTAGTGATGGGTCCCAAGGGCTGTTGGATGACATGGGGGGCGATAAGGGCAGTTTGTTGTACTAGTCAATCATGAAGCTCTTGGAGCTTCTTGCTTATGAGACCGTGGTGGAGTCAGGATGAGGTCTCTATCCTCATACATACATGAAGTGGCATTCGGGTTTGAAGGTCGGATGTCGAGAACATCCACTCAAACCGAGGGTAGAAGTGGACGGGCTTCTATCTTGATGGATAGTAAAAACGCTCCGATCCACAAGTGGGTGCGGGAAGGGTGTGTGTTTGTTTACTAAATGCCTCATGAGGTGAGGGGATGAGCTAAAAAAAGCTAAACACACCTAATGTGGAAAAAGGAAAAAGATTTGAAAACTAAAATTTTTTGGAAAAAAATATTTTTATAAAGAAAATGATAACCTTGGCATAGTGTGGATAAAAGTTATTTTTAAAAGTCACTCACAACACCCGCTCACTGAGTTGTAGAACTCACCCTCTTCTTTTTTACCCCTTTTCAGGAGTAAGGGAATATAATGAAAGAGAACGAGAAGATGTACCCTCTGTCAGGTATGCTTAAAATCTCTTTTAAGCTTGCATTAGATTGATTTATGCTATTTCAGGGAACAAGGTTTAAATTTATGTCTAGATACTCTTGATTAAAAAAAGTGAAAATCCCTCGTAAACCAAAAGAGCGACGGGTTGATCACAGGGATCCGACTGAACCGGGTTAGGGCGTGACAATGTATACTTGGAAGCCCGTATCTTGCTCTTGGATCATGACTCTCTCTCAAGGTTGGGGCACCTCTTCCGAATCTCACTTTGTTTCGTCACATTATAAGTTCTCTTTAGTATCTTACTATCACTCGTCTCAATCTTACTTATGACGTCCATCAGGTCTATCAATCTATGTATCAATCCACGATTTTCATTTTATTGTTGTTAAATGCATCATTCACTACCTTCAAATGACTCCTCATCTTGCACTTATCCTTTGGCGTCACTCCCCTACCACTCTCCACTGATTCTCTAGTAACAATTGAGTTGAGAATTCTAATCATTGTCATTATATCCGTTCTTATGCTATATTTATTGGTGGTAATCTTATTTTTGGGAGTTATAAGAAGTAACCCATTGTCGTACACTCTAGTAAAAAAATTATATATAAGAGTGTTGGTAATATAACAATTAAACTTATTTGGATATAATATTTTCTCCAAGAATTTGGTATCTCACTTTACACTTATTCTACACATTTATGCGATAACTTGTCAGCTATTTATCTCACAATTAATCTCATTTTTCATGATTACACTAAATAAATCGAGATCGACTATCAATTTATTTAATAATAAGTGAGTTATAATTTTCTTAATATTTATTTTATTAGTATTGATACTCAAATATCTAACATCCTCATCAAAAGATTATCTTATATTTGTGTTCGCTTTTTTCGAAACAAACTTAATTTTTGTGAACTAACCTTAAAATTGCACCACAGTAATAATAATTATAATAATAAGAAAAGGGGTTAAGATATTATAATATATTATTATTATTATAATATTTTAATTAGTTATAATATATAATATAATTTTATTATTTAAAATTATATTATAATATTATTTATTTTATTACAAATTTATAAATAAGTATGTATATATATAATTAATCGAGTGATTTATCAATAAAAAATTATTTGGTGGTATATCACATTTATCTTTTAAAATTTTATTTTCTTATATTTTCAATTTCCATTAATATAACTTTGAAAATATTTTAAAAGTATGTTTGGAACAAATTTAAAAAAAATGAGTTTTACATACTAATTGTCTGGAGATTGTAAAAAAATTGGTCGGATTCGACCAGACCCAATCGGGTTCGGTTGTTCATGGGACGGACCCGGGCACCGGGTCTCGCCCCCAAATTTGGATCCGGTAGCTATACCAATGGACCCGGACTGGCTGGGCGAGGAGCTGTTCCTCCGTGTAGAGCGGCGAGAAGAGAGTGTCGGGACAAGAAGCTGCTGGAGCAGCTGCACTTCTATCACGTGGTGGCCTCCCTCACCCTTGCCCAATAGTAAGGAGAAAAGATGAATAAGGAAATCAATGAGTGGACACTTGATAATAAATGAATGAATCAATTAAATGGAGGACTTCTCTTCTTATTTTTCCTCTTTTGTGAACGTGAAGGGATTACTAATACATTGCAGATGATCTTATTCACCAATGGCATCCATCATGCTTTTTTTTTTTTGCATTTTTATCGTCAATCAATGAAGTATGATGAGTCTTCTAACATACTATCAAGAAACAACCAAGCAAGTCTGGTTGCGAGTGCTCAAATGCAGGCTGATCATGAAAGCCGGTATAGGAGAAACCACCATTGGCATCATAAAATAAAGCACATATACAGTCCTCGAGTGGACATTCACCGGAAACACATTCTTATCCACCTGGGGCAACAACTACTGCAGTTGAAGGACCTACCAAAGGTAGCATCTTTTATTTAAAGAGATGGCGAGGCTTGTTCGGTTCGGAAAACATGGGAGAGAGCATCGTCTTTGGAAATGATAACATAATATGCAGGAGCAGATGGCCTAGAATCCCGCTCATTGAGCTCGTGTTTTTGCAATCAAGGTATCAACAAGGGCTGCCAGATAGTGAAAACCATTTTAGTGAAATCACAAAGAAATTGTAAATGATCTGATCGTGCATGAAATTTTGTTGATAAGAATCCTCGATTTTTCTTCACGCTTGAGATTTTTCCAGATACCTATTTTCATCTTGTTTGTTACATAGAATGATCAATTACTCTTAAGCAAGATCAGCTTGCCACCAAAATAACAAGAGTGGAAAGTATATTTGGCTTTACTCGATTGTAATCTTCAAGCCAGCTCTCCTCTTCACAGGCGGCATCCATTTCTCAACCTTGTCTAAAATCTCTTTCTGACTCACGACTTCTGCCTTGGCCCTTGATATCTGATTATCCATGTCCGCAAGTAACTCGGCGAGCTCCACACCCCCAGACTCAACCAGGGTCACAGCCTCTCAATCTATCTCTATATGGGCACAAGTAAATATCTCTTCAAGTTCACCCTGCTTCTTAAAAGCAATTTCCTTCGCCCCGCTGGCTTTAAGCTTATCAAGAGTCTTAAACTTACATATGTGCTTTAACCATATATTTGAATTGAGGTTTTTAAATAAATTTGGAAATTAGGTGTTAGGAAGTATTTAAATTATAAATAAAATTATAGATTTGAAATTGTTAAATTTTTTTAATAATATATCGTTTTTAATATTATATTACGTGTAAATAGATAAAATAAAATAAATAATTATTAATAAAAAGATTAGAAATATAAATTTATATTTTTAATTAAAGTAAATAATTTATTATATAATTAAATTATATTAAATATATTATATACTAAAATAATTAACTTATTATTATAATAAAAAATATTAATTATATAATAATTAATATATATACTTATTTTATAATTATAATAAAAATTATAATAAATAATAAATAAATATATTAAAATAATTTAGACTATTTTTGGATTGAGAAATTTGGAGTGGTGAAAAAATTTGTTATTTAGTATAAAAAAATGGAGTGGTTTATTTGGACAGAAAATAACCTCTAAATCTCTCAATTTATACTAAACATAATTAATATAAAAGTGTAGTTATTTAGAGTGATTGTGTTATTAATTATTTAAATTATTTTAATATTATTATTATTATTTATTTATTTATTTTATTTTTATATACTTTAAATAAATTTATATATTAATAATATTTTATATAATATAAATATTATAAATAAAAAATTATTATATAAAATATTTTTAATATAATTTAATTATATATAATAATTAATAAATTATTTAATTTAATTAAAATAATAAATTTATCTTTTTAATTTTTTTTAATAATAATTATTTCACTCACTTTATATTCATCCAAATATTAATTGTTAAAAATTTAACACATCTAAATCCATCAATTCTTCACCCACTTCATCTAGATCTAAATATAATATAGAATTAAGTAATAAATAATAAATAAATATATTAAAATAATTTACAATTGAAAAATTTAGAGTGATAAAAAAAATTATTATTTAATATAAAAAATGGAGTGATTTATATGAGCATAAAATAACCTCCAAATCTTTCCATTTATACTAAATATAATTAATACAAAAAATGTAGTGATTTGGAGGGATTGTATTATTTATTATTTAAATTATTTTAATATTATTATTTATTATTTATATTATTTATTTATTTTATTTTTATATACTTTAAATAAATTTATATATTAATAATATTTTATATAAAATTATATAATATAAATATTATAAATAAAAATTTATTATACAAAATATTTTTAATATAATTTAATTATATATAATAACTAATAAATTATTTAATTTAATTAAAAGAATAAATTTATCTTTTTAATTTTTTTCATTAATAATTATTTCACTCACATTATATTAAAAATTTAACACATTTAAATCCATCAATTATTTTTTACTCCGAACACTTTACCTTCAAATTTCTCCATAAAAATAGAATTAAACAATAAAAAAATAATAATTTTTTTACCCAACAAAATAATAATTTTAAATATTAGTATTAAATAATAGCATAATTATAATAATTTTGAGATAAATATATATATTACTATAAAATACTCCATTTTATATTTACTCCAAATATCTATCCTCAAATCACTATAAATCTCTACCCTACAAATCACACCACCCATGAAGTTCATAACAATGGCACTTAAAATAGTACATCATCAATAGATGCATATATATATATATATATATTACAAGGCACTTGAGCTAGTACATCATAAAAAAGGCCAACTAATTTGCATTCTTCTTCGATCCAATAGAGATATATATATATATATATATATATATATATATATATATTACAAGGCACTTGAGCTAGTACATCGTAAAAAAGGCCAACTAATTTGCATTCTTCTTCGATCCAATATATATATATATATATATTACAAGGCACTTGAGCTAGTACATCGTAAAAAAGGCCAACTAATTTGCATTCTTCTTCGATCCAATAGATTTCATTTTTTGGTGAGCTCAAAAGTTAACTCTGTGAAGATTAAAAGAGATATACCATTTCTCACGTAGCCGAGTGGTACCCCAGTCGGGTCTCAAATGTCCCGAGTCCAATCGAGTAACAGGTCGACCAAAAGAATCAATGGTCAAATCCCAACCTAGTTAGTTAGACCTAGACGTTAGGTGCAAGTATAATGTTAAGAACCCCGGATTGGGTATAAGTTTGCATTGCGAACTCGATCTTTTACCTTGCCATTTCTAATTGAGAATAAATAAAAGTTTTTTTAATATTAATTTTTAGATTTTTAGATGAGTTTTAGGTTGTTAAATTTTAAACAAATAATATATATCTATTTTAAAAGTAATGTGATTGAAACTAAAATATATTTGTGTCCTATTTGAGTAAGGTGAAGGTTCATACCATTACCATTAAAAGTCATTTTTCACACTCAATTATTTTTAAATTCACTCATTTTTTTAATATATTTTGTGAGAGAATAAACTATAAGGATAATTAGTCAAACTATTTTATTTGTAGTAGCAAATTATCCACTTATAAGGGTCGAATAGAATTTTACAAATTTATTGCTTATTAGTTGGTTTTATTTTTAGAATTTTTATAAAATTCTGAAAATTTTAAATTTTTTTTATAAAACTTTAAATTTTATGAAAATTAATATATAATATTTTATATTATAAAATTTATATCATAGATACTACAGAGTGTCACTATTATAGTATGGGAAATGGTACTGTAGGTTATTAAATTTGTGGCCTAAAAATAGAGTTGCAATCTCATACTATGAATTTGTCCCATTTCTAAATTGTAATTAATTTGAAAAACAACTCTATCAATTATATTATTTAATAAAGAAAATATAGTTTAATTAAAAATAACATTTTTTAATATATATGAATTGTATTATCTAATAAATTTAATATCTTATAACTCTTATACCTATGATAACTTAAGAATACACAAGTGCATTTGGTTCAAACTTATTAATATTTAAAATTAACATAAAAATATTGTACAAACATAGAAAATGAACCTATAATAACTTCATTTTATATAATATTTCAAAATGAGGCCTTTTATCATTTTTTTAACTAAAGAGTTCTAATAAAAAGATGTAATACATTCAAAATACAATTTTTAAACTCACAAGAAATTTTATAGTGAAATATCAAATCTCTTGCAATATTTAATAAATATATACGTTTTTCTACAAAGTTTTATTTGAACATTTCATTACAAGAATGATATGATTGTATCATTTAACCTAATACCATCAGAATTTTACAATAAAATTACCCTATTAGCATTTATAAAGTATCAAAATATGAAATATCACAACAATATAGCACTACTATCAACTATTTAAGTTGCTCTTCAATAATTAGTAAATAAAACGAGATGAAAAGAAGAACCTAATGTATAGTTGTCCTCAAATTTACTACAAAGATTCATATGCGATGGTGTATTATTGTTTGTTAATTTTCTATGAAGACTTATGGTAGCATATCTGGTCAAATATAATATCCCATCCGAGGATCAACTTGTGTTCACATAATGAATTTGTGATGATTTATATTGTATCTCTATAATGTTTTTACTTTATAGGATGTGTTTGTGGTTAATTAGAAGGGAAATATTTCATTAACCTATTATGCACATAATCCATATATTCTAGATATTGTAGAAGTATTAATTTCATAATTAATGGCCAAGACTATGCATTTCCTCTATCTCCTAATGCGAGATATAATTACATATTTTTTAAACTAAAATTAGACCCCTTATCTACAATAAGAGCATATGTTGATTACATCTGTGTTTTTCTTTTATTGATCAATTAAAATTGTTATCTATGTACCTCCTTAACCCTAAACACCATGCATTATGTGGAAATTATTTTATTAACCTATGAATGTTCTTCTTGAGCTTGTTCTACCAAACTAAAGTTGTTGATATAATTGACAAAGGATCTATTAACATAATTGGGTTCAAACATGTGAATCATCACAAGTTGATGGGTATAATCATTTTTTTGTTAATATATTTGAAACTCCTCCTTAAATCTACATCTTTATAAAAAAATGTTAGTAATATCAAGATTTTTTTAAGAAAAAAATTACAAAATATATTTTAGCCTAAAGATTTTTATCTAATTACTATGTTGAAAAAATAAACTATATTTTAGCCTAAAGTTTCTTAACCCATTATGATGTGCAAAAAATATCTTTATAGTTCACTTGAACTTTTATTTACCCAAAACTCATTTTTAATGAATAATGGCTTATTGCAATCTATTTGGAATTTAAATTTATAATCTAATAAATAAACATGATTTTATTTCTTGTCAAAGAATTGAAAAGAGTATTAGAAGGAAGTGGATATTGTATGTGGTCATTCGTAAATTTAAACTTATTTAAGACAATGCTACCATCATGACTTGACATTAGATATAGTAATTAGAACCTGATTTATTCAGAATGTGGGTAACGAGTATTGTCTCATGGCAGCAAATGAAAAAAAAACCCCGCTTTTTGGAATATGGTTCATGCTCCATATGATATGGATGAGAAAGAAGTTGAAATTAATTCTCTCTATAGTGATTTGAAGTTGTCTCCTTAGTCATTGACTTCTTTCTTCCTTTCGACATCTTTAATTATTGAATTATTTCATGGTTAGTCATCCCAATATACCAAAACTCGTCCAAAAGCCATGAACCTCTAAAGAATGATTTTTTTTACTAATTGACCCTCCATGTCCGAGGAATTTAAGGAAAACCCTATGAATTTAGACATGTAATCAAAGAATTGAGAAGATGATTGATGATTGGAAACCTTAAATCATCAGGTTTGCCTAAAAAGTTTTTGCAGAGAAGTAAAGGGGAAATTCGTTGGCTTTAACTTTTCATCAATGAATTGATAATAGGAAAAGAAAAATGTACATCAACTCCTAATTCTTCAATGATTTATATGGCAGGACAAACAAACATTTGCAGGCCAGTATGTCCACTGAACCCACTTGTAGCGTTGGAGCAACTTTACCGGCCACCTAAATAGAAGCACGACCACTTCTACCCTGAAAATGAGTGGATGTACGCGACATCCGACCCTCAACCCGAAATAAATTCTCCGTGTCCGTATGAGGATAGAGACCTCATCTCGTCCCCACCTCGGTCTCATGTGCTTGGTGCTACTCCAAATTTCGCACAGTCACCTGGTATGACGAACTGCCCTTATACTCATTGGGTCGTCCAGGGCCCTTAGGATGCATCACTACCCCTCATGGACGTCTTGATGATCCTGTAATCATAGTGCATGCACAAACAGTATTTTCTTGTCATGCCATATAATTTGTAGTGTCACTGGTCCAACAGCCCCGACCCTCAACTCAACCTACAACTATTTGTCTTGACTGGTCCGGAGACCTGTCATGACACACTGCCACTAGTTGACTGAATATGTCGGTCCTATCTTGGTACCATGGCCAAACAATTCATTTATTTAGTTTTATGGCACATATCTCATGTTTGTTTACGAGTTCCTGCTCGTATCTACTTGCCTATGGCCCACTTGTTCGAGATTTTCAAAATCGGGCATAATAACCCCAAAGTTCCAAAATTGAGGCCCCCGGCCTATAAGAGCTATTTGAGCTCCTGTCAAGAAGGTCTCCCAAATCATTTAAGCATTGGCATACAGTTAGGGGAAAAGCTCTTTATATAGAGAGCTCGAGGATTCTCTGGCCATCCAATTGGTGCCTTTATAGCGCTCATTCATGGCTTGAAACACCATGAATGGAGACTTTTCACCTTCGTCAGCGCTGATTATTTTTTCGACGAGTGAATAGTGTTGTCATCTAAAGGAAGAAGATGGCATTGTTCCGAATCGGATCGGATCGGTCCGAACCGGATCGAATCAGTTTGAACCAAGTTCAATGCTTAAACCGACCAGTTCAGGCCCGATTTGACCGAGTTTTTCAAAATTAAAATTTTCTAAATTTATCTAAACTCATTCTCTATCCAATGGTTGCTTCAATTCCTCAATTAAAAATGAATTTAGAAACTGGTTCAATGGTGGTTCAAACCGGTTCAATTCGGTTAAGGTCTGGTTCACTTGAACCGATCAGGTTTTCTCTTCCAATTCATCCCAAAGTCTTTTTTCATAACTTTTATGACTCTTTAGGTCACTCGGAATTTGTAAATTTTAGTTTTTGCCCTTTTCTAACGATCAGGGTTCATGAACCAGTTCGATTTTCTCCCTTGGGTTGACCTGTTCTTTCCCCGATTTTCTTACCTTTAAGGGACGGGGTTTACAACTCTCCTCTCATTTTAGGAGTTTTGTCCCCAAAACTTATTTAGTATCCTTTGCATAGGAATTAACTTCCTTTGATGTCAACTTGAAGTTTGTTTAACATGCTAACACTTCGATTATTTTCACTTAGCCCACTTTAAATCATGCGGTTAAGAAATTTCTTTTCCTTTACATTGTTTTACTCCATCCATGGAGTTTACCATAACTAGTATGTGTGGCCCATGAGTCTAAAGGTATATCCCTTGGTTCACATCTTCCTTTACTTAGGGTAAGATTCTTCCCCTTGAGGTTCTTACTCAAGATTTCAGAATTGGGAGTTTTAAGATGCCCAATCATTCTGGTGTCTAGTTATTCTCTTTATTATTAAAACCATTAGCTTGGTGTTCTTCCGATCATTACGTACTTGTTTTCATAGGTTTCGGTGTTAATACCCCTCCATCCTATTTTGACCCTTCCTCCATCCGTTATTTATTTCAACTTCGATCCAAATTATGTCTGACCTCGTCATGCTTACCAATTGACTCTTCCTTACTTGAGTCACCTTTTTCCCTGGGACTATTGGGCTTACATGTCCCTTACAGCATGACATACTCTAGAACATGTCTTTGACCATTTTAAATTTTAGAACACTTCTATAATGGTTGTTCTCAACCTTCCAACCTTTTAGGGATAGTATAATTTCATCTCTCTTTTCATCTGGTAGTATTTCTCAACTACCTTTACTGTTGTCCAAATATCCACCTTGCCCTTGACGTCATTTCTTACATAACCGTATTGGTTTTCCTTACCTACTCATTTTTTCCCAACTTCTTTATTAGGTCTTTCCAGTTCTCATCATTGGGTTTCCTGATGGCTTACCAACACGTTGGGATTCTTACCTTCGTATGTTCTTCCTCATTTCTGGTGGCGTCCTTTACTCAAGGATTTTCCTCTTTCCTTCCCCACTCTTACTTGCTTGCGACCATTTCACGATTTCTTTGTCTAGGGAAATTCTCCTTTAACGGATATCATTCTCTACTATGTCCTTCAAAGTAGAGACTTCCCTCTTAGGTGCTATACATTCGAATTTATTACTATTCCTTGAAGGTTTCCTTCCTTAACATTCTTACACTCATTTAAATGAGAGCTTTTGACCACCTTTAATCATTCACCATCTTTAATTTCCCAGTTCACCTTTTTCTTTCCTATCCAAGGTATCTCCGATCATCGGGTCTTATTTCATGTAATCCACATTATGCCCATCTTATTGCCTTTCTTCTACTACTTCCCAGTCCTTCTTAGAGCATCGTTTATCCTCCTTGACCTTCCCATTGTTACTAGTTGTTTCCTTTCGCGAGGCTCATTTGAAATTCTTATTTGGCTTCTTTGCTCTTCTAAAACATGTCACACTTGGTCGTCCTAATATACCATCAACCACTTCTGCTTCTTTATGAGGTTCTTTATTTTGGGTTAAGCCTCTTATAATCCATCTATCAATTCCTTAGCTTGGGAATTTCCTTCTTAAGGTTTCACTCCCTTCCTTTATCCTTCTACTTAGGGACTTCTGGCCTGGATTAACCTCCCTAACAATCCTTGGAAGCTTTTCCTTCATTCCTTTCTTACACCCTTATGGGATCGGTATGGTTGGTCGCTCTTTATCCTTCCCTATCCTCCAACTCCCTTTTGTTCCTTATTCTCCCTTCGAGGAACTTCTACTGATAGGTTGGTTCCAAGCACTCTATTTTATATCCAACCATCCACTCCTTGGGCTCTATTAAGCGAATGTGGACTATGACCAGCCTTAATGTCAGTGGTTGTTCCCATTAATTACTTCCGAATTGGAAGGCTTACTTCTCCAAGGTTTCTCGTATGTTCATTCCTTTACTTCCTTATTATGGTTAGCCCACCCATTCTTACTTGTTACGACGTCCTTTGATGTTATCTGTCACGCCCTGACCTGGTTTGGTCGGATCCCTGTGATCAACCCGCCACTCTCCCAGTTTATTAAAGGATTTCCCCTTATTGTAAACCGTAAAGAGTAAGGCGTGCTTTAACCTGCACCATTTTCTGGAATAGCATAATCAAAACTGCATGAAATTTAAAACTTTACATACCTGTCTTACAGGCATCTTAGTTGACGGTCTTTAAGAGTAGGCTTTCCGAGATTTCCTGAAAGAGATATAAGGGAGGGGGTGAGTACAACTACTCAGTGAATGGGATTCAAATCTTTTGACTTTCAAGAAATACATTTATATGGAGTGTGCCAGACTCCTTACTTTTCAAAAATCCCTTCATTTAAAAATTCAAGTTTTTTCATTATTTCTTAGTTATCGATGTGTCATCACCCAACACACATCCTTCATCATGAAGGTTACACACATTCATAAGTCAGTATCACTATTGAACCCGCTAGTGGCTTCGGAGCGACTTTTCCTGCCACTCGGATAGAAGTACGACCGCTTCTACCCTGTGAATGAGTGGATGTATGAGACATCCGACCCACAATCCCGAAATCACTTCTTCGTGTCCGTATGAGGACAGAGACTTCATCATGTCCCCACCCCGGTCTAATGCGCTTGGTGCTACTCCAGATTTCGCACAGACACCTGGAAAGACGATCTGCCCTTATACTCACCAGGTCGTCCAGGGTCCTTAGGACACATCACTGCCCCTCATAGGCGTCTTGATGATCTCGTACTCATAATGCATGCACAAATAATGTTTTCTTATCCAGCCATGTAATATGTGGTACCACTGGTCCAACGGCCCTGACTCTCAACTCAACCCGCAATTGTTTGTCTTGACTAGTCCGTCGACCTATCATGTCACACTACCGCTAGTTGATTGAGCATGTCGGTCCTATCTTTGTACCATGGCCAAACAATTCACTTATTACGTTTTATGGCACATATATCATGTTCGTTTACGAGCTTCTGCTCGTGCCAACTGGCCTTGGGCCCACTGTACGAGATTTTCAAAATCGGGCATTTAGCCCCCAAGTTCCAAAACCGAGGCCCCCGGCCTATCAGAGCTATTCGAGCTCCCGTCGAGAAGGTCTCCCAAATTGTTTAAGCATTGGCACACAGTCAGGGGAGAGCACTTCCGACAAAACATATGTTTTCTCTATCCATTATACTGCCCGGTATAAGGACACCTCTGTTCATAACCGATGAACGGGTTTTCAACTTCCTTCGAGGAAGTCTCATCATACCAACCGGGTATGATCTACTTACAACTGACAAGTAGTTTTTCCGCATGATTTTCACATCACTTCCACTAAGTAGTGATGTTTAAAATACCACTAAATAGTGGGTTTTCATACCGAGGTACTTATCATTCCCAACTGGGTATGATATAAAATTTTCACTCACAACCGGTATGTGGTTTTAAAATTTTAAGTTGTGCTCATCATCCCAACCGGGTATGATGTTAGTAAACCCACTCATCCGTTAATGCCGTGAATTCCACTAGACCGGTTCTTGGTATTCACGCGAGCTTGTCATTGCTGGCATTCTCGGTAATTCGTGTTCCTACACCATATGAACACCTTGGTTCATTATCCTTCGGCCTAATTGCCTTCATTAATTCCAAATGAATGAGAAAGTCAAACTTTCATTTATTTGCAATTAGGTCCCTAAAGTTTTTCTCTTTAACTTTAAGTCCCTGCCGGTTTTTCCTCAAATTGAGTCCCGAAACTTATAAAATTTATCATAGGACCTTAATTTATTCCATTTCACAAAAAGGGGTTTAATTTCCCAAATTTCCAATTTGGTCCCTCAACTTTTCCAAAATTACCATTTTGCCCTTCCTTTACAAAAATGGTAAATTTTGCCCCAAAAATTTCAAAATTCCTCAATTGGTCCTCCAACATTATTTTCATGCCCAATTGATCCTCAGTTTCATAAAATTTCATTTTGGTCCTTTGAATTTCGAAAATCCCTAATTTTCCCCCAATTCCAACTTCTTAACACAGCTGAATTTGATTTCATCAAATTGACCCATCAAACATTTCCAATTGTTAAAATTGAGTTTCTACATGTTCATACGATTCTTTAGAAATGTGAATCGCAAGTTTTAACCCCGGGACGAGCTCAAATGGAGCTTCGCGGGAAAATGAACTATAGAGAGAGAAAGCTTCAATTACTCACCGGTGAAGGCATGGCGGTCCGAGCTTTCGATCTGGGCAGATAGGTCTCATCCTGAGGTTCATTCTAGAATCAAGAATCGCATCAATTGATGCGGAATTGGATTAGAATTTCATCATTGAAATTCGGTCGACTCTCTCTCTAGCACCGATCGAAAATTGCAAAGGGGAGCCGAATTGGCTTACCTTTCGGTCCTAATTGGGTCGTGGAAAGGCTGAGGAAGTTTTCGGATGGCTTGGTTTGGCCTGAGGAGGGCTTGAAATGGCTGATTTCAGCTTGGCCGAAATAGGGCAGCTTCGGTCCGTCAGAGCTACTTCACTCTTCCATCATGTCGACGCTTTTCTAGTGATTCTCGGATTGAATAGAGTTTGCTATCAGATAACTGACTTCTCCCCGGTTCTAAAGAGCCCGACCTCTTCTTTCGAGGTTAAGAAAAATGTTGAAGTTGAAGCTCTGGTTTAAGCTTCACCAGGAAATGGAGTAGTAGAGAGAGAGAGAAGTGTTCGGGTGTGAGGAGAATGAATGGGGATGGCCTCTTTATATAGGTGTAAAACCCGTGTATTAAATGGGAGAGATTTATTATTAGTATTAATATTTCCATAAATTATTGGTATTAATTCCAATAATTTAATTTTGGTATTAAATTATTTGTATTAATTCCAATAATTTAATTTAGGTATTAAATTATTGGTATTAATTACAATAATTAAATATATATTAATTTATGGTTATTTATGATAAGGCGTACGCTTCGCATAAAAATTTTTGACCAAATTTTGGGTTACAAAAAAATTCATACTTCCCAAGTGGTCAACCATCCTCACACTACTCTCAGGCAAGCACGCTTAACTTGAAAATTCTTATGGAATCTCGTTCACCTAAACCAATTTGGTTTTTATCTTCTAATTTTTCTTAAATTTCTTTTCCGAGGTTTAATGAACCCTTTGGATCACTCGGAAGTTGTAAATTTCCATATTGCTTGTTCACAAATGTAAACCGACTCGGTTTTCTTACTCGGTTTGACCGGTTCTTTTCCCGGTTTTCCTTATCTCAAAAGTGCGGGGTTTATAACTCTCCCCTCCTTTTAGGAGTTTTGTCCCCAAAACTTAAGCAATATACTCCACATCGGGAATAATTTCCCTTAATGTCAACTTGGGTTTTCTTGACATGCTAACACTTTGATTGCTCTTTCGCTTAGTCCTCGTAATCATTCATCTAAGGAATTTCTTTTCATTTATCATGCTTACTCCTTCCATTGAGTTATAATAACGAGGCATGTATGGCTCATTAATCCTAATGTATATTCTTAGGTTCACATCTTCCTTTATTTAGGATAAGGTTCTTCCTTTTGGGGATTTTACTCAAGATTTTAGGATTGGGAGTTCCAAGGTGCCCAATCGTTCCTTTGTCTAGTTATTCTCTTCATCGTTGAAACCCCTAGCTCGACATTCTTTCGAGCATTACATACTTGTTTTCACAGGTTTTTGTGTTATTATTCTTTCGTCCCAATTTGACCCATCCTTCATCCGTCATTGATTACAACTTCGGTCAAATTTATGTTTGAACTTGTTATGTTTACCAACTGACTCCTTCTTACTCGAGTTACATTTTACTCAGGATTGTTGGTGCTTATATGTTGCTTACGACATGACATAGTTCTAAACCTATCTCAGTCCATCAGACTCCTACAACACCTCTTTTAGGGTTGTTTCCAACTTTCCAGCCTTCCAAGTACTATATAATTTCATCCCTCCTTTAATTGGGTAGTATTCCTCAACTACCTTTACTGTTACCGAATTATCATTCGTATCTTGACAACATGTCTTACATAGCCGTATCGGTTTTCCTTACCCACTCGTCCTTTCCCAACTTCTTTATTGGGTTTTTCTGGTGCCAATTATTTGGTTTCCTAATAGTTTACCAACAAACTAGGATACTTTCCTTCTTAAGTCCTTGGCATTCTTTATTCAAGGGTTTTTACTTTTTCCTTAATCCACTTTTACTTACTCATAATCACTTCATCATTCTTCATTCTACAATAATTGCTTTTGATCTATGTGTTGATTACTTTGCTTGGGAAGGTTCCCTCCTTCCGGTTTTGTTCTCTACTATGTCCCTTACAATAGAGATTTCCATCTTAGGAGTTACATGCTCAACCTCCTTATCATTCATTGTATGGTTCTTTCTCCCTTTCTTCACACCCTTATTTATGTTAGGGCATCTGTTTGCTTTGGATCCTTCACTATCCACAACTTTTGTTTTATCCCTTATTCCTTAGATGGGATACTTCCGATTATTGGTTTTATTCCGTGCATTCCACCCTATGCTCGGTCATCCACTCTTTAAGCTTCATATGCGCGTGTGGACTATGACCCGTCTTACCAATTGCGGTTATTCCTCCTTAGCCACATCTTATTTGGAGGACTTACTTTCCCAATATTTCTCAAACATTCTTTACTTTATTACCTTAGTCTGGGTTGTCCACTCATTCATACTTGTCACAACATCTTTTTGATGCTAACCCGTTAACTTATTTCCGTTTAAGGAGGGTTCACATCCTTCCTGTTTCAAAATCTCTTGTTCATCCTTCATGAAACTCACTTTACCGTCTCAAGACTTTAAACTAGAAATCCGGTTTTGGTCATTAATTTCTTTGTCGTGGTTTAAATCCAGGGTTCTCTCGAAGACCAGTTCTTCAACTGTCTCCTTCTCTCCATTTTTTTTATGATCCAATCATCTGGGCAGTTGTGTCACTTGTCCTTCATGCCCATCCTTTGTCCTTCATAGAGTGTAATCTTTACTACATCTCAACCTTTCTTAGGGTTTTGTTTATTCTCTTTGGTCATCCCGTTGTTACTTGTTTCTTCTTTCTACTCTATTCTCCTGAAATTATTGTTTAGTTCTCCTGCTCTCTCCAAGTAGGTCACACTGGGCCATCACGATACTTCCTTCCTTTGAAACATTTCCCAATTAAGGGTTGGTTCCTTGCACTCCACATTATGTCCATCCGCCCATCAAAATTCCTTCAATGGTAGTTAGTCGTAGGCATCCCTCTAAAGTTTACTTTCATAGTGTATTTCTTTATGTAGCGTTCAAATCTTCCATGTTTCAAGATTTCTTGATAATTATGTGAGAGGTTTGCCAATTTTTTTTCTTGGTTAATTTGGCCTTTGGTCTTGTTAAGGATTTCTTTCATCCTTCTTTTCCCGAGTATTTGGCCTTTCCACCCCTTTCTTCTTTGTTGGAACTCAAATTATGGTTTTCTCGTGTATTAGTTTGGTAACTGCCTCTCTCCACCATTCCTTTGGTCTAAGTTTCTTAGGGCAATTGCTTCTCAAGTACTCTTTGTCCTTAACGTCCATCTCATTGACCTTTTTATGGTATAGCCCCTTCTACTTCCCAGTCTTCCTTAGGGTGTCATTTGTTCCCTCTGACTATCTTGTTGTAACGACTTGCTTTCTCTTGTCCTGTTGGTCCGAACTTCCTATTTGGCATAGTTGCTTTTTCCAAGGTGATTTATTCCTATAATTCCAATACGTCCCGTTTGTCATCAAATGTTCATCTTGTCTTCTCTTTTGGATGCACTCCTTTCTTTACTCCTAAATTGTTTGGATTTTCTTCTTAAAGGGGGAATTCTCTTCAGCTATCCTTTGTTCCATTTGTGGTTTTATTGAGGTCCTACCTTTACCCATTTTTCCTTCTTACCACTTTGCTAAGATTTTTGAAGAGTTTCCTCTTATCTGTAGTTGCAAATGGAGTCATGTTTCTTGGGATGGTATCCTTTTGGATTTCCTATAGTTGTGGGGTGTTTATTCTTGGAAAATATTGTCTTGACTCCTGGCGATGTGGGACAGTTTTTCACTTCGTGTCCTATTCCCCTCTAGGTTAACTTGATTCCTGTCCTTTGTAGGGTTGGGCACTTCTCCACGCAGTGTCCCTATCATTCATGCTTGTAATTACATGAACATAAGTAGTTCCTCCTAGCATTTTCTTAGGAATTGTTAATTTTGGTGCTCCTTCGTCCTTAAGTCTGGATACCGTGAGAGTTTTTTTTTTTTGGAGTCTTCCTTGAAGATCACATCATTTGAGGGACATGGTTTTTAGGAATTTGGAGTACTTCATTAATAGAGTAGTACAATATGTTAGGGGATTTTGGCCCTATTATAGAAAATGGTCACCAAATAACTAAGGAGCTACGAGATTCTTGTTAAGCATCCTCCTATGTAAGGTTATATGCCCCCTTTTATGGCTTCACGCTTGGCTTCCTTTATACTTAGAGTTGTGACCTCAATAGGTCCTGTCACCATTCTCTGGGATACTTCCTCATTTGCTCTCTTGAGATTCCTACCATGCTTTAGGTATTTGGGAAGCTTCTAGGGTTGTCTTCCTACGAAGATAAGGTGTTGAGTAGAGCCATTCTTAGTTTTCTTGGTTCCTCTCCTAGGAGCCATCTATAAATTTTAGGATAAATCCTATAAGTTACAATATTTTATAGTCTTGATTATGTATTCGAGGAAACAGGCTATGATACCACTCTAGTTGTCACGCCCCGACCCGGTTTGGTCGGATCCTCGTGATCAACCCGCCACTCTCCTGATTTATTAAAGGGTTTCTCCTTATTGTAAACCGTAAAGAGTAAGGCGTCCTTTAACCTGCACCATTTTCTGGAATAGCATAATCAAAACTGCATGAAATTTAAAACTTTACATACCTATCTTACAGGCATCTTAGTTGACGGTCTTTAAGGGCAGGCTTTCCAGGATTTCCTGAAAGGGATATAAGGGAGGGGGTGAGTACAACTACTTAGTGAATGGGATTCAAATCTTTTGACTTTCAAGAAATACATTTATATGTAGTGTACCAGACTCCTTACTTTTCAAAAATTCCTTCTTTTAAAAATTCAGGTTTTTCCATTATTTCTTAGTTATCGATGTGTCATCACCCAACACAAATCCTTCATCATGAAGGTTACACACATTCGCAAGTCAATATCACTACTGAACCCGCTAGTGGCTTCGGAGCGACTTTTCCTGCCACCCAGATAGAAGTACGACCGCTTCTACATTGGGAATGAGTGGATGTATGCGACATTCGACCCACAATTTCGAAATCACTTCTTCGTGTCCGTATGAGGCCAGAGACCTCATCATGTCCCCACCCCGGTCTCATGCGCTTGATGCTACTCCAGATTTTGCACAGACACCTGGAACGATGATCTGTCCTTATACTCACCGGGTCGTCCAGGGCCCTTAGGACACATCACTGCCCCTCATGGGCGTCTTGATGATCCCGTACTCATAATGCATGCACAAACAATGTTTTCTTATCAAGCCATGTAATATGTGGTGCCACTGGTCCAACGGCCCCGACTCTCAACTCAACCCGCAGTTGTTTGTCTTGACTAGTCCGTCGACCTATCATGTCGCACTACCACTAGTTGACTGAGCATGTCGGTCCTATCTTGGTACCATGGCCAAAAAATTCACTTATTAAGTTTTATGGCACATATATCATGTTCGTTTACGAGCTTCTGCTCGTGCCAACTGGCCTTGGGCCCACTGTACGAGATTTTCAAAATCAGGCATTTAGCCCCCAAGTTCCAAAACCGAGGCCCCTGGCCTATCAGAGCTATTCGAGCTCCCGTTGAGAAGGTCTCCCAAATTGTTTAAGCATTGGCACACAGTCATGGGGGAGCACTTCTGACAAAACATATGTTTTCTCTATCAATGATATCGCCCAGTATAAGGACACCTCCGTTCATAACCAAATAGG
Organism: Trapa bicornis; assembly: GCA_030064425.1. Lineage (NCBI taxonomy): Eukaryota > Viridiplantae > Streptophyta > Magnoliopsida > Myrtales > Lythraceae > Trapa > Trapa bicornis. The sequence continues at coordinate 15,614,084 of CM057760.1, read as the reverse complement.
TTTTCAACTTCTTTCGAGGAAGTCTTATCATACCAACCGGGTATGATCTACTTACAACCGGTAAGTAGTTTTTCCGCATGATTTTCATATCACTTCCTCTAAGTAGTGATGTTTAAAATACCACTAAATAGTGGGTTTTCATACTGAAGTACTTATCATTCCCAACCGGGTATGATATAAAATTTCCACTCACAACCGGTAAGTGGTTTTAAAATTTTAAGTTGTGCTCATCATCCCAACTGGGTATGATGTTAGTAAACCCACTCACCCGTTAATGCCGTGAATTCCACTAGACCGGTTCTTGGTATTCACGCGAGCTTGTCCTTGTTGGCGTTCCTGGTACTTCATGTTCCTACACGATATGAACATCTTGGTTCATTATCCTTCGTCCTAATCGCCTTCATTCATTTCTAATGAATGAGAAAGTCAAACTTTCATTTATTTGCAATTAGGTCCCTAAAGTTATTTTTCTTTAACTTTAAGTCCCTGCAGGTTTTTCCTCAAATTGAGTCCCGAAACTTCTAAAATTTATCATAGGACCTCAATTTATTCCATTTCACAAAAAGGGGTTTAATTTCACAAATTTCCAATTTGGTCCCCCAACTTTTCCAAAATTACCATTTTGCCCTTCCTTTACAAAAATGGTAAATTTTGCCCCAAAAATTTCAATATTCCTCAATTGGTCCTCCAACAATATTTTCATGCCCAATTGACCCTCAATTTCATAAAATTTCATTTTGGTCCTTTAAATTTTGAAAATCCCCAATTTTTCCCCAATTTCAACTTCTTAACACAGCCAAATTTGATTTCATCAAATTGACCCATCAAACGTTTCCAATTGTTGAAATTGAGTTTCTACATGTTCATACGATTCTTTAGAAATGTGAATCGCAAGTTTTAACGCCAGCAAGAGCTCAAATGGAGCTTCACCGGAAAATGAACTATAGAGAGAGAAAGCTTCGATTACTCACCGGTGAAGGCACGACGGTCCGAGCTTTCGATCTGGGCATATAGGTCTCATCCTGAGGTTCATCATAGAATCAAGAATCGCATTAATTGATGCAGAATTGGATTAGAATTTCATCATTGAAATTCGATCGACACTCTCTCTAGCACCGATCGAAAATTGCAAAGGGGAGTCGAATTGGCTTACCTTTCGGTCCTAATTCGGCCGTGGAAAGACTGAGGAAGTGTTGGGTTGGCTTGGTTTGGCCTGAGGAGGGCTTGAAATGGCCGATGTCAGCTTAGCCAAAATAGGGCAGCTTCGGTCCACCGGAGCTGCTTCACTTTTCCATCATGTCGTTGCTTCTCTAGTGATTCTCGGATTGACTGGAGTTTGCTATCAGATAACTGACTTCTCCCGGTTCTAAAGAGCCCGACCTCTCCTTTCGAGGTTAAGAAAAATGTTGAAGTCGAAGCTCTGGTTTAAGCTTCACAGGGAAATGGAGCAGTAGAGAGAGAGAGAGAAGTGTTCGGGTGTGAGGAGAATGAATGGGGATGACCTCTTTATATAGGTGTAAAACCCGTGTATTAAATGGAAGAGATTTATTAATAGTATTAATATTGCCATAAATTATTGGTATTAATTCCAATAATTTAATTTTGATATTAAATTATTTGTATTAATTCGAATAATTAAATATATAATAATTTATGGTTATTTATGATAAGGCGTACGTTCGAATAAAAAATTTTGACCAAATTTCGGGTTACAAAAAAAATCCATACTTCCCAGGAGGTCACTCATCCTCACATTACTCTCGAGCAAGCACACTTAACTTCAATGTCCTTATGGAATCTCATTCAACTAAACCAATTTGATTTTTATCTTCTAATTTTTCTTAAATTTCTGTTCCAAGGTTTAATGAACCCTCTGGATCACCTGGAAGTTGTAAATTTCCATATTGCTTGTTCCCAAATGTAAATCGGCTTGGTTTTCTTACTCGGTTTGACCGGTTCTTTTCCCGGTTTTCCTTAACTCAAAAGTGCAGGGTTTACATTATCTTTCTACTTACCTGTTCCTTGGGTTTAACTTACTCCTTATGTCCTCAGTATGCTTCCCTTGGTTCTTTCCCTTCAGCATGCCCTTCATCTCATCATCATTCATCACTTGGTCCATTACTTTTCAGTTGGGACATGTATGCCTTCCCAGGGTTTCCTTCCTTGGGAAGGGTTCAGGCATTATTTTCTCCAAGACCTTTTTGTGCAAGACTTACTAAATCCTCATTGTGACTTGAGTGTAGTCACCATTTCATTTTCAGCCATTTATTTCTTCAAGGATTTCCTTCATCCTTCTTTTTCACTATTCTAGCCTTTCCACCTCCCCCTTCCTTATTGGGGTTTAATTTTATGACCTTCTCGAGGGTCAGTTCGTTAACTGCCTCATTCCTACTACTCCCCTAGTTTAGTTATCTCGGAATAGTTGTCCTTCTTTGAAGCCTATCCCATCGTCCCTTTGGGGTGTAGTCCTTACTATTTTCTAGTTCTTCCTAGTGCGTCTTCTCCCAAAGTTTCTAGTTACACCTTTTTTCTCGGTTAGTCTACCACCCTATTTGGCTCCTTTACTTTTCCAAAGTAGGTCACACCTTGCTATCCTGGGACATCCTAGTTGTCTTTCATCATTCGAGGCTTGCCTTCTATGGATGAGGTACTTCTTCTTTGCTTCTAGGTGGCTTGTAGCGCTCCTTAAGGGAAAATTTCCTTAATCTACATTCTATTTTGTTTGGGTTTTCTTAAGGTCCTAGCCTTGGCCTTTTTCCCATGATCCTTCCTCATGAAATTAAGGCACACAAATAACATTATTGAGGGATAGAAAAATTTTTAGGAACTCAAAATCTTATTCATTATTGAAGTAAGAATACAATTTGGGGTTTTAAGGTCTCTTAAGGGAGATTGTTACAACAATGATTTGAGAAGTACTCATTACTATGCTAGGGTCTAGAATGATTTCTTCCTGGGTGAGATTTGGATCCCTAGCCAGAAATGTGGTAGTGTTACCCCTTTGAACTTCTATAGGGATGGAGCTATCCTTGTTGGAAGGTATTACTTTTATTCCTTGCAGTGAGGGAGTCTTTTGCTATGTATCCTACCTTCTACACTCATAACAAGTTCTTTCGGGTCTTATCCTCCGAAATGTTGGGCACCTTCTCATGTAGTGTCCCCATTGCCCACATCTATAATAGGTCCTCTCCTTTTGTGGACCTTTGTGGTTCCTCCTATACTTTGAGCATTGTGGGGCATTTCTAAGGGATTGTTGGTGGTTTGGTATGTAAACCCCATACTTTTGAGTTAAGAAAAACTGGGAAAAGAACTGGTCAAACTGAGTAAGAAAACCGAGCCGGTTTACATTTGAGAACACGCAATATGGAAATTTACAACTTTCGGATGATCTAAAGGGTTCATTAAACCTAGGGAAAGAAATTTAAGAAACTTTAGAAAATAAAAACCAAATTGGTTCAGGTGAACTAGATTTCATAAGAACTTCAAAGTTAAGCGTGCTTGCCCGACAGTAGTGTGAGGATGTGTGACCTTCTGGGGAGTATGAATTTTTTTTTGTAACCCGAAATTTCAGTCAAAAATTTTTAGGTACGCCTTATTATAAATTAATATATATTTAATTATTGTAATTAATACCAATAATTTAATACCTAAATTAAATTATTGGAATTAATACTAAAATTAAATTATTGAAATTAATACCGAAATTAAATTATTGAAATTAATACCAATAATTTATGGCAATATTAATACTAGTAATAAATCTCACTCATTTAATACACGGGTTTTACGCCTATATAAAGAGGTCATTTTTTTTTGTAAACCGAAATTTAGGTCAAAACTTTTTATGTACACCTTATTATAAATAATCATAAATTAATATATATTTAATTATTGTAATTAATACCAATAATTTAATAGTTAAATTAAATTATTTGAATTAACACAAATAATTTAATACCGAAATTAAATTATTGGAATTAATACCGAAATTAAATTATTGGAATTAATACCAATAATTTATGGCAATATTAATATTATTAATAAATCTCGCTCATTTAATACACCGGTTTTACACCTATATAAAGAAGTTATCCCCATTTCATTCTCCTCACACCTGAACACCTCTCTCTCTCTCTACTGCTCCATTTCCCGGTAAAGCTCGAACTAGAGCTTCGACTTGAACAAAGGTCGGGCTCTTTAGAACTGGGGAGAATACAGCTATCTGATAGCAAACTACAGTCAATCCGAGAATCGTTGGAGAAACGCCGACATGATGGAATAGTGAAGCAACTCCGGCGGACTGAAGCTGCCCTATTTCGGCCAAGTTGAAATTAGCCATTTCAAGCCCTCCTTAGGCTAAACCAAGCCCTCCCAACACTTCCTCAGCCTTTCCATGGCCGAATTAGGACCGAAAGGTAAGCCAATACGGCTTCGCTTTACAATTTTCGATCCGTGCTAGAGAGAGAGTCGACCGAATTTCAATGACGAAATTCTAATCTAATTTTGCATCAATTGATGCAATTTTTGATTCTATGATGAACCTCAGGATGAAACCTATCTGCCCAGATCGAAAGCTCAGACCGTCGTGCCTTCACGGGTGAGTAATCGAAGCTTTCTCTCTCTACAGTCTATTTTCCAGTGAAGCTCCGTTTGAGCTCGTTCCGGCATTAAAATCTGTGATTCAAAATTTTTTAGAATCGTATGAATATGCAGGAACTTAATTTCAACTTCAATTTCAATCATTAGAAGTGTTTGATCGGTCAATTTGATAAAATCAAATTTGGTAGTGTTGAACAGTTGAAATTGGGGGAAATTTTGGGGATTTTCGAAATTCAAAGGGCCAAAATACAATTTTATGAAATTGAGGGTCAATTGGGCATGAAAATAATGTTGGAGGACCAATTGAGGAATTTTGGAATTTTTGGGGCAAAACTTACCATTTTTGTAAAAGAAGGGCAAAATGGTAATTTTGGAAAAATTAGGAAACAAAATTGGAAATTTGGGAAATTAAACCCCTTTTCGGTGAAATTGAATAAATTGAAGTCCCAGGATAAATTTTAAAAGTTACGGGACTCAATTTGAGGAAAAACTGACATTATGGTCTTAAAGTTAAAGAGAAATAACTTGGGTTTTCTCATTCATTGGAAATGAATGAAGGCTGTTATGCCGAGTAATAATGAACAAGGTTGTTCATATCGTGTAGGAACGTGAAATACCGGGAACTCCAGCAAGGACAAGCTCGTGTGAATACAAAGAACCGGTCTAGTGGAAATTACGGCATTAATGGGTGAGTGGGTTTACAAACATCATACCTGATTGGGATGATGAGCACAGCTTATAATTTAAAAACCACTTACCGGTTGTGAGTGGGTTTACTAACATCATACCTAGTTGGGATGATGAGCACAACTTAAAGATAAAAACCACTTACCGGTTGTGAGTGGAAATTTTATGTCATACCCGGTAGGGAATGATAAGTACCTCGGTATAAAAACCCACTATTTAGTGGTATTTTAATCATCACCACTAAGAGAAAGTGTTGTGAAAATTATGCAGAAAAACTACTTACCGGTTGTAAGTAGATCATACTCGGTTGGTATGATGAGACTTCCCCGAAGGAAGTTGAAAACCTGTTCATCGGTTATGAACGGAGGTGTCCTTATACCCGGGCGGTATAATGGATAGAGAAAACATATGTTTTGTCGGAAGTGCTCTCCCCTGACTGTGTTCCAATGCTTAAACAATTTGGGAGACCTTCTAAACGGGAGCTTGAATAGAATTAATAGGCTAGGGGCCTCGGATTTGGAACTTGGGGGCTAAATGCCCGATTTTGAAAATCTCGTATAGTGGGCCCAAGGCCAGTTGACACGAGCAGGAGCTCGTAAACAAACATGATATATGTGCCATAAAACTTAATAAGTGAATTTTTTGGCCATGGTACCAAGATAGGACCGACATGCTCAGTCAACTAGTGGTAGTGCGACATGACAGGTCGATGAACCAGTAAAGACAAACAACTGCGGGTTGAGTTGAGAGTCGGGGCCGTTGGACCAGTGGCACCATAGATTACATGGCTTGATAAGAAAACATTGTTTGTGCATGCATTGTGAGTATGGGATCATCAAGACGCCCATGAGGGGTAGTGATGTGTCCTAAGGGCACTAGATGACCTGGTGGCTATAAGGGCAGTTCATCGTTCCAAGTGTTTGTGCGAAATCTGGAGTAGCACCAAGCACATGAGACTGGGGTGGGGACAGGATGAGGTCTCTGTCCTCATACGGACACGAAGAAGTGATTTCGAGATTGTGGGTCGAATGTCACGTACATCCACTCATTCTGAGGGTAGAAGTGGTTGTACTTCTATCCGAGTGGCAGGAAAAGTTGCTCCGAAGCCACTAGCGGGTTCAGTAGTGATATTGACTTGGAATGTATGTAACCTTCATGATGAAGGATGTGTGTTGGGTGATGACACACCGGTAACTAAGAAATAATAGAAAAGCCCAAATTTTTAAATGAAGGGATTTTTTTGAAAAGAAAGGAGTCGGGCACACTCCATATAAATGTTTTTCTTAAAAGTTAAAAGTATACCTTTGAAAACCCATTCACTGAGTAGTCGTACTCACCCCCTCCCTTATATCCCTTTCAGAAAATCCCGGAAAGCCTACCTTGAAAAACCATCAACTAAGATGCCTGTAAGACAGGTATATAAAGTTTAAAATTTCATGCAATTTTGATTATGCTATTCCAAGAAATGGTGCAGGTTTAAAGGACGCCTTACTCTTTATGAATTATAATAAGGGAAAACCCTTTAATAAACCGGGAGAGTGGCGGGTTGTTCACGGGGATCCGACCAAACCGGGTCGGGGCGTGACACGGTACTTCGCCATCCTTAAGCCCGAACACCTTGAAAGTTATCTTGTCGAGTCCCCTTTGACTCAATGTTACTTCTAGTTCAATTCCTCCTTTTGGGATGGGATTCTTCCTGGTTTCTAGGGTGGGTAAGGTAGTGTGTGTCACGTCCCAACCCGATTTGACCAAGGTTAGGGGAGATAACCTGCCACTCTCTCGAGTCTCGAAGAGGGGTTGCTCAGGGAGATCAAGAGAATTAGGTGTGTTACCTATCATATTTTCCCTAGATAACATTAAGCAAAACTGAAATTTTTATATTGTGTACCTAGTTCAGGGTCTGGGGAGGAAGAGCTGGTATTGTCGCGTTCCTTCCTAACAAATGGTTAGAGGGAGGGGGTAAGTTTGATAACTCTGTGAGTGAGACAAAACTATTTTATGAAGGCTTAAATTAGCAATTTCAATTATCTGATATTTTAACTTTTTCTTCTTGGGTTTTTCAAATCAACAACTACCCTCCTATCATAGGAGGGATCACACATTTGCATAACGGACCTCGACAGTGCCAGTTGTGGATCGGAGCGCCTTTACCATCCACCCTAATAGAGGGTTACTGCCTCTACCCAGGGTTGAGGGTACATCAATAGTCTAAAACATTAAACCCCCAAATTTCTCCACCATGTTCGCTTAATGGGACAAGACCTCATTCCCCTACTGCCTCGGTCTCCATGCGTAGGAAGCTCCTCTGCTTAACGACCAATTGAACGACAAAACTGCCTTTATGCTCCCTAGGCCATCTAGTACTCCTTGGGCTCCATCACTACCTCATGCCAGGTGCACTGATAGCCCGAATATCACAGTGCATGCACAATCAACAATATTTTGAATTATAGCCTTTATCTTTGACCCTCTTGCACAACAGTCTATCGGCTTGGCTTCGGCCCACCACGCGTACTGGCCCAATAGGTTCGATGACCTGGCTTTGGTAGAGCAGCGGTTTGGCACAACAAGCTTGACAACTCAGCTTGGCTCGATGGGTATCATGCAAAGTTCCCATTATTCAAGTCTTTTAGCAATCATATATCACATGTATATTATGGATGGGTCAACACTCGTATCCATCAGCCTTGGGCTCACTCGCATTTCGAGCCTAAGCCCAAAATTAGTTCTCAAATATTTTAAGCAGAGTCACTCAATCAGGGGGTGCTAATTCTAAAAAAATAGTTTTCAAAGTTGAATCATCATTCCAACCGAAATGGACATTATAGTGGTTCCCACTCACCTGGTGATTTAGGAGGGGTTGCGCCGGTGGAGTCTGGCCTCGCGGTCTCTCTTTCGAAACCCCGCACTCGAGTAGTCTTCTCCTACATGGCACAGATGTCCTTGTTGAGCATTAAATTCTGGAATCGCACTTCTTCGCGTATTTACATATAGGCCTTCATATTTTGCCTTAATTACACTTTAGTACTTGAGGTTTCTGCATTTTTCTTTACGTTCTTAATTTCCCCTTCTCCTCCAATTTGACCCTTAGATTCTTCCAATTATCCTTTTGGGTCCTTAATTTTATGAACTTTGCTCTTGGGTCCCTCTATTTTCTAAAACTGCCATCTAGCCCCAAACTTTCCCAAAATTACAATTTGACTCCAAATTCTCAATTTTTTGCAAATTGATCCTCCATTTGATCCAATTTACCCAATTGACCCTCAATTGGAAGGGAATTGCATAAAAAGACCATCAATTTTTTCAATTTTCCATTCGGTCCCTAATTTTTGAAAAATCCTTAATTTGCCCAAAATTTTCAAAAATTACATTTTGGACCCGAATCACAATTTCATTCAATTGATCCCCGAAACTTGTTTAATTGCCCTCATTCTTGATTTCAATCATCTCCTCTATGTTTTCTCGTCATTTCAAGCTTTGAATCATTTGATTTGGCTTAGAAATGAGCTCAAATGGAGCTTCATCGAAAAATATAGTCTAGAGAGAGAGCTTCGATATCTTACCGGTGAGGGTCCGGTGATTGGAGCTTTGGCTACCAATGTGTTGCTCTCATTACGGGGATCCTTCCTGGATCAAACCACACTTCAATTGATGACATGAGCAGTGTGAATTTTAGTGTTAAAATTTTTGCAGAATTCGGTCGTGCATAGTATTTTCCGGCAGAGGGCGGCGAAGGGAGCTTACCTTCTTAGCTCGGGGGAAGCTTGGGACACCTCCAGGTGGGGCATAGGGGGTCTAACTTAGCCGCAATTGGCCATGGGAGGGCTCGAAGTGGGTGGCAGGAGATTGGTTATTTTCTTGCCATGGAGTGGCAACATTGTTTGAGCTTCCTCGCTCCACCTCAATGGCTCTCAAGCCAATTGAAAGGTGTGGCTGGGTAGAGGACCTCCTTTTGATTCCAAAGACACCCAATGTGGCTTCGGGTTGAGAAAAGTCCTGTTGCCGGAGCTCTGGTTCGTAGCTCACCGAAAAACTCACTATTCTTCTTCTTCACTCAATTGTGGGATGCTAAGAATGAATGAGGGGGTGCTCTTTACAAAAAAGAGCTCGGTAACTTTTTAGGCTACCCGCCGGCATAAGACTCTGCCTCCAACTCGACTGTCGGCGACTTGATCGGAGCATTTTTCGAGTCGCCGGAGACACTAGCTTTTTTGGCGACGTCCTCTCTCTCTCTCTCTCTCTCTCTCTCTCTCTCTCTCTCTCTCTCTCTCTCTCTCTCTCTCCTCTGTCAGTGTCTAAAGGTTGAAGATGATGATGTGGCGATCGTGCCACGTGGTGCGCTATGATTGGTCAGTTTTTCTAACATGGAGTCCTAGCTCGGCCACCCGTCATCCATTGACGCATTGACCAGACAGGTGGTAGCCTTTCATTGGCTGCTTGTGTCTCCTTGGCGTGTTGATTGGGCACCAACTCACCATTGATCAAACATGTGCCAACCTCCCATTAGTTGTCTGTGTCTACGTGGCAGCAGACGAGTGCCAGTTGTCCATTGACCATTAACCGTTAACCAATCCATTAACCTTTGACCGGTCAAGTCCGACCAAGTTCGCTGTCCAAAATTCGAAAATCAACCGGTTCGACCATTTTTCTCAAATTTAAAAATTTCTAAATTCATTTTCTATCTAATGGTGGTCTCAATTTTCCAAATTAACATTTTTAAGCCACCTAGAAAAATGAATTTGTGAACTGGTTCACTATAGTTCATGTCAATTTGGTCCAGTTCAGGATTGGTTCACCCCGAACCGGTTCGGTTCTCTCCTTAATTCCAATTCCCAATTCTTTCATGTAATTTTTATAAATTTTTGGTCACTTGGGATGTAAACACCGCTCCTTTGGGATAAGAAAATCAGGGAAAGAATCGGTTAACCCAAGTGAGAAAACCGAACCGGTTCACGAACCCCAACTATTAGAGAAGGTAAACCGGGAAATTTATAAATCCTGAATGACCTAAATAGTCACAAAAGTCATGACAAAGGACTTTATGATGAATTGGAAATAAAAACCAAACCGGTTCAGGTGAACCAGATTAAACAGGTTTGAACCACTATTGAATCGGCTTCAAAATTCATTTCTCTAGGTGTTTTAGAAAATTAAAATTGGAGAATTTAAGCCACAATTGGATAGAGAATGAATTTATATGAATTTACAAATTTTTAATTTTGAAAAGCACGGTAGAATTGGGCGTGAACTGGTCGGTTTAATCATTGAACCTGGTTCGAAACGGTCCGATTCGAAACTTTGTCGTCTTCTTTCTTCAAATGACAGCATTGTTCACTCGCTGGAAAATCGAGCAGCGCTAAAGAAGATGAAAAGTCTCCGACCAGGGAGTTTCAGGCAATGAATGACTGCTCATTAAGGTGCCAATCAAATGACCAAGAAGTCCCCGAGCTTCCTATATACAGAGCTCCTCCTCATTCATCCTTCTCACACCTGAAAACTCCTCTCTCTCCCTACTACTCCATTTTTCGATGAAACTTGAACCAGAGCTCCTACATTGGGCTTTTTTTTAGCCAAAGAAGGCAAGGTTAGGTTCTTTAGATTCGGGAAGAAGTCAGCTACCTGACGGTAGTCTCCATTTGCTCCGAGGATTGCTGGAGAAATGCTAGCGTGATAGAATAGTGAAGTAGCTTCGGCGGACCGTAGCTACCCTATTTCGGCCGAGCTAAAAACAACCAATTCGAGCACTTTTCAGGCCAAACCAAGCTCTTCCAACACCTCCACAGCCCTAATACAATTGAATTAGAGCGGAAAGGTAAGTAAATTTGGCTCCACTCTGTAAATTCCGATCAGTGTTAGAGAGAGAACCAGCAAAACTTCACTAACCAAATTATCCATCAATACGACATGAATTGATGTGATTCTTGATTGTAGGAGGAACCTCAGGACAATAGCTATCTACCTAGATCAAAAGCTCAGACCACCACACCACCGACAGTAAGCTTTCGATGTTTTTTCTCTCTACGTCTAGTTTTACCCAATTGGGATGATGAGTACCTCGAAAATGAAAACCCACTACTATGTGGGATTTTAAAATCTCACCTGGATGAAGTGATGTGAGAAAACACATAGAAAAACTACTTACTAGTTGTAAGTAGATCATATCCGGTTGGTATGATGAACTTCTTGGAAAAAAGTGGAAAACCCGTTTACCGATTGTAAGCGGAGATGTCATTACATCTGGTGGGTGTGATAGACGAATGAAAATATTATTTTCTCGAAAGTGCTCTCCCCTGACTGGGTGCTACTACTTAAACTTTTTGGGAGACCTTCTTGATGGGAGCATGAATAGCTCAGATAGGCCGGAGGCCTTAGTTTTGGAACTTGGGGGCTAAATGCCCGATTTTAAAAATCTCATACCGTGGGCCCAAGGCTAGTTGGCACGAGCAGGAGCTCGTAAACAAACATAAGATTAAGCCATGAAAACTTTAAATGAATGATGTGTTTGGCCATGGTACCAAGATAAGACCAACATACTCGATGGACTAGTGGTAGTGCGACAAGAGAGGTCGACGGATCAATCGAGACAAACAGCTGCAGGTCGAGTTGAGGGTCGGGGCCGTTGGACTAGTGACACTAAAGATCAAATGGCTTGTGAGGAAAACTATTTTTTTGTGCATGTACTAAGGTTCGGGACCATTGAGACACCCAAGAGGGGTAGTGATGCATCCTAGGGGCTATTAGACGATATGGTGGAGATAATGGTAGTTTGTCGTGCCAGCAGTTAAGGAAGCTCAACGTAGCTTCATGCGCATGTGACTAGGGTGGGGTCAGGATGAGATCTCTGTCATCTCACGGACATGGATTTTCTTTACAGGATTTAGGGTCGGATGTCGCGTACATCCACTCATTTTCAGGGTAGAAGTAGATGGGCTTCTATCTAGGTGGTCGGTAAAGTCGCTCCAACGCCATAAGTGGATGCATTGTACGTGCTGCCCTGTGAATGTGTGATCCCTTCATGATGTAGGGTGTTTGTTGATTGTTAAACACACCGACTGTGGTTAATGAGGAATAATGGTTTTGAAAACTGAGATTTTGAGGATAAAATGTCTTAAAGAAAATAAGGAGTCTAACACACTCCAATTCAAACTATTTTTCTGAAAGTCAAGTTTTAAACACTCATTCACTGATTCGTTGAACTCACCCCCTCCCTTATACCCCTTTTCAAGTACCCCAGGGAAAACCTACCCAAAGATCTCCAGTTAACTACACCTGTAAGACGAGTATGTTCAGTTTAAATTTCATGATATTTTGATTAATGTTATTCCAGGAAAAGTACAGGTTTAAAGGACGCCTTACTACTCATGGTTAAAGAAGGGGAAAACCCTTAATAAACTAGGAGAGTGGCGAGTTGATCACATAGATCCGACCAAATCGGGTCGGGGTGTGACACTGAATTTTCTAATTTCCCACATTATCTATTTTTCGTTCATTAAACCGCTCATTTCTTCATGTATAAACCTATACTAATTATTTTCTCAGTTTTTCTTCGATCCCAAAGGACGAGTTTTACAGCGCGGGTTTGTTTGGCTACTTTTCTTGGGGCCATCTTCCTACAAGGTAGGTAGTTTTAGTTGAATCCTTATGTTATATAGACTTGATAATGTATTCGACGAAACATACTCTAATACCACTCAAGTTGCCACGCCCCGACCCGGTTTGGCCGGATCCCCGTGAATAACCTGCCACTCTCTCGGTTTATTAAGGGTTTTCCCCTTTTCTAAACTGTGAGAAGTAATGCGTCCTTTTTACCTGTATCTTTCCTAAAATAACATTAATCAAAACTAAATATATTAACCTTACATACATGTCTTACAGGTTCAGCTATTAGAAGGTTTTTAAGTGGGTTTTTCCCTCGGTTACCTAAAAAGGGGTAAAAGGAAGGGGGTGAGTTCGACAACTCAGTGAATGGGTGTTGTGAGAAAGTAATTAAAACATCTTTAATCTGAGTGTGCCAGATCCTTATTTCTTTCAAAAATATTCTTTCCTTAAATTCTCAATTCATCAAACCATTTTTCCTCATTTCCATATCAGGTGTGTTTAACAATCAACACACGCCCTTCATCACGAAGGGATCGCACATTCTTAGGGTAGCCCATCCACTGCACCCACTTGTGGTGTCGGAGCGACTTTACCAGCTAACTAGATAGAAGCTTGTCCACTTCTACCCTGGGTATGAGTGGATGTTCGTGACATCCGACCTCAAACTCGAAAATCAACTCCATGTTCATATGAGGACAAAGATCTCATCCCGACCCCACCCCGGTCTCATGCGCATGAAGCTACATCGAGCTTCCTAGACTTCTTGCACGAAAAACTGCCCTTATCTCCACCATGTCATCCAGTAGTCACTAGAACGCATCACCACCCCTCTTGGGCATCTTGATGGTCCCGAACCTCAAATGTATGCACAAACAAAAGTTTTCCACAAAGCCATTTCTCTTTGGTGCCACTGGTCTAACGACCCCGATCCTTAACTCGACCTGCAGTTGTTTGTCTAGACCGGTCCGTCGACCTGATCTTGTTGCACTATCGCTAACCAATCAAGTATGTCGGTCTTGTCTTGGTACCATGGCGAAATCACATAATTCATTCATTAAGAATTTTTATGGCTTAATCATCATGTTTGTTTACAAGCTCCTACTTGTGCCAACTAGCCTTGGGCCCACTATACGTGATTTTCCAAAATCGGGCATTTAGCCCCCAAGTTCCAAAACCGAGGCCTCTAGCCTATCTGAACTATTTCAGCTCTCGTCAATAAGGTCTCCAAAAAGTTTTAAGCATTGGCACACAGTTAGGGGAGAACACTTCTGACAAAATAAACTTTCCATTAATCACACCAACCGGTTGTGATGACATCTCCGCTTATAATCGGTAAGCGAGTTTTCTACTTTCTTCTAGGAAGTCCATCATATCAACCGGGTATGATCTACTTACAACCGGTAAGTAGTTTTTCCGTTTAGTTCTCACATCACTCCAACCAGGTGTGATGTTAAAATTCCACACAGAAGTGGTTTTTCATTTCTGAAGTGCTCATCATCCCAACCAAGTATGATGTGAATAAACTCACTCACCCGTTAACCGTGACGTGTTCATCCTCGGTTGATTTTCCCAAGTCGACACAAGCTTCTCTTGCTCACATTCTGGTCCTTTGTATTCCTACACGATTTGGACAACCTTATCTTTTAATACTTGGCATAACAGCTTTCGTTCCTCACGTATGAACGACCAAACTCAAAACTTCCACTTAATTGCACTTAGGTGCCTAAAGTTTATTTTCCTTAACTTAAGGTCCCTAATGCAAACTTTTCCCCAAATTGAGTCCCAAAATTTCCAAAATTCACTTTGGGTCCTCAATTTACTTAAAATCACTTAAGGGGTTCAAGTTTCCCAAATTTCCAATTTGGTCCCCAACTTTTCAAAAATTACAATTTTGCCCACAACTTCACAAAAATGGCAATTTGAGCCCAATTATTTTCAAAAATCAACCAATTAGTCCTCCAACATCCTTTTCATGTCCAATTAACCCTTAATATTTAGAAATTGCTATTTGTTCCTCAATTTTAAGAAATTTCCCCAATTTTTCCCCTTTCAAACTGACCGAATTTGATTTCATTAAATTGACCATTCAATCGAAGTTATTTGCTCCAATTTAAGGTATGGATCAGTTCCTACACTTCCATATGATTCAATTGAGTTTTGAATCGTGTCATTTAGGTCTGAATTGTGCTCAAACGGAGCTTCGCCGGAAAACTAGACTTAGATAGAGAAAGCTTCGAAAGCTTATTATCGGAGGGGCGGTAGTCCGATCTCTCTATTGGAGAAGATAGCTCTCCTCATGAGATATCTTCTAGGATCAAGAATTCCTACAATTGACCTCAAATGGAGGGAGAATTTCGTTAGTGAAATTCTGTAGTTTCTCTCTCTAACTCCAACCTGCAATGACTAAGGAGTGTCAAATTGGCTTAACTTTCAGCTCAATTGAGGTCATCTAAGGGCTGTGGGGATATTGGGAGAGATTGGTTTGGCTAGAGAAGGGCTAAATTTGACCATTTTCTGCTCGGCAAAAATAGGGCAGCTTCAGTCCGTCGGAGCTGCTTCATTGTTTGATTACGCCGACGCTTCTTCGGCGGTCCTTGAATCGAATGGAGACTACTGTTGGGTACCTGACTTCTCCCCAAATCTAAGGAACCTGACCTCGCCTTATAAGGCTCGGAGAAATGCCCAAGTCGGAGCTCTAGTTCGAGCTTCACTAAAAATTGAAGTAGTAGAGAGAGGAGTTTTTACGTGTGAGTAGGAGGAATGGAGAGTAGTTCTTTGTGTAGGGAGCTTGGGGGCTCTCTGGTCATCCAATTGACGCCTTTATGGCGCACATTCATGGTCTGAAATGCCCTGAATGGAGACTTTTCACCTGCACCGGCGCTGTTCATTTTTCCAGCAACTGAATAGTGCTGTCATCTAAAGGAAGAAGATGACACTGTTCCGAACTATACCAGACCGGTCCGAACCGGATTTAATGCTTAAACTGGTCGGTTCAAGCCCAATTTGACCAAGTTTTTCAAAATTAAAAATTTCTAAATTTATATAAATTTATTCTCTATCCAATGATGGCTTCAATTCCTCAATTTGAATATTTTAAGCCACCTAGAAAAATGAATTTAGAAACCGGTTCAAACTAGTTCAATCTAGTTCAGGTGTTATTCACCTGAACCAGTCTGGTTTTTCTCTTCCAATTCATCCCAAAGTCCTTTTCCATAACTTTTATGACTCTTTAGGTCACTTGAGATTTGTAAATTTCCCCTTTTTTCCTTTTCTAACAGTTGCGGTTCGTGAAGTGGTTTGATTTTCTCCCTTGGGTTGATTAGTTCTTTCCCGGGTTTTCTTACCTTTAAGGGACGGGGTTTACATTAGCCTACCTGACTCGACTCGTGGTCATCCACCCGAACTCATCCCACCACCTACTTCAGACAGATTTTGCAAATGACATGTTATGGAAACATGTGTAATTGACCTATTGTTTTCATCAAATTGCATACAATCATACTTGAAATTGCAACTAAAACTCCATGAGTCGCCTATATGTGAAGTTAATTGCATTTCCATTGCCCTATCAAATCAAATTTGATCTAAGAATTCGAAAACATGTCCTTAGACTCTCTCCCGACATGTGATTATTCCTCCCTAAAATTCTCACTCACTCGACCACCAAATGGTGTGATCTTGGTATCAAAATTCTACTAAGAGACTCCCTCTTGAGTTCTATGGTTGGGTCTCGACCTGTTAGTGGCCAAAATATGTTGCACGGGGGTAGTTCTGGCTAACTCCAACTCGGGATAGGAAATCACCGTTGCACTAACGCCTTTTTAGGGCCAAATTTGACCACCTCTGGCCACCACTCCGACTAAGACCGGTGCTAAAATGAATGTATGCCTCCCCTCTATCTCTCCATGGCAAGGGTCAACCTCCTCGAGGGGAAAATTGACCGCCACGAGTCGATTTTCATCAGTGGATCTATCGGGTTCCACCCCATCACGGTGAGTCGACAACCAAATTCTCCTAACTCTAATGATCACTTGGTCGACCACCACCATAGAAAGTTTTTCTTGGAAGTTGGAAACAAAATGCCTAAGTTCCGACCAGACCTTCGACCACCTCCGTTTAGAATTTCTTAAGGACTAAAGTGTAAATTTGGAAATGTTTGGGTACCAATTTTTAAAAAGGGAAAACTTATGGAAATATTCCCCAATGGTAGCCTAAGGGCCTAGGAAGTAGTTTATGGGACATACGTGGATTTTTAAACTTGTTTTCAGAAGTTTAGGGGCCAAACCCTAATTTTTGGTAACTTAGGGGCAAAGACTTAATTTAGTCTAAAAGAGACAAAATTGCTAATTATTCCCAAATTATGTTAAAATAGTTCATTTTGAACCATGCAGTGTAGGAGTGGAATTTTTTAAAGGAAATGAGGTAAAAATGAGATTTTTGTAAGTGAGGGAAAATGGTAATTTTATCCATTTTAGTGACCCAGGTGTAAAGTCATAAATATTGGGGATCCATAAGTAATATTTGAGAACTTAGAGACTCAAATAAGTGTAATATAAAATTGAGTACCCAAATGAGATACTTGGAAATTTTAGGGTCAAAAGTGAGAGAGTTTGGATAAGTAAGGGTAAAATGGTATTTTTGCCCTACTTACGGACTAAAATGCAACTTCGGAAAAGTTGATTATTCAAGTGAGAATATTGGAGAATTTATGTATTTTGGCTAATAAGACCAAATATGGATATAACTTTAATAGGTGGAATGAAACCACAGAAGAGGGCTGAAAACCTTGATGATCGGTGTTCCATAAGTGAGTTTTTAGCATTTCTTGTAAATAACTTGATTTCATGGAGTGATAAAAAGCAACGCACGGTTGCCTGTTCTAATACTGAAGTGAAATATAAGAGTATCGGAAATGCAACTGCTGGACTCATTTGGATCCAATCACTACTTTAAGAACTCATATTTCATTTTTCATCTTCGTCAACTCTCTAGTGTGATAATATGTAAGTAATTTATCTCAGTGACAATCTAGTTTTTTATGTTCATACCAAACACATTGAGATAAACTATCACTTTGTTCATGAACGAGTCAATCGCGGGGAACTTCACATTCACTTCATTGGCACAGAAGCTCAAATTGTAAATAGATTTACCAAACGTCTCTCTTTGTACCGATTCGGTACACTCTGCTTCAAGCTCATTGTTCGAGACTAATAGAGATAATAATGAAGACAAGGATAGCAAATGAATAGATAGCAGTTACAATGTAGAAAATGAAGTGATAGTGGTTACAATATCATTAATTTATCGTATTTAATTATTTATCTATATATTGTACACCATATATCTTGAATGAATGAGATAAATTGTGATTTTATATTTTTCTATCTATTAGTTCTTTCATGGTATCATAGCTTTTTTGAAAAAACTCCAAATAGTACGATCCTTGAGAGGTCGGGCAAAAACCCGACCCCAAAGCAACATCTTCTTTGGTTAATTCGTTGCCTTCTCCATCATTTTGCATTAAAATGATACCCGATGAATTTGTACCATTATGTAATGCTGTTGCATCAAGATTTCTAGTATTAATTTACGTGGAGGTGGTTCTCTCTTGTTGTTCTTCACTAGATTTCTGGCTTTCCTTAGAGTTAGAATCATCACTCCCTTCAAATGCTAGCTGGTTTGTCCTAGGGGCACTATCTGTTGAGTGATTATTTTTTTGTCATTTGAATCATGCTTGACCTTAGCACCATCAATAAATTCATAGTTAAATACTTTATTCTCCTTCCCAACTTCATCTTTCTTTTTCTACTTTAAGTGCTATTCAGAATTAGAATTCTCTACTCCACTCTATTGATCTTCCTCATTCTGCTCATTTTCAGATAATAATTCATGTTCTACTACATGATGCACTTTCAACATTATAGTTTTTCTCTCTTTTACCTAACACCGGAACAAAATCTTGGCTTCACCATCAATTTTATCTCTTCCAAATCTATTTTTCTAACTCAATAACATCTCATATCTCCTATAACCAAAAGTTATCATCTTCTCGAATTAGTCGAATATTCAAATCTCAATTTTCCGACAACAACTTCTCCATCATCATTTCTATGTTTTGTGCATCTCCATCCACAAGATGTCATTTCTATAATTTCGTCACCTTAATCGACCTCTACTCCTAAATTGATCATTAATCTATCCTCAACAATCATTAGATCTCGACATTATTTGTCAACTTTTGTTTGATCAAACTAGAATTTCTCATTACTCTAAGGTCATTTTCATTTTTCTACCCTTCAAATCATGTCCCCATCAAAGTGGATGTCTTAGTTTCCCCCTTGTCTTTCTCCCTCTTCATCTTTTTTGCACTTGCACTCATTCAAACAAACACTACATCACTCTCTATGATTATCTTTATTTTGCAGATCATAATTCTTTTGAGGCTTTATGATGGTCTTATTGCAGATGTAGCCCACAAATCTAGTAGACACATCAATCTATCATTCTATTAATTAGTCAATTTTTAGTCTTCTCATTTACTTTATTTTCTTGTGCGGTTCAAGAGGCATGAAATCACTCTTATGTCAATACCTTGACACTTCTTCACTTTTTGTATACTCGAGCCAAACCGAGTGAACAAATCCAATCAGTTTCAAATTGTTTGCCGACTTCAGATTAATATTCAATCTCAATATCGCTACCTATCTTCATATTGCCAATGAATAATAGAGATAATATTAAAGATGAAGCAATAGTAATTTGTTACCATTGTATTCAATATTATCTCGACCTCCAAGTGTGCTTACGGGGAAGTAATAAAATGTCTATATATTACACTAATATATATATAAATTATACTATTTTGGATTTACTTATATCTTTTGGTAAGAATCTTGAGTATACTCGAATTTAATAAAATCATTTAAAAGATATGTACATATAAAAAGATATCACATACGAAAAAATATTTATATATTAAAATACATGTTCTTAATATTTGTACGTTTTTGTCAATTATAAATTTAGTAGAATTCTTATAAAACAATATAAATTTTAGTATATTTTCTCTATTTTTTATAGTAT
The DNA here is from genome assembly GCA_030064425.1 of Trapa bicornis. Lineage (NCBI taxonomy): Eukaryota > Viridiplantae > Streptophyta > Magnoliopsida > Myrtales > Lythraceae > Trapa > Trapa bicornis. Next base: position 15,594,113 of record CM057760.1, on the reverse strand, counting down.
CAGATTAAGTGGGGCTCGCACCAGTATCTCACTCAAAACTGTAAACTCAACTTGTGGTAATTATCTTCCTAATTCGAGATTATATTAATAATATATTGTTTATAAGCGAGTTTAAAATTATAAATGAACTCGAGGTAATTATCTCCTAATTCGAGATTGTACTAATAATATATTGTTTGTAAGCGAGTTTAAAATTATAAATGATAAATGTATTAACGTTGCATGTAAATGTGGGTATTAGAGGATATAATTATAAATCAGATAATATAAATAACTATTTTAAATTTATAATATTAAAAATATTTAATTAATTATAAGTTATTATTTTTAAATAAATATTAAACTAATAATTTATTGGTTAACAATAACTTCTAAGCTAAAAATTCACTTCTCGGTCAAAAGACGAATGCCGTTAGGAAAATATAAGGTATAATGAACCTTAACAACTTGATATTTGCATTATTGTTCAAACAACAGATTTTTTTTTTTTTGCACAATATTTGAACAACAGGTTGACTTGGACGAGTAGCGTCCAATCACACCATGACAACTAGGGAGTGAGATTAAGGTGCCTAGGTGTGGTCTTACCACCTATTTGGCATTTAATCGGTAGGATTTTTCATACATCTCTATTATCTTTGAGCAATCCATTTGGATTATGATAAAATTTTCAAATTATTCTTTTACAATTTTATATATAAATATATTTTATATTTTAATTAAAAATATCTTTTGTCTTCTCTTCATATTTTTAAAAAAATAATCCTCAAATATTTATATATTTTAAATTTTAATAATATATTTTTTTTATATTTAATGAAGGTTAAATTTACATTTTAAATTTTAATATTTATATTTGAAAATTAAAATATTATTATATTTTAACGTAATATAGAACTAGTGCAAGTAGTGATTGGTGCAAGCAATCAGCTAACTTGTCTTTATTCAAAAACAATTGGACTTTGTAATGACAGCCTAGGCCGACAAGCTTTTGGAACAACAATTATCTCGATATTAATGACCTCACATGTTCATTATCTGTCGCTAACACAGCTAATAATTTTAATGTTAGTCCCTATACTTTGTAGGATCATGCATTTAAGTCCTTCACAAGTTGATAAATCATATCTATATTCTCACACGTAAGTAGATATATTTATTTATGGTCGGCAACATTGTAAGTATATTTTTTATATTTTTTTATAATTTAGTTGCAGATTTTTAATTTTTTTAATTTTATATATTCAAAAAGCAATATTTCTACTTGAAAATAATTTTTCAATCATACATTTATGAAAAAGAATAATTATACTACTATATATTTTCAAATATTTAAAAATGATATTTTATATTCTAAAAAACTCTTATATATATAATATTAATAAAAATAAGGTCTAAAAGTCATTTTAAAAAATATAATATTATAAATGATATTTTTTTTCATATTTGACCTTAATTATTTTTTAAAAAATATCCAAATTTACATTAATCAGAATTCGTAGTTATTTTAATACAATTGTTCAATATTATTGAAAAATTAAACTCAATTGTTTACTTGATAAAATTGAAAAAAAAATAATAAAATTACACCATTTTATATTAAATTTTATAATATTAGAATTTATTATGGGTCGATAATTAATCGTACCATTTTTACTTAAAAATTATTATTTATAATTATTAAAATATTTTAAACTAAAAATAATTTTCTATATTATTTAATTTATTATAATATTCTTAATTCAGTACTTAATTTATTTATTATTTATAATTTTTAAACACACTTCACAATAAGTCGAATATTGTTATTAAATTCTCATACAATGATAAATAATAGGTTTAAATTAAGTATTTTTCATCTATAATGGTACAAATTAAAAATTATGTTTAAAGTATCGATTAAGGTATGAATACAAAAATAATAACTATTATAATAGGTGAAAAAGTATTATATACCGATAATTAATATTATTTATTTTTAATTAAAAATTATTAATTATAAGTAGTGTAAAATTATAACTTTAATAATAGTTATATATTTTATATAATTTAAAATTATATATATATATATATAGTACAAACCTCTTTAATTATAGAACTATGAATTTAACTATAAGTTTAAATACTAAAGTTACAGGATATACTGTTTTTAATTAATAAAATTAGTTTAAGTATTTACTATTAGTGCATTGTGAATATGACTAATGGGTGGTGGTATCATCCGTACAAATAAAAATATATTATTATTTTTTAATTAAAACAATAGTTCGAGTTGACTCCCTTCTAAAACTTATTATAAATAATATATATGGTTCAGATATTCAAATAGGGATAATTTAAAACGTTTATGGTGAATCTCAATTTTGATCTGATCAAATTAAAGAGAGAAACTGAAATTATCTATGATGATGAAGTTAAATTTTAAGTTATATGTATAATATCCCAAATTTTCATTTAAATTTTTATTATGATATTTTTATTTAGAATGATTATAAACTAATTTATAACATTTTCTTCTAATTCCGTATAAACTATTAATGAATGTGAGTAATAAGTATATAATTAATTAAACCTAATCATTTTTGCATGGTTATAAGTTAGTAAAATTACAATAGGCTTCTAAGTAAAGTAGATTAGTCAGTTAATTTGATGTAATATAATATTTAGAAATCAGTAATTAAATAAAAATAATATAATTTTACTGGAAAAATATTGAAAAAAGCATGCATGCTCAGAGAGAAACAACAGGAAAAAGAGAATTTTTCCCACATCATTTCGTGCACCCCAAAGCTACCTCTCTTATTAGGGGGGAAAAGGACCTCGGACTTCTTCCCCTCTCTGCATCGACTGAAAGACTTCCATAATCCTCCATGGCAGATTCCTTCGATGAGGAATGTGACTATCTCTTCAAGGCGGTCCTGATCGGCGACTCTGCTGTCGGAAAATCGAACCTGCTCTCTAGGTTCGCGAGGGATGAGTTCCACCTGGATTCGAAGCCCACCATCGGCGTTGAGTTCGCCTACCGGAACGTCAAAGTCGGCGATAAGCTCATCAAGGCCCAAATATGGGACACTGCAGGGCAAGAGAGGTAACAAAATAGACTATCTCTGCATATCCCAATCCAATCCCAGCTATACTCTGCTTTGCTTTTTAATAGCAAGACTTCTTTTCCTTCGAGATTTTCACTCATTCAAAAGCTGCGATCGGACTGTTTTGAGATTGAATTCGGAACAAGCTTATGAAATAAAGATGCTGATTGTTATTAAAAGATGATTCTATGAGGTTGTCTAGTTCTGGAATAGAAGTAGAACAGTGGATGAATAAGGAGAATAATAGCAGTTGGATGAATTATTGAACCAATTTTTCAACAAATTGTTTTCTTTCTGGCAGTAAAGACGAAAACCTTTTTGCTTCCTTGTTCTCCGTTTTTGTTGTTTTCCATGTCCATCTTCCTTGATTGGCATTTTTTTTGTCCCCCAACTAAGCCAGCCATCTGCTCTTAATAAGATAGACTTCAGCATCTTCAACCATGAAACTCTTCTCATTTCAACCGGAAAAGAGAAAAACCGGCATCAGTATCCCAACGTCCCCATATACCTACTATGATCATGCCGTATCTTTGCAGTCCATTAAACTGGGTTTGTGGGTCTAAGAGATAATGGTTTTAATTGAAGTCTACCTAACGACGATGACAGTCAATCTAATCTCTCTTCTTAAATTTTAGATAGGGATCATATATTCAATGCGGCTCGTGATGGGTACAGCTTTCCGTGACCCTTCCTCCTGAGCATGAACATACAAATTTAGGGTTTTGATAGCCAGGAGGAATCCATCAAAAAGGATAAAAATCCAAGGGATCTGTGGGGCCCGGGGGAGGTGAGAGACCAAGAAGCACGCTCAGAGTAGAATGAATCTCCATGTAAAACAAAGCGATTGGGTGATCTCTATGGTCTCTTTTATACATTTGGTAAGAGGGTGACCTCTCTATAGTGTTTTTATACATCTGGTAGGATAATGATAGTGGAAATAAATATTTAAATATCTAATAACATGAATAAACTTAGAACCTCTTAATTATGATAACACGAATACAAAAAATTTTAAAAATGATGAATTTAGAGGAAATAAAATGAATTTAGTAAAATATATTCAACTTTTTGAAATGTGGTTTTAATTTAAGTGGAAAATAAAAAAATAAAATAAAATATTAATTTTATAACACTTGAGTGGATAGTAAATTAAAATACTAGTGAAATATTCATAAATTTAATTAATTTAAAAATTTGTATCTAAATGAAATCATTTTAGGACAATAAAGATGAGGAACGCAGAAAGAGGGCACTGAGTAATTCTTTTTCCACGCTTACTTTTGGTTGAAGCAAAAAGCTGGGTCATCTGGGGTTATCAACACCCATGTGAAAGAAGGCACCCCCGCATGCATGTGTGGTTTAGGACTCTTTAATAGGATGGATTAACAATAGATAAAGTTGGCCCACTTATGATCACCAACTAGCCTTTCCCACCCTACTTGAATGTATATAGCTGATATGTATTTAGTAGGTCCCCTCTCTCTCTAGAGCGAGTGACAATTTGGTAAAAAAGAGCCACTCAATGTAGGTCTTGACTCTTGTTGCAAGGACCCTCATTAAGATTGTCAATCTCCCATACCAGCAGATATATTTATTTTTTTTATTTGAAAACTCTAACCTATTAATAAAATTTATATATCTAAATTGAGTTAAATAATATATTTACGTATAAATTAAGTTATTATATAAATTTGTGTATTATTTTAGATTTTAATTGTCATCTCACTGTTAAATGCTATGAAAATCGATTTATTTATATCTATTTATAATTGAAGTATTATGAGGTGTTTGAAGAAAAAGTGAAATGATTAATTTTGAATTGTTAAAATTTTTTAATAATGAGTTGTTTATATTAAGCTGAAGTGAGTTGAAATATTATTAATGAAAAAATTAGAAATATAAATTTATATTTTAATTAAATTAAATAATATTAGTTTATTACCTATAATTAAATTATATTAAATATATTTTTTATAATGATTTTTTTATATGTGATATTTGTATTATATATTTATATTATATAATTTTATATAAAATATTATTAATATATAAATTTATTTAAAGTATATAATAATAAAAATAAATAAATAATAAATAAAAATATTAAAATAATTTAAGTTATAAATATCACAATCTCTCTAAATATCCCACTAGATTATGTTTGAATTGAGATATATGCTCCTATGGGTCAACACTCAATTTGCCCACAAAAATTTGTTGTTAGCAACAATTTAGCCACCATATTACTAATAAAAGAATGTTATAATAAATGCATAAGCCATTATGGGGTAAATGTGGAAGTGACCACATTTATTTGGACTCCGTGGGTAAATACCAAAATTTGAATTACTATATTTGGGCATTTTTGGATCAAAATTATAATTTATCTGCTTCCCTATTAACTAACTAGGTTAATTTTTAGATTAATATGATTACTCCTCACAAGTTTAAAATAAAATAATAGTAAAAAAATAAATTATTATTTGAATCAAACTTTTTTAGGTTAAATATTTGATATATAATTTGTTAATCGAGTTGTGCCCATAGTTAATCTTAAATGTCATATAACTTTTCTAACATTATTTTCACAATTTACCATACTTTTTTTTGCACCATAATTTATATACTTAATGAATCAAACTTTTCATAATCTAACTTTGCACCAAAAAGTTACAAGGCGGGGTTTCATAACGCTCACCTTTCTTCTGCAGATTCAGGGCCATCACTAGCTCATACTATAGGGGAGCACTCGGCGCCCTCCTGGTCTACGACATAACACGCAGCCCGACCTTCAACAGCGTGAAGAAATGGCTCACGGAGCTCCGAGACTTCGGGAACCCCGACATGGTCGTGGTCCTCGTCGGCAATAAGTCCGATCTGGGCCACTCGAGAGAGGTCGACCTTGAACAGGGCAAGAGTCTAGCCGAGGCAGAGAACCTGTGCTTCATGGAGACCTCCGCCCTCCAGAACCTTAACGTGGAGGAGGCCTTCCTTGAGATGATCAACCGGATCCATAAGATCACGAGCCAGAAGGTGTTGGAGGCAAAGAGCAGTGAGGCTGTTGGTAATGGCCTTCAGGCTGGGAAGGAGATAGTTCAGCTTGATCATGACGAAGTGACTGCAACTAAGCAGACCGGCTGCTGTTACCGGTAAAACGAAAACTTATCGTTTTTGCTCGAGCATTTCTGCTCTTGTGTGTGCAATTTTGTATCCAATTCTAAATTGGTGATCACGCTATTAAGAAAAATATCATGCCATTAAGAAACAGAAGAAAATGCCGTATTAACACTTATCAAAATGCTCTATACTACAAAGATATCTCAGCTGAGGAAGAAATAGAGCTTCATGTTGCAGCAGAATCCATAGCACTGATAACCAGAGAGTACGATTTCTACTCCAGCAGCAGAAAGGCAACAGCATGGTACAGAACAGAAAAGAAGACGGCATTTGACACACCGAGCACAGAAGTTTCCTTGTATATATATACTCTGAAAAATTAAGCAGGGGCAATGGAGACTTTATCAACCTGAACAATGTATTCCAGTGTGGCCGATGGCGGTATCTGCAGGCCGTTACCTAAATCCGATCCTTTCTCTCCGAACCCCAAGTTCGGAGGGACCACCACTCTTCTCTTACCCCCTGCCTTCATCGACCTCAGCACATACTCGATCCCTTCGCACACTCCTCTAGTGTAGGGTCGTGATTCCATCACTAATGCCAGTGGCTTCTTGTCGGCTTGGAATGTGTCCACAAACACCTGGCCTGTGCCCTCCACAGCCCCCTTGAGATCGATCACGACTAGATCTCCGGGCCTGGGAGATGATCCGCCTCCCACTCTCAAGTCATAGTACCTGAATGATCAATTGCAGAGGCTTTCAGCAATCAGCAACCATCAAGCTGGGTCTTTTGAGAAAGAGAGGTATGAATGGAAAACGATAAGGCACACCTTATTCCGTTAGGCAGGACCACTTCTTGCTCCTCCTCCACATTCCTGCACAAGAAGAACTCGATCAGTGGCATTGGATTCCCTGGTTAGGATTGGAGAATTGCTGCCATTCTTCCTGAACAGCCCGTGTTCACCCCGCCAGAGCCACTTTGAAAGTAGTGAACTTCTAGCAATTTTAACTGTGGCTTTCATGTAAACAGCATAAGGGAATAATCGTGAAAGTGCGGGGAGTATTGGGTACTCGGACGTTCAACCGCCTAAGCAAAATGGGGATTTTCATGGCTCTATCAACAGTCCTATTTAACTTTCAGATAAGTTAGTGACAGAGTAAAGTATGAACCTGGTGTTAGCTTCTTCTTGGGAGACTTCAAAACGGGTCTTAATCTGCTCAGAGACAACCCCGAAAGCCAAGAACGCCGCCCACGCGAGGCCGGCGCCGAGTCCGAACCGCCGCGTCAATGACGTGGCGACCCAGTCCGTTGACTCCGCTTTGGTGGCGGGCTTGATGGGTCTCTGGCTCTGCGCCTTGAGAGGGACGGGCTGCTCCGACGAAGAAGCCGCCACGCTGGACCGCGGCTGGGAGGGCGGAACCGGCTGCTTGGAAGACTGCGAAGGCGGAAGGGGAGGCGGAACCTGCGACGGTGATGATGAAAACTGGAGGATTCGGGTTATGGGGTGGGAGAGAAATGACGGAGAGCCGAAGAAAGTCGCCATTTTTCCTTCTGCGTGGGAGTTTTAGCAGATGAAGTCACTCTCCCTTTTCTCTAGAAAAGAGTACAGATGAATGCAATCTGAACCACTGAGGGAGAAACAAATAGACCTGCCCCCACCTTATCCTAATCATACAACAGAATTGTAAGATTGCTGATCTGAGTCCAGAGTCTCCATAAATTTGTCACTTGAGTTGAGAAATGCCCACACTTGCCATTGGAGTGGAGCTGTTTTTACTTCCATTGCACAGATGCAAAATTCCATATCTTGGAAAATCCCAGTATCAATATAGAGATCACTACAAAGCTTAACCGATGTTCATCACGGCCAGTGCAGTAGACCTCTCTGAACTCTTCTTTTTCTCAACTTGTATTGCACAATTGAAAGCCCCAACTGAAGCACTATTTGTTCACAACAGATTTACAGGTCATTTCTTTGGCTTTACAGACAACAAAGATTATGTGAAAACAACAGACCTAACAATTACAACAGTTGAAGCAGTAAAATAGAACAGAATGAATTATAGCCATCACAAACTGCTGCTGCAGTAAATGGAGAGAGATGCCGGCAACATTCTTCAAGGCAGTGTGATTTGAAGTTGCTTTGATCATTAAGCCATTCATCTACCCAACTTCACCATCTCCATCCTGTAAAAGAACAATTGGATGTTACTTTCATTTTCTTTCTAGCTCAAGAGGTCGGTCTGGGCACTTGTGAGCTGATGCCTGGTCTCTGTAGTGGCTTCAGTGCAGCCATTATCTCCACAAATGATGGCCTGAGTCTGGGATCACTGCCACAATTAATAGGTCCATATGTTAGGTTCTAGTAACAGAAAAGGCAAGATTAAAGCTAAAATAGGACCACATTGTATGATGAACAAACATTAGCTACTCAATCAAGAAGCTAAAATATCAGGAATATACTCACGTTTCCCAGCAATTCCTGATAATATCAGCAATAACAGGATCCATATCATCAGGAATGTCAAGGCGGCGATGTTGATATCCAACAGCACCAACCACTTGCATAGGGTTCATTCCTCCCCATGGCTGTTGCATCGTGAATAGTTCCCATAGAATCACCCCAAAGCTATAAACGTCACACCTAGTGTTCAAGTCCATGGAAATATATCAAGAAAAGCCAAAAGGTCCCAAAAGAAACTTGATAGGCAACTTAAAAAGTTTGTTTCGGGCCAAAGTAACTTAGAAGCTTGTACAACAAGTTACGTACTTTTCATTTGAAGGCTCATTTCTAAGAACCTCTGGGGCCATCCACTCTGCCTGAAAAGATAAAGATAAGTTCCAGTTTCTGAGAGCTATATGATCAACAGTTCAACAGTATGAGTTAGGTAAGAGCTCACAGTTCCAGCTGTGGACCTCGATGAGAGAAATGTGCTATGTTTCCTCCGTGATAGTCCAAAATCACATACCTTAATATTATCAAGAAAGCAATATATTAGTAAAAGAACAAGTATAGGATTACTTTCATTAATCTAGCAGAAGTTATAATACTACCTTCACAACCCAATTTTTGTCAACGAGAAGGTTTGGGGACTTCAAATCACGATGTACTATGACAGGATTGCAACTGTGCAGGTAGTTCATTCCCCGAGCCTGAAATTTATTTATTCAAAAGTGAGCAACCATCCCCAAAGAAAAAACAAGCTTAGAGCATACTGCTTGACATGACTGTGTCATATATAGAAGAGAAGAATTAAAGAACCATACTGCATCGAGTGCCATCCTTAGTCGCCTGCGTTCATCCAGCTGATTGTTTGGCCGATGGATCAATCTGTATAAACTACCTCTGCAAACGGGAAGGAGAGAGGGAGTAAAAGGTTAGTATAAGTTACTTGAATAAACATAAAATATAAGAATATTAAGAGTTGGTATGTGCAAGCAAACCTAGGGAGAAATTCTGTAACAATAGAAAGATTTGGAGGACGAGTCACTGCTCCCATGAAGAGAACAACATTGGGGTGTCTGAGTTTTGTCATTATCCGGACCTGCCAATTCGAACCCCCCAAAGAAAAACTGGATGATCAAAATTTACAAACATGCATCTTAAAGAAGAAAATTTACTTTCTTAGCCCCCGATTCCTAGGAAGAGCATGAAAAAGAAAAGCAATTAACAAAAAAAAGGCTGAAATGCACTCATAGACAGAAGGCAGCCAGTCAACAAGCTCATAGTAGTGCCTTTCAGGAAACATCTACTGAATTTAGGCACAATCATAACATCGAGATAATTGAAAAGAACAGTCAGTACCTCACTCTTGAATTCTTCCAGTGATTCGCCTGTTATGTCCTGGTCAAGCAACTTCTTCACAGCCACTTCCTGGAGAACAATAAATGTATCAAGTAAGAAATGGAAACATTTTTCCAAGAGGATGTTCAATACAGTATGTTCAAACATACCTGCAATGAGATAAATAGAAAATAAAGTACACAATCATGCTATGCTTGGTAAATGAAAATCCTTTGGTGAAAATACGCAAGCAGAAGAAAAGCATAAAAGGATATCTCAGCAAAGGATAAGATTATAAGTAACCAATATCTGCATAAATGGAGGGGATATGTTTCAGATAAAACTCACAGTTCCATGCCATTCGCCTCGGTAGACCTCTCCATATGACCCTGTGAATAGGTTAAAATAATAGTTTCTCATTAGATATGTAAACTAGTTGAGTTCAGTTCTAAATAAATTTTCAATAAGATATGTACGAGAAGGTAGACTAGTATATGTACCAAGTCCTATTCGTTCGCCCAATGTAATCTCTTCCCACAAAATCTCGAACTCGGAGACCTCATCAAGCATGGATTCAGACTTCGAACTGTAATTACCAGTTGATCGATCAGAAATTCTCTCCCCTCCTGAGTTTCCTCCCTGTGGTGAATCACTGCCCTGGTAGTTTGCACCACCTACACGAGGTTCATTACCAGGCGCTTCAGCCTCACCATCACTTCGAAAACCTTGCTCATATTGCTTGCTCACAGCAGCAGTTGTAGCCACCACAGCAGCTGCTGTGGCCGTGGCTGCTGCTGCCATGGGAAGCTCAAGATTGGGGTCACCACTTGACTTTGCAGCAGCAACCACCATTGATGAGGCCACAACTGCAGCAGCTGCAGCAGCTGCAGCAGCCACAGGAACACGTTTTGCATAAATTACAGGATTAACTTCAGATTGTTCCTGCTGAGAAGGGCCAGAATGTGGTGTTGCCCTATGATGCAGCTTTTGATGTGGAAGAGGAGGCAGCATATTTTCTCTTGCTCCTGTATCTTTTCTACTTTCTTCCATTTCTGGCTCCTTAAAATCAACAGGACCTGAAATGACATCGGTAAATAAATTTGGAGGGGCCACTACTCCACTCTCAAGAAGCACATCATGAAGCTTCTGGGCAAGTTTCGGGTTCTCCTTTGCTGCATCAAGCATGAAGTGTGATACATCCTTCACCTTCATTTTTCGAACAGCCGGGGAACTAATGCCTTCAGTCCAAGAAGGGGTACGACAGAGCTTCCCTGCAGGGGGTATATTCTTCGGATCATCCATGCATGATTTTGCTGATTCCATACCTTCTACCATATTTCTCTGAGGATTTCCATGTCTATCACCAGAATCATTTCTGATAGTTGTGACATCGCTCAACCTTGATTTCCTATCAAATGCCCCAAACTCAGACCGGTCTTCATAGGAACTAGCAACTCCACTACTTGAAGATGCTGCTTGAGATGAAGATAAGGGGCTTGCAGAAAATAAGGATTCATCATATTCTCTATATAACCCAGCAGCATCAGATGGGATAAGTGTGCCAGGATCTGACATTAAATCGACGATGTACTCCCTGTAAAAACATTATATATCATCTTAATAAACTAGTTCCGTCCACAGCACACATGCAAACTAATGTCAAATTTTGGAAAAGGTGCTTTCTATAGAAAAAAAAATTTAACAATTAACTAAAATAAATTACTATAGCATCAAATTTAATCTTTTATTCTAAGATTGTTCTTAGTGTCTGAAATAATAGTATCATCAAAGAGGGGGCCACTGTTATTTTAAGAATCATGATCATGTCTTAAGAATTATATAGTCAGCAACTGACTAAATTCATGATACCTGCCATCCTCAAGCTTAACAAAGTTCATTGCCACATCGTTGGATCCACTGAACTGTTGACCCTTCACCAACTTACATGGGATCCCAACATTATCAGCCAAAACCTATGTATAAATCAAATGAAAACAATGGAATGATGAATAACATAGACTAACATCATAACATAAAAGCAAAGAAAATGGAATTTCTGCAAATTCATTCGCCAGCCTATTAAGGAGACTAAAAGTGCAATTTTACATTCTCTCAAATAACCAATGTAGGGCAATGAGGCATATAAAAGGAGTTCATAATGCAAAAGTCTCTTTCCTTTAATTTCCATTAATTCTGGAAAGATCATATAACATTGCAGAAAGTTCTATAACTTCATAGAACAAGTGCCAGGAGCAAGATCTCAATGAGAAGAGAACACATGGAAAGTCATATCTGGCAGTGTGTATACATGCATAAGGTAAGCTTTACTAGTAAATTATTGGTATATCACATGTATGCATGCACAAGAGAGAGAAAGAGAGAGAGAGAGAGAGATTTAAAAAACTAAGGCGCCAAGCAAGGATGTCAAAGAAGTACCTTAAATAGCAATGCTCGATGCCGAGCCAATCCAATCTTTAGAGAACCGAGAGGCAAGACCCTGCTACCAAGAGTTTCTTTCAAGTTGCAGTTAAAATTCTTCCATGCCCTTAACATGTTCTCAGGGTTCCCAACTGGCCCACCCATATAGTTAGAAACTAAAATGGCGAGTTCCCGCACCAAATAAGCAGACCTGGAATCAAGCATTCCCAATCTCAATTTGAAACTTAACTCAAGAACCTTCTCTTCTAATTTTAGCAGCTTGGAATCTCCTGCTCTGTTAACTAGAATGACCTCCCACTGGATGCCTTCAGTTGATGATGTCTCTTGCAGATCAATAAGGGAAGGCATTCTCCCTGAAACGGAATCTGTTGAGACCCCGTAAAGATCATAGAAGCCATCCAACACTCTGTCGTCATAGCTAAGAGCATTGTAATTCTGAGAAGCATGAATTGAGTCTAAGAAATTGTCGTGATGGAAAAACACATGTCGTTGAAATACGGTGTAATATCAGAAAGTTCAAAATGACAATAGAAGCATCATGGACATTATCATTCAAAGAGAACAACATCAGGAAAGAATCAGATTAGATAAAAAAAGACAGTAACCATATGTGACATGATGCATTTACCACAAAAGGAGATGCCTAATTACTAAATTTTGTGCGATGAATACATCGATTTACAGTCATTAAAAGAAAAAGTTCATGGTGATAGAAGCCAGTGAATTGAGAGCAACCCAAGTACATAGTCTCAGAACAATTATGACTCGATACATTTCAAATGATTATCCAAGTCATTTGCAGTGTTCATAATATCATAGGTTAAAATTAAGATCATAAAGGAGTTCTCTCCATCCAACAATATTTATCATCAGGTCTAAACCACAAAAAGTTGCACATTGCTACACTAGCATGAATTTTGCAAATGGCTCTTTGGCTAATTATCAATTGTACCATAACAAAACTATTAGACAGCCTCCTAAACAGCATAGACACCATATAGATTTATGGGGAAAACCCCAAAATAATCTGCAGAATCAAACTGAAGCTGCCGCAGAAATTCTTTTGATGAGATGAACTGACCCAATATCGATATGCAACAACTTCCGCAGGGGTATTGTCCACTACCGAGGAGCCCAAACTGATCTGCTTCACAGCCTCAATCTGAACTGCCTCGGGATCCTCCCTTGCACTCAATTCCATAGCTATCTGAATTTGGTAATCCTCATCTATCTCGGGATTCTTCAAATTGACAGACTCTGAATCACCCGTGACAGCCTCCAAACCTGTATCAAGAGGAGCAACACCAATTGGCTGGGATGAATCCATCTGCCTTCGACCCTTCACCACAGAAGATGAAGTTGAACTTGGATTTCGCCTGTTCGAAATCGAGGTTAACCAATTTGAGATACCAGCGAAGGACTTGTGCTCTCTAGATGGACTGGACTGCGATAAGCCTCCACCGTTAAATGACCCGGATCCTTCTCCGTCCTCAGACTGATTGGACGTGATATGGAGTTTCTTAAGAAAGTTCTTCATTCTATTTACTTAAACTACAAGGCTTAATGCTAAAACAAAAGTAAAAATCTGGCCACATACATCTCCATTGCCTAGGTCCGAACATTATATATCCCTCTGTATGTCTCGGTCCCACGAATCTGAGACCAAACCACAAGTCATTCAATAAATCCTCTGAGGGCTTAAATCCTTAAAAAGAGTAAAAATGATCTCAAATAAACCCATCAAGCGCAAGTGCCTAGAACATCAATCTGAGGCACGACACATCAGAGCTCGAGCAAAAGAGGAACGAACATATACCCAAATCCAGAGATCATCCAGCTCCTTGAGGATAACAACAGATCGACTAGGGAAAAGAGAACCCTTCAGCTTTCAATGCTTCTTTCATGCAACTGGCAAGCATGGGGGTAACAGGGATGACAGAATCGGATCTTTCTTCGTCCGATGGAGAGGAGAAAAAGAGAATAAGGAAGAGAGAAATGGTGGAAGAGGGTTGGGAAAGTTTTTATCAAAGAGCAGAGAAAGAGAGCGAGTGGGGAGAGAGAGAAGGAGCGAGCAGACCCTAAGACGCTGTGAAGGACCCCACTTAAATGCCTTTCTCGGAAGTTCATCTTTTATTGCATTTCTTTGTGTGGATCATCAGATGACCATCACAAAGCCTCGAACTTGCCGGATTTGTCTGAATTCGCCCAATTAAAACAGAAAGCTTTTCAGAATTAAACGGAAGTACATGGATATCAGCAAATAGTATTCCCACCCTTTTGATGGGAGAAAAGGCAAAAAGAGATCAACTTAGTCAATTCTCTTCTTCCCCCTTCACTTCTTCCCCCTTCTCTCTTATCACTCTATAAGTTCGACAGACATGGAAAAGGCAAATTGTCAGGAAATTTTTGCCTTTTTGAAGGTGGATTTTAACTTGTCGTTTTTACCCTTTTGGTAAATTTTCAAGGCAGCCGCCTTTAAGGTACCCATGACGGCTACTATTTTTTTTGCATTTAAATAAATATATATTAACTATATTTTATATTGGTTAAATGATTATTATTCAAATATTAAAATTATGACTTCCTTAATTCGAGAATAAATGTAATTTGGAAAATAACTGATTTTTTTTCTTAAGAGGGTTTTTTTACATATTCTATTAAATAGATTTTCATGTGAATATATGTAGATTAAAAAATATGGAATATATTTAAAATAAATAGCGTGCAGATAATTTAGTTTTAAAAAATACTTGAATTATTAATTAGGTTCATCATATTTTTTATATAATTTGGGGCTGAAGTGTTAGGTTTTTTAATTGTGAAATAGTCCTTTATTAGTAAAAATCTTTAAGATAAAGTGCAACTTTTTATATTTGAGAATTTATTTTATCAAAAAATATTTTAATAACAAAATATTGACTCTATTATTCTTGGGAACTAAAATGTTAGTTCACTTTAAAATAAAATATATAATTCTCCTAATTTTTTTTGTAAAATTTGTCCCTAATGTATTCATATATACTTCATGTTTTTTATAATTATATATATTGTAAATTAAAAAAATCCCTCTATAGGTATTTATTGTATATTTAAATTAATAATTTTAAATATACAATTATCTGGTAAATTATGAATTTAATTCATTTGATGAATATGTATGGTTTAATAATATGTTACGTGACATGAGGTTGGGTCCGGGTGACATGAGGTTGGGTCCCGGTTAGGTATGGGCGATTTTTTAAGATCGGAACAGGTTCGAGTTTGGTAAATGAAGCTCTTTCCACCGGTAAGAAATTCAATTTAACCCATCTTTTCAAATTTCTATATGTAAGAGGAGTCACTTCTAATTAAAAAAAACTCTGACACGAGAGATAATATACCAATGGCTGATCCCTATCAACGTTCAACTTTTTTTTTTCCATGCAGTCAATTTCATATAAAATGGTCCTTCAATTCTAATTAAATTACCACAAGGTCCACGGTCTAGAAATGGTTACGTGTGACCTCCTTACTAGGTGGAAGCCTCTGCAGTTTAGTGGATGAATCCATTCCGACCCACTGCACAATCTTATCTTTGGACCATCTGGTAATAGGACTGCACGACGTTCTCTGCACTAATGCTAGGCTAAAGTGAGACCCAATGACTGACACATTAAACAAAAGTAATACAGAGGAGAGGAAATTTGCCCTATGATATCAGTACTATTGGACCCACCGAATCCCTCGTATTGGATAGTATTTAGGGGCTCTGATACACCAGCTAGCCACCAAACCGTTTCGAACTATCAATATTCTTACCCATCTACATTTAATATCTCTATTTCTTGTCTCAACAATTGCTCCCACATGGGTTAATACTTTTGTTTTTTGAAAGCTATTCTAAATACTCATATTCATGAAAAATTATCAATGCTGGCATTAAGGTTATCGATAAGCTTGTAAGAAGAATGTATTTTTATTGTTCATAAAAAATATAAAAGCAGATTCAGAGTTTTGGTTAGAATGCGTTGATTGCAGTTTTTGTTTGTATATTACAGATATTACTCATTTGTGGAGTTCCAAGAGGAAAACGCCTGACGTGCCAAAGAGTGTCCAAGGAAATGGAGTTGTTCGTTCTCAATCTTTTAACTATACTTTTATGAGGTGGAGAAGTTAATAAAGGAAAAAAATATATATAAACAATAACATAATCACATTGTATATTATAAAATGAGTTTTTAACCTATATAACAAAAGATTGCGCAAAAAAATCTATATAACAAAAGTTACAGTAGTAAGAATTATACTAACAAAAAATACTACAAAGTAAAAAAAAAATAATAAAAAATCAAATAAAATAATATATATGACTATAATATAATTATAATTATGTAATAATTTATCATATAACAATATTTATGCATATAATAAAAAAGTATTACTAAAATTTTATTGATAAATAAAATTTTATCACAAAATAAAAGATGTAAAATAAAATATAATGTAAGATAATGCATACAATTCTAATATAATTACATTGTATATATCAAATATATAGGGCAATGTGTATCTCTCGGCCAACATTCTAAAGAAATCCCCATAATATCTCAATAATTTGACATCTTAATTAGAGCTCCATTTTTACAAGGCAAATCATGAGTAAATAAAATAATTCTTAAACCTTATGCTCATAACTTATCAATGCATTGAAGCCTGCATAATATTATGGAATACAAAGTTGGATACCACTTTATCTTTTAGTTTATACAATCTACTTAGCTACATATTCCTCTCCCTATTATGATTGTGTTGATCTACAACAACATAATAGATACCAACTCCTTTTCTACCTTAATTGATAACACTCTATTGATCTCTTCTTCCATTTATTCTCTTAATTTGAGTATAAATTTAAACCCGTATTCACATAATAAGAAAATCAGATTAGAGAACTGAAAAATTTTGTGTAAAAACTGAAATTCGACCTAAACGGAATGGATGAGTACATGTCAAATAGGAAAATACGAAATCCCAAGTGGCTAATAAACACCCAAACATTATGAGAAGGAACTGTGAAGTAAAATGAGTGTGAGAATCAAACTGGTTCAAACCGAACCGAATCTAAACCAAGATGAACCATATAGAATCGGTTCAAACACTTATTTTTCCAGGTGGCATAAAATATCAAATTGAGAAATTGAATCAATTATTAGATAGAAAATGATTTTAGAAGAATTTAGAAAATTTTAAAATTTGGAAAACCGTTGAATCGTGTCTAAATTGACCAATTTTTGAATTTGGGTCGTCGAACCCGGTTGGACTGAACCGGTCAACAGTCCAACTGGTCAATGGACCACTGTTAAGTTAGCGCCCCGTCAGCAGGCGTAACCAATTAGAGCGCGACACGTGGTGAAGTGTGCCCCATCAGCACATAGTCAGCGCCTTGAAGTACTGGCCAATTAGGGCATGACACGTGTCCTCGGTCAACGGTAAAAGGAGGAAGTCCACCTCAGCGACGACTCACCAATGGGGGAACAAACATGTGGCAAGGGTGCCACATCATCATCCAATAGGGATGTTTAAAAAACTATCAACCAACCAGAGGTTGACACGTGACGGAGCCACGTCGGATAGCCTCTGCCAATTAGAGACTGACACGTGATAGTGGCACTGTGCGTCATGAGGGAAATCCAACATATTTAAAAAGGACCAATCAAAGGACACCACGTGTCACGGTCAGCGACCGACAGGGATACAGTTAGCGACCATGTTGGAATGAGCGGCCAATAGGAGGCCCCCACGTGTTCGGTCAACGAGTCAAAGGCTGACTAGGATGTTGAATAGGATGATGCACCAGCGAAGCCAGCCAATCACGGCATGCCATGTGGCAAGCTGACATGTGTGAGGCTCGCACGTGCGACCTAGTGTCATTGACAACTTGGAAAAAGCTCCGGTTTGGCCATCGGTGAGCGAGGAGGGGGCGAGTCCAACGCCGACCGGTAGCTTGGACAGTTGCCGAGCTCCTTATATGTCACGCCCCGATCCTATTTGATCGGAGTCCGTGATCAACCCGCCACACTTTCCTACATCATTCAATATTTCTACTTGAATGAGACATAGAAGGTAAATGCGTGTTTACATTCAAACCCTTACTTTAAGTTGGAGGTAGGAAGTGTACCTTGAGAGTCCAAGTGCATTCAGGACTTTTCGTTTGAGTGTTATCCTAAAAATGGGTGAGAGAGAGGGTGAATAAAAATACTTAGTGAGGGAAACTACTATAATGTTTGCTTTATTTCATTTATTTGTCCATTAAATTTTTCCATTTTTCATTATTCACACACTTCACATGATCAATAACCACCCTCCTATCATAGAAGGGGACACACATTTGTAGAACAGTCCTTTACCGTGCCACTTGTGGACCAGAGCGCCTTTACTGTCCACCATGATAGAGGTGTACTACCTCTACCAGGAGTTTGAGTGGACATCAATAGTCTGACACTCAAACCCTGATCACTTCATCATGTCCACTTAGTGGGACGATACCTCATTTCCCCTAGTGTCTCGATCTCCATGCGTAGGAAGCTACTCGACTTCATGATAAAATCACCCTTATGCACCTTAGGTCGTCTAGCAGTCCTTAGGCTCCATCACTACCTCATGCCAGGTGTCCTGATGGCCCGAACATCATAATGCATGCACAATCAACAATCTTTTGAATTATAGCCTTTATTTTTGTCCCTCTAGCGCAATTGTCTCTCGGCTTGGCTTCGGCCCACGCATACTGGCCTAACAGGTTCAACGACCTGGCTTCGACAGAGCAGTGGTGTCACGCCCCGACCTAGTTTGGTCAAATCCCCATGAGCAACCTGCCACTCCCTTTGGTTCATGAAGGGTTTTGCCCTTTTCTAAACCGCGAGAAGTAAGGCATCCTTTTTTTCTTGTCTTTCCTAAAATAAAATTATACAAAACTAATAATCTTTTAAACAGACATACCTGTCTTTACATTTCCTATCATGCCCTAATCCGGTTTGGTTGGATCTCCGTGAGTAACTCGCCACTCTCCCGATTTACTAAGTGTTTTCCCCTTCTTTAAACCATGAGGAGTAAGACGTTCTTTAAACATGTACCTTTCCTAGAATAACATTAATCAAAACTACATAAAATTTAAACTTTCATACATGTCTTACAAGTTTAGCTAGCTAAAGGTCTATAAGTAGGTTTTTCCCTAGGTTACCTGAAAATGGGTAAAGAGAGTGGGAGAGTTTGACAACCCAGTAAATGGGGGTTGGGTGTGAGTTTTCATAAAAATAATTTTAATCGAAGTGTGCTAGATTCCTCATTTTATTAAAAACATTTTCTTAAAATTTTAGTTTATCAAATACTTTTTCTAAGGTTTATCAATTCATTTCCAAGGATTTTCAAATCTTTTCCAAGGTTTCCAAAACCTCTTCCCATTTCCATACTAGGTGTGTATCACAAACAACACACGCCCTTCATCAGGAAGGGTTCACACACATTCGTGAGATGCAGTTACGCCGACTGCACCCACTTGTGGATTAGAGCGTCTTCACTACCCACCTTGATAGAAGTATCCAACTTCTACCTGAAGTCTGAGTGAATGTCTCCAACATCCTAAAATTAGACCCAAAATACTTCGTGTCCATATGAGGATGGAGACCTCATCCCGACCTCACTCGGGTCTCATGCACATGAAGCTATGTCGAGCTTCCCTGACTGCTGGCACGAAAAACTGTCCTTATCTCCATCATGTCGTCCAGTAGCCCCTAGGACGCATCACTACCCCTCTTAGGCGTCTTGATGGTCCCGAACCTCAAGTGTATGTACAAACAAAATTTTCCTTAAAGCCATTTATCTTTAGTGCCACTGGTCCAACTGTCATGGCCCAACCTAATTTGGTCGGATCCCCATGAGCAACCTACTACTCTTCCCGGTTTACTAAGGGTTTTCCCATCTTTTAAACTTGGGAGGAGTAAGGTGTCCTTTAAACCTGTACCTTTCCTAGAATAATATTATACAACACTGAAAAATAGACATACCTATCTTTATAGTTCTCATATAGGGAAGTCTTTAATATTGATTTTCCTTTGGTATCATGAAAGGGGTAAAAGGGAGGGGGTGAGTTCTACAACTCAGTGAGTGGGTGTTGGGAGTGAGTTTTCATAAACAAAACAACTTTAATTAGAACGTGCCGAACTCATTATTTTCTTTTAAAATATTCTTTCCTCAAATTCTAGTTTCAACACATTTTCCCAAGGTTTGCCAATTATTTTTTTAAAGAAAATATTTTCAAATTGGAGTGTGCCAGATTCCTTAATTACTTTAATTTTTCTCCATTTTAAATTCTCGATTTTTCAAAACACATCATTCATCATGAAGGTCAATCACACAATCGCAGGCCAGTACGTCCACTAAACCCACTTGTGGCGTCGGAGCGACTTTATCGGCCACCTAGATAGAAGTACATCCACTTCTACCCTGAGAATGAGTGGATGTTCACGACATTCAACCCTCAATCCCGTAATCAATTCTTTGTGTCCGTATGAGGATAAAGACGTCATCTTGACCCCACCCCGGTCTCGTGCGCTTGAAGCTACGTCGAGCTTCGCAAGGTCACCTGGTTCGACGAATTGCCCTTATACCTACCAGGTCATCCATGGCCCTAGGACACATCACTACACCTCTCTCTTGCTGGTGTTTCCGGTACTTTGTGCTCCTACACGATTTGGACATCCTTGTTTATTAACATTTGACATAATCGCCCTAATTCCTCACGTATGGGCAAAATGCCTAAACTTTTCAATTATTTACATTTAGGCCCATAAAGTTCTTTTTCCTTAACTTTAGGTCCCTATTGCAAATTTCCCCAAATTGAGTCCCGAAGCTTCTAAAATTCACTTTGGGTCCTCAATTTATTCAAAATTACTTAAAGGGTTCAAGTTTCCCAAATTTCCAATTTGGTCTCAAACTTTTCAAAATTACCATTTTACCCCTACTTTGCCAAAATGGCAATTTAACACCAAAAAATTTCAAATTTCGACCCAATTGTTCTCTAACATCTTTTTAATGGCCAATTGACACTCAATTTTAGGAAATTGCACTTTAGTCCTATGAATTTTTAAAATCCTCAATTTCCCCCTTTCAAATTGGCTGAATTTGATTTTATCAAATTGATCGATCAATGGAGGTTAATTGTTGAAATTGAAGGTGGGTTGCTATACTTCCTCGTGATTCAATGGAACTTCGAATAGTGTCATTTGGATCTGAATTGAGCTCAAACGGAGCTTCGTTAGAAAATTGTACTTATAGAGAGAAAGCTTACCGTCGAGGGTGTGGCGGTCCGAGATTTCGATCTAGGCAGATAGCTCTTGTCTTGAGGTTACTCATAGGATCAAGAATTGCATCATTTTATTCCAAATTGATGGAGAATTTGGTTAGTGAAGTTTCACCGGTTCTCTCTCTATCACTGATCGAAAATTACAAAGGTGAGCCAAATTGGCTTACCTTTAAGCTCTAATTCAGTCGTATGAGGGCTGTGGAAGTGTTGGGAGAGCTTGGTTTGGCCTGAGAAGTGCTCGAATTGGCCATTTTCATTTCATCCGAAACAAGGCAGCTTTAGTCCACCGGAGCTGCTTCATTGTTCGATTACGCCAGAGTACCTCCGACGATCCTTGAAGCAAATGGAGACTACCGTCGGATAGCTTACTTCTCCCAAAAACCCAACCTTGCCTTCTTTGACTCAGAAAAAATGCCCAAGTTAGAGCTTTGGTTTGAGCTTCACCGAAAAATGGAGCAGTAGGGAGAGAGTGGAGTTTTTAGGTGTGAAGAGGATGAATGAGGAGGGGCTTTTAATATAGGAAACTCTGGGATTTCTTAGCCGTCCAATTGGCGCCTTTATGGTGGTCATTCATTGCTTGAAGCTCCCTGGCTGGAGACTTTTCATCTTCACCGGCACTACTCGATTTTCCAACAAGTGAAAAGTGCTGTCATCTGAAGGAAGAAGATGACACTATTCCAAACCAGACCGGACCGACCCGAACTAGGTTCAACACTTTAACCTGCCAGTTTAGGCTTGATTCGACATAGTTTTTCAAAATTAAAAGTTTGTAAGTTTGTAAGTTCATTTAAATTTATTCTCTATCAAATGGTTGCCTCAATTCTCCAATTTGAATTTTCTAAGCCACCTAGAAAAATGAATTTAAAAACCAATTCAATAGTGGTTCAAATCGGTTCAATTTAGTTTAGGTTCGATTCACTTGAACCGGTATGGTTTTCACTTCAATATCATTCCAAAGTCCCTTTCCATGACTTTTATGACTCTTTAGGCTACTCGAGATTTGTAAATTTCTTGTTTTTCCATTTCACTTGGGGTTTGTGAACTAGTTCGGTTTTCTCACCTGGGTTGACTGGTTCTTTCCCCAGTTTCCTTTTCTTTAAGGGATGGGGTTTACAACTCTCCCCTCATTTTAGGAGTTTTGTCCCAAAAACTTAATTCACAATCCTTTGCGTTAGGAATTAATTCCCTTTGGTGTCAACTTGAGGTCTGCTTGATATGCTAACTCTTCATTTGTTCTTTTAGTTAGCCTTTTTATATCATTCACTTAAGGAACTTCTTTTCCTTTCCATTGTTTACTCTTTCCACGAAGTTTATCATAACTAGACATACCTTACTTAAGGGTATATCCTTAGATTCACTTCTTTCTTTGCTTAGGGCAACATTTTTCCCTTTGAGGTCCTATACTCAGGATTGGGAGTTCCAAGATACCCAACCATTCCTGTGTCCAGTTATTCTCTTGGTCATTGAAACTCTTAGCTCAATTTTCTTTTGAGCGTTGCGTAATTGTTTTCACAGGTTTCTTTATTATCACTTTTTTGTCCTATTTTGACTCTTCCTTCACCTATTGTTTATTACAACTTTGGTCCAAATTTTATGTTTGACTTTGTCATGCTTATTAATTGACTCTTCCTTTGAGTCATATTATCCTCGGGACTGTTGGGCTTACATACCCTTTACAGCATGACATTTTCTAGAACCTATCTCTATCCATTAGATTTCTAGAACACCTCCTTGAGGACCATTCTCAGCTTTCCCATCTTTTAGGGATCATATAACTTTTTCCCTCTTTTCATTTGATAGTATTTCTTGACTACCTTAACCATTATCCTCTCATCCACCTCGCCCTTGACGTTATGTCTCACCAAACTGTATTGATTTCTCTTACCTACTCATCCTTTCCCAACTTCTTTATTGGGTCTTTCCAATTCCAATCATTGGGTTTCTCGATTACTTACCGACATGCAAGGATTCTTCCCTTCTTATGTCCTTCCTCTTCTTTAACGGTGTCCTTTATTTAAGGACCTTCTTTTTCCTTAATCCACTCTTTATGCGAGTGTGGACCACAACCCGTCTTAATATTTGTGGTTGTTCCCCATCAACCACTTCTTATTTGGAGAGCTTACTTCCCCAACGTTTCACAGACGTTTTTTCCTTTATTTCTTATTATGGGTAGACTACCCATTCCTATTTGTCACAACATGTTTTGATACTAACTTTCTACTTACCCATTCCTTGGGTTTAACTTATTCCTTAGGTCTTCCTAGTATGCTTCCCTTGGTTTTTCCACCTTAACATGCATTTCATTTGCAAGTTCATCTCCTTATCCCTCTTCACTTGGTTCCATTACCTCTCAGTTAGGTTACATATGCCGTTCCAAGGTTTCCTTCCTTGTTAGGACTCTTTCCCTTTTCTCCAGGAATTCCTTTTTCATTGCTCTAGGGAATATCTACCCTTAAATGACATTCTTTTGATGTTGGCTTCTCCTATTTACCCTTACTTTTGAAATCTTATGGGCACATCTTTTTTACTCTATGCTCATCCTTGTTTGTACCCTAGTACATGTCTATTCCTTTTAGGGAGAGCTCAAATCCTCCTTGTTTCAAGAATCCCTTGATCATGTGAGAGGCTTGCCTACTCCTCTCTTGGCTTGAGTTTGGTCATTAATTTGGCCATTAATCCTTTTAAGGATTTTCTTCATCCTTCTTTTTCCAAATATTTGACCTTTCCACTTCTCCCTTCTTTGTTGGAGCTTAAATTATGACCGTTCTAAGTATCAGTTCGTTAACTGTCTCATTCCCTAACATTTCTTTGGTCTAATTATCTTAGGGCAATTATTTTCTTGAGTCTTCGTGTCCTTAAAATCCATCCTACTACCTTTTTTAGGGTGTAGTCTTTCTTACTTCTTGGTCTTCCTTAAGGCATCGTTTATTCTTCTTGACTATCTTGTTGTTATGACTTGTTTCCTTCCACTATGTTGGTCCGAAACTTCTATTTGGCTTGACTGCTTTTTCCAAAGTGAGTTGTACTTGCCATCCCGAGACATCCTATTTGTCGTTAAATGCTCGGATGGTCTTCTCTTGTGGAGGCACTTCCTTCTTTGCTCCTAATTGGCTAGAAATTTCTTCTTAAGGGAGAATTTTCTTCAGCTACACTTTGTTATGTTTGCGGTTTTATCGAGGTCCTACCTTCAGTCCTTTTTCTACCTGCCACTATGCGAGGATCTTGAAGAGCTTCCTCTTGAGCATGAGTCGTGTTTCTAGGTATGGTATCCTTTCGGATTTCCTATAGTTGTGGGGGTGTTATTTTTGGAAAGTATTGTTCTAAATCCTTGTGGTGTGGGACAATCCTTTACTTCATGTCCCATTTCCTTTACACCTTGTAATAGGTTGTTTCCTTGCTCAGTTGTTACTCCAAGAGTTCTCCTAGACTCCTTAATTACCTTGACGATTTTCTTGTCATGCCTTCTTTGCCCAATAATTCCCTTGATTCTTTCCTTTATTTGGGATGGGAATCTCCTTTGGTCTCCGTGATGTCTAGGGAAATGTGGGTTTGTTTGTTTATTTTCCTTGGGCAATCTTACTATAGGTTGAGGCGCAAGGTCACATCATTGTGAGAGATATAGTTTTAGGAACTTGGAGTTCTTTATTAGTGGAGTAGTAATACAATATGCTGAGGTCTTAGCCCCATTACAAAAAGTGGTTATGAAATAGAAGGAGAGTTATGGGGTTCTTGATAAGCATCCTCTTTGGTAAGGTTATAAGCCCTTGATGGCATTCCTGGCCTTAGGCTTGGCTCCATTCATACTCAGGTTTGTGACTTCAACAGATCCTGGTACCATCCTACTGTATACTTCCCACTAACATCTCTTGGTTCTTTGGGACTTCTCGAGTATTTTAGAGTGATCTTCCTATGGGGACAAAGTGTTGGGTGGTGTTGGTGACGCCAGTCCTAGTTTTCTTGGTTTCTCTCTTGGGAGCCATCTGAAAATTTAAATATTTTCTCTTAGTTACTATGTTATATAGTCTTGATAATGTATTCAAGGAAACATGCTCTAATACCACTCAAGTTGTCACGCCCTGACCCGATTTGGTCAGATCCCCATGAGCAACCCGCCACTCTCCTAGTTTATTAAGGGTTTTCTCCTTCTTTAAACCGTGAGGAGTAAGACGTTCTTTAAACTCGTACCTTTCCTGGAATAACATTAATTAAAATGCATAAAATTTAAACTTTCTTACCTGTCTTACATGTTTACTTAGCTAAAGGTCTTTAGGTAGGTAAAGGGAGGGGGTGAGTTTGACAACTCAGTGAATGGGGGTTGGGTGCGAGTTTTCATAAAAATAATTTTAATCGGAGTGTATGAGACTACTCATTTTATTAAAAATATTTTTCTTCAAATTTTAGGTTATCAAAACCTTTTTCTAAGATTTATAAATTCATTTCCAAGGATTTTCAAATCCTTTCCAAGGTTTTCAAAACCTCTTCCCATTTACATACTAGGTGTGTATTACAAAACAACACAAGCCCTTCATCGAGAAGGGTTCACACACATTCACAAGATGCAGTTACGTCGACTACACCACTTGTGGATCAGAGCATCTTTACCATCCACCATGATAGAAGTCTTTGACTTCTACCCAAAGTGTGAGTGAACATCTTCGACGTCCTACCCTCCGACCCAAAATACTTCATGTCCATATGAGGATGGAGACCTCATCCTGACCCCACCCTAGTCTCATGCGCATGAAGGCTCGTCGAGCTTCCCTGATTGTTGGTACGACAGACTGCTTGTAAACCCCACCCTTTTGAGTTAAGGAAAACCGGGAAAAGAACCGGTCAAACCGAGTAAGAAAACCGAACCGGTTCACGTACTCGATAAATTGGGAACGAGCAATTTGGAAATTTACAACTCCCGGGTGATCCAAAAGGTTCATAAAACTTTGGAAAAGAAACTTAAGACAAATTGGAAGAGAAAAACCAGACCGGTTTAGATGAACCGGATCCAATTGGATTGAATCGGTTTATGAACCAAGTTAGTTCATGAATTAGAACCGATAGAGAAAGGGCAAACAGGGAAATTTACGGACCCTTGTGACCCGAAGAGATTTATAAACCTTGGGAAGGAACTTTAGAACAAAGTAGGAGAGAAAAAACAGACTGGTTCGGGTGAATCGAACCCGAACCAGATTAAACTGTTTAAGAACGGTGCCAGTTTATGAACCGGAACTGATAGGGAGATGGTAAACCGGGAAATTTATGGACCCTAAGTGACCTGAGGAGTTACAAAAGAAATGGAAATAGAATTGTGAAGGAATTGGAGATGAAAACCAAACTAGTTAAGGTGAACCAGATCCGAACCGGTTTGAACCACCATTGAACTGTATCCTTAATTCATTTTTCTAGGTGGCTTAAATAGTTCAAATTTGACATCCTAAACAAGGGGCAACCCTTAATAAACTGGGAGGGTGGCTGGTTGATCAAGGGGATCCGACCAAACTGGGATGGGACATGACAACTAGAGTGGTATGGGAGTTTGTTTCCTCGAATACATAATGAAGACTAGAAAATATAGTAACTGATAGAATTTGTCTTAAAAATTTTCAGATTGCTTCCAGGGGAGGAATCAAGAAAACTAGGAATGACTCTACTCAACACCTTGTCCTCGTTGGAAGACAACTCTAGAAGCTTCCCAATGCCCAAGATATAGTAGAAGCCTCAAAGGACCAAATGGGGGAAACATCTAGTACCGCCAAGGAGTATGGTGCTATGGCATGTTAAGGTCACAATCCTGTGTACAAAGGGAGCCAAGCCTAAAGCCAGGAATGATAGTACAGGCGTATAATCTTACCAAGGAGGATACTTGCCAAGAAAACCGTAGTTTCCTATCTATTCTATGACTACTTTATGTGATAGGGCTAAAATCCCAACCTTTTGTATCCTCTTGTTAATGAAATACTCAAATTCTTAAATCTCTAGCTCCTAATGATGTGATCTTGCTAGGAAGATGGCCTAAGGCAAATAAACCAAACAAACCCACACTATCCTAGAATCTAAAGAAAAGTTACATTTTGGTTATGGAAGATGATTAAGAGAATTAAGAAACCTAGGAGGACTCTTACCATGACCCTTTAGAAAAGGAGATTCAACAAGAAAACTCAAAGACGACATAGCACCAAACCACCAGTAACCTTGGAAAAGCCCCACTCGAAGGAAAGAAGGAACCACCACAATCCATGCAAGTGAATAGCCTATTACAAGTATGAATGATGGGGACATTACGTGAAGAAGTGTCCAACCCTACTAAGGACAAGTACCAAGATAAACTATTATAGGTGTAAGGAAAGAAGAAGTGTCCCACACCTCATAGATTTAAGGCAATACCTCCTCAAAGGTCACTAAAGACATGAAGGACTGGAGACCGAAACAATACAGCAGGTTAAGTAATCGATTCACAAAGAGGTCAAGAAATGACGAGGTGAATGCCAAATTTAAACTTATTCTTAAGAAGGTCAAGCTGAGAAGTATACCTAGAACCCTCTTATAAGGGAGAAAACACAGAAAAATATCCTTCGGAAACTCTAGGGAATGGCACAATGAGTGTGAAGAAGAGAAGGAATACGCTAGGAAAAGGAACTCTAGAGGGATGCATACAAGTAAGTACCTTGAAGGAATCATTGGATTGGCAAATGGACATAACATGGAGTGCAAGGCACCGACCCACCGTTAGAAACTTCTTGAAGGAAGGATGTATCAAAGACTAATTATGACTTGCCTTGGAAGAGTAATAGAGCTAAATAACGAGATGTATTGGGATTTCAAGAATGAATCAACTTAGAAAAATGCAATGAAGCCAAATAGAAATTTCAGACCAACATGACAAAAGAAAGCAAGTCGTTACAACAAGATAGTCAAAGAGAATAAATGACACCCTAAGAAAGACCGGGAGGTAGAAAAGACTACAACCTAAAAGGTTAGTGAGATGGATGTTAAGGACAGGAGGACTTGAGAAATAGATGCTTTAAGAAACTTATACCAAACAATTGGTGGAGGTGAAGCAGTTAACGATCTAATACTAATGAAAGCCATAATTTGAGTTCCAACAAAGAAGAGAGAGGCGGAAAGGCCAAATACTTGGGAAAAGAAGGATGAAAGAAATCCTTAAAAGGACCAAAGGCCAATTAATGACTAAACTCAAGTCAAGCAAGGAATAGGCAAGCCTCTCACATAAAAGTAAAAAAATCTTGAAACAAGGAAGATTTGTACGCTCACTAAAGAAATAGACAGGTACTGGGTACGAATGAGGATGCGGATAGAGTATAAAAGATGTGCCTATAATATTTGAGAAGTAAAGGTAAATAGGAGAAGACGACATCAAGGGATGTCATTTAAGGGTAGAAATCCCCTAGAGCAAATGTAAAAAAAAGAATGCCAGGAGAAAGGAAAAGAATCCTACCAAGGAAGGAAGCCTCAGAAAGACATGCGTATCCCAATTAGGAGGAAATGGAACCAACCGAAATGGAAAGAACAATAAGCTCACAAATGAAATGCTGGTTGAGATGGAAATATCGAGTACCAAGGAAATGTACCCATGAGGTCCTAAGAAGTAAATTAAACCAAAGTAATGGATAAATAGCATGGTTGGATCAAAGAATGCCGTAATGAGTAGGAGTGGGTGGACTACAATAATAAGAGAATAAAAGAAAGAATATATGAAGAATCTTGGAGAAGTAAGCCCTCGATTAAGAAATCAATTAGGAAAAATGACCACTGACATCAGGACGGGTTGTGGTCCATGCTCATTTAATGGAGCCTAAAGAATGGACGGATGAGCATAGTGTGGAGTATATGAAATAAGACCAATTATCAGAAATTCCTTAGATAAGAAATGAAAGGGAATTTTAAGACGAATAAGAGTTCAAAGTGGGAAATTGCCTCAACATAGAAGAAGGTGTAAGGAAATTATGGAAGGAATCTCCAAAGGATGGTAAGAAGGTTGAACATATAACTCTTAACGTTAAAACCTCTACTTTGAGGAATATAGTGGAGAATGAATTGTAAGAAGGGAATTCCTCAAACAAAACAATAAATACATTGACCAAAAAGAGATCAACTCGAAATAATTAATCATGAAATGGTCACGAGCATGTAAGAGTGTATTAAAGAAAAAGGAAGTCCTTGAATAAAGGATGCCAGTAAAGAAGAGAAAGGACATAAGAAGGGAAAAATCCTCGTATATCAATAATTATCAGGAAACCCAATGATTGGAATCGAAAGGATGAGTAGGTAAGAGAAATCCATGCGGTTATGTGAGACATAACTTCAAATGCATCATGGATGAGAGGATAATGGTAAAAAGGATAGTTGAGGAATGCTATCAAAAGAAAAGAGGGATGAAGTTTTACGATCCTTGAAAGGTTGAAAAGCTAAGAGAGACCTTCAAAGAGATGTTCTAAAAATCTAATGGACAAAGACAGGTCCTAGTAAATACCATACTGTAAGGGGCATGTAACCCTAACAATCCTGAGGAGAATATGACTCAAATTAAGGAAGAGTCGGCTAATAAGTATGACGAGGTTGAATATAAAAATTTGGACCGAAGTTATAATAGACAACAAATGGAGGAAGGTTCAAAATAGGACGAAAAATTGATAATAAAGAAAAACCGTGGAAACAAGTACGTAATGCCTGAAAGAACATCGAGCTAAAGGTTTCAATGACCAAGGGGTTAACTAGACACAGGAATGGTTAGATATCTTAGAATTCCCAATCTTGAGTACAAAACCTCAAAGGGAAGAATGTGCTCTAAGCATAAAAAGAAATGAATCTAAGAATATTACTTGAAGTAAGGTATATCTAGTTATGATAAACTCCATGAAGGGAGTAAATGATATAACAGAAAAGAAATTCCTTAGGTGAAGGATGTAAAAAGGACTAGTTGGAGGAACAAGAGAAGAGTTTGCATGTTAAGTAAACACCAAATAGATATCAAAGGAAATGATTCCTCATGCAAGGTTGCTAATTAAGTTTTTGGGATAAAACTCCTAAAAGGAGGGGAGAGTTGTAAACCCTGCCCTATTGAGTTAAGGAAAACCGCGAAAAGAACTAGTCAAACCAAGTAAGAAAACCAAACCGGTTCATGTACCCGATAAATTGGGAATGACCAATTTGGAAATTTACAACACCCGGGTGATCCAAAGGGTTCATAAAACTTTGGAAAAGAACCTTAGGACAAATTGGAAGAGAAAAACCAGACCGATTTAGATGAACTAGATCCAATTGGATTGAATCGGTTTATGAACCAAGTCAGTTCATGAACCGGAACCGATAGAGAAATGGAAAACAAGGAAATTTATGGATCCCTTGTGACCCGAAGAGATTTATAAACCTTGGAAAGGAACCTTAGAACAAAGTGGGAGAGAAAAACCAGACTGGTTCAGGTGAATCGGACCCGAACCGGATTAAATCAGTTTAAGAATCAAGCCGATTTATGAACTAGAATCGATAGGAAGATGATAAACCGAGAAATTTATGGACCCTAAGTGATCTAAGGAGTAAAAAAATTCATGGAAATGGACTTGTGAAGGAATTGGAGATGAAAACCAAACCGGTTCAGGTGAACTGGATATGAACCGGTTTGAACCACTATTGAAACAGATCCTAAATGCATTTTTCTAGGTGGCTTAAATAATTAAAATTTGAGATTTGAGGGCACCAGTGGATAGAAAATGAATTTAGATGAATTTATAAATTGTTAGATTTGAAAAACTCGATCGAATGAGGGGTGAACCGACCAATTTAAGCTTTGAACCCGGTTCGGATCGGTCCAGTCTGGTTTGGAACAGTGTTGTCTTCTTCCTTCAAATGACAACACTGTTCACTCACCGAAAAATCGAAATAGCGCTAGTGGAGAAGAAACGTTTATGTTCGGTACGTTTCAGGCCATCAATGTCTGTTCCAAAGGTGCGAAACGGACGACCAACGAGTCTCGGAGCTCCCTATATAAAGAGCCCCTCTCCATTCATCCTCGCAACACCTGGAAATCTTACTCTCTCTCAGTTGCTTAGTTTTTCGGTGAAGCTTGAGCCAGAGCTCCGATATAGGGTCTTTTTTGAGCCAAATAGGCGAGGTCGGGTTCTTTAAAACTAGGGAAAAGTCCGTTACACACCTGTAGTCTTCGTTTGCTCCGAGGGTCACCGGAGGAGCATCGACGTGATGGAATAGTGAAGCAGCTCTGACGGACCGAAGCTGCCCTATTTCGGCTGAGCTGAAATCGACCATGTCGAGCCCTACTCAGGCCAAACCAAGCCCTCCCAACACTTCCTCAGCCCTCCCACGACCAAATTAGTACTGAAAGAATGAACCTTAAGATGAGAGCTATCTGCCCAGATCGAAAGCTTTGACCGTTGTGCCCTTGATGGAACATGGAGTACTAGGAACGCCAGCAGGGACAAGCTCATGTGAAATATAAAGAACCGGTCTAGTGGAATTCGCTGCGTTAATGGGTGAGTGGGATTTTATATCATATCCGGTTGTGTTGATAAGCACCTCTAAATGAAAACCCATTACCAAATGGTATTTTAAACATCACAACTTAGTGGAGTGATGTGAAAATCATGCGAAAAAACTACTTACTAGTTGTAAGTAGATCAAACCTGATTAGTATAACGAAATTTCCTCAATGGACAGCTGAAAATATATTTTTGTCGGAAGTGCTCTCCCCTGACTGTGTGCCAATGCTTAAATGATTTGGGAGACCTTCTTGATGGGAGCTCGAATAGCTCTTATAGGTCGGGGCCCTCAGTTTTGGAACTTGGGGGCTATTATGCCCGATTTTGAAAATCTCGAACAAGTGGGCCATAGGCCAGTGGGCATGAGCAGGAGGTCATAAACAAAACACAAGATATGTGCCATAAAACCTTAATAAATGAATTGTTTGGCCATGGTACTAAGATAGGACCGACATATTTAATCAACTAGTGGCAGTGTGACATGATAGGTCTCCGAACTAGTCATGTCAAACAACTGTTGGTTGAGTTGAGAGTCGGGGCCGTTGAACCAGTGGCACCACATATTATCCTAAGGGCCTTGGACGACCCAATGAGTATAAGGGTAGTTCGTCGTACCAGGTGACTGTGCGAAATTTGGAGTAGCACTAAGCGCATGAGACCGGGGTGGGGACGGGATGAGGTCTCTATCCTCATGTGGACACGAAGAATTGATTTCTAGATTGAGGGTCGGATGTCGTGTACATCCACTTATTCTAAGGGTAGAAGTGGGCGTACTTCTATCTAGGTGGCCGGTAAGGTCGCTCTGAAGCCACAAGTGGGTTCAGTGGTCGTGCTAGCAGGCGAATATGTGTTTGACCTTCATGATGAAGGATGTGTGTTGGGTGATGACACACCGTGATTAATATGGAAATGGTGGTAAAAATCGAGATTTGAATTGAAAGGATTTTTGAAAGAAAGGAGTTTAGCACACTCTGATACAATTCTTTTCCTCAAAGTGAATTTTTGAAAAACTCATTCATTGAGTAGTCGTACACACCCCTCCCTTATATCCCTTTCAAGATATTTCGGAAAGCCTACCCTTAAAGACCATCAACTAAGATGCCTGTGAGACACGTATTATAAATTTAAAATATTATGCAGTTTTGATTTATGTTATTCTAGGAAAAGGTGCAGGTTTAAAGGATGCCTTACTCTTTACGGTTTATAATAAGGGGAAACCCTTTAATAAATCGGGAGACTGGCAGATTAATCTCGAGGATCTGACCAAACTGGGTCGGGGTGTGACACTACTCTTATCTCCACCATGTCGTCCAGTAGCCCCTAGGACGCATTACTACCCCTCTTGGGCGTCCTAATTGTCCCGAACTTCAAGTGCATGCACAAAAAAAGTTTTCCATAAAGTCATTTATCTTTGGTGCCACTAGTCCAACGGCCCCGATCCTCAACTCGACTTGCTGTTGTTTGTCTAGATCGGTCCGTCAATCAGGTCTTGTCGCACTGCCGCCAGCCCATTGAGTGTGTCGATCATGTCTTGGTACCATGGCCAAATCACATAATCATTCATTAAGAATTTTTTGATGGCTTATGATCATGTTTATTTATGTGCTCTTACTTGTGCCAACTGGCCTTGGGCCTACTGTACATGATTTTCCAAAAACCGGGCATTTTAGCCCCCAAGTTCCAAAACTGAGGCCTCTGACCTATCTAAGTTATTCAAGCTTTCATCAAGAAGGTCTCCCAAAATTTTTAAGCATTGGCACTATAACGTCACGACCCAGTTTGGTCGGATACCCGTGAGTAACCTGCCACTCTCCCGGTTCAAGAGGGGTTTTCCCTTTTTTTTTTTAAACCATGATGAGTAAGGTGTCCTTTAAACCTGTACCTTTCCTGGAATAACATTAATCAAAACTACATAAAATTTAAACTTACATACCTATCTTGTAGGTTTAGCTAACTAAAGGTCTTTGGGTAGGTTTTTCCCTTGGTTACTTGAAAAGGGGTATAAGGGAGGGGGTGAGTTCAATGACTTAGTGAATGGGTGTTTAAAACTTAACTTTCAAAAAAATAGTTTGAATTGGAGTGTGCCAGACTCCTTATTTTCTTCAAGAGATTTCATCCTCAAAACCTCAGTTTTTTAATGTCATTTTTCCTCATTAACCATGGTCAGTGTGTTTAACTATCAACACATGCCCTTCATCATGAAGGGATCACACATTTGCAGGGCAACACATCCAATGCACCCACTTGTGGCATTAGAGTGACTTTACCGGCCACCTAGATAGAAGCCCATCCACTTCTATCATGAGAATTAGTAGATGTATGCGACATCTGACCCTCAATCTTGTAAAGAAACTCCATGTCCGTATGAGGACAGAGACCTCATCTCGACCCCACCTCGGTGTCATGGTCATGAAGCTACATCGAGCTTCCTTGACTACTGGCATGACAAACTACTTTTATCTCTACCATGTCATCCAGTAGCCCCTAGTACACATCACTACCCATCTTAGGTGTCTTGATGGTCTCGAACCTTAGTGCATGCACAAAACAAGAGTTTTTCTCAAAAGCCATTTAATCTTTGGTGCCATCGGTCTAACGGCCCCGGCCCTTAACTCGACCTACAACTGTTTGTCTGGACTGGTTTGTCAACCTGTCTTGTCGCACTGCCACTAGTCCATCGAGTATGTGAGTCCTATCTTGGTACCATGGCCAAACACATAATTCATTAAAGTTTTCTTGGCTTAATCTCATATTTGTTTATGAGCTCCTGCTCATGCCAACTGGCCTTGGGCCCACTGTATGAGATTTTTCCAAAATCAGGCACATTAGCCCCCAAGTTCCAAAACTGAGTCCTCCGACCTATTTGAGCTATTCGAGCTCACGTCAAGATGGCCTACCAAAAAGTTTAAGCAGTGGCACACAATCAGGGGAGACCACTTTCGAAAAAATTATATTTTCATCTGTCCATCACACCAACCGGATGTGAAGACATCTACGCTCATAACCGATAAGTGGGTTTTCTACTTCTTTCGAGTAAGTTCATCATATCAACCGGGTATGATCTACTTACAACCGGTAAGTAGTTTTTCCATGTATTTTCTCACATCACCCTATCCATGTATGATGATAAAATCCCACATAGTAGTAGGTTTTCAATACCGAGGTGCTCATCATCCCAACCGAGTATGATGTGAAAATGCCACTTACCCGATAATGCAGTGAATATCTCTTAATAGGCTTTTTGCCTCCACACGAGCTTGTCTTTGCTGGCATTCCCAAAATTTTGTATTCCTACACGATATCAACATCCTTGTTCAATATCCTTTGGCCTAATAGCCTTCATTCATCATGAATAAATAAAATGCCAAAACTTTTAGTTATTTGCATTTAGGTCCCTAAAGTTATTTTTCTTTAACTTTAGGCCCCTAATGCCAATTTTCCCCCAAATTGACTCCCAAAACTTCTATAATTTACTTTAGCACCTCAATTTATTCAAAATTACAAAAGGGGTTCAAGTTTTCCAATTTCCCAATTTGGTCCCCAACTTTTCAAAAATTACCATTTTGCCCTTACTTTATAAAAATGGCAATTTGACCCCAATAATTTTAAAAATTAACCAATTGGTCCTCCAACATCTTTTCCATGCCCAATTGGCCATCAATTTTGGGAAATTGCACTTTAGTACCTCAAATTTTCAAAATTCCCAAAATTTCCCCCAATTTCAACTTTTCAACTTGACCAAATTTGATTTCATCAAATTGACCGATCAATCAAAGTTAATTGCTGAAATTGAAGGTAGTTTTTAGATCCTATACATCCATACGATTCAACTGCACTTTGAATCGCATGAAATGATGCTAGAACAAGCTCAAACGGAGCTTTGTCAGAAAACTAGACTTAGAGAGAGAAAGCTTCGAAAGCTTACCGTCGGGGGGTGCGGAGGGTAGAGCTTTCAATCTGGACAGATAGCTCTTATCTTGAGGTTTCTTATAAGATCAAGAGTCACATCATTTCATGCTGAATTGATGGAGAATTTGTTTAGTGAATTTTTATCATTTTTTTCTCTAGCACTAATTGGAAATTACCGAGGGGAGCCAAATTGGCTTAACTTTCAGCTCTATTTCAGTTGTATGAGGGCTGTGGAATTGTTGGGAGAGCTTGGTCTAGCCTGAGAAGTGCTTGAATTGACCATTTTCAGCTCGACCAAAATAGGGCAGCTTCGGTCCGCTGGAGCTGCTTCAATGTTCGATCATGCTGACATTCCTCTGGCGATCCTCGGAGCAAATGGAGACTACCGTCGGATAGCTGACTTCTCCCTGAATCTAAAGAACATGACCTCACCTTCTTTGGCTCAGAAAAATTTCCAAGTTAGAGCTCTGGTTCTAGCTTCATTGAAAAATGAAGGAGTAGGGAGAGGGTGGTGTTTTCAAGTGTGAGGAGGATGAATGAGAATGGGCTCTTTATATAGGAAGCTTGGGGACTTGTTGGTCGTCCGATTGGTGCCTTTATGGCGGTCATTCATTGCTTGAAACTCCCTGGCTAGAGATTTTTCATCTTCGCTAGTGCTGCTCAATTTTTCGATGAGTGAATAATGTTGTCAACTGAAGGAAGAAGACCACACTCTTCTAAACCGGGCCGAACTGGTACAAACCGGGTTTAATGCTTAAACCGGTCGGTTCATGCCCTATTTGACTGAGTTTTTCAAAATTAAAAATTTATAAATTCATCTAAATTTAGTATCTATCAAATAGTGGCCTCAATTCTCCAATTTGAATTATCTAAGCCACCTAGAAAAATAAATTTAGAACACGATTCGATATTGGTTCCAATCGGTTCAGGTCCATCATACCAATCGTGTATGGTTTTCTTTACTTACAAACGGTAAATAGTTTTCCACATAGTTCTCACATCACTTTGATCGGGTGTGATATTAAAATCCCTCATATAAGTGGTTTTTCATTTCCGAGGTGCTCATCATCCCAACCGGGTATGATTTGAATAAAGCCACTCATGGTGGCTTCCAACTTAGAAAATGTGCTCATCATCCTATCCGGGGATGAAGTGTAAATTAGCCCACTCACCTTTTATCGAGAGATATGTTCATCCTAGAGGGATTCCCAGGTACCTGTCCCTAATTGTCCATATTGGTGTTTCTCTGCTCCGATACTTCCCCATTTTCCTTAAATTTGATTGTTGCATGGTGGATGTCGAGATTGAGAATTTAATAGGTAGTACTGTTAATCTCGTAGATCTAATGTGATCATGGCAAAGATGATGTTTAAGGTGTGAACAAAGACTAGTGGACCATGTAACTCTCTTCTACTCAAATTGCTCTCTTTGCTCAGTTGGTGTCGCTCTAATAAATTGCTCTAAGCTCCTTATATGGTTGTCAAATTGTTTGTTAAATGTGAAAGATTTATTGCTATATTATGGGTATTTATGGGTATTAATGTTGTTAGTTATTCTTATTAAATTGGGAAATTGATGGGTATTTATGGTTATTAATTCCAATAATTGAATGTATGTATTAATTTATGGGTATTAATTTCAATAATTGAATGTAGATATTAATTTATGGGTATTTATGGTAGGGGCATAGGACTAATACTCTAATAGTTTCCTACTTAACCAAATTCATATAATTATATCATTATTTTTACCTAAAGGAATTTACTTGGTATTTACCCTATCCATTCCATCAAGTTATTTATTTCGGTAAAAACAACACTTTCATTTTATTTTAAATCAAAATTTTTTCCAAATATATCAATTAAATTTTAAACTTATAATACAATTCTAAAAAAATTTTCCACCGAAATTTTGGATTACTAAAAACACGATGTGACAAGTGGTTCTGCCAATAAGCTCGACAACTTAGCTTGGCTCGATAGGTATCACACAAGATTTCCATTATTCATGTCTTTTAGCATCATATATCACATATCCATTCTGGACGGGTCCATGCCCGTTTCCAACGGCCTTGGGCCCACTAGCATCTCGAGCCTAAGCCTAGAATTAGCTCCCAAATATTTTAAGCAGAGTCACCCATTCAGGGGAGGCAAATTTTGAGAAAATGGTTTTTCAAAGCTGAATTGCCATTCCAATCGAAATTGACGTCATAGCGGTTCTCACTCATCTAGTGATTTCGGCGGGGTCGCGCCAGTGGAGTCTCTCTCCTTGATGCACTTCCGATGGTCGGAGTTCGAGTAATCCGTTCTTGTAGGGTACGAGTGTTCATATTAAGAAGATATCATACCCTCTCTTATATTTGCACCTAGGGCCCCGTACTTTACTTAAATTGCACATGGGTCCTCTAAACCCCACCCTTTTGAGTTGAGGAAAACCGAGAAAAGAATCGGTCGAACCGAGTAAGAAAACTGAACCGGTTCACATACCCGATCAATTGGGAATGGGCAATTTGGAAATTTACAACTCTCGGGTGATCCAAAGGGTTCATAAAATCTTGGAAAAGAACCTTAGGACAAATTGGAAGAGGAAAACCAAATCAGTTTAGATGAATTGGAACTGATAGAGAAAGGGCAAATAGGAAAATTTATGGATCCCTTGTGACTCGAAGAGATTTATAAACCTTGGGAAGGAACCTTAGAACAAAGTGGGAGAGAAAAATCAGACTAGTTTGGGTGAACTGGACCCGAACCGGATTAAATCGATTTAAGAACCGAGCCGTTTATGAACCATAACTGATAGAGAGATGGTAAATTGGGAAATTTTTGGACCCTAAGTGACCTAAGGGGTCACAAAAGTCATGGAAATGGACTTGTGAAGGAATTGGATATGAAAACCAAACCAGTTCAGGTGAACTGGATTCGAACCGGTTTGGAGCGGTTTGAACCACTATTGAACCAGATCCAAAATTCATTTTTCTAGGTGGCTTAAATAATTCAAATTTGAGATTTGAGGCCACCATTGGATAGAAAATGAATTTAGAAAATTTTTAGATTTGAAAAACTCAGTCGAATGATGGGTGAACCGATTGATTTAAGCTTCGAACCCAGTTCAATCCGGTCCGGTCCGGTTCGGAATTGTGTCGTCTTCTTGCTTCAGATGACAGCACTGTTCACTCGCCGAAAAATTGAAGCAGCGCCGACAGAGAAGAAACTTTTCCGTTCAATACATTTTAGGCTATCAATGTTTGTCATAAAGGTGCCAAACGGATGACCAATAAGTCCCCAAGCTCCTTATATAAAGAGCCCCTCTACATTTCTCCTCTGCACACCTGGAAAGCTCGAACTAGAGCTTCGATATAGGGTCTTTTCGGAGCCAAAGAAGACGAGGTCGGGTTCTTTAGAACCAGTGAGAAGTCAGCTACACGCCTGTAATCTCCGTTTTCTCCGAGGGTCGCCGGAGAAACGTCGGCGTGATGGAACAATGAAGTAGCTCCGGCGGACCGAAGCTGCTCTATTTTGGTCGAGTTGAAATCAGCCATTTTGAGCCCTCATTAGGCCAAACCATCCCCTCCCAACACTTACTCAGCCCTCCCACGGCCGAATTAGGACTGAAAGGTAAGCCAATTCGGCTTCCCTT
Organism: Trapa bicornis; assembly: GCA_030064425.1. NCBI lineage: Eukaryota > Viridiplantae > Streptophyta > Magnoliopsida > Myrtales > Lythraceae > Trapa > Trapa bicornis. The sequence goes on along the minus strand of CM057760.1, from coordinate 15,554,297 downwards.
TGCAATTTTCGGCCGGTGCTAGAGAGAGAACCGATGGAATATCGATGATGAAATTCAAACTCAATTTGGCATCAATTGATGTGATTCTTGATTTTAGGATGAACCTCAGGATGAGAGCTATCTGCCTTGATCGAAAGCTCGGACCGCCGTGTCCTCACCGGTGAGTAATCGAAGCTTTCTCCCTCTACCATTCATTTTCTAGCAAAGCTCCGTTTGAGCTCGTCCCATCATTAAAAGTTGCGATTCAAATTGCTAAAGAATCGTATGAACATGTAGAAACTCAATTTCAAATTCAATTTCAACAATTGGAAATGTTTGATTGGTTAATTTGATTAAATCAAATTCGGTTGTGTTAAGAAGTTGGAATTGGGGGAAAAATTGGGGAAAATTAGGTTTTGTCGAAAATTCGAAGGACCGAAATGCAATTTCCTAAAATTGATGGTCAATTGGGCATGATGAAAGTGTTAGAGGGCCAATTGAGGAATTTTATAAAATTTGGGGTAAAATTTACCATTTTTTTAAAGGAAGGGCAAAATGGTTATTTTGGAAAGGTTGGGGGACCAAATTGGAAGTTTGGAAAATTAAACCCTTTTTTGTGAAATGGAATAAATTGACGCCCTATGATAAATTTTAAAAGTTTCGGGACTCAGTTTGAGAAAAAATTGACATTAGGTGCCTAAAGTTAAAGAGAAATAACTTTAGGGACCTAATTACAAATAAATAAAAATTTAGTTTTCTCTTTCATTTGGAATGAATGAAGGCTATTAGGCTGAAGGATAATCAATCGAGATGTTCATATCATGTAGGAACACAAAGTACCGAGAACGCTAGTAAGGGCAAGCTCATGTGAATAAAAAGAACTGGTCTAGTAGAATTCAATGCATTAACGGGTGAGTGGGCTTACTAACACCATACCCGGTTGGGATAATAAGCACAACTTAAAGTTAAAAACCACTTACTGGTTGTGAGTAGAATTTTATATCATACCCGGTTGGGAATGATAAGTATCTCGAAATGAAAACCCACTATTTAGTGGTATTTTAAACATAACAACTTAGAGAAGTGATGTGAAAATCACGCTGAAAAACTACTTACCGATTGTAAGTAGATCATACCCAGTTGGTATGATGAAACTTCCTCGAAGGAAGTGGAAAACCCGTTCATCAGTTATGGGCGGAGATGTCCTCATACTTGGTTGGTATGATGGATAGTTGAAAACATATTTTTGTCGGAAGTGATCTCCCTTGACTGTATTCCAGTCAAGAAAAATAGCTGCAGGTTGAGTTGAGGGTCAGGGCCATTGGACCAGTGACACCACATATTATATGGCATAATAAGAAAATACTAATTGTGCATGCATTGTGATTACGGGACCATCAAGATGCCCAAGAGGTGGTAGTGATGCATCCTAAGGGCCCTGGACAACCTGGTGAGTATAAGGGCAATTCATCGTACTAGGTGACCGTGCGAAATTTGGAGTAGCACCAAGCACATGAGACCAGGGTAGGGACGGGATGAGATCTCTGTCCTCATGCGAACACAGAGAATTGTTACGAGATTGAGAGTCGGATGTCACGAACATCCACTCATTCTCAGGGTAGAAGTGGACGTGATTCTATCTAGGTGACTGGTAAAGTCGCTTCGACGCCACAAGTGGGTTCAGTGGACGTACTGGCCTACGAATGTGTGTTGGGTGATGACACACCATGGTTAATAAGAAATGGTGGTAAAAATTGAGATTTGAAATGAAAGGATTTTTGAAACAAAGGAGTTTGGCACACTTCAATACAATTCTTTTTCCTAAAAGTTAAAAATTTTGAATACCCATTCACTGAGTCGTCGTAGTCACCCCCTCCCTTATATCACTTTCAGTAAATTCCAGAAAGTCTAATCTTGTGTGTTGGCCGAAGTGACAATAGTCACATTGAACCTTCGAATATGTTCGAAGATCTCGAAATGATCTTCCAGTTCCGGGGAGAATTCGCAAAACTCTGTTTCCATCAAGAATTGAATGGAGTTTTCCCGTATTTCGACCCGAGAATCTAACAGAGACATTACTGTCGAGATTTTGACCAAAAAATGAGACATTCCATGCCCTCGGAGAGTGCTTTGTCGTGCTAGGTCACTGACAATTCTTTTGTCTTTATTTGACTCCAAGAATGGATTAGATCGAAACGACTTTCCTGTCGAACCCCTTTCTGTCCGTATGAATTTCTGACTGCGCAGAATCTCCATAGCCAATTTTCCATTTTTGATTATGAAATCATAGGGGGAGGATGCCTTTGCTACTATTCTTATTTCACACGATCCATGAACTTCCATAACGTTGGCGTGATTCAGTTTGAGCAACAGATCCTGTCGTGATACATCTTCGTAATGAAAATAGAGTGGAAACATGAGTTCGCTTTATCGGTATCTATAGAATAAGCTCTATGAGCTATCTGCTTCAAAAAAGATACCCTTAAAGACCATCATCTAAGACACTTGTGAGACAAGTATTATAAATTTAAAATATTATGCAGTTTTGAGTTATGTTATTCCAGGAAAAGGTGCAAGGTTAAAAGAGGCCTTACTCTTTATGGTTTATAATAAGGGGAAACCCTTTAATAAACCAAAAGAGTGGCGGGTTGACCATGGGGATTCGACTAAACCGGGTCGGGTCATGACAGGTCCCTTATTTCTCTTTAATCTCTATTAAACCCCTTGGGTTCCCAATTATTCGTTTTGGGTCCTTAACTCTTTTAATTTCACCAATTGACCCTTAATTCACCAAAATTGCCATTTAGTCCTTAATTTTCCAAAAATTTCAATTTGGTCCCCAAACTTTTCAATATTTCTAATTTTCCCCCAAATTTGTCCAAATTGCCTAATTGACCCTCAATTGTGGTGAATTTCATGAAAATACCCTCAATTTCATGAAATTGTTATTTAGTCCTCCAATTTTTGAAAATTGCATGAAGGTCTCCAAAAATCTTCAAATTACACTTCATCTTTTTCCCAAATTCAAGCATATGAAGCTTATAAGTACTTGATTTTTTTTTAATTCTTGGCTCTATTCATCTCCTCCAGACTCCTCCCCCCCTCCCCCCCCCTCCCCCGATTGTCCTACAGTTTGAATTTCCTATATGGTTGAGTTTTAAGTGTCGTCGGAGCTTTGCCGAAAAATTTACAATAGAGAGAGAAATCTCACGTATCTTACCGACGGAGGGGCGGTGTGAGGTGGGGATAGCTAGTGCTCGTTGTGGGGGACCTAGCAGGACCGAATTGCACTGCAAGTCGCCGCTGTCCTACAGGAATTTGAAGAGAGATGTTTTGGATAGTGTAACTCTAAAACTTAGAAATTACGATGGGGGAAGGCGAAATTGAGCTTACCGGGATCTGTAGGGGGTGTTGTGGAGGGTTTTAGGCGGTCAGAGGTGGCCAATGTGGGCGGCGGATGGGCTAAGGGGGTCGAGGTTGGATTGGGCAGGAGCTCGTTGTTTCGAGCTCTAGAGCAACTTCATTGTGCGATCCCTTATACACTTCTCTAGGCGTCCTCTGGTCGTTCTGAGAGTGTCTGGAGCTAGGGCACTCTTTCCTGTTTCCAATGCCACCCTTTAGAGCTCCTTTGGTGGAGATTTTTTCCTTCGTCGAAGCTCTAGTTTGCAGCTCATTGAAAAAGTACTCTTCTTCTTCTTCTTCACTCGATTGTGGGATGCTCAAAACGAATGGAAGGGTGCTCTTTATATAGAGAGCTCGACAACTTCTCAAGCTACCCAGTCGACAACCTGACCGAAGAGTTTTTCGAGTCACCGAAGACTCCAGCTTTTCCAGCGTCTCTCTCTCCTCCCATCTCTGTGTCAGCGTTTGAAGGTTAAAGATGAACACGTGGCGGTCATGCCACATGGTGCGTTGTGATTGATCAGTTTTTCTAATGTGGAGTGCCAGCTCGATAGTCACGTCACCGTTGACCAAACACATGGCAACCTCTCATTGCTTGCTCGTGTCTGCGTGGCGTGCTGACGGGGCGCTGGCTGTCCGTTGACCGGACACGTGGTAACATCTCATTGATTACCTGTGTCTACGTGGCACCTGATGGGGCGCCAGCTGTCTGTTGACCATTGACCGTTAATAGTTGACCGTTGTTTATTATTCGTTGACTGGTCCAAACCGACTGAGTTCGCTATAAAAAATTCAAAAATTGGCCGATTCGGACCCGATTCAACCATTTTTATGAAATTTAAAATTTTATAAATTCATCTATATTTATTTTCTATCTAATGGTGGTCTTAATTTCCCAAATTGACATTTTTAAGCCACCTATAAAAATGAATTTGTGAACCGGTTCACTATGGTTCATCCTGGTTCAATCTGTTTTGGGTCCGGTTCAGCCCAAACTGATTCGGTTCTTTCCTCAATTCCACTTCTCGGTTCTTCCTTGTAATTTTTGTGAATTTTTGGTCATTTGGGATTTTCCAATCTCTCATGTTAACTATTTTTCATTCATTAATCGACCCGTTTCTTCATGTATAAATCTATAGCAGTTCTTTTCCTAATTTTCTTTGATCCCAAAGGACAAGTTTTACAAGTCTCCCCTCCTTTTAGGAGTTTTGTTCTTCATACTTTGTCGTCAATCTTTTCTTTCCGAAGAGATCCTTGTGCAGTTCTTTTAGAGTGTAAGTTGATATCCTATCGGTTTGAGTCACTCTTTTGGCCTCACTTCCTTTACTCTCCGGGATTCGGTTAGTTCGACTCATTCCCTTTTTCTCGGCATTCACGAAGTCTCACCGGTCTGATACTTCTGGTAGCTTGGGGTCAAACTTTCGTTCCGGGGGTGTTATCTGAAATCGAGGTTCCGATACATCCCATTGCACCTGGATTGGTTCATCCTTTATCAGTTTAGCACCTTAACCCCTTGGCTATAGTGTTTTCCCCTTTCGGCGTTACTTCCCCTTCATGGTCCTCTAGTTCCTCCTTTATTACTCGAGTCCTGCCCCCTTGTTGGTGGTTGAACTTGGTTGTCGCTAGCAGTAAGACTCCTATGCCCTATGGTTCTACCATGGGTTTGAGGCATGACTTGTCTTGCGGTTGGAACCACACCCTTTTTCTCCTGTACTTAGAGTGTACTCCCTCTTATTCTCATCCTTTGCCTTATCTAGGTCACTTCGTTGCTTGACTCTTTTACTCCTTGGGTTCTGATTCCATGTGTCCCGCCCATGCTCTGATATCCCCGGGAATATAAATGTCCAACTCCTTTTATGGGTTTAGGGTTATTCCTAGGTTTATTCGTTCTATTTCATTTCCCCTTCTCGCATCTCCCCGTCCCCAACTATCAGGTTTCCTGGCCCGGGTGGATCCCATTGACTCACTGGTTCCCTTGCTTCTATCTGTGCATTTGCTGGCATCCTCCTGCTAACGAGGGGTGCTTCCCTTTTTTTCTTGTCCCTCTCTTATCTCTTGGCTTAGGGGTCATTACACTCATCGATGTGTAAGGACTGCACTCCTTCGGATTTATCTCTTTCTCCTCGAAGTTGTCCTTGAGGGATTTCTCCCTCTTGTGAAGTTCGCTTCCCATGCGGGACTGGTTTCCAGAGGTTTCCCCTACTTGTCCCAATGTGTGTTCTCAGGTCCCATTCTCAAGGACTTGGAGGTCCTCCCTTGCTGGTCCTTGAGTGCTTTATACGACTCATCGTCTCATTTCAACTCGTCCGAATACTCACTCCTCACTTGAGGTTGTTAGGCCTATGTGTTGATCCTTTCTTCTTGGGTTTGTGTTCCTCTTCGGGTCTTGGGATTCGTGCCTCTCTCCTACCTTTCGTCTTACTGATTGATTTGTCTTCTGATTCGGTGTCCTCTTTGAATTTCGAGTATCTTGATATAACTCCCTTATGTAGCTGCCTAATTTGACTTTAGAATTTCCATGCTTACCTTCCCTTGGTCTCTTGTCTCGAGATGTTTCATTCCTTCATCATAGGCTTGCTTCTCTGTCCCTCGTCCTTGGCGCACTAGGTTATCACCCTTCGGTTAACTTGGTTATCTCTTACTAGGGTCCTATGGGGCGGTTTCGTCGATTCTTGGGTTGACCTTGGCCCATCTACTATTTTTCTTGGGTCCCCATCTCCAAGCACTTCGAGTCAAGCCTTTGCCTTGCCGCCATTCCCAGTCCGTGTTCTTTTCTATCTTGACATCCCTTTGGGTTCGCCTTCCTCTCTCATGATATGGCTCTTATTTAGATCATTGGTCCTATATTAGGGTACTTGCTAGTTTGCTTGTGGTACCTATTACCTAAGGTTCCCTACTCTGACCTTTTTGGATGGTCATGGTTTACCCCAACTTTCCTTTGTCCTATAAGGTATTCCTTGGGGTCTCTATTCATCCTAGTCCTGTTGTGTGGGGTGTAGATTTTGGAAGGGGAAGACTAACCCATACAAAGTGAGCTTCAGTCCTTGTTTACTTCCTTAAGGGTCCTTGGTACTCCGGGTACTTCTGTAGTTCTATTGTTTTGAGGGTTAGTTAAGAAATTTAGGTTCTTTCTTAGAGAAAATTCTTTATTCAAGGGACCAAAAAACCCCGGTCAGGGTTTGTTGCTATCGATATTTCTAGAATTTACTTTCCCTTTTTCTACCCCCACTAGTTAACTGACTTAGAGTTGTACCTATGCAAGTTGCAAGACTTTGCATCTGGCGTCTGGATGTGCCTACTCCTTTTGGGTGGTCATTCGCCCCCATTGTACCTTCCACAGCGAGGGCACGGGTTCATGTTGGGCTCTTCGAATTCTGTGGATGTTGATAGGCTAGGGACCCTTTTGGCCTGCATGAGTGGTGCTATGTTTATTCCGTACTGACATAAGACAATAGTATCGTGGGCATATTGTGTGGGGCCTACAATTCATGCACTACTATATATTGGAGGGAGTCAGTGAAAAACCCTCACATAGTTAGCATACACCTCCAAGAAATTTCTTTTGGTCTCATCTTGAATCTGATCCAGATCTGGTTCCATAGGTGGGCATACTTCATCCTCCATCGAGTAAGGTGGGGTTCTTTCTTGGGATGCATCCCATGGGATGGGCTCTTCTAGAGCCTCAACCCTCTCCTCCATGGTGTGTATCCAAGGGATATACTCTTCGGGAGCATTCCCATTCATGTTTTCTACAAGGGTTGTCGGGAATTAGGGATTTGGATGGGTTGGGAAAAACCTATAAGGAAAGTTATGCTATGATACCACTCATGTCATGCCTCGACCTAGTTTGGTCGAATCCCCGTGATCAACCTGCCACTCTTTCGACTTACTAAGGGTTGCCCCTTCTTTTTAAATAGTGATGAGCAAGGCATCCTTTAAACCTGTAACTTTCCTAAAATAACCTAAATCAAAACTGCATAAACTTTTAAACTTATCATACCTGCCTTACAAGTGTATTAGTTGGTGTTCTTTGGATAGGCTTTCCGGGGTAACTTGAAAGGGATATAAGGGAGGGGGTGAGTTCAACGACTCACTGAATTGCCCTAAATTTTCCAAAATTGTCAATTGGCCCTAATCTCTTTGAAATTACTCATTAGTCCTCAAATTTTTTGAAATTGCACTTAGGCCCTTCAATTTCTAAAAATCCTCAACAATTTGTCACCTCTTTTCCCCGAGATCGATTTCGCCCAATTGACAGCCAATACTCTGCCAATTTCTGCCTAGCATGCTTCTAATTGATTTCTCTACCATCCCACAATCATTTTAAGCTTTGAATCGCAGTTTTTGGACCCAAAAGGAGCTCAAGTAGAGCTTTGCTGAAATTTGGACTTAGAGAGAGAAAGCTTAGCATGCTTACCGGAGGAGGGTGTCCTACCAGAATCGGGTACTGCAACAATTGACCGACGGAAGTTAGGAATTAGAAGAGAGAAGATTGCCATGTGTAGAGTTTTGAAATTCCACTGTTTTGATGGAGAGGGACGAAATTGGGTTACCTGGCAACTGGGAAGGATTGAGAGGTTTCTCAAGGGTGTCGTGGGAGGTCGAGTTTAGTTGCAGGAGGCCGGAGGTGTCCTGAATTCAGTTGGTCAGAGGTGAGCTGATTTGAGCCATCGGAGCAGCTTCACTGTGCAATCACTTCGGCGCTCCTCAGGGAGTCCTTATGTCTAGTTGAGGGTTTGGCTAGCTAGAGGACTTCTCTCAGATTCTGTTGCCACCAACCGAAGCTCCTTTGGTTGGGAAAAGGCCCGTCGCTGAAGCTCTAGTCTACACTTCATCAAAAAATGGGCTATTAGTCCTTAGGGGGTGCTCGAGCGATGGGAAGGCCAAGTGGGAGGGTGCTTCTTATAAAGGGAGCTTAGCAACTGACAAGGCTTCCGGCCGGTGTCGATTTCGGCATCTGACTCGCACTATTCCATCGATGGTGGCCGATTTTCTGAAGGCAGAAGATCTAGTTTTCCTCTAGTGGTTGTGGGCCGCCTGTTAGTCTAAGGTTGAAGATGATACTTTATCAACGTGCGAAATTCGTACATGTAGATTTGCCACATGGCACGCTATGATTGGTTGGAGTTGCTAACATAGCATCCAACTCAACATCCTAGTCAACCTTTGACTCGCTGATTAGACATGTGGCAGCCTCCCATTGGCTACTCCCTCCTACGTGGCTACTAACCAGATTCTTTTGACCGCTGACCAAGAGATGTGGTGTCCTTTGATTGGTTGTTTTAAATGCATTAGATTTCCCTCTTGACGCACAATGCCACTACCATGTGTCTGCCTCTAATTGGCTAAGGCCATCCAATGTGGTGTTGCCACATGTCGACCTCTAATTGGTTGGTTATTTCTCTGACATCCTTGTGGGATGCTGACATGGCACCATTGCCACATGTTAGCTTCTCATTGGTCGGTCTTTGTTGAGTAGGCCATTTCGACATTGATCGTTGAATAGGATACGTGTCACTCTCCTATTAGTCGGTCGTCGGCGTGGATTTTCATCCTTTGACCGTTGACCAAGGACACGTGTCACCTCCTAATTAGTCAACGCTTCTAGGTGCTTATTAAGCGGCTAACTGGGCGCACTTCGCCACATGTCACGTGCTGATTGGTTACGCCAGCTGACTAGGCACTAACTTGGTAGCGGTCTATTGACCGGCTAGATCGTTTACCGGTCCAGTTCGACCGGGTCCAGCGACCAAAATCGGTTGGTTTAGACCCGATTCAATTAGTTTTCCAAAAATTAAAAATTTCTAAATTTATCTAAATTTATTTCCTATCCAATGGTTGCTTCAATTTTCTAATTTGATATTTTTAAGCCACCTGGAAAAATAGATCTTTGAACTAGTTTTTCACAGTTTAACCTAGTTCACTACAGTTCAGGTCAAGTTGACCCTGAACCGGTTTAGTTTTCACATCCAATCGGCTTACTGGTTCTTTCCCCTGATGGTTGGGTATCTATTGCCCAATTAGAATTTTCCAAATTCTCGTTTTGCCCCTTCTTAACTAATACTGACTCGTTTAGACTCTTGGTTTTTCTCTTGAAAACTTATGGTTCTCCTTTCCGATTCCTTTGGTCCTAGAGGATGGGGTTTATACCTTAGTCCTTAAGAATAGGGGCAAAATGGTAATTTTGCCAAAATTTAGGAGCCTTTCGATAATTTGGGTAAATAGAGCTTGGAAATGTTCCAATGCCTATTTGGGATCTAAATGGGACTCAAGAGAACTTGAGGGACCCAAATGGAAGACTTGGGAAAGCCTTAGGTCAAAATAGAGGAAAGTTGTAAAGTATAAGGACAAAATAGTAATTTTGCCCAAGTTGAGGACCAAATGGTAAATTGGGAAAAGTAAGACCACTAGGTGGTAAATAAATGAATGTCAGGCACTTCAATATGAAAGTGAAAAAAAATGACCTTGAGCTCGAATGACTAACATTAGAAAATGTTAGGGTATGGGCCGGCTTACCCACTAGTGAATCTGGTAGCCCGAGCCTATGGGGGAAAACTGTAAATTAGAAACTAAATTACGGTGTAGTGATTGTGGTATACCAAGAGGGAACTAACCCCTTTGTTTGCTATATATTGTAGAAAGAGCGAGAGATCACTCGAGCGGGACCGGGATCTCCAGAATAAACAAGTTCCAAGACTTGAGGTGAGTTGTTTATTTTGACGTGTGTCCTATTGCACTGACGAAGCTCTAAATTGCTTGCTTGTGTGACTGCATTTTTTTCCAAGTAGCAAACCCAAGTTTAAAAGCTCATATAAGAAGTGCAAATTGGTATTATCATGCCCACTAAATCAAATGTCCTTTTTGGAAAGGATGAGTAAGAACCAGTCATAAAGATCGAGGTATGAAACGGATACCGGATTTGAGAAATCGGGAAAGTTTTTTTGGATTAGAGACATTGTGTGGAATGGGGAGAGGGTCGGACTATCGGTATGTGTGCATTTTTGTTATAGGGACCGGTCGAGGATCATGTTGTGGGACCTAAGTCTAGGGACGTTGAGCCAGTTGTTTGCGAATGGAAGTCGACTCTTGTAGAGTCGATGTCATGCCCTGACCCGGTTTGGTCGGATCCTCGTGAACAACCCACCAGGCGTAATCCCGACTTTGTTTCCTAGAATAACATATATCAATTAAAATGCAAGCTTAAAAAAAATTTAAGAATACTTGACAGGGGGTAAGGCATGGTGTTATCCCTAGTCATTTCTCTAATTCCTAAAAAGGGATAAAAAGGGTGGGTGAGTTTCTACAATTCAGTGAATGAGAAATTTTAAAGAAAATAAAGTTTCAACAAATAAATTTGAATTAGAGTATGTCAAACTCCTTATTTCCTTTAAAATATATCATTCTCACGTGTTGGTTGTTGTTTATCAACCAACACGTGCCCTTCGTCATGAAGGGAACACACATTCGTAGGGTAGCACGTCCACTACACCCACTTGTGGCATCGAAGTGACTTTATCGGTCACCTAGAGAGAAGCACGTCCACTTCTACCCTGAGAATGAGTGGATGTACACGACATCCGACCCTCAATCCCATAAAAAAAACTTTGTGTTCATATGAGGACAGAGATCTCATCCCGACCCCATCTCGGTCTCATGCGCATGATACTACATCGAGCTTCCCTAAGTACTGGCACGACAATCTGCCCTTATCTCCACCATATTGTCCAGTAGCCCCTAGGACGCATCACTAACCCTCTTGAGCATCTTGAAGGTCACGTACCTCAGTGCATGCACAAAATAACAGTTTTCCACATAAGCCATTTAATTTGTGGTGCCACTGGTCCAACGACCTCGACCCTCAACTCTACCTATAGCTGTTTGTCTCGACTGGTCCGTCAACCTATCTTGTTGCACTGTCGCTAGTCCATCGAGTATGTCCGTCATGTCTTGGTACCATTTCCAAACATATCTTTCATTTAAAGTCTTCATGGCTTAAACCCATGTTTGTTTACGAGGTCCTACTCGTGTTTACTGGCCTTGGGCCCACTATACGAGATTTTCAAAATCAGGCATATTAGCCCCCAAGTTCCAAAACCGAGGCATCCAACCTATCTAAGCTATTCGAACTCCCGTTAAGAAGGTCTCCCAAAAAGTTTAAGCAGTGGCACACAATCAAGGAGAGCACTTCCGACAAAATAATCTTTTAGCTGCCCATCACACCAACCGGGTATGAGTACATCTCTACTCATAATCAATTAACGGGTTTTCTACTTCCTTCTAGGAAGGTCAACATACCAACCAAGTATGATCTACTTACAATAGGTAATTAGTTTTTCTACATAATTTCTACATCACTCCATTCAGGTGTAATGTTTAAAATTCCACTTAGTAGTGGGTTTTCATTTTTAAGTTGCTCATCATCCCAAACGGGTCTGATATAAAAATTCCACTCACATGTGAATGCTGTGAATACTTCTTAATCGGCTTTCATTTTCTTGCGAGCATTATCTTAGCTGGCATTCCCGATACCTCATGTTCCTACATGATATGAACATACTTGTTCATTATCCTTTCGCTTGATAGTCTTCATTCATTATTAATGAATAAAATATCCAACTTTTTAAGTATTTACAATTTGATCCCCAAAGTTCTTTTTCTATTACTTTAGGTCCCTAATTCCAATTTTCCCCCAAATTGAGTCTCGAATCTTCAAAAATTTACTTTGAGACCTTAATTTATTCAAAATTACATAAAGGGGTTCAAGTATCCCAAATTCCCAATTTGGTCGCAAATTTTTCCAAAATTACCATTTTGCCCCTACTTTACAAAAATGGTAAGTTTCACCCCAAAAATTCCAAAAATTGGCCCATTAGTCCTCCAACATGTTTATCATACCTAATTGGCCCTCAATTTTAGGATATTGCACTTTAGTCCCTCAAATTTTGAAATCCCCAAAATTTCCCCCAATTTCAACCTTCTAACCTGACCGGATTTGATTTCGTCAAATTGACCAAACAAATGAGTTTAATTATTGAAATTAAAGTTAGATTTAAGTTCCTATACCTTCATATGATTCAATTGTACTTTGAATCGCACGATTTGAAGCCGAAACAAGCTCAAACAGAGCTTCGCCAGAAAACTGAATGAATAGAGAGAAAGCTTCAAAAGCTTACCGTCGGGAGCGTGGCAATCCAAGTTTTTGACCTGGGTAGATAGCTCTCGTCCTGAGGTCTTTCCTATAATCAAGAATCACCTCAATTCATGTCGAATTGAGGGAGAATTTAGTCAATAAAAATCAGCCGGTTCTCCTTCTAGCACCAATCGGAATTCACATAGGGGAGTAAAATTGGCTTACCTTTCCACACTAATTCGGCCGTAGGAGGGCTGTGGAGGTGTTGGAAGAGCTTGGTTTGGCATGACGAGGGCTCAAATTGGTTGATTTCAACTCAAGAGAAATAGGGCAGCTTTGGTCCACCGGAGCTGCTTCACGATTTGATCACGTCGGTGCTTCTCTAGCAACCCTCGAAGCAATTGGAGATTACCACCGTGTAGCTGACTTCTCCCTAAGTCTAAGGAATCCGACCACGCCTTCTTTGGCTTAGAAAAGACCATATATCAGAGCTCTAGTTCGAGCTTCGTCAGAAAACTGAATAGATGAGAGAGAGAGTGAGGTTTTCAGTTGTGTTGAGATTGAATGGAGAGGGGCTCTTTATATAGAGAGCTTAGGGACTCGTCGGTCGTCCATTTGGTACCTTAATAACAATCATTGATGGCCTGAAATGTACTGAATGGAAACATTTCTTCTTTATCGGCACCGGTTTGATTTTCCGACGAGTGAACAGTGTTGTCATCTGAAGGAAAAAGACGACATTGTTCAGAACCAGACCAGATTGGTCTGAACTGGGTTTTACATTTAAACCGGCCGGTTCAGGCACAATTCCACTAAGTTTGTCAAAATTAAAAATTTCTAAATTCATTCTCTATACAATGGCGGCCTCAATTCTCCAATTTGAATTTTCTAGGCCACCTAGAAAATTGAATTTAGAAATCGGTTCAACAGTGGTTCAAACCGGTTCAATCTGGTTCACGTCCGGTTCACATGAACCGGTTTGGTTTTCACCTCCAATTCATCCTAAAGCACATTTTCATGACTTTTGTGACTTTTTAGGTCACTTGGGATCCATAAATTTCCCAGTTTGCCCTTTCTCTATTAGTTCCAGTTTATAAACTAACTCGATTTTCTCTTTGGAAATGATCGGTTTGATCTTGTTCGGATCCGGTTCACCTGAACCAGTATGGATTTCTCTCCCAATTTGTCCTAAGATCCTTTTCCAAGGTTTTTATGCCCCTTTGGTTCACTAAAGAGTTGTAAATTTTCCGATCTCTAATGATCAAATTTTTGAACTAGTTTAGTTTTCGCACTCGGTTTGACTGGTTCTTTTCCCAATTTTTTCCTTAACTTCAAAGGGCGGGGTTTACAGTGGAGATCCTGGTGTTTGTGCATAGATCATTTTAGGAGAGATGACCAGAGAGGGTCCAAACTCCCGATGTTTATCCATGTTAAATATGTTGTTTTTTGTGTGAATTCTTGTGAGCATAATGATGGGGAAAGTTAGGCATGTGTGCATCGAGCTCCAAGTAACATAATGCATGTAGCATCGTTACAATAATGGCCATGCATGTTTTATTGCTATAACGGTATATATACCTGTGATTGTGAAAATGGACGTAGTCAGCATGTTTGAATAGGTAATAACAATGCCTAGGGTAAGACTGGAAGTGGAGTAAGTAGGGTGTAAGTGATACTTCCAAATTGCCCTAGTTCCATGTATAATCTCGTGCGTGGCAGCAGCAGATAACCAAGGTCCAAGGTATATGTATACACTTGAGCGTGGCAGCGGGGGACATCCAGAGTATATAGATGGGTGAGGACATTACCTCGACATCCACGAATGAGGTATGGTAGTGAAAAAAGGGTCGTGAGTAGCCCCATGTATATGTTGTTTAGGGGCCTGAGTAGCCCCTTAGTGTTGAGGTACTGAGTTGTGAGAAGGCACGAGTGAGGTGCTGGTGATGGTAAGAGAGCCTTGGGCCACCCACATCCGAGCTTCCCAGTCTGAGATTGTGAAAGTGAAGATCCATTCCGGGCATGTGATTTTTTTGCTTTGGGACCATGAGTTCTCCATGTTTTTGTTCAAGCCTAAGTTGTCGAGTCGAGGTGTGAGTTGTGAGTAGCCCGGTAGTATCGCCTGAGAATAGGTCATACATACGTGTAAACACTGTACCTTTATAGATAATAAAACTAGGAAAAGAATCGGTTGTTTCAAAAGAGAAAACCGAGCCGATTCACAAACCACAACCAATAGAGAAATGGTAAATTGGTAAATTTACAAATTTCGAGTGACCCAAATAATCATAAAAACCATGGAAAGGGACTTTAGGGCAAATTGGAAGAGGAAACCAGACCAGTTCAGGTGAACTAGACCTGGACTGGTTTGAACTAGTTTGAACCATTATTGAACTGGTTGGTAAATTCATTTTTCTAAGTGGCTTAAAATATTCAAATTGGGGAATTGAAGCTACCATTGGATAGAGAATTAATTTAGATGAATTTAGAAATTTTTAATTTTGAGAAAATCGGTCAAATCGGGATTGAACCAGCCAGTTTAAGCATTGAACCTGATAGGATCGGTGCGGTCCAGTTCGAAACAATGTCATCTTCTTCCTTTGGATGATGACACTATTCATTCAATGCATGAACGGACAGCACCGACGAAGAGGAATCATCTTCGTTCAGGACGTTCCAGGTCGAGGATAAGTTTGACCAAGGGGTGAAATGGTCGGGCAGAGAGTCCTCGACCTCCCTATATAAAGAGCTCCTCTCCATTCATCCTCCTCACTGCTGAAATCTCCATTCTCTCTCAACTGCTCCATTTTCCAGTGAAGCTCGAACTAGAGCTCTGGCTTGGTCAGTTTTCTTTACCTCAGAAGGCAAGGTCAGTTTCTTTAGACTTCAAGGGAAGGCAACTACCTGACAGTAACATCCATTCAATCCGAGGACCGTCTGAGAAGCATCGACGAAATAAAAAAAATGAAGTAGCTCCGAAGGACAGAAGCTGCCCCTATTTCAGCCGAGGTGAAATCGGCCAAACTGAGCCTCCTCTGGCAAAACCAAGCCCTCTCGACACACCCACAGCCTTCACAATCTCAACTGAGCTAAAAGGTAAGCCAATTCGGCCCTTCTCAATCATTGTAGGTCAGGGTTAGAGAGAGAAACTACAAAATTTCACATACGAAATTCTCACTTGATTCGAGGTGGATTGTAGAAATTCTTGATCTCGGAAGGTACCTCAAGAAGAGAGCTATTTGTCTCGATAGAGAGCTCAGACCGCTGCACCTCCGACAAAAAGCTATCAAAGAATTCTCTCTCTACACACAGTTTTTGGGTGAAGCTCCGTTTTAGCTCGTTTTGGCCTCAATTCTTGAGATTCAAAGCTCCATTGAATCGTATGGAAGTGTAGGAACTGATTTAAACCTCCAATTGAAGCAATTAACCCTAATTAAATGGTCAATTTGAAAAAAATCAAATTAGGCTAGTTTGAAAAGGGGAAATTGGGAGGAAATTTTGTGAAATTTTTGGATTTCGTAAAATTGAGGGACCATTTTGCAATTTTCCAAAATTGAGGGCCAATTGGCCATAGAGAAAGATGTTGGATGACCAATTTGTCAATTTTTGGAACAATTGGGGGCAAATTTCCATTTTTGTAAAGGATGAGCAAAATGGTAATTTTTTAAAAGTTGGGGGACCAAATTAGAAATTTGGAAAACTTGAACCCCTTATACAATTTTGCTTAAAAAGAAGACACAAAAGGAAAATTTGGTAATCTTGGGGCTCAAATTGGGCAAACAAGGTTATTACGGACCTAAAGTGAAAAGAAATAAACTTTAGGAACATAAGTGTAATTTATCAAAAATTGTTAGCCTAGTCTTTTACACAAAACTGTGAATGATAAGGATGCCCAAATTGTGTGGGAATACATGTGACGAGAACGCAAGAAAGAGAAAGCTTGCGTAGAATTAGAAAACTAACCGAGGACGAACACGTCACAGTTATCGGGTGAGTGGACTTATTCACATCATACTCGGTTGGGATGATAAGCATTTTAGAAATAAAAAACCACTTATAAATGGAATTATGACATCATACCCAGTTGGGGTGATGGGCAAACGAAGTTAAAACCTACTTACCGGTTGTAAGTAGAGGTAATCATAACCGGTTGGCATGATGGACTTCATTGAAGGAAGGAGAAACTCGCTTGTCGGTTGTAAGAGGAGGTATCATCACATCGGTTGGTGTGATGAAGTGAAAATTATATTTTTGTCAGAAGTGTTCTCCCCTTACTATGTGCCAATGCTTAAACTCTTTGGGAGATCTTCTTTACAGGAGCAAGATAAGCTCAGATAGGCGAGAGGCCTTGGTTTTTGAACTTGTGCGGCTAAATGCCCGATTTTAAAATATCAGGTACAGTGGGCCCAAGGCCAGTAGGCATGAGTAGGAACTCGTAAAAAAATATGAGATATGAAATCCATGAAAACTCTTAATGAATTGGTTATGTGATTTTGCCATGGTACCAAGACATAACCGACATACTCTATGGACTGGCAGCAGTGTGTTAGGGCTAGGTCGACGGACCAGCCTACACAAACAGTTGAAAGTCAGGTTGAGGGTCGGGGTCGTTGGACTAGTGACACAAAAGATAAATGGTTTGGTGAAAAAACTATTGTTTGTGCATGCACTTGCGGTACAAGACCATTAAGATGCCCAAGAGTGGTAGTGAACGATATGGTGGAGATAATGGCAGTTTGTCTTGACAATAGTCAGAAAGCTCAACGTAGCTTCTTGTGCATGAGACCGGGGTGGGGTCGGGATGAGGTCTCTGTCCTCGTACAAACACGGAGTTGATCTTAGGTCTAAGGTTCGGATGTCATGAATATTCACTCAGACCAAGGGTAGAGGTGGACAGGCTTCTATCTTTGTGAACGGTAAATACGCTCTGAGCCACAAGTGGGTGTAGTGGACGGGCTGCCATGTGAATGTGTGATCCCTTCCTGATGAAGGGCATGTGTTGACTATTAAACACACCTAATATGGGAACAAGGAAAAAGGTTTTGAAAAACCAGACTGTGAGGAAAGATCATTCTTAAAGGGAAAATGGGGATTTTGGCACACTTTGATTAAAGATGTTTTGTTTATGAAAAATTCACTCCCAACACTCATTCACTAAGTTGTAGAACTCACCCCCTCCCTTTACCCCTTTTCAGGTAACCAAGGGAAACCAACCTTAAAAACCTTTGTGTAAATTAAACCTTAAGACATGTATGCAATATTTAATATATTTAGTTTTGTTTAATGATATTCTAGGAAAGGTACAGGTAAAAAGGACGTCTTACACCTCGCGGTTTAGAAAAGGGGAAACTCTTGATAAAACGTGAGAGTGGCGGATTGTTCACAGGATCTGACCAAACCGGGTCGAGGCGTGACAAGTCAGGTGGTATCAGAGCTTATTTTCTCAAATGCATTATCAAGACTATATAACATAGTAACTAATAGGAACAGATCGTAAAATTTCAAATGGCTCCCAAGAGGGGAACCAAGAGAATAAGAGTCACGGTCTCTAACACTGCCCAACGACCCCTTCCTGTGAAAACTCCCCAAGGAGCCTAGAAAACTCCACCTAGACTAAGCTTGGAACACCAGATATTGTACGAGTAATTCAGCCGTGTATTTGAACGACCTAACCTCGTCCCTAAGGCGGGCACCAACTCTCAAGCTAAACCGGAGGAAGTACAATCTCATCCTCCTCCAGTTGACATCCCCAAATACCTCAAGACTCTTCATCAACTATGGTGTAAGCCTTTCCTTGGAGAGAAGGATGCTTGAACCGTCATGGACTGGCTGGCCAACATTAAGAAGCTGATGGGAATAGTCAGAATATCACTAGAGGACATGATGATCCTGGTAGAATTTTTCCTAGAGGGCAGTGTCAAAAGATGGTGGGATAATGTCCGAAGCTTGCATACCTCCACACTCACCTGGGAATAATTTGAGGAGAGGTACATGGAGTAGTACCTTGCTCCGCATCTAATTAATGAGAAGAAGCGGGATTTACTTCGACTCTGACAAGGGCTTAACTCTATTTCGGAGTATGAAACAAATCTCAATGAGTTAAGACCCTTTGCCCCTGACCTGATCGGACCAGCAAACATATGCTGGCAATTTGTGTACAAACTTAATATGGACATATGAGACCGGATGAGAGTACTAGGACATCCCACGGATCTGGTAGTTGTGATCAGTATGGCTCACGAATGTGAGCGACTGGTACAAACCTAACGTCGTCAAATGGAGCAGGCAAACCGGAAGGAGGATAAGGGTCAAGGCCGTCATGGAGGACGGAAGGAGCAAAATGGTCCAAGATGGGAAAATAGGGTGGGTTTCCAAAAGAGAAAGGACGTTCCACAACCCCCATGAAGAGTGATCCCCACCTTACCACAAGGGAACCCTCGCTATCCTAGGTACCAAAAGTACCATGAGGAAGCTTGCTTGTCCTGTTTCGTATGTGGGAAAGTGAGGTACTTTGCAAAGGAATGCCCCCACCCTTAGGGAGAACAAGCAACAGAACATGCTTGGACCACCCCAAGGGAACTCAAGGACTCCCCGTCAGGATGCCACAACCAGAGTACCAGCTAGGGTATACAACCTCACCTAGGAAGATGCTAAGAAAGACCCTAGTACTATAGCGGGTACTTCCTAAAACCCTCCCAACTAAGATTGAGATAAACCTGTAATTCATATTTCATTCAATAAAGGAATCTTTTCTAAAAACATATGTTTCTTCAACCAGGGTACGTATACTTGTGGGGAAGAAAGGTCTACGCCCTCTTTGATTTGGGAGCAAAGAGATCATTTGTAAAGGAAGATCTAATCCCAAGTTTTCCCCTAAAACTTACCTCTCTAAGACAAAGCCTCAACATCCGCACACCCTTAGAAGAAGGATTAAATAGGGACAGACAGTTAAAGGGATGTGAGATCAAGATTGGTGGAATCAAACTAGAAGCAGATTTGATCCAATTACCTCTAAGGGAGGAAGAAGTAATATTGGGGATGGATTGGCTAAGTACCCATCAAGCTAAGATGGATTATGGGAAGAATATAGTAACTTTCCACACTCCCAAAACACTAAGATTACAATTCCAAGGAGATAGGAGGAAGGGAGAAGTACAAATGGTGTCCTACACAAGGGCCCAAAAGATGATATAGAAAGGTTGTAAAGCTGTTCTAGCAATGATCATCAATGGGAAGACAGAGGAAAAGGGACCAGGAGGCATTGCAGTAGTTGAGCACTACCTAGACGTATTTCCAAAAGAATTATCTAGACTACCCCCAAGCCAACAATTGGAGTTCACCATAGATGTTATCCTAGGAACACATCCTATATCCCAAGCCCCTTATCGCTTGGCTCCAGCAGAACTAAAGGAATTTAAGGAGCAACTGGACGAGCTTTTGGAGAAGGACTTCATATGCCCTAGTCAGTCTCCATAGGGTGCACCAGTCCTATTCGTAAAGAAAAAGGATGGGAACATGAGGTTGTGCATAAACTATCAAAAGTTGAACCAAGTCACCATAAAGAATAAGTATCCACTTCCAAGGATTGATGACCTATTTGACCAACTAAAAAGAGCAGCCTACATCTCTAAGATAGACCTTCAGTCAGGCTACCACCAACTCAGGATCCGAGAGGAAGATATTCCTAAGACCTCATTTTGATCCCGATACGGACATTATGAGTTTAGATTGATGCCATTTGGCTTGACAAATGCCCCTGTAGCCTTCTTGGATTTAATGAACCAAGTATTCCAGCCACACTTAGACAAGTTCGTGATAGTATTTATAGATGACAATCTTATATACTCACGAACTAGGCTGGAGCACGAAGAGCATATAGCTATCACCATGGAGATACTACGAGAGAACCACTTATATGTAAAATTCTCCAAGTGTGAGTTCTGGTTGCATGAGGTAGGGTTTTTAGGGCACATAGTATCCAAGGATGGAGTAAAGGCAGACCCAGCAAAGGTGGAAGCCATATTCGATTGGAAAGCACCTAAGAATCCCTTTGAGATACATAGTTTCTTCGGCTTGGCAGGCTACTACAAACGATTTGTGCAGGATTTCTCTAAGATAGTTGCCCCTTTGACTCATCTCACAAGGAAAGGAGTAGAGTATAAGTGGGATGAAAGCTGTGAGAAATCCTTCTTGGACTTGAAGACCCGTTTGACAACAACACTTGTACTCTCTCTACCTTACCCAAGTGTAAAGGAGTACACCGTCTATAGTGACGCATCCAGATAGGGACTCCAATGTGTATTTATGCAATAAGGAAGGGTTATCACCTACGTTTCATGACAAATTAAGCTACACGAGAGAAACTACCCTACCCACGACTTGGAGTTAGTCGCAATAGTGTTCGCCCTCAAGATTTGGCGACACTACCTATACGGGGTTAAGTGTAGGATATATACTAATCACAAGTGTCTTAAATACTTCCTAATTCAGAAGGAGTTGAACATCCGCCAGAGGAGATGGTTGGAATTAGTTAAAGACTATGACTTTTGATAGAATATCACCACGAGAAGGCCAATTTAGTGGCAGATGCTCTAAGTCGTAAGTACCAAATCGAGGCGGCACGGATAAAAACAAGCTACTTGCTCTTGTTGCAACAATTGCAAAGAATAGAGGTGGACCTTAAGGTGGATCAGAGGGAGAAATGCTTGTTGGCTGATGTAGTGGTGAGACCCAGCCTAATAGAGCAAATTAAGGTTCAACAAAAAGCGGATAAGGAACTCCAACCCTATTTGGATCCGATCACGGAGGGACGAAATTGGACTATGACCTTCAAAGCGACGGACTACTGACCTACAAGGGTAGAGTGTGTGAGCCTTAAGATAAGGAACTGAAGAAGTTAATTCTAGAAGAGGCACATGACTCTATTTATGCGATGCATTTGGGTAGTACTAAGATATACCGCACCCTCAAACAAGGTTATTGGTGGAAAGGAATGAAGAGGGATATTGTGAAATATGTAGCCCAATGCTTGTCCTGTTAGCAGATTAAAGTTGAGCATCAGAAACCATCAGGACTACTACAACCCTTGCCAATCTCCGAATGGAAATGGGAACACATCACTATGGATTTTGTCACGGAACTACCTGTGACTAGAAAGGGATGAGACACAATTTGGGTCATTGTGGACAGATTGACCAAGTCCACCCATTTCCTACCTATAAGAGTGACGGATTTAGTGGAACAACTAGTCGTCTTATACATGAAGGATATAGTGAGACTCCATGGCGTCCCGGTGAGCATAGTTTTGGATAGAGACCTTAGATTTACCTCGAAGTTCTAGCCTAGTTTGCAAAGTGCCTTGGGAACCAAGCTCCACATGAGTACGACATTTCATCCTCAGACTAATGGACAGTCTGAGTGAATGATCCAAACCCAGGAAGACATGTTAAGGGCATGCGTACTCACCATGAATAAGGGTTGGGAGGAATACTTGTACTTGATGGAGTTTTCATAAAATAATAGTTACTTGTCCAATATTCAAATGGCCCCTTATGAGGCCATTTATGGACGACCATATCGTACCCCTTTATTTTGGGAAGAAGTGGGAGAAAAGAAGGTTGAAAGGGTCAAACTAATCGTGGATGCCACCAAAAATATTAAGATAATAAGAAGTCGACTTAAGGCCACCCAGTACAAGCAACAGAGCTATACAGATCATCAGAGAAGAGATCTGGAATTTGATGTAGGGGACCAAGTGTTCTTAAAAGTATCTCCATGGAGGGGAATACTTAGGTTTCAACAACGGGGAAAGTTGAAACCAAGGTACATCAGTCCATACACCATAGTTCAAAGGATAGGGCTGGTGGCATACAAACTAGAACTGCCTCCAGACTTAAAAAGAATACATGATGTATTCCATATCGCGGTACTTCAGAAGTACTAGCCTGATCCTAGCCATGTATTGGACCTCTCCACCAGAATTAGAAAAGAACTTGACTTACCAAGCAGAACCGGTGCAAATCATCGACCAGAGAGACAAGAACCTAAGGAATAAGAAGATTCCTATGGTCAAGGTTCTTTGGAAGAACGAACCGGTGCAAGAGGGGACATGGGAAACCAAAAGCATTATGAGGGAGGGGTACCCTCAGTTGTTTGATATGTAAACTATTTTGGGGACAAAACCCCTAAAAGGATGGGAGAGTTGTAAACCTCATACCTTTATAGATAATAAAACCGGGAAAAGAATCGGTTGCTTCAAAAGAGAAAAACGAGTCGATTCACAAACCACAACAGATAGAGAAAGGCCAAATTGGTAAATTTACAAATCCTGAATGACCCAAAAAGTCATAAAAACCATGGAAAGGCACTTTGGGACAAATTGGAAGAGAAAACCTGACCAGTTCAGGTGAACTGAACCTGAATCGGATTGAACTGGTTTAAACCATCATTGAACTAGATGCTAAATTCATTTTTTTAGGTAGCTTAAAATATTCAAATTTGGGAAATTGAAGCCACCATTGGATAGAAAATGAATTTAGATGAATTTAGAAATTTTTAATTTTGAGAAAATCAGTTGAATCGGGCTTGAACCAACCGGTTTAAGCATTGAACTCGATTAGACCGGTCTAGTCCGGTTCGGAATAGTGTCGTCTTCTTCCTTCAAATGATGACATTATTCATTCAATGCATGAACGGACAGCGCCGGCAAAGAGGAATCCTCTTCATTCAAGCCATTCTAAGGCAAGGATAAGCTCGACCAAGGGGTGAAACAGTTAGGTAGATAGTCATCGAGCTCACTTTATAAAGAGCTCATCTCCATTCATCCTCCTCACACCTAAAATCTCCATTCTCTCTCAACTGCTCCATTTTCTGGTGAAGCTCAAACCAAAGCTTTGACTTTGGCAATTTTCTTAACCTCAGAAGGTGAGGTTGGGTTCTTTAGACTCTAGGAGAAGTTAGCTACCTGACAGTAACCTCTGTTCGATCCGAGGACCACCGGAGAAGTGCTAGTGGAATCAAACAGTGAAGCAGCTCCGAAGAACCAAAGCTATCCTGTTTCAGCCGAGTTGAGATCGGCCAAACTCAGCCATCCTCCGGCCAAACCAAGCCCTCCTGACACTCTCATGACCTTCATACGACCTCAACTGAGTTGAAAGGTAAGCCAATTCGACCCTCCTCAATCGTTGCAAGTCAAAGTTAGAGAAAGAAACTATGAAATTTCACTGACGAAATTCTCCCTCGATTCGAGGTGAATTATAGAAATTATTAATCCTATAAGGTACCTCAGGAAGAGAGCCACTTGCCTCGATAGAGAGCTTGGACTGCTACATCTCTAATGGCAAGCTTTCAAAGCTTTCTCTCTCTACGCATAGTTTTTCGGTGAAGCTCTATTTGTGCTCATTTTGGCCTCAATTCTTGCTATTCAAAGCTCCATTGAAGCATATGGAAGTGTATGAACTATTATACACCTCCAATTGAAGCAATTAACCCCGATTGTATGGTCAATTTGAAGAAATCAAATTCAGCCAGTTTGAAAAGGGAAAATTGGGGGGAAATTTGGGGATTTCGTAAAATTGAGGGACCATTTTGCAATTTCCCAAAATTGAAGGCCAATTGGCCATGGAGAAAGATATTGGAGGACCGATTGGTCAATTTTTGGAACAATTTGGGTCAAATTGCCATTTTTGGAAAGTAGGGGCAAAATGGTAATTTTTTAAAAGTTTAGGGACCAAATTGGAAATTTGGAAAACTTAAACCCCTTATACAATTTTGATTAAAATGAAGACATAAAAAGAAATTTTGGAAATCTTGGGGCTCAAATTGGGCAAACAAGGGCATTAGGGACCTAAAGTAAAAAAGAAATAAACTTTAGGAACCTAAGTGTAATTAATCAAAAATTGTGAGCCTAGTCTTTTATGCCAAACTGTGATTGATAAGGATGCCTAAATTGTGTAGGAACACGTGTGACAAGAACGCAAGCAAGAGAAAGCTCGCATAGAATTGGAAAACCGACTGAGGACGAACACGTCATGGTTATCGGGTGAGTGGACTTATTCACATCATACCCGGTTGGGATGATGAGCATTTTAGAAATGAAAAACCACTTATATGTGAAATTTTGACATCATACTCGATTGGAGTGATGGGTAAACGAAGTTAAAACCTACTTAATGGTGGTAA
Organism: Trapa bicornis; assembly: GCA_030064425.1. Classification (NCBI taxonomy): domain Eukaryota; kingdom Viridiplantae; phylum Streptophyta; class Magnoliopsida; order Myrtales; family Lythraceae; genus Trapa; species Trapa bicornis. Next base: position 15,529,609 of record CM057760.1, on the reverse strand, counting down.
GTAGAGGGAATCATACCCGGTTGGTATGATGGACTTCCTTTAAGGAAGGAGAAACTCGTTTGTCGGTTGTAAGTGGAGGCATCATCACACCCGGTTGATGTGATGAAGTGAAAATTATATTTTTGTCAGAAGTGTTCTCCCTCGACTGTGTGCCAATGCTTAAACTCTTTGGGAGATCTTTTTTACGGGGGCTAGATTAGTTAGATAGGCCAGAGGCCTTGATTTTTTAACTTGTGGGGCTAAATGCCCAATTTTAAAAAATCACATAGAGTGGGCCCAAGGCCAGTGGGCACGAGGAGGAGCTCATAAAAAAACATGATATATGAAAGCCATGAAAACTCTTAACGAATTGATTATGTGATTTTGCCATGGTACCAAAACAGGATCGACATACTCGATGGACTAGTAGCAGTGCGTTAGGGCCAGGTCGATGGACTGGACTAGACAAACAGTTGTAGGTCGGGTTGAGGGTTATGGCTATTGGACTAGTGATACCAAAGATAAATGGCTATGTGGAAAAACTATTGTTTGTGCATGCGCTTGAGGTACATGACCATTAAGATGCCCAAGAGGGGTAGTGATGCATCCTAAGGGCTATTGGACGACATGGTAGAGATAAGGGTAGTTTGTCGTGCTAGCAGTCGAGAAGCTCGACGTAGCTTCTTGTGCATGAGACCGAGATTGGGTCGAGATGAGGTCTCTGTCCTCGTACGAACACGAAGTTGATTTCGGGTCTAAGGGTCAGATGTTGCGAACATTCACTCAAACCCAGGGTAGAAGTGGACGGGCTTCTATCTTGGTGGTCGGTAAAAATGCTCCGAGCCACAAGTGGGTGTAGTGGACGGGCTGCCCTGTGAATGTGTGATCCCTTCCTGATAAAGGGCGTGTGTTGACTATTAAACACACCTAATATGGGAACAAGGAAAAAGGTTTTGAAAAATTGGAATGTGAGGAAAGATCATTCTTAAAGGAAAATTTGGGATTTTGACACACTTTGTGTAACGCCCCGACCCGATTTGGTCGGATCCCCGTGATCAACCCGCCACTCTCCCGGTTTATTAAAGGGTTTCCCCTTATCGTAAACCGTAAAGAGTAAGGCGTCCTTTAACTTGCACTTTTTTCCTGGAATAGTATAATCAAAACTGTATGAAATTTAAAACTTTACATACCTGTCTTATAGGCATCTTAGTTGACGGTCTTTAAGGGGAGGCTTTCCGGGATTTCCTGAAAGGGATAAAAGGGATATGGTGAGTACGACTACTCAGTGAATGGGTTTTTAAAAGCTTTTGACTTTTAAGAAAAATATTTATATGGAGTGTGCCAGACTCCTTTGTTTTCAAAAATCCCATCATTTAAAATTTTGGATTTTTCCATTATTTCTTAGTTACCACGATGTGTCATCACCCAACACACATCCTTCATCATGAAGGTTACACACATTCGCAAGTCAGTATCACTATTGAACCCGCTAGTGGCTTCGGAGCGACTTTTCCTGCCACCCGGATAGAAGTACAATCACTTTTACCCTGGGAATGAGTGGATGTACGTGACATCCTACCCACAATCCCGAAATCACTTCTTCATGTCCGTATGAGGACAGAGACCTCATCCTGTCCCCACCCCGGTCTCATGCACTTCGTGCTACTCCAAATTTCACACAGACACCTGCAACGACAAATTGCCCTTATAGCCACCAGGTCGTCCAGTGCCCTTAGGACGCATCACTACCCCTCATGGGCGTCTTGATGATCCCGTACTCACAATGCATGCACAAACAATGTTTTCTTATATTGCCATGTAATCTGTGGTGCCACTAGTCCAACGGCCCCGACTCTCAACTCAACCCGCAGCTGTTTGTCTTGACTAGTCCGTCGACCTGTCATGTCGCACTGCCGCTAGTTGACTGAGCATGTTGGTCCTATCTTGGTACCATGGCCAAACAATTCACTTATTAAGTTTTATGACACATATATCATGTTCATTTACGAGCTCCTGCTCGTGCCAACTAGCCTTGGGCCCACTGTACGAGATTTTCAAAATCGGGCATTTAGCCCCCAAGTTCCAAAATCGAGGCCCCCGGCCTATTAGAGCTATTCGAGCTCCTGTCGAGAAGGTCTCCCAAATTGTTTAAGCATTGGCACACAATCAAGGGAGAGCACTTCCGACAAAAATAGGTTTTTACCGTCCATCATACCGACCGGTATAAGGACATCTCCATTCATAACCGATGAACGGGTTTTCAACTTCCTTCGAGGAAGTCTCATCATACCAACCGAGTATGATCTACTTACAACCCGTAAGTAGTTTTTTTCGCATAACTTTCACATCACTTTCTCTAAGTAGTGATGATTAAAATACCACTAAACAGTGGGTTTTTATATCGAGGCACTTATCATCCCCAACCGGGTATGATGTTAGTAAACCCACTCACAACCGGTAAGTGGTTTTTAACTTTAAACTGTGCTCATCATCCCAACCGGGTATGATGTGAATAACCCACTCACAACCAGTAAGTGATTTTTAACTTTAAACTGTGCTCATCATCCCAACCGGGTATGATGTGAATAACCCACTCACCCGTTAATGCCGTGAATTCCACTAGACTGGTTCTTTGTATTCACGTGAGCTTGTCCTTGCTGGCATTCCCGGTATTTCACGTTCCTACACGATATGAACATCTTGGTTCATTATCCTTCGGCCTAATTGCCTTCATTCATTCCAAATGAATGAGAAAGTCAAACTTTCATTTATTTACAATTAGGTCCCTAAAGTTATTTCTCTTTAACATTAAGTCCCAAATACCGGTTTTTCCTCAAATTGAGTCCCGAAACTTCTAAAATTTATCATAGGATCTCAATTTATTCCATTTCACAAAAAGGGGTTTAATTTCCCAAATTTCCAATTTGGTCCTCCAACTTTTCCAAAATTACCATTTTGCCCTTCCTTTACAAAAATGGTAATTTTTGCCCCAAAAATTTCAAAATTCCTCAATTGGTCCTCTAACATTATTTTCATGCCCAATTGACCCTCAATTTCATAAAATTTCATTTTGGTCCTTTGAATTTCGAAAATTCCCAATTTCCCCCCAATTCCAACTTATTAACACAGCCGAATTTTATTTCATCAAATTGACCCATCAAACGTTTCTAATTGTTGAAATTGAAGTTGAAATTGAGTTTCTACATGTTTATATGATTCTTCAGAAATGTGAATCGCAAGTTTTAATGCCGGGACAAGCTCAAACGGAGCTTCGCCGAAAAATGAACTATAGAGAGAGAAAGCTTCCATTACTCACCGGTGAATGCACGACGGTTCGAGCTTTCGATCTGGACAAATAGCTCTCATCTTGAGGTACATCCTAATTGTTGCGGAATTGGATTAGAATTTCGTCATTGAAATTCGGTTGACTCTCTCGGGTTACAAAAAATCATACTTCCCAGGAGATCACCCATCCTTACACTACTATCAGGTAAGCACGCTTAACTTTGAAGTTCTTATGGAATCTAGTTCACCTGAACCAATTTGGTTTTTATTTTTTATTTTGTTTTAAGTTTCTTTTCCAATGTTTAATGAACCCTTTGAATCACCCGAAAGTTGTAAATTTCGATATTGCTTATTCCCAAATGTAAACCGGTTTGGTTTTCTTATTTAGTTTAATCGGTTCTTTTCCCAGTTTTCCTTAACTCAAATGTGCGGGGATTACACTTTGATTAAATATCTTTTGTTTATGAAAAACTTACTCTCAACATCCATTCAATGAGTTGTAGAACTCACCCCCTCCCTTTACCCCTTTTCAGGTAACCAAGGAAAACCAACCTTAATGACCTTTTTGTAAATCGAACCTTAAGACAGGTATGCAAGATTTAATATATTCAGTTTTGTTTAATGCTATTCCATGGAATGTATAGGTAAAAAGGATAACTTACTCTTCGCAGTTTAGAAAAGGGGAAACTCTTGATAAACCGTGAGAGTGGCTTAGTTGTTCACGGGTATCCGACCAAACCAGGTCGAGGCGTGACAATATGTGTGTGCGGGACTGAGTCCCAATGTTTGTATTAATGCACTAGAAGTTAAGAGGGAAAATGGGATACTGAGAATAGCCCGACCGTAGCTTAGACTACTAGTCAAATGGCCTGAGACATGCATCTCAAGGGATGAAAATAAACCACGGAACTCGTATAGGAAAATACGAGTGAAGTAAATAGTGTATCATGCTAGGTGGTTTATGGGAAATATCATGCTAGAGATTTTGTCACAAAAAATATGAATCACATAATAATAAATATTAGATAGCTTTCATTGATATTTTTTTAAATATCACACGGTTACAAAGTAGAAGAATTACAACTAGTTAAACAGTATTATGAATTTCACGCAACAGCTATTGTTTAGAAATAATATATTTGATAAGAAAGTGAGTAAAATAAAATTCAAAATAATAGAAATTATCTTTAGTAAATTTAGAAAGATAGAATAAATTAAGAAAAATTTGAGAAATATAATAAATATTGTTGAGTTGAAAGCTACAAGTAAAAAAGGTAAAACAAGTATATATGCATAATAAAATAGGTAAATTTGTTAAATATCAAACTAAAAAATGCATATGAAATATTTGATTCGATAAATTATTACTGATATAAGTTGTCGCTCTTTAATCAACATATCTATAAAAGGTAGAGAGAGTCTTGAATTTATAAAAAGGACAATAATTAGATAAATGTTTATATTTGTCACAAAGTTAATAGAAGTGGGTCGAGTGGTTTCCTATATTGTAATGTCAAAGAAAGTGAGTTGTTTAAAATATGTATTATGCGAATTAAAATATTGACTCAACCTCGATACCAAGATCCATTCTAATAACAAAAGCAACGTTAAAGTCTATGTAAAGTTGTTTGTCCGTAGGGAGTGAGTTGTAATTTGTGTTTATTTTTTTATTAGGGTTGTAAGAAGCTTAGATACGAATTGATGAATAGCGATCAAAGTGTCGACAGAGTGCATAGTAATGATAATGTTGAAGTCGTGTATTTTTTAACGTAATAACTCGTATTAACTTGTTTGATTTATAGGTTTCACCCAATAATATTCAACAAATATTTAAAATAAAATGATTATAAATTATAAATCATGTATTAAAAATTTTAATGATTGAATAAATATAAGAGTTGTAATATAAATACCATCTACTAATTTAAAATATAGAAATGAAATACTGAAATATAATTGTAATAGGTCATATGATTAAGTTAAAAAAATTGAAATTGTATTAATAAATAACTCAATAAATTATATAAATATGTATTTATTTATAAGTTAAATATAACATAAATATATAAATAAATAATATTATAATATAATTTTAACTAATAACACTAAATTATATATTCTAATTAACTAAAATATTATTATAATAATATATTATAATATTTAAACACTTTCCCTTAATATTATAATAATATTATTATTATTAGTATTAGTATTATTATTATTTATTAAAAGTCACAAATCCATCATTCCAATATAAATATAAAATTCACGTTAGTATAAAAACTTTCTTTTGTTTTATCCTCTCAACTCCTCCTCGAATCCCAAAAATAAAACATAATAAAGTTACATATCATCTTCTCAAGCTAATTTCATACCAAAACTTTGTCATATTATCGTTGTTATTGTCTTCATTTTCTTCTAAATAAAGTCTCCACGTGTTGTGATCCTTTCATTCTTGTCATCTACTATTTAATAAAATAAAATCATAAGAAAATAATTTACCATCACTTTTTAAGTTTTAGTTTTATATTCTCATTATATTAAAAGTTTTATAAAATAACTCATGCAAAAATGTTTATAAATACACTACCTTTTCTCATTACCTTTTATTATAATCTTTAAGATAAGTGAGTTTTCTAATGGAAATAGTCTAATATTATTGTCTAGTCGAAAATCATTAATATATATAGTGAATAATAATATATAAATTGTGTAAAAATCTTTTTTTATATTTTGATTAATATTTATACTCAAATCTTATTTATAAATAAAATATAATAATATATTTTCTCTTTATACTTCCATAAATAATAATATATAGATATTAATAAAATTTATCCAACAATAATCAAACTTGATTTATCAGTTGAAACAACAAATAATGTTATGGTTAGGAGAAACACTCGTGAACAGACACAGATATTGTGCAAATAACTAAAGAATAACTTGTGGTTTCCCAAATGCAACAAGTGTCACAATATCAGTGGTCTGTTTCTTCACTTGTCAGGTTGGTGTATATGAAGCCACTGATTCCTTTCTCGATTAGATTGGGCTCATGAAACGCAATCCTAACTAATTCAACCACAACGCTTAATAATTGGGTCTCTGCTCGATCATCTCGCCGACCAAGGCTGGTGGCTCATAATCGAATGTGAATCGAGTGATCAATGGTTTTATTCTCCATTTTACTAAGCACTAAAATTTAGATCATCAAATTCAGAATTTAATAATTTAGTCAACATAATTTATTTTATCTAATATTTTAGTCAATTCCTTTAAAATTCTTCTTGTGCTTGTAAGAATAAACACATTTTTAAAGTATATATTATTAATTAAAACTAAAATTAATGCTAATTCTCAAGTTAATTTTACGATATAAAATTTAGAATTTTATTTTTAAATATATTCGGTACAATGTAATATTTAATATATGTATATTATTATTATAAAAATGTAATACTTTTTATTTATATTTATCTTTTTCTCTATAAAATTATTAATTATTTGGTCAAAAATGAAATAATATATTTATATTTATAATTTAAAATTAATATAATTTAATTATAAAAAATTAAATAAATTGATCATCAACTAGAAAAAAAAGAATAAGAAAGAAAACTTGAAGAATTTGAAGAGAAACAATAAAAATGCTAACAATCTTGTATTAAGTTTCAATAAGTTTGGGGTACTATATTAATTTTTTTGGAAAAATTTTATCTTCAAAAAATTTTGATATCGAATAACATTTTAGAAATTTATTTTTTTAAATAAGCTCAAATAATCTATTGTAATATTGAAAATATGCACAGACACCACAATTATAATATTAATATATTACCAATTAAACTAAAATGACTTAATTTCTAAAAATTTTAGACTTGATTATTGGTTACTGCATGTATAATCAATTTGAGATAATCTTATTTGATATGTTATGGGAAGGGTAAAATCTTATGTTATGTAAATATTAAGATTTTTTTTAAACCAAAAAAAATTAACTTATTTACTATTATAATTTAGTTATCACTTAATTTATGTTACCATTTAAAAATATATAATGGCTATATAATATAATATAACCTTAAATTTAACAATTTGCCAATTTAGCGTGGAGCAACATGTTCCATTGTAGGTCCGACTCCACATACCCAAAAAAATATTTGAAGAAAATAAATAATAAATTAAAGTTATTGTCAACTTTTTTTTCAATTTTAGTACTATATTTATATGAAGTATGATATAAAATACCATATTAATTAATTGGATCTGTGTTTCTCAAGATAAAATTTCAAATTATGTTAAATTCTTTAAAAAAATATAATCAATTATTTAAATTATAATAAATAATAATAATATGTTACAGAGAAAATGGGTTGGGTTGGATCTTATAATGTAAACCGACGTACTGTTCAATTGTTTTTGTTCAACTGGATATTCATTACAAGATGGGACGAACTAGCGCCATCTCCGTTCACTCAGTCACCATCCTCAACAAAAGCAGAAACGCGCCTCTCTGTGTGTGTGTGAGAGATCCGAATCAAAGACACAGCTGACGCATTGTGAGAGGGGGAGGATGGCACAGAGAGACCACCAATCGGGCTATCTTTTGATTGACACCATTGATTGAGAGAGAGAGAGGAGAGGAGTGATAACCCCACATTTAGAGAGATTGACACCATTGATTGAGAGAGAGAGAGAAGAGGAGTGATAACCCCACATTTAGAGAGAGAGAGTAGTGAATGATAGAGGCAGAATGACTCTAGAGTTCTAAGCCGGGGATTGCTCTGCAATCACACCGTAGCGATTGATTCTGGGTGGTCGATCCACTTTCTCCGGGCTAAAATGGGCAATGGCAACCTCGTGGACGGAGTTCGCGGCTGGTTCAAGCGTCGCACGACTTCTAGTAGAGTCAATAATAGCAATCGCCCTATGAGCCCCTCCGGCTCCGGACATCATGCTCAATCGTTGGATCGAAGTGACAGTGATTCCATCTGTGAGGGCGTAGAAAGAGGAGGGAAAGATGAAGCTCCGTCTATTGAGGAGGACCTCATTCCCTCGGGTTTGCCCCTCATCAAAGTCCCCAAGCGCAGTTACTCCAACATTGGATCCATGGCCTTTGATTCTCAAAAGAAGGTTTTTCTTTTTCTGTTTCGCATCTCCCTTAATAATCGTCCTCCTGCTCGTAAAAAAGGCCATTAATGGGCACCGTTTCCTACGATTGATCTTTCGATCATCCTTTAGAAAAATGTCTTCTTTCTAGCTCATTGATTCTTGTGTATGCCTAAAGGGGTCTCTTATATTTGCTTCGGAAAATTTGAGTGTGGCTGCGATGTCTGTTCATGCAGGGAGCTCCCGAGACGGAGTTCTTTACCGAGTACGGGGAGGCTAACCGTTACCAGATTGAAGAGGTTATTGGGAAAGGAAGTTATGGAATTGTTGGCTCCGCTGTTGATACGCATACTGGCGAAAGAGTGGCGATAAAGAAGATTAATGATGTGTTTGAACATGTATCCGATGCCACCCGTATTCTGAGGGAGATAAAGCTCCTTCGGTTGCTTCAGCATTCCGATGTTGTAGAGATCAAGCATATCATGCTACCTCCCTCGAGACGAGAATTCAGAGACATCTATGTTGTTTTTGAGCTTATGGAGTCTGATCTTCACCAAGTAATAAAGGCTAACGATAATCTGACTCCTAGACACTATCAATTCTTCTTGTATCAGCTTCTTCGTGGCCTCAAATATATACATTCAGGTTGGACTTCGCTAGTGACCCTTTCAACTTGATCAGCTCTTATCAACGACTTTGTATAATTGGTTTATCTCTCTCTCTTTCTCTCTTGTTTCTGCAGCAAATGCTTTTCATCGGGATCTTAAACCGAGAAACATTCTTGTCAACGCTGATTGTAGATTGAAGATATGTGATTTCGGGCTTGCCCGTGTATCTTTCAATGATTCTCCATCGACTATATTCTGGACAGTATGATTTTTTGCCCAGAATATTTTCAAGAGACGCAGTTCTATCTTTTTGCTGAGTATTTATCCTCTGTAAGCATCCTTTTCTCAATTATATGTTTTCCTCCTTGCTTCCTTTTGTAGGACTATGTTGCTACCCGATGGTACCGGGCTCCTGAACTCTGTGGTTCCTTCTTCTCCAAGGTAGGTTGAACTCACCCTCAACTACTGGGTAATCTTTAACCTTGCTTTGAGTGCATTCGATGATTAGATTGCAAGTCCTATATTTTTCAATTTTATAGATATGAACATACGCTTCCTTTTTCTATTCTACCACGCAACTTGAAGAGTTAGGTCACTGATGTGCATCACTATATCTTTGTTTTATTCTTTGATTTTTGCAGTACACCCCTGCCATTGATATCTGGAGCGTGGGATGCATTTTTGCAGAACTGCTCACAGGGAAGCCGCTATTTCCCGGAAGAAATGTGGTCCACCAATTAGATATTATGACTGATTTTCTTGGGACTCCTTCCGCTGAAACTACATCTAAGGTTATTTTTACACTTCAATTAATTTACGTTGATTGCGATGTTTGTTCATCTGTGTGACATTTCTTCTGCAAAATCTTGCAGATTCGGAATGAGAAAGCTAGGAGATATCTTAATAGCATGAAGAAAAAGCAACCTGTTCCTTTTAAACAGAAGTTCCCCAATGTGGATGCATCAGCTCTCCGCCTGTTGGAACGTCTACTTGCTTTTGATCCTAAAGATCGACCAACTGCTGAGGAGGTATTTTAATGTTGATTACCATTTCAACACCAGACAATTGTTCCTTCTTTTAAACCAAGAAACAGTGTTGATAACATTTTTTTATAAGTTAATTTACTGGTAGATAGATATATATATGTCCATGATGTTCTCAAGGGTGTGAATACAGGCACTAGCTGATCCTTATTTCCATGGTTTGGCAAATATCGATAAGGAACCTTCCACTCAACCCATTTCTAAACTTGAGTTTGAGTTTGAGAGAAAGAAGCTCTCAAGGGATGATGTCAGAGAGTTAATTTACCGTGAGGTTCTATTCTGTCTGAAGCTGGAGCTTTTTGCTATAATCATATGACATCTATTTGTCAAATCTTATTTCAACTTTTGATGAAATACATCTAATTACTTCTTGAACTTGCAGATATTAGAGTACCATCCTCAGATGCTTGAGGGGTACCTAAGTGGCAGTGGACAGACAAGCTTCATGTACCCAAGGTTTGGTTATTGTCTTCTTTGTGATTTCAACTCCATTGATTTCTAATAATCTCTACCACAATAAATTATGGTAAGAACATACTTGCCTTGAAGTCTTAGTTAATTCTGTAAACTTGTCATCATAGTTCTGTTGATCGATTCAAGCAGCAGTTTGCACATCTTGAGGAAGACTTTGGTAAAGGGGGAAAATCTATTCTCCAAAGGCAACACGCTTCCATGCCTCGGTATGTGATTGACAAGAGCTAGGCCTTTTTTAGCAGACACCATGATCATAGCATGACAATCAATTTATATTCTTCACATTTGTTTTCTTTTATTTTCCATTTCTTCTCAGAGAGAGGGTTTCCCAACCAGCAGAGGAGAGTAGTGGACAAAATGATGAATTCAATAAGGGAAGCTCAACATCTGCTGCTACAACTCTTCACAGTTCAGAGAAGCAGCAACAGGATGGCTTAGGCGCAACCCCACAGAATGGACAAAGTCACAACAACCCCGAAACTCGTAGCTTCCTAAAGAGTGCAAGCATTAGCGGATCCAAGTGCATAGGTGATCATGGGGCAAAGATGGTGGTGAGTTGAGTTTATTAATCCAAGAGCTTATTCTCCTTCAAAAACTCTCTCATCCAGCCTTTTTTTCAAATTTCTTTGGTAGTATCTAGGAACACCCGCCCATGAGCACATGCACTCTCTTCAGAATTTACTTGTATATATGATTTGACATGCCATTATCTCCTAGATATCAATGCTAAAATATAGATGAAAAATTTTCCTTTCACAGCACGAGGTGGAGCCTATTCCTGAGGTCAGCAATGCAACTGTAGATGAAATATCCGAAAACGTTGCAGTCCATGTGTAAGTTCACCTTGTCAGGGATGCAGTTCTCAGCCATCTAATTTCATTACCGCCCAATTTGGAGAGAGGGGTGATCTGCAGCAGCCTAGCCTGTAGTTGGATGGTAGTTGGTTCACTTTAAATGAAGACTAGCCCGGACCATAAGATGCCAGAACACCTGTAGTCGAGTGAAAAACTCTCCATTTTGGGGGAAAAGCATATAGGCGTACCATATTATTGGTCCGGAGGAATTTTGTTTTTCAGATTACAAGGTTGTGTAGAATATTCAAATATCTCTCAGCATTTCTGAGGACAATTCAATTTTTTGTTTACTGAACTGTCTTCTATTGAAACATGCAGCTGAACTGCTTTATCCAGCTCAAGATTATAGCACTATAACTTATAAACATTAATTAGTTTGGATCATCATATCATGACAGCCAACAATGATGGAAAGGGATCAAACTATCTTGGCTCGGGATCTCGTGTACATCTTAATGAAAACTTATGGGTACTCAACAAAAATACTCCATAAACAATCAAGAGAAGTACTAGCAAGGTCTTCAAATGGGCTAAAAAAGCTAATTAATGAAAATTCTCCATCAAGATGGATAAATGGTCTGCATCAATCCTAGTAGAGGCCAATTCCCCAGACTCTAATAACACCATCATTGTAACCACTGAACAAGGTGCTCCCATCAGCGCTCCAGTTCAAGCTTGTACAGTATATCACCTGCAACCGCAAGAACACAGACCCATTATAGATTTCAAATCTCATCAAACATGTCACCGGACATAAGACATTACTTAGATCAAGAATAAGAAACGGCACAGAACAAAAATGTACCTTCTTGTTAGTGGTGCCTGTGGTTCCTTCTGTCTTGTCAGCCTCATTCTTCAAGTCAACCTTGAGATCCTCCACAATGCTCTTACTCTCAAGATCCCAGATCTTAATGCTGTTCTCAGTTGCTGCACAGAGCCAGTACCTGTTCGGGCTGAAGCACAGAGAGTGAATAATAGAACCAGCATCAAGAGAGTAAAGCTTCTTCCCCTCTGCCAGATCCCACAACAAAATGACCCCATCCTTTCCTCCACTGGCACAGAGCGATCCATCAGGAGACACTGCAACAGTGTTCACATAACCGCTGTGCCCAATGAGTGTGTTCCTCAGCTTACAGTTAGTAAGGTTCCAGAGCTTCACAGTCTTGTCCCAAGATGCAGAGACAATGGTAGGTTGCAACGTGTTGGGACTGAACCTCACGCAGCTAACCCAGTCAGTGTGGGCATCGCCATCCTGAATGGTGTACTTGCACTCGCCCAGTGTGTTCCACAACTTGATCGTGCGATCACGAGATGCAGACACAATCTGACGGTTGTCAACAGAGAATGCCACGGACAGCACATCCTTAGTGTGGCCAGTGAATCTGCATAATCAAGCAAATCATAATAAACAACAGCGTCCAAATTCCATCCCATTAGTGATCTTTGAGACGGCTAGATGCAGAGTTCGTAGGGAGCCGACATCACACAACCAATGGGTAATAAAGCTAAGAGGTTGCCTAACATAGCATGCCTATAGTAAAATCATCGAATAGTGAACATTACAAGTTATCAAATTAGATTGTTACGGTAGACAGAACTACTGCTTCACAACCTATCTCCAATGGATAACCATAACCCTGACTTAGTGTAATCAAAGTAAATCTAGTGCCATTAAAAAGCAGGTTTCAGATGATTGTTCACAATAACAAGCAATTAAATGTAGGTCATAAGAAAAATCGATGATAAATGAATGCCAGTTCTCACTTCCATCTCGTTGAAATGAGACAATACAAGGCAAATGACAAAATCAATCGCAATCTCCTGTTTATATTTAGTCATCAATAAATCAAACATAATGAATAAGCAAATTGCAGGCGCAAATATTGTACTGGTATTGATTTAATTACTACGATAAATCAGGTACCTTCTGGTGCAAGCACCGGCATTGAGGTCCCAGAGTCGTAGGTCGCCGTCCCACGACCCGGAAAGAGCGAACTGGCCATCAGAAGAAAGGACGACATCCTGGACGAAGTGAGAGTGGCCAGTTAGACGGCGGTAGGGAGTACCGTACATCTTGTCATCCTTAGTAAGCTTCCAGAGGATGATGGACTTGTCTCGGGAGGAAGTCACGATTATATCGGAGTTGTCGATCGGGGTGGCGATGGCCGTAACCATGTCGGTGTGGGCCCTCATGGTACCCTTGAGAGTCAGTGCTTCTGCCATTGTCGAGGAGCTTCCTTCGAAGGACCAGGGATTTCGTCAAGTAACAGGCCGAGCTCTTGAGGGGAGACAAGGAAGAATGCTAGTGGATGGATCAGATTACGCCATTAGGGTTTGGGGTTTATATTGTCGTGCACTCCAGTTTGTTATTTTGTCCATAAAACCTATGATTTTATTAATTTAGAAAAAAAACGGATCAAACACAAATTCTGGATCTTGTTTTCACCCATCCCCCACTTTTTTTTTTGCACAATACCCGTCCCTCACTCAAGCATATCAAACAATTACTTACTAATTACTACCAAGGTACATATACCATACTACATATACACGAGAATTGGCGTATATACTTATAAAAAAAATTCACACCCATTCCCCCCCTACTAGAATCCGTCTTTGCCTTATCATGTAATAAAAATGTTCTTACATTTCAGTCTTACCCTGTTTAACTAATTTCGGTTTGTTTATATTCTCGATTTTTCTTTTTAAACTTTAGTTTATTTTTTTTAGTTTTCTTGATTGTCAACTCTTACCACACGCGATAGTATACATGAAAATCGAGAGATCTATAAGTATTATTTACACCCTCCTTATTACACTTAATAAAAAAATATGCATGGGCGTAATGATGTTACAAGCACTATGTTACCGGGAGCTCGACGCACACGTGCGTGACTTTCTCCATTGTTATGTACAAAAGAATTCACACAAAAAATCAACATATTTAATATGAATAAAATCTGAAGTTCGAACCCTCTCTAATCGTCTCCTTTTAATGACTTGGGCATAAATACCAGGAGAAAGACTCTATAAAAGTTTACTTCCCTTTGCAAACAACTCGCCCAACCGTCCAAACTTGGGTTTGACTACATGATCCTTGACCTGATCAGTACAATAGCCACATCATCCCTCTTCCCAATTCACACCATGGTACTAAGCCAAAATAGTTTTTCCCCGATTTCTCAAAAGTTGTATTCTTTTCTTACCCCTGTCTTTATACTCGATTTTTACTCATATTTCAAAAAATAGTATTTGTTTTAGTGGGCATGCTATTATTGATTCACACTTCTTATGTGAAGTTTCAAAATACAACTTGCTACTTTACCACACACGATCACACAAGCAAGGAATTAAGGAACTCAATCGGTCCAATTGGGCGCGCTGTCAAAATAACCCACTCACCTCGAGTCTCGAACCTTGTTCATTCTAGGGGTTCCGAAGATCCCACTCTTGGTCCAACTCAGGTGATCTCTTGCTCCTTCTATAGTATATAGCAAACAGAGGGGTTAGTTCCATCTGGGTACACCATAAATAATTATATCATAAATTTACTTAAGAGTTTATCATTTTTCCCTCATAGGCTCGGCTATCCGACTATCCAGTTGGTAAGCCGACTTATACCATAATCTTCTCTAAGGATAGTCACTCGAGCTCATGGTCATTTTCTTTTCACTTCCATACCGAAGTGCCCGACATTCATTTATTTACCACCTAGTGGTTCTATTTTTTCCTAATTTACCATTTAGTCCTCAACTTGGGAAAAATTATCGTTTTGTCATTATACTTTACAACTTATCTTTCCTTGGACCTACGACTTTCCCAAGTGTTCCATTTGGATCCTTCAAGTACTCTTGAGTCCCATTTAGGTCCCAAATAGGCATTTGAACATTTTCAAGCTCTATTTCCCTGGAATTATCGAAAGGCCCCTAAATTTTGGCAAAATTACCATTTTTGCCCCTCTTCTTGATTACTTAGATTTTTAGATTCATTCGTCCCCAACTTTTTATGTTATGACCCCAAAACTTTCTTTAATTATGTTTAGGTCCTTGTACTTCCCAAAAGTTGCCTTTTGGTCATGCAAATACTTGTATTTGTACTTTAGTTCTTAACTTTACATTTATTACAATTAGGTCCCTCGACCTTCCACAATAGGCAAACAAAATCTCCTCTCCTCACCAAACTTCCCAATTAGCCCCACAACTTCATTCAACCCCTTAGGAAGGCCCCGTAAAAAGCTCATTCCTATTTGGGTCCCCTAAATTTAACTTATTTGCATTCTAGATGCCAACTTTTGACCCATATCCAAAGTATCTCAAAAAATTATGAAATTAAGTAAAGAGGTCCCCCTAGCCTCCCTCTACCCCATAACCTTGGTTTGGCCGGAGTTGGCCAAAATCACTCTGATCGGGCTTGATAAAAAAACCTATCATAATGCAAGTAAAGGTTGGGTAAAAGCCAATAACTTACTGGAGAAAGCATGGCATCCGTCAAGGCTAGTGGAGTTGGAAGCTGACTCTCCAAGGAGTCAGTGGCCACTTGAATCACCTTGATTTATGGTATTTAGTTCCTAAAGTGACCATTTTACTCAGCTCACCACTTAACCCAAAAATCAGAAATTGAATGAATTAATTATCCTTATATACTCACTCAAATTGAGCAAGGTTAGTTTCTATGGAAAGCTAGTGGTATGAGGAATCCGCTAAATGTTTCTCAACCATTAAGGCCTATAGATGCCACCAGAATTGGCCCTTGAAACAACTACTCTGTTTCCAACCGCCAGAGCTCTGTCACTGTGCAATCATGTTGGCATCAGTAGATTGAGAGTTGAGGGTCGAGAGAGGTGGCATTGGAAAGTGACTTCCTCAACTTTTCCAGGGACACCAAGATTGCATTCTAAGGTAGCCAGAGGATGGAGGTGGGCTCTCTACAATCTAGGTCAGGAAAATTGAGAGCTATCTTTGTTCTAGAGAGGATTCCAATTGAATTCTAATGAGGGAACACCTAAAATTTATATGGCTGGATTCTAGACTATCATGGCAATCCAACCATAGCTCCTTTTCAACAATCCATAACATATAGCTCTATGAATGAATTATTTTCCCCAAGTAGTGACCACCAGATTGTATGCCGATGTTTATCAGTTTTTTGGGCATAATTTGAGTATGGGGTTGGGTGAAGGAAACGACACACGCACGCATGTCCGTACATGCGTGCACCCGACGTGGCACACCTACCGGTCTACACTATAGTGAATCGGTTTCTAACGAATTTCTCAGATGGTTTGGCAGTTTTTTGCCTAGTTCAACACTTTTTCGACTGGTTCTTGGAAAAATAAAAATATCTAAAAATTATACATGCAATTTCCTATTAAATTGGCTCAATAACCACCTCATTTGGATTTATTTAGCACCATTAAAATTTTGGGGGTTTTCTCGCTCTAAAGCGTTTCATTTGGTTCTAGCCATTTTGATGCCATTTCACCTTTGACTTGACCCATTTCTAGCCCAATCTATTTTTCTAAAAAATTTCTTCTCATTCTACAATGATTGGGCTCAAGATCTTCTCTTTTTAGAGTTGTTTCGATACTCTTAAAAATTGGGGGCATTTTCCCATAAAACGGCTCGACTCCAATTTGGGACAGTTTTCACTTGTGCCCTTTCCATTCCTTGATTCCTTGTTCTTATGGATCTTTATATGTTATTTCTAGTGGTATTAGCCATTTCCTCATATCTTTGGGTTTTTGAACTAGTTTACTACTTGGTTGTTACTCCAACCTTCTATTCTCGGGTTTCTGGTTCAAGTGGGTTTAACCACAGATTCAGAATCACCGATGTTATAACTTCACCCCTCATTTTAGGTGTTTTGTCTTTAGAACCGTTATATGCTGATGGGTTTTAGTCTCCTTTCTGGACCTATTGGTTTTTACTACTTATCATTATTTCACTTAGCTGATCATTCCATCGCATATTCTCATTATCCTTTCCTTAATTTCTTAATTGATGCCCTTCGTAAGTATACTCCTTATTTGACCTAGCCCTAATACTTGCTTGATATAAACGAAATTTCTTCCTGGTTTTCTACCATTGGTGAAAACTCGGGTGCCCCTCGAGTGTACACCTTACCAGACGACTTTCCCTCTCATGATTCTCCACACCCCTATTTACTATGTGCGGGCTTGCCTTATCCTCATGGTCATGTGATTCCTTCTCATTACAACCTTAAAATATTTTGGTTGTAGTGTTTGTCTCTACTTCGGGAAAGGTTTGGGCTCCTTCCCTAGTCTTTGAGGCTTTATACCTAGTTCTCCCCTATGGGCTTTTCTAGTCCTTCATGTTCAACTTGCTTGTTACTGGTTCATTCCAAACGACTCAGTTTACTAGCCATATTTCAAAACACCCACTTCTTCTCAGTTTTCATGGCACAATTGCCTTACCAAAGTGGTTCTTTCCACCCTTTAACCACCATATTTACCATGTCGTATCTTATCAATACACCTTTTAGCGAACCACTCATTATCGTACCCTCGTAACCACCCGTATACGAGTGTCAGTCTTTTCCAATGGTGTTTGTCTTGTTAGTGGCTCCTTAAGATCCTTAGGTTTTTATTTCCTTACTTTATTGCCGTGTATCATAGAATACTTTAATGACTTCAGGCGCTTGGCCCATCACACCGGCTTTGCAGCTATACTACTACACTAAACTTTATACTCCACTTTGGTACATTTCTCAAATTTCCAAGTAATTTTACTATGCCACTTGATAACACACAAGTGTTTCATTATCCTATTACACAAAAAGGAAAATGGTAACATCCTTAGTCCGCTTTATAAGACATTATTTTTGCCATACTTGGGTTGGCTCCGCCTTTTCCTTGCATCTCAATGTAGACTCTTAGGTATAATCTTTGTGTCTAGGTGGAAGGAGCTTCAAATCCTCCACTTTGTTGTACCACTACCTGATGCATGATCTGCTCTCACTTGGGACCTTGGGGGTAGTGGAGCTCGAGCCATTAAGGTCTCAACAATGGCGGTGGATCACTCAACATATAAGTAGTTACGGGCGAAGTGTTCTGGTTGTTTGCACACGTGACATAATGTGCCCCAGCAAGCACCTAGGTGAATCTTCCCGCATTCGTACATCAAGATGCCACTGGTGTTGATAACTCGATCAGTATAGGGTTCATTCTAATACATGATATCCCTATAGGCTTGGACATACTATGGAGTTTTGACGTTTGCCTGGGAGTTCTCAGAAGGAATTTCTCTCCATTCATTTCCTTATTCTCCATGATACGACCCTTCAACCATTTCATTGTCTTACTCTATCTGGATTTCTCGCATATGCGTGAATGAGCAAATCCTTAACCTTCTCCTTATCTACAGAAAGGGTTGTTATAGTTAGAACCCTTTCGTACTATTTCCTCCTCCTTTCATAATGCACATATTATTAAAATTTCTCTAAGTGCACTTGGGTCTCATTCAAGCCGTCCCTTTACTAGACACGGGTACCATGGTGGCCATGGCCCAACCATGTTATAACACAAAATGAACTGACAGTTTGATTCCACCCTTATGAGGTCGATAATATGTCTCCAATCCAAAAATATGTATATTTAAACCCTTCATACTTTCATAAAAGGGTTCGAGGAGGTTTCCATCGCACTAGGGGTATCTAAATTCCGAACACCCTCATGGATTTTTCTTCCTAGTTCCTTGGTGATCGGACTCCCCTTGTGGTTCTGCTTACCCTTAAGACTCGATGTTGGTCATAATGTCCTTCCCTTTTTGGGGTCTCTATGCACCAGTGAGTCTAGTAGTAATGACACTTACAGTTCTTGTTGGGAGTTGCCCAACAGACAATCCCAAACCATGTGCCCTTGTCGGCCGTAACCAAAACATATCACTACCCATCGATAGTGTCTCTTTGATCCTTTTTACATTTAGGGCACGACAATGGCTCTATGTCCATGCACACTACTTTCGTAATGCCCTTAGCCTTCTTTGGCTAGAATTGGATGGTTCTACACTCTCGGGCCCTATGTGCTAGTCGTCCACATTTAAAACACTTGCTCATCCCACATACCCCTTTGTGGAACCGGTCGCAGCTTGGGCATCGAGGGGATTTACCCCGAACACTTTGTAGGTTTACCAGGGTACGACTTCCACTTGGGCCAATTCGCATACCAACTATTTCCCTCGATATTATCCTTCCCCTCTGAGCCATTTTTTACTCCATTCTCTTATCTCACAACATCATAGGTCCATTCCTCAACTTTTGTTTGAGAGTCGTGGCCCTTGGCTTTCTCTTGGCCTTTTTGCGTGACACTTGGGAGTCCTTAGTAGTTACTCTAGGTGAAGGTAGCCACATACGCTGGTGGTGTGATCCCCCAGAGCGTGTCTCCATCTCATCAGCCTTCCTGGGGCATTTTCCGACCTCCTTGGGTGGGTAACACACATACCCCTCCAAGCTCTATTGCTCCATCCTAGTTTGAGTGGCTGTAATTTACATTTCCGGACTCCTCTCTACAAGTACATTTCCTTTTATTAGTATTCTTACATTCTTTACCCCTACATTAGTTCTTATGTTATAAACGAAGGCCTTATCAATACTATTCCCATTTTTCCATCCACACCAAAGTGTTTGGTTTCCAAAATCTCTTGTTTTGAAAACTCAATTATGATGCCACCAGAAGTTGTCACACCTCGGCCTAATTCGTTGGCCGGCGGTCTCGTGCATTTATTCAATCCCCTCGATGTTAAAGTGGTGGAATCTTTCACCAAAGTAAAACTGACGGGACTAAGGCTCATAATAAAAAACACTATCTATTTTTTAGAAAAAATTTGAAACTTTTCATAAGAGCATGACATCCAAAAAAATGGTTTAACAGGAACTCGGGATACAGTAGTTGATAAGTAGTAAATTACAACCTTCGTGAACAGGGTAGGAGGCTACCTCGAACGGTAAGTGGCTTGGGAATGTCTTCTTGCCTTTGTCCCTAATCTCCTTGACATCCACATATCATTATTTGGGGGAGGGGGTAAGCTCACTGATCAGTGAGTGGGACACTGAAGTCACGTTGCTACATGGCTTACGACCTAGATACTTCCCATAAACCACCTAGCATGATACACTATTTACTTCATTTGTATTTGCCTATACGAGTTCTGTGGTTTATTTTTGCCCCTTGAGACGCATGTATTAGGCCATTTAGCTCATAGTCTAAGCTACGATTGGGTTATCCTTGATCTCCCCTTATTCCCTCTTAACTTCTAGTGGATTAAATACAACCATCAGAACTCGGTCCAGTACACATACATGTCCTATGCTCGATGGCACTACCGGGTTACTCACAGCATGTGCCTAGACTTGGTAACTCTGGCCTGAACAAAATCATGGGAAACTCATGGCCCCAAAGCTAACAAATCACGTGTCGGGAATGGATTGCCACTTTTCCAATCTTAGACTAGGAAGCCAGGGTGTGAGAGGCCCAAGTCTCTCTTCCCATCACCAACACCTCACTCGCGCCTTCTCGCAGCTTGATGCCTCAGCACCCCGGGGCTACTCAGGCCCCCTAATAAAATAATACATGGAGCTAATCAAGACCCTCTTTTTTTACTTTCATACCTCATTTGTGGACGTTGATGATGTGTCCTCGACCATTCGTATACTATGGTTGTGTCCTGTTGCTACACACTCGATTATACGTATACCCCGACTATCCCTTGTTTCCACCCACGAGAGTATACATGCAACCCTAGCGATCTGGAAGTATCACATACACCCTCCTTACTCAACTTCCAATCTTACCCTAGGTGTCATTACTACCCCTTCAAGCGTGCTAACAACACCCATTTTCACAATCACGGGTATGTATATTGTTACAACAATAAAACATGCATGGCTGTTATTGTAACTGTGCTACATGCACTATGTTACGAGGAGCTCGACACACACGTGCCTGACTTTCCCCATTGTTATGCACTCAAGAATTCACACAATAATCAACATGTTTAACATGAATAAACACTAGGAGTTCAGACCCTCTCTAGTCATATCTCCTTATTGATTTGTGCACAAACACCAGGAGCATGACTCTATAGGAGTTGACTTCCCTTTGTAAACAATTAGCCTAATGGACTAGACTCGAGTCTCATGGTAAGTTCCTTGACCCGGTCACTACAACAGTAATGCACACATATCGGGAGTCCTACCCTCATCAACCCTCACCCCAATTCACACCTTGGCACTAAGCCAAAATAGTTTTTCCCTGATTTCTTAAAAGCCAATATACATTTCTTACCCTGGTCTGTATGCATGGTTGTATTTGCTTTAGTGGGCATGCTATTACCAATTCATACTTCTTATATGAGCTTTCAAAATACAACTTGCTACTTTACCACACACGGTCACACAAGTAAGTAATTAAGGAACTCGATTAGTCTAATACGACGTGCTGTGAAAACAACCCACTCACCTCGAGTCTCAAAACTTATTTGTTCCGAGGTTCAGTTCCCTTTAGTTACACCGTAAATTTACTTAAGAGTTTACTGTTTTTCGCTCATAGGCCAAGCTACCCAACTACCAAATTGGTAAACCGACCCATACCCTAACCTTCTCTAAGCTTAGTCACTCAGCTCAAGGTCATTTTCTTTTCACTTCCATATTGAAGTGCCCAACATTCATTTATTTACCACCTAGTGGTCCTGCTTTTTCCCAATTTTCCACCTGGTCCTCAACTTGAGAAAAATTATTGTTTTTCCCTTATACTCTACAACATGTCTTTCCTTGGACCTATGACTTTCTCAAGTCTAACATTTGGATCCCTCAAGTCTTCTTGAGTCCCATTTAGATCCCAAATAGGCATTGGAACATTTCCAAGCTCTATTTCCCTAGAATTATCGAAAGGCCCCATAATTTTGGTAAAATTACCATTTTTTCCTCTCTTCTTGAGGACTTAGGTTTCAAGATCGATTCACCCCCAACTTTATACATTTTAACCCCTAAACTTTCTTTAATTATGTTTAGGACCTTGGACTGCCCAAAAGTTGCCTTTTGGCCATGCAAATAATTATATTTGCACTTTAGTCCTTAACTTTGCCTTTATTGTAATTAGGGCCCTAGACCTTCTAGAATAGGCAAACCAAATCCCCCATCATCATCAAACTTCCCAATTAGCCCCACAACTTCTTTTAGCCCCTTAGGAAGGCCCCACAAAAGGCTCATTCCTATTTGGATCCCCTAAGTTTCACTTATTTAACTAGTCCCTGATCTTTAATCCATGACCAATGTATCTCCAAAAATTATGCAATTAGACGTCTCCATGGATTCCCTCTACATCGTCGTAACTTGGTTTGGCCGGAGTCAGCTAGAATTGCTCTGATCTAGCTTGATCAGAAACTTATAAAAAAACTAGTAAAAGTCGAGTTAAAGGTGGGAACTCACAGAGATAGCACGTTAGGCATTGAGGCTAGTGAGGTTGGAAAGATGACTCTCCAACGAGTACGTAGCCACTTGAATCACCTTGATTGGTGGCCTGTAGCTCCTGAAATGACATTTTAGTCAGCTCACTGGCTAAAACCAAAAATCAGAAATTGAATGAATTAATTCTTCTTCTATACCCATTTAAATTGAGCAAAGTCGATGGCTTTGGAATGCTGGTGGTATAAGGAATATGCTGAAGTTTTCTAAGTAATGGAGGGCCATTGAGGCCACTAGAATTTGTCCTCAAAGCAACTGCTCTATTTTTGGCTATCGTAGCTCCGTCACTTTGTGTTCATACCGATGCTAGTAGAATGAGAGTTGAGGGTCGGGACTGGTGGAATTGAAAATCTTACTTCCTCAGATTTCTAGGGACTTTAAGATCACATTCTGAGGTGTCACCAAAATTGGGAGCTATCTGTGTTCTAGAGAGGATTCCGGTTGAATTCTGATCAGGGAACACCATTGCAATCCAACCATAGCTCTCTTTCATTAGTCCATAGGTTATAGTCCTAGAAATGAATTAATTTCTCCAAGTAGTGGCCACTATGTTGTTTTCCAATGTTTATTAGTTTTTTGGGTAGAATTCAGGTTGGGGGTCCGCTGAAGGAGAGGACACGCACGCACGTGGTTATGTGTGCCACACGTGTATGAGCCCGATGTGGCATGCCACCCAATTTGCACTATAGCGAACCAGTTTCTGGTGAATTTCTTAGGTGGTTCGACGATTTTTGGCCCGGTTGACCCCTTTTCAGTCGGTTCTTAGAAAAATAAAAATAAATAAAAATTCTACATTAAAATTCTTATTGAATGCACTAAAGAACCGCTTCATTTGGATTTATTTAGCAACTTAAATAATTTGGGGGGTTTTCCTGCACTAAAATGGTTCGTACGGTTCTGACCATTCCCAGGCCGGTCCACCGCTAACTCGATCGGTTCTTGTCCCAATCTTTTTTTTCTAAAAATTATTATTCTATTTTCCATGGATTAGGTGCAAGATCTTCTCTTTTTGGAGTTATTTCGACCTCCTTAAAAATTAGGGGCATTTTCAATAAATCAACTTGACTCTGATTTGGGCCAATTTTCACTTGTGCCCTTTCCATTCCTCGATTCCTAGTCCTTACGGATCTTTAGAGGTTATTTCTTGTTGTCTTAGTCACTTCCACATATCTTTGGGTTTTTGAACTGGTTTACATCTCGATGTTTACTACAACCTTCTATCCTTGGGTTTCCGATCCCAATTCAATGGTGGTGGGTTTAACCCTAGATTTGGAATTCCTAATGTTATACTAACAGTCGAATTGAATTAAAGCACTTCAATTTGTCAAAGTATTTCATGCCCATTGCTTCTTGGGGAAATGCATTCTGTAAACCCCGTTCTTTCAAGGAAAAGAAAACCGGGAAAAAGAACTCGCAATAATCCAAAGTTACCAAGAAGTCATAAAAATCATGGGGAGAAACCATGGAGTGAATTGGATGGGAAAATCGAACCAATTCAGGGTGAACCAAACTTGAATCGGGTTGAGCCGTGGTGAACCAATTCAATAATTCATTTTTCCAGGTGGCTTAAAAAGGTCAATTTAGAAAATTGAGGCCACCATTTGATAGAAAATGAATTTAGATTAATTTATAAATATTTAATTGTTAGAAAACTGGTCAAATTAGGCCTGAACTGGCTGATTTTTGTTTTCAGGTCACCGAACATGGTTGGACCAAATAGATCAACGGTCCAGCTAGTCAATGGACCACTGCCAGGTTAGTGCCCAGTCAGCATGCGTGACCAATCAACGTGCGAAGCGTGGCCAAGCGCGCCCAGTCAGCCTTTCACACCCTGACCTGGTTTGGTCTAGGTCCCGTGATCAACCCGCCACCCTTCCATACATCATCCGGGAATTTCCTACCTTAATGATACAGGAAAGGTAAAGGCGTGCATACGCTCATTCCCTTACTATAAGTTGGGGGATAGGGAACATACCTCGAGGGCCCGAGCTTGTCCTAGAACTTCCCATCTTTGTCCTAGGCCTAAAAGGGTGAGAGGAGGAGGAGTGAGTATATATGTACTTATACTTAGTGATAGAAACTTCTACAATGATTGATTTATTTTGTTACTTCACTCCTTAATCATTAATTTGTCATTTTCACCTATCATTTATGCATCAACCGCCCTCCTATCATAGAAGAGAACACACTTTCGTAGAACGACCCCCAACCGTTCCACTTGTGGACCAAAGTGCCTTTACCGTCCACCCTGATAGAGGTTAGCTTCCTCTACCCTGAGTTCGAGTGGACATCAATAGTCTAACCCTCAAACCCTAATCACTTTATGATGTTCACTTTGGGGGACGAGACCTCCTTTCCCCTACTGTTAAGGTCTCAATGGACAGGAAATTTTCCAAGCTTCTCAATATACTGGATGCCAAACCGCCCTTATGCACCTTGGGT
Source organism: Trapa bicornis (assembly GCA_030064425.1). Classification (NCBI taxonomy): domain Eukaryota; kingdom Viridiplantae; phylum Streptophyta; class Magnoliopsida; order Myrtales; family Lythraceae; genus Trapa; species Trapa bicornis. The sequence continues at coordinate 15,504,337 of CM057760.1, read as the reverse complement.
CGTCCAGCAGCCCTTGGGATCCATCACTACCTCATACCAGGTGTCTTGATGGCCCCGTATCACACATTGCATGCACAATCAAGAATCTTTTCATTTATAGCCATTATCTTTGGCCATTCAATGCAATAGTCTATTGGCTTGGCTTCAGCCCACGTGAACTAGCCCAACATGTTCGACGACCTGGCTTCGGCTTAGTAGCGATTTGGCCAAACAAGCCCAACATCCCAGACATGGCTCAGTGGGTATCACACATAATTACCCGTTAGTTGGATCTTTTAGCATTGTTCATCACATGTTGATTCTAGACAGGTCCATGCCCATGTCTATCGGCCTTGGGCCTACTTGCATACCAAGCCTAAGCCTCAAAATTAGCTCTGAAATGTTTTAATCATAGTCACCCAGTCAGTGGAAGCTAATTCCAAGAAAATCATTTTCAAGGTGAACCATCATCCAAACCGAAATTGACGTTGTAAGGTTCCCACTCACTCGGTAATCTTGACAGGGTGTCCTAGCGGAGCCTTACTTTGCGGTGCATTTCGTGGAGCCGGCGCTCGAGCAGTCTATTCCTACACGACATGAATATCCATATCAGGATGCTTTGCCGAAGTGGTCGCATATTTTTTGGATATTTTCACATGAGCCCTCACATTATGCCTTAGTTTCCTTTATGTCCCTAAAGTTTATACTTTTACATTTAGGTTCCTATTCGCCCCTTAGTTTCAATTAAGCCCCTAGGATTTCCCATGATCCTTTTTGCATCCTCATTCTTATCAAAATCGCCCCTTGGCCCTCAATTTTCCAAATTTGCCATTAAGTCCCTAATTTCCTAAAAATTGTAATTTGACCCCAAACTTCTCAAAATTGCAAATGGGTGCTCCATTTTGCCCAAATTGACCAATTGGACCTCAATTGTGAGTGAATTTTATGAAAATGCCCTCAATTTCATCAATTTGACATTCGGCCCCCAATTTTCTAAAAATCCCCAAATCGACCAATTTTTTTTTCAAAAATTGCAATTACATCCCTGAATCACAAATATTTTCAATTGATCATCAAAATGTTGTTATGTAAACCCCGTTCTTTAAAGGTAAGGAAAACCGGGAAAAGAACCGGTCGTTTTAGAAGAGAAAATTGAATCGGTTCACAAACCTTAACCAATAAAGAGAGGATAAAATGAGAAATAGACAAATCCCAAGTAACTTAAAGAGTCATAAAATTTATGGAAAAGAACCTTGGGACAAATAGGAAGAGAAAATAAGACCGGTTCAAGGCGAACCAGACATGAACCGGATTGAACTGGTATAAACCATACTTGAACCAATTTCTAAATTCATTTTTCTTGGTGGATTAAAATGATTAAATTGGGGGAATTTAAACCATCATTAGATAGATAATGAATTTAGAAATTTTTAATTTTGATAAAACCGGTCGAATCGGGCTTGAATCGACTAATTTATGCATTGAACCCGGTTGGACCAGTTCGGAACAGTGTCATCTTCTTCCTATGAATGAAAACACTGTTCATTAATGTAGAAAATGAATAATGCCGGCGAAGGAATAGCGGCTCTGATCAGGCTGTTTTTGGGTGAGGATAAGTTCGACCAAAATAGAAAGTTTTCAGGTAGAGGGTCCCCGAGATGCCGATATCAAGAGCTTCTTTGTATTCATCGACTACACAGCTCAAATCTACATTCTCTCTCAACTGCTCCATTTTCTGGCAAAGCTCGAATGAGAGCTCCAACATAGGCCTTTTTCTCAGCCTCAGTTGATAAGGGAGGGTCCTATAGACTCCAGGGGAAGTCGGCTACCAAATAGCATCTTCCTTTCGACCCAAGGAACGTTGGAAAAGCGTTGGCGAAATCAAACAGGGAAGCAGTTCTGACAGATCAAAGTTGCCCTATTTTGGCCTAGTTGAATTCGGCCAAATTCAGCCCTCCACTGGCCAAACCAAGCCTCACCAACACCCCTACAGCCCTCATACGACCTCAACAGAGTTGAAAGGTAAGCCAATTTGGCCCTCCTCAATCGTTGCAGATCGGGGTTAGAGAGAGAAAGTGCGGAATTTTAGTGACTAAATTCACCTTCGATTTGACATCAATTGTAGCAATTCTTGATCCTAGAAGGAACCTTAGGATAAGAGCTACCTTCCCCGATTTGGCCAATTTGAAAGGGAGAAATTGGGGCAAAATTATGGAAAAAAATTGGGAATTTCGAAAAAATTGAGTTACCTCTTTGTAATTTCCCAAAATTGAAGGCCAATTGGCCATGAGAAAGATGTTGGAGGACCAATTGGTCAATTTTTTGGAACATTTGGGGTCAAATTGCCATTTTTGGAAAGTAGGGGAAAATTGTAATTTTTGAAAAGTTGGGGATCAAATTGAAATTTTGAAAAACTTGAGCCCCTTAAACAATTTTGAGTAAAATGAGGAGTCAAAGGGAATTTTGGAAACCTTGGGACTCAATTTTGGGAAAAGTTGGCATTAAGTACCTAAAGTTAAGGAAAATGAACTTTAGGGACCTAAGTGCAATTAATGGATAATTTTGAGCCTAGGCTTTTATGGCAAACCGTAATTGATAAGGCTGCCCAAATTGTGTAGGGTCACGTGTGACTAAAACGCAAGCAAGAGAAAGCTTGCGTAAACTTGGCAAACCTGTCGGGGACGAACACGTTACAATCATCGGGTGAGTGGGCATATTTACATGATACCCGGTTGGGATGGTGAGCATTTTAGAAACGAAAAACCAATTGTGAGTGGGCTTAATCACATCATACCCGGTTGGGATGATTAGCTTACTTTTATGAAAAGAAAACCTACTTATTGGTCGTAAGTAGAGATGATCATACCCGATTGGTATGACAAACTTTCTTAAAGAGAGGAGAAACCTGCTTACCAGTTGTATGCAGAGAAATCATCACACCTGGTTGGTGTGATGAAGTGGAAAATATATTTTTTTGTTAGAAGTGTTCTCCCTTGATTGTGTGCCATTGCTTAAACTATTTGGGAGACCATCTTGACGGGAGCTAGAACAACTCAGATAGGCCAGAGGTCTCAATTTTTGAACTCATGGGGGCTAAATGCCCAATTTTTGAAAAATCACGTACAGTGGGCCCAAGGCTAATGGTAACGAGCAGGAGCTCGTAAAGAAACATGAGTTAAAGAAAGCCATTAAATTTCTAATGAAATGGTTGTGTGATTTTGTCATGATACCAAGTTAGTACTGATGATACTGAATGGATTGGTGGCAGTGCACTAGGGCTAGGTCGACGGATCGACCGAGACAAACAACTATAGGTCGGGTTGAGGGTCGGGGTCATTGGACTAGTGGCACCAAAGATAATGGCCATATGTGAAAAACTATTGTTTGTGCATGCACTTGTGGTACAGGACCATCAAGATGCCCAAGAGGGGTAGTGATGGGTCCTAAGGGCTATTGGACAACATGGTGGAGATAAGGGCAGTTCATTGTGCCAGTCAGTCGGAAAGCTCGAAGTAGCTTCTTGCGCATGAGACCTGGGTGGGGTCGGGATGAGGTCTCTGTCTACATACGGACATGGAGTGGCATTTAGGTCCAAGGGTCGGATGTCGAGAACATCCACTCAAATCTAGGGTAGAAGTGGATGGGCTTCTATCTTGGTGGACGGTAAAGACGCTCTGATCTACAAGTGGGTGTAATGGACAAGCTGCACCTACGAATGTGTGTACCCTTCGTGATGAAGGGCGTGTGTTATTTGCTAAACACACCTAATGGTAATGGAAAATGTTTTGAAAATTGGAACTTGAGGAAAGATCCTTCTTAAAGGAATGGTAAGTCTTGGCACAATTTAAATAAAGCAATTTCTTGAAAACTCACTCCCAACACCGGCTCACTAAGTTGTAGAACTCACCCCTTCCCTTTTAACCCTTTCAGGTAACCGAGGAAAGACCCTTCCTAAAGACCCGACTAATTTGGAACATGGGGTAAGTCTGTTTTAAATACTCAGTTTTGTATAATGCTATTCCAGAAAAAACATGTAAAAGGACGCCTTACTCCTTGCGGTTTAGAAAGGGGGAAACCCTTGATGGACCACGAGAGTGACGGGTTGTTCACGGGGATCTGACCAAATCGGGTTGGGGCGTGACAACTTGAGTGGTATCGGAGCCTATTTCCTCGATTACATTATCAAGATTATATAACATAGTAACTAATAGAAAGTTTCAAAAATTTTAGATGGCTCCCAAAGAGAGGAACCAAGAAAACTAGGGCTGACATCACTAACACCGCCCAACACTCTATCCTCATAGGAAGACAACCCTAAAAGCTCTCCAATGCCCAAGACATAATAAAAATACCAAAGGACCAAATGGGGAAGTATCCAGTACCACCAAGGGGCATGGTGCTAGGATATGCTAGGGTCATAACCCCAAATATGAAGAGGAGCCAAGCCTGAAGCCAGAAACGCCGAAAAGGGCTTATAACACTACATAGGGAAAATATTTATCAAGAAACCAGTAGCTCCCAATCTACTTTATGGCCACCTTTTTGTAATAGGGTTAAGATCCCAACATATTGTACTCCTTCTCCATTAATGAAGAACTCCAAATTCCTAAAACCATGTCTCTCAAAAAATGATCTTATGCCTCAGCTGTAGGAAGATTGCCCCAAAAGTAATCAAATGACCCACATTACCCTAAACACCACGACAACCAAGGAGATTCCCATCCCAAATAAAGAAATGAACCATGGGAACTATTGGGCTAGGAAGATGTGACGAGAAAACCGTCAAGGTGATTAAGGAGTCTGGGAGAACTCTCGGAGTAACAACTGATCAAGAAAATGATCTATTACAAGGTGTGGACAATAGGAAGACTACTTAAGAAAGTGCCCAATACTACTAAGAACAAATATCAAGATAATCTATTATAGGTGTAAGGGGAATTGAGCATGATGTGAAGGACTGTCCCACACCACAAGGATTTGGAGCAATACTTTCCAAGAACAACGCCTTCACAGCTATAAGAATCCGAAAGGATACCACCCCAAGAAACATGACTCCTACTCAGAATTTCAACCCCACCTAAGAGGAAGCTCGTCAAGATCCTAGCGTAATGGCGAGTGCTTCCTCACCCAATCTTCCTTAAAAAAATCTAAAGCCCCAAGTTGGTAATCCTATTTTGAAAGAAAATTTTGAGTTTCTAAAACTTTTATGTCCTTCAATGATGGTAAAATGGTGTGCCTCAACTACATGAGGAAGGAAAAAAGGACTAAAAGTAGGACCTCAATAAACCACAAACAAAGTAGAGGGTAGATGAAGAGAATTCTTCCTTAAGAAGAAAATTTACAGCCATTTAGGAGCAAGGAAGGAAATGCCTCTACATGAGAAGACAAGCCGAGCATTTGAGGACAAATGGGATGTCTCTAGATGGCAAGTGCAACCTGCCTTGGAAAAAGCAGAGAAGTCAAATAGGAGTTTCAGACCAACATAGCGGAAGGAAGCAAATCATAACAACAAGATAGTCTAGGAGAATAAATGACGCTCAAAGGAGGACTGGGAAGTAGTAAGGACTACACCCTCGAGAGACAACTGTCATAAGATAATTAGATTAGGAGAATAGTGGGAACGAGGTAGTTAATGAAATGACCCTCGTGAAGGCCATAAAATATAACTCTAACAAAGAAGGGAGAGGTGGAAATGCCAAACATTTAGGAAATAAGGATGAAGGAAATCCTTAAAGAGATCAATGGCCAAAACTGGATTAACGACCAAACTCAAACCATGAGAAGGTTAAGTAAGCCTCTCGTAGGATGATCAAGAGATCTTGAAACAAGAAGGATTTGAGCTCTCCCTAAAAGAAATAGACATGTACTGGGGTACAAGTGGGAACGAGGATGTGGTTCAAAAGACGTGCCCACAAGGTTTCAAGAGTAAAGGTAAGTAGGAGAGGATGGCATCAAAGGATGTCATTTAAAGCTAGGTACCCTAAAGGGTGAATGAAAAAGGAATTTTGGGAGAAAAGGGATACATGTTGCAATTAAGAAGTAATGAAACCAAGTGACAAGGGATGAGGGGATGAACTTGCAAATGAAGTGCATGCTGAGGTGAAAGAACCAAGGGAAGCATACTAGAAGGACCCAAGGAGTATGTCACACCCCGACCCTGTTTGGTTGGATCCCCATGATCAACCCGCCACTCTTCCGATTTATTTAAAGGGTTTCCCCTTATTATATACCGTAAAGAGTAAGACGTCCTTTAAACCTGCACCTTTTCCTGGAATAACATAAATCAAAACTACATAATATTTTAATTTCATCATACCTGTCTCACAAGCGTCTTAGTTGATGGTCTTTAAGGGTAGGCTTTCCAGAATTTCCTGAAAGGGATATAAGGGAGGGGGTGAGTACGACTACTCAATGAATGAGTTTTCAAAACTTTTTAACTTTAGGAAAAAGATAGATTTTTGGAGTGTGCTAGACTCCTTTCTTTCAAAACCATTTCATTTGAAATCTCGGGTTTTTTCACCGTTTCCTTATTTAATCATGGTGTGTCATCACCCAATACACATCCTTCATCATGAAGGTTAAACACACATTTGTAGGTCAGTACATCCACTGAACCCACTTGTGGCTTCGGAGGGACTTTACCAGCCACCCAAATAGAAGTACATCCACTTCTACCCTGAGAATGAGTGGATGTTTGTGACATCCGACCCTCAATCTCGAAATGAATTCTTCATGTCCATATGAGGATAGAGACCTCATCCCATCCCCACCCTGGTCTCATGTGCTTGGTGCTACTCCAAATTTCGCACGGTCACCTAGTACGAAGAACTGCCCTTATACTCACCAGGTCATCCAGTGCACTTAGGATGCATCACTACCCCTTGTGGGTGTCTTGATGATCCCATACTCACAGTGCATGCACAATCAATGTTTTCTTATCATGCCATATAATATGTGGTGCCATTAGTCCAATGGCCCCGACCCTTAACTCAATCCACAGTTGTTTGTCTTGACTGGTCCGTCGACCTGTCATGTCGCACTATCGCTAGTTGACTGAGTATGTCGGTCCTGCCTTGGTACCATGGCCAAACAATTCCTTTATTTAAAGTTTTATGGCATATAACTCATGTTTGTTTATGAGCTCCTGCTCGTGCCAATTAGCCTTGGGCCCACTGTACGAGATTTTCAAAATCGGGCATATTAGCCCACAAGTTCCAAAACCGAGGCCCCCAGCCTATAAGAATTATTTGAGCTCCCATCAAAAGGTCTCCTAAATAGTTTAAGCAGTGGCACATAGTCAGGGGAGAGCACTTCCGACAAAATTATATTTTCAACTATCCATTATACTGACCGGGTATAAGGACATCTCCGCTCATAACCGATGAATGGGTTTTCAACTTCCCTCGAGGAAGTTTCATCATACCAACCGGGTATGATCTACTTACAACCGGAAAGTAGTTTTTCTGTATGTTTTTCACATCACTACTCCAAGTTGTGATGTTTAAAATGCCACATAGTAGTGGGTTTTCATTCTGATATACTTATCATTCCCAACCGGGTATGATATAAAAATCCCACTCACAACCGGTAAGTGGTTTTTAACTTTAAGTTGTGCTCATCATCTCAACCGGGTATGACATTAGTAAACCCACTCACCCGTTAATGACGTGAATTCCACTAGACCGGTTTTTTGTATTCACGCGAGCTTGTCCTTGTTGGCGTTCTCGGTTCTTCATGTTCCTACATGATATGAACATCTCGGTTCATTATCCTTCGACCTAATAGCCTTCATTCATTCCAAATGAATGAGAACAGTGGCACACAGTTAGGGGAGAGCACTTCCGACAAAATTATATTTTCAACTGTACATTATACTGACCGGGTATAAGGACATCTTCGCTCATAAGCAATGAATGGGTTTTCAACTTCCCTTGAGGAAGTTTCATCATACTAACCGGGTATGATCTACTTACAACCGGAAAGTAGTTTTTCTGCATGTTTTTCACATCACTACTCCAAGTTGTGATGTTTAAAATGCCACATAGTAGTGGGTTTTCATTCCGATATACTTATCATTCCCAACCGGGTATGATATAAAAATCCCACTCACAACTGGTAAGTGGTTTTTAACTTTAAGTTGTGCTCATCATCTCAACCGGGTATGACATTGGTAAATCCACTCACCCGTTAATGCCATTAATTCCACTAGACCGGTTCTTTGTATTCACGCGAGCTTATCCTTGTTAGCGTTCCCGGTACTTCGTGTTCCTACATTATATGAACATCTCGGTTCATTATCGTTTGGCCTAATAGCCTTCATTCATTCCAAATGAATGAGAAAGTCAAACTTTCATTTATTTGCAATTAGGTCCCTAAAGTTATTTCTCCTAAACTTTAAGTCCCTAATGCTGGTTTTTCCTCAAATTGAGTCCTGAAAGTTTTAAAATTTATCAAGGGAACTCAATTTATTTCATTTCACAAAAAGGGATTTAATTTCCCAAATTTCCAATTTGGTCCCCAAACTTTTCCAAAATGACCATTTTGCCCTTCCTTTACAAAAATGGTAAAATTTACCCCAAAAATTCTAAAATTTCTCAATTGGTCCTCTAACATTTTTATCATTTCCAATTGACCCTCAATTTTAGGAAATTTTATTTCGGTCCCTCGAATTTTCGAAAATACCCAATTTCCCCCCCAATTCCAACTCTTTAACATAGCCGAATTTGATTTCATCAAACTGACCAATCAAACACCTCCAATTATTGAAATTGAAGTTAAAATTGACTTTCTCCATGTTCATACGATTCCATATAACTTTGAATCTCGAGTTTTAATGCTGAAACAAGCTCAAAGAGAGCTTCGCCGGAAAACAGACTTTTGAGAGAGAAAGCTTCGATTACTCATCGGTGAGGGCATGGTGGTCCGAGCTTTCGATCTGGACAGATAGCTCTCATCTTAAGGTTTATCCTAGAATCAAGAATTGCATCAATTGATGCCGAATTGAGTTAGAATTTCATCATTGAAATTTTACCGGTTCTCTCTCTAGCACTGACCGGAAATTGCAGAGTGGAGCCGAATTGACTTACCTTTCAGTCCTAATTCGGCCGTGGAAGGGCTGAGGAAGTGTTGGGAGGGCTTGGTTTGGCATGAGGAGGGCTAAAAATGGCCAATTTCAACTCGGCCAAAATAGGGCAGCTTTGGTCCGCTGGAGCTGCTTCACTGGTCCATCACACCGGCGCTTCGCCGGCGAACCTCGGAGCGAACGGAGACTATTGACGTGTAGCTAACTTCTCTCCGGTTCTAAAGAACCCAACCTTGCCTTCTTTGGCTCTGAAAAGACCCTATATTGGAGCTTTGGTTCGAGCTTCACCGAAAAACTAAGCAACAGAGAGAGAGTGAGCTTTTTAGGTGTGGAGAGGATGAATGGAGAGGGGGTCTTTATATAGGAAGCTCGAGGACTTGTTGGCCATCCGATTGACCCCTTTATTGTCATGCCCCGATCCGGTTTGGTCGGATCCCCGTGATCAACCCGCCACTCTCCCGGTTTACTAAAGGGTTTCCCCTTATATTATAAACCGTAAAGAGTAAGGCGTTCTTTAGACTTGCACCTTTTTCCAGGAATATCCATAAATCAAAACTACATAGAAATTTAAATTAATCGTACCTGTCTTGCAAGCGTTTAATTGCACAAGTCTTTTAATGTTCAGCTTTCCGGGACTTACTGAAAGGGGTATAAGGGAGGGGGTGAGTACAACTACTCAGTGAATGGGATTCAAATCTTTTGACTTTCAAGAAAAATATTTATATGGAGTGTGCCAGACTCCTTTCTTTTCAAAAATCCATTAATTTAAAAATTTAGGTTTTTCCATTATTTCTTAGTTACCGGTGTGTCATCACCCAACACACATCCTTCATCATGAAGGTTACACACATTCGTAAGTCAGTATCACTACTAAACCTACTAGTGGCATCGAAGTGACTTTTCCTGCCACTCGGATAGAAGTACGACCATTTCTACCCTGGGAATGAGTAGATGTACGCGACATCCGACCCACAATCCCAAAATCACTTCTTCTTGTCTGTAAAAGGACAAAGACCTCATCCTGTCCCCACCCCGGTCTCATGTGCTTGGTGCTACTCCAAATTTTGCACAGACACTTGGAACGACAATCTGCTCTTATACTCACTTGGTCGTCCAGGGCCCTTAGGACACATCACTACCCCTCATAGGCATCTTGATGATACCGTACTCATGGTGCATGCACAAACAATGTTTTCTTATCAAGCCATGTAATATGTGGTGCCACTAGTCCAACGACCCTGACTCTCAACTCAACCCGCAATTATTTGTCTTGATTGGTCCGTCGACCTATCATGTCGCACTACCGCTAGTTGACTGAGCATGTTGGTCCTATCATGGTACCATGGCCAAACAATTCACTTATTAAGTTTTACGGCACATATATCATGTTCGTTTATGAGCTCCTGCTCGTGCCAACTAGCCTTGGGCCCACTGTACGAGATTTTCAAAATCTGGGCATTCTAGCCCTCAAGTTCCAAAACCGAGGCCCCCGGCCTATAAGAGCTATTCAAGCTCCCGTCAAGAAGGTCTTCCAAATAGTTTAAGCATTGGCACACAGTCAGGGGAGAATACTTCCGACAAAATAGGTTTTTACTGTCCATTATACCAACCAGTATAAGGACAACTCCGTTCATAACCAATGAACTGGTTTTCAACTTCCTTCGAGAAGGTCTCAACATATAACCTGGGTATGATCTACTTACAACCAGTAAGTAGTTTTTCTGCATAATTTTCACATCACTTTCTCTAAGTGGTGATGATTAAAATACCACCAAATAGTGCATTTTTATACCGAGGTACTTATCATTCCCTACCGGGAATGATATAAAATTTCCACTCGCAACTGGTAAGTGGTTTTTATCCTTAAGTTGTGCTCATTATCCCAACTGGGTATGATGTTAGTAAACCCACTCACCCATTAACGTAGTGAATTCCACTAAACCGGTTCTTTGTATTCACGCGAGCTCGTCCATGCTGGCGTTCTCGGTATTTCACTTTCCTACACGATATGAACATACTTGTTCATTATTACTCGACATAACAGCCATAATTCATTTCCAATGAATGAGAAAATCCAAACTTTTAATTATTTGCAATTAGGTCCCTAAAGTTATTTCTCTTTAACTTTAAGTCCCTAATGTCGATTTTTCCTCAAATTGAGTCCCGTAACTTTTAAAATTTATCTTGGGACCTCAATTTATTCAATTTCACCAAAAAGGGGTTTAATTTCCCAAATTTCCTATTTGGTCTCCCAAATTTTCCAAAATTACCATTTTGCCCTTCCTTTACAAAAGTGGTAAGTTTTGCCCCAAAAATTCCAAAATTCCTTAACTGGTCCTCCAACATTATTTTCATGCCCAATTGACCCTCAATTTCATAAAATTGCATTTTGGTCCTTTGAATTTAGAAAATCCCCAATTTTCCCTCCAGTTTCAACTTCTTAGCACAACCAAATTTGATTTCTTCAAATTGGCCGATCAAACACATCTAATTTTGAAATTGAAGTTAAAATTGAGTTCCTCCATCTACTTACAATTCAATAGCACTTTGAACCGTAAGTTTTGACGCTAGAACGAGATCAAACAGAGCTTCATCGGAAAACGGACTATAGAGTGATAAAGCTTCGATTACTCACCGGTGAGAGCACGGTGGTCCGAGCTTTCGATTTGGACAGATAGCTCTCATCTTGAGGTTCATCCTAAAATCAAGAATCACATCAAATGATGCCAAATTGAGTTAGAATTTCATCATTGAACATTTGTCGGTTCTCTCTCTAGCACCGACCGAAAATTGCAGAGAGGAGTCGAATTGGCTTACCATTCAGTCCTTATTCGGCCGTGGGAGGCTGAGGAAGTGTTGGGAAGACTTGGTTTGGCCTGAGGAGAGCTCTCATCCTGAGGTTCATCCTAGAATCAAGAATCACATCAATTGATGCCGAATTGAGTTAGAATTTCATCATTGAAATTTTGTCGATTCTCTCTCTTGCACCGACCAAAAATTACAGAGAGGAGCCGAATTGGCTTACCTTTCAGTCCTAATTCAACCATGGGAGGCTGAGGAAATGTTGGGAAGGCTTGGTTTGGCCTGAGGAGGGCTCAAAATAGCCAATTTCAGCTCGACCGAAACAGGGCAGCTTCGGTCCGTCGGAGCTGCTTCACTCTTCCAGCATGTCGGCGCTTCTCCAACGATTCTTGGATTGACTGGAGTTTGCTATTAGATAGCTGTCTTCTCCTCGGTTCTAAAGAGCCCGACCTCTCCTTCCAAGGTTAAGAAAAATGTTCAAGTCGAAGCTCTGGTTCTTGCTTCATCGGGAAATGGAGCTGTAGAGAGAGAGAGAGAGAGAAGTGTTCAGGTGTGAGGAGAATGAATGGTGATGACCTAAACCAATTTGGTTTTTCTCTTCTATTTTGTCTTAAGTTTCTTTTCCAAGGTTTAATGAACCCTTTGGATCACCCATAAGTTGTAAATTTCCAAATTGCTTTTTCCCAAATGATCGGGTTTGTAAACCGGCTCGGTTTTGTTACTCTGTTTGACCGGTTCTTTTTTCGGTTTTCCTTAACTCAAAAGTGCGGGGTTTACAACTCTCTCCTCCTTTTAGAAGTTTCATACCCAAAACTTAATTAGCAACCTTGCATGAGGAACCATTTTCTTTGATGTCCATTTGTTGTTTGCTTGACATGCAAACTTTTCTCTTGTTCTTTCAATTAGCCCTTTTTACCTCCTTCACTTAAGGGATTTCTTTTCCTTTATATTATTTACTCCCTCCATGGAGTTTATCATAACTAGACATACCATATTCCAGGGTATATCCTTAGATTCATATCTTTCTTTGCTTAGAGCAACATTCTTCCCTTTGAGATTTTGTACTCCAAATTTGGAGTTCCACGGTACCAAACCATTCCCGTGTCTAGTTAACCTCTTAATCGTTGAAACCCTTAGCTCGATGTACTTTAGAGCATTACGTACCTGTTTTTGCGGATTTCCTTGTCCTCACCTTTTTGTCCTATTTCGACTCTTCTTTCATCCGTTGCTCATTACAATTTAGTCCAAATTTTTTGGTTTAACATTGTCATTTTTACTAACTGACTCTTCTTTATCTTGAGTCATGTTTTCCTCGGTGCTGTTGGGTTTACCTGCCCTTTACAGCGTGACGTTTCCTAAAATCTTTTCTCTGTGTCCATTAGATTTCCAGGACACCTCCTTTTAGGATTAATCCTAACTTTCCCAACTCTCAGGGATTGTATAACTTCATAACTCTTTTCGTTTAGTAGTATTCCTCGACTACCTTTACCATTATCCACGTCAATTTATAACAGTGTCGATTCTCCTTACCCACTTGTCCTTTTTCGACTTACTTATTGAGTATTTCTAGTTCCAATTATTTGATTTTTGATTATTTTACTGATATGCTGGGATTCATCCTTTCTTAGGTCCATCATCATTCCCAATGACATCCTTTACTCAAGGATTTTCCTTTGGCCTCAATCCACTCTTACTTGTTTGTAACCATTTCATAGTTGGTTATTCCTATTTGACCCTTTTTTTGTTTATTGTTTTGATCAGGGAGTTCCCTTTTTACGTTTCCATTCTCCAATATATACTTCAAGGTAGAGACTTTTGTTCTAGGAGCTACATGCTCAACCTTCTTACCATTGGTTGAAGGTTTCTTTTCTCCCTTTCCTCGTACCCTTATCTATGTTAGGGTATCTATTTACTTTGGATCCTCCTCTACCCACCACTTTTGTTTCGTCCCTTATTCCTTACATGAGATACTTTCGATTATTTGTTTTATTCTGTGCATTCCGCACTATGCTTATTCGTCCACTCTTTAGACTTCATATGCGCGTGTGGACTCTGACCCGTCTTACCAATTGTGGTTATTCCTTCTTAGCCACATTTTATTTAGAAGACTTGCATTTCCTAATGTTTCTTGGACATTTTTTCCTTTTAAACTATTTCCTTGGATCGTTCAAGCATGCTTTCTTGGTTCTTTCAGCTTGGCTTGCGCTTCATTTGCAAGTTTATTTCTTTGTCCCTTTTTCTTGGTTCCATTATCTCTTAGTTGGTATGCATATGTCTTTCTAGGATTTTCTTCCTCGGTAGGACTCTCCCCTTTTTCCCTGGTTCTGGGGAATATCTACCTTTAAATGGCATCTTTTGATTGTCGTCCTCTTATGTTTATCCTTTCTCTTGAAATTTTGCAGGTATATCTTTGGTTCCCTATCCTCATCCCTACTCATACCACAATACACGTCCATTTCTTTTTGGGAGAGTTAAAATTTTTCCTTGTTTCAAGATTTCCTGACCATTATGTGAAAGGCTTACCTACTCCTTTCTTGGCTTGAATTTCATCTTTAATTTGGCCATTAGTTTTTTTTCTTTTAAGGATTTCTTTCATCCTTCTTTTCTCCAATATTTGGCCTTCCCACCTCTTCCTTCTTTGCTGGAGTTTACTCTATGACCCTCACGAGAGTAGTTCGTTACCTGTCTCGCCCCTACTTTTCACGTTATTTAGTTTTCTTGAGGTATTTGTCTCTCTAATTTCCTTGTCCTTAATGATCCTTCCAGTGCCCTTTTTAGGGTGTATTCCTTACTATTTCCCGGTCCTTCTTAGGGTTTCGCTCATTCTTTTTTACCATCTCGTTGTCATGGTTTGCTTACTTCTGTTATGTTGCTCCGGATCTCCACTTTGACTTCTCTATATTTTCCAAAGGAAGTTGTACCTAAAATTATATCACTTTTCCAAAGCAGGTTAGTCTTGGCCTGCGATACATCCTTCTTTCAAGTAGTTTCTAATGAGAGGTTAGCTCCTTACACTCCATGTTATGTCCATCTGCCAACCAATGATTCCTTCAAGGCACTTGGTTGTATGCATCCCTCTAGAGTTCCCTTTCACAGCGTATTCCTTCTCTTCTTCACTCTCATTGTGTCATTCCCTAGAGTTCTGGGGGACGTTTTTCTGTGTTTGCCCCTTATGAGAGGGTTCTAAGTATGCTTCCCATGTACCTTATCCCTATTCATGAGGAATCCTTCTCAGTTTGACCTTCTTAAGAAGTTTTTGCATTCACCTCATCATTTCTTGATCTCTTTGTGAACCGTTTACGTAACCTGCTCCATGGTATCTGTCACGCCCCAGCCCGGTTTGGTCGGATCCCTGTGATCAACCTGCCACTCTCCCGATTTATTAAAGGATTTCCCCTTATTGTAAAACGTAAAGAGTAAGGCGTCCTTTAACCTGCACCTTTTCCTGGAATAGCATAGTCAAAACTGCAAAAAATTTAAAACTTTACATACCTATCTTACATGCATCTTAGTTGACGGTCTTTAAGGGGAGGCTTTTCGGGATTTCCTGAAAGGGATATAAGGGAGGGGGTGAGTATGACTACTCAGTGAATAGGTTTTTAAAAGCTTTTGAATTTTAAGAAAAATATTTATATGGAGTGTACCAGACTCCTTTGTTTTCAAAAATCCCTTCATTTAAAAATTCAGGTTTTTCCACAATATCTTATTTACCACGGTGTGTCATCACCTAACACACATCCTTCATCATGAAGGTTACACACATTCGCAAGTCAGTATCACTACTGAACCCGCTAGTGACTTCGGAGCGACTTTTCTTGCCACCCGGATAGAAGTACGACCACTTCTACCCTAGGAATGAGTGGATGTACGTGACATCTGACCCACAATCCCTAAACCACTTCTTCCTATCCGTATGAGGACAGAGACCTCATCCTGTCCCCACCCCGGTCTCATGCACTTGGTGCTACTCCAGATTTCGCACAGACACTTGGAACGACGAACTGCCCTTATAGCCACCAGGTGGTCAAGTGCCCTTAGGATGTATCACTACACCTTATGGGCGTCTTGTTGATCCCGTACTCACAATGCATGCACAAACAATATTTTCTCATATTGCCATGTAATCTGTGGTGCCACTGGTCCAACAGCCCCGACTTTCAACTCAACCCGTAGTTCTTTGTCTTAACTGGTCCGTCGACCTATCATGTCGCACTGCCGCTAGTTGACTAAGCATGTCGGTCCTATCTTGGTACCATGGCCTAACAATTCACTTATTAAGTTTTATGGCACATATATCATGTTCGTTTACGAGCTCCTGCTCATGCCAACTGGCCTTGGGCTCACTGTACGAGATTTTCAAAATTGGGCATTTAGCCCACAAGTTCCAAAATCGAGGCCCCCGACCTATCAGAGCTATTCGAGCTCCCATCGAGAAGGTCTCCCAAATTGTTTAAGCATTGACACACAGTCAGGGGAGAGCACTTCCGAGAAAACATATGTTTTCTCTATCCATTATACCACCCAATATAAGGACACCTCCATTCATAACCGATGAATGGGTTTTCAACTTCCTTCGAGGAAGTCTCATCATACCAACCGGGTATGATCTACTTACAACCGGTAAGTAGTTTTTCCGCATGATTTTCACATCACTCCTTCTAAGTAGTGATATTTAAAATGCCACATAGTAGTGGGTTTTCATATCGAGGTACTTACCATTTCCAACCGGGTATGATATAAAAATCCCACTCACAACCGGTAAGTGGTTTTTAACTTTAAGTTGTACTCATCATCTCAACCGGGTATCACATTAGTAAACCCACTCACCCATTAATGTCGTGAATTCCACTAGACCAGTTCTTTGTATTCACGTGAGCTTGTCCTTGCTGGCATTCCTGGTACTTCGTGTTCCTACATGATATGAACATCTCGGTTCATTATTTTTCGGCCTAACCGCCTTCATTCATTCCGAATGAATGAGAAAGTCAAACTTTCATTTATTTGCAAAAGTTATTTCTCTTTAACTTTAAGTTCCTAATGCCAGTTTTTCCTCAAATTGAGTTCCAAAACTTCTAAAAGTTATCATAGGACCTCAATTTATTCCATTTCACTAAAAGGGGATTAATTTCTCAAATTTCCAATTTGGTCCTCCAACTTTTCCAAAATTACCATTTTGCCCTTCCTTTACAAAAATGGTAAGTTTTGCCCCAAAAATTCTAAAATTTCTCAATTGGTCCTCTAACATTATTTTCATGCCCAATTGGCCCTCAATTTCATAAAATCTCATTTTGGTCCTTCGAATTTCAAAAATCCCCAAATTTCCCCCAATTTCAACTCTTCAACACTACAAAATTTGATTTCATCAAATTGACCGATCAAACACCTCTAATTGTTGAAGTTGGAGTTGAAATTGAGTTTCTACATGTTCATACGATTCTAAGGAACTTTGAAATCGCAGATTTTAATGCAGGAACGAGTTCAAACGAAGCTTCGCCAGAAAACAGATTGTAGAGAGAGAAAGCTTCGATTTCTCACCAGTGAGGGCACGGCGGTCCGAGCATTCAATCTGGGCAGATAGCTCTCATCTTGAGGATCATCCTAGAATCAAGAATCACATCAATTGATGCTAAATTGAGTTTGAATTTCATCATTGAAATTCTACCAATTCTCTCTCTAGAACCGGTCGGAAATTGTAGAGCGAAGCCGAATTGGCTTACCTTTCAGTTCTAATTTGGCCGTGGGAGGCTGAGGAAGTGTTGGGAGGGCTTGGTTTGGTCTGAGGAGGGCTCGAAATGGTCAATTTCAGATTCTCCAAAATAGGGCAGCTTCGGTCCGCCGGAGCTACTTCACTGTTCCATCATGCCGGCGCTTCTCCAGCGATTCTCGGATTGATTGGAGTTTGCTATTATATAGTTGTCTTCTCCTCGGTTCTAAAGAGCTTGACCTCTCCTTCCAAGGTTAAGAAAAATGTTCAAGTCGAAACTCTTGTTCGAGCTTCACCGGGGAATGGAGCACTAGAGAGAGAGAGAGAGAAGTGTTTAGGTGTGAGGAGAATGAATGGGGATGACCTCTTTATATAGGTGTAAAAATCGTGTATTAAATAGGAGAGATTTATTACTAGTATTAATATTACCATAAATTATTGGTATTAATTCCAATAATTTAATTTCAGTATTAAATTATTTGATGGCCATTTATGATAAGGCGTAAGTTGGAATAAAAAAATTTTTTGACCAAAATTTCGAGTTACAAAAATAATCATACTTCCCAAGATGTCACCCATCCTCACACTACTCTCGGATTAGCACACTTAACTTCACAATTCTTATGGATTCTCATTCACCTGAACCAATTTGGTTTTTCTCTTCTAATTTGTCTTAAGTTTCTTTTCGAAGGTTTAATGAACTCTTTGGATCACTCGAGAGTTGTAAATTCCCAAATTGCTCATTCAGAAATGATCGGGTTTGTGAACCGGTTCTGAATCCTCACTTGGTTTGACCGGTTCTTTTCCTGGTTTTCCTTAGCTCAAAAGGGCGAGTTTTACAACTCTCCCCTCCTTTTAGGAGTTTTGTCCCCAAAACTTAGTTAACATCCTTGCATGAGCAATCATTTCCTTTGATGCCCCTTTGGTGTTTGCTTAAGATACAAACTTTTCTCTCATACTTGAAGTTAGTCCCTTTTACAACCTTCACTTAAGAAATTCCTTTTCCATAATATTATTTACTCCCTTCATGGAGTTTGTCATAACTAGACATACCTTACCTCAGGGTTTGTTCTTAGATTTTATCTCTCTCTTTGCTTAGAGCAATATTCTTCCTCTTGAGCTCCTGTACTCAAGATTGGGAATTCCAAGATAAATAACCATTTTTGTATCTAGTTAAACACTTGATAATTGAAACCCTTAGCTCATTGTCCTATAGAGAATTTGTACTTATGTCCACGGATTTCTTTATCACCACCTTTTCGCTCCATTTTAATTCTTTCTCCATTCGTTGTCTATTATAACTTCTGTCCAAATTGTTATATTTGACCTTGTCATGCTTATTAGTCGACTTTTCCTTACTTTGAGTCTGGGCTTACATGCCCTTATAGCATGGCATTTTCTAGGACCCGTCTCTGTCCATTTGATTTCTAGAACATCTCCTGAAGTGTCTCTCTTAGCTTTTAGACCTTTCAGGGATCGTATAACTTCATTGCTCTTTTCTTTTGATAGTATTCCTCAACTATCCTCTTTTTACCATTATTAACTCCACTTACTCAATTGTGTTGGTTCTCCTTACCCACTCGTTCCTTTTTTATTTCCTCATTGAGTATTTCTGGTTATAATTAATTAAATTCCTAGATGTTTTACCGACATGTTGGGTTTCGTCCTTTCTTAGATCCATCATCATTCCCAATGATATCCTCTACTCAAGGGTTTTCCTTTGGCCTTAATCCCCTCTGACTTGTTCGCAACCATTTCACAATTCTTTATTTTTCTAGTCCAATTGTCTAGGTAGTTGTATCACTCGTTCTTCATGCCCATCCTATTGTCCATCATAGAGTGTAGTCTTTACTACATCTCATTCCTTCTTAGGGTTTTTTTTATTCTATTTGCCTGTCTGTCGTTATTAGTTCTCCTCTTTCTACTTGGTTCTCCTGTTCCCTCCAAACAGGTCAGCCTGCTATTACAATACTTTCTTCCTTGGAAACATTTCCTAATTAAGGGTTGGTTCCTTTCACTCCACATTGTATCCATCCGCCCATTAATAATTCCTTTAGTTTAATTTCCTTCTTAGGACCTCATTTTGAATTGTTTATGTAACTCGCTCCATGGTATCGGTCTCCAATCCTTCATGTCCTTTGTGACCTTTGAGGAGGTATTGTCCTGAATCTATAAGGTGTGGTACTTGTCCTTTTGTAGGGTTAGTTTGGCCTACATTGAGTTAGAATTTCATCATTGAAATTATGTCGGTTCTCTCTCTAGCACCGACCGAAAATTACAGAGAGGAGCCGAATTGGCTTACCTTTGAGTCCTAATTCAGCCGTGGGAGGCTGAGGAAGTGTTGGGAAGGCTTGGTTTGGCCTGAGGAGAGCTCAAAATGGCCAATTTCAGCTCGACCAAAATAGGGCAGCTTTGGTCTGCTGGAGCTGCTTCACTGTTCCATCATGCCGACGCTTCTCCAGCGATTCTCGAATTGACTAGAGTTTGCTATCAGATAGTATCTTCTCCCCGGTTCTAAAGAGCTTGATCTCTCCTTCCGAGGTTAAGAAAAATGTTTAAGTCGAAGCTCTGGTTTGAACTTCATCGGGAAATGGAGCAGTAGAGAGAGAGAGAGAGAAGTATGCAAGTGTGAGGAGGTCACCCATCCTCACACTACTCTCATGCAAACACGCTTAACTTCAAAGTTCTTATTGGATATAATTCACATAAACCATTTTGGTTTTTTCTTCTATTTTGTCTTAAGTTTTTTTTCCAAAGTTTAATGAACCCTTTGGATCACCCATAAGTTGTAAATTTCCAAATTGCCTTTTCCCAAATGATCGGGTTTGTAAACCGGCTCGGTTTTCTTACTCGGTTTGACCGGTTCTTTTCCTAGTTTTCCTTAACTCAAAAGTGTGAGGTTTACATTTATGACAGGCATTGATGGCCGGTAACATATTGAACGGAGACGTTTACTCTTCTCTGGTGCTACTTCAATTTTCTAGCGAGTGAACAGTGCTATCATGTGGAGGAAGAAGGTGATACTATTTCGAATCGGGTTCGACGCTTAAACCGGCCGGTTCACCTCTCATTCGACCGAGTTTTTCAAATCTAAAAGTTTCTAAATTCATTTTCTATCCAATGATGGCCTCAAATCTCAAATTTGAATTATTTAAGCCACTTAGAAAAATAAATGTAGGATCTGGTTCAATATTGGTTCAAACTGGTCCGAACCGGTTAAGATCTAGTTCACCTGAACTGGTTTGGTTTTCATCCCTAGTTCCTTCACACGTCTATTTCCATGACTTTTGTAACTACTTAGGTCACTTAGGGTCAATAAAATTCCCGGTTTACCATCTCTTTATCGATTCCAGTTCATAAACTGGCTTGGTCATTAAACCGGATTAATCTGGTTCGGGTCAGGTTCACCCGAAGTGATCTGGGTTTTCTCTCCCACTTTGTTCTAATGTTCCTTCCCAAGGTTTATAATCTCTTTGGATTACAAGGGATCCATAAATTTCTTGGTTTACCCATTCTCTATCGGTTTCAATTCATGAATCAACTCAGTTCATATACCAGTTCTATCTAGTTGGATCCAGTTCATCTAAACCGGTCTGGTTTTTCTCTTCCAATTTGTCCTAAGGTTCTTTTCCATGGTTTTAGGGACCCTTTGATTCACTCGAGAGTTGTAAATTTCCAAATTGCCCATTTCTTGATAATTGGGTTTGTGAACCAGTTCGGTTTCCTCACTCGGTTTGACCGATTCTTTTCCCTCTTTTTCCTTAGCTCAAAAGAGCGGGGTTTACCGAGTAAGTTAAACCCAAGGAATGGGTAAGTAGGAAGATAACATTAATAGATACCGTGACAAGTAAGAATGGGTAGACTAACCATAATAAGGAAATAAAGTAAAGAACGTCCGAGAAACTGTGGGGAAGTAAGCCCTCCAAATCAAAAGTGGTTAAGGGGGAACAACCACTAATATCAAGACAGGTTGTGGTCCCCACTCACATAATAGAGACTAAAGAGTGGACGGTTGGGTATAGTGTGGAGTACACAAAATAAAACCCGATAATTGTAACTTTCCTCGGATAGGGAATAAGGGATGAAATGGAGGATTGAAAGCGGGTAAATGCCCCAATATAGAAGGAGGTGTAAGAAGATAAAGAAAGAACCCTTCAAGGAATGGTAAGAAGGTTGAGCATGTAGCTCAAAAGGTGAAAGTCTCTACTTTGAGGGACAGTAGAGAATGAAACCGTAAAAAGGGAACTCTCCAAACAAAGCAATCGATACATAGATTGAAAGGGAACAACTTGGAATAATGAATCGTGAAATGTTCACGAGCAAATAAGAGTGGATTAAGGAAAGGGAAAGTCCTTGAATAAAGTATGCCACTGGAAATGAGGAAGGACATTAGAAGGGAGGAATCCTAATGTGTCGGTAAGTCATCGAGCAACCTAATGATTGGAACCAGAAAAACCCAATAAGGAAGTGGGAAAGGACGAGTAGGTAAGGAAAACTGGCATGGTTATGTAAGACATGACGTTAAGGGCAAGAAAGATAATTGGATAACAGTAAAGAAAGTCGAGGAATACTACTAGACAAAAGGAGTGATGAAACTATACAATTCCCGAAAGGTTGGAAAGTTGAGAACAATCATCAAGGAAGTATTCTAGAATCCTAATGGATAAAGAGAAGTTCTAGAACATGCCGTGCTTTAAGGGACATGTACGCCCAATAGTCCTAATGAAAAATGTGACTCAAGTAAGGAAGAGTCAGTTAGTTAAGCATGACAAGGCCAAACGTAAAATTTGGACCAAAGTTGTAATGAACAATGGATGAAGGAAGGGACAAAATAGGACGAGAAGGTGATAACAATGAAATCTATGATAACAAGTATGTAACGCTCGAAAGAACACTGAGCTAAGGGTTTCAATGATCAAGAGAATAACTAGACATGGGAATGATTGGACATTTTGGAACTCCCAATCTAGAAATCCTAGGCAAGAACACTTAAGAGGAAGAGTCTTACCCTAAGTAGAGTAAGGAGTGAACCTAAGGATGTGCCTTTGGACTAGTGGGTAAGACATGCCTAATCATGACAAACTTCAAAGAGTGAGTAAAAATTGAAACAAAAAGAACTTCTTAGGAACATGGTTAAAAAGGGGCGAGGTGAAGGAACCACCAAATGACAACATGTCATATAAATCCCAAGAGGACATCAAAGGAAAATTACTCTTCATGCAAAGGACCGCTGACTTAGTTTTGGGTATAAAACCCTTAAAGATAAGGAAAACCGAGAGAAAAACCACTCATTTCAGAAGAGAAAATTTAACCAGTTCATAAACCATAACCAAAAAAGAGAGGATAAAATGAGAAATCGACCAATCCCAAGTGACTCAAAGAGTCATAAAATTCATAGAAAAAAACCTTGGGACAAATGGGAAGAGAAAACTAGACCGGTTTAGGGTGAACCGAACATGAAGCAGATTGAACCAGTTTAAACCATACTTAAAATAATCAAATCGGGGAATTGAAGCCATCATTAGATAGAGAATAAATTTAGATGAATTTAGAAAATTTTAATTTTGAGAAAACCAGTCGAATTGAGCCTGAGCTGACCGATTTACGGATTGAACCTGGTCGAATCGATCCGGTTTGGTTTGGAACAATGTCATCTTCTTCCTCTAGATGACAACACTATTCATTAATGTAGAAAATGGATAACGTCTATGAAGGAATAACAACTCCGATCAGGCCATTTCAGGACGAGGATAAGCTCGACCAAAATGGAATGTTGTTGGGCAGATGGTCCCCAAGCTCCTTATATAAAGAGCTCCTCTCCATTCATCCTCCACACACTTCAAATCTCCATTCTCTCTCAATTGCTCCATTTTCTAGCAAAACTCAAACCTGAGCTCTGACATAGGAAAGGTCAGGTCCTATAGACTTTGATGGAAGTCATCTATCTGATAGCATCTTCCTTCCACCTGAGGACGCTGGAGAAGCATTGGCAGAATCAAACAATGAAGCTGCTTTGACGGACCAAAGCTGCCCCAGTTTGGCCAAGTTGGATTCGACCAAATTCAGCCCTCCACCAGCCAAACCAAGCCTCTCCAACCCTCTCATAGCCCTCATACGACCTCAACAGAGCTGAAAGGTAAGATAATTTGGCCCCTCGTAAACCCCGCACATTTTAGTTAAGGAAAACCGGGAAAAGAACCGCTCAAACCGAATAAGACTTGATTTTAGGATGAACCTCAAGACGAGACCTATCTGCCCAGATCGAAAGCTCGGACTGTCGTGCCTTCACCGGTGAGTAATCGAAGCTTTCTCTCTCTACAGTCTATTTTCCAACAAAGCTCCGTTTGAGCTCGTTCCGACGTTAAAATTTGCGATTCAAAGTTTTTTAGAATCGTATGAACATACAGGAACTCAATTTCAATAATTAGAAGTGTTTGATCGGTTAATTTGATGAAATCAAATTTAGTAGTGTTGAAGAGTTGAAATTGGGGAAAAATTTAGGGATTTTTGAAATTCAAAGGGGCCAAAATACAATTTTATGAAATTGAGGGTCAATTGGGCATGAAAATAATGTTGGAGGACCAATTGAGGAATTTTGCAAAATTTTGGGGAAAAACTTACCATTTTTGTGAAAGAAGGGCAAAATGGTAATTTTGGAAAAATTGGGGAACCAAATTGGAAATTTGATGAAAAACCGACATTAGGGACTTAAAGTTAAAGAGAAATAACTTTAGGGACCTAATTACAAATAACTAAAAGTTTGGGTTTTCTCATTCATTAATGAATAAAGGCTATTATGCCGAGTAATAATGAACAAGGTTGTTCATATCGTGTAGGAACGTTAAATACCGGGAACGCCAGCAAGGACAAGCTCGCGTGAATACAAAGAACCAGTCTAGTGGAATTCACGGCATTAACGGGTGAGTGGGTTTACTAACATCATACCCGGTTGGGACGATGAGCACAACTTAAAGATAAAAACCACTTATTGGTTGTGAGTGGGCTTACTAACATCATACCCGGTTGGGGATGATAAGTGCCTCGATATAAAAACCCACTGCTTAGTGGTATTTTAATCATCACTACTTAGAGAAAGTGATGTGAAAGTTATGCGAAAAAACTACTTACGGGTTGTAAGTAGATCATACCCGATTGGTATGATGAGACTTCCTCGAAGGAAGTTGAAAACCCATTCATCGGTTATGAACGGAGATGCCCTTATACCGGTCGGTATGATGGACAGTAAAAACCTATTTTTGTCGGAAGTGCTCTCCCTTGACTGTGTGCCAATGCTTTAACAATTTGGGAGACCTTCTCGACGGGAGCTCGAATAGCTCTAATAGGCCGGGGGCCTCGATTTTGGAACTTGGGGGCTAAATGCCCGATTTTGAAAATCTCGTACAGTGGGCCCAAGGCTAGTTAGCATGAGCAGGAGCTCATAAATGAACATGAGCTCATAAATGAACATGATATATGTGCCATAAAACTTAATAAGTGAATTGTTTGGCCATGGTACCAAGATAGGACTGACATGCTCAGTCAACTAGCAGCAATGCGACATGACAGGTCGATGAACTAGTCAAGACAAACAGCTGCGGGTTGAGTTGAGAGTTGGGGCCGTTGGACTAGTGGCACCACAGATTACATGGCAATATAAGAAAACATTTTTTGTGCAAGCATTGTGAGTATGGGATCATCAAGACGCCCATGATGGGTAGTGATGTGTCCTAATGGCACTGGACGACCTGGTGGCTATAAGGGCAGTTCGTTGTTCCAGGTGTCTGTGCGAAATCTGGAGTAGCACGAAGCGCATGAGACCGGGGTGGGGACAGGATGAGGTCTCTATCCTCATACGGACATGAAGAAGTGATTTCGGGATTGTGGGTAGGATGTCACGTACATCCACTCATTCCCAGGGTAGAAGTGGTCGTACTTCTATCCGAGTGGCACGAAAAGTCGCTCCGAAGCCACTAGCGGGTTCAGTAGTGATACTAACTTGTGAATGTGTGTAACCTTCATGATGAAGGATGTGTGTTGGGTGATGACACACCGTGGTAACTAAGAAATAATGGAAAAATCCAAATTTTTAAATGATGGGATTTTTTAAAACAAAGGAGTCTGGCACACTCCATATAAATGTTTTTCTTAAAAGTCAAAAGCTTTTAAAAACCCATTGACTAAGTAGTCGTACTCACCCCCTCCGTTATATCCCTTTCAGGAAATCCTGGAAAGCCTCCCCTTAAAGACCGTCAACTAAGATGCCTGTAAGACAGGTATGTAAAGTTTTAAATTTCATACAGTTTTGATTATGCTATTCCAAGAAAAAGGTGCAAGTTAAAGGACGCCTTACTCTTTATGGTTTACGATAAGGGGAAACCCTTTAATAAACCGGGAGAGTGGCGGGTTGATCACGAGG
The DNA here is from genome assembly GCA_030064425.1 of Trapa bicornis. Taxonomy (NCBI): domain Eukaryota; kingdom Viridiplantae; phylum Streptophyta; class Magnoliopsida; order Myrtales; family Lythraceae; genus Trapa; species Trapa bicornis. The sequence continues at coordinate 15,478,354 of CM057760.1, read as the reverse complement.
ATCCGACCAAACCGGGTGGGGGCGTGACAACTAGAGTGGTATCAGAGCCTGTTTCCTCGAATACATAATCAAGACTATAAAATATTGTAACTAATAGGATTTATCCTAAAATTTTCAGATGGCTCCCAGGAGAGGAACCAAGAAAACTAGGAATGGCTCTACTCAACACCTTATCTTCGTAGGAAGACAACCCTAGAAGATTCCCAAATGCCTAAAGCAAGGCAGGAATCTCAAAAGAGAAAATGAGAAAGTATCCTAGAGAATGGTGACAGGACCTATTGAGGTCACAACTCTAAGTATAAAGGAAGCCAAGCGTGAAGCCATAAAATAGGGCATATAACCTTACATAGAAGGATGCTTATCAAGAATCTCGTAGCTCCCTAGTTATTTGGTGACCATATTTTGTAATAGGGCCAAAATTTCCAACATACTGTACTACTCTATTAATGAAGCACTCCAAATTCCTAAAAACCCTGTCCCTCAAATGATGTGATCTTCAAGGAAGACTCCAAAAAGGAAAAAAAAAAACTCCCACGGTATCTAGACTTAAGGACGAAGGAGCACCAAAACTAACAATTCTCAAGAAAACGCCAGGAGGAACCACTTATGTTCATGTAATTACAAGCATGAATGATAGGGACACTGCGTGGAGAAGTGCCTAACCCTACAAAGGACAGGAATCAAGTTAACCTAGAGGGGAATAGGACACGAAGTGAAAAAGTGTCCTACATCGCCAGGAGTCAGGACAATATTTTCCAAGAATAAACACCCCACAACTATAGGAAATCCGAAAGGATACCATCCCAAGAAACGTGATTCCATTTGCAACCACAAATAAGAGGAAACTCTTCAAAATCTTAGCAAAGTGGTAAGAAGGAAAAAGGGGTAAAGATAGGACATCAATAAAACCACAAATGGAACAAAGGATAGCTGAAGAGAATTCCCCCTTTAAGAAGAAAATCTAAACCATTTAGGAGCAAAGAAAGGAGTGCATCCACAAGAGAAGACAAGACGAACATTTGATGACAAACGGGACGTATTGGGATTACAAGAATAAATCACCTTGGAAAAAAGCAACTATGTCAAATAGGAAGTTCGAACCAACATGATAAGAGAAAGCAAGTCGTTACAACAAGATAGTTACAGGGAACAAATGACACCTAAGGAAGACCGGGAAGTAGAAGGGACTACACCCTAAAAAGGTCAGTGAGATGGATGTTAAGGATAGGAGAACTCGAGAAACAGCTGCTAAGAAACTTAGACCAAACAAATGGTGGAGGCAAAGCAGTTAACGAACAAATACTCGGGAAAGCCATAATGTAAGTTTCGACAAAGAAGAGAGAGGCAGAAAGGTCAAATACTCGTGAAAAGAAGAATACAAGAAATCCTTAAAAGGACCAAGGGCCAATTAACGACTAAACTCAAGCCAAGAAAGGAATAGGCAAGCCTCTCCCACAATGATCCTGAAACAAGGAAGATTTGTACGCTCCCTAAAGAAATAGATAGGTACTGGGTACAAATAAGGATGCAAATAAAGCATAAAAGATGTGCCTAAAATATTTGAGGAGTAAAGGTAAATAGGAGAAGACGACATCAAGGGATGTCATGTAAGGGTAGAAATCTCCTAGAGCAAATGTAAGAAAAGAATGGCAGGGGAAAGGCAAAGAATCCTACCAAGGAAGTAAACCCCGGAAAGACATGTGTATCCCAACTAAGAGGAAATGGAACCAACCCTTATTTAGGAAATGATTTCTCATGTAAGGATGTTAACTAAGTTTTAGGGACAAAACTCCTAAAAGGAGGGGAGAGTTGTAAACCCCGCACATTTGAGTTAAGGAAAACCGGGAAAAGAACCGGTCAAACCGAATAAGAAAACCAAATCGGTTTACATTTGGGAATAAGCAATATGAAAATTTACAACTTTTGGTTGATCCAAAAGATTTATTAAACATTGGAAAAGAAACTTAAGACAAACTAGAAAACAAAAACCAAATTGGTTTAGGTGAACTATATTCCATAAGAACTTCAAAGTTAAGCGTGCTTACTTGAGAGTAGTGTGAGGATGGGTATTTTTATGCGAACGTACGGCTTATCATAAATAGCCATCAATTAATATATATTTAATTATTAAAATTAATACCAATAATTTAATACCTAAATTAAATTATTGGAATTAATACAAATAATTTAATACAGAAATTAAATTATTGGAATTAATACTAATAATTTATGGCAATATTAATAATAGTAATAAATCTCGCCCATTTAATACACGGGTTTTACGACTATATAAAGAGGTCATCCCCATTTCATTCTCCTCACACCTGAACACTTCTCTCTCTCTCTCTACTGCTCCATTTCCCGGTAAAGTAGCTACGACTTGAACAAAGGTCAGGCTCTTTAGAACCGAGGAGAAGACAACTATCTGATAGCAAACTCTAGTCAATCCGAGAATCGTTGGAGAAGCGCCGACATGATGGAATAGTGAAGCAACTCCGGCGGATCGAAGCTGCCCTATTTCGGCCAAGCTGAGATTGGCCATTTCAAGCCCTCCTCAGGCCAAACCAAGCCCTCCCAACACTTCCTCAGCCTTTCCACGGCCGAATTAGGACCGAAAGGTAAGCCAATTCGGTTCCCTTTTATAATTTTCGATCGGTGCTAGAGAGAGAGTTGACCGAATTTCAATGATGAAATTCTAATCCAATTCCGCATCAATTGATACAATACTTGATTTTAGGATGAACCTCAGGATGAGACCTATCTGCCCAGATCGAAAGCTCGGACTGTCGTGCCTTCACCGGTGAGTAATCGAAGCTTTCTCTCTTTACAGTCTGTTTTCCGATAAAGTTCCGTTTGAGTTTGTTCCGACGTTAAAATCTGCGATTCAAAGTTTCTTAGAATCATATGAACATACAGGAACTCAATCTCAACACCAATTTCAATAATTAGAAGTGTTTGATTGATTAATTTGATGAAATCAAATTCGGTAGTGATGAAGAGTTGAAATTGGGGAAAATTTTAGGGATTTTTGAAATTCAAAGGGGCCAAAATACAATTTTATGAAATTAAGGGTCAATTGGGCATGAAAATAATGTTGGAGGACCAATTGAGGAATTTTGGAAATTTTGGGAAAAAAATTACCATTTTTGTGAAAGAAGGGCAAAATGGTAATTTTGGAAAAATTGGGGAACCAAATTGGAAATTTGGAAAATTAAACCCTTTTTTGGTGAAATTGAATAAATTGAGGTCCCACGATAAATTTTAAAAGTTACGGGACTCAATTTGAGGAAAAACCGACATTAGGGACTTAAAGTTAAAGAGAAATAACTTTAGGGACCTAATTGCAAATAACTAAAAGTTTGGGTTTTCTCATTCATTAATGAATGAAGGCTGTTATGTCGAGTAATAATGAACAAGGTTGTTCATATCGTGTAGGAACGTTAAATACCGGGAACGCCAGCAAGGACAAGCTCGCGTGAATACAAAGAACCAGTCTAGTGGAATTCACGGCATTAACGGGTGAGTGGGTTTACTAACATCATACCCGGTTAGGATGATGAGCACAACTTAAAGATAAAAATCACTTACCGGTTGTGAGTGGGTTTACTAACATCATACCCGGTTGAGGATGATAAGTGCCTCGATATAAAAACTCACTGCTTAGTGGTATTATAATCAACACTACTTAGAGAAAGTGATGTGAAAGTTATGCGAAAAAACTACTTACGGGTTGTAAGTAGATCATACTCGATTGGTATGATGAGACTTCCTCGAAGGAAGTTGAAAACCCGTTCATCGGTTATGAACGGAGATGTCCTTATACCGGTCGGTATGATGGACAGTAAAAACCTATTTTTGTCGGAAGTGCTCTCCCCTGACCGTGTGCCAATGCTTTAACAATTTGGGAGACCTTCTCGACGGGAGCTCGAATAGCTCTAATAGGCCGGGGGCCTCGATTTTGGAACTTGGGGGCTAAATGCCCGATTTTGAAAATCTCATACAGTGGGCCCAAGGCCAGTTGGCACGAGCAGGAGCTCATAAATGAACATGATATATGTGCCATAAAACTTAATAAGTGAATTGTTTGGCCATAGTACCAAGATAGGACCGACATGCTCAGTTAACTAGCGGCAGTGCGACATGACAGGTCGACGGACTAGTCAAGACTAACAGTTGTGGGTTGAGTTGAGAGTTGGGACCGTTGGACTAGTGGCACCACATATTACATGGCAATATAAGAAAACATTTTTTGTGCATGCACTATGAGTACGAGATCATCAAGACGCCCATGAGGGGTAGTGATGCATCCTAAGGGCACTGGACGACTTGGTGGCTTGGGCAGTTCGTCGTTCCAGTTGTCTGTACGAAATCTGGAGTAGCACGAAGCGCATGAGACCGGGGTGGGGACAGGATGAGGTCTCTGTCCTCATACGAACATGAAGAAATGATTTCGGGATTGTGGGTAGGATGTCATGTACATCCACTCATTCCCAGGGTAGAAGTGGTCGTACTTCTATCCGGGTGGCACGAAAAGTCGCTCCGAAGCCACTAGCGGGTTCAGTAGTGATACTGACTTGCGAATGTGTGTAACCTTGATGACGAAGGATGTGTGTTGGGTGATGACACACCGTGGTAACTAAGAAATAATGGAGAGCTACCTTCCTCGATCGAGAGCTCAGACCACCGCACCTCCGACGGTAAGCTTTCGAAGCTTTCGAAGCTTTCTTTCTCTATGTACAGTTTTCCGACAAAGCATCGTTTGAGCTCAATTCAGACCCAAATGCTGTGATGCAATGCTCAATTGAATCGTATGGAAGTGTAGGAACTGTTCCATACTTTCAATTGGAGCAATTAACCCCGTTTGAATGGCCAATTTGAAGAAATCAAATTTGGTCAGTTTGAAGGGGAGAAATTGGGGAAAATTTTGGGAATTTCAAAAAAATTGAGGGACCTCTTTGCAATTTCCCAAAATTGAAGGCCAATTGGCCATGAGAAAGATGTTAGGGGACCAATTGGTTAATTTTTGGAACATTTGGGGTCAAATTTCCATTTTTGGAAAGTAGGGGCAAAATTGTAATTTTTGAAAAGTTGGGGACCAAATTCGAAATTTGGAAAACTTGAGCCCCTTATACAATTTTGAGTAAAATGAGGACTCAAAGGGAATTTTGGAAACATTGGAACTCAATATGGGGAAAAGTTGGTATTAGGGACCTACAGTTAAGGAAAATGAACTTTAGGGACCTAAGTACAATTAATCGATAATTTGTGATCCTGGGCTGTTATGCCAAACTGTAATGGATAAGGCTGCCCAAATCGTGTAGGGACACTTGTGACCGAAACACAAGCAACAGAAAGCTCACGTAGACTTAGAAAACCGATTGGGGACGAACACGTCACAGTCATCAGGTGAGTGGGCATATTTACAGCATACCCGGTTGGGAAGATGAGCGCTTTAGAAACGAAAAACCACTTGTGAGTGGGTTTAATCATAACATACCCGATTGGGATGATGAGCTTACCTTTATGAAAAGAAAACCTACTTACTGGTTGTAAGTAGAGATGATTTGTCATGCTCCAACCCATTTTGGTTGGATCTCTGTGAACAACCCGCCACTCTCATGTTTTATCAAGCATTTCCCCCCTTTTCTAAACCATAAGGAGTAAGGCATCCTTCTACATGTCTTTCATGGAATAGCATTATACAAAACTGATTATTTTAAAATAGACATATATGTCTTGGTCCAAATTAGTATGGTCTTTCTTTGGTTACCTGATAGGGGTAAAAATACTTGTGGCTTTGAGCGTCTTTACCGGTAACCAAGATAGAAGTCTATCCAATTCTACCCTAGGTTAGAGTGGATGTTCTCGACATCCAACCCTTAGAACTGAAAGTAACTCCGTGTTTGTATGAGGATAGAGATCTCATCCTGACCCCACCCTGGTCTCATGTGCAAGAAGCTACTTCAAGCTTTCCAACTGACTGGCACAACGGACTACTCTTATCTCTACCATGTCGTCTAGTAGCCCTTAGGACCCATCACTACCCCTCTTGGTCGTCTTGATGGTCATGTACCACAAGTGCATTCACAATAATAGTTTTCACATATAGCCATTATCTTTGGTGCCACTGGTCTAATGGCTCCGACCCTTAACCCGACCTGCAGCTATTTGTCTAGAACAGTTCGTTGACGTGGTCCTGATGGCACTACTGCCAGCCCATAAAGTATTGTCGGTATTGACTCGATATCATGGCAAAATTACATACACAATTTCATTTTAAATTTCATGGCTTTTCCTTTACTCAAGTTTTTTTACGAGCTCCTGCTCGTGCCCACTAGCCTTGGGCCTACTACATGTGATTTTAGCTTCCATCAAGATAAAAAATTGAGGCCTCTAGCCTATCTAAGCTATTCTAGCTTCCATCAAGTAGGTCTCCTAAATAGTTTAAGCATTGGCACATAGTTAGGGGAGAACACTTCTGACAAAAAGTATATTTTCATTTCATCCCACCAACCGGGCTGATGATATTTCCACTTACAACCGTCAAGCAGGTTTTCTCCTTCCTTCAAGTAAATTCATCATACTAACCGGGTATGATTCCCTCTACTTACAACCGATTAGTAGGTTTTAGCTTAGATCGCTCATCACCCTAACTAGGTATGATGTTAAAGTCCCACTCACAAGTGGTTTTTTATTTCTAAAGTGCTCACCATCCCAACTTGGTATGATATAAATATGCCCACTCGCCCGATGACTGTGACGTGTTCGTCCCTAGTCGGTTTGCCAAGTCTACGCGAGATTTCTCTGACTTGCATTGTAGTCACACGTGTCCCTACACGATTTGGGCTACCTTATCAATTTCGGTTTGGCATTACAACCTAGGCTCACAATTTATCGATTAATTGCACTTAGGTCCCTAAAGTTTATTTTTCTTTAACTTTAGGCCCCTAATGCCAATTTTTCCCCAAATTGAATCTCAAGGTTTCCAAAAATCTTTTTAGTCCTCAATTTACTCAAATTTGTATAAGGGGCTCAAGTTTTCCAAATTTCCAATTTTCCCCAACTTTTCCAAAATTACAATTTTGCCCCTACTTTCCAAAAATGGCAATTTAACCTCAAATATTTCCAAATATCAACCAATTGGTCCCTTAACATCTTTCTCATGGCCAATTGGACTTCAAGTTTGGAAAATTGCAAAGATGTCCCTTAATTATTTCAAAATCCCTAATTTTCCCTAAAATTTTCCTCCAATTTCTCCCATTCAAACTGACCTAATTTGATTTCTTCAAATTGGCCATTCAATTGGGGTTATTTGCTCCAATTAAAGGTATGGATCAGTTCCTACACTTCCATACGATTCTATTGAGCTTTGAACCGCATCATTTGGTTCCGAATTGAGCTCAAATGGAGCTTCGTCGGAAAACTATATGTAGAGAGAGAAAGCTTACTATCGGAGGTGCGGCGATCTAAGCTCTCAATCGGGGAAGGTAGCTCTTTTCCTGGGGTTCCTTCTAGAATCAAGAATTGCTACAATTGATATCGAATCGAGGGAGAATTTTGTCAGTAAAGTTTAACACATTCTCTCTCTAACTTCGATCTGCAATGATTAAGGAGGGTTGAATTGGCTTACCTCTCAGCTCTGTTGAGGCCGTATGAGGGCTGTAGGGGTGATGGGGAGGCTTGGTTTGGTCGGAGGAGGGCTGATTTTGGCCAAATTTAGCTTGAGCAAAATAGGGCAGCTTCGGTCCGTCAAAGTTGCTTTACTGTTTGATTTCATCGGCACTTCTCTAACGGTCCTGGGGTCGAAAGAAAGATGCTATCAGGTAGCTAACTTCTAACGGAGTCTATAAGATCCAACCTTGCCATCTAAGGCTAAGAAAAATGCCTATATCGGAGCTCTGGTTCGAGCTACGCTGAAAAATGGACCAGTTGATAGAGAATGGAGATTTCATGTGTATGGAGGATGAATGGAGAGGAGCTCTTTTGTCAGCCTTGACCCGGTTTGGTCGGATCCCTGTGAGCAACCCACCACTCTCCAGGTTTATTAAGGGTCTTCCCCTTCTCTAAACCACAAGGAGTAAGGCATTCTTTTCACCTGTAACTTTCCTGGAATAACATTAATCAATAGTGAATACATTAAACCTTACATAACTAACTTGCAGGTTCAACTACGAGAAATTCTTTAGGTGGGTTTTCCCTTGGTTACCTGAAAAGGGGTAAAGGGAGAGGGTGAGTTTGACAACCTAGTAAATGGGTGTTGGGAGAGAGTTTTCATAAACAAGATGTTTTTAATCGTAGCGTGTCAAACTTCTTATTTCCTTTAAAAATATTCATTTCCTCAAATAACAGTTTTCAAAACCCTTTTTCCTCATTTTGCTCATTATGTGTGTTTAACAGCCAACACACGCCTTTCATTAGGAAGGGATCACACATTTGCAGGGCAGCCCATCCACTGCACCCACCTGTGGCATCGAAGTGACTTTACCGACCACCTTCATATAAGCTCGTCCACTTCTACCCTAGGTATGGGTGGATGTCACGACATTAGACAACCAAACCTGAAATTAACTCCGTGTCCATATGAGGACAGAGACCTCATACCTACCCCATGCCGGCTTTATGCACATGAAGCTATGTCAAGCTTTCCTGACTACTAGCACGACAAACTACCCTTATCTCCACCATGTCATCCAGTAGCCCCTAGGACGCATTACTACCCTTCTTGGGTGTCTTGATGGTCCTGAACCACAAGTGCATGCACAAATAATAGTTTTCCATGAAGCTATTTATCTTTGGTGCCACTAGTCTAACGGCCCCAACCCTCAACTAGACCTACAATTGTTTGTCTAGACCTGTCCATCGACTTGTTCCTAACGCACTGCCGCCAGCCCATCGAGTATGTCGGTCTTGTCTTGGTACCATGGTGAAATCAAATAATCCATTTATTAGGAATTTTCATGGCTTATACATTATGTTTGTTTATGAGTTCCTGCTCGTGCCAACTGGCCTTGGGCCCACTATACGTGATTTTCCAAAAAATCTGGCATTTTAGCCTCACAAGTTCCAAAACTGAGGCCTCTAGCCTCTTTGAGCTGTTCTATCTCTCGTCAAGAATGCCTCCCAAACTTTTTAAACATTGGCACACATTTAGGGGAGAACACTTCTGACAAAACAATCTTTCTACTCATCACAACAACCGGGTGTGATGACATCTCCACTTACAAAGCGAGTTTTCTCCTTTCTTCCAGGAAGTCCATCTTACCAACCAAGTATGATCTCTCTAGTTATAACCGGTAAGTAGTTTTTCCGCTTAGTTCTCACATCACTCCAACTAGGTGTGATGTTAAAATTCCACATATAAGTGGTTTTTCATTTCTGATGTGCTCATCATCCCAACCATGTATGACAAGAATAAACCCACTCACCCGATAATCGCAGTGTATACGTTCTTAGTCGGTTTTCACCTCCACGCTAGCTTATCCTTGCTGGCGTTCCAGTCCTTCATGTTCCTACATGATCTGAACATCCTTATTTATTAATATTTGTCATAATAGCCTTCGGTCCTCACGTATAAATGGCTAGGCTCAAAATTTCCAGTTAATTGCACTTAGGTCCCTAAAGTTCATTTTCCTTAACTTTAGGTCCTTAATGCTAACTTTTCCCCAAATTGAGTCCCGAAACTTCCAAAAATTCACTTTGGGTCCTCAATTTACTCAAAATTGTTTAAGGGGATCAAGTTTTCCAAATTTCTAATTTGGTTCGCAACTTTTCAAAAATTACAAATTTGCCCCTACTTTACAAAAATGGCAATTTGACCCCAATTATTTTTAAAAAATTGACCAATTAGTCCTCCAACACCCTTTTCAAGGCCAATTGGCCCTCAATTTTGGGAAATTGCAATTTGGTCCCTCAATTTTACGAAATCCCCAAATTTCCCCCTTTCAAACTGGTCGAATTTGATTTCATCAAATTGACCATTCAATTAGGGTTAATTGCTCCAATTGAAGGTATGGATCAGTTCCTACACTTTCATACAATTCTATTGAGCTTTGAACAACGTCATTTGGGTCCGGATTGAGCTCAAATGGAGATTCGCTGGAAAATAGAGTGTAGAGAGAGAAAGCTTCGAAAGCTTACCGTCAAAGGTACGACGGTCCGATCTCTTTATCGAGGAAGATATCTCTCTTTCTAAGGTATCTTCTAGGATTAAGAATTCCTACAATTGACCTCGAATTGAGGGAGAATTTCATTAGTGAACTTCTACAGTTTCTCTATCTAACTTCGACCTGCAACGATTAAGGATGGTCGAATTAGCTTAACTTTCAGCTTAGTTGAGGTCGTCTAAGTGTTGTGGGGATGTTGGGAGAGCTTGGTTTGACCTAAGGAGGGCTGAATTCGGCCAATTTCAGCTCAGCCGAAAAAGGGCATCTTTCGTCTGTCGGAGCTACTTCAATGTTTGATTATGTCGACGCTTCTCCGGCGGTCCTCAGATCAAACGGAGATTGCTATCAGATAGCTAACTTGCCCCAGAGTCTAAATAACCCGACCTCGCCTTCTTAGGTAGAGAAAACTACCCAAGTCAGAGCTTTGGTTTGAGCTTTACTGGAAAATGGAGCAGTTGAGAGAGTGTGGATTTTTCAAGTGTGAGGAGGATGAATGGAGATGGGCTCTTTATATAGGGAGCTTGGAGACTCTTTGGTCATCTATTTGGCACATTTATGGTGCTAATTCATGGCCTGAAACATCTTGAACGAAGGTGATTCAACTTCATCGGCGTTGTTCATTCTTCCGGTGAATGAATAGTGCTATCATCTAAAGGAAGAAGACGACATTGTTCCGAACTGGACCAGACCGATCTGAACTTGGTTCAATGCTTAAACTGGTTGGTTGAGGCCCGATTCGACCGAGTTTTTCAAAGTTAAAAATTTCTAAATTCATTCTCTATCCAATGGTGGCTTCAATTCCCTAATTTAAATATTTTAAGCCACCTAGAAAAATGAATTTATAAACCGGTTCAATGTTAGTTCGAACTGGTTCAATCCAATTCACTTGAACTAGTTTGGTTTTCTATTCCAATTCACTTGAACTGGTTTGGTTTTCTATTCCAATTCATCCCAAAATCCTTTTCCATGACTTTTATGACTCTTTATGTCACTTGGAATTGGTAAATTTCCCTTTTTTCCCTTTCTCTATCGGTTAAGGTTCATGAACCAACTTGGTTTTCTCTTTGGAAATTACCAGTTCTTTTCCTAGTTTTTCTTATTTATAAAAGGACAGGGTTTACAACTCTCCCCTCCTTTTAGGGGTTTTGTCCCCAAAACAATTGCATGTCAAACAAATGTGGGTACTCATCCCTCTTCATGCTCTCGGTCTCCCATGTCTCTTATTATAGGAGACCGTTCTGCCAAAGAACCTTGACCATAGGAATTATCTTATTCCCCAAGTTCTTGTCCCTCCAGTCGATGATTCGTACCAGTTTTGCTTGATAGGTCAGGTTCCCTTCTAGCTCTAGTGGAGGTTAGTCCAACACATGGCTATGATCTGGCTGGTACTTTCGAAATACTGAGATATGGAATACATCATGTATTCTTTGTAAGTCTAGAGACAGTTCCAGTTTATATGCCACCGGTCCTATCCTTTGGACTGTTGTGTAGGGACCGATGTAGCTTGGTTTCAATCTCCCTCATTGTTGAAACCTAAGTATTCCCCTCCATAGAGATACTTTTAGCAACACTTGGTCTCCCACATCAAACTCCAAATCTCTCCTCTAATGATCATTGTAGCTCTTTTGCCTGTCTTGAGCGGCCTTAAGTCGACTCTTGATTATCTTGATCTTTTCTATGCCATCCTCGATTAATTCGACCCATTCTGACTTTCTTTCCCCCACTTCTTCCCAAAATAAGGGGGTACGACATGGTTGTTCATAGAGGGCATCATAAGGGGCCATTTGAATAGTGGCCTAATAACTGTTATTATATGCAAATTCCATCACACAAAAGTATTCATCCTAATCCTTATCCATAGTGGGTATGCATGCCCTTAGGATGTCCTCTAGGGTTTGGATCGTTTGCTTAGACTGTCCATCGGTCTGAGGATGAATGCCGTACTCATGTGGAGCTTAGTTCCCAAGGCACTTTTTAAACTCGGCCCGAACCATGAGGTAAATCTAGGGTCTCAATATGACACTATGCTCACCATGATGCCATGAAGTTTCACTATTTCCCTCATGTATAAGATGACCAGTTATTCCACTGAATCCGTCACTCTTATAGATAGGAAATGGGCGGACTTGGTCAATCAGTCCACAATGACCCAAATTGCATCTTGTTTCTTCCTAGTCACAGGTAGTCTTGTGACAAAGTCCCTGGTGATGTGCTCCCATTCCCATTCCAAGATTGGCAAGGGTTGTAGCAGTCCTGATGGTTTCTAATGCTTAGCTTTAATCTGCTGACAAGACAAGCATCGGGCTACATATTCTGCAATATCCCTCTCCCTTTCAACCAATATCCTTGTTTGAGGTTGCAGTACATCTTAGTACTGCCTGAATGGATCACATAAATAGAGTTATGTGCTTCTTCCAGAATTAACCTCTTCAGTTCCTTATCTTGAGGCACATACACTCTACCCTTGTAGGTTAGTACTCCATCGCCTCAAAGGTCATAGTCCGGTTTTGTCCCTCTATTGACCGGATCTAAATAGGATTAGAGCTCCTTATCCACTTTTTGTTGGACCTTAATTTGCTCTGTTAAGCTGGGTCTCACCACCATGTCAACTAGCAAGCATTTCTCTCTCTTGTCCATCTTAAGGTCCACCTCCATTCTTCCCAACTATTACAACAAGGGCAAGTAGCTTGTCTTTATTTATGCCGCCTCAGTTTGGTACTTGTGACTTAGGGTATCTGCCACTACATTGGCCTTCCGGGGTGATATTCTATCATAAGGTCATAGTCCTTTACCAACTCCAACCATCTCCTCTGATGGAGGTTCAATTTCTTTTGAGTTAAGAAATACTTAAGACTCTTGTAATTAGTATATATTCTACACTTTACCCCATATAGGTAGTGTCGCAAAATCTTTAGGGCGAATACTATTGCGGCTAATTCCAAGTCATGGGTAGGGTAGTTCCGCTCATGTACCTTAAGTTGTCGCGAAGTGTAGGCAATAACCCTTCTTGTTGCATCAATACACATTTGAGTTCTTGTCCGGATGCGTCACTATAGACAGTGTACTCCCCTACACTTGGGTTAGGAAGGGAGAGTACATGTGCCATTGTCAAACGGGTCTTCAACTCCAGGAAAGATTTCTCACAATTTTCATCCCATTTATACTCTACTCCTTTCTTGGTGAGACAAGTTAAAGGAGCAACTATCTTAGAGAAATCCTACACAAACTGTCTATAGTATCCTACCAAGCCTAAGAAACTTCGTATCTTCAAGGGATTCCTGGGTGCCTTCCAATTGGATATGGCTTCTACCTTTGTTGAGTCTACCATGAGTCCATCCTTGGACACTATGTGTCCTAAAAATTCTACCTTCTACAACCAAAACTCACACTTGGAGAATTTTACCTATAAGGTATTTTCCCATAGTATCTCCAAGGTGATCGCCAAATGTTCTTTGTGCTCCAGCCTAGTTCGTGAGTATATAAGAATGTCATCTACAAATACTATCACGAACCTGTCTAACTGTGGCTGGAACACCTGGTTCATCAAATCTATGAAGGCTTCAGGGTATTTGTCAAGTCAAATGGCATCGCCCTAAACTCATAATGTCCGTATCGGGACCGAAATGTGGTCTTAGGAATATCCTCTCATATTCTAAGTTGGTGATAGCCTGACAAGTGCTCTCCGAACCAAGCTAGGTAGTCTCCTATCACTAGGCTCACCAACCAACCTGGACTTTGATTCTTATTATTCCTACCGGATATCAAAACCATAAGGATTGTTCCCAGCCATGAGTTCCGATATGACATAAGCGCTTTTGGGTGGGCTGGGCCATTCCATCAAATCTTTGAGAAGAGGCTCAATCTCGTATTTGATGGTCGACGTGGCGATAGGCTTCGCTTCAACGACTGCCTTCCCAGTCATTGCAAACACTGAGCGAGAACGGTAAGGGGTCTATCTTGGAAAAGTATGCTGCTTCTTTTAGTTGGTCAAACAGGTCATCAATCTGTGGAAGTGGATGCTTGTTCTAGATGGTGACCTAGTTCAACTTCCTATAATCTATGCACAGTCTCATGCTCCCATCCATTTTCTTTACGAATAGGACTAGTGCACCCCATGGAGACTGACTATGACGTATAAAGTCCCTTTCCAACAACCCATCCAGCTGCTCCTTCAATTCCTTTAGCTCTGTTGAAGCCATGCGATAAGGGGCTTGGGATATAGGATGTGTTCTTTGGATAACTTCTATAGTGAACTCCATCTGTCGGCTTGGGGGTAATCCAGATAATTCTTCCGGGAATACTTCTAGATAGTGTTTAACTACTGGAGTCTTCGAGTCCTTTCTCCTCAAACTTCTCATTGATGATTGTTGCCAGAAAACCCTTACAACCTTTCTGAATCATCTTTTGGGCCTTTATATGGGACACCATGTGTACTTTACTCTTCCTCTATTCTCCTTGGAATTTTAGTCTGATTGTCTCGGAAGTGTGGAATGTTACTATCTTCCTTCCACAGTCCATCCTAGCTTGATGGGTACTTAACCAATCCATTCCAATGATTATTTCTACCTCCCTTAGAGGTAATGGAATTAAATCTGCTTCTAGTTTGATTCCTCTAATCTTTATCTCACATCCCTTCAACTATTTGTCCCTATTTAACCCTTCTCCTAAGAGTGTGAGGATGTTGAAACTTTGTCCTAGGGAGGTGAGTTTTAGGGGTAGACTTGGGATTAGGTACTCTTTGATGAAAGATCTTTCTGCTCCCGAGTCAAAGATGGCGTAGACGTTTCGTCCCCACAAATGTGCATACCCTGATTGGAGAAATGCATGTTTTTAGAAGAAAAGATTTCTTTTATTGAATGAAATTTCAAATTACAGGTTTTTCTTAATCTAGGTTTTTCTTAATCTAGTTGGCCCTTGTCCTCCTTTCGGGTAGCCTACTCCATTCGGCGGCCAAGTTAGGAGCAAAGGGTCTTAACTCATTGAATTTGGTTTCATACTCCAATATAGAGTTAAGCCCTTGTCAAAGTCGGAGTAAATCCTATTTCTTCTCATTTATTAGATGAGGAGACAGGTACTCCTCCACGTACCTCTCCTCAAACTGTTCCCAGGTGGTTGTGGAGGTATGCAGGCTCCAGACATTATCCCACCATCTTTTGGTGCTACCTTTTAGGAAAAATTCTGTCAAGATCACCATGCCCTCTAGTGATATCTTGACTATCCCCATCAGCTTCTTGATGTTGGCCAACCAGTCTATGGCGACTCCAACATTCTTCTCTCTAAGGAAAGCTTACATCTTAGTTGACGAAGAGTTTTGAGATATTTGGGGATGTCAACTGAAGGTGGATGGTTAACAGGAGGAGGATGAGATTGTACTTCTTCTGGTTCAGCTCGAGAATTAGTGCTTGTCTTAGGGATGAGGTTAGGTCATCCAAATACTCGAGTGAACTCCTCATACAACCTTTAGTGTTCTAAGCTTAGTCTAGGTGGGGTTATTTGGGCTCCTTTGGGAGTTTCCACAAGAAGGGGTGGTTTGGAAGTATCAGAGATTGCGACTCTTGTTCTCTTGGTTCCTCTCTAGGGAGCCATCTAAAATTTTAAAATTATTCCTATTAGTTACTATGTTATATAGTCTTGATAATGTATTAGAGAAAACAGGCTCTAATACCACTCAAGTTGTTACACTCTGACCCGGTTTGGTTGGATCCCCGTGAGCAACCCGCCACTCTAAACCGTGAGGAATAAGGTGTCCTTTTCACTTGTATCTTTCCTGGAATAACATTAATCAAAACTGAATACATTAAACCTTACAAACCTGACTTGCAGGTTCAGCTACGGGAAAACCTTTAGGTGGGTTTTCCCTTGGTTACCTGAAAAGGGGTAAAGGGAGGGAGTGAGTTCGACAACTCAGTAAATGGATGTAGTGAGAGAGTTTTCATAAACAAGATATCTTTAATCGTAGCGTGTCAAACTCCTTATTTCCTTTAAAAATATTCATTTCCTCAAATCACTATTTTCTAAACCCTTTTTCCTCATTTTCCACATTAGGTGTGTTTAATAGTCAACACACACCCTTCATTAGGAAGGGATCACATATTTGTGGGGTAGCCCGTCCACTACACCCACTTGCGGCATCAGAGCGACTTTACTAGCCACCTAGATAGAAGCCTGTCAACTTCTACTGTGAGTATGAATGGATGTTCGTGACATCCAATCCTCAAACCTGAAATCAACTCCGTGTCCGTATGAGAACAGAGGCCAAATCCCGACCCATTCCCGAACTCATGCACATGAAGTTACGTCGAGCATCCTTGACTGTTGACAAACTGCCCTTATCTCCACCATGTCGTCCAATAGCCCCTATGACATATCACTACCCCTCTTAGGCATCTTGATGGTCCTGAACCTCAAGTACAGGCACAAACAATAGTTTTTTACAAAGCCATTTATCTTTAGTGCCACTATTCCAACAGCCCTGACCCTCAACTCGACCTATAGCTGTGTCTAGACCAGTCCATTGACCTGGTCCTAACGCATTACCACCAACCCATCGAGTATGTCGGTCTTGTCTTGGTACCTTGGTGAAATACCATAATAAATTTATTAGGAATTTTCATTTCTTATATATCAGGTTTGTTTACGAGCTCCTACACGTGCCAATTGGCCTTGAGCCCACTGTACGTGATTTTCTAAAAAATTGGGCATTTTAGCCCCACAAGTTCCAAAAACGAGGCCTCTTGTCACGCCTCGACCCGGTTTGGTCAAATCCTTGGGATCAACCAGCCACTCTCCTGGTTTATTAAAGGATTTCCCCTTATTGTAAACTGTAAAGAGTAAGGAGTCCTTTAACCTGCACCATTTCCTAGAATAGCATAATCAAAACTGCATGAAATTTAAAACTTTACATACCTATCTTACAGGCATCTTAGTTAACGGTCTTTAAGGGGAGGCTTTCCGGGATTTCCTGAAAGGGGTATAAGGGAGGGGGTGAGTACGACTACTCAGTGAATGAGTTTTTAAAAAGCTTTTGACTTTTTTGAAAAACATTTATATAGAGTGTGCCAGACTCCTTTGTTTTCAAAAATCCCTTCATTTAAAAATTCGGGGTTTTCCACCATTTCTTATTTACCATGGTGTGTCATCACCCAACACACATCCTTCATCATGAAGGTTACACACATTTGCAAGTCAGTATCACTATTGAACCCGCTAGTGGCTTCGGAGCGACTTTTCCTGCCACCCGGATAGAAGTACGACCACTTCTACCCTGGGAATGAGTGGATGTACGCGACACCTGACCCACAATCCCGAAATCACTTCTTTGTGTCTGTATGAGGACAGAGGCCTCATCCTGTCCCCACCCCAGTCTCATGCACTTGGTGCTACTCCAAATTTTGCACAGACACCTAAAACGATGAACTGCCCTTATAGCCACCAGGTCGTCCAGTGCCCTTAGGACACATCACTACCCCTCATGGGCGTCTTGATGATTCCGTACTCACAGTGCATGCACAAACAATGTTTTCTCGTATTGCCATATAATATGTGGTGCTACTGGTACAATGGCCCCAACTCTCAACTCAACCTGTAGTTGTTTGTCTTGACTGGTCCGTCGACCTGTCATGTCGCACTGCCGCTAGTTGACTGAGCATATCGGTCATATCTTGGTACCATGGCCAAACAATTCACTTATTAAGTTTTATTGCACATATATCATGTTCGTTTACGAGCTCCTGCTCGTGCCAACTGGCCTTGGGCCTACTGTACAAGATTTTCAAAATCGGGCATTTAGCCCCCAAGTTCCAAAACCGAGGCCCCTGGCCTATCAGAGCTATTCGAGCTCCCGTCGAGAAGGTCTCCCAAATTATTTAAGCATTGGCACACAGTCAGGGGAGAGCACTTCCAACAAAATAGTTTTTCACTGTCCATTATAACGACCGGTATAAGGACATCTCCTTTCATAACTGATGAATGGGTTTTCAACTTCCTTCGAGTAAGTCTCATCATACCAACCGGGTATGATCTACTTACAACCGATAAGTAGTTTTTCTGTAATATTTTCACTTTACTTTCTCTAAGTGGTGATGATTAAAATATCACTAAATAGTGGGTTTTTATACCGAGGTACTTATCATCCCCAACCAGGTATGATATATATAATCCCACTCACAACCGGTAAGTGGTTTTTAAATTTTAAGTTATGCTCATCATCCCAAACGGGTATGATGTTAGTAAACCCACTCATAACTGGTAAGTGGTTTTTAAATTTTAAGTTGTGCTCATCATCCCAATCGGGTATGATGTTAGTAAACCCACTCACCCGTTAATGTCGTGAATTCCACTAAACCGGTTCTTTGTATTCACACGAGCTTGTCCTTACTGGCATTCCTGGTACTTCCTGTTCCTACACGATATGAACATATCAGTTCATTATCCTTCGACCTAATCGCCTTCATTCATTCCAAATGAACGAGAAAGTCAAACTTTCATTTATTTGCAATTAGGTCCCCAAAGTTATTTCTCTTTAACTTTAGGTCCCTAATACAGGTTTTTCCTCAAATTGAGTCCCGAAACTTCTAAAATTTATCATAGGACAACAATTTATTCCATTTCACTAAAAGGGGATTAATTTCTCAAATTTCCAATTTGGTCCTCCAACTTTTCCAAAATTACCATTTTGCCCTTTACAAAAAAGGTAAGTTTTGCCCCAAAAATTTTGAAATTTCTCAATTGGTCCTCCAACATTATTTTCATGCCCAATTGGCCCTCAATTTCATAAATTTTCATTTTGGTCCTTCGAATTTCAAAAATTCCCAAAATTCCCCAAAATTTTCCCCCAATTTCAACTCTTCAACACTGCTGAATTTGATTTCATCAAATTGACCGATCAAACACCTCTAATTATTGAAATTGGAGTTGAAATTGAGTTCCTACATGTTAATACAATTCTAAGGAACTTTTAATTGCTGATTTTAACGCCGGAACGAGCTCAAACAGAGCTTCGTCGGAAAATAGATTGTAGAGAGAGAAAGCTTCGATTTCTCACCGATGAGGGCACGACAGTCCGAGCTTTCGATATGTGCAAATAGCTCTTATCTTGAGGATCATCCTAGAATCAAGAATCACATTAATTGATGTCGAGTTGAGTTAGAATTTCATCATTGAAATTCTATCGGTTCTCTCTCTAGCACCGGCCGGAAATTGCACAGAGGAGCCGAATTGGCTTACCTTTCAGTCCTAATTTGGCCGTGGGAGGGCTGAAGAAGTGTTGGGAGGGCTTGGTTTGGTCTGAGCAAGCCTCAAAATTGTCGATTTCAGCTTGGCCGAAATAGGGCAGCTTCGGTCCGCCGGAGCTGCTTCATTGTTCCATCATGCCGACGCTTCTCCAATGATTTTCGGATTGACTAGAGCTTGCTATCAGATAGTTGTCTTCTCCCCGGTTCTAAAGAGCCCGACCTCTTCTTCTGAGGTTAAGAAAAATATTCAAGTGAAGCTTTGGTTCGAGCTTCACCGGGAAATAGAGAAGTAGAGAGAGAGAGAGAGAGAAGTGTCCGGGTGTGAGGAGAATGAATGGGGATGACCTCTTTATATAGGTGTAAAACCATGTATTAAATGGGAGAGATTTATTATAAATATTAATATTGCCATAAATTATTGGTATTAATTCTAATAATTTAATTTCAGTATTAAATTATTTGTATTAATTCTAATAATTAAATATATATTAATTTATGGCTATTTATGATAAGTCGTACGTTCGCATAAAAATTTTTTACCAAAATTTCGAGTTACAAAAAATCATACTTCCACTCTCGGGCAAGCACGCTTAACTTTAAAGTTCTTATGAAATCTAGTTCACCTGAACCAAATTGGTTTTTATTTTTTAATTTGTCTTAAGTTTCTTTTCCAAGGTTTAATGAACCCTTTGGATCACCCGGAAGTTATAAATTTTCATATTGCTTATTCCCAAATGTAAACCGGCTCAGTTTTCTTATTCGGTTTGACCAGTTCTTTTCCCGGTTTTTCTTAACTCAAAAGTTTGGGGTTTACATCTCTGGCCTATCTAAGCTATTCTTGCTCGTGTCAAGGTCTCCCAAAATTTTTAAGCATTAGCACACAGTGAGTGGAGAACACTTCGAACTAATCGAGGAGTCATCTTAAGGCCACTCAGGACGAGCAAAGGAGTTATGCAGATCATCGGAGAAGAGATATGGAGTTTGATGTGGGAGACCAAGTGTTTCTAAAATTATCCCCATGGAGGGGAATACATAGCTTTCAGAAATGGGGAAAGTTGAAACCAATGTACATCGATCCTTATCCCATCGTCCAAAGGATAGGACCAATGACCTACAAATTGGAACTGCCTCCAGACTTACCGAGAATACATGATATATTCTATATCTCGGTACTTTGAAAGTACTAGCCTAATCCTAGCCATGTGTTGGACCGACCTCCACCAAAACTGGAAGAGAACTTGACCTATCAAGCAGAACCAGTATGAATCATCGATAGGAGGGATAAGAACTTGAGGAATAAAAGGATTCCTATGGTCGAGATTCTATGCCAATACGGACTCGTACAAGAAGAGACATGGGAGACCAAGAGCGTGATGAGGGATGGGTACCCTCAATTATTCGACATGTAACTTTTTTGGGGACAAAACCCCTAAAAGGAGAGGAGAGTTGTAAACCTCGTCCTTTTATAATAATAATAATCAGGAAAAGAACCGGTTATTTCCAAAGAGAAAACCAAGTCGGTTCATAAACCTTTACCGATAAAAAAAGAGAAATTTGGGAAATTTACAAATACCAAGTGACTCAAAAAGTCATAAAAGTCATGGAAAAGGTCTTTTGGATGAATTGGAAGAGAAAACCAAACCAGTTCAGGTGAATTGGACCTAAACCGTAATGAACTGGTTTGAACCGATTGCTAAATTCATTTTTCTAGGTGGCTTAAAGTATTCAAATTGGAGAATTGAAACACCATTGGATAGAGAATCAATTTAGAAGAATTTAAATTTTTTTAATTTTGAAAAACTCGGTCGAAACGAACCTGTATCGGTCGGTTTAAGCATTTAACCCAGTTCAGACTAGTACGATCCGATTTGGATCAGTGTCGTCTTCTTCCTTTAGATGATAGTAATGTTCACTCGCCGAAAAATTGAACAGTGCTGGCGAAGGTGAAAAGTCTCTATTCAGGGCATTTCAGGCCATGAATGTGTGTCATAAAGGCACTAATCGGATGGCCAAGGAGTTCCCAAGCTCCCTATAAAAATAGCTCCTCTCCATTCCTCCTCCTCACACCTAAAAACTCATCTCTCTCTCTCTCTCTCTACTGCTTCAATTTTCGGTGAATCTCGAACCAAAGCTCCGACTTGGAAATTTTTCTGAGCCTTAGAAGGCAAAGTCAAGTTCGTTAGATTTAGGGAGAAGTCAGCTACCCGACGGTAATCTCCATTTGCTCCAAGGAACGTCGGAAAAGTGCCTGTGTAAACAAACAGTGAAGCGGCTCCGACAGACCAAAGCTGCCCTATTTCGGCCGAGCTAAACCAAGCTCTCCCAATGTCCCCTCCACCCTTAGACGATCTCAACTGACTGGAAAGGTAACCCAATTTGGCCCCCCTCAATCGTTGCAGGTCAGAGTTAGAGAGAGAAATTGTAGAATTTCATTGACGAAATTCTCCCCTAATTTGAGGTTAATTGTAGGAATTCTTGATCCTAGAAGATACCTCAGGAAGAGAGCTATCTTGCCTGATAGAGAGATTGGATTGTCGTACCTACGACTGTAAGCTTTTGAAGCTTTCTCTCTCTAAGTTTAGTTTTCCGACAAAGCTCCATTTGAGCTCAATTCGAACCCAAATGATGTAGTTCAAGGCTCAATTGAATCGTATGGAAGTGTCGAAACTGATCCATACCTTCAATTGAAGCAAATAACCTCGATTGAATGGTTAATATGATGAAATTAAATTCAGCTAGTTTGAAAGGGGGAAATTGGGAAATTTGGGGATTTTGTAAAATTGTGGGACCAAATTACAATTTCCCAAAATTGAGGGTCAATTGGCCATCAAAAGGATGTTGGAGGACCAATTGGTCAATTTTTTAAAATAATTGGGGTCAAATTGCCATTTTTGTTAAGTAGGGGCAAAATAGTAATTTTTGAAAAGTTGGGGACCAAATTAGAAATTTGGAAAACTTTAACCCCTTTAACGATTTTGAGTAAATTGAGGATCCAAAGTGAAGTTTTAGAAGTTTTGGGACTCAATTTGGAGAAATGTTAGGATTAGGAACCTAAAGTCAAGGGAAAAGAACTTTAAGGAACTAAATGCAATTAACTAAAAAGTTTGGGCATTTTGTTCATACGTGAGAAATGAAGGCTATCAGGCCAAATGTTAATAAACAAGGATGTCCAAATCGTGTAGGAACACAAAGGACTGAAACGCTAGCAAGGATAAGCTTGTGTGGAGGCAAAAATCGGACTAAGAAGGAACACACATCGATTATCGGGTGAGTGGGTTTATTCACATCATACCCGGTTGGGATGATGAGCACTTCGGAAATGAAAAGCCACTTATATGTGGAATTTTAACATCACTCCTAGTTGGAGTGATGTGAGAACTACGCAAAAAAAACTATTTACCAGTTGTCAATTGATCATACTGGGTTGTATGATGGACTTCCTAGAAGGAAGTAGAAAAATCACTTACCAATTGTAAACGAAGATGTCATCACACCCAGTTGGTGTGATGGATGGAAATTTTATTTTTATGAGAAGTGTTCACATCTAACTATATGGCAATGCTTAAAAATTTTGGGAGACCTTCTTGACGACAGCTAGAATAGTTGAGATAGGCTAGAGGCCTCGGTTTTGGAACTTGGGGGCTAAATGCCCGATTTTGGAAAATCACGTACAGTGGGCCCAAGGAAAGTTAGCACGAGCAAGAGCTCATAAACAGACATGATGTTAAGCCATGAAAATTCTTTATGAATGAATTATGTGATTTAGCCATGGTACCAAGACATGACTGACATACTCAATGGACTATCGGTAGTGCGACAGGACCAGGTCGACGAACCGGTCTACATAAATAGCTACGGGTCGAGTTGAGGGTCGGGGCCATTGGACCAGTGGCACCAAAGATAAATAGCTTTGTGGAAAACTTTTGTTTGTGCATGCACTTGAGGTTCGGGACTATTAAGTCACCTAAGAGGGGTGGTGATGTGTCCTAAAGGCTACTGGACGACATGGTAAAGATAAGGACAATTTGTCATAATAGTAGTCAGGGATGTTCGACATAGCTTCATGCGCACGAGACCGATGTGGGGTCAGGATGAGGTCTTTGTCCTCACACGGACACAGAGTTTATTTCAGGTTTGAGGGTTAGATGTTGTAGACATCCACTCATTCAAATGGTAGAAGTACACGAGCTTCTATCTAGGTGGTCGGTAAAGTCACTTCGATGCCACAAGTGGGTGTAGTGGATGGACTAGCCTACGAATGTGTGATTCCCTTCCTGATGAAGGACGTGTGTTGATTGTTAAACACACCTGATGTGGAAATGAGGAAAATGGTTTGAAAAGCTGGGAATTTAAGGAAAGAATATTTTTGAAATAAATAAGGAGTCTGGCACACTCCAATTAAAGATGTTTTGAATACACTCTTCCAATACCCATTCACTAAGTCGTCGAACTCACCCTCTCCCTTTACCCCTTTTCAGGAAAACAAGGGAGAACCCACTTAAAGACCTACTTGTAGCTGAACCTGCAAGACATGTATGTAAGGTTAAATTTGTTGAGTTTTGATTAATATTATTCCAAGAAAAATAGGAAAAATGACACCTTGCTCCTTGCAGTTTAGAGAAGGGCGAAGCCCTTGAAGAACCAAAGGAAGTGGCGAGTTGCTCACGGGGATCCGACTAAACCGGGTCAGGGCGTGACAAGTGTCATCTTCTTCCTCTTGATGATAACACTATTCATTAATACAGAAAATGGACAATGCTGGCGAAGGAATAACAGCTCCGATCAGGTCATTTTAGGGCGAGGATAAGCTCAACTAAAATGGAAAGTTGTCGAGCAGAGGGTCCCCGAGCTCCCTATATAAAGAGCTCCTCTCCATTTATCCTTCGTACACCTCAAATCTTCATTCTCTCTCAATTGCTCCATTTTTCGACGAAGCTCGAACCAAAGCTCTAACATAGGCATTTTTCTCAGCCTCAAATGACAAGTTCGGGTCGTATAGACTACAGGGGAAGTCAGCTACCCAATATCATCTTCCTTTCGACCTAAGGACCGTCGAAGCGTCGGCAGAATCAAATAGTGATGCAGCTTCGATGGACCATAGCTGCCCTATTTTGGCTGAGCTGAATTTAGCAAAATTCAGCCCTCCACCAACCAAACCAAGCCTTCCAACACCCCCATAACCCTCATACGACCTAAATAGAGCTGAAAGGTAAGCCAATTTGGCCCTACTCAATCGTTGGAAATCAGGGTTAGAGAGAGAAAGTAATGAATTTCACTAACTAAATTCACATTTGATTTAACATCAATTGTAGTGATTCTTGATCCTAGAAGGAATCTTAGGATAAGAGCTACCTTTCCCGATCGAGAGCTCGGATTGTCGCATCTTTGACGGTAAGCTTTCAAAGCTTTTTCTCTCTATGAGCAGTTTTTCAGCGAAGCTCTATTTGAGCTCAATTCGGACACAAATGTTATGGTTCAAAGCTCGATTGAATCATATGGAAGTGTAGGAACTGATCCATAACTTCAATTGTAGCAATTAACCCTGATTAAATGGCCAATTTGAACAAATCAAATTCGATCACTTTGAAGCAAAGAAATTAGGGGAAATTTTTGGGAAATTTTGGATATTTCGAAAAAATTGAGGGACCCCTTTACAATTTCCCAAAATTGAAGGCCAATTGGCCATGAGAAAGATGTTGGAGGACCAATTGGTCATTTTTTTTAACATTTGGGATCAAATTGCCATTTTTGGAACGTAGGGGCATAATTGTAATTTTTGAAAAGTTGGGGACCAAATTGGAAATTTGGAAAACTTGGGCCCCCTATACAAATTTGATTAAATTGAGGATTCAAAGATAATTTTGGAAACCTTAGGACTCAATTTGGGGAAAAGTTGGTATTAGGGACCTAAAGTTAAGGAAAATGAACTTTAGGGACCTAAGTGCAATTAATCAATAATTTGTGAGCCTTAGATGTTATGCCAAACATTAATTGATAAGGCTGCCCAAACCATGCAGGGACACATGTGACCGAAAGGCAAGCAAGAGAAAGCTCGTGTAAACTTGGCAAACTGATAAAGGATGAACACGTCACAATCATTGAGTGAGTGGGCATATTTACATCATACCCGATTGGGATGGTGAGCACTTTATAAATGAAACACCACTTGTGAGTGGGCTTAATCACATGATACCCAATTGGGATGATGAGCTTACTTTTATGAAAAGAAAACCTACTTACTAGTCGTAAGTAGAGATGTCTCCATGACGTCCTTTGATGTTCGTCCTTTTATGCTTCCTCTTCCTTTGTACCCTTTCGTTATTCCTACTTCTAATTATTACCAGTTTCCTTTTAAAGTCCAAATCCTCTTTAGGGTGAGGTCTCTTGATCGTCTCACAAAAGGTTCACTTAGTCCTTCTCGTGGCTCGAGGATGGTTACCAATTCCTTTTGGACATCGATCGTTCTAAGGATTTCCTTCATCCTTCTCTTCCGACGTTTGCCCTTTTTTAGCTTTCCCTCCTCGTCGGGGTTTAAATCCATGATTCTCAAGAGGGTCGGTTCGTTTAACTACCCTGTTCCTATTGCTCTCTTTGCCCAATTTTTTTGAGACAGTTGTCTCTCAAGTTCACTTGTCCTTAATGCCCTCAAGGTGATATCACCTTCTTTAGGGTGTGGTTGTCACCACTTTCTCGGTCCTTCTTACTACGTCGTTTAGTCTCCTCGGATTATCCCATGGTTACTAGCTGCCTACTTTTGCTAGGTTCATTTGTAGTCCTACTCGACTCCTCTTCTCTTCTAAAGCGGGTTACAATTTGCTATCCCAAACTCCATGTTTCCACTCTAGGAATTTCTGGTCTTGACCCTTATCTTGGCACTCCATATTATGCCCCATCGTCTGATCCTAAGTTTCCCCCAAGTTGGTGTGGGTAGAGACCAATGTTCACCGTTTCTTAGTTAGTGGCGTGCTCGTCCAATATTCCTCTCTTTTGGAAGTTCCTTCCCTTGTTTATGGGTTATGGTTACCTTTCCCAATTGGGTTATCGGCTCCTTTGTTGTTGGCTCTTCATTTTCCTGTTCTTTGGGTTTAGTTCGATACATGATCCTACCTTTCCTCCTACATATGCTTGCTTCTTTCAGGGAGGTCGGGGTACTTGACCTCCTAGTCTGGGGAATTCAAAGGCATTATTTGTCATTCCTAAGTTTTAAATAGGTCGGAAAAATCTTTGGTTCTTAGTTCTTCGACCCTTCTTATCCGAGGTTTGCCCATCTTGCTTCTTATTTGTTTGAGGCATGAGAGCTTGATTGGGCACATTATGATTTGGGTGACATAAATTTATGGAAACTTGAAATTCTATTTTTTGGGAATCAAATAAAGTACATTAGGGGACTTCTTCCCTCTAAGAGAGATGGTTAAAAGAAAGGTCGGGAGGCTCTATGCTAGAATTTTGAGGAACTTTCTCCGTGGTGGGATTGAAATCCTCATTTAGAGTTGTGGCTTCTAGGTCGGCCTCCTGTCTTTCATTCCTTCAGACTCAGATAGTTGGGGAGGTATTACTCTTGGGAGGTATTGCCATCCATCCTAGTGGCGTGGGACATCTCCTCACCATGTGTCCTATTCCTCCACACCTATAGCAGGTTATCCCGTCATCGGCTCCTACGTGGGTCCTTCGGTATTTATGTGGTGGAGAGGCTTCCTCTGCCCTCTTTTCCTTTCTCTTCCCTTCTTCATGTCCCTCCATGCATGTGGCGGTAGTACTCCCAAGAGTGGGTACCACATTCCTTAGTTGTTTTGGGCACTTTCATGCGTATTGTCCCTTCTGTCCACAATTCTAGAAGGTTACTTCCTTGCATGGACCTTTATAGCTTCATCCCGTACCTTGGGGAAATTTTCTTGGTGTTTGTTGGTCGTTTCTGTGTTTCACCATCCTTGTGTGCGTACATCCTACGGAACAGTCCTCCTTCCTCAGCGCGAAGCAAGGTTCCTCGAATACCTTGACAAATTCTTCGTAAAGTCTCCTTAGCTCAAGAGACATCATTGGCCTCGTGGGTTGGGTCCTCCTAGACTCTTGAGCTCCTAGGCTAATTTCCTCACACGAGGCAAGATTCCTTCCTGGTCCTGGGGTGGCCGAGACAATGTGGGTTTGTTTAGTTTCTCTAGGAGTGGTTATATCTATTCGATAGAAGTTGATCGTGGGTTAGGGTTCTAGGGCTTTTAGTTTTGAAACTTTGTTTGGAAAACCATGCTCTGATACCACTTAAGTTGTCACACCCCGACCTGGTTCAGTCAGGGTCCTGTGATCAACCCACCACCCTTCCTCGTTCTAATATAGTATTTCTACCAAATAGACCGAGGAAGGTATAGGCGTCGGAGTACCTGTTTTCCATAACAAAGTTACAAAACAACTAAATAAAAGATACCTATTTGCAGTACACTTGGCTTTCTCTCTAGCTTCTGCTCTTCTTAGCAATGTATTTCTCTTGAAAAAGGTTTAATGGGAGGGGTGAGTTTCTATAACTTAGTGAGTGGGGGTTGGGAGGTGAGTTTTCAAAATAATTAATTGATCAAGACGTTTTATACTTTTAGTTTATTGTAATGTGAGTTCATCTCTTCTTGAGCCCTTCCCTTTGCTCGGGAGGCATTTCAGCAAGCATTCACATGCCATTTCTATCATAGAAAGGGATCACACATTCGCAGAATAGTCCCCGACTATTCCACTTGTGGACCGGAGCGCCTTTATCATCTACCCAGATAGAGGTGCATGGCCTCTACCCTGAGTTTGAGTGGACATCAATAGTCCAACCCTCAAACCTTAATCATGTCCGCTTGGTGGGACGAGACCTCATTTCCCCTCCGACCTCAACTCAGTACTTCATCATGTCTGCTTTGTAGGGCGAGACCTCCTTTCCCCTCCAGCCTCAGTCTTAGTGCATAGGAAGCTATCAGAGCTTCTCAGCATACTAGACGCCAAGCCGCCCTTATGCACCCTTGGGTTATCCAACAGCCCTTAGGACCCATCGACTACCACTCTTGGGCATCTAGATACTCCTAGATTCCTCATGCATGCATACAAAATTTTTGATCCATTAACCATGCCCTTTGGTGCCAACGATCCAATGGCATCAACACTTGACCTGGCTTGCAACTATTTGCCTTGACCGGCCCGTCGACCTGGTCTAGGCGCACTGCCACTAGCCCATCGAGCCTTGTCAGTCCTGTCTTGGCCCCATAGCAAATCACACAACAATTCTAGTTTTTTTAAGAGTTTTCATGGTTCTTATAATTCACGTTTGTCTACGAGTCCAACCCATGTACATTGGCCTTGGGCCCACTTCATGAGTTTTCTAAAACTAGGCCTTCTGCCCTATCATTTTCAAATTCGAGGCTTTGAGCCTATCAGAGCGATTCTAGCACCTCTCGAGAACATCTTCCAAAATGTTTAAGCACACAGTCAGGGAAGACCATTCCTGGAAAAATTATTTTTTTTCAAACTTAAAAATGATTCTCATCACCCCCAACCAGGTATGATTTTGAAAATCCCACTCATTCGGTACTGTGACAGATTCGTCCTAGCTGGATTTCCAATCTTCAATGCGCTCCTTGAAACCCATACTCATATGACGTGTGCCTATATGGTTCAAGCGTCCATATAAGGAGAATTGACATAAGGGATCCTATATTTTTTAATATTTGCGCATAGGTCCTTACACTATGCCTTAATTGCAGTTAGGTCCCTTAAAGTTTATAACTTTACATTTTAGTCCCTAGTCTTCATTACTCTTAGTTAAGTCCCTAGGACTTCCAATTTTTCTCACGGGTCCTTAATTTTTCCAAAATTACCAATTGGTCCTTGAACTTTCAAATTTTGCCAATTGGCCCTCCATTACATCCGATTGCTCAATTAGGCCCCAATTGAAAGTTAATTTCATGAAAATACCCCTAATTTCCTTAAATTGCAATTCGGACCCCAATTTTCCAAAAATCCCCAAATTGCCCAATTTCTCAAAATTTGAAATTTGGTCCCAAAATCACACTTTTTTTCAATTGACCCCCTAAACTTGGTTAATTGTCCTCATTCTTGATTTGAATCATCTTCTTTATGATTTTCTCATCATTCCAAGCTTTGAACCGCTCAATTTGGCTCGAAAATGAGCTCAAATGGAGCTTAGTTAAAAAATTCAGTCTAGAGAGAAAGCTTCAATATCTTACTGGTGATGGTCTAGCGACCGGAGCTCTTGCATTCTCTAAATTGCTCTCCTCCTAGGGATCCTCCCTGGATCAAATCGCACCTCAATTGGTGGCTTGAGTAGTGTAAATTTCTTGGTTTCATTTTTCACAGAAATGCATCGTGAATAGTGTTTTCCAGCGGAGGGGCTTACCATATTAGCTCGGAGAAAGGTCAGGGCACCTCTAGGTCGAGTTTGGGGGGCTTGGTTTGGCCGAAATTGGCATAGGGATGGCTCTACTTGAGCTCGAGCAGCTCAGGCTACTGACAATCGAGGAGCGGCATTACTATGTGAGCTTCCTCGCACATCCACAATGGTCCTTAGGATGAAGGGAGGGTGCAGCTGTGTAGAGGACTTCCTCCCGTTCTAATGGTATCGAATGTAGCTTCAAAGGTGGGGAAAAACTTTGATGTTGGAGCTCTATTTTGCTGCTTGCGAGAAAACTATGCACTTCTCCTTCTTCGGTTGATTGTGGGATGCTGAGAATGAATGGAGGGGTGCTCTTTATATAGGGAGCTCAATAAGTGACCGGGCTACCGGTCGGCATAGGACTCGGCTGCCAGTGACCTGACCAAAGAATTTTTTGAGTTGTCAAAGACTCCAGCTTTTTTGGACTCTCTCCCTCCTCCGTTCTCTCTATCAGCGGCTGAAGGTTAAAGACAATGACGTGGCCGACGTGCCATGTGACACATTATGATTGGCTAGTTTTTCTAACATGGAGGTCCAGCTTGGTCGTCATGTCAATTGTTGATGTCACGCCCCGACCCGGTTTGGTTGGATCCCCGTGATCAACCCGCCACTCTCCCGATTTACTAAAGGGTTTTCCCTTATATTATAAATCGTAAAGAGTAAGGCGTTAACCTGCACCTTTTTCCAGGAATATCATAAATCAAAACTGCATAGTAATTTAAATTAGTTGTACCAATCTTGCAGGCGTTTAATTGCGCAAGTCCTTTAAGGTTCGGCTTTCCGGGACTTCCTGAAAGAGGTATAAGGGAGGGGGTGAGTACAACTACTCAGTGAATGGGATTCAAATCTTTTAACTTTCAAGAAAAACATTTATATGGAGTGTGCCAAACTCCTTTGTTTTCAAAAAAAATCATTTCATTTAAAAATTCATCTTTTTCCATTATTTCTTAGTTATCGATGTGTCATCACCCAACACACATCCTTCATAATGAAGGTTACACACATTCGCAAGTCAGTGTCACTACTGAACCCGCTAGTGGCTTCGGAGCGACTTTTCCTGCCACCCGGATAGAAGTACGACCACTTCTACCCTGGGAATGAGTGGATGTACGAAACATCCGACCCACAATCCCGAAATCACTTCTTCGTGTCCGTATGAGGACAGAGACCTCATCCTGTCCCCACCCCGGTCTCATGCGCTTGGTGCTACTCCAAATTTCGCACAGACACCTGGAACGACGAACTGCCCTTATAGCCACCAGGTCGTCCAGTGCCCTTAGGATGCATCACTACCCCTCATGGGCGTCTTGATGATCCCGTACTCAAAGTGCATGCACAAACAAAATTTTCTTATATTGCCATGTAATCTGTGGTGCCACTAGTCCAACGGCCCCGACTCTCAACTCAACCCGCAGCTGTTTGTCTTGACTAGTCCGTCGACCTGTCATGTCGCACTGCCGCTAGTTGATTGAGCATGTTGGTCCCATCTTGGTACCATGGCCAAACAATTCACTTATTAAGTTTTATGGCACATATATCATATTCATTTACGAGCTCCTGCTCGTGCCAACTGGCCTTGGGCCACTATACGAGATTTTCAAAATCGGGCATTTAGCCCCCAAGTTCCAAAACCGAGGCCCTTGGCCTATCAGAGCTATTCGAGCTCCCATCGAGAAGGTCTCCCAAATAGTTTAAGCATTGGCACACAATCAGGGGAGAACACTTTCGACAAAATAGGTTTTCACTGTCCATTATACCAATCGGTATAAGGACATCTCCGTTCATAACCGATGAACGGGTTTTCAACTTCCTTCGAGGAAGTCTCATCATACTAACCGGGTATGATCTGAATAACCCACTCACAACCGGTAAGTGGTTTTATCTTTAAGTTGTGCTCATCATCCCAACCGGGTATGATGTTACTAAACCCACTCACAACCGGTAAGTGGTTTTATCTTTAAGTTGTGCTCATCATCCCAACCGGGTATGATGTTACTAAACCCACTCACAACCGGTAAGTGGTTTTATCTTTAAGTTGTGCTCATCATCCCAACCGAGTATGATGTTACTAAACCCACTCACAACCGGTACGTGGTTTTATCTTTAAGTTGTGCTCATCATCCCAACCGGGTATGATGTTACTAAACCCACTCACCCGATAGTGCAATGATATTCCACTTAGTCGGGTTCTATCCTTAGCAAGCTAGACCTCAACTGGCTTTCCCGATGTTTCGTTCTCCGGTGAGGGCGTGGTGGTGGAGCTTTCAAATCTAGGCAGATAGCTCTTCTCCAGAGGTTCTTCCTTTTGGTCCTAATTCGGTCGAGGAAGGACTGGGGAAGTGTTGGGAAGGCTTGGTTCGGCCTGAGGAGGGCTTGAAATGGCCGATTTCAGCTTGACCAAAATAGGGTAGCTTCAGTCCGCTGGAGCTACTTCACTATTCCATCATGCCGGCGCTTTTCCAATGATTCTCGGATTGACTGGAGTTTGCTACCAGATAGCTGTCTTCTCCCTGTTTCTAAAGAGCCCGACCTTTGTTCAAGTCAAAACTCTAGTTCGAGCTTCACCGGGAAATGTAGTAGGGAGAGAGAGAGAAGTGTTAAGGTGTGAGGAGAATGAAATGGGGATGACCTCTTTATATAGGCGTAAAACCCGTGTATTAAATGGGCGAGATTTATTACTAGTATTAATATTGCCATAAATTATTGGTATTAATTCTAATAATTAAATTTTGTATTAATTTCAATAATATTACTAGTATTAATATTGCCATAAATTATTGGTATTAATTCTAATAATTAAATTTTGTATTAATTTCAATAATTTAATTTTGGTATTAAATTATTGGTATTAATTATAATAATTAAATATATATTAATTTATGGCTATTTATGATAAGCCGTACGTTCGCATTTAGGTCACCCATCCTCACACTACTCTGAGGCAAGCACACTTAACTTTAAAGTTCTTATGAAATGTAGTTCACCTAAATCACTTTGGTTTTTGTTTTCTAGTTTATCTTAAGTTTCTTTTCTAAGGTTTAATGAACCCTTTGGATCACCCGAAAGTTGTAAATTTCCATATTGCTTATTCCCAAATGTAAACCGGCTTGGTTTTTCTTATTCGGTTTGACCGATTCTTTTCCCGGTTTTCCTTAACTAAAAAAAATGCAGGTTTTACAGTTGACTGGTTGACCGGACACGTGGTAGCCTCTCATTGGCTGCTCGTGTTTACATGGCAGGCTCATGGGTCACCTGCTGACCATTGACTAGACACGTGGCAGCCTCCCTTTAGTTGTCCACGTCTGTGTGGCTGCTGACGAGGCACCACTGATACGTCTGGTCTATTGACCGGTTGGACCATTGATTGGTCTCACTGTTGACCAGTCCGGTCTGACCGGGTTCGGTGACTCGAATTTAAAAATTGGTCGGTTTAGACCCAATTCGATAGGTTTTTTGAAATTTAAAAATTTCTAAATTCATTTTCTATCTACTAATGTCCTCAATTTTCCAAATAAATATTTTTAAGCCAACTAGAAAAGTGAATTATTGAACTGGTTCACTATGGTTCAATCTAGTTTAGTTTCGTTCGGGTCTGGTTTATCCCGAACTAGTCTAGTCTCCCATCCGATTCACATCCTGGTTTTTCCCATGATTTTTGTGAATTTTTTGTCACTTGTGATTTTTCAATATCCCATTTTAACCCTTCTTTATCATTTTTGGTTCATTTTTTGGCTTGATTTTCTCAAAACCGTCGGTTCTTTGTTTAGTTTACTTGGTTCGGGGGATGAGTTTCACATGAGTAGTGCGAATTTTGCACTTTAGTTTTCAGGAAACATTAACTGTGAATAATAATTTTCAGCAAGGGATGGTGGATGGGACTTACCAATGTAGCTCAGGGAAGATTGGGGCACTTCTAGGAGTGGTCTAGGGAGCTCGGTTTGGCCAGAATTTGGCTGAGGGTGGCTTGCAATGAGCTTGTACATCTCGGGTTGCAGACTGCCAAGGGGTGATGGTTTTGTGCAAGCTCATCGGCACTTCTTCGATGATCCTTGAGCTGAATAGAGACTGTCATTGCATAGCTAACTTCTTAAGGATTCCAAAGAACCCAATTTCGACTTTAGAGGTGGATGAATGTACCCAAGTCAAACCTCCGGTTTGTGCTTCATCGGAAAATGAACACTCTTTCTTCTTCAAGCATTGGAGGGATGAGGAGAACGAATGGAGAGGAGCTCTTTATATAAAGAGCTCGGGGACTGACCATTCTATCCATTTCTCCATTAATTGGCCATTAACTCTTCGATTTATGGCCTTGTCGGAGGTGTTTCTTGGTAGCCGAAAAGGGAATCCATTTTCCCTTTCTCTCTCTTCCTTGTGTGAAGGTGGACGATGACACTATGCTGTGCGTACGAGCTTTGCACGTGCGGACATGCCATGTGGTGCTCTGAGATTGGTTGGCTTTGCTAACGTGGCTACCTACTCAGTAGTTTAGTTAGCCTTTCACCTATTGACCGGACACATGACAGCCTCCCATTGATTGCTCTTGCATATGTGGCTGTTGGCCATATTCCCGCTGACCGTTGATCGTAACACGTGACATTCTCTGATTGGCTGGTTTAAATATGCCAGATTCCCTCCTATCACACAATGCTACTGCCACGTGTTAGCCTCTGATTAGATGAGACCATCCGATGTGGCACTACCACGTGTTGACCTCTGATTGGTATGTCGTTTCTCCGATATCCTTGTCGGATGTTGATGTGGCCTACTTGCCTTGTGTTAGCTCCTCAATGGTCAGTCTTGCTAATGGGGCCTTTCCAACATTGATTGTTGATCGGGGACATGTGTCACTCTCCTATTGGTCAGTCATTGCTTACGTGGATTTTCCTCTAATCATTAACTAAGGACACGTGTCACCTTCTGATTGGCCAATGCTTCCAAGCGTTGACTAGGCAGCTGACTAGGCGCGCTTCACCATGTGTTGCACGTTGATTGGTCATGCCTACTCACTGGGCGCTGACCTGGAAGCAGTCCGTTGACTTACTGGATCGTTGATAGGTCCAGTCCGACCGGGTTTGGTGACCCAAAAACGTAAATTGGCCGATTCAAGCCCGATTCGACCAATTTTCCAAAAATTAAAAATATCTAAAATGTCTAAATTTATTTTCTATTTGATGATGGCTTCAATTTTATAAATTGATATTTTTAAGCCACCTTGAAAAATGAATCTTTGAATTGGTTCTTTATGGTTCAACCTGGTTCAGGTTTAGTTCACCCTGAACCGGTCCAGTTTTCACATCCAATCAACTTCATGGTCCTTTCCCAAAATGTTTGGGTATTTCTTGGCTACTTGAGATTTTTTGAATTCCTGTTTTGACCCTTCTTTACTAATTTTGGTTCACTTAGATCCTCGATTTTCTCTCAAAAATTTTTGGTTCCTTAGTACTAGAGGACAGGGTTTACAACTCTTCCCACCTTTTAGGAGTTTTGTTCTCAAAACTTGCTATGTGTCCCTTAAATAGTGAATAATTTCCCTTAGCATCAACTTTGTGATTTATTCCATCATGATGTCATGGGGTACGTTCCCATCTTAGTTGCATCTCCTTTGGGCATCCTTGTGTCTGTCCTTCCCTTGGGCATCTCAAGTCTTTGGGATGTCTAAATTATTTTTCCATTGCACTTAATAGTGCGATTTGATATTCCCACTTGAGGATAAGATTTTGTATCAATCCCGCCTCCCACTTCCTTTCCTTAAATGGTGTTCTTATGCTCTTCTCCTAATGCGATTAGAGCGTAACGCTACTTGTTTTCCAGTTCGTGCATATCTTTATGCACATAATTTTACTTTGCCTTACACGACATGCCTTCCATGATAGTTTGGATTTTCTTCATTAATTCATCCTTCCCTATCCTCCTTTTTGGGCATTCCCGGTTCTACTATCGGATTTCCCGATCACTTCTCAACTTACCTTATAGATCTCCATCTCTGATAATTCACACTCCCTTTTCCATTACTAGTATTGAATCCTCATAATTGATGGTATCATTGCCTAAGGATTTTTCCTAGCCCATCCTTACTTGTTCGTGACCATTTCGCAGTTACTCTCCCTTTTCACTCCCATTTAATTCCTTATAGTGTACTTGTCGACTCCATGGTCTTACTCGAAGGAGTTCCTTCATCGATCTCATCCCCTACTCACGTACTTTGAAGTAGAGATCTTCATTCACGAATCCACATTCGAGATCCCACACAAGAAATAGGGCTAACCGATAGATGGAGTTCGGGGGAAAGTCAGGAATCACTACCCCATTTTATACTTCTTTGTGAGTATTGGACCCTAGAGCAACTTTGTGACATCCCTTGATACTATCCTTCTTGTTTGATTTTCCTCACTGGACTCTATCATTGTCTATGGTACCTCAAGGGTTTTCTTGATGTCGACTTACTTCAACTTTCATTCCTTTTAGGATACGTCTTTTTCCTTGTTTCTTTCTCTCCTATCATTTATACTCATCTTGGGTCTTAAAGGAAGGGATGTTACTACTCCTTTCATTCCCATTGGAGAAAGGGACGTTCCTGATTACTTAATGGAGTGTACCCTTGGTGTTTTATTCCTCGTCTGTTATCAAGCTCCGAGTCTTCTCTGATCCTCATGACTTCCCTGAAGAAAGTATTATCCTTATCCCAGACCTAACTTCTAGGCTTTATCATTTGGAAGTTATTAAGAGAGGTTGACTCCTTCCTCCAATTGTAAAAGGTTTAAATTTTTTAGCTATCTTTTAATTAAGCTTCAAATTTTCCAAACATAAAGAACTTTTATTCATTGAAGGAAAGGCTTGTCCAAAATAGGCTTATTCCACGCACTCATCTCACTCTACTCTTGACCCTACATATCCACTATTCTGGAATCCACCTTTGATTTGTTTTAAGACTCCTTGTCCGAGGGTTCTAAGGACGACAAGCTTATGTCCCAATATTGTCCCTCCCATCCCATATATGGGTTCCAACTAGGTTCCTTGGAGCAGGGTGGGACTGTATCGTAGGGTGTTCCTCGGGCTTTGACCTTGTGAGTCACCTCGATCCCATACCGCTCCAGCACTACAACTTCATACTCGTAGGCTTGTCGCATCATGCTTACTGGTTCGGGACTCACTCAGATGGGTAGAAGTTTATGGAAGACCCTTATATAGTTTGCATAAGCTTCCTAGTAATTCTTTTAGGCCTCTTCCAGTGTTTGGGTCCTTTCTAGCTGTTAAGGTGTCAGGGAAGGCATTTGGGTTCGTCTTTTTTTTTAGGGAGGATCTGACCGGTTGAATATTTTCATCAAATCCTCACAGAGTGGCCTACAATCCTTGGCCATTTCCTCAGATTGAGCTCTTTTAATCTCGGAAGTTCCCTTGCTACTTTTCTTGCTTGAGGTGGCGACCTTTTTTAATGGTTCGTGGGTTGGATGAGTTCATGTGGCAAATTTTCTTGGAGCCATTATTCCTACAAGGTGAATATACTCCATTTAGTTTTATATTATATAGTCTTGATAATGAATTTGAGGAAATATGACTATGATACCATTTAATTTGTCATGACTTGACTCGATTTGGTCGGAACCCCGTGAGCAACCCACCAAACCTATTGGTCTAGGAAGAGTCACCACTCCCAAGACTGCGAGGAGTCAAACGTACATTTTTGTCAATGTTCCCTGGAATAACATTAAGCAAAAATAATAACTTGAAATTTTAAATAGCTAGATTTAGAGTCTTGGCATAAGGACTTCCTAGAGGGTTGTATTCTTTCCTGAAAAAATTTAAAAGGGGAGTGAGTTTCTAAAACTCAGTGAGTGAGTGATTGGATAAATTTTCAAAAGGGTTCATAATATCTTTCATGTTCATAAAGGTGTGATTTAACTTTTTCAATGTTTTTTTCTTTTTCTCAGGATTTGTTTAACAAACAATCACACACCCTTTAACAAAAAAAGTTTAAACATTCGCAGAGTAGTCACTAACTACTCCACTTGTGGACCGGGGCATCTTTACCACCCACCCTGATAGAAGTCTCTGTATTCTACCCTGAGTCTAAGTGGACATCAATAGTCTGACCCTCAGACCCCAAAAATACTTCGTGTCCGCTGGGGGATGAGACATATTCCCCCTTCCACCTTGGTCTCAATGCACAAGAATACATGTTGGATGATGGGCTTCCCTTATACTCCATGGGTCATCCAACAGCCCTTAGAACCAACACTACACTAATTTGGGCACCTCGATGGTTCCGCACACCGGTGCATGCGCAAACAATATTATTTTTAATTTAGATCCATTATCTTTGGTGTTATCGGCCCAACGGTCTCGTCACCTGGCTTCGGCTCCATAATTGCTATGCCCAACAGGTTTGACAACCTGGTTTCGGCTTAGTAGCCACTAGCCCAACAAGTTAATGGACCGGCTTCGGCATGGTCACAATTCACACAATATCCAATATATGAAACTTTTCATGACTCATAAATTTTACTTGTCTACGGGCTTCCGTCTATGCCCACTAGACATGGGCCCACTTCACAAGTATTCCAAAACTGAGCCTTGGGTCCAGATAGGTTTCAAAACCGAGGCCTCCGATCTATTGGAGCTATCTCATCTCTCGATAGAAATATCTCCCGAAACGTTTAACTAGTTTCACGCATTTAGGGGAGACCATTCTTGGAAAATAGTTTTCAAACTTTAAAAAAATGGTGTTCATCACCTCAACCGAGTATGATGTTGGAAAATTTCCACTCACAGGATATGCAATGATCCGTTCCTCTCGGGCTAGTCAGCTCGTATTCCAATGGTATTTCATGGTTGTAAACTGATGCGCTTCTTCTTGGACCTACATCATCCCGAGTAAGGAACATTAAGTTCTAGTTTATTTCAAAATTCTCAATCTCTATACTCATGGTAACTAACCTCTAGTTAAATACTAGTATTATGAATCGTTAACTTCATAAACATTTACAAACCCCCTTTTTGGAATTAGAAACTCTCAATGTTCGCTTAATTACACTTTAATCCCTAATATTTTCTAAAATTATAAATTTACCCTAAATTTCTAAAAAAATGACCAATTAGTACTCAATTTTCTTAAAAAACACTAATTGGTCCCCGGTTTCATCAAAAATTCCAATTGGCCCTTAATTGAGAGTTAATTTCATGAAAATCCCATAATGTTCCTTAAATTTCAATTCGACCCCCAATTTTTCAAAAATCCCCAATTTGCCCAATTTTTCAAAAATTACAATTTGGCCCCTAAAATCTTATTTAATCAAATTGACTTCCCAAACTTGCACAATTGTCCCCTTTTTCAATCTGAATCATCTTCCATATGTCTCCCTTTTCATTTTGAGCTATAGCACGCCAAAAATGGTTTAAAACGAGTTTGAATGAAGCTTCGCCAAAAAAATTTGTCTAGAGAGAGAGCTTCGATTTCTTACACGTGGGACTCCGGTGGTCATAGCTCTTGCTTCCTTCGAGTTGCTCTCTCCCTGGAGAACCTTCCGGGATCAAACCACACCTCAATTGATGACATGAGTAGTGTGAATTTCACATTTTAGTTTTCAGGCAACATTGACTATGAATAGTAATTTTTGGCGAGGGATAGAGGAGTTACCAATGTAGCTTAGAGAAGATCGAGGTACTTCTAGGGATGGTCTAGGGATCTCGGTTTGGTTGGAATTGGGCTGAGGGTGGCTCGAAATGAGCTTGTACAACTCAGGTTGTAGACTCCCAAGGGGTGATGGTACTGTGTGAGCTCGTCGGCACTTCTCTGGCGATCCTCGAGCTAAACGAAGACTGTCGTTGCGTAGCTGACTTCTTCAGGATTCCAAAGAACCCAATTTCGACTTCGGAGGTGGAGGAAAGTACCCAAGTCGGAGCTCTCATTCATGCTTCATCAGAAAATGGACACTCTTTCTTCTTCAAGCATTGGAGGGATGAGGAGAACGAATGGAGAGAAGCTCTTTATATAGGAAACTCGAGAACTGGTCATTCTATCTATTTCTCCATTAATTGGCCATTAACTCTCCAATTTATGGCCTTCTTGGAGACGTTTCTTGGCCGCTGGTGAAAGGACATTCATTTTCCCTTTCTCTCTCTTCCCTATCTGAAAGTAGACGATGACACTGTGTCACGCGTGCGAGCTTCGCAAGTGTGGACTTACCACATGTCGCTTTGTAATTGTTTGGCTTTGTTGATGTGGCTGCCTACTCAATAGTCTGGTCAGCCTTTGACTCGTTGATCGAACACGTGGCAGTCTCCCATTGGTTGCTCTTGCATACTTGGTTGTTGACTGTATTCCTACTAACCATTGATCGTGACACATGGCGTTCTCTGATTGGTTGGTTTAAATACGTCAGATTCCCTCATGTCGCACAATGCTAATGCCACATGTCAGCCTTTGATTGGCTTAGGCCATCCAACGTTACACTACCACGTGTTGATCTCTGATTAGTCAATCGTTTCTCCAACATCCTTGATGGATGCTGATGTGGCCTACTTGCCATGTGTCAACTCCTCATTGGTCAACCTTGATGACTGGGCCTTTCTAACATTGATCATTGACCAGGGACATGTGCACTCTCACATTAGTCAGTCATCGCTGAGGTGAATTTTCCTTCTCTTACCGTTGATTAAGGACACATGTTGTCTTCTAATTGATCAGTGCCGACTGAGCAACTGACTGGGTACTGTCCTCGAAGCGGTCTGTTGACTGGCTGGACCGTTGACCGGTCCAGTCCGATCGGTTTCGATAACCCAAAAATGTAAATCGGACGATTCAGGCCCGATTCAAGCGGTTTTCTAAAAATTAAAATTTTCTAAATTCATTTTTTATCTAATGATAGCTTCAATTTTCCAAATTGATATTTTTAAGTCACCTAGAAAAATGAATCTTTGAATTGGTTCTTCACAATTGAACATGGTTCATGTCTGGTACACCTTGAACCGGTCCGGTTTTTACATCTAATCAACTCCATGGTCCTTTCCTAAAATGTTTGGGTATTTCTTGGTCACTTGTGATTTTCCAAATTCTCGTTTTGACCCTTCTTTACTAATTACGGTTCACTTAGATTCTCAGTTTTCTCTTGAAAATTTTGGGTTCCTTAGTCCAAGAGGACAGGTTTTACAATGGATATAATGAGGGAGTCATTTGCATACCCGGTTGGAAAATAAGGGAGAGGATGCCTTTTACAGAGAGGTTATAAGGGGGGGAATTGTGTGTTATTTGTGAGGGACAAGACATAAGGGTGGCACTTGAAGACCGGAGAAAAGAAAAGTGAAATATATGTGGTATGCTTTATCTTGCAATTAAATTACATTACAATTGAGTTATATGGGTTAATGAACTAGTCCACGTGAGGGCAACGACTCTATTCGGGAATTGGGTCTGATTTCTAAAATCATGGGCGAAGGGTGGAATACCCTTATGAACCTTGTCTGTAGAGACGATTCGGTCATGGTAAGTACAATTGAATAGGATAGTGAAATCATCTAGACTTAGAGATAACACATATGTGAAATTCACTGAAATGATATAAGGAAATGAGAGGCA
This sequence comes from Trapa bicornis, assembly GCA_030064425.1. Lineage (NCBI taxonomy): Eukaryota > Viridiplantae > Streptophyta > Magnoliopsida > Myrtales > Lythraceae > Trapa > Trapa bicornis. The sequence goes on along the minus strand of CM057760.1, from coordinate 15,436,972 downwards.
TCTTGAATGCCACATAGTTGGTTAATGGGGGAAAGAGTTTCCCCCCAACTATACCCGAAAGCCTCATAAGAAGGCTAGATAAACTGAAACAAGAGGATTTTGAAAAGAACCACCATAGATAAGTGTTTTTGAAAAGAAATCTATATTGAGGTACAAACCCCAGGATAGTTTGATGAGAAAACACTAAAAGGAAATGACATATTATAACATTATATGTACAAATGAATGGGTTCCCATGAGAGCTTGACTCTACTTGGGAACTAGGTTTGAATGGAGAGATCAAGGTCGAATGGTGTATTGCCCCTATGACTCGCATCTCTAGAGAAGACCTAGATGTAATGAATATGACCAAAGAGGAGAGTAAAACCCTCTAGAATTAGAAAGGACATGGGCCCCAAGATGGTTTTGATAAAGAATTATCGTTCTTTTGATTAGAGATGACAACTAGCTATAAAAGACTCGATAAGCAGTCCTCTCACTCACTGAACGTTGACTCACCCCTCCCCCAATACGTTTTCTAGGTGTCAGGGAAGAACGAATGAGGAGAGGAAGATCCCATACATCGGGAAGTAGATCCGACAAAGTCGGTAATCGAGTAAGAGAATCTCGAAAGGAAAGGCATGAGAATTTTCAATTGAGTAAGTTATTGCTTTCCTAATGATAAATAATTCTACTTGTGAGAAGTAGATTATTTGTAAAAAGTTTTAATTTTCACGGTAAAATGACGTGTATTTTATAATTTGAGCATTGATAATGTCGATGCTACTTTAGTGATGGTACCAATAATATTGGGAGAATATGGTGGGTTGGCACGTGTATTCGGTCTGGAAAATCAAACAAAGGCGTGATAGTTGGTCTATAAAGTAAAGCATAATCTTGATTTTTCTATTACCCATCATAAGGATTGTCTTGTTAGTCAAATATAAGTGGTAAAGTATCGACTATAATGAAACTTTTAGCCCCAAAAAATATTACTATTTTGGTGATTCCATACCTTGTGACATCCAATAGTTGGAGCATTCATTAGCTATATGTCAATAAAAACTTTCTCCATATACATCCAACTAAAGAAATCTTTATGCACCAATCACCACAGTTTGTTGATCCATCTCACCCCATTAATGCTTATAATCTTCGATACTCTTTGTATGACCTCAAGCTATTCGAGCTTAGTTATTTTGTTTGAGCTCCTTCCTATTAACCATGGTGTTTCATGCTTTAAGTGCCAATACTTTTCCCTCAATTTATTAGACATCTACTGCAATTATGTTATTGTATTATGAAAAACATAGGATCCTTTCACAATTATCAAGGCATAGAGATTCAATCTCACTCTCTAGTAGAGTTTATGTTCTTGTGTTATCACTGATTGTAACATTTTTCTAACCTTGTAACTCTTTGGCTCACGTTTATCACTTACTAATGGCGTATGGTCCATCTCTTTATTGTCAAATTGTTGGAGCTCGATGGTGCATTATTCGAACACTGTATTATACGTGGTTAATTAAGTTTTTCATTTTATATATCACTTTATTTTAATTCATTAGATTATTGTCAAGGACATTATCTAATATTTTTGTGGTACTTCATATTATGAATTTTATCTCTGGTGAGACTATTAACCCAAATTACGAATGATTATTATTTCATCAATGACATTGTAGTATTTCTCAGCACAATTTTATTTTCTAGATTTATTAGAACCAACAAATTATTAATAATATCAGCAAATTAAATATAAGAGTTTTGACCATATAATCATAAATCTAATTTAAGTTCGGTCCGTTTTTGTTGAACTTGAAAATTATTGCTCAGCCTTTTACACTCTTACGTGATAATTTTTTAAATATTTATCTCACAATAAATAATGTATTTTAGGCTCACGCTAATATTAGTATTATTAAATACTAACTCTTTATTTACATTTATAGGAACGGAAGGTGGTAGACAAAACTTTTCACGAAATATTTTCCGTTTAGCCTCTTATGTTTCAAACTTAAAATCTTATATATTCCATTAAATTACCAGCGATTAATAGCAGGAATGCACCCCAAGGAGCATCACTCCCCATAGCAATAAAACAATCTCATGTATCACAACAATTGATCCGGATCACCTGCACCAATAGAAATTACCACATGACAACTGCACTTGTAGGCCGATAGAATGGATCAAATTATTTTTATGTACCCTCTCATTAAAGATGGAATTGCTTGAGCAGAGAATAAATTATGGAAATATAATATTATATACATTTAAAAATATTTTTTTAAGTTATATTTAAAAAAAGTACATTTTTTTCTCATGAAGAGCAACTGGTCCAAAGTTTAATGCAAGAGGATTGATTATAAATGACCTTTGGGGGTTATTATGCGAAGAGGTAGGGCAAGATTATTAATGAAATTGATACTTGATGAGATATGGGGTGAGGAGTGAGATAAAAAGATACGACTAATGTTACCATAAGACCGTCCCTATACATAGTTGCTTACATTTTATTTCTTTTTTTCGTACATCACAAAATTCTTTAAGAAAAAGAAGTATGAGCTTAATTTAATCATATTTTTTAAGGCTATATAAGTATAACGATCGACATAGACATATTTAAGTTATAGAAAAAGTTGTTCATGACCAAATATAAGGCTTATGATTTATTGGGTAGCTAAATATCCCAACAAATTCATTTTCTGCCATCCCAACTAGAAATTAGTATATGAAAAGTTCGGATTTGGAAACCCAATTCATATTGAGAAGAGTATAGAAAAAACACTCGACTTCTGTCTTGTTTTGGTGGTATATGAGTGTATATATAATTATTAATTATATATTTAATAATATGTAACAAGTTAGAGTATAAACTCAAATTAATAATATAAAAATATTATACATTTATAAATAATAAATTAATTACTTTTTTCCCATAACAATTTTTTTCTATTAAATAAGAAGTTTGGACGGCTATTTGCTTACCAAGATGATAAATAATGGCGAGATTCTCTCTTTGTTAAGTTACATGGGAACGGAGATGATAAATAATGGCCATTCTCTCTTTGTTAAGTTACATGGGAACATTTGTCTAAAAAAAAGTTACATGAAAATCACCGCCCAAGAGTTCTGCTTCCTTCAAAAAAAACTCCCTACATTGTGAAAAGCGGTTGGACAAATGTCCTGTCAGGACGTCAAACATGGATCTCTTAATGTATTTTTCATCAATAGGGGAGGTTGGCCGCCCCCCATGGGCTGCGGCTGCTGCACTGGTTCATAAAGGGGGAAAGCGACTGACATCATCAACAGTGACCATGGCCAAAATGGAGGAAAAGTTGGACCTCTCCTTGCACGACTACAGCTTCTGCGGCAAAATTTGACGGCCTGTGTTCAAGTCAAGGCTCCTGAGTTCAACACTCTGCCCAGCTGAATCCTGGACTTTTCTCTATTTGCATATCTCTCATTGCATCTCTAACTATAGCAGATCTCTCCCAGTCCCCCGACTCTGCAAGCATGCTCGATAGTTGTACATAAGCACATGAATTTTGCGGATCAAGCTCCATAATTTTCTCTGCCACCTTCCTCCCGAGAACTGTATTCCCATATATTCCACAACCCCTCAGCACTGATGACCACATTGTAGCATCAGCCGTATAAGGCATTTGTTCTATTAGACCAATTGCATCATGGAGCCTTCCTGCACGAGAAAAGAGATCCACCATGCAAGAATAGTGCTCAATCCCAGGATCAATACCATAGTCCCATTTCATTGCATGAAACCATTTCTCCCCCTCTTCAACCAGTCCACAGTGATTACATGCGGAAAGCACCCCTGTAAAGGTAACACATGTCGGTACCACACTAGAACATATCATTTCATCAAACAAACTCAAGGCCTCAAATCCATGCCCGTTTGTGGCATAGCCCATGAGCATTGCAGTCCAAGAGATTCCATCAGATTTTATCATTCTATCAAATATCTTGCGACCCATCTCCACAAGACCTCCCTTGCAGTAGAAATCAATGAGAGAGGTAGAAAAAATGGGATCTGATTCGAGCCCAATGATGAAAGATCTGCAGAAGATCTGCTGCCCAAGGTCAAATGAAGAAATACTAGCACATGCGCTTAGGGCACTGACAAGGCTAAAACTGTCCATTCTCAAGCCTAACCTATTCATCTCACAGAAAAGATACAATGCTTCAACAGAACACCCATTTTGACTGAGACCTACAATTAGTGAATTCCAAGAAATCAAACTCCTAGATGAGATTGAAGCAAAAATCCTTTGGGCATCCTCAATTTTTCCACAGTTGGAATATACTGTAATCATATTATTCAATAGGATAGTGTCATAAGCTTTGAGCTCGCCAAAAAACTTGCAAGCATCTTCAGGGCTTCCACATTTATGATACATATCTACAAGTGCACTAGCAAAAATAATGTCATTTGCAAAGCCTGCCTTGATTCCTTGACAATGAACTTCTTTTCCCTGTTTGAGAAAATGTAGACTACTGCAGGCACTCAAAATATTGGCAAGTGTGGACGTGTCCTCGGAAACCCAAGCCTTTCGCATCTGACCAAATAGAGTTAGAGCTTCGGTTTCCTTGTTATTATAGACAAGTCCTGAAATCAGAGAATTCCATACCACTGCACATGGGTTTGCTGCCTGGTTAAAGATTTGTTTTGCCTCTACGATTCTGCCCAAATTAGCGTACCCTGAGATGAGAGCTGATAAAGAGAAGTCATCTGGTTGACACAAGGAGTTCAGAATCCAAGTTGCATTTTCCAAATCTCCGCATTTTACATACAACTTTATAAGTGAACTAGCTAATCCAGAGTCAAATTCAATTCCAGATGTAACAGTATATCCATGGATTTGCTTCCCATATTCAATATCTTCCGTGTGAACCCAAATCCTTAAAATTGTGGACATGATAAAAGAGTCCACCTTTATCCTTTCGGTAGGATTGACGTACATGCCCCTGAACAGCCTAATTGCCTCTTGGTGGAATCCATATTTAACATAACCGTGAATCATAGAATTCCACGACATTTCATCTTTCGTGGGCATTTCATCGAACAGGGCACGCGCATTAGCAAGATCACCTGACTTAATGAAACCGGCAATAACTACATTCCAGGAGAACTCGTCCTTGTAGGGCATTGACCTTAATATTTCCATTGAATTCACTAAATCTCCTGATCTCGTGTACCCTTCTATGAGTGCATTCCAGGTGAACTGGTTACTCTGCGGAAGTTCCTCAAAAACTCTGTGTGCATCGATCAAGTGGCCACATCGGACGTACAGCTGAAGGAGGCGGTTACCCATTGTAACGGCTGAACCCAGGAGACCATTCTTCAAGAGGAGCGGGTGGACCTGCCATACGTGACGGATTGATGGACGTATTGAGGCGCAGAACTGTAGTAGACGGACACAGTGATGCCGATGGAAGTCCATGGAAATTTTCCCGTAAAGGTGCTCCTGAGAGAAAATAGGGGACCGTTTCTAGGGAGGTCTCGTGTGGTGATGGCGGCTGGAACTGGAAGAAGCAGACACAGCTCATGTGGCGCCTCCTCATCAGCTTGGACAGATTGAAGCAGATGGAACGGGGGCCTGCAACTTCAGACGTTTATGTTTTCCAAATGAATGACTAGACATAAACGAATAAGCTAAAATGTTATTTAGATCCCTAAACTTAGGAGATTTGTCTCAGTCCAACCAAGCCGTGGACTAACATATGTTAGTCCCTCAAGATTGCACAATGTTTGTATATACTCCTAAAGTTTGTTGTTCCTTGAGATCTACGCCGCTAAATCTGTACAGATTTTGGATGGATAGGATAAATTTTGAATTAGCTGTCAACCACACTTAATTTTAAAATTTTAAAAATGTTTTATATAATAGCCCACTCAACCAATATAATAACCTATTGAGACATTTTTATACTATTTATTATAGAGCAAATTAAGAAAATTAAAAAAAATTTGGAAAATTTTGATAAATAAGATCTAATATGGTTAATATTAATTTAGAAAAATATAATAGGTTTAGAAGAATATAATAGATGGGGTTTGTGATTCTCAAACTTAATATACACTTTAGTGGAGAGAATCAAATTTGAGGATAAAAGCAAAAAATTGTAAAAAATTATATAATAGTAATTATAGGTGTTTATTAAATATTTATATCCAGCTTTTTTCACTATTTCTCTTTTAACTATCGCTTCCTGTTTGACTTCATCTAAGGAGGCCTTTCGGTCCTATTAGAGGCTCGAGTTCACTGCACCTAATTTCCTACTACAGGTATTAGTTACAATTCTTCGATGAATTATTCTTAAGGTTAGAATCTTAATATAATCTCCATAATTTATTGTTCAAGAATTTTTCCATGCACCTTCTGAATAAGGTGATCCATTCACTTCTTCACCTTCCTCTTTTGAGTTCCAATTCCTGCGTGAATTTCCCCATTTTCTTGAGGGTAAACTACTATACGAAAATCCTCTTATAGTCCTTTTTGAAACTAAATTAATCTCTTGTTCGTTAGTAAACAAAATACTATGGTTATCATATGTTTTGTTTTGGACGAGGGGTGTTATTGGTTAGTATTTCCATTGTTTTGGTATTGGTTCCCATAGGTGTTCTATGTAAGATAATCCCTCTGTGTATTGCCTTCTTGACCTCTTTGCTGATGATCCGCTTGGTTGTTTATAGAGGAAAACATTGTCCTCAACCTTAAATTAGGGTCAATGTTTTGGTTTTCAAACACTTGGAGGCTTGGGAAGTTCTTTGAAGTTTGATGATTCCAATGCTTAGGTCCTAATGGTCGAACGGAGGAGCCTACTGAGCCTCAAGCAGTTTTTGACGTCCACACCCTCAACACTTACAGGGGATTCCTCTCATCCTTTGGTTTACCTCCAAGTACTTCATCTTCCATTTTCATTAGTCATTTTATTTTTAATGAACTTGTTGTAATATGTTGGGTTGATGGTAGTCGATCTATTTATAGTTACTTTGGTTGATAGAGGTTTTCATGTCTTGTTCATTTTCTAATGAGGGTGATTGAAGGCAAACATCTACTCAATTCTCTCGGGTTAATTTTTATGTGATTTGTAGATTTGCTTCCCATCCTTTAAAGGATGCACATGTTCAAAATTTTTTGGTAATTTGCCTCATTTTTTCCTTTGTTGGTGATAAGTGAATGTACTCCTATTTTTCTAGGAATAAAACTTAAGTATAAAGAAATTTCACTAAGGGAGGTCCTATTTAAGTAAATGTGCAAGATTTTCTAATATTTATAGATAAGTTTATCTCGTTTGCTCTAGTTAGTTTGAAAAAGTTAATTTGGAAAGGGTTTAATTTAATTAATTGTTTCCATTAGTTATATCACAACTAAATTCAGTCATTTTGCTTACTAGTATATATTGACATAATTGCATCCAATCTCTTGAGATGAAAGCTTTCGATGTCATCATTATTTGTGTTTGAAGACAAGACATTGGAGTGAAGGTTGTAAGGTGCCTTCATGGATAAGGCTTGCACTGATGGCTTTATGGTGAGATGGATGTAACTAGGTTTGGGCTTCCTTAATCCTTGACCTTGGGTTTCCTATTATGAGTTTGGGTTTTTTTTTTATTTATGATGCATTTAATGTTAGGTTTTATGCTAATGGCCCATCTATTTGGGTATTTGTGTAAGATTGTATTTATCCCACTACTTTTGTATTAGGAAAATCATTTATTAGCCTAATCTTTAGCTTTTCTCATTAAAAATTAGAATTTCATATATAAATTCATAATATTAATAATTATTTAATCTCACCAATTTAACCGGATCTTTTCATGTTAGATAACTCGACTTATTTAGTCTTTATCCAACTTATCCAATAACTAAATCAGAGTCGCTCTAATTTATATTTGATTCCTTAACAAAAACTTGATTTCAAAATTAAGGATTATTGATTTGATATGATTAAATCATAATTTCTCTTATGGTTCAATTTCTGATCAAAATTTTCAGGATACAAAAATAGTCTTACATTACAAATATTTTCAAATGGTTTTAAAATTTTATTCATACCCTTAAAAAGACACCCAAGAAAAGTCATTCTCAAATATGCCATTTAACTTATTCATATTTACATTTTGGTCACCGACCTTTACTTCCCAAAAATAATTCTTAAAAATTCTCAAATTCGAATATGATGTCCCTACTAACTCCCCATAGGCTGTCATGGCCTCAACTCAGTCAAGGTTGGCTAGAACAATGACGATTAGTGCTAGATCTATGGTAGTAGTTTATCGAGTAAGAGTCGAGTCAATATCAATATCTCATTGGAGACGGCAATTCGGTCGATGATACAGGTGCAGTTTGAAAGTTGACCCCTAGAGAAGTATGTGATCACTTGAAGCATCTCAAATAGAGATATGAGTAAACCTGAAAAGTCCGTTTGACTAAACTTTGTCACAACTAAAGCTACTCAACATTTCTCTAAATTTATTTGACCTCAATACTTACCCAAAATATATGAGGCAAGTGGCGATTGAAAGTTAGGACCAAGAGGAGTCTACAATATTTTGTGTGACCCTTTTTTGTTATTGAGGACACGAAGATGGCCAAGGAAGTAGATGCTCTATTTTTTGCCAGTAAAGGTCATGTACTGTTCAATCAAGCCGATGTCGGTAGAGCTAATGTCAATGGCCAAGAGAGGTGACATTGAAAAGTTGACTTAAGTAGCTTTTGAGGGACACCTAAAACACTAATTTTGGTGGTCGGGGAGAGGAAATGGTGTTCTATGCAAATTCGATCACTAGAAAATAGAGGCACGTGAGTTTTAGAGAGAATTCTGATCATCAGTCGATTGGGGAACATCCAAGGTTAATATGGTCGTACACTAGACTTAATTAGCTATATGGTCACAGCTTCCTTTCATCATTTCATAGCATGTAGCTCTCTAAATAAATGAATTAGTGTGTAGTGGGTTTTGGATTGTGGTTGGGGGAAAATCTAGGTTGAAAGTTGGGTTTCTACTGTTCAATCTGGCGAAGGGATGTCACGTGTGTGGTGCATTCGTAGGTGTCGTGTGTACCCTTTAGCTGGTTTGACTATAAACCCCATTCTCTCGAAATAAGGAACTGGAATGGAGAACCAGAGAATTTCAAAGGAAAATCGAGGACCAAAGTGAACTAGAATTGGTAGATAATTGACAAAATTGGAAAATGAAAAATCCCTAGTAGCAAATAAGGATCCAAAGGTCATGGAGAGGAACCATGAATGGAATAGGAAGGGAAAATCGAACCGGTTCAGGGCCTGAACTAGATATAACTGGATTGAACTGTGAAGAATCAATTTAAATATTAATTTTTCTAGGTGACTTAAAAACGTTAAATTGGGAAATTGAAGTCACTGCTAGATAGGAAATGGATTTTTAGATTTTAGAAAATTGGTTGAATCGGGCTTGAGCTGACTAATTTTTTATTTAGGGTCACTAAATCAGGTCCGATCGAACCGGTCAACGGTCTAGCCCGTCAACGGATCGACTGCCAGATCAGCGCCCAGTCAGCAGACGTGACCAATTAGTGAGCGACGCGTGGTGGAGTACGCCTAGTCAGTTGCCCGGTTAGAGCCTAGAAGCACTAACAAATAAAAGCATAACACGTGTCTCGATCCTAACAATCCTACCTTGATGGTCCAAAGAAGGTAAAGGCGTACAAATACACGTTCCCATAATATGGTTGAAATTTATAGTGTGGGACGTACCTTGAGGGTTTGAGCCTTTACATGAGACTTTAATTACACCTGACCCGACTCCTCTTAATTGTTCCTGAAAGGAGGGGAATGAGTATACACTCAGTGAGGGGAAAATTTTGGCAGCAATCAATTTTTTAATTTAGTTATTTATTTCATGTTTCCAAGATCCACATTGTCACGCCCCAACCTAGTTTGGTCGGATACCCGTGATCAACCTGTCACTCCCTTAGTTTAATAGAGGTTTCTCCCTTTCTTTAATCAAGATGAGCCGGGCATAATTTAAACCTTGTTCCCTTGAATAACATATATCAATAAAAATGTAAGATTGAAATAACCTTTAAGCATACCTGACAAAAGGTAGATCCGAGTGTTTTCTTTAGTCATATTTTATCTACTCTTGAAAAGGGATATAAAAAGAGGGGTGAGTTTCTACAATAAAGTGAATGGGTGTTGGGAGTGAGTTATTCATAAATAGTTTTAATTAACGTGTGCCAAAACATCTTATTTCCTTTAAGAATAATCTTTCCTCAAATTTTGGTTTTCAAAATCTTTTTCCTCAATTCCACATTCGGTGTGTTTAGCAAACAACACATGCCCTTCATTAGGAAGGGAACACATATTCACATGACAGTTCGTCCACTGCACCCACTTGTGGCTCGGAGCGTCTTTACTGGACACCAAGATAGAAGCTCATCCACTTCTACCCTAGGTCTGAGTGGATGTTCACGACATCCAACTCTCAGACCCAAAATCAACTTCGTATCTGTATGAGGACAAAGACATCATCCCGACCCCACCTCGGTTTCATGCACAAGAAGCTACGTCGAGCTTCCTGACTGCTGGTACGACAAACTACTATTATCTCCACCATGTCGTCCAGTAGCCCTTAGGATACATCACTACCCCTCTTAGGCATCTTGATGGTCCTCCACCTCAAGTGCATGCATAAACAATAATTTTCACATAGCCATTTATCTTTGGTGCCACTTGTCCAATGACCTCCCTCAACCCGACCTACAGCTATTTGTTTAGGCCGGTCCATCGACCTGGCCATAATGCACTGTCGCCAGTCCACCGAGTACTGTCGGTCCTATCTTGGAACTATGGCGAAATCACACATTCATTTCATTAGAAATTTTCATGGCTTTCATATCTCATGTTTGTTTACGAGCTTCTGCTCGTGCCTAGTGTACATGATTTTCCAAAATTGGACATTTTAGACCCACAAGTTAAAAACTGAGGCCTCTGGCCTATTTGAGCTCTTCTAGCTCCTGTTAAGAAGGTCTCCCAAAACGTTTAAACATTGGCACACAAGTCAAGGGAGAACACTTCTAACAAAACACATTTTCACTTCATCACACCATCCGGGTGTGATAATATCTTTGCATACAACCGGCAAGCGGGTTTCTCCTTCCTTCAAGGAAGTCCATCATACCAACTAGGTATGGTTTCCTCTACTTACAACCGGTAAGTAGGTTTTCACTTTGTTTTCCCATCATCCCAATCGGGTATGATGTCAAAATTCCACTTACAAGTGGTTTTTCTTTTCTAAGGTACTCATCATCCCAACCGGGTATGATGTACATAAACTCATTCACCCAATAACTGCAGTGTATCCTTCTCTAGTCAGTTTCTGCTTCCACGCTATCTTATCCTTACTGACATTTCGGTCTCTCATGTTCCTACATGATTTGGGCACCCTTATCTATTAGAGTTTGACATAATAGCCTTCATTTCTCACATATGAGTGACTAGACTCAAAATTGTTAGTTAATTGCACTTAGGTCCCTAAAGTTCATTTCCCTTGACTTTAGGTCCCTAAAGTTCATTTTCCTTGACTTTAGGTCCCTAGTGATAACTTTTCCCCATTGAGTCCCGAAACTTCCAAAAATTCACTCCATGTACTCAATTTACTCAAAATAGTTTAAGAAGCTTAAGTTTTCCAAAATTTTAATTTGGTCCCCAATTTTTTAAAAATTACCATTTTGTCCTTACTTTCCAAAAATGGCAATTACCCCAATTATTTCAAAAATCTACCAATTGGTCCTCCAATATCTTTGTCATGGCCAATTGGCCCTCAATTTTAGGAAATTTCAAAGAAGTCCCTCAATTTTACAAAATCCCCAATTTTCCCCAAAAAATTTCTCCAATTTCCCCCTTTCAAACTGGCCAAATTTGATTTCATTAAATTGACTATTCAATTAGGGTTAGTTGCTTCAATTGGTGGTGTAATTTAGCTCCTACACTTCCATACGATTTAATTGAGCTTTGAATCGCATGAATTGAGGTCGAAATAAGCTCAAATGTAGCTTCACCGGAAAACTGTGCATAGAGAGAGAAAGCTTCGAAAGCTTACCGTTGGAGGTGCGATGGTCTGAGCTCTCTATTTATGGAGGTAGCTCTCATCCTGAGGTTCCTCCTAGGATAAAAAAATCACCACAATTCATATTGAATCGAGGGAAAATTCCGTTAGTGAATTTTCACAGTTTCTCTCTCTAACGCCAATTGAAAATGATAGAGGGGGCCAAATTGGCTTACCTTTCAGCTCGATTGAGGTCGTATGAGGGCTGTGGGGATGTTGTGAGGGCTTAGTTTGGCCTGAGGAGGGCTGAATTTGGCTGATTTCAGCTCAGCCAAAACAAGGCAGCTTCAGTCCTTTGGAGCTGCTTCACTGCATCATTCCGCTGGTGCTTCTTCGGCGGTCCTCGGGTCGAACGAAAGTTGCTGTAAAGTTGCTAACTTCCCCTAAAATCTAAAGAACCCAACTCACCTATTGAGGCTTAGAAAAATGCCAATGTCGGAGCTCTGGTTCAAGCTTCACCAGAAAATGTAGTAGTTGAGAGAGAATGGAGATTTCAAGTGTGATGAGGATGAATGGAGAGGAGCTCTTTATATAGGGAGCTCGGGGACTCTCTGCCCGACCGTTTAGCAACTTGATCAAGCCTATTCATGACCTAAAATGCCCTGAATGGAGGCGTTTTCTCTTCACCGGCATTGTCCATTCATGCATTGAATGAACAGTGTCGTCATCTGAAGGAAGAAGATGACACTGTTCCAAATCAGATTGGACTGGTCCGATCGAGTTCAATGCTTAAACTGGCTGGTTCAAGCCCGATTCAACCGATTTTCTCAAAATTAAAATTTTCAAAATTAATCTAAATTCATTCTCTATCCAATGGTGGCTTAAATTCCCCAATTTGAATATTTTAAGCCACTTAGAAAAATGAATTTAATAACTAGTTCAATGATGGTTCAAACCAGTTCAATCTGGTTTAGATCTGGTTCACCTGAATCGGTCTAGTTTTCTCTACCAATTTGTCCCAAAGTTCTTTTCTATGACTATTTAGGTCACTTGGGATTTGTAAATTTCTCCTTTTGCCCTTTCTCTATCAGTTAAGGTTCATGAATTGGGTCAGTTTTCTCTTTGGAAATGACCGATTCTTTCCTCGATTTTCTTATCTATAAGGGACAGGGTTTACAACTCTCCCCTCCTTTTAGGACTTTTGTCCCCAAAACTTATTTAGCATCCGTTGCATCGAGAATAACTTCCCTTGTTGTCAACTTGGAGTTTGCTTGACATGCTAACACTTCGGTTGTTCTTCCACTTAGCCCCTTTTTAAATCGTGCACTTAAGATAGTTCTTTTTCTTTCCATTGGTTACTCTATCCATGGAGTTTATCATAACTAAGCATGTCTTGCTCGCGAGTCCAAAAGTATATCTGTAGGTTCACATCTTCCTTTGCTTAGGGCAAGATTCTTCCTCTTGAGGGTTCTTGCTCAGGATTTTACGCTTGGGAGTTCCAAGATGCCTAATCGTTCCCGGGTCTAGTTATTCTCTTTATCGTTGAGACTCTTAGCTTGATGCCCTTTCGAGCACTACATACTTGCTTTCATAGGTTTCGGTGTTAGCACCTATTCGTCCTATTTTGACCCTTCCCTCACCTATTGTTTCTTAAACTTCAGTCCAAATTTAATGTTTAACCTTGTCATGCTTAACTAACTGACTCTTCCTTACTTGAGTGATATTTTTCCCTAGGGATGTTGGGCTTACATGTCCCTTACAGTATGACATGATCTAGAACTTCTCTTTGGCCATTTAAAATTTTAGAAAACTTCCTTAATGGTTGTCCTCAATCTTCCAACTTTACGGGGATCGTATAATTTCATCCATCATTTCGTCTGGTAGTATTTCCCAACTATCTTTACCGTTATCCAATCATTCATCTTGCCTTTGATGTCATGTCTTACATAACCATGTCGATTTTCCTTACCTACTCATCCTTTCCCAACTTCTTTACTGGGTCTTTTCGGTTCAATCATTTTGTCACGCCCCGACCCGATTTGGTCAGATCCCCATAATCAATCCGCCACTCTCCCAGTTTACTAATGGTTGACTCTTGTTTATAAACTATGAAGAGTAAGGCATCCTTTAGGCCTGCATCTTTCCTGGAATAACATAAATAAAAACTATATAAAATTTTAAATTGAGCATACCTGTCATAGAGGCGTAATAGCTGGTGGTCTTTAGGGTACACTTTCTGGGATTACCTGAAAGGGATATAAGGGAGGGGGTGAGTACAACAACTAAATGAATAAGTTTTCAAATTTTAACTTTTAGGAAAAATGTTTGATTTGGAGTGTGCTAGACTCCTTATTCTCCTTTAACAACCTTTCATTTCAAATTTCAGTTTTTATCACCATTTCTTATAAACCACGGTGTGTCATCACCCAACACGCATCCATCATCATGAAGGTCAAACACACAATCGCTGGCCAGCCCGTCCACTGAACCCACTTGTGGCGTTAGAGCGACTTTACCGGCCACCTAGATAGAAGCACACCCACTTCTACCATGAGAATGAGTGGATGTTCGTGACATCCGACCCTAAATCACATAACAATTCTCCGTGTCCGTATGAGGACAGAGACCTCATCCCAACCCACCATGGTCTCATGCGCTTGAAGCTACGTCGAGCTTCACAAGGTTTCTAGTACAACTAACTGCCCTTATATCCATGAGGTCGCCTAGGGCCCTAGGACACATCACTTCCCCTCTTGGGTGTCTTGAAGGTCCCGTAAACACAGTGCATGCACAATCAACAAGTTTCTCATAATGCCATATAATTTTTGGTGCCACTAGTCCAATGGCTCCGACCCTCAACTCAACTTGCAGCTGTTTGTCTTGACTAGTCCGGAGACCTGTAATGGTGCACTGCCACTAGTCGACTAAGTATGTCGGTCCTGCCTTGGTACCATGGCCAAACAATTTATTTATTTAAATTTTCATGGTATATAAATCATGTTTATTTAAGAGCTCCTGCTCGTGCCAATTGGCCTATGTCCCACTGTTCGAGATTTTCAAAATTAGGCATATTAGTCCCCAAGTTCCAAAACCGAGGCTTCTGGTCTAACAAAGCTATTTGAGCTCCCATTAAGAAGGTCTCCCAAATTATTTAAGCAGTGGAACACAGTGAGGGGAGAACACTTCCAACAAAATATATTTTCAACTGTCCATCATACCAACCAAGTATGTGGACATCTACGCTCATAACCGGTGAACAGGTTTTACACTTCCTTCAAGAAAGTTTAATCATACCAACCGGGTATGATCTACTTACAACCGGTAATTAGTTTTTTCGCGTCCTTTTCACATCATTTCTCTCAGGTGTAATGTTTAAAATACCACTTAGTAGTGGGTTTTCATTTTCGAGGTACTTATCATTCCAACCTGGTATGATATAAAAATCCCACTAACCCGATTGTGTAGTGAAATTCCTCTTAGCCGGCTTATGTCCTTACTTGAACTTGTCTTACCTGGCGTTCTCGGTACTTCGTGTTCCTACACGATATGAAAGTTCTTGTTCATTATTTTTTGGCCTAACAGCCCTCATTCATCCCAAATGAATGAGTAAACTAAACTTTTCCTTTATTTGCAATTAGGTCCATAAAGTTATTTTTTTTAAACTTTGAGTACCCAAATGTTGGTATTTCCTCAAATTGAGTCCCGAAACATTTAAAATTTATCTTAGGACCCCAATTTATTCAATTTCACAAAAAGGGGTTTAATTTTCCAAATTTACAATTTGGTCCCCATATTTTCCTAAATTACCATTTTGCCCCTACTTTACAAAAATGGTAAGTTTTGCCCAAAAAATTCCAAAACTTGCCCAATTGGTCCTCCAACATCTTTATCATGCCCAACTGGTCCTCAATTTTATGGAATTACACCTCAGTCCCTCTAATTTTCAAAATTCCCAAATTTTCCTCAAATTTTCTTCCAATTTTAACCTTCTAGCTCTGTTGAAATTGATTTCATCAAATTGACCGATCAAATGAGTTTAATTGTTGAAATTGAAGTTACATTGGAGTTCCTGCACCTTCATATGCTTCAATTGCACTTTGAATCACACAATTTGGTGCCAGAAAGAGCTCAAACATAGCTCCAATGGAAATCTAGACTTAGAGAGAGAAAGTTTCGAAAGCTTACTATCGGAAGCACGACGGTCCAAGCTTTCAATCTGGGCAGATAGCTCTCATCGTGAGGTTCATCCTAGGATCAAGAATTGCATCAATTGATGCCGAATTGAGTGAGAATTTTATCATTGAAATTCTGCCAATTCTCTCTAGCACCGGTTGAAAATTACAAAGGGGAGCTGAATTGGCTTACCTTTTTAGCTCTAATTTAGCTATAGGAGAGTTGTGGAGGTGTTGGGAGGGCATGGTTTGGCTTGAGGAGTGCCTAAATTGGCCAATTTCTGCTTGGCTGAAACAGGATAGCTTCGGTCCGTCAGAACTGCTTCACTGTTCAATCACGCCGGCGCTTCTTTGACGACCCTTAGAGAAAATGGAGACTACATGCCAGTAGCTGACTTCTCCCCAAATCCATAGAAATCGAACTCACCTTGTTTGGCTGAGAAAAGTTCTTAAGTCGGAGCTCTAGTTTGAGCTTCACCGAAAATTGGAACAATTGAGAGAGAATGGAGTTTTCAGTTGTGAAGAGGATGAATGAGGAAGGGCTCTTTATATAAGAAGCTCGAGGATTTCTTGGTCGTCCGATTGGGGCCTAAATGGTGGTCATTCATTGCTAAAAATTCCTTGGCTGAAGACTTTTCAGCTTCGCCGGCGTTGCACAATTTTTCAGCGAGTGAACAGTGTTGTCATCTGAAGAAAGAAGACGACACTGTTATGAAACAGACTAGACCGGTCCGAATCGAGTTTAAAGCTTAAACCAGTTGGTTCACCCTCAATTCGACCAAAATTTTTAAATCTAAAAATTTCTAAATTAATTCATTTTCTATCCAATAGTGGCCTCAAATCTCAAATTTGAATTTTTTTTAAGCAACCTAGAAAATTTAATTTAGCATCCGGTTCAATAGTGGTTCAAATCTGTCCAAACCGCTTGAGAACTGGTTTGGTTTTCATCTCCAATTTATCCTAAAGTCTTTTTTCATGACTTTTGTGACTCTTTGGGTCACTCAGGATCCATAAATTGCCCAGTTTGCCCTTTCTCTATCGGTTCCGGTTCATAAATTGGTTCATTCCTGTTAGATCCAGTACATCTGAACCGGTCTGATTTTTCTCTTCCAATTTATTCTAAGGTTCTTTTCCAAGGTTTTATGAATCCTTTGGGTCACTCGGAAGTTGAAATTACCCAAATTTCCCCTTCTCTAATGATCAGTTTGTTAACCGGTTCGGTTTTCTCATTTTGTTTGACCGGTTATTTTTCCCGGTTTTCCTTAACTTCAAAAAGCGGGGTTTACAACTCTCCCCTCCTTTTAGGAGTTTTGTCCCCAAAACTAGATCCACATATTTCACATCTAGATTAATTTCCTTTAGTTTCCACTTCCTCCTCTACTTAGGGCAAGATTTTTTCTCTTGAGTGTTCTTACCCAAGATTTCAGGATTGGGAGTTCCAAAATACCCAACCATTCCCATGTCTAATTATTCTCTTGGTAGTTAAAACCCTTAGCTCGATGTTCTTTCGAGCATTACATACTTGTTTTCACAGTTTTTTCTATTATCACCTTTTCGTCCTATTTTGACCCTTTCTTCATTCGTTGTTTATTATAAATTTGGTCCAAATTTTTATATTTGACCTTGTCATGCTTACTAGCTGACGGTTCCTTACTTTGATTCATATTCTCCTCGGGACTGCTGGGCTTACATTTCCCTTACAGCATGACATTTTCTAGGACCTGTATCAATCCATTAGATTTCTAGAACATCTCCTTGAGGGTCGTTCTTAGCTTTTTGACCTTTTAGGGATCGTATAACTTCACCCCTCTTTTCTTTTGATAGCATTCCTCGACTAGCTTTTACCGTTATCCTCTCATCCATCATGCCTTTGAAGTCATATCTCACATAACTGTATCGATTTCTCTTACCTACTCATCCTTTCCCAACTTCTTTATTGGATCTTTTCGATTCCAAGCATTGGGTTTTCTGATGACTTACCGACATACTAGGATTCTTCCCTTCTTATGTCCTTCCTCTTCTTTAGTGGCATCCTTTATTCAAGGACTTTCCTTTTTCCTTAATCCACTCTTACTTGCTCGTGACCATTTCACGATTCATTATTTACAGCTGACCCCTTTTGGTCTATGAGTTGATTGCTTTATTTGGTGAGTTCCCTTCTTATGGATTCATTCTCTACTATATCCCTCAAACTAGAGATTTTTAACCTTAAGAGCTACATGCTCAAACTTCTTACCATTCCTTGAATATTTCTTTCTTCCTTTCTTCACAATCCTTTTTATATTGGGTATTTGTCCACCATTAATCCTCCATTGTCTAAAAATTCCCATTTCTTAACTAGAGAACTTACCTCTCAAAGATTTCTTTGATGTGCTTTACTCTATTTCCTTATTATGAGCAGTCCACCCATTTATTACTCATACGACCTCTTTAGATGTTATCTTCCAACTCACCCTTTTTTTAGTTTAACTTACTCCTTAGATTCTCTTAATATGCTTCCCTGGGTTCATTTCACCTTAGCATGCATTTTATTTGCAATTTTGTCTCCTCATGTCTCGTCATTTGGTTTTGTTTCCTTTTTATTAGGTCATGTATCCTTTCTTAGGGTTTCCTTATTTAGGAGTATAAACCCCTCTCCTTGGAGTTAAGGAAAACCAAGAAAATAACCGGTCTTACTAAATGCGAAAATCGAACCGGTTCATAAGTCTATTATTGGGGAACAAGAAAGTTTGAGGAATTTTAACTCCCAAGTGACCCAAAGAGGTTCCTAAACCTTGGAAAGGAAAGTTAGGACAAATTGAGAGAGAGAAACCAAACCGATTTAGGTGAACCATACCTGAACCGGATTGAACCGCTTAAGAAACCAAACCAAATCAGGAAATTTAGGGACCCTGAATGACCTAAGGTGTCCCAAAATTCGTGAAAAAGGACTTTAGGATGAGTAGAAGATGAAAACCAAACTGGTTTAGGTGAACCGGATCCAAACCGAATTGAATCGATTTGGACCAGTTTGAACCACTATGGAACTGGATCCTAAATTCATTTTTCTAGGAGGCCTAAAAAAGGCCACTATTGGATAGAAAATGAATTTAGAAATTTTTAGATTTGAAAAATTCGGTCGAATCGGGGGTGAACTGGCCGGTTTAATCTTTGAACCAGGTTTGAAACAATGTTGTCTTCTTCATTCAAATAACAGCACTATTCACTCGCCGAAAAATCGAAACAGCGCCGGCGAAGAAGAAATGTCTCTGTTCAATACGTTTCAGGCCATCAATGTCTTTCATAAAGGTGCCAAATGGACAATCGACGAGTCCCCGAGCTCCTTATATAAAGAGCCCCTCTCCATTAATCCTCTCCACACCTGAAAAGCTCAGTCTCTCTCAGCTGCTTAGTTTTCTTGTGAAGCTTGAACTAGAGCTCCGATATAGGGTCATTTCTGAGCCAAAGAAGTTGAGGTCAGGTTCCTTAGAATTGGGGAGAATTCAGCTACATGGTGGTGACATCCATTCGTTCCGAGAGTCGCGGAGAAGCACCGGCGTAATCGAACAGTGAAGCAGCTCCAACGGACCGAAGCTGCCCTATTTCGGCTAAGTTGAAATCAGCCAATTCGAGCCCTCCTTGAGCTAAACCAAGCCCTTCCAACACTTCCTCAGCCCTCCCACGGCCGAATTAGGACCGAAAGATAAGCCAATTTGGCTCCCCTCTGCAATTTCTTATCAGTGTTAGAGAGAGAGTCGACTAAATTTCAATGATAGAATTGTAATCCAATTCGACATCAATTGATGTCATTCTTGATCCTAGGAGGAACCTCAGGAGGAGAGCTACTTGTCCAGATAGAAAGCTTAGATCGTCGCGCCCTCACCGATGAGCAATTGTAGCCTTGTTTAAGCTCGTTCTGGTGTTAAAACTTACGATTCAAAGTTCTATAGAATCACCTGAACATGTAGAAACTCAATTTCAACTTTAATTTCAACAGTTAGAGGTGTTTGATTGGTCAATTTGATGAAATCAAATTCGGTTGTGTTAGTAAGTTGAAATTGGGGATTTTTGAAAATTTGAAGGACCAAAATGCAATTTTCTAAAATTTATGGTCAATTGGGTATGATAAGAATGTTAGAGGGCATTAGAGGAATTTTAGAATTTTTGGGGTGAAACTTACCATTTTTGTAAAGGAAGGGCAAAATGGTAATTTTGGAAAAATTGGGGGACCAAATTGGAAATGTGGGAAATTAAACCCCTTTTTGTTAATTTAAATAAATTGATGTACTAAGATAAATTTTAAAAGTTTTGGGACTCAATTTGAGGACAAACCGGCATTAGGGACTCAAAGTTAAAGAAAAATAACTTTAGGGACCTAATTGCAGATAAATAGAAAGTTTGGTTTTCTGATTTTTGGAATGAATGAAGGCTATTAGGCCAAAGAATAATGAACAACTATGTTCATTTCATGTAGAAAAATGAGACATCGGGAATACCAGCTGAAGTTAAACTTGCTAGGGATGGAAGCCGACTAAGTGGAATTTCACTGCACAATCGGGTGAGTGGTAGTTTTATATCATATCCGGTTGGGGATGATAAGCACCTCGAAATGAAAACCCATTACTTAGTGGTATTTTAAACATCATAACTTGGAGAAGTGATGTGAAAATTATGTGGAAAAACTACTTACCGGTTGTAAGTAGATCATACCCAATTGGTATGATGAAACTTCCTTGAAGGAACTGGAAAACTCGTTCATCGGTTATGAGTGGAGATGTCCTTATACCCTGTCGGTATGATGGATAGTTGAAAACATATTTTGTTAGAAGTGCTCTCTCCTATCTATGTGCCACTGCTTAATCAATTTGGGAGACCTTCCTGATGGGAGCTCGAATAGCTCTTATAGGTCAGGGGCCTCAGTTTTGAAACTTGGGGGCTAATATACCCGATTTTGAAAATCTCGAACAGTAGGCCATAGGCCAATTGGCACGAACAGGAGTTCCTAAACAAACATGAGATATATGCCATAAAACTTTAAGTAAATGAATTATTTGGCCATGGTACCAAGACAGGATCGACATATTCAGTCAACTAGTGGCAGTGCGACATGACAGGTCTTCGGACTAGTCAAGACAAACAGCTACAGGTTGAGTTGATGGTTGGGGTCATTGGACCAATGGCACCACATATTATAAGGCATGATGTGAAAATACTGATTGTGCATGCACGGTGTGTATGGGACCTTCAAGACACCTAAGAGGGGTAGTGATGTGTCCTAGGGCCCCGGATGACCTGGTGGATATAAGGGTAGTTCGTCGGACCAGGTGACCTTGCGAAGCTCGGCATGGCTTCATTGCGCACGAGACTGGGGTGGGTCAGGATGAGGTATGTGTCCTCATACAGACATGGAGAATTGATTTGGGATTGAGGGTCGGATGTCGTGTACATCCACTCATTCTCAGGGTAGAAGTGGACGTGCTTCTATCTTGGTGGCCAGTAAAGTCGCTCCGACGCCACAAGTAGGTTCAATGGACAGGCTGGCCTGTGTTTATGTGATTGACCTTCATGATAAAGGATGTGTGTTGGGTGATAACACGCCGTGATTAATAAGAAATGGTGATAAAAATAGAGATTTGAAATGAAAGTATTTTTGAAAGAAAATAAGGAGTCTGGCACACTCCAATATAAATATTTTTTATAAAAGTTAATTTTCGAAAATCCATTCACTGAGTTGTAGAAACTCACCCCTCTTTTCTATCCCTTTCAGGAAAAGAGGAAATGACTAGGAATAACATCGAGCCTTACCCTCTGACAGGTATGCTTAATTTCCCTTAACCTTGCATTTTATTTGACATATGTCTTTTAAGGAAACAAGGTTGAAATTACGCCTGGCTCATCTCGAGTTAAAGGAGGAAACTCCTCTTGAACCGAGAGAGCGGCGGGTTGTTCATGGGGATCCAACCAAACCGGGTTGAGGTGTGACAACTAGAGTGGTATCAGAGCCTACTTCCCTTGAAACATTATCAATATCATGCCTTGATATTAACCTAACTCTAAACTATCATGTAGGAAGGAAAGTCCCTAGGAAATTCGCGGAAAAATCCAGTCCTTCCCCTATAATCGTGAAAAAGACATCAAACCTAAGGGAGGAAGCCGTTCAAAGGTTTCTAAGGGGTGAAAAAAGGGTGCCCAAGGACATGGTGGAAGACTACCGGAAACTAGCTAGAGCCTTATTAGAACCAGAAGGTATCATATACCCTCCTCCCAGACAAGAAGAACCAGCATCACCTCCTAGAAGTCCAACCCCTCCTCCTCGAATGCCACAACAACCAAAGAGGAATCCCACCAAGAAGGAGGCCTAGGATAACTATTGGGATGCATATGCCACGTTCATGAAGGTCCACCAAGTACCTCCACCCACTTAACCTGACTTCAATCCGTCTCAATGGGTGAAGTGGACTTATGAGTGTGAGGTGGAAGTACTAAGGCGGTACGGATTGGAGGCCATACATGAAATTCGTCCTATTGAGGAGCACGAATGGACCGCAATCAATTCCTCAAAGCCTTCTGATCGAGAGTCCCATAATTGTGCTAGGGTTAAGGGGTAGAGAGTTTATGTAATAAGCCAAATTATGGCAATAAAATATTTTATGAATAAATGAACGTAGGAGTTTATTAAAACCCCTGAGTTCCTTGAAGAAAATTTAAAAAGTATGATAATAAAAGTTTACATAAAAGGGAAGAAATCCCCCTAAGGAAGAATGGATTATGGATAGTTAAACTCAACCCTTAAGACATACCCTTAGAAACACGATAAGGAGAAATTCATCTGATGGAGATCCTAAGAAAAGGAAAAAGGGAGTTGGAGGAGCAACCATCCAAGAGTACATACTTTTGAGAGACCAAGAAGTTAAAACTAAACTCTGAGAATTTAGGATAAGAAACAAAACCTGGGAGGAAGTATAACATCCCAAAAGGGACCATAAGAATAGAAGCTGACCAAGAAGAAAAAGAAATTAAGTGTACAGTTCACCAGGGAAAGATGGAGAGAAAGTACAACAATAGGAAGTTTCAGGTGTAACCAATTACTATTAAATAACTAAGATATAGATTCCTTAGAAATTTCAAAGGATAAGAGACATGTGGAAGTTAAAGCATGAGTCAAAGAAAGAAGAAAAACAAGAGTAGATAAATCGTACTAAGTCCTTAAGTCTAGGAGAAATTTTCCAAAAGATAGGGCGATCAAACACCGGAATCCCAAATTGGAAGACACTGGAAGGAGGATAGAAGATAGGAACTTGGATCGGGGAAGGAGAAAGTATCAACTAAAAAAAATGGTTGATCGAAGGAGTGTTTCAACACCAAGATCATGATGAGGTCCTTGGTAAGAAGTACGAGTGGTTAAGTGAGAGTATTATGAGGCTGAGCATGATTTACTACAAGAAGGCCTAAAAAACTCAAATAAGAACTTTAGAAGAATCCTATATAAGGAAATAACTTATTTAGACCAAATTATTTGGAAGAGTAAATGAAGTCTAACCCAAGATAAGGAATAGTGGAAGAATACACCCTAACGAAGACAAAAAGGGAAATACTAAGGATATAAAGGTACGAAAGTTTGGGTACGATGAGGATGAGAGATCCAGCTCAAAGGAATAAATGAATATTGAAGCGAGTGGAAATGAAGCGAGATTAACAAAAGGTATGGGTTCAAAGAGTAAGAGTAAGTTGGTGAAAATATCGGCAAAAAGATACTCCAGAAATTTAAGGATTTGAATGGTAGAACTAGAAGGAAATACGGAGGGAAAGGGAATGTGAGGCTCATCAAGAAAAGAATCTTGGGAAGACGTTGGTGTACCAAGGAAAGAAAGTGAAACTAATGGAATAAGCAAGAGAATAACTCCTCAAGAATAAGATAATGGAAAGGAAAGAATCATGTACAAAGAGAAGGAAATCATAAAAAAAGGAAGGGATAAATCAACCCAAGTGAATTATGGAAAGGAAGATGACATCAATAGATTTCATACGACTAAGAAAGGAACTAAACTCAGAATGAATAATACTGGAAGAAACATTGATAAAGGCAAGGATGGAAATGGGAAAGAGAAGAGATCTTAAGGGGGGAAGACACCAGTGGGAAGGCGGAATGAAGTAAAGAGAAAAAGTTTTAATATGTTTGTAAGTATTGGGGAATTTAAGGGTTTGAAGGCGGAATGAACGAATAAACAAATTTAGAAAAGATGAGAAGTATGGAAACCAATACTGTCATAGGGATGTAAAGTTAAAACGTCACAAAGAATGTCATGCGGAAAGAGGGACGGGTAAACCCAACTGACTCCGAGAAATACGACTTACACAAGGAGTGGTCTATTGAGTAAGACATAATGAAGTCAAGCATAAAGGGTAGTAACCAAAGAATGAGGGAGGACTCCATGTAGGATGCAAAGACAATAAATGCCAAAATCCGAGTAAGAAAAATGACCGTGAATTCTAGTTCTGAAATTTTGGGTGAAAGAAGTTTGCGATGTGAAATGGTGCCTTGGGAAAGAAGGACGTAACGAAAGAGAATGATCATAGATGTTCAAAGGAAATACTCTAGGCTAAAGTAAATTTCATAGAATGAGGAAAGGATGGGAATGAGATGAGAATCTTAATTACATGAAGAAAGGGATGAACGAAAATAACTGAGAAGATGTAGGACGAAAGAATAGAAAAGTTTATAACAATAAAAAGTTTAAGCCAACACACAAATAATGTGAAAAATATTTTGGGGACAAAACTCCTAAAATGAGGGGAGAGTTGTAAACCCCGCTCCTTGGAGTTAAGGAAAACCAAGAAAAGAACCAGTCTTACTAAGTGAGAAAATCGAACCGATTCATAAGTCCATTATTGGGAAACGGGCAAGTTGAAGAAATTTTAACTCCTAAGTGACCCAAAGAGGTTCCTAAACCTTGGAAAGAAAAGTTAGGACAAATTGAGAGAGAGAAACCAAACCGGTTTGGGTGAACCGCACCCGAAATTGATTGAACTGACTTAAGAAACCAAGCCAGTTTATGAACCAAAGCCCATAGAGAGGGGGCAAACTAGGAAATTTAGGGACCCCGAATGACCTAAGAAGTCCCAAAAGTCATGAAAAAGGACTTTAGGATGAGTAGGAGATGAAAATCGAACTGGTTCAAGTGAACCGGATCCGAACCGGTTTGAACCACTATTGAACTGGATGCTAAATTTATTTTTCTAGGTAGCCTAAAAAATTCAATTTTGAGATTTGAGGCCACCATTGGATAGAAAATGAATTAAGATGAATTTAGAAATTTTTAGATTTGAAAAATTCGGTCGAATTGGGGATGAACCGTCCGGTTTAAGCATTGAACCTAGTTCGGGTCGATTCAGTCTGGTTCGGAACAGTGACGTCTTCTTCCTTCAGATGACAGCACTGTTCACTCGCCGAAAAATCGAAACATCGCCGATGAAGAAAAAATGTCTCTGTTCAATATGTTTCAGGCCATCAATGTCTGTCATAAAGGTGTCAAACGGACAGCCGACGAGTCCCCGAGCTCTATATATAAAGAGCCCCTCTCCATTAATCCTCTCCACAACTAAAAAGCTCACTCTCTCTCAGCTGCTTAGTTTTCCAGCAAAACTCGAACCAGAGCTCTGATATAGAGTCATTTCTAAGCCAAAGAAGGCTGGGTTCCTTAGAACCAGGGAGAAGTCAGCTACACGGTGGTGACATCCATTCGTCTTGAGAGTCGTCGGAGAAGCATCGACGTGATCGAACAGTGAAGCAGCTCCGGCGGACCGAAGTTGCCCTATTTTGGCTGAGTTGAAATTGGCCTATTCGAGCCCTCCCCATGCTAAACCAAGGGATTAAGGGGGATTCTTACCCTTAACTCCTACCTTGGCAGATTCTTACCCTTTTCTCCCGTAATTTCTTTTTCATTCATCTTTGAAGGCACCTAACTTTAAATGATGTCCCTTGATGCCATTCTTTCATGCTTACCTTTACTCTTGAGATCCTACGGGCACATCCTTCATACTCCATCATCATTATCACTCGTACCCCAGTACATGTCTATTTCTTTCTAAGGGGAGCTTACATCCACCTAGTTTCAAAATCTCTTGATCATCCTTCGTGAGGCTCACTTAACCATCTCAAGATTTTTAATTATAAATCAGGTCTTGGCCATTGATTTCTTTGAGGATTTTTTTCTTCATCCTTCTTTTCCAATGTTTTGGCCTTTTCACTTCTCCCTTCTTTGTCGTGGTTTAAATCCATGGTTCTCCCAAAGGCCAGTTCGTTAACTGCCTCCTTTCTACTAGGTTCTCCTAGAATCGTTATTTGGCTCTTCTATTTTTCTCCAAGCAAGTCATTCTGATGCATCCTTCCTTGGAAAATTTCTTAATTAAGGGTGGGTTCCTTGCACTCCACGTCATGACCATCTGCCCATCAATGATCCCTTCAAGGGGTACTTAGTTGTATGCATCCTTCCAAAGTTCCCTTTTCATAGCATATTTCTTATCCTC
This sequence comes from Trapa bicornis, assembly GCA_030064425.1. NCBI lineage: Eukaryota > Viridiplantae > Streptophyta > Magnoliopsida > Myrtales > Lythraceae > Trapa > Trapa bicornis. The sequence goes on along the minus strand of CM057760.1, from coordinate 15,410,259 downwards.
TTCACTATGTCCTACCTTGGAGTTTCTAGGGGACATTTTCCGTGTTTGCCCCACCTGAGGGGGTTCTAGGTGTACTTTCAATGTACCTTACCTCTATTCTTGTGAGATCCCTCTTTGTTTAATCATCTTAAGGAGTTTAAATTTCGCTTTACCTCACCATTTATTGACCTCTTTGTGAACCATTAACCTGCCTCATGGTTTTAGTCACAAGTCCTTCTTGTCTTTCATGACTTTTCAGACAGTATTTCCCTAAATCTATGAGGTGTAGGATAGTCCTTCTTTACTTGTCCTATCTCCCCTATACCTATAAAAAATTGTCTTGGTTCTTGTCCTTAGTAGGGTTGGGCTATTCTTCATGTAGTGTCCCCATCTTTCACATATGAAATGGTTATTCCCAAGCATGAATCATTGTGGTTCCTCCTTTACTTTGAATATTATGGGGCCTTTTCTAGGGTTGCTGGTGGTTTGGTGCTTTGTCATCCTTACGTCTGATCACCTTGATAGTTACTTGCTGAATCTCCTTTTCTAAAGGGTCATTTGAAGATTCCTCCTAGGTTTCTTAATTCCATGATTCAATTTCCTTAACTGAAATGGAATTTTTCTCTAGTTTCAATAGTAGTGTGGGTTTGTTTGGTTACTTTCCTTAGGGCCATCTTCCTAGCAAGATCACATCATTGAGAGATATGAATTTAAGAATTTTGAGTACTTCATTAATAGAGGAACACAAAATGTTGGGTGTTTTAGCCATATTACAAAAAGTAGTCACAGAATAGATAGGAAGCTAAGATTTTCTTGGTAAGTATCCTCCTTGGTAAGATTATACATCTGTACTGGCATTCCTGGCTTTAGGCTTGGCTCCCTTTGTACAAAGAATTGTGACCCTAACATGTCCTAGCACTGTACTCCTTGGTGGTACTGGATACTTCCCTATTTGGTCATTTGGGCTTCTACTATGTCTCGGCATTAGGAAGCTTCTAGGGTTGACTTCCTACGAGGACAAGGTGTTGAGTAGAGTCATTCTTAGTTTCCTTAGTTCCTCTCCTGGGAACCATCTGAAAATTTTAAGATAAATCCTATTAGTTACTATATTTTCTAGTCTTGATTATGTATTCGAGGAAATAGGCTCTGATACCACTCAAGTCATCACGCCCTGACCTAGTTTGGTTGGATTCCCGTGATCAACCCGCCACTCTCCCGGTTTACTAAGGGTTGCCCCTTATTTATAAACCGTGAAGAGTAAGGTGTCCTTTAGACCTGCACCTTTCTTAGAATAACATAAATTAAAACTGCATAAAATTTTAAACCGAGCATACCTGTCTTAGAAGCATAATAGCTGGTGGTCTTTAGAGTTGGCTTTTTAGGATTACCTGAAAGGGATATAAGGGAGGGGGTGAGTACAACGACTCAGTGAATGCGTTTTCAAAATTTATCTTTTAGGAAAAATGTTTGATTCAGAGTGTGTCAGACTCCTTATTCTCTTTTAAAAACCTTTCATTTCAAATTTTGGTTTTTATCACCATTTCTTATTAACCACGGTGTGTCATCACCCAACACACATCCTTCATCATAAAGGTCATACACACAATCACAGGCCAGCCCATCCACTAAACCCACTTGTGGCATCGGAGCGACTATACCTGCCACCTAGATTAAAGCATGTCCACTTCTACCTTGAGAATGAGTGAATGTTCATGACATTCGATCCTCAATCTCGTAACAATTCTCCATATCCCTATGAGGACAGAGACCTCATCTTGACCCTACCCCGGTCTCATGTGCTTGAAGCTACGTCGAGTTTCACAAGGCTTCTTGTACAACTAACTGCCCTTATATCCATCAGGTCGTGCAAGGCCTTAGGACACATCACTACCCCTCTTGGGCGTCTCAAAGGTCCTGTAAACACAATGCATGCACAATCAACAATTTTCTCATGATGGCATATAATCTGTGGTACCACTAGTCAAATGACCCCAACCCTTAACTCAACATGCAACTGTTTGTCTTGACTAGTCCAGAGACTTGTCATGTCGCACTACCGCTAGTCGACTGAGTATGTCGGTCCTGTCTTGGTACCATGGACAAAACAATTTATTTATTTAAATTTTTATGGCATATAAATCAAGTTTGTTTACGACCTCCTGCTCGTGCCAACTGACCTATGGCCCACTGTTCGAGATTCTCAAAATTTGGCATATTAGCCCCCAAGTTCGACTGAGTATGTCAGTCCTATCTTAGTACCATGGACAAACAATTTATTTATTTAAATTTTTATGGCATATAAATCATGTTTGTTAACGACCTCCTACTCGTGCCAACCGGCCTATGGCCCACTATTCGAGATTCTCAAAATTGGGCATATTAGCCCCCAAGTTCCAAAACTAAGAGGAAATAAGGTACAAGGAAGAAGTGGGAGAGCGAAAAGTGCTAAGCTACTTTAGGATAAGATACAAAGAGAGGGAAGAGGAAAAGAAGTGTCATAGGAAGAGAATTTCGGAGGAATACACAAGTACCCTTGAAAGAATTAGTGATAGGCAGAACATAAATTATTAGGAACCCACTGACAATCTAGAGCTCCTCGAAGGAAGGATAAGGAATGAAAAGGAATTGGAGGACAGGGCAGGATCTAGGACGAATACCCAAACTGATATCAAAAGGGTGTAAGAAAAGAATGAAGGAAAAGCCTTCAAGGAGCGTTAGGGAGGTTGAACATGAAACTCCTAGGACGAAGGTTACTAGGTAGAAGGATAAATATAGGAAGTGGGACCATGTAAAGGGAAATTTCCAAGCTAAGTAATTGATAGATAAATCATAAAAGGCTTAACCCAAAATAAGGAACCTCATTAAAGGGCATATGTGGTTAAGGATGTACTAGGATGGTCAAGTGTGACATGCCTTGGAAGAGCAGAGAAGCCAAATAGGGATTTTAGATGAACCTAGAGAAAGGAAGCAACTAGTAACAACAAGATAGTTAAGGAGAATGCATGACACCCTAAGAAGGACCGGGAAGTAGTAAGGATTACAACCTAAATAGGGCAATGAGATGAACATTAAGGACAAGAAGACTCGAGAAACAACTGTCTCAAGATAATTAAACAAGGAGAACTGTGGGAATGAGGCAGTTAACGAACTAACCCTCGTGAAGATCAAAACTCTAGCAAAGAAGGGAGAGGTGGAAAGGCCAAAACATTTGGGAAATAAGGATGAAGGAAAACCTTAAAGTGATCAATGACCAAGAGAGGATTAACGACCAAAAGCCATGAGAAGATTAAATTCGCCTCTCGCAGAATGTTCAAGAGATCTTGAAACAATGAGGATGTGAGCTCTCCCTAAAACAAATAGACGTGTACTAGGATACAAGTGAGAATGAGGATGTGATACAAAAGATGTGCACGTAAGGTTTCAAGAGTAAAGGTAAGCAGGAGAGGATGTCATCCAAAAATGTCATTTAAGGTTAGATGTCCTCAATGGCAAACGAGAAGAGAATTTCGGGAGAAAATAGTATAAATCCTACCAAGAAAGGAAACCCTAGAAAGACATACGTGTCCCAACTAAGAGGTAATGGAACCAATAGAAGTAGAAAAGAAGATAAGCTCATAAATGATATGCTGGTTGAGATGGAAAGATCAAAATAGAAAGGAAAAGTACTCATGAGGGCCCAAGGAGTAGGTAAGATTTCAAAGCTTTCTCTCTCTAAGTCTAGTTTTTCGGCGAAGCTCCATTTAAGCTCATTCCGACATCAATTCATGCGATTCAAAGTGTAATTGAATCGTATGGATGTGTAGAAACTCAAATCCACATTTAATTTCAACAATTAACTTTGATTGATCGGTCAATTTGATGAAATCAAATTCGGTCAAGTTAAAAAGTTGAAATTGGGGGGAAATTTTGGGGATTTCGAAAATTCAAGGGAGTAAAGTGCAATTTCCTAAAATTAAGGGCCAATTGGGCATGGAAAAGATGTTGGAGGACCAATTGGTCAATTATTGGAATTATTGGAGTCAATTTTACCATTTTTGTAAAGTAGGGGCAAAATGGTAATTTTGGAAAAATTGGGGACCAAATTGGGAATTTGGGAAACTTGAACCCCTTTATGTAATTTTGAATAAATTGAGGTCTCAAAGTAAATTTTTGAAGGTTCAGGACTCAATTTGGGGGAAAATCGATATTTGGGACCTAAAGTAAATGAAAAAGAACTTTAGGGACCAAATTGCAAATATTTGAAAAGTTAGGTATTTTATTCATTCATAATTAATGAAGGCCATCAAGCCAAAGGATAATGAACAAGGTTGTCCATATCGTGTAGGAACATGAGGTATCGGGAATGCCAGCTAAGACAAAGCTCATGAGGAGACGAAAGTCGATTAAGAAGAATTCAAGGCATTCATGGGTGAGTGGGATTTTATATCATACCCGGTTGGGATGATAAGCATCTCGGAAATGAAAACCCACTACTGAGAGGAATTTCAAACATAACACTTGAATAAGAATGATGTGGAAATTACACGAAAAAACTACTTACCTAGTGTAAATAGATCATACCCGGTTGGTATGATAAACTTCCTGGAAGGAAGTAGAAAACCCATTCATCGATTATGAGCAGATATGTCCTCATACTCAGTTGGTGTGATGGACAGCTAAAAGATTATTTTGTCGGAAGTGCTCTCCCCTAACTATGTGCTACTGCTTAAACTTTTTGGGAGAGCTTCTTGACGGGAGCTCGAAATGCTCAGATAGGTCTGAGGCCTTAGTTTTGTACAGTAGGCCCAAGGTCAATTGGCATGAGCAAGAACTCATAAACAAACATGAGTTTAAGCCATGCAAACTTTAAATGAATGATATGTTTGTCCATGGTACCAAGACAGGACTGACATACTCAATGGAATGGCGGCAGTGCGACATGGCAGGTCGACGGACTAGTCAAGACAAACAGCTGCAGGTCAAGTTGAGGGTCGCAACCATTGGACCAGTGGCACCAAAGATTAAATGGCTTATGAGAAAAACTATTGTTTTGTGTATGCACTAAAGTACGAGACCTTCAAGATGACCAAGAGGGGTAGTGATGCATCCTAAGGGCTATTGGACGACATGGTGGAGATAAGGGTAGATTGTCATGCCAGCAATCAGGGAACCTCGACAAAGCTTCATGCGCATGAGACCAGGGTGGGGTCGGGATGAGGTCTCTATTCTCATACGAACACGAAGTTTTCTTTACAAGATTGAGGGTCAGATGCCTCGTACATCCAATCATTCTCAGGGTAGAAGTGGACGGGCTTCTATCTAGGTGGCCGATAAAGTCGCTCCGATGCCACAAGTGGGTGCAGTGGATGTGCTGCCCTACAAATGTGTGTTCCCTTCATAATGAAGGGCGTGTGTTGGTTGATAAACACACCGTTTGTGGTTAATGAAGAGAAATGGCAATGAAAATAGAGATTTTGAGGATGAAATGTTTTAAAGAAAATAAGGAGTCTCGCACACTCCAATTCAAACCATTTTATGAAAGTCAAATTTTAAAACACCCATTCACTGAGTCGTTAAACTCACCCTCTCCCTTATACCCCTTTTTAGATAACCAATGGAAAGCCTACCCAAAGACTTCAAGTTAACCACTTCTGTAAGACAGGTAAGTTAAGTTTAAATTTTATGTAGTTTTGATTAATTTTATTCCAGGAAAGGTACAGGTTTAAAGGATGTCTTATTCCTCACATTTTAAAAGAAGGAGAAACCCTTAATAAATTGGGAGAGTGGCGGGTTGATCACAGGAATTTGACCAAACCGGGTCGGGGCATGACAGTGCAAGACTAGTGAAAGCCTAAAGAGTTAAGGAAAAGCCCTATGGATAAAAGTAAGGAAATCAAGAAGAATTGGACTGTTCCATGGGAAACCAATGGAATGGAAGATAACCGGGAGGAAAGTAAGAAAGATATAGGAGTGTAGAAAATGTTAAGTCAATTTGGAATAAGACAAGGGGAAGGAAAGAAGTATGGTAGGAAGAAAACCCACAGGAATAATACAAGTACCTTGTAAGAGTTAGTGATAGGTAGGACACAAATTATTAGGAACTCAACAATGATGAGGAGACTTCTTGACAAATGGATGTGGAATAAAAAAAGGAATAGGAGATAAGGGAGAATCCATGCTATATAACCATACTAATGTTAGAAAGGTGTAAGAAAAGAATATAGGAAAAACTTTGAAGAAGCATTAGGGAGGTTGAATGTGAAACTCCCAAGACGGGAATCCCTAGAAAGAAGGAAAAGATAGGAAGAGAGACCATGGAAGGAGAAAATCCCAAGCTAAGGTAACCAACAGATGAACCATCAGAAATAGAACTGAAATAAGAACCTCATTAAAAGACATAGGTGGGTAAGGATGTACCGGGATGGCCAGGTGTGACCTACTCTCAAAGAGTAGAGAAACCAAATAAGGATTTCAGACGAACCCAGTTGAAGGAAATAACTCGTAACAACAAGATAACCTGGGAGAACAAACGACGCCCTAAGATGGACAAGGAAGTAGTGAGGACTATGCCCTAAAAAGGGAAATGAGCTGTACATTAAGGACAAGAAGAGCCAAGAGACGACGGCCTCAAGACCACTTGACAGGGAGAATGATAGGATCGAGGTAGTTAATGAACGAACCCTTGTGAAGGTCAATACTCCAGTTAAGAAGGGAGAGGTGGAAAGGCCAAAAAACATTTGGGGAAATGAGGATGAAGGAAAACCTTAAAGGGGTTAATGTCTGAGATGGGAGTAACGATCAAAAGCCATGAGAAGGTTAAAGCAAACCTCTTGTAAGAAGATCAAGAGATCATGAAATAAAGAAGAGGTGAATTCTACCTAAAAGAAATAGATGGATACAGGGAATAAGGGAGAATCAAGACGAGGCATAAGAGAAGAACATAAAAGTTTTCAAGAGTAAGGTAAGCCGAAGAGAATGGCATCAGAGAATACCATTTAAGCTAGATGTCCTAAATGGAAAAACTAGAAGAGAACCTTGAGAGAGAAGAGTATAAACTACCAAGGAAGGAAAACTTGGAAGGACATAAGAGTCCCAATTAAGAGGTAATGGAACCAACAGAAGTGGAGATGAGATGAATTCATCCAAGATATGCTGGTTGAGATGGAAAGATTAAGTATAAAGGAATAGTACTTAGGAGAACCCAAGGAGTAAGTTAAATCCAAGTAACGTGTAAGTAGGAAAATAACATCAAAAGATATCGTGCGAGTAAGAAAGAGGCGGACTGCCCATAAAAGAGGAAACAGAGGAAAGCACACCTAAGAACCCTCGGAAAAGTAAACCCTCCAGTTAAGAAGTGATTAAAGTGAATGATCACTGGCATTAGGACTGGTGGTGGTCAATGCTAAATTGATGGAGCCTAAAGAGAGGACAAATAGACATGGTATGGAGTACACGCAATAAAACCAAGAATCAGAAGTGTCCCAAGTAAAGAAAAGGGGATAAAACTAAAATTTCAATTCGAGAAGGATTCAAACGGGCAAATACCCTAATATAGAAAGGAGCATGAACAAAGGAAGGAAAGAAATCTTCAAGGAATGATAAGAAGGTTAAGTATGTAGTTCTTAATGTGAAAGTCTCTATTGTGAGGGACATAGTGGAGAAAAAAACTGTAATAAGGGAGCTTTCCCAAACAAGTAATTGACACTTAGACCGAAAGAGATTAACTCGAAATAAAAGATCATGAAGTGATCACGAGAGAGTTAGAGTGGATTAAGAGAAAGGAAAGTCCTTGAGAAAAGGACGCCACTGAAAATGAGGAAGGACATAAGAAGGGTCAAAATTGGATAAAAAGAAGTTTACACCGAAACCTATGAAAGCAAGTAGGTAGCGCTCGAGAGGACACCGAGCTACGGGTTTCAATGATGAAGGAAGGGACTAGACATAGGAATGATTGGGCAGCTTGTAACTCCCAATTCTACGTTAAGAAACTTGAGAGGAAGAATTTTGCTCTAAGCAAAGAAAGATGTGAATCTAAGGATATACCCTTAAGTAAGGTATGCTTAGCTAGGATAAGCTTCATGGAATGAGTAAGCAATGGAAATGAAAAGAAATTTCTTAAAGTGCATGTTATAAAGGGGCTAAGTGAAAATAACTGAAATGTTTATATGTCAACAAACATTAAATTGACATCAAGGGAAATTATTTCTTGTGTAAAGGATGCGGAATACATTTTGGGGAAAAAACTCCTAAAAGGAGGAGAGAGTTGTAAACTTCGTCCCTTGAAGATAAGGAAACCGAGGAAAGAATCAGTCAACTCGAGGGAGAAAACCGAACTGGTTCACGAATCCTAACCATTAGAGAATGGACAAAATTGAGATATTTATGCATCTCGAGTGACCCAAAGAGTTATAAAAACCATGGAAAGGGACTTTGGAACAAATTGGAAGAGAAAACAAAACTGGTTTCATGGATCTGAATCGAATTGAACTAGTTTGGACCAATTTGAACCATCATTGAACCGGTTGCTAAATTTATTTTTCTATGTGGCTTAAAATATTCAAATTAGGGAATTGAAGCCACCATTGAATAGAGAATGAATTTAGATAAATTTAGAAATTTTTAATTTTGAAAAACTTGGTCAAATCGGGCTTGAACCGGTTGATTTAAGCATTGAACCTGAATCGTACTGGTTCGGTAACATTGTCATCTTCTTCCTTTAGATGACAGCATTGTTCACTCACTGGAAAAATGAATAGAGCTGGTAGAAATGAAGCATTTCCATTCAGGGCATTTTAGGCCATGAATAAACATCATTAAGGTGCCAAACGGTCGGCCAGAAAGTCCCCGAGCTCCCTATATAAAGAGTTCCTCTCCATTCATTCTCCTCACACCAGAAAACTCCACTCTCTCTCTCTCTCTCAACTACTTAGTTTTCCAGTGAGGCTCGAACCAGAGCTCTGACATTGAGGTTTTTCTAAGCCTTAAAAGGTGAGGTCGGGTTCTTTAGATTCGATGAGAAGTCAACTACCTGACGGTAGTCTCCATTCGATCTAAGGACCACCGAAGAAGCACCAGTGTAATCAAACAGTGAAGCAACTCCGGTGGGCCGAAGCTGCCCTATTTCAGTCGAGCAGAAATTGATCGAATTCAGCCCTCCTCAGGCAAAACCCAGCTCTCCCAACACCCCCAATAACTCTCACACAGCCGAATTAGAGCTGAAAGGTAAGCCAATTCAGCTCCTCTCTGTCATTTCCGATCGGCGTTAGAGAGAGAAACTATGAAACTTCACTGACCAAATTCTCACTCAATTCGACATGAATTGTTGCAATTCTTGATCCTAGGAGAAACCTTGGGATGAGAGCTACCTACCCCAATCAACAGCTTGGACCGCTACACCTCCAACGGTAAGCTTTCTCTCTCTACGCACAATTTTTCGGCGAAGCTTCGTTTGAGCTCATTTCGGCCTCAATTCATGCGATTCAAAGCTCAATTGAATTGTATGGATGTGTAGAAACTCAATTATACCTTCAATTTCAACAATTAACCTCGATTATATGGTCGATTTGATAAAATCAAATTCGGCCAGTTTGAAAGGGGGAAATTGGGAGAAAATTGGGGATTTCGTAAAATTGAGGGACCAAATTACAATTTCCCAAAATTGAGAGCCAATTGGCCATGAAAAGGATGTTGGAGGACCAATTGATCGATTTTTGAAAATAATTGGGGCCAAATTGCCACTTTTGTAAAGTAAGGGCAAAATGGTAATTTTTAAAAAGTTAGGGACCAAATTGGAAATTTGGAAAACTTGAACCCCTTTAATGATTTTGAGTAAATTGAGGACCCAAAATGAATTTTTAGAAGTTTTGGGATTCAATTTGGGGAAAAGTTAGCATTGGGGACCTAAAGTCAAGGAAAAAGAACTTTAGGGACCTAAATGTAATTAACTGAAAATTTTGGGCATTTTCGTTCATAGGTGAGGAATGAAGGCTATCATGCCAAATATTAATAGATAAGGATGTCCAAATCATGTAGAAACAGAAAGGACTGGAACACCAGCAAGGATAAGCTAGCGTGAAAGTAAAACTCAACTAAGAAGGAACACAAAGCGATTATCAGGTGAGTGAGTTTATTCACATCATACCTAGTTGGGATGATGAGTACTTCGGAAATGAAAAACTACTTCTATGTGGAAATTTTAACATCACACCCGGTTGGAGTGATGTGAGAACTATGTAGGAAAAACTGATTAACAGTTGTAAGTAGAGAGATCATACCCAATTGGTATGATGGAATTCCTAGAAGGAAGGAGAAAACCCGCTTGTCGGTTGCAAGTTTAGTTGTCATCACACCTGGTTAGTGTGATGGATGGAAAATTATTTTGTCAGAAATGTTCTCCCCTTACTGTGTGTCAATGCTTAAAAATTTTGGGAGACCTTCTTAATGAGAGCTAGAACAGCTCAGATAGGCAAGAGGCTTCGATTTTGGAACTTGAGGGCTAAAATCTCTTGTTTTGGAAAATCACGTACAGTGCACCCGAGGCCAGTTGGCACAAGCAGGAGCTCGTAAACAAACATGTGACATTTATTCCATGAAAAATTTAAATGAATGGAATGTCTGATTTCACCATGGTACCAAGACAGAACCGTCATACTCGATGGACTGGCAGCAGTGCCTTAGGACCAGGTCGACAAACTAGCCTAGACAAACAGTTGCAGTCGAGTTGAGGGTTGGGTCCATTTGACCAATGGCACTAGAGATAAATGGCATTGTGAAAAACAAATTATTGTTTGTGCATGCACTTGAGGTTCGGGATCATTAAGATGCCCAAGAGGGGTAGTGATGCGTCCTTAGGGCTACTAGACGACATGGTGGAGATAAGGGCAGTTTGTCACACCAATAGTTAGGGAAGCTCGATGTAGCTTCATGCACATGAGGCCATGGTGGGGTCAGGATGAGGTCTCTATCCTCATACGGACACAGAGTTGATTTTGGGTTTGAGGGTCGGATGTCGCGAACATCCACTCATTCCTAGGGTAGAAGTGGACGAACTTCTATCTAGGTGGCTAGTAAAGTCACCCCGACGCCACAAGTGGGTGCAGTGGACGGGCTGCCTTGCAAATGTGTGATTCCCTTCCTGATAAAGGGCATGTGTTGACCGTTAAACACACCTATTGTAGATAATGAGGAAAGAAATTTTAAAAACCAAAATTTGAGTAAGAAATGATCTTAAAGGAAATAAGGAGTCTGGAACACTCCAATTAAACTATTTTTCTGAAAATTCATTCCCAACACCCATTCACTGAGTTGTAGAAACTCACCCCTCTTTTCTATCCCTTTTCAAGAGTAGGGAAAATGACTAAGGAAGACACTAGGACATATCTCTTGTCAAATATACTTAAAAGTTATTTTTAAGCTTGCATTTTTATTAATTTATGTTATTTTAGGGAACATGGTTAAATTACGCCTTGCTCCTCTTGGTTAAAGAAAGGAGAAAATCCCTCTTAAACTAAGGGAGTGGTGGGTTGATCACGGGGATCTGACCAAACTAGGTCAGGGCGTGACAGAATTGGACCATACCGGTCTAAACCGTGTTCAATGCTTAAACCGGTTGGTTCAAGCCCAATTCGACTGAGTTTTTCAAAATTAAAATTTCTAAATTCATTCTCTATCTAATGATGGCTTTAATTCCCCAATTTTAATATTTTAAGCCATCTAGAAAAATGAATTTAGCAACCGGTTCAATGATGGTTCAAACCGCTCCAAACCAGTTCAATCTAGTTCAGATCCGGTTCACTTGAACCGATCTGGTTTTCTCTCCCAATTTGTCCCAAAGTCCCTTTCCATGGTTTTTATGACTCTTTAGGTCACTCGGGATTTGTAATTTTTCCAATTTTCTATTTCTCTAACCGTTGTAGTTCGTGAACCGGTTCAATTTTCTCCCTTAGGTTGACCGGTTATTTTCCTGGTTTTCTCATCTTTAAGGGACAGAGTTTACATACACTTGATCACTGTGGGGCATTGGTCCTTCCCAATCCCTCATACCTCAGCCCCCTATCACTCGGTTGTCTTCGGTTAGTCGCTCCCCTCTAGAATGGAGGGTCCATTGGGCCTTATTGATTCATTTCGTCCCCCAAGCTCCAATTCCAGGTAAGTCCTCTACTCCTCTCCTCTTCAGTGTACTATCCTCATAGCTCCTATCCATTTGGAGGGTTGTGGGGGCATTTTTAAGAATAGGTCGTAGGTTCTACTTAGAAGGAAGTGATTGCTCCATTTCCTTTGATATTCCATTTTCTCTTTTAATTTTCCTTCCATGTTTGAACTTTTCCTTGGAAGATTCAAAATTTATTTTCATATACTTACTGATAGATCATTTCCATGCATACACATCAAAATACATCGATAACTACAATGATGGCCCTTCATGAATTCCCTTCTAATGTCCATTTGTGATTGAATTCGAGTGGCATTCCTTGCCCCCTCTCTAACAAGGTAACTCAGGTCTAACTCAAGCCTTCTCTTAGCATATATACTCAAGTAACAATAGAACTCCTTATATGTATGATACTAGTGGTGGACTCTTCCAAGGGCTTTTCTCTCAAATGTTGAATATAATCAACCCACCAAACCTAGAAGGATGAGGTTGGGTTCTCCTCACCTACTTATATCTAAAAAGGTATGCTAGCTCTTAGCATACCTCAATTTCCTTCAGTTTTTCACTCTCACTACCTTTGTCAAAGAATTGGCTTGCCCATTCTAATGTCAAGTTTAGATTATGCTAAAGACTTTTTATTTCTATGACTGCCTACCCTCACCTGTAACATCACTCTACATTGGCTATTAATCTCAGGTACTCCACCAGTATTTTGAGCCCTATTGAAGTCTCTCCTTTGGATGTCATAACAAGTTAAATAGAGCTTATAGTCATAGGTTTACTTGGTAATAGATGGTTTCCCTCAAATACTGACTTGTTTATCTTGATTTTCATATGAAAGTGTGTATACTGACCGAGTGAATCACGATAATTCTAGCTAGTGATTTTAAATCCAAATTTCAATGAGGCAATTGCCCTTGTCCGTTATTTTCTTGTTGGATTTGGAGAGTAAAACTTGACTTCCATCAAGCTTATTTTCCTTTGGCTTACGGTTAAATACTTGGTTCACCCAAACTCAATTTTGTGGATGTCATGAGCAAAGCCCTCATCTTGTTTATCATCTTCCCACTATTAAGGGCTTCTTATATCATGTCATCTATTTTAACTTAGGCCTCTTATTTATATTTTAACTTAGGCCTCTTGTATTTAACTCAAGCTTTTTATTTGTATTTAACTTAGGATCTCTTATTTTTTTACCACTTCTGTACTCTAGTGGTTGTCGAGCCCACAAATTTGCATTGCCTTCCTTTTGGTCCTTTTTTTTTGTAATTACTTGCAAACTACGGAATACATTTCATCCTGTACCTTAATTATATACTAATATTTTATTTTGACTGCTTAATTCAGATCATTAGAAATTTCTTAATCATATCTCATTAGGACGTATTCGACTCGTCCAATAAATCAAATTTTATCTAATAAATTTTATATTTGATTTCTGAATTAAATATATTCACGTTGTTATCTCCCGGTAAGAAATTTTTTTATCCACTTTTTAAATTAAGTTAAATTAATGATCCAAATATCGATACCTTGATCTACAACTAACCCCATATCTTTATCCTTTCCAAATTTCGATTTGTTTTACTGGCTCGATTTTAAGTTGGTGTAACTTAATTAGTCATAAATTCATGTGTTACATGAAAACCCGATATCAATAACGTCAATAATTAGGTATTAGCTCACCCCTACTTTACTCATTAGGTGAAAGTATTATGGAAAGGGAGAAGTTAGTTTTAGCCAAAGAAAATAAAATAAGAGACTTGTACATCATTTAAGAAGATATAAGGTGTACATAATTTAAGAAAATATTGGACAAATTACATTTATTCTCGAGGTTCTAAATTTTCTATAAATTTTATTATTTGATTTATAAAAGTTTAAATTTTTTAGTAAAATTTATGAACATTTTATCATTATAAATTTTACCAGTTACATAATCGAGAATTTTTTACGATTATTATGTGCATTTGTAAATTGAGTCAATTTGTAAATTGAGTCCATTTGTAAAATTTCATACCTGTATTTGCCCTACTTATATTCAAATCTCCCTTATGAACTTCTATACTAGGGATAGTAGAAAAATCGGACCCACCTTGCTTAGACCGATGTATGCACAAAGCGAGTCTAAGTCTCACACCAACTGGTGGATATATTTTTAATAACTTATTTATTATAAAAAATTTTCTTTAATTTCCAATAAATTTCTCTCAACAAAAATAATTCAAATTCAATTGCACTTATATGAGAATTAAACTTACGTCTCTATTATGGTCCATTACTTCATTGAGATTATTAGTTCAATCTAAATAATAAGTAACTATAACTAAATTTATTTTGAAAAATAATTAAACTAGTAAAAAATAGGAATCATTTCACATAAGTCTAAGTAAAGGCAGGAGGTTCGAGAGGCAAATCTTTATGTTCATTCGATCACATGGATCAGATTTAATTTTTATTCAAGCCTACTTATTTTTAAAATAAATTTAATTAGAGTTATTTATTTTTTATATTGAACTAATAATATCAATGTTATTATGATAGAGTGGTAAAAGAAATAATCTCATGCTAAATATTAAATTTTCATTCTCAATTAGTAAATTTGTCTTTAATTTTTTATATTATTTACATTTTTTCTAAAATTAATTTATAAAATAATTATAATTGTAAAAAAAATCCACCTACCCAATCGCATCCAAAATTTTCATTTAGGTATAACGGACTCTACGGACTCTGATCAATATTCGGATATTTTTATACTCAAACCTTATACGTACCCCCCCTCATTCGAATTCGGACATTCACGGTCTAGGTCTATGTCCTCCCTACTGGACCCGTGGGCGGGTCCAGCCCTGGGCCTCCATACCATCACGGGTCTGGGCCCGTTGTGGGTACCATACGGGTGCATGCCTCATTCATTCAATAGGCCGTCGCTATCCATGTTACATGCACGTTCAAGATTATCATTAGGAGATGTAAGGACACAAGAGACCTCACAAACTTCGATTACTTCCTCTGCGTTATTGACAATCGGGTATTGTCCACTAGGGTCGATATGGAGGCTTTTGACACTGCGTGATGAGCTAGTTGGCAGGTAAGAGTTAGGGTTGACTTGTTGCTGGTATGAGAGTGGCTATTGAGCAAAAAAATGTGAGTGGATGTGACCCGTACAGGCTCTGCAAAGTGCAATTGCAATCAAGTACATACCACAAGATGGACTCTTGTTCACATATGAATGCATCTTCTTCTTCTTCTGGCCTTGTTCTCACTTTCTATCTATCCCTCATTAATGGCTTCCCTCTCCTACGTCCCCTTCTCCACAGCCACCAACTACTATCTTCCTCCTACCCGGTCTTCCAGGTAACTCTCTTTCTCTCTCTTGCTGTCTCCACCACACCTGGAAAGCTTCCTCATTGTCGTGTTTAGTAGTTCTCTGCGTTACTGAAATATGATGACTTTATTGATTCCAGAGACTTGGCTCTATTTCTATTTCAGGCAAAAGTCATTAATGGTCGGCGTTTGGACTTTTTTATTAGGTTAGCAGTAGTTGAGAAAGCTCTTGTTTAAAAACAATTGTTCTCTTTTGTGGGGTTTTGCAGTGTACGTAAAATCGTCCTATGTTGCCTGCCCTCGAATCAAGAACCCAATGGGGAGCCGATCACCGGCCTCCGAGTGGCATTCGCCGCCGGCGGAACCGGGGGGCACATTTACCCCGCTATTGCCATCGCCGACGAGCTCAAGGTCAAGAACCCCAGAGCAGAAATCCTCTTCGTCGGCTCAGCTAAGAGTATGGAGAGCACCGCCGTACGATCCGCCGGCTACGATTTTATCGCCGTCCCGTGTGCTCCACTTGCCCGTCCTTTACTCTCCCTGAAGAATCTCTTCTTGCCCCTCCGTTTGATCAAATCCATGATCAAGAGTTACAAAATCCTCAGGGAATTCGACCCCCAGATTGTGGTGGGTACTGGGGGCTACGTCTCTTTCCCACTCTGCTTCATTGCAGCTCTCAAAGGGATTACCCTCGTCATTCAGGAGCAGAACGCAGTCCCCGGAATTGCGAATTGGGTCCTCTCCCACTTTGCAGATCTTGTTTTTGTGGCATTTAACTCGACAGTGGATTCCTTCCCGAAGCACAAGTGCCTGGTATATGGTAATCCGGTGAGGCTTTCGTTGAAGCAGGAAGTCTCGAAGACTGCTTCCCTATCTCATTTCTTCCCAAATCTGGGAGATAGTGAGGGCGCAGGGCTTAGAGCTAAGGTCGTCCTGGTTCTTGGCGGTTCTCTTGGTGCCAACTCAATAAACATTGCGATGCTGAATTTGTACTACCAGATGTTGATGGAAAATGAGAGCGTATTCATTATTTGGCAAACGGGTGTGGAGTCTTTCAACGAGATGGAAAGCCTTGTTAGAGGTCATCCCCGTCTACTGTTGCGACCGTAAGTAGTTAATTCAGCTACCATGAGTGAGCTTGGCTCCTTTGCATTTGATCTTTCCTGCCTGCCACCGGAGGAAGTTGCCTCTATGAAATCTTGAGAATAATATGAGAAATTTTATTGCTTTATTGGCGAGACGCGAAGTTTCCATGTGATGTGCTAGTCAGATCATTGTGGTTAATTGGGTCTTATTGCAATTCATTGTTCAGAATTTGAGTTATGACTGCTGTGTGTTGGCAGATTGTTTTGATCAAGGGTATCTTGTTTGTTAGCTTATGTTCTCTGCAGCAATTTTCTGGTCCTAATTTTACTGGGTTTCATGTTGCATCCTGACACTATTTGAAATTTGGTCTGAAATACAACAAACTTATCAAATTCTCAAAGAGATATTTATGGAGAGGGGTGATCTTTGCTTTTTATTGGATGGAATGATTGGGATTTGTCTGATGATCCTGTTTCTTTTTGGTATTTAGAGGAAGATCATCTCGATAGAACTGCTAGTTCAATTTTAAGCAAGCATCATGATGCTCTTCAGAATATTGGGAAAATATTTGTTTCTTATAGTTATTGAGGAAGGTTTTTTATGGATCTTATTAGTTTTCTGTGTATCTTTCCTGAATTTTTATATCCAAAATAGCTCATGTAGCTATCTGTTGGTGAAGGTTCTTGAAATCTATGGACTTGGCCTATGCAGCTGCAGATCTTCTTGTTTCTAGGGCTGGTGCAATGACTTGTTCAGAAATCTTGGCTGCTGGAAAGCCTGCTATTTTGGTAACAGGAGAATGTTTATGAATCAATTTTTACCATAAAATCAGAATCGTTCCCATTTGTTGACTAGGTGGGCCAGTTTAGAACTGTTTCCCTCTCTTATATTGCAGATACCATCACCAAATGTTTCAGAGGGACATCAGTTCAAAAATGCATCTCTAATGGCAGACTCAGCTGGTTCAAGTATCATAACTGAAGATGAGCTTGACTCAATCACTCTGAAATCTGCAATTGAAGAGCTTTTAGGTTTGCTAAAGATTTCATCCCTTTTGCTATGCCTCTGTATATCTTAGAGAAAAAGGAAATACACAGCACTACCCTAAACCGAAAATACTTGACCGCAGCATAATTCATCTCTACAAGTTTGAAAGTATATGCAAATGAATCCTTTTCAGTAGTAAATTAGCCTTATCATTACCCGACATCCTCAGCAGTGTTTAAGTATTCCACTTGTTATGAGTTGAAAATTTAAACTTGAATTTTTCCAGAACTGGTTTAATTTTTCCAAAGCTTGCTTATGATATACCATTTCTATCATCTTGTATTCATTCATCATATTCCAATACAGGGGCATCACAACTAAATTGTTGGATTATGTTGTGTATTTATTATGCTTATTCAAATTAATATATTCTCTGAACTTTTGTGATTTTCAGGGAATGAAGATAAGTTGTTAGTTATGTCAGAGAGGGCTTTCAAGGCTGCAAAGCCTGATGCTTCAGCAGTGATTGTAGACCGCATTCTTTCTCTTGTAGCCTCCCCACTGCCTTCCTGAATCTAATACCTCCAACATCATCATCTATGGACAACATTCACATATCCAACACTCAGTGCAAATGTCCATTTCCCATGAACCCACTGGCACCATCTACAGCATAACCATGACCTTGGTTTGTTATTGCTGTTTATGGCTGGATCATCAATCGTTTGAGACTTTTTTTGTTGTTTTATTGAACGATGATCCATGTGTTAGCAGCATTGTTATATTCACACAATTGGAACTTTTTAGAAGGTTCGTTTCACACCAAAGAGGAAGAGAATGAGGATGAGGATGGAACAAGTTCAGTTGCTAGATTAGGTAAAGAGAAAGGAAGAGGCAAACTTATATAAGATGCACATTACTGGAAGGACTGTTCTTGTTTGATTTATATGTCTCCTGTATTAATGATGGAACAACTGCTACTGATAAAAAAAATTAAAAAATAATGGCAGCACCTATGATTTGCCTTCCATTATGATCTTTTCATTTGGATTGAGCAGTGAAAATCAACCAGTCAGTTGTAAAATATGCATTGCTGGCCTTTTTGCAGTAATGATTTATTCTTCAAGTATGAAGTAAGAACTTCCTCCACCAGCTTGTTAGCTTTCCCCGCTTTTTCTATTTCTATGGGAGATGGTGGTGCCCCAAGGCAGTCTTTTCTAATCCACATCTTTATTTAGTTGTGATTGTGATGGAGATTTATCTGCTATAGATAATTTTAGGCAATTGCAAGTGAGTCTTATACATTATTCATCACAATATCATTAACTCTTGGAAAACCAGTTTCCATTGAGAACCCTGCTAGTGTGTACTTACTCTTTCCATATTTGTAGACTATACAAGAAAAAAACAAGGAAAGTGATTTCACAACCCATTGCACCGTCTTCTTCTGATCATTTGCTCTTCCTTTCTTTGAGGGGCCCTCTTGGGATCTTGTTGAGAAACTGCCTGTCAAACTTTCTGTAAAGCCTCCTTGTCTCATTTATCATTATACCAGCAAGATGATCCACTTCATTCTCATACATATTGTACAGGAATGGCAGTGTTTCCACGGAGAGCAACCCTAATCCAGCACCAAATATATGAGGACAACAAAATACATCAACATCAATGTCATGAGTAGTATGCTAGAAATCTTCTTACCCAGATAGAAGAGATTCAGGAAGCTGAAGCAGCTCCCAATCACAGACATGATGTATAAAAGAAAGATTGCCTGATGTCAGAAATTCAGTCAGTTCTTCCTTTCTCTAATACACACATATATATGATAAGTAAGGACAATATTATTTTGGGGATACCAATAGGAAAGTGGCGAGATCTCTTCCACAGGCAATGTCAAATAGTTTTGCCAATAACTGGTTGAGTCTTTTGTGAATGGTAAACGCGATCTCGTTGAATGCAGAACCATCTAGGATGAGTTTCGGGATTTTCGGAGGATCCCTGCAAGGAACTCCCATGTTAGTGAAAAACACCAGAGATAGCTTCAAGCTAGCACTGTTGTGCTTATGATAGATAAGATGATGTATTGTCTATGCAGTGTCTGTGGAGGGGGCTAGAAAGGAATGCACCAGTTGAAGATTTCGGCTGCTGTCCGCCATATGAAGATCGCGAGCATTGCTGTGATCAAGATGTGACTCACGAGGGTAACAAACGTGTATTCAACAACCTCAAAAAGGAACCAGACCACGGTTGTCCCAGCCAGAAGAGAAGCCGACACATTTATGTTTTTCCATAGCAACAGGTCTGCAACTGCAAGATCACCGTTTCAGGTTTGTCAGTATCATACAATCTGGCTGAAAGAAATGCTTTTATTCAAACATGTTATAAATCACTTGATATCTAGAAGACTACAGGATTCTACATATGAAGAAGATCTATGTAAGTATTACCTTTTCCTCCTCCAAGGAGCTTGTGCATTGGCCTTTGACGGCCAAATAGCTTTGTCAGTGGGCCTGAGTCGATCTTAGAATCGGAAGATGCATAAGTTGGAGGCATATCTGCAGGAGTTGCTGGCAATCGATATGATAATGTGTATGTACAGGTCACATTCAGCTATGGTTCGGCTCCACGTTATGAACACCATGGAAGGGTTCTAAGCTTGGCACCCAAGCAATAACAAGATAAGATGAACAAGAAAGGGATGCCTTCCGGCTTCATACCCGCTGCCTTTGCATGCCCGCAAACACGTGAATAGCATTCCATCTTCTCGAGGGCCCTGACTCACAACTGATGAATGGGCCAATACATGGACCTTAATAGGCCTAATTGGCCCGCCCACCTTCTAGGGTGGGGACGGTAAGGACATTACAATATAAAAGGAATTTTATATTATTATATTTGATAAATATTTTAAATTATGGAAAAAGTAATTAATTTTAAATATTTAATATCTTATAAAATAGACAGGTTGGTTCTTTTAAAAGGGGATACATTTATGGCCCCATTGAGAGCAATGATAGCACTGAGTAGCGAGCATGCATTCATATGCCGCTTTTTTAGCCTTTTCTTTTCTTCTCTTGGTGGGTATTATGGAGCATGATGAAAGACTATGATTGCAAGGAAGAGGTGAAGTGGCCATTGATGTTCTGTGTTTAGGAATTGCCTGACTAGAATTTAGAACGACTCATGTGCTGGGTCAAGAACCACTGGCCGCCCTGTTGGTTGGAAAAAAACAGTCCATATTTCTGGGTCTTTTCCTACTCGTGTTCAAATATGTTTCAGAGTTGCTGAATTGAGATGGAGGGTAATCGGTGGCGAGTTGTAAACGAAGAAGGACAATGTCATATTGTGCTGTATACTGTTCCGTGAAAATCATACTACTGGAGTCACCACTAACTCGAGCCTTCTCTCCAAATTTCAAATAGTCAAAATTCTAAGAAGAAAAGATTACTCCACAATTTTTTTTTGTGAAACCATAAGCTAATCTCACCCACGGCAACAGAGATTTCATATATGCTATAAAATTACTGTTAAAACAGCCCCTTTTATAATTCTTTATCATATTGAAAATACCTTTTTAATTGCATGAATTCTCTCGTATAATTACCTATGAAACTCGCAATCTTTAAAATATCTCATTTACAGACTCTCCTTTTTCTCAAGTTCAAATCCAACAGTAACTTTTGGACTCTAAATGGTGACTCTCAATGGCCAGACATGATATAGGAAGATCAGATAATAAGCGTCTATTTAACATTAATTGCCAGTATGGCCACCAAATAAGGTCAAATTAGTATTTCCAAGCTCGAATCTGAAATTAAATATCGGATTCTTGAAGGACGGGGAAGAATGACAATTGTGATATCTTACCCATGTCAACATTGAGTATTTGCTTCTAAGAAAGCTATTCCTACACTATTTTTGTTGGATTTCACTCGTGGATCTCCGGTGACTGTCACCCATGTTCATCCATCCACGATACTTTCCTGCATGCACTCTATCCACTCAATCGTTGTCACAATTGTAACTCACTCTTTGTACTACAATTATGGAACACTCACCGCTCTAGTATCGAGAGTTCATAAAACTCGTAATAAATAAAATAAGATATTATTTAATAAAATTTTCAACATAAATTTTTAGGTAAAATATCATAAAACCCATAATCCAAAAACTATCTACTCCTATAGATTGGCTATTATCGAGGTAGCCTACCTCGAGTTATGTATTGAGACTATATCAGGGTCTTCTAGTTCAAATCGTATGATACCCGAAATGAGTTAGGGAGAAGGGTAAGCTATTAGTCTCAGTGATTGGGACACTAATGTTAGGATATTATGTACACGAACATATCCCTTACTAAAATACTAGTATGGAGTAAATAAATCTTTTAAAGTTTTCTCATTTAAATCTTGTTTGATTTTTATCAGTAATACTTCTCATGAGAACGAGTCTCCAACCACTAAAGTATACACCACAAAATAGTAATATTTCATGCACTACTTTATAAATCGCATTGTAACCATCGTCACAATATCGTGTATCAAGGTTACAACTTAGTAGTGGGGGTATCAAGGTTACAACTTAGTAGTGGGATAATTCTCTCTCTCTACTGGTACCTAGTGGCATGTTAAGTAGCTCTCTATTAGTCATGAGATTTTTTTCTAGAATATCATTTCTCAATTGTTCATTTTTTGGTACTACAACTTGGCCTTTTAACAAAAGAGTTCCATCTTTTTGGACCGTGGAATTCAGATCCCCTACTTATGTGATTCATTCCACACACGTGTTGAGGTCGAGTATAACTTTTGTTTTTCTCGGATCTAGTCTACTAAGGTCCGTTGAACTACCACAACTTCTAAGATATGCCATTCTTGGTTATCATCTTCTAAGAATATCTTTAGTTGTCTCATTTGTTCTAGCATGGGCAGGTAATTCGTCCTTACATACGCTAGATTGACATTATACTTCTAACTCAATGCATCAACCACAACATTGACCTTTCAAGGATGATAATCAATTATTAAATTATAGAATTTTATCAGCTCAATTTATCTTCTCAACATCAAATTTAATTCATTCAGAGTCATTAGGTACTTCAAACTCTTATTATAAGTGTATACTCTGTACATGACTCCATAGAGATAATATCTCCAAATATTTAAGGCAAGCACTATTGTTGCTAATTCAATGTGGTGTGTGGGATAATTCTCTTCTTGTTTCTTTAATTATCAGGCATATGCTACTACTTTTCCTTGTTGCATCAACAGGCACCTAAGTCCTTGTTTACATGCGTCACTATAAATGTGATATTTTCTTCTCTCTAAATCCAGTAATGTCAATACAGGTGAGGTTGTAAGACGTGCCTTTAGATGTTCAAAAGCACATTAACAACCATTAGTCCACTGATAATTCACTCCCTTATGGGTTAATCAGGTCAGTGGAGGAGTGATGATGGAGAAGTTCTGTAATACCAAAAAAATTTAAATCTGGTTTTAAGCAACGTTGGACCGGAAATGGGGAAATCAAACTAGGATTCGAACCTAATTGGGATTATGGGACAAATTTAATCAATGAGACAATACTTGACTAAGTTCATGAAATCAACCCCCACATAACCCCACATGATCAAAATATAAGGATGGTGAAATATAAGAGTGAAAAATCAATTCAAATCGGAAGTAAATTGGTTTAGGGAAAAGCACCCCACTCGTTTAGAAGAATTCAATCAAAAGAGAAATGGTAAATTGTGAGCACAAATGACGTGAAAGATAAGCACAAAACATACAACAATTACCAGACCTCATATGCCTATTATAAAGATTCTCATTAGTAGCTAGTGCATTATGACAGACATTCCACATAAATTGTCTCAGCTTCGGTTGGCAAGGGAGGTTCCATACTATAGTACATACCTGACGTGGAGTTCCACTAGAGGAGTTGGCTCTTGTGCTATGATTTTGATCTTTTTCTCTGAGGAAAGCATAAGCTAAGCGAATTGTAACCTCCCCACTCTTCTCCCATGTCAAAATTCTATGATCTTGCATATTTGCTTCAAGCACTGGTATCCTTCTGATTGTTATTTCTTCTTTTAAGTTAATCTTATCAATTAGTACATCTATCTTCCATTGTCTCGATTGTGGCTCAATAAGAGAGCTAACTCTAAGTTCTGCCAATGAGTCATTCTAGATAGGGAACCCTAGACCCTTATATGTCGGCCATACCCAACTTGCCAAGTTAGTACTTCCTTAAGCAGTTCTTTACCTATATGGATGCTTTGCCATGCCCATGATGCCCCCAACCTCAGGTTGGCCTCCATTAGATCTGAATTTCCAAAGTATCGTCCCTTTAGAACTTTGCACCACAACGAGTTGGGATCCTTTAAGACTCTCCATGCCGACTTCATAAGCATAGCCTTGTTAAAACTATGTATATCCTTGAACCCTTGACCACCTTGTTCCTTATTTTCTGTGGTTGTTTGCCACCTTACTCAACTTATCTTGTCCTTCTCCCTTGTGCCACTCCTCCAAAATCTAGAGATCAAAGAATTAACCTCCTTACACCATCCCTGAGGCCACAACAAGCTACTCATTGCATAATTAGGTATTGTACTTAAAACATGTTTAATTAGAACGCCCTCCCTGCTTGAGATAGATATACCAATTTCCATCCTTAGAGCTTAGAGCTTATCCTCTCTTTTAGGAAATTCAAACTTCTCCTCTTGCTTCTCCCCCATAGTATCGGTAGACCAAGGTATCTATCTAATGCTTGTCTCATAGAAAGGTTAACGGCTGTTCTAATTTCCTTCTGCAAATTAACTCTAGCATTTGCCCTAAAATAACATAAAGATTTCTCATAATTTACTTTCTGACTATATGCCAAATAGTATGTGTTTATTAATTTTTTAAAGGACTCTATGTTACTTTTAGATGCCTCTAAGAAGAATATAGCATCATCAACAAAGAAAACATGAGATATTCTAGGACATCTTCTATTTATTTCAGCGGCACTAATTCTTTCTTATATCATGCTTTAGTAATTAATTTAGACAGTGCATCTGCTATGAATAAAAAGAGGTAAGGAGAAAGGGGGTCTCCGTGACGTAGTCACCGACTCGATTGTATTGTGTCTGATTTGCTTCCATTTATCAATATTCTATAGCTAACTAAGGTCACACAAGCAAGAACCCAGTTAGTAAAAATTGGATCGAAACCCATTCTGTTTATAAGGGCCCAAAGGAAGCCTCACTCCACTTTGTCATAGGCTTTTGGCATATCAGTTTTGATAGCACACCATACCCTCTTTCCTTTATTTTTATGTTGGAGGAAATGGAAGCATTCATGCACAATACCTATATTGTCGTGGATTACTCGTGTCACGCCCCGATCCAGTTTGGTCGGATCCCCGTGAACAACCCGCCACTCTCCCGATTTATTAAAGGGTTTCCCCTTATTATAAAATGTAAAGAGTAAGGCGTCCTTTAAACCTGCACCATTTCCTGGAATAGCATAATCAAAACTGCATGAAATTTTAAACTTTACATACTTGACTTACATGCATCTTAGTTGATGGTCTTTAAGGGTAGGCTTTCCAGGATTTCCTTAAAGGGATATAAGGGAGGGGGTGAGTACGACTACTTAGTGAATCAGTTTCCAAAGGTCTACTTTTAACTTTTAAGAAAAACATTTATATGGAGTGTGCCAAACTCCTTTCTTTTCAAAAATTCCTTCATTTAAAAATTCGGGTTTTTCCATCATTTCTTATTTACCATGGTGTGTCATCACCCAACACACAACCTTCATCATGAAGGTTACACACATTCGCAGGTAAGTACGACTACTGAACCAGCTAGTGGCTTTGGAGCGACTTTACCGACCACCCGGATAGAAACACGACCACTTCTACCCTAGGAATGAGTGGATGTATGCGATATCAGACCCTCAATCTCGAAATCGCTTCTTCGTGTCCATATGAGGACAGAGACCTCATCCTATCCCCACCCCGGTCTCATGCGCTTGGTACTACTCCAAATTTCGCATAGACACCTAGAACGACGAACTGCCCTTATAGCCACCAGATCGTCTAGTGCCCTTAGGACACATCACTATCCCTCATGGACATCTTAATAGTTTCGTACTCACAATGCATGCACAACCAATGTTTTCTCATATTGCCATATAATTTGTGGTGCCACTAGTCCAACAACCCCGACTCTCAACTCAACCCGTAGTTGTTTGTCTTGACTGGTTCGTCGACTTGTCATGTCGCACTATCACTGGTTGACTGAGCATGTCGGTCCTATCTTGGTACCATGGCCAAACAATTCACTTATTAAGTTTTATGGCACATATATCATGTTCGTTTACGAGCTCCTGCTCGTGCCAACTAGCCTTGAGCCCACTGTACGAGATTTTCAAAAACAGGCCATATTAGCCCTCCAGTTCCAAAATCGAGGCCCCCAGCCTATAAGAGCTATTCGAGCTCCCGTCAAGAAGGTCTTCCAAATAGTTTAAGCATTAGCACACAGTCAGGGGAGAACACTTACGACAAAACATATATTTTTACTATCCATTATACCGACTGGTATAAGGACATCTCCGTCTATGACCGATGAACGGGTTTTCAACTTCCTTCGAGGAAGTCTAATCATACCAACAAGGTATGATCTACTTACAACTAGTAAGTAGTTTTTTCGCATGGTTTTCACATCACTTTCTCTAAGTTGTGATGATTAAAATTCCACTAAACGGTGGGTTTTTATACCGAGATACTTATCATCCTCAATCGGGTATGATATAAAATTCCCACTCACCCGTTAACGCAATGAATTCCACTAGATCGGTTCTTTGTATTAACGCGAGCTCGTCCATGCTGGCATTCCCAGTACTTCATGTTCCAGTGAGGGCACGACGGTCCGAACTTTTGATATGGGTAGATAGCTCTCATCCTAAGGTTTATCCTTTCAGTTCTAATTCGGTTGTGGGAGGGCTGAGGAAGTGTTGGGAAGGCTTGGTTTGGCATGAGGAGGGCTCGAAATGGCCGATTTCAACTCGACCGAAATAGGGCACCTTCGGTCTGCCGGAGCTGCTTCACTGTTTCATCATGCCGGCGTCTCGCTAGCGACCCTCGGAGTGAACGGAGACACAAATGTGTAGCTGACTTCTCCTTGGTTCTAAAGAACCCGACCTCGCCTTATTTAGCTTAGAAAAGACCCTATGTCGGAGCTCTGGTTTGAGCTTCACCAGAAAATGGAGCAGTTGAGAGAGAATGGAGTTTTCATGTGTGGAGAGGATAAATGGGGAGGGGCTCTTTATATAGGGAGCTCGTGGACCCATTGGTCGTCCGTTTGGCACCGTTATAATGACATTGAAGACCTGAAACGCCCCGAACATACGTGTTTCTTCTTCGTCGTCGTTTCTTCAATTTCTCAGCGAGTGAATAGTGATATCATCATGAGGAAGAAGATGACACTGTTTCGAATCGGACCTGACCGGTCTGAACCGGTCCGAACCAGGTTTAAAGCTTAAACTAGCCGGTTCACCCCCCATTCGACCAAGTTTTTCAAATCTAAAAATTTCTAAATTAATCTAAATTCATTCTCTATCCAACGATGGCCTTAAATCTCCAATTTGAATTATTTAAGACAACTAGAAAAATAAATTTAGGATTCAGTTCAATAGTGGTTCAAACCGGTTCGGATCCGGTTCACCTAAACCGGTTTGGTTTTCATCCCCAACTCCTTCACAAGTCCATTTCCATATCTTTTGTGACTACTTGGGTCACTTAGGGTCCATAAAATTCCCGGTTTACCATCTCTTTATCAATTCTAGTTCATAAACCGGCTTGGTCCTTAAATCGGTTCAATCCGGTTCGGGTCCGGTTCACCTAAACCGATCTGGTTTTTCTGTCCCACTTTGTTCTAAGGTTCCTTCCCAAGGTTTTTAAATTTCTTTGGGGCACAAGGGATTTGAATTTCTCTGATTTGCCCGTTCTCTATCGGTTCTGGTTCATGAACCGACTCGGTTCATAAACCGGTTCAATCCAGTTGGATTTGGTTCATCTAAATCGGTCTGGTATTTCTCTTCCAATTCATCCTATGGTTCTTTTTCATGGTATTATGAACTCTTTGAACTGCCCGGGAGTTGTAAATTCCCAAATTGCCCATTCACAAATGATCGAGTTTGTGAACCGGTTCGGTTTTCTCACTTGGTTTGACCGATTCTTTTCCCGGTTTTACTTAGCTCAAAAGGGCGGGGTTTACAACTCGACCTGGGATGAAGGCACTTTGTTGACAAGAAATGAGCTCATTCATAAGAGGTTTGAGATGATTAGTAATGATTTTTTAAATAAATTTATATGAAAAATTGCATAAGGAGATTGGGCAATACTCATTTATACTTTCAGGCGTGTTTACCTTTACAATGAGTGTGATGTCCGTTTCATTTAAAGAACTCAGCATCATGCTTGTCTCAAAGAAGTGAAGGACTTCATCTGCTAGATCAGGATCTACTGTATCCCAATTTGCTTGGAAGAAAGTCCCATTGTATCCATCTGGACCTGCCACACGTTTAGCCCCCAATTCAAAAACTGCCTGTTCTATCTCCAATGGTGATACTTGACAAGTCAGCTTTCTATTCATATCTGTTGTTATAATAGGTTAGACCCCCCTCAAGGCTTCCTCTATATGAGAACATTATTTTGAGCTATAAACTTTCTCATAATAGCTACAGATCTCTTCCCTAATCTCCTCTTTCGACTCTATCCATTGCCCATTGCTCTTTTGAAATTTTTTATCAGTTTTCTGGCCTAGTGTTGCAATACACTCTGGTGATAGAACTTTGTATTCCTGTGCCCCTCTATGAGCCATTTGTTTCTAGCTCTTTGTTGCCAGAACAACTCCTCCTCGGTCCATGCTTGATTAATCCTTAAGATAACTTGCCTCCTAGCTTGCACATCCTCATCTGGTAGGCTACTCAACTTCTCCTTTAATGTTTTTATCTCGTCTTATGTGTTTAGAACTTCCTTTTTCCTCTAGATTTTAAGACCCCTAGAACTTCCCTTAGTGACTGGTGGCCGAAATTCTCTCTACAATCCATCTTACCAAATTTTCCGATGACCACCTTACCATAGCTTCCCATTTCTTCATCCGACCACAAAACTCTCTCATATTAGTGGTGTTAGAACTGTGTCTAGGTTGGATTTCATACTGCACCCCTCTTTGCCACTAACGTGACCCCTACCAGCATCAACACAACATAAGAGTAACATGATCCCTCCGACCAAAAATAGCACATGAGCTTCTTAGAGCAAACCTCGACCTCCTCAATGGCCAACCATGACCCAAATTTATTTTGGAAGTTCCTCACAGTCCCCTCTCACCAATAACAATTATCATTTGGGTTATGGGTAAGTTTCATGACCATGATAAATCTAAGAATCTCCAGTAGCTCTCTATTTTTTACACTACTCTATAAATCTGCTATTACATGTGAGTTCAACCACCTTAGAAAGTGATCAAGGTATTCACAGACTTGTGAAAAAATCAACTACCCGATCCCACGGTATGTCACTTCTTACTCTCCGATGAGTTACTAACCAAAACCAAACTAGGTGTCTATTTTTTAGCGAGAGCTCGATCGAGTCCAAAATGACATTGTGTGTGCTAATACTAGCCAAAAAGTGACTTTAGGAATGTAGAAAATATGATGAGGGAGATAGAAAAAGGTTTTGGAAGATTTATATAGTTATTTTGAAAAATATAAAAGTTTGGGGACGAATCGTAAATTTTGGAAGTTTATGGACCAACATGTGATTTCATGAAAATGAGGATTAAATGACACTCAATCTTATCAATATTAAACATGTATTCACTTAAAAGCTGAGTTGTTTAGTAGTAGTAAATATTTTTTTATAAGGCCGTAACATTTCAATATTTTAGTAAATGTGGGATCATTCTCTCAATATCCACGTTTATGTACTATGTGAATATACATGGTCATGTTCAATTATTCAACTATATTCATCATTAATAACAGTCTATGTAAAACTCGTTCCTCGGAACCAAAGAAAAACCAAGAAAAGAACCGATATAGGTTTATACATGAAGAAACAAACTGTTTAATGAACGAAAAATAGCTAACGTGAGAAATTGGAAAATCCCAAGTGACCAAAATTTCACAAAAACATTAGGGAAGAACCGGGAAGTAAAATTGAAGAGAGAACTGAATTGGTTCGGGGTGAACTGGACCCAAACTAGCAAAACAATAGTGAACCAGTTCATAAATTCATTTTTCTAGGTGGCTTAAAAATGTCAAATTGGAAAATTGAGACCACAATTAGATAGAAAATGAATTTAGAAAATTTTAAATTTGAGAAAACTGGTCAAATCGGTAGATTTTCAAATTTTGGACCCGCAAACTCGGACATACCGGACTGGTCAACGGTCAACGACCAGCTAGCACCACGTCAGCTACCACGTAGACACGGTCAGCGAATGGGAGGCTGCCATGTGTCTAGTTAATAGATAGTTGTCACCTCGTCAGCATGCCACGTAGACATGAGCAGCCAATGAGAAGCTACCACATGCCTAGTCAATGGCAGACACGATGGGCACGCTGGCGTTCCACATTAGAAAAACTGACCAATCACAGCGCGCTACATGGCATGACCACCACATCATCATTTTCAACCTTCAGACGCTAACAAAGAAGAGAGAGAGAGGGAGCCACTAAAAAAGCTGGAGTCTCCGACGACTCAAAAAATGCTCCAGTCAGGTCTTCGGCGACCAAGTTGGAGGCCAAGTCTAACATCGGACGGTAGCCTGAGTAGTTGTGGACCTCCCTATATAAAGAACACCCCCTCATTCATTCTCAGCATCCCACAATCAAGCGAAGAAGAAGAGTAAGTTTTCCGGTGAGCTACAAACCAGAGCTTCGAAAATGGGTGAAACCGAGGAAGAATACTCGAGCTCCAGACCTTCTCAGAATAGTTAGAGAGTGCTCAGGGAGGTGCGAGTGAGATTGCACAGTAAAGCTGCTTTGGAGCTTGAAGCAGCGAGCTCCTCCCCGACGCCACCTCACCCCATCTAGCCCTTCCACCACCCACCTTGGCCACCATTGACTGCCTAAGACCCTCCACAACACCCCTACAAACCCAGGTAAGCTCAATTTCACCTTCACTCGTCGGAATTCCAAAATTTCAAAGCTGCATCGACCGGAACTTCTCTCTTCAAATTTCTGCAAGGCAACATCGAATTATAATAGAACTTGATCCTGCTAGGTTTCCCCTTGACTAGCTCTAGCTTCCCCTACATCAAGCTCCGACCACCGCTTCTGTAAAACCTGTCCAGTTCGACCAAAGGAAACCGAAAAAATAAAGAGATTCGGTATAGGTTTATACATGAAGAATTGAGTTGTTTATTAAAAGAAAAATAGCTAACGTGGGAAACTGGAAAATCTCAATTGACCAAAATTTCACAAAAACTTCAAGGAAGAACTGGGAATTAGATAAGAAGAGAAAACCGAACTAGTTCGGGGTGAATCGGACCCAAACCAACACGAACCATAGTGAACCGGTTCACAAATTTATTTTTTTAGGTGGCTTAAAAATATCAAATTAAAAAATTGAGACCACCATTAGATAGAAAATGAATTTAGATGAATTTAAAAAATTTTAAATTTGAGAAAATCAGTTGAACCGGGTCCAAATCAGCTGATTTTTGAAATTCGGACCGCGAACCCGATCGGGCCGCACCGGTCAACAGTTCGACCAAACCGGTCAACGACCAGCTGGCGCCACATCAGCTACCACGTAGACATGGTAAGCCAATGAGAGGTTGCCACATGTCTAGTCAACGGACAGCTGGCATCTTGTCAGCATGCCACGCAGACACGAGCAGCCAATGAGAGGCTACAATGTGTCCGAACAACAAATGATGCGGAGGCCGAGCTAGCATTCCATGTCAAAAAAACTGACCAATCACAGTGCACCACGTGGCATGACATCCATGTCATCATCTTCAATTTTCAGACGCTAACAGAGAAGAGAGAGAGAGAAAGGGAGTCTCCGAAAAAGCTGTAATCTCCGGCAACTCGAATGCTCCGGTCAAGTCTCCGGTGGCCGAGTCTTACGTCGGTCGGTAGCTTGAGCAGTTGCCGACCTCTCTATATAAAGAGCACCCCCTCATTCATTCTCTGCATCCCATAATCGAGCAAAGAAGAAGAAGAGTGAATTTTTCGGTGAGCTTTAAACCAGAGCTCCCACGACGGGCGAAATCTCCACCAAAGGAGCTCCATAGGGTGGTATTGGAACTAGGGAAGGATCCTCTAGCCCTAGACCTTCCCAAAACAATCAAGGAGTGCTCATGGAGGTGCGAGAGAGATCGCAGAGTAAAGCTACATTGGAGCTCGAAGCAGTGAGCTCCTGCTCGACACCACCTCACCTCATCCGGCCCTTGCCCCACCCACCTTGGCCACCACTGACTGCCTAAGACCCTCCACAACACCCGTACATGCCCCGGTAAGCTCAATTTCGCTTCTCCTCGTCGAATTTCTAAATTTCAGAGTTGCACCGACCGGAACTTCTCTTTTCAAATTCCCGCAGGGTAACAACGAATTGCAGAATAACTTGATCCTGCTAGGTTCCCCTTGACTAGATCTAGCTGCACCCACCTCAAGCTTCGACCACCGCCTCTTCACCATTAAGAAATGCAAGCTTTCTCTCTCTACTGTAACTTTTCTGACAAAGCTTCGATAGGGCACAAAACTTAGCCAAATTTAGAAATTCGAAGTGCAGGACAATTGATGTGAGTTGTAGGAGGTGATTAAAAGCAAGAATTGAAGAAAACAAGGACTTACAGGCCACCAATTAGATGATGTAAGATCCGAAGTGTCATATGCTCAAATTGGGGGAGAAGATGAAGGGCGATTTGGGGATTTTGGTGGACTTTTGTGCAATTTTCAAAAATTGGAGAGCTAAATGGCAATTTCATGAAATTGATGGTGTTTTCATGAAATTCACCCCAATGGAGGGTCAATTGGGCAAATTGGAAATTTTGA
This sequence comes from Trapa bicornis, assembly GCA_030064425.1. Taxonomy (NCBI): domain Eukaryota; kingdom Viridiplantae; phylum Streptophyta; class Magnoliopsida; order Myrtales; family Lythraceae; genus Trapa; species Trapa bicornis. The sequence goes on along the minus strand of CM057760.1, from coordinate 15,377,694 downwards.
AAAATTGGGGGGGACCAATCTGTAATTTTTAGAAAAATTATGGACTAAAGGGAAAATTTGGTAAATCAAGGGCAAATTGGTGAAATTTAAAGATTTGAGGATCCAAAAAGAATAATTGGGAACCTAGGGGACCCAATAGAGATTAAAGAGAAATTTGGGACCTAGGTTCAATTTAAGTAAAGTATGGGGCCTTAGGTGCATATATGAGAAAGTATAGGACCCATTTGTCACCACCTTGTAATACCAACACTCGCCCCTTACGGGACTAGATTACTCGAGCACCGACCCTAGAAGCACACCGAGGAAGGAAATTCCACCGGCACGACTCGCTGAGATCACCAGGTGAGTAGGAACTGCTATGACGTCCGTTTCGGTTGGAATGATGGTTTAAACTTTGAAAAACTATTTTCTCAGAATTACCATCCCCTGACTAGGTGACACTGCTTAAAATATTTGGGCGTTAATTCCGGGCTTAGGCTCGAGATGTTAGTGGGCCTAAGGTCGGTGGATACGGGCATGGACCCATCCAAAATAGACATGTGATACATGAGGCTAAAAGATCTGAATAATGGGAAGTTGTGTGATACCCATTGAGCCAAGCTAAGTTGTCAAGCTTGTTGGTCCAAACTACTGCTATGCCGAAGCTGGGTCGTCGAACCCATTGGGCTAATATGCGTGGTGAGGCTGAAGCCAAGCTGACAAATCGTTGTGCGAGAGAGCCAAAGATAAGGACTATAACTTAAAAAGCTTGTTGATTATACATGCACCGTGATATTCGGGCCATCAGGACACCTAGCATGAGGTAGTGAAGGGATCCAAGGAATGTTGGATGACCTAGGAAGCATAAGGATAGTATCGCCGTTTAGTAGGTTGTGAAGCCGAGGGCTTCCTACGCACAGAGACCAAGGCAATAGGGGAATGAGGTCTCGTCCCATTGAGCAGACATAGTGGAGATACTTGGGTTTGGGGTTGGACTACTGATGTCCACACAAACTCCGGGTAGATGTAGTATCCCTCTATGAGGATGGACTGTAAAGGTGCCTCGGTCCACAAGTGGTGCGATCGAGTATCGTTCTGCGAATGTGTGATCCCTCCTATGATAGGAGTGCGGTTGTTGATTTTCTGACTATGCGAAATAATGGAAATAAAATAAATTTAAGAAAGATAAGATAAATTCAAGTAAACCATTATAGTAAGTTCCCATCACTAAGTATTGTACTCACCCCCTCCCTCAACCCCTTTGCAGGACATCACCCCGAAAGGAAATTTCAGACGCACTCGGGCCCTCAAGGTATGCTTCCTACCCCCAACTAAAGTAAGGGTTCGAACATGGACACGCCTTCACCTTCCTTGCCTCATTCGGGTAGATATACCTGAATGATACGAGGAAGGGTGGCGGGTTGATCATAGACTCCGACCAAACCGGGTCGGGGCGTGACAACTTGAGTGGTATCAGAGCATACCTTTCCTGATTAGTTTTCCCCAACCCATCCTAACCATGATTCCCAATAACCTTGTAGAAACTATGAACGGAAACACCTCCGAAGAATATATTCTTGGATTCACGCTATGGAACAACAAGTGGAGGCCCTAGAAGAGCCCATCCTGTGGGACGCACCTTGAGATAGGACCCCTTCTTACTTGGGGGAAGATGAAGTGTCTCCACCAAGGGAACCAAACCTGGCCCAGATTCAAGTAGAAACTAAGAGGAATTTCTAGGAAGCCTATGCTAACTATGTAAGGGTTCTTCACCAACTTCCCCTAATTCACATTAGTACGTGTACCGTAGGCCCCACCCAACATGCCCACTATGTAGCTGTCCTATGCCAATATGGCATAAATATAGCTCACCCCGTGTAGGCCAGGAGGGCCCCAAGTCTATCAAAATCAGCAGAATTCGAAGAGCCCAACATGAATTTGTGCCCCCGTTGTGTTAGAAACAATGGAGGTGAATGCCCACCTAGAAGGAGAAGATGCCTGGAGACACCTCATGTGGAGTCTCGTAACCTGCATAGGTATAATTCACGGTCAGTCAACTGGTGGGGATAGAAAGGGGTAGGAGATTCTATAAACATTTGTTGTAATAAACCTTGCCCGGGGTTTTTATAGTCCAACAAATAAGGAATAATTTCTTTTCAAAAAGAAAATTCAAATCTCTTAATCATTTTCCAGAGAACAACGGGTGCTTTAGAATACCAAGAACCCTAAAAGAATCCCCTTCCAACACCTACACCCCCGGAGCGAGGCTCATATGGCCAGAGAAGTGCCTTACATGACCATCAATGGCCAACCCAGAAAATAGAGTAAGAAATTATGTGGACTAGATAACCCTAACAACCCAGAGATGAGCCAAAGGGAAGCCACATCAGGAAAGGTGACTCCGGGAAATAGGGATGAAGGATTCGAACTAGGATTGGCGACAAGGCAAAAAGTTGAATCACCTAGAGACTCTAACCTAACACCATGCATAGACCAAGGATAAACCTAACCACCCCACGAGATAGCCAAGGTAACCAAAGAATTGTAGCATAGTACCCTAGGGGTGAGGGATAAACGAGCAAGACCGCAATGAAACCCATCGAAAGTTAAAGAAGGGCAAAAGGTAGAAGTCGGCAAGCAGGAAAATTATAAAGTCAATGGAACAACTATGTAAGAGAGTCACATCAAGAAACTTGGAAGTGGAAAGGGACGCCGAATGGAAAGGGCAAACCAATCACAGGACGAAAAATAAAGGAGAAGCACGAACCCCCGACCCGTGGAGAGGAACACAAACCCTGGTAGGGAGGATCAATACTGAGAACCACTAGCCCCAAGGGAGGAATGGGTAGAAGGACGAGTTGAAATAAAGCAACTCCCTAGACGAAGCCACCAAGGATCCGTAGGGAAGGACCCTGGATCCTCGAGGACGGAACTTGAGACCTCACCTCAAAGCAAGTAAGGGAAAACTCTGGAAAAACCAGTTCCATGCAGGCCACAAACTCCACAAGGGGGAGGAGTTCCTCGGGGGCAACATAGGAGGACCAGGGAGTCGACAGGGTCCACCTGTGACCGAATATCTAACAGCAGGGATAGGTGGACGTGATAAGGAACAATAGGATAGAACGAATAAACCCAGGCAACCCAAACTCTCGTAAAAGAGTCGGACACTTATATTCTCAATGACATCAAAGCATGAGCAAAACACATGGGATCATGACCTTAGGAGTAAGGGAGTCCGACAAGGAATTGATCTAGACAACATAAAGGATGAACCTAAAGGAGAATCCACACTAAGGATAGGAATGGAAGGGACAAGGTCCCAACCACGAAACAAGCCAAGCTTGAGGCCCAAAGTAAAACCACCGGATATGAGGATCGTACCGCTAGGGGCAACGAGGTTCAAATCGCCATCCAGGAGGGAACCTGAGTATTATAGAAGGGACTGAAGGGCCACGGATGGGATGTAACGCAACAGGAGATAAATGTAATAGCCAACGATGGAGTGGACAAACCCATGAATGGTGGGACGTATAAAAACATCGAACTCAAATAAATACTCATGACGCAATTCTAACCCCCCACCCTATCAAAAGTATCAAACAGGTAAGGCCCTGCGAATGCCGGGAAAGAGGGACAAGCCAACTGACCGAACCCTGAGAGGTAAAAGAACTGAGGCAAAGCGAGTGACTTAGGTCGGTAGGATATTGAATTACCCATAAGGAAGCAGCGCGATGACCTCTTCAAGGAAAAAGGGACAGGCGACAGAGTTTTGAGGACAAAACTCCTAAATAAAGGGGAGAGTTGTAAAACCCATCCAATTGGACCAAGGGAAACTAGAAAAAAAAAAGGAGAACTAGTATAGGTTTATACATGAAGAATCGAGTTGTTTATTGAATGAAAAAGAGCTAAAATGGGAAATTGGAAAATCCCAAGCAACCAAAATTTCACAAAAACTTCAAGGAAGAACCAAGAAGTCGAATGGAAGAGAAAACCAAACTGGTTTGGGGTGAACCGGACCTGAACCGAACCAAACCAACATGAACCATAGTGAACCGGTTCACAAATTCATTTTTCTTGGTGGCTTAAAAATGTCAAATTGGAAAATTGAGACCACCATTAGATAGAAAATGAATTTATAAATTTTTAAATATGAGAAAATTGGTCGAACCGGGTCCAAACCAGCTGATTTTCAAAATTCGAACCGAATGGTCAACGGCCCGGCCAGACCGGTCAATGGTCAATGGCCAGCTGGCGCCTCGTCAGCTACTACGTAGACACTCTCAGCCAATGGGAGGCTGCCACGTGTCTGGTCAACGAAAAGTTGACGCCCCGCCACGTCAGCATGCCACACATACACGAGCAGCTAATGAGAGACTGTCACATGTCTAGTCAACGGATCAGAAAAATTGACCAATCACAGTGCTCTACGACTGCCACATCATCATCTTCAACCTTCAGACGCAGAGAAGAGAGAGAGAAAGGGAGTCTTTGAAAAAGCTAGAGTTTTCAATGACTCTAAAAATGCTCCGGTCAGGTCTCCCGCGACCATGTCATATGCCAGCCGATATCCTGAGCAGTTGTCGACCTCCCTATATAAAGAGCACCCCATCATTCATTCTTAGCATCCCACAATCGAGCGAAGAAGAAGAAGAGTGAGTTTTTCGGTGAGCTTCAAATGAGAGCTCTGACGACAGGCAAAATCTCCACCGAAGGAGCTCCAAAGGGGGGTATTGGAACCAAGGAAGGATCCTCTAGCTCCAAACCTTCTGAGAACAACTAGGGAGTGCTCACGGAGGTGCGAGGGAGATTGCACAATAAAGCTGTTTCAGAGCTCGAAGCAGCGAGCTCCTGCTTGACACCACCTCGCCTCATCCGACCCTTCCACCACCCACCTTGGCCACCACTAACCACCTAAGACCCTCCACAACACCCCTACAAGCCCCGGTAAGCTCAATTTCGACTCCCCTCATCGAAATTTCCAAATTTTAGAGCTACACCGATCAGAACTTCTCTCTTCAAATTCCCACAGGGCAGCAACAAATTGCAGCATAACTCGATCCTATTAGTTTCCCCTTGACTAGCTCTAGCTGCCCTTACCTCAAGCTCCTTCCACCGCCTCTCCACTGGTGAGTGGGAACCACTATGACGTCCATTCGGGTTAGAATGATGGTTTAAGCTTTGAAAAACTGTTTTCTCATAATTAGCATCCTCTCACTGGGTGACTCTGCTTAAAATATTTGGGATCTAATTTCAGGCTTAGGCTTGAGATGCTAGTGGGCCCAAGGCCGGTGGATACGAGCATTGACCCATCTAAAATAGACATGTGCTACATGAGGCTAAAAGATCTGAACAATGGGAACTTGTATGATACCCATCGAGCCAAGCTGAGTTGTCGAGCTTTTTGGGTTGAATCGCTGCTCTGCCAAAGGTGAATCATCGAACATATTGGACCAGTATGCGTGGTGGGGGCGAAGCCTAGCTAACAGACCATTGTGCGAGAGGGCAAAAGATAATGGCTATAACTTAAAAAGCTTGTTGATTATGCATGCACCATGATGTTCGAGCCATCAGGACACCTGGCATGAGGTAGTGATGGGACCCAATGACTGTTGGACGACCTAGGGAGCATAAGAGTAGTATCGTTGTTCAATAGGTCGTGAAGCCGAGGGCTTCTTACGCACGGAGATTGAGGTAGTAGGGGGAATGAGATTTCATCCCTTTGAGCGGACATGGTGGAGATACTTGGGTTTGGGATCAGACCATTGATGTCCGTACAAACACTGGGTAGAGGCAGTATCCCTCTATCAGGATGGATGGTAAAGGTGCTCTGGTCCACAAGTGGCATGACCGAGGACCGTTCTGTGAATGTGTGATCTCTCCTATGATATGAGGGTGGTTGTTGATTTTGTTACTGTGTGAAATAACAAAAATAAAATTAAATTTAAGAAAGATAAGATAAATTCAAGTAAACTATTATAGTAATTTCCACTCACTAAGTATTGTACTCACCCCTCCCCCAACCCCTTTGCAGGACATCACCCCGACAGGAAATTCTGGATGCGCTTAAGCCCTCAAGGTACGCTTCCTACCTCCAACTAAAGTAAGGGTTCGAATGTGGACACACCTTCACCTTCCTTGCCTTATTCGGGCAGATATACACGAATGATACAGGGAAGGGTGACGGGTTGATCACGGACTCCGAACAAACTGGGTTGGGACATGACAGCCTCTCCTTTGGTAAGAAATGCAAGCTTTCTCTCTCTACTATAACTTTTCCGGCGAAGCTCCAACAGTGCACAAAACTTAGCCAAATTCAGAAATTTGAAGTGTAGGACAATCAAGGGGAGTTGTAGGAGGCGATTAGAAGCAAGAATTGAAGAAAACAAGGACTTACAGACCACCAATTGGATGAGGTAAGATTCAAAGTCTCATATGCTCGAATTGGGGCAGAAGATGAAGGGTGATTTGGGGATTTTGGGGGGGCTTTTGTGCAATTTTCAAAAATTGGAGGGTTGAACAACAATTTCATGAAATTGAGGGCATTTTCATGAAATTCACCCCAATTGAGGGTTAATTGGGCAAATTGAAAAATTTTGAAAAGTTGGGGGACCAAACTACAATTTGTAGAAAATTAAGGACTAAACACAAAAAATTGGTAAATCAAGGGCACATTAGTGAAATTGAAAGAGTTAAGGACCCAAAAAGAATAATTATGAATCTAGAGGACCCAATAGAGATTAATGAGAAATCAGGGACCTAGGTGCAATTTAAGCAAAGTACGAGGCCTTAGGTGCATATATAAGAAAGTATAGGACCCATTTGTCACCACATCCTAATACTAACACTCGCACCCTGCAGGACTGAATTACTTGAGCGCCAGCCCTAGAAGCACACCGAGGAGAGAAATTTCACCGACACGACCCCGCCTAGATCACCGGGTGAGTGGGAACCGCTATGACATCTATTCTTATTGTAATGATGGTTTAAGCTTTGAAAATTTGTTTTATTAGAATTAGCATCCCTTGATTGGGTGACTTTAAAATATTTGGGAGCTAATTCCGGACTTAGGCTCGACATGCTAGTGGGCCCAAGGCCGGTGGATACGAGCATGGACCCGTCCAAAACAAACATGTAATACATGAGTCTAAAAGATCTGAATAATAGAAACTTGCGTGATACCCATCAAGCCAAGTTGAGTTATTGAGCTTGTTGGGCTGAATCGCTGCTCTACCGAAGCCAGGTCATCGAACTTGTTGGGCCAGTACGCATGGTGGGACCAAAGCCAAGCTGACAGACTGTTGTGCGAGAGGGCCAAAGATAATGGCTATAACTCAAAAAGCTTATTGATTGTTCATGCACTGTGATGTTCGGGCCATCAAGACACCTAGCATGAGGTAGTGATGAAACTCAATGACTGTTGGACGACCCAGGGAGCATAAGGGCATTATCGTCGTTCAGTAGGTCGCGAAGCTGAGAAGTTTTTTGCGTACGGAGACCAAGGCAGTAGGGGAATGAGGTTTCATCCCATTGAGCGAACATGGTGGAGAAACTTGAGTTTAGGGTCGGACTATTGATATTCGTACAAACTCTGGGTAGAGGCAGCATCCCTCTATCAGGGTGGACGAGAAAGATGTTTCGATCCACAAGGTTAACGGATTGATCACAAACTCCGACCAAACCGGGTTGGGCGTAACAGCCTATGAGTCATATATGTTTTTATCAATTTCTCATTAGAATTATTGAGATTTATCTATGTTGATATGATAATATTAACTAAAAATGTGAAGTTTTATGACATTATAAGAATATAATGTATTATCACTTATTAGCTTAACCTTTAAATTAATATTATTAGAGAATATTATTTGTCAATAAATGCTTGTACGTATATATAATTAAAAGTTATAATTTGTAATTAGTAGAATTCTTACAAAAATATAAATATATACTTCTCTATTTAATTAATATATTATCAATTCTCTCAAAATTCACTCTAACATTCACGTGAATACACTAGTGACATTTAATTAAATTCGTGATTAATAACTATTTAGATATTTTTTTATACTTTTATATACTATATAAGTAAATTAACTCTTATATCATATTAGAAAATATTATATGCTAATAAATAGTTATTATAATTTATAACTTGCTCCCAAATTTATAAACTTACCTTACTAATTTATTTTACTTAATATTAGATAAGTTCTCCCAAGATATATGAACTTAATACCAATATAACATATTATTCTTATTGTAAATAAAGACTAAGGGTGGATAATGATTAAATATTGAATAAAATGATAAATATTGTGTTGTTATAAGAAAAAGAATATTACTACTAATTTACTTAAAATTTTAAATTAATTTTGAAATAAATATCTTATAAGTAGTAAATATTTTCCCATACTACTATTTGGAATTTAGAGGAAATTTTGCTTAATGACGGACATCTTGGTAAAATATTATCTCATCCATACTACATTTATTTGGAGAAGTTGTTTATTACTAGTAGCATCTAGGAACTTATTAGTTTTCCGTATCCTTCCTCAATTTTTATATTGGGGTGGGTTATAAGCATATTAATTTATTGGGTAAAATTAATTGTAATTTCATATTGTGGGCTTTTGAATATTTTAAATTATGTTAAAAAATAAGCATTTATAATATTATAGCCTTTAATGTAAATCAAATTGAGGCCCTTTAATTATTTTTCATTTGTACGTGTGGGACCAACAATTCCATGCCGAAGGATAGCAATTGAATGCATCCAAAGTAAGATAACCCCATAGAATTTTCTTATCCCAATAAAATAATAATAAAAAAAAGATAATCCATTTTGTAGCCAATCAATATGAAGTACTAATATTTCTACTTAATTTGTAATTTTGGAGGAACCAACCACAACCTCAAACATAGGGAGACATATCGGTTCTTTTAAAGGCCCATTGAGAGCAATGATTCCACTCGGAGCAAGCATGCATTCACATGCGGCCTTTCTTACCTTTTGTTCTGATCGTACGAGAGTACGATAGAAAGAATTATTATTGTGTTAAAATATTATAATAATATTTTAGATAATTATTATATAATATAATTTTATTAGTTAAATTATACAATAATGTTTTATTATTTATATAAATAATTGTTTATATTATATAATTATTTAACTTATTTATTAATATATTTGTATTCAAGTTATATAATAAATAGTTTACTACACTTATGTGAAGTGGCCATGGATGTTCTGGTTTTAGTAATTGCATGATTAGAAAGAATATAGAACACTTCATGATTCATGTGCAGGGCCATGAATATATGATGACAACCACATGTATGATCCATACTCTAGAAGCACTGGCAGTCCCATTCCATCGAAAAAAGTCCATATTTCCGGGCCTTTTCCTTGTTGGGTTCGAGCATGTTTTGGAGTTGCTGAATTGGGATCGGGGGTAATCGGTGCTTAGTTGTAAATGCAGAAGAACAATATCATATGTGTCGTCTACTATTCTTTAAAAATTAAATTACTGCTCAAATCTAGCTTTCCGCCTGTCACCCGCATGCTCTATTTTTTGTGGAGTAAGCAATCATTAGTTCTCCATGGTGACTTATGGCAGTGGCAATATTCAAAGCAAATGGTAGCCTCTAACACCCAGCATTGAATTCAAAATCTGATATAAGAAGACTAACTCCATTTCACCATTTCTCATGCTATAAATAGACTCACAAGTCCACATAACTTCCCAACTAAAACTCTCTTGATTACCAAACATCCTAGAGTGAAAAATGAAGGGAAAGTGGATATTGGTCTCCTGCATGCTGGTGCTGCTGGTGGCTGTAAGGGTGGAGACCACCGAAGCAGTGACCTGCAAGCCCATCGAGCTCAGTTCTTGCGCCAGCGCGATCACATCCTCAACCCCTCCATCAAACCTATGCTGCAGCAAGATCAAGGAGCAGAAGCCTTGCCTCTGCAACTACCTTAAGAACCCAAGCCTCAAGAAGTTTGTCAACACCCCAAATGCCAGGAGGGTTGCCGGTACATGTGGGACTCCCTTCCCTAGGTGCTGAGCCAGTCGAAATTGGACTTTCCAGGAATGGCTTTGCTTGTGATGATATATATATACACATATATATTATTTATATTTGTGTGTGTTGTGTTATCCTTTAATGAATATGTACTCCCGACCACGTACCAAGTTATCCATCTTCTACTATTTTTAGAAGTGATCTTCATATTTGAGAGAGTGAGAACTTAGAATTACAATTCCTTACAAATTCCAAGTTCTGCAGAATCAGACAGACATTTACAATTGATTTTCACAAATGGAGGAGGTTTGTGATCGGATTCCATCCCATGATCCACGAACTCTTGTCAGAAGGAAGAACAAAATTTAGTTCGAACATCTCCTTTGTCATGTTTCCGCTCCCACAGAACCTGACAATTTTCGCTACTATCTCAGCACTCTCTTGTATGTGTTGTGGATCATGAGGATCCGCCCAGAGCTTGCTTATGAACTGCAGTTTCCTCTGCTTCCCCTCAAGTGGGACATCCCATTTGAGAAACAAAGCTTCCCTCTGGTACATGCTCAGGCGTGAGGTCAATCTCTTGGCTAGAAACTCCCTTTCCCTTCTCAGTGCTCTAATGCTGAAAGTCAAGAAGAAGTAGATCAAGAGGTCAATCATATTTCTCTCTGATAAGGGAGAATGCGAGGGTGAGAGAGAGAGTAAAAACCTTGACGTTAGAGATATAACAGGCTCGTCTCCATTACGAGCTGGGCTTGCATTCCCAAGTTCTGTAAGGTGTTGCTGCAACCAGGTCAATCGTCGTAGCTCAACCTCTATATAGATTTGATCAGCTGGATCTCCCTTAAATAGTAAGTAAAACTGTGTCCTGTGAATTATGGATACATGACATATATCCCATAGTTCGATGATCTGCTGCCTTTGCTCCTTGAACGTCACACTCCATGGGATCTCTGGTTCGTCTGCATCATTGATCTCCTCACCATCGAGACTATAACCAGCTGCTTCATTTGCTTCCAGCTCAAGTACCTGGATATACGAAATTATAATTTAAAAAAAATAGAAAAATTCAACATAATGTGAATGAATTGAATTGTCCAATGGAATTCTCTCAAAACCTGGCAAACAAGAAGTTGTTTTTGGTATTGTAGCTTGGCCACCCGTTCTTTCAGCTCAGTTACATACGTTCTGATGCTTCTTACGTTCTCTTCAGCTGCATTTTGGAACATCTTCTGCATTTTCTTCATGTTTACGGAACTGGATCTACGGTAACCTGTATGCCCTCCTTCCCCTCCATTTTTTGTAGGCGCCTCTTTCTCAGAATCATTTAGATCAACATTCAAGGCCACATCAATGGAATTCTCTGGGGTTCTATTTTCAATATCATCAGCCTCCATAACTTGAGGGGAAGTCGAACGAGGAGAGCGAGGAGAAATTATGAAGTTGGACAGATTACCACTGTTGCTTGCTGATAAAGGAAGCAACTTTTTCTTCTTTGTTTGGCTTTTTGTCCCATGGGCCGATTCATTGTTCGGGGTCTGACAATTGCTTGGAAGAGACATCACCAGTTTGTCTATCGACTTCTGTACATTCTCAAGCTGCTCTTCAAGATCTGCAATTGTGCTGCCTTGAGTATGAAGTCTTGTTATCTCTTCCTTCAAGTTGGCACTTACACTCTTATTAGTAGGAATCACGGCTTCAATATTAACTTCTTTCGGTTTCAACCTGACAGCACACATTTCCCTTATTTCTGCTTGCAGCTTAGCAATTGTTTCAGCTGCATCTTGATTTCCTTGCCGGTGACAAGCCACCTCCTTCTGTAGTACTTCCAGGGCTCGGTTTGCCTCCTCTCTAAGCTGATCCTGGAGATGCTCGAGTTTACGTATCTCATGCATAAGTGTGAAGGGGGCTGTGGATGATTGCCTCATGGACATTCTCAGGCTCATGTTCCTCGGCCGGTCACTACTCAAAAGGCATTTTCCATCTTTCGGTAATGGTGAACCCGCAAAAGAGAGGCATTTCTTTGCAGATGTTTGCAATGATATTTCGGCATTTGAACCCTATATAGACAATGGCTGATCACAAGCTACATGACAAAGCAAGAATATTATGGATGAAAAAGATAGCAGGGCAGTACAAACCTCCTGTTGATCTTGAATTTTCCTTCGCAGCTCATCCACCTCGGACTGTGCAAGATCTCTTTGGCGTCTTAGTTCTTCTACCTCCATCTCCATCTGACATATTTGATGAACATTAGGAGTGAGTCAATATTTTGAGCTCGTGTCAGCAGAAAGTATTATCTGATTGACTGATGGTTCACCTGTTGAATTTTTAAGTCCTTTTCTCTTGAAGGCTCAGGAGTTCGCAATTCAGCTTCCAGTCGTGCAACTTCTTTCTGCAGATGTTTCACTAGCTGCTTATCTGAGACAACCTAAGATACATGATAGATGGAGAAGATATCAGAATTTATCTATTTAAAAAGAAAATCATTGACTGCAACAGAAGCAACAAAGTTTCGTACCATGTTCACTTGAGCATTATTGGTGACTTCCTTAGCCCGCGTTGCAAAGAAAAGTGTATTTCGAGATTGTTCAACATGGGTGAGAGCTGGACTGAGAGTACATATGATAGCTGTCCGTGCATTTCCTCCTAGAGAGTGCTGTAAAATACGTGTGAGCTTTGAATCTCTATATGGTATATGGCCACTCCTTTTCCCAGAGCTGCAAAATATAAACATTAAGGAAACCGGTCAGTATGCTTAATTGATAGTTGAATACATAGATTGTTCATCAAAAGATACTACTAAGCCCTTCTGATTCTGGCAGCACTTGCTGGCATATGATCTGATTCGGTCAAGGCAAAAACTTTCATGCGGTTGAGAAGATGTTTGTAACTTTAACCTGAGCTTTCTAATTACAGTAGTCAAAGTCATCAAACTGAGGTTGATATGGCAGCCTTCCCTGAGCCTAGCACCATCTGCATGCGTCTGTGAAGCTCTTTCACTTCCAGCCAGATCAACAAAGTTCTATAAATCATAAGACCCACAGTCACAATCTTCATAAATATTTTGTTTATATATATATTTTTTGCAAGTTCTCCATAAAAAAATTTAACACAATATTGAGAACGCAAAGCAGGTACACTCACCAGACTTGCCACAAATGATCTTACACAACCGGAATTCTCACGGAGAGTGCTTTCTATTGTCTGTGATCCAATTCATATTAAGAAGCAACATGGTTAGTTCCTTTCAAATTGTTGTATTACTATATCTCATGGAAAGCATGAACTGAAATTCTGACATTGCATACCAGCCTTATGATCTGATGTGACCGAGAGCTTGTATCATTCAAAGCAGTTTCTCCAACTTGTCTTTGAGCTGTTAAGAGAAACCAGGAACCCAATAATTTGTTTGGTTATCTATGACGATATAGCCACTGATAAAGGCTTAATTTCCCGTACCTTCACAAATGCTGATCAAATGTCTTAGGTGCTGGTCATCATTGGCCTTCTTCTCCATTAACTTCTCAACAACAGTACCTTTCTGACCATATAAATGCGCTGTTAGCTAAGGAGAAAGAGATGAACAGATAAGCAAAAGAAATTTTGAGTTCATTATGTTCAGAAGATTGCTAAAAGAAATGAACAATAAATACTTCGGGATCATCAAGAAGTTTAAGATTGCGCCCAGATTCCGAATTTAACAAGTCCCGGACATTCTCGTTGTAGATTTCCAATCCGGATATCTTAATTGTAAATTCTCTCTCGGGTTTCTGTGCAATGATCAAGAGATAAGTAGAAACATTATGATTAATATTAGATAAGTAGAAATGATAGAAGGAAGAGAGCAAAACTTACATTCATTATATGTGAATAGATATCTTTAACAGCCTTTTCTGTTATTCCTCTCATGGTGTATGTCTTGCCACTGCTTGTCTGTCCATAGGCAAAGATAGTTGCTGCAAAAAAGCCAAGATATTGGAGCATGCTTCATATGGATGATTTCAGGACTTGGCAAAATGGTAAATTTCTCTTACCATTGATGCCCATCAAGGCAGACAGAGCTACATCCTTCACTCCTTCCTCGTACACGGATTCAGTCAAACTAGAAGGATCAAAGACTCTGTCTGAACGAATCGAGATGCCGTTCAGTAAAAGACATCCTCAAAAAATGAATCAGACACTTTGCAAGAAGAACATTAGGGATCATTGAGCTACCAAACGTGAATGAAGCCGGCTGAGTCGCACGTTCGTTAGAAGGTGGTTTGTACACGATTATCTGGTCATCAACACACTCCCATGCTAATTGGTCCTTGGCAAGCTGCTCCTTCTTGTTCAAGGGCCGTAATCTTACTGTAACAACAATTCTCTCTTCCCTAGATCTTGTTCCACTAGGGGTTGATACTGGTGTTCTTTCCATTTTTGAAGATGGTGTCCCTGGAGTTCTGACTGTCATCTTAGTCTCCGATAACTGATCGGACAGAGGAAGACCAAGAAATTAGAAGCTAAAACCCTTACACCAGACAAATGTAAATTAAGACCTATCATGTCCCGAACTGCTAAGATCTAGTCAAGAATAAAAACTCCATATATCTTCATAAAAACGTAGGAAATTTTCACTCTAACTCTGTCTCCATCATTTCACATGAACAGCAGGAAACACATTTTCCGTCTCCCTGTTATTCAGCTATATCTATTCAATTTTTGAGTCCTGAAACTCATTGCTGTGAAAAGCTTCCCGGATAAAAGCTAAGCTACTTAACTTCCCTGAGTTGAAGAATCATGAACTAATTATCGAGTAATAATTTGTTAGTATACCTGTTAAAAATAGAAAGAAATGGGATGAAACACACCCGTAGAGATCTGGACTGAGAAACACCTTCCAAGATCTCCTCAGAAGCAAATATATCCGATCAAATTAGGGCTCAAGGAGCAGATGATCGAGTAGGAGAGAGGGCGCGAGGATGATGAAGCTCTGGCAATGGAGAACGATGGAAAACTCTTTTGCAGAGAGTGATTTGAATAGGAGGGAACACCTCAACGGCTAGTTTTGATTTCTCGCGATTTTTTAAATCAACAGAGAATTTGGCTAGTTTCAGTCAGCGAATTATTAAACGATTTTTTGGTTTGTATAACTTTCTGCTCTACCTCGTCAAATAATCGTCAGCTCAGCAGGACCCACTCCTCAGCCTCAACGGACTGGTGAGTGGTGATTTTAATTTATAATTTTATCCGATAAAAGGACAAAAAGCCAATAACAGAATACGGCCACAAATTGGTGCGAAGTCCCTAACTTATTATGTCTTTTGATGGACTTGCTACTCCTTAATATTTTTTTGGTCAACACCTATAATATTGATTATCGATTTTTTAGTATAAATTATAATAATTCGACTTGATTATCCTTGCAATACTTGTGTGAATTTTACAATAATGATACTGAGACGATATTATGATTAGAATACAAAAATAAATCTCACAAATTTTCAATAAAAAATTTAAACATTCATAAAAATAGTGCAATTATTTACAAATCTCATAAAATTTTTAGCTATAACAACAATTGATAATGAATGCATTAATAGAGTTCTTTTTTATTTTCATACCTCCATAATTAACTAATTTTGGTATCAATGTGTCGCTAGTAATCTTTCTAATTTTTTTCTCTCACGGTAAATAAGGTAGGAAGGGGTAAGCTAATTCTCAATTAGTGGTGTTGTCACCTTGTCTTATTCAGTCGGCTAGGAGTTGTGCCCCTTCCCTGTCCCCATTGGTCACCACTATGATGTGTATTTTTACTATAGAGAACTAGGTAAATTAGAATTGTAAATTCCGTTATCTCGTATTAAGCAAATTGGAATAGGAAATCAAATTTTTTTTAGAGAAAATCGAGTATTTAAGTGAAGTGAAATCAGTAAAAAATAGTCAAAATGAGAATTTAGAAAATTTTAATTAGCCAATAAATTATAAAAATTATGGAGAATAACCATTAAGTGGATTGAAGATAAAAATCAGACCGGTTCAGGATAAACTGGACCAGAACCGTATCGAACTGTGAAAAACTAGTTCAAATATTTATTTTTTTATATAGCTTAAAAATATCAAATTGGAAATTTGAATCCACCATTAGATAGAAAATTAATTTAGAAAATTTTATTTTTTGGAAAACCAGTCGAATCGGGCCTGAGCCGACCGATTTTCCTTTTTCGGGTCATCGAACCTGGTTGGACAGGACTAATCAACAGATCGCTGCCAGGTAAGCGCCCAATCAATAGGCACGACCAATTAGTGTGCGACATGTGGCAAAGTGCGCCCGGTTAGCCGCTCAGTTAGCACTTGAAAGCGCTGACCAATCAAGTGTAACACGTCCTCGGTTAATGGTCAACTGAGGAAAAATCCACGTCAATGACTACCGACCAATAGAAGAGCGACACATGTCATCGGTTAACGATCAATGTCAAAAAAGCCCCATCAGCAAGACTGACCAATGAGGAGCTAACATGTGGCAAGGACACCATATCATCATCCAACAAGGATGTCACAGAAATGACTAGCCAATTAGATGTTAACACGTGGCAGTGCCACGTCGGATGATGTCACACCCAAACCCGATTTGATCGGAACCCCATGAACAACCCGCCACTTCCTTTGGCCTAAGAAGATTTACCACTTCCGAAGACCACAAGAAGTCAGGCGTAATTTTTGTCCTTGTTTCCTGGAATGGCATTATAAAAAACTCAATAGATTAAAAACTTTACATATCTGACTTAAGACTTGTTCTCGAGTTTCTTTATGGGAATTTTACTTTCCAAAAAAAAGTTAAAGATAGGGGGATGAATTTCTACAACTCAGTGAGCGATTGTTGGAGAGTGAGTATTTCAAAATAATAGTTTATCAAAATTATCTTTCTTCTCAAAATTTTACGATTTTTCTTTATATTAGAAAAACACTTCATCCTTTTAATTTACTATTATGTGAGTTCAACTCTTTCAATACTTCCCCTTGCTCGGGAGTTATTTAACAAACATTGACACGCCTTTTATCATAAAGGGTACAAACATTCGCAGTTACAGTCCCAGACTGCACCCACTTGGGGATCAGCACGATTTTTCCATCCACCCTAATAGAAGTCCCAGACTTATACCCTGAGTTTGAGTGGACATTAACACGTCCAACCCTCAGACCTGCACGTACTTTGTGTTCAATATGAGGATAGAGACCTCATGTCGACCCCACCCTGGTCTCATGCGCAAGAAGCTATGCCGATCTTCATGATTAACTGGCACGACAACCTTTCCTTACGCACCCTAGATCATCCAGTAGTCCTTGGAATCCATCACTACCCCTATTGGGCATTTCGATGATTCCAAATAAAAGTGCATGTATAAACAAGAGTCTTAGAAATCATTAGCCATTATCTTTGGTGTCGACAGTTCAACGACCCTGACACTTAACTTGGACCTGTAGTTGTTTGCCTGACTGGTCTATTGACCTGGTCTTGGCGCACTGCTATTAGCCCATCGAGCCTTGTCAGTCTTGATTTGATACCATGGCGAATCACACATAAAATTTCCCGTTTATGAGAGTTTTCATGGCTCTTATAATCATGTTTGTCCACGGGCTCCAGCTTGTGCCCACTAGCCTTGGGCCCACTTCACGAGTTTTTCAAGACTGGGTCTTGAGCTCTATAAGTTCAAAATCGAGGCATCCAGCTTGTTGGAGCTGTCCCAGCTCTAATTAGAAACGTCTCCCAAATGTTTTAAGCATTGGAACACAGACAGTGTAGATCATTTCTTAAAAAATGGTTTTTAAGCTTAAATGCACTCATCATACCAACCGGGTATGATGATAGAAAACCCCATTCTTGGTGGTCTTTCCTTTCGGTAAAAGGGTTAATCACACCAATCGAGCATGATGCTTAAATAAACCCACTCACAACCATTAAGTTGTTTTTAGCTTAAAATTGCTCACCACCTCAATCAGGTATGATGTTAAATAATCTCACTTACCTGATAAACGTGACTTATTCGTCTTAGTCAAACTTTCCGTCCTTGTCGTGCTCTCTTGCACATGTTCTTATCCAATATGTCCCTACAGGGTTCGGACATGTTTATGATGAAAGGTTTGACATGAAAGGTCTTCTATTTTCATGTATTTATAAATTGGGCTCCAACTTTTACCTTATTGCGATTTGGTCCCTAAAGATCATAATCTTTGACTTTAGGTCTTTAATTCTCAATTAATTTCAATTAAGTCCCTAGAATTTTCAATATCCCTCTTGGGTCCTTAATATTAAAAATTACCATTTGGTACCCAACTTTTCCAAAATTTCCAATTAGTCCCTTAACTTTCTAAAATTATCGATTGGCCCCAAATTTTCCAAAAATGACCAATTGGTTCCAATTTTTCTAAAATGACAAATTGATCCTCCAAGTTCCTCTACTTTTCCAATTGGCCTTCAACTTTAGAAAAATTGCACAAATATCCTCCAATTTTCAAAATCCCCAAAAATTTCCCCAATTTGACCCTTTCCATTGACCCGAAGTTGATCACATCAAATTGACCATTCAATTCATGTTAATTGTTCCCTATCATGGTGCTAATCAATTTCCTCACTTTCTTATGATCAAACCAAGCTTTGAATAATCATTTTTGGATCTGAAATGAGCTCAAACGGAGCTTCGCTGGAAAACTAAACATAGAGAGAGAAAGCTTCAAGAACTTACTGTTAGAGTTGTGATGGTCTAAGTTTTCAATTTGGTAAGAAAGCTCTCATCCAATGGTTCTTCTAGGACCAAGAGCCGCTACAATTCGTGTCCTAAGCAATGAGAATTTGGTTAGTGAAATTCGGGCACTTCTCTCTCTAGAATCGAACTATTCCAACAAGGAAGGGTCGAATTAACTTACATGATTCCTTAGGAAGGTTGAGTGCAGACTATAGAGGCTAAGGGAAGGCTCGATTTGGTCACAAGAGGTTTGAATTGGCCGAATTTGGATCGGGAAAAATAGGACAACTTTGAGGCCAATGGAGCATCGTCACTATTTGGGCCGGTCAGTGCTTCTCCAGTGGTCCCCAGGTCGAATGAAGGTTGTCGTCAGGTAGATTACTTCCTCTAGAGTCTATAGGACTTGAATTCACCTTCTTAGGTTGAGAGAAGTGCCTAAGTCGGAGCTTTGGTTTGAGCTTTGTCGAAAAACTAGGTGCTTCTTCTTATTTGGAGGTTTGAAGTGTGTGGATGATGAATAGAGGGGAGCTCTTTATATAGGGAGCTTGAGAACCCTCTACTCTACCAATTTCCATATTGGTTGAGCTTATCCTCAATGCTCGAACTAGAGGGAATATTCCCTCGTTGGAAAAGTAAAGAAAAGTCGCATCGATGACCAGTGTCATCGGACGGATGAGGAAGACGACATTGTTCCACACGTATAAGCGTCGCACATGTAGACCTACCACGTGGCGGCATGTGATTGGTGGATTTAGATGACATGGAAATCCTACTCAGCCTGTAGAACCTGTCCCCTCAGACTAAGGAAACCAGGAGGAGACCCAACACTATGGTCGAAAAATTGAGCTAATTTAATTAATAGAAAATAGTAAAGAAGGGTAAATGTGGGAAATTAGAAAATCCCAAGTGACCAAAAATTCACAAAAATTGTGAGGAAGAACCGAGAAATGAAATTGGGGATAGAACCGGATTGGTTTGGGGTGAACCAGACCTGAACTGGGATGTACTATAGTGAATTGGTTCATAAATTCATTTGTCTAGGTGGATTAAAAATGTCAAATTGGGAAATTAAGGCCACCATTGGATAGAAAATGAATTTAGATGATTTTAGAAAATTTTAAATTTTAGAAAACCGGTCGAATTGGGTTCGAACTGGCTAAATTTCGAATTCGGGTCATCGAATCCAGTTAGACCGGACCGGTCAACGGTCTGACTATTCAATGAACCAGTCAACGATGCCCCTTTAGCAGCCACGCAGACACGGGCAGCCACGTGTCCGGTCAATGGTCGACTGGCACCCCTCTAGCATGCCACGCAAACATAAACAGCCAATGAGAGGCACCGGAAAAGCTAGAGTCTCTGACGACTTGAAAAACTCTTCGATTAGGTCGTAGGCGGACTAGTCGGAGGCCGAGTCTTACACCGACGGGTAGCTTGAATAGTTTCCAAGCTCTCTATATAAAGAGCACCCCTCCCTTCATTCTCAGCATCCCATAATCGAGCAAAGAAGAAGAAGAGTGCATTTTTCGGCGTGCTGCAAACTAGATCTCCAACGACGGGCAAAATCTCCACCAACGAAGCTCTGAAGGGTGGCATTAGAATCAAGGAAGAGTGCTCTAGCTTCCTACACTCTTAGAACGACTTGAGAATGCCCCGAGAAGTGTACAAGGGATCGCACAGTGAAGTCACTCCGGAGCTTGAAATAGCAAGCTCCTGCTCGACCCAACCTCTACCCTCTCGGCCCTTCCACCACCCACATTAGCCACCTCTAACCGCCTAAGACCCTCCACTACACCCCTACAGACCCAGGTAAGCTCAATTTCACCTCTCCTCATCAGAATTTCTAAGTTTTAGAGCTAAACACCCAAAACTTCTCTCTTCAAATTCCCACAGGATAGCGGCAAATTGCAACAGGATTCAGTCCTGCTAGGTTCCCCTCGACTGGCACTAGCTTCCCCTACCTCAAGCTTCAACCATCGCCCCTCCGTTAGTAAGATACGCAAGCTTTCTCTCTTTATTGTAAATTTTTCGGCAAAGCCCCAACAAGGCTTAAAACTCAACCAAATTTGGAAATTCGAAGTGTATGACGATCGAGGGGAGCTAGAGGAGACGAATTGAGGCAAAAATTGAATAAATTATGGACTTACAGGTTGCCAATTGGACGAGGTAAGATCTGAAGGTTCATATGCTTGAATTGGGGAAGAAGATGAAGTTCAATTTGGGGATTTGGGGGGCTTTGTGCAATTTTCAAAAATTGAAGGACCGAACGGTAAATTTTTAAAATTGAAGGTGTTTTCATGAAATTCACCCCAATTGAGGGCCAATTAGACAATTTGGGCAAATTGGAAATTTTGAAAAGTTGGGGACCAAATTGTAATTTTTGAAAAATTAAGGACTAAAAGGCAATTTTGGTAAATTAAGGGCCAATCGATGAAGTTAAAAGGGTTAAGGACCCAAAAAGAATAATTGGAAAACCTAAGGGGCTTAAATAAGATTAAAGAGAAATTAGGGACCCATGTGTAATTTAAGAAAAATATGGGGCCATAGGTGCAAATATGAGAGAATGTGTGACCTCTTCATCACCACGTCCTGATACGTACACTCGTACACTGTAGGAACGGATGTCTCGAGCACCGTCCCCTCGAAGTGCGCAAGGAGAGAGACTCCAACGGCGTGACCCCGCTGAAATCACCGAGTGAGTGGGAATCGCTATAATGTCAATTTTGATTGGAATGACGATTCATCTTTGAAAACAATTTTCTCAGAATTAGCCTCTCCTGACTGGGTGACTCTGCTTAAAATATTTGGGAGCTAATTCCGGGCTTAGGCTCGAGATGCTAGTGGGCCCAAGGCCAATGGATATGGGCATGGACCCATCCAGAACGAATATATGATGAATAATGCTAAAAGATTTGAATAATGGGAACTTTGTGTGATACCCATCGAGCCAAGTCTGAATTATCGAGCTTGTTGGGTCAAACCGCTACTCTTTCTAGCCTAGGTCATCAAACCTGTTAGGCCAGTATGCGTGGGTGCCAAGCCGACAGACCGTTGTGCTGGAGGGACAAAGACTATTGATTGTGTATGCATTGTGATGTTCGGGCCATTAGTACACCTGGCATGAGGTAGTGATGGAGCACAAGGACTACTGGATGACCCAGGATGCATAATGGCGGTTTTGTCGTTCAGTAGGTCGTGAAGCTTGAGGAAGCTTCCTGCGCACTAAGATCAAGGCAATAGGGGAAATGAGGTCTCGTCCCACTATGCGGACAAGGTGAAGTGATCAGGATTTGAGGTTGGACTATTGATGTCCACTCAAACCCTAGGTAGAGGCAGTGCACCTCTATCATGGTGGACAGTAATGGCGCTTCGGTCCATAAGTGGAATGGTCGGGGACCATTCTACGAATGTGTGATCCCTCCTATGATAGGAGGGTGGTTACTGACCATGTGGAATGTGTGAGATAACAAAGGAATAATTTAAAGGATAGAAAAGATGAATTAAAGTAAACGTTAGAGTAGTTTCCCTCATTGAGTATTTATACTCATCCCCCTCTCTCACCCCTTTTTTTAGGCTAGCACCCAGACGAAAAGTTCTTAGACGCGCTTGGACTCTCAAGGTACGTTTCCTACCCCCAACTTAAAGTAAGGGTTTGAACGTAAACATGCCTTTACCTTCCCTTTCTCATGCGGGTAGGAATACATGTATGATGTAGGAAAGGGTGGCGGGTTGATCACGTACTCCAATCAAATCGGGTTGGGGCATGACACAAACACTGCGTTAGCCATTGACTGGACACGTGGCAGCCTCGTATTAGCTGCTCGTTTATGCGTGGTTGTTGATCGGGCATCCACTGACCGTTGACCGGACACGTGTCTCTCTCTGATTGGTCAGCGCTTTCAGGCACTAACCGAGCGGCTGATAAGGCACTCTTTGACATGCGTTGTGCATTAATTAGTCATGCGTGCTGATTGGCCACTGACCTGTCAATGGTATGTTGACCAGCTAGACCATTGATCGGTCCGGTCCAACTGGGTTTGATGACTCGAAAATGAAAATCGGCCGGTTCAGGCACGATTCGACCGATTTTCTAAAAATTAAAATTTTCTAAATTAATTTTCTATCAAATGGTGGACTCAATTTCTCAAATTGATCTTTTTAAGCCACCTAGAAAAATGAATTATTGAATCGATTTACTATAGTTTAACTTGATTCAATTAGGTTCAGGTTCAATTCACCCCGAACTATTATAGTTTTCTCATTCAATTTCATTCTTGATTCTCCCCGGTGATTTTTATGACCTCTTGGTAACTTTGAATTTTTAATCTCCCATTTTTAACCCTTCTTTACCATCTTTGGTTCATTTAAATGGCTTAGTTTTCTCATAAAAATTATCGATTCTTGTCCCGATTTCCTTGGTCCGAGAGAATGGGTTTCACAGATGACCTCAGCCAATCAAAGGCTGATAAGTGGCAATGGCACTGTGCGTCAAGTGGGAAATCTGACACAATTAAATAAGCCAATCAGAGGACACTACGTGTTAGGGTCAACGGTTGACCGAACATGGTCAATAGCCACATTGGGACGAGTGGCCAATGGGAGGCCATCACGTGTCTGGTCAATGGTTCAAAGGTTAACTAGGCTACTGACTAGGAAGCCGCATCATCAAAGCCAGCCAATCACGGAGCGCCACATGGCAAGTCCGCACATGAGAAGCTCGCACGTGTGGCATAGTGTCATCATCTACCTTAAGGTGACAGGAGAAAGCTCGAAACGGAAGCCCTTTTTCCAATGATCTGTAAATTCCTCAGTTATGGCCATAAATTAACAGGATTGAGGCTGATTGATTAATGAATGGATAGATCTATCAATCCTCGAGCTCTCTGTTTAAATAGTGCATCTACATTTATCTTCCTCATCCTTCAAATGCTCGAAGAAGAAGAAGAAGTGCTCAGTTTCCGACGAAGCTCGAACTAGAACTCTGACTTGACACTTTTCTCCACCTCCAAAGGTAAATTTGGGTTCTCTAAAATCCTGAAGAAGTCAGCTCTTACACAACAACAACCTCCAATTAGCTCGAGGATCGTCGGAGAAGCACCGATGAGCTTGCATACCGTCGCTCCTCGGTAGTCTACAACCCAAATTGGTTGAGCTCAATCCGAGCCACCTTCGGCCAATTCTAGCCAAACCAAGCTCCCTAGACCACCCCTAGAGGTGACCCGACCTTCCCTGAACTACTTTGGTAAGTCCCCTTCGCCGCCCTTCGTCGAAAAATACTATTCATAGTACATTTGTTGGAAATTTAAAATGTGAAATTCACACTGCTCAGATAACCAATTGAGGCGCGATTTGATCTAGGAAGGATACTCAGGGAGAGAACAACTCAAAGGAAGCAAGATCTTCGATCATCGGATCCCCACCTATAAGAAATCGAAGCTTTCTCTCTATAGGCTAATTTTTGGCGTGCTAAAGCTTTAAATGATGAGGGAGACATAGGGAAGACAATTTAGTTCACGATTGAGGACAATTGTCCAAGTTTAAGTAATCAATTTAATGAAATGAGATTTCAGGGGTCAAATTGTAATTTTTGGAAAAATTGGGCAATTTGGGGATTTTTAGAAAATTGGAGGTTGAATTGCAATTAAAGAAAATTTTGAGTACATTTATGAAATTAACTTCGAATTGAGGGCCAATTAGAAAATTTAAAATATGGGGAACAATTGGTAATTTTGAGAAAATTAAGGACATATATGCAAATACTTGAAAATAAGAGGCCCTTTTTGCTAAAACTTTTCTTATGATAATACTCGAATCATTTATGAACTAGCCATACAAGTACTTGTGTAGGGAAGCATATTTGCGATTGAAGTTCAGCTGGGATGAACACGTCATAGTAACCAGTGAGTGGGATTTTCAACGTCATATCCGGTTGGGTGATGAGCATTGTTTTTAATTTTAAAAACCATTTTCCAGGAATGGTCTCCCCTGACTGCGTGAAACTGCTTAAACATTTTGGGAGACGTTTTTGAGAGTTGGGCCTAAGGCCTCAGTTTTGAAACTAGTAGGGCCTAAAGCCCAATTTTTGAAAAACTCGTGAAGTGGGCCCAAGGCCAATGGGCACTAGCCAAAGCCCATAGATAAGCAAGCTTGTAAGCTATGAAAATCTTTTATAACTGGTTATGTAAACCCAGTCCTTTGATAATAAGAAAACTGGAGAAAGAACTGGTAATTTCAATTTGAAAACTAAGTCGGACGGCAAACCGGAACCGATAAAGAAAGGGCAAACTGGAAAATTTATGGTTCCCATGTGACCCAAAGAGATCCAAAAGTCATGAAAAATGACTTAAGGATGAATTGGAGATGAAAACCAAATCGATTCAGGTGAACCGGATCCGAACTGGATTGAGCCGGTTTGGATCGGTTTGAACCACTATTGAAGGGGTCCCCCTTCTCAACCGCTATCTTGTTCGTTTTGGAAACACGTCTTCTTATTCTTTCTTTTCTCGAATCTTCTTTAACGGAAGAAATAGAAGCTCAATAAGGAATAAGAAAAGCCAGTTCACTCGCTGAGTCTCTTTCCATCCATGGCTGAATGGCTAAAGCTCCCAACCATAAGAATAGGGCAAGTAGGTTCGATTCCTGCTGGATGGACTTGTAACTTTCATTTCAATCCTTGCTCACGTATTTGAGTCCTCCGCTCAGAAATCCTTTCCATCCCATTCGTGCTCCTTACCGAAGGATCACTCACTCCCGTCGGCTCAAAGGAAGGCGTCCTTTTTTCACCTTGTAGTTAGGGGCTGGAAGTGAAAGTCCGAACTCAAACTAGTCTTAATTCAGAACTTTCCTTAGTTGAACGACGACAAAAGGAGACTGCAGCGTGTTCCCTAGGGGCAGCCTTAACTCTTAGCTCAGGGGCTTCTCTCGTAGCTGGTTGGGATGATAAGCAACTCGAAAATAAAAACCTACTGCTAAGTGGTAATTTAATCATCACACCTGAGAGGAGTGATGTGGAAATCAAGCCGAAAAACTACTTAACGGTTGTAAGTAGATCATACCCATTTGGTATGATGAAACTTACTTGAAGGAAGTGGAAAACCCGTTAATTAGTTATGAGCAGAGATATCCTCATACTCGGTTGGTCTGATGTACAGTTGAAAATTATGTTTTGTCAGAAGTGCTCTCCCCTGACTATGTGTTAGTCACTACTTAAACATTTTGGGAGACCTTCTTGATGGGAGCTCGAATAGCTCTATTTGGCTGGAGGCCTTAGTTTTGGAACTTGGGGTCTAATATGCCCGATTTTGAAAATCTCGAACAGTGGGCCCTAGGCTAGTTGGCATGAGTAGGAGCTCATAAACAAACATGATTAATATGCCATGAAAACTTAGGTAAATGAGTTGTTTGGCCATGGTACTGAGACAGGACCGACATACTCAGTCAACTAGCGGTAGTGCGACATGGCAAGTCTCTGGACTAATCAAGACAAACAGCTACAGGTCGAGTTGAGGGTTGGGGACGTCGGACCAGTGGCACCTCAGATTATATGGCATTATGTGAAAAACTGTTGATTATGCATGCACTGTGTTACGAGACCTTCAAGATGCCCAAAAGGGGTAGTGATGCATCCTATGACTCTAAACGACCTGGTAGATATAAGGGTAGTTAGTCGTACCAGAAGTCTTGCGAAGCTCGGAGTAGCTTCAAGCGCATGAGACTGGGTGGGGTTAGGATGAGGTCTCTATCCTCAAACGGACACGGAGATTTGTTACGGGATTGAGGATCAGATGTCACGAACATCCACTCAATCTCAGGGTAGAAGTGGACATGCTTCTATCTAGGTGGCCGATAAAGTCGTTTCGACGCCACAAGTGGGTTCAGTGGATGGGCTGGCCTACGATTGTGTGTTTTACCTTCATGATGAAGGATGTGTGTTGGGTGATGACACACCGTGATAATACAAAATGGTTATAAAAAACCGAAATTGAGAATGAAAGGTTTTAAAAGAAAATAAGGAGTCTGGCACACTCCAAATCAAACATTTTTCCTAAAAGTTAAATTTTGTAAACCCATTCACTGAGTCGTTGTACTCACCCCCTCTCTTATATGCCTTTTAGGTAACTCCGGAAAGCTTACCCCAAAGACCACCAACTAACACACGTGTAAGGTAGGTATGATAAGTTTACAATTTTGTGCAGTTTTGATTTATGTTATTCCATGAAAGGTGCAGGTTTAAAGGACGCCTTACTCCTCACAGTTTAATTGTGTGATCACAGGGATCACGGGGATCCGACCAAACTAGGTCACGGCATGACAGGTTAATTGTGTGAACCGCTACCATGCCAAAGTCGGGCTGTCAAACTCAATGGGTTAGTAGCCATTGAGCCGAAGCTATGTCGTTGAATCTGTTGGGCCAACGATTATGGAGTCGAAGCTGAATTGTCGGGCTCGTTGGGTCAGTAGCACCAATGTAAACCCTATCCTAATTTGGCTCCCCTCAGTAAATTCCGATTGGTACTAGAGAGAGAACTGGCAGATTTTCAATGACTAAATTCTCACTCAATTCAGCACAATTAATGCAATTCTTGATCCTAGGAGGAATCTCAGAATGAGAGTTATTTGTCCATATCAAAAGCTCGAACCGTCACGTCCCTGATAGTAAGCTTTCGAAGCTTTCCCTCTCTACATTCAGTTTTCCGGCGAAGCTCTATTTAAGCTCACTCTAGCATCAAATAGTGTGATTCAAAATGCAATTGAATTGTATGAAGAGGTAGAAACTCCAATCTAACTTGAATTTCTACAATTAAACTCATTTGATCGGTCAATTTGATGAAATCAAATTCGACTAAGTTAGAAGGTTGAAATTGAGGAAAAATTGGGAATTTCAAAAATTCGAGGGACTAAAGTCCAATTTCATAAAATTGAGGGTCAATTAGGCAATTTTAGGAAAATTTAGGGCAAAACTTACCATTTTTGTAAAGTAGGGGCAAAATGATAATTTTGAAAAAAATGGGGACCAAATTGGAAATTTAGGAAACTTTAACCCCTTTTGTGATTTTGAATAAATTGAGGTCCTAAGGTGAAATTTAGAAGTTTTGGGACTCTATTTGGGGAAAATCAACATTAGGGACCTAAAGTTAAAGAAAAAGAACTTTAGGGACCTAATTGCAATAAATCAAAAAGTTTGAGCAGTACATCCATTCACGATGAATGAAGGCTATTAGGCCAAGAGATAATGAACAAGATATTTATATTGTGTAGGAACACGAAATACCAGGAATGCCAGTAAGGATAAGCTCGCGTGAAGACAAATAATTGGTCAAGAGGAGATCACTACACTATCTGGTGAGTGAGATTTAATATCATACCCGGTTGAAATCATAAGCACCTCGGAAATAAAAACCCACTATTAAATGGTATTTTAAGCATCACACCTGAGAGAAGTGGTGAGGAAATTACGCGGAAAATCTACTTACCAATTGTAAGTAGATCATACCCGGTTGGTATGATGAACTTCCTGGAAGGAAGTGAAAAACCCGCTTATCGGTTATAAGCGGAGTTGTTCTAATACCCAGTTGGTGTGATGGATGACTAAAAGTTTATTTTGTTGGAAGTGCTCTTCGCTGATTGTGTACCATTACTTAAAATTTTTGGGAGACTTTCTTGACGAGAGCTCGAATAGGTCATATAGATCAAAGGCGTCAATTTTAAAACTATAGGGCTAATATGCCCGATTTTAAAAATCTCGAATAGTGGGCCCTAGGCCAGTTGGCACAAGCAGGAGCTCGTAAACAAACATGATTTTAAGCCATACAAACTTTAGTGAATGAATTGTTTGGCCATGGTACCGAGACAAGATCGACATACTCGATGGACTAGCAGCAGTGCGACATGACAGGTCTACGGACCACTCGAGACAAACAGTTGCAGGTCGAGTTAAGGGTCAGGGCCGTTGGACCAGTGACACCACAAATTATATTGCTTATGTTGAAAAATATTGATTTGTGCTTGCACTGAGTTTGCGGGACCTTCAAGATGCCCAATAGGGGTAGCGATGTATCATAGGGTTCTAGATGACCTAGTGGAGATAAGGACAGTTTGTCGTACTAACAGTCTTGAGAAATGTGGCTTCATGCGCATGAGACTAGGGTGGGGACGGGATGAGGTCTCTGTCCTCATTCAAACATGAAGTTTTGTTTACGGGATTAAGGGCCGAATGTCGCGTACATCCACTCATTCTTAGGGCAGAAGTGGACATGCTTCTATCTAGGTGGCTGGTAAAGTCACTACGACGCCACAAGTGGGTACAGTGGACGTGCTGGTCTGTGAATGTGTATTCCTTTCATGATGAAGGGTGTATGTTGAGTGAATAACACACCATTGAGATGAGAAATGACTATGAAAACTAAGATTTGAGGATAAGATATTTTAAAGAAAAATAAGGAGTCTTAGCACACTCCAATTCAAACTATTATTTTTTAAAATAAAGTCTTAAATCCCATTAACTATGTTGTCGAACTCACCCCCTCCATTATACCCCTTTCAAGTAACCAAGGGAAAACCTACCCAAGGACTTCCAGTTAACTACACCTGCAAGACAGGTATGAAAAGTTTAAATTTCATGCAGTTTTGATTAATGCTATTCCAGGAAAGGTACAAGTTTAAAGGACGCCTTACTCCTCACGGTTTAAAAGAAGGGGAAACCCTTAATAAATTGGGAGAGTGGCAGTTGATCACAGGGATCTAAGCAAACTAGGATGGGGTGTGACAACTTGAGTGGTATTAGAGCCTATTTCCTCGAATACATTATCAAGACTATATAACATAGTAACTAAGAGAAAATTTTAAAATTTTCAGATGGCTCCTAAGAGAGTAACCAAGAAAACTAGGACTGGCATCACCAACACCACCCAATACTCCGTCCCTGTAGAAAGATCACTCTAAAATACCTGAGAAGTTCCAAAGAACCAAGAGACGTTAGTGGGAAGAATCAAGGAGGATGGTGTCAGGATCTGTTGAGGCCATAATCCTAAGTACGAAGGAAGCCAAGCCTAAGGCCAGGAATGCCATCAAGGGCTTATAACCTTACTAAGGAGGATGCTTGTCAAGAACCCAATTTCTCCCCACCTGTTTCGTAAACACTTTTTGTAATCAGGCTAAGACCCCAACCTATTGTACTACCTCTCCAATAATAAAGAACTCAAAGTTCCAAAAACCATATCTCTCAAATGACGTGACCTTATGCCCTAGCTATAGGAAGATTTCCCAAGGAAAGTAACCAAACAAACCCGCATTACCTTAGACACTATGGAGACCAAGAAGATTCCCATCCCAAATAAAGGAATAACTCAAGGGAATTATTGGGCAAAGAAGGCACAACAAGAAAAAAAATTGTTAAGGTAATTAAGGAGTCTAGGAGAACTCTTGAAGTAACTGAACAAGGAAATTACCTATTACAAGTGTAAGGAAATGGGACATGAAGTGAAGGACTGTTCCACACCACAAGGATTTAGGACAATAATTTCTGAGAATAACGCCCCCACCGCTATAGGAAACCCGAAAGGATACCATCCCTAGAAATACAACTACTGCTTGGAATTTTAACTACATCCAGGAAGAAGCTCTTCAAGATCCTAGCGTAGTGGCAGGAAAGAAAAAGGACTGAAGGTAGGACCTCGATAAACCACAAAAAAAACAAAGGGTTGCTGAAGAGAATTCTCCCTTAAAATTTTAGCCATCTAGGAGCAAGGGAGGAAGTGCCTCCACAAGAGAAGACAAGCTGAACATTAGACGACAAATGGGATGTCTTAGGATGATAAGTGCGACCTGCTTTGGAAAAAGCAGAGAAGTAAAATTGGAGTTTCGGATCAACATATCAGAAGTAAGCAAACCGTAATAACAAGATAATCAAGGAGAATAAACAACGCCCTAAGGAGGATCGGGAAGTAGTAAGGACTACACCCTAAAAAGGGTAATGGAATGGTCATTAAGGGCAAGAAGACTCGAGAGACAACTGCCTCAAGATAATTAGACAAGGTAAATAGTAGGGGCGAGGCAGGTAACGAACTAACCCTTATGAGGGTCATAGATTTAAGCTCTAGTAAAGAAAGGAAAGTTGGAATGGCCAAACATTTGGAAAAGAAGGATGGAGGAAATCCTTAAAGAGATCAATAGCCAAGACCAAATTGATGACCAAACTCAAAGCCAGGAGAAGATTAAGTAAGCCTCGCACCAAGAGGTCTTGAAACAAACCATGTCTGAACCTTTCCCAAGTAAGAAAACTTATGCAAGATACAAGTAGAATTAAGGAAATTGTACAAGGACGTATCACTAGATTTCCCAAGAAGGGTGCATGGGAAGGACGACATTAAAGGATGTCATTTAATAATTAGATACTTCCAAAGAATGAATGAAAAAAAAAAAAAGAAATGTCAGGAGAAAGGGAAAGAATTCTACCAAGGAAGGAAACACTGAAAAGGCATATGTATCTCAATTAAGAGGTAATACAACCAAGTGAAAGGGATAAAGAAATGAACTTGCAAATGAAGTGCATGCTGAGGTGAAAGGACAAGGGAAACATTCTAGGAGGACCCAATGAATAAGTTAAACCCAAGGAACAGTTATGTCGGAAGATAACATCAAAGATGTTGTACAAGTAAGAAAGGGGTGAACTACCCATAAAAAAGGAATCTAGTATATTTAAAAAAATCTTGGAGACGTAAGTCCTCCAGTTAAAAAGTAACTAAAGTAAATGATCACTGACATCAAGATTAGTTGTGGTCCACACTCACTTGATGTAGCCTAAAGTGAGGACGGCTAAACATAAGGTGGAGTACACTAAATAAGACCAATAACCGAAAGTCCCTTAGATAAGGAATGAGGGAAGAATTGGGAATTTAAGACAATGGAGGATTAAAGGCGAGCAAATACCCAATATAGAAAGGAGTGTGAAGAAAGGAAGAAAAAAATTTCAAGGAATGGTAAGAAGGTGGGGCATGTAGCTCCCAAGGTGGAAGCCTTTACTATGAGGGACATAGTAGAGAATAAAATCCGTAAGAAGGGAACTTCCCCAAACAAAGTAATCAACATATAGACTAAAAGAGAATAACTCGGGATAAAGAGTCATGAAACTAATCACGAGTGAGTAAGAATGTATTAAGAAAAAGGAAAGTCCTTGAGGAAAGGACACCACTAGAAATGAGGAAGTGCATAAGAAGGGAAGAATCCCCGTATGACGGTAAGTCATGGGAAAAACCTAATAATTGGAACTGGAAAGACCCAATAAAGAAGTTGGGAAAGGATGAGCAGGTAAGGGAAACCGACACGGTTATGTAAGAAATGGCATCAAAGGCAAGATGGATGAGTGAATAACGGTAAAGGTAGTCAAGAATATAC